>JAGQAX010000024.1:17959012-20494431 GCA_019142605.1 Cephalopholis sonnerati
GAGAGCTGTAGAGGCCTTTGAACTAAGTGGGCATGCTACGAGGAAGACGCCACAGGCAAGACATTCTGAAGACAAAAAGAGACTGAGGAAGTGTTTGACGTGTGTCCATGAATTATCCATGTAAATACACATTCACTTGGAATAACCACGAAGAAGAGCAAGCTGGCCGACTGGTCCGTCGTAACCTATGTTACCCTACTTGCCTAACTTAACCTTCCTAACCTTGTATTAAGTCTGGACGTGATGATGCCCAACCATGTTTCTTTTTCTAAACCTAACCTAGGTAACTTAACTTTCCGTAACCTAACCATACTTAATTTACATTAAGTATGTTACGTGGCAACGCCAGTCGTCAAGTCCTACTTTGTTATATATTATACGAACCGTTGTATGAGGATATGTTGTCTGGGGTCATTTATTAGAGTTTAACTTGCTCACACATGGGACAATCAGCACAGCTGTGGCAACTCTAAATTGAAATCTATGGCAGGTGCTGCAGGTTATCAGTGGTTCACTGCAGGTATTTAACAGAATCAGTAGCAGCTGATTAATTCTACTTTAATGGACTGGTTGCTTAATTTCCCTATCAGACATAACACTGATGTCACTGGTATTTAATTAGAGTACATCTATCCTGTTATGCTAATAACAATATTTGACCATGAGACTGACAAAGAGAGAGGGAGCAGGTGGGGGGTTGACTGACAGCCTGCATTTCATCTCTTGCTTCCATTCTGTGGACAAGCAGGTGAATGTAAACAAGGGTAAATAAAAGCAAGGACATTTTGAAAAGCCTGTAGCCCGTAAGTAGTTGGTGGTGCGTGGGTGGCTTTGCAAGCTGAAAACAATTTCAAACTGCTGGAGATCACGGATAAAAAAAACCGCTCCTGCGGCTCGTGTGCTGGTGTGACGACAGGTGTTGGTCTGATGAGCGGAACCAACAAAATAAGACTGTTCACATGTCAGTGCACGGAAGAGAGAAGGACAAAAATGACTGCTCACAGAAAGTTGATATTTAATTATATTTAATCTTGCCGTGATAAAGGTCACCGTCAGGCACTTGTGATGTTAGCGCTGGAAGTGATAGGAGAAGAATTTAATTGTCTGGAGTTTTTCTACTGTGGATGCCGTATGACATGTGTAATAATATTGGCCTTAGCTCTGCCTGCTCTGTCTTCAGGGCCGGACCCTGGACCTGCTTCATTAATAAGCTGGCAGACTCTGAAATACTCGGTGGACGTTTTCCAAACTAATATATCTCATACTGAAAACTGCGCTTGTAAGGTTTAGAATGCAGAGTAAAATGTGGTATGGTTGCAAAGTAGACAGGTTGGACTAGCAAAAAAGGATCAGTTGCCTCCTTCAGCACACAGTCTTGAGCTTTGCAAACTTCTTCAAAATTAATTATAGCTGCAAAGGTGCAACATGACAACATGAAGTCTCCTTTGGTAACACATTTATTTTTAAAAGCATGTAACTGAATGTATTTTCATTCACATGTGTATGAGGAAACACTAATTTCCTTTGAGTTTTTTTCATAATGGCATGTAAGCTCATGCACATTACTAATGACCCCAAAATAACACTTGCTGCATCTGCTCATTCATGCGCATGTGGACGTATGTAGATATGAAGATGCACATAAACAGATTTTCCTGAACATAAACCTCAGCAGGGATATGATCTGGTATCCTGTGTGCATGTAAAAGCACTCATTTAGCCATGGTGTAGGAGAGGTGGTTTCTGTAAACCGCCTGTCTGAGCCCGATTCATTTACATAGGTAATGGTAGGGGTAGTGCTCAAAAATGTGCGGGGGTGGAAAATATACAATCCTCCACCAGCATACAAAAACAGCCAGAGAGAGAGACGACGGGGGAGAAAGACAGAGAGGCAGAGAGGGAGATGTAGGTGTCAGGCTCCTGAAGCACTCTAAAATGATGGGTAATTACATTTCAAATTACCGATGGGAACAAGAGCGAACTCCCTGACTTTGGTCTGCAAGGGAAATGCATTAAGAGCGCTGAAATCAGTGAGCGATAGGTAATTTCTAGAATTCTTGTGTTTAGGCAGGGCTGATTTGCATATCTGAAAATATCAGCTTAAAGGGCCACTTCACTCAACAAAAAAAATCAGATTTATTTTGCATCTCATTTCCCCAAACTTGTTACACAATTTCATTTGAGTTATTTTGAGAATCAGCGAGTTGGTCTATATTTGCAATGCACCCAAGTTTAAAGCTGCACTAGGAGATTTTTTTTTTTTTTTTACATGTAAAGGCACCTGTCTTTTCAGTCTAGATATAACAGAGTGTTTGTATCTGCTGCTGGTACTGAATATTAAATGAGTAAACTGGTGTTAGTATGGTCACAGCATTTAATTAAAGGTACACTGTGTTGTAAACAAACACATCTTTCTTAATAAAAGATGAATAAAAGGTGCATAAAGCCAAAAAAGTCTGACTTCTGTTTGTAAAATGAACCACATCTTTTGCTCTGCGTCTGTATTGTTGAACCCACTGAGCAGGTGCACTTGAGACCATGGACGAACAGAGACCACTGATGCACCTGATGTTTTTGCGCCAGAACTGATGGCTTTTGATCAGGACCATCAAGCCAGCAGTTGGTGGGACACTTTTCAAAGTGACGTCGTTGTCGATGAGGATTAGAAGGGAAACCTTTGCATGTCAAGAGCATCACTGTATGTGTAGTGAGCTTATTTGTCCTTAAAATGAACGGGAGTCAGCGGTGATGAGATCTCCAGTTGGTGTTTTGAAAAAGGTAACAAAGGTAAAATATCTGTACACATGTAGACGGGCTTAATTGTGTGGCTCGTCTAGTTTCGAAATATATTTGGACTGTACGGATCAAATCCTGACAGTGAAACGAGTCATTTCGCAGAGGCTGCTATTCTCAAAATAATGTCTCCACTGATTTACAGGCGTGTCTTTTACAGTATAAGTCTATAGGAAAAAGGCTTTTTGGGCCCAATGGCATCCCACGACGAACGCGGAAGTTTTAATTCCACGGTTTGGCCACTATGTCAAATTGGCTTCAAAGCCCAGCACTGTTCCTGGGGGCTTGATACATATATATACATGAGTAATCTCTGAATTTGCTTTTTTCAAACTGGTTTAAAGGGATTGCATGATCTGACGAAATAAATGTTCTGTGTGAGATTTAGTGATATCACTTCATGTGAATTCTGAGGTTTGAAGCTGTTCATGTTGGAGTGCCTACAGCAGCTTTAATATACAGTTTTCATGTCAGTCAAGCAACATCCAAAATTATATCACTTAAGCAGAGCTATTATTAAGACCTATTAGTGGTTTACTGTTGCAGTCTCCACTCAAACACCTGAAGAAGAAATAACCACTAAATCCACCCACTTAATGTCAATCAAAGCAGGGGTAAAGATTTAACCCCTTATATACTGTAGTTGCTTTATCTTGTGATATGAGCCTTTTGTAGAATGTTTTTTTTCCTTTGGAGTAGGTCATAAAATTAATTTCCTACTAGTAGTGAACAGTTAGCATCAGATGAAAGTCTTTAATCCTTCCAAGGCACTGGGAGTTACAAATAATTCAAAGCAATGGAAATCTAAATGCCAGTGAAGCAAGTCTAATAAAAATCAGAATAATTTGTTTTCTGGCCTTTGGGAAGTAGATGCTAAAACCAAATTTGGGGTGCGGAATAATTCCTCTGCATGTGTGTCTATACCAGTCTGAGGTGGGCTGTGAGTTTTGTTGTTTTTTTTTTTACCTCACTATATTTCTTTTCATTTTTGCAGCTCCCTGGCTGACTAGTCAGATTGTTGCTATGGAATGTGCTGTGGGACAAAAGGAGCGGAGATCCAGAAACTCAGTGACCTCCTGGAGAGGCCTCACTCTTTTTCTCCCTCTCCCTCAATTCATCCACTCTCCCCCTCTCTCTTCTTTCTGTCCATATCTCTTTCTCTCTCTTCCCCTCTCGCTATATTCACAGCTTGTTTTCCCTCTCCGCTCTTCTCTCACTCACTCTTTTTCTCTGTCAGGCTTGTACTTTGATGTGGTGCTGGCCCAGGTACTCTCGCTTGGCCTCTTTCTTCATTCCCCTTCTCTCTTACACACACACACACACACACACACACACACACACACACAAAGCATGGCTATATTCTTAGCCTGCAACAACACAGGCTCGTGCATGCACAAAATGGCACACACACACTCACAAACAGGAATGTGTGGGAATCTCCCTCTGGCTACCTCTGTAACCTGCATCTGAAGCTGGTGAGGGGCCAAGAAGCCAACAGACCCAGGAGACTAAATGCAAATAGTGGAGAAGCTGGTTGGCTGCCTGACTGAGATCAAAGATCCTCTCTACATAGCTCAACTCTACTAGACATGCATGAACAACATTCGCTTCCACACACAGTCTGCATGTGTGTGTTTGTGTAGGTGTGTGCGTGCAAGTGTATGTAATTGCATGTGCATGCATGCCTGGTGCTTCTATGTGTGTGTGTGTGTGTGTGTGTGTGTGTGTGGGCTAACCAGCAGCAGGACTGTGGGGGTGCGAGTGTGAGAGCAGTAACATTCATTTTAACATGAGTTCATACTTTCAAGGAATTTGTGCTTTAGGCAAATGAGTCATGCTGAATAAATGATAACTGACCTTGGAGGACGCAGTTTCAAACATCGGGGGCAAATAAATAAGATCAATCCAATCTTTTTTGTTCTCTGCAGAGAAATGTGTCTTTAATTATGCCCGAGAGCTTTATAATCTTTTCATCAGTTTCCAACTGTTCCCCATCACCTGCGATCCTAGATTGAACTGAAGTCGATGGCAGATTACAGGTTTTACATGGTGGTGTTTGTCTTCCAAGATGAAGCAGTTATTTTTCTCAATGGGTGTATGGATAGGGTGGATTTGCAAATTTAGGATGAAGCCAAAACTATAGTTGTAGCGTAGATGCACACAGAGAGGTGGAGCGAAGAAAGAGGAAACAACAGCAGGATACATAATCTCCCACACTCCTACATTCCCATTAAAACCACTCATTCACCACTGCTGTTTCTGAAATATATTTAATATGTTCTTTCATTTTGTTTGCTCAGTGGCGCCCCCAGAAATTTTCAGGAGCCACCCTAAAATCTTGGGGTGGCACATCAAAACCAAAAGCTGTAATTGAACTGATAAAACTATGTCAATATGGAGAGTTAAGGAAACGCATAGTGATATCATTTTCTTTGTTATTTTAAAATTCATTTTACGAATTACCTGATGTGCATAGACCATGGGTCTTCAACAGGGACCCCCCTGAGGTCCCCAGACTTACTGCAGAGGAGCCGCGAAATAATTGCTTGGTATTTTAAATTTAAATTTGGTTTAAGTTTTCAAAACTGAAGATATGTCTTTATAATACACATTAACATGAATCCAACATATGTCCTCCTGAGACCTGAACTTTTGTTTAGTATGCCCTTTTAATTCCTCCTAGCTATTTGGGATCATTAGCACCCTATAAGTATGTAAAAAAAAGTAAACATTGTCAACAGTAATTAAGCCTCCTCAGACAAAATGATAATATAGTCCTAATGTCCTCAAACGAGTACTTCCTAATCAACAGTGTTTTAGCTTGTTACTGTTGCTAAAATTGGTCAAATTTGTTGCCATATTGAACTACAATTATTATATATTGTATATAAACAAGTTTCAACCATAAAAGGTGATCAGGTTTCGGACATTGTCCACATTTGTGTCGGGATCGACTGCACACTGACTCAACAGAGATGGCTGCCATCTTGATTTTACATGGATTAGTGCATTGTGCTCTTACTGCCACTAGATGGCACAAAAAAGTGTCCACGTACGACACAGGGTCTCAGGAGGAGGATATTAGCAAAAACAAATTGATCTATTTGTAAAATAAAACTTTAATTTGCGGTACACAACACTGATGGAAGCTAACTGTTACCCATAAAACCTTGTGCAAGTCTGTTAGCTTGCTAATGCTAAATCATTATGTGGCACCTATCCATTACGGCAAAGCAAACTAGTAAGCTAACAGTTACGTACTATTGAAACATGTTGACCAATTAGCTGTATTATTATTTCAAGTACACAGACATTTTGTGAGCCACAATGGATCCTTAAAAAGACAAAAATACATACACATATATTTACTGGAAACAACCCTTTTTAAGTTTAGGGAAGACTCCTGGGTACCAGTAGAAACCATTTTCATTCAGATATCTTGAGGTGAGAGGTCAAGGGACCCCTTTGAAAAAGGCCATGCCAGTTTTTCGTTCGCCAAAATTTGCCTTAACTTTAGAGCACTATTTTTGTTTGGTACCAACTGATGCTTTAGGTTGTGTAGTTTCACAAGATACCACTGCCTTAACGTTAGCATAAAAATGTGCCCTGTGGAGGGCCAGTAATTGTACCAGGATGGCCATGCCCCGGCCCCGCCCCCTTTGTGGTCGTCACTGTGTATGGTTGACTGTAGTGCAGCAGAAATCAAAAAACAAATAATAATACAGGTATCAATTTTCCTCAGAGGACGGATTAGAAAAACTTAAGTTACCCGTAAAAGAAACACTTCACCCCTTAAAATGACAAAGTGTATGTCAGTCCCTTTCAACGTGTTACATTGAATTTAGGAAGAAACCTTTCTTTTCCTTGCAAGTCTGTATGTATGGTGAACGAAGAATCCAAAACATGCGAAGGTTCTTGATGTATTAACAACAGAAAAACTATCAAGTTTGGGAAATTTGAATACAGAAGTGCTGATATAGTTATGCCTTTGTCACACCCAATTCATCAAAAACTTTCGCACTTTTTGGATTTTTCGTTCACCATACAGACATGCAAGAAAAACAAAATTTTTGTCTTAAATTCAAGGGACTACAGGGTGTTAACTGACCTACAAATACTCATTTGGGGAGTAAAGTACTTCTTTAACTTCTTAGCATCGTCATCAACTTTAAGTTTTTTGTAATCCAAAATTAACTGGTGAACATTAAATGGTAAATACGCATGTTAGCATTGCCACTGCTAGCGTTTTGCCATTGTAACGTTAGCATTTAGCTCAAAGCAACCCATCCAAATGGAAAATGAGTCTGTTTAAACATGAAGTGTTTGTCTTTATAACAAAGAAGCAGCATTTTAGGAGCAATTTTCTTCCACAATTTGCACCGATGGGTCATCATTTAAACATGCAAATCATTTGCATACAGTGCCAGGTGGGAATAGAGAGGCAGTTTTATGTAAATGTTTTATGCAAATGTGGTGCATTTTGTATATGTTTCTTTATAGTAGTTTTAATTTACAGTGTGCCATCTGTTAGAGCATGAATATGCACTGTCCTGAATTTAATTAAAATCATTTGTACATAGAAGAAACAATAAGGTTAAGAAATGTTGTTGTCATTGTTGTTTTGTTGGGACTTTTAAAGAGTTTCTTTACAATATGTAAACATATGCAGCAGAATCATCTTGTGTTGGAAGTAATTCATATGGTGAGATTATAAAGTGTGTATCATGTAGTGTTCTAAGAGGACTAAATCTCACAAAGCACAGAATGTAATGTTTTTAATGTTACTGTGCCAATAAACTATACACGCAGCTATGTAAGGAGCTGGGTGTTAGAGAAGGGGGAGCTGAGTGACAGATGAAAAAAAGATCACAGCATTTCAGAGCAGGATTAAATATATTAACGTTTGCAGTTGCAAAGAAATTAGAATAGAACATGCTCAAACTGTGCACAGATATATTGGAATTTACCGTCCTCCTCGGGCAAATACGCCTCAGGGAAAGTGTGATGAGATACAGGTCTGAAAATTTTGCTTTTAATTGGATTTATGTGCCAAAAATAAAAATAAAAAAGTGCTGAAGTACATAAATGAGTTAATTGAAAAGCAGCAAACAATTTAGATTTGCTGTGATGATACTGTTGAGTGTGCTCTGGAAATAGTCCACATGTACATAAATAATTATTGAAGGAAGCAGTGCAAGGGAAGAATTTATTTCAAATCTGCATAGATGTTTTTGGACAAAAGATAATTACATTTATTCATTTAAAATAAGATGGATAGAGTCTTTTGAAATATGTTACTCACTCACTCAAGGACTGAAGCTACTTACCATTTAACATCATCTATTTCCATGTGTGCCAGTCCTTATTTTCAATATGTCTGAGGACCCTTACTTTATGAATATTTTTTATTTATTTTTCATCATTCAGGCTTTTCAATAAAAAAGGATAAAGTCAGTTGAAGTGGTGCAACTTTAATAACAACGTAGTGTCATCTTTTTTCCAAACAGAATATCAGGAAATTTTTCACCTTTAAAGAAAACTAGACAGACAGATAAATACATACCTTGAATATACACTGTAATTCTTTAACATCACCACCTCCCACTACGGAGACAGATTCATCTCTATGCAGAGAATGAATTTTATGTATATTGAAGCATTCCTGTGCGTGTGTGCGCATCTTGTGTACAAGAGAAGCGAACAAGAACACATGGGGCGCGTGGGCGTCTTCTGGCAAAGAACAGCCACATTGCCTCCTTTACAACAAAGACAAGAAACGCTACATTTCATATCTGCCAGTAAGATTCTCAGCACGAAAACTGAGAGTGTCATGAAGCCGTCACAAGTCAATCTGAGTCCTGATGGATTTGTTCGTGGAAAAAACAAAGCGGCACCTTTTCTTTTGGGGTTACCTTCAAAATCTGAAAATTGTTTGCTTGGGAAGACTTTTAACGCTTCATAGGAACGAGTCAGGCTGCTGCACTGTTACGTTCACCGCAGTCTCAAGATATATATTTTATTTTTTATGAATTATGTGTATTGAGTGGTAACCTTGTTGAGCAGTAGGAATCACAGAACTTTGAAGGCCAAATCCTCAGCTAATCCTCTTTTATTGGAGCTCCTGCTTGTCGAGAAAGACATTGTGTTGAACTTTCATATGCTTGTTTCCCTTGACAGGGTGGACAAATACAAACTCGAACAGTCTGCATTCCGGCACACACACACAGGCAGCAACACACACACACACACACAGCCTGGCTATTGAGTGCAAAGTGAATCATCGTTCCAGACAATATCTTTGTCAAACACTCTGGCCTTGACGGATAGACATCGGCAGATTCGCAGAGCCATGGCAACAGTCAAGTGTGAATCCCGCTGATGAGAAGAGTGTGTTTGTGCTTTACAGAAATTGGTTGGTTAATTCCTGCACGGAGTCTGCTGCAATTGCTGAGAAAAAGCTGCCAACGCAATACAGATAGAGAAATTAAATTCCAATAAAAAACAGAAAGCAATCCATTGTTGGCGTGCACAGAGAATTCACAATGAGAAAAAAAGATTTGTTAATTCTAGTTAGAGTCCTGCAGGTATTGCAAACTAAAAGTAACCAAAGGATTAAAAGGACAAATGCAATATTTTGTTCATCCCTTTTTAATATGCCAATCAGCAACGTGTAATGGATGACAATTTAAACTTTCAAACCCTGCCAACACCTCTTTTGTTTTCTTAAACAGGGTGAGGAGAGATACACCCACTCCTAGTGTATATTTGCATCTAAATCACCTATATTTAGAATGCTGGTAAACCAAATCTAAGCAGCTATTTCTTGCTTCTTTAAGGATGATAATTAACATATTTGTCTGTTTCTCCCCTGCCAGCAAAATGTAACATGGCAGCAAATCCCCTCTTGTACCTGGGCAGCTCCCAGATCCTGACTGCACGAAGCCTTGAAGAGCAAAAACTATCTCAAAAATATATCAAAGACTTTGTAAAATAGGGGGAAATATGGTAAAATGGCACACCAACACACACACACACACACAAGTACACAGTCACTTAGGACAAGAGTCAACAAAAGCTGAGCGTGGGTGGAAGTGGTGAAGAGGAGGAAAAGGAGGAGGAGGAGGAGGAGGCAGCTGATGAAGAAGAAAGGCTGCTCGCTGATCAGGTCTGATGCCGGGGCGTTTAGGCTGTGGCACATTACCTAACAAACAGGGAGAGTCTGCGGCATCAGATGAATGACTGGTGGACTATCATGTAAATGATCTCAGATGAGTAAGTCAGAAAGTTGGCGAAATGTCGGAAAGCTGAGCGAATCTTCGGGATCAACTCTGACAAAGTGCTCGAGTAAGTCTGACGTGGTGAAGTACTTACAGAATGCATGCATGTGTGTAACCATGTACATTTAGTAAGCATTTTGCAAACCATGTTACTGTGTTTGAGATGTGTGATTTTGTTTTCTTCCATTTCAAGCATCAACTGGCTTCCACTCAACATTATAGTCTTTTAATGACTGTTGAAACTTGCTTGAGTTTTGTAGGCCTAATCCACAGTGAACATCAAGTCTGTATTCATTATGTCATAGTTACATTGGTTTAAGGTAATACAGTGCAGATTAAATCAGTCATTCTAGGGTATCCTGGGGGGCACTTGCCACTCACTTGCCAGGGGGTACGCAAAAAGATTGTAGAGGAACTCAACTAATAAAAAAATAAAACCCAAAAAACAGATTTGATTGGGAAAATATCCTATTCTCATAACTACTCAGCTGTGGCACCTCACCACATGCCACAATGCGAGAAAATTTGTAGAAATAGTTCAAGTAAAACTGTAAAAGGTAGCTGAAGATTAGGGACACAATTTGAAATATGCAGTGCATTTTGAAAGTATTCTCTTTTTTCATACTCTGTTATAGTGCAGCCTTGCCAAACCATTTTAAGAAACAGTGTGTGAGATTTAGGAGGCGTCAGTAGCATCTAGTGGTGACGATAGCACATTGCACCCAGCTGAAATTTCTCCCGGTTAGAAATCCATCGTCATGGTTCAGGTGATTAAGGGGCCGTACACATGCTGCGTCTTTAACCGCCTGAAAAACTTTCAAGGGCACAGAGACAGGTTGTAACTTAACTTACTAAGCAACCATAACAAACTCCGTATCATAGTCTACTTGCATGAAATCCTGAGCGCAGAGCTGTGTATTGTCCATGAGACAGATGTATTCATCACAGACTGATATTAACAGAGGAAAGGCTGTGATTGGTTGTTCCCCATCACATGACATATGGTGCGTGCTGCTGCGATCCAGAAGTTAAACTCAGTTTATCTCAGGGCACAGCTGTTGCGCTCCGAAAAATATGTGCTTGGGAATATGTATGTGTGGTGATGGTGTTGCCTGGCGTTTGAGTACACCTGCTGTGCGTCTACATTTGAAACAATGGATTTGAAAAACATAGCATGTGTATGGCCCCTGAAACTGGTAAAAACATTAAACAAAACAGTTTCACGTCACAAATAAATGTTTCTCCAAAGATGTTTGGCATGTCACAGACAGCCTGCTTGCCCAGCACCTTCTAACGAAGCCCGATCTCACTCCGAAGTCGTCACAATCCGGTGTTTGGGCAGTGACTTGCGGCGTCAGAAACCAATGATAAAAGGCGCCCTTTAACGTCAGCATAATGAGCGGACAACAAAGACGAAAGTTAAGGCAGCAAAAGTCTGACTGGGTCTGGTGAGAGGGGTGGTGGATGGGTCCAACAAATACCAATTTCACCAGAGAGAGCGGTGTTCGTGTCCCGTAAGATTCTAAAGCCAAACCCTGTTCTTTTTTCCAAAACCTAACCACGTGCTTTTGTTGCCTAAAGAGCCTTTAAAGAGACTGTATGTAAATGTTCAATTTCCTGTGAAAACAGAAGTGTATTTTGAAAGAAGACAATGCATGTAACAAGAAGAACTTGACATGGTGTCCCTGAACGTCAACAACCAACACACACAGGGTACCTTGCATGTCGTATGTAGACGTGGAAAGTCCATGACGAAACGTCAATATGTGACGATGTTGGGGTGAGAATGTGTTGTCTGACGTCTCATCTATTTTCTCTGATAACTTAATGCATGCTCACCTTATTTCTTATTCAGACATTCAGGAAGTATTTACCGGGAGCAGAATTATCCGCAGAGGTCTTCCTCTTCAAAACAAATGGACAAGTGATTTAAATTAACACTGAATAAGGCAGTTTCATGTTACAAATCACTGTTTCTCCGACACTGTTTGACATGTTGGAGACAGACCTTTAGCCTAGCACCTGCTCATGTGTGCTCCTCTTCTTCCTCTGATAACTTAGGATCCAGGCATACAGGAGGTTCCAAAATATCCACAGAGATCTCTTCTTCTGTAAAACAAAAGAACCTGGTGATTTAAACCAGTAAAAACACTGAAAACTAAAGCAGTTTCCTGTTTCAGAGTTTGGGGCGTCTGTTCTGGGCTACTGTAGAAAAGTGGTGGTGCAACATGGTGATCTCTGTGGATGAGGACCTGCTCTATATGTAGATATAAACAGCTCATTCTTAAGTCATGAAATACAATTTTTTTTTTCAGATGATTATACACCTAAGAAAACACATTATATTATATTAAATTTCTGCCAAAATATCCATCTAAATCCTATACACTGGACCTTTACAGTAATTTTTTCCATCATCAATTTCAGCACCCCACAATGAAAAAGTGAAAACAGGATTTTAGACTTTTTTTGTGAGCGTTTTAAAAAACAAAACCGAGGTATCACACTGATACAAGTATTCAGACTATTTGCTCTATTAAACTCAGGTGCCTCCAATTTCTCTTGATCATCTTTGAGCTGTTTCCACACCTTGACTGGATTTCCACTGTGGTAGATCCAACTGAGTGGACATGATTAGGAAGCACACACACCTGTCTATTTAAGGCTGACAATGCAAATCAGAGCAGCAACCAACCCACCAGGTGAGAGGAAGTGCCTGCAGAGCTCAGACACACAAGCAGAAAAATTAAAATCCTGTTTTTGCTTTGTCATTATAGGATACTGTAGACAAGGGAACCTATTTCAGCGCCTGATTTGCAGTTAAGGAGTTAACAGTTACAGCATCCACTCTGGGGTGATACTTTGAACATATCAATCACCATTTTAAATGTCACTTTGGTGTCAGCAAATAAGAGTCTGTTGATGAGTAGCCAGCCAACGTTGCTCTTAGTGTTCATTTTCCTCTCCTCTGACATTGGATGTGATTTTATTTCCATCTGCTATTAGATCATACTCCATAAACTTGTTTGTGTTGGAAGCACAACACTGTTAGTTTTGTGCCATGACGGAGAACTGCAGAAAATCTTCTGAATCTGACCCTTGTGGTTCAGAGTGTCAAAACTAGAGACGAGTCTCATGCAGGCTGTCAGTCTGCTCATTGCCTGTCTTATTATATCACCTTTCATCATGTCTAATTAAACACATTCTGGCTGCAGAACCTATTTTCTAAGGATCATTTAAGAGTGCATTCTTGTCTTGCAAAGTCAACTCCGCACTAGTCACGACTCAGGTCTAAATGTGTGTATGTGTGTGTGTAGGCTTTGTAAAACTCTCCCTCCTATTGAGCTACCCACACCTGTATGTGTGTGTGAGTGAGAACAGTAGAGTGTTTGAAAGACGGCAAAACGGAAGATAATTTGCTGTCGCTTTGACTTAGCCGAGCAAGAGAGAGAAATAAAAGGATATGATGATGATAAAGACGATAGAGAGAAAAACAGACAGGCAGGGAAGGATGGGAGAAAAGAGCAAATGATAGCCAAACCTGTGAAGAGATCAGCACTGCTATGAATAAACATGAACAGCACAGCCCACGCCGATCTCTCCTTTTTACCTCTCTTAAATACACAAACCTATCAGTACATACACTCGATCTTTTCTCACACGTCCATACAGTGCAAAAGAGAAATCTAAAAATGTGCTAACATGCGTTTCTTCTTCTCAAACTTTGCATTTACAATCTTTTTTTCCTTAATTTTCTGACACTTTTCCTACATGCACACACAGAAATAATGACAGATAGGTTTTAGACATGATACTGTTGAATGCTGAAATCCAGTCCATCAATTTCAGTCCCGTTTCCAAGATTATTTTAGAAAATAAACCAAAAGAAAAAAAAAATCAATACAGTGTTCATGCCAGTATTGATTTTTTTTCTAACTTTATTCTAACTTAGGGGTCATGACATGTGCTTCTTCCCCTTATCAAGTATCAAGGTCAACAGTGAGGAGTTTGGCTTTCAAGATTTAAATAAAAACACACACACGCACACACTCCTCTTTCAGAAAGTAGGATGTTCTCCCATCAAGCGCTGCTGTTGCCACGGCAACGGCTGGAGAGCAGTCATAGGTGGGTGGCGATGCCCGGCAGCGATCCGTCTGGAGGGCTCTCATTGGCCTCTCTACGCTTTCCCACAATCCTTTGCTGCATTGCTGCACCCCCCCCACCACCACCACCACCAACCCCCCGCCCTTCCCTGTACGAATCCCTCTCCGAATGTGACCCAATGAGGAGGTTGGTGAGGAGGTCAAAGAGGAGGTGGAGGCGTGTGTGTGTGTGTATGAAGAACACAATCTGGATGTTTCTTGTTGCATTTTTTGGCTGAGATGAAGTGATAATGTGATTTCACATGAGGTAATAAGTGACAGGGTGAGACAGATGTGGAGTAAGTTTAGAAAGGAAACCCACTGTAGCACGAAGCGATAATTACGGAGAAAACTGTGTGACAGAGAGGCGGGAAAAAAGCAGGTTTCCAGGATGTGAGTTGAAGTGAACAGACTGAGAACACCAACTGTGAATGTGAAAATGAAGAATAAAACCTTGAAGCACCAAAACTCTGAAGTGTTTAGGCTGAATGTTGTTGTAAAAAAAATATGAGCAAAACTTTTGTCTCAGGTTTATATATATATAGTTACATAAAGGTTTTCTATTTCCATTCAACCATGCTTACTGTCTGTTGGTGGGTCCATACATTTGTTACAAGCTGGACGCCATGACATTTTGTTGACATTCATGGTCCACAGAGGAATCCCTCTGACTTTGGTGATCCCCTCACCTTTTCTCTAGCCCCACCAGCAGCCTAAATTTTTCTCACATCCTTTAAAATATCTTAATATCTACATGATCGACTGGCACAAAACTTTGTACATTCATAGTTCCCTGAGGATGGATCTCTCTGAAGTTTTCCAGTTGTAATAGTTGGCTCCAGAGTAGTCTCAGGGCTCTGTCCCCAGTCTCCAGTATAAAAGGTGACTCCTTGGTAGGAATAACTAAATGTTCTGACAGCTCCAGCACTTATAAAGTTCGTCTGATACCCCCTTTCCACCAAATTAGCTCTGGTTCTTGAACCGGTTCCCTTCAAAAGGTCTGAACCAGTTTGGTCCAAATTCTCTGAACAATACAAAATGAGATGCAGGAAATGAAACAAAACCACTTCCATGTCAATGGACTGTGGTGGTCCCTGTTCAATACGTAGTGTCCATCCTAGTTTGCAGTCAAATAGTTAAAAAATTCCTCTCCTCAACACTTTACCTCGACCTGGTGGAAAACTTCATGAGGTCAAGGAAAGATGTGAAGGAGAATTCATTCGGACTTAGGAAGGGCAAACTGCAGTGCTAAGACAATAGATACAGGCGGTATTAATGTGTTTGCACCATGAATGTCCATCCACTAAAAGTGCTTGTTTTTGCTACAGACAGGCTCAGATTGGTATTCTATGTGTCTGACAACATGGTGGAAAGGATCCCTACGGAGATAAACCTTATTGTTAAAGAGTAAGAGCATTTTTGTTCAACCAGAAACTGCCCCTAAAAGCTATTGTCAAACCCACCAGACTCAATTTAAGTAAACAGTAATTTTATCATTGTAAAACATTCATTCAAAGTGTTTCGTCGTTCCACTGTTTTAACAATCACCAACTCTGGTTTTGTTGAAATAAACCCTGAATTTACCCAGTTAGATGTGAATATATGCTGACTCTATACACGCTACAGCTACTATGTATTTAAATGGAGTCTGGTGGGTTTGGTGATGGCAGATTTGGGGCTGTTTCAGGTTAAATTGTGAAATTGTTTTGCCACTGGTGAGCCTCCAACGACCTGTAGTTTTTAAGGTTGCAAACCTGTGTGATAACATTATAGCTAATGGTAGTGAGTAATGTTAGTGCCATCACACTGCCTCCACCAAAAATTCAACTCTATCGGTGCTGTTATCAGCA
The DNA here is from genome assembly GCA_019142605.1 of Cephalopholis sonnerati. Lineage (NCBI taxonomy): Eukaryota > Metazoa > Chordata > Actinopteri > Perciformes > Serranidae > Cephalopholis > Cephalopholis sonnerati. The sequence continues at coordinate 17,975,075 of JAGQAX010000024.1, forward strand.
AAGCATTCGCATCTTCTCCACACTTTGACACTACGATCCAACTGCCGTAGGCAGCTGGTGACCAGCACGAGGAGGAGGCGGTGCCAGGCTGTTGTGGCTGTGCATGGTTCTTCCACACACTTCTGAGGCACCTGTTTGTTAAATTAATAAATTGTTAAATTGCCAATATGTCTTATTTCTTCTACCAAACAACACCAAACAAGAGTCAACAGCAAAAAAAAGCTGTTTGGCATTGGCAGAGAAGATTTGGCTAATTTTTCATGGCCGCCACCCACGTACTCAGCTCTGCTGCTCATCCCACAAATGCATGGTCCATACAAATGTGGCACCATTTAAAAGGGAAATAAACAGGCTTTCCAATAATATAAGATTTATTGCCAAGAAGGATTGTTACAACAAAAAAAGTTTAATTAACCATAATCATAGTAAATGTAATAGAAATGCACCTTCCCAGCATTTACAGGCCGGACAGAGGGACTGTTTACCCCTCGCCATTTCCCATCTCACCATATCCCCTAACTATAACTACACATCGACTGTATTCATCCTATGCTAAAGGAAATAAGACAGGAAGCACTGGAGTACCTTTCCTTAGCATTTAGAGAATTCACCCGGCTGCCACTTAGATACCTCTGGGTCATTTTACTTAGTTAGGAACCTTCCCAAGTGAAAAGGACTCTTCGACAACAGCCCTGGTCCTAAGTTGGGCTGGGATTCTCATCATCCACTCCCTATGGCCTGGAGTGCCCCCAGACATACTGCACCTCCTAATGCTGTGTATAAATATAGCATACATACACTTTATTTTTAAAAGCTACATCCGACAGCATAAGGTGCAGGTCTCGATTTAGTCAAGGGCTATATTTGTTCTTTAATAAAAGTTCTAAAAAACAAACCCACAGCTGAACATTATAATTTGCGAGTGTCTGATAAAACACCATTTGATAAAATCTCATTAACTCTGTAATTTGCAGTGACTGCCGCCACATCTTTTAACTATTTTTTCAAGCTATTATGCAGGCTAATCAAGGAAAATTCATCACTTCTAACCAGCGTGCAGCCCTGAGCTTTTCTCTTAAAATGAGCCTTTTGCCATGTTTTTGTTTTATTCAGTAGTGCGAGGGTGTCCACCTTCCCCAAAGTAATTTTGAGCATTGCTTGTTGTTGGTCCACAGATGGTTGTTTTTCTCTTTAAAAAAGTAGAAAATGTGCCACAGGCAAAATATATGGCTGGGAAACACATGCTTTAGCTTATCGTGGTGTGCTTTTAGAGCCTGCATATTGTGTTTCTCAAGTGAAGACGCCAGAAAACAAATTCCAAGTTAAACTTTATTCAATATAGAGTCTCCAGTGAATAGCTAGGTGAGCCGAGTTATATTTGCGCTGCTGAGTCGCAACAAATGCTCTGTGATCTCAAGCAGGCCACAAGTAAGGCCCGGAATCTATTTGAGACGTTTTCTTGAATGTGTTTTCGTTCTGCCTGGTTTCCCACGGCGGGGTGGTCGACCGGTGTCCAGTTTCAGGTAGCTCGGCTGTTCCCAGAACGTGAGCGGGCAGGAGCACTGGGAGCCATACCGGGACACTCCGGGATCAGTTAAATTCCCAGCATTCCTCACATAGTCCCTTTGAGGGGAAAGCAAATAGAGAGGGGTTTAACGGCCCCCCTCTCACACCTCCACACAGGCTGAGGAGGGGGAACACAGTGTTGGTATCAGGGCTTATCACAAGATAACAGCAGTACCATGCAGGGCTGGGGTCAATTCCTTTAATTCACTTACAGTAGTTCAAGAGGAGGGCTTTCTTTTAAAACAATGAAGTTTCTATTATCATGTGAAGTTTGAAGCTGTAATTCTGTGAGGCTGACATGTTGGAAGAGTTGCTTCCTTCTATCACATATGAAGGTGTTTCAGTTCCTCAGAGAAAACACTGATTTGTTCCCGGGACAAATGCATCTTCAAACCATCCTTGGTCAAAATACATGCACTAATTCAATCAGTTATAGCTATGACCTTGCAAGCACACTGCAGGCAGAGAAATAAAAGTCACCAGGAGTCCATACTTGTTCTATAGAGCGGAGTGACCAGGGAAACTCTGAGAGCTGATGTGTGGGCGGTCAGCAAGCTTGAGAAGAAAAGTTGCTGAAATTGCCACAGTCACAGGTGGCAAAAAGTTTGATTTTAGAATTCCTGAACTCTTTCAAACTGATATCATTTCAATTTGGCCTTAAAACAGCCAATGTCCAGTCCTGCGTTAGCAACCACAGCTACAACTATAAGAGACCTGTCGAGCTTTAAGAACAAGGGAAATGCAGGGGGTTGGATTAAACAGTGTGGAAGACCACAGCGGCAACCTCCTGAGCTGAAAAATGAAGCTAACGCGCAAGTGCCAAAAACTGCAGTTCCCCAAATGACCACTTGAGGCTGCCTCCAAAAGTGAGTCAATGCCCATAGCTCAACTTTACACTAAAAATAAACATGTTTACAGCGTGGTACAAAAATTGGTTTCAGTCTCTATAGCTAATTTCCACATTCATGACAAGTGTTCGAGGGGTGAATTTTACTAGCTTACCCGCTAACATTTTAGTAAGGCTTAAAGTTACGCATTATTATGTGCGGGGCCACTTGGAGTGATTGCAAGACATCGCCACAGTCTACGAGTCATTCCACATCTTGCCGCTCCACAGCTTCACTCTCCAAATTTAATAATTTCTGGCTCCAAAAATCCAAGATGGCGACGGGCAAAATGCCAGATTTGAAGCTTCAAAAGAGTCGCAAAATGTCCCAATTAAAATCAGTAGGAGAGTAAACAGTTGTGTTTCGTGTATATTGTTTAATTTTAACGATACAGAAAAGAAACTGCTCATGAGCTATCGACCGGAGATTTCACTCAGCAGTACGTGAGTGCGCATGCGCGTCTACTTCCAAAACACAGCGGTTGCTATGGGGATCGGTGCGTTTGATTTCTGCACTGGGACGTTTTCCACAACTGGTCCACAGACGTCAAGAAACGCTGCTTGCACCGGGACAAGACGGACAATAAATTACATCAACGAAATTCCACACATTCTTGTGGTTGGCTGAAACACTTTCAAGTGTTTTTAATTCCTGCCTACTCCATAGGCCTACAGGTAGCCTACAGTAAAATATTGAAATTAGGGCTGGGACTTTAACGCCTTAATTTCGATTAATTAATTACGAACCGGGGTGCGAACCGACCCGAGCCTGACGCAGTTTGTTACCTGACATAGTTATTGTTACCATGGTTACAGCTTGCCTGTTTACCATGATCACGCATGGACAGTGTGTAAATGACCATCAAAAGGCTGCTGTTACTCACAGTCAAACACACCGCTTGCACAGCAGCACAGCACACACACTCAGTTGGAGCAAGCCTGTGTTGCGTTCAGGCGTTGTCATGTAAATAACAAATTCCAGCACTTGAATAGGCCATAGCACAACACAGCAGTGTGTCAAGTGGGCCGAACCCGAGCAACATTTCTGATTTGTTATCCACACTCTGGCCCACAATAGACCAGATGACGAGGTTCAGAGCCAAAATAAGTCAGGCTACGTCTGACAAATTATCAAACAATTGAAAAATGAAAAGTGAAAATTAAACATTTTTGCTGTCTGAATTTATCTGAATTGAAAAACAGTGCTTACTGTCAAATATTGCTATTTGATAAAAATGCGACTAATCGCGATTAATTAATTACAAAGCCTCTAATTAATTAGATTTTTTTTTTTAATCGCGTCCCATCACTAATTGAAATGTATTTATTTGTTTGGGTTTTGACTTTGCTATTTTAAAATGCATGAAGTGAGAGAGAGATGAGGGTTTTGGTAATAGTACCAGCAAGAATTTAAAACTACTTTCACCCCTGGCTATGTCCATTCTTTCTATACAGTCTATGGGAAGACCTCACTCACTTTTAATTGTAAGTTAGGTACCATTTAAGACTGCGCTTTAGACTAACGGAATAACGTGGTAATTTAGTTTTGATAGCAATTGGCTAAAACACATTAGATAGGCTAATGAAAGCTATAGGGGCTAACTAAAGGTTAGCTTAAAACTTAAATAATATATTGACTTAATCTGTGGTGCAAAAACATTGTCATTCCTGTATATGTTTGTGCCTCACCTGAAATGTCAAGACATGTTGTGCTTGGTGCTTCATAATTTCTATGTCCTCATTATTCACAATACTTCGTAATATTAATTGCCTGCAGGTGGCACAAGTGTCTAAATAACAGGAGCTTTTTTCCCTGCACATGGCATGTTTTCAGATGCTTTGGATCAATGATACTGTGTGATTGTTTTTCAGTCCTCACCAGATATATACACTCAGTAAAACACTGTAATGTTATGAAAAGCACAGCAGAAAGTAACTTTAAGTGTTCAAAACAGTGGCGCTGCAGATGATTACATAGATGCAATCAGAGCCTATTGTACTGCCCACAAGCAGTCAGAAGAGGAGGACTCATCAGCTGAGTTAGTCACAATGGGAATGTGGGGAGACTGACTAATAGGCTATTTCAATGTTGAATTTAAAGTGCTTCATGTAGGAAAACACACATTCTCTGACTTTGTTATAGGCACTCAACCTACATGTGTGTTGTGGGATATCCTAATATCCTGGCAGTCAAAAAGACAGACATTACAGCTCAGTGTCAACACAAGCTATGTGTGCTGTATAGGGGTATAGCTATCGAAGTTGACAAATTTCATCAACACAAAATCCAAGGAAAAACACATCACAGCACCGCCCACACTATTTGATTGACAAGTGATCTCTGGGAAGTGCAATGCAAACACCCAGAAACGGATGAGCTCCGAGTGCCAGACAGAACAAACACAGCAAATAAACAAAAACGAGGAACTGAGGGATTAGAGCTTTAAAGGAGGGTTACACCAACAAGACTTTTAACCTGGATGGAATATCAATTGATAATTCAGCTGTACTATAGCTGTAATATCATTTTTCATCCTGGTTTAGAATTAAAAGGTTTGTCTGATTTCAAACTTACATAGTGGACAAAGTTAGAGGACGTTTTCATGATGGTGAGCTTTATTCATCTGCTGTTTTTCCCTCCTCAACTGTCACATGTTGCATGTGACGGCACACAGGACAGCTAGTGTAGCATTAGGATTGTGCATGTAAAGAATTCACACACAACATCTGTGTGTATGTGCATGAAAACACACACCGCATACCAATTACTAATCAGACTGCAGCAGAGATGCACAAAACTGCTCAACACATTAATCTGAAAGCACAGTGTAACTTATACATCTGGCGCCCAGTCTGGTGTCTTCTGCAATATGGTAATTTAGTTTGTGTTTAAAACTTCACAAATTTGTGAAGTGAGCTCAATGGAAAGTTACCAGAAAGAGCTGAACAAATACCTCAAGATAAATGAGATGAATTATCACATATACTTTTTGGAAAGATTTTAGGAGAGCTCTGTCTTTACTTTTCTCTGTTCTCTTCTCCCCCCTAGTGGAGACTTTAGTTAATTACAGCAGCTTGTTGTGTCTCTGCCAAGGTTGTTACTGTGCAGTTTAAAGCCTGCAGCACAGCACTCAGGCAGAGAACAAACACTATGCACAAATAATTAGAAGTGTTTGCTTTTCTTTTGGAGGACTTTGCCAAAGAGAGGAAAATAGAATGTGTGTTTAAGCATTGAGGCAAAATCAGATATTCATATAGTTACAATATCTTATCTGGAGGTTGCTCTAAACACCAACCAGCCACTGGTTTGAGATAAAATAAAAATGCTAACATTTGGAAAAAGGATTCGGGCTGGGCTTTGGAGACTGACATATAATTTAAAACTAGAGCTGTGAATGCAATTTAACACTCATGCAGACGCAAATGATCTGCCTCCCTCTAGTGTCAAGAGGGCAAATGGAGGAAGACAATTGCATTTAAATAAATGTGTGATTTTGGATTCAGTAGAGCAGAAAAACAAAGAGAACACTGTGTTTCATCACTGTGTGACTGCCATTTAATATCCACATTAAAGATGACAGTGTTACATTTCCCCAGGCCTCTTCATTGCCATTCTCTACCTGTCCACCAGACGCCCTCAGACCTTCCCTCTGGCCCCAATCACCTGACTCTCATTCACCTGCTCACCTGTTCCCACTTTGCATCGTCAGCCCTGCAGTAACCCCTTTTAAAGCCCTTTCTATCCCCTGACCTTCCCTGCTCACCTGTTCTCCATGTCCCTCATTAGCCTGTCAGTACATACACCAGACCCTTTCACCAGTCAGTTGCTAGATTTGTCAGTGTTGCTTTGTTGCATCTTGCCATTACTTGTAAAAAGAAATAAAACAATGACAGTCACAGTGCTCTTTAGCAGGTTGTATTTAGTGTGTACACAGTGAGAAGTGAAATAATTGTATCTTCAATCAAATGTAACACACTGCACTTAGTGAAGTAGGTTTTTTTATGCATACAAGACTTATTTGTCTCAAATTTTGGGTGCAAATGTATTAAAATCCGTGTTAGTGAGCACTTCTCCTCCAAGATAATCCATCCACCTGACAGGTGTGGCATATCAAGATACTGATTAAACTGCATCATTAATACACAAGGCAGCACGGAGCGACAGTGAATAGCATTGTCCCTCAAAGCAAGAGGTTTCCTGGTTTGAACCCAGGATGGGGGGTTCAAACCTGGGGTAGGGGGGCCCTTTGGTGTGGAGTTTGCATGTTCTCCCTATGGGTTTTGCTAGGGTTCCTCCCACAATCCGAAAATATGAACGTCAGGTTAATCTAAATTGGCCACGGGTGTGAATGTGAGTGTGAATGGTTGTCTGTCTCTACATGTCAGCCCTGTGATTGACTGGCGACCTGTCCAGGCTGTACCCCGCCTCTCGCCCAATGTCAGCTGGGATAGGCTTCAGCCCCCTACGACCCTCAACGGGATAAGCGGTTATGGAAAATGAATGAAAAATGAATGAATTAATACACAGGTGGGCCTTGGGATGGCCACAATAAAAACAGAGTTTGCTCAAACAACATGATGCCACAGATGCACATTTTGATTGAGCACGCCATTGGCATGCTGGAATGTCCACTAGACCTCTTGCCCATGAACTAAATGTTCATTTCACTGCCACAAACTAACTCTCATATCATTGCTGAGAATTTGGCAGTACATCCAACCAGCCTCACAACCACAGACCACATGCATCCACACCAGTTCAGGACCTCCACATCCAGCTTCTTCACCTGGAAGATTATCTAACACCAGCCACCTGATGCAACAGCTGATTTGCACAACAAGAATATCTGAACAACAGCTCGCTGTCGATGGCATCTGGTGCTTTGGAGAAGATGAATCCCAATGTACACATACATTTAGTCCGTATGGCATTGTGTGGCTGAGCGGTCTGCTAAAACCAGACTTGCAAACAGAATGCTCCATGGTGGTGGTGGGGTTATGGTATGGCCTGGCGTATGCTACATAGAATGAACACAGGCGCATTTTATTGATGAGATATCCTGCTAACATTTGCAGTACACATTCCTGTCAGCCTCAAGTGACATATTTCAGGCTTGCAAACCAACTGGCATTACCACGCCTGGATCCATGCTGCTAACGTGACTAATAAAAACAATAAAATCAAAAGAAAAAAATGATTCTCTGGACAGTTCACAGATCTCACAGTTTCATTGGAACCACTTTTTTACAGAATAAATAGTCCACATGAAAACTGCTGACAGTGTGCTCTGTCGAGTATCAGGGACACGTTCTTATGACAGATAACTATTTCAACTCATGCACTTTGTTTTTCTCTGTGTGAAGGGGACTTCTCTCCACTGCCACTGGAGGGCAGTGTACATCTTCACAACCCCATCATCCCCTCTCCCTTCTCTCACTGACACTCATGAATATCTTCTTTTTTAAAGATCATATTAACCTCTTTCTCCTCACACACGCACACACACTGATAATCATTCGATATAGGCTACCTTCTGGAACACACTCTCTGCAGATACCTCCCAAACACAAACCAGCAGCGAGGGGAAAAACAAAGAAGCCGTACACAACTTTAAACCACAACCACATGGGCCTTACTTTGCATTTTGGGCCACCTCAGTCAGGTGCAGAAATGAAGATGCTCAGTTTCAGTATATTTTTGGGGTAATCACAGGCCATACTTAGTGTGAATGATAGAGAATTTTCAATCTTTTCAAGCCACAAGATGCACCTCAGTCATTTTAATGCGCACCAGGCACACAGAGTCCTGAGCCAGGAGGATTTGCAAAAAGCTCTGCCACTGAGTCTTTCTCTAGTGTTGATACTAATAGAGACTGATGGTACTGGGATGTTTAGTTCCTCGTCTCCTCTTTAATTGCCTTTCTCAGATGTCAGAGTGGCATCTTTATGAGTGATGATTATCAAGACCAAAGCAACTGGCAAGTCAGCATCAGATGTTATCAGTGTGAGCAAAAGACTAACAGCTAATCCTTGTCCTGGTACAGTACATTTAATTTCACTGTGATTTGCTGTGTTTCTGGACGAGACAGGATGTTTCGGACTGGAAGATTTTGTTAAGTTGTGTCATGGTTTAATGTTACAAACTTTGCTACTTTGAACTTCAAGCAGAGATGAAATAAAAATAAGATATTTATTTAGCTCTAAGTATGTTTATTTATTTCATTTAACCTGGGCAGGTTGCCTGAGAGCACGCTCTTATTTACAGGAACAGCCCAGGGGAGAGACGGAAGGAGGGAGGGGCCCATATGTACCCACATTCACACCTGGGAGCTGCCCAGTACGACCACAGTCTCATCCTGTTGGCCAGTGAGCTCCACTGGGGGGTTTGGTGTTAGTCCCAGGGCGACTGCGCTGGAGACTGTTGCTTTTATTCCCACTCTTTACTCAAGTGTTTGAACAAGTCCACCTCTCTGACCACAGCCTTACTGCTGCATTAAGACTGAAGCTGAATTTATCCACAGAGAAAAGAGTCTAGAGCAGAGGCAGATGACATAGGTGGCTCCCTAGGGTGCCCTCCCCACCCCCAAAAAACAGTTGCACATACTGTATTTTTGTATTGTTTGTTTATTTTATTAAGATTTTTGCCAACTTAGGTATTCACTTCGATATAAGTTATATCAGAGGTGTGGACATGAGTCACATGACTTGGACTCTAGTCACAAATCTGATGACTTTAGACTCGACTTGACAAAATCAAAAGACTTGCAAATCGACTTGAACTTTAACACCAATGACTTGTGGCTTCACTTAGGCTTGAGCCTTTTGACTTTAAAAAAGTCAATACTTTCCGCCAAGCCAAAAGATTTAAAATTCTGTTATTTAAAAAGTGTGCTATGAATCAGTCAATATGAATCAGTCTTTCCCCTGTTTGTAATTAGCAGCAGCACTCTGCCGCAAAAGTTATAAACAATATGAGATGAGTTTATAACAAGACAGAAACACACACAGTTCTGTTGTGGTTAATGGTGTCATATGTCATGCAAGTGTAATGTCTGCACTACTCATTTTATGATTAAATTCAGTGGCACTTGATTTATTAAAGGGTTAGTTTGCATGTTGTCCCTGTGTCAGTGTGGGTTTTCTCCGGGTGCTCCGGCTTCCTCCCACAGTCCAAAGACATGCAGGTTAATTGGTGACTTTAAATTGTCCGTAGGTGTGAATGTGAGTGTGAATAGTTGTCTGTCTCTATGGCTACATCCTCACGGAAACTTGTCTTTTTGAAACCGTCAAATAAAATGATCGGATTGCAATAGTGTTCTGTAAACAAAGCGCCGACTTCAAGAATGCAGGCGTCAAAATGAAGCCGGTTCAAGCCACTGAAACGGCATAAAAAGGCTGCAGTATATATGTCAGCCAGGAGATGGCACACCACTAAAAACTGGAGCATACAGCTCCGAACCGGAGAAGAAGACGCACGGTGTATACAAACCGAAAAAGAAGAAGATCCAGAACAAGCGCATTGGCTGTACACACGAAGACGCAAAGACGGCATCTTCAGATTTGTGCACTCTGGAACCCTGCTTCAAAAGATGCGGTTTCGACCTATGAAAACACCGATTTCGTATGGATGAGAGATTTGCTTGCATGTTGCATCTTAAGATTTGAAATGCACACCAGTCCCTAATCTATTTTCTGCATACTTTTGGGTGTTGCCATGTAGGAAAATATGAAGAGTCCTGGGAAGCTATGATAATCTCAGAAAAGAATGCAAGCCTCATTTAACAACAACCATCTTAATGTGGCAAACCCCACTCATCAACCACTCAAAGGAGATTAAAACAAAAGCAAGGAATATTTTTTTGCAGTTGCTTCTTGAGCCAGGCCCCTGGTGGAGAACAGGCCGCACGGCCCAGTCACGGTGTCAGTTTGTGGCTAGTTAAGAGTCCCAGGACAATCCAGTAAGCCTCCTATAAAAGTCACCCATGAAAAGAGGCGACCGCTGCAGCGCTGTAGGCCTCCGACCTCAACTTGACTGCTGCAGCGGGGAAACATTGCAAACCCACAATCATAAAAGTTGAGCTTCACATATAGTGTGACAGGCTGAATGTAAACAAAACAAAGATTAGATGTGTTTTCATCTAAAGAGCGCTGGCTCAGAGTGTTTTGCCTTTATTGCAAAAGAGATGTTTTGGGGGTTAGAAAACTAGAGTTGTGCAGTCAAATTTAAGTTGACACTTTGCTAAGGAATACAGTCTGTTTTCATAGATCACAACTTTTGCATGGGAAGTGGTGTACGCCTCTTTCACACCTCGTCTTGTGTGGACGCAGTGTTTATAAATGAAACCCCAGGTAAGCGTGGGCTCGATGATGGCGGTGTAGAAATGCACCATCATTGTCTTTAGCAGGTTGAACTTCTCCTGCTGCCGTTTGTTTCCGTTCAATTATACTTGTACATGCGTGTGTGTGTGTGTTTGTGCTGTTAGAAGGTCATGTGAGCCCATGTCATTGGGCTCTCAGGCTCACACAGCTGTAGATTGTTAGGGTCATCCTTCCATTTAGAAACGGGAGGAGACAGTCAGGGAGGTGAGGGGTTACTAGGATGCCAAATGTGTGTGTGTGTGTGTGTGTGTGTATGTGTGGGTTGGTGGGGTCTCATAAACCCAGTACTTGGGCTACATTCAACAGAGCACCAATAAAAACAATCGCTGCTTCCTAATCACGTGCTAGCGGGGCTCAGCGTACACACACACACACACACACACACACACACATGCATATAACCAAACACACTCTTACCTCTTTGGTCCATTATCACCTTGGTCCCTGCTGCATTCCTGTCCGGCCCGATGAAACCTTTCGTGAGGAAAACCTCAATAAAATGCTTTTACGTGTTTCGGCTGTGTCTAATTGCTGGAATATGGCTTATCTCATGCAGATAAACTGCCACGACACCATTTTTCAGTCACACTTTTAATCTTTTACAGGAACAGATATAGCTAAACCAGACAGGGTGGGGATAAACTTTAAAGTCGCGACAGAATCTGAATGTATCTGCTCTTAGATTTGTTGAGCGTCTCATTGAAGGAGGTTTGTTTTTGCGGTTAGATAATGAAAAGACGAAGCGTGCGAGTGTGTCTGTAGCTGTTTATGTGCGCTTTATGTATTTTCAAGACCCAGAAAAGTCAAATCAACGAAGTTAAATGTTTTCTGTCACTCTGGATTTCGCTCCAGCCATCTGCTCCTCGTACCAGCGTGAAACAAAGATAGAGATCACTTTGCCTCTGTTGCTGGGGGGGGGAGAGGACCAGCAAATGTTTGCTTTGAGGTCAGAAACAGCCAGGATGTGATGTTCTGTTCTCAAAAGCAGCGAACTGGGTCAGATCGACTTGTCCTGTTCATTTTCTACATCCCTTGAAGGAACTCTTGATGCGGAAAGAGATAAAGTCGAACCATACAGTCTACAGTTACAGATCAGCTCCAGCAGTTTAATTGGTGTGAACAATGCAGCCGACTTCTCTCCCTCCTCCTCTTTTGTCTGTCTGTTCATTATTCTTTGCATGGCTATCCCTTTGTCGGGCCCTTTTTGGAGATTATAAACAGGTATGAACACAATAAAGGGACATCAAAGGATTTAGGATTCATAAGTTTTTGCTGCTGTAGATGTCTTTCTATCCTTGTAGAGTTTCTTCCGAAGATGTCGCCATAAATCACAGTGATTCGTTTCATGTTCATTGTTAATTTTCTTAGGATGGCAACATTGGTTTGGTGGTCACTCCAACAACTTAATGGCCATTAAGAATTCTAATCTTTATTGTGACCTTTACTCTACATTGTACATAAGATACCTCATATTTTCCATGATGTCCAGTGTTGCCAAGGAGAAACCTCTGTGTTACCTTCAGGACAAGCATCAGTCTCGTTAGGTACCTTTACACAGACTCTGATGTTCCATAAATTATCCCAATAACAGCCCAATCAGAGTAAGAACGCCTTTTGTCACCACCTTAATGTGAAGAGACTGGACTGATCCATCCTGATTGAAAGGAATGTTCAATTGCGTTGAGAGTGTGGATGTAAAACTTCGATCCATTCAACAGGAAAGTATTAGCACCTAATAACCATGTAAACACCTAATCCGATTGTTTCTCTCTGGTTGGAACAAATATATTCTTTTCAAGCATGTTTGCTCCAGGCAGAGGGACAGACACCAGGCCTCCAGAAAGTGCGCCGAACTTTGAAGCCAATTTGACATACTGGCCAAACTGTGTAACTACAACTTCCAGGTTCATCATGTTTTTCCACTGGGTCCAAAAACACTTTCCTCCAGAGACGTCTGTTAATCAGTGGATATGTTTTTTTAAGCGTCACTTCCCATGTGAAATGATGAAATGACTTGTTTCATTATTGGGGATTTGATCCATTTGGTCCGATAATATTTCAAAAGTCTAAAAGAGCTGCATGATTAAATCATTTCATTCCTGTTTAAGTGAGTGAAGGGCTAACCTGGATGTGGCCAGATTGAACAGTGAAAGCTAGCACATCACTGGCTGCATAAAGCTCTATGTGCCCAGTGATGTGCAATTTTCATTGGTGGTAGCCAAACAAAACATTGAATCTTGACCATGGATGTAAGTAATACATCGAAATAGTAATCGTAATACACAGAAATATTGTCCATGAAGCCACAGTTGCTGTAATGCTAATTTGTTGACTTCTCTCCATAAATATTAAATCAGATAACAGATCCTTGTAAAATTAACACAACTTTTATTTCTTTCTATGGACTGAAAAAACATCCTTCACATGTGCTTTCCAGCACAAAGAGATGTTGCTTCATGGCACAAAGGTTCAAATCCTTTTCAAACCAAGGGAAAAGCAAACTGATGCAGTGTCACCAGAGTTAATAGTTTATAGGACATTTGCTCTTACTTTGAAGAAACACTGGCCCTACCAATACCATTGGCTCGAAAAACCCTATAAATTCCATCTGTTTATGGAAACTTCAACAAGGTATTACAGTTAATTTGACAATGATATATTGCTGTCTAAAAATGCTATATGTTGCACTTTTAACTGAGGTTGTGTCCAATATTGTTAGCAACCGTGAATCCAAGAATGACTCACAGTAGTAGTAGCACTAATGCCTTGCTGTACACCCTCCATGGAAAGTTCACATTGGGAATTTCCAGTCAGGACCTTGTGGCTTGACTACAAGCTTGGCGCATGGCCGCCTTGTGTTTTTTTTTTCTTGCTCTTTTCTGCAGTCGTGCCCACATAACTGACCTACAAATGTGTGTGAAATTTACGCGTGCTGTAACTGTGACCTACTGTAAGAGATGGAAATGTGTGCCTTGCCATCATAAAGGATACACTATTGTAGACCACAGGTTTGACACAGGATTGTGGGTGTTTCTTAATTGTTAACGACAGGTAGCATGTGTGGTCTTTGGTCTTGTTTTAGTCAGTACGTACAACCACCAAAGAATAATTCTTAACCACATGTTTAACATAAATGTTCATGCTTTAACAATTACGTCACTGTTCCACTTCCTGGTCTAAATCTTTAAATCTAGTATTTCTTTGTCTGCAGCCATGCAGGGTAAACCACAAGTATCCGATATGTATCAAGAGAATATTTTAAAAATTACAACAGATACACAACTAATTAGAAACAGATTATGGTGCTTACATGCCAGTAACCCAACTCCGATTACTAAGTCCCAGCAAATCAAGGTTCTGAGCTTTGTGAGTTCCTGTAAATGGGACAAAACACTTAAGTGCATGATATTAGAAAATTACCATAATTCAAATGCACTCAGTGACTTTCAGAGGAACAGTGGTGTCCTCAGTGAAGAGTTGGTTTTGGGTAACCTAGGTCTGGGTCTCTGGCAGCAGGAATCACCTATTTCTGTTTGGCTTCTCTCAGGAGAGGAAGCCAGCAGTGACTTTCCACCCCGAAATGAGCGCTTGCAAGGCGCTACGCTCCCGCTGCGCGACAACGTCAGTTCGACCAAAGTCAACAAGGCCTGCTGTGTGAGTGTAACTAAAGGAGGGCTGGGGGGCCAGGCGGTGGACGACTGCGACTCCTGTGTGACCACACAATGCCCAGAATAGAGCATCATAAGCATAATGGCTTCATTCAGTTATTCTCCCTTACACACTTCCACATGCTTGTACTTTGTTTTGACCTGGTTTGAGCGGCAGATTCATGGTGTTTCCCACATCAGGGAAGTTTAGACAGAAAAGTTCCCTAAAGTGACTTTAGATTGTTGAAACTTCTCTGGCACTCGTTGTGTTGCTCTGTGAGGGAAAGTTCAACCATCTGGCAGCTAACCAGACTAAAAACAACCCTATACGCCCCCACCATCACCATCACCATCACACTCACACACATACACACACTCACACACAGGTACTCCAGGCCAGATCTTTGTACACAGAGCAGCGTGGATTTTATGTGACAGGCAAGAAACCTTTCTCTCAGAGGAGAAAAAGATTTATCACAGCTTGGCACCGCTCAGGCTTCAGCAAACCCAGTTTTCATGCTTGCACGTGCATATGAGTGTTTGTATGCATATGTCCAATGATGATGTATCGTTCTCCTTTTTCGAAGCATATGGCAAGTCACCGCAATTAGGCCAACATCCCGCTCCGAGCCCCTGTGCATCACCGGAGGGAAAAGCTATGAGTCAGTTGTAAAGCCTGCAAGAAGACAAGTTCACCCAAAAGTGCCCACATTGATCATTTTCAGCCGTATTTGCATTCCTGCATGGCGAGCTCGCTGCCGGCTGCATGGTGCGGCGAGAGGGTTTTTCGTTGGGCAGCATTTCGCCCGAGATTTCGATGAATTCCTCCTAACCACTTCTCATCTCCTTGTTTTTGCTCTTTTCCAGCTCATTTCACACACTGACAGGCTACCCTGTGCTTCAGATGAGAGGTTGAGCGAGTGTGGCAGGATGGTGGTTGAGCTTTATGTGTGTGTGCACGTCTGCATTCATGTATTAGTCTGTGCACGCACATTTGAATATCTAGTTAGCGGCGTGTGTCAAAGTGTCTGTCTATGCAAGCAGGCTTTTCTAAATATATATGTGTGTGTGTCTAGACAAGGCTAAAATGTGACCATGTGTGTGAGAGTGTGGGCAAATGAGTGTTAGCTGTCTGCACTGTGGTTTTTCACAGCATCACCCACTCAAATATAAACTTGAAACCTGAGACAATTCCAAAAATCTACATTTTAAGACTTGTTTATTTCAGATCTTTTCGACTGAGTCTTCTCTCTATGGGCTTTTGAAAACTAGACATTTAATTGAAGCTATGTGAAGGGAAAACTACTAATTGAATTGAATGATGTGGGGTTGCAAGTAGACATGCACTGTATTTATGTTGTATCTGATTTATCAATGTCATTTCTGTTTGTCATTGCTGCTGCTCTCCTCATGTAGGCGCATGGAAGGGCAGGGAGGTGTGCGCTCTCTGCCTTCTGCTTTCCACATAGGCACGTGGAAGGGTGGGAAAGGTTTGCTCTT
Organism: Cephalopholis sonnerati; assembly: GCA_019142605.1. Classification (NCBI taxonomy): domain Eukaryota; kingdom Metazoa; phylum Chordata; class Actinopteri; order Perciformes; family Serranidae; genus Cephalopholis; species Cephalopholis sonnerati. Next base: position 17,991,053 of record JAGQAX010000024.1, read on the forward strand.
CTCGCCTCAGGCTTGCCACGTAGGCTTGTGGAGGGGCAGAGAGGTCCCAGAACACCAAATATCAAATATCAAATATCAAATATCAAATTGCAATGGAATTAAAGTTTTCTTTCTTTGGTCCTGCCTGAAATACAGTTATGATAGAAACAATGATCCAATGATCCTGACTGTCAACTGATCACATCTGCCTTCTGTGTCCTGTATGAACTAATGCAGACGTCATTTTGAGAAAGATTCTCATTATTTTGAGATACCAAGTCATTATTTTGATATAGTTTCTCATTATTTGGAAGTTTCTCAATATAAAAACTTAGAGGAAGTTTTTTTTTTTTTGTTCATCACATTGGCAGAAGTGGGCTTCCGTAAATATGAACTTTTGCACCCACAGAGCGTTATTAAAGATTAGCTTGTCATTGTACAAACAATGCTACAATTCTCCTATATGCTGTAACTAATGGCTGTGAAGTGTGTGTTTATGTGTGTGTGTGTGTTACTGTGTTTATCCTGCTCTAACTCCGCTGCTGATCCTCTGCCAAGTGGGTCAGTCTCACTGGAGCAGACAAACTGATGGAGCTGTATAGGTGGAAGAAGAGAGTAGGGAAGGAGGTGAAAGGAAAAAAAGAAGAGAAAGGAGGAAAGGAAGGGCTTGTGTTTATTCACCCCCATTCCTTTTCCTCGAAATCTGTTCACATTTTACAGAATTGAAAAAGGAGGTCACGGGCCACAACAAGGCTGCGGTACAAAAACAATTGTACATCGCTGAAGTAGGCATTTTCATAGTGGAAATGTCTTCTGTATGTATAGATGTGTAAGGGGATTTACTGTGTGCCTGGGAGTGTGTGGGAGACTATATGTGAGCGCACGTGCTCAAGTCTTAAACCACTACCAGACTCGTCCCAGATGTGAAGCAGTGTGAAGCAGCTGGACAGTTTTCTGGGGCTTCGGAGGTGGTCAGGGCCACGTCTGCACAAACAAAAACTACAGGGCCTGGTATTCTCTAGCGTCCTTATGCACGTGAGCAGACATAAGCAACACACACATGCAGTCTGTACACATGTACGAGGACACACTAAGTGCTTTCATTGTTTTGGGCTTAAAATGTTGATTGTCTTATGAGCTAACTAGCCTCTTAGACTGCTCGAATGACACAATCATCTGGCAGCCAGTTAAAGTTTGGGCTCAAAGTGTCAACAGATTTTGAAAAAGGCGAAGTAATCTCCAAAAAAATGAACATGCCCTAATTTTTTGAGCTCTAGTTTAAACAGTTGCAATGTAAGAGAATGTAGGAGGGGCCAAATATAATAACATAAGCATTGTTTGAGTTTCACACAGAGAACAATGTTTGAAATCCGATTAGGTGCTCGATTTGATTGGACAAATAGTAAAACAGAATTGGGGCGTACAGATACACATCAGGAGTGCTCTCAGTGTGGCCTCCAGTTGTTTATTAAACCTGTTAGCATTACAAGATCTCCTAATTCTTTGCAGCCATCTCACAGCCAAATGCGTCAGACTTGTCATTGATAACATCAGAACAAACCAAAACTTCAAAATAACCAGTGATTTGACTTACTGATAATCTAATTTGTCTTGTGTATGAAACCGGTGCTGTTGCAGTGGAACAAGCTTTTCCAATATGAATCACTTGTGGTCCAGCATGACTCATCAGTAATATTTGTCTAGTGTGTTTCTATGGGACATAATGTTTTAAAAACATTATACAAGTCAAGGCGAAATATGATTTAAAAGAAACCCCAGGAGCTCAAGATGCTGACACTGACTGGTTCTGCTTTTCCTATTGCAAAAACAGAACCAGTCAGGTTATTTTACATTACATTACATCACAGTCAGGTTATGTTACAATACGCTGACGCACCAGATGGTTTGTCACACGGTAGGGTTGATTTGAATACCTGAAAGAAATGAGTAGTCAGTGACGATAATGTGCTTTTTCCGAGTACAAGTGTCAAATCTGTACTCATCATGAAGGAAAGTCCCTATTTAGGCAGCTGTGTTCAACTTTCTGATCAAAAATGATCTGAAGCTCAACTCTGGTTAGATCACACCCCCACCCACTTCTGGTTTAGACTCCATTCTGAGTACAGATACAGTGTACTCAGAATGGAGTCAATGTTGTTTTAATGTAATGTTAAGCAATTTATGGATGGTTGTCGTACACTTGTGTCACATTACAGAACAAAGTGAAGTTTTCCCGAGATCTAACCAAGTATTTTTGTTGCCTAAAACTGACAGCAACCATGTCACAACAGCTGTGTGGCCTGTGCATCGCTGTGAGACACCACAGCGCGTCAGTATCTAATGACCTGGGATAAGATCAGGTTGGTTATCTCACCATTGAAACGTGGCTCTGAAAAGTTTGAAACTCAAAGGACAGCAGCTTTAGTTGCTTTTTAGTTTGTTTAGGGTTCAATACAGTTACAAGGTGTTTCAATGGAGACCAACTTTCATGTTGAAAATATATTGAAATGTCCATAAAGAGTCATACAAATCTTTCATACAGCATAGAAGTCTTCACAAATCCCAATCAAATCAGCTCACTGGAAAACGTACCAGAACCCAATGTGCATTTGTTGCACTTTTTAAAAAGACACACATCAGATATGGTCTGAGTACAGCCCAGCATACGCACCAAAAATCCGGTAGACCAAGACAGACCCAAAGAGAGAGGGAACACTGGCAGCAGCACCACTTAACAAGCTCTAATTAACATCAGCTGCAGTTGAAAGGAGGCAATGAGAAAGGAGCCCTGCATCATTCGAGAGGTGAATCTGTGCACCCTGTTATTTTCTGTTCTTCTTGTTTGTTTCTAACTTTTAAATTTGTCCCTTTAGCGTCAAATAGAGGGACTGGTTGTTCTCACAGACGCAAAGCTGATGATTTCTGCAACAAGACAAAATTTTCAATTCAATAAAAGCTCATAAATACCACTGATTTAAATGAATTATGCCATTTGATAATTCAGAGCAGAGCTAGTAATTTTGTCTGCTTAAGAAGCCGTTTAGTAACTGTTGCCATGATGACCAAGTCTGCAGAGTCAGCGCTGCTCTGCTGTCTGCTTCTGGTTATCTGACACTGTGTAGCTCTGCTGTTGATATAGCAACATTAATCATATAAATTCAGGGGATTTTCATGCAGACTTTTATCTAGATGTGTGTGTCTCTGTAACCATGTGAATGTGGATACCTTGGTCAGAGTGATGAGCTCGGCACAGAGCGGCAGCTCATAAACATGGAGCCATGGGCCATGTCCGCTGCAAACACAAATACGCCAAATCAACCACTGCAGCCCCTTTTTCTCTCCCAATCACACACATGGACAAACAGCTGAGGCCGATTTGCTCCTGAATGCGACATCCCGTCCGGCCGAGACATCGACTGTTGACAGCTAATTCAATCTGGATCAAGATGGTGCAACGTGTTGTTGAAACCCAAGGCCGCTCTGTTTGACGTTTGCTGATGAAACGTGACGCCGATGAACCGCTTTACAGAGCACAAGGGGCATAAATTTCTCCCCTTGCAATCAATAAACAAAGTTAAAACAAGAGCAGGGAATCTTGACATGTTCATTAGAGCGAGGAGGCGAGGTTATGAAAAACATCTGTTGATAAAATATACATTTGTGATGTTCGGGAAACTGAACATTTTATCTGAAAGGGATGTCTTCAGGCTGGTAAATCTGAATCCAAGCGCACAATAAGGTAATACTAGGAGGTGATAATGAGAGAAAAGCCTTTTTATTGACAACCATAGTTGGACAAAGTTAATCTGGATAGAAAACAGCTGGATTTGTGCTCTAGATATGTCAGAATATGTGTATACACACTGTGGTACGCTTGAGGACTCATCTGAACTGGACGAACTCTAAGATATTTTGTGGACGTTGAAGTCACTGTGGTTTGGTTCTGACTTTGAGAAGAGGTTGTTTTACAGTTAGTGGTTTGGTTTAGGGTTCGGGTTCGAGTGTGGGTTTGGGGTTTGGGAGTGGATGTTGTCATGGGAAGGTGCCTCACATAAGATGCAGTGCAAGTGTGTGTGCAGGTGTATGGAACTAGTGGGTGAATTGCTGTTAAATTTGGCACAGATTTTCTTCGTCCCTGGAGGACGAATTCTGCTGAACTTGGTAATCGCCCTTATACTCAACTAGGTGGCCTGTACAATAAATTACACTCCTTATCTGATCATGTCATTTAGTGCTTATGTAGACACTTTGGTGGGAGTTGTTGATTGGAATGATTAGAAGAAATCAGTCCATGTAATTGCAGCCAGAGTGTACGGAAAGTTCTTAAGCCGACGTGGTTGCCAAGTGCAGAATAAGTTTACATTCTTTCCTGAAACATTGTTATGTTTGCTGGATAAGGTCCTGATCAAGTTCTTATTGTAAAAAGAAAAGAAAAACTTCTGTGAGAAAATTACAAGCATATCATTTGCGAAATCTGTACTTGAACTGGTGTGCAGTAATTGTCTGTTGTGATATGTTTATGACTGAGCGGCTGTCAGTCATCAGGGGCTAGAAACTATGTTAAATGAGGCTGAACATATGGATATGTTCAGAAAATAAATTCATTATAAATAATACACACTTTTAGGGGACATATTATGCTTTTCCCTACTTTCTGGCATACATATAATGTTACAGTGTCAGATGTTTGTTCAGCTTGTGGCGGATTTCTTTATATTGTTATCTGTCTATACAGCTACATGAACCTACATGCTAACATCAGGGAAACAAATAAGCTTGGTTGCCGATTGTTATTTTATCCCTGATTTCAGATCATATTGCTGCTGGAACACTTTTGGTTGTAAATATTTTGGTTTATATGATTTTGTAGATGATTTTCACAATAAAAAGTGATGCTATACTCTTATTACAGTCATTTCCTGACTGCAAGTACACTGCTACATGTAGCTACATGCTAACATCAGAGAGACATACACTTTGGTTGCCGATGCTGATAATTTCCTCCCAGTTTTGAATCATATTCCTGCTGGAACATGTCCAGTTGTGAAGATCAGGAGGTTTTATTGATAACTTTTTACAGTAGAAGGTGCAGTACACCGCTACATGTAGCTACCTCAAACATCAGAGAAACATACTCTTTAGTTGCCAGTGTTGTTCATTTTTCCCCAGTTTAGGATCATATTCCTGCTAATTTGGGAGTGTTCCCAAAAAGTATCCTAAATTTAGGCTCCAAAATGTCTTTGTTTATGCATCTAGTTTTCTCAGGTATACAAAGTGTGTTTGAGGACATTCCCTGTGTGAGTTAAGCATCGCAATGTTTCTGTTTATGCTTGCACTTGCACACATTTTGTTTATGTGCACTTCACAGCCGTGTGCTTAGGGACTCCTCACCATCCATCTCACAAAGCCCACTTGTTAACCTAAACCCTCTTTGACAAAACATAGTTAAACGTGACCTACTTTTACACGTTTGCAGTCGGAGACAAGAGGGCACGAGCGCAGACAGAGGATTAACACATATACACGCTTACACACACTTTCCCTTTCCTGCACTGGCTCTCTCTGTAAACCTGGTAGTCTATAGACTGATACATCCGCACACACACACCCATACACACTCTTAAATTCCCTCCCCTTGCCCTCGTTTGGCCCACATCCCACATCGTCTCACGGGACTCCCACCTCTCCGTGGCCTCAGGTCACAGCTCATTTGTGGAGGCCATCTTTGTTTCCCACTTTCTCCCTGTGCACTGTTTTGTTGGGCAGGGAGTCTCAGGCCTGCTCACGTGTCCCATCACACTCAGACTGCAGCCTGATATTTAACAAAGTTGGCTGTTTCATCATGTAATTGGTTAGTTAGCATTAAAAATTGTAATCAATGCTAAGCAATGCTGCTAAATATTATTTGGCCCAGGTTTGCCTCCCACAGAGGATTACTGTAGAATAGCAGCGTGTCAGTACACTGCCATTTAAGTGGGAGTCTGGCGGTTTAAACAAATAAAATAAAAACAAATCTTTCTCCTTCCCTGATGGTAAAGGTCTCTCTCGAGGAGTGATTCAATTGCACGTAGGAGGTTTGGAAATGATTTGGCTTTTAAAATCTGTCAGGGACTTGAAACACACTAATCCATTTCTATCAGTGCAGAAAGCCAAAGACAGGCAAAACTGACAAGTGGAAGACATATGGGTTTAACAAAACATCACTCTTATCCCACTCAGTCTTTTATTTGCGAACGCATCAGGTGGAAATTTGACTTTTCCAGAAGCTGCTGAGGCAGATTTCTGGATATAAGTGTCTCCTGATGACTCATCACGGAGACTCCTTACCTGTCTGCCCACTCAAACACACACATTCAATCAGAGTGGGCTACACACAGTAAGTTATTTTGACCCCGCACATTTTCCTAGGCCAGTCAGCTAGCTGAAGTGAAGCTGTCACAGCCTGGATGAGCGCGGAGGCCGTTAGCACCGTGGGTCACTGTTGGGAAAGGCCGTCTGCAAAGCCAATTAGCCTCTCAGCGCACCATAAAAACAGACCGAGCCTGCAGCTCGGGGGAAAACTTTCCTGGCTCAGTCTGCACGTGGAGGATTTTTTCCAATACGACAATTTGGAGCGATGGGCGGTTAAAACAAAAAAAAAAAAAAAAAAAAGAAAGAGAGTAACCCAATCTCCCCACTCCCAAAATATTTGCACTGCTGAGAAAAACAAAAGTGATCTGATTTCTGTTTGAATCCATTTTTGGTGACACACTTCTCTGAGGAGACCGGAGGGAAATGTGGAGCAGACACATAATCTCTCTTTGACAGGAAAATTACCCAATGAAGTCTAAATGTTTATATACTGTATACCAGCGGGGGAAATGCTGAAACGCTTGGTAGAGAGGTAGAGAAGCTTACCAAAACCCAGATGGTACAGGCAAGCTACCAAATAAACACCTGTCAAATAGAAAAGTAAACAATAAAATGTATTTTTTCAATAATAAATTACACGGTGCAGGTAAATTGTGGCTCCGAGCGACTTTTCTTGAATCCTTTATTTAACCAGGACAAGACTCGGCACTAATGACACACTCAGACACCTTGTTGATTTTGGGAGGAGTAGTTTGACAACAACAACAACAACAATAAAAAAAGAAGAATGTCATCACCCAGTGATGGCAGCGTTGGCTGATTCTGGGGTGTCATTTATCCCAAGTCTCAGTCGAGTCAGGCAACCAGATGCTTCCAGCGTGCCGAGTTTGGGCTGATGCTGGGCCAGGTCATTTATTGATTACAGCCGAGTGATGGCAATGTCAGCAGCCAGGCCAGCTTATTCGGCCTGATTCTGGGGCACCACTCATGCCGAGTCGGGCAACTGAATGCGGCCCAAACTATTTCTTCCAGCGTGCCAAGTCTGGGCTGTTCCTATGCCAGGTCACTTTGGCTATCTGGGCAAGGTTATCTTGGTTTGGTCATGAGGCTAAAAAAAGTCCAGCAGAAAGTCTATTTTAAAAAACTGGGGTGTGGAAGACATGGACATTTACCAGGCAGAGAGGTTCAAGCAAAAATATGCTATTGGTTGCATTATGGGAAATGTAGGATCGAAAGTTTTTGGAGTCTGATCCATTTCTTGGCCGTGCTGCTTTGATTTTATTTTTGTAATCTGTTGCTGTTGTGAGTTTCCTGACTTTATAGAGAGGTTTTGTTTCAGCATTGAAGTGGACAGATCTGAAACGGGGGTGGGGTTCCTTTACCAGAAATCTTTGAGGATAAAACACTTTATTTCCTTCATTCTGGTAAATATTTCTGCATCAATTTATGCATGAGTAACACTAGCCAAAAGGCCAAAAGGTCTTGTTTATGCTGCTGTAATCCATCTGGTGTGATCTCGGGGCGAAAATCAACCCTAAATACACAGGCAGAAGAGGTTCCCCATTTCTATTGTCACCCCTGCCCCTGAGAGTGTCACTGCACGCCACTGCAAAAAATAAAAACAATTTAAAAAAGGAAACAAACGTAAACATATAACAATGTCTGCCTTGGTGTTGGTCTCCCCAACCAACTTTATTGCCATTCTTAGTGCATCCCAGGTCTCTTAAGTTACATTCACATTTTCCTCACTGCCGTCTTTTCCTTGTGTCCTAGTTCCTCCCACCAGGGATGCATGGAGAGACGCAAGGAAACCATGCAAGGAGAGAGGAAACTGTATGTTTTTGGAGTAATGAGACGTCCTTTCCTATGAGGTGTCACGTCAAGCGACGTCCGTTTCTAATGACAGCGGCAGCTGAGCACAGCTGGATCAGCTGTCAGTTGGCTTTAACAGCTGTTTGTGTGTGCTTACATGTGCTCTGTGCTGATACTAATAAAGGCACACAGTTATCACTGGCAGAGCAGCGGTGTTTCTCTCTGTAGCCTGTTACCTGTACAACAAAACACCTGCACATGAATAAGAACCCTGTACTTATAGTGTGTTGTGTGTCCTGCTCGAGGTGCAGGAATCATCTCTAAAATGCGTTTATATTATTTATCTGTTATTTGCATCTGTATATATTGATATTGTAAATTCATCAAAGTCAAGGATGCTTCCTTGGTAGGATGGGCCCTTCCAAGTCGGGTCCTACAGAGGCTAGGCAAGAATTCTTAGCATTTGGTGAACACACATTGGAACAAGCTAGTGAGTGCCCAGGTGTGCAACACTGAAGAGGCCCTGCCTTCAGTTCTGGCAAATGTGAGCAAAGAATTGTGGGTACTTAATGCCTGCTGAGAATATACACATACATGGGAGGATCCTTGACATTGGAACAGTCCTTCAGCAGGATTCAATGACATTGCCTCCTTGAAATTCAGCCACTTAAGGATCCTTTCTTGACTTTGAGAAGCACCGCTGCGATGCACCCTACCTGTCTACCAGATGCCTGGTCCTGATCTGCCTTCCCACCTGCTCACCTGTTCCTCATTCCCCTCGTTAGTCTTGCAGTATATATACCAACACATTTCCACATGCACTTTGCCAGATTGTCTAGTTTGCTTCTGCCCTAGCTTTTGTTTTGCTTGCCTGACTCACAGATAGAATTTTCTCTGCTATTCTCTCTAATTGTCCCACTAATTGTAATTATCGTCCTTTAAACACTGTAAAAACAAAACTTGTTTTAACAACATGCAGTGTATTTCTCTCTGTGGGTCACTTTTCCTGCACCCATATATCATGATTAATGTCCTCTGTGATTGCAGTATAAAAAGGTAGTGGTGGATCAATGCACAAACACACTGTGGCCTTATTAAGTCCAGACGCTGTGGCTAATCAAAGTTAAAAACCAGAACAGTTTCAGAGGCAGCTGAGCATGTGCAGAATGGCACACTTAACTGATACAAAGAAGACAAAAAAATGAGGTTGCCTGGGAGTTTTGCCCACCCACACACTGACCTACAAGCACAGATCTGCCACCTAGAGTCCTCACTCTCCCTCCCGCACATAAAGGCTTTGAGACACATGGAGACCCAGTGATGTTTTGACAACAATCCCAGCGTGATTTACAGAGCATGGATCAGACTTTTGCCCTCTTTCTCTAACTTTTGTGTGTCAGTTCATGTCTCTCTCTTGCTCCGGCTCCCTCGCACACACACATTTTCTCTCAGGTGATCCAGATCACAGTGCTTAATGTGTCACGCTTGACTTTAACCTCAGGCTCTAGGACTACAGAAGGCTTTCCCACACAAACTCCCAGGTTTAGACTTATACATATTCACTCAAGAAAATTAAAAACACAAGGCATCTTTCTATCTTGCTTTCCTTCAAAGTAAAATAAAAAAGAGGCCAGATAATTTTAAAAATGAACTAAACATGAACAAAACACAAGAATAAATGTTCCCACAAAACTCCACACACATTATCATCCATCAGTTTGTGTAATGATTGGTAAAAGGAAAACAAAAAGTAGGTGACCCATAATGCCAGGCGAGCACAGTGCACTGTAGATCATATATGTGATTTTATGCAAAGCACCACAAGCTGCAGTGTGGAGCCTGGGTGGCCCTGCTCCGTAATGAAACCCATCCTCCACTGATGACTGAGAGACATGCTGACTACAATAGGAGCCATTTTTGCAGCTGGTGTGTACGAACAGCTCCATAATAGTCGCCATTATTGAGAATTAAATTTGCAGGGCACTTATACATATTTCAATTTTCCACGTCATATTTAATTCAGCGTGGTTCTAACTTCTTCCATGTGTGCAAAACAGGCCTCACTTGTGGAGTCCAGTTTTTACTCCAGAATTAGATCACAGCTGAATTATCATGTACTGTTGTATGGAGATAATGTCAATGTAATCAAATCTAACGAAACAAACTTGCAATAAATGCTCTCTGTATGGGATGTTTCTGTGCTGCTGTTCTACGTGTGTGGTGCTTGTTTGCACTTGGTAATCTCCTACCAGCTCAGCTAATTGTTTAATTTGTTTCAGATGTGCTTTGTAACTTACTTGCACTTTATAAGCTCCCTGACAACACTTTACAAAAGGCTGGATTTTGATAGTCCCCTCACAGATTTGTGAATGTGACTCCAGTATTCACTCCCCCTCTGCTGTGTTTTGGTCACAAATCCAGAGGGAATTATCTGGCTCTTTAGCTGCTAAATGTGCCACTTTGTTCTCTAGCTACTTGCTGACTTTTCTCACTGCTGTTTGATGCCATCTAATCTTTTTCACTGAAAACAGTTGCCTGCTGCAGCTGGAAATCAATACTGTAAAGCTGTGTTACGTAAAAGCAAGTGCACTCCTTTTTTACTTTCGTATTTTGTAATCGCTAACTTTTCTCGTGGCTGTTTGGTGCTTGTCATAGACTGTATATAGACGACATGACAGCTCCCCAAAAGTGAAGCCAAAACACCTTAATCGACCCCTATTAGGGTTAGGGTTAGGTACATTTTTCCTAAATATGGTTTCTTATCATGCTGATGTATGATCATGTGTTGTTTTTTCTGAAGTTTGGTCAGCCTATTAAAAAGTGGACTCGAGGTCATGATTGACAGCTTTGTGTGCCCATTGGTACTCGATACTGGTCGGATGGGTGTATGACCAGGAACTTGACACATACAGAGATTGCCACTGTGCAGACTCTGCTTCCAAATGACGTCATCAGTGCAAGATGGCAGTGGCCGTATCTGAGATATTTTGGCTTCATTTTGTACAGTGGGGGCGTTTCCTAGGATAGGGAAGGCATGACCCACCCTACTCTGCTTTACTTTGCCTGTGATTGGCTTACCCTGACATTTTTACCCGAACCAATCTTACTCCTCTTGCCTAAACCTGACCAAACCAGGCAACGACTACTATCCAGGTAGTGTGCAGTGGTTTTATCTAAGCCTGTTCACCAAAAACAGTTGCTTGCAGCAGTTTGAAACCAGTACAAATTGCAAAACAATGAGATGAAATATGTTACAGTACATTTTTTGTGGGGTGCTGGTAGGCAGATTCTTACCTTTTTGACAGAACCAGGCTGGCTGTTTCCCCTGCTTTTAGTCTTAAAGCTAAGCTAACCATGTCCTGGCTCCAGCTTCACATTTGACACATGGACACATGGTATCAAACTGTCACACTTTAATAACATACAAAATTAGCATTTTTCTGACATACATGCATCTTGTTTGCAGTCGTTTTTAAGATGTTCTCAAGTCATATTTTTCTCTCGAACAATCTGTTACACAGTGTTTTGCGCACAGCTAGGCACACACCTTAATGGGCCACCCAGGGGTGTTAAATCGCCCCAGAACTTACAACCCCCTCTGGGCCATCCGGTCCAGCACAGAAGCCCTGCTGGAGATCCCTTTCCTCCTGCAGCCCCTGTCAAAATTTCTGCAACAGATCTGCCAGAGATCCCCTCTCATAGCCAGATGAAAGTCTGCTACCGGGTAAGTAGGCCATAAAACCGCAGGAAGGAGGGGAGAAAAAAATAGAAAAGGCCTCGGTATTCGATGCCAAAATACAACCACCCTCCCCTCTTCTCTCCCCATGCCTCCTCTGTCCAACCACCCAGTGCATCCTCCCGTGCAGCGCCCCCACCCTCAACTATAGACAAATGGGTCAGGAAGCCATTTGATGATAAGGCACCCCTGTGGTAACCATGCTGGAGTGCAGGGTGGTGGTATACGCAGGGGAAGCAGAAAGACGAGAGGAGATCCAGATTGTTAGGTGAGCTACGGGGTGTCAGCGAGGTGTCACCATAATTACCCTCCATCATCACCCCACCCAGGAGAACTCAGACTTTTTGACTGGGCAATTGAATAAAGATGTGCGTGTGTGTGGGGCGTGTGGATTTACGGAGCCAAAAAGGAAGCTCCCGACAGCTGCTCCTCTCATCGCCTTTAACTGACGAGGGGAAGCAACCTTTCTCTTTGTTTCTGTCTCCATCTCTCTCTTCTTCGTCTTTCCTCTCTTCCACCTCTGTGTCAACAGAGTGGATCAAACTCGAGATCCTTGACCTGTTATGCAGTCAAGAAAAGGATGTTCCTGATGATGAAGAGGGGGGCGATTCCGGTGTGTATGTACAGCTTATTTTCAGGAAGCGTGTGTGTGCTAGTGCATGTCTGTATCCTATATCATCATCATTCCCTTGGCTACTAGACTCTTGGGCTACATCAGGGATAATTACAGCACCATTGATTGTCATGGTGGAGCTATAGCTGTATTTCCTGTCACAGTTTTAGGTTTTGAGTTACAACACACAGGAGACCCCTCAAAATTGACCCCAAACTTGAAAGTGCAGTTATTCCCCTGTTTTGCATTTTGTGCCACTTGAGAAGACTCCTTAAGTGAATCTAAACTTGATCTGTGCGTGGACGATTCCTTTCCCCCTCACTACCTGGCAGTCGACTGTGAGTTTGCAGAATATAAAGAGATCTGCCAGAAGAGAAAGTTTCTGTGGGTTGTGAGTTACACCAAGTGAAATGCTGAGGCTGCAGCTCTATAACACCATCTGTCTTTATCTCAGCCCTTAATATGATTAGACACTTGGTACACTTAAAAGCAATTAGTGCACTGAGTGATATTGAGTAACAGGTGACTCTTCATGAGTTTCCCGGTTGTTACAGAACTGCTGTTTTCCGGTGGTGCCACTTTCCCTGACGTCATTTACCGGACTGGGCGCACAGTTCCAGTAGGCCCATGTTAAATGCTGGGGGCTGGCACAGGGGCTCCTCAGCGGCCTCTGCCAAGAAGTACATGCCAGTGAGGTGGAGGATTGTCAACACCTTGGCTGTTTTGAGCTCACTCAGGAGCCAGTGGTTCTGCAGAGGTGCAGCTAGAGAAACCAAATGTTTACTGGCAAGGTTATCTTTAGGTGCTGCTCGACAAGTGATGAAGTGGAGCATTAAGTCATTGGTTATGTGCCAGATCACCAGGGTTGAAACTTAGGCCAACGTCATTAGCTCAGTTATCTACTGGGTTCTTTTAGATCTAAATCTAGGGGAGTTGTCATGGCCCCATTGTTGGGTTGTAGCGCAGATAAGCCACACATGGTAACTATTTCTGCCTATCTCCCTCTATAAGCCTTTATCTAGATTTGCATAGCGGGGTGTTGTTCATCATCAGAACCACACAGAAGCAAGAACATTGTTGGAAAACAACATGTCCTGTGGAACAGTTATAGCCATTGGGTATAAACAGACTCAGAAAGCTATCATAATGTTAGTGTTTTGTAGAAAGGTTACAGATGATATGCATGGTTGCTTGTTGTGCCTAGAGTTGGAGCCCGAGCCTTCAGCTATCTGGCTCCTCTTCTGTGGAACCATCTTCCAGTTTTGGTCCAGGAGGCAGACACCATCTACACATTCATGAGTAGACTTAAGATTCAATAAAGCTGATATACTGTTGTTTCCCTGAATTTGGCAGTTCATCCAACTGGCCTCACGGGCGCACAATTTGTTGCTGCCACGACGACAAACTGCTATCAGGTCAAGACTTCAGGTCATTTATTAAATCAGCTGTCCAGGTGGCTGGTCTTGAGTAATCTTGCAGGTGAAGACACTGGATGTGGAGGTCCTGAGTTGGTGCAGCTACATGTAGTCTGCAGTTCTTTGGCTGGTTGTATATACTGCCAAATTCATGGAAACAACAGTGGAAATGGCTTATGGTAGTGAAATGAACCTTTAGCTCGTGGACATTCCTGCTGTCAACATGCTAATGATATGCTCCCTCAAACCTTGTAGCATTGTGTTCTGTATATATATATATTGTGTGCATAAAAAAGTCTTAAACCTTTAACTTAAAACTAGGCAAAACAGGAGCAAAAACAGAGGCATTGTGTTTTAACTTTTGTTCCGTTAGGGCTGGCTCAGGCTTGCCTTAGACCAGCCCCTAGTTAGGCTAACACAGACCAAGTCCACTGTGGATTTGCTGTGATACAGTGAGCTCCTCTCTCCTTCTTTCTTTCTCCATTTGCAAACATTTATATCCCAGTAAAGTATTAGTAAGTAAGGTGACTTCCTCCCTGGAGCCTCTGTGCTTTGTTGTCTGGCAGGTTCCCAGTTTCAGGGATGCACCTGGATTGTGGGTCGAAGTGATACTTGCTACTACTGCTATTGTTATTAGCCATACTTGTTACTATTATTATTATACACATATGATTATTACTGTTACATACATATACCATGTTGTATTAATATATATATTGAATATATATACTATCATACAATTATTGTTATTCATATTTCTGTGACTATTGTCATAGTTATTAATGTTGTTGCAGTGCATCTCTCTCGCCTCTCTCTCGCCACAACATTTTCTGCCTTTTCAGATTAATTGTCAGGAATGAAAACCACCAAATCCTCCTCTTACAGAGAATCACCACTTTATGAAATAATTGAGGAAAATGGCTTCATAAGATGTCAGAGGCTCATCGGTTGTTTTGGGGAGATGTGAAAATATCCCACCACTTTAGCATAAGTGTGAGGGGAGTTGTGGTTCAAGGCATGAACAGTATGCCTGGGGTGTTGAGTAGAAAACTGGGCATGAGTTGTGCTTCTCTGAGCTCGTCTGTGATTCAGACTTGGGGATCAACATGATGATTATTTTGTACAACTTTGAAGGTTACAGAATAAAATGCCTCTCAACTTACTGTATAAAAATGCTTCCCTGGGCCATGTTTACTCTTATCATAAGCTATACAAATATACTTTTTTCAAACTGGGGCATTCTTTGGTTTTACTAAAAGTTTGGAATTTCTTAAAAACACCTCTTCACGTGTCTTTGAAATAGTTTTCAGGCTGTTTCCAAGCCCCTAAAAACAGTAGCCAAACTCTTCACTTTTGATAAAGTCTGAAAGTTTTACGGTCTCAAAAGAAGGGGGAACATCTCAGATGTTACACATTTCAGACTTTTCAGAACGGAAGCCTTTTGATCTCCAGTCTTCTGCCATCTACTCCAGGAGCACTGATCAGCTGGAGCGAGCTTTTATCCAAACAGAAGGTTGACCTCTTTTTTGGAGTCTCTGGGTTTCTGCCTGCTGCTGCTGCTTCTGTGGACTGAAAGCTAAACTGCAGATCAGAGAGCCTTTCAACACCAACAATGAGAATTGCTGAATGTCCTGTTCAGTTCAGTTTGGCTCACTTTACCTCTTCTGTCCTATGTCTTCAGCCCTATTCATTTTGATTCTATTTTTATTCTATTCTTTTATATTTTTGTCCTATTGTATTAATCTATTAGTCTTATCATTACTCAGTTCTTGACAAACAGGAAGGAAAACTTGACTATGTCATACACTGAAAATGATTTGTGAGAACGACGTGTTACCTTCCTTGACCGTCAGAGGAAGTCTTACGTTATACTTCCCTGAAACACACCCTGACTTCCTCCCATATCCCACTCGTGAATGACTAACCCCCGCTTTTGCTGGTGATGCAGGAAGGTTGTTATTCTGGGACACCCAGGCGGGCACGTTGAGGGCCGTGAAAAGCTTTACAGATGCAGGGCGTCAGGTGGAGGCCGAGCTGACCTCGATTATTCCCAGCATTAACGTGAACAGTTGTGGAAGGGGTTATGGGCGTGTGTCAGCAACTGGGAAGTGAAACTTTACAGGAAGGACATAAAATCTATGGGAGGGAGGTCAGGAAGTCCATCACAATAGTTGAAACTCCATGGGCACTGCACTGTGACTCAGCAAAATCCACTACGGTGATTGAGAAGTGTTGCAATTTCAAACGGGACAGGGGGCGCATTGAGAATTTTAGCCCTTTCAAGATTATAGCAGAGTCTATCTTTCATAAGGAAATTGCAGTCCATTTGATAAGCTTATCTTCCTTATAAATGCCTTTTTAAGGTATTGCTCAAATGACATTTACTTTGATTTCGATGACTTCAAAGTAAGAGTTGGAGGTCCTCCGAGTTTCAGTCACAGACTTCAGAGCTCCAGAGCTTAGGTGGAGTGAAAGATGATCCATTTGATGTAGGAGATTTGGTTAGTCGAGGAAATTAACCTGCTGAGGAGCTCCCTTGATCTGCGTCTTCTACTTCAGCCTGTAATGAGCCTGGGCAATATGAGAATTCTGTGTCAGAGTGGGAGACAAGGTCAGGATGTGGAGATTGATTCATGGTCCCACTTGCATTAAAATCACATGCATGTGAAAAATGACACCCTCCATGTATTTTGATATATCTGTTTCCAGAGGTGGGACCAAGCCATTATTTTGAAAGTCACACGTAAGTTTCAGGTCGTTGCACTCAAGTTCCAAGACAGGTGGGTCCCAGGTTCATTCCCAAGTCAAGACTGCCAAGTCCCAAGTCAAGTCCCATGTCCTAAACTTAGAGTTTCGAGTCCCAAACAAGTCAAAATGCACTCTTCAGCAAACGTAATGCCATTATTATTCAATTATTTATTGAATTATTTATTGTCTGAAATCTATGACCCACATGTTTTGCATACTGCAATTTGGTTTTTGTTGACCACTGAATAGTTTTTGTACATGAATTAAACTATCTTCAGTAAGCTATAATTTTTTTCCAAACAGTGTGTAGTGTGTAACGTTGGATCATAAAAAGCAGATCTGGGGAATTATATTGCTGAGAATGAAAACCGAAAAGCAGATTCAGGAAATGATGGGAAATTTATTGATTAATGGCACATTTTTAAATAATATACTTTTTAATTTTTGAGCTTGGGGCAAGGTATCAAGTATTTTCAAGTCAAAAGGCTTATGGAATGAATAAATTCACAAGTCATTGGTGTTTAAGTTCAAGTTGAGTTGCAAGTCTTTTTGGATTTTGTCCTGTTGAGTCTAAAGTCATCAAATTTCTGACTCCAGGTCCAAGTCATGTGACTCTGGCCCACACCTCTGTCTGTTTCACTCCAAAATAAAGACTCTGGAGAGGTATCTGGGCTGAAGATGATGAGATTTTGAGAGGAACAGGAAAGAGAGTTCAAGAGGAGCTCTGGGAAAGTTCTGGGTGACTGCTGTCAGGGTCATGACCTCATTCTGTCCTGAGTGCGAATGACAGACGGGGCTCATGGTCTGTAGGTCAGAAGCCTGTGGGTGACTGACAATAATGCAAAAGCCACAAAGGCAGTTTGGCTTGGGAAAAATAGTTGCAGCGGTCCAAGTCTGTATCCAACTGTGTGAGAGACAGAGAGAAAGACAGACACAAGCAAGAAAGCATGCACCGGCACAAGGTTTTGGACTGAGCCTTGATGTAAAGCAAATCGGCCAGATCAGCGTCCCGTTTTAGCCCAGTCACGGTACGCAGATGCATCAATCTTCATCAGCATGGCACAGAAGCTAGGAGCGGAGAATCCCAGATCTGGAGATGATGGCGTGCGCCAGTGGTTTGCTCTGTCTTTGATGACTTGACAATATGGTTAGTGTCACTCAAAGTATCGGGCATTGAGTTCATAAAGTCTGGATAAATTCAGCCTTAACAACAGACATCCTACCATCTGTTAAGTTTAATGGTGAAGGGAAAGCCACTGAACTGGCTACAGCTCGAAAGTATTATTTAACTCAACATTAAATCTTAGTGACACAGACCTAGACGTAATTCCTGGTTTTATTAGCCGCTGTTGCATCATGCTTGCTGCATTGTTTGTTAAGTTGCAAAGGTGAAGACAGAGCACATGAGCAAAACAACCGGCGATGGAAAGTGGGTCAGCTGGCCGATTGCCATTCGAGTCAAGCTAAGCCAGGCCTCCATCTCCATCACCTGGCTGTTTGGATTGGGTTTTGCATAGCCGTGGCCTGCAGAAGACCCCCACACGGGTTAGGAGAGAGGGACGGGAGGGCTCTTGTTGAACCGTGAAGGAAACGCTGAATTGGACTTTCGCACTAGGCTAATTTAAGAGAGCCCTGTTGTTTTAACGCCATTCCAAGGCTCTGGACTGTTTTGGGTGGAAGAGAAAAAAAGAGAAGCAGACGGAGAGATTCTTAACCCACTGCCCTTGGGATACCAGTCTGCATTCCTGCTGTTGGCTTGACCACAGCAGGACCCCTGCAGTGGGTGAGTGCGAGTAGACTCTCATCTGAGAGGCTCCTGTTGCACTGTGTATACATTTCTTTGTATTTATTCAAGAGTTTCATACCATTAAAAGTACTCAGAGTATATTTCCACCCAGCTGTGCATATGCCCATTTTTAATATGTACGTAGAAAGTTGAAATGCCAGAAAGAATCACCAAATGTTTTATTATTATGTTTGGCTGAGGTGGCAAAGTTGCTTTAGGACCTGTGTCTTTTCTTCTTTGTTTAATTTCCTGCAGTGTAGACGCAGCATCTGCATTTTGTTGCCACACACCGCTGCATGCCCACACTCCACCAAGCTTGACAAATAAAGAATAGACAAAAACACAACCTTTTTGTCCACCTCAAACCCAAATTTATGCACAGAAAGAAAAATATACATATCTTAGGTCCAACTGAGGTGGCAAAAGATATCTGTGTTTACAGGAGCTTGTTGTAGAGTCTCGGGAATATTTTTATTGGTAGAGTTCTGGAAAATTAAGCACATTTTTTAAAATTGTGCCCTGCTAAACATTAGCATATTAGCATTGGTTTTTCATTCTGTATTTGCCATTTTGATGTTAGCATTTAGCTCAATGTATACAATTTATAAGTTTAATTGACAGATGCCATGCCATTGTTCCAACTGACCAAAATTCTGTAACCTTATTAGTCTGAAAAATGTTCCATTGGACCGAAAGCCCATTATCCCAAAAACAAACGCCCATTTTGACAACCCAGTCTCACTCTGAAGTCGTTCCAGTCCAGACGAAAAAAGCCATTCTTTCACATAGACATGACATGCGGCCAATCACCGTTATTATTTAACGGTGCCCGACGGTGTCAGGAGAAAACGCGGTGGAACAACAACGGGCTAGGTGGTGGAAGTCTGAATAGGGTCCAAACACCACTGACTTTCACCCGGGAGGGCGGTGTTCACTTCCTGAAAGCTAAACCCTGTTCTTCTTTCCTGAACCCAACCACGTGTGTGCCGGCTAAATGTCACCACAACCCAAAAAAAAGTCAAGTTGCGGTGTTGAACCAATGTAGTGCACTTATTTTGAAAGAGACTGCATGCAAACTGTACACTTCCTGTGAAAATGGAAGTGTATTTTGAAAACAGATAATACATGTAACGGGCAGAAGTTAGCACAACATCCCAGAATGTCAACAACCAACGCACCCAGGGTACCTTGTACTTCATATCAGGCCGTAGAAAGTCCACTACAAGACGTCGATATGTGACGAGGTCAGAGTGAGAAAGTGTTGTGCTCCGAAATTACACACTCCCTGCAGTTAGTTTCAGTTTCCCAGTGGCATTTGAGCTAGTGATCCTGGGGTGTTTTTAACAACCCTTTGCAACGTGTCTTATTGGCGTTTTAGCCATCAAGCCAGGGTGTTTCTAGCAACCCTTTGCAGCCTTTCTCTTTGGCGCTTGACCCACTGAACATGGGTGTTTTTACTGACACTTCATGGCATTTTCCAGCATCATATGCATTTTTCACCAACCTGTCCCTGCTTTTCTAGTTTTGTGCTACCAAACTTGGGTGAACATGAGCCAAACAAGTTTTAATGTATCCACAACAAAATATTGTAATGTATCCATGCTTTGCAAAAACACAAAATGCAAACTTTTTTTCTTGCAATTGGATTGTCCAGTCCAATGGGAGACTAACAGGACTTCTGAACTTTGGGCCGTCAGAATAATGGGCAGTCCCCCTAGCTAAATACATACAGTGTATAGGTATAAAGATGGTGGATCTGGAGGTTCATGCTGCCTGCTGAGCTCATCAGTGGGCTGGTGGGTTTTCCCATAGGATAGAGGCTTGAAGTGTTATTAGACTTCTGGACCTGTTGGTGCTCCACACTGTGTGGGAGCAGCAGATCTATGGATGCACACATCTGTATTTATACACGTATAAATACAGATGCACACACCTAAACTCACTCTCTTTCCCAGCCTCCGGCCAAATTGTTATTATTTGTCATCCGTTGTTGTGCGCTCCCTGCAGCATGTTGGCACACATGTCCACTTCAGTAAAACAAGGACGAGTGGTTTTGTCACATTGTAAAGTCATCAGAAGGTGGGCGAAGCGGCAGGGCTCCTCTGCTGGCTCCCATGTCTGACTCGTTTCCACCGCCTTGTTATGACTCTAACAGTCACATCCTACCCACTCACCCCATGGGAAGAGGTGTAGAAAAGCAGAGAGGGAGAAAAATGGACTGAGAGATTTCACATGATGGACTACTGAGAAACGAATACGAACGTGATTAAAAACGGGTCTGGCGTGCACATGAAGCAGGGGGATCTTACCCTCCAAAGGGTCGATGACAGACGAGAGTGACAAATTAGAAACAGAAAGTGCTTCTGTCACCGGAGCTCAATCTTTAAGTAAAAAGTTTGGGTTTGAATAGCCCATTTTATCCCTGATCCACTTCATTTACTTTTCTGCCACTCCAGGAAAATTATCACAGAGCCTGATTTTCCTTTCCAAGACACATACATATGCATATTATAAGAGGTCACCGCCTTGCTCAATTGCACCTTTCAGCAGGGAGAGCTTCTGTGGTTTTCTGATGCCACCACTCAGGTCACATCCTCCCATCAGTAACAGCCTTTAAACAAATGTTTGCACTCCATTACAGTGCAAAATCAAAGAGGCCTAAAGTGGCAACAGGCTGCGTGAACAATGGAGCGCTCCATCAATTTGCAATAAAAATGAAGCATCCTTTATTGCAGCATTGTAACAGCCAACACGTTTCCAGCTAATAGCCAGCTATAAAAGATTTTTATGCATCTATGTTTTTATACTGCCTGCCGGCGTCAAGTGTTGAATGAAACAATCTTGACTTTTGCACGGAACCAAGCGTGTTGCTGCAGCCGTGTATAACCATTTATTAGGGGCATAAAACATGTTTTGAGCTCTCATGATATTTAATAGTGGTTACTGTGGTATAGTAAGCTGGTAAACAGTGTCACGCTGCTGTACGTCAAAATACTTTAGTTATTTCATCATTTATGGCAGCAACTGCTGAAAGTTTTACGTTTGCTGTGTCTGAAATGAAGAATGGGTGGCTTTGCTGTGGATATACTGATGACAAAACCACCTCAGAAACTGTCTGGTTTTGTTTGTTGTATGTATTTGTCCTTCTGTTATGTGCTTTGTGTCTGCTGTACTTGGGTCTTTCTTGCAAAAGCAACCTGGTCTCAGGGAATTTGTCAAAGGACGATGACCTCTTTACACTGCATTATGTGGTGGTGACACATAATCTGTTAAAACTATGTGTGAGCTCCATGCCAATGGAAATTTAATTAGGATCCTTTGTCATGGTGGACACATGATTTCCTTGGTTGAACAATGTCACATAATGGGCGGTGGTTAATGCTACATAAGGTTGGAGTGTCAAACAAACACAGGACTTTCACCTGACTGCTTTTTGTGTCCTGACTTCTTTAAACTTTATATACTTAAGTCCTTTACATAATTATGTCACGTCACTTCATGACATACTTACGTCCCGTACATATTTATTTTAGCTGTAAACCCAATTTTTTTCTAACTCTAACCAAGTCGTACCACCACTGCGAAATTTAACACATTTCATGCCACCACCGTTGTCATGGCATTGTCAGGAGGTCATTTGACATATTTCTGTGAGATCAATTTCTGCAGAAGAAGTTTTGATGTCAATGAGATTTTAATAAAGACTATAACAGTGATGCATAAAACTCAATTAACCTCTGTCTGCAGGATAATCAGAATTTTTGGAAACACGTGCGTTTGCTTTCTTGCCGAGAGTAAGCTACAGCTAGCAGCAGGTTAGCTTAACTTAGCAAACATTGGAAACAGCAGAAACAGCTAGCCTGGCTTTGTCAATAGGTACAAAAAATCACGCCCATGCCCTTTTTAAGGTCACTGTTTTCCACAGCATATTGCATTTACTTAATCCATAGAAAAACCTAGCTGTAAAAAGGACAAGGTGTGGTTTTGGGAGGGGGCTGATCTTCATACTAAAATAAGCATAAGTCGAGCGCAGCATGGATACAGAGCACACTTTGCATTATTTACTGTTGCAAAATAGTTACCAGGCAGCAGCACCTTAATGACATCTGCTAATATTAAAGGCAGATTCCATTTGCATCTGGGATGGAGCGGACATTGTGGCTATTTACACATAGGTGTGTATAGCATCATGGCAGAGGCAAGCACCCATGTGTCTATAGCCAACAATGCTCTTTACACCAGGGTGTTTACCCCTGGGCGTTCTAGCAATGAAAAATATGATGCTAACATGAATGGGACATAAGCTTTTGCTTATGTCCACAGTGCGCACTCAGCTTTATACATCCTAAAAACTGAAAATCTTAAGTCAACTAAGTCATAAACTCCTGTCTCCTGTGCTTGATCCAGCACATCTTGCTACCTCTAAGACTCTTGTGAATATGCAACTTGGATCTTCAAGTATATCCAAGATATCCAAGATTCGTGTGTATTAGTCCTGATTGTGACCTCTTTGACCGAATCCTAATTGTTTACAATCTTGATGCGTCAACGTAACGAGCACTAGCCAATCACAGAGGGATCTATAATAACGCTGCGGATGAATCTAAATAGCCGTATAGCTGCAGTGTGACTATTCTCACCGGAGGGCAAATAGACACTCGGAATATTAGATGCTGTAATTGCTTGAGTGTGGAAAACTAAGCCTCAGTCAAACTATTATAGCTCCAGCAAGGATATTGGAATTTTAAGATAATGCATAGATGTCAAAGCAACTGTGCCCTCCATGTACAACAGGAACTGATTCAGCACAACAAACTTGTTTCAACTCACCACTGAGCTGATATCCACATGTGGCTGAATGGTGTGATGTTGATTAGGCGACTGTAGTCGGTAGTCAGTTAATTAGCAAGTCTAAGCATCATAAACCCCAGTCTGGCGGTTGCTTTGTCGCGGCCTTCACACTGGAAACTGCCACATCCTTCACAGAGACGTAATTATGCAAGGACAGAATTATGCCTTCAAACACCGGTCGCATCAAACATGTCTTAAAGAAAAACATTCAACAGGAAGAAAGTGAATTCAGCAGTGCAGTTGTGTGGGGGTAAAACTTGATCTAGCCAGACTGCAATGACAAACTACATTCAAAGCTGCAGTTAAAATGAGGCCTCCTGACACAGCATACCCTGTAAAACATGACTGTAGGAGTCATCAGAACGTGCTGCTTGATGCTTTGATGGGTTTTCTCAGCTTGACAGAGGATGTTATGAGCATCCACGAGTGCAAGAATCTCCATAAAAGTTAAGTCAGCAGGTCTGGATGTGTCTTTGCATTATCAAAGTTTGGAATCAGTGGAGACACAGTTTTATTACTCGAAAAATGAAACTAAGATTGCTCAAATGGAGACAACATTTATCTTTGAATGGGCTAAAAATGCTAAGGCAAAGGACATTTTGTTTTTATGTGTATAAATCAGGACTAGTATCCTTCTTAGGTACAATAAATTTTCAATGTGCATTTTTTTCTATCCAAAAGTTCCCCTGTCTGTCTCTAGGGGGCAGTATGGTTGCATCAGTGCCTGATCTGCATGAAGTGTCTGCAGGCCTGCAGCTGCTCTCACATTACAGACGCTGAGTTTTTACTCTCGCAGCAGACGGCTCCTTCGAGAGCGAGACCCTGCTGTTTATGCCAAAATGCCAGAGTTAAGCAACTAACATCTAGATTACTGTGCACATATTTGAAAATATCCATGAAAATCCTCAATTAAACTAAACACAGATTTCGGAGAGTGAGTGCTTGGCTGACACAGACACCATTAATATGATGCTTTTTAGTCCTGGAACATTGAACCACTTGGCCACCTTCTACTGTTTTTGATATCATATTTGTGCCTGCTTACCAGAACACATTTAAAAAAATGGCACATTTCCTTGCTTTTGATGTGTTTGCACTGGACCCATCAATCAACAGGTGAACGTAGCTGCTGTTTAGCAACTGTGTCCAGATTGGGGTGAACCATCAAGCCTCCAACAGGGGAAATATTCAGCAGTAGTTTAGAGAATCAGTGGCATTTACTTGGCAAAGATATTGTAACCATCTTGAAAAATGTGTAATATATAGTTTCTAGCAGGGGGATAGCCTCAGTTGACCTGAATGCAATAGAGCCATACGACTGACACGGTGCATTCAAGGTAAGGAGAGGGATGTTTATCAAGTATCTGGCTCTTTCTAGTGTTTAATGATCTTTGTGGATTACAGGTTGAAAGCAGGTCCAGGCTGGTTCTGCCATGGTTGGTGGAAGGCATTCTGGGGAATGTAGGAAACGTAGGAAAGTAGTTGATATCTAAGGTTGAATATTTTTTAGAATTAGCTTAAAATGTTATGATGGTCAGCAATACAGTTGGGAAAAGCTTGACAAGCATAGAGAGAAAGAGACAGAGAGGTTGGGTGGTGGTGGTGGTGGTGGTGGTGGTGGTGTGGGGTATTCTGTCCACAGTCCCCAGTGCCTCTTCCGAGAAATGGACAGAAGAAAAGGGAGGGGTGTGAGTGTGTGTGTATGTGTGGAGAAGGGGGGCTAGGCTGACACATGGACAATGTCAATGTCAAGATATGCAAGCTGTAACCAGGCCCCCAGGAAGTGCGCCGGACTTTCAAGCCAATTTGACATAGTGACCGAACAGTGGAATTACACTTTCCAAGTCACATGACGCCAGTGGCCCCAGAAAGACTTAAGTTAGTAGACAGATTTTTTTAAGTGTCACAACCCACTGCAAAATGACTGCCATCAGAAAGTGCTGTTTCCTGCGGTAGAGTGAGTGACTAGAAGACAGCTATTTGACAATGACAGCAAACTAGCTGGAAGACATGGCTAAAAGAAAATATGGCAGTGAATGTATTAAACTTTGTGGACCCTGAACAAATGACTATAGGACTGCTGTTCAAAGCTACTGATACATGTATTATTGTATTATTTATAATGTATATGCTGCCTATTTTAATATTATAGACATGTGACGATGAGTGCACCTGTGTGGTGCCATCTGTATCTGCATTTTTATAACGTATATTTTGCTAAATCCTCTGGGCTCATGCTTTCCTTGTTTTCAGTTTTGTTATTACTTCCAGTTTTATTTTTTGTCTCTCATTTCCAGTACTTCACTCTCTGACCTTGTGTGTTTTCCTCCTGTGTGATTACCTGCCCCGCCCTGATTGGTTTCAGAGTTATGTACTTAACATTAAGTCATGAGGGTTAAGTTTAAGAAAAGAAACATGAAGATGAAGAACCTCAAAATAACTTTTGTCTCTTGGGGGAAAGTCCTGTGTTTCTTTGACCCTTCCACCACCCCAATACACCTCCTTAAGCGGATTTTCGGTCTTTTTAATGCCCTTCTTCACTCCTGTCAGTACACTGGTCATATGATCACAGCCTTCCCATTTACATAGTTTATACACAGATAACTGGCTCATGATTACATAGGTTATATAGAAATTGAGGTGCATTATTTTTTGTAGATATATGTACGAACAGTGTATGAAAACAGCCTGATCCTTTATTGATCAGACTTTATTGACTCTATGCTGACTGCTTTTACATGTTCATACAGAAGATACAGCTGTTTTTGAAAACTGATTTGACATATATGCAGGGTGCTGTGGACAATGTCATCTTGTTAATACAGACGTTTACTGATGAGGGAATAACTTAACACACAGATAATCCATCCTTTGACTAGTCAAAAGTTCCATCCATTCGTGGGAGGATTAAGAGACAGTGGGCCCCTGGGCACAGATGTGCAAAAGGACCCACCACCTCTATTATATAGCAGCAAGACACATACATTTTACGGTGGTTTTGCCTCTTTTTGTAGTCATTTTGAGTCTTTTTCTGGTCAGAACATGTCAATATAAATAACATGCAACATATTTTAGCTATAAAAGTCTATTAAAAAAGTGTTCTTGCTTAAGAAGAAGTGGTGGTTGTAGTCTTATCTGGTATCTGGCTGAGGTCATCTATTAGTTATACTACAACTGAATCATACTCAGTTTCTCATTTCTTTCAATGAAAAAGAGAAGTTACAAAAAAAATCCTCATTCTGCAGAACAAAGCACATTTTACCGCACAAAAGACCTGTATGGATCTAATTTCATACGAGTACTCTATAGAGAATCATTACGGTGTGTGTACTTTGTGTGGTGTGCTTTTCAAGTCTAGTGGGGAACGTTTAGTCTTCCTGAGGGGATTCACATGTTTATTGGCTGCAAGAAATTTCCTTTGTTGCACTACACCTATAAGCTCTGTCCATGTGAGGGTTTTTACACCTGTGCACCCACGCGCACATGTTTATTAACTTTTTCTCCATGTGTTAGTGTGGTACTGTGAACGTGTCAAGCGCTGATCAGGGGACGTGTGTCGTATATTGACATTCAAGTAAGTGTGTTTTTCAATGTCAGTCACCTCACTGTTGTGTTTTCATAATGTGCACCTGGTTCAACGTCCATCTGGCGAAAAAATACTTTGACGTCGCTGATTGTTTCGCCTCTCGCCGTGTGCGAAACTGCTCGCCAGCAGCAGCAGCGAATTATCCCACTAGTTCCCGCCTGCTTTCCAAAAGGGCAGATTTTGTTACGTAACAAAGCCAAGAGCTGCATGGAAAACCTATTGCTGTTCCCAGTCCTGTTCCTAATCCACCCTGCAGTTGGCCTTAAGCCCCTTTAGCCCCGTTGACAGCAGTCAGCCAGGGGTTGTCATTAGGTTGAAAGCTGTGCGACTCACCTGGTTACACAGCTGTCTGTTGGGAGAGAGAAGGCATGATTACAGAGCGGAGCTGGTCCTCCCACCTTCGCTAGCATGGACCAACACGCTTTTCAAGGAGGCCGAGTGAGGCAGAGATGAGAGGGCCAGGTCGGCAGTTGTTGTTGTTGTTTTGCTGATGATGTTGCTTTTTGTACAGGGGGTTCCGACTTGTCAACAGGTGTTACCTGTACAACGCGTGCGACCTTTATTGGACACAAGACTATGTATCAGTGCAGCGCTGGACGTCAACCTGAAGTGTTTCATCTTAGGTCTCAGATGTTGTCCCGACCTGTTTGTCCAGCAGCCTGACACTTGGTTCACTTCACCTCTGTGCTTTGCGCTCTTAAGTGAACTTTGCTAACAGCAACTTTTCAGCGGTCAGAGTCATTTGAGTTCAAAGTAAGTTGTGAAAAAATTATCTCTCGGAGGAAAAAAACACCCGAACTTTGCATGCAAAACCTTAGAGGTTACATCAGAATGTATCAGAAATCTGCAGCCTGTTATCTATTATGGTTCACCAGCATGTGCTAAAAATCTATCCTGAACTAAAAAAGAAAAAAAATACTGAATATATTAATAAAAGACTGTTGATGTGAGTTATGCTCAGTTAAACCAACATTATATGTGTGCGTGTTTAACCCTTGGAGGCCCACGGTTGGGAAACTGCAGCTTTTAAAAAAAAACAAAACTGTGCAGTAGTACCTATTTTTGACGAACACCCAAGACTCTAAACTGTATCACTGCAACATTTGGGTGGGAGGATAGAAATACTGTAAGACATACCACATTCCATTCACATCAATTGATGGGATTTGTTGCAATGTTGCAAAACACTGTGTGTCAATGGGCGTCACTCATTCACACAAAAGGCCTCATCGCTCAGTCATGATATGACTCAAACTCAGTGTCTTTACAGATAAATATAAAGAAATTGTAAAGGACCAAGGTAACAAAAATCAATTTTGCAAGGTCAGGGCAGTGGTTAGCGTTGTCACCTCACAGCCAACGGGTTTCTGGTTGGAACCCAGGGTGCGGGAGCCCTTCTGTGCGGAGTTTGCATGTTCTCCCCATGACAGTGTGGGTTTTGTCTGAGTACTCCAGCTTCCTCCCACAGTCCAAAGACACGCAGGTTAGGTTCATTGACTGTAAATTTCCTGTGTGTGTGAATGGATGTCAGTCTCTATGTGTCAGCCCTGTGAAAGTCCGGTGATCTGTCCAGGGTGTACTCCGCCTCTTGCCCAATATCAGCTGGGAAAGGCTCCAGCTCCCTGTCCCTGAATAGAATAAGCAATTACGGATAATGAATGAATGAATGAATGAATCAGCAATGCCTAATAGTCTATGGAGTTTATTAAAATTATGGGTGAAACTGTAAGCACTAAGATCCACTTTTGCAATTTTGTAAGGTTTTAACAAAATCCTCCAAAAAGTAAAAATTAAAAAATTAAAAATATATATTCATTTAATCAGAGGCTTGCTAAAAACAGCTTAAAACATCTACATCAACAAATCAATGCTGTGGTGTCAAAGGGTTTAAGATAAACTATGCAGGATTTTCCTTAAGAACAACTCTCAATTATCACTCATGACCCACTCTCAGTGTTTTCCTATTCTTTTGGTGTGTTTGGGCTGTCCCTGGGCACACTGCACAGGTGAGGGCAGCACCTTAAAGGAAGCAACCAAGTGCCAGACTGAAGGCAGCACGCATCCAAGAGGGAGCTGCAAAACTTGTGGACACAGAGCAGAGATTAACACGAATACGGTCGGGCAAAAGGTTGGCTTTCACTTTCTCTGTTGCTGGGGAACCTGTTTACAAACAAAAGCTGACAATTACTGCATGGTATACCTTTAATTTAAGTCAAATTTATTCATATAACATTTCATACGACAGGTGTAGACTAAATGTGCTCAAATAAAAAAGCAATATATAAAACACTACTTGAGCTTTTAATGACGACACTGGAGTCAGTGTGAGGTCATTTGATTTATACAACTGAAATTATTCATATTCTTCAATACAAGGTGCTTCTGTTAGACTGGGTACATGAACATACAAAGAAAAGAGCACCACTTACCGTCACAGTAGCAGAACCTGACCAACAAGTGATTTCAGGGAAGTCCTATTAAAAAATACCACAGCAGTAATGGCACTTACCACCTAATAAAAAAACCCAGCAAATTATCACTGTCTGCGCATCTCTGCTGCACGTAACAAAACATAGCTCTCACAGCTGATCACTGCAACAACACTGATGTTTGATTTGGATGTAATAGTCACACAGGCCTACATCAGTGAACGCGTCATAAAATCTTCATCCCAAAGGAGCACCGCACACACACAGGGGCATCCTGAGTGTAAGAGTAATTTGGCAATTGGACGCGAGAGATTTGGCGCACTCACTTCTGTTGACGTGGGCAGGCGCTGTCGAGAAGGGTCCCCGCGGCCTCATGGGAGAACCCTTTTGACGTCAAGTGCGTTCCAAACCCACAGATAGTGTTTTCATACGAGCTGCCTGGGTTTGGGTTACAGCAAAGAGGGGGAAATTGCAACCACAGAGCTAAGAGGAGCGGAGCTTGAACTTCAGCCTGGAGGCTTCTCTTTATTTCTCTCCTACGCTGCTTCACCTTGTACCTACATCGAGAATCATCCTTGGTGTCTTTTTCTCATGCTTGGTTTTCCTTGTTTTCTGTTTTTGGGTTAGTTTTACCTGCTTTTCTTACTCATCCTCCTGATATGCAGATGCTTTTACATGTACTTTGTTGTGGAATTATCAGCGTTTCACCTCATGTCTACCTCTGTTTTTCTGCTTTTTCCAGCCAGTTGCTCTATTTCCTAAAATGCTCCCCCTTGTTCTGCTCCCCCTCCTCTTCTCAGACATCACCCTTGTTTTCCTCTTTTTCATAATTTAATTTCTACGTCTGTTTGTCTGTCTGGAAAGCACCGCACCAACCTTTTTTTTTTTTTTTGCATTTTTCATAAAAATGCTTTTGACATAAATTCAGTATGACTCACTTAACTTGGCTCGCTCCCTCTCCTCTCCCACTCTTCTCGCCTCCCTCCAGGTGGCTGCATGCTGAAGGTGGTGTATCAGAGTGGTGACAACTCCAGCTGTTTCCGCTGCGATGTGGCGGCGAAGCATCCACCATTGCAAGTCAGGGGGCGTGGAAGCCGTGGCCAGCTGTTATCTCCCCTCCCTCTCTGTCCCTCTTGCAAAACACATGCATAAATACAGATGTAGATGCATGAGTGCACATGTGCACGCCATGGATGCATGCACGTGTTTTTGTGTATTTACGACTTCCGCAGCACAAATCTTTGATTACAGATTGTACAGCAGAGACGACCACAAATAGATGGTTTAGTGTGTTCGTAAGTCCGCAGAATATGGTGTTTAAAGTGTAGTCCTGAGTAAAAGATGAGGTTCAACCACATCTAATAATGGTTCGAGAATGGCCTGGATCATCACTTTCTTTGCTATAAAACCTACTCGCGTCCTACTTTCAGTGCCGACACCTTGATGTGTACCGGTCATAACACTGAGCTTCAAACAAGTTGTTAGTGTGTGATGCAGCTGTGGCATAAACACCTGTGTGACCAATATTTACTCGTCCTCTTGCTCTGTTTTTGTCAAGGCAGTATATATACTATACTATACATATAATCTTTAAAAAGTAATTATGATTATTGTAAATTTTAATATTACTGTTATTCAAGCGGCAGTACGATTGGTTAAGAGTACATCACGACTTGTTTAGGATTGAAAGTCAGAGGTTAGGACTTTACTCGGGAGTTGGGACTTGAGTGCAACGACTTAAGACTTACTTGTGACTTGTAAAACAATGACTTGGTCCCACTGTGTGACAACAATACCTCATCCCCCAGACCCCTCAGCAGGTTTGGCCCCCCCAGTATGGACTTCAGGGCTACGGCCTTGACTCCTCCACTATGTTCACCAGCTAGTTAGAAACAGCACTGAAATTCAACCACATGCCAACACAAAACCCTTTTCAGGCCCAAACCATATTGCATGTAGAGCTTCTATGGTTAATGCAAACACAATAAATCCTCCACTGTCTTCAGCACAGATCTCTCACTCCCCCTCTCACCTTTCACAATTGATTCTTTTATTCTTTAAAAACTCTGCCCCCCCCCTCCGACAATGAAAAGCTACTGAGGCCTCTTAAGAGCGTGGCCATCTGTATCAACAAATAGCAGAGCCCTGCGTTCTACCAGTTGCCCACTTTCTTGCTGGCGTGAGCTTGTTTTCTCTCTCGCCCGCTCCTTTTCAGCTCATTGAAATTTAGTGGCCCGCCGTTTATTTTACAGCACTTTGCCAGGAATGCGCGCAGGGGGGGCATGTACCAAAAATTGCTGATGAAATTCACAAAAAAACAACATTTGGCTTCTTTACCAGTGAGAAAGGAGGGGCGAGGAGGAGGCTTTTTTTCAGTGACAAAGGTAATTTGCAGTAAGGGTTAGATTTGCACTGAGTACATGTGGGCAGTGGGGGGAGGGGGCTAGGTAATGGCAAAAAGGTGAGCAGAGGCCAACATAAACACACCTTTTTACAATAGAAGCCCTTACTGCTTGCGTTGGCTGGCAGGAGAAACTGCTGGTATAGCTGAGGCACAGGAAGTGCTTCTCGTGTGTCACGGGGGGTTAATTGTGTTTTGGTGTTATCTTAGAAACAAGACCCCCCATAAACCCCTTCAGTGCCCCCTAAAGCTTCGTAGACTGCTGCTACACACCTGGACAAACACAACAATATGGAATTATGAATTACGATCGGATACCATAGTGTACTTCTGCTTGTAACTCTGTCCATATTTTATCCAGCTCGTGAACATTATAGCCAAGGCCACACAGTATGCGCAGTCTTTCGCTCTCTTTTATTGTAGCAGAGATATTCTACATACCAAATATCTTCTGTTTAACATCCAGCATGTTCTTCATTTCTCTCCATCTCTCCTTCCACATGCTGCAGCTCTACCTGGACCCAGGCCGCCTCTCACTGGGAGTATGCTCCAGCCATAATGATGGCCTCTGTGTGTGGCGTGTTAAGACAGCCGGCGGAGGGGGAAATTGCTGCTCTTGCACCTTGCATTCTTGGCCTGGGTGTCGAGGGCCTCGCCGCCGCTCTCTGTGGCTTCCGCGATCGTAAGCTTGCATTCAGCAATGACTGCTGCCGGCCCAGTTGCGTGTGTTGGGGAAATTTCAGTTGGATGGAGTGTTATTCTGCGTGCAAAGTCAGTCTGATGACTGGAAGGAGCGATTTATTTGAGATCTGCTCTGATTGTTGAAGGAAGCCGATTGTACTCTGCTTTATTACAGCAAATGTGAATAACACAGGACACAGGGATAACAGTATGGGTTACTGTATAGGCCTACAGGCACATGTCCAGGGGCGCAAAGTGTCAGGGTCCCCTGGCTTTCACTTATAAAATACCACTGAAATTAACACATACCGACCACAAAGAGACACAGAAAGATCACAAAGAGATGCAACTGCAAAGACACACAAAGAGACTCAAAATTAGCACGAATAGGGGTAAAACAACCACAAAGAAACACAAATGATTTCAAAGAGGTGCAAAGCAACTACAAAGGGATTCAAAACAATTAAAAAGAAGCAGAAGATAACTACAAAGAGACTCAAAATAAACATTAAGAAACACAAAATGCCTACAACAAGATGTGAAAAGACTACAAGCAACGAAACAAAGAAACAAAGCAACTACAAAGAGACACAAAACAACCATAAAAAGGGGCAAAACAATCACAGGAAGAAAACAACTGCAAAGAGAGTCAAAACAACTACAAAGAGACTTCAAATGACCACAAAGAGACACAAAACTGCTAAAATAAGGGGCAAAATGGTCACAGACACAATAATAAAGAGACCTGAAAAGAGTACAAAGAAACACAAAGCAACTACAAAGAGACTCAAAACAACTACAAAGAGATGCAAAGTAACTACAAAGAGATGCAAAACAACTACAAAGAGACTCAAAACAACTACAAAGAGATGCAAAGCAACTACAAAGAGACTCAAAACAACCACAAAGAGACACAAAACAACTACAAAGAGATGCAAAGCAACTACAAAGAGACACAAAACAACTACAAAGAGATGCAAAGCAACTACAAAGAGACTCAAAACAACCACAAAGAGACACAAAACAACTACAAAGAGATGCAAAGCAACTACAAAGAGACACAAAACAACCACAAAGAGACACAAAACAACTACAAAGAGATGCAAAGCAACTACAAAGAGACTTGAAATGACAGCAAAGAGACACAAAGCAACTACAAAGAGATGCGAAACAACTACAAAGAGACACAAAACAACTACAAAGAGATGCAAAGCAACTACAAAGAGACTTGAAATGACAGCAAAGAGACACAAAGCAACTACAAAGAGATGCGAAACAACTACAAAGAGATGCAAAACAACTACAAAGAGACACAAAACAACTACAAAGAGATGCAAAACAACTACAAAGAGACACAAAACAACTACAAAGAGATGCAAAACAACTACAAAAAGGGGCAAAACAGTCCCAGACACAAAAACAACCACAGATCAACTCAAAGTGACCCTAAAGAGATGCAAAACAATTATAAAAACACCAAAATCACAAAGAGATCCATAAGGATTACAACAAAAAGCACAGTAACAACAACAAAAGCCCAACAACTATAAACTCTGTTTGTCCTGCTCCTATAAAGGTGAGGTAGTGGGGCCTCCTGCGTGTTTTCATTTCCATTGAAAACTTGTAATATTGGCAACAAATGATAATGAGAATGATTGGCATTTTGCTTGATAACTGAAATTGTGGATGATTCATTTTAAGTTGATCGACTAATTAATCAATCAGCTAATTGTTTCAGCATCACTTTGCAGATTCACATGTCCATAGCATGATACAAATCCTCACTTCTGTGTTTAAGCTCTAATTTATTGACTATTTAAAGCTGCAAATTTAAAAAAAGGCCATCTCTGCATCAAGACAGAGCAACAACTCAGGTTATCATCCTCCTTTCTGGAAAACCCTCCCTTTGCCAAGATTAAATATGTGGCTTGGACGGCGAGGAAGAGATGTGCTGAGTGTGTGCAACAACCTAATCGCGAGCCAACTATCTGGTAACTCCGGCTAGCATCTTCGAGATTGTGTGATGCCTGCAGAATGTACAGACAAGCAAGGTACACCACAAAGAACCCTGGAGCAGAGGAGGGAAATTCATCATAGAAAAGTGAAAGGTGGAAAATCCTTCCTCGAAGACGATCGCTTCGTCACTGACGTCGATTGCGCTCGTAGACGCTGGGATGAGCAGACGTCAGTCCTTGGACGTGCTCTGTGTACTCATCTTCTATCTCAATCTCTGGTTTACATGCTTTGTTGTCCTCCTTGGCCCACACAGCTGCTCATCCCTCATTCCTTTTTTCATTCCTCCTCCCTCCGTCTCTGTCACACAGACACACAAAATGATTTACAAGGAGAGGCCCGGCGCTGGGGTTTCTCACTCTTTGCTGACGTAGACCATGGTAAGATTCCCATCGCTACTTCTACCCATTCATCATCTGTCGCAGTACAATTACATAAGAGTGTTTACACACTAAAGAAGAGGAGTAGTCACATTTTGGCGCCTGCGTTCCAGCAGGGGACGGTAGCGGAGCAGATAAGCCTGAGGATTCCGTAACATGCGAGCGTGCTGATGTCACAGTCACGTTTGCTTGCGTATGTGCCCGCACACTCCCACACTGAAATACACATTTGCCGCACACCTAAAAGCATGCACATAAACATCACACATGCTCTTGAAGACATTGACAAACACACAAAATTACAGCTCACACTGTGTGTGAACCCACCGAGTCACTTAACCTTGTGTCTCCGAGGGTCGACCCCCATTCATAATGTCATCAAAATGAGACGTTTTAACAGGCATGTATGTGTTTTTGGCACCCTGAGCAGGGATGAGTGATGGTGTCTCATGTCTGCACGTGGGCTTTGCTGTGAGCCATGCATGTGTCTGGATGGACTATATTTTTTAGTATTTTTTGCATGTGTGTGCCAGTGTGAAATTCATGTGTGTGTGCCATCAGACTTGTTTTCCACCGAGGGCCTCATCAGGGCTCATCAGGGCTCTCTCTGTTTTCCTTACCTCCCTCACTTGGGTAATTGATTGGCATGATTTACACAGTAATTATCTCCGGGACTCGTGTTTTGATGGCTAATGTGTGGGCCGACGACGGAGGGGAGGATCGCCGACGCCACTCACGAGAAGACATTCATTATGGGAAGAGAAAGGACAGCCCAGTGAGTTACGGAGTCAGGTAATTCTCCGTCTCGGCAATAACTTGTAAGGCTGTCTCTCCCGCCTGTTGTGCTTCCTCTCCGATCTTAATGGCATATCCTCAGTGTTTTTCCTAAGCAGGAGTTTATACCCTTGCGCACTCTGGATCCACTTGGGACACATTTTAGTTCCTTTTTCCAAATACCTCACATAATTTGAAGCATGAGAAAGAATGGGGAGCTCTGCCCAGTGCTATATCTCACACTGCAAAACAAATCTATCAAAACAAGTCAGTGGATTTAGTTTTGAGTCCTTCTTTTAAAAACGACTGAAAAATATACAATTAAGCACAGTTTTTGTTATACTAAATGAATTTTCTGCTCTTTTTTTAATACTAAGAGACATGTATTGTATTTTGAGTGGTTGGATACACTTTTTCAAAATAAGAGTCCAAGACTGCGTATTGCATGGATAAATGTGCTGGAACAACGAGGCAGAAATTCATACAGCATTCAGAGTTATGATACGCAGCAGACTACCAGGGGTCACTTCCCTCCTCCTGGTATGTGTGAAGGTAATAAACCCAAACTGAGCATAACTGTCAGTGGAAGCTGCCGGCCCCTGATTAACTGAACCAGTGTTGCATTAAGGCCTCAACAGGCTCGAGCCTCGCCGAGTGCTGAAAAGCTGAATAAACATCCCTCTGCACAATGCGGGGATACATTCCTATTTATTTTATTAATGACATGAAATGTGTCTATTAGCAAAGCATCACGAACGCTGTTTTTCAAAACCAAGGCGGCGCATATTTGTTTGAGAGGCCCGCTGATTCATGAATTCCAGGCCTCGCCATCCCTGCCCAGGCTCAAGCTGGGGTCAAGCCGTCTCAGGTAAATATGTTGCAGAGATATACAGCTTTAGCACTGGTTATGTAACCACGGCGGAGGCCTGAGGCAGCGGCCACTTTGCAGAGGGAGAGGAGAGGAATGTGAAGCTCGCAGCGAGACCATCAAACACTCAGGGAAAAGACGCTGAGGCCTCACATGTCAGAAGATAAGCCAAGCATGCCCATTTTAGTCTTCTTCTACTTCAAGTTCTTGCAGGGTCATTCCTGTCCTCCCTGGGTTCTATGTTCTTAGGGCCCTATGTTACCCAGATTTATATTCCATATAATGAGAAAGTGACAAAGGGTCCTATGTTGCTCAGTTCTACGGATCTGCTTTACCAGGGCCCTATGTTCTCCAGTTATACATATGTGCTCTACCAGGATCCTTTGTTCCCGGTGTTCTATGTTCCCAAGGGTATATGTTTTCAGGGTCCTATATTTCCGCATCCTATGTTACCTAGTTCTTCATATCTGCTCTACCAAGGTCTTTTGTTCCCAGGGTCCTATATTGCCACCTTAAACATATGTGATCATTGGCGGTCCTATGTTCTCAGTGACCTATGTTCCCAGGTCCTTTGCTTGCCAGTTCTACATGTGTTCTACCAGGGTCCTATTTTACCCATATTTCTATGGCACATAATGGGAACATGACAAAAGGTCCTAGGGTCCTAGGTTCCCAAGGTTCTATGGTACTCAGATTTATATGGCACATAAAGGGAATATGACAAAGGGTCCATGTTTCCTGGGTTCTATGTTACCCGGTTCTACATATGTGCTCCACCAGCTCTATAAAGCAAGTAATGGGAACCTGAGAAATCTGTCCTCAGCATATGACATGGGTTAGAGTTAGGTGACTAAAAGTATAACTCTGAGAGTGAGTACATTGTAATGGCATGGGCCTTTGTCTAAATATAGTTGCTCCAACATTAATTGCAGCCCAAGAAATAAAACAAACAAAAACAAAACTCTCAATAGATTGAATTCATTGATAGAAAATAACTTCTAACTGATTAAGGAATGAAAAAAGGGCTAAGTAGGGGTTAAAAAGAGGTGTAGGGTCAGGTCAAGTTCCCATTTTTAGAGGGTGAGTTTAGGGAAGAGGTCGAAGGTCAGGTTAGGGTAACATATCCATAACAACCAACTATTCCTATCCCCAGACAGGTAAAGATTTGATAAAAAAAAAAGAACTGGAAAGGGGTCTGAAACATTCACATGCAATCTTACTCATTAATTTTAATCTTAAAATTTATTTGAATGAATGAATGAATGACTTTGTTTCAAACCAAAATGAAAAAAAAAAAAACATAAAAAAAATTCTTCTTAAGACATATATGATTTCAACAAATTCCCAAATTTATTTACAACTAATATACAAGACAGTGGCATGGACACAATATAAGGTTTTATGTGTGTTAAGAGACCTGGGAATTCTAGAACCCTGGGAACATAGAGACGCCCCCGCTCTTGCCACCTGTTGCTGACTACATTTGCTGCCTTTACATGCACGTTTTCCATATCAGCTGAAGGATCTGCTGTCCTCAAGCAGCTACATGGCCAAACTGGAGCAACTTCCACGAACAGCAGCCCGTTACATAAGAAGCAGCCATGTCTCAAATGTTGACCCTGGCAAAAATGTCTGTCACCAGGGATGCCAAGTCAAAGGCCGAGCTGTCACCACTCCTGCCCACTTAGACTCATGGCTCCATAGACCTTTAGCTTCCATATAACCTCAAATACTCTGTTCCTCAAGTTGTCCGACTTGCTCGGTTTTTCGAAGAAATGCACTGAATGGTCACAGTTGTTGTTCAGAAATGTTTCCTTAAATGCACTCTGTGCAAAATACTCAGCAGAAGAGTGAGTCCAGGTCAGTCAAAGCTTTTATTGCTCAATGATTTCGCACTTTTCTTTACTTCAAAGCATTGAAAATACCTTTTAAAATCCATCTCTTCATTGAAATCAGAAACACACTGTTGAGACACGAGATTGACGTTACCACTGACAGATATTTCCATTAATTCTTTCCCGAATGGAACAATGTAAGTCGTAAACCAGGCACCCAACAGTTTTTCAAGTAGATGATTACTTTAATGACGTAAATACTTGGCGAGGGAAATGTCACATAGTTTTTAAGACGTTCTTTCTTTTTTTGACTCAAGCCCATTGTGCCCTAAGTACGTCATACATTGTGCTTAGTGATACAAGCTGCCCTGCTGTGCACCCTTGGGTGTCTCACAGTGAAAACACTAACAACATTAGCATTCGCGTGTGACCAGTTCCCGCATTAATAAAGGTGACTTAGTATCTGCCTATTTAGTGCGCACATACACGGGTTGGTGTGTAACCGAATAGTAAGCCTTTAGTGTGTCATGGCATATGAAGTCACACACACACACACACACACACACACACACACACACACACACCTACACACACACACACACACACACACACACACACATTGTGCATTGTGTGCCTGGTCCCTGCTGTGGCTCCCAGCTGTTTATGAGACCATTTCCCAGGGAAAGTCAGAATACTAATGGAGTCACCTAACCACTCTACCCTTTAGAGACAACTGGAGCGAGAGACTGGGAGATAAAGAGGAAAGAGAGAGTTTTATAGAGGATACTCCAACATCTCTTGAAGTAATTAAGAGCTGCAGCTTCGAGTAAAGCCATATTTTACAGTGCCCAAAAAGAATTTATGGGCAAAAAACTTGAACATACAACTGTGAACTACTTTTCTCAACTAAAAACGGCAGGTTTAGAGATTGCTTTAAAACATATTAATTGATAAGAAACAACACATTTGCCAGGAAAAAAATGTTGGCAAAAAATGTACATTTCTTAAAACCACAGAAATGTTACATTTGAATATTATTTTGTAAGAGATATGTTGAAACATTGTATTTCAACAATGCTGTGGTTAACATGTGGTGAGGGTTACATACAAAAACCACTTGGTTATAGTTAGGAAAAGATCATGTTTTGGCTTTCCGGGCAGGAAAAGCAGCAATGTCTCAGTTAAAAACAGTCAGTTTTTGCGGCACTGTCCCCGCTGGAAGAGCAGCAATTTTTTTGGTAAAAAACAAACTCTTATTTGCCGCCCTGACAGCAGGAGAGGCAGTGTTGTCTCTGTAAAAAAAAACAAGTGCATTTTGTGGCACTATCGCCACTGAAAAAACAGCAACAGGTCGTTTAAGTACACCCACATTTGGTGCCAAAAAAAAGCTGCTGGAAACACAGCAGTGACTTGCTAACCGCTTTTCTTGGCACTAACCCAGCAAGAAAAGCAACGATGTCTCGATGTAAAAACGATGCAAAAAATCATCAGTTTTTGAGGCACTTTTCTTGCTGGAAAAGCAGTGATGTCTTTTCTTGCCGCAATCGCAACAGAAAAGCTACAATTTTTGGATTAAAAAAAACAACCACTTTTTTGCCACTATCCCAGCAGGAAACGCAGTGATACCTATTGCTTTTTGTGACACTATTACCACTGAAAAACCAGCAACGTGCCACTAAAAAACACCCACATTTTGTGCCTACAAAGCTGCTAGAAACACAGCAATGACTCGCAAAATCACAACCAGTTTTGTTGTTTGTTGATCTCAAACAGCGGTTTGCAGCTTTGGCCTTTTTGACTTGGTTAGGGTTAGAACGATATCGTATTTTGGTTTAAAATATCCAGTTTTTGGAGCATAATTCCCACTGGAAAGGCAGCAATGTCTCAAAAAAACATCCGCTTTTTATGGCACTATCCTGGCCGGAAAAAAAGCGACGGGTCACTTAAAAAACATCTTGGCAGGCATCTCGCCATCCCCTCCACCTCCTGACGACAAAGTCAGCTCCTATACTATGTCACTTTAGAAATGTTGATATGATGCGTATGAAACTTGCAGATGTAACATACTCATGGTTTACAGTAACATACAATGCCAACATTGTCTTTTGGTGTCTGACTTGTTGCGCAACATTATAATCTCATTCTTCTTTCCCCTTTTTCACAAGAAAAAAGATCAATGCCAAACACAGTGAAAAACACAGAGGGGAAAATCCTTCTTACAATGACCAATCCCCAACTTCCCCACTACCTTACTTGTTTTTAATGATGCAAGAGTCATCTCTGAACTTGGCATAAACCAGAACTAGCAAGAGGGAAATACCCCCTCCCTCCGAGGTGCCTGTCCAACCACAACTTCCCCTCTGATGTCACCAGTGACGCCAATCTGGAGCTCATCACACCTGCACACCACCCTCCGTCTCCACGGGGAGGAGCCGGGCAGAGGACGAGGACTGCAGGAACAGGAAAAGGGGCTTTTTTGATGAAGCTTGTTAATGACGCCGCAGCTCATCCGGAAACAAAAGGGGAAGCAATGAGGGCTGACTAATGTCAAGCCACGCCGTGTGATTCAACTCCCTGGTTAATAACAGTGGGCAGTGCCACTCTTCCAGTCATTGTTTCACACTTTCCGGAGGTGGATGTACTGAGAAACACCCGCAGTCTCCTAGTGACCACAAATTATGTCCAGTTGAGCAACTGGGACTGCCAGAAGCAGGCTTTGAATTGTGAAACAGCAAATACAAGATGCAGTTAGTTAGTTAGTTTGCACAAAGCAACTTAACGTCATTGTCAGATATTTTTACGGTTTGATGCATTAATGATGATTCCCCTGTTATTCATCTACCTCAGTGATGTTAAAGATTAATGTTGTGGTTACTGCATCACAGCGTTGATTAGTCAAACGTTATGCATCATGTCTTCATGTCATCAGTCAGAGTTTTGAAATACATCCTTGTTATTGATCACATTTATCCTATGTTGTAATCAGATATATTTGCACAGTCAGTATACGGATAATTTATCGCTTTGTAAACCTGCTGCTATCTAGAGCTTCACCTCTCAGTCTATAGCCAATCTGCTTTTGTGTTATTTCAATATTCAGTCTGCACAAATTACAACGTAGTCACGTGCAGACCCACACACACATGTCCACACACATGTATACACACATGCCCACAAACCAAGAATCTTTTCTTTGAGAGAGAGTGGAGGGCATTAAGTCCGAAACACACTTCCTCCTGTGTATTTTTCTTTGAGTGCCGGTTGAAATAAACCCATCATGTTCAAGAATGTGAAACAAAAGAAAGCTCCTTTCATGAACCAAGAATCTGAGATAACTGGAGTCATATGGGCCAGACTCTGCTTCTTTCCAGCAGAGTCGAGAGGGGAAACCAGGTTCAGTGTCAGCCACAGATATTCATTAGATCTCATTCTCTGCAACATAAAATAATTAGTTTTCAAAGTTTAGGCCTTGCTAAAATCAACTGAGAAAATTAAGACCAGGAGGCCCAATATTTACATATTTATATTTTTTTAAATACTAATCGTTTTGATCATATCACCTGATCTTAAAATGTAAATATTCAACACAGGGTCACATGTGTTTCTTTATGCCATCTTATGTAACCCTAATCCTTAGCTGTGCTCCATTGTACCACATTTTTAAACCTTAAAACCAATCCTGAGATTAACCTTAACACAGAGGTTAAAGGTGCTGTATGAAACTCTGGAGAAAGATAGTTGAATGTTGTTTTGACGCTTTGGGTTGGTAGTCGGACCAAAGCATGAGAATGAGAACTATTTTTCACCAGAGCTACATACAGCACTTTAAAATCTTTTATGTTAGCTTTACATAACCCTCCAGCAAAGCAATGCTAAGTATTGTTGCTATATTTTAGTTTAAAGGGACAGTTCACCCTTAAATCAAAACACATATTTTGCCTCCTACCTGTAGTGCCATTTTATCAAACTACATTGTTTTGGTGTGAGTTGCAGAGTGTTGGAGATATCAGCCATAAAGATGTCTGCCTTCTCTCCAGTATAATAGAACTAGATGGCATTTGGCTTTTTAAAAACTACACAGCAATGTCTTTCCAGAAATCATGACCCAGTTTCTCAAGATAATCCACAGACCTTGTTGTGAGCACCTACACCTGCCAACCGTGTCACTGCACAGAAAGAAACGTGCATCTACTGCTGGCTAACCTAGCACCACTCAGCTAGCTGAGGAGGACACCATTAATGTTTTCTCGCACTGTCACAAGCACTAGCCTCTTGTGCAGTTCTGTGCA
This sequence comes from Cephalopholis sonnerati, assembly GCA_019142605.1. NCBI lineage: Eukaryota > Metazoa > Chordata > Actinopteri > Perciformes > Serranidae > Cephalopholis > Cephalopholis sonnerati. Next base: position 18,033,600 of record JAGQAX010000024.1, read on the forward strand.
GTGATACAGTTGGCAGATAGTTCAGCAGAAAGAAAATAGTTCCTACATGAAACTGCTCACAACAAGGTCTGTAGACTAAAATATGTATTTTTGATTTGTGAACTGTCCCTTTAATATACAGTAGCAGTTGACTGCAACTTTGTATGAGTGGTCCTGACATATGATATTGAGGGAAACCTGCCAGCAAATCAGACAGAAGTATTTTCCGTGGCCATGGAATAATTCTCTTTTTCATATTGGACTGCCCAAATAAAGTGTGATTGTTCCGTTCGACTGGAGTCTGCTCATATTATATCTAATCCTGTAGAGACTTTACCACTTGTGCTGAGTGGTGACTGGAGCCTTTAATTTTCTCTAAAGCTGAGGTCAAAGGTTAGACAAAGATCAATAATCAGGGGTGTTGTTGGAGCTGGAAACTTTCCAGTTCTTTGACTGCTCTATCATGATTTTGAGATATTTTATACCATCCACTGAAAGTATGACTATAAACCCTGTGAAACCGTCGAAGAATTGCCTCTTGAGCAGTAATTTTCAATCCAAAATGAGGCCTCATTTGAAACCTCAACAAGTTAGTGTCACATAGTTAGTAAGTTGAGAGCTTCCTGAAATCATCGGTCTCCACGTTTCCAGAAAACTTTGCGGATGTACAGCACAGCCTTGAATCGCTCCATATATGGAGCTTTGCAGTCATTACTATCCTGACTGACAGAAAAATTGACCCGTACCTCTGGCTGGGCACCCCAGCGTAAATGTGAGAGCCAAGATCTTGACACGAGAAGGATGCCGGGAAAGGAGAGAAAAATCAATAGAAAGAGCTTTATTTTGCTCACGTTTTTCTGAGTGCTGGAAGCTGGACGAGCTGCAGGGTTGCAGAGACGCTGGAATGTAGAGTTTTCTGGACTGAAAGTGGAGGTTGGCAGAGAAACGCCTGCACCGCTCCAACAGACAATCCTCTCAAGTCACGATTTAAACACAAAGGCAGCAGGTATAATACACATTGGAAGATACACATGAAAGTGATACACTGTGAGGACTTTAAACATTAGAGTAACATTATCTAGTAGTTTGGATTAATCACACTACTGACTCTTTTGTTGCCAGCTCTTCTGTTATCTTAATTGCTAAAGTAACAGTAGCCACTCTTAGCTTAAAATCAGTGTCAAAAACAATGCAGCCACTTTGCCTTGACTGCATTCCTTCAATTAGCGCCTGGACTTATGTGTCAGATTTGTTGAGCTTATTCTTCCATTACAGCCTCTCCAGAACTTTCCATTACAATCCGGAGGAGGGGGAAATGTGCAGACTCAGCATTAAGGGAGGCAGGACAGTGAAAAGAGAGAGCTTGCACCTTCCCTGAAGATCTATCTCTTTTTCTTTCAGTCTGTCTTGACAAAGCACACATTGCACAGCACATATGGGAGGCCCCCTGACAGGAATATGAGTTTAAAGGAGGAAAGAAATAGCTGATGCACAGACTTACAGGAACAAGGACTGCTCTGTGTAGCCCATTCATTCATGGCAGGTACCTCTGTCTCCAGCCAAACATCAAATGAGAAGGAGGCACCCAGGGCAGTAATTATAATACATATGGGGTGGGCACGTCCCCCCTCAATATTCAAATACGCTCAAAATTTCTATGAAAAAAATGTTATGCTTCGACAGCTGACCATACAAGTTATTAACATAAATAAACTGCACAAATTACCATTATTATTGTCACTACTGGTTCTAGTATTACAACAGTTCTGCGTGTGGTTTGTCCAAGTTGTGTTGCCGTACTGCAGTGGGTGGATGATCCTCACAAATGAACACCACTTTTATGAATTTTGAAGCCTAAATGGAATCACCAGATGTAAAACACTACGGTCAACGTTGCCACCACAGCAAAGCTGTAAAGCCATGTTCAGCATGATGATGACCTGTAGTCTCATTTCTCACACATTCTCACTCCGACCTCGTCACATATCCACGTTTGGTCACGTCCACGTCAGCATATGATATGCAAGGTACCCTGGTTGCATTGGTTGTGGACGTTCTAGGACCCTGTGTCAACTTCAACCTGTTACATGCATTGTCTGTTTTCAAATTACACTTCTATGTTCACAGGAAACAGTTTGCATATAATCAAAATAAACGCAGTACGTTGGTACAACAACAGAAATTGAAGTTTATTTCCTTCTACAACAAAAGCACATGGTTGGGTTTCGGAAAAAAGAACAGGGTTTGGTTTGACAATCCTACAGGAAGTGAACACTGGCCTCCCAGGAGAAGATTGGTGGTTGTTAGAACCATCCACCAACCTCCCACTCGCCCGCCCTAATCAGACTTATGCTGCCTTAACTTCCATTGTTGTCCCGCTGTATTTTCCCCTGACGCAGCCGGTCACCATTAAATTATAAAGGCGACTGGCTGCCAATCATGGCAACGTGAAAGGACAGCTTTTTCGTTTGTGTCTGATGCCGTAAATCAATAACCAAGCGACAGTTTTCGATGACTTCAGAGTGAGACCAGGTTGCTCTTTTAGCCACTTGATAGCAGCCACCTTTTCTAAGACACATAAAAGCTTACAAATTCACGGATGGAGTATTAACTGATTTATGTCTTAGAACAAAACGTAAATGTTTCTTAAGCTTGTGTTAACAACAGACCTGATTTAAGGTATCAAACCAAAAACCCACTGACTTCAAGACGAGGGAACCAAGAGTGCTAAAATGCTAACTCATGTCTGATATTTAGGACTCACTCCTGTGCCACTCTATTAAATAACTTTCAGATGTTTTAAAGAGTGGAAGAATAGAATGTTATGTAAGGCTGTATGAAAATGATCATTTTATGAATGGTTATCTTCTCGCAACGTTATGCTACATTCCTGTCTGAACGCCAGCTTGCTAGCATACATGCCTAGCACTAGCTAACAAACAGCCCATTCATTCTGAGCAACTTCCACTTGCTAGCTTTAGATAAAGTTAGAATCTGTTGGTGTGAAACATCAATGCAGGACATGCATTGAAAGGTAACGTCAATACCTCATCCCCTAGATCCCCTCGGCTGATTGATCCCTCCCAGTGTTGAATCCTGGGCTGAAGCCTTCGAGGCACACAATAGTAAAGCATCATCTTGGAAAAAACAGCGCTCCATATGTCTCAATATTTGTCCCAATTGACTTTATTCTTTCCTTGTCTCAAAACTTCTTGGCAGATCCAAACTTGATTTCTCTTTATAGAGCGGAAAATATTTACTAAGGTTTTAAAGACTCGCCCGGAACATGTTTGTGAGGAAAATAACACACTGTTGATTCCCTCTGAATGGATGGGCGGAAAAAAAAAGGGGAGATGAGTGGAGAAAGAATGGTGGCGAGCTCCACCCGGAGACCCACATTTGGACCCAACATCCGCCGGCACCAGGGGTTAGAGAGGAAGAACTGGACAGATGAGATGAAAGAGAAAAGACAGGCATGAAGTGACAGGATGCAAACACAGTTGAGGACCAAGTAGAAGCACAGAGGGGTGGGAGTGAGCTAGACACCCTGACTAAGGGTTGAGTTATGGGGCCGATGGCAGGGCCGATGGATGGATGTCTTTCTCGGCTTCTTGTAAATAGGACAAAGCAGGAAAACACAGTGAAGCTGCCTTGTGTTTTCCCAGACTACCCTATATACTTCAAGATCAAAGGTGAGGCCTGGTAAAGATTAAGTGAATTGGCAGAAATTGACTGAGCTTTGACAACTAAACAGCTGTTTGTGAGAAAAGGTCAAAAGGTCACAGACAGGTTGACTGCCTGCACAACACGGGATCAAAGTGAGGTCCTCTAGAGTTCAGGGTCATGTGAGTGCAACTCATCAGCAAAGCAGGCGTCCCAGACACAACAACATGCCGTGACCTTTTTTTTTTTCTTCCCTTTGTCCCTTCGGTTTGATCCTCTGAATATAACCTCATTTACGCTCCATTGCACTCCGCCAGTGAGAGATTGGATGAATGCACCCTACTTTGAAGCACCGAAAGAGGACAAATTTGTATCCCTGCATGTCCGCGGACACCCCACATCCCAGCTGACAGACAATCTGGGCACGCAACAAAGAGCGTCTCTGTTTACTATCCTCTGTCAAACAGTAGACACGAGGGATCTCTAACTGCTAATTAGCACGGGAGATGTGCCGCGCTGTTTTAATTTTCGACTTCTACTCCAGTAGCCCTGTGGAGACTTTCCGCTCTAAATACCCAAGAATTGCATCCACATGGACTGTGGAAGAGCAGTCGGTTTTGCGAGGTATTTGCTCAAGGACCTCTGAGCCTCTGTGTGTGATGACTGAAACCACGGCCGACACTGAAAACCTGACAACGGCTTCAAAAGCACCTGGATTCTGTTTGTGTGCTCACGTGTCTGTTTGTAATTGACGTCTTTTTAGATATTTACGCACGTGCACATACATCATCTCCTATATATTCACGCTGTATATGTTTGCATGCATGCAGACTAGCTCCAATTTGTCTGTCTATCTTTGTCAATTGGTCTTTCAAGTCTTATTTTAGAATAAGGACACATTTCTGCCAAAGGAGCACCTCAGGGCTTTATTCTGGCATTTCTAAAATTCCTCTGCTTTATGTCTGAATTTGCAGAAATAGCAGAGAAGTCAACACCTCAAAACTAATACAAATTTGGTCAAAACACTGCTGCGAAGATCCCACCAAAAAAGGATGTATTTGTTGGCAGCACGTCAGTGTTTACTGCTGATGAATTGTGATGATCTCGCTGGGAATTCAGTGGAAAATGAGACGTGACAATTATGAGAATCAAGAACCAGACTTTTATGCTGACTAGCCTTTTCGGTAGTCAGTAAACAAGTTTTAAACCCATTCAACTCTTGACATGTCTGACCATTTCATTAAAGCCAGATGGCTAGTAGATTAAGCTTACTTCTAGGAACTGTAATCCACCTAACATGTGACAGAGAGATAAGAGTGGAAGACAGAGAGACTGGAGGATCAGAGGGAGCCATTGTTCCACAGCGAGCTATAAAATAAAACTCACACACATTAAAGCATCTTAAAATTATCAATAAAGTTGAGTCGCTTTACCTTTGTTTCACCTATCACTCTGTCTTCGTCTGATCAGACATCTCGTCGGTCATCCGAGAACTGCAGTGCTTCTTGAAAATGTGGTTGCAATTATCTACAAATGATCTTTTTTCTTTTATTTTTCTTTCTTTTTTTTTTAAACCAGGCAGGAATCTGTGGAACGTGTTGGCTTTCCGCAGCAGCTCAGGTGGACATATTCTGTTCACCGTGTCTGTTTAATGACACCCAGTTGTATTCAGGGTCACTTGCGGAAAAACACAGCTTCGTTTGGATATTCTCAGTAGTGGAAAAATTCTGATCTTGAATTAATACTCACAGGTGGTTTGAAGTTCATGTTTATTATATTTACTGCATGTTAAATGCCATGAAAATTGTTTTGATTTCCTGGATGTGTGTAGTCAGGCTGCTCTCAGGCACTATACGTACAAATATCTTTAAAAAGTATTGTGTATATAACACATGTAATCATGAGCCAGTAACGCCTGTATAACCCAGATAATCAGGTAGGTCGCTATCATGTGGTCAATGTGCTGAGGGGAGTAAACAAGGAGGTAGTATAAAGAGTGAAAGTCAGTGTAAGGAGAGAGGTTGGGGTGGTGGATAGGTCAAACAAACACAGGACTTTCTCCCTGGAATGTTAAGAACATGTGAAGTTAACTTTGAGTTATTTTAAGGTACATCATCACCATGTTTCTTTTCCTTAATCTAACCTACATAACTTTATGACACACACCTACACAGGTGTCTCTTTAACTCTAATTGTAGTAATCTCTTTGCAATTGTGTTTGTCTTTGAGACAGTTTTGTCTCTTTTTTGATCATTTGTGTCTCTTCGACGTCATTTTGTTTTGTGTTGAGGTACTTTTGTATCTTTTTTTGGGACATTTTATGTCTCTTGAGGTCACTTTGTTTATTGTTGAGGTAATTTTGTGTCTCTTTGTAGTCATTTTGTTTGTTCTCTTTTAGGTCATTTGTGTCTTTTTTGTTGCTTTGTATCTGTTTGTGACCCCCCAACAATTTGGGCCCCCGGACCTCTGCCCTGTAGGCCTTTTCAGTAATCCATCAATGTGCTCAACTGTTTTTCTTTTCCTAAACCTAACTTGTGTAAATTTACTTGCCCAAACCTAACCTACATAACTTAATGTAACCTACATAACTTAATGTTAAGTACGAAACGTGACAATGCCATAAACGGGGTGCTAATTCATCAGTTATCATAGGAACCGTTCTATGTGCTGTTATCATACAAATCCTTGCAAGAGGATACATTGGTGTTTTTGACATTGGTCTTTGACCTCTCTGTAAGAGGAATGGGAAAAGTCTTAAAGACACAAAAACATTTTTAAAATGAGTTCCGACAGTGTGTTAGATAAATTATTGAGGTGCCTGAAGGTCAGGCAGCTAAAAAAAATAGGACAAACACAATGAGTCATGGTTATAGAAACCATTCCTCATTACACTACGGTTTTCATCAAAGTGAGTATCAGGCTTCTCTGAGTAAAAGAACTGCACGTTCGGGATATGCGAGACTGCTGTGAGAGGGCTTTCTCAACAACTGTTTACTATTTGTGGTGTGGGACTGGATCCTCTATTTCCCCACAACAAATATTCAGTTTTAATGGGAATGTGCCTGCATGCATAAATCTCAGAATTTGACCCCACTGTTGTATATGTATTTCATTTACTTTATGTAAATGCTGTTTTACTAAACAGGAACAGAGGAAGTGCTGCAAAAACACCACTGACAGGGAAAAACAATGGCTTTTTACCAACAACTTACACCCTTAAAACTCTGCTGAAAGAGGAAGCTAAATGCTAATCGTGCTGCCCCACACCAGGAAGGGGCAAGTTAAGTTTGATTTTCATGTAATGTGTACTCAGCTTTACCCAAAATACCCAACTATTCCTTTAAGATTTGAGTTTTAGACTTTCAGAGTTAATTACTGTAGTACACAGAAGGCATTAACAAGGACGGCTAATCAGACATACTCATGCATTTTAGAATTCTGTCACCACTTCTCAGTTATTGAGCCGAGTAAGTCCAGATCCTGGTGGTTTTTCAAAGTTAAGTTTGGGATCAGAGGAGCTTTACGTTCCCACAGAAGTTCCAGACAGGTTTAAGACAGGAACGCAACAGTCTTGGTGATAGGAGCGCGCTGTTAATAACACTACAGACAGGAGATTTAATCTTGATCTCCAAAATTTGTCTGAAACTCTGAAGTCCAAGTTAAAATCCTGGGATATAGGGCTATGCTTCCAATAGTATTTCAAATTGATCTTGTGAGCTTATAAGAGCTCCTGTATATACCACATAATATGATGGCCTACTTGATAACACTCAGACTCTGGTGTGCATTTAATACTTGTTTTTCTATGTTTCTATAAATGGCCTCACTCTTTGTGGGTGCTGACGTAGGTTTTGTTTCAACATTGGTTGGGACACCTGAAATGAACTGCTTGAGGCCTGACAGCTTGGCGGTCCTCTGCCTGTGCTCTAGTGAATTTTAATGCCGCAGTTTGTGCCTTTTCTGCATCAATTTATGGTGTGAATGTCTTCATATTGAAGGGGACATGCTCCCTGTGTCCACTCTAAAATCTCAATTGGTTCTCATCTCAACTCTTTAAATATTGACACTTTATCTGTGGACATTCACGTCCACATATGTTGCAGCAGGTGTCCTGCGTCTTTTATTGATGCTCCAGGACTGGCGTATCATTTACCATCTGTTCCATGCATTGTTTCTTTTCAAAATACATCTCTATTTTTAGAGTAAGTGTACAGTTTCTGCTCATTAGATGCATACAGCAGAGTCCTGCACGGGTCCATTTTTGAAAACCCACACCCGCTTCTACCCAACAGACCCAACCTGTTACCCATCATTATGTCTAAGTCATAGCTGCCCACATCCGGTAATGAAAGTTCCCGCGACCCAACCCGCACCCATGATTAAACACACACAGGCTACAATCACTCACATTAAGCTGGGTTAAACAAACGACAAAACGACATGGTTTAGAAAAAAAACATCATGGTTTAGCTAAAAGCTCACACAGGGAGCAAAAAGCTTCCAGGTGAAAGTCCAGGGTTTGTTGGACCCCTCCACCTCCCCTACTACCCTCACTACTTTCCAGTCGGTATCTGAAATCAGTGACAAAGCAGCAGTATTTAAGAAGTTGGGAATAAGAACAAGCTAGAAATCTACGCCTATGCAAGGCTCTACATTTATACATGCACACATCTTTTTGAAAGTTGTATTCTTGACCCCAAGCTGTAGCCATGTTCAGCTCTTCGATGAAAAGCAGAAGCTGTAAAAGCTTTGAATCAGTCCAAATATGCTGCAATTACATGTTTATGCGTTCAATATGCAGATTGTTTTTAACCAAATGTTCTTTTTCTTCTTAATGTAGTGTGAAAAGTTCTCCCCCAAACAGTCTGTTGTGTTGTCTTGAAATAAAACTGCTTTTATTTGTCCCAGACACTGAGAGCCAAATGTTGAAGCTGAGACTTTTTCACCCAAGTGATTTAAGTCCTATAAATAACATGAAAAGGGTGAGAATTAAGCACCTCGTAGAGTTGCGGGGGCTTTCAACCCACCAGGGTCATTTTTTTTTACATTTATAGCTACCTCGCTCAGGTAATCCCACCAGACTTCAGCAAGTTGACAAACAGCTTCATTAATGCTTTATGCTGCAATAAAGTCCGCAGTAAATAAACAATAACTTGTTTGTTGGATCTAAACAGCAAGAAAAAGGCCCCTGAGGTTGCAATGGGAGGACTGGGGGTTCACAGTGCTGAGCTGGTGAGTTTGCAAGCATAAAAGTTGGGGGGAGGGCTGCGCACGTGCACGTCTCCCCCGTCCAAATAATCACTCCCGCCTGCATCTCAGCTGTAAGTGCTCGGGGGCCCCTGAAAAGGAGAGCAGGAGGCCCCTTATCTAAACAGAGAGCTGAGGGAAACAGGGGGCCCTATGGAGTGTCAAGGACCATGGGAAGTATTCAATCCTGTTGTGACATGCTCACCTCTATGCACAAACAAAGCCTACCCAGACTCCCCCTGACCTGCTTTTAGCTTCACATATGGAGGCCGACAGACGATGTACGGCGAGGAGGAGGAGTGCAGGAGGTGAGGGTGGAGGGAAAAAAGGTGATAGAGTTGAGAGAGGAATAATAGAGATGGAGGGAAAGAAGAAAGGCTGAGGTGGTCGGGATGATGCAGCAGCGCTGGTATTCTCTGACACCATACCTTCCTCCGCACGTGTTGCACCAGATACATGGTTCTCATCATAAGGTGGAAAACTGGCCCTCTGCCATCACCTAGCTAGCTACTTGCCATGTGACTTCATACCCAAAAGTCTGATTTTCCCTGCATCCCACACATGTGTTCCAAACGTGTACATACGGGCGCTCAGACAAAAACAAAGTATGCATTCACTCATTTATTTATAAGGGCCGCTGGGACGATTGATTTGAAGCGTTGAGAGGACTGCATGGATTGAGGCTTTGCATCGCCCCAAATTTCAATAAAACATCTGCTCCTAAATAAACATCACTACAAGGATGCAAATTATAGCCTTGGCGAGGATCCGCAGTCTGAAACGCAACGAAGCGAAGCATCCATCACTTTTTCCGTCCTCATGAAGTTAATTAATTTTTATGAGCGTTTTGCTGTTTGCTCTCATTTGTTATTCGAGGGTGGCAGATCCGAGTATGCTCATTTTTCACCATTGTTTACACTCAAGGCATACTGGCTTTGTCCAAACGACCTACTTTATAAAGTGTAAAACTGCATCACTTTTCAAAGACTTTCACATCTGGCAGAATTACACATGTCGGAACAATAACAGTATAAAGGGTTATCTGCCATGCAGGGGCTCTACAGGTGTCCTCAGGGAAGACATGGACCCAGATCCTAACAGAAACAGGGCTGCTGGCGCAACAACATCAGGCCCTGACGTCTCAACCTGCACGCTTTACTGTGAGAAACGTCACTACCTGTCAGCGGTGAATGAAAAATGCCCCCTCTCCAAATTTCATCCAACAGTTATTCAATCATTCGCCATTTTCCACTTTCAGGGGTAATGAGGACCAGGTTCACGAAACAAAGTGAGACTGAGGGAGAGAGGAGAGAAAATCAGGCCAGAAGATAAGTGATGTGCGGTAGGAGCAGCAGCTCCTACGTCTGCGACGGCGGAGTTTCAGCATCACGGCCTAGGTGAAGCTAAAGTAAAGCCTCAGTCTGCTGTAGGCCTGGAAGCAACTTCAAAGTGGAACAAAGTCTTAAAACCTTGAACGGGGAAGAGGAGAGTTAATTGAGAGCATATCATTTCCAGATGGCCCACAAAAATCGGCGAGAGATGATTAAACTGCTAAGAAGCAATGGAAATCCCTGGCAATTAAGCCAGATAGCTGCCATATGCACCAGACTGGGTTAAACTGCTTCAGACTCCGTTCTTTTTTCTGCTCGTAGATCCAACATCCATCCTGTTTCATCACCACTAACAGACACGGAAAAGATTGCGCTTCCATCTGATGGATACCATTTACGGATGTGCACGGGCTCACCTTATTCATGACTTGACATGTACAGCCTCGGATAGGGAGCTGATGATGGAGGGAAAATTAGTCAGAAATTGACAGAAATTGGAGATAATCAGTGAAAGGTGCAGACCTTTGCGGATAATCCACAATGCTGCTGCCCGTCTGCTGTTCAACCTCAAGTTCTCTCACCACACTCCACTTGTCACTGCACTGGCTCCCTGTTGCAGCTCACATCCAGTTTCCAGTTAGTGAATGGAACTCAAGGGTTCTGTTCTTCAGAGTGTTTACTGGATTGTCTTTCCGTTGTTGAAACTTGCGTGCTGCATCGGACATTTTTTTAATGTTTAAAAACGAACATTCATTGGTCAGGTGTGCTGAGGTGAGATAGTGGGCAGGGTTTCATTCTTCACTATGAATGAGGACAGCCTTGGAGAAGAAACTGTTCTTGTGTGTGCACCATTACCCTCATTTGTACAGTTTATTGTATTTTGAGTGTGGCCACCTGGAACAGGTGTAAACACTTTAGATGTGGTTGAACAACTCTTTGTACAAACAAGTTTATTGAAGCATACTCTGACCTTTACTGCCTGTCTCATGTTTGCCAACCTTCCCAATTTTTCCAGGTGACACATTTTTCATTGCCCTTTCAGTTTCCTCCCGGGGTCACAATTTTCCTGTATGCCTCCTGATTTATGACATATTTTCTACGCCTATTTTTCCTTTTAGATATTAACCTGTTTCTGACACTGTACAGCCAACGCTTTCTCAATCCCACCTTGGTAAGTGGCCCTATGCTTCAATCTTTGACACCCTGGGTACCCCTCTAGCATCAGTTTTGGATGTGCCAGTTTCCACTCATTACATGCTACAGTGTCTTTTAAATAAACTTCCATCTTCACGACCAAAGCTACTTTAATTTTAGGTGTAAAACTACTGAAAACAAATTTCCTAGGGAAGGGCCCCCACACCACTCATTTTGCTTTAAAAATCCTTACTACGTGTGACATCTCAAGGTTGGCAAGTCCTGTCTTCCGCAGTAGGCTGAAAAACCACCTTTACAGAGAATATCTCAACACCCTGTGCTAGTACTTACTAAACTCTCATTTCTTTATATACAAAAAAATTGACGTCCTTCTACTGCAGTACACTAATTTTGCATTGGGTTATGTTCATTAAACAATTTATGGGTTTTCAGTTCAAAGACTGACCACCTAACTGTATGTGAATCATCTGAATACAGCAAATTCCATCATTCCTGAAGACCATCCAGGTTCAAACATATGCCCGGACTAAAATTATTTGACCCAGGCCTCTTCCAAGGACACATTCTGACAGGCAGCCACGCTCTGCTCCTTTCACGGTCGCAGAGCGCACGAGTATCAGATATAATTTACATGGATATTTCTGCTTTTGGAACTGTTCTGAGCACAGGTCTCAATGCAATCCACCTTTTGGAGAGAAGACGCTCAGCAGTCATGGAAAAATATGCCTCCCTTCAAAAAAAAAGCAATTTCCTGCAATCACGGTGGCTTTACTGTACTTAGTTAATCTAAATAAAAAGGGAGGTTATTTGTATTTGTCTAATTTGATTAACTGGAAGAATTTTGAGGATTTTTCCATCCGAACTGTTCCACTCCTGGTACACAGAGAAACTGTGTTATGAACTTCTAAATGGTGTCAAAGAACATGTTGTTTTATGGGATATTGATTGATTTAGGTTTGCCAGTATCTTCATCAGCAGTCGGCCTTCAGTGTCAGTCTCAAGACAGAAAGTATATGCGCTCAGGCACGTAGTCTCGGACATCTCTGGGCTTTGTGGTTGCCAGAATGAGCTCAAACAAGAAACAAATAGAATTGAGTGCTGCACACCACAAAAATGACAAACCACTTTTTGAAGAGTAAATTCTCCCACTCCTCCTCTTAACCAACATGACTTTAACGAGGAAAAAAACAGCCGCAGACACTTTTAACATCATCAGTCCATTACTCTCGACACATTCCAGGAGGTTCTTTATGCTGAAGTGGTGGAACTGTTGTGGTGTGGCCACTATTCCCTAAACGTGTCATGTCTCCTTTGACACTGAGTTCGTAAAAAATTCCCAGAGCGACTGACCAGCCGTGGGAAATCAGAGAAGCACTGGAATGACACAGTGATGGCGAGGCAGCTTCCTTGAATGTAAAGCTAATGTGACTATATCTTCAGCCCTGGGAGAGACTGGTGACCTCTCAATACATTTAGATAATGGATGGATGGACGGACAGATGGATGGATCATGAGACAACACCATTATTACTGGGTGATTCTCCAAAACCAATCAACACCAGCATTTTTTTACATACAAAGCCATAACATAATCAATATTCTTTGTGTGATGGCTTTTTTTTGGTGACTCTGTCTTTTAGTCTTCTTTCTGTACATCCCACATAGAAACAACCACAAGGGCACTAAATGACATTTGTGATGCTGCAGTTGGTGTATCTCATCGTTGAGCCTGGGGTATCCTGTTGCATTCAGTTGTATAATACAAAAGGTCCTGCGTTGGAGTCATCCCTTTTCAGCAGCCGCCTCCTCTGATGTCCTTTTCCACAACCTCCCTCCCTTTTTTTCCTTCCTCCTTCTTTCTTCCCTCTTTGAAGAGGTATCACTTCTTGTTTTTCTACCAGTAGACTTGGGCCTTGACAGAGAACCATCCTCCCACTCTGTAACACAATATAGGTGTGTAAGCCACTGCTGACCATTGGTGGATTACGAGACCCTGGGCACAGAAACACAAAGGGCCCCACCACCTCTCCTACATATGAGCAAATATGCAGACTTTGTGGTGGTTTTGCATCTCTTTAAGCTCATTTTGTGCCTCTTTTATAGTTGTTTCATGTCTTTTTGTAGTTATTTGGGTCATTTTTAGGTAATTTTGTGTCTCTCTGTAGTCTCTTTTTGTCTCCTTGAGATCACTTTGTGTCATTTGTGTCTCTTTGAAGTAATTTTGCATCTTTTTTTTGGTCATTCTGTATTGATTTGTTGTCATTTTATGTCTCTTTGTAGTTATTTTTTGTCTCTTTGTGGCTGTTTTGCCCATTTTTGTAGTTATTTTGTGTCTCTTTGTATCTCTTTGGTTGGTATGTATTAATTTGGGTTACATTTTGCAAGTGAAGGCCAGGGGTCCTCCTTACACTTTGGGCCCCTGGTAGGCTCATTCAGAAATCCATCCATGCTGCTGACAATGACCTTGATGAAGACCTGTATTTTAAATACATACTGCCGTGTAGAAGAAGGGCATTTGAATGTTGCACAAATCCAGTCTAAATACAGTGTGACTTGGATTATTTTTGAAGGAAACTTGCATTTTATATTTTTTATTGAGACCATATTGCACCCATGCAAAGAGCCCTTCACAAGATGGAATAATCTGCGGTATGGTTTTGGTTAGGGAAAGAGTGGTGGTGGCGAATAAAGTATGGTCAATGTAAGGTTAGGGAAAGGAAACTAAAACACTTAGTTAAGATTAAGAAAAGATTATGATGAAAGTGCACATTTTAATTGCAGGCCTGGGAAGGGAGGCAGCCATCACCATTCCGCCTCCATACCCTTGGCACTATTCGTGATTTCTCGCACACTGGGCTGCCTATTTCGTCTGTTTTCCTACGATATTTGGAGAAAGGTCATGTCTTTGACTTCTGGTATCAAAGTCCTTTTTATGTTCCCCACCCACCTCGATCTCCTTCCCATGACTTCTGCTGCACAGTAAGAATCAAGTCCCACAATCCACCTACTGGATCTTTGAGCTGCTGTGCTGCACATCTGTGGAAAAACCCAACCAGGGCACCATCACAGCTGGAGGGGAAACTTTGTTGACAAACACACAGCGTGGTGATCCTCATTTCTTCCACCAGCCCCCCTTTCATGAATCTTCCCTCTGTCTGCTCCTGTCTCCGTTGGTCCGGGGGATGCCACACAAATAAAACCAGAGCAAACTGTAACCTCTGTGCGCTGGCAGAGCTCTAACTGGGTCATAACTCGTCCTCATCTTTCTTATTTTCCTCCTGCTTCTGATGTCACCCAGGAAGAACATGTGCTTGTGCACGTGAAAATCTTTGCATCCAAAAAAGCCCCCCCACCACAAATGCTCTTTATCCTTAATCCCAAGGTGTGGATGATAACAAAAAATTTCACAATGCTGTAAAGGTCTTAAGATAGCCAAAACTTTCTGTGCTGCTCCCTGCCAGCAGTAATTCTGTATATAAAAAGGGATCAGAGGGGGTTGGAATGAAACTCCTTGTCTACTTAGACGAGAAAAAGCTTTTCTGTTTGTGCTCCGACAACTCTTCTGCTTGTTTTCACAATTCTAAGTAACCATGAAAGTACAGTAAAATGCTCTGCCTGCAGACATATTGTGCTGTAATGCGTTGTGTTTCTGGCTTTACTGTAATCATGAGACATATTAAAATCAAATCCTTTCTAGGGGCACAGCTGTTAATCAGTCATAAATACGTTTCTGTAGCAAAAAATACATATCATGAGACACGGGGGTGTTTCAGTGCTTATTTCGGATGATGCACACTAACCCTGGTATGGCTGAAGAAACAAACAAGAAATCGACTTCAGTGAACAAAAATGTAAGCATAACATGTTTGTTTTTGCTCCCATTTTTCACAGGTTTAAGTTAAAGATCTAGAGACTATTTCATGCACTCTCAGATTTTAGGTGCAAATTTGTTAAAGTCCGTGTTAGTGAGCACTTCTCCTCTGCCAAAATAATCCATCCACCTGACAGGTATGGCATATCAAGATGCTGATTAAACAGCTTCATTACTACACAGGTGTGCCTGTAAATAAAAGGACACTCTTAAATGTGCAGTTTTACCTTGAAAAAAATGACACGTATCAGGATTTCAAGTGACTTGCGCTACAGAAATGCATTTGTTGGTCACAGATACCCCAAAGAATCAGTCAGTATCTGGTGTCTCATGCCGTGCAACACATCTCCTTCACATAGAGCTGATCAGGTTGTGGACTGTGGTCTGTGGAATGTTGGTTCACTCATCTTCAATAGCTTTGTGAAGTTGCTAGATATTAACAGGAAGAACTGGGATGTTTTCAGCTTCCAAGAGTTGTGTACAGAGCCTTGCAACATGGGGCTATCATGCTGCAACATGAGATCATGGATAAATGGTATGAAGATGGGTCTAAGGATCTCATGATGGTATATCTGTGCATTCAATCTGCCATCAATAAAATGCACTTGTGTTCATTTTTTATGCCAGACCATACCATAACCCCCCCCAGAAATGACAATGGAGATGGCTTATGGTAGTCATATAGACATCCAGTTCATGGGAAACAGCTCTGGTGGACATTCCTGCAGTCATCATGCCAATAATCAGGTTTCCATCCGAATGTCTCGAAATTTTTGAGCGAATTTAGTGAAAATGCGCAAAAAGAAAATGCGACTTTATGCCCGTTTCCATGTGTTATTATTTTGCGATTATTGAGAGGATTATTGATAGCAAAAAGTCATACTTTCCTTTTATCGATACGCAGACAAATCCACCCCCTCCAAGCGTAAAAACCTTCCAATTTCTAGTGTTTTAATTAATGTTTATTTTTGCTATTTTTGAAAATTCGAATAAGAATAGGTGGATGGAAACCCTATTAATGGCACATTCCCATTGTGTCCTTTTATTGTGACCATCTTGGTATGCAACATCTGTCAGGTGGCTGGATTATCTTGGAAAAGGAGAAGTGCTTACTAACACGGATTTAAACAAATTTGTGATCAAAATTTGGGAGAAATATTTCTTTTGTCTACATGAAAAAAGACTTAGATCTCTAACTTAAAAATTTAAAATTAGAATCAAAAAAGTGTTGCGTTTAAAATTTGTTTAGTGTATATCTGTAAGAAAGCTTTAGACAGCAGAAAGTGCTTCAGCCCTGTTAGTGATGTCAAAACAGATGGATAAAGACAATGACTTCTCTTTGCCTCAGTGTAGACACTGACCTCAGAGCATCTCTGGAAAGCTTTGTATGTGTGTGGGTTCAGAACAGGCCCCCAGGAATTGGCTTTAAGGGCAGTTTTTGTGGTGGCCAAACAGTGAAATTATTTCCCTCCCCCGTGAAAACTATCAGAATTTGATCCATTTGGCTTGATAACATTTAGAAAGTCTAGAGGAGCTGCATTATTTAATCCTTTTATCCCCATGCAAGTTAGTAGATTGCTAAATTGGAAGTAGCCGCCTCGGCTTGTGGAAGTCTCTAGTTTGTCTGCTCTATGGGTGACACAGAGCAAAAGCAGCAGGTCATCTGCATAATTTTGTATACAGCAGTTGAACTTTTTGGCTTCATGCACCACAGAACAACTGTCATAGGAATGAACAGGGCCCTGCCTCCAATGTTATATCCAGTTCTCTTTATACATCCGTGGTTCAGACCCAGCTGACATGTTGTTTTTGATTTTCAGTGCAGGTATTTTTCATATTTTTACACACATTTTTGTTTTTTCTTGCTTGCCTTTAAAGAAAATGTGAATGTCAGAATTATGGATGGTTTACTGATGCGTTTTCTTGTCAACATATCTTTTCTGTAAATGCATTTAGATGTTTTTTTTACTATTATTATTATTATTATTTTTACATGTTATTATTGATTATCCTTGCACTCTCTTTACTCAACCCCCCTCAGATTATTATTCCTAATGAATGACCAACATTCATACCTGGTGGATATGATATCCAATTTAGGTAAATGAATATGAGGTTAGTGAAAGATCCTGGTCATTGAACAAAATGAACAGAAGGTGACAGTTGTAGGTGATGGGATACAAAATGTAGTCTCTGGTCTAAAAGTCACTGAAATTGTAAACTCAGCTTTCACTTTAACAGGTTTTGCTAACAGTATCTTTGCCTCTCCTACTGAGAGAGGACTGTTGTAAGAATAACAGAAACATAGCTAATTTTAGGCATATTAGCTGTCATTTTTATAGTGAGAATGCATCACTTCCTGTGCAGCAGAGCAGTGTTCCAGCTAATAAGGACCACCCTCATGCAATGGTTCACAGGAGGTAAAAGCCTTAAAAAAAAAGTCTGGATCGTATCGTGTGCTATCAGTCACCGAGAGTAGAGAAATATCAGGTTCTCCTGCTGTGTATGTGACATTCAGTCCAGCTTTTTATGCCTCCTTAAGTGCTTTAATAAGGCTTATTGTTGGCAGGCCTGGTTAACGACACCAGAGGGCATGCTGGGTATTGGGGGTCCTTTGAGGAAACAGGCACGAAGGAGGACCAGCCTGGCACGCCAGCCTCCCTGCTGCGCCCTTAAAGTGGGGATCCAACCCACCCGGCAAGACTTCAAAGCACCTATCTCTCTCACACACACATCTGACTCAGATAGACTGAGTGAAAGAGTGTGTGTTGGGGGGTAATGTTCATTGTTTGAGTGAATGCATTTATCACTGTGTGTGTGTATAAATGTGAAGTATCAGGCTGTATGAGCATGGGTGAGTTAGACAGCAAAACTGTTGATGTGTAAAGTGTTTGTGAGGGTTTACCCATGCGTGGTCACCACAGAACTTGTCTGTGGAAAGTAAGTCGCCAACACAGTGCTAATTGGTGCTCTGACAAGTGTGTAACAATAACTTCAACTCACAAGTATTAACATGTATCCCATTTTCTGCAAATATAAGAGCAGGACGTTATTCCTGTGTCTTGTCTCTAAGCTAGGAACTTTTTCAGGTCCAAGGACAGAGCCTGGCATGAACAGAACAGAAGAAAGGAAAACAGAGGAAAAAGTAGATGAGAAGTGAGGACACAAGAAAAGTGGAGGGATGGGGAGGTTTTTTGGAGGGGATGTTGATGGGAGCCTGGCACCGCTCAGGGTGGCGGGGGTCTGCAGGAGCGGCATGTTCACAGAAAGTTTCTCTGTGGCTCTTTATCTGTGGCTCTGGCAGCACTTCAATGGAGGCCTTATCACTATAATGGACATGGGGGAGAGGACATGACGAGAGAACACACTCAGCACATAGCCAAGTGCACAATGAGCAACTACACGCACACGTATTAATTTACATGATAAAAACGCACACACAGATATGCAAGCTCTTTTTTACTTTTTTGTTTCTTTTTCATCTTCATGTTTCACTTCCTTTGTACCTATACAGTTTCAACTTCAGTTGTACAGAGCTTGAGAGGAGCTTTCTCTCAAGCAGCACTCTCCAGGGCTGAAAAATGAAGTGTCAAAAATTGCAGTTCCTTGAGTGGCCACTTGAGGCTGGCTCCATGAGCGAGTTAGTTTACAAACATGTTTATAGCCTGGTGCGAAAAATGGTTTAGGTTTCCATGGCTGATTTTGACAGGACAACTATGGAGGGGGTGAATTTTGATATAACTCACCCATTTAAATGATTAAAGGTTTAAGTTACTCATAATAAAGGGTGTCATGGCACCCACCTGAGTGAGAGGTAGGTGCCATCCATTAACGAACCAATACTACAATGACAACATTGGTTAGGCATTCTGGCCCTATATCGTACTTCCTTTAAGGCTCCTTTAAGTGTGAGCATTAAGCCTCAAGAGACAATGTTAACAGTCAAGACAAGAGTCACTTTAGATAGGACTTCCTCCCAGCTGGTTTTGTTGACAGAACAATGACCTGCCATGGAGGATAATGGACTTGGGTGGTCAAAAAAGGATGTTGCTCAGTGAGCAAAGGTGAATAACATTCCTGTCACAACAGAAATGGGTTAAGAAATCAAGAAAATTAAATAAATGAGTATTGGAAGGTTAAGAGAGAGCAGAAAGACAACTGTAAAGTTGAGATGGGGAGCAGGAAAAAAGAGGGCTCAGAGACAACTGTAAAGTTGAGATGGGGACAAAACGTGAGGGCAGAGAAGTGGGAGGAGACTAAGGGAGATGGACGAGTAAGAGCTGACAGAAACAAAAATAATGCTATACGAGGAGGAAGTGAGTAGATGAAGAAGAGTCGGGCCAACATAAACTGTTATGCTCCGGTCCCATTAAGACACCCTCATAAGTCCATGTGATGGCCGAGCAGTGTACAAGAGGAGTGTACAACAAGTGCAAGCCTTTGTAAACAACTGAAAAAGAGAAGACGAATAAATGGAATTGTGTGCTGTTTTATGTTAAAGAATTAATCAAACAAGGAGAAATGATTCCCTTGAGGAAAAGAGCCAGGCATCTGACCTGGGAGGTTTTTGATTTCTAACACCAGCTGAGAACATCTGGGTGTGAATCCTTCCTTTCCTATCACTCCAGGCTGTTTGCAAATAACAACATGTCTTGGTCAGTTTTGCCTTTGTGGTGAATTAAGTGAAGCGTTAAGAAGCAGGCGGCTTCACAAAGTTGTCCTCAAAGGACATGGAGGGAAGGGGAAACGAAATCCAGGAGCCACCCAGGCATTGGTTGTTTACCCCCGTGGCAAACAAATCCGCCCATCTGGAGGCTGGTGATCAGTGAGGATGGAGCAGGAGAGGAAGACAAAACACGAGACTGAACATTTCGTCTACACGCAAAACGGACTTTGGTTTTGTGTAGGCAACTAAAAGTAAAAAGAAACTTTGACCTTCAGGAGAAAAATGATACAAATAATGGATTCTGTTCAACTTTGGTCACCAAACCATACGCTACAACTTCCCTAGAATCCCTAGATTATATTCCATGACTTCAACGACTTTTATAGCAACTTGTAAGTACACCTTACAGACATATGTTGACTGTGTGATTCAACTTTTAGAGAAGAACTAGAATTTCCGCCTCGCAATTGTATGCCTCCACAAACCAGTGAAGCTGCATCTCTTCAAACCATCAATACAGTAGATCTATACAACCAGCACAGTTTCAAAGTGGGCACCCAAGATTAGTATCACCAGTTCAGTATCTGACTAAATGTCTCCCCTTCTGTTCCTGAGTTATAACGTTGGATAATGGCCAGAGAAATGTTTTTGCAGAGCATTTTGATATCATATTTAAGTTGACCTTTCACCTTTTATGTGTGCAGCGTGTAATTCTTGAGTTACAGTATGGGCAAAAATATTTTTGTGAGGGCACAGTGACCTTCAACTTTGACCACCAAATTTGTGGACGTTTGTGCCAAATTTGAGGAAATTCCTGCAAGCTTGAGATATCACATTCACGAAAATATGATGGTCGTATGAACAGGTAGATAGACAAATGGATGGACAGACGACCTACAACATAAAGCCTCTGGCCGTCACTACACAAAGGCAGAAAAAGAGAAATATATTTGATAATTGTTGCCCAAAAGCTGAAGCCGAACTATGCTTCAGCTCTGGAGGAGCTCACTGGACCCATTTAACTACAGACACTTTGCTAGGTGTATGTAGTTAATGTCGAACGTCGTTACAATGATATCACAGAAGTTTGTCTTAAGCGGAACGGATCAGTACATTTGTGAAGCCACTTTCTCAAGCACCTCTACACAACAATAATGGTATGGTGCATTGCTGCATTAAGGTCACACTACTTCGTCCATTGGCAGTGGTCATAATTTGTGTTGACATGCACAGAACTTTTAGGGATACAGGCCTATAACACCAGCACTGGTCTTTTTGTGTTGGATAGTCTCAACAGGAGTGAGAAAGGCTTTTATTCTGTGGTCTAATGCTTTGCCACAAGTAATTACTGCATGATTATTAGATGAAAACTGACGTGAAGATTGAGTCAAATGCCTGCCACGCAGCTGTTAAGATAATGAGAAAGCATGAAAAATCTGAGTTCCTGTAAAGCCTTCACTCTCGGTTTGACTCACTATCTTCTCCCAAAGGCCGCTTTGACATATAATAATATTCAGCAAACTGCTGGGTTCCAAAGTCTGGCCAATATCCAAACCCAAACAGCAACAAAAAAGGAGGTCAGGATCTTCTAGTTCTGTTCTATTCCCTTTCTCGAAATACGGCCGTTCTCATCCTTGTTTATCTTAGCTTTAACTTGGCCGCAGCTTCAGCCCTCCAGTCCAAAAGACACTCAATGGCTCAAATTTGTTGTGACGTTAGCAAGATACTGACGTTGGTTGATGGCGGAAAAAAAAAAATCTCCCATGCTCCATCCAGAGGCTGTGTGATTGGTGAATCATTCGAGTTTTCCGATAAAAGAGAAGGGACGTTCTCATTTGTAGAGTGACGTTGCAGTGAGGTGAAGCCCCGTCATACAGCAGCTGAACATGACTCAGCTGTTCTCTCTCAGCGACAACATTTTAAAATAATGGGAACAAAATTTCCCCATGATCAACTTTACGTCTAATTCAGCCTGCTTGTTGTTTTAATCTTGATATGACTCATCTGTATGTGATAGAAAACACAATGATATTCCCAACTCTTTCCCACTTAGTCCCTGTAATCACAATTCCAGTGCAATCAGTTTTTGTTGCTAAAGTTTTTGCCTGAGATTTGAAATCTTGGCACAGACGTCATGTTTCCACTCCTGCAATCTGTTTTCATTAAGCCCACGTCTCCCTGAAGGAAAAAGACAGCATTTTTCATTGCCAGAGTACACTAATCTGTGTCAAATATGAAAGAGGGACAAAGGCAGTGCATTGCTGCTGGCATAGACGAGAGGAGTCGCTGAATTAAGTTGTTTTGGTTTGATCCCACTTAAACCAAAGAAAAGAGAGACAAAAGACAACACTCCCCTGCCATGCAATTATCCATTAACAGCATAAAAAGACAGAGAAATATGCAGTAAAGACACGTAGCCTCACCCACACACACACTGGTGGTATATTACTTGTAGGGACCCTCCCTTACTGCAATGACTGCTTTAAAGCTTGACATAAATTAAAGGGACAGTTCACCCTAAAATAATAATAGTGCTACGTATCAGTCTTGATAATTTTGCTGTGAGTTGCGAGTGTTTGAAATATCGGCTGTAGATTTGTCTCCCTTTTTTCCAGTATAATTGAACTTGATGGCACACGGCTTGTGGTGCTCAAAATGCCAAAACTCAAGATAATCTTCAGACTATTTTCTTTTAAACCAACTATAGCCGCCAACTGTATCACCGCGCAGAGGGACTGTGCATCTACAAATAGCTCACGGAGCTAGCTACAATTCAACCAAGGAACACGCCATTGATGTTTACATCTTGCACTGTCACAACACAAGCCTCTTGTCCATGACTAGATGCATGCATATGTGGATTAAGAGACAATGGGCCCCTGAGCACGGATATGCAAAGGGCCCCATCACTTCTTTCACACAGGAGCACGACACACAGACTTTTGCGATAGTTGTGTCTTAATTTGCCTCTCCTTGTAACTGTTTTATGTCTTTTTGTAGTCTTTGGGTGTCTTTTGGTTATTTTTTTTGTCTTATTGCAGTAATTTGGTGTCTTTTTTTTTTATATGTTTTGTGTCTCTTTGTAGGCACTTTGTGTCTTCTTGAAGTTGTTTCATAACTGTTTGTTGTCGTTTGGGTTTCTTTTGGGTAATTGTGTGTCTTGTTGCAGTCATTTTTTTGTCATTTTCGGGTGTTATGTGTCTCTTTGTAGGCATTTTGTGTCTCTTTTGTGTCTCTTTGTGGTTGTTTTGCATTTCTTTGTGTGTCCTTGTAGTTGTTTTATGTCTTTTTGTAGTCTTTGTGTTTCTTTTGAGGTTTTTATTGTCTTATTGCAGTAATTTTGAGTCTTTTGTGGGTGTTTTGTGTCTTTTTGTAGTCTTTTGGGTCCTTTTTAGGTCATTTTCTGTCTAATTGTGTCTTTTTTGTAGTCATGTTTTATCTTCTTATTGTATCTCTTTGTAGCCAGTATGTGCCTCTTTGCGGTTGTCTTGCCTATTTTTACAGTTCCTTTGCAGTGGTCTTTTTTGTATCTTTTTGTGGTCATTTTAGGTCTCTTCCTGGTCAATATGTGTCAGTTTGGCCTTTTGCTGGTGCAAGCAAGGTGGGCCCTTTGACACTCTGGTCCCTTGGATGTGTGCCCTGCGGGCCTGTTTATTAATCCATCCATGACTGCACGCTTCCTCCTGCGCAGTAATATGATTGGCAGGTGAGGTTTGGTAGACAGAAAATAGTTCCTACATGAAACTGCTCACAACAAGGTCTGTGGATTATCTTGAGTAACGGGGTCATGATTTCTGGAAAGACACATTGCTGTTTTTCAAATGTAGTTTTTGGCACTTTGAGCACCACAAGTTGAGTGCTAACATCTCTACAGCTGATATTTCCAACACCAGAGCAACCTAGACTGCTGAATAACACTGCAGGTAAGAGGAAACATATGTATTTTTGATTTTTGAGTGAACTGTCCCTTTAAGCATCATTATAAGCATCTAATAGTTTGGCACATTACTAAAAACAAAGTCCAACATGACAAGAAACAGATATTCTAAACAAAAATGTCTAATATAAATCTCTGGTGTGTGCACGGTGTGTGTGTGTTCCAGTGCCTTGACATTGGATTATCTGTGCGTGTGAGCCTCAGACTCCCCTGCAGGTCCTCTCTTGTCAGAGCGGCGGTCCTGTGGTGTGTCCTGCTGGTCCTGTTATCTCACCTCTCTCTCATCTGGCTATTGTGTCTCCAATCGTCTCCACTTTATCTAATCTGCTGCCTCTCTTTACCTCTCTCTTTGGCCCTCTTATTAGTTTGATGTGCTTTATCTTGAAGGTCTTTCATCCCTATAGAAACACACGAAGAGGCATTAAGGCTTATTGAAAGCTGGAAAAACAAGTTTGGAGCATGCTTAATGTGTTTTCCCCTGAGTGTATTTTCAGATTACTCCAACACTAAACGTAAACATGTATTTTCATGTTGTCAGCTTTGCCATATATGGCTGTCTCTGCAGCAACAGGCTTGTGAGTAAGGACAGCTTTGGAGAACTCCTCTACGCAGTTTCCTCTTTCTAGGTTCCTTTTATTGCCATGCTTTCCCTTCCTCCATCCTCTTCATCCTTTTTTCCCTCTTCCTCTCTTTTATTGGCATAGATTTTTAGGGCAAATGCAGGGGACATGTCCCGTTCAATATGTAGAACATGTGCATTTCTCCCCCTCAATAAAAACATGAAAGTAGCAGTTAATTCAATGAAATTAAAGACATTTCCACCATAATTTGATGCACAAAAGCCACAAACTTGGGCATAACAATTCACCACAATTCAGGAAATTAAGTGTTTGATGCTCTAAAGTTTCTGGGGGAGGGCCCCAAAACCCCCTCTTTCATATGTGGCCCCCAATGTTGAAACAAAGTGCCACTGCAACAGCCAATACAAAAATATACTCAATGAATCCCATTCACTTAAAAAATCATATAAGTTTCTGTTTAAGTCCTGATCTTGACCTTTCCCTGCCCAAACACTCACAGTATGTCACCTGATTGACCAAACACTGAGCCTCTCCAGTCACCATGTGGGGGTGTATGGCTGACTCTGGGGTTGCGCCTTTTGCTGATACACACGCTTTGAGCTTTACTTTGGCCGATGGAAGATATCTCAAACAGCGTCCATCACATACGGCTTGGCTGGCATCCCTGTAGCTGTCTGAGTGTATGTGTGTGGTGTGTGTGAGGAGCCTTGAGGCCATTGCCACAGAGTGTCTGACCCCTCCTGACCACCTCTGTTTTCCCTCTTTTGGTGAAATAATGAACAGCATCCTCACTTCCTTTAAAAATAAAGATGAAACTCTGAATAATTAAATCCAATCAAATAGATATTTAATCATTTCATGTTAAGTGAGGAATCACTGCAGCTCCAGCCGTAGCATTCATTTTCCTCCAAAGCATCTAGCCAGTTGAAAACTAAGGCAACGATCAACACCGGTCCACCTTAAGAGATTTCTGCATGCAGTTCTTCATTTCTGCCTGCTGGTGTCAGTGTTGCACCATGGGTAAATCCACACCAGCCATGCACTGGAGCCAAGAGGAGGGTCTTGTTTTTAAGGTGGTTCATGAGAGTTGAGAAACTTATCCTGAGTAAGAAAACCACAGTGCTGAGTAGGTATCAGAGTGGATCATACAGTGCGTTTTATTGTGTATTGTTCCAGAATGCAGAATATTACACAGCTCCAGATGTGTCTCTCTGCCTGTATTCTTGCTTTGCCTCCATGCATGACTGTTTGTTTTCACTCCTGTGTGCGTACACGTCCTCTGCTGCCCACAGGCACCAGTGCTGGCTGTGTCTTGGTGCGGCATGTGGCGGCTGACACAGAGAAAGCAGCTTACAGCTCCTGGTCCCTGCTTGGTCCTGGCTGGGCCGGGCGGCGAGCGCCTGGGGGCCTCCCGGACTGCCACCAACAGGGCTTTATCGGCCCCCGAGGATTAGTGCGATTTCATCAGGGCCTGCAGCCACACACAAACACACAGAAATGCATGCATGGTATGCACACATGCTCGGAAAAGTAGTGTTGTCACTGGTGTGCAGAGCTGAATAAAAAATGATGTGAATGATAAAGATACTTCACTCCAGACTGTCTCTGTTTACAGCCATTGTATCTCTAATTATGTGTATATTTACCGTGTGATGTTGATGGAGCAATGGTTGGCTTGAGGTGGAGGCGTGCTCTGTGTGGACAAGGAGAAAGCCAAACAGCAACAGTTGCCAAGGTCCTCTCTGTATGTGTGTGTGTGAGCATGGCAGAGGTCAATGGTGGCCAGTGGTAGAGGTCAAGGCTTCTGTGGGTTTGTGACTTGAGGTCAGCAGAATAACATCAGAAAGTCCTGACTTCTTCTTCTCTGTACATCTTTGTTCATCTTTCCTAAAGGCTCCCACTCAGGGTTTATGGTGGTTACATCATAGCTTGAGGTGATGTTTGAGGTGAAAATCCCCCATATTTCATTTGGCTAATGGCACGTGGTGATAAGGAAAATACTACCAAACATAACACATGTAAAAACAGTGGATTGCACCTTTTATACTGTCTTGTAGGATCAAATACCCATATTTATGGTGTAATTGTACTTTTTTAGTACAGACTTTAATATCCTTGGCATGAGGAAAGTTTAACAAACATAAAACCAACATGGTCCAAAAATTCAGAATAGAAAGAATCATATTTGACTTTGTTTGCAGTTTGAGGTGTCCTGTCAAAAGTTTTACAGACATCTCTTTCATAATGGTGGCCAATGGAGAAAATGCTTTATGGGCAATACAACAAGTGCTACTGGGAAATCTTGGGCTTGTTATGGTGGTGATGTTAGGTAATGCAACTGTAGTGTAGTTAATTTTTAGCCCAACGTCAGCTTCATATTTCTGGCTATTGCATTCAGGCTTCAATAAACATGAAAGTGTTCATTTGTGAAGATTATCTTGCTGAACAAAATGTGTAGGATCATAAACTTGTTTGCCACAGAGATTATTTTCTGCAATAATCCAAATCCAGTGCCAAAATCCCATGGGTCTTTTGATGAGTGACACGCACATCAAAAAAAATGTTGCTGGGTGACAAAAAATCAAACTAAAGAAAGAACCACACAGGAGATCTGCACACTATATCAAAAGCTTTATTAGTTTGATGAGGACCTCTCGAGATTTTGCACAATTAAAACTACTGGGAGCTTAAAACTGCGTGCAGATCTTGTGCCTGGTTCGTGCTTTTCTATTTGACGAGGAAACCAGTGAAATCAGGGACGTGAATATAGACAGTGCAGGCAGTGTGGTTGCACTGGGGCCTGCGAGATGGGGGGGCTCGTAGAGAGTGGGTGTTGGGCAGAGAATGGGCCCTTATGAGTGATTGCCACCTCAGAAATATGCCTATGTTCAGAGATGAACTCTCATTACATTCAAAAAAAGTAGCATAAATAACAAAATTATATGCTTATTCTATATAAACAATAAATAAACTATAAGAGGATTCAATTAAATGAACAATTTCTTCAATTAATTTTGGTATTTCTGTCATATACAGATGCAGTGATGATTGCTGGATCATATATATGTTAATGTTGTCCAGTGTTGAGTCTCTGTTTAATCATGAAATGAGACAATTATACACATGCATTATAGCATGAACTGGGGCCTGCTGTAACTACCTTAGGCCACTGAGTGCAATGCTAACTCCCGCATCGGACTTTAGAAAAACGTCATCTCCGGGATACTCCATTATCTTCTGGATGGACCCTTTAGGAGTGACTTTTTACAAAAAAGTAATTTTTACTTTTACCAAAGGTTTTTGCTCTAAACATTGCAGCCTACTTTGCTACATTTCAAGCATCATGTCAGTTACGATTAGAATTTCTGTACCTTGGCAAAGGTAAAAAATAAATAAATATGAAAATAATAAAATGAAATAGGAGAAAAAAAAAAGGCACTGCCCGGGCAACACGATACGATACGATACGATACGATACGATATACTTTATTTTCCCCATAGGGAAATTTGTTTTGGACTCATATGCTATGCCTCCACAGTGTGATAAAACAAGCAACATAATAAACTGCACACATTCCACATTGCACATTACAAGATTTTGCACTTACAAATACATAACACATACTGCACATGTCCTGTGGTAAAAAACACCATGAAACTATTGCACAATCTCTGCAGCCTCAAACAGCACTATCTAAAAGTTTAATGGAGGTAGGAAAAAATAAATTTTTAAATCGGCTAAGTTTGCAGTGGGGAACTCTCAGGAGAACGCTAAGTGACACAAATCAAACACACCCAATATGATGCGGAGGAACAGTTTCGCGCCAATTAACATGTTGATTACACTTATAATGAGGTGTGTGAGAGGCCTTTCTGCTGTTTGTGACAGTAATTGCTGTCCCAGTTGTGACATTAGGACACTATTACACCCCAAAAGTTCAAATTTAAGGAGCTAAGTGTGACATGAGAAGCTGAGTGGACTGGACTTTTGCACTGGGAATGAACTGAACAGAGAAGTTGACCTTGGAGCAGACTGTGGAAGACTTTGGGGACACCATGGCAGCAGAATGAGTCAAGGTGAGTAGTGTGTACGGAGGAGAAAGATAACTTTTGTAGCATCCTGTGCAGCTCTGTTTTTGCTCTAGCTGTTTGTTGTCGGCCATTTTTGCTTGTCTGAGCTGTGTCCTCTTTTCTGGTTAATTCTTGTATGAAGACAGCTGTGATAATAAGTTGTGTGCACTTGGTTCAGAGTGCCATTTACAGAAAAGTTAATGGTTTGGGCGTCAGGTCTCAGTGGTGCCATGTGCCTATGTTAACATGCTGCTGCACTTTACTTTGAAGAGCATCATCATCATCATGTACATCTTTGTTTTACTTTCATCTAAGTTCATTTTTGCACTGTTCTAGTACGCTTTCCATCCCTGATATTTGGTCATGCATTTTTCTCCTCCTCACATCAGATCAGTCCAACTTGTCAGAGAGCCGGTGATTTCTTTCCAAGTGAACCCTGGCATACTGAATGTGTAGTGTGAGCGCAGTCAGGCCTGAAGCAGGGGAATAGCCAGGAAAGTTTGCATTGATTCAAACGGCGTTTGAACGGACTTTGCTCTCCTATATTTCCCAGAATGTTTTATATTACGTGCATCGGGTCCAACATTTTGCTTTTAGCTTGTTCAAAATAGCTAAGGGACTGTTCTGTACTTATAATGGCTCGGGTGTGACTCCCTGTTTTTTTTTTATTTTAAACCCTCCTGGAAGCTAGAAGCTACAAATGATTGTTCCTTGAGCCTCCCTAAGTGACTGGCAGAAAATACATGCCCCTTTCTCCACCATAAATCAGTTATTAGATTTTTAAAACTTACCCTTTTATGTTTGAGAGTTAAAAAGAAGAAGTTAAAAGTTGAAGACATAAAAAAAAGCCTTTGTTTTTCACTGTTGATGCACATGCTAGTTAGTCAGTGCAAATTAGGGTTGCAGCAATATACCGGTTTCAAAGTATACAGTGATATAACAGCTGACGGTTATAATACCGTGTACATTTGCTCATCTACAATATTGAAAAGAAATGCAACTGGACATTGAATCTCCCCTTTTTAGACTGTTTACACATACTTCCAACAACAAAAGGGTTGCAAGTTTTAATTCTAGTTATAAAACATTTAGACAACCAAAAATAATCCTTCTGTTTTCATTCCTTTAAGGGTAATTCAAATAATAATATAAATTCTGTAATACCGTGAAATCTCATACCCTCGCAACCCTAGCACAAATTATTTTTTTGGGGCAAAATTTTAAATGAGACATAGAATAAAGTGATTTTGCGGAAATATCACTATTTTTTAGCTCAAATTTGTTGGTTGTTTTTTTCCAGCGAAAGTGTTTGTCACACATGATGTGTCCAAGAAGTGTCAGAAATGTGAAAATAAAGTGATAATTTCTGTTTTTCTGTTTCTGGCTATGATAAATAGTGTAATTTTGTTGATTTTTAATGAAAACATGCCTTCCAATCCCATTTTTCCCTTAAAAATCTGCAGTAAAATTAATACAAAATACAACCATTTGAATTTGTATGTCCCTTTCCTCGGACAGAATAAAAAAACACAAGTCGCTCCCCACTGTTCAAACAATTATTTGACAAGCCCCATTTTTGCACCACCCTCCCCTTTATAAGTAACAAACAGTCCCTAAGTAACACTTAACAAAGTGCATTAAAAAACAAGCTTGCAGGTTTGCTAAAATAATCATTAAATGGTTCAAGTAACACAATGACTGACATTTAAATTCTTATCCCAACCAAGTGAAAACATTATGAAGTAGGTCAGGTCTGACTGTCCTACTTGCTTGCACACAGACACGCAGTGCGCCCCTTTTCACCCAAAATCTTTAACCCATTCTCCTCCTGACTTTAAGTTTACTTAAGCTTGATTTATGCCGTGAGTGGTGCATGTCTAAACTGGCCTGTCTGTTGGCTGCGGAGGCCTCTCCTTCAGCATGAACGCTTTCATACGGGTCTTGAGTCAGCACGTGGTCTGTGGTTGTTGACCATCACAAAGACCTGACTAGACAGTTGTGGCCACGTAAAACCAGCACGTAGTGGTGTGATGCTCTGTCTTTATTTCTCAGGTAAGACATTTGGAGCAACCATGTGGCAGAAAAACTAACAGTGGATGCCTTGAGGGCTCAGTGTGTCTCTGTCTGCTGTATCTGTCTGTGAATATCTGTCTGTGTTTATGGATGTGTGTGTTAATGTGTGCGCCTGTTTTTCGGTCTGTCTGCTTTTATGGCTTTTTGTGTGCCCGCAAGTGTGGAGGAGACTCTGTGTGTGTGTGTCTGTGTATTTATGTCTGCGTCTGTGTTTGTGTCTGTTTGTGTGTTAATGTGTGTGTGTCACGTTCACTCTCAGGTGCGACCATGCAGTTTCACACTCTACATGTCTGGCCCCTGATGCTGTGATCAGTCCATTTGGCTCAGCGCTGTAATGGCAGTCTGTCCACTATAAACCATCTAAATGTGGATTTTTAATTAGAAAACATGTCCACTATTTGATAAAATAACTGCTACAGTTACAACAAGTGTTTCTCTCACTGTGTTATAGAGATGCTGAAAAATTGACCCATAAACTTCACATATATACATGGTGTATAAATGTAACCCTTTAACTCAGATGCTTCCTTTTAAAGGAGAATCCTAGATATCCTAGTATTGGCTCCATATTTGGTGCTATGTGTCTCTTCTCTTCTATCTGAACACAGTTGAGGTGGGAATCGCCAGACTACCCATGGTACAATATTATCATGATACTTGGGTCACGATATTATTGCGATGTTGTGATATGCTGAGTATTGCAATACAATACATTGTGATATATTGCGATTTATTACCTCATTTTCCAACTGTAACAAAAGCCTTTGAATTCAGCAATGCTGTATGGACACACATGAAGTTGGTGATGGACTGTGATACTTTCTAAGCTGTCTGTTGAATGATAATTTTGTCAAGCTAAGTGTGTTTAGTGTTGGTTAATTTTTTGGCCGAGCAAATTTAGAGTTAGCCTGGCTAATACTAACTCTGGATGGTGAAGAAAATATATCCATCCATCCATCCATCCATCCATCTATTTTCATCCTCTTATCCGCGACTGGGTCACAGGGGCAGCAGGCCAAGCAAAGCACCTCAGATATCCCTCTCCCCAGCAACCCTTTCCAGTTTCTCCTGGGGGACCCCCAGGCGTTCCCAGGCAAGATGAGGTATGTAATTCCTCCAGTGTGTTCTGGGTCTGCCCTGGGGGCCTCCTACCAGTGGGACATGCCCAGGAACCATCCTGATCAGATGCCTGAACCATCTCAACTGACCCCTTTCAACGCTAAGGAGCAGCGGTTCTACTCCGAGCTCCCTCCGGATGTCCGAGCTCCTCACCCCATCCAAACCCGGAATGGGCAGTCCATCAGTTTCCAGCAGAGACCCATGGCCTTAGATTTGGAGGTGCTGACGCTCATCCAGACCGCCTCAAACTCATCTGCAAACTGCCCCAGTGCATGCTGGAAGTCTCGTTGTGATAAAGTTAATAGAGCCACATCATCTGCAAAACAAACAGAGATGCAACTCCCACACACCTTCCTCCCCCCAGCTGCGCCTCGAGATCCTGTTCATGGATATCACAAACAGGATCGCTGACAAGGGACAACGCTGGCAGAGGCCCACCTCCACCACCATTATATCTGTTTAATTATTTCTCATTGTGTGTTGAGAAACAAACCCTTCACAGCCAGCAGCAAATTGTTTCTCAGCTTTATTAGACGCGAACTTTAGAATCCTGCAGATATTTGTATTCGTCCGTGTCCCAGAAGCTTTTAATCTCTTCGTGAGACCGTGATATTGGTGAGAGCTCTCTATTAATACCCACTGAAAGATGAACACTTTGTAATCATGGTTTTGGGGGATTTCCTGTCTTTTATCCATTGTCATCAAATCAGGTACTAAAACATTATCTTGTCCTATTTAATAGGGTATAGCGTTGTTTGCACTGTTCTGTCTTTGAGGCCCTGCAGCAGTGCAACGAGACAGTCATTAAGAAGTATTACTCCCCTACTGAATGATATATGAATGGAATATTTTGACATTTGAAGTATCTTAATTACAGACCGCTCCCATCACGTTATGGTATTGATGCTTAGCTTTGAGTGTATAAGCTGGCTGTGTAGCCAAGTTCAACTGCTCATTGTTGACGGCTAACGCTGACGCCAAGTGAAATAAAGCTTTTTAGTGCTTTTATATTAAAGAGAGTGGGTGCTCTTTAGCTTGATTATACTGTAGGTGCAGCGATGATGCAGTTAAGCACTAAAGTGGCAAAACCAAAGCACACACTGCGCCGTTTTTGTTAAGAATAGCTTCTCAGATAGTTTGGCTTTTATGCAGTGGTTACAATAAGTGTTTGAAAGGAAGACCACAAGCTGTCTCTGTGTTAGCATTCAAAGTTAGAGGTAGGCATATCAAACCACAGCAATCATTTACACCTTTCTACAGCAGTTGGAACATGTCTGGTACTTGTTGCACGGTTTAATCCTTATTTACAGACTGTCATTATGTATAATGTGTCTCCGAGCCAAAGGTATACTCAGTCAGAACAACCTACACAAAGCGTTGAAGAACAGCTGTTAAATAAACTACCCCCTCTCTAATTCCACCTCTTTTCTGTCTTTATAGCTGCTTTTTTTATTCCTCTTCTCAACATAATTTTCTCTATTTTCTGTCATCCCTCTTCATTCATTTCCCACCTCTATCCTCTTGCACCGCTTCACTCTCTTCTCCCTTTTCATTCCTGCTGTCTCAGGCTTGTCCCTGAGAGACAATAGCCTCATTGTGACGGTGTTTTTTGTGGGTGTGTGTTGGACCACACAAGACTGCAGAGCAGAAGAAAACGTGCGCATCCCTCCTTTTCTCTTTACCTGCCTATATAATCACTGCTTAAATCACCAGAGTCTGACAGCTCGTCACCTCGCAGCTTAGACAGAGGAAATACCTCAGGGACTTACATATCCTTTAAGGTGTGCATACACGTCTATATGTGCGCGCGTCTGAGGGGGAAAACAAAAGGGGCATTAGGTACCTGTCTCATCGAGGCTCTTGAGCGAAGAGAGGGCGTGGCGCGACACATGCACACAGGCTCTATTGTGCATTGTTTTCACATGCATGGATGGATGGGTGTATTTGTGATGGATGGAGCACTCTTGGCAGTGAACGTAGCGGCACATTTGGCGGCTCATTTCACACAGAACTTGTGAAACGAGCATGGAATCCAAAACTAACAACTAATGGGCGACGGGCATGAATGGGAGGCAGCTTTTGTCCCTGTTTTCACATGAAAAGGTTAGCTAAGGGTTAATGCATGTCAAATAAACTTTATTATAGTTTGGGCGACTGCAAGGCAACATAGAAATGATAAAATGATAAATCATCAGTGGGTTTAGCTGTGCTTATTGCGATGTGGGTGCAGAGGAAAAAGCTGAGGTAAAACAAAATGCAATGGAACAATTCCAACTCAAGGATCTCTTACTGGCTTTTTCTGGAGTTTTTTTAAATCAACAATACACAACCTTCTTCAGCGGATGGAGTTTGCTCATCGAGATGACTATCCAGACTCAGTGGCCACTTACTAGCTTTTCCCACTGTTTCCATGGTCTCAAAAGGATCTCCACTCTCTGATAAAGACCATGTTTCATGGCTGAAAGTTAATAAGTGGACCTTGAGTTGGGATTGTTTTGTCTATATCTTAGAACTATTTCCAGTTCTAAGATATTTTATTCCTTCAAGTTTGATCATTTCAGTGTCAAACTGCTGCCTTTCTGTAGCTGTTTCTCTTCTTTGTGACAGTGATGGGTGAAATTGAACAAACAAAACTTTTTGAATGATTCTTTTAAGTGTCCGCTATGTACCGGGTCAGCCTCTCGTTACAGATGCACCGATCCAGCTTTTTCAGTTTCGATACTGATCCCAATGCTATGGCTTGTAGTATCGGCCGATACCCAATACCGATCTGATACCATGGTTGACCTAAAAAGCTATATACCTTGGAGTGTTCAGTGTGAAATACCTCCACACAGCAGATTCTCTCCCTCGCTCCATGTTGTCTGAGTTTGCCTAGGTAGGCTAATCAACTCTGCTGCTGCTGACATATGATGTAGCTTGCGTCGCAATAGATTTAAAGGGAAAGGATCGACTCAGGTATCAGTTGCATTTTCAGATACTCGATCCATCTATTTTGATGATATCGGGGCCGATATTCGATCCAGATATCGGATCGGTGAGTCCTTACCTCTCATTAATTCGCAATGTGTTGTAGCATAATGCAGCAACAGCTCTGAATAAACAATCAAGACCTTTGCCAGTGTGGCGTTCAGGAACTCCTAGGATTGTTGTTCTTCCGACTTTGGTGTGTTCATTAGCTTTAAGTGTTAATGTGGAAGCAGCATGCACGCCACAAAGACGATGTTGATTTCATTGCTCACAATGTTGAAACAAAGCCTTGATAATGTAGAGCAAAAGAAACGAATTAAGTGAGCCATGAAATATGATCAGGAACTCACTTTTTAGATTATACTGACACCACATGAATGCAGTACAAGGCAACAGGGATAATTAGGACGTCTGCTACTTGACAGATAGTTGAACAGTGGCGTTTCTGTCAAATACAAACTCTGTTATGTCATGTAAACAAATCACTTAAATATTAGCTGTGCGCTAAGAGACATTAGACTGGTGACCTGACCACTTGAAAGATGGATGACTTGCTTCCTACATTTAAACAGAAAACACGACACTCGACACTGCGACACTCTGCACATTACATGGTGTTAAACATGTTGACTGGTAATGCATTGAAGAGAAGTGTTATAGGCAGCACATGCACCACGACAGAGTGTCATGGAGAAACTGACATCATATTTTGCAAAAAGTATCATAGCTTGAAAGGTTCGATACATTTACATGCATCACATTGGAGGAACCGGTCCGCCCATCACTACTCTGTAATGCTTTCACTGTGATGACATATTTCTCCCACTTTGTCATGCATGGAGCGTGTTTTCTGGCATTTTAATGATTGCACTGTGCTCATTTCATTTTTATTTTATGAAAGCACTGAGATCAGGAAAAAGTGTCAGAGTCAGTTTTCGTACAGGTATCTAATATAGCTTGGTCCAGCAGTCGACTAAATCTGGCACACCTGCTTGTCCTGCTCATACCAGAATGGTGATGAATGACTTGCATCCCATCCACGGGCCTACTATGGACCAAATCTGGCCCAAGCTCTGCTAGTTCAAGCTGATTCTCAGCCCAAATTGGCCCATGTTTGAACAGGCAAAGTCTTTCCAATTCTGGCAGCTATATAAAACCAAAAGCTGGATCACATTTGGTCCTCCAGTGCTCACAGCTCATTGGATAATGTCCCCACAGTGATCAATTTAATACCCTATTGTTTTACAGTATAGGTGGAATGTAGCCCTGTATGTAATCTACTAGCAGATAAATGTTGACTTTCCTTACTCCCAAATGAGGCTGGATAGGTTGAATAGGCAATGAAAGGTCGAGCATATATTTATAGTGTGTGTGCATGTGTTGACGCTGAAGGCCATGTGACCGTAAATCATACCATACACTGCAATGTGTTAAAGCTGAAACAACAATGGTTCATCGTGTACCTATACTCAGGCACAAGGCAGAGTGACTTTAAAAGGGGGTTCAGCGTTAAAAAGCCTGAACCAGAACCTGCTTCCTGACTCTGGATTAGACCTAATTAGAACCGTACCGCTATTCTAAAGCACAAAACCAGTATTATTGTTTAAACTTGTAAAAATATCTTAAAAGACAGGCTGAATTCCATTTCTGAGAAAGCGACCACGAAAGAAGCACTTTAAACTTCAACGTAACATGCAATTAACCTGCCAGCACGGCAGAGGCTTTTACAGAAGCACCGTTTCTCCTTATATAGGCATGATTGCAACCTACAACAGTTACTGGCTTTAGGACTGCATTACCCCCACCTCAGGACATCCACAGTATATAAATCAGTGTGTATTTGTAGTAAGTGTCGGGTTTACGCTGCATTTAAGTGCCCCTGGAAGATCCTACTTCCGAGTAAAGAAGTCTCATTTACTTTTTTTTTCCTAAATATAGGTGCCCTTGATCAGAGAAGGGTTTATTGTGGTGCAAAGGGAGTGTTTTGTAGCAGCACAATTAAGCACTTACGTGACTTATGTTTTAATTATATAATAATTTAAATTAAATTAAATTGTTGTATTGACTAGGGCTGTAGTCAACCAAAGAAAATCTTGGTCAACTGAAACTGTTCTGACAGAAAGTCTAGTGTGTTTGATTTTCTTTTCGTTGTTCACAAAACTTCTCCCAACTTTGAATAATAGAAACACAGAGCGATCTGCTGCAGTGTGTACGGCAACAACACTGTAGCTGTTTTGATATTTCCTTTAAGGATGTTATCACGAGTACAACAAGTCACTGCAAGATTTTTTGACATCACAATTGCCTAATCTGACATAGTGAGTGTCGGAACAGACAAAAATGTTGTGTAGTCGGAGCCAGGCATAAGCGCTGAATGGGACTGACGAGATATACTGGACACCATGGAAGTTAACTTCTGAGTTGTGATGTCGCATACAGCATAATGTTACCAAAATTAAATATCTCTAATGCTGCATGAGAGAGAGAGACTTAGTAGTTTTAGGCATTGTTCTGTTTCAACAAGGGTTCTGGTGTGATCGTATCCCTTTCAGAGGCTTCATAATTTAGACCTAAACTTCAGTGTCTATTTGAGAGACTTAGTCAAATAAATCCACAGTGATAAAATCTGACATTGAATGTCTTCTCTTATTATCTGGTTGTTTTTCCAGTTAAAATGGGAGTTGAAAAATGTTTAACTCTGGGTAAAATGTTGCGCTTGTCACTGTCACCAGCCACTCAATCACAACTGAGAAGGGCTGGGACAAGTACCACAAAGACCAACGGTCACATAGGGCAAACACAAGTGCTGAACAACAAGAAGTGTTATTTTCAGCTGGGAAAATCCACTGGACACACAGCCTCATTAATGTAACGCCCACAACTGACCAATTAGAATTTGGTAGGATTGACCAATCGACCAGAGGGCAGCCCTAGTATTGACAGACGCAGGGAGAAAACAGAACTTGTTCACACAGAATATCAAACAATACTTTAATAATAACAAACATAATTCCTACTTTCATTTGCTGAATGAGTTGCCTGTGCTCTCTGGATACAACCTTGATTCCTTATTTATGTATGGTCACTTGAATTCTCAGCAGTAATATGCACTTGAAGGCAGCATTATTATTGTGAATTCTACTGCGGTTTTCAACAACCCTCACTTCCCACACCCATGACTAACACTAAAACTGAAAAATTATTCATGGATGAACTTTTCCAAGAATACAAAAGTCCCACTTCTTATTTTTCCACTTCAACTTTCACTCTTATTTTCTCCAAAGTTCCCCCATGTTTGATTTTGTTCTCAGTTTTGAGTAAACCATGTCCTCATTGGCCTAATTTGGCATTAAATTAAGAACATTACTCATAAGCAGTATGAAAAATCTGATTGCCTAATATGTATTGAAACCCTGAGCCTGTACATAAACTCAAACACTTTCTGACTCCTTTTTTGGTTGACAGATAATAGATGTACATGGCCCACCCACCAAGTTGCAGCGCGATGCTATCCGTCTCCCATTGCATATTAGAAGGGAGTCATTGCTTACTGTTTTAGCCTGTTAACTGCACCGACTCACAAATATGTACATGAGAGGCAAACAACCCTTTAAATAGATGTTTACAGTAGATTTACTGCGACCCATGTGTAAATCTGTGATGTGAAAAAAACCCATCTGACTTCCGAAAAAACGAAAGATAGCTTGCCTGGTGAAATGATAATATCTTTTTATATTGTTCTGCTTCCTAAAGCAGATTTTCACTTCTACACCACACTGAACACTTGTCTTATCTTCTTTCCTTCCTGCCGCCCACAGTGAAACCACTGTGGTCTACTTTGTTCTGCTGCTTTGCATCCAGGAAATTGTAAAGCATCAGTGAAATGTGGATTTAGGTTGTGTGTGTGCGTGTGTATCTGTGTTTCATCTGATAGCTCTGTCATGACTTTAGTGCTACAGTTGTGTCCTAAAAGTCAAAAAGTGGATTTTTGACTATTAGTGGTGCTCCACTTACACACACAAGAGAGGAAACATGTACATTGACATGCATGTGGCTAACAGTTTCATGCTTTTCTACTGATTTACAGTTAATGGTGGTAAAAAAAATAGTAGCAATTGAGGACTCGGGGACTCGTAGCTGGCAAACTTGGTTGTAAGGAATGTGCATGTGGACGATGTGATGCTGGTAAATTCTTATGAGAGCTGTAGTTTTTCTGGGTTTCCCCTGCCGTCTTACAGTTTAAGCCAGCTTAACACAAAATGACTTTTCGAGTGATTTCACTGTTGCAGACAAATTTCCAATGTTGACTAAAATCATGTGAGTTTAACCTTAGTGGGTGTGTGCTCCTGTGATCTCAATTATTTGGGGCAAAGGGGGATTTATACTTCTGCGTCAAATGGACGCCTGTGGTGTTGACGCAGAGCCATAGGCTCGTGCTAATAACATTAGCATGTGGTATTCGTGGGGAAAATGAGTCCAGTAAAAGACAATTGCTTTTCCTGTGAATCCTTCGAGTTGTAGTGAAGCCAATATGTGTACTTATGTGTGAAATTGTCGCTCTATAGCCATGTTTTATGTGTGTTTTGAGTGTGTTGGAATTCAACTAAACTTTACAGTTCTTCACAGAAACCCCACCTCCTACTCGTGTTCTGGAGGTATAACAGACACTTGTGTGGGGTATGGCATAGGCTCTGCATAGAGCTGATGCACAAGTATAAATCCGCTTTAAATTCAGTCTGAGGTCTTCCAACAAAATCAAACGTTTAATATTATCATAAGTTTTTGGTGGTGGCTCAACAATCAACAATCAATGCATGTGCTCATTAAGACCAAACATGACACAGCAAATCACTTTGACAGTAAAAATGTAGGGGACTTCAGGTGCAAGAGCATGAACAAGTCTCAGTTCTTTTGGACTGTGGAAAAAAAGAAGTGAGACTCGAACAAGAGTTTAGATCGGCATGTATCTGATCCACCAACCAGCACTTATTCCCACCCTCTAAACTAACTAAACTCCCACTGAAATACACAGCTAACCACAGAGGCTGGTGGTGAGTTAAGGCAACAAAATCCAAAATGTAAACTTTGTACGCAAATCCAGTTTAATTTTCTTGATGGTAGTAAGAAGAATACTCTTGACATATGACGTCTCTCATCTTGTGTTTCTAGAATTATATGTTTTTGCAAAAATGTAAAGAATTGTCAATATGACAATTTTCTTCAAGGGAGTTTGGTGTAACTTTGTCCACCAGGTGCAGCAGATAATCTCAAAACAAATCTAGTTGTAGTCTTGCAAATGATTACCGTGCAAGAACCCCATTCTGTCAGTCAAAACTCACATTGTGTTTAGATGTGAGAGAGTGTCAGACTTTAGTCTGTCTAAAAATCTTTTCAAAATCTTGTAGTTTATGGTAGGCACCATGGCTAATCTTAACTCAACCTACCAACAGCACGGGGTCTCTCCCTCTACTCAGGTTTCTATGCTTGCTTACATAGGGCTGGGCAGTATATGGATATTATATTGATATTTTGTTGGTATTCTGTTGAATCTAATTCAGTGAAGTTGTCTCAGTCACATTGCTTTTAAAATTCAAACAAATCCCCTTGCAATGACTGTGATTTTTTTTTAAATTTTTTTTTTTTGGCAAAAGATTTCTCTATATACCTTTTGATATGGCTTTGGGTGATGTCTCCCTCGCTGTAACCAACACAACCAAAGAGCTTTACGTTTTACGACTGTTTGATGACATTGCCAAAATGAGCACATGACATCATATGAATCTAAGCCCTCTAAAAACCTGGGGAAAACCCTGTTTTTAGGCTCACGCAGCGATCATTGCGTAACCTTGTTAGAATCATGATGGTTTCAACTTCTTATATGTAGTGCTGTAGTATATGCCAAGTTGTCTCAGCCCCAGGAGCAACATAGTGGGAGATTGCATTGAGTTACAGAGGCGAGTGGAACAAACATGACGCAATGCTCTCTATAGCGACCACCTCAAAAGACATAAATATTGTGTAGATAAAATTTTTTTTGTTTTCTCCTTGTATAGAAGGTCACCTGGATTTCTGTAGTCTGATTGTGTAGTTTATGAGCTGACCTCTCTGACGAAGTACAAGCAACCTTAAATAAAGACAGCATCATGTAAGAGGAGCTGTGAAGGACTTGAGGACTATTACATAATCTGCTTAAGCACAGTGAAAAGGTTCCCATCAAACCTTGGGTGTGTGAGTCTAGACAGAGGCATATATTCGTATCTCTGTCCCCATCAGGGAACATTTGAGCCCGTCCATCAGGCCTATCTTTTGGTCAGGTGTTCACTCAACCCGCACATTGCTGAAATCCTGATGGAAGCTCCGCCCCCTCTTTTTGTCCCTACTTCCCCTCTTTATCCTGTATTCCTCCTTCAGCCTATCATCTTCCCGCTTGTGTTTCGCCCCACTCTACCTCAGGTAAAAGCTGCATGTGCATCCATGGAATAACATACCATCCATGCATGTGTGTGTGTGTGTGTGTGTGTGTGTGTGAGCAGGTTCTCATAAAGATAAGGGATCTTAAACTAACAGAGGAGCCTAAGAGCAGGTGAACCTATCAGCCGAAACTGGAGATGAACAGATTACATGCATTTACATATGCACAGATGCACGCACAGATGCTCATGCACATGTCACACAGGGAGGTAACAGAAGACATGTGAATATGTTTCCCATTTAGAATTCGCATACAAAGACATTCTTTAATTTATAGCTCTTATACAAGCAGCAACCTCCAGGGCTGAAAAATGAAGCTGACATGGACGTGCCAAAAAAGTTCTCCAAATGGTCACTTTGGGGAGGTCCGAGAGAGAGTCAATCCCAATAGATTTATAGCAGAAATAAATATGTTTACAGTCTGGTACAAAGAACAGATTTGGTCTCTATAGCTTATTTCTCCATTTGTGAGGGGGTGAATTTTATAAAACGGTCCCATTTACATGTTATTAAAGCTTTAAGTTCCATAAAGTTTGCATTATTAAGGGTGTGGCTACTTTGTGCTACAGGTGGATGCTGTTGACAAATTGCTACCACAGTTGGTTTGGCTGTAACCATGGTGTAACCTCAGTATCACAGCTACACACCTATTTCTGAGTGTTTTCAGTCCATAAAAGTTAATTGTAATGTTTCAGTTGTCTAAAAAAGTCTTGTTTAGAGTTTAGTTGCACTGAAAGTCCCTCTAAGTAGTTGGATGTTCAGCTTTTCTGGCATCTGCATTCTGTTTCAATGGTTATAAGCCGTTTTCTTAGTGAATATTATCATTAGCATTACTGTTATCACAGTTAATGATAGCTGTGAATGCACCATGCTAACTAAGCTAAAAGCTAGCATTAGGGCAACTCTCTTGTCCAAATATGGTCACTTCTGGCGCCAAAGAAAAACATGTCGTTGGCCAAAATTCTGAACTTAAGGCTTCAAAACCATTGATGTATAAAGTAAACTCAATACAGCATTGGAGGCATTGTACCGTTCATTCCTATGAAAGTTGCTCAGTGGCACATGAAGCCAAAAAGCTTGATTTCCACTGTATGAAATTACCTGGATCTTCTGCATTGGCCCATGAAGCAAGCACAATAGAGACTTACAGCAGCAGAGCAGCTAACTTGAATGGAGATGAGATTTCAATCTAGCGGTTCTTCTAGACTTTCAAGATGGTATCAAACCAAATGAATAAAATCCCGATTGTGAAACATTTTGTGACGCTCAAAATAAATGTATCCACCGACTTACTGACTCCCTTTTGTTATGTAAGTGTATGTCAGAAAATCCAGTGACATCAAGTGACTGTCCAGAATGTAATTCCACCTTTGGCCTCTATGTAAAATTGGCTTTGAAGCCTGGTGCTGTGCCTGGGAGCTTGTGTCTACACACCAATGGGTGACATCACCTTGGCTTAGTTCATTATTTTACACAGTCTATGCTCCCATGCTGAAAAAGAAAAACACACAATTTCATTACAGTTACCATCCTATTGTTCTTGAGCTTTATTTTCAACTGTCCTCTGTCCTCCACGCTGCTAAACATCAGCACATATGCTGAGCAAGGTGAACAAAAACACACTGTCAATACAGCTGATACTCTGTCTGCTGACTACATCATTCTGTGTGTGTGTGTGTGTGTGTGTGTTTGTGTGTGGATACTTAAAGCATTGATATGTCAGCCTGATGATTGCAGTGCAGTCAAGGTTAACATCGAACTGCACTCAGTGTCCTCAATGTGTGTGTCTATGTGCGCGTCTGACACTCGGGGAAATCCTCACTCAACAGCCCTGAGGCAAGTAAACACCAC
Organism: Cephalopholis sonnerati; assembly: GCA_019142605.1. Classification (NCBI taxonomy): domain Eukaryota; kingdom Metazoa; phylum Chordata; class Actinopteri; order Perciformes; family Serranidae; genus Cephalopholis; species Cephalopholis sonnerati. Next base: position 18,076,585 of record JAGQAX010000024.1, read on the forward strand.
ACAAATCTGTAATGACTACTGTCTTGTTTCCCTACCAACCTGGTGTGTTTTGGTCGCTGCAGCGCTGGCAGAAACCCCGTCATTAAGCGTCTTTCCTGGGGCAGGAGGATTGATAACAATATCCCATTGTCCAGTCATAGCACGAGGAGCAAAGCCACAGAGCTGGAAGTGTTAATAAGAGACTACAATGGTGGTACTATCACTCCAGGAATGTGTGATGTGTCTTGGGATCCTTCGTTACCTCGAGGAATGGAAAACACCAGCTCCTCTGCAACATTATATCACAGTGTTTAGCTCCTGTGTTCCCGGTCAGATTGTCAAACAACGTGAGACATTCACTGTTTCTGACAGGTAGAGACGTTCAGCAGTAAGGCGTGATATATTGAAGGAGAAGGTTTACATAGTCAGGTAACATATTGCATTTCTTGGGGGATTTAATTTATACAAAACTTGTACCAAAATGTGACCTCTTCCACTTTTCCCCCCTCTGCTCAACAATCCATTTTTGCAGCCCTGTCATGACATAAGGACTGGAGAGTTTCCCGGTTCATTCAGCTCCCTTATTTCAGCGTGAAGTCTACATGCTGTGTGTTCTTCTCTACGCAACAGTGACGGCCTCTTTAAGGCCTATGAGCCTTTTAGACTTGTCAGGGCAGACTCCAGAAGAAGAGCTTTGAAGTCGTCCGCCATATGGGATGCTGAGATGAATTTTAGTGGACGAGCTGCACAGAGAGCTGTCAGATTAGCTCAGGGAGCACTTCATTTTGATGAGCTCTTTGGCCGTTCAGTACAAGCGTCATGAAGGCTTTGTAGCGGCCAAGCAAGGAGGCCACAACGTCATTCCTACGCTGAGACTGTCTTCTTGCTGTCAGCACTGCAGATACCGTGGTTCACTTTTGTGTGGTTGTCTGTTTCAATAAAAACAGAGAAGGAAACATTCTTGAGGCAAAAGCTTTTATTTGGTTCAGTACAAACTGATGGTCACATCTGGTACTCCATACAGACAATACACCGGAAGGAAACAAGATGAAATTACCAATAAATACTAAACTAACGGTGAACTGGTCTGTCTTTGAGTCTTTTGTATAAAGAACAAAGGAAAACAGAGAGAAGAAAATGTCTGACAAAAGAAGGTTATTAAAGGAGCACTTCACCCACTTGTATATCATTTGTATATCACTTACAAACCCTGTGTTACATTGAATCTGTGAAGGAATCTCGCCTGCTTCCACAGCAAATGGAAAAATTAAAAAAATAAGAACATTCTTTATAAGTAAGTAAATGGGGGCCGCGTTTCATAACAGCAAACTATATCAAAACATTTGTTTAAAAACTCTCACGCAACTCATGCAGTATAATCCAAGATGTATTTATCCAACCATATGCTCAGGACTTCCTGAACACATGTATTTTTGCTAAAATGTTTAGATTTAAAACACTTCAGCATAAACAGTGTAATGCACAGGTGAGCAGCACGCCTGGGCAAGCACATGTGTTTGAACTCTGCTCAGTGGAATGCACACTACTTGCATGCTGTAGAATTTTTAATAGTAAGGTGTCAGCTAAAATATATGTTTGGGAAGCTCTCAGCACATGACTGGATAAATGAGATTTGGATTATACTGCACGAGTTGTATGAGTTTGTAAATGGATGTTTTGATGTAGTTTTGCTGTTAAACGCTGCCCCATCTTACTCCAATTCATAGAAAATGTTTTCCAATTAGGGATTTATAGTTCACTGTAAAGCAGCTCAGGGTGAGTAACTGATATAGAAATAAATAACTTTGTTGATGAAGTTTTCCTTTTTTGGCTCCCAGTAGAACTGGAAAAAAAAACCCAGTACATTGTACTTTAATTTGAGGTGTACAAATAATTGTCCTCTGGATTTCCTATTTACAATTTCTCATTTTTCTTCGTGATGTGGTACAGGAAGGTTATTTACAAGGAAAGGTTTATTTGAGTCACTGTGGGTGGCAAATCACCCAGAGGCGAAAAGTTCCAATGATTGATACGGCTTATCAAAAATTAGGTAGAGTGTGAAAGAATAAATGGAGGAGAATCCAGTATTTTGCACTTTGGGCCCCATGCCTGGTTGTTTTATGGATGTGAAATAGAGTGGTTAAGACCCACAAATCTTCGAGGTACGATTGCCTTCTCTGGAATTTGAGGGGACGAGAATTGGCCTTCTTCTCCTGCCTTCTTATCAATGCTGTTTATGGCCATGTGTAATTCTGTCATTTAAAACCTCTTAAACGTGGTTTTCAAAGCATGAACTCACCGAGTTGGCGAGACTCACGTAAAGGAACATTATCGCCATCAAGTGGGCTGGAGTGTGTAACGCTTCAGGGTCAAACAAACGATCAAGCGGAAGTTTACACACGGGTGTGAGGCAGCTGAAAAAATAGTTCCACAATCGAGATGAATAGTGAAAACGCAGATGGAAGACACAGTTTGCTACGATTTTTATGTGGGAACATCAAGGAACACCACTGACCACTGGGTGAGTTTCATGGCTTTGAAAATGAACGTTTAAGGTGGTTTTAGGACAGATTTACACATGGCCATAGACAGCATTGTTAAGCCAGGCAGGGGAAAGCCAAATTCTCTCAAATTGTCAGAGAAGGAACTCTCGTCAAAATTTGGTCTTAACCACTCTATTGCATCATAAACAACCCAGAAAGGGGGCTCAAAGTGCAAAATACCGGACTTCTCCTTTAAGCCACAATACCATATTATTGTGATTTTAAATATGTTGTGATATACGGAGTATTGCGATATATTGCGATATATAGTGTGATTTATTACCTTTTTTTCAACTGTAAATTATGTTATCTAATAAGATAAAGTTTTCGGTTGCAGCAGCAAAATGTATTTAGTGGACTGAGAAAGCAATTGATTATATTATTCTAGTAGGCTACCTAAAGTTTATTTGTATTTGTCATAGTAGTGCCACACAAAAATATCATGATAAAGTGCCATATTGATTTTTTCACCTTTACCCACTTAGTCACTATATCCACATTTAATCAAAAATCAGTGTAAATATTTTGTGGAAGCACCATTAGTCAACCCTACAATATAGCTGCCATGTCAGTTTTGAGATATTTGGCCAATAATATTGTGATATCTGATCTTCTCCATATGGCCCAGCCCTAAATTATAGTAAACTAAGCATGCCATGTTTCAGAGTGTGGCGTGATGGATGCCATTGTCTCAGACTGCACTGCACAATGGAGCTGCATAGAGCTGGAAATCATTACATGGTGGGCCATGATGTGACAGCTCTAGGAGACTTTGACTGACACCCATTGGTGCACAGTTTACATTATCCAATCAGTACAAAATGGTTAAGTGCGTTTATTGTGCCAGAACAATCAACTCTAAAAATATGCACCCTCAATATACCTGGAACTTATTAAAATAGCATGTATACTACAAATGCCTTTGGAGTTCTAATAGCTTAAGTCAGACTGGAAAAGGTGTCAGAACATGCTTATTTAAACAATTATGGAGTCAATTACAGGTCTATAACAAGATGGTGCTTCTCTTTTAACACAACACTCGTATGCCAGCATCAGCCTCGACCAACTAACACAGTTCCTGATCATCTAAGCCGCAGTGTAACAGCTTCAAATCAGTATTAATTGATATGTGAGCCAGCAACACTCCATTAAAAACAAGCCGAGGAGTCAGTTCAGCTGCGTCTCCCTCCCCACAAAACCACAAGATATAAAACAAGGCTTTAATAAGAAGCACATGGGGGAGTGATACAAAGCTTTAACTGGCGTTTACACAGTTTCTCTCCTCATTCATATGTACACCACATCATAATCAAATCCCTGCTGAAAGTAACAATGCCTGTTTCCAAATTCAACACTTGCTTACAAAGCACATGTTGACACTGGCGCCAGAGCGCTGTGGGTACCAGCTCCAGTCACACACACACACATACACACACACAGACACTTTTCTTCACACCATAAAATGATATTCGTTAGTAGAAATAATAATTTTTTATGAATTATGAGCTGTTATGTAACGTCCTCGCCTGTTTGTTAGCCCCCCTGTGATGAGCAACTAAACATGGAATAATGTGCAATATACAACAATATTTGTTATGCATACATGTGCAAAAGCACATCCACACAAAATCACACCATACCACCTGCATAATTCACCAACGCTCAACCCATATTTCACTGTATTTTCATTGCGATCCTCAGTGGCCTAATATATATGAAATGAAATACCTTTAGTTAATCTATGTGACAGCACCGAGCCTCATGTAAAACTGCAGCTGAAGCAGAAATGATTTGGGTGCCACAGTTTGGTGTGGTCATTCTCTGTCACACGTACACGGGTCTACAGGTGCAGCTGATCCCGGAGCAACACCGCACACTCATTTCAGCCAGGAAATGATTTAAAGCCACGAACCTGGCCGTGGCGGAAGGAGGGATGGGATTGATATCTCACTCAGCGTCTGACTCGGAACATTCAGGAGTGTTTGATATTACAGGTGGACTGGGACACCCAGTGGAGTCGTATGTCCACTGCTGACCCAGCGGGTCTGCCAAAGGTGGTGATGGCGAAATCCGCTGTGTGTGAATGTGTGTGTGCTTAAAGGCTGGAGAGAGACGTTTGCAGAGGAAAACATAAGCCAGGCTTTTGGAATACTTATCCAGCTGCATGAGAGCATCTTTTAACTTTATGATTTTTGTGCGTGTGTGTATTTGCACCACCAGTATAACATCTACTGCATATTCATTAGGACTGATACCATAAACTAAGGTATTATTTCCTGGTATTTCTCATTATATATGCTCAATTTCCTGCTTAAAAATACCTGGGAATGTTTTTAGCATGTGTGCTTTGCTGAATGCAAACAACTTTATTGAAACTATGTACCCTGTTGGATGGAGAAGGGTTGAGGAAGAGAGGTGGATGATAGGGGTCGAGATTATGAGGTGAGATGAACTGAAGGTCAAGCAAATGGGGATCGATGAAGCGTGGAGGCTGGAAAGTGTTGTAGAAAAGAATCCAAGAAGTGAGGGAAATGTCTCAACTGCGCACTATAGCTTCAGTGCCCCACCTTGAGGTTTCTGTAATGAGTAAGAAGTCGGAGAGGATGTGGGAGAAGAAGAGTTTCAGAGTAGGTATGTGAAAACTGAGACAAAAGAGAGAAAAAGGGGTTTGGACACAGGAAATTGGACAGAATGAGGCATGGTCTTTGTTCCTAGCTTTCATTGGGCCCGCTAAATGCTCCACTATGTTCACCAGCTAGTTGCTAACTTTGTCTGTCTGCTGTTTATGGCAGGGCAGGTAACGCATAATTGGTTTTCAGCGATTTTGGTATAAAGCTGCTGCAACCAAAATCACTGCAATGAACTTAGTCATTTTTAACTAAATATTTTAACCAGATAAAGGATTTCGTCATCAGACATGTGGATCTTAAGTTATCAGAGAAACAGGCTTAGCAAACATTCGTGGCAGCTCAGCTCCAGCTCCTGCTGCACTGAACAGCATTAGAGAAACACAGATTTTTAACTTGAAACTGCTTTGTTCTGTGTTTTTACCTGTTTAAAAACCGGGTCCATTCCTTTTGGAGATAAGGGGACCTCTGCGCATAATTCGGCTCCCAGTAAAAATGTCCTGAACATCTGGATCTTAAGTTATCAGAAGAAGAAGGTAAGCACACATTAGCAGAAGCTGGACTATCAAATACAAAAGAACAATGCTCCCATGCCTGAAACCACCCAAACTAAACGCCAAAAATGTGTCATGCAGCAGATTTTCCTCCACCCTCACAATATTAACACTTGTTTTCTGCCATGCAACCACTGGGACGTGTTAAAAAGGTGTTGGCATCGAGCTTTTTTCACCTTAAAATGTACAAGGGAATTATTGTGCTACTAAAAGTACATCACATAATCTAACACATGGATTAGGACAATTTTAAGATTCTCAGTGTTTAAAATAAAACTTTATTTATGGTGTGAAATGCTGTTTTTTTTTCCTGGAATGAAGTGATACATTCCCCAGAAGTAAATCATAGGAAAATGAAAAGAAAAAACTGTCTCCCATACATACTTTGCCCACCACTTTTCTTTGTGTGTGTGTGTGTGTGTGTACCGCCATATTCTGTGTGCTTACAGCGCAGAGACTTCAAAGTAAAAAATACGAGGTGTTCAAGACACTATTAAGAAGTGGTTCTTCTCTGGATGTGCAAGTTACATAATGCTTAAGCTGCAACTCTCCAGCTATCAATGACCTAGCAAGTTACATAACGGCAGTGTGAGTACGTGTGTGTGGAGACAGAAGAGACAGAGAGAGAGAGCTGTGGAGTGAAACAGTATATTACCCTCCAGAGGCAGAAGCACACAATGTTCAGTATCGACCTGCATGTGTGCTTCAGCGATTTCAGCAGCTTGATGTTTGTGCCTCTTGGCTTCAGTATCTCCATCTGAACTCGGCGGCACACTGGGGCTGGGTCAGCTTCCTGTTGCTGGCGTGGTAACAAAAGAGATCTGATAGCATTAGCAAATGGTGAAAGTTAGGGATGGGCCATATGGCCAAAATCTTATGTCACGGTATGTGTCATTAAATATCACGATAATGGTATACATCACGATACAGTAATTGTTCTGAAAATGCATTTGAGGAAGTATTTCACCACTGTGTGGTCTTTTTATTTAACTGGGCTGTCTGTGTAGTAGAAAGATGCAAATACTTTTGAAACTGGGTCTCAGTTGCTCATCGGAAAAATAATATGTCTGCTGGCTTTTAAAATATGATCTTGATTAATAGTTTAACAGAAAGCTAAACTATGTTTCTAAAAACATCTTAGGTGATGGATGGGCAACACAGTGACGAAATCTTGGTTCATATTTGGTCAGAACCGCCTCATTTTATCATTTGATCTCAGTTTTTTCAGCCTCCATTTTGCACAATAAAGAAAACAGTATAGCGCCCACTTTCTGTCCACAAATTCTCATATTACAGCTAAACAGTGCACTAAGATATGTTGACTGACATTCATTGGTGCACATTTTGCATTATTTCTTATCAGTACAAAATGGGTAAGTGTGTTTATTGTGCCAGAATACATCCAGGGCTTTCTGTCAGAGACTGCTTTCTGGAAATGTTTTTTTTTTTTTTTGGTAAATTTAAACCCAAATCATATTTTTCCCAAACTGTCAGGGTTATCTGGCTCAAAAGACCCTAAAGTCAAACTTCTCCCAACAGCCATAAAACATGGATTAACAACAAGATTATTAAAGAAATATATAAAAAGTCCGCTTAATAATACCTGTCAATGGTCAGGGACAAAACAGTTCTTTTATACTGCATACATTAGCCTAGCAGCTTGTGGACCTTTCCTCTACTCAAAACTTAACAAATTACATGTGTTATTTATACTTTAGTTAAGGGTCTAGGGTTGGGTCGTCTGAATTCTATTGATTCTGAATCTAATACTGGATCTAACCGCTTCTGAGTTTCCATTCCAATATGATAAAAGAAAAGGCTCAAATGTAGGGATGGATATCAATAAGACTTAACTGATACCAGTGCCTTTCTCGATTCTGCCAATCAGTCCAATTCTTTAGCGATTCCCTTGTTGATTCTGAACAGTCTACATTGTATAAGCAGAGCTTTCAGCAGTTTTCAGCAGTGAAGACATTTGAGGTTATTGTTTTGCAATGCACAATTTTCAGAAAGACATGCCAGCTTGAACAAAAGGAACTGATAAGCTTGGAGGCATATCATTTAAATTCCAGTTTGCTATTGATTCTCAATTGGAACCGCTTCTTGATTCCCATCCCTACTCACGTCACCGTCACCGCATCTCCTGACAGAACAACACAGCTGATTTTCAGTCTATGGTGTTGAAAGAGAGAAAAATATTTCCACACTGCTGACTTATTCCAGAGTAAACACTGTTATACTCGTTGTCTTTTTATTGGCTGCTTGCTACTATCAGCCTGGCGCTGTTTGACAGTGAAACAGAATTTCAAAATGATGGTGTATCTTCTCTTTGCATTGATCAAATTTGATCGTTGATCATTGAATTGATCCGTTGATCCAGACCGATGGATCTTTACATCCCCAAGAAATGCAACGCAGCAACAGGATGGTGGTTTATATTTCATCAGCACTGTCTGGTTTTACTGGTAAGCTGAGTTTGAGTGAGAGAGGGGCGATCTGCTCCTTTGTGTCTGTCTGGTGGCGGGCATACAAAAATGAGGAAGCATAATCTGTAGTCCAAGCAACAGACCTCGAGCCAGCAAATGAGCAGGCAGATGGGCAGGGAGATCTGGGTACTGGCAGTTGGCAGGATGGAGGGAAGTTTACCACAGCTGATTTACTCATACTATTCACATTTTTATGATACAAAGCTGGTTGAAAATCTCGCAAGTCAGCCAGATACGCAAGATCAGATTGCGATTGCTACATTCTAGTCCGTCCCAAATATCTTGCGCAGTAAAAGCTTTATTGCGAAATCTCTACCAATGGTCACATTTCTATTGTTGCATAGTATGTACATCATAACCATAGTGAAAGTAATGATCTGTAGCTAAAAGTTCAGTGTGTAAGTAGTTCCCCAAACAACTGCTATGTGGCCTGTGTTCTTTGAGAATATTCTCTGGTGCTCAAGAAGAGGTTATTTTTGTATTTACAGCTGAATGTAACCTCACAACAAGAAGTGGATTGATTGTTTCCTCTGCGTGCTCCAGTTTTCTCCATCACTCCTAAAACTCCAAACATGGTCAATTGGAAAGTCTTAATAGTTCCCCACTTGGTGACCTTCACCAATTTGCCACCAATATATTTAACCCAATAATGTTTCCAGAGAAGCATAAATGTCTGAATAGTTCTCAAAAAGATCATATCAGTATAGTGGGTGTAATACTGTTAGGTTTCCTCATAAGACCTAAAATAGGTTGGTATATTGACTTCAGTCACTCCTGCTTTGACATTAAGCGTGAATTTGGTAACAATCCCAACATGTCAAACTCCAAAAGATGTAAAACAAAGATATAGGAGTGAAATGCTGACTGGAAACTTGCTGTCTGAGGCACTTGACAAAATGCAGCATAAGGACAAACAGCAAAAAGACATATTGTGAGTGATCCATGGAAAAGCTTTCACCATCGATCAGCGGATTGAATGTCGCAGCTGTGACATCTCCATTCTGAGATACAATCAGTTCTGCAGAGTGGGTGGATTGGACAGCACGTGTCGCTTTCTTGCCTTCCTTACCACTACTTTGGCCATTTTGGTTTGACCTACATTTCATGTAGCATTTGTGTGCATGTAAACACAGCTGACAGTACAGATCCAATTTTGAGTTTGGTCAGATGGTGGAACATGTTTCAGTTTATGTTTGCATTAGAGCGCTAAATCTGATGAAATTATGTGTATTCTGTATGTGTGTCTAAGCTAATGAAGGCTGTGTGCCTTTGCAACTGTAGTTTAAGCGTGTGCATTCATGTATAGTATATTGCACATATTTGTGTGCCTGGATTCAGTATATAGCCTATTTGTACTGTATGTCAAGAGTCAGAAATGTTCTTGGCAGCAAATGTTTCTTTTCTGTAAAGTCATGAAATGTCTAAAATGATAAATGAGGCGTGAATGGTCATATACCATGTGGTCATCTGTGATAGCCTGCAACCAAGCGATTCTTGCGAGTGCATTGTGGGTGAGAAAAATGCTGCGGTTTTTCGACCAAGGTCATGGGCCTGTGGCAAAAACCACACCGCCAGTAGCAGAAAATGCAAAGTACAAAATAACTCAACAAATGTTTGGTGAAAAATGGCCTTTTAGGTATACAGAATAAAGCAGGGAATAATATATAATTCTGGTAATATATAATTCTACAGTTACAATTAAATGATCATTGCAATTGTAACCTCAGTTGTCCCAGTGTGATGGAGGAAGGATGTCTTTCCAAAACTTTCACGTATAAATAATGGAGCTGCAACAATTTGTCTATTGATCAATTAGTCAACTGAAAGAAAATTTAACTGCAAGTATTATTTATAATTGTTTAAGACTTAAAGCAAAAATGTCAACAAAGTCTATGGTTCTCATTTGTTAACATTTGCTACTTTTCCTCATTTCATGTGATAATAAATTAAATATATTTGGCCTTTCGACTGTTGATAGAAACTGTGATAGGTATTTGTTCACATTTATAAGACATTCAAAATACCAATTAATTTATTATTAACATTAATTAACATTTTATAGACCAATAATAATAATTATAGTATTAAAAACAATCCTGGACCCATAATAAACAGCTGAGAAATTATGTTTGATTTTGCTTCTGAAGATTTAGTACTGACCTACACATGATGGAGTGCATTGCTTCATCATAATTTTTTGTAGGGATGGCCCAGTCAAATGTTTTTGCCACGGATCTGAGTCATTTACTGTTGAGTATTTGCCGATTTTCTTAGATTATACAGCTACATTGTGCACACTTGAAGTACTTCAGAGTTGTTAAAATCAATCCGGTGTATATGCATGAAGATTGAAAAGTATTGCAATACATTAAGAAAAAAATCCCAGCATCCAAGCTGTTCTACAACTTTTTTTTTTCTTTTTTTCATTTTTATTTTTTACAGAACAAAAAAATATTAAATGTAAAACCCTCTCTTTAATGTTTTTGGGCTTGTCGCTGTTTTAAGAGGATTTTTCTGTTCCTTTTAAGAGAGTATTCCCCAGTGTCCGTTGCTTTGGTTCAGCCTTTGTTAGCCCACCTGAATAAACTGTATTCTGTTGAGTGTTTTTTTTCTGTTTGTCTGAACATGTTTTGCACAAATTACGCAAACTTTGCACAAACGCTTACTGACATGTTGCTCGTATGGCGTTTGTTGCATTTGCAGTGCCCATAACTTAGGTAAATAAACTGCCTCATACAGCATTTTCCTGTTGTTTATGGCGTGTGGTGTTTTACAGCAGGTGGGGTGCGCAGTGGGGAGAGACGGAGAGTTGGAGAGTTGATGCTGGCTGCACTAGTTGTGTGACTGTACATGACACCTTCACTGCTAAAAACACCTGTGTGATGATCCTGCTCAGTTAAAAGAATGCCTTGATCAGCCCTGGAACCAATCTTTGTAATTCTTTATTAACCAAATTGAGGAAAACCTTACCAAAAATGTTAATGTTTAACATCAAGTATGCAGGATTCAGCAGTGTCTAGCGGGGAGGTTGCAGATTAAAACCAACTGAAACATCTCCTGTGTGCCAGTAGAAGAACTACAATGACCGGTGCAAAAACGTAAATGGCTCTGTTCAGTTTGTCCATTCTGGGCTACTGTAGAAACAAAATGGCGGACTCTATGGTAGAGGACCTGCTGTATATGTAGATATACATGGCTCATTCTATGGTAACAAAACACAGGTCATTCTTAGTTTCAGGTGATTCTACACTAATGAAATATATAAATACATAAATATATACAATTTCTGTCAATATGTCCGCCCAAATATTACACAGTGGAGCTTTGATGTTGAAAAAAGGATGAAGGCAGATACATGGTTATCTGACAGTGTTTCTGTCAGCAGATTGCTGTAAACTATTCGCCTGCTGTTCTCAACTCGCCGTCCACTCCCTCTTTTCTCTCTGGTGTGCTGGACGTGTATGCAGTGTAGATATGATTATGTATCTTGGCAGGAACGGCGTGCATACATCATTGTGTTTATGAGTGTATGTGCATGCGTGCATCACAGTGTGTCCTGGTTGGGGGAGAGAACCCACTCATGGAACACTTGACAGAAGATATATACCTTTTCCAGAGAAAAAGGAAACAAAGACAGACTCCAAACGATACACGGCTCCTCTATGAGGCCTGCGAGAGTACTTTGTGCGCTCTATCGATTCCTCCTCCCCAGGTAAACCCAGCTGTGAACCCATGAGCTCCGTTGGACCCGATTTCTTTCATTTTTACGGTCCTTTTAACGTAACAATAATCTCTTACAGCCAGGCTGTCTGCTATCTCTCAGCATGTGCTGACTCCATTTGAACCCGGCACTTTTCTTGTGCCAGATAGGCAGAACTATCTTTCTTTTTCTCTTCTTTTTATTCCTTATCATCTCGGCTTATCTCTGCCTTTTTACTCCCTCCCACCCCTCCCTCCTCAGAGCTCCCTCCCTCCCTCCCTCCGCCTTCCTTCCCCGTCCAGGTAGGTCTTTGGTGCCAGACAGAGGAGCACAGTGTTCCTTTGTTATTTCCAGGGCTTAAGTCGAGATAACAACGGCAGCCACTCAGGCTCACCAAGGATTTACATTTTCATAATTGGGATTTGAGGGGCAAGTCCTCACAAAGGAAAGGGATATCTAAACTAAGAGTTCCCTTTAAACATTGGACAGTAAAGACTTTATGGACACTTCTCTTACATTTAAAAAATAGTAATGGCTGTCTTATTTGTAGTATCTTGATTTAAAAACCAGCTTTAACTCAGTGCTGTGTGAATATGTGATAGAATCTTTTCGTCAGCTCCTGCACATGCTCACTCGGTTGCATTTCCATTTGGGACAGCAGGGATGATACATTACCAGCTGGTCCTGCTCCAGTTGGCCCCTCCCCTTGACAACAGTTGCCTAGTGCCACAACTGGAGCCCATCACCAGGACGGGCAGACAGCCAGCCTGCCAGATGTGCGGCCTTCTCCACGCTCTCTGTAATCCAAGCAGAAACACAAACTTCACGTCCACACACACACACGTACACAGATGACTAAACGCTTATCACAAACCACTACGCATTTACGACTTCTGACTTTGCGTACGCTCTCCTCCTGGAATACACTGAAGAACATGAGAGGCAGAAAGTTCTTGTAGACTTCTTTGTATTCCATCCAAACCTAAGAGTGACCTTGTAGTGGCCACAGATTCCCCCTGTGGAAAGCAGTCTCCTTTAGGACCCTGCTATTAGCGGCTTTGTGGGGCAGAGTGGCGACATGTTAATGGCACACAGACACAGAGGAGGCTACAGACCCCTGCACCCTCCTGCACCCAGAACACAGCTGACTGCAGGGAACGTGGACTCTTAAAGATATAAGTCGACAGCAACCACTGAGGGATGGTTTGGATTTGTGTTGGCATCGAGATGAAATATTTCATACTGTTTTTACGAGAAACTATGTGTAGCACTTTAACATGGATAGAACATGCCCACATTAATTGTAAGGCATAAAGAAGGAACATCACTTTGAACACAAACAATAAAAGGCCTTGCACTTAAAGGAAAAGTTCAGCATGTCTCGCCAAGAGTTTGATCCAAAGATTTACACCACTGTCATATCTGTATAGTAAATATGATGCTACTGCCAGCAGCTGTTTAGTCTAGCTTAGCATAGAGTTTTTAATAAGAGTTGCACAACATTGGATTTTTTTTTTTTTACCAATATTGATATATATTATGGAAACTATGCAACTTTCTCCCCCAAATCCTCTGACTTAACATACCTCTTTATCTGTCTGCTTGTACCTTGGTTTATCTGTGTTTTAATGTGTATTTTCATTTATGTAGGCCTACTTATGTGATACCCTGGTGGAAGACCATGTAGCCTATCTGTGTTTGAATTGTGTAGTGTTATTTCATTGTCCAGTTTATGCATAAGAAGATAAATGCAAGAACGTTTCCTTTGAACTTTGAAAAGCCCTAAGGAAAATAATCATTCAGGACTTATTGTTTTCTAAAAGTGTTGTTTTACTTTGTGGTGGTTTAGGAAATTTGTGAAACAGATGCTAAAACATGTTGGCTCTTTTTATGATTTAGCCACTACAGTACAGGCTTTTGAAGTGCCTGGATTGCCTTCCTGTGTATCCGGTTGTTTCCCATTGTCTATGAGCATGTGAGACAAGGTTTTGATCTATGTTTGATTATACAGTGTAACCACTTGTCTCTCTCTTTTTTTAAAGCATATATATCGGTTTGTCACATCGGCAGAAATCAGCATGTTGGCCAATTCCGATATTTATTTTAAAGCCTATATCAGCTGATACTGACTTGGTGCCGATAGTATCGCGCATCCCTATTTTTTATGTTTTGAAAAGTCTTAATATGTTCCTATAAAAACCTGGGCACTGTAGGTTTTTGTAAACATTACTCAAACAGGAGTAAACAGCACATTTGTTGAGTACTATTTTCAGCAGCGGATTAATACACATTTGGTGTGCTAACAGGTATTTCCTGCAGCAGGATGGCATTCGTAGAGCTGACTCAAAATAAACAGAGTGTGTGTTCACGGTAGTGAAGGACCCTGTCATCCAGTGCTGTGGTGTCGCTCATTGATGTGTTTCTAATAGCCTTTGGACAATGGAGCTCTAGACAGATCCTTTATGTCAGTCTGAAAAACTGCATTTACAGTGAATAAAGCATTGCGAGGCTCTTGTGAATTACTTCAGCATGGAGAGTAATAATGGCTGTGGCATTCAAGGTCATTCTCCTAAAGCTGTAACTAGTAAAACAGATTTCGGGTTATTGGATAAACTTCCTGAGGCCCTAAGAGGTTGTGTCATCAAGCTAATAAGTCACCATTTCCGACATGTCCAGTCTACTGTGGTTATACTGACATAGTTTTTTTTTTTTCAGAGTTCCCTCACAAGTGACAGAGCTGCTTAGACAAGAAGATGCATCATCTGTAAATAAATAAAACCAGAAAAAATAAGTTAATAGATCCAATAGTAATGAAGCAACAGCACGATGATGCTATTTCAACAAGGGCAAAGGTCATGATGATGTGTCCATCAGCCATGTGTCTGGACAGCTTCCTTGTAAACAACAGGGTTAATGGCTTAGTGCTCACATATGCACACACCCCAACTCACACACACACACCACTTTGGTCAATGGGGCACTGCATGTTAAACTCTGATGATAAGACAACCTCTGCTGCCCAATGATCCATCTCTGACTGCACAAGTCAACATTGACAAATGGCTGTCATCTAACCATATCATTGTTTCATGGCAGCCAGAGACAGTTCAAAGAAAGAGTTTGGAAGATCTAAAGTGGGTACCATCAGATAAGTTAGTTAATGAGGCATATGTGCAGTAGCATCTGGCAAACAGCCAGAGAGAAAACACAACCAGTGAGAGAAGAGTTTAACAGAGTGATCAGATGCCTTGGATGCCCTCCTGGTTGAACAGCTACAACAAAATAACTCCAACATGCTCTTTATGTAAGACAAAAATGAGGCTACTGGAAAGTGACAGTAGAAACAATGGTAGCCCTCAACACTGACATAGTCCATGACCAAACCTCTCCCATTCACCTCACTTCCCAGAAATCTTTGTGTTCGGTCACAGGCCATGAGCGGTAAAATGTAAACAGGGTGATCCGTGATGAGTCATGGGGCGTTTGGTTGTCATAGCGACTTGCCAACAGCAGCAGCTACCCATAAAGATAGCCAAGAAGCAATGAAGGGGGAAAAAAACCAGCATTGTACTCTTAGTTAATGCTTCTATCACATGTTTGTGCCAAGTACATTGATTTGTCAGCATTAATTACTGCACAGTGTGTAATACACTGATTTATAGAGTAAATCTACTTCTGTAAAGCCCGCTGACTACTTTAATGGTGCACACATTGTATAGCTTTTGACCATTTGTCAAGGGAAAGTTGGCTGGACACTTGACAGATTGACACAACGATCAAATATTTGCTTAAAGTTGACGGAATTAGGCAAGTCATAGCTTGGATGCTAATTATACGGATAATAAAAGATTATACGCATTTAAACCCACTCTGTACTGTAGGTGTAACCCACTGTGGGTGGCCTATAGCGTCACTATCACCCTTCATTAGAAATATGGGTGTTGTGAGTGCTTTGCTAGGCTAACATCAAAGGCTTCCATAAGTCAGCTGGCGTTTGGCTCGCCGCTCATCAGACTGGCACGGTCCGAGCTTGAACTTCAGAAGCTCTGGCCTCGGTCTCACAAAGAAAGCAATGATGTCAAGATTTCTGGACACATTGCAACATCACACCACTTTGAGGCTTGAGAGGAGCTAAAAGCTCTGCTGAAATTTGGAGACGGAGGTGTGATCATAAATCAGAATTCCCTCACACTCTCTCACTCCTCGCTCACTTCTGCCTCTCTCTCTCTCTCTCCTCCAGTCTCCCGGCCGCTCTCGGCCAAAGACGGCACATTTTAAACCCATTAGCGATCGTCCTGCCAGCTGTACATCAGCAGAAAACCATAAATTGTTTTATTGGATGAAGTTTCTGCAAAGTGATGAGCTCAGCGTTACCGATTCCCGGTATACCACCAGCTTATTGTGTGTGTGAAAGCGTGCCTCTTGTCAAATATTTAAGAAAAAAGAACAGTTATTTCCAAGGCTTTTGACGTTTGCATAATGTCTCTTGTGCATTTGTCACGCCTTTCTCCAGATCTGTGTCAGTGGGCTAGGAGCTTTATAGCATTTAAATTGAATTTTCTATACAAATATTTGAATTCTTTTTTATGAGCTTGCAAGAGGCCATCTATTATTTCCCCAGGCATGTGGTTGGTTAGCATGAATATCACCAGCCTTTTCAGTGAATGTTTGTCGATACATTGCAGCTACCTTCTGTGCAAAAAGTGCTGATTTATGGCATCTGAGCTACAGCTCTCCACCACTGCTCCACCACCACTCTCTGTCCTCTCTCTGCGACTGGTCGAAGAAGGAGCAGCTTGTGTGAAGTTGTTGACATTAGTACCCATCTCCCACCCCAGCCCCTCCAAGTCACACAGCTGTGTGCAGTGCAAACACTCCGGGCCCCCTCGGATCGCGTTGCCAGGGTAACCACGACCACAACCAGGTATACCCACCGTCCCCCTGCTGCCCATAAGTCCGCGACCCCTCTCGGTGAGTCAGGCGCTCCGTAAACGATACCTCCTGGAGGTCACCATCTGAACATGTGTTATCAACAGTGAAGTTGGGGGCCAAGGTTTCACAAACTGATGTTCAGGGGAGCTCACAGAGGGGTTTCAGTTGGTAGCCGACCCACAGGTTTGACAGGGTTTCATAGCATGTGTTGGTGTTTTCCCTCGTTGCCTTGGAAATGGGATTCCTTAAAGATGGGAAAGCCCCAGACCTTCACCCACCCCCCCAATATACACACACCACGTGTCCACTCCACTTTGGAATAACATTTTGGTGCGTCAGCAGGATCGCGGGCTCCACAGAGGAATGTTGTCTCGGAGGACAGGTGCGTCACACCTGTATGGCCTGCAGTGTGTACGGGAAATATTCGTTCCATTTCCCTTTAACCCCCACTCCACCCCCTGACTCCAGACCCTGCAATCACTGGTTTGTGGCCACTTTCCGTTATAAGAGGCCGTATATGAACGCCAGTGAAGGTAGTGGGTGTGAACTGGAATATAACACTAATGTTGCCATTAGAGGGCTGTGTACGCCATTCATGACTGTGGAAGAATACACACAGAGAGATGGAAAAGTTTACAATTAATTATGCTCAATATAGCAGAACTAATACGTCAATAATAAGATCCAAAACATTACATATCATGGCGCTTTAAAGCCAGACTATGCAACTGTTGAAAGAGGAAATAACAATCTCCTACTTACAAATAAAAAGTTAAATATGTAAGCAATAAAACACACCCTTGCCCTTTGCAGCTACAGCCTTTTTAAGTCTGGTATGACCATTAGCTTTTGGTGGCTAATGTTAGCCAGATTTTGATGTGTAACTAACATCCTTAAGTCAGTTTTTGACTCTGACTCTTCTCTACATGTTCTTCTGCTATGCTGTATTTCAGCATTTTGACATGATCCTATAATTACTTCTTGTGGCCACAGTTGCAGCTGCAGTCAACTAATTCGACAGGCTAGTTACCATCGGAAATCTTTGCATAATATGTTTCTGCAAACTACAAATATGTGGCATTTGCTTGGTTGATATGTATCATAGGAGGTGAAGGAGATGGTGGATGGTGTGTCATGTACACATGATGCCTGCCAAGCTGCAGACCACTGATCAAAACCAATAACACTGGCTGTTTTCTGGTGACCCTTTGCTGTGTTTCCACCAGTGTTTGTGGCACTATACCTGGGTGTTTTTTTTACCAATTTTACCAAAAAATCAATTATCACAATATTTTTGGCCAAATACTTTAAAAATCAATATTGTGACGATACTGTGGGTGTATATTATGCCTATGTCTTTTTGTCTATGGTGGCTACACAGTTAATAAAGTAAATCCTGTCCTGTCCCTTACGTCCCATCCTATCCTACCCCATGTGATACATGTTATGATAATATCCAGCCTCACATCATGATATCGGTATAATATCGATATATTGCTCAGCCCTAAACTCACCCCCAACTCTCCGTACCTGGCTTTTAAAGTGACCTTGATGGGGATTGTTAACGTTTTTACGATGATTTACATTCATGGATTTTAAAGACTGGATCAGAACGTGAGCTGGATGGCACATACATTCCTTCATTTCTACATGGACTTTCACTTATGTCCAATTAAGGCTTTACATCTGGACTTACAGCTGAACTGACCGGTGTCAACTGTCTGACTTCTCTCGCAGTGTCTCCACATGGCCGATTTGCATCATTTAAAATAAGTAGGCGGGTGAAGGCGAAGGTGAAGGTGTGCGTTGGGGGGGTGGATTCCAGCCAATCAGGGTCGAGATTCGAGCCTGTTGTACCACTTATCGTTCCAGAACTTCATCCAAGAAATACAAACTAAGCTGCACTTAAGAGACTTCATGAAACACATTATTCTTACCCCCAGATGACGTCTGTTTCAAGACAAATTCATGAAATATGAATACTATGGGAGCTTTAAATCTGCACCTAAATGACTGCTTAGAATTTCTATTTTAGTGTTACTGCCGAAATGTGGAGCAGAACTGCAACTATAAATCAGTTCTCATTTTGCTACTTTAATCATTTAATTTAATAACCACCTTAATGGCCTCTCGGAGGAAAGTTCTTTGTATGTTGAGGAATATCTGTATAAGCCATATGCTTTTACAGCAGTACAGTATGGATACTTAAAAAGGCAGCGTTTCCTGGGTTCAGAATGAGGTGAAGCCGTCCTTTTAGGGCATGCAGATATAAAGAGACGTTCCTTCAAAATCAAAACATGTTTGTGTGCTTGGATGGACGCATACAGAGGGAGAGAGGGAGAGGGCAGGGGGTAATGAATCAGCTGAGGTTTATGAGAAGCATACGTACAGTCTGGAGCACTTTGTGATTTAAGGAGGCAGAAGGAGCAACTCTGATCTGTTTCTCATCAATAAATGTTTACATCTCCCTCCAATCCACAAACAGCACATCTGCAGCCCCTCTGCATTTTATAATCATCCCTCACATTCACACACATGGACGGATTGTTAGCCAGAGGGGGCCATGGCATGCCTGGGAGTGATAACGTGATTACTGCGAACCAGAACAAGATCAAGCTGTACTTGTACTTGCATTTGAATAAACCAGAGAGGAACAAAAGATATAAAAGGGTGAGGAAAGTAAGCTTAATAAAGAGTAAAAGACGGAGACAAGCTGTTTGGAGAAGGGGAGAGTCCATGAACGCAGGGCATGTGGAGTTGAGCAAAAGCTGACCCGAACACACGCCAGCGTACGTTACATGTCCGAGAACACGGGTGCTGAACTCACCCGAGTCATAACAACCGCCGGACGTCAAATCCGGCAGCGCCAAAACACACTGACACATGAACACAACCACATGTTGGAATCAGACTTGGGGAAAACAACGTGTTGCTCGCCACGAGATATGCAGCTGAGGCGGTTTACTGGGGTCAGGTAACCAGAAGATCAACCGCAGCTTTCATGTCTGATTTGTCTCACAGTTAGTCATAATCTCACACGCATGTAAATGATTACATTGCAACGAAGAGACATTAGGTGACGTTAGAGGCATAATTTGGTGACGTGGAGCTACGCGGCTGCAGTCAGTCACTCAGCACTTGATTGCAAACTGCTGCAACAAGGCAAATAGATTTATAATGGTGTTTTCTTTCCTCTGAGCAATTCTCAGTAATTAGAAGCAATGAGTTTCCTGTTTTTAAGTGAAAGAATTAAGGTTGTGGAATTTTTTTTATTGTCATGTTGTTGTTTGTGTGTTTGCTGATTGTGCAAGTCCAAACAGCCTCAGAGGAATAATCTAATGCCTTCCGATTTGGGAATATTCACTTGGATGACAGGAAAGACACCACAAGAAGACACCACACGGGAACAAATGAGTAACACAAAGGCTAGGACATCATGAAACGGTGTAATTAGAGATCTAAGACAACGCACTGAGAGTACATACGCACTCTAAAGCACAGAACCACAGGACTGTGTGCCAGCGAGGCCTCAGCATCGGCACACTCTGTTTTCCTGCTGTTAGTGTTTTTAAAGGAGCTCAGTGCCGCTAACTGTCAATGGTGCGTTAAACAAGAACAGTTATCGGGGTTAAATCTGAAGCTGAAATGGAGTGGAAAAGAGTCCCTCTGATCCAAGAGGGGAGAGTGTAAACGACAGGGAGAGGAGGAAATGGTGTTCCAAATTTGGACAGAGACAGTCACATCTTTTTTCTTTTACTGTCCTCATGCTTCTGATTATTAAATATGATTCAGGTTACTGGAAGGTAATGTGAGAGGCTGGTGCAGAGGGCATAAATGTGTTTGATTTATCACAGGAGCTTTTAACACCAAGGCCATTGTTAAATATCAAAGTACACACTTACCAAATAATTACCATATGTAGAGCTAGTTATGCTTTGTGGAAAATGGCTATGATCATAATAAAAAGACTGGGTCAAAACTTAGACTGTGTATGAAACAATAAGGAATACACCCCACACACCACAAGCAACCTGCTTTCTCTGGAGCTGTGCTCCATTTTGCTTGTTGTAACACAACCCTCCCTCTTTAGCTCCGGCTGGTGATGTAAAGGCAGATTTATAGTTGTATGTTGGCTCTATGCAGAGAGTGCTGTTGACTTTCTGGAAAGTACAGTTAAGTCTGATTGATTCGACTAACACACCTAAAACACACATAAAATATAGCTTAATAGTGACAACGTTAAACTTACATATCAAATTTGGCAGCCAGACAAAACATTTGTCTTGTACTAGACATGTTTTCCCCACAGATACAGCATGCTAACATTATTAGCATAAGCCTATGATATTTTACCAGGACCCCAGGAATGCTGCTCAGCCTTGCAGCCAATATTTCGACGTGGTCACTTTCTAGGTCACTTCCTGTTCTGAATTTTTGAGTCATGGCGGTTTTATATTTGTAAAACTTCCTTGGAGTTGAGAAAAGCGTTTTAAAAGTCTGAGGGGTCATCACAATGTTAAGTGTGTGACCTGAGCAGGAACCTGTGGGCAGGGCCAGCTGGGGCTGCAAATATTCAGTGGGCCTTATACTGCAGACCAAAACCTGGCAGGTAGAAACTTTTTTGTCGTATGCACTAGGTGGACAACTCCACTGGAATGGATAGGCGCCATCTTGAGGTCTGGTGTTTAGTTATTGTTTGTTATGTCATTTTACGTTGCATAAATTAGCCTAGCAGCTAGAGGACTTTTCCTCTACTTATATAAAGCTGGAAACGACAGCAACATTTAACAAAGGTAACGTTACAAATATAATTCACAAGGTTCACAGACAAAACAGATGTCTTATACTGTACTAGAAACGTTTTCCCCATGAAGACAACATGCTAACACTACTAGCATAAGCCTATGGGTGCATTTGGAAGCACTCACTCCGAGTGTCGGAGCGCACTCTGGCACAAAGTGGACTGTTCATTGATTTTGAAACACTGTTGGAATGTACTGTTTGGTTATGCAGAACACCACACTCAGAGCAGCAGAGCGCCAAGCAGAGTAAATGTGTGATCAATTTGTGGTTTGTTAATTCATGTAGAAATAGTATGTTTTTATTAGGTGTGGAGTGTTGTATTGGATTTACGAATACACTCCCATTGCATTAATTAGCCTTGCAGATTTTTTCTGTTATGAAGCCAGGATAAATCACACACAAAACTTTAAATGCTGTTTTGTGGGGGATTTATTGTCTTGGTAAACAATTTTTCCTGTTTTTTTTAGCTGTGAAATAAAAGTTAAGATAAGCTTCATTTCCCCTGCAGGAAATACTAAATAGAGTCCTGCATCAGATCGGGTAACCTGAAAAAAGCTGTAAAGAAAAATAAGATAAATTCAGTGGTTCGGACACGTGTAAAAATGAACTACACGTGGGCAAAGATGTGCAGTAAATATATAATATTTTGATATCTAAATCACTGTTATCAAGCTGCAATTCCTTTTATTTTGAAAGTCAGTAACACAAGTCGAACCTTTGACCCCGTCGTCACATTCGTCACCAACGTGGAGGACTCAAGTGATTACTGCAGACCAAGAATTAGGTAGCAGACTACACAGAGATCAAGACACCCAAGGAGGATGCTTGTGAGGTTTTATGGTGTTGGAAGGAGCATGCTAAAATGGTTCCTAACCTTGCAGTGATTGCACAGAGTATCAAGCGCAGCCTGTGAAAGAGCCTTTTCCTCCGCTGGATTTGTAATTCAAGAACAGAGAACCCAGCTTAATGTGAGTGACAGTAGTCTGCATGTTTCAGCGGGTTGGGTCATGGGAGTTTGTTAACGGGTGGCTCTGACTTAGACATAATGTAATGGATGGGTTCTGGTACTGAGCTTTGCAGGTATGGGCGGGTGCAGGTTTTTAAAAATTGACCTATACAGCACTGTGGCCACTAGTGAAGCGTATGATAGATTGGATGAATGAATGAATGGTAGTTGTACCTGTCTGTGCCTATCATTTCGAAAGAGCAAAGGCCTGTAGGGTAACGCCAACAGTCATGTCATCTGCCACTTCAACCAATGGTGTAACTTCATCACGTATTTACATCATTTATTTACAGGCTTTCGCATTTATAGGGCTGTCCTTGCATTCTGCATTTCAGCCAAAAAATCCATAATAAACATGAATAAACTGAGAGTAGCTTTGAAAGGTTTTGAGGGATTTGTTGTAGTTAATTGGAAGTTACAATTGTCATTTTCCTTTCTGTTTGATAACTCAAATAGTTACACAACATGTTTACCCCATACTGCATGTTTAAAGTATTTATTTAAAGTGCTATACCTCTATGAACCTCTTCATAATCGACTCTTTCACAGTCATGGATGTGAGAAATGCCTGTGAAGCTCTGTAACATTTGCATTGTTGACTTGCCCCTTGTCATACCCCTCTACTTTATTTATAGAGGAGTGTGCCTAATCTAGCATGAAGACTTAATCCAGATGTAGGATTATGTGGGGGAAACGTGTCGTAATTCTCACAATCTCCACTTCCATCTCAGGGCAAACATTATACATTTTCCCTTAGATCAGGTTCTGTTCATGTAAAGCTGCTCAGTAATGGACTGGCCGTCTCGGGTCACTGGTCAGATTACATGGCAGCAATTCACACTACAGCTGAAGGACAAATACCTGCAGTTTAGGTTACAGTGTAACCGAGGGTCTGATGCCGTGTGTGCGGATGTGAGATGTGTGTTAGTTGTTAAAATGTCTTAAAACCAAAATCTGACTTCCCATTGAAGTGAATCCTGAATGTGATTCTGATTAAGTTGCATTTAGCAGGAGGCGTGTTAACTTAATAGAAATAAGAGACAGTTTGTCCCAGCTCCTAATCTGTGATGTAACACTCTGGCAGCTCAGAGGGCTCCAATGTACTTCAAAATGAATACAGATCTGGCGTGTTCTCAAAGGAAACTGCCGCTGGGCACAGTTCATATATTTCCTGCATCCTGCATAGATGGATAAGTATTAGAGTTATGATAACAGAGCGTACATCAGAAAAAAGTACGTAGAGTCCTCTCTGAGTTTGGAATGAAAACATAAATACTAAATAAATCATGCTGTATAATTGTTGTATTCACACTTATCTCTCCTGAATCCAACACAGTTCAACCTCCAGCTTTATAACACCAGCACCATGACTCTCCTTTATCTCATGAAGGATCATGATAATACTTCAGTAATACTTAGAGGCGAGAGTGCACTGCAGCAATCCAACCCCAATGTTACCCCTTTTCCACATTAGCTCTGGCTTTTGAGCTGGCTCCATTCAGGACTGTAGGGACCTTGGTGCTCTCTTGCAAACCAGGCCACGTTTCCACCAGTTTTGATCAGAACCATTGTGATCAAGGATGTGTCATCAATGGAGGTCATTGCACAATGCACAATGAAAGTAAACAGTAGTAGTAAGATGGGTCACATTGATTATCTGTGAACTTTTGTCCTGTTATTTGTTTTTATCCAAAAACAAGCATGGACCAACTATAAATCAGCCAGTGCATGCTCTTTTATTCCAATGATTTCTTGCTTAACGTCTCTACTGTTGCCTGCTCCATCCTCTTTTCCCAACCCATAGAATATGTTCGCAATTCAGGTAAGGGTACACCTTTCTTGGTTCCAGCTGACCACCAACTTTTTGGGTCCCAAGCCAATTAATTTTTGTTTGAAATGCTCAAAACAGTTCAACATTGACCCTTCGCTAAGTCCTACCCAATCAAAACGTAGCATCAGGCCGGCTCAGTCCAGGGTCTGACAACAACACAGCTGTGCTCCATTGACTCTAATGCAGTCGTTTCAGATTTCCTTCATTTTCAGGCTGGTTTACTGGCCTACTGAATGTATACCCATGCTGCTTTTGCTTTTTAATGTGAAACAAAGACCGACCCTGCTGTACAGGAACCAGTGAAGGGAAGCAGGGAAACTTTACTGATGTTTGACTTCCCCTGGGGATCCTTGCCTCAGTGGGTGGAGATCCAGGTGCTGGCAGCGGCAAAGGGTTGAAGCCAAACGCCGTTCATCTGCACACACTGCGATGACACACAGCTGGTTCAATATCAGCAAAGTTTCCCTTTATATTCATTGTCTTCTGTGGCGATCAGCAGTGATGTGGTGGTTCACTTTTACACTGTGATCTGTAGCCTATAGTTGGGCTTTAGCTTCTAACTATCTTTGTCTTTTTAACCTGTTGTTGCTGCTGAGTCAGTTTGACATCCTGGATATATCCTTCAAACACAGACTGTAGACCCCTCTGTCTGCTTCTCTCTGGAATCACTGTTTCATTTTTCCAAAAATATAATATTTCTTCAGGGAGTGCAGTTAGTTACAGTGTGGGCTCCATCAATAATTGCATTCATCTGCAGTTGGATGGCGAGCACCTCTGTTTGGAAACTCCTGAGGAACCACTTTATTATCAATATACCTATGAAAGCCATCTATCATTTGAATGCCATAGGTCTCAAGTTTGTGGTTGTAAAGTTTCATGAGGCTGCGATTATCCTAGAGGTCACTATAGGTTATTTTATACAATGACGTCAAGTTTAAAAAAATCACATTTGGGCTCATTGAGGCCACAGTTTTCCAGTCAGACCCAATTTATGCAATTCTTTACCAGCAATAAGCTGAAACAAGCTGTAAATACAACATCAAATGTACAGTGTTATCACTTTACGGTAACTATTTTCAGAACTGGACATGATGAGGTGAATCAGCTTTCATGTGACATATCAGATCTACATCACCTGAAATAAGTAGAACGCTTACGCTCTAGATCAGAGTCTTGTAATTTACCAATTGGTGTTCCTAGGAAAATGGAGAGCCAAGGCACGCACACACACACACACACACACACACACACACACACACACACACACACACACACACACACACACACAGAAAATCATTAAATGAGCTTAGATCCTGGATGCCAAAACACACAAATCACACATACCACCACCGCCAACAGTGGGGTACACCGAAAGGAAGTTTGACCACAGTTAGTATGAATGAAAGAATGACTCATACATATTACGACACTTAGTCCGTGACGTAAATCTTAATTTTATCATTTGATCTATTGTGCGTAGAAACACGGACTTCTCTCATTGGTTCAGCCTGGGTTTTTATGTCATTATGATGTGGTCTACAAAAACAGTACTGATATTCTGAGAAGTCCCTGCTGTTAGGATACATGACTCATAGGATTTATAGTTATTTTCATTTTTCGTTTTTAAAATCTACAGGTTGTAAGACTGAAATAAAAGCAGCATGTCTCATTGCATACATGGCAACATTGATTATGGCATCATGTGTTTCTTACAATCAACACTCTTCCATTTTATCTGATGACTTCAGTAAAGTATTGTGTAGCTTTATTTCTCTTAAATGATGATTCTGTCATCACATTTTATACATTTTACTTTGTCATCTGAAAAATTCAGAGAAATCTTTTTTTTTCTTTTTCGTTTCTCTCTCCTTCCCGTCCTCTTTGATTTGCTGAGGGGCATTTGACAGCAGGTCGACAGGGTCGGCTTCAGACGCAGTCAGGGTGGCTCAGAGGGTCGCGATGATGTCCGTATAGACTTCCCAGCACTCGAGGAGGCAGTTTGGCGCCACGTTCAAAGTGCTCGCTTGTCGGTGTGGAATGTTTGGCGGGCGAGGTGCGTACGTTTGAAGTGTGTGTTTGTTTCAGCCGAGTAAAAATAGCCGTTGCAGGCCAGGTGGGCGTGGCCGTTTGACACCACAGTGGCCTGGGTTATGTGCACACTGGCCAGACATACCAAGCTTGCAGCCAGGTGCTCCAGCCAGCTCGCAGGAGGGCTCGTGGGAAACAGTTAAGATACAGATGGCACATCAGGGCACAGCTACGTGCTGGAGACACTTATCAGTCTCACCAACATACATCTGTTAATTTTACTTTTTGTACTTGGGGAGCAATGTCAGCCAAATTCATCAAATGTAACATGGATATACCTCTTTAGACCTCCGTCTCTGTCTCTGTCTGCTTGTGTATGTGTGTGTTTGTCTCTCTCGCTGTCTGTATAGACACGACTGACAAATATATGGAAACATGAGATGCATATTCTATCATTTATCATAATCACATCATTCATATCCTATTTAACATACGCTTAATTTAATTTACAATACATTTCAGCGTGTCTTCTTGCCAGATTTGCTTGTGGCTCCCGGAAAATATAGACCAGACGCAGAAACTATCGCTGCAGATCGCGAGCCTGCCAGGGTGCTTAGCGCTGTACCGTGTCCAGTGTGAACAGCCAAATCGGTTGACACGGGCGCCGAATGCAAGCGGGCAGTACTCCACGGAAAATAAGCATGCTACGCGGCGCTTCTGCGTCCAGTGTGAACCCAGTGTAACCTGTGTAAGGGCTGCAACAGATTGCTGATCCTGGGGAGCTGGGACTATACAGTCTCCTGGAGCTTGGATTTGTTGCAGCTGCTTACAGGAAGTTACATGTGTTTCAAGGCTCTAGCTTAATGTTAGCTACATTAACATGGACTAACAGCTGTCAGCCTTTAGCTCTGGTTATTAGCAACATTTTTTCTTCATCTCTGAAACACTTTGCTGATATTAACATGTTTTATTTTGTTTATTGTCAGACTTATAGACTGTTTCTGATCAGTTAGTGTTTCTTTTTAGAGTTGCTTTGCAGTGTAGGCAGTTGTTACCAATGCTGGAAAAGCAACTAACAATCTTTCACTGATGCAACATGCATGTGCATTTGTAGAACAGCCATTTTTTCCCAGTGACACTAAATGAAACTGCCTACCCCAGCTTTAATGATAACTTTGTGTACTTAATTTAATGAATTATATTAAGCACCTTGGCATGGACAGTGGTACAGATAATGTTTTTATTGCTTGTAGTTTAATATTATTATAATCATTATTATTAAAAATAAGAAAGTTCCATTGATCTGTTTCCTGCCTTATTTGATTTTCTCATGTCTTGTCATGTGACTGTGACTCAGTACAGTTAAGATCAATACAATGTATATTTTTATATTATCTCTTGAGTTAAGAATTACCGAAAATCCTGGGCTCAGGTGTGTAAGGTTGCACACAGGTACTATAAACTTAGAGGGAATCTAAGCAGTCCCTGGGCATAGGGGAGCAGTGAGAAGCTGATGGGAGAGGAGCAGCAGTGTTAGACAAACAGTAGCCTCGTATCCAGGTAACGCCGCAGGAAAGGGGTCGATGGGGACTTTGAGACCCTGCTGCTACAGGATCATTTCAAGTGGAACCCCTTGTTGAGGAAGGACAGTTACCATGGGTTCATTCACCACATATACCACACATTATGTTCCCAGATACACTGTTCACACACGTCCGCATAAACATGCATGAACATGTGGGCTGACACAAACGCACGTGCGAGCTCTTGACACAAATATGCTCGATACCACAAAACCCCTCGAGTCATATCTAGGTGCCTCATTGAAAATAAACACTCCAGGCCGTTCAATTGGCAGATAGAAATTTACCTTGGACAGCAGCTGTTTGAGCGGCGCCAACTTTAGCACTTTGTCATGAGAATCGTCAACATGGCTCAAAAAGAATACAAGAAGCAGCATTCTCTATCTGCCTCTTTCTTGTGTTTGTGTGTGTGAGTGTGTGTGTGTCTTTCAGTGTGTGAACAGTCGACAGGGCTACTGGTTAATACACAGCAGTTTCTGGGAAGGGGTGGACCTGGAGTGTAGGCACTGTATGTTTAGTGCGTATAGCCACACAGCTACAGGCTAACTCTGTGCAACCACATACACAGACACATATACACCAATATGTTATACTTGTATGATGAATTCACTGTTGGTTTGGCCGTCTTTATGGGGTTGTCTTTGATAATAATAGCAAGATAAAATAAAAAAGGTATCCTTTGAGTTGTCCTGGGAAAAGGTTGATCTGATAAAGTTTCATTATGCCTACCACAGAGTCCTGCGTGGGTTTATATTTGAAAACCCGCACCTGCCCATACCTGCAAAGCTCAGTACCAGAACCGACCCATTACCCAATATTTTGTCTTAGTCAACATGGAATTATTCTGTGTCCCCTCTTTAGGTGTGTTTTTTTTTTTCATGAATGCAGAGCGAGCAGAGCTCTCCATGAGTGATCAGAGAGGAGCAGCTGCTGCAAGTGAATGCAAACTTTTAGACCCAACAGAATGCGCAAAATGGTCCAACTCCAAAAATGGAAAATCTATATGTGGTGGCAGATTTTTTTAAATGTGGCAGACCGCCACAAATATATAAATATGTAGGAAACCATGAGTAGTGTCCGTTAAGCTGGTCAAACCAGACTAACTAAGGCTGTAGCAGCAAAACCACAGAGTTTATTTACCTAAACAAGGGGAAGTTTTATTCCTTGTGAACTCAGCTTTTCATTTGTTATAAGAATGCATGTTATTTCTTCTTTGGAAGGTTTCAAAGCATTGTTTTAATATGCTGATGTCTGGCAGGTAATGTTTACTGCAGCATATTAGCAGGCTAACATTTCATCCTTAGGGGAGCATGAATGTGTAATAGACACTCGTGGACTATTATTCCTTCTACCCTATAGTCTTCTGCTACCAGCCCTTTGGTTGAGTCTGCAGCTGTCACTTATCACTATTATACAAGTAAAGCACCATTTGGATTATATATATACAGTCAGAGTAAGGCTGTCAGAAGTGTAAATGAGCAGTCTATGTGGAGCATCTGTGTGAGCCAGCAGTAAATGGGAACACTCAGTCAGAGGCAGAGTTTAAGCTTATCTTTATTGTATAAACGTGTAGAAGCACATCACTTGCTTGGCTGAACTCTCAGACAGAGGTGATCCAGGCTTTACTCTTTGACCTCAGATAGCGCAGGGCTACATGCTTTTAATCCCAAAGCCCAATTATACTTGTTCATGCTCTGTTGTGCATATACACACATGCACAGGCTCAGTGAGAGAGCACTATAGGAAGCTTATCAGTGTCTGCTAAGTAACTTTGACATTTCACAGAGCTTCACCTGGTGCAATGACATCACAGCGGTGCTCTGTGTCCGTCTGTGTATACAACCTCTCCAGGGTCAAGAGGTCAAACAGGACTTCCTAGCAATACTGCTAACTACCATGTGGCCCAGTTGCCAAAAAACAGGTTCCAGTTTGCTTGGGTCAAGGGTCAGAGGTCAAACATCTTGATTACATCATCTCGGACAGATCGTACCGCAAAACACACACACACAAAACATTTAGCGGTCTCCACGGTGACGGTGTGTCCATGCACACACCGTACAATCACACATACTTTCCAAGTGCCTTGTTAAAGCAGCAGTGCTACCCCATACCACCAATGCTACCACCGTGCGCTCCGAAAACAATGAGGATGGGAAGGGGCCCATCTCCATGGCAACGCCATGTCCACTAAGCATATCAAAACATTCTGCCGAGATTCCTGCCACATTCCTCCTGCCAATCAAAGAGGGGAGAGATGGAGAGATGACAGAAAGAGGGAAGAGTATGAAACATCTCCATTGGGTCATGTTCAGTGTTCTCTGGCTTATTGATGGAAAATGCTGCACTTTCACAGATTTTACAGATTTTTCTTGAAATTCAGACATTTATTATTCATCCTGTAAAATTTTTGTTTATATTTCAGGCCAGCCAGGTCGGGTGAGGGTTACATACATGTGCATGCTTTAAAATGAAACAAATGGCATAAAAATAACACAAAAAATGAATGCACAAAGACAGATAAAAGGTTAAAAATGACTTATTCATCACCTCCACCAAAATAATATTAAACTATATTTACAGTTGCAAGAATATACATCACAAAAACATACATATTTGACATTAAATTTAATTGTGTAGTATTACTATTAATATCATACATCAACCCAGTTGCCTGAAGAAAATGTTTGCATTGCATGTTTCTCTAAAATCAGCTTAAAACAAGTTTACGTGCATCTCCCAAATCTATATTCAGTGTGTATCCCTTAATCTACACCTCAGACGCCTCAATCCAAAAACTTAAATCCAAGATCTTCCTCTTGATCCTGATCTCCTGAGCACATCTCCATCACATGCCTCTCCTTTTACCTGATCACCTGTCAGTGTGTGATGAAAGCATGTCCTGTCAGAAGAGTTGAAAGGTTACAGTGTCGCAGCCCAGGGGTCAGGGACTGCTGGGAAATGGGCCGGGGCAAAGCCGTTGTCGGACATCTCGGTGCTACCACTCCTCGCACATTCCTCACGTGCCACTTCCTGTCCATCAAGACAGACGTTGGGAATGTGGAGAAAGGAGGCGCTGCCGTCTTCATGGCAACCGGAGTAAGCGAATGTCAAAACACTGAGCTGCTTCAACTGGGGCATTGTGTGAAATTCACATAAGCAGACATTGTTTCAGTGTGACAGTGTTTTCTTTTCAATTCTCTGGGATCCAAAATCATCTTGTGGACTTAATGATGGCTCAGCACTTTGTGACGTTGTCCAATCATGTTGATCTGAGGAAACTGTGATCCAAAATGAAGGTTTTATTACCTTGATACTTCCTGAGTCTTCCAGCTCTATTTTGGCACTCCGTAATCACTGCTCATTAAGCAGACTGATGTCAGGAAAATCTAACAAGGGCTTTACTTCCTCCTGGAGTTATCTGCACCATACATGTCATACATTTGTGCACTTACAATTGCTCCTTCATCCTTATATTACAGAGGATTTAACTGTGATGAGATCTCCAGTCTTCATTTTGAAAAGGCCACAATACCTTTGTGACAATGGGAGACTGCGTAATAGAAGCGTTCGGAGTCGTTCTTGCATTCTAGTTTGTACGCGGATATTTTGTAAAATGCACCAGATGTAGATGCAACAGCATCTGTAATGATGATTTGTCTTGTTGTCCACAAGTTTCAGCCATTCTCTGGGTGAGTTTTGTCTTCATGTTAGAGAAGAGTTTGTCAGTCGATGTTGTTGTGTTCCACTATAACATTGCGCAGAACAAAGTGAGTTTGGTGACATTATGCAAGTGACTGCTAGGACTGGTGAAACTCTCTGAAAATGATGTTTTAGTGATCGGACAAAATTGCTAGGTCATTAAGAATTTTGGGAGATTGGTTGAGGGCACATCCGCACGAAGCCTTGTCAAGGTGAATTTGCCAAAGTTTTTAACCGGTTCGGCCTTACATCCCAACGAAACCGGTGTTTTCGGAGGTCGAAACCGGATCTTTTTGAAGCGAGGTTCCAGAGTGCCACCTTTGCATCTTTGTGCGCCAATGCGTGATTTTTGGCCGGCAATGATGTCATAGCCCCACCTTTCTAACCTCTGACTTAACCCCGGCAGGAAGCTGTCCCAACAACAACAACAACAACAACAACAACAACAACAATGGTGGATTACGGACTCGTGTTCCTGCTACAGAACCTGCTGAGCCTATTGGGGCTTCTACAGCAAAATCGTCTCCGTGTCTTCCTCTCTGGTTTTTAGTGGTGCTCCATCTCCTGGCTGGCATATATACTGCAGCCTTTTTATGCAGTTTCAGTGGCTTGAACCGGCTTCATTTTGACGCCTGTATTCTCGAAGTCGGCGCCATGTTTACAGAACACTATTGCAAAAGACAAGCCTTCGTGTGGATATTGCCTGAATTTGCACTATTTGTTGCAACTGCAATATGTTCATTTCAACGTTGTGATCATTACTGCCCACGTACTTTCATACATCCTTTATGTTGGCATAGATACGGCCAACAGATGGCACTAGAGGGCGGAGTCAAAAGGTTCACACAACAACAAACATGGCGACGGTGAATGAGCTCATAATAATGTACTTCATAACGGAGGTAGCGCTGTGGACGGTGGTGGTCCGAGAATTCTTTTCGATATATAACAATGTAACGTTCCACCATTTTGTCATGTCCTATAGTTGTATCTCGCTTGAACCATGCTACACTGCCCCCACGATCTTTAGTGGAACTGCTCCATTTTGTCCATACCTGTAAGCTTTCAGAAAAGCATGGACACAGTCAATCAGTCAAGGCTCCATCTATGTCCGTGTACGTATTTAACATTGAGCATAAATGAGCCATTAAGCTGCTGCAGTCAGGAACATCCACCAAAGCTAAAAAAAAAATGAACATTAAAATCTCCTTTTGGGGGGGACTAGAAAGTCAAGGAGGAAGAGAACTCCTTTGAGCGGCATGAGACGAGGAGATGAAAGGAGGAGAGAGGAGGAAAGAGGGGCCACGCGTTCATCAGTCTCAGCCTCCGTGATCACAGGGCCCCCGCCGAACAATGGCCCCTGTGTGCATGCGCGAACGTGTGTGTGTGTGTGTGCATCATCTCCGATAAGGCAGCCTCGCTCTTCGTCTCCTCTGTGTTTCTCCTCGTCTCCTCTCTCTTCTCATGCCCCCTTGTTGCTGCTCCCTCTTCCCTCCTCCTCTGTTCTCTTTGTCTCTGGTGCTCAGAGGCCTCTGCACAGATGAAAGGGAGAGAAGATAAGGGCAGGTAAGAGAGTGCAGGAAGGGAAAAACAGCAGAGAGGAAAGTGATAAGGAAGGAAACAATGAGGGCTTTGATAGCATGTGAGCTACTGTTTGCATATATAGATTTGGGCATGTCGGGCCCTGCAGAGATGTATATAATCTTATATCTGAGCCTTTTTCCATCTCCAGCACGTTAAAGCTGGACAGATGAACTGATAGGGGAAGGAGAGGTGAAGATATAAAAACGTGACTTCCTGTTGACCTCTCATCTCACCCCTATTAGCCTCTTTCCCCTCTTTTTTATTAGCCCTTACTCATCCTTTAAAGCCAGCCTTTCTCCTTTAGTCATTACCTTGCACGAGAAGAATCCTGCTAACGCACACACACACACACACGCACATTAACTCACCTGTTTCTCCCATTTGGGCCTCTGCAGCCTTTCAGCTGCCCCGGCCTTCCTCTCCCTGTCCCTGCTGGGTGTGGTTTTCCAATCTGTCCTGCTTTAGCCATTACAGCCTCACCCACCCAAAGTCAGGCCAAACATCCACCTGCCACCAATGTGTGTGTGTGTGTGTGAGAGAGAGAGAGAATATGCCCGACTTTCCCAGAAGGGGCATTAAAATTTTATCTCATTCGAATCTGTGTGTTAAAGGAGCGAGTGTGGGTGTTTGCGTGGATGTGTATGTGAGGGAGAATGGATGGGATTTGCGAAGCCGCAGCTGGGGAAAAAAATTTGGAATTGGACAAAACAAACAGGAGGAGGCTTGTCACAAAAGCATTTCCTTGACCAGCGCTTGAATCCACGTGATGATGTGTACATCCCAAAGTCTGGCTTGTATGAGAAGACAATGGCATCTCTATTACATTAGTGTGTGTGTGTGTGTCACAGGTGGGATACACACTGCTAGACATTCCTGAGGATATGGAGGAAGAGCAGCCTCAGGGTTAAAGCTGACTCTGAGATGATGAGAGTGTGCAGATATCTGCAGATATAGAATACAGTTCTGATGTGGGGAACTATATTATAGCTTGTGATTTATCATAAAAGAGTTTTCTTTTAAAAAACAGCTGCCTCTACTCTGAGCTTTAAACATCTACCTCTGACTGTCTTTATTGTGAATAACTTTGGCTTCAGCTTTAGAGAATAAGAGGAGAGAAACACACATCAGGGCGAGTGGTGAGAGCAAAGTGAAGCAAGGCCTCTGGACAAAATTCTCAGTATTTGCTGCCCTACTTTCAGGCAGCTGCTCCTTTGTGCCTCCTGGTGTTGGTTCCACTCAGACACAGCAGGGCGCTGCAGTTCCTCCACCAGCCTGCAGGAGGGAGCCTGAGCAAAGAAATGCTGCCTGGAGCTGATGGTTGATGTGTTTGTGGCTGTCCAGCAGGTGAGGCTCTCTGAATGGAGGTGAAAGTTGGAGTTTGTCTGCAGTGTGACTGAAGGAAGGAAAAATATATTCTCTAAAAAGAGGTTTTCTTTGTATTCTGTGCATTAGCATTTATTTGTTCATCATACCAGTTTTACTGCAAATATATCCAGCAATCAACATAACTGAGAAAATCTAAAGACAAACTCAGATGGAGGTTTATATCAGGGGAGAAGATCAAGCCATTGTCTGCATGAGAGTATGTGTGTGTGATAGTGTGAGCTTTGTTTTAAGGACAGTATGTGGAGTTTAGGCCATGCACAGCTGCATCAGGGAGTTCAACTTACGCTGCAGACATCAAACAAACCTGAAGTGAGTCAACCTAATGATTTGCGCCAATACTAAGCAGCTCCAGCTGTCACCTTCATCTCTGATTAAAGTGTCTGTTTACGAAGAAGAAAACAATAAGAAACTTGGACATACCAAGTTTGATTCATCAACCTGTTCAGGTGCTTTGCAAATTGTGACGCCCCTCCCACTGTCTTGCAGAATGTGCCAGCCAGCCTCATCAGGCAGGTGGCTGGCATGGGAGGGTCGTTTCCTTGATTAGGCTCACCTGGGCTTCCAGGCTATAAAAGCTGCCTCCTCTGTTCACTTGGTCTCTCTCTTCCTGCGGCTGACATCTACTGGGCATCATTACTTTTGGTTTGCACCTTCAACACCTCCACAACACACCTGACACACACACACCCATGCATGGCTTTCATGACTGACTTTGCTGACCTACACACTCCATCGGTAATTTTAGTTTAATAAATTCTGCTTGTTTTAAGTAAATCTCTTGTGTGGACTGCCTACTTGTTACATTCACTGAGCCAGTTTGTAACAAAATCTACAAAGACCGAGAGAAACCAACGTCTTAGGACTTTTTGGGCATTTAAAAATGAAATTACAAGTTGCTTCAGTGCCAAAAATATGTTTTTTATTGCATTTAGAACCTAAATTTTTCTGGATTTTGACTTGTTCAAAAACATTCACTGGATTTTATTGATAAATTCAACTTTTAATCTAACTTAATTGCACCCTTAAAGAAGTAGTTCACTGTTGGAAGGGTGGTCCTTTCATGAAAATAGGACAGTCTATGCAGTGAGAAAATGTAGGTAGCATTTCAGTAGGCTTAACTATTGAATTGTGGGTAGTTAAATCAGGTCTGGTGAATTGTGAACAGCCCTAGCACTCCCAGGAACATGCACGCAAAGTCCACAAGTCTGTAAGTCCAGACAATTCGCTTTAGTCCAAGTTTCCTGTCCACAAAACAATATGGCGGTAACAAACAGTCTTGCAGTACAGTCGAACAGTGAGCTAAAATATGTGTCTGAAAATATCTTAGATGAGAAACAGGTGACGCAGTGACAGAATCTTGTTTCATATGTGATCAGCGCTGCCTAGTTTTCAAATTTAATCTGAGTTTTCTTGATCCGCTTCTATTCAGTTTGTGTCCTAATGCTCAAGTACACTGTATAGTTTGGCCAACAAAAATCAGATTATTGTTTTTGAGTTGGAAGATGAGCAGGGAGATCTGGCTACTGGTAAGATGGAGGAAGGTTTACCATTGTTTATGTACACATACTACCCATATTGTTGTCATACAAAGCTAGTTGAAAATCAGATCAGCAAAGTATCCCTTTAAGTTTCCCTTTAAGTTGCCTCAGTGCCAATTTCCCCCTGCTGTCTCCATGAACTATGCTCTCTTTAGCACACTTCTTTCCTAACCTTTTTATGTCATTCCTATCATATCTATCATTCCTGGTCATTCTCAGCCTGGCTGTTGCTTCCTTCCATCCCCCTGAAGTCAGAGAGGCTTCCTCCCGTGTGAACTCTTATCGGCGCCTCTTCCTATCTTCTAAGATGTCTGCGTTTACTCTGAATTCAACCTTCTGGAAGCTGTAAAGACCCAAACCCTTCCAGATGTGAATGACATAATATTTGTCTTTCGGGGAGTTATGGGTTTCACAATTAGACGCCGTAACAAATTAACACGCCAAAGTCGAAAGCATCTGTTTGTCTCTGTCCTGGTGTGACCTGCTGTTTGAGTCGCATGAGGACATCTTGGCAGTGAAACCCATTTCCAGCCCAGTTTCTCATGTTTCTTACAGACATGAATTCTCATGTGGCAAACACAAACAGTACAAAACACTAACAGTGGGTTCACCAATCACTCGCTGACACTGATGCAAACTGCAGTGTGGTTTGCACAAACGCTGAGCAAAGAAAGCAGCAATAGCGTGCTTCTATTTTACTGTTTGTCAGTTGAAAATCTTTAAAATTGAGAGGCCAGGAGACGAACTGATTACAAAAGTGGACATATTTATGCACTTTTCTTACATGAAAGAGTGGCCCCTCCTGCAACACTGTCTTAGACGCATACCACATGAAGTATTGTGTAAATATAGTTAATCGGGTGACTAAGCCTGCTGATGGGCCTAGCATCAGACAAAGCCAACAACCTCCCCACGAATAGATCCTCCAGCATCTGCTGACAGCTGCAGTATGTGAAGGGTATGTGGTCTGTGAGACATACAGGCTCTTAGTGTGACTTATTTGAAGAATGAATGGGTTCACTGAGTGCTTTTTGCATCTTGATTGTGCTAACAAAACTGTTGTCTCAGACTGGTCCTAAGGAGGACACAGAAGATAAGGATTAAAGAGTGACGTGAAGAAGGAAGTGAAGAAATAACTTTGGGGCACAAACACTGATTTTTAATCTCTCTGTAGAGTCATGCAAAGAGAGGAGAAAAGAGTTTTAATCTCACTTGTGCCTGCACTCGTTGGACTTCCTGTGACCGTTGCCTCACTGGCCTACTGACAGACTTCCACTCAGCAGACTTAGCTGTGCACTTTCCACTGTTATGCGTGCCAGCGCACACCAGCTGGAATAAAGCAGGATACAATTAGCGTGCATTGGAGGAATCTGAGTATACAGTTACAAACTGCCTGTTGATTCCAACTATTTCTTTTCACCTGACACTAACTGTTACACCTCTGCCTGATCATTTTTGTGGTTTGTCTGCCAAATGAAGGGACTGACAGGAGCAGGCAACACCTAACAACAACATACTTTTCCCCCTGGCATGTTTAACTGATGGGTCATGCACAGACTTATCTGTTGAGGGACAGCACTGTTCAAAAATAGCGTGCTCAGAGCTAATCAACAGATGTTTACCACGTTATCTAAGAGAAAAAAGTGGTGCTTTTCTATGACTGACCTGTGGGGGGAGCTCTTCACATATAGACATACAGAAACAATACTGGAGGTGTGAGGAAGAAAGGGACAAGGGAAGAAAGAAAAGGATATTACATACTTCCTTTGGTCCCCTCATTTTTGACCTCACTCATCATCCACAAAACATCATCTGATATCATCATCTTGGTCACAGCAGCCCTTAGAGAAACTCTCATAGTATCACTTTTTGTTTCTTGCCCACAATGGTCCAAAGAGTCATGAAAGCTCATCATTGTGCATTGTGACGACTGTCAGGAGACGCCGCTCCACTGAGCGCATCATCCAGGCCTTCAGAATAATGCTGTGTCTCATAAGCGTCTCGCAGTTCATCACGGTGACACAGCTTTGGAGTATTGGATCAGTCTGCTGTAGTGATGTAAGGAGCCAAACTGTCCCTCAGTAAGTCATGCCACTGTCTCTCGTGTGACAGCCAGCTCTGGGTGTCCATTATCTGTTGGGAGAACCGGGTGACGACAGCGTCTCTGCCTTCCTCCCCCCTCCCAGGGGAGCGGTGACATAATGGGAATCTCCCCTATGCCAGGCAGGATGACCCAAAAGCTGACATCAGACAGCAGGGAGGGAGCAGAGGAGGATGATTCCCTCTTGGTTGTCATGGTGCTGGACAAGTGGGTGCACAGCATATCGTGAAGTTTAGAGATTTTTGTAACTGCTTGGTGTGAAAAGGCTTGGAACATGTTCTCTGTGACAAATGTCTAATGACAGCTGGGACAAAAGAAGAAGAAACTGCCCAGCAAGGCACCACCTTCATACTCTTGGAGTCAATTTCTGGCTTTGCTAGTCTGGTCCAATGTATGAGCTTTATCAGCAACCTGTGCCAATGGCATCACGGCACAAGAAGAACTGATCAGAAGCAGGAATTAAAGGCAAGAAAGAAAAGATGATTCACAGTCCTTGCAACAGCACTGTCTGATCAAAGTGCTCTTGGTACTGAATGGCTTGCCGACACCATCTTGGCTCTGGATGCATAGTCAGCTGTAGGGTTGGGTACCCTTCACATTTGAACAAATACCAATTACAATACCTAGAATTTGGTACCGATATCCAACAGTACCTTTGATCGATACTTTCTCCATAATAACAAAACTTACCTGTCTTAACAAGCTGCAGTGGTGACTCAGTAGACTAACATGCAGTTCTGCTACTCTGCTCTTTCCTAATCGCACAAAGAGCTAAGCTTCTGTCTCTTGTCAGTCTGCTTGTGTGTGTGTGTGGCTGTGTGTGTATGTCTGTGTATTACTATTACACATTACTGAAATAAAAACAAAACAATAGACTAGACGCTGCCAGCCTTGGAGCTCTATGGCAGGCTTCCAGGCTCCAGGAAGGCATTTACTCCTCTTGTCTAAACCCGGCGTTCTCACCCAAGTGCCCTCTCAGGTACCAACGTTTGGCACAGATGAATTTAAAGTGAATCGGAACTCAGTGGTGCCACCAAAATTTGGTCAGTACCCAGCCCTGGTAGCCAGACCAGCTGTCTGGAGTGCTATCTGGGAGATGGGCCAACCTGTGCCGATGGCATCATGGTGCTAACTCCAACTTGCATTAGTAATACCAGCAAAAAATCCAGTATCTTCTACACTGTAGACAGTATGGACAAATCTACAGTTAGCACATGTGAGGGCTGCTCTTAGAGTCAGACTTTTCCTGGGAAGGGTGAATATGTATCTTGTAGCAAGAAGTAGCTATTTCAAGACCATAGTTGGTGGTGTTGTGTTGAAGTGTCCAGTTGATGGGGTTTCTTTCATACTTTGTATCTTGCAACAGGCTCCATAGAACGAGGAAGTGAAGGAGATGTGGGTTTAGTCAATATGTAGGAGGACTTCTGCTTCTTGTAACAGCAGTCACAACCCCATTTCTTAATCTCTGCAGGATGTATGGATGATGGTGAACCGCATCTTACTGTGAAGGGCGTGTAAAAAACACCCTTGCATGTGAAGTCCTACTGTTGCCAACAAACACACCATCCTATCCATGAGACACGACCCTCAGACATAAACATCCCTCGCCCCCGACACACACACACCTCAGTCACACACACTGAAGCGGAAGAGAGCAGCAGTGTGAGGAGTGGGCTGCGTTGGCACCGAGAGCTGCAGCTGTGAAAACAGGCAGTAAGTGATGTCAGAGCAGCAAGGGACTCTGGGAAGCAAGGCCACTTTGAAGTGTTTTGTGGTTTTATGGCAGCCCTGAGAGAGGGCGGCGGATTTGAAGTCAAACTGAGTGTGTGTGTATGTGTGTGTGTGTGTCACACATACACAAAATGCCAACATGAGGAGTGAAGTGAGGCTAATCTCTCCTGAGACAGAGAGAGAAATATGGGAGGTGAAGAAAACTATGTCCAGGTAAATTCCCCACATTGCAGTCGGCAGTTTGGCCTCCAGACAGGTCCCAAGTTCTGCAGGTGCAAAGTTACAACTCTCCCTTTTTCCCCTTCCTTTCTCACTCCCTCCATCCCTCCACCCCCCTCCTCTTTCAGGGAAAGCACAGCGGAGGGCAGCAGGGGCACAGTGCCAGATGTGCCAAGTCATACCAGCAGACAAGCTCAGGATCAAAGCGCATGAGGTCCAGGAAGGGAAGTACATGCATACGCCATATATGAGCAGACTGGAAAAAAGAAAGTCCAACACTCTCATGTTCTCGTTCTTACACCTCTTTCTGAGCTAGAAAGGAAACTTTGCAACATTTCCCAAATTGCAATTAAAGGAACCTGCTACAGTTTCAAGACCAAACATTGCCACACTGGCTCACCGCACACTCATCGTATTTTCCATCCCATTAGTCGATGTTAATGAATATCGGATTATTCCAGACTGAGGCCTGATCCCGACTGCTGACTGAGCAAAGTTCAGAGACTGGGCATTGCTCTAGTTGGCTGATAAACCGGTGTGAAA
Organism: Cephalopholis sonnerati; assembly: GCA_019142605.1. Classification (NCBI taxonomy): domain Eukaryota; kingdom Metazoa; phylum Chordata; class Actinopteri; order Perciformes; family Serranidae; genus Cephalopholis; species Cephalopholis sonnerati. Next base: position 18,117,458 of record JAGQAX010000024.1, read on the forward strand.
TCAGTCTGCGTGCCGGTGAGGTTTTGTAAGACGCCATGTCTGGCCTCCTCCTCGTCATAGTCCTACAAAGTAGAAACTGTCTGGAATTGCACAGGAAGTGCACTGGGTAAATATGTAGCCAGCGCCAGTAGGTGGTTAACTTAGCTTAGCATAAAGACTGGAAACAGGAGAAAGCAGAGGGCTGAACTCAGTAGAATCACACTAGAGCAGAATGATTTCTCCTGCTACCAGGCACTGTGTTTTTAAAAACTAAAACATAGCCACAAATCTTTGATCCACGTCATTCATTACTGGACTTTAATGGTATTAACTTTGTCTTCAGGCTACGGCACAACAAAGTAGAAAAACAACAACAATAAACACAACTAAAATAGACAAAATAAACCCTGTTTTAACTATTTACTTACTTCAGAAGGACGCTTATCAAGAAGAAGTCTACAAAATCAACAGGCAAAATGCGCCTGAATGCTCCCAATATCCCGGTATGACGCAACGTGGTGGACATAACGAAACTGGGTCACAGCCATGGCAGCTGCGCCTGGTGGAATTGTCCCTCCCAGCCTCTTCATAGTCAAGATGGCGGTGAAGATAACAAATACAATTGACTTATTCATCTGGTATCGTGCCTAGCTTTAGTAGATCATAACATATTGGGTATTGATATCATCTGCAGATGCTTTGATTCAAAATGAGATCAGACTTTTCCGTGGATGTCAGTTGTTTAACCAGGATAAAGGTCAAAATGTGGCCTGTAGCAGTAAGGCTTGTTGTTTTTAGCTGAGCCGATTTCCGGAAAACTTGCAGCCTCCAAAGGCCTGTTAAGAGGCTTAAGGAGTCAGCAGTCCACAATGGTATATAACAGTCAATAAAACAGGTTTTTCCAACAGCTGTTATTCACTGCAATGTGCACACAAAACATTAGGCTGATTGGTCTAGTAGTTTGGCTTGTGTCTGGCAGAGATTTAAGAAAACACCTCTAAAGCTCACTGCAGGATTTTGGATATTTTGCCAGAATCCAATATTTAACAACTAATTTGACTGAATACCGATATTGATGTATTCACTTTTTTTCCCACCTAATCGTAGTGATCATTAAGTCTCCTCTGCAGTGGCATTAACATCACATTATACATAAATACTCTTATCGTGATGGCCCACCAGCAGATGGAGACGTGAAATAGAATACTTTTCAATTTATGTAATATTCTTTCATTGTCCAAATTAAGAAAAACCATGTTGGCTAATTCAAATCAGTTCATTTTAAAGCTGATATCAGCCGATACTGATGATGTGCATCCATAAATTGAATCTTGTTTGTTTGATCTGTCCAGAAACAGGAGTTTAGGAACAACAAGTGGTTGTTTTATGAAAGGTTGTTGGGTGGAATTGGGTGGAATGACTACCAACCCCTCATATCGACTCTCCTATCTCTGGTCCCTTCAACTATTTTAGGCTTAAATCAGAAATCTCACCTAAGTCCTCATGCTGTGGAATCTCCATCACGCAAAACGTCACACTTAAAAGATGCCTCAGATTTCTGCATCCATTCCAACACAGAGTCCTGACAATCATTCACAAGGCCTGTGCAGTTGACCTCAACCTTTACTAGAAAGTGGGCGGACGTTTTCCAGCAGGTTGACAGAAATACAGCCCTGGACTCACCTCTTTCCCACCCCTGCGGGCGTTCAATAAACGTCAAAACAAATCATCCCACTTTCATTCTGCGTGACAGTCGAAAAATATGTCTGCTGCTGAATTCCTCGAGGTCTTTTAGCTTTTTTACGCCTGCAACTTAACAGCCTGCTCTAACTTGATAAAGACACTAAATGTGTGAAATGCTCTCACAGGTATGTGCTTTATGTTCCTGGCTGGAGATATGTCAAACATGTGGCTCTGCCAGATCTGCCTCAGGCCTCAGTTTTTTAAGGTTTCTATTTCACAAGCCTGATATGTGTACTAGCATACACCACAGCTGATGGCGCTGAGACATTCTTTATGAGTTGGGGCAGATTAAGTGAGAACCATGTAGACAAAAACATCACTGACAGATATCCTATATGTATTTTGATAGCGTGGGTTATGTGTGTTCATCCGTAATGTAACAAGCAGAAGCAGAATTTATGTTGACATTAATGTTCCTCTGCCAGTAATCTGACAAGTGATTGCACAGAGCTAATGAGATTCTGTTCACTGCTTTTCAAACTATCCGACATTTCTTCCTTTTGTCTTGACCTATAAAAACAGACATGCAAAAGTAAATGCATTCAGCTCAACAACATTTGGACTCAAACAACTCAACCCTCTGATCAGAAACATCAGCTGGAGAAGGTGATCACCTAAGTAACCCTTGATGACTGATCAACGAGTAGCTGAACACAGATTATAAGAGGCCTGCATTCTTAGCAAGGCCTCCGATTCTTTCAGATAGGAGTTGAGACCACACAGCTGAAAGCTTTGTCTTAAACATTCTGCTTGGTTTTGTACTCTTTACATTCCTTTTCTCTCACTTTGCCAACACCTTGTATTTCATCTAACATATATCCGTCACTGCGCTGCTCCTCTTTCCTCCCAAATTCATCTTTCAGGACTTCATTCCAACACATCCTTTCTCTCTTCTCCCTTTCATTCTTAACTCGTTGCCTCAATCCCCCTTCGCCTTTTCATCTCACATTATGCCTCATCTTATACAAATCTGTCAGCACTGCACTGCTCGCCTTTTTCAGTCCCCATGTGCTCCTAGTATGTCTCTTAGCAGAAGAGGAGTATAGGTGTGTTTTCCTGCCCCCGGCTTGTTAGAGAGTGCAAGAGAGCGCTCGCTGCTGTTTTTCTGTGTTTCCAGCTGCATGCTAAGAGGCCGTCTGGCATGTCAATCTGTCAGCATACCCACTAAGACCCGATGGGAGCAGCCAGTGTTTGGGGGATGGGACTTCACTCAGTGACCCTGGATTATCCATTTCAGGGCTTCGATTTTATGTCAAAGTATTTCTGGTTTTTATATCTTTATAAAATTAACAAGAAGGAAAAGATCGGCAGGATATGAACTTACCTCTCAAACTCTTTTTTTTATTCTTCACACAACTAACTTTGTTAGATATAGTGTGCACAGTGAAGTAAACGCTCCCAAAGTATGCACTGACATTGCCATTTGTACATTTTTTGCTTCATTTGAATGAGTAACCACTCTAGTATAACAACATTTCATACAACCCTTGTTCATTTGAGGCATAGCTCAGCTTTCAGGGTATCAACACATCCAACAGACTCTGCTTCCACTCAGGATTTATATTGGATGGGAGACCTAGCATTCACGTTTAATGATTGTCTCCCAATATAACTAAGCAGCTAGATGTTAGCTCATTACTCGCAAATGAGCTAATTTACCATTTCCTGTTGTTTTCCCCCAAGAATTCTTACATGATTTGATAACTATATATAAAGTTTGAATCTTACCTTACTTTACATTTACTTTCCCGGGTGGAACCAAGCTGTATGGATTCAAGAATTTCTATAGGATGCTACTCAACTCTGGCGAGGGGCTAGGTTTGCTGTCTTTGGACTGTTAAGAGACTTACCTAATATTTGCCGATCATCAGGCCTGGGTATGGGCACCAGACTATTCGGAAAAAATGGACGTAGCCACTCTGTCACCCATTAGTTTGTGGTGTCCCATTTTGCAGCCACGAGTTTGGCATTTTTTGTCACCATCTTGGTTTTCTGGAGCCAGAAGAGACGATACTTGGAGGAGAGGGTGGAGCTGTGGACGAGGGAGGAGTGGGCCGGGACTAAAGAAACCAAAACCGATTTTTTTTGGTATCAGGCTTTAAACATGTTTATTTTTGCTCTAACATTAGGCATTTTAACATGGATGTCAATGGGGATAGACTTTAGTGGCCGCTCGAGGAACCTCAGGTTTTTGCACTTCTGCATTGGCTTCATTTTTCAGCCCCGGAGATTGCTGCTTGATCGGTATTCATTATCTTTATGATGTTGATTATGAAGTCGAGTGAGGTGTATTTGACAGAGTTGGCAGTTGGGTGTGTGGAGATGCCAACAAACACTTAAGTATAGCTATAGAAAGCATAGCTATAATGGCTATGCTTAAGGGTGGGTATTGTTTCAAGGGTTACAATACCAGTACCAATTTCAGTACCTTTAAATGACACCGATGTCAATGGTTGATACTTTAAACTTAGCAAGAACTGATACCCAGCCTTTGCTATACTACACGCCTGTGGTGTCATATAGCTTTTCACACAACTGAATACTGCCATTCACATCATGAGTACTGAATTACAAAAAGGTATCTAATGAAGTATTCTATTGGTATCGGTGTCACCTCAAGGTTACTTACCTGGCTGACTCAACATTTCTACCTTATTTGAATATTTTAGGAGGGGTGTGGTATTAGTCATAGTCCCTAGTTTGCGTCACACTCCTTTTGCTCCTATGTGTGAGCACTGTGGCTCCATGAGATTATCAGGCAGAAAGAAAAGAAGGTGAGAGCAGGTCACTCAAGGCATCAGCCCTCTTCATCATGGAGACAGACAGACATAATGGACACAAGCTGTCTCTGCTGACAAAGCAGAGGTTTGGAGAAATGTCTCTGAAGTGTAAGGTTGAAGGCTCAAATGACAGTAATGTCAATAATGACAGCTTTCATCTTAGTCGGAGGTCAGGAGGTGCTTCTCTGATTGTGTCAGAGCAGGGAGAGTCCCTGGTGGTGTCTCTGCGTGATGTACACATTGATGTGTGTGTGTGTGTGTGTGTGTCTGTGGGCAGCTTACTTCTGTATTGTTTCTGACTTCATGTCTCGTCTGTGGAGAAAACGAGGCTCTTTCTGCCTGCAGCAGCTGCTCAGTACAGTCAGTTCATCAGGTCAGCATGTCAGGCAGTAAATCAGTCAGGGCAGGCTTTCAGAAACTTGATTCAATTGGCTTTTTGTACTCTGAATATTTGAATTATAATTTCTAAGATCTGGATCCATGCCACCAAAAGCTGCCAGGAATGACAGCCTGTACATTTTGTCACACAGGGTTTCTGTCATGTGTGTAAAAGCATATGTTCTTTCTCTTACACGCAGCGTTCGTCACACTCTCTCAGGATCATATTTTAATGATTGCGTGACTGTTGCTAAAGTACATTATGGTATAGGAATGCATGGGTGAATATTAAACAAGGCCAAACCATGCCCTTGCTATTTCTCCATCCCTCCATACATCCATCCCTCTTGTCCAGAAGGTTGTGATTACCGCGGATGACAGGCCAGTCATGCCCAATCAGCTGCATGCTTCACTCTGCGTTATTGCCCTCGTACTCACACATGTTCCCCCGCAGTTGGGGAAATACTGCTGCAAAAGCAAAAACCGAGGCGAAGCGGTTGATGTGGTCAGAAAAGTTTCTAGGTATGTTTCAGTTGGGAGTCATTTATCAGATGCACACAGAAACCACAATTCGTGCCCTACATCCGGATTTTTTGTTTAGATTTAGCTTCAGTGCATCAATTTGTCAAGTGTGAGGGCAAAGCTGGATTCAAGCCAAGCATTGCAGCTGTTAAGAGGTACAAAATTACTTTATAAGCGTAGAAAGTTTCATGTGAACACTCGTGGGACAGAGAAGGAAATTTTACTTGTCTCGACTATGTGGTTTGACTCTCACAGGCCTCTGTAGTTTCCTTGAAATGGCAGATTTTTGGATTTAGGCTTTTTCACATGTGTTTTGGATAAGAACGTGATCTAAATACATGTCCAGGTGATTCAGCTGACAGTCAGGAGTGCTGGAAAACAGCCCTCCTCTGACCCCAGCTGAGATCTAACTGTCTGCAGTTTGTCATCAGTTCCCCTGCAGACTCACTCACACGAGCAAACACAAAAACAAGCATACATACCCACAAATACACACCAGACAAGACATCGTCTGGCTGCTCACAGGTCAGAGCCGGGCTAAAGCCTGTTTTGATGCAAAGCTTTCTGGGAATTCTGTCTTCCCCTTTTCCCTCGTAATTGCCTTGTTTACTTTTCCAGGTTGACGTGGAGTGGTTTTTTTGACTAAAAGCTTTTTTTCACGGTGATGACTGCTGTGCTGGACAGGACATGAGTGGGATTACGAGACATTTTGGCCACAGCTGAAAGGATGAATAAATTCCTGTAAGATGTGTAAAGAGAAAAATATTACATCTTTCTCAAAAAGTCTCTTAAATCACTAAAGACGTGGACACAAAGTGCGACCAGAGCCGAGATCAGGAAAGACATTGATCTGTGTTTAGGATCCTGTTATTCCAAAATAAAATAATCCACAAGATTATGTTTTCCTCTGGATTCTCTCTGTTTGTGCAGGGAGGAAGGTGGGTTATGACATGCGAGAGATTAATGGGTTGGTATGAAAAAAACAACACACACACACACCTTTGAGCTAGTTTATGTCATCAGAAAAAATATGGAAAGTATGCTTTAGGGGAAAATATGACTGGTGGGTGGTGTTTATGTGTGTGTGTCTCACTAGGTGTTTGCATGTGTGTGCATGTACATAAATCTACATCCACGTCTAAGTGTGTGTTTTCTTGCTATTTACGCCTAAAGCGTAAAATATGTCTCTTTCAAGGCGAAGGTGCAGGTAATTTGTCTTAGGTCTTACAGGACTTGTAAACACACATAAATCCAAACCTAAAGATGGTGTGTGTGGTGTGTGTGGGTGTGTGTGTTTGCACTGCACTGATATGTCCTCTGTTGTCGTCCCGTTCTTTCCCTCTCTGTGGAAAGACTTGTTTCCAGAAGACACTATATTGGTTTTGGACCAATCCCTAGCTCTTCTCAACAGCCATTAATGAGAAGCTGTAAAACAAATGGAAAAGAGCAGAGTGCGAATGTGAATATTTTCCCTCGCTGCAAAGGTTGTCACCTCTCTCTGTTGCCTGCAGGAGTTTTTGTTAATGTCAGTTATTACAAGCTGAGGCTGGGGTTCTCAATTTTTACTACTGTTCGCAAGAAGTAGAGTTATAAATGTTTTCTACTGATACATCCAACTTCAGTTGGCACGGGGTTTTCCAGGAAATAGCCACAGCCTTGCCTTCATTTACTCTGCTTTTGTATGTTATTAAAGTAGCTGCCAAGAGTCATACTGGCCAAGTCTTAGACAGTATGCCATTACAAAGTCACTTGAGTAGTTGCTTACCTAAGAATGAACTGATAAATATTTTTTTCATAAACAATGGTAAGCTAAGGCCATTTGTGTTTCTTGTATTTTCGGACTAGCCACCATATTACACACTTGGCACACGAGAGAAGTTTCAGTTAGTTCCAATCTGCAATCACACAGCTAGATGCCACTGAATCCTACACACTAGACCTTTAAATTGTACTTCCTCTTAGCATATTCTGCACTGCTTCGGCCTGAAAAACTTCAAACCCTTGACATTTAAGACCTGGTATGTACGCACTTGCAAGACTTCCCAGATTGCATGTTTGCAGTGTTGGACAGCAGTACCAGTAAACCATTTAAAACTGATTAAACCCGATCCGGTGAAATCATATGACGTTAGGAAGCTACTCATGTTTACCCACCCAGCCAGCCTGCGATCACTTTATACCAAGGGATACCAGAGAGATGAGAGAAGATTTTAAGTCACCAAATCCAGCTGTTGTCTGGACAGAGTGTTTGCAGTTTGTATTTGTGTCAGATCATCTGTCTGTTTGGGTGGAGAAGTTTTTAGCAAACCTTTGACATGTCAGTTAACGGGAACAAGACACTGCACTCGAGGCAGCCGCTGTTTTTGATTTATGCTGATGAAACAGGCGTATTCTTACATGAAAACCCCAAACCAGGGTCCAAATAGAGATGAGAATTCCCACTCCGATCACATTTTTAAATGTAGTACCACTCCTGTTCATACGTTAACTAAATGTATTATATCTCATCGCGAATGCTTCCCAACCTGACCATAACAGCAAGCGAGCATAACCGAGCTGGGTGTCCAGATATCATGGGCAGCCTGTGGATTCCTGTTGCCTGACAGCCCCATTGCACATATGCTACCTGAGGCACCACATAATCACAAAAACACATGTGAGGTAGAGCTGTAGGAAGACGCAGTGTGTGTGAGCAAATGAGAAACAGGCTGAAGAGACAAACACATTCTACTTAACCCATGTGCTTTAATCCCCAGGTCTGCACTTTGTCCACTAAATGGCATTTGTTTTGGTCTGCAAGCAAGTAAATACGCCATGCCTAATATTTGCCATCTTTCAGCAGACTGACACACAATGCTCAACACACGTGGGGTTTCAGGGGGACAAAGAGAAGGCAGGAATTCCCTCACGTGCATATATATCTCAGCTGATGAAAAACACATGCCCGCTATAGCTTTAGCATGATACTGTATGGAAGTATGGAAGTGGCTTGATTTGATTAAATTACTGCCACAGGAAGATCATTTTTCAAGCTAGCCTTACTTCACGTGAAGTCATGAAATAGGCCAAGAAAAAAAATAAAGTGATGCAAGACTATTGCATATGTCTTTTAAGTTACCTGCGCTGTGGTTAAACCTGCAGGGTGAGTCTGGCCTCTGTCTTTCACCGTGGCCTCGCAGCTTGGAGCCGGATCTGCTACGCTGTGCCGTCACATTCCCCAGACTGCACACACACAGGGGCTACAGAGTGGGTCAGTAGGACAATGGTGTGTGTGTTTGTCTGGGTTTTCAGTTTTATTTTGATCTATAACTCCACTGGGGATCTGATATCCAGAAGGGATGATTGCGAAGTTGGCAAGAGTTTTAATGAAAATATTTTATTGGGCTGCATGATAGGAAGTGGAGAACTAGTCAACATGGATCCATAAAACATTCCCATACACATACACTGACATCAATCCCTGAACCACTATATCTACATATATTGTATATATACTGTATATATGTCATATCCAGCTGCTGTAATCTGCAGTTTATGGCATGTTGCTCGAAGAGCCTCCCAGGTTCGTTCCACATTAAACCATGCAGTATCACATATATCTTGACAGAGAGTAATGCTCTTGGACATTTGAGGCTCCAGCAGTGAATCGGCAGGTAAACCGACACTCATGGCAGCCAATCCCTTGTGCCGATTTGGCAGCCGCTCAGCGTATTATTTTACAGCGAAACTTTCCATGAGGTACGTGAAATAAGATGCCATTCGGACACAGAGGCAGTACAGCAGATGGAAGAGAACAATGGATGAAAAAGCTTAAGATAGGGACTGTAGGTCGACTGTATTGTTCTGTGATCACTGACTAAATGCCACATGTCTGGGAAAAATACATAGGGACTATCAGAGGAAAGCCATGCCATTGCCCCAACAATCCAAAATTCTGAAGCCCTATTAGTCCGAAAAGTATCCCGGTAAACCAAAAACCCATTTCCCTGACATCCTGTTATCCCAAAAACAAACCACCACCACCACTCTAAAGTCTGTTTCCCCAGAAGTACACAGTTTCAGTTTCCTTGCCATTGAGCCCAGTGTTTTTACCAACCCTTCACCACATCTCCAAACTGCTTTTGAACCACCGATTGTGGATGTTTTTGCTCACACTTCATGGTGTCTGTTAGAGGCGTTTGAGACTCCAATCCTGGGCGCATTTACCGACACTTCACAGGGTTTCCCAGCATTGTTTGAGCCACCAGTTGCAGAAGTTTTTACCAACCCTTCATGGCATCTCCCACCTGCATTTGAACCACCAATTGTGGATGTTTATTCTTTTTGTCTTTACTGGCCCTTTACAGCATTTCACAGTGGCGTTTGAGCCACCGATCCCTATGTTTTGATGACCCTTTGTGGCATTTCCCAGTGCTGTTTGAGCCACCCATCCTGAGTATTTCTACCAATCCCTGCAATGTTTCCTGGCAGTGTTTAAGCCACCAATTGCTGATGTTTTTTACCAACCAGTCTCAGTGTTTCATAGTGGCGTTTGAGCCACCAATCTTGGGTATTTTTGCTGACCCTTTAGAGTATCTCCCAGAGGTGTTTAAGCGACCGATCTGGAGCATTTTTACAACATTTGCAGCATTTCCTAGGGGCATTAAAGCCACCAAATCCGTGTGTTTTTCACTGACCCGTCCTGCTTTTCCAGTAGCTTTTATGCTACCAAATCCAGGTGTTTGAGCCAAAATGTGATCTTTTCCTAACCAAAACCAAGTGGTTTTTGTACCTAAACTGTACCTGAGGTTGACAGAACTGAATGTGACAATGCAAGCATTTTTTTCTGGCGAATACATTGTGTCACTGCAAAGGTGTGTATTTTTGGACAAACAGGACTTCGGAACCATGGACATTTGTTTTTGGGATAACTGGCTGTCAGAGAAATGGACTTTCAGTCCAATGGGAAATTTCTTGGGCAAAGGGGACTTCGGAATTTTCCCCCTGAATCATCATCCTCTATAAGGAAATCCTGCCCAACCAATGTCCACTTATTTTTGTTTTAAAAAAAAATAGGTCCTCCTTAAGAAATAGTATCTTATTCTGCATTAATCATGCTGTCTCTCAAGAATGTTCACTTTTAAGAACAGTGTCTTCTCTTAAGAAAATAACTAGCAAAATAATCCCCTGTTTTTAAAAGCCTCCATGGCAAGCCAGTTGTACAAGGCAACAAAAGGAAGCTGACACTTGAAAGGACATAAATCACCGTGACTTTGCCAAAAAGTTTAAAACAACACAGGCGAGAGATGCTGACAAAGAGCTTGAAAAATGCCTGGTGGAGATGTACACCATTTCTTTGTTTGTGTATCCACGTGCGTCAGAGCTGACCTCTGTTCCCTTTTTTACTGATTCAGATTGAATCTATTGTCTTTTATCAGTATCGGAAATGAGCTTCTTTCATTGCTTGTATTCGTATCAGTTGTTATGATCAAACTCTGCTGAGCCTTAAAGCTATAAAAGAGCACTAGATGAACTTCTATATGCATCTGTGTGTGTGTGTGTGTGTGCATGCTTGTGATATATGCATGTCTTTATTTATACAAGGCTCCTCATATTCTCTTTATCAACATTTATCAACATTGTTGTAGTGTATGTGAAATGATCCATGGAGCCACAGGATCAACTCCAGACAGAAACATAAGGAAGTGGTCACGTCAAGGAAACAGCACAGTACAGTTATGAGGCTGATTGTAGCCATTGTGTAGGCAGGGAGAGAGGTGGGTTAGTTTAGCTTTTCTTTGGATGACAGCTCTTTGGAACATCAACTTCCAAAACATTTGTTTATTTGGTTTCAGTTTAGAGTCTGGCTGCCTTCCAAGCAGCTGTGGCAGCAACAAATTCTTTCACAGCCAAACTTAAAGATCCTCTCCACTCAAAAGTGTGTTTTCTTCTGATCATGTCCCCTATGTATGTAATGTAATGTGATGTGTAATGTGTCATCTGCTATGAGTCCATGACTCCTTGGAATCGTCCCGCTGAGTCCTATCGTCGAATCCATATCTGCAATGTGCTACTACATTTGAAGAACTTTTGTGCAGTGATTCAGTTGACACCACGTTGTGCTTCCCTCAACCTAGACCACTGTGGGAGTTGCTCATTCCACCATGTAGGGTCTCTCTTACCTTGGCTCGTGCCACTTTCTCCAGAGGACTTTGATGTACACCTGATCACCTGGCACCACTTGTTTCTCAACCACTTGGCCGAGACTCCTTTTTTCCTGCACATAGATCGATCTATGGATAGCAGTTAGCTTTTTATATAGTCTTTCAGCTCACTCTGCAACTGTTGAAGCACTGGTCAAGCATGGGCGTAGGGGCCTCGCAAATGTGGTGCAGGCATAGGTCAACCATTGAGCATTTCATGCAGGTGTTACATGTAGATGCGAGCCTCTGTGAGTTTGCATGCGATAACTCATCAGCGCAAGAGGCAAAGCATCTACCCAGTTCAGTTTCGTGCTGGCACGGGTTTTGTTTATTGTTGCTTTAAGCGTTCCATTGATCCGTTGAAACCATGATACACGTCTGAAAGTCTTTGTTTGCTGTATAACCCCATGGCTAATTTATGTACAAACGCAGAGCCATTGTCTGAGCTTATCTCAGATGGGATGCCAAAGCATGGAATGACTTCTCTTGTTAGAAACTTGATAACAGTTTCTGAACCTAGATCTTTTGATGGAACTGCTTCCACCCAGCCTGATAAACGATCCATGACGACAAGCGTATAGCCTTTCCCCTGCACAGATTTAACACGTCGAAGTAGTCTATAGCAAGATGTTTAACCGGTCCTTCAAGGATCGGAATATTTTCCACAGGTGTTTTTATGCTTTTACACATGTTGTTTTGAGCGCAGATCCCACACTGGTTTAGTACTTTGACCGTGGCTTGCATGTACCGTGACCAGTACCCATACTGTTTAAGCAATTTAAGACTCTAACTACACTTAGCACACTGATACGTCTGCTAGTTGCTGATTTTCCTGCACAACGGACTCCTCATCTGATTCTCTCTGATGCTTCCTCTAATGCTAGCCATCTTGATGTGCTCTCCTCTTTTATCTGTCAACATGGTGCAAGCAGCATTCGTGAGCAGGGTGGAGCTCAGGTCGGGAATTTCTCAACGAAAGACAAAGTAGATCTGCTCCAGCAAATGTTAGCAAGCTTTAGGTACACATTGCTGTGTGGCTAGCATTGTGTGACTCTCCTGTACTTCATCATTATCCTGTAGTTGTCACTTGTTTTGCTGTTGAACAAAAGTCACCTAGTTTCACTTTAAAAGTGCTGTTTTTCAAAGTGGTTCATCCTGTGCGATTTGGCCAAGTGATATCTATATTAGCAACGAAATGTCCACACTGAAAATATATATAAATGTCTTTATATACCCTCTCTTAATAACAAATCCTGAAAGGCCTTGTTTGATCTGAAAAAAAAAAAATATTTTTTTTATGTTAAATCTGTCACCCAGTACACCATGGAGCCAGTTACATGCTCATCAACACATGCAAATACTTCTTGGCAGTCGAGTACATGTGCCAGCATATGTCAGTATATGTTTATCCTGCAGTTAGTGAGCTGTGAAACCTGAATGAAATTCCTGCCGTGTGTTAGCATGAGCAAGGCTTTTTCCAGATTGCAGTCAGACATGCAAGGTCATGCATACAGTGTGGGGCGAGTCGGTTTAAACCCTTATGGAGTACTCTTCCTATATTTGTTTGCTAAAGTCACATAGTTTAAGTTAGAGACACAGAGAGAGATTTACTGTCTGCAGACCAGAGACTTTTTAATGCAGAAAACTCAAAGGTATATGTATCAGGGAAAGGGTTGCAAAGGGAATTTTTGATTTTGACTGGAAGGTTTTCACCTGAGGGAGAAGTTAGGTAGGGGTGGCAGAGATGAGAGGATGGAAGAGAAACAGAGCTTTTTTCTGACTTGCTTTGTTATTGTGTGTTTTTCTGTCTCTACAATCATCCACCTCTGTCTCTTCTTTCAAAATCATTTGCCAAAACCACAAACAAACAGCCTAGGCAGCTGCTCAAAGTGAAATAAACCACTGTGGTCAAAAGATCTTTGCTGTTACCTCAACACGCCCTGAGCCAAGGACGTTCTTCTGCATATGACACAAGAAGATAAATGAACTTGTGCAGCCTTCTATGAGGCAATGGAAGGACAGCTCGTGCCTCTTTGACACTTTTATGTTCGAGACTGATTGACTGCGCCACATAAACACAATCCAGTTCAATATCTTACAAATTGTCACAAGAGAGGCGTGTGTGTTAACGTGTTTGTGAGAGTGTGTAGAGCCCTCCAGATGTGCTTAACTTCAAACAAACTTTCCATCACATCGTCCACAGGAGTGCGACTTGGCAGCACAGCTGTGGTTGCACTCCAGCATTTACTGGAAACTTGACAGCAGACCTCGTCAAAATAAGTTGTTATTATCCGGTAGAGATGTTGTGTATCTCCTTTTGGCTGTATTTCTAATACGCATAATATCATATTCCGGTAAAGATCCTGTTCAGGCTGTTTACGTTCGCCTCGCATACTCTGCTGTCCAAATTCGGAATTTTGTATTCATGCGTAAGAAGCAAGCATAAACATGTTTGTCTTCTGCTTCAGTAGTGGGGCCTGTGAGTCTTCATTTAAGACAAACTGGAAAAAATGTGTATCTGTCCTTTAAAGTGAAAGTCAACATAGTGGATGAACGCACAACATGTCAAATTGTGATGCGGAGAGTTGGGCTTTCATGCCAAACCTCAGTCAAGTGATTCAGCTGCCTAGAGAGATTTCAAAGAGTCAAAAATAAAGCATTAGAGGTCGAGATACTTTGACTTTTATTCCCTTGAATGAGTCAAGCTCCATTAACACTTTATACTGCATTTCCCATAATATTTTACATATTATACATTTACCAGTCCTGCAGGAGCCTACGTCATCGGAGCTGAAGAGGGGATGATTGTGTTACTTTGAGCAAAAAGCTCTAGAGAAAGCAGCTTCCCTTTGCTGTGACAGTCAGTACGTTTACAGGCAGCTTGAGAAAATCGAATTATTGGCTTAGTCCGACTGAAACCGGACTTTTAAATGCATGTAAACAGCTTAGTCTGACTGAAATTGGACTATCCGTAGCTTGACTAACACACCTAGATAATGCGATTGAAACTCGAACTATTGCTGCATGTATCCACCTAGTCTGGCTGCTCCACTTTTATTTTCATGACCTTTCACTCGAGAAGAAGGAGATGACGTAGGAGCAATTCACTCCCGGAAAAACAAACAAACAAACAAACACCATGTTGACTGAGAAGCAGAAGACGCACTTCTGGACACGCGAAAACGCAGATTTATTTGATTTAATTTATTATTCCTCTTCGGGTAACTAGCTCAATATGCACTATATTAAAAAGGACACGGCGCCTGCCTATCGAGGCGGAGTCAGACATACTTGGTCAGAAATTCAATTTTCTCTTCTACATGTATACTCAGACAAGACGAGAAGTCTGACTTCACTGATTAGCCGAGCTGTGAGCTTAGCTCGACTACTGCATGCATGTAAATGTATTGAGTGTTTATTGTTTATTGTTCTTCATTTTAACGTGTAGGCCTATTTACATAAGTTTTAGACTGGACTGTGTAGGTCCATGACTGAGTGAGAGCCCTCACTTCCACTTAAGAGTTTCTTAAGCAGAGGAGAAAATGGTGGAAACACAAAAAGGTCAGAGAAATATTCTCCAAACACTGGATGACAGTGAGTAAATGAAATGCTATACATCAGGTCGTGCAGGGACAAATTCCCACCTAATGCTATAATACCAGAAATAAAATGATCACAACAATAAGGTATTTAGCAGCTGGGAAAATGCAACAGTGCAGCAGTGATGACTTTGGTCTGTCTCAACATTCCATCAGCAGAATGATTACACTAACAATGACAACACTTTCAGTCAGCAGCTCATTTCCACTGGATGTGGAAAGAATTCATCATACCCAGCAACAGGGTCAATCACCCCCCTTTAAGGTAAAAGTTTCTGAGCCTTCCATGCTCAGAGTTGCTTTGAGAACTTTCCTTAAGCACTCCTAAGCTAGGATTTCTTACTAAAAGTTTTTAGGCTAAGCTACGACCTCTTTGATGGTGTTCTCAGTATTCTTGTGAATACAGACCCTGCTGTACATTAAGGTTTGACCAAGTCTTAGTGAAACACTGAGAAGGTATTTTGAGTATTTAAACAATACATAATTACTCAATTCAAAAGTATCCTCAAGTTGCATTTGAATTTTTTATCAATCAAAAAATTATTAATTCAAAGGTATATCAAATTATCATCGGCTATCAGATTTCTCCTGTTCCAAACTATGGTTGTTATACTGGCCTTTAAAATACTGTGGTCGACTACTAACTGATATGACAGTTATATGAAAGTTGCTCAGTGGCGCATAAACTCAAAAAGGTTTGTCGTCTGTGTATAAAATTACCACGATCTTCCGCTCTGCTTCACGTTATTGGGCCCGTAGAGGAAGCGCACTGGAGACTTTTGTCAGCCAAGCTGCCAACTTCCAGTTTCATCCTCTGCTAACTTGAATGGAGATAAAATGATTTTATCGTGCAGCTCTTATAGACTTTCAAAATGTTATTGGACCGAATGGATCAAGTCTCAATAGTGAAACGACTCATTTTGCGGGGGTTGTGATGCTCAAATAAATGTACACACTGATTTAAAAGACATCTCCTTTACAATGTAAGTCTATGGATAAAGTGTTTTTGGGCCTAATGACTTCCCGTGACAGACCCTGAAGTTGTACATCCACTCTCTGTCTACTTATAGTGTTGCACTGGCACAGGTAAATAAATGGGTAACAGTCACTGGGCCAGTAAGAATTCAGTATTTGGAAGGCACAGAGTTTTACAGCACAATTCCCTCCAGCCCCCAGTTTCCAAAAGCTTTTTGGATGCTGTTTTTGCAAGAACCCCCCTCCCCCTTCCATCATTCCCCGGCTGAGCCCCACCCAGGCAGGGTACACGCAGAGCTAGGCCTCCCTGGAGCGCCTCACCACCGGCTCTGGTCACCAGCAGGTCAGCCTCACCACCAGACCCAGGTCAAGGGCTTTAATGGGTCCATCCAAGCCTGGAAAAACAGCCTGAGGGCTGGAGAGCAAGCCTGGGAATCTGGCCTTTACCTGCTGAAGAACGAATGGAAAGACGGATGGAAAAAGAGAGACACATTGAAGCTGACATCTTAACAAGTCACTTAATCTGATATTTTGAGCTTGGAACTTTTTATTAAAGCATGTGAAAAGGGGAGAATGGGGTGAGATAATTGTGCTTAGTTCCAATATAAATCTTGTTTCAAGAATTTGTTTCAAGCCAGTGTTTTTCTTTCTATGATCCACCTAATTGGGTTTTGTGGAATTTTGGTATTGGCTTTGTCTTCAGTAATTTCATTACTGAATCAAAAACTCTCATGAAAAGTAATGTGTTTATGTCTTTAAGAAGAATGTGTTTTTAGACTGAAAATATGAAAGATCATAAGATGGGAATTGTTTGGCAATGCAGAAATACAGTTAGATTAAACTAATTGCATGTGTGAGCATGAGAGCGCGCATATGGATGTGTGCAGTCAGACTGGGTTGGGCAGGTTTGCTGTGCTGTGGTCCTGTAGCTGGCATCCATCTGCCCTCTGCATTTTGTACCAGTTTGGATGCGTTTCGCCCCCACGAGGAATGCACGGAGAAGCTTGCAATGAATTTTGCATCACATGGCGGCTGCTTTTTCCTGCTCTGGTTTAGTCCACCAGTGCCATGTGGTTTTTGGCAGGCTAGGAGTCAGAGATGTAGTGGGCTTGTAAGTGGCTGGAAAAAAATGTGCACTTCAGAGGTCATGGGGTAACTTTGTCCCTTCTCTGTGTGACATCCAGTAGAAGACTCTTAATTCAGTGGTGTTACTGGACCGATCTTCTCTGGTCTCCACTGATTAACTAGCCTTAGCTACTCTGCACTGCGCTCCACTCATGTCACGTTTGAGCTAACTACCGTTCCATGTAGCTCCAAGTAAACAGCTTCAATTTGAGCCTCAAAACCCCTTTAGCACTATTCACTATGTTAGCACCACAAGCTGCGCTTACAGTGTTAAGGGTGCTAACAGAGCCAACATAGATAACTAGTCTCAGGCATAGATTGTAAAAATAGTGGAGATAGCTGCCGTGATGTCACCCATTGGTTTGTGGACCTCCATTTTAAAGCCTCAAGTTCAGTATCAGGCCATTTCCATCCATTTTTGGAGCTAGAAGTGACCATATTTGGGCGAGAGGCTGGTGCTGTGGAGGAGCAAGGGATGGATCTGCAACTCAGAGTGGCCCAACCTTCATTGCACGTGACTTTAAGCCTTCATGAAATGTAAACAGGTGACTTATATAAAAGGAAATTATTTCTAGAGACCAAAACTGTTTTTCGTACCAGGCTGTAAACATGTTTATTTCTGCTGTAAGGCTGGGTATTTCAACATGGGTGTGTATAGGCATTGAATGGCTTCTAGAGCCAGCCCCAAGTGGCTTTTGGAGGAACTGCAGTCCTGGAGGTTGCCGCTTGATCTCAGGTGATTTTATCACAAGGGGACAGCGCTAAATATAACTGTAAACAACCACAGAGAGGCACTGTGATCCAATCACTCAAACTATTGCTGAGGTGGTCTGGGACGCATATGACCACGTATCTTTTGTAGTGTAAAAGCTAAGAAGTCCTGACACATCCCTGACAAGGACGACATCATCAGTGCAGGACATGGAGGTTGTTTTGGTGATAGTGTGCTAACGCTTTGAAACGTAACCATTTTACATCGAGTTTGACAAAGTGCTGCGTGACCATCCATCGTTTTGCCTGATAGAAGGAGATGTGGGAATTCTGATAAAAGATCTCCAGCCATATCAACACAACACATGTTAATACCAGGTCTAAACAGGCTCAAATATTTTCAGCAGTTAACCGATCTTAATTAATCATTGACATCCCTATTGTGCTTGTTCAAACTCTTGGACCTGATCTGAAACTTGCCCAAACAGCAAACAGGAAGGAGTTGGATGCTATCCTGGCATCTGCTGCTGCTACTATTTTACTGAGCACTTTGAAACCTTCTTGGGAAAAATACACATTTGCATGCTCCTTGTAGGCTCTGTGTTCTTATCTGTGCCGTTCCTGACTGAAACAGGGCTTCAGTTAATCCTGGCAAGTTCACATTTTATCAGAAGTTCAACCCTGAAAAAGTCAAAGAGCTGCCAGGTCAAGGTTCTGGCTGTTTTGCAGAAAACATTTTGGCTATAGCAGAGCTTTTCTCTGAAATGCATGCCCTTTTTCAACATTCCTGGTTAATTAGGGGTTAAATTAGGGGGTGTATTAAAATGAGATTGAGCAGTTTAGGCTTAAAATGGAATTTCCAGTTAAAGTTTTCGTAAGAAGTGCTAACCGTATCCCTTATCAGGTGTACTTTTTCTTCCATGGGTATTTCTGGGCATTCAAAGAAACAAACAACAGCACAACTCACTGCATATATTCCAGAAAAAACAGCATTCCAGTACGCAGGAATGTCTTATGTGGTTAAAACTGTAGAAAAGCAGCTTTCACTGCTCAGATAGAACAAAACGTTATTTATGTTGAGAGAGCGTGTAATGGCTAAAAGATGGTTAGCTTATTCACAGAAAACATACCATAGAGACAAATGCGACTATGCATGCACACACACCCATGCATGTACCCAAGGTCATACCTACAAAGCACACCCTTAAATTACTGTTTGGCTTAGCTAGCAGGAAGTAGGTAAGCCCACTCAATCTGACCGTAGCCATGCAGACAACCAATGAGAGCGGGGGGTTAATGAGGGAGTCAGTGGCCTGTCTAGCCAAGAGGGATTGTCAGTCATTCTCTTGTTGGCATGAATTCAAAGAATGTGGGCAGAACAGCAGTGGACAGTCTGAGACACCTAAATTAAGAAAAAGGAGAAGAGGAAAGATGGGAGGAGAAGAAGAGAAGAGGAAGTAAAGGAGGAGAGAAGAAGCTGGAAAGCACCTGAAGTGTGAGTCAGGCGAGGAAGAGGAGGAGGAGGGCTGGTTGCAGCTGCAATAACACTGTCTGGCAGTCCGAGGGGGAGCTGTTAGACTTACAGCACCCTGTGTACACACAGACACATATACACCTAATGTGCATGCTCGTCCATATGCTCTAAAAACATTTTCTCATCCGCCCGGAGTTTCTCGTGTCGCACGATGTGAGTGCACCTTAGAAAACACATTAATCAGCAGCTGCCTCCTCTCTCTCAACACAATGCAGGAAAAAGGACGGTACATGTCATTACAGGCACAGGTCAGCTAGTGCAGCCAGCCACAGGCACGGCCACAGCCGCTGATCCACACCCCCACATCTGGCAGCCTGGGATCTGGCCTTGGCCTCAGTTCACAGCTTGTGGTGGTCTGCTCCGGGTCTGGGTTTCCCAAAAGCTTCTCGCCTTGCGTCTTGTCTTGGTGAACCATAGCTGGACTCTGTGTTGAAGCGAGGAAGCACTTGAGAGTCTCACCAAGAGGCCGAGACCTGCTGGTTTGCAGCCTGAGAGCTACATCGGACAGTGTGCTGTTTATTTGGTTATGGCAGGCGCTCAAGAATGAATCTTAAGTGTTGTCGTAATTTGAGGTCACGGTGGTAGCAAACACGTAGATGTAGACACGTGTAAAGAGCGCAGTTCAGAGTAAATATTCAGTATGTGCTGGGGAGCAGATTATTGACACACAAAGACTGTGCTTGGAGTTAGCAGCTACAGTGCATTTAGCTGAGCTTCAGTTTACTGTAAATAGCCTCTCCTCTGTACAGCTGCAAGTTGAATGTGACATGTTTTCACTCTGGTGAGGAAATGACATCATCTGACTCTCCTCACTTTACTCTCCTTGTGAGTTCGTTCACATTTTACACTTTACTACTCTGGAGAATTATCCTCCTCCTCGTTGGAGCTCGGCATGGAAAATAAATGTTTAAAGCTGAATGCTTATTTTGAAACCACCAAAAAATATCTGTATTGGTTTGAACTGATTTTAACCCATTTCTCTATCCACCCTAAAGTTTTGTTCCAAGTTGGAAGAAGACATGAAAAATTAAGACAAAGTTGAGCAACATCAAAAAACAAATTGTGCTTGTAATCCACCGAAAGTGATTTACGTGTGTTTTAATGTGTTTACCGCAAACACTTGCCGGCCCATAGTTGAGCAGAGAAAGAGGGTAAAAAGGAGAAGAAAGCAGATCAAACAAAGATGAAAGCAGTACCAGGCGCAGGAGGGAAAACACTTTGGGGAGGTGTGTTTATGAACACAGCTTTAGATCATAATCGTGAAAACACAAGCTCGCGGTAAAGGCCTGAGTCGGCTCAAAGCTCCGGGTGCTGCCAAGGGAAAAGCTTCTCCTGCTGTAACACTGAACTCTGCTCCTGCTGCTGCATTTCTGCGTGCTCAGCAGATGTCTCCAACTGATGACATACACAGATCTGAGCATCAGCCCGTTAGCTGGCCTCAGACCGGTGTTCTACTTTCTCAGGGAAAGAATAGAAAAACAAGCGGAGTGTTTGAACATGACCCCTGTGTTTAAATGTTTCATACAACACGTGAGGAGCAGCAGGAAAGAGAAAAGTAAACATTTATGTAGTTCAGTGTCACTATCATATGGTATTTGTGCAGCTTATTGCTGATTGTTAAAAGCTCATTGTAAGTTTGTAAAAACCATGAAACAATCATGGTGGTCCCAAAAGCAACAGATGAAATCATAGCAGCTACTGAGCTGCATGGCAACAGGCCGATTTTCAGGAGACTGGAAAAAGCATAAACTACATTCAGGGACTACAAATGCACAAATTCCACCTGTAGTGATTTAGCTGTTAGCTTTATAGACTTCTGGGTAGAAAACCTGCGTCACATACATAAGATGAGATGCTTAGTTTCACAAATTTACTGTTAGACAGCCCTGTCTGATTGAAACCTGAAGCAGTTATCTCAAAGCCACGAGTCTCTACTGACAAAAACAGTAATTTTACTTCACAGAACCCAAGAGTTGTTTGTCTTTCCGTCTGTAAACATAATATCTCAAGAATACCTTGAGGGAATTTCTTCAAATTTGTTCACTTGGACTCAGTGTTCAACTGCTTAGATTTTGGTGATCTTGCATTTGTCTCATTCTCGCGAACTCGATATCTTAGAACGACTTGAGGGGTTTCCTTGAATTTAATTCAAATGTCCACTTGGACATCGGAATGACCTGCTTAGGAATTTAATGGTCGAAGGTCAAAGTCATTGTGACCTTGTGTCCGTCTCATTCTGCCACTTTCCCATGGATGTATTTTCTTGCATCAGATGCATACCTGAAATGCATTGTGGGTGATATATGTAGTATACTATGTGCTCTATGTACTTATTGGTAGTGCGCGAATTTCGACAGGGGTAGTGTTGTCTCAAACCAAACACGGCTGTTGTACACTTACCGAAAATGACGACCGGAAATGTGCAGCTGTTAGCTAGTTAGCAAACTAGCATTAGCATTTGTATAATCGTTCGCGGCACCAAATCATTACAGACTGCTAAATTTACCCAATAAACATACTGCTGGTTTAAATCCGACAACAGTATAGTGGTGCTTAGTGCAAAAGAACGCATGTACAATGCAGCGACGTTCACCGTCGCACAGTCCTCGGCCGCCATTTCCTGTTTGAAAGTGGTCCCCTCCCCTTCCGCTACGTAGCCAAGATGGCGACCATTGAGGGTGAGAAGTGTCCATAGTTCCACACTCAACTTCTTGACCGTTTTGAGTGCACCATCCGGGTACTCATAGTACACTGCATTTATCCATACTTCTCAGTGAACACACTTATGCACTCAAAATATTAAGTGTAAGTACAGAAGTATGTGATTTGAGACACAGCCCTGGAGTGCCCATTGTTCACTCGCTCCCTCAGCCCTCCAAGGGTCCAGAGTGATAATGGGTGCTTCCAGACCTTCCTCTCATGCTTACACAGTGCTGAGGAGATAGTTACCCCTACCTACCTGATGTGTTAATTTTCTGTGGCGTCATGTGTTTACTGAGAATTTTGGTCTGACACATTATACTCGTCCTCGTTGCAGGAAATGTATCTGTAGATTAACTGAAGAGTCATTTCTTCCTGGAAGGTTTATCAACATTAGTAAACATTTTCCGTCTATGCCTCATTTATCCAGTTCCTTAACTACTTGTTCCTATTTGGGTCACAGCAGCCGTATCCCAGCATGCATTGGGCAGTAGGCAGGGAAACACCCTGGACAGGTTGCAAGTCTATTTGCAGGCCCAGGCACTTATCCTGGATAAAAATACACCTGACTAAACAGACAACAATGCTGTCCATGTTAGCTGGCTAGCTCATTAATGATGCTGCAGTTTACAAGCAGACTGTTTCTCACTGTGGAAAAGTTTTGCAGCCAACCTGGACCCTGTAAACAGGCTACTTATTCACATTATTTACAGGGGGCATTAAATCATAAGAGGGCTCTTCCTGTGTGCAGGATACACACTGTGTGTATAACCACTCTGTGTGTCTCTCTCTCCTGCTCTCTGTTTGTGTCCCTCTCTCTTATTGAGCAGCCTTTAGTCCTCTGAGGGTCTGCTCCCACGAAATGTTCTGCGATAATAATGTGGCGACTGGAAATTCAGTTCCTCTCATAAAAGGCTAATTGCTCCTCCTGGTACTTCCGTGCAAACCCTTCCCCACCACCCTCAGACAATCAAACACACACACATTAAATTGTCACACCAGAGGGCCAAATGGAAACACCTTCAGATCAGTTTGTCATAGCTCCTGGCACACACAGCGGAATCTTTGGATTGTTACACAACACTGTTATGCAGCTCATAGACAGGGGTGGGCCATGTCCACAGAGCATTAAAACATGTAGAATCATTCCTTCATTAGGCTTACAAGACCCCAAATACCAATAATTGACTTAATAGCTATTAAGATCTAAATACTGCATCGCTGTGACTCGGCTGCAAAATATGCAGAGTGTTATAACAGCGTGTTTAGACTCTGTTTGGGCCAACGTGACGGAAAGTCATTTACTAAAAAAAGACTTTTCAGTTATGGTTGACATGTCACCGTGAAGAGAGATATTTATTCTAGAGTCTTCTGAGGTTAAACATGTCACCACTGCCATAGTGCAGTGGCTTAAAAACAACCCTGACTTACAGAGCCACCATTATGCTACTGGAACCCAGCAAAGGACTGAGGGACTTTTGCCATCATGCTTTATACTGAAAGGAAAAAAGCTGCATTATGGGCAAAGATGAGTTTTCGATGTTATCTTAAAACTTGCATTAAAAGCTCTTGACTAGAACTCAAAGGTCTGTCCGATGTCGCTGAGGTGGCCAAGGGTGAACCCTACTGCACAAATCAGTTAATAAGCCCTATTTCCTGTGCTAAAAATGGAGAGAAGAAAACACAGACTGTAAGTAAACAGGGAAAAAAACTGTGCTGCAATTTCAAACAGCCTGTGTGAGGCAAAAATTGATAGATACATTAGCATGAGTCTACTGCCATGCTAGCACCTTTCTGAGGCTGTGCTTAGGTACAGCAGTGCTTGAGTTTAATGCTAACATTAACATGCTAACATGCTAACAATCCTGAGGGAAACATTAATGTATGTTCTAAGTTTGATCTTAATCCAAATATTTAATTAAATCAGCACTGTCAACCGTTAACTGTTAATTGGTAACTGCCAAGAAAATTTTGACCAGTTAAACCTAACCAATCCAACCAATGAAGGCAACCAGTACTAGCCAATTATGGGGAGCAAAGGTCATGCCTTTGCTGTATGCAAATTTGCACACCAACTAGGTCTGGTGGGAGCTAGATAGTGGTGCCGCTCATTCAGTGATTACCACTAGTAATGCCGTCCCAACCAAACAGTGTTGCTGTGGACACATGGTGCCCACCCTATGGTTTTCCCTAAGATCGCCGCAGTGGGTAACCTCCTTCAGAATTAACCTGGTCTCATTCCGAAGTTGCTGAATACTTGTGCTCGATCAGTGACTACCGGCGTCAGACAGAAGAAATAAGCTGTCCTTTCACGTTAGCATGATATGTGACCCTACACTGTTATTGTGTAATGCCACCCGGCGGCGTCAGGGGGGAAACGCAGTGGGGCAACAGCGCAAGTTTAAGGGGTGAAAGTCCAAGTAAGGTAGGAGGGAGGGGTGGTGAATGGGTCCGACAACCATTGACTTCCAACCGGGAGGCTGGTGTTTTCCTCCCGTGTGAATGTAAAGCCAAAGCCTGTTCTTTTTTTCTAAACCCAACCATGTGCTTTTGTTGCCTAAACCTAACCACGTTAGTTTGTTGTTGAAGGAAAAAAATGTACTGTACATTTCCCGTGAAAACAGAAGTGTATTGTGAAAACACACAATGCACGTCAACAACCAAAGCACCCAGGGTACCCTGCACATCATATATCGACAGTGCTGTTGATCGAAGTAGCTGGGTGTTCTATTTCTGCATTAAATAAGAAACGGTTAAATTAATCTCACATTTACTCTGCTTAGTGCTCTGCTGCTCCGGCTCCCCAGACAGAGTACCCAGAGTATGCTCTGCTGCTCTGAGGGTGTGGTGTTCTGGATAACGGAACGGTACATTCCAACTGCACTTTAAATTCATGAATGGTACACTCTGTGCCAGAGCAAGCTCTGGCATTCAGAGTGAGTATTTCCGAACGCACCCCCTGTTTCCGCAGCAATGCCGTCACGCCACCGGGACCAGCGGTAATCAGCAAATGAGCAGCGTTGCTAGTTAGCTCCCGCCCAACCCAGGTGGTGCACTGTGCAGATCAGTCAAGGCTAGCTAACCAGTGGAGACCAGAGTGTGGTCAGTGGGCACTTGCGCGTGGTAACACAGCTAGCCAGCTGTCTGTCAGCAAGCCAACCAAGAATAGAATAAAAGGCAAGACATTTACATCACAAAAATGTTAAAATTTTACCAAATCTAAATAGATAGTGCTTTGAAATGCAGCACTAAAGCTCACTGAGTCAATGGAGTGTCAGACCAAAATAAAGGGCTCTTGTATTTCATGCCATCAACCCCGATTAACTGAAACTGACATCTCTAAATTAAATAATTGTAGTGCTAGATGAAAGGTAAGGAGACACAGTCTCATATTAGATCTTTAATTAAGGTGACATAAACACCTAGTAGGATAGTTTGTGACCATTTTGGTAGGCAAGAATTTGATTTGCTTAAAGGCAAAGCTGATCTCATTTATTTCTCTGAGTGGTAACATTAGCACCTCTGGCATTACTCTGGTGCAATGCCAGCCTAATCTGTTCGCCGCATTAGATTATGGGTCATTTTTACATATCAAATTCTGCTGAGTCGTCACAATATGGCTTTTCTCCTCAGAACATGGAACGGGCTGATGTCATTAATTGCAGTAATTAAGCTTTAAAAGCATTTTTACTCGGGAATATTGCTCATCAGCGGGTAAAACTCACCGTTTCATGAAAATCACAGGGAACCCGCTATAGATTCCTTTAGGAAACATGAGACTAAAGGGGTTAGAAAAGTTAACAAATAACGCTACAGGCCACACCTGACAGGAGGAGCTGAAACGTCGGACCACACAGTTTGCGCCCTGAGAAAAAGGGCTACGAGATCTATTAACACAACAAACCGCTGGGTGTAATTTCCCCACAGATGAGCCAGCTTTTCACTGCCAGGGAATGTCCTGTGAATGTCAGAAATAAACCTCAGAATTTCTCTGAGACTGTGCAGCAGGTGAGGCATCAGTTTGTGTGTAATGGAGCTGAGAGAGGAGCTGGGGGAAAAGATATTGGCTTTTACTTGGTGAGGTTTCTTGGATACAACTGAATGAGTGAGCACACAGAGGCTGACAGTTTCACAAAGACTGTCTGAACTGTCCTGAACCAAAAAAATAGCCAAGTCTTTAGTACTTACTAACTACAGGATAATGAAGAGGTTGGAGCTGCGTTTAGGGGACTGGTGGTCCAACGTACAAACGGTTTATGGTGGCGCATGTGTGTGTTAGAGGATTACTAATACATCTTGAATTTAATGGTGCGACGCCATTAAAAAGTCTCTACAGTGACTGTATATTTCTCTAACAGTTTATTACCAGTGAGACCTACAGGACAGTGTAAGTATTTTGGTATAATGAGTCAAACACTGGACAGCTCTGATGAAACCCTGTTCTCATGTCTTGTGGTTGTAAAATGGCTGATTCAGCGCAGACACAACCATTTAGATCTGATAATATCACTAATAAATCTAATGACAGAGCCAGTCTGTCTTTAATTAAGCTTTGACCTCATGTGCACCAATATATGTACCATAAGCACATGGTTTGTATTTTGCTTCCTCTGCTATCTTTCATACATCATATATAGTTAGAGGGGGTTGTAGGCAGTATTCATTACACAGGAGCCCCTGGGAGAGATTTAAGTTTTCATTAGAAATATCTATTGTACACCAAAATATGTTTTCAGCAAGATGGGGAGTTGACTAATGGCTTTATTTTTGTAATATATCATGACCTATCAGCACTCCCCCAGTTTGCAGATGCCCAGAAGGTATTGTCCCATAGTTCCTAGAGAGAAAAATGTAGATGGAAAAAACAGCCAAAATCACACTTCAACTTTAAAGAAGTACTTACAGAGCACAGTGAAATAGGAGAGAAAAGAATGGAAAAATGTAATTTTCTTTATTTGTCAGTCCACACAATCGACCAATTGGCATTTGAACTGTACCTCTTTGCGTATCCCTCTTAAACATGGGGGGTAGTGCAGGGTCAGCCATAGTACAGTGTCCCTTGATCACTTTGAGTGTTGGATGCCTTGGTCAAGGGCACCTCGTCAGTGCCTAGGAGGCAAACTGGCACCTTCACAACTGCCAGTCCATACTCCATACATGGTCCATACATGGACTTGAACTGCTGACCCTCTGATTGCTAAATCAAGTCCCTACGGACTGAGCTACTGCCGCCCTGTTTTTTTGTTTGTTTATTTTTTTGAATATAGATAGATAAGGTTAAGGTAGATAAGACAGATACGGTCCAAACCAAGTATATGATAGGACTGAGAATCCTGTAAAACCCTGAGGATTGAATTGAAGACATTCCGCCACAACACATTATAAAAGCAATGGCCAATGCAGGAACTCCAACATTTGAACCACCAATGGTGTTCCTCATCACCCACTCAGTATTGTCAAAACTCTGTCTTTTGAAGTCAAAGCCATGATGGCGATTATAACATAATAAGTCAAATTTTTGATTCAGTAGGTTGAAATTTTGAATTACTATCTCATAATTTTTGACTTGGTACATTGTAATTTTGGATTATGACCATTTTAAAATTGTGATAACTCATAATTTGTGACTTAGTATTTTTTTGACTTCATAATTTATATTTGTTATAGTTTTGCCTCTTTTTACATACCATGACCTTTTCAATAGTATTAGATTTTTTATCTCTGACTTTTCATTGTTTTTTGTTTTTTCTTGGCCTGGCGGTAATTGGCACCACTTAAATGCCCAGCCAAATCAATTTGCTATATTGTATTGAAATCTTGTGAAATGTAGCATCACAATGACCATTAGCTTGTTCTTTTACTGCCACCTAAAAGCCCGTATAAATGTCCACTGTACCAGTTTACCTGATTTTAACACAGCTATTCAAATAAGACTAATAGGACAGGGTTCCCACAGTCATACATTTCCTGGAGAAGTTATAAAATAATAAGTATTGTTTTCCAGGCCTTATTGGTTTGTAATTATCAGATTGTTTTGAGAAAGTTTTGAATATACTTTTTTTGGCTATTGTTTAAAATATGTTCATGAATATTCCAAAACATGTCTAACGTTACCTGAAATGTAGTATGTTGCTTGTTGAGTATTACTTGTATCATGTCATCACCAAGGCCACGCCCCCTTTTGGGGGCACATCAGGAGGGAAATGGGAAAATGCTCAAAAGCTGTTGTGTAGTGGGTTAATCAAGGCTTTCACACCGAGATTTGAGGCACATCAGAAACATGAATATACACTGCCGATGTGCTAAATCACGAAATGATGCTGGTGATACTTACTTCTAATGGACAGCCAAGAGGCTGTTGGCAGCATTAGACCATCGTCTCCAACTAAATCTCAGCCTGTAGAACAAACACCATGATTGAACCACCAGGTATCATTATCCAAAAATGTATACATGTATCGATGTAGATGTTGGGATAATTCATATCTGGCCAGTGTGTTGGGTCACTGATCCACTTGGACAGTGAAAGACTGAAAAGAAACGACTGTGGTCAACCTTAATTTATGAAGGTATTGCAAATGCTTGGGCTCAGGCAAGATTGCGGAACTATTTTTAGACATTCCCATAAAGCAAATGTTTGTCTAACAAAAATAAAGGCAAGTGCCAGTTGGGTGTATTGGCAAAGAGGAATATGCAGCTAATTGGCAGAAGAAATCTCTAACAAGTGAGTAAAGTTAGCAAGCTTACAATTTGTTTGTTCACTTATTCCTGGGAAGTGTATGTTTAATGATGTATGGCTATATACTCATTATAAGCTACTTATATGAAGTCATGGAATAGGGTAAATGTGATGGAATCATTATGAAGAAGTTTTGAGAGTTCATTGTGGGGACCCCGGAGAGAAAACCAGTTCGTAAGTCCTTGCTAACTTTCACAACAACCTGAAGGTAATCCTGGGTTAAGCTCTTTCTGTTGACATTTCAGTTTGTACCTCTTTAATTGGTGTCTGAACATAAAGTGAAACCTTAAAGGCCCTGACACCTCAGGATTTTCCACAGCACCTTGGTATTTCAGCACCAGCTCTGAGCTGGGTGTTTCAAAGTCATGCACCGGGAGTGAGATCATCCTGCAGTTACTGCTCTTAGAGCAGCGGCACAAAGCTAATACACATGTGGGCCATAAGATTAATGCCGTGTCCTCAGTGTGTGGGCGTCCCACGAGATATGCAAAGGCAAGGTCGATATTCTTCACCCACTAGATGTCAGAATCACATACAACTCATGCATACTACTCACACATATTATGATAATATGCTGTTAGCAAACAAGGAAGTTTATGTAGTGTGGGATTATGTGGACACCAAGCACATCAGATTTTCTTGAACGGTCCCTTTAGAGAGGCCTCGCTGAGGTATTTATTTACGGCAGGTGACAACAGACCATGTCCAATCACTTTGTTTTGCTCTTATTGGCTTCCTGCTGTTAAAAACACCCGTCCCTGCCAACAAACCACTTTAAAAAGAAACCCACGTGACGCAGCCAGGATGCCGTCCGGCCAGCTCCAGCCAAACGCTAACAATCCAAGGTCAAATGTCAATGTCAGGTTTAATGTCAAGATCAAACACCATGCAGTTTGAAGACTGGGGTTAAGTCAACATTTTGTTTGTCTAAGCTCAACCTCGTTCTTAACGTGTGTTGGAGTGTGGATTTAGCCTCAATGTTGAAACAGTGATCTGATAACCAATGCTCAGTCTCTACCCACAGCTGTAACAGGTAAAGAACATAAAAAATATAGGAAATAAGGAACCGTTTGCATCTGGGGGCAGAGAAAAAGCGCTTGGAAAGCAGTCTGAGAATCAGAGAGAACAATGAAGTGATGTAACACATCTTTCTGTTTCTTTTTTTATCATTAATTGCTTCCTCCGTGCATTCAGAGTCGCTCAACCGTCAGGGTCTAATGGGATAAATATTTCTGTTTTTCTGTTTTATGCACCTGCTGGTTTCAGCTTCGTCCTGTGGGAGGCTGCCCATTAGACCAGATTAGATTACACACACTCGCACACACATTCGCTCACACTTGCGAACTTCAGTCATTAGTCACTGCGGTATCATTTTCAGTGCTCAGAGTGGTTCTGGACACTTCTGAGCCCAGCGAGGGAAAGTGGAAAATTATTAGAGACACAACAGGATCCCGTGTTTTGAATCCATGTGGAGGAAATGTTAAAAATGGTGACATTTGCAGAACTGTTTAAAGACTGTACTTAATAAAATCTGACATGTCAGCATACAGATGAGCAACAGAGAGGTAGGCTCTGCTGCAGAAGTGCTTAAAATTCAATTCCATTACCACCGCCATGAATCCAACTAGACCATCAAATAACACTATGAGACTGCATATGTTTGCCAACGCTAAATAGTCTTCAACATTTGCTATCTTAATAATAGAACACGTCTGTGAGTGTTTTCTGCATCAATATTGTAAGAGACAATCAGTTTTGAAGGATATCTAAATCCTAAGAATATTACATGGGCAAAGCAATAAAACTGTGCTGGCTCACTTTGAGTTGTCTAAATTTGGCTACAACTGCAACCGAACCTCTCTGACGTCTGTTAAAGGGTCAGTTTGTGTTTTTTTGAAGTGGGGTTGTATGAGGTACTTATCCATAGACAGTATATTACATACAGTTGATGGCGGCCGGCACATGCCCAGTATGAAGAAGCTGCAGGCAAATGAGACAAAAAATACAGTAGCAATGCGCATGGTTAAATGCACGCATTCCCGTGACTAATGCACAACGCACACCTCACACACTAACACCCATTGTGCAAATTGCCTCGTTTTCACCCGCCACTTCCTCCACCTCTGACTGCTTCACTCTCTGTTAACAGTGAACAATCAATTGGAGTCATTTCCTGTGCAGAGTGGACATCCTGTCTCACAGGATGTGGCTTAAGAGGGTCGTGGGCACCAGAGACTTAGTGGGCAGAGGCAGTAAACCCCCCAAGCTCTTCATGTCAGGAAATCTCTACATGCCTACTGAACGCTGTACTGTATGTAAGTGTGTAATGTACATGCAGCCACCTGAGTGCAATTAGGAAATATCTAGAGATTAGTTTGAGTTAATATAAACAATGTACGTAGCTGCTGTAGGTGCAGGTTTAATGGGATTTCTTGCCATAATGTGTAGTGCCTACTGCGCTCGTTTCAAGGCTGTTTCCCCGTTAACTCCCAGTAATACCAGGGTGAGAGAATGGAAACGGTATATTAGTGTGTGTGGTTGCTGGTGGCGCCTTTAGCATGTGTGTGACAGAGAGCAGTATAAGGTTGTGTAACGCCACATTTTAACACACGCGTGCAATGCAGCAGTAGCAAACTGTCAGAAACAGAAGCCTCTGGCTAAACAGGTTGTAAAAATTAGAAAATGCTCATCAGAACGCTCGTCAGATTTTAAGCTAACATAAACGCAGTTGAGCTCTTCATGTTGGTGGCCATGCAAACTTTACTGAGATGATTCAAGGATTCTGTCTGGCCAGTAAAGAGAGGAGGCCCTGAGCTTTCACACCTCAGAAGAATGTCTGCCTTGTATACGGGAGAAAGGAGTGAGGCTTTTAAAATCAAAGTACACTCTGGTGTCTGTAAAAGCCCATTGAAGACTGACTCCAAATGAAGATCAAAGAAGTGGGATAACTTCATTCTCACTATATACTTTCATTCATTCATTCTGACTCCTTTCTGAGAACATCTGGTCAAACAAATGGTTCAGGTCAGGCCATGGAAACTTGTATAATCGTGAGTGAATTTACACCCTTTCGGAAATATTTCATAATGTTTCATGGAGGGCAAAGGACAAGCTGGTTCTGGGAGGAAAAAGTGAAAGCGCTAACAGTGGGGCGATTCACGTAAAGCCAAATAGGTGGTTTTTAATGTGGAGATCTGTGTTTAGAACGGGGTTTGGCGCCATTTGAAGATGCCATCTGTGTCCCAGGTTAGGCGTATAACTGTCAGTGGAACTGAAACAGAATTATCCTGATGACCCTGCAGACTTGCATATTGCATGCAACCCCTGGGGTAACGCTTTTCAGAGAATCAACAGTCTTGAAATTCTTGCAACGGAATGTAAATGCACTATAATCATAAATAGTTGTGTTTTAGGAGCAAGATTCACCTGTTAGGGGGCCTCGGGGCGGACATAAGTTGTTGGCCCACAGTCTCCCCCACATGAGCATCATCTGCCAGCACACCTGTTTCTCATCCCACAGTCGGTCTGCTAGAATATAAACCTCCCCTATCAACACATCTTTGCAGCCAGTGGATCATCCTACCTGCCTGAATTTTTTACCTCAGTTTATCTGTTTTCTATGCCAACTTTTGGTACTTCATATTTCAAAATGGACACAAAGAAATATCAGGCTTTGACAAGCAGCTGTGAAAATAATGACGACATTAAACTAGGAATTCCATGCATTTTGGATGATTCGGCACGATTTACCTACAACATGTTGACATTGTTGTCTGCCACTAACATTGATTGAAAATCTACATTGCAATCACTTAAATTACCTTGGGCATTCAGGAGCCTGGAAGCTGTGGGTATCCAAGAAAGTAACCCACTTTGCTTGGTTGAATGGCGAATGGTGTGTTCGAACTGAACTGGAAGTATTTTTTTGAGGCACAGTTACATACAAAGTCAATGCAAAGACACAAATAGACGTGAACTCGTGCGGGGCAGTGCACATGAGTTAGTTAGCTTAGCTTTCCCATTTGGGAAATACTCCATCCAAAAAAACCAAAAAACCATCCAGCAACTTTATAGCCACCATTACACAAGGCGAAAATTAAGAGTAATAAAGTAATGCTTGAAATAGTTTGTCCACCTTTATTTAGATTTTTTTTCCAACTGCATTACCTCAAAACTCTACAAAAATAGTGCTGCAACAAAAAATTAATCAGTCTGTTTTAAGTCTAATTCAATAATTTAACTTTTAGTAGCTTTGACCTGATGGATTATTTCAATAAGTAGAGATAGTAAAAAGAATATATCTTAACATGTGCACATGAGAATGAAAGATGTGGAAAGTCTTTGGTGATTAGACCCTGTAGAGATGGTTTGATTTAAGGAGGGTGATGAATCCATAATCAAATAGGGAACCCCCCCAGGGTCTAGACGTTGGTGGTGGTAGAGGTGGTGAAGATGAAATGAGAGGAAGATGGAGAGGTGCTGATGATCTGGATGAGTAGAGGAATGAGCCTTTGTTGCACTTGTCCTGGACTCTGAATACGATGGCTGGAGGTGAACAGGGTGTGTGAAGGTTCTGCCTAACATGACAGCTGACAGCAGCAGAGGAGAAAGCAGATTTCATATTTTGCAGTAAGATCCTGGCCGGCAGAGAGAGATCGTGGCAAAGTTTGATTGGATAACTAGAAGTGTGAAGCCCCATAGTCAGCTGATTAGAGGAAGTAGTAGTAATTGAGAATGGATGAGCACAAAGAAAGTCTTTCTGATTGACCTTAGGCTGAGCTTCGTTTAGCTACTGCATCAAACAAACGTTTTTCAGGTTAGGAATGAAATGAAATCTTGTAGAAAGGTACTGGGAGCATGGCAGGTCGTGGCACCTCATGAACTTTGGCAGTTGTTCTCTGTGATCAGTGCTAGTGCTGTTAGCTAATGTTAATAATGTGGGTGCACAACTCTACTTTATTATGCAAATTGTCCATATGTAATTCTTAGCAACCAAGTTGAGTTTCATCCACTAGGCCTGAAAATGACATTTCAATCATAAAAGTTCAGAGGAAACATCATTACTGGGTCCAAGAAAATTTCCAGTAGACTACAATCATACGTTTGTTCCCTACATTGGCACTTAGTCACCAAAACTTTGAGCATCCTGCTACAAACAGATATAAACTGTTGTGCGACAGTAGCCAGTAGGCTCTGATATTTAATTTAATTTAATTTTGAATCTCAATACTGCTTACATATGCAGATATCTGTTTATAGAGATTACTTCAAAACCAATCCAATCTGAAACATTAATCTGCCAGAAAACTCAGTATGCACATCACAACATGTTTGAGTTACTTGCTCAAAAAAATTGATGTGCAGCCTGCTTCTTATTTTCTGCCGTGTGGGTGCAGCTAATGAAGACACTGACAGTCAGTCCTACGCAGGCGAGTGAGTCAGCCTCGTGCTGATTAAGGGATCTGCTAGCAGAAGAGCCATCAATCAAACGCAGGATCCCTCCTACTCTCACTCCACAGACCACGGCTGTTATGTGGTGTTTATCCAGCTGCTGGCTCTTTGCCTCGGAGAGAGACCCCTGCTCCTGTCCTGGCTATCTAGTGGAGGTGCACATAGAGAGATGGCTGGAAATTCAATCCATGCACTGTTACAATGCCAAATTCAGTTCAGCTTACAGTCATATGTTTAAAAGATTACAGCTGAAAACTGTGTCACAACCTTGTCTCCATTCCAGACGTGCAAAATAAACAGTATGTGCATATGGTGTGTATAAAACAATAAGCTTTTGAGATGTCTCTATGCACCGGTGCCAGCAAGGAAAAAACATACAGTTCAGTGCTGGGAAAGTTGGAGAGAGTCAGGTTGGAATCTCAACTCACCCACATCGACGTGGATCTGCAGCTCAACACCCAGCAGAATTGACATATGGCTTTGTGGTTCTGAGCCAATATGTCGGAAGCAATGCAGACTGAAATAAAGAGAGGAAAAGAATGAAAAGAGATGACAGAAAGAGAGAACAGAGAGAAATTCATTTTTATTTACTTGGCTTTTATTTGACAGGGTTCGTGCTGCTGAGGGTAAAGATATTGCTAAATAAGACAAATCCAAGAAAGTTTATAAATCGCAGACAAATACGATGGAGATACTGTGTGAAGAGTTGAGGTGAAGTGAGCCAAAGAGCTGGGAGAGACCAGGACTTTCTTGGTTTGCATGTCCACCGGGAGGCCAGTCAGAGTTAAGTAAGAGAGCAGCTGCAGCAGGCGGGATACAAAGCCAGCTACTCCCATGGAATCCCCCAAACTCCTCCAACTAATGCTGCAGAAAGCTCTCAGCTCACTCCTGGCCTCCTGAGAGTCCGTCACACAGGGGCAAGGAACATACAGACTTTGATTGAAGTCACTTAAAACTCTAGAATAATATCCTTCTGGTGATTAATGCTGCGGCTGTCAATCAAACAATCAAGATTTCTAGACTCTAGACGTCAGAGGAAGCTGTAACTGTAATCACATCCGACAATTAGAAACCTATTGTGTGCTTTTCCATATTTTGTGTTTTATATATTGTGTTACAATGTTGGATGTTCATGTTGGACCTGGCCAAAGTTCCAAATAATGAGATAAACGTCTGTAGAAGTAACCCCTGTGAGCAAAAACCTCAGGCTTCCTACACTCTGTTTCCTACTGTTTTTTCTTCTCTGGCTACAATATGACGCAACAGTTTGCCGGATTTCTTTATATGGTCATCTGCCCCAGGCACGTTACTGCAAGTGTTGATATTACACAGCCTACACTGCTAAATGAAGCTACATGCTAACATCAGGGAAACTTTGATCGTGGTTGCTGATGTAAATTTCTCCCCAGTTTCGGACCAGATTCACAGTTTTGGTTGTGAAGATTTTATTGGTGATTTTTCATGGTGGAAAGTGTTGCTCCATTACAGTTGCAGATGCAGATACAGATGCACAACATATTCTGACTGCGACCTCAACACATATCAGTGTTGGGTCATGGACTTTTCATGTTCATATATGACACGCAAGGTACCCTGGGTGTGTTGGTTACGTTTTGCCAACACTTGCACGTGGTTAGGTTTAGGCAACAAAAGCATGAGATTGGGTGTAATAAAAAAGAACTAGGTTTGCCTTTACAATCTTCAGCAATTGAACACTGGCCTTCTAGGTGAGGTGGAAGGTTGTTGGATCCATCCACCACCCCTCCTGTCCACCTTACTCGAACTTCTCTGCCTTAACTTTCATTGTTGTACCGCCGTGTTTCCTTCTGATGCTGCCAGGCACCGTTAAAC
Source organism: Cephalopholis sonnerati (assembly GCA_019142605.1). Lineage (NCBI taxonomy): Eukaryota > Metazoa > Chordata > Actinopteri > Perciformes > Serranidae > Cephalopholis > Cephalopholis sonnerati. Next base: position 18,153,727 of record JAGQAX010000024.1, read on the forward strand.
AATAACAGTGACTAGCTGCATCTCATGCCAATCTGAAAGGACAGCTCATTTCATCAGTGTCTGACACTGGTAGTACTGACCAAGTGGTGGTTTTGATGACTTTGGGGTGAGACCAGGTTGGGCTGCAACGACCAGGGCCACTCAGCATTTTCAATAGCCACAATTCTTCTGCTGGGAATTTCCATTTTATTTGATTAAAGTAGGCTTATGGTGTGCTACAATATACTTAAAGAACAAGCTTTACAATCCTTTCAGATGTAAATGACTGTTAACACCCAAATCAGACATAAGATGTATAACCCTACAGGAGTGATACTCAAGTAATACAGGCCATGGGCCAAATCTGGCTCGTGACAGGATGCCAGGAGGCCCCCCTAACCATTTCCAAATTTACAGTGAAAATAAATCGATTCACAGTGGGACATTTTTTTGTACTTTCAATGTAAATAAGGTGTCAGAGTGCATGAAAAGCAACCAAATAGAACTTGTTTATCAAAAAGGAGTGGATAAGGGGAGGATCCCCCTGGACCCCCTCAACAGAGGTCAGGGTTAAGTCCTGAATGCCCTCAAATCCTGCAAACGCTACTGTGCACACCTGAATTATGCCAGTTGCTGCAGACCCTACAGACCCTACACACACTGGTACAAACAGTTTAACACCAAAAGCACTGTCAGCGAGTTCTCAGTTTGAACCTTTGTTGTGTCTTTAGACTCCCCCGACTGCGCAAAGCCATTCCCTGCAGCCGACAGACATACTGATGAGAGGTGTTCTCAAATCCCACACCACCCCGAACACACACACAGACCAAAAAAACACACATGTTTGTACTTGAACACACACTTTTCCCAGCCTTTACTGGGAATACAGCAGCAGCCTGACATCACTCATGTTTCACATTGAGACGGACAGCTCGTCCCACAGGATTAGTCTGGTGTTTCCCCACACGCACACACACACACGCATACACACACTGACATCAACTGGTGCCAGCCTTGGCCACGGTATATAAACTTTATGTCTGTGTGTACATGTGTCTGCAGACGTCTTTGTAAGTGGGGTACTTTTTTTCTGCATATTCATGTTGGTTTTCTCATCAGGGAGAAGGTCAGAGAGGCCACATGTAAGCAGAAAGGTTGCTGGTTCTGTGAGTCACTGCAGTGCTGAGCATGATCACCTAAAATACCTGGCTGTGTGTCAAAACTTGCCAAATGGAAATGTACTGAGAAATGGAGGTGAACAGAATTAAGACCATGGTACTCACAGCATCAAGGAAATACATCTCAGAAAATTCAACATCAGCAAGAAGTCATAACTCAAAGTGCATTTACTAGCTTTTCTGGAGCTTTTGATGACATTTTGAAGTCTTCCTTGGTGAATTAAGTTTGGTCCGTCACCATCAAATTGACCTGAGTATAGAACGTGATGACAACTGAGGTATATCCGTGGCAACTACGCAAATCCATCCACTGAGAAAGGGCATTGCTGCGTCCGAAATTGCATACAAAGCACTGCATACCCAATATGTGTACTATTGTTAACATACTTACTGTACATAAATACTTGTTTGTATCTTTTTGGACTCACCAAGCTGTAATTACCTCGCCACTTCCTGAGAGCCTCCTTACCCTCTGGAGAAGCATAAACATAGTAACTCACGCCAACCTCAGCTCTACTGGCATTGCAAGCACGATAAGCTCTGAAGCTTTTAGTTTTTCATCACATCTGTAAGACTAAGGTTACTTCGGCTGTCAGACAGCCAGTTCGCCTGTGGTTCGCATTTCCTTACATTACGTAACAGGCATCTTCATTGCCAGATAATGCTTGAATTAGCTCAATGCTAACATCAGCATGCTAACAAGCTGAAGTTTAGTAGGTATAATGTTTATGTGTATATCAAATTTCACAGCACACCATCCAAATAGTTTTGAGCTTTTTGTCTGGAGCAAAGTGGGAACGTGGTGTCTAGTCTTTACATATTATAATATTTCCCTGGAAATATTTTGCAATTGACGTACTGTTGGTTTCATACTAAGGGTTTGGACATATTAAAACATGTAAAAGCATGTAGAAATAGCACGTTAGTAATGACTTTTGGATGCAGCCCATTACATGCGGTTGAGAGCTCCATGAAAAGCGAGTAAATAGCTTAATTTATATCATGGCAGGGTGATAAAACGATAACGATAGTTGTCTTGATTTAATTTTCCTTGATAGAGATATAATAAATGCTCAATAAACTCTTGATATAATTCAACAACCCCTACGACCGTAGAGGGGGACACCTGCCATTAACCAGAAGAAGCAGAAGAAGTAGTAGAGGAAGAAAACGATAGCGGCTACTCGTGTATGGTAACGTTATAATGTTACGACATCAAACATGCTCATAAAGTTATTATTAATATAATTGTTTTGGGCAGGCATAACACCGCTGAGTTATACCATGACTGTTAGCTACAGCAGCTGTATGAGTAGTTGACTCATCTAACGCTATTGTTAAAAAAGCAAGTTAATCTAACTCAGATATGTGAAATTTTCCACTGTTTGACAAATGTTTGTCATATTCTAATGATAAATAATAATTCAAACCATAATTAACCATATGGTTTCTTCAGCTTTTATTCAGAAGCAAAACCAATCCTTTAAACTGAAAAAAAATTATGATTTGACAATTATCTATCGACTGATACGAACATTTTTTGGCCATATCTCCCAGCCCTAATATATATTTTTATTTTCATTCAATTTTTGCCAAATTACTGCTTTCAACGTTAAAAGTAATCTTTCCCACCAGCAGGTTTCGTAGGGACTTTCTCTTTTGTGGAAAGTAGTTCCAAAGAAAACTTTTGACAGCACTTAAAGCTGAAATGTTAGTAGTGCATATCTCAACACATCTGGCTCAATACCACTGTGGGTGGTGAGAAAATATGATTTTTTGTAATCTGAGCAACTGACCCTTTAATGCTACCACCATGTGTTGATTGCAAAACTAATTCAGGCCAGGAAATATTTTATCTTCATTTTCTACATTTTGTCACCATTTTTTCCCTTGTCCCTCGGGCTTAGGTGATGTATTCATGCTCTCCTGCTGACATGAGCCTCAGTAATCAACCAGCATGTGCATATTGTTCCAGAAATGTAAATGATCCCTCCAGTCTAACTTTTCCTCTCCCCATCTCTCTGTTTTTGTCTTTTCCTTTGTCTATCCTTGTGTCTGGAGAACAGATTAAAGGCCACGAGTAGAGCCAATAAAAAGAGTTCACACGTGTATGCATATCTTTTCCTGTCTTCCTGTCTTATTACTCTCCCCATATTTTCCATCACTCAACACAAACATCTAGCCCACCTCATGTAGTGACTACTGCTTGAGGGAGATATACAGTTTCTGGCTGCAACCTTTTCACACTGTGTGAACTGACCTCACTGACTGTCTGTCTGGCTCAGAGGTCTTATTTTGGTTTGGACCAGACGGAGGGATCAGATTGAAAGTAGAACCAAAAGATCACAATTAAGTGTGTCATATAAGCACTGTAAACTGACATCACCTCAACCAGCATGTGACAATGTTTCCCATTCTTGTTTATTAGAAAAGATCTATTGAAGCTCATGTTTGTGTTGGATGAACGTCAAGGAATTCAAAATGTATGTCTCCCTGCCAAGCATGTAAGGCTTAATCAAAGGTGCTGACAGAGGAGTTTTTATGTGGGTATGTGTGTGTAGGAGTTGTACGTTGTAGCAATTAATGGGGCTTTGCTGACAGACAGGGAGGAATCTCTGTCAGGCCTGAATGGTGAGGACAAGGAGGAGGAGGAGGAGGAGGAGGAGGAGGAGGAGGACAGAGACTAAAAACACCCACACAGAAAAACATGTACAAGATGGACGCAGAGAGAGTCCTATTATAAATACACACATGCATTAGACACACATACAGTATGGTCATGATTGATGTCTGTTGTCTTTTATCATCTGCTATTGAGCGTATAGACTTAACATCATGATGATGTCAGGTTTTTAAAATGCTTTTCACCTTGAAGAACTGTCACAGTCTCACAGACGTCTCTGTAATGGTGGTTTATGGCAGTGGTTCCCATGTGGTGTGTCGTGGTCCCAAAGTGGGTCATGGGTCCATTCTGAATGTGACTTGCGAACGTGTCAAGTTTGTTGTTTTGAAGTGCCATTTCCTGCTGTAGAGTCAACAGATAATGGTCACCTACTTTAACAGAAACAGCAAACTATCTTGACGACATGGCCAATGACTAAGGGAGAAATCTGATCCCTGTGGCTGGAACAGTTGGGAACCACTGGTCTATGGGGAATATGTTTTGTGGCTCATAGGGGACTTTTTCTCTGCAATACTGTGAGCGGCTAATGGGAAAAATTGAAAGCAAGGCTGAGCTGTGTTCCTGGGGGGCTGGTAAATTCCCACTCTTTCAAACTCCATGCCCTCGAGTTTCTTATACAAGCCTTCTATTCCAAATTTGTGTTAGGCTGTGTTCAAATGAGGTCGTGTTTACCGTGTTCAAGAGAAGAGTCCATATTAACACCCCCCTGTTGTGGTATTTACAGTCTCATGAGTGGAAACTTTCTGAGAGCTCTGAGTTCATGAGTTTGTGTTTAGGACTTCCCATGTCATAAATACAAGCTCATGAGTTTCATGTAAATGCAGCGTTAAACTAAAGCCAGGATGACCCAAAAGACATCACTATGACATCATCAGGGTAATTTTCCCAGACTTGTCACCGTTCCTCAAGAGCCAAGAGACATTATACAACTCCTCGTGACGTAAACTGACTTAAAAAGAAAAAGGTGTGGGTGCGAGTCCCTTTTAAGAAGCAGTAGATAGGAATGTCTTGAGGTTGTGGTTAGTTTCATTGGAATGCATTGTAGAGGCATGACAAGGTTGTCCAGTATTACACAAGAACAAAGTTTTTTTCCAGGCTGTAACATGTTTATTTTTGTTGTTAAGGGCATCGCTTTTGGAGCCAGACTCAAGTGGCCAGTCAAGGAACTGCAGCTTTTGGCACTTCGCGTTGGCTTCATTTTCCAGTCCTGGAGGTTGCTGCCTGCCCAGTGCCGTTGGAGACTTGAAGCAGGATGTTGCTGGGAACTACAAGTTTTGGTCTTTGTCTGTCTGTCCTTGGATAAATGAAACGTAGTGCCCAGTGTAAACACATCCACACCTCCTCCATTCTAAACACACTGAGTTTTGTGATGTTTTACCAGTGCCAGCCACAACTAACCTCTCACCTTCAGCAATCTGCCAGGACACTCCCTGCTTGATTAGATTTCCTCCTGCTCAGGAAAACTGACAGGAATATGGCTTTGGTAAAGTGCAGGTCGAAAGGATAGAGGTAAAGGTGGAGAGAGAGAAAAAGAGAAGGAAAAGTAAAGAGAAGAAGGGTTGAGGAGAGTTTTGGAAAGGAGTGTGAGGCGTGGGCAAGTTAGCAGCTCTGCCCTCTTTGCTCATCTTACACTCGAAGAAGTCGAAGAATATGGGTCACAAAAACACATTCCAAGCTTTGAACATTCATGCGATCTCTTTGAGAGCAGATGAGAGGAAAGTAAGTGCACTTCATCCAAAAAGCATAAAAAGGGGAAGAGAAGAGGAGAGAAAGATAAAGGAAGAAAAGGAGACAGACAGTAAACAATAAAGGGGAGTTTAGGACATCATTTTGAGCAATAGTTTACACTCTAGCCAGGAGATATGGTAATCCTTAGATAAATTATACTCCCACAGAGAGTCAGGATCCCGAGCAGAAGTGATCTGGACTCCTGCTGTATTTAAAGCAGTTCACACTGGTTCACAGTGTATCACTTAAGAGCATCCACACATGATGGATTTGACTTAATGATGAATGACAGGTTCCATAACATCTCTTTTCCCCTCGTATTTAAATAGTTAGGATACATACATTCTCAGTTTTTCCACCTGCTCTGTGAGTGTGTGTACTGTAAGTTTTTAACTTCTCTGACCAACATGAGTTGTTGAACTTAACTGTAGTTCTGCTAATGGCCACTTGAGGCTGGCTACAAAAGCAAGTCAATTCCAGAGATCCCCATGTTGAAATGCCCAACTTTACAGCAGAAGTAAACATGTTTACAGCCTGATACAAAAAAAGTGTTGGGCTCTGTAGCTAATTTCCCCTTTCATGACAACTGTATGGGGGGTGAAATTTATATAGCTTACCCGTTTACATTTTTTCGTAAAGTTACGTTAAGGACGTAGACGCTTGAGTGACAGGGGGCCATTGTCAGTTGACAAGTCACCACCATGGCGACAGTGTTGGTTAGTTAACGTAACCATGGCTAACCACAGATTTGCAGAGTATAGGAGTAGCTGTAGCTGATGCTATTTCAGTTTCTAACATTTTCTTGTTCAGCATTTGGTTGTACAAAAAGACCTTCTAAGGAGTCAGATATTCAGTTAACCATAGCTGTAAATTAGGGGTGCACAAAATATCGGCACATCATCGGTATAAGCTGATATTGGCTTTAAAAACCCCTACTGTAAATGTAGCATATTAACTAAGCTACCAGCTAGTGCTAATATTATTGTCACCCTCTCGTCCAAATATGGTCACTTGTGGCTCCAAAGATCTAAGATGGCAACGGCCAAAATGCCAAACTCGAGGCTTCAAAATGTGGCTTGTCATTATGGGCTATTTTCATTGCTAAATTCTATAAATCTGCCTTATCAAAACCTTGAAGTCACACTTGATGAGCTCACTCATTTAAAAAACTTTGAGCCACTTAATTTAATAATTCATTCATAGAAAGTGATATCAGTTAAAGATTTTCCCTCTTCCTTTTCACAGAGTTTACATGAAGTTGGTCTTGGCAGTAGAGTTCACAAGGCAGGACTTTACTATGGCTCCATTCACAAATGCATTCTGACATGTGTAAGAGTGTCAGCTGATGTATGTCAGAGAACTGATAAAGACATGAGAGGGCACCACATGACCCGCACATACACACAGCCGGTGGCATTGTTGATGTTAAATGTCTCGCTGACATGAACCATGTTGCCCCTCTGATGTTTGGTTTGTACTGTATGTAATGAGATAGTGATTACATGTCTGTGTGTGCTTTTGTACTCCTGCACGGTACCTCCTGACACCGAGATAGTGTGTATGTATGTGTGTGGGACATGCAGCTCATGCTCTTTGACACAAAACAGTGCCGTGCTTTCATTCAGAGACGAGTTACTCAGCACAACAAGGTCAAAGGATGACACTGAGTAAAGCTGAAAGTCATAACAGCTGACACCAGATATTCAATAAACCCATCTGACTGGAGACAGGATGCTGGCGTGTTTCTCGCCTCATGTCTTTTTGATTAGAAGTGAAATGCTACCACACGCATAGACTTAGAATAATCAGAAGGGACACATTAATGTGAGGTTTGTATTTACTTTTCTGACGGGCCCACCTGTAATTTAGAGACTGATTTAGATACCATTTTGTCTGGAATTTCCCTTTAAACAACACCTATGTGTCCAGATTTATCAAACAGGATGTTTTTGGCTGTTCTGGTAATTATGGTGCTATGCTGGCAGGCTCGCCGCTGCCCCTGGGCACTGACCTACTTCTCTAAAAGCTTGCTGCCCTTTTCGGCCGCTCACAATGATTTATCTGTGACCAGTCAGTGTGTGCGGGTTGGTGGGTTTTCTGCGCGAGTGTGTCAGTCTGTCAGTGTGTCAGTGTGTCAGAGTGCACCGGGCCGTTTTGCAGGGGCGGGTGACACAGTTTGTTGTTCCCGACTTCCTGTCATCAATCTTAGTCAGACACGCACCCATACACACTTAGAGCGTGTTGATAGATGCAATAAAGAGAGCTCCCCTCGTTAAAGCACTTGTCTCAAGTGGCCGCACTCTGCTGTACTGTAACTCAGCCAGACAGGCCTCAACCTTTGACCCCGAGGTCATTGACCGTGAGACCCAGACACACAACAACAGGAAGTGCTCTTTTTTTCTCCGCTAAATCAGGCCAGCAGACGCTGATCCTGCACGCTCTTTTACACATGCAGCGCAGCCCGCAAGTGACCACGGCACGACATGAGCACAGAGTCACACAACCTCACCAGCAGCTGGCCACAGGAAAACATCTGGGTTGGAAGGAAAGAGAGCCCACAATGTAGGCATCCTATTATCAGTTATTTTGTCTGGATCATGTTTTAGTTCTTTGAAAATGCAAAGAATGTTCGAGCAAATACAACCATCACAGAGGTTTGCCACATATGACAAACGTCCAGAGCCGAATTGACTTTTGACCTGCAAGTCCAATAACATTCTTTCATGTGGAGAGGCCAAGTCCATAAGAGGAATTCCACTTAACGCAAGATAAACAGTCAGAGTCAAGGGTGAATGCTGATAGACGGACAGCCAGTGAGCTGATAGTGAGGGAAAGCACCCAAACATCCCTAAAGATACAGCATCGTGTGGTTTTTTTCTCCAAAATATGTATCAAATTTCAAGGCTAATGTGGTGACACAAGGGAAAATCCACTGTGCTTAATTGAAGTAGAATGTTTAAGCATTACAGCTTGGTGTGGCCGGCAATGAAGGAATCCAAACGGGTGTGTTTAGCTAATTTTGCCATTCGTCCAGGGGGTATTAGCGGGGTGGGAACACGATCCTGGAAGCTGGGGAGTATCAGAAGCCATTAAAGGGAGGTGAGGAAAAACAGAGCGCAGCCTCTGGACTGTATCACAGTCAGTCCAGGGTGGAGGAAGGGAAGGGAGGAGAGGAATGAGAGGTTATGGTGGGGAAAAAGGATGTATCCTCCATGATATGCTGCACAGGACATTTAAGAGAGGCTTTGGCAGTTAAAGTGGAATTGTTAGAGGTTTTCGGTTTGGCTACTGGCAGAGAAAGAATTCAATAACATTTTGAAGTCAGTTTGGCATGTGTGAAGGAATGGAACCACCCATCTGGCAGAGCAAGCCTAGCACAAGTGCTCCAAGTCATTGACACAATTGAGATTACTCAACATGCTGTTGAGAGCATGTCCAAGAGGTGCCATCCCAGAAAAACACATTCAAAAGGCACCCAATAAGAAGACATAACATAACGTGAGACAACATTGCGGCAGATCTCTGAGGACCAACGAGTGTTAAACTGAGAAGTGCAAAGTTCAACCTTGAAACAAGGCGGAACCGGCGCCCGTGGTGAAGTCATGGTTGCTTCCAGGATGAGGACATGCAAACAGCTGCGGCCGCTGACCTCGTCCTCTGGCCCTCGCCGCTGCAGCAGTGCTTACACAATCCCAGCGATGAGAGCGACGGTTTGGCACTCTCAGCTGACATTGCCACACGCTAATGCAATGAAAAATAATTCATGTGTGTGTGATTAAGCAAGTGTAGTGTTGCTGGAAATTGCACACACACACATACCTCAAAGAAAGGAGGTTATTATGGGAAAAGGCAGCGTAAATCACCTACAGTTGACCACTAAATATCAAAGTCATTTAACCAGCCTTCATCGCTCTCTTCAAACGCGACCAAAGTAACCAACCTGACTCATCGTACAACCACTAAAACTGGTGAGCTCTTGCTCTGTCGCTCTCTCACCAGCATCCTGCTTTTCAACCCTGTCTGTCTCACTAAAATCTCCACCGTCAGCATTTTAATACACATACACACAAAAGACACACAAACACGCAGATCGTCTCCAGATGTCTAATTGGAGAGAAACAGAAATAGGGTAACAATGGCGAAGGAGAGAGTCACGAAGTCAAGCTGAATCAGATGAGAGGCTCGTGGCTGGCTGTCTGTATGGATTAAATATTACACACACACATATATTCATAAAAATGCACACTCACGCTCAATGTGTGCCTGAGTCGTACAGTACATATACAATCGGTGGTGTTGGAGGGAATCTAATCCTGGAAGCAGTCCAGTAGAAACATTGCTTGTTGCATTAATTCTGTATGCAGAGGTATGTACATGTCGCAACTAAATCTCAAGTCTTAACCTTCGAGTCTCAAGCAAGTCCCATGTTCGTGTGATAAGAGCTGAGAAACTCAAATCGAGTCCCTGCTATAATTCAAGTAAGACAAGTCAGGACATTGCTCAGCTCAGGTCACAAGTGAAGTCATATACAATTCCGACCAGCTATTACAGTAATAGGTTCGCTCGAAAGACACATTCCTGTACCTTCCTTTGTGGGTTTTGTAGTGACCGGATGTTGGATGTTTTGTTGTCCTGTCACTGATTTTTGAGCTGCAGATTTTACATACTGCTGTTTTTACTACCGTCATCAACATCATATTCCTGGAATCCAAATTTTATTTTTGGACTAGCACTCTCTATGAGAGCTGCCTTGTGCATTGGCCTCTGCTGGTCTTCCATGTCCAGGTTGCCAGGTTTGCATGCATTGCACTAGAAGTCAACCAGTCATATTATATCGAACTTCTCAATATCTAAGTCCTCTCAAGTCATCTGTCAAGACTAAACTAAGTCTCAAGTCAAAGTCAAGTTGAGTCTTTATCAGTTAGTCAAGCATGTCCTCGAAGTCCTCAAATTTGCATCTTTGCGACTTAATCAAGTCAAGTCGTGAGACTCGAGTCCCACACCTCTGTGAGTATTTGAGAATAACTCATACTTTACAAATGCATTGTGTCCTTTCCATTACTGTAAATTATGATTCAGTCAGGACCACTTTCGTCAAAGAAAGCTTTATTTCCATTTGCAGTATAATAGTTGGCTGGCATGGTTCTGTTCTGGGGCCCTTTCTGCCTTTCCTAGGCCTATGCAGAGAGAGCTCCTCTCCACCCTTCCACATGCCTACGTGGAAAACCTTAAGACAGAGTGAACAAAACCTTCCTGCCCTTCCTCCATGGAAACCCTAAGGCAGGGAGAGCAGCAGCAAAGACCTCTTGGGAACAGAACAGAGCAGCATCAGTGACAAACAGAAATGACATTGATAAGTCAGACACTGCATGAATAGGATCACAAATGCACCCTATCCTTTACAGTAAATTATAATGCTCTAATAATATCGGTGTCTAATTCATGGAGAGAGGATAGAGGATTTAAAGTCTAATAAAATGTATTTTTAAAGTAGTTTACTTTAAAGCCCCTGATAGCTTGGTTTCAAGTCTAGTCATGTAGTTTTCCATATCCTTTAATCTTTTTAAGTAAATAGCAACAATCTTGGTTAAAATTTGGAGTAAAAACACAAATTAGTCATGATTTTAAGCCAAACACTCCAAAAATGTCTGTGTGGGCGTGGTTTAATCTGATTTGATGGACAGTTACCAAACAATCCAACCAGCCGTCATGAAATTCTGATTCAAATTTTGCTAAATCCGGATTAGCATTCAGAGGCAGGGCTTATGTGATGTTTCCCTCTTCAAACTAGTGAGACAAAAACAGCACAAACAGAAATCTGTCAGGTGAAGCAACCCAAACTTTTGAAGTTCGGCACACATGTTTTTGTGCATTTTGGAGGACATTGCTCATACTGAGGAGCTCATTGAGAAAACGCGTTCTTCATACCTCAGTGAAGCTGAAGACCATATAGAGGTCAGTGTGAAGGGTTATCTCAGCGACCAGCTGGCTAACTTAGCAGGGAGGTTCTCACAGATTGTATCTTGATGGGAAACAATGAGCGTCCTCCAGTCCTTCCCATTAAGGACCAACATGACTGGACTTTCTCTGCCCATGTCAGAACTCCCTCCTATTAAATGTGATTACAAGTGGTTGCTGCTTTTAAAGCCTCCTCCCAGAGACCTCATCACCCCATTCAAATTTCTATGAAAACAATCTGCCAGACAAAACCACAGTGGATGTAGGACTGAGCTGTGTGTCTACTGATACACAGCTGGGGCTTTTTTAATGGGCAGGAAAACATTTGGTACACCAAATTTTCCTGTAGAGCAGGACGGAAAATGACACAATTTAAAGTGACTTTAGTAGTTTTGGAAAGATGTGCTTATTAGCTTCCCAGTGGTTTACATAACAGATTATTTCAAATATGCATATGTAGCATTTTCAAGTCCCTACCCTTTCTTTGTCATATATATGGTTAGCTAAACTCACAAATATTTGATATATTTTCTTACTGATGATTAGCAAGATGGCTGCACAAGCAACAACAGAAACAAATGATATTTTTCAGTATTTAAAAATTACAGCATTGTATTATCCTAATGTATTATTGTTTTACTGTATTGTAAACAGTATTAGTATACTGATGTCTCGTAAGCTAGCTAGCTAGCATTACCTTGTTGCTGATTTGTGCATGACAGTCCTACATTTTGACATATTTACATGTCACATCCCCCTTTTGGAGGCATATGATGCCCAAAATTTAACTTAAGACCAGACCAAAGTTGCTGCACTTGTTAACGCCCCTCTAATCAACATTAGCCTACAGAGCATTGCTAGTGGCCTGGTGATGAAATAGCTTTTTTATATGCATCCGCACTGGCAATAGCTGTGGACGAAGGCATTATGTTCATGGGTTGTCTGTCCATCCATCCATCTGATTGTCATGAACGCAATATCTCAAGAATGTCTTGAGAGAATTTCTTCAAATTTGGCACAAATGTCTATTTGGACTCAAGGATGAACAATACTAGATTTTGGTGGTCAAGGGTCAAGGTCACTGTGACTTTGTGTGTGTCTCATTCTTAGTAACATGTAATGAAGAAGGCCTTTAGGAAATTGCCTCAAATTTGGCACAAACGTCCACTTGAACTTTGGGATGAACTATATAGAATTTAGTGGTCAAAGGTCACTGTGACCTCAAAAAACATGTTTTTGGCCATAACTGAAGAATTCATACACTAATTATGACAAGATTTCACACAAATGTCAAATCAAATACAACAATGAAGCAATGGCATTTTATATTTGAAAGGTCAAACGTCAGTTTCACTGTGACATCTTAGTGCTCTGGCCAGAAAGGGAGACATTTGGTCAGATACTGAATTGCTAACACTTATCTTGGGTGTCCACCTTGAAACTGTGCTGATTGTGTAGATCTTCTGAGCTGCCTGGTTGAAGATGTGTTTGAAGCACCCATGTTTTAGAATGTGTAGCTTCTTTGCAGCAACATCCCTATTCAAACCATCGTCTACTGGATAGCTACATGAGTCTGGACAGACATGGATATAAACCGCTACTCCTACTTGACTGGTTTGCAAAGGCAAACAACCACGTTGCAGTAATTCTATTTTTTTATGACTTATCTGATAGAAACTTAAACTCTGAACAAATCATTCGTGCTTTTCTGTCTCCATCAGATAAATGTTATTGTGATAATACCAATATTGCCATAGTTGCGTATGTAACATATAAGGGTCTTGAAGGGTAGTCCCATTTCAAAGGAGATGATTTCAACCACTATCCCTTGTAACTTTTTTCTTGAGGGGCAAAGGGGCACTCAAGGGGTAGGGGTAAAAATAAGAAATGGGATTGGGCATTACCAGTGTATTTACTTACATTACCAGATGTAATAAAAAGTGATTCTAGAGTGTGTGCAATGCTTATAAAAATGCCAAAATCACCTCACAGCCCAGCACTTTTCCAGGGGATGTGAAGTTGATGTATAGGTTGAAGGCTGTAGAAAGAGAAGTGGGGCACCCTGCATGAAAATGTCTGCCTAGGAGCCCCTTGAGGCCTTGTGTCGTTGTCAGTAAACACTAACATCATAAAAAGCTAAGCAGGGGGAGTGCCAAACTTCCTCTTGACAACAGGCAAATATAAATGGAAGAGTAGCTAAGCGAAACAATAGCAGTGGTATCAGGTAGAGGCCAGCAGCGCTACCTGACACCATGTGTTCATTTGTTTGTTATTAGGTATCTAATGACAGATCTCACTCTAACATCCTCACATGAAGTTGGATCACTCCATCAGGTGATGGGTCGAGTCAGTTTATGGAGCTGAATCAACTGTTGTAACATGCTCCAGCTGTGTTTCCTTCTCAGCTCATTCTGACTGACGTGTTTTCATGTTACGCTCCACAACATGCCATCCCATGCTTTTAAATGGGGGTCATGTTGGTGAAAACTGACAAAAGAAGAAATGATGGACGGATGAAATGAAGGAGAGGCACGTGGGTAAATAGAGCCGGGTGTTTTCTGACAGGCAGATGTAGAGAAAGATAGACAGAAGTTGAGGAGAGATGAAGATAGACCTCTTTTGTCCCTGACGTGGCGAGACAAGTAGAAGAGAGAGAAAGATGAGAGGACAGACAAGCTGCCAGCTGAATATCATCTGGAAAACGTTCTGTCCCTCCTCGACAGATGTGGTGTCTGTTTTGGGAAGAGGAGAGGAGAGGAGGAGATGGGACAGGATATGGAAAAAGAAAGATGAGATAAAAAGAAAAAAGAGCAGGCCGCTATCAAATATCGCTGCATGTCTCACCATTATCCTCCCTGGATGAGAATGAAAAGCATTCCTGTGACCACCATGGCCCCTTAAATGAGAGGAGCTTTGGTGGCGCTCCAAAGCAGGGACCCCCTGCTAATCCTTGGTTTATTGATAGCAGGTGCTGTGGTGGAAGAGGCTTATTAGTGGTGGGCTTTGTAAATTCTGTTTGTATATGAAGTACGTACACATACACAAGACATGAAAGGTACTGTTAATATGATGGTATTCTTCCTGTTTCTTGAGAGGAGGGAACAGCAAAACAGCACTTATTGTCATTATCAGTTGATCTGAAAAATTCATTTCAAGGGAACCTTGAGGAGATTTTTAAATGGACAAAGTTCAGATTCAGTGGCCGTAAGTGAGAGTGCCAGGTAAAGCCTGAAAGGAATGGTTTGACATTTTAGGAACTATGCTTGTGCTTTGTGTATTAAAGAGGAATTAAAATTCACTTCCTTTTTTTTTGTCATATACGTAATGTTATGTCAGATGTTCATATCAAATGCAGCAGATGTTTCAAATGATGAGGTAAACGTATGTAAGAGTAGTCAGGGCTCAGACCATTCTAAATACTTCATTTCCAGCTGTTTTTCCTGCTTTCCACACAAGATGTCGGCTTGTGACGAATTTCTTTGTATGGACTGCAAGTGTTTACTGTACGTACACTGCTACATGTAGCTACACACTAACATTAGCTAAACATTCAATCTTGGTTGACGATGTTGAAAATTTCTCTCTGATTTTGAATCATATTGCCTGCTGGAACATGTCTGTGAAGATTTTGGTTTCAAAGCTTTTAGTGGTGATTGTTTCCCCTGTTACGTTATTCCCCCGACTACTATGACAGCAGAGGCACCAACAGAGCAAAATATTAATCGTTCATAGGTGACCCTAAGAGGTTGTAGTAAACTGAATTTTTTTTGTTCTATCTACTTTTGCCAGGGCCAGACTAACTGTTTCCCCCTGTTCACAGACTTTATGCTAAGCTAAACTAACCAGCTGCTAGCTGATTTCATCTAACTCTGGGCAAGAAAGCAATACTGCTATAAACATATTTCCCCACAATGTTGGTCTATTCCTTAAGGTAATGAAATGGTTTTTCTTTATCCTTAAAATCGATGACAATAAATTTTCTTTATCAACTAATCATCCGACTAGTTATTTTTGCTGCTAATCTTCTGTAACATTTGCATCTGTCTCTGTATTCTATAATCAGTACAGTGTGCTTCATGCTTGTAAGTTTTGAAAACGGCTCTTTTTCACTTTCCACCTGTTCCTAATCACATCAGTCACACCATCTTACATCTGTGCTCCAATGACCATATTCCATGACCGATCAGTAACCATAAAACAGGACCCATGAGTGACATCTCCATGGCCATCATCATTATCACTGGCATCTCTCTTAAGCAGAGAGGCATTCTTTTAACATTCAGGACAGTCCCAGCAGCCTGGCCCAGTGAACACCCTGCACGGCATATTTTTCACCGACTTCCCAGAAGACCAAACCAGAACCACATGGCGGGATTTTTCTAAGAAACGACCCTGTGGAAGGTTTGGAATGATATTCCAAAAAAACACCTATATTTCAATGGCATTTAGGCTGCGCGTCCAACTCAAACATGCCTGTAAATGTCATATAGGTGTAACGTAGCATTTATTGACATAGCGTGTAATTAGGTAAAACATCAGCTTGAGAGGGATTCTGGGTGGTTTTAACTGATGAATGGTCGTTTTAAATGTTGTAACGACCTCACGTCTCATGCATGAGCCCTGCTAATTCATGCAAAAATACTAATGTTGAATGGCATGTGACTGAAAGATCAGCTTCCCCAAGGGGTCTTAATTTACCAGACTTATTCAAAGATATGTATTTCTTTGAATTCAAAAGTTGAAGTGAAACATAAGAAATAAGCCAAAGGTGTTTCTGTTAACAAATTGAAAGATGGAGGACTCAAAGCTTCCATGGCTGTGCTTATGGACCTGACGCAGATCAAACACTGTGGGCGTATTGATATTGGCCCGGTGTATGTGTGAAAGAGGAAGCTGCTCCTGTCACCGGGGAGAGGAGCAACGTGCACAGTATGTTTCCATATATGTGTGTTTGACCGCAGAAGGATCTCCCTGGCTACAGCTAAAAGAATCCTTCAGCAGGGGGGGGGGGGGCCCTCCCTTCCAAGCTTTCCGCTTCCTAGCCCCACACCCTCCAGACCTCCACCCAGGCCTCACTGGTTCTGTTGCCCAGGGATGGGCAGCCATTCCAGGGCAGAGCTCGTTGATTGTTCCCCTGTGGTATTCCGTCATGGTCCTTCCTCTGAGAGGGTTTGGAAATGGATGTATTGATGGTGTGAGCCTGTGCACGCTTTTATGTGTTTGAGTGCATGGTGTGAGGGTGTGTGACAGGAAGAGGACGAGAAGATGAACGTCACAAAGTGTGCACATTCATTAACCCTTGGCCCTTCCTATTGTTCGCACTAATCTACAGTGATGTGTTTTCTTTACCGAAATCTGATATGGATATGACTTCACACTGTGTGTTTGCTGACTCATTTGATACATTTTCAACACTGAAAATTTTGCTGTCTTAACACAAATCAAGTTTTGCACTTGAAACAAACTTAATATCACTTTTTGGAACAAAAAAAGATTGTGTGTCTCTTTGGTTTCCTGTTGAGTGAGTGATGCATGTCTTGAAGGCAGCTGAAGCAGCGACGTAGGTGGCTGCAGACTGATGGATGACTCGAGATGCTGTGTGTATTTTTCAGAAAAACCCAAAGGGAAATAGAGGCACTGTGAGACGTTCACCTTTGCTCCCTCACACCATACATGCCACCTTAGGGGGATTGTGTGTGTGTGTGTGTATGTGTGAGCATGCATGTGTGTTCCAGGCTTTGGGAAACGCAGCCGCTTAACATTCCACCTCTCATGCCCATGGAAACCAAGGACACACTTTATTTTCTCTCTGTTTTATGTACACCACACACATGTAAAGTCATTTAAAGCTAAGTCAAAATTTGCAAAGCTTTTTAAAAGTACTAATTACTTTTCTAATGTTAATTTAAAGTAAAGTTCTTTGTTCCAGTATGTGATTGCAGAAAGAGTCCAGTAAAAGTAATGTCATATTGAGAGGCGGTTTCTCATTCCTTAACTATGAACTGTATATTTGATCAATTATTTTTAATGTGTAAGTGCATCTGTGCTTCATTAAACTAGCAAAACAGGAAAACAGCCTCCCTCCCTGCATCCATCCATCTTTCTATCAGCCCCCAAACCCAACCCTGTTGAGTTCTATCCACTAAGACAGGGGTCAAGGGTCAAGCTCGCACACATCATCACATGCATGCACTCGTCATGCATAATAACTCAGGGCGGAAAAACAGGGCAAACCCCCCGCAGACTTTAAACAAAACTTCCTCATTGACCATTTTGTCTTTGATAACATGACTGGTGAGTGATTGGTGTGTGTGTGTGTGTG
Organism: Cephalopholis sonnerati; assembly: GCA_019142605.1. Taxonomy (NCBI): domain Eukaryota; kingdom Metazoa; phylum Chordata; class Actinopteri; order Perciformes; family Serranidae; genus Cephalopholis; species Cephalopholis sonnerati. The sequence continues at coordinate 18,171,575 of JAGQAX010000024.1, forward strand.
TGTGTGTGTCTGCAGTGTTTACTTAGGGGGCTGACTGTTCACATGGCTCGTCAGGTGATGTATGTTGCCTACTACCTGCGGTGCAGCTGCAGACTATTTTGGATCGCAGGCCTGGTTTCAGGATCTGAGATAAAAACACACAAAACCCGCTCATATTGGTGGGAGGAAATAAACCCAGAAACATCTTTATCATATATAGTGTTAATTTGTCAAATGATACAGTGTATATACAAGGAATTTGACTTACGTTTCCCTACCTGAAGTCGTGAAACAAAAACATAACACTTCAGCCTTGTTTTGATATGCCTCTGCACCGTGGTAGACGAGGCTGGAGGCATTATGTTTTCAGGTTGTCCCTCTGTCTGTCCCATTTTCGTGAATGTGATATCTAAAGAGCATTTGAGGCAGTTTCCTCAAATTTGACTTGGACTCAAGGATGAACTAATTACACTTTGGTGGTCCAAATTCATGGTCATCGTGACCTTACAACCGTCTCATTCCAATGAATGCGATATCTCGATCAATAGCTCAACACCTCAAGGGAAATTCCTCAGATTTGGCACAAACCTTCATTTTGAGTCATGGATGAACTGAGCTTTATCTGTGGTCAAAGGTCAAGGTCATTGTGACCTTGCATCTGTCTCATTCTCATAAGATATCTCTGTTCAGATTTGGCACAAGTGTCCTTTTTGAGTCAGGGATGAACTGAGCTTTATTGGTGGTCGAAGGTCAAAGTCACTGTGACCTTGTGTTCATCTCATTCTCATGAAAGCGATATCTGAAGAGCACCTTGAGAGAATTTCTTCAAATTTGGCACAAACATCCACTTGAATTCAAGAATGATTCTAATTGACTGATTAGAATTTGGTCATCAAAGGTCATGGTTACTTTGACCTCACAGAACATTTATGACCATTATGTCATACCTCAGGAACAGATGGGAGACATTTGCTCAGATACTGAATTGGTCACACTAATCTAGGGTGGCCACCTTGGAACTGCGAACTGTACAAATGTGTTGTGCCCATATGATACTGCAGAGCCATGTATACACCCATAAATTGAAGAACGTGAAAAAAAGTATAGTTCCGAGAATTAATAATAATGATTTACCATTATTTACCATTATTTACATTTACCACCTCTCTTTTATGGCGGTTGATCTCAGGTAAGGAGCTCTCAGACATCATTCTCTTCCCAATTTATGGGAATTTCAGTTGCTGCTCTTCTTTGAGTTAGCTGCTAACTGCTGCTAGCTACATTATAAATTTTCCAGAGGTGGGGGTCACATGCATAACATGTTGTCCAAATGTTACAACCCTCCCATTCATGCTGATTGTCCTATTCTATTGCACAAACAGTGTGCTCTTGAGTGTGCGTAGATTCTGTTCTTACCTCAGAACAAATAAGAAAACATTGGTGAATGTCTTAAAGAAAACTGTGTAAGTGGGTTTTAAGAACAGTTGGTGAATGAGGCATTTATCTAAGCTTGTGTGTAAAGAGATGGCAGTAGATATTTGTGAGTGTGGACGAGCATCATGAGTGTGAACAATGTGGAGATGAGTATTCTGAGTGACACCAGGGCTGCTTTAACTCTCACCTCTGATGAAATTGGAGACGTTGGTTGAAAGGGCGCTATGTGGCTCTCTCGTAAATATCCATCCTGCTGTAAAAATCTGCCTTTCAGCTCAGTTTGACAGAACTTAAAACACTGAGGGTGGCAATTTGGAAAAGAGGATTGAGCGGATGGGAGGGCTGCACACCTGGCAACCACGATAATAGCAAAAGGTTTCCTTTTGGAGGTGATGCCAAGCTTAAGGTAGAGCAAGCGTGCCTACAGGGATGTACACACACACCGTCACACACGCAAAAATTGCACCTGAATCATTCTGCTGCCGCTGGTGTGACTTCAGTCCAAAAGAAGCCAAGCCTACAGCCAAAGAACATAGACTGTGTAGAAAGAGCACTGTGTGTGCGATGGGTTGGTGTGTATACCTGATTGCAGGAGCATGAATAAGCATTGCGCGCACTCCACCGTGTGCGTGCCTGTGAATCACACACGCTGGTGGTGCGGCATAGTGCAGCAGGTCAGGAGTGTGTGTGTGGGCCCTTGGATGGCTGAATAATAATGTCAATGGGTTGATGTGGCGAGGCCTGTCATGAGAGCGCTGTAGGTTCGCGCCGTCAGCTGTGCTTCATCAGGGAAACCCTCACCGCCAAACCTCCCCTTCTTTCTCCTGCTCTCCTCCACCGCTCTGTTTTCCAACTGGCTCTTTTCCCCCCCTGTGATCCTCCATCTGTTTCCCCTCGCCTCCACACTATCACTTTTCTGCTTCTTCCCCCAGTTTATCAGTTCTTTGCTGTCTCACTGCTCAAACTTCCAGCACTTGCTCCTTTTGTCTTTCAACAAATGTTAATTAGAAGTCGCAGAACATAAAAAAATCTTGTTTTGTTTAGCACGTCTTTAATCTCTCTGACCTACTTCCTTTTTTCCAACTTTTTTGCACCTTCTGACCTCAGGTTTCCATATCAACTTTTGCCAGACACTCCCAACAACGTTTGATCTGGGTTTTTTTTTTGGTGCAACGCTGGGATCTGGGAGGTGTAGCGGTAGTGATTTTCTTTTTCTGGGACCACAGCAAGGGAAGGGAAGGCCCTAGTCCTAATTTCCCAGAGGATGTTGAAGGCTGTTTTTCTCACGGTGGTCTGGGCCGAGCCGTAAGCTGGCACAGCTTGGTATAGGTTGGCACAGGAAATGGCTGCCTGAACCCCGTGAGGGATGCCGGCCAGTTCCATTTCCTGTCAAACATCCTCCCAGAGGAAAGACAGCTCCATGACATTAGAGACAAAACCCACAGTGGGAGAAACAGAGAATACAACTGGACTCTTCAAACAGCATGTGAACATTTCACGTTGGCCTCCATAGCTAGCAGCCCCTCTTCAAGGAGAGTGTAGGAAAAACAGATTTATTTTTTTATGGCAGTATGTTTTCTGGTTGTCCATCCATCCCCATTTTCTTGTGAATGTAATGTCTTAAGAACACCTCGAGGGAATTTCTTCAAATTCAGCACAACCATTCACATGGACTCAGCAATGACCTGATGAGATTTCGGTCATGAAAGGTCAAGGTCCATGTGATATCTCAAGAACAGCTATGGGGATATTTTTCAATTCGGCACAAATATTCACTCACACTCAACGATAGACTGATTAGATTTTGGTGGTCATAGGTCAAGGTTACTGTAACCTTGCATCCGTCTCTATCTCCTAAACGCAATATCTCAAGAACACTGCAAGGGAATTTCTTCAAATTTGGTACAAACAACCACATGGACTCAAGAACGAAGTGATTAGAATTTGCTAGTTGAAGGTCAAACATCAAGGTCACTGTGACCCACAAAATGTGTATTTGGCCAAGAATTCTTACTTTAATCATGATGAAATTTCACACAAATATCTGATAGGATGTAATTATAAGTGATGAATTTTATATCCAAAAGATCAAAGGTCAACTTCACTGTGACATCTTAATGGTCTCCTAAAACACTTTTCTGGCCATCTCTCAATGTGATAACTCAGGAACAGAAGGGGAGACATTTGGTCAGATCCTGAATGGGTGACTCTAATCTTAGGACTATGCTGATAGAATAGATCTTCTGTGGTGCTGGGGGGAAGGTTTGCGGAGGCATATGGCCATGAGGCAGTAATTCCAGTTTAAATCACTGGGTCAGTTTGTTCTGGAGAGGAGAAGAACTTTGCAGATAATTCAGCTCCTGCTAAAAACCTCTTGAACAATGTTCACTGAAGGTATTCTAACTAGAGAAGTTTTAGGATGTTGCAATCTGCAATCTTCACATCTAGATGCTACCAAAGAAACCCGAAATCTTACATTTTGTTCTTTTAAGACGTGGAGAAAAAAAAAAAAAAACTATGTTCATGACTAGAGCTTCATTTCTTTAATTTTAGGTGAACTAATGTAGTGGTTTATAATACATAATCATATAATCACAGCATACACTTCTACTTCTTTTATACTTCTTTTATACTCTGAATGCTCTTTATACTGTTCACAACATAATCAACATAACACATTCCTCACTGACTCTGACATTGGATCTTAAATGCAATGGTTGCGTAGTTGTTGACATGAGATAGTAGAGGGGGTGATGCTAAATACTTCGACCACAGAATGTTATCGTAGTAGGGAACAATGTCCCCACTGAAGAAAGTGATAGGATAGGATAAGAGACAGGCGGAGACTGGTCTGAGAAGCTTTCTCTCGCCTTCCCTTGGTCTGCTCGGATCTTCTCATCAGACCACCTAACCTTACTCTAATCCTCAAACCTGCAGCAGGTGAGATGTACTTTGTTCCAACTATTGTCCCAATATAATAAATGTACTATTGTACTGTATTAATTGGGTTGTCATTATTGTTTGCAACCACACAAACCCTAATATTGTTTTAATACAACTGTTGTTTTCGAAAGCTGTATGTTAAAGTTCTCCCACAGGTATACTGTATTTTTCAAGGTTTTATATTCCATCAGGCTGAATTCTTCTGTATCAGATAACCACAAATTCTCATTACTGATAGCTGATAACTGATAACTGGAGGCGTCCCTGGATGTTTTCTTGGGAACATTTGTTTTCTAGGCAGCATTTTTGTGGGGCACGCTCCACTATCTCCTACCACTGTCTGGGTCTCTGTCTCCTAAGCTCATGTTTTTTGGGTGCAGGCCAGGGCAGAGTTTGCCTCCGTGGTTTTCGGTCATGCATTCTCTCACACGGCATTCCAGACAGATCTCCTTACATCCACACATGGGTTTTTTTCCCCTCTCTTTTTGTCTCTGAGGGCAGAATACCACAAAATCACATGTTGCCACAAATAGATAACTTGTTTGAGCCACTGCATGAGGAACATCATGTTTAAACTTCATATATTCAGAGCAGTTTAATCTACAATTTATGTTCTTAGGGTAACACATGAAAGAATAAGACATCTACCATTTCAAACATCCGGTCACAACATAAGTGTTGCAGTGGCGCCGCCAAATTGTTTTTATCAAGGTGGCCAGATGGGGCTCCACCATCCACCAAAACCAAAAGCCATAACTGAATTTGAGGAATTCTATTATGCTGTTGAAGTATTAATTAAAAACTATGTAAATGTGGAGAGTTAAGTAATCACACACTGATATACTTTGGTTTGTTAGTTAACATTTTGAGTATAAAACAGTCCTGTTTTAATGTGTTATGTATCTGCATGTGTGAGGCAATTGATTGTTCTACAAAAACAGTTGTCCTTTTCCTTAAAGGTCTAGTGTGTATGATTTAGTGGCATCTAGGGGTGAGGTTGCAGATTGCAACCAGCTGAAACTGCTACCATGTGCCAAGCATGCAGGAGAACTGCAGTGGCCGGCACAAAAACGCCAAAACACCAATGGCCTTGTCCAGTGTCAGTGTTGGTTTGTCCGTTCTGGGCTACTGTGGAAAGAAAGAACCCACTTGGTATGTAAATATAAATGGCGAAGGTAACAAAAAAACAACGATTCTTAGTTTCATGTCATATTCCATTTCTGCCATTATATCCCATTAATCTTACACACTGAACCTTTAAAAAGACATAAACCATTAAACTTAAGCCCAGTCCCTTTTACTAGCCTGGTGTGGCTACACATTTTGACAAATAAAGGCCTGTCTCAATTAGACGCCTGGTCTGGTTGCCAAGCAGAGGTTCCTTGAATGTATACAACTGGGTTGTGTACTACCCACTTGAACATTGGTGAGCCTAGAATTTTTTTTGCTGAGGGAGGGCTACTTAGGCTGGCCATGCCCCCCCATGGCTGCACCACTGGATTGCTGTAATTAGAGGCTTCATGTGGAGTAAAACTCTTCATATGCAGGCTGCAGCGCTAACACCACCGAGCACAAGGGAACCACAGATTCACAAGGAGAGCCGTTTTTGGTTTTATGACGTGCTAATGTCTAGGAATGCTATTTGGCTGGCTATTAAGAGCTTAGATAGGAAAGAGGCCCTTAAGTTCAGGAAAAGACCAAAATTCTTTAATAGAAAATATGAGCAGTGGGATGTCATGCAAGGTCAAGTTTAAAATATGAGATAGAACACTGCCAGATTGCTAGATGAAGGGTTTAAAGCAGAACTGATCCGACGTCTCAGGAGGTCAAGTTCATTCTCTTGATGTGTTGCTTTTTTTTTAAGGACATTCCTTTTGGTAAAGACAATCAGCACTGGTTTATATCAAGAAAATCACAGCTCTACTGGGACATCTCTTACTGTTGTTAGATAAATTTATGTCCACAGCATCACAGGGAATCTAAAAGAAGAATCCATGAAACATTTGTTTGGTCAAAAGTACTGCCAAATATAGTTGAACTTCCCAAAAGTTCCTGGCCTTGAAGAGTTCCATCACTTTGACAGGAGAATCGCGTCAGAGGACAGCGGGTGCCTATTGTGTCTGGGGGCAATTCATCACAGTGGGAAGGGTAATGAAAAGCCTGGAGGGGACATGAGGGGTGACTGTAAATCTAGTCAAGCCACAATGAGCTGCAGATCCAGAGCACTAAGTCAACGCGGATCTGCCTGTCTGTCAGAGTGTGTGGAAAAGTGTGTGTGTCCTCACTTCTAGAGCCTTATTCTTTGTACTATTACTGTTAATTCCAATCAAGCAAGTGTGTTAAATGGATTTCCTCTGTCGTAAAACATTTGTCCAGCAGATTTTTGAATATTTAAAATCTGTCACAATAGAAGGAGCAGGTAGCAGGATCGTCCAAAAAAAGCAGCTAAAAAAGATGAAGCAGCAGAATGAGTGCAGTGATTTAATGAGGGGAAAAGGCAGGAAGTAAAACAGAAATTTACACAAAGAGTGACCCTCAAAATTAAAATTGCCACCTTGCAGTTGTATGCCTTTATGCACCAGTCAAGTTGGAGTAACAGCTTACATCCATGTCTGTAAAAACCCCCAGGAGCACAGAAGATCTATACAATCAGCACATTTTTAAGGTGCACACCCAAGTTCAGCGTCACCAATTTGGTATCTGACCAAATGAAAGTTAAGATCATTATATCCTTTTAAACATTTGAGTGAAATTATGTTATAATTAGTGTATGAATTCTTCAGGTTTGGCCAAAAACATGTTCGAGGTCAAAGTGATCTTGACCTTTGACAACCAAAGTCTAATAAATTGATTCCAAGTGGACGTTTGTGCCAGATTTGAGGAAGTTCCCTCAAGGTTTCACATTTACAAAAATGAGGCGGACCTTTGACCTGTGGTCCCCAAATTCATAATAATCAGTTCATAGTTGAAGCTAAGTGTATAGTTATGCCAAGATTGAAAAAAAATCCCTCAAGGCGTTCTTGGGATATTGCTTTCATGAGAATGAGATGGATATCGCTGGTGTGGAGGCTTTGTTTACCAGCCTGCAGTCTTCACCTTCTTTCCTATGTTGGCACATTGCCTCGCACATTACAGCCGCCAGCTCAGGTAAACAACATAAAAACGATGGCAGGAAGGTGTATCATTTAGTCTGCATGTTCCTATGTTTGCATGTGCATGAGACCCACTTGTAAATGTGGACCCATCTTTTAAAAACATTGCTCAATAAAGCTACTAGTTGTCAAAAACTCGACAGGGTGCCTTTGAGTTGCAGTGTGTTGAGCCCTCTTTGCCAGTGTAAAGGACCAGACACACCACTGGTCAATGTCGAGCCGTCGGTGAGCATCTGTCGCCCCAGTTTTTAGGGTATGTCCTGCACTGTTGGCCCTAGTTGGCCCTTGTTGGCCCTTGTCAGGCTAAATTCATGAGCAGTTCGTAATTTACAGTTATCAGCACATAGGGTTGTGTTGTTCATGTGCTAACTGGCTAACTAGTCAATCCTGTTGGTCTTTCAGTTTCCCTTTTTGAATGACGAACAGAGTGAGACGACAGTCAACGTTCCTTGCCTGTAGTTCTTTGACATTGGTTTTGTGTATCTGGTTCTCAAGGATCTATTTGCATGGGTCCAGCTCTTGGAATCCACCCACTCCACCAAGCTGACTGACTTGTCTGGCATCATGGCATGAAACATGACGTGATACGCTGTTTCTCAGTTAAAATAAGAAATGATTCAATGAGCGCAGCTGGGTAACTAATGATTAACACCATTGTTAAGCTGTTGTCAAGCGTTGTGAAGCAGTGCACTGGAACCAGTAAGTAATGACAACAGTGAAAAGCGATCTAGACAAGATAGATGCTGCTATCAAGGCTGCTCTAAAAGGCTCTAAATGCCTCCCAACATCATAGTTGTTTTTACTTCTCTCTGCTCCACTTTTAAAACACCGGCAAAACAAGTATGTTAGCATGGCTACACATCAATGTGGACTTAAAATAGTGATAGACTGAGGCAGATACGTTGGTCTGTAGTAATTGCTTTGGGGAAATTGAATCCCCTAACCCCTTAAAATCAGTTAGAGTGGACAGCAATCTGTCTGAAATCAAGGAAAGGTTCTATACTCCAGTCTTCCTCCAGTGAGCCTACACGAGTCATGTATACTGTTGTTTTACGAAGCCTCTGTCCTTGATGTCCTTTGGGTATTCAGTTTGTGACTTCTGTGTATTGGCTTATTAGCCCAGGTTTTTCCATGATGATCAAGGGTCAGACTATAGAGAGTATGTTGCTTCCTCCTTAACCTTTGACGAGGATCTGTTCAGTGAGAAAATGCTTCAGCAACAAAGAGTTATATAATGCAGACAGCGTGCAGGAGGTTACTATTTTATTACGTAGCTCCTTTTGAAATGAAACACTTGGGCTTTTCATGAATCACAACTCTGTCTTGGATTAGGCCAAAAGGACAGAAACCGCACAAAGGCTTTTATAAATGAGGTCCCAGCAGAGGATAGTGAGGTTATAAGCTTAGATTTGGATCAGAGAAGCGGACCCTCCCTCCAGTCCTCAGAAATGTTTCCTTTGACTGTTGCTGCACTGACATATGAGCACATTGTAGCTCACAAATCCTATTTTTCCTCTTCTGTTCAACTAAGTCTTGACAGAACTTTTGCACTACAGAGTCAATAAAATATGCAAGGGATTAAAAATGGACGCCGTACAGTGTGAAAAGTCAGCTTCAGCCTTGCCAAAAAACCATAAACACATGCCTCATTCCATTACACCATACCCACCCCTGTATTCGCAGCTCTCCTTACAATCTGTGGATTTTTCCAAAAGAATGTTAACAGACTGGAGTCGTGTCCAGGACTGCAGTTTTGTTTACAGCTCAGGAATCCAAATGTGTCATTAGGAGACAAGGCTGTGCTCCTCACAGGAACCCTGTCAGATTCCTCTCCTTCACCCACTCCATTAAATAAGTGGTTGTTGAAAGGTGACAGGTGTAATAAAGGAATCAGAACTCTTGTTCCTTCGGATGAGGGCCTTGTAAATATTTCACCGTGAACAAAATACTTGTGAGGCAGATTACAGGTGTGCGCACATGAGAGTTCTGGTTTAGGAGGCAAGGTAGACAGCTGATATATACCCTTCTCATTGTCAGAAAAACTGTCATACATGGCTCATCAACTGGTGAAGGCTTTTTGCCTTGAACATGCAACTTTAACCTCAGTCTTTTAGCACAATATCATGCATGTTTCAATTCAGGCCTAAGAGAGGTAATGCGCCAAAATTCGTATGTAACCCACGTAATCATGAGCTAGTAATATATGGATGACCCACTTATTTGAGAAGGCTGCGATGACGTGATCAATGCGCTCACAGGTGGAAAGAAGCAAGTAGAAGAAGAAGGCATGTTGGTGTGGGGGATGAGTCACTAAACATGGCACTTTTCTTAGGAGACCGTGTGAAACCAAGTGAACCTTGAGACATTTTAAAGTACTTGATCATCAGGTATTTTTTTCTAAACCTTACCAACCTAACTTTACCTGCTTAAACCTGACCTTTATTACATAGTGGCCAAACATGGGATTACAACTTCCGGGTCCATCATGTGATGCAAGTAGGACCAAAAACACTTTCCCCATAGACTTACATTATGAAAGAATCATCTGTAAACCAGTGGATAATTTTTTTGAGTTTCACAACACCCACTTAATGACTTGTTTCACAATCAGAAGCTGATACATCCGGTTCGATAGCATCCCAGAAGTCTAGAAGAGACGCATTATTAGTCATTTTCATCCCCATTCAAGTTGGCGAGGGTTGAACCGGAACTTAGCCATTCATACCGCGGAAATCAAGCTTTTTGGCCTCAAGCTGCAACTGAGCAACTTTCATAGGAATGGACAAGGCCCTGTCTCCCCTTTTGTGTCCAGTTCTCTTTATACATTCGTGGTCATAAATCACATAAGTATTAAACTCAAGTGGTCAAATGCATGAAGCCTGGGATACTTGGCTATTAAAAATTTGCATAATTAGCCGGAGAGTAGCTAGCAAGTTAGTAAGCCAACCGATTTCCAGCAAAATAGGAGCTTAACTGAGCCTTACCTGTGCACACATTCTGTAAGTGATGGCATTATACACACGTTATATACACTGTATTGTAATCTATGCAGTAAGTGCTGCAACTTCAGGGACTGCCCATTGATCCAACAGCTCATAATTCTGAAGCCCCAGTAGTCTGAAAAATTTTCCATTGGACTGAAAGCCCATTTGTCCAACAGCCCGGTTTCCTAGAAACAAACGCACCTTGCTCCAAAGGGCCGCTTCTCCAAAAATATGTTACATACTCTTGGAAACAGAAGTACATGGCCAAATATTACGCAGAGTGGTGTCATCTACTATGGCGAAGGCATGACCCACACTACTCTGCCTCTGACTGGCTAGTTCAGGTATAGGCAATGCGGGGTGAGGCTAGCTAGGGTTAGTGCAAGAATATCAAGGTAAGCTAGTCAGAGGCAGAGTAGGCGGGTCATGCCCGCAAGGTCCAGTGACTAATAAATAGTCGCATGCTTCTGTTTGGGAGTGTGTAGTGAAGAAAACAACCTTTCGGAACAATGCACCTTTGTTTTCATGACACCAGACTGTTGATCAAAGAGCCTTTAATTCCAATGAACAGCATGAAAGGAGGCCCGCACACTGTAGCTCCCATAAGTGCAGTCTATTAGCACATCCACAGGTGATGCCTTGAGCCAATGCTGCAGTCTAAAGAAGAGCATTAGCTCAAAACATCACTTGTGAATGTGCTAAAAAATTACACTTAAGGGAGCTACATTGTGTGGGCCTTTTTTCATGTTGTTTATTGCTGTCCTTTTTTTTTCCAGTACCTGCCTTAAAAGATTTATGAATGTGCGTGACAGCTATGTATTTGGGTTCTTTCAGTCCAATGGGACATTTTTCGGACAAGTGGGGCTTCAGTATAATGAGCCATTGAACAATGGCATGGCAGTCTTTGTTGCTGGAAAAATTATTTTCAGCCACAATAAAGCTAGCTAAGTACAAGACATCCCAGAGGCATTTTAAATGTTACTATGCTTTGTGCATGTTGTCATTACATCTGTACGTATGTGTTTGTATACATGCATCTGTGTGTGTTTTGGATTAAGCTGTAACCTAAGAAAGCAGCTGTGAGCCCTCAGGTTCTCAGGTTCAGCCCTCACTCTGGCTGACAGTGTCAAACTTAAGCCATCAGATAAAGAGAAATGTGACAGCATGTCAGACTGTAGTAAATGCTCGGAGCTAAGATGCCTGGAATGCATTTCCTCCCTGTAAGAGGGGGAAAGGGCGTGGGTATAATTACACCAAAAACGGCTCTGTATCTCAATATAATAATACGGTAATTACAGCTGACAGTTTAGCACAGACGCACGTGTCCCTGAGGGGGGTTTCATTGTCCGTCAACACTTAATTTGTTTCTCTCTTTATCCATCTCTTCTTTTAAATCAAATGGGAAAATAAAACTAGTTCATCGGCGCCAGTAAATTTGCAGGATTAGTTTTGCATTTTATCTGTCTGTCAATCAGGCGTGACATCATCAACCATAAGAGGGACGATGCATCTCATGACCGCACTTTGAAAATCACACTCAGTTTAGGGGTGGACTTTCCTGATAATTTGTTTCATGTGTCCAAATGTCAAACGTCCAAAATGGAAGTTATTTATTGTGCAAGGGGACATCATCAAAACAGGATGGATGACAGACATCATGTGTTAGTGATTCTTCAGAGGCTCGCATGTTTGCATTTGTCTTTCCAGAAATCTCAACTGAAAATCTGTCTTCTTGTATTTCATCAAAATCAAGCTAAACAAGAACAATTATTCATAATGTCAGGCCTGAAGCTCTAGTTTGGCAGTTGCTCGCTGTGGTGTGGCAAGGCTCTACATTGCATTGTTTGGGACAGACGAGATTTAAAGGAGGCTGTGCAATACATATTTAACGATATTGAATGCTATTGTATGAAGCAAACAATTCAACCGCATCCTAATTGCCGTGTTTTTCCCTCTTTTCTTGCCTCTTCTTTGCAGTTTTATTGACCAGCCCAGTTTCTCTGCATATTTCTCTTTCCCTCTGCCTCTCTGAGCACAGAGCTGTGCCAAATAGGTTTCTGCATCACTGTCTGTCCATCCTCATTCCAACTCTGTGACCCTAAAAGACCAGACAGAAAGGAACAGGAGGCCAATGCAGTAGAACATTGGTTCTCCTAAATTTGGGGCCATGAAGAACCCAAGGCCCCAAAACCTTGAACATTAATAAATTTATAGTTTTTTATTCCAAAAAAAGCGGGTATTAATTTTAAACATTACAATACTACTAACAACCCACAATGTGTGTGCAAAATAACAGCTTTTAAACTAGAAAGCCCAATTCAACAAACCACAAATAACCAATCCAATCAGCAGAAAAATGTTGGCATTTTAAGTTTGTGCAAACCACAGGTACATTTGTACATTATTAGGCAGCAGCTACTTTGAAACTTTACGTTTCTGTGGTTAACATGTGGTTGCGTTTAGGCACAAAAACCACTTGGTTACAGTGAAGAAAAGATCATGTTTTGGCTTAAAATACCTGGTTTTGAAAGCACAGTCTCCGCTGGAACAGCAGCAATGTGTCAGTGGAAAAACAAGTACTTTGTGGTGCTATCCTGGCAGGAAACGACCATTTCTCGATAAAAACACATCGGCGTTTTGTGGCACTATGTCTGGTGGAAAAACACTGACAGGTCCCCAGAAAGAACCAATGTTTGGTGGCTAAAAAAAAACTCTGGAAACACAGCAATGACTCATTAAAAAACAACCGGTTTTGTTGTTTGTTGGTCTCAAACAGTGGTCAGTTTGGCAGGCATCTTGTCTTGGTGACATCCACCATCCCCTGCACCTCCAGATGACAAAGTCAGCCCATATACTACACCTCTATAGAAACCATCATACATACGAAACATGCAAATGTAACATGTTCATGGTTTGCAGAAACATACAATGCCAAATTTTCCAGTGGCAACTGGTCTAAAATTACAGCCTCAAATATGACAGTACAGAAAAATCTGTTGCATATTTTATTGAGTTATCCCAGCTGCAGCCATTTTACAAGAAGATATCGTCATGTGAAAAATTTGAGCTCTTTGGGCAAGTTTAGGAAATACCTTCCTCACGGACATGTGACTGTGTTGCACAAAAGTCTAACCTCTGGTTCAATAAATGGGAAAATCCCAAATAATTTAAAGTTGAGACAACATAACCAGACAACACAGAAGATACCAACTGTGAGCAGAGGTTAGGAATGAGACAAAGAAACAAATAGCAGACAGAAGGATAAATAGACTGTGACCAATGTCTGTTGGATGTATTTCAGAGGCATCTTCAAGCAGTCTGTTCTTTAGCAGCCACATTTTCAAAATTGGAAGCATTGTTACTGCGAGCACGTTAGCATGCTGATGTTAGCGTCTAGCTCAAAGCACCATTTGCTCAGTACAGCCTCTTGTTCTTTTCTCTTGATCTAATGTGCACCACCGACTTCATGAAATCTGTCTACTTAATTGGCACTGTATTGATCGTCTTATGGCCTTTATCAATGTTAATGTTAATAAGTAAACACAGACATTTTCTTAATTTCAGCTGTACTAGACCACCTCTTCTGCTTGTTGTTTTTAGTGTATCTGTGTACGGACACTGTGTGATTGACATAATTGATATTTATCAGCCACCACGTCACAACAGCTGGTATTATTTTTACTGTGTGAGTCTGTGTGGCACTAATTGTAGCGGGAACTAAAACAAAAGTCTTTGAGTATTTTGTCAAGCGTTCATATGTCTGTCTGTCTGTGGTTGTGGACAGATTTTGCCAATGTGATTGTCACGGCCTAACATTCGCTGAAAATCTGGCAGTGTAAAAGGGGTAATGGCACACCCTACTGTACGCCCCTGGCTCACGAAACGTAGCTAAAATCACAATAAAGGCAGAGTTCAAAGATGGGTGTGGTCTAAGCAAATGTGCCGGAAGTGGGGGAGTAAGAAAGGGGCCGTTTGCCCCCCCCAGTTTACACCCCTGGGCAAGTTTCACTTTCAAGTTTCAGTGTGTAAGATTTAAGGGGATTCAGCAGCATATAGCAGTGAGGACTGCACATTGCAACCAGCTGAAACGTCTCCGAGTTAGAATTCCTTCAGTGTTCAGGAGGTTTTTACCAGAAGCCGAATTATCCACAAAGGTCTCTTCCTCTCCAAAATAAATGGACCAGGTGATTAAAACCAGTAAAAACACTGAATAAAGCAGATTCACGTTCTGACAGTGTTGGCCAACATAAAAACCAGACTAGAGCCAGTGTTTGGTTTGTCCATTATGGGCTACTGTAGAAACGTAGCAGTGCAACATGCCAGTCTCGATAAATGAGGTCCCGTTCCCTATGTAGATATAAACAAGTTAATCTAGGTAATGAAAACACAATGATTCGGACTGTCACCAGTTTACTTCACTAATGTCGTTGGTCATGTGATCATGCTCCGTGAGAGAACCTGAGAAATCTGATGCAAGAAAACATCCAAAAAATATTCTTATTATGCAGATGTTAGAAAAACTTTGAGGTTTGTTGTGGGATCAGATTAAAACTTATCCAGCTGTCATTCATCTTCACTCATGGAGGAAATACTTAAAGTTCAATTTAGAAAAGATGTGGATAATAGGCTACGTAACCAGAGAGATACTGAAGGAACAACGGAGACAGAGCGCAGTGGAAAGCTGGTTATTAGAGCATGTTGGTCTTGTTTTGATGGGGCCCTGCACTCTTAATGACAGACTGCTTCAGCTTCTATCAGTCGGCATCTCTCTCTCTCTGGCTTTCCCAGAAAACCACTGAGGTGAAACAGATACAGGCCTAATTGGGGTTTTACAATCACGTACAGGGTGTGCAGTATGCATGCACACACACAAAGCTTCACATCGCAATGCAGCTTAAAAAGCCAAAAGGTTTTAGGCGGTGCTGGCTGACAGACAGGTACACACTTGTTTCATCAAAGAAGTTGTTTTTATGTTTGAGGACTACATGTTCTGCCAGTGCAGCCACTTATCCAGGATCAGGGAACTTTGTCTGCACTTGAGTGGTAAGTTACATTACAGGAAACACTTGATGTATATTTACATATTTTTACGGGCCTTCTGTTGTTACACTTCAAACTCTAGACACACAGAAATGTTGCAAACCTGTGTTTACATGAGACAGCCTGTATATTTTGAGATTATAAAGCTGTAGGGGGATCATCAACATGCCACAATAGTCTGGGATGAAAGGCCAATAAATAACAGAGGACCAACCACACAGGCTAATGTTAATGTCTTAATAAAGGGAGACTATGGAATGTGTTGTGTAGCTCCTACTAGCCCTCAATTTGCAAAGTCCAAAGCAAACACATGTGTCTGTGTGGACTTTAAAACCTGTCTCTCCTCTTCCTCTGAGACAGTGTTATGGACTCCCTGAACTGTTGGTGGACAATACTTTTTTCGAGGTCCTGACCTCTCTGAAATGACAGGTTTCCTCTCTGCATGCCAGACAGCAGCACATTAACATGACGTATACGTCCGCGGGTGCTAGTTTTAGCTTCGCTTGGCCAACTGACCTATATGAGAGATAATTGCATTTACAGCCTTTTGACAGAGTAGCATCTGAATTGAGCTGACTCAGCAAAAGACAGTCTTAGTCATATCCTTTGGGTCATACAAGTAGCCAGTGTTAGCATGCTAATACACTAAAATAAGATGGTAAACATAGTGAACTTACCTGACTGACAAAAGTTGGTTTAAAATGTCTTGATTAAACTTTTGTGGCATGGAGTATGTGTACAGGCATCACTTTTATTTCTATGGTCATAACCTGCTAAAGGTCTAGTGCTTGGTCCCCTTCTCTTCATCCTTTACATCCTCTGTCTCCACAGCCTCCAGTTTCACTGTTACGTGGATGATACACAACTCTACCTCTCTTCCAAGACCATCACTGCTGCCGTCACTCCAACCTCACCACCTGCCTAATGGACATTAAAACATGGATGAAAGAAATTTTCTGAAACTCAACCTCGGTATGTCAGAAATCTTAATCTTGGCCTAGACTCCCTTACCCACCCCACCCAAGACTTTGCACTCAACATTGATGGCTCCAGCATCACCCCTGCCAGCAAAGTCTACAACCTCAGAGTTGTCTTTGACCCCACCCTCTCCTTCCTGCCTTATGTCAACCACATCACCAAAACAGCCCTCTTTCACCTCTGTAACATTGCCCGTCTCCGACCCTCTCTGTCACCCTCTTTTGCTGAAACACTCATCCGCGCACTTGCAACATCCAGGCTCGACTGCTGCAACAGTTTCCTCTACGGCACTGCAAACACTGTCCTCAGTAAACTTCAGTATGTACAGAACACTGCTGCCTGCCTACTCACGTGACCACACCATCCCAGTGCTCCACTGACCTCCAGGTGTATCCTGCTTAAACACAGGATAGATTTTAAAATTCTACTCATCACCTATAAGGCCCTTAACAATCTAGCTCCTCCATATCTCTCTGACCTCCTCCATCAGCACTCCCCATACTGTTGTCTCCGCTCTGCTTACGCCAACCTCCTTTAAATACCCAGGACCAAGCACTGAACCTGGGGTGACAGGGCGTTTCCAGTCGCTGCCCCCTCTCTATAGAATTCCCTACCATCGCCCCACGTTGTCAATATTCAAAAAGGCCCACACAACCCACCTCCTCCGACTTACTAACTGCGAAAAGTGCTATATAAGTGTGATGTAGTATTATTGTTGTTTTTATAACCCAACTGTGATCGGATGAACCACACCTCAGTGCATCTCCAGATGGAAAGTGGCGGAAGTAAAATGTTACAACGTACCCCATGGGTGGGGCTAATTGGCAGAGGGTTAGTTGTAACACATGCTGGAAAAGTCTATATAACATAATTCACTACAAAATAAAATACCTTTCTTGACATTTTGTGAGGTAAGTGTTTATTTAGTTGATGAAGGTATAAAAAAACAGTTCCCGCCCAAGCCTAGTATGAACCTTTTTGCAGTTATGACCGTTTTTATTCTTGATCCTCCCTCCCCTTTCCCTTTAATTATATCTTTTCACAAGCCTGTAATCTAACCACGTAAGTAAGGGAAACTTGCGAGAACTTACACATATCTCAAAGTTCTAATTCACTGAATACTGAACGCTTATTGGTGAATCTTTCAGATGCACAAGCATTTAATAGATGTCAAACATTCTCACCTACAGGTACTGTAAGTCAAACAGGACATTTTCATAGGTATGCCAGTTATTAAATATAATAAGAATATATGATCACTTTATTGATCTTATATCACCTGCTGAGTTTTCGGAACTTGCTGGCTCGTTCCGACAGTGCAAATACTGCAGGATGACATACGCCGCTATGTGATCAAGACATGTTTGCACACGTGTGAGAATAAATGTCGTAACTTTTTCTTATGACATTCAATGACTCTTGTTTTGTTTCACACCATGCCACTCCCTCCTGCCCTACAGCAACTATCATTTCGCATCACCTTACCTTCTCTGCACACTCATCTCTGCCTGCATGAATTCCTGCTGTCCTATTGGTGCAAACAAAGTGGACAGTCTGGGGAATTAAGTGTTAATTTGCTGGGAATAAAAAGCTCAAATGGTAGTTGATTTAGAGGGAATGGATTCTGAGGTCTCCAAAATGACACTCTCTCCCCCTGACTCTCTGTCTGGAGTCCACATTGACAGTTATAAGCTTTCCCAGGGTGGCTGAGCAGTGCAATATCCAAATATTTACAAATGGGAAATTTAAAAACAGGAACCAACACCCAGGTTGGCCACTCCTCAAGCACTGTCCCTGACCTCCACGTGACTCCACGTGACATTGAAAAGGCGTGTCAGCCAAAACAGATCATCGATGACAGTAATGCAATACAGTTACATGTAAAAATACTGCACAAGGACCAGTATCAGTTGTAAGGGTAAGTGTGTGTGATGGAACCCCATACAAACTCAGGGCTCGTTACCTCCTCCAGGTTCCCACTAGTTTTTATTTATTTAACAGTTCCACATCTGTACACCAGCACATGTTGAATCACTTTAAATAAAGGAAACAGATAAGAGCCGCTGAGGGTCTTAGAGAGAAAGTGTAACCACTAAATCAAGAAACCGGCGCAGAGGAAAGGACAAGAAGAAAGAAGTTACTTTCAGTTTACTTCACTTTATCTGTGTATTCAGTATATCGTGATATTTGAGATCTGAATGAAAAAAATTGATGCAGTCTCAGCCGCATTCCTGGGTTTTCACAGTCCTCATTGAACAAGCTCATACACAACAATCAAAACACCAACTGCTCCAAGCATCCTGCCTCGTTACTGACTTCCTCAAGTCTCTTATCAGCTCCTCCTCCTTCATTCAATACACCTGTGATGTTTCAGTGTCCTCGGTGTTATTCACTTCAGCCCTCCTTCAGGACAGGATAGGAGCACCCTAAGGTGAGTGAGGGGAAATTTACTTTTACTTCATATGACGATCCGTTTACAGTCTTTGTAGAAGCACTCAAACTTTGGCACAAAATCAAAAATACAAAACGGCACACCTGAATGTTTGAGGCTTATCAGCACCTCCCACCTGACCTGTGTGTGTTTTATTGTTGCTCCTGCACCAACTGATATCTACAATCCAACACCTGAGAAGACTACAGAGAGAACACAACAGTGTCACGTTTCCTCTGGTAGGTGCAAGCTATTTGTATGTGTGTGTGTGTGTGTGTGCAAGTGTGTGTGTAAGTGTGGCTGTATTTAAGAATAAAATATAAATTTGTGGCAGAAATATAATGACTCTAAAAACTGTGTTTACACAATGCCACGAGTTTACGGACCTCTGTTTGCCATGCTATCATATGATGTAAGATCATTTCACAATATAATATGTACGCAGGTTGGTTAGTGGTGGAAGAAGTATTATACCACAGTTTAAAAATACACCATTACAAGTAAAAGTACTTAAGTAAATATTCACTTAAGTAAAAGTATTGAGGTGTTGTGTGCTGGTATCAAAAGTAAAAAGTCATTTTACAGAGTGGCTACTGTCAGTGTTATACTAGTATATATTAATATTAATGTAATAATATTCAAGAAGTACTTAGATGATGTAGTTAGTTGAGGTGGAGATCATTTTAAATACTTCATAAACTCATATTTTATGAAACGATCATGTGTTTTGACTGTGAAATCTTAATTTGAAAAGCAACTTCAGCTCTTAAATAAATATAATGGAGTAAAAAGTACAGTATCAATCTCTGAAATGTCAGGGAG
The DNA here is from genome assembly GCA_019142605.1 of Cephalopholis sonnerati. Taxonomy (NCBI): domain Eukaryota; kingdom Metazoa; phylum Chordata; class Actinopteri; order Perciformes; family Serranidae; genus Cephalopholis; species Cephalopholis sonnerati. Next base: position 18,191,338 of record JAGQAX010000024.1, read on the forward strand.
GGGAAGCATAAAGATGCATAAAATGGAAATACTCCTTTAAAGTATTTAGAATTGTACTTAAGTATAGTTATACCATAAATATACTGAGTTATTTTCCACTTCACAGTGACAGTTATAAGCAGTATTAACCGTCCAGATGCGTGACACTAGTTGGTATTTAAAAACCAATAACCCTTGCTCTACTCTATCATATAATTTATCATCAGATGAATCACCCACACCCACTGATTATAAGAAACCCTCCGGAGATTAGATCTTTAAACCTGATTCGGGTTAAGCAGGTTTGCTCTCCTGTTCATCTGACTTATCTCTGTCGCTGCTATCTATTGTTTTGGCAGCATGACTTCCTTGTGCTCGGACCATGCGACCTGCATGACACAGCAAAATTGTCACCAGGAGTCAGATTATCAACAACAGTGCTGTGATACATTTACCACACTAGCCTACTGAAGGCTTTCACACTATGACTCAGAACACGTTATTGGTTATGGAAAATTAAGCATTTCACGTAAATTAAGCGTATTATATTTGGAGCATTTTGGACACATGACACATTTAATATTAATAAAATTAGAATAAACAAGCAAACAGTGCTCTCTGACTCTGTGCAGCGTTGGGGCCGGGGCTTCACAGCTCTGCAGAGAGTAGACTGAGAGTCAAGCATATGTCTAACCATGTATACTTCATAATGTTTCTGACCACAAGTAGATTTTTGATGTTTTCTTTGCCATATTACCTTACAACCTTATAATGGTCCGGTTCTCTGTTCCACTAAAAGATTCCTGAGAAGAGGGAACAGCCGCTAACTGACTAAACCAGTTAGTGAAAGATGAAAAGATATTCACACAAGTTAAACTTCCTGGATTGATAACTCAGGTGAAACGTTTATAAAACACAACGACACTTCCTTCCAACTGAGACAATGAGGTACACATCGTCAAAACAATTCAAAACGAGGCAAGTGTGCAGGGACCATCCACAATGAGCAACACAGAAAAGAGAAATATTCAATAAAATGTACTTAAATGAACTTAATGTCTGTTTAAGGTGGAGCTTTCAATTCTAATATATTTCTGGATAGTTAAATAAATGAAACACAATAATTGTTACATTTTGTGAGAACAATCTGAATCTGCAGTGTATCCAGTAATTGTTAAAACTGGTGAACCAGGAGATAATGGACTCAAATGCACGACTCAAGATGCAGTTCAGGTAAGCAAATGAGTCTTTACTGGTCAAAAGATAGGTTCGGTACACACAGGACGATCAGAAGAGGCAAACAAGTCCAAAAAAACCAAGAAACAGGCACAGGGAAACAAAAGTCTGGAACGTTAGACACACGAGGAGGTAAGATAAACTGGCACAGAGAGAAAACAAGACATACACTAAATACTGTGGAGACGGGAAGGCTAACAAGGCACAGGTGAGGCTAATCAGGGCGGGACAGACAATCAGACACAGGTGACGCCATCAAAAGGGAGGGAAAACACACAGGGGCAGGAAGTGAAGTGATCTGAAATGAGAGGAGATGTAAGTTTCAAAGTAAAACAGGAAACAACATGAATGAATGAATGCATAAAAACACAACCTAAGAAGTACACAATATTTAAGTCGTATACCACTGAGTTACATTGTTTAAGTGCTCTGGCAGCCTTTTGTACGTTATTTTGGGGTACAATGAGTAAAACTGTTGAGTAACACTGTGTGTTGCCTAGGACCCAAAGAAACACCTCGACCAGTGTTTCTTAACCAGGGGTCCTTGAGGGAGTCCCAGGGGGTCTCCGGAAAAATGGAAAATAGTTTATTTTTTTACTCTTTAATCACCATAGAATTTTAACTTCCACTTCCACAGTTATATCCCTAACTATAGTTAGCATCTATAGAATTCTGAACTTAATATATCTAACAACTACAGTCTTTTCAACTGAGGTCCTTAAATCTAAATCTATCAAATGGGGGTCAATTTCAGGTTCCTTGACACAAAGAGTCTAGAACCACGGCTCTAGACAAGTATGTCAATAAATCAAAAACAGATTTACACCACAGAATCCCTCACTGTTGTTTCAGCAATGACAATCAGTGTTTATAGCATGAATATGTTAATCCATTGTTTTTGCATAAAATATGTCCCAAAAAGCAGCCTTTGGGCTGCAGAGGTTGATATACCTCTAAATAATGTACCACAGCAGGTCTTCTTAGCCATCATACCCTATCAGAGAGGTGCAAACAAGGCCCCTTGAAGTCCAGGCCTTATTTCCTACCATGACATATCTTTAAGTGTGGCTATGCAACATTTTGAGTAGGAAATATCATATTATTTTTACAACTCAGAAGCTGAATTTACTATTAATAGTATAAAAAGTAGCTAGCTGTTGCTAATGTTTGCTAACGATGGCAAACTTTTGGTGGATTTAATCATTGGGAATGTGTCTTAACCAACTAGTCTAACTAGCTACTAAAGCTACAGACACTTATCCTTTCAAGATGGCGGTGCCGCCCCAAAATCCTCCATGATCCCTATTCCCTTTTGCCCTATAACTCATATTTTGCTAACTTTAATGCTCTTTTCTACTCATTACTACTCTCATTCTGCTCCAGGTCATTTAAGTGACCACTACAGAATAAAGTGATTCAGTCTTGCCAGTTTTAAAACAATATCTGGCCAAAGTCTGCCGACGTTAGCTAACACTGGCCATCATAATTCAGTGAAGATGAATATTTTCAACTGAGCAAGGTTGCATTTTACCGCTTTTATTCAGCTTTTCACTTTTAAGAGGACGAATGTGTTATTTCCTCTCTTAGAAGTTACATAGTCTTGCTTTTAATAATTAAATCCTCAGGTAATGTCTCATTTAGCAATTCATGTAAGACTGTTTGTAGTAGAGAAGATGTGTGATCATCTAGGTGTCATTGAGGTCACCCCTTTGCCACAAATTCTGTTTAAATCAAAGCAGTTACTTCATTAAATGTTAAGCTTACTGGTGTAAATCTAGAAAACAGGAAACAAGCTGCGAGCTAATGTTGTGCAGTTTTGCCAACAGTATGGTCTCCACAGTATACAGTCATGTATTCACCTAAAGACCTACTTCACCTCTCTGTGCTACTACGCCATGATGTCATTTTAGTTAAAGCACGTGGGTTTTATTCGTGGTCCCTATTTAGCTGCATGGACTTTGTAACGGTTGCCAAAGCTGACCACAGATGTTTCCAACCCTTTCTTGTGATCCGACCACAGTGCTGAGGCAGCTACTTGGATTTGGCAAAGGCACTTTTCTGTCATCACAATGTGGCGGGATTTTGGCCTGCGCTGAGCAATCTGCCCCTTTTGATGGGTTGTTGGCAGGAGGATTTAACAGAATAACTGAAACCAGTAATGTGGGCCCAGTTTTCCCCCAACAGCACTGAACAGTTGCCAAGATCCTCATCGTTCCACTATGTGTCAATGGGACACAAGGAACCCGATGCTATGGTGTGTTCATGAACCATAGCCGTGTACAAATTAGCTAATGTAGCTGCAAGGAGGCTGGGTGTAGAAGTGTGTATCAGAGAATTTATTGTTACTGTGTCATCTCCCCAATATGGAAATAATATGTGGTCACTTTATTGGAAACATCTGTGTGTCATAGATACTATCTACTGTAGCTTTCATCATTGTGCTTGTGAGTCAGCATTCTGGCCTGCAGTCCTTCCTATCAAGGATAATCAAAAATCAGATGGATCATCTACATGATGATCATAGTTTTGTAACTGTTTTTGAAGTATCCAGGCAGAATAATACATGATAGTATCAGATTGACAATCAGTTGCCTCTTAGTCAGGGAAGAAGTCAGGATGTTAAAAATCAAGAATCCACACCCAAGCCTTTTTATTTTTGGGGAACTAAAACCAAAAAACAAACAAAAAAAGGCTGTAAGACAACTTAAATGTAGATACAGTGAAAGAAAACAAGACTTTCCTCATCTGTATCTACATGTCAGCTGTTAAGTATTCTATTGGTACCTGATTCTTAAAACTAAATCACATCGCAAATTGTTGGCTGTATCATGAGGTGTTACTAAATATTTTCTTTCCGCATTTTCTGTGTTAATTCAACCATTTAAATATAGTGTTGTTTCAAATGCCAGGAATATAGTCCTGGTAGGGAAATGCAAAATCTCTTTATTGCCTCCACCTATGAGGTTTGTTAGTCTGCAGGATTACAGAAAAACTACCAGCCTAATTTTGATGAAACTTGATCAAACAGTGTGACAGAAGCAAATGGAGAAGCCATTACATTTCGAGGTGGATACACAAATCATTTTTTACTTTTGTAAACATTGTGAGATAGGGCATAAGCATTTGCAGAGGTCTGCGCTCTCTTGAGCCCTTCTAGTTTTATTTTTTGGCCTAAAACAGTCAAATTTAAGAATTTTGATGCTAATAAATGTCAGATTCAGGCTTTAAATCTCTACGGCCAACCATATGTAATTTGCATGTAAATGTCAAATGTTAACTCCAGAGGAGTGGGCTCAAGTCACAAATTCGATGACTTTAGACTCAACTTGCAACTTGGACCTAAACATCAATGTCTCACAACTTCACTTGGACTTGAAATTTTTTGATACCTTCCCCCATGTCCAAAGATTTAAAATGTTATTGTTAAAAAAGTGTGTCACAGATCATTTGACTTTCATTTGTTTCCTGAATCAACCAGCGTTAGCGCTATCAATCCGACAGCAGCCGATCAAGTTGCAAGAGAGAACCATGAAGAGCTAACAATTAGTTTCTAAGGGACAAGAAAGAAATGATACCAAAGATAATATCGTTCACATACGAAAACTACATGGTGGTCAACAAAAAACAAGTTGCATTCTGCAAAACGTAGAGGTCGAAAATTACAGACGGAGACAGCTTGTAACAAGCTTATTCAAGATTTTTGTCATTTAATGTATTACTACATTTGGTGAAGAGCAGGGACTTATCTTGGGAGTTGTCAGTCTTGACTTGGGGCTTGATCTGGGACTTGACTTGGGACTTGAGTGCAAATACATTACACTTGTTCGTGACTTGCAAAACAATGACTTGGTCCCACCTCTGTTTCACCCCTCTTTAGGTAATTCACCTCCCCTCATACAATACAAAGCAAGTCCGTCTTCAGTTGGTGCCACGCCCTTGATTTTTATCATCTCTCCCTTCAGTTATTGTCATCCAACAGGTTTTACAACACCAAAAAAACATGGTACTTATTTCCAAATGTTCCTACCTGACCACTTTTCATGCACAACGCATCCATGTTTTCCTGTAAGCTGCTGGTCAGAGAATCAAGGGGCCCCCTTTCTCAAATCCTCAGTGGAGCAGTGTGGCCCTCAGAGCCCCTTGACCGAGGTGCTTAACCTCAATTAAGTCTCCCGGCACCCAAGCGTATAAAACAGTTGGCTATGGAATGCAAAACTTTGCCAGTGAAAGCTGCCAAGTCAGCAAAGAGCACAGTAATGAAATAATCAAATCAGGTTATAATGGATGCGATGGCCTGTAATGATATAATTACTTTGCAGGTACCCCACAACGTTGTCATGTGCACAACAGTGGAGATATGTGGGGCACGAGTCACTGGAAATTAATCAAATTATTTTTTTTGTGGGTTTAAAATAGCAACTTCCATCCATTTCATTCATCAACTAACCGTCAAAATTAGCTCCCGCAGAGTTCTCTTCATGTCTTTAATTCTCCACGGGAATGAAAAACAGGCATCTTTGTATTTGCTGTCAGTGTCAGCGGAAGGGGGGCTTATTATTTGATGTTTTGAGATAATCCAGTGCTGCATTCCATCCTAGGGCAACCTTGGCCCAGAGTGTGAAGGTCTGGGAGCCTTGACCACATTAGACAGTTTAAGCACTGCACAGCTGACTTGATGGCTAGAGACTTGACCTCCACACCCACCTTTGTCCTCCTTTCGCAAAATCATACATGTACCACTGATACAAGTCCGATTGTATCAAAAATTACACTGGTATCCTGTGTAAATTGTTAGGTATAATGTATCATTGCTTCCAAAGTGTTACACTTAGTGATTACACTGGCAAACCAAGATGTAAATCATTGCTCACGTTGTTTGGTTCACACAAAACGACCACTGTTCATGTTGCTGAAGGGTTGATGCTGGATCTGAGGAGAACAGAGACTGAGACTCCCATGATCGTTCAGCCCCTACCTTCAGGCTCAGTGAGCAACAGGAATCCGGGTTTATTTAGCTTGCCTTGATTTCCCTGAGAGTGCGTTTCATCCGAGGCAAACGCTGGATGGGCAAGGGAGAGGCAGGGTGTACTCACTTTTCTGTAAAATGATCCAGAGGAACAGGGTCTTAATTAGTTCATCTCATTAAGGCGCTGCATTGAAGGCTTAGTGAGAATCCACATAAACAGAGGTAAGTTCAGCGTAAGGACAAGGTCAGTAGTTAAAATATATTGGAACATCATTCTTTTTGCATTATTTTATCAAATACTTAACCAAATACTTTGTGCGTCTATGTGTGATTATAACATCTTTGTATATTGTTGTGTAAGTGAGGCTTATTTCAAACTTTATGACTTTTTAATCCCAGGACGCAAGACCTTCAGATCCAACTAGTATCATTTCATGCAAAAACATCTGTATTTTCAGAACATGCTCTCCAAAGAATTCAAACTTATTTGGTACATTTGTAAACAATAAATCAATTTTTGGTCTGGAGTAAAGATGCCACATAGATACTCATACTGTGCTAACAGGCAGTTGGTTTCTTGCTCATGATACAAATGAAAGCACCAAAATCTGAATCCATGAGTGAGGATTAAGTGTGGAATTCAACATCCAGACAGGAGCCACACTATCATGTTTTTATAACTCACATCCATGGCGTGTTTTGTTTGTCTTAGCTTCAGAAGTTGGCTCATACATGATATGATGCTCTGTCCTGTAGATTTTGGCCCTGTTTTTATAGGTGATGGATCGGACAATGTGTTATCATAAATACTGAAGGGATAGCTTTTGGGATTATGCTTATGTTTTTCCTTGCCGAGAGTTAGACTAAAAGATCGATGCCACTCTCTTGTCTTTCTTGTGTATACTAACAATGTAGCTAGAGCCTGTTAGCTTAGCATAAAGACTGGAACAGCTAGCCAAGTGCAGTACCAAGAGAAAAAAATCTTTACATTACAACTATATATGTTAATTAGTGAGCTTTAGAGGTGGTGGTTGGATTTTTTTGGCTTTGGCTTTTTTCCAGGTTGAGTTCTGCGGCATGCAGCCCACTCAATATGAGCAGTAGTGTTTCTACGAGTTCCTGTTTGGCTCACAGACTTTATGTTGTGATGACATCACTGATTTTTAAATTGTTTTTCTCTGCTTGAGGAGAGTTTTACAAATATTAAACCTCCATGGATCAAACATTTATAGTAGAAAGAATCATAACTGACTGTGTTACAGTTCAAGATGTCCAGTTTTACAGACACCTCTTTAATAATGGTGGCCTATGGGGAAATTGCTTTTTGGGCTGCAGGAGATTTTTTCGCTGCAGTACTGTGAGTGGCTACTGGTAAAAAATTGGCTGCAAGGCTGAGCAGGGTTCATAGGGGCCTGGTTTCTACAAACAAGTCTGCTGTATGCAGTGAATTAAACTAACGCTTTTCATGACACTGACAGGTTGCTACAAAACACCCGCGTTTGGTGTCTCAAAAGCTGATGGACACACCTGAATGACTCCCTAAAACACAACCGTTTTTCACCTAGGTGACATGTTATCTACCATCTCTACCACATCCTGATGACAAAGGCAACTAATATCCTACCTCACCTTAGAAACATTGATATGATACATATAAAACATGCAAATGTACTGTTTTCATGGCTTGTGGAAACCTACAATGGCAACATTATCATCCAGTAACTGGGCTGGTATTTATGGTAACTGACTAGGGTAGCACCTAAATCACTTTTTGGTCCTTCTGAGCAGCAGAGAGAGCAATTCCTCCAAAAAAATGGCCATTTGTCACAGACCAAAATAAATGTTCATAGAAACTTTGGCCTCTGTTTATTAAAGTATTTAACCAATGGTGCAAAGTGACCAACCTTTCTGAGCAAACTTTATCAGCTAAATAGTACTCATATGTTACATGTAGTGTTTAATATTGTGATAGTTTTTATCAGGGAAAGAAGAAAAAAAGAAGAATTGAGACAAAAACAGATTATTTGGATAAATGACCTTAAATTTCCAGTGAAGCCCCACAAATCTATGAAAGCAGCACACATCCCGTGACTACCCACTGTGGTTTAAAGACTCATGTAGGGAATTGCCCCTCAAAACATTCCCATAAAATCTCCAGGAAAGATTATCAGCACCAAATATCTGGCCTACCACAGGCCTCGGGGGAGCCCTGTACAGTGTAGACATAAGGCCAGAGGTTACATTTTAAAGACTCCTCTTTTACAAGGTATGCTTTTCACATAGGTTGAAGAGGAAGGGGGTTAAGCCACAGGAATGTTTACCTATTTAGGACATGGGAAATAGAGTATGGGAAGGAGGTAAGGACTTAAACCTTTAAAGGGTTCAAACGAGGCAAGAAGACCAATGTGAGGACTAATTTGAAGGTCAAGGATTATTGTGTCTGGTTGGCAGACTATAATCAAATAGATGGCCTTGTGCTGTCAAACATTCACACTGTTGAGATGCTTTTGAGTGAGTCAGCTGCGGGGTAGCTGCACTGTACCGACTCTGACCTCTGACTGCCCTCAAGGAGGTGTAAAAGAAAATCTATCAAGTAACGCATGATCCTTTTGTTAGTCAATTCAAGTCATTAAACCCTTTGTTGAGCTGTCAAACTTTGTCTGCATCACCATTCCTTTAATTACATCGATTCTTCCAAAATAATGACAGTGGCTTGTAGCAGCTCTGTTATGCTGTCTTTGCATTCTTGTCATCATATGTGCCACACATAACAATAGCTTTTGTTACAAAAAGGCCTTCCTTTGAAAAATGATTCAAGTTTCCATTGCATGATATGGCACAGCTCTACTCAACTCAACTTTTTTTTATGCCTCTCGCCGGCCAAAGCCATGGCCATATATTTTCACTTAGTCTTCCCATATGTACTTAGGTCTCTCTAGCGTATTCTCATGAGCGCAATATATCAATAATGCCTTTAGGGAATTTCTTCAAATTTGGCACAAACGTGGACTTCCACTTCCACGTCCACTTGGACTCAACAATGAGCTGATTAGATTTTGGTTGCCAAAGTCATTGTGACCTTGTGTCAGTCTCATTCTTGCAAACACAATAGCTCAAGGATGCCTTGAGGGAATTTTCTTTAAGTTGGCACAAGCGTCCAATAGGACTCAACAATGAAGTGATAAGATTTTGGTGGTCAAAGGTCACTGTGACCTCAAAAAAACATGTTATTAGCGATAAAGGTCAAAGGTCTGCTTCACTGTGACGCCATAATATTCAGCAAAAACACTTCTGGCCATTTTTCAATGTCATATATCCAGAACAGAAGGGAACACATTTGATCACATACTAAATTTGTGCTGATGGTATAGATCTTTTGTGCTGCTGGGTTGTCATGGCAACATATGAGTCTTGATAGACATGGATGTAAACTATAAATGCAACTTGACTGGTTCATGGAGGCATACAACCGTGTTGTGGTAAATGTAGTTTGGTTTTCCATTAGCAAAAGTTGTGGACAGTAGCTGGTAGTTTTTTGGTATCACCTTGGTTGACTGCTGTGAGCTTAGCCTACACTGGAAGGTAGATTTAAAACACTGCAGACTACTAATTGGTCGGACAGAATGAGCACTAGAATCATAACTGACACTGGAAATCCTGCACAAACCTGCCATTTTTAAAAAGCCAAGTTACCGTACATAGCAACCACATTTTTTTTAATTAATTTGATTACAAATTACAGACTGTCCTCTCTCTGGTTGCAGATGAAACGATTTTGCGAGTGTCGGGTTGAGAATGATGTCACAGCAGTTTCATACTGCTTCCACTGAGGGGGTACTGTCCCTAGTGGGAAACAAAATGGAGAAAAGTACCAAAAGTGAGTCAAGTCGAGCTGAACCATGCAGTGAAAATGAGGCAGTCGGCATGGAGCTTGCACCCTGATGGCTTACAATGAATGAGCAGGCAGGTATTAGGTATCCATTCTGTGGTCCCTAAATCAAGAGACATCACTGTTGGGTGCTGTAGTGAGCCTGAGACTTTGTGCTCATCACGTAATCTCATAACCAATTCAAAAAATTGCAGACATTGGCAAACAGAGGTGATGTAATTTAAGTACCTCAAAACCTACAATTACTTTAGCATGACACAAAACTCTGCACAAGGCATTTTTTAGCTTACCAAGTGTTTTGCATTAACAGGATATACACAGTATGAGCATTCAGTTTGTGTTCATAGGAAGAACTCAGAGCACAAGCAAAGCAGAATATTTGCAAAATTCTTAACATGCAGCAATGCTGCTTCCTGTTGAAAGTTTTGAAAACCTTGCAGTTATACAATAAGATAGTTGCAAGCTGAAAGAATTTCACAATGTGTGTCACTGTATCTCAGTGGCCCACTGCCCTATACCCTGGCTGCCAGACACCAATAAAAGCAGCCATAAAGCATGCAGAAATTGTGTACAGCTACGCCTGGTCTGAGTTACACGCCATGGCACCACATTTACAGGGGCTACAGGTTTGTCAGGACAGAACAATGGAGACTGTATTGAAGGGTCCTTAACACTGGGTATTTATGTAGCCCCTGGGAAGCAAAGCAGAGTCTGCATTTGGAGAGAGGATATGCAGGAGTGCACACGTGTAGTTGAGGAATTTGTGTATTGTATATGATTGAAAGACGTTTTACCACTTCCTGACTCTTGACCCTTGACTTTAGGATTTTTGGGGGGTGGGGGATTTCTCTGCTAATGAGAAAGACTGAAGTCAAATGTGGCATAAATCCATATATGAACTTAATGGCAGACTTAAGTTGTACATAGAAATAGTGTAATTTTAACAAGTCAGTAAATCTTTTCTTAAGCTCAATGGATGTCAGTGTTACAAGGTCTCATTGTGAGTTTATTACTTTTCACGGTCAGAAATTACAGTACTTTTAATACGAGTTTTATTATCTTAATAAGGAAAACAAAAATTTAGCATATTTGCAAACTGTTAAATTATTACGCAAACATGGTTCAAGAGAGTTCATTAACAATGGAGCATATATCATTTGGTTTCGAAGGTAGTAGTTGAGGAAATATACTGCCTCTAATCTAATAAAATTTATGATGTAGTTGGCTACATTCAGGGTACAAATTGTTTTTGTGAAGTATAATGGAGTTGGCCGGAGAGGTCATTCTGAAACTTAGCACTTCTCCAATTACAGATATAGATGTGCACCCTGGGCTGTGGGTAAGCGAGTTTTGAGACGCTACTATCTGCACTGCTGCTTTGTTTGGTATGTATCTATATGTGTATGTGTGTGGTTGTGCATGTGTTGGTATAAGGAATTTGTGGGATCATGTCCTTGCTACTGTGATGTGATAGAATGTTATCTAATTATTAACCTTCATTACCATAAACAAAAATGGAGTGTCAAAATCCAACTGTAAATAGAACAGGATGTCCTGTTTGCACTATGCTTGAATGGGCTGCAAGAACACTGGGGACCTTAGGGGCTGTACACATGTCATGTCCTTTGCATCCTCTGATTAACTGTCTTCAAAGTAGTGGCACAGCAGGCGCTCAAACACATTGAAGACTGGGGGAACCTCTTGAATAGAGGTTGGAGGCACTTGTAGGTAAAGTAATATGTCATCTACATAAAGTCTAATCTTGCATTGGCGCTTCAGTGGTTGTGTTTGTATTTTTGACAAATGAAGGGTGGCACGGTTGTGCAGTTGTTAGAATTGTTGCCTCACAGCGAGAGGGTTCTGGTGCAAACTGTTGGACTGTGGCTCATGCTACAATGCAACAGAGACTATGTGAGAGTCAAGTCCTGCATGTTCTTTTAATGAAGCAATAGGAGAAGATATTCGGTCTCAGTTAATATGTTTATTAAGCAGTAAAGGAATAAAGTTACAGAGCTCTGGGTCCGATCTTCCTGTCCCAGACAAACAACAAAAGCGTGTCAGTTCATGAAGTCTGACTAACTGTCTCTTCCTGACGCAGGATTTTAAGCGTAACAAGCATCATATTGCACGCATGGCGACGTCCTCTTCTGATTGGTTCCCGCAGCACATGATCACCTCGTGGTGATCTTTCTCCTTCCGCATGCTTCCTGTTTTGTGAGAGACAAAAACAAAGCAGTTTCCCACATTCCTGCACCTGTGCTATCTAAGCTAGGCACTCGGCGTTCATTCTATCAGATAATGTTATAGTCGACTGATGAAGCTACAATAGAGTAACTTATAGTCATATCTCTCACCATGTTCCTCCTTCCTCTTGTACTTTTCCACTCTACAAGACAGGCGCCTTCTACTTAACTCAATCCTCACAGTAGTTAACATTATATAACTGGTGACTCTAAATTGCCTTTAGGTGTGAGTGTGAATGGCTGTCTGTCTCTCTTTGACAAAAACATATATCTTCAATACATATATCCAGCTATTTAATCAGGTCCCTGAAATCATTTGATGGTTTGTTTTTCATTTTTGACTTTTAAAAAGATCCATACCTGTTTTTCAGGTATGCATGTGTGCATATATCTACAAGTCCGAGTACAATGATGTCTACTTTTGCATGTGATTTATACAGCTGGTAATACAACCTGTCATGCCAATGCAGTGCAATATCATTTTCTGAATGAAGTCCTTGAAGCATGGTGTTAGCTGGTGCCTGGACGTTTTACTGTGGCTATAAATGCTCAGCTGAATGAGCACAGGTAATGACACAGCCCATTAAATGTACTGAGAGCAGCTTGACGTGGCCTAAATGTTAAGACACCGCGACCATTTGCAGGACAGAGTTCACAATAGGGACCTGAAGGCTGGTGCTTTTCTCAAGTCCCAACAAGCAATGGCCTATATGGATAAAGAGTTAGAGATTTTAAATCTGATTAAACAATGTGCTGAACTCCTGTTTACATTGGTGAAATATGTGGATCAGCTGCTGTGTGATAAGTCTTGGTATGGGGAGCTTTCAGGTGGTGTAACACACTAACAAAAACATTGAATAGATTGGTTTCGTTTTCATCTGTCATAACACAATATGTGCTTAGAGAAATATACATAAAAGACACAAAAAGTGCAGAACACTAATTCAATAGGTATAAAATTTTAATCAATTCAATAATGAAGTAGAAGAGGGAAAAAAAATCAGTTCTTGAAACAGCTTTATAACAAACATCAATAGACACTTGTTTATTTGCACATGAGAGAAGTTTGCCTAGAGCAGGGTTGTCAAACTTAGAGCCCATGGGCCAGATCTGGCCCACCAAGGGGTTCAATAATGACTTTACACACCTAATATTGATGCACTTGTGCAGGCTAAGCGGTGCCAGGTTTTCAGGAGCAAGTTAAACAATAGCTAGCTCACTTCATGTAGCTTCTGCTTCAGAGGCTTTTAACACTCTGACCAGTATACAGTTCTCTGAGATAACCATAACTACTTACTCTAGTCATATTAAACAATCTTTAACACTGTGCAAAACATTGTCGATCAGCAGCTTCAATACAAAAGAAGCTGTATCAGACTTCCATCAGTAGAACCCTATTGCTAAGGCACTGCCAAAACCTCAGATTTGTAAATGGTTTGTATAGCAGAAGATAAGTGAACCTGCTTCTTCAATAGCTTCCACTTTAGTTTGTTGTGCTGATGCTGGCATTACTACACAGGAGTGAAAATGTATGGAAAAATGAGACTACCACTGAATGTGGAAAAAACTGAGACATATTGTTGAAAATGCACATTTTATTTGATCTCAGGCTGCTCATCATCTGTTCGTAAATGAACCAACATATTTAGAATGTATTGTAAACATTTGTTGTTATGCAATGGTTACCAGCCCACTTGAAATAAACTCGGAGGGCTTTCCGCAATGCAGAAACCTTAACCAAGAAATCCCTTACTGGCAGAAAGCGCACTAGGTACCTCCTAGTTTTGACTGGTAAGTCACTATGATGATGATTACATTATAAAAGCTGAAATAATGGCAGATAATTATGTGTTGTTTTTTATATATACACAGTGTTGGGAGGGTCACTTTTAAAAAACATTTCACTACAGACTACTGAATACATGCCCTAAAATGTAATTTGTAACGTATTCTATTAGATTACTCAGATTAAGTAATGTATTTAAATACTTTGGATTACTTTTTGAATACTTCAAATTGTCCTCATAATCTCTTTGGTCTGGGCGTTACATTTTCATACAAAAAAAAAACAGTGACATCCTTTTTAAATCTTTTAATGATTAAATACCTCTTGTGAATTTTCCGCACCGAATCTGTTCAATATGCACCTCTATTAGGTCATGTTAACAAGACACATAGGCATCCTGTCAGCTGTGAGCTTAAATGGAGAAATAACCACTTAAAAGATGGGCTAGTACTTACCATCTTTCTACAAAAAACTGAAAACTGTTTTGTGATATTTGGAAATGACATACAATATCACCAACAGCAAGTTGGTTTGGTAAAAATGAAAGTGATTTTCCAGAACCTTTCAATTCCCTGGTGATCTTACAGTATGTGGGTTTTTGCAGTTAAATGAGGAGGTGTTATTGAAGATAACTCCCCATTTTAACTTCATAAATCAGCCGTTCCTCCACTGTGGAGCTTACAAAGCCAGTGACAGGGATATAAAGAAACTGGACGTCAAACAAAAGTTCAGCTCAAAGGGCAGCGCTGCATGGCTACGACAATATCGGCACATCATCAGTATGGCTTTAAAATCAGAATCAGCCAACATGCTGATAATATCAGCACATCCTTAGCCAATGTTGGCTTTAAAATGAACAGATCAGGATCACCCAACATGCTTTTTCTTATTTTATTTTTGCGCTAATATTGTATTTCATGTCTCTATCTGCCAGTGAGCCATCACGGAAAGAGTATGCATGCATAATATCATGCAAATGAGTTGCTATATATTAGCAAAAAAAATCTAATATTGTGCATCCCTGCTCAACATTCCAATAGAAAACAATGCAGTCAACCTGAGCTAGCTCACACTGCATTCAGTTCAGACACAGCAAATACAACAAAACAAGTAAAGTAATCCCTTTTTAATGACTGTAACTGTATTCAGAATACAAGCAATGTGTGTGTGTGTGTGTGTGTGTCTGTGTGTATGAGTGTATAGATATAGAGATAAAGATATGGATGTAGATACAGTATTGTGGTTTATATTGTTGCTGGTATGCTATTATATTGTAACACGCTTCCACACTTCACTTCTTGTGAAACTCTTCCAGCCTGCACTTTTACTAACATATATATAAAAGTAGACATGCAAATGTGTAAGAAATCATGTCACATATACTGTATATAATACAGCATTTGTATTTCATTGTGGTTCATGTTGTATCCTGTTCATAGCTGGAATGCAATTATATTCTAACACATGCACTTTTGTAACACCTACACCCATTTGTTTCGTAAGCGTCACAGGTTTCATAATTTTTTTTAACTTCATTTCATAACTTGTTTATTGCTGGTGAGCATGCACGCGCCAGGCTCGAGCGGTAGTCCCTCTGTACATTTGGATTGAGTCGCTGCGCCAGTAGGAGCAGAGCCGACCGCCCGGGACAAACCATTTTCCCACCCCAGCACGGGGGTGGTCGCGGTGTAGAGAACTACAGGAAACACAGAGGTAGGCAATGTAACGTCGAATTCTCCGTAATTTATCCTTTCATAAGACACACCAAGCGAAGATTATTGTACAGTTTCACAGTTTTTATTTCAGGTATCATTTATCTTTCGTCTTCGCCACGCCTCTGTTGTTCATTTCCGCACAGATAGCCTAACTGTCTCGTGAAACTGTTACATGTGTATCCTTCAATGGAGAGATAACGGAACCTCCACATTAGCACATGTGTTGCTACACTACCATTTATCATTTTTCATATTTTGGCGTGACATTGAAAGGTGGCTTATGAAAGGCGGCTTTTGGTCGTTGTGTCGGTATTATGTAATCACATGGCACAGCAGGGGACAATGCAGAAGTAGAGAGAGAGGAGAAGGGAGAAGTGTGCTTTAGGTCATGTAATGTTTACATGCATTAAACGGAAGTTCCCCAAAATATAAGCGCAGCTCGTGCTACATCTGTGGAGATATTACACCAACCCCTGCTTCTATAATACAAAGATATGAAATGGAAAAAAAACATAGGAAGACAGAGCACACATAAACATGTCTGTTATGTTCTAAATACACCATAAACAATCCCCAATGATGCCACCTAAAGTGACAACATTAAAAGATCATTAACAACTGAGTTAGACAACAACAAACAAAGGTCCCTATGAAAACATTTGAAACATGGTGGAGATTTTCATATTCCTAAAAGCAAAAATATTCTTGGAAATACCTTAAACTGCAAATATTAATATTCATGTGGTTTAGGTTGTCAGCAAATTCTTCATGTTTTATACTATGACATCAAAATGGCAGCTATGAACAAAGAATATAGATCAAAAATGAGTATTTTCATGACATAGTGTTGTGAGAGAAATAGTCCGCAGCCAAATGCACAAGCAGAAATCTCCAAGTCTGGTCCTTGACCGTCCTGCAGAGTGCAGATAAAGAAAACACACCCACGTAAGTCCATCCTTGAGACACACACATCACAGATAAGTGAGGCAGCAAAACCAACTGTCCGAAAATACCCCCAAAGTCTTTACAATCCCAGCTGCGACGATGTGAGTGAACCATGCTCGGTGCTACTTTTTGAATAACTTTAACTACTTGTTTTTATATTGGTTAACATGCAAGATTTCCCTTAATTTCTTGTGTTATCTTCGACAGGGGTGTGTGTGTGTCTCTGCCAGAACCAGTGATGGCCGACCAGCTGCCTCCACAGCAAGGAGACCCGCTGCTGAATAAGTTCCACCAAGGGAGCCTTCCCAACGGGAAAGAAACCACCAAAGATGTCCTGCATGCCAGGGGACAGTGGGCTAGCAAGGCTGAGTTCCTCCTCGCCGTGGCAGGGGCAAATCATCGGCCTGGGCAACGTTTGGCGGTTCCCTTACCTCTGCTACAAGAACGGAGGAGGTAATAAAGTGTGTGGGATAGGGGAGAGGAAAGAACATTTCAGCTTTTAAGTGCGAAATATTGTCATTCTGTAAATTCTGTCTTTGTCTTTCCTTCATTCCCCCTCTCATGGCTCTCTTTTTTTCTTCATTCGTAGTCTCATTCTTTAAAACTAGGCATTACATTCTCAAGGTTTCTGTTAGAGTTAGAGTATGTCTATTTTGTTTTTTTACACCTATGATATGATAGAAGTTCTCCTAAATTTATCCATTAAACAGATTTTTACTACTTTTGTCAGGTCAGATTGGTGATTGGGGTTTGATTTAGGGTTAATGTTAAAATTAGTTAAGGTTTAGAACAGTAAAGTGTACATTAGTTTGTTGTAGGGTTTAAATCTTAATTAAAACTGGGGTGAAAGATTTTTTAGGTTGAGATAGTGGATTGAATGTAACCAGTGAAAGTCCTCACAAGGATAGCACCTCCTGTGTGTGTGTGTGTGCATGTGTCCAGGTGTGTTCTTTGTACCCTACCTGTTGTTCCTGGTGCTGTGCGGCATCCCCCTGTTCCTCCTGGAGACCTCTTTGGGACAGTACACCAGCCTGGGAGGCGTCAGCGCCTGGAGGACTATCTGCCCATTGTTTGGAGGTAGGTTTATCTAATTATGTCATCAGTAGACTATCGTAAGCTGCAGTTTGTGCTGTTGTGCTGCATTGCATGTTGTTATGTGTACCCAGGTTTAGCGTGGGGCTTCAACAGGGTTAATTTCATTATTGATCAGTCTGCACGCGCTGATGTTTCCTCAGTCCTCACAGCAGGGATTGATGTATGCTTGTGGAGAGTGACGAGGATACACCTTGCTCAGCACAGCATGAATTGGAGAACTTATGCCCTAGGTTGAACATATACTCCAAGCCTCCGGTCTCAATGCAGGAGTGGAGGTTCCTCACACAATGTTGTGCATGAACCCGCTAAAAGAATATGCTTGAATATGGTTGTGTCTATTTGCAACTAAGGATTGTGAAAGTGAGCAACAGTTTACAATGCTCAGGAGTTTTATGGCACCTCAGGATTTCCTGCATCAGCATCCTGGTGTCGTGACGAGGATTATTCCTCCTTCAACAGATAATTTCCCTCTAGCTAAATCTGAACCACAACCTTTAACTTTTACCTAACCCTGGAGGGGGCGCTGGCACATGAGGCAGCTACTGGGACTGCTGAAGCCAATTCATATCAATATTTTAAGGAGTATTATGATGCTAACACCATGCTATGATGCTATTTTAATAGAAAAAAAATTCCCACCAGGTCTGAAAAAATAAGTCAGAAGGTCAGCCACATGGACAACAGTTTTGAAACAAGACTATGGTTAGGTGGTGTCAGATCTTCAAACCGGTTTAATATCAAGCCAAACACCACACCGGCCACTCCCAAATAGAACATAATGACACAGTGTCCCAACGGAAAACAAGCGTCTGACTATCACGCCACATCTGTCCACACTGAATTAGTTGACGCACTTCTTATACATCATGTAAACAAACCATGTAGCTATTAGCTGCGATCAGACTAAAAACATAATCCCCTAAAGCAGAGGTCTTCAATGTTTTTCAGGCTAAGGACCCCTTAACTCAAAGAGAGACAGAGCAGGACCCCTGCCACATACATTGTATAAAAGTTGCACTTGGGACATTTTGGGATTTCGGGTCCTCCCTTGTTTGCCTGTAGCTGCTAAGTCAGCAGCAGTTGTAGCATGGCTAGGTGCATTAGCCTCCCCTCTGCACTTTCAACGGTGGTTTCCAAGGTCAACAGTGTGTCAGAGGCTAGTAGAAAGTTATAAAACAATCCACTGAGGCTCACAAGAATGTCTGTGACCTCGACATAGTAATACAGTTAATTTGCTAATATGCCAAAAAAAAGAGAAAAACAGGTGCCGCACAGGGATGTAGCGTTAACTAGCTCATATGACTGCACAAGGATTCATGGTAACCCTGGGGGTCACGGACCCCCTGTTGAAGACCCAGGCCCTAAAGGATAGGTGACTACTTGCTACTTTATAAACACAAAACACACATTGTATGTTTTGATATTTACCGGAAATGGCTTTCAACAAAAGTTCAGCTCAGTTCCACGTCACTCGTGGCCAGTTAGGACACTTGGCTTCGAATTCAAATGTCGCTATATTGGCATGGTTTTAGTTTTCTCAAGAGCCTAATTTTGCCGTGTCTTGTCTCGCCACCCAAAAAACACAAGAACTTTCTAATAAACAAACACAACGTGTGCCGCTTTTTCCTTCTCCCATTTCTGCTGGAATCTGATCTCCTACATGTTGCCAGTGCTTGGCGTGGCAGTAAATGGAGTTTGGCCTGTCAGATATCAGATTAACAGGCCTTGATGCTGTCATCCCAAGTTTCTGTAGGCTGCTTTAATGTGCCAGAACTCAGTGACAAATGCCAGTTCAGCCGGTTGGCTGTTGTGTTAGGAAATATCTGTGAGGAAATTATGATCACAAGATCTTAATTTAGGGAAAAGAAGTAATAAATTGAAGTGAAGTGTGAATGAGCACATCACTGACCTCACATACCTCTGAGTCGTGATATTATTGATATTCGTGTAACTCCTATGACCCCAAGCTAATGGTCAAGTGTGGGTTAATATGATGGGCACCGTAAGCTGCACACTCCATGTGTTAGATTTGATTGGATAGATGCAGCCTCGTCAACATCTCTTGTTGTTTCTCACTATTTTCATAAATGTGTCTCTCCTCTACTCTCTCCTGTACCGTCCCTTGTCTTTTTTCCTCTATCTTTAGCACAAGCGTTCAAAGCATTCCTTTGTCCACATCAATTCAAAACCCATATTAACAATCTGATGGCAATCAGAAGAACCACATGCATGCCCTGCCAGCAGCATGCATGTGGTTCATACAATCTCTACTTGTGTATCAAAACAATTCAAGAATGCAGAGGGCAGCAGGCTCCCTGCCTGCCAATAAAAACACACACTTGAAGTTGCATGTCTTGTTTTTGTGGTATGTTGCCATCCTAACAAAGTTAAACGTTAACTTTACACACAATTACACCAGTGAATCAGAACATGCCTGTCCCATGTGGTCTTTATAAGAGAAATAAAACAGTTTTCAGCTGTGATCCTGGATGACATAAATCCTTCAGGAATCGAAGCCAGTTTTGAGAATTACATCTGTATGGTAGAAATGCATTTAAGTTTAAGGAAAGGCTTACATTGTGGAAGTAGACCTGCACACTGTGTACAGTTTTCTGTGGATATCAAGTTGGACCGCCCTTACACTTGAGGCACCATAGAGGACTTTGATCTATCAATCTCCCATCTGTATTTATTCAAAGGTGCAGCAGAATGGCTAATTGCTGGGTAAATGATATGAATGCAAACAGCGGCAGTCAACATCTATGCTGCTTTTCTTTTTAAAAAAGCCAGTTCTATTTTAGGTTTTAAGGGGTCAGACATGGCCTAACCCTAACCCGTTAACTACTGGGGGGCAAAAAATGAGGTGTGGGTCCTCTTCACTCTATGTGCAGGTGTGGACAGTTTTTCCAATAGTAGAACACTACTTTGTTGTAATTTATAAAACCCAGTATGCAACTTAAAAACATAACCAGTGAAGTTCAAAACAACAATCTTGCTACAAAGTCCATTTAGTGGCTGTGCTGCCGCTTTCAGTCACGTCATATAATCTTTATCAGCAGATGGAGTTTTCTCAGTTTGCCACAACTAGGCAATCTGTTCATGAAAATCTGGTGATATAAGTGAAGGTCTAGAACAGCTACTAAATTTACCTTGTGCATTGTTTTCACATATGAATCGTCTTTAACCTCTTCTACTCAATTTATGCAATTACAAGACTGGTTAGCAACCCCAGTATGCAGAAAACACAGTGGGTGAAAAAAAAAACACCTGATATAACTGCATGCAAGAAAACTGCTCAAAACTACATGAGACTAGCATAAAGTGGGCTTGTCTTTATAGAGGACACTTGTGGGTACCCATTGTGCCCATTTTATTCAGATATCTTGAGGTGAGAGGTCAAGGGACCCCTATGAAAACAGCCATGTCAGTTTTGTCTGTCAAAATTTTGGAGCGTTAGTTGACCCCCTTCCCAACAAGCTAGCATGACATGGCTGGAACCAACAGATTCCTGAGGCCTTCTAGTTTTATATCTAGTTTAAAACTATACTCCACGACACTATATTATCATGATACTTGAGTCAGGATAGAATGTTATAGTAATTTTAAATGTGTTGCGATATGCTGAGTATTGCGATAAAATATATTGCGATATATTGTGATTTATTACCTGTTTTCAACTGTAAATCATGTCCCTGAAAGAAACACTTTGAAACTTTGAAGAGAAGCATCTGTATTCATCCATGAGCACATCACTCCCGTTGTTTAATTTGTAATTGTAATAATAATAATTTATACAATACAAAAATCGATTCTTGGCACTGTGTAACGATACCATATTACCACCCAAAAATATTGTGATACTATGCTGTATCATTTCCCCCACCCCTAGTTGTCATGGAGTTGAAGAGATCAAGAACAGTGTTTGCTTAATTACACTTCATCAGGGTAGCTTTTTGCCTTTATCGTGCATAAACAGAAGTCATCTTTGCCACTTGGCCATCCTGCCATTCAGAGTACATCACTCACCCTGCTGTGAGGTTAACAGCCATGCTTCTAGGGAAAATGTGAAATGGAAAGTCGTTCACGAGGCTCAGCGAGGTTATTGGAGACAAAATGTCCCAGTTAAACCCATTTTTGTCAGATTCAAAGCTCTTGTAAAGCATTCCTTCACATTCTCACAGGCAGGTGCGGCTAAGGCCGGTAGCATGCTAGCTGGACCACCTGGGAAACACATTAAAAACAGATTATATCTGTGCTCCATATTGCCTATTTTTACCCTGTTCAGTGACAAATATGTGCTGCTTTGCCCCTTGGTCCATATGGCATGCAGATGCACACACACATTTGCTCATGCACACAAGGTTGCCAGTATTTTGTTGACAGCTTGTCGTGTGAAGGCCATGTGTTTAGCACAGGGGAAGACTCTTCTGTAGTGCCGCTTTGAGAATAAGCAGTGCTTCCTTGGGCACATGTGTGTGTAGACATACAAAGAAATGCTTCTGTGAGAATTCCTCACTGGTTTGCACATTAAATTTGCCATCATCAGATAAAGGCCTGAATTTCATTGGAGGATACCACAAACAGCCTTTTGTCTAGGCAAACCGCCCACACTTTTTAACCCACCCAAGGCCTCACAAGACCATCATTTACTCCTAATGTAGATGTACTAGATGTGGGCTGCAAGTCGAGTGTGTCAGTAAATGGACGCTCTCATCTGAAACTCAAGTGACTTGGATCTGACAATAGAATATTTGTGCGTGAATGCTTTGAAGCGTATTTATTTGTGTTACTGTGACTGATCGGTCTGTCATCCTGCTGTAAATCAGCTGATAATAGGATCAGCTTGTGTAAATCATCACACCTCACATCTGTCTCTCTGCATCTTGTGTCTGTGCAGGTCTTGGCTATGCCAGCCAGGTAATGATCCTGCACGGCTGCGTGTACTACATTGTCATCCTGGCCTGGGCTCTCTTCTACCTGACCTACAGCTTCGAGGCAGAGCTGCCATGGTCACACTGTAACAACACATGGAACACTGGTAGGTGAAGACAGGATATAAAAGGCTACTGTTGCTGCTATTTGAGACTACTATGTTCATCCTTAAGTGAGGCGTGGCAATATGGCCTAAAAATAATACTGAGATATTTTTAGGCTATAACACGATACACAATACATACATATCTCGATATTTTAAAATCTCCTCTAAACTACTGTAAACTACTAAAATAATGAATTACAGCTAGATGAAGTAGCTACTGTTGTGTAATAAGGTAAAATAAACTACTGTTTATTTAACTTGTACATTTAATTGTACATTTAAATGAAGTGCTGTTATGGTAAAGTTAAATAAACTACTGTTACTATAAAGTTAAATAAACTGCTTTTACAATAGAATTAAATAAACTACTATTACTACAAAGGAAATAAACAACTGTTACAACCAAGGTAAATAAACTACTATTATAATAAAGTTAAATAAACTACTATTACTACAAAGGTAAATAAACTGCTATTATAATAAAGTTAAATAAACTACGGTTGCTACAAAGTTAAATAAACTACTATTATAATAAAGTTAAATAAACTACTGTTACAGCCAAGGTAAATAAACTACTGTTATAATAAAGTTAAATGAACTACTGTTACAGCCAAGGTAAATAAACTACTGTTATAATAACGTTAAATAAACTACTGTTATAATAAAGTTAAATAAACTACTGTTACAGCCAAGGTAAATAAACTACTGTTATAATAAAGTTAAATAAACCACTATTACTACAAAGGTAAATAAACTACTGTTATAATAACGTTAAATAAACGACTATTACTACAAAGGTAAATAAACTACTGTTACAACAAAGCTAAATAAACTACTGTTACAGCCAAGGTAAATAAACTACTGTTATAATAAAGTTAAATAAACTACTGTTATAATAAAGTTAAATAAACTATTACTACAAAGGTAAATAAACTACTGTTATAATAAAGTTTAATAAACTACTGTTATAATAACGTTAAATAAACCACTATTACTACAAAGGTAAATAAACTACTGTTATAATAAAGTTAAATAAACTACTGTTACAACAAAGGTAAATAAACTATTGTTATAATAAAGTTAAATAAACTACTATCACTACAAAGGTAAATAAACTACTGCTCATAATGAAGCTAAATAAAGACTGTTATAATGAAATAAAACTAAGTGGAACCACTGGAGCTTTTATTGTGAAACACCCAGCTTGTCTCAGGCCAGAAGTGTTGACAAACTCAATGTTGGTGATGTGGTGATACATGGAGTACATTTGATATATCGCCCACCCCTAACCTTAAGATGTTTGTGTGCACTCTCCTGCAGCGGCGTGTTACCTGTTTGACCGCCAAAACCAAACAGCCAATGAGAGCAGCCTGCCTGAGAACGCCACCTCCCCTGTCATGGAGTTTTGGGAGTGAGTGCAGCTTCCTTGGCTTCTCACGTTTTTGTGGCATTGATCATGCATTAACAGCAGTGTGTGCATGTGTGTTCTAGGCGGGAGGTGCTCCGTCTCTCCAGCAGTTTAGACGAGCTGGGTCCAATCAGCTGGAAGCTGGCTCTGTGTCTGGCCATCATCTGGCTCGTCTGTTACTTCTGTGTGTGGAAGGGAGTCAAGTCCACTGGGAAGGTGAGCAGAAAACACACCAGCTTCGTACTGCTGCGGGATGACAGCTGCAGGTGCACGATGGTATTCTGAAAACAATGGGAAGTTAATTAAAGTAGTTTGGCAGTCTTATCAACACAGCCATATTTTCAGATTCAGGGTGACTCACACTTTTCAAGGATATCATTATCTCCAGTGTATAAAAGTCCATAAAGCCACTTAGAAATCATAGAAGGATGATGCTCCTTATATTGCAGAGTTTGCCTGAGAATCATCATGTCTTTAAGTTTTCTATGTATCAAAGTAATCCAGTGATAGCTGTCTGTATGTCCATGGGTAGATTACAATGAGGAACTGCCAGGCTGCAGGGCCAAGAGTTGACAGTGGCCCCTTTTCATACACACATTGTTAACCCAGGGTTAAGCTAAGCCCAGGGCTATACTATTCACACTGCACTTCTATTAGCCCTGGGCTAAGTGTCAGCTGAACCACATAACTCATGTTAACATTATAGAATTCTATTGTTTACTTAACTCTCTCTCACACTGGCAACTCTTAAGCTGAAAACACGCTGCGCAGTGCGTCATGTCGCATGTGTCAAGTGCCGCCCCCAGCACATGCTGGACTACAGCTCATCAACACACAACCATGAACGTTATTACTAGTTTTACTGAAAGACCTGTGCTTTCTCCATGTATTCATTAGCTTGAAATCATGTGTGAAGAGCCCCTAATTAAATTTGAGTTCTCACCTGAAGAGCCGATCTCCAGAGCTATGACTCACCAGGCAATATCTTTTTGGCCATTGTCTTTATAATGATGGGTGTGTGGATGTTTAGCATGGGATATTTCTAGACCTCAGTGGCGAGTCACTCCTCATCCATTCTTTGTCACACACGGGACACAGCAACAGCTACAGAGTTCTCTTTATACATCCATGGTGAGGAGAGGAGTCGAGCTGCCATAGGCCCTTTACTGCACCCTCATGTTTTTGTCTCTCTTCGCCTATCCTTTAAATAAAGACAAAAAAAAATGCCCAATATATAATCTAAAGAAAACCGTGCTGTAGATCAGTCCTCGTTTTATCTACCTGACTCCTCTGGACGCAGAGCGAACAAGGTCAGCTAAACAGCAGCGTCCATGAAACTTGTAGCCTCTCAGTGTCTTCGTCAAGGGCTTTTCAGCTGAGCTGCGTGACTGAGTGGCAGCAAAGTTAAAGCCAGAACATAAATGTTGTCCTTTCATATGGTTAGCAAGTGAAATAAGGAACTGGGCACTGCAGCAGTTTTGTTGGCTTTGCTAGTCGTGTCGCTGCCATCATCTGTCAACAGCTTTTCACACTCCAACTTTCCAGGGTTCCCTCTTTTAATACATCACAGACATGTCCCTCCTGTTTTCTCTGTCTCCGTGCCGTCCCGACCACATCCCTGCTCGCTGTGTACATTCTAGGTGGTGTACCTGACAGCCACCTTCCCATATGTCATGCTGTTTGTGCTGCTGGTGCGTGGTGCCACCCTGCCGGGAGCGACCGAGGGCATCATCTACTACCTCAAACCTAACCACACCCGCCTGGCGGACCCACAGGTAAAGAAACACCAACACACACTTTAATGAGAATCAGTGAGGGACACATTATTTCCTCATTTTAGATCATATGGAAATTCGGATTTATTTTGTTTGTAAAACGTCAGCCATTCAGTTACATGTGCCCATGTTGCTTTGAATTTCTCCCGTCTCTCTCTGTAGGTATGGATGGATGCAGGTACCCAGATATTTTTCTCATACGGAATCTGTTTGGGAAGTCTCACAGCCCTCGGCAGTTACAACAAATACAACAACGACTGCTATAAGTGAGACCCTTTGTTACACACAAACCCACAACAGCAAGTCTAGCCGCACAGCGTCTCCCTTCCACTCCACTTCAGACAAACCTTAGTCACTGAAATGTAACATGTAAGCTCCCGCTGGTCAGATGGCTTCCAGAAGGAATGGCTGGAATGGACAGAGAAAACAGACTGATACGCCACACCTTAAAGAAAAGCCCTCACTGCCATGTTTCCCACACTTTAGGACTCCCACACACTCACACACACACACACACACACACACACACCCAGAAAGAGCCAAGCACTTAACTCTTGGCTTGTACTCACAGTAACCAGAGTAAGCTCCACAATACAAGGCCAAAGACCAAGATCAAGACCTGAGTGGATTCTGTTGTGGTCACTTTCCTACATGTATCTCTTCAAATTATGTCTTTCTATAATGTCCTAATTAATATTGTTTTGTGTGTGTTGCCCTCCAGGGACTCTTTCCTCCTGTGCCTCCTGAACAGCGCCACCAGTTTCCTGGCAGGTTTTGCCATCTTCTCCGTGCTGGGCTTCATGGCTGAGGAGCAGGGCGTGGACATAGCCACCGTGGCCCAGTCAGGTGAGACAGGGTTGGGGATGGAAACAGAAGTGGGGAGAAGTTGTGTAGGAAATCTTGAGGGAAAAATGAATTTCACTGTGCCACTTTAAGGCGTGACCATGCCCTAAAAAGAAAAGTCTGAAAAGTCTATATGTTTCTCATCGTTAGTAAATCCACCTTAAAAGACCAAAACCAAACCATCCTTGAGCCTCCCTGAGTGACTGGCAGAAAATAAATGACCCTCCCTTCACCATAAATAACCATATTTTTGTATATCCACACCAAATCTAGTTAGTTTTCAAGCCAATGCAACACACAAACATCACAGTAGGGGTGAGAGGTATCACTAAGACAAAGCTAACTTCTTAAGAATACTGTTTGCGGTTGAAACGCTAACAGGACCTAGGGTCTAGGTACCATGTCTGAAGGGTTACTTTCGGTTCCAAAGGTACCACACTGAAAGTGTTTTGTGGAAATGCGGCTATAAATAACAGTCTCTAAAGCCCCTTTCCTACTGCATAAAAAAACCACTAACATCTGGCGTTTAGTTTTAGTGGGAAAGGTTACAGTCGGCATTCACACCCGGGTCAAATGACTGCGGTCACGGGTATTTATCGGTTCCGGCTCCGATCAGCAGTTAAATACAATTCCTGATTGATTGTGGTCTACTGGTGATGGAAGTGGAGTCTATCGCCTATTTTTAGCAGGTTTTACCTTGTTTAATTTTTTGTGGAAACAGGGTATAACAGGTACACACACATACTTTGTTTTGGACTCTTTGATGGATTTGTTGACAGTGAGAAAACAATATGACCTCATCTAGTTGGAAATCTAAGTTTTCCCAGGCATGTTTTAGCTATATTTTGCATTCTTTTCTTGTTTAATATAATCTGGATTTGAGAAGCAGAATCAGGTTTTATAAACTCAATACCAAACTGTTTGAACAACATTTATTTATTTTTTGTTCATCTTTCAGGGCCTGGTCTTGCCTTCATCGCCTACCCAAGAGCTGTAGCTATGATGCCCATACCCCAGCTGTGGGCTGTCTGCTTCTTCCTCATGATCATCATGCTGGGGTTGGACACACAGGTGGAGACACACACACACACACACACACACACACAGACTTTGATGAATCATTTGCGATGGCATTGATGTATTGTATGAAGTGTGAAACTGACAGCACACACACTGACCCTGTCTTTCCTCTGACACCTAGTTTGTGAGTCTGGAGGCCCTGATGACGTCGGTGACTGACCTGTATCCTCATCTGATCCGACGAGGCCAGCGCAGAGAGCTGCTGCTGCTATTCATCTGCATCGTCTGCTTCCTGGTCGGGCTGGTCATGGTCACGCCTGTAAGTCACACTCAGGATGGATGTGTATGAGGTGTGTTTGAATCCCGACCATATTTGTTTTTTAAAGATATGTAATAATGGAATTTTCTGTCTTGTGTGTGTGTGTGTGTGTCCTCCATGGTGCAGGGGGGTCTCTATGTGTTCCAGATCTATGACCATTTCTCCTGCAGTGGAGCCAGCCTGCTGCTTCTCTCCATCTTCCAGTCTCTGGCCATCGGCTGGGTCTACGGTACAAATCTCAACTCCTTCCTCTCCTTTTTCCCTTCCTTTCCTTGCCAGGCCTATCCTCTCATTTCCTTTTCCATTTCGTAATTTCCTCAACTCTCATTCTTTCCTTTCATCATTTTCTTTCCTCTCTTCTTCTTTCCTCAATTTTCTCCTTTCATGACCTTACCTTTATTTCCTGTTCCTTTCCTTCTCTCCTATATTCAACTGTAATTTCATTTTCTTTCCTCCCCTCCTCTCCAACTTCTCTTTTTCCTTTCCTTTATTTCTCTCTTCTTTCCCTTCAATGCCCTCCTTTCCTTTCCTTTTCCATTATGTTTCCTTTGATTTCCTTTCCTCCTCTCCTCTTCACTCATTCATCCCTTTGATCCTTCTCTTTCCGCTCCTCTCCCTCAACTACATTTCCTTTATTTACATTTTCTTTCCTTCTTTCCTTTCTTTTAGTCCCCTTTGATTTCACTTTCATTGCTTTGCTCCTCTCTACCGTCTCCTTTCCTTTTCTTTTCCTTTCCTTTATTTCTCTCCTTCTCTCCTTTTTCTTCAGTTTCCTCCTCTCTTCATTTTCCCCACTCCCTTCTTGCATCTTCTTGAATCTTCCATTTGATTTTTGATTTCCTTTCCTTCTATTCTCTCCTTTCCTTTCCTCTGTCCTCATCTGCCATCACCTTTGCTTATTTCCATTTCCTTTCCTTTTCCCCTCTCCTGAACTCCGCCTTTTATTTCCTTTCTTTTCATTCATGTCATTTCTTTCCTTTATTTCTTTCCTCTTGTCATTTCCTTTTCCATTTAACCTCCCTTGATTCCCTTTCCTCCTCTCCACTCATTCTTTCCTTTCATCCCTTTCTTTCATCAATCCTCTCCTTTTATTATCTTTCCTTTATTTCCATTTACTTTCCATCTCTCCTCTCCTCTTTATTTCCTTTCTTTTCATTTCCTTCCTTTGCTTTCCCCTTCCCTCTCCACCTTCTCCTTTCCTTTCCTAACCTTTAACATAGTCCTCCTCTCCTTCCATTTCCATTTTATTTCCCTACCTTCTCTCCTCTCCACTGATACCTTCCTCTCCTTCTTTCCTCTATCCTCTCCTTTCATAACCTTTCCTTATTTCCATTTCCTTTCTGTCTCTCCTCTCCTATGTTCCCCTTTCATTTCCTTTCTATTAATTTCCTTTGCTTTCCTCCTCTCCTCTCCAGCCTCACATATTCTCTTTTGTCTTCATTGTCTTTTCTTTTTTTGCCTCTAATGTTTTTGCTCCTTTTAATCTAAGGCACATTTTATATCTGGAAAATATCTTAACGTCCCGTTCCATGTTTGAATTTAATTAAATTCTGTCAGAACTCATTAGTCTGACAATAGGAAATAGCCAAATTAGAAAATGCCTAAATAAATCTGAGGTTGATTGCTGTCAGTACACACAGAAAATATAAAGACAGAACAGTGCCAAGAATTAAACACTTTTTTAATCACTCCACTAATGAAAGTAGTTCCTAAAATCTGATTAACACGCACAGTCCACTTCCTCCCCTTCTCCTGCATTCCAGTTGGAGTCAGTAGACAGTATATTAACATGGCTGCAGCTACCCACTGTTGTAAGGAGACTGGCTCCTAGCCAGGCCCCTGTCTGTCTCCTCTGGGCCCTAAATCAGCCCCCGGGCCCCGTCGCCTCTCAGTCTCAGTCTGGCGGCCCCAGGGAGCCCTTGTCCCAGCCAGACCTGGGGCTCTAGAGCATTTACAAAAACACTGTTTGTTTAAGTAAGATTAGGGAAACATGCCACGTACATACATCAGGACAACACGAGAGGTGCTACTGCCTTTGACTATTCACTTTGTATTGGTGAGGAGCCAGAAGTTGTGATGTGTTAAAAAGAGTTGTGCCATTGCAGGTGATAGCAAATTAGTAGATGAGCAGAGAGTGTGTGTTAGTGTGTGTGGGGGTGAATATGAATAGCAAGGAAGCCTGTTTTTATGGCTGTCCAGCAGGAGGTGAGTGGGGAGAGGGGTTTTTAGTGGACAGGGTAACACAGCGATTAGGACTCCAGTGCACCTTCCCCCCCTTTAATGACTGTGGGATTTTACAGGTTTTCAAGGACTCTAACATACACTAACACTCCTCTGCTGCTGGCTACAGCTCGCTCCACCTTTTCTACTGGGTCAGACCTTGGAACATGTCCATGTCAGTGTCAGCACGGTATAAGTCTGCATTAGACGTCACCATATTAACATAAACCTATTTAAGTTAGTCAGTATTAAATGTAGTTTTTTTTTTTTTACATGTGTCATATTTTTTGTAGTCCTGACCATTATACTTAGAGGTTGTGATAACATTTTATTTGCCAGCTAAAGTGCTGAGATATACCGACATAGCATCATCACTAAAATAGACTCAAGTGGGGCAAGTACTCGCACTAACGGGCTTTAATGAGTTCTAATTTTTATGTCCCGAAGGCATTTTGTTTTCACGTTGTCCCTCTGTCTGTGCGTCCATCCCATTTTCATGAACACAATATCTCATAGGAATTTTTTCAAATTTGGCACAAATGTCCACTTGGACTCAAGAAGGAACTGATTAGATTTTAGATTTTAGATTTAGGTCAAGGTCACTGTGACCTTGTGTGTCCCATCCTCGAGAACGTAATAGGTCAAGAACACAAACGAGCGATTTTTCAGATTTGGCACAATTGTTCACTTGGAGTCAGTGATAAACTGATTAGAATTTGGTGGACATAGGTCAAGGTCACTGTGGCCTTGCTCCTGTCTCATTCTCGTAAATGTAATATCTCGAGAAGGCCTTGCAGGAGTTCCCTCAAATTTGTCACAAATGTCCCCTTGGACTAGAGAAAGAACTGATTAGATTTTGGTGGTCAAAGGTCAAGGTCACTGTGACCTGGTGTGTCTCATTCTTGTGAACACAATAGTTTAAGTACACCTGAGGGATTTTTTTTTTTTTCAAATTTAGCACCAATATTCGCTTGGACTCAATAATAAACTGATCCAAATTTGGTGGTCAAAGGTCACTGTTTCGGCCATAACTCAAGAATTAATTCACACAAATATCTAATAGGATATAATGATGAAGTGATGACATTTTATATCCAAAGGTCAAATTCACTGTGACATCATAACGTCCTGCAAAAACACTTTTTAACATCATAACTCAGGAACAGAAGGGGGCACATTCGAACAGATACTGAATGACACCAATATTGAGTGTCCACCATGAAACTGTGCTGATATACAGATCTTCTTGCTGTCCGGGGAAAGATGCGTGTGAAGTATTCATGTTTACACAGACATGAATGTAAACTTTAACTGCAACTTGACTGGTGTACACTGCGAGTCAGTAATTCTGGTTACAGTTTCATTTCGTTAAAAAAAAGTGAACGTTAAAATTGTTGCAGAATTTATCTCCACTAAATGTCTATTAGATCTTTTTAGAGCGACTTCCTGTTTAAGTTGAACTTTATAGATACTATGTACTGCTACTGCGACCATTCTTACACCTGTACAACTGCCATTGTACTACTACTATCATAGCGTCTCCTGGCACTGTTGCTACATCATAGAAACATGAAATGTCAGGTTAAGTTTTCTTTTTCAAGACCTCTTTCAAGCACTTCCCTCTGTAGTGGTGGATACTGGCAAAAAATTCCACCCAAAGTTAGCCACTGCCACCAAAAACAACAAGCCAGTCCTTAACCAAACCATGATGCCAAACCAAACCTCAACCACCCGTGGTGAAGTTGTTCTTGTTTCGTCCACAGGAGCCGAGCGCTTCAGTGCCAACATCAAGGATATGACCGGCTACAACCCCCTGCCTTACTTCAAGCTGTGCTGGAAATACCTGACCCCAGCCGTGTGCACTGTGAGTGACCCCTCCCTGCTGACCTGCTCTCACACTGTTTAGTGTCCTCTTGCTGTGAAATAGTATACACATAAACGCATGTGCCTGTCAATCAGTCTACCTCCTGTAGTGGTCTTTCCATGTTATATAACTTTGCATTTCTGTGCATAAAAGGCAACAGTAGTGACATCCCAAAACTTGAGATGTCCACACTTCTTTTTGTTGAGCAACCAAACATCTTTCATAGGGATGTACTGATTGTAAAACTCTGGACTCATATCGATATAGATGTCTGAAATAACAGTTTGACCAATACCAATGTTTTTGTAGTTATTTATTCCCCCTTTTGTGCCTGGGAAACAAAAAAATCTACACTGTAAAAAATAACTGACTAACTAATAGAGCCAACAACGCATATTTGCGCCAAGGTTGAAAATATAGTAATAATGTTGCTATTTTTGACCTGGTAGTAAATATTGCTGAGCGTCCTAGCATTGTTGAAATATGACTTTAACACAAACATGTCTATTCAGCCATTTTGCTTAAGTTTACTTGAGCTTCTTAGGCACTGGACGTCATTATGACATCAGAGAGACATCTGACTCTCATGATGGACAGACATTAAATTTTGGTTGAAACTGGGTTGGCGATATTTTAAACGCAACACTAGAACTTAACGTTGTGTGGCTGTAATGTTATGACGTTTTGCAGATATTAGGTTTTGCTCTTCATACCTCACAGCTAAATATTATTATTCTCTGTCAAGATGGTGTTGGCATGTTTGGAAGACGACCTAAAACCAACAAAATACAACTATCATTTTTCTGAATTTCAGGTGTCCAGGAGAGCTTTAGTGCCACTTGCTTTCAAGGAACAGTACAACACTTTGGGAAAAATGGTTACTGTCTTTCCTGCAGAGAGTTAATCACTAAGCTTTAGAAGAGTTGTTTCCTTTGAACACAGCCACGACTGCTATTTTTCCCTTTTTCCAGTTTTTGTTCTAAGCTAACCAACCAGCTGCTGGCTACAGCTACATTTGGTATTGACCTTCTCATCTTACTCTCAGGGAAAATAGCATGTAAGCATATTTCCCAAAGTATCATCTCCACTTTCTTTTATCCCAACAACAGTCAAACTGTGAAATACCGAACTGAAATTAAAGAGCAGCCTAAAAATGTTGGTATTAGACTATTTGCAAAGACAGACTAAGTCAATCTTCCGTCTTCATGCCCACAGGCTACCTTTCTGTTTTCTCTGGTGAGCTGGTCTCCACTGAGCCTGGGGAAAGGCTTGGTAGCTCCGGCCTGGGCCACCACACTGGGCTGGCTCCTTACTCTTTCCTCCGTCTCCTTACTTCCCATCTGGGCCATCTACGCCCTGGCCACCACACCGGGGACCCTGTCACAGGTTATACCAGCACTCTCTTTCATTAATGTACCATCATGTGCTGCTGCTGATATATTGTAATTGATTGTGCAGCTAAACACTGAATAAAATCCTTCAGGTAATAAGTATGTTACGATGTTAAAACAATCAACTTACTGTGACTTTTTCACCCCTGCAGCGCTTCCAGCGTCTGTGCAGCCCCGCCAAAAAGTCACTGCCCCCACCCTACTTCACCACCAACAGCTCGGCACTCCCTTACAGCCCCGCACTGCCACTGACAGAGAAGCAGACGGAGCCCATCACAGACACCATCAAGGGTCGTAAGACCTGAAGATGGCCAGTAATGGAGATGTTACATTGGATGCTGGTCAGCCAATCGGGTGTGGAGAAGGGGAGGGTCATGGTTGGGGATAACACAGCTGGATACCCATTTGTAGAGCCAGTATGTTTTAACGGACTGCAGTGGCCTGTTTCTGTTCAAAAGATCCTTCAAATGTGTCTTGTTTTTGGAGGACACGTATCCTTAGTTGCCTTTAGTATCCTACAATCCACTGCACACAAGACAGTTGTTTAATGAAGCATTCATGCTGTCCCATGATCATCAGGTTTAGATATTTTTAGTCAGATGGGAATCTTAAACTACACCAATGAAAAGCCACCACAGGATTTAATCAGACAAAACTGGAAGATATTGCATTTATTAACCATTTAAATAGAACAATGTTCTGAAGTGGAACATCACACTTAAAGGCAAACTATGCAGGATTTTCCTAAAACGATTTGCAACTCATCAGAATCCGAGCCGCATCTGCACAGAGCAAAGAAGCCAAGCAGACATGATGTAGGACAGGATGTAGCATGCACTTCAGCTGAATTCACACAAATATGGCAATGCAGCATCTTCCTGCAGGGCTGTGTGGAGGTGTGTGTGTATTTATTTGTGCGTTACAATGTAACTGCTGTGAAACAATTTGTTACCAAGACATTCACTCTCTAGCTTGCTTGACCACTGCTGCTCTCTATGTCTAGTCGAGCGAAGGAGGAGGGGCCAAGTTTGAATGTTGTGCTAACAAACAGTAAGTGATAAATCCTGCACAGTATGCCTTAAGTGAAAACTCAAATATGCACCGTTAGTCTTGCCATCTGTGAGGTTAGGTACTCTTATTTTGGGTGTGGCCTGTACCGGGACACAGCTTGGTTTTCCTCTTTACCCCATCCCTTGTCACCGGCTACAAGAATTGATTATTCTAAAACAGCACACACTCCTCCATCTCATTAACCGTATCTGCTTACAGTCTGTAGCTTTTCTTTTATGTACCAGTTGAATGGTGGACCATTTAATTGCAGCCCCTGGAGCCGCCAAAGGCACAGGAGGCAACTGAATAACAACGCTAATATTCCAGCATTACTGGGGAACTTAGCTAACTACTTTACTCTCTATGAGAGGTCACTGCATGCTTAGCTTTGACTCTCCGCGCAATATGTGTCGTTCTGTTTGGGTGCTTGTGTCTTCTGATGACTCTATGAGTCAGACATGTTTATACGCTGATTTGTCTGGACTTTTTTTTTGTAGCTGCTTCACCCTCTGTGATCGCAGCGTTGTTATGGATTCCACTGCTTTTCTTGGCAACTCCCGCCCCCGCTGTGCTGTGATTGGCTAGAGTGCAGCATTGTTCATCCATTCGCAGAGCAGGGGCACGAAATCCCCAGGAAAAATGAGAGTCCACAACTCCACATCCAGGGGAGACACTGGAGGAAAGCCGACAGAGGGCCCTCGGCCGTGGGAATAAAGCCTGTCGACCTCCTGCTCTCCCCGCTTTACTGGGATTGGAGAGGCAGTCTTAGCACATGAGAGTAGAGCCAGGGCCCACACACCCGTGGATGTGGAGCCTCAAACATACTGCCTCTCCAGCCGCACTACAGCCTCCAGCTTTTTATTAACAGATCATATATTCGCAGCTGTCAAAATCAACACTTGACTGTGAATGTGGATGGCTGACCAATCCTGGCCTTTGAATGCTGCACAGGGCGGGTCTTGCCAAGAGAAGCAGTGGGATCCACAAGCATGCGTGATCACCATATAATGGAGTTAAAGTGGTCATAACTTGCCTTACGCTCAGACCAAGTGGCACTGATGCAACAGGTGCACTAGCAAAACACAACTCTTTACTGCCAATATGTCAAGTGCTTAGCTTGACGTCATGTTTACACTTCATCATCGACAAAATGATTGAAATGCGCAGTAACTGCTTTTCTCCATCATACTCATCTATCTAAGAAAACAAGCAGGAATATGTTTGTACTGTTTTTTAGTCGCTGTCTCAAATGCACTCGTTTCAAGTGCAGTTCCTGCTCAATAAAAGGCGTTACTAGAACGTCTTTGCACTGTACCAAAAATAACTAACATTAATCAAGCTGGGAAACAGGCAATCGTAGTATCTTAATCAGCTTGTGTCGATACCATATTAAAATCCTGCTGCTGCTGTGTTGACAGAACTGAAACATATTTTTATTCTAAGCCCAAAGTGTTCAGTTTAAAATGTTAGGTTAAAAGTAAGAAAACAACACTGCCACTCCAGTGTGACTCGTTTTGATGATCATGGCAGCGTCTTTATCTGTAACGTGTGACTTTGTAACAAGCAGTGAAACTTTGAAGTGGCAAACAAAGAAATGACCTCTAAGCAATGTAGATATGTTCCTATTTTTATGTTTTTTTTTTAGACGAAAAATGCAGTATGTGACGAATCAAGTTGGTTTTGTAGAAATATCTTCTCATGTTTGTTTTTTTATCCTTCACCAGGGCTGCAGCTAACAAATATTTTAGAATCGACCAGTCTGCTGATTATTTTACAATTAACCAGTTAATCGTTTCCCAGAGCCCAAAGTAACGTCTTCAAATTGCTTATGTTGTCCAAAAAACAGTCCGAAACCCAAAGATTTTTCATTCACTATCACAAATGACAAGAAAAGCACACAATTCTCACATATAAGAAACTAGAATCAGCAAATATTTGACATTTTTGCTTTAAGATCCAGTGTGTAAGATTTAGGGGGATTTATTGGCAGCTAGTGCCGGGGATTGCAAACTGCAACCAGCTGAAACTTCTCCCAGTTAGAATTTCTGTCAGTGTTAAACTTTAAGAGGTTTTTACAAGGAGCTGAGACGGGAAATTGGTGACAGAGATGATAGAAATTGTCATATATTTTTTGGTGTATGTCATTTTGGCTTTTGTCTATACCTACATTTTTAGTATGAATCCTGTGTATTGTTTATAAACAAGACTCTAGGTGAATTAAACCGGTAAAAAATACTTATTGAAGCCATATCAAGGTACAAATCAGTGTCTCTCCAGCGCTGTTTGGCGTGAGCCTAGCACCTTCTAATGTGCGCTCACCTTTTTGCTCTGCTAACTTAAGATGCAGATGTTCATTTTTTTCAGGTTATTACAGGGAGCTAAATTATCTACAGAAGTCTCAGTGATTTCAACACTGTGTAAAGCAGTGCTTGTTGAGGAGGGGCTGCTAACTACGGTGGCTGGCACAAAAACGTGAATGTCCCTGTTTAGAGCCAGTGTTTGGTTTGTCCGTTCTGGGCTTCTGTAGGAACATGAGGGTGCATCATAACCAGTATTGGGCTCGTTACTCTAAAAATGTGTTCTTGTCATCTTTCCACCAGCCAAAATTAAAGTAATTGGAATATTTCCAGCTGTTGAATGTAAGCGTTTCCATCTTGCAAACTGTCTTTCAAGTCAGTAGTGATGTGGAGTTGGATGGTTACTGAAATTTTATTATTAATTAGTTGCACTGATCATGGCTATCTCCATAAACGAGGACCCGCTCCCTTATTTTCAAGTGATTATACACTTGTTATATTGTATTTCTGCCAATATATCCCCATGAATCCTACACACTGGACCTTTAGAAGACGACTGGAACAATGAATCAGTTATCAAAATAGTTGCAGCTCTGTCACTGACTTCCTGATTCAAAAAGACAGATGAGGACAAATGGTATATATTTCCCATTAGTTCATAATAACCCTCCTTTACCATTAAGAAAATGTTTTTTTTTTAATGTATCACTTACAGTTCATCACTATGAGGTCTGATTTGGGGGAATCATTAACATACTGTACAGGACAGAATGTACTCTTTCTGGGAAAACTTGTCTGAAAAGCAGAGGGATGAGCAATGTTTCTTGAGTGATGCATTTAATGGCTTTGATGAGAAATAGTTTGGATCAGGTTTTTGTTTTGAATGCTCCTCTGAGACTAATTTAAAACCCATCTGCTATCTTACGAAGGGCGTTCATTTATTTCAGATTGATCCGAGTGTGTAATCATCTCTGTTTACAGGTGCCTTTTATTTTAGTTTCTTTTGTATGTTTATCATTTTCTTTTTTGAATGAATATATATAAACATTGTGTTCAAAAGTTTTGGTTCACTTCTTGCAAAACAAGTGAGACGCTGTGTGTGTGCGCAGGTGTGTGTTTGTACTCCCCAGAACAGAGAATACATGTGGTGGACGCTAGCTGCCACCCAGGAGATGCTGCTCCTTCCCTCTGCGCCATGGTAACAGATGCTAAGAACATACCTGGTTTCTACAAAGAGAGAACGAGAGGAAGTGAAGGAGAGATGGAGGGAAACGTGAGAGTACACAAACACTATCAGCCGTTCAGCCGTGACGAGAACAAGCACTGTGATTGCTGTTTCCCTTCATCTGAAGCTTTTTCATCCTGATGGGAATAACTGGTTTAACATCCATAGAGGGATACAAAGAGAGGACGGAGGGAGAGATGGAGCAAGAGAGGGATGGTGTGTGTGTGTGCAGAGGAGGAGAGGGAGTCATGGAGACATAAAGAGGGAGGGAGAGTTGCAGCACCAGGGGGATTCTGACACCACCACTTAGATAAAGCCTGGCGGTTATGTAAACGGCTCGGCCTGTCAATTAACTGTATTGGATTCCCTCCCCTCCCAGCCACCGTAGGAAGTGGGCCGGTCCCCCCCCCCAAGCACACGTGGCTCGGCACGCGGGTTCACACACACAACTTGTTTTGGTGACGCTCAATACTGTATGCAGCACGTGTGATCCGGGTTACTGTGTAATTGTGTGTGGGGGCGGTTTATGTCCATATGGTTGCTTTGGCATACATCTCGCTTTCAGATGATGGGGATTAAAAATGATCCAATGGGCTGAGTGTGTGAGAATCAAAGAGGAGAGAGGAAGAGGGAGGGAGAGGAGGACATTGTAGGGATATGAGCCAAAGCGTGAGTGTGTGTGTCGTTTCAGTGTAGAAAGATGCTATGGAAAGTTGCCTAATTTTTGCTCAGGCTCTGCTGCCACTAGTTTGCAGCTGCAATACGTTTCACCACAATCCTTTCTGTGTACATGAATAAAAATAAAGTCCTAGCATGTATATATGTTGATGGTGCGCCTTGACGTCCGTCTGTCCTGATCAAACATCCTCTCACACACACAGCTCTGGTTCTCTGTCTCTTTACTGCAGGTAATACACTTGACAGTTTGGTGTAAAGGAGAAGCAGCCGGCAGCTGGGGGTGGGGGTGATGGACGGGTTGGAGACAAGACTCGAGGACAGACAGAAAAAGAGACGGGTAGTGGGGGTGGGAAGTGCGTTGCATAACAGTTGATTTGGACATGAGGTTCCGCTCGATACAGGATGAGGGCTTCATGTTCGATATTCAGCTGCAGGGCCGTAGCAGAGATCTCAAACGCACCCAAGGCCCCTCAGCCCTTCTGATGAGGAGCTGTCATCATGTTTGAATGCAGAGTGGATCCCCACTGTGGACGTGCGTGGAGCGTACCACGGTGGGATTTTAAAGGGGCAGCGAGGCTTACAGTGGCAGCACATTATGTTCCGCTTTTGGCTACGCATGCGCCAAAACGCCCACTCCCTGGCTGGATACACCGGGCCATACTACCCACACCGCACAGCCACATAGAAAGGGGCTTTGGATTAGCGCTTTAGGAGAGCCGACATGGCCTCACACCGTTTGACGAAACGTAATATCAGCGTGGGGAGGCCTCGCTCTCGGCACACGCTGAAACTGTGGCGTGCAGAGGTAATAGCTGCAAGGTGACTCAGCAAATGAGCAGTGTTGGAACTTTGAAGACTTTTAAAGCCACTCTGAGTGTTTGTGCGAGACACGGTGAGGTATGCATGGCTAAATCCCTCTCTGCACACAAGTATGACATCCCACTGGCACCACCACACACACTTCCCTAAAGGTACAATAAATAATCAAGACAGCTCCCAGGGCAGTTCCAGGCCCAGTCACACACCTGCAAACACACACACACTTTTTTTTTTCCTCTTCGCTTTCTCATGCCCAACCACAGCACCTACTGAATGCATGCACACAGATTTCCTCCATCTCCACACGCCATTAAATGTCCCCCAGAACTCTTATTCTGGAAGGGGCCATAAATTATCTATTCCCCCTCTAGTTTGCTGAAACTCTCCAGTCAAGTCCTGTTGGAGTTTCAGCCTTCAATTATTCAAGGAGTCAAAGTGGTAAGAGTGTAAAAATAACAGGCTGGTGTTTAATGGTTGAGATAAATGCTGTTGGTGCTGGGAGGGGCAGCATGTGGCTGTTTGGGAACTTGTTTTGGTCGTGTTCTCTTCTGTGATATCCTGAAATTGATGAAAACACAAGAGGGGTGATGAGGTAGATTATATGAATTATTCACAACCAGAGGTGATTGTTTAGAGGACCTTTTTTTAAGATTATTTTTACGGACTTAAAAAAGTCCACCAGGCTTTTCTTCCCTCTGCTGAGGCGATGGGAAATGCTCCAGTGACAGCATTGTTCAGGTTTCTCTGCTGTCCTCCAGCACTTGACTTTACTCTGATTTGAGGAAGAGAGGGAGCGGGAGAGAGAGGGAGAGAGAGAGAGAGAGAGAGAGAAGAGGGGGGGTGGAGGAGTGGTGATTGAGCGCAAAGGGGGCAGGACTTTTTCTCTCCGGGTCCTATTAAGAGCAAACTTTGTGTTTTTGTTCTCCAAGTTCAGCTCAGTGCTCTCCAGCCTGCACACAGTTCCTCTCTGCTGCTCTTTTTCCTTTCCATTTTTTCTTGTCCTCAATGGTTTTGTTTGCTCGCCTGTTGGTTACTACTGTGTGTGTGTTTTCATGGGGGATTTGGACAGCGGGAGGATGCGCTTTTTGGAGGAACAAATAGTCAAAGTTGTCTCTGCGGCCACTCCGGGGTTGTTTTAGTGGATACTTTGATGTTTTTCGGGTTGGAATGAACAATGGTGCGGATCCTTGGAGCTGCGGCTGAGGGCATGCTCTGGTTTCGGCTACTGTTGCTGTGCGTCGTGGAGTTGGAGCTGGGAGCCGGGCTTTCTACTTTCCAGGGTTTCTATCTGCCACCTGCGAACGGGTCGCTTCTCACACCTGCCCGGAGGACAGACGGGGTGGTGCGGACCATTGACCGGATTTACCACGGAGGAGGGAAGGTGGGCTACCTGGTGTACCTGGATGGGAGCCGGTTTCAGCTGGACATGGAGCGGGATGAGTCGGTACTGTCGCATCACTTCAGCCCCCAGTATGTGCTCGCTATGATGGGGGACAGCCCCGCGCCTCTGCAGCGGGAGTGCGCGTACCGCGGGACAGTGGACTCCAACCCGGAGTCCCTGGCCGTGTTCAACCTCTGCGGCGGGGGTCTGGAGGGCTTCTTCGCCGTGGACCACGCGCGCTACACCATCACTCCTATCATCAGGGCGAAGGGACACGAGCACGACGTGCGCGCCCTGCAGGATAAGGACGCGGAGAGCGCGCTCCACGTGTTCACGCGCGAGAGTTTCAGCTTCGAGGCCATGCGCGAGGGGCGCGAGAGCTGCGGGACGCGCGATGGACGCAGGGGACGCCGGCACGCGGCGGGGAAACGCCGGCACAGAGGTCGCGGGAGGGGGCGACGGGACAAAGAGGGGCTCGCGGCGGAAAGCGCAGATGACCACGGCGCGCGCGGGAGGACGTGGTGGAGCCGGCTCGCCAAAGCGGCTCCTCCGGTGCCTGGCACGCGGAGCAAAAGATCGGTCTCACGCGCCAGGCACGTGGAGCTGCTCCTGGTGGCCGACGACACCATGACCAAGAAATACGGCAAGGACTTGAACCACTACCTGCTCACACTGGCCTCCATCGCCTCCAAGCTGTACGGGCACGCCAGCATCGAGAACCCCATCCGGCTGTCGGTGGTGAAAGTGACCGTGGTCACTGAGAAGGAGAAGGGGCTCGAGGTGACCAAGAACGCGGCGGCGACGCTGAAGAGCTTCTGCAAGTGGCAGAACCAACAAAACCCTCTAGATGACGACCACCAGCATCACCATGACGCCGCCATCCTCTTCACCAGGCAGGTAAACAAACACCCCTCGCTTTCCGCACCTCCACCTGTCCAATGCTCTCACCTGACAGGCGCCGGGTCCGCCTGTCTTCCGTCCCACACAGTGGAGGAGAGGCGGCTTAGCGCCCCGGTGTGATGCCAAGGCGGCGCAGTGACGCCACGGTTTGTTTTGATTTTGATGGTGCACGCGGTGGCAGCTGTAGCTAAGCACTTGGCAGACTGAGCCTAGGGTGGATTATTGCAAATAGCTTATAAACAGCAAAACACACTCTGTAGTGGAAACATCTGACACACGTCACCTTTTAATATTCTAACAGTCATTGCGCGCTGTTTTCCCTGTGAGCCGGCAGGTAAGCGACACTGGCCAACTTTAAGTCATCTCCCCATCTGCATCACAGTCACTTACAAGTGAAGCCCTGGTTATATCCACCCCTCTTATTTATGTTTTCTCTCTCCTCCTCCTCTCTCCTGCAGAATCTCTTGTGCGTAATGCAGCGCAGCGTCTGCAAAAAAGTCCATAAATTGTATTTCCTGCGCCTGGTGTTTTTCTAGGCAGGCTCCTCTGTCTCCAGCTTCCCCCTCCCAGTCCCCTGACAGCCCAAAAGCCTCGAAGTCTGTGTGATCTGAGGCGCGTGCCCGCCACCGTGCGCGCAAATTCTTCTCATGGTAGGAGGTTTGAAATCAGCTGCTGGATGCATTGCAGAAATATCCCTAAAACTCCCTTGAAACTGCAGTTAATTAGGTAGTCATCCCGGCCTTGCAGGTCCCCTCTCCCTCCCTCTCTTTCTCTCTTTCTCTCTCATCACTCCAGTCTGCACATTTTTTCCCCAGTTACTTTTCCAGCGTCTGTCAGCTGGGGCTGGGAGCTGTCAGAAAAACAAACACATCCACCCTGTGAGAAGCCCTACGTTTACCGAGACCACACTCATTTATCCCTTCTTTCACCGTCCCTTTCTCTCCTTCCCTCCCTGCCTGGTTGCAAGCCGCAGGGCAGCAGCACATCTACATGCATTCTTCACCTCTCCGGGTGTGGCTTCACAGCGGTTAGCTCCAGTTGACGAGTCAAGATAGCTCGCCTTGGATTGTGGTGTGTTCTGCTCATGCAGGGTCTTGTCGTGGCCTGGGCGGAAAAACCGAGCGCCAGTGGTATTACCTCGGATCTCCTGGCATCTGCTCCAAGTTGGCGGCGTCATGCGTTGGCAGGGCAGCCGGTAGTGCATACCTGAGGTCAGTAAGCTGGCAAAGTGGCACTGTCCCTGTGTGCCAAGCACCTCGTGGCTTCTTAGTAACCCCGTTGCCGCTACACCTGCACGGGTGAGGCTGAAAGAGCTCAGGCAGAAGACGGTGCCATCCTCTGATGGTTTGGTTTGGCACGGCGGGCAGGGTCAAGCGGGCATGGAAACAGTTATCCAGATACCTCTAAGGCAGCCTCAGGACAGGAAGGCACAGAGTCCAAATGGACAGGAAAGTAATGAAACATGACAGGCGGTGCTGTGGGATTCTCTCTATACTACTTGGGCTTTGATCCTATTAAAACACCCATGCTCACCCTTCCAGAACCATCCGCTCTGTGTCTTTCCATTGATTTCAAATGCCTTTTCATCTCCAAACAGTCCATGTTAGGGCAAATCTGCACGAGTCTGCACGTGGTTGTAGTTCTCTCTACAGAAAAACAGCCTATATACACACCAGACGATCCAACCTCCACCACAGATGTAAACAAAAGGTCAATATTACCAGTACATTAGCAGCACGCTATCTATGTCTCACCTGTCGCAGCACCTCCATTATTCATAAGCCTGTCTCCTGACCCTCACTCACACACATCTCACCTTCACTCCTGAACATGGAGGTCGTACTGTAGATGTTACCTGTCAGCACAAGAAGCAGGTGATCCGCTCTGTTTCACACAGAAGGTACAATCATCTACGATGGCCCCTGTAACCTCTGAGAAACATTACGAGACAGGCCCCTGATCTCTATCTGTTGGATATCTGCAGGACGAATGAGCAGCTGAATGTGTGCAGAATAAGTAGCTACTGCATGGCTTGACTTTAAGGTCAAGACCTTAAAGAGGCTAAGAAAACAGCCACCGCCTCACTTTGCCTTTAACCTTTAAACTCTCTGGCTGTTAAAGGGCAGTCTGTGTTTTGGCTGAGAGCTTAAATTGCTGTTACTTTACCC
This sequence comes from Cephalopholis sonnerati, assembly GCA_019142605.1. NCBI lineage: Eukaryota > Metazoa > Chordata > Actinopteri > Perciformes > Serranidae > Cephalopholis > Cephalopholis sonnerati. The sequence goes on from JAGQAX010000024.1 coordinate 18,235,588, forward strand.
AGTGGATCATTATGAGGGACAGAGAAGCAGGGTGAGGTTTGTTTACCTCTGCACACTGCAGGAAAACACACCAACTCTTGTGTATATCCCAGAGGTGTTGACTCCAGTCACATATTTGATGACTTCAGACTCAACTGAACAAAAATATAAAAAAAAAAAAAGACCTGCAAGCCGACTTGGACTTTTACACCAGTGACTTGTGACTTTACTTGGATTTGGGCCTGTAGAGTTAAAAAGACTTGATACCTTCCCCCAAGCCCAAAGATTAAAAATGTATGTTATTTAAAAAGTGTGCTACAAACACTGAATTCTCCTGGAAAATATGATGCCAAAGGTTGTTTTCGTTCGTGTACAAAAACAATGTGGTGGTCAACAAAAAATAAATTGCAGTATGCACAGTGCTTGGGTCAAAAATTCCAGATGCAGATACAACAACTTCCAACAATGTTCATCATTTGAAGTAGCACAAAGAACAGTAAGTCGAGGCTAATAGTTAGCAAGCTAATGTGCCATGAGCTAATTGTGGTAGTGGTTAATACTGCTGTATGCTTTGATGCAATGTTAGCATGATTGCTTATGATTAAGTTCAGTGGACTTGTTTTAACAAAATAATTATAAAAATTATAAATTTTATTTATTATATATGGTGAAGAGTGCATCGTAACTTGTTTAGGACTCGAAACTCAAAGTTTAGGATTTGGGACTTGACTCAGGACTTGTCAGGCTTTATTTGGGACCTGACTCAAGTCCTGTCAGTCTTGAAGTGGGTCTTGTCAGTCTTGTCTTGGGACCTGACTGCCCAACTGCAGTCTCGTCAGTCTTGACTTGGGACCAGACTCAAGCCTTGTCAGTCTTGACTTGGCATTTGACTAGGGTCTTGTCAATCTTGACTTGTGACCTGACTCAAGTCTTGTCAGTCTTGACCTGGAACATGACTTAGGACAGGTCAGTCTTGACTTGGGACTTGATTCAAGACTTGTCCGTCATGACTTGGGACTTGACTCAGGACATGTCAGTCCTGACTTGGGACCTGACTCAAGTCTTGTCAGTTTTGACTGAGGACCTGACTTGAGACTTGTCAGTCTTGGCTTAGGACCTAACCGGATTCTTGACAGTCTTGACTTGGGACTTGACTTAGGACGTGTCAGTCTCGACTTGGGACTTGACTCAGGAGGTATCAGTCTTGATTTGGGACTTGACTCGGGACATGGCAGTCTTGACTTGGGACCTGACTGGAGTCTCGTCAGTCTTGCCTTAGGACTTGACTCAGGAGGTATCAGTCTTGATTTGGGACTTGACTCGAGACATGGCAGTCTTGACTTGGGACCTGACTGGAGTCTTGTCAGTCTTGCCTTGGGACTTGACTTAGGACGTGTCAGTCTTGACTTGGGACCTGACTCAAGTCTTGTCGGTCTTGACTTGGGACTTGACTCGGGACATGGCAGTCTTGACTTGGGACCTGACTGGAGTCTCGTCAGTCTTGCCTAGGGACTTGACTCAGGACGTGTCAGTCTTGACTTGGGACCTGACTGGAGTCTTGTCAGTCTTGCCTAGGGACTTGACTCAGGACGTGTCAGTCTTGACTTGGGACCTGACTCAAGTCGTGTCAGTCTTGACTTGAAGCTTGACTTGGGACATGGCAGTCTTGACATGGGACCTGACTCAAGTCTTGTCAGTCTTGACTTGGCATTTGACTAGGGACTTGTCAGTCTTGACTTAAGACCTGACTGGAGTCTTGTGAGTCTTGAGTTGGGAACTGACTCAAGTCTTGTCAGTCTTGACTTGGGACATGAGTGTAAAGACCTGAGACTTGTGACTTGGTCCGTCCTGTAGTGTATCTAGTCTCTGAGCAGCTCAGGTGTCACAGAGGACGCTGCTGGCCTGCTCACTGAGGAGGACCTCTCTCAGAGCTCCCCTGCACTGTGTCAAACGCTGCACAGAATCCATCACTTCACAAACAGGATGGCGCTGTTACAGTTTCCATTGACACAATGCCAGTAAGGAAATTTGGCTCAGGTACCTCATACCTTGCATGCTGCATTTTAGGTTGAAAAAGAAGAGGGAGAGAAGTTTGATATGTGAGGCGTGGTAACTTGTTTTCAGAAATCTCTCAGGAAAAGAACATTTGTTGTAACCCGAGTGGAAAGTTAGCAGAGAAGACAAACATGCTGCAGATTCAGCTCAGATGTGCTGCAGGGAATGCTCTGCCTAATATTCTCCTGTACTGGCTGTCAGAGGTGTCAAATGATAGCTTATGTTTGAAAACAAATAACGTTTTTCATCAGTGTATTTGGAGCGACTGTGAAGTAGGACCTGATTATTGTAGGCCGCTGAACTCGAACTGAAGCTCATTGAAGACTTAGTGACTGTGAAGTCAGACCAGTCCATTGTTCCCAGATGGGAGAGGGGGGGTCGGGGGGGCAGCAGGAGAGCACAGGGTTGGAGGGAACTCGTCTCTTTGTGGTCGGGTCCAATTACTCCAACACCCCGTCGCCGCAGTGAGCTGACCCGTGTGGTAGTGTCACCCTGCTCCACACATACCAGCACCAGAACAAAACAACGAGCACATTGAGGGGACTCGAGTGTATCTGTGTATATGGGAACATTAAATGTTATGCATGGCTGTGTCCGCTTGTTGTGCGCTCGGACAGCGGACAAAGCCCTACTGTAAGGTGGCCGGAGAGACATGCAGAGATGTGGAGACATCTGATTCTTTTTGCATTTGCTTCCTGCAGCAAGAGCTTAAATATTTGGATAGACGTTGCTCGCAGGTACTTGTGATGGCAGTGATACTGAACTGTTGACCTTTTAAACCTTGGCTGAGTTCAGGCCATTGTCAGCTTTGTAATCACACAAGTCAAATATAACCCTTTATAAAAACTTATTCCTTTTTTCATGTTCTGCCTTTACATTTTCATGTGTTTAGCTGACTGCCATGTGAAGACTGTGAAGTGCAGTTGTAAACTCAGAAAAAAAACAATAAGTGGACCCTGAGTTGAGATTCTTCTGTTACACATAATGATCTCTGGCCCTCACCTGCAAAATGTCACTCAAATATGAACTGACCAGGAAGAGATTCAAAATGACCACAGAGATACAAATGAACAGCAAACAGAGACAAAGTACAAAATGGGACAAAACAACCACAAAGAGACACACAATTACTAAAAAGGACACAAAATTACCTCAGAGAGACAAAAACATCTCAAAGAAACACAAAACAACTAAAAAGAAACACAAAAATACTTTAAAGAGTCACAAAATGTATACAAAGAGACAAAACAAATAAAGACAACACAAAACAACTACAAAGAGACAAAAAACTCTACAACAAAACACAAAGTAAACAAAAAGGACAAAGAGTTACCTCAAAGAGACACAAAATGACTACAAAGATTAACAAGATTACCACAAAGACACAAAACAACTACAACAAGACACAAAACAACTAAAAAGGACACAAAATTACCCCAGAGACACAAAATGACTACAAAGAGACATAAAACAACTAGAGTGACACAGAGTGACTACAAAGCAACTGCAGAGAGACACAAAACAACTATAAAGCGACACAAAGTGACTACAAAGAGACACAAAATGACAACAAAGTATACAAAACAACAAAAAGAGACACAAAAATATACCTTAAAGAGAGACAAATTGTATACAAAGACACAAAACGACTAAAGACAACACAAAACGACTACAAAGAGACAAAAAAAAATCTACGACAAAACACAAATTAACTAAAAAGGACACAAAAATACTTTAAAGAGACAAAAAATGACTACAGAGATTAACAAGATTACCACAGAGACACAAAACAACTACAAAGGACACAAAATTACCCCAAAGACAAATTGTATACAAAGAGACAAAACGACTAAAGACAACACAAAACGACTACAAAGAGACAAAAAAATCTACGACAAAAAACAAATTAACTAAAAAGGACACAAAAGTACCTCAAAGAGACAAAATCATCTCAAAGAAACACAAAACAACTAAAAAGAGACACAAAAATACTTTAAAGAGTCACAAAATGTATACAAAGAGACAAAACAACTAAAGACAACACAAAACGACTACAAAGAGACAAAAAATTCTACAACAAAACACAAAATAAACAAAAGGACACAAAGTTACCTCAAAGAGACGCAAAATGACTACAAAGATGAACAAAATTACCCCAGAGACACAAAACAACTACAAAGAGACATAAAGCAACTGCAGAGAGATGCAAAACAACTATAAAGCGACACAAAATGACTACAAAGAGACACAAAATGACAACAAAGTATACAAAACAACAAAAAGAGACACAAAAATATACCTTAAAGAGAGACAAATTGTATACAAAGAGACAAAATGACTAAAGACAACACAAAACGACCACAAAGAGACAAAAAAAATCTACGACAAAACACAAATTAACTAAAAAGGACACAAAATTACATCAAAGAGAAACAAAATGGCTACAAAGATTCACAGAATTTCCCCAAAATGACTACAAAGAGACATAAAAGAACTACAAAGAGACACTAAATTACTACAGAGACACAAAACAACTATAAAGCGACACAAAGTGACTACAAAGAGACATCAAATGACTATAGAGACATAAAATGGCTACAAAGAGACACAAAGTGACTACAAAGATGAACAAAATTACCCCAGAGACACAAAACAACTACAAAGAGACATAAAGCAACTGCAGAGAGACGCAAAACAACTATAAAGCGACACAAAATGACAACAAAGTATACAAAACAACAAAAAGAGACACAAAAATATACCTTAAAGAGAGACAAACTGTATACAAAGAGACAAAACGATTAAAGACAACACAAAACGACCACAAAGAGACAAAAAAAATCTACAACTAAACACAAATTAACTAAAAAGGACAAAAAATTACATCAAAGAGAAACAAAATGGCTACAAAGATTCACAGAATTTCCCCAAAATGACTACAAAGAGACATAAAAGAACTACAAAGAGACACTAAATTACTACAGAGACACAAAACAACTATAAAGCGACACAAAGTGACTACAAAGAGACATCAAATGACTATAGAGACATAAAATGGCTACAAAGAGACACAAAGTGACTACAAAGATGAACAAAATTACCCCAGAGACACAAAACAACTACAAAGAGACATAAAGCAACTGCAGAGAGACGCAAAACAACTATAAAGCGACACAAAATGACAACAAAGTATACAAAACAACAAAAAGAGACACAAAAATATACCTTAAAGAGAGACAAACTGTATACAAAGAGACAAAACGATTAAAGACAACACAAAACGACCACAAAGAGACAAAAAAAATCTACAACTAAACACAAATTAACTAAAAAGGACAAAAAATTACATCAAAGAGAAACAAAATGGCTACAAAGATTCACAGAATTTCCCCAAAATGACTACAAAGAGACATAAAAGAGCTACAAAGAGACACTAAATTACTACAGAGACACAAAACCACTACAAAGTGACACAAAGTAACAACAAAGAGACACAAAATTACAATCAAGAGACAGAAAGGGACTACAATATAACATACATGTGTCTTGCTCCTATGTAGGAGAGGTTTGGGGGCCCTCTGCATATCTGTGTCCAGGGACCCATTGTCTGATAACCCAGCCCTGCAGATAAGTCTGTGTCACCATATATGATTTCACAGACTTGATAAACCATAATGCTTTGCAGAAACACTGAGACGGTCCTTATGTCATGATGATTGATGTAAGATACACACTGATGTAGACACAGCATGAACTTATACACAATCCATTTCCTCCACACGTGTGTTCAACACATAGTTATGTCATTTAGTGTCTTACAGTGGATGTTGGAATGTGCACATGTGTGTAGTTTGGACTCCTCCCTTTCCTGTGCACTTGTCTTCCTCCTCCTCCTCCTCCTCCTCCTCCTCCTCCATGTGTGTTTATGTGTGTCTGTACATTAAAGTGTACATTTCCCAGCCCTGGCCCCCGTCACAGCTAGCCCCCCTGTTTGTTTTAACTGTTCTTGATATTTCACACGTGCTGTACTTCGTCTGGTACATGTTGACAACCCGCTGACAGCTCTTGGATCCCAAACCCTCGACCCCTAGCGGCCCCGGGTCTGTCGACATACGCGACTGGCCAGAGGGTTCAGTCTGCCCCGGTAACAACACACTGGCCTCTTCACACTGTGATGCATCAGTGACTTTAAACTGCACTCCTGTTTGTAATCATGGTCTGAAGTTTCCTTTGAGCTCTGACCTTAGGCTGGTTCATGATAACGTTGCACCCTCCTGCTCTAAGGTTAAATTTGGATGCCCAGGAGGCTGAATTGTTGGTTATTGGTCCGCACAAACATAGAACACCTTTCAAGGATGTTTCCATTAATCTTAATAAAAATGTTAACCTTAAGTGTAACTAACTGCTAACTGTAGCTGTGAGATGAATGTAGGGGGGAAGACTAAAAGTCTACAGTTATGCTGACAGCTCTGTGAGGTTGCGCTCAGGTAAAGTGGTGCTTAAAGGCACAGTTAGGATTTTTTGAAGTGGTGTTGTATGAGTTACGTATACAAAATCAGTGTATTACATACAGTAGATGTCAGTCGTCACACCCCCGGTTTGGAGAAGCAGACTGGAGTCTGACACAGAAGCTAAGCAATGTACTGCTGTGGATGGGGTCCAGCAAAAAAAACACTGCTTACAGTGCACTCTTCTAAGCCAGGGTCCATTAAGAAAAACAGTGATTTAACATTGCTGAGCTCAGGAGCTACTGGTGTACCGCTGCCTTTATCAGTTGTTTTGTTTGTGTTGTTTTGTGACTTTGGCATTTTAAAGGAGTTAGTTTGGATTCAGTGAAGTCACACAATACCACAAACGCCAACTGATCAAGGCAGGGGTGCCCAAATTCAGCAAGTCAAAATTACTGTTTTTGTCAATGGGGTCTGGTGGCTTTGACAGGAGCACTGATGGAGAACTGAAGCCGTCAACAAGTTTTGTGTCGCAAGTTAAATCAGTGAAAAGACTCTCAGTATAGCATACGCTTAAACTGATATTGATTTTTTTACATGGTTCAAACACTCATAGGTCGCATAGTGTCGGCACTCCTGCTGCTTCTCCAAACTGGGAGTGTGCCCACAAACTTCTACTGTAATAATAACAAGTACCTCATACAACCCTAATTCAAAATATCCGAACTATCCCTTTAACATACATGCTAACGTTAGCATGCTGATGATAAAAGATGTTTACCATGTTCACCATCTTAATTCAGTGTGTGAGCGAGCTAACATTTGCTAAGAAGCACCTAACGCAAAGAGATCTGTGGCTAGCGTAGCTAAAAAGTACAATATTTATGCAGTGTAAGTATGAAGTAGCATGAATATGCAATAATCTGACAATCTGTCAGTCACTGGTGACTAATCATCAGTGACCTGTCCAGACATAAATGGAGAGTGGATTGCTTTTGATCAGTGGGTTAGTTGAAATCAGCCTGCAGGGTGTTTTCATCACACAGAGTGAGCTAAACTCTGCAAGAGGGATTTGAGTGTGTGTATGTGTATGTGTGTGTGTGTCTGGGTCTGGCTGGCTGTTTGTTTAACACAAGCCTTGGCTTAGATTGCAAGTGGTCTTGTTATGCACACACACTCACACACATACACAGCTCTGATCGCCTCCTGACCTCCACAACCAGCTTGCCACCTGTTCTCCTGTTATTTCTGCCAATATTTCTGTAACTCCTTGTTCTCTCAGTTCTTCTCTTTAATATCCGGCATCCCTCCATCCCCCCCAGCGTCTGATTCCCTAACTTTTTTCTCTTTCCCTCCTTATGCTTGTGTGAGAGGCCTGCGGATGAAAACAAAGTTGGGGAGAGAGTTTGCGGAGGGTGAAAGTAAATAATGCGTAGATAGGGATATTCCCATTTTTCTACATTTCACCCACATGAATCCTGCTACACTGAGCGCCGTGTGTACAGGAGAGATCGAAACAAAAACCCTGGAGCCTGGGAGGGGGTGAATGAATAAATAAATGAAATGGAGGGAGGTGTAAAGAAAGCCGGGGTGAAAGAGTGTGGGAAACGAGGAAAGAATCACACAACATATGAAGACAAACTTCTCTATACATTCTCACCGCCTGATACCAAACACACAGGCTTCCTTCTATAGTTTTTGATCTTGTGTGCACATTGAAAAGTCAAGAGAAACTTCCATGCATGCAGCGAGTGTTTGACTTGCCCTTTTGTTTGCTTCTGTGTATCCAGCAGTCAGCTGGCAAAGGCAGGCTCTCTTCCTGTTTTCTCTGGGTGTCTGAGTGTACTATTAGGCATGTGATGCTGTACATGTTTGCATTCATATGTGCTCCGTATGTGCAAATATGCATCTATTTATTTACATGTATAGTTATGTGCATGCATATGTATTTGCACGAGTGTGTGTGATGTGGTCCCACCCGGTCATGTGTGTGAGCACAGAACACAAGGCAGTTTGTTCCAAAGCGACCTGCAGGGAGCGGGTATACACCCTCCCCAAAGAGCCTCTCACACACGACCCAGCAGGCCTGTCAGCACCGCTTACCAAGACGATTCATCCTCTCCACTGGACATGTGTGTGTGTGTGTTTTCGCTTTCTGGCACATGTGCACATGCATGGATGTTTGTCCATACGTTTCTTTGTGTTTATGCCAAATGCACATGTAGATTTAAAGCATGGTTTGCTGCATTGTTGTGAGTGGGTACACACATGCGTACAGGCATCTGTGTTCTGATGCAACGGTACGATCAACGTATTGATCTCTGCGCTCGGCGGGGGCCAAGCAGTGCACCCTGAGGCCTCTTCTTAATGGACATGTGTGGGAATCAACACAAAGATCAATACTGTGTGCTCTGCCACCCCGTGAGGGAGGCACAGAGATGGTGGAGGCAGAGGAAGGAAGCGGGTATCAAAAACAGTGGGAGAAAAATTAAAGGGACGCTTCACCAATTTAACATATCAAAGTTTTACTCAGCCTGTGAAGAATGTTGAAAATGGCTCAACTGACATCACTTAAATATCTCAGCTTGGACTTATTTAATGGGGGGCCTGAGCTACAAACTGGTGATGTACGAATATATCGGCATAGCATTGGTATCGACTGATATCGGCATTAAAATGAACTATCAGAATCGGCCATAATGCTTTTTCTGTGTGTAAAGTTACATACATTGAAATTCTATTTCATGTCTCCATCTGCTGGTGGGCCATCATGATAAGAGTATACATGCATAATATGATGTTAGCTCCACTACAGAAGAGACGTGATGATCACTAAAATTAGGTAGGGTGGATACATCTGTATTAGTTATTGGTCAAATGAGTTGTTACATATTGGCACATTGGCTATCGGCAAAAAATCCAAAATGATTGATGATGATGAAAGTGATTCAGTGGTTTCACTGGGGAAGTTTCAATACTACTTGATGCTGGGTTATTTTGTTCGATACCTTGAAGGTACAGTGTTGATAGAGGTCATCTGGAAATAAGGCTGGTTTCAGGATGAAGTCAGTTCTTTGCTGAAATAAACAGGTTTTCCACAGTTTTCTTGGACTAATATAAAGTTACTGTGTTTCCTGTGTCCAGGACCTCTGTGGCCACCACTCCTGCGACACCCTGGGCATGGCAGACGTCGGCACCATCTGCTCTCCAGAGAGAAGCTGCGCCGTCATCGAGGACGACGGGCTTCACGCTGCATTTACTGTGGCGCATGAGATAGGTAGGCATGGATACACACACACCAACACAAATAAAGATATAAACCCTCCAGGGCATGCACACACACATCTGTCAGCACAGTCTATCTCGCTGATTAATATCACAAGAGTATAATCTGATGTCATACCCCTGATTCCCAAGCGCTCAGCATGTTTTCCTTTCTCATTCTTGCTGCATGTGCAAACCCGTGACAAGTCTCATCGCTCCTCTCCCCCTCCATCAAGTCTGTACATCTCGTCCTCTCCCAGGTCACCTGCTCGGGTTGGCCCACGACGACTCCAAGTTCTGCGAGGAGCGTTTCGGAGTGAACAGCGACAAGCGGCTCATGTCCTCCATCCTCACCTCCATCGACGCCTCTAAACCTTGGAGCCGCTGCACTTCGGCCACCATCACAGACTTCTTTGACGATGGCAACGGTGAGCGTGGGAGAAAATTCAGAGCAATAAAAGCACCAGAAATAACAGATCCGTGTTTGTAGAACTTTTCCCAGCCAGTAGAAGTTTTATTTCCTCCACCTACAAATTGCATCCATGTGAATTTGACTTGTGAGAGCTTTTCTCCCACAGTACCTATCACTGAGAGCTGTTTACTACCAAACAAAGCTGTAATCTCTTGTTATTTACAATCCTATTAACTTCTTAAAGGCTGTAGTTACAGTGCAGCCAAAGACAGATCACTGGCAGGAGACCAAGATGAGTCATGCTTCATCAAGAAGTGTCATTTATTACAGCCATAAAGCATTGTCTGTTGACATTTTGTTAAAAAACTTCAGCACTTCAGGCATAATTCATGTAGCAACTGCATCATTTCAAGCCTGACAGCATCTCCTGCTGCTCCAGCACTTTTATTAAGTGATAAGTCATACAGGCCTCATTTGTCAACAGACTAAAATAGATGGTCATACACCAGTTACTGGTGTGCAGGTTATGTAGCCTTTTTTTTTTAAAAATCCCCTCTGTTTTCCTTCCCGTCACAGCTGAGTGTCTCCTAGACTCCCCTCGCCAGCCCCTGCTGGGTTCCGAGGAGCTCCCAGGTCAGAGCTACGACGCCGTCCGCCAGTGTCGCCTCGCCTTCGGCCCAGAGTACACCGTCTGCCCGGGCATGGATGTATGCTCTCGCCTGTGGTGCGCCGTGATCCGCCAGGGACAGATGGTGTGTCTCACCAAGAAGCTGCCAGCCGTGGAGGGGACACCCTGCGGGAAGGGACGCATCTGCCTGCAGGGGAAGTGCGTGGACAAGACCCGCAAGAGACACTACTCGGTAAGTGATATCAGACTATGGAGGACATGGAGATAGAAGGTGACTAAAAAAGGACCAAAATCGAAAATAGCTGCCTTTTTATAGTTCAAAAACTTGATATTTTAAGCACCCGTTTCCACAAAGTTGTCACTGGGAGACAAATATAAACAAGAATACACATATACAGTCCACAGGACAGCTATTAAGAAGGACAAAGATAGAAGTAGAAAAGGAGACACTTGAAAAGAAAAAATGTCTTTATGTGACTTCATTGTGTGGTCTGCTTTATTTGTGCCACTGCTGATCTGTGCTATTTGTTCCCTTGGCCTCTCTTAAACAGATCTAAATTGAATTTGGCCTTAACGAGTTAAAGGACCGAATCTGTTCTTGGCAGGCTGTGACACTGTGTGTGTGTTTTGGGGGGGAAAGTCACAAAGAATGGCAAAGAATATTTGCTTTGTGTTTACTTGTCACATGACGTTTGACGGGTCTGACTCGATCCTTGGCAGACGACTGTACGTGTGGATCCGGCCCAAGTCCTGAATCGCTTCATTTTCACTGCCTCGTATGACGACCAGTTTACTGCTCAGAGCGACGCTAAGCCCCTCCATTTCAGACTTCAGAATCTTTTAACCTCTCTATATATTTCCTGCAGTATGATTGCAGATTGTGCTTTTGAGCTTTTACTGTGTGAAGAAGTAAAGACTCGGCAGTGGAGCTAAATAGAACAGCAGAACTTCAGGGTTATAAAATCAACTTTGTCTCATAAAATGTTAAAGGCTACTTATCCAGTCATTTTTATCACAGATGACTCATGTAGTGCTGGTTGGAAAAAACACAAAAATAAGTTGTTTAAGAATTCCATTCAGGCTGTTCTCAGGAGAAGCATGTGAGCTGTTACATTACAGATCAAGTCATGCTGTCTTAATCACACAGGAATAGCCTCGTTCCTCTTTTTCTTTTCCACACCACAACGCAAGCCACATTCTTCGTTATCACAAATCTCTCTCCAAAGGGCTTTCCCTGTGACACGTGGCTCGGCCGGCTCTGACTTCCAACGCGTCTGATAAGCACTAATTGTCCTCTCTCATCTCCTCTTTTCTTTTCGCTTTCTTTTCTCTCCATCCCTCTCTGCTCTCTGATCTCTCCTCTGCTGTCATTTCCTCCTTCCCTTAACTCCACTTTCATCTTCCCTCTCCTCTCCTCTCCTCCCTCTCCCAGGCGTCCAACCACGGCAGCTGGAGTTCGTGGGGTCCTTGGGGTGCGTGCTCCAGAACTTGCGGAGGCGGGGTGCAGTTCGCCCAACGCCTGTGCAACAACCCGCCACCGCGGAACAACGGGCGCTACTGCACGGGGAAGAGAGCCATCTATCGGTCCTGCAACGTCACACCATGTCCTCCATCAAGTGAGTGTGACAGCCTGAGATTTAATGAGTGAACATCATTGTACACTGTTTTGATATCATACAAAATATACTGCTTTTCTCCAGATAAGGGTTTCCGGCAGGAGCAATGTGAAGTACGCAATGGTCCCCAGACAGATCCTAAAGGGGTGACATATGTTGAGTGGGTGCCTAAGTACGCAGGAGTCCTCCCTAAAGATGTGTGCAAGCTGACCTGCAGAGCAAAAGGAACAGGATACTATGTGGTGTTCTCTCAGAGGGTGAGTTCATTTTAAAAAGAAAAAAAGGGTGTGGTGTGTTCAACGGGGGAAATGAGTGTGGTAAATTTTGTGACTGTTTGTCTCCAGGTGGTAGACGGGACAGAGTGTCGTCCTTACAGCAGCTCGGTTTGCGTGAAAGGGAAGTGTGTGCGGACAGGCTGCGACGGCATCATTGGCTCCAAGCTCCAGTTTGACAAGTGTGGTATATGTGGAGGCGACAGCACAGGATGTATACGCGTTGTTGGCAACTTCACCAAGAAGAGGTAAGAAAAAGAGAGTCTGGCTTCAGTGATACGTTTTCAGACATAGAATTCAGATAAAAATTTGAAGTATTTTTCATCAGAAATATCTCATGCCTTTTACATGATAATGCTACAGTAACGTGATGTTGGTAGAATGAGAAGAACATGGCAACACCCACTGTCTTGAATATTTACACAATATTCCAAGATAGTCAGCCCCTTGCATACTTTTCAACATTATCTCTGACAAGTCTTGGTATCGAAATTAATTGTCTGTTGAGCACGGGTAGTTTCCTCCATTTCATGTTCGCTAATTTCTATAAACAGATTCTACAAGTGTGTGCAGAATCTGTAGACAATGGGACAAAATTTTGGTGTTTTTGTTTGTCGTCCTAGTAGTGTTGAACAATCACGTTTGAATGGCAGGTAAACAGTTTGTGTGGAAAGGTGTAATGCATTGGTCAAAATGAAATCTGAGAACCATAGGCTGTATAAAATAATGGATGTAGCCACCGTGACGTCATTCATTGGTTTGTGGACTCCTGTTTTGAACACTAGCTGCTAGCTTGGTTAGCACAGTGAATTTATAGCTATGCTCAACTCTAATGCTATTAATTTTAGCAAAAAAACATTAAAACAAAATTTGCTTACAAGAAAATCAGACACTTTATAGGGTCTTTTTTATGTTGTGTTCACACTGGGCGTCTAACCAACGTTATCGCCATGGTAGCAACTTGTCAATGAACAGCATTCACCTATCACTCAAAGCGACTACGCCCATTAGTATGAATCATTTTAAGCCTTAATAACACTTGAACAGGTGTGTTATAAAAAAAAAAAATTCAACCCCCCGTACAGTTGTCATGAACAGGGAAATTAGCCATTGCAACCAAAACCGTTTTTTGTATCAGGCTGTAAACATGTTTATTTCTGCTGTAAATTTTTAACAGGTGGGTCTATGGTGAAGACTCACTTTTGGAGCCAGCCCCAAGTGGCTGTGCAGTTTTTGGCACTTGTGTTGGCTTCATTTTTCAGCCATGGAGGTTGCAGCTGGCTCAGCTATCGTCTGACAATCATTTCGCTTTTTTAGCTTTTTTTAAAGTTTTTTAAATTAATCTGCATTTAAATGTGGACAACTATTTATATAGATCAGCCCAAATGACTTTGGCTGATGAAGTGTTGCTAATGGAGAAGTAAAAAAACTACAGTTTGCTATTAAAAGACAGCATATCCTAACAAACATTGTATCCATTTTAATTAGCTGAATCAGTTGTGTTGATATGCTGTGTTCTGTTTTGATGTCAGTGATGACAAACACACTGAGTTATGTACTGATCTGACCTCTCTTCTACTCCCTCTCTTGCCAAACAGTAAGGGCTACACTGACGTGGTGAAGATCCCTGCAGGCTCCACCCACATCAAGGTCCGTCAGCACAAGGCCAAGGACCAGACCCGCTACACCGCCTACCTGGCCCTTCGACGGCCCAACAACGAGTACCTCCTAAATGGCAAGTTTATGATCTCCACCTCCGAGACAATCATCCCGCTCAATGGTACTGTACTCAACTACAGCGGCTGGAGCCAAAGAGATGAGTGGCTTCACAGTATGGGTCCCGGGGCCCTCCATGAAGCCTTGGTGATCCAGATTCTAGCAACAGACGCTAAAAAGCCCTTGGATGTTCGTTATAGCTTCTTCATGCCCCGCCGGACAGCCCCACAGCAGCCGTCCGCTCCACTTATCCCCAACCCCAAGTCGACCCCTTTGCAGAGCACTACCACAACTACAACAAGAACCACCATCACAACCACCACCAGTAGCACCACTACATCTTCTTCTGTCCCACCCGTCCTGGCTTCCAGGGCCACCAACAGCTCCAGGACCCTCCACCCCAACCCCAGGGCCCCACTGGGTAACGGGGTCCTGGATGACCTGCTCCAGGACTTGTGACACTGGCTGGCAGAGCCGGACAGTGCAGTGCAAGGACCAGGATGGTAAACTGTCCAAGGGCTGCACGCTAAGTGCTCGACCCTCCGCTTTCAAACACTGTCTGGTGAAGAAATGTTGAGGCGGCAGGAGAGGGAAAGTGATTCGTAAGACGAGAAACAATTTGTAGGAAGAAGCTTAATCTGTTTGTCTGATAAAGGTCTCAAGTGCTGGATGTAGGACTATGGACCAATAAATATAAGAACCTTAAACAGGACTGTGAATGTTGGCTGAAAGCGCCTGGACCAGATACACTCAGAGAGACTCAGAGACAGATTGCTATGGATGTACCTGACTATGTGCCGGAGGAATGTCCCAGAATCATAGTAGCTATGCAGAGCACGAGTAGAATGGAGGACAGTGTCCGTATGATAGTGACAAGTATCGCCCTGGCATAGCTAAGGACTGAAATTGCATGTCATTTCCACATGGACAGTAACTGATTGTCTTTACTCCGGTCTCCAAATCCTGGAGGCTTAGTGTGTGTCGCCCTGTAATGGCATGCCTGTTGTGTTTTTTATGCTATTCCATGTGTTCTAATCACTGGGGGGATTGGAATTTACACCCCTTTGTCTTTTGCCATGAGTGCGTCCGAGACAAGAGCCTCAACGATAGGAAGCACTCCTTATTCAACTTGTCGTAATTTCTGCCTGCATCTTAGCCATGTCCCACGTCCCTCATACTATGTCTCATATTACTCCTATAACCTGGACAATTCAGTCACTAAACAGCTCATAACATTCGTTACGGGTGGAATGTTGAAAATACAAACTCACTGGATAGTAGGCAATCTTTGTAGCAACCTTCGTAGCAACTGCTAAGACACCATGACCCATGAAAAAGATTGCACCGGATGTCTTTTCCATTAACCAACTTGAATATAACTCTGAAGCATTATTACTGTTGGTCTCCTTGTCTTCTGATTGCCTACCAGTATTCTTCTCGTTAAGAATTTTATGAGCCACAAAGTGACTGAACTGTCCATATCTCAAGAGATGTACATACGTATGATGGTCCTAGATCAGGGATACCCATGTGTCCTGAGTATAAGCATTC
The DNA here is from genome assembly GCA_019142605.1 of Cephalopholis sonnerati. Lineage (NCBI taxonomy): Eukaryota > Metazoa > Chordata > Actinopteri > Perciformes > Serranidae > Cephalopholis > Cephalopholis sonnerati. The sequence continues at coordinate 18,251,529 of JAGQAX010000024.1, forward strand.
TGTGTCTTTGGCCTAGTCCTCATGAACACAGGTATTTTCGAAAATAGGGTTTGTCCCTCCTTCGTTCTCAAAAAAATCCCATTAAGACATATTTCTGTCCAAATGAAAATGCAGAAACACACAAAGCACTGTCAAGCATGCTTAACAAAGCAGGGGCGATATAACCCTAACCTTCGAGCCACACAAAGGCGAAGATGTTGGGAAGTCAGAGGCCTGAAAGAAAGCTATTAGCGGAAGGCTACCTGGAGCAGTGACCTCCATAGTGTATTGTGACGCCTGTGTCCATCACTTTATTGGAAGAGTAACAGTACATTTATATGTAAACATCTAAAAAGTTCTGTCAGCAAGTTTAGAACAAACGCTATTTTGACCATGTCCGCCATTGCACGAAATTTCTCCTAATTTGTGACAAGATAATGGCGCACACTCGAATTCACGCACAAAAGATTTGTTTTCAGTGACCTAAAACACAGATAGCATGTGATCTAAAGGCCAAAAGCTACGTTTTCAAATATATCCGTGTACAGGTGGACTAGGCCTCTATTTGACTGATCTGTCCAGTTGAAAACCGAGACGCAGCACAAGAAGAAGGGAAGACTGATCATAAACTATTTCACATAGTGGTGACTATTGTGTCAAGAACATCCAAAAGGTGCTTCCTGCAAGGGAAAAAACTAACATAGAAGGGTGACGTCATGAACAAGAATGAATGGGTAAACCCTGACATTTGGCAAATGGGCAGAGCATTAGGTCCTAAACAGGTTAAGATACATCTTTGCTCATGTTTTTTAAAAGTTTCTCCACTCTGCAACAACAATTTAGGAAGAAGAAGAAAGTCACCTGCACAGCTTAGAAACAGCAGTACGATGTGATAGGATGGAAAGGGAGCATACGGTGGCCTTCAGTGGACAAGCTTTAGTTCAATTGACAAAGGGGCAAAGTAACCACGACACTCCTTAACATTTATGGAGGTTAATGATGACTCACAGGTTTGGGGCAATGCTTGATTTTTGGTGTGTGTGTGTGTGTGTGTGTGTGTGTGTGTGTGTGTGTGTGTGTGTGTGTGTGTGTGTGTGTGTGTGCTACCACATTCATGAACCCAAGCCTGTGTTTTAAGCACATACAGTATGTACCATGAACATGTGCATCTTGAAGCTTCTTCACTCTCAGTTCAATTTGTATCAGTCATTATGCTGGTGCTGGGAGGTTTACGACCCTCGTGTTTTTGTTTGTGTGTATATCTTTTAAGGAAGCAATGCTAATATGACAATGTGTGCCCTGGATACTCGCAACGACAGCAAGGGAGATACTAATGCAGTCATTAATGTCCTTTTGCAATTCAACTCTTCCCTCATTTTCCTACTTTTCATCACTCATTCTCTACTTTACATCCTGTATTTACAAATGATTGTTTTATCCTGTTTCCAACCCTGACGGGTGGTGTTTGCCACACTACAACAATTCACAATGTGCCACAGATGGGGTGATTTTAAAGGGTCAGATCACCCAAAATACAAAAATTTGAGTTTGAAGATATCCATCTTGTTCCTCCACCCCCATTACATAAATTATATTTCCTTTGTGGTGGTCACAGCTTTGAAAAATGACATTTCTTATTGGATTTTAAAAACTTTGAAATCCAATAACAATGCTTCAGTGACTTCAGACAATCCACAAATATCATGGTTAAAAATTGGGAGTGGTTTCTGCGAAAGAAACACTACATTAATTTTGAAACATTATGTTTCTATTGATTTAAAGGGACAGTTACACCTGAAATCAAAAATACATATTTTTCCTCTTAGCTGTAGTGCTATTCATCAGTCGAGATTATTTTGCCGAATGTTGGAGATATTAGCCATAGAGTCGTCTGCCTTCTCTCCAATATAATGGAACTAGATGACACTTGGCTTGATGTGCTCAAAGCACCAAAAAAAAAACCTTTAAAAAAAACTCAACAACAGTGTCTCTCTCCGGAAATCATGAACCGGTTACTCAAGATAATCCACAGACCATATTGTGAACAGTTTAATGTAGGAACTATTTTCTTTCTACTGAACTACACCAACAAATAGTATCACCACGCAGAAGGAAGCTTGCATCTACTCATGGGCAAGAGGCTCGTGACAGTGTGAGATGTTACATTAATTACATTAACATTAATGGTGTCCTCCTAAGCTGAGCTTGAAGTTAGCCAGCTCAGTGGTGTTAGGTGAGCTAACAGTAGATGTATATTTGATTTTGGGATGAACTGTACTTTAAAAAAAATAATTTGACATTTAAGGAAGTATGCTTATTCATTTTCTTGCCTTGTAATAGTTGAGAAGTTTGACAGCAGTGTCATGCCCATCCTTTTAATATGAAGCTAGAGCCAGGAAATAGTTAGCATAGCTTAGCATAAAGACTGAAGCAAGGGTAAACAGCTCGCCTGGATTTGCCCAAATATTAAAAATATATCTACTAACATCTCTTAATCAACACATTATATGTTTGTTTAATCTGTACAAAAATCAAAGCATAAAAACAACTTGCCCCTGTTTCTAGTTTTAATGCTAAGCTAACAGGCTGCTGGCTCTAGCTTCATATCAACATATATGAGTGAGGTATCAATCTTCTTGTCTAACTTTCAAGAAAATGAATAATAATGTCAAATGATTCCTTTAAGCAAAACAAAAAGTGAGGAAATATGCTTTTCTAAAATTTGTAATTGTGGTGAGCTCATTCTTTAAAACCCTCCACCAAAATCTGACAATATCATGCTTTAATTTGTAGAGTGTAGACAATGTACATTACATATCAAGTGGACTTTTAAAAAATACCTTTCTGTATTCGTGTTAACATTTCCAGCACCTGTTATATTTTCCATTGTAGCAAACCTCACCCATGTGGCACCTGTGCAGGAGGAAACAAACCATAAGAAAGGTTTTCAGATAGTACATGACCCCGATCAACATACCACTCACACAATGTCCTCTTCTCTTCCCTCACACATTACAGATTTATTTACACAATGTAGACATTTTTGTACAATGAGTAGATCTTTCATATATGTCTTAGTATTCAACCATATTTACACAGAAATGTACACATACACACACATTGAAACAATCCTTCAGTTACACCGCATTTCAGTATTTCAGAAACAATCACACACACTCCACACACACATACACACACAACCTACTCTGACTCTTCCGGTGGGGAAACCCCTCTCGCTGAACGACAGAAACACAGCACTGAACTTGTAATTTATTGTTTGTACAACTGGTATGTGTGAATAAAAAAACAATGAGATGAGTTTTATTTATTATAGTAATTTTGTATCAAATTACTATTTAACTTAGGAATATGACTGTGCAGAACCATTCCTTTGTAAGAATATAGTGTTTCTTTTCTAGTCATCCACATGAATATATGTACATAAAATCTATATATTTAAATATCTTTGTGTCTGTGTTGTCAATTTCGTTATGACATCATTATGTTTACATGTTATTTATAGATTTTGAATGGTTTATTGCATATGATGGATTAAGGGTTTCGAGGAAAGGATGAAGGGATGAGGATCAAGTGATGAGAGAATGAACGGATGAGAGCTGAGGAATGAATGGTGTGGAAGAAAGGATGAGGGATAAATGGGTGAAGGTCGAGGGATGAAGGGATGTGGGTTAAATGAATGAGGGATGAAGAAATGAGGGTCAAAGGGATGAGGGTTGAGGGTTGAATGGATGATGGATGAAGGGATAAGGTTGAATGCATGAGGAATGAGTGTCGAAGGGTTGAGGGATAAAGGGATGAGGGTTGAATGGATGAAGGTTTAGGGATGATAGGATGAGCGACAAAGGGTTGAGGGATGAAGGGATGAGAGTCAAAGTTTAAAGGGATGGGGGTTGAGGGTTGACTGTATGACAAATGAAGGGATAAGGGTTGAATGCATGAGGGATGAAGGGATGAGGGTCAAAGGGTTAAGGGATACAGGAATGAGGGTCAAGGGATGAATGGATGAAAGGGAGGGCATGAGGGATGAAGGGTTGAGGGATGAAGGGATGACAGTCAAGCGTCAGAAGGATTAGGGTTGACCAGATGAAGGAATGAGGGTTGAATGCATGAGGGATGAGAGTCGCAGGGTTGACGGATAAAAGGATGAGGGTTGAGGGATAAATGGATGAAAGGTTAGGGATGAAAGGTTTAGGGTTGAATGCATGAGGGATGAAGGGATGAGGGTCAAAGGGTTGAGGCATACAGGGGTTAGGGATGACAGGATGAGGGTCGAATGCATGATGGATTTAGGGATGAGAGTCGAAGGGTTGAGGGATGAAGGGATGCGGGTCAAGGGTCAAAAGGAAAAGGGTTGAAGGTTGAATGGATGACCGATGAAGGAATGAAGGTCAAATGCATGAAGGGATGAGGGTCAAAGGTTTGAGGGATAAAGGGATGAGGGTCAAGGGATGAATAAATGAATGATTAGGGATAAAAGGATGAGGGTTGAGAGATGAAATGTCTCTGCTGTGGGACTAATAAAGGATATCTTATCTTATCTTATCTTATGAAGGGATGAGGGAATGAAGAGTGAGGAATGAAGGCATGATGTTTGAGGGATGAAGGAATGAAAGATTGAGGGTCACAGTATGTAGAGATGAAGGCTGGATCTCAGGATCATGGGCGAGTGTGATGATGGACATGGTTGAAGGCAGGGACGCAGGAGGGATGTGGGGAGTTGTGACTGAGTGGGGGAGTTGTCTCTTGATAAACCTCGGGTTCGGATAGAGCCCCCGCTGGTTCCTGTATGCAGACAGGAACAGAGAAAAAGACGTAAGAAGCAAGAAGAGAAAAAGAATGGATCAGCTGTGCTTACATACACGTGGGCAGAAATGAGATGTGTTCGAGGCGCGGTCTTTGTTTCTGAACCCAGTTTGTAAAACTACATTACTGGTACAGTTAACATTTTGAGTTCCACAACAATCCTATTGGTGTATAAGCTGGTTGTCCTTTTCCTTGAAAGGACAATTATACAGCTTTAATTTGAAGGAGTACATTGATCGTCAGGAACAAAAACACTGACTGGGAATAAGTCTTCTCAACTGTCTTAGGGTAGCTATGGCCCCCTTTGGCCATAGCTTGTTAGACAATTTTTTCAACTTAGAAAAATCTGAGAAGCCGTATATTTAGTTTACATGGGGATCAAATAGTGTTTCTTCATTTGTGCTCATCCAGACATTAAATAAAACAGACCTCCATTACATCCAAATGTCAATTGATTAATATATAAACTTGCATTCCAGGTCCATTATCAGCATCCTCATCCTCCACACAGTCCATTAGTGTACCAGTCCTGCCTCCCTGAGGTCACTGGCTCACAGCTTACAGTTCCACAAGCTTCCAAATGTGATGCTAAGGCGCCACCTGCCTGCTGAAGTTGGTATTGCTCCATAAAGTCATGGAAAAATCCCTGACGCAGTCTAGGGAATTACCTTTGATTATGACTACCATCTGCTGGGAAATGACCAAATTACAACTACTCACTTTGTCTGAGCTGTAATTTTTAAGGTGGACTTCCATAATCTGTCCCTTGAGAGACTGATCAGTGATGTTTGCTCCAGTGAGTCAAAAGTTACACACTGAAGTGGAAACTGTGCCAATAAGCTTTCTAAGAGCCATCTAGATTGTTGTGTATTGTAAGGAAAATCATTAACACCACACATATAACTTGTCATTGTTATATTACCTGATATTCTTATATTTTCAACATGATCTTATCATTATTTATCAGAGATTTTACACGAAAACATATGAATATATCACTCAAATTTACTTTGTGTAATGAAGTCTGGCTTGTTTGTGGTGTCTCTGGATGCACTGTAGATAATAGGATTTCTGCTTTGCCAGTTATTTTTAATGAAACTCCATCGTAAACTCTTCCTGTCTGTTGGAGAGAAGGAACAGTGCGGGCGGGTGGGGGAAGAAGCCGGAGGACAGGGGCTCTGCCTGCCTTGGTTTGAGCGCAGAGGCAGCCCGACTGGGAGAAGCGCTCCACCTTAAGACCTCAGCGGCCCCTCTCTGCTCCCTCTCCCCGGGGAGCAGAGCTGCCGAACCCGGCCACGGCGCACCACTGCCGGCTTGGCACGGAGGAGGTGAGTACGACTCCCGGAGCCTTGGCCAGCACGATATGGTTACCATTCCGGACCTGCTGCCATCTCCCTTCTCCTGTTGCACTGACACTACAACACTGCTCCACATCAGCCACTGCTGCCTGTCACCCTCATTTATGTTGGAATAGGCATGAGTGTAATAATGTAGCTCAGTGATTAGGTTAGAAAGTAGAACAGTGACACAGTGCCAGAGTAAGAGCCAGAGTGTTTTCATAATTTTATTGTGGCCACTCATATCATCATGGTACATGTAATTCTATTAGGCTCTCTGATAAATATTATTAGAGTATATTCAGTGATTGTATTCATTGATTATGACTGTATACATCTTGTGACAGACGAGCAGAGTTAGAAGAAGAAAAGGTTTCTCTGCCCAAAGCTCTCTATCCTCCACAATGATTGATTATATGGCAACGCTCCAGGTCGCTGGTGCGTTTTCGTTGCGCACGGGATTTGGCTGCTCTCACATCAAAGGGCCCTCAGGAAAGGGGTGGTTCCGAGGCAGGGGGATATATAGGAGGGACCTGCTCTGTTCTGACTGCAAGGCAAGAGCAGAGAACAGACTAAACGGGTCAGCAGAAAGAAAACCTGCCCCCGAACTCAAAGAGAGAGAAACTGAGACATCTGCTGAGTTTTTGGAGAGAAAGAGACCTGTTGGATTTACTACAGAGATCCAGCTTTTATTTTCATTTAATGAAAGGACTTTTTGCAACAATTCAGACCTGCACATAACTTTAAATGAGTCTTGCACTGGATTTGATCCCTTTTTAGATTTTTATGCGTGTGCGTAATTTTGGGGAGAGTTTTGTGGAAGTTCAAAGACTCGGGGTTTGTAGCTTATAGTGGAAAACCTTTTAAAGGATTTATTTGCTTCCTCATAGACAGTTTGTTATCAATTTGTCTTTCCACTTGTCGGATTTCACAGTTATATGATGTGGGTTTTACACGTTTCCGTTGGTTTAATCGCCGCTCTGTGCGTCGGCGCGGCGCACAGCGCCTGGGAGGAGAGCACCGTGGTGCCGGTCAGATTAGACCCGACGGCCCGGTCGGAGAGTGAAACCGAACCGTGGCGGACTCTCTCCGCAGAGGAGAAGGAGAAGGAGGCGGAGATGAGGGAGTACCGGTTGGACGTATTTGGCAAAGAGCTGGTCTTGCAGCTAGAGCCTGACCAGACCTTCTTGGCGCCGGGTTTTGTCTTCCACATTGTGGGGAGCCCTGAGTCCGCACCAACACAGGAACCCAAGACCGGAGCCGAGCCGGGTTGTTTCTTCTCTGGCACGGTGAACGGAGAGGAGCACTCTGCCGCTGCGCTCAACCTGTGCCACGGACTCAGGGGCGGATTCTACTATCAGGGGGAAGAGTATTTTATTCAGCCCCTTAACTCCAGTGACTTCATGGGCACCGAGGAGGATGTCCACACGATCCGCCGGAGAGGACGGGCAGCCTTGGCTGAGGAGGGGAGCTCCAAGTGCGGGGTCAACGAGGACGAGGAGAGGGTGCCAAAGAATCTGGAGAAAGAAGCCAAGCGCGGAGCCGCTAACGCAGACCAGACAGGTAAGGCTGCAGAAATACTATGCGCTTTTACACTTTATTACATTTCATAATGAGCTGAAATTATAGACCAGAAACTCTGAAAGTGGCCAAAGAAAGCACAGAGAAAGTGATTTCTTTGCCTACTGCTTATATATGTCAGTGGCTGTAGTGAATATGTAGAGCAAACTGCTGTTGGCTGGAGTTGTGCCTGTGCCAGGGTGCACAGCATGCGCAGTGGACTCAGCTACCTTTTTGACAGCGCAACCACAGATGAGGAGGGGAGGGGAGGAGAGAGGGGGGCAAACTCCTCCGAGGGGAAAGAGGAGGAGGAGTGACGGAGGAAGGGGAGGGGAGCAGCGGGGCTGGGGCCAGCCAGAGCCCGGCGGTGCTGAGACGTGTAAACTCGCCTCCTGGTACAACTCGCACCGGCAGACACTTTTCCCCCAGAAAGGATTTTCTCCCTTCGCATAATTTTCCACCAGAGAAGGTCATTTTAGGAATGTGGACCCTGAGGAGGAGGAGCCGCCGGTGGTGTGACGCTGAGTCACGGCAGCCAGGCTCCTCCAGGCACATCCGGAGCTCTCTTTGGAGCCTCTATCCCTCTGAATAAAATGAGCCTTTGTCGCTGCTGTTTAGAACACTGGCACAGTTTTGCAGAGTGCAAACTCTTCCAACCAAACTGAACCACTTTTATTAAAAACAAGAAATGTCTCAGTGCAGTAAAATCAGGGCTGAAACTTGATATCTGCTCAAATGACCTGTGAACCTTTGGTCTGACCTCTCTCTTCTCTCCCCTCAGCCCACCACAGGACCAGACGCTTTGTTTCCACTCCTCGCTACCTGGAGATCATGATAGTGGCCGACCAGTCCATGGCAGAGTTCCACGGTGCCGGGCTCAAGCCCTACCTACTGACCATCATGGCCGTGGCATCCCGCCTTTACCGCCACCCCAGCATCCACAACTCCATCAGCCTCGCGGTGGTGAAGCTGCTGGTGGTGTATGAAGAGGAGCGAGGCCCTCAGGTGTCAACCAACGCTGCCATGACCCTCCGCAACTTCTGCCAGTGGCAGCGGCAGCACAATCCAGCCAATGACCGCCACCCTGAGCATTATGACACCGCTGTGCTCTTCACAAGGACGGTAAGTTGGCGTAGAAGGAGAGGAGGTGTGTTAAGATGGATCTGAGAAAGAAAAAGAGGAAGAGAAGCAGCATTATTCAAATATTCATTTTGCTCTCTGTTTGTCTGTTTAGGACCTGTGTGGCGCCCACTCCTGTGACACTCTGGGCATGGCAGATGTTGGCACCGTGTGCGACCCTGACAGAAGCTGCTCAATTATTGAGGATGATGGGCTGCAAGCTGCATTTACTGTGGCACATGAACTGGGTAAGAAGAAAAAATATGTTCTTGTGTGTAAAAAACCTTTGAAATACACTACTTTTGCCTGAGGTGCTCAAAGAACTCTTTGTCTCCCAGGCCATGTCTTCAACATGCCTCATGATGACGCTCAGCTGTGCTCCGGGGTCAACGGTGCCCACTGGGGCTCCCACATGATGGCCTCCACCCTGTCCAACCTGGACCAGCAGCAGCCATGGTCCCCCTGCTCCGCCCTCATGGTCACCACCTTCCTGGACAACGGCCATGGTCAGTGCCTGCTGGATAAGCCGGTCAAACCTCAGCCGCTCCCTCAGCCCCTGCCTGGGACCGTCTATGATGCAGACCATCAGTGTCGGCTGACCTTTGGCGAAGACTCCCAGCACTGCCCTGATCTGAGTACCACATGCGCAGCTCTGTGGTGCACTGTGACTACATCCAATGGTTTGCTGGTATGCCAGACGAAGAACTTCCCCTGGGCTGATGGAACGGCATGTGGGCATGACAGCTACTGCGTGGCCGGACAGTGTCTCACTAAGAGCCAAGCTGCTGTACTCCAGGTAGGTTCCAAACTTTATCTAACTACACTTACAAACACACAAAACATGCAGCAAAACACTCCCATGCATCCCAGCTTTGAATCAGTCATCTAACTCTAATTTTAGCTCAGATTTGTAATGCTCATGTCACTGATTCTTTCAGACTCCTGTCAATGGTGGCTGGGGAGTGTGGGGTCCCTGGGGCGACTGCTCCCGGACCTGTGGTGGAGGGGTGCAGTATTCCTTCCGTTCCTGTGACAACCCTTTACCCAAGAACGGTGGCAAGTACTGCGAGGGCAAGAGGATCCAGTACCGCTCCTGTAACACAGACGCCTGCCCCGATACCAATGGTAAGACATCTCTGAGAAATGTTTAACTCTTTTCTCTTCAAATTACTTTGCACCATATGCTGTAGTTGTTCTCAGGAAGAAGTCATGTTTTGATGTACCTTGCCACCTTAGTGTGAAAGTTGGCATGCGGGTCAGGCTGAACAAGCAGTAAATCTGACCCCTCTCTGTCTCTTTCTCAGGCCTGTCATTCCGTGAGGAACAGTGCCTGGCCCACAACGACATGTCAGCCCAAGTGTCGCTGGGTTCAGGCGAGGGTGTCGAGTGGGTGCCCAAGTATGCTGGAGTTTCACCCAAAGACCGCTGCAAGCTGGTGTGCCGTGCCAAGGGAACTGGATACTTCTTTGTCCTCAAATCTAAGGTGAGAGTTGCAAGACGATGGTGTTTCATCATTTTTAGGGTCTTAGTTTATCTCAGTTGTCTTACCTGTGGAGACCTGCAAGTTGAAGGATGAGTTATTGTAATTTCTCTCAGCCCCAAGGCTACTTTTACTTTCTCCTTTTTGAGTTATGTAACAGTCTTACTAGACATTACTCTAAAGTTCCATTTGTGTCTCTCTGCTGCCCACAGGTGGCTGACGGCACACCCTGCAGCCCAGACTCCACCTCAGTTTGTGTTCAAGGCCAGTGTGTCAAGGCTGGATGTGATCGTATCATCGGCTCTAACCGGCGCTTTGATAAATGCGGTGTATGTGGTGGAGACGGCTCTACCTGCAAGAAAGTGTCTGGGTCCATGGAGCGTGCCAGGTAAATATCTAACAGCATTTTTTTCATACACAAATATAGCATCTTATAACACACACTGAAACATCATAATAGTTTTATGGCTTTAGCCTGACCTGTGTCTGTCTCTGTTTCAGGCCTGGTTACCAGGATGTTGTGACCATACCTGCTGGTGCCACCCACCTGGACGTCAAGCAGCGTGCTCCAGGCAATGGTCGCCATGATAACAGCTACTTGGCAGTGCGTCGCCAGGATGGAACCTATCTTTTGAATGGCGATTACAAGCTGATGACCATGGAGACTGACATTGCCCTGAGAGGAGCACTGCTGCGTTACAGTGGCTCCTCCGCCAGCCTGGAGCGCATCCGAAGCTTCGCCCCACTCCCTGAGCCCCTCACCATCCAGGTTCTGTCTGTGGGTGAAGCTCCAAGGCCTCGGGTTAAGTACAGCTACTTTGCCCCGAGACCCAACAATGCTGCTTCAGTCTCTAACAGCAACGGAGGCCGCCGCCAGTCCATCAATGCCATCAGAGAGGTGGGTGGAGCTGAGTGGACCCTGAGGGAGTGGGGTCCATGCTCCCAGACCTGTGGGGGAGGTGTGCAGCAAAGAGAGGTGGTGTGTTTAGATCCCCAGGGTCGTCCCTCAAGAGACTGCCCAGAGGAGCTGCGCCCCTTGGCCTCACGATCCTGCGCCACCCAGTCCTGTCCCTCCTGGCTTCTCGGAGAATGGTCAGTATGCTCCAAGACCTGCGGCCGAGGCTTCCGCAAACGCCAACTGCGTTGCATCGGCCACGATGGGCGCACACTAACCCATGACAGCTGTGACCCCAAAGACCGGCCGCGACCCCTGCTGGAACTGTGCAATCAGAGTGCCTGTTAAGGACTGCTCCCACAATCTAACCTCCTGACATACATCCAGCTTTCAGATAAAAACTCTGACCATCACTGCCTCCTTTTTTCCCACGGACAAACTAAAGAGGCAGATGAATGTTTACATCCAGAGCATGAGTGGTTTTCGTGGTTTCCAGGTAGTCAAACACTCCAACGATGGGTCCACAATGACTGTTGACTACAAACGCCATTTCTTGCCCATTCCCTCCATTCTGGAGCCAGACATTGGTCCACAGTGACACTGCATCCTGTTTGAAGCAATAAAGACTGATTACAGCTCACTGCCCGTCTGGCTTCAACGCAGCAGTGGCACATTTTGCCACCCATCAAGGGGAAGAAAGCATGGACATTCCTGATTTCCAAAAATGAGCATGCTGCTTACCGTGCCAATGTCATGCTTGTGTGAGTGAGTGTTAGACTGTGTGTGTGTGTCAAATTTTTTTAATGCATGTATATGATGTTTGTCCAAGCTGGGCTGGACAGGCACAAAAGGGTTGGGGTGGGGGAGGTTATTGCAGAGTTTATAAAGAAACAAATGAAAGAGAATAGCTCATATTCTACTTACTCACCCCATCAGGTATGGAAAATAAGATAGCTAATAGTCATAGTCTTTATGTTCAAACTTGCCAGTTTATTTATCACAAACCTGTAGCACTTCATCTTTGTTTTTGCCAGCGGCACATCGGAACACCCAGTTGTCTCTAAATGCCTCAGTACACTGTACTTTGTCCTTTAGCCATATCTTGCCCTCGTCTACACAGCCTTCAATGAGGGAGCTCTTCAAAGACCAAAGAGGAGTGTCTGAGTGTGTGTGTGAATGTGTGTGTGCATGTGTGGAGACCTAAAGAGGGACTTGTCTCCTGCTACTACTTCATAAGTAAGTCTCTCCTGCCTTCTGCGAAGGCACCTTTTTTCTATCTTTTTTTTGTACAGAATATCCAAACATTATTTATTTTTGTACAGCCTGTTAAATATAATCATGTGGCTTTTTTAATATTATTTTTTATTTGTTATTGAGATCACAGAAGGGAGTAGAATATATAGAGTATTTATACAGTGTTAAATATATATATATAAATATATATATATATGGTCCTAGGTTCATGAATAAAGTATCACATTGACTTGTGAAGCTCATGTCTCCTGAGTGGTTTGTCTGTTTGGTGTCGGATCTGCACTCACACACATTTTATTTTAAAGCAGATGCTATTAGCACCCACGTGCCCGTAGCCAACAAAGCTGTTTACACCCCGGGTGTATATTCCTGGGCGTCCTAGCAACGTCAAAATATGACGTTATACATATTCTGTTAATGTTGATGTGCACAGTGTGCATTCAGCAGCTTTAAACATAATAAAAACTGAAAACAATATGGCAACCAAGTCTAAAAATGATAAGCCAACACTGACCCACACAAAACTTAAACCTCAGACATCCTGTCTAGAAGTCATGTGCTTGACCCATTTATCCACCACATCTTACTTTCCCCAAGGAAACATGCACCTATTGTGTGTGGCGTGTCTATTTTAATCCACCAATTATTCTACACAGCTAGTGTACCTGCTACAGCAGAGGTGGAACAAAATTCCACCAGATGTCTGGCTGTTTTTTTTAAAAGCCTGCCAATTGCAAACCCACCAAAAGTCAGTTTGTGAACATGTCCAAGGCTGCCAATCATCAGTATCACTAATCTATATTCATATCCTGGCTCACTATGTCACCAGGGACAGTGTTTAATTTATCATAACAGCTAACCCCGACACTTACCCCAACCTAATTCCGCCTTTAATCTTAAAATCAAGTCTTAACCCTCAAATAATCCTTGAAGCAGTGAAGAGTGGTCAAAATGTCCCCACAATGCATTACTGACCTCACTGCAATGTTTTAAAACTAATTGGTCCTCACAAAGATAGCAGAACACACCCATATACAAACTCAAAATAAATGAGGCATTCTGGTCAATTACTACAATCTTGGTGACTTTTGGGGCCACTCTTTAACAGCCCCTTAACACATATTACAGTTTTGAAATGATATGGTGCACCTATTCAAATGTCAATACATTTTTACTGTAATTCAGATTTTGTCCACTAGATGGGAGTATTTCAGCATGTCATTCAATTCGGACACCCAGTCCCTCCACATTGTCTGAACATTGCAGGAAAAGGGCAGTCTAATCATGGCCAGATTACAATCCTGGAGGGCACAACTGAACTTCTTGGCCCCTGATAAGCGTATGGAGCCCCTTAAGTCTTGGCTGCTTGAGTACACAAAGGAAAATAGATTCTTAAAGCTACACGGTGGCCTGCTAATAAGTCTTGCAGTCTGTTTCAAATCAGTTATTGCATGTACTATTAATCTAATGGCCTGCGTGTTAGCCTCAGGATAAAGTCTTACACAGGATACCAACACGACATTTTGAAACTCAGCTGGTGTCTCTCTCCAACCTCCACATCAATGCAACCAAACTGAAATGTCCTTTTATTATCATTAATCCAACTCTTTGAGCCTTTTTAAAAACTGTTTTTAAATGTTTGTTTGAGAATTAGCTGGATACTTTGATGTCACGCTGGATCAACCAGACGTTTAAACGACCGCCTTACTTTAGCTCTAATCAAAGCTAGTGTTAAATGAAAGAGATCACCTGACCCACCTGAGGCAGGGAGGATAAAACAAACATTCCTGCTTGGAAAGGATCCACCTACCCCAGGTGCTATCTCTTCTGTTAATAAGAGGCTATATGTGCTGCCTCCTCCCTTTGTTCATTCTTCTGTACGGCAGCCTCGATGTGTGTGTCCTGTACGTTTATTGCCTATAGTACCTTAAATCACTTTATCATTGCACAATGTTAGTTGTTAATAAGTTTATTGTTAAGCTAAAACTACGCATACACACTCAACATTTAACTATGCTGCCTTTGAAATTAATACTGCTGTACTTTGAATGCAACTTGCTGCCTGCATCTCCTTTGGTGCTCATTAAGTAAAGTTCAGTGCTTCTTCACAACAGCTATACTGATACTACAAACAAGCAGTCACTGTAACATGGAGCAACAGTGTGTCAGTTATTAAAGTGATGAATCCAGGCAGAGAGCTGTAGAATTCATTGCCTTCCCTTTACAGACTGGAGCAGAATTACCTTAAAATGTCAGCGATGTATTTATGCCTCAGTGCATACATATTATGATTCATCCCTACCTTGCTTTGTTCTTCTTATACTACTGTATCTTAAAGGGACAGTTCACCCCAAATGCTAAATTACTGTACATGTTTTTCCTCTTACCTGTAGTACTATTACTTGTTCTAAAATGTTTTGGTGTGAGTGTTGGATATCAGCTGTAGAGATGGTCTGCTTTCTCTCCATTACAATGGAGTTAGATGGCACTCTGCTTGTGGTGCTCAAAGCAACAAAAAATACATCTAAAAACACTTAATGGCAACGTTAGTCTGTTCTCTTTTTGAATACCACCACTTTGTCAGTGATTTTTGGCGTCAGACACCGATGCAAAAAGGCACCTTTCACAACACCGCCAGTTTTTTCTAAACCTAACCTTGAGTTTTTGTTGCACATGGAAATAAAGGTAAATAAAAGGTGATTTACTCACATAAGTTTATTTTGAAAAAGACTACATGAACTTAATGGGTAAAAACTGTGTGTCTACTTAACCTATTGATATAGCATCGTAGAATGTCAGACGCTGGAGGATACCTAGTGTATCACATATAGACCTGAACGACATTTGACGAGTTCAACCCGGTCATCGAAATCTGGCACTTGGTCAGTGATCATCAGCGTCAGACACAGACGAAAAAAGCCATCCTTTCACATTGGCATGATACGCAGTCGGTTGCCGTTATTGCTTAACGGCACCTGACAACATCAGGGTGAAACACAGCAAGACAACAACAAAAGCTAAGGGGGCGGAAGTCTAAGCAGGGCGGATGGGACGGGTGGTGGATTCGTCCAACAAGCAACGTTTTTCTCCCGGGAGGCCAAAGGTGCCAAACCATATTCTTTTTTCCTAAACCCAACCACATGCTTTTGTTGCCTAAACACAACAACGTGTTTGTGGTGTGGTACCAATGTAGTGCATCTATTTTGAAAGAGACTGTACATTTCCTGTGAAAATGGAAGTGTAACTTGAAAACAGACAATGCATGTACAGGTTGACACGGGGTCCTAGAACGTCCACAAGCAATGCATCCAGGGTACCTTGCACATCATATGCTGACGTGGAAAGTCCGTGACCAAACGTTGATATGTGACGAGGTCAGTGTGAGAACGTGTTGACGAGTTAGGATGAGAACACGCCGACAATGTCTCTTTCCAGAAATCATGACATGGTTGCTCAAGATAATCCAGACCTTGCTGTGAGGAGTTTAATGAAGGAAGTATTTTCTTTCTACCGAACTACACCCGCCAACCATATCAATGTGCAGAAAGAGGCCCATGCTGTGACAGCACAAGATGTAAACTTAATGGCGTCCTTCTCAGCTGAGCTGTAACAATAGCTAGCTCAGCAGTGCTAACTGGCTCCTGCCTCACCCCTGAACTTTCTGAACCCCAGCTGGGACCAGAAAATACCTCAGTGCCATCACGAAAAGCTGAAGCCTGTGTGGCACTTCCTGTTGGGCCCTGAGGAAGATGATCTCCCGCCTTGTCGGCTCCCACTGCGGCACAAAGGAAATCATTATCCTGTAATTATGGATGGTTAAGAAGAAGATTGGCCATCTCTGTAATCTGCGTAATGGCATAATGTGTCACCAGACTCTGTGAGCCTAAACAACTGGCGTAGGCGATGATATACACTGCATGTTTTTTCTGACTTTACAACTGACAAAGAAAAATCATGGAGGAAAATGCCAGCATTAATATGCACGCCTGCAATGAAACTTTTTTACCTGCTTGTTTTTTCGTGTCTCGGCGTCACATCATTAAGTCTTGAAAGAAACATCTGGAAGGCATTATGAATCACCGCTGCTCAATGTGGGTGGCATTTCAGAGAACTAAATTATCTTCATCCTTTTGCCACCCTGGGCTGCCCATAAAAGTTTGTTTAAATCATGGCAAATTTGATCCAGTTTTCAAACTTCAAAAGAAGCAGCATTCATATTTCAGAATTTGAATCCATTACGTCCTAAAGCTTCACCAGGTCTGTGAAAACAAATGTGGTTGGAAAAATACATTAAATGTGTAACTTAAAGAAAAAACATATGTTATTCTTTAATGTACGCCATTTTTGGATGGTGAACTTTTACGGTTGGTAATGTTCACAGCCTACCACGGGCCTTTACAGAACAGCAATTTAGCTCTTTAATTGTCAGCTTTATGACTGTAGTTAAGTCCCTACAGGTTCACACAAGTGGCTTTTTTCATCCAAAGTATTCCCAGCACAGCAGGAGGTGTGTGGGGGTGGTGGTCTGCCCCTGAGAACTTTTGTCTATAAGTACAAGAGTATCCTTTCAGGGCTAAATCAAAGCTTTTTTGCCTTGTATGTTGCACATGGACTCTTTCCCCCAATCTAGCAAAGGTTGGTGCCCTTTAAGCATGACTGGAACCTTCTTGAGGGTTCTTGGCGAAAACTACAACCCTAACTTCTCAGGTGTTTGTCCTTGGTCTACTGCCATGGTTCCCAACTTTTCCTTTGAGACATAGCGCTGCATTCCTATCAGATTAACTCGAGTACCTCTTCATCAACACCAACAGGGGGACACAGGGGTTTAAAGGTCCTGAAAATTTTGTGCATCAAACCCCTAGTTTCCTGTTATCAGCCAAATAAGCTGTTGTAAATCAGCATATCGGATATCAGCCAAATATCCAATATTGTGCATTCCATCTTTTTCTGCATAAATTTATGGTGTAAAAGCCTTTTAATTTTGTCAAAATAAATGTCCTCTGCTACTTTCATGTTTTTAATTCATGTTGTAAATATTGAGGTGGACATATATATCAAATCAAAACCTATATTTTCAGCTACTACTGGCAGCAGAAGCTAGATGTTCCATTAATTTTAGCTGACTATATCAACCATATGTTCATTGCAGCCATTTCGTTAGCAACTTTTTGAACTGTATATTCATTTGAGCTATTAATCTGTGGAGCTTTTTTTTTTTTTTTTTTCGTTGGAACCTTGTTGCGAAAATAATTAATTTTAATAATTATGGATAATAAAAAAAAAAAATAATTAATTTTAAAATAATTAATTTTAATATATATATTTTTTTTTTTTCGTTGGAACCCTGTTGCGAAAATAATTAAAAAACATTTTGAGGCCTCTGTATGATGTTTTTCACCTTGAGTAGGCTTCCAAGTAAATGATTTGCTCCTTACAATCAATGTATGTCTTCAAATTTAGGCTTAAAATTCAAATGAAACCCTCAGATTTTCAGTTGCCCCCATTGAAAATATCTGGGGCGCCTTGTTTGGAATCTCTGGTCTAATGTGTCTTTTCAAGAGTTTTTGACATGATACCTGTGTGCTGCAGAAGTGTTAATTAGATGCAGTTTTCACATGGCCCCCTCTATGACACATTGGCTCCTGGACACATTTAAACCTGACAATAAAAGTAGGTCAGCTCCTGTTGTTGTAGTTGAAAATAGCCCTGAGTCGTGTAGTTGTCACACAGGTGTGAAGTGGCACGCTGTGCTACCTTGGGGACATTACAGTTTAATTCCACTTTCATCTCAATAGAGGTCGTGATGTGACAGCCACATGCACACAAACTAGAAACCCATTCACAGGCGGTTTCCTCTTTCTGCATCAAGTTTGACAGATGTATAAGAACAGGACCGGAATACAGGTAGTTCTGCCTTCACAATAAAAGCACAGACTAACTCTAAAGACATTTAATAGAACTATTAGGCCAACAATACTACCTGACTTGATTATCACTAATAGGCTGTAGCAAACCTTGAACCTGGGGGACCCCAGGCAAAGAGGCCCATTGACGACCCATTGTCAAACCTAACTTAAATGAATAACAATTACAGGTAGCTAGTTAAATGTTAAATGTTAAATGTCATGATTCATATACTCTTGTTCTTGTTTAATTGTTGTTATTGACTCTATTTCTGCAATAACTTCACTTATTGCTGAGTTCACTAACATTAGGAGTTAGGGGCCCTACACATGGCATGTTTTTGCGCCCTCAGATTCATTGTTTTCAATGTTGACGTGTGGCAGGCACACTCAAACACCAGAGTGATGCCATCGTAGCACGCGTGTATTTCTGAGCACCTTTTTTAAAAGGTGCAATGGCTGCGCCCCGAGATAAACTGAGTTCAACTTTTGAAACTCAGCAGTATGCACCGCATATCATGTGACAAGGAACAACCAATCACAGCCAACATATATCTTTCCTTTCTTCTGTAAATATCAGTCTGTGATAAATGTGGACATGTTGATGATTTTGGTGCCTTAAACGGTGCCTGGAAGAAGATCTGCTCTTTTCTCGGGATTTCAGGTAAATTGGCTATGATACAGTGCTTGTTAAAGTTGCTTAGCAACCTCAGACGCAACCTGCTGCTGCGTTCTTGAAAGCTGGCTCAAAAAAGGCACAAAAGTGGCGCCTAGCATCCAACCTCAAGTTTTCCCGCCAGTTAAAGATGTGGCATGTGTATGACCCCTTAGCACTTGCTGCTTCTGTAGCCACAACCTGCTGTTCTGCAAGCTGCAACTTGGAGTTTGCGTCATCGACTACGACGTCGTCCCTGATTGGATCTGGATACGAGGCGGGCGGCACATACGGGCCATTCTATATAGACCTTATCGCTAGTAAGATGGTAGGAAAGACAGGAAGCTGCGCCTCTTTGAGGCGGTTTTACCAGTAGCGGACTCAGAGGACCACGAGTTTCAAAAGGCTGACGAAAGCAAAGATGGCTGCACCCCAGTGGCTGTGCTCTTTATTATTATTTTTACTGTTTACCAAATTTGAGCCTTCATTTTAATTACTCGTACACATTATAAAGTCTTATGGGAATGCTTTATGATGTGTTGTTGTGCGGGGAATGTCGTGTATGTGTTGTTTATCCGTTGGTGTTGGTGAAAGTAGCTAGCAGTGTTGCTAATAATAAAGGCTTGCTACGTTCAAGGTGAAAGCAAACTGTCTGCCAACATTTGAGTAGCTACTGCAATAGTGACGACTGCTTTCTTGGAGGCATCCCTCTTTGTTTAGGTTTAGGTTGTAAATGGTACAAACACAAACGGGGACGCGTACTGCCAAATCAGGGGCCCCTTTTCCCTTTTTTTTTTTTTTTTTTTGGAGGGGGGGTGCCTATCCTATTTTATTTTGTTAATACTCATTCATTTGTAAAACAATAACAATGGGGTAAATGAATGCTAGAAATGATTACACTGAACATTATGCTTGTAAAATCAAATTGTTAAGAAAAAGAATCACCATTTAAAAAAAAAAAATTAGCAAATGTTTGCCAAAGGAATAAAAAAAGATCATGACAACAGGGCAAATAAATACTTTTCAAGTAATAAGGCAAAAGCAAGACAAACATGATATTAATATGATTAGTAGCCTAATAGAAGTAAAATATAAGAATTGAAAAAAAAAACAATAAAATAAATTCTATAGTCTTTATCAATGCATGTCGTGAAGAGTAAAAAGAATTTAGCAAAGTTTCATTTCATCTAAAATAGTTTAAAATTATACACACTGCCATATCAGTTAGAATCTTATTCTGAAAATATAGACCGGAAGTAATATTTTTCTTTTTGGGGCTGACTTCATATTGCTCCCTTTCTCTCTCCTCGGTGTTAACAGGGTAATTTGAACAAACGGGGGCCGGTGGGGGGAGGGGAGCGGAGGGGAGTGGAATAAAACCCTGAGCAGTCACAGAGGTGTGGGAACAGGACGGAACAGCGGCGCACAGGACGCGCACACGTGGAGGAACAAACGGAGCTGCACTTTTCAGGGGAAATAGTTGAGCAGCCCGAAGTGTAAACGAGCAGTCTGCTTGTGTGTGTGACGGGGTGGGGAGGGCACAACAATGCTCCTGGAGGAGACAAATAGGTGACTGGAAAGAAGCGCTCTTTGTTATCTGCTGCCATTGATTAAGAAAATAAAAGCGGCCCCGGAAAGTGGGCGCACCGGGAGAGAAGGGTCATGGAAAACCCCTGGAGGAGGAGGAGGAGGACGCAGGCGGTGAGATGGAAGTTGTTGAGGAACTCGCTGCTGCTTTGTTTATTCACCGGTGAGTTTTTGCTCAGTCACTTTTAACTCTTCGCCGCATTTTTACGCAGATGCATGTCCACAAATTACCGTGTTTTATGTTTTATTAACTCCTCTAGACTCAGGAATAAGCTGCTGAAAAATAGGGGGGAAGTGTTGGGAGAGAAAATCATTAAAAGTTATGTTATAATGTGTACTAACAATTCATCATCAACATGTTGGGAACTACGTTAGATGCGTTTTCATCCAAATTACGCACAGACCAAACTACTGGAAACTTTTAATCTGAGTCAGGTCTGCGGTACAGTTCTGTGGAGGGGGGCAGGGGAGAGGACAAGTTTTTGGTGTGTGTGTATGAAAAGGGGTGGGGGGTGAAGGACATAGTGCCATTGCCTCCCAGCGTGTGGAGAGACAGGAGCCAGGACCTCCGAGGACCACCCATACCGCGCCTGGAGTCTGTTGGTGGAGCCTCTTGTAGGCATGTAGGGGTGGGGATCACAACGATACGATATTATCACGATAGTTAAAAATATTATTCTGAGTAAATATGTTGTGATATGGAGAGTATTGTGATGAAATATATCGGAATATATATATTTTATTTTTTATTTTATTTTAGTCTATTTTGTTTTATTATATTTTTTATTTTAGTCTATTTTGTTTTATTATTTTTAATTTTGTTTTGTTTTGTTTTTGTCAGGAGCAGCAAAATATATCTACTGGACTAAACAAACGATTGAATTATTCTAGTGTGCTAACTGTAGTTTAATTTGTATTTGTCACATTATTAATTATATATCACAACATTGTTACTCTCGATATCAATTTTTTTCCCATATCTAGCATTCACATGAGAATACCACAGCTTTTCTGCAGAGGTGTATTGTGTAAAACCGAAAAAGGTAGACTGACTGTGGCCTCTATCACAAAGGAAACCTCCACAACTTGCTTTGATCAGAAGAAAAGAGCATCTTCTGTCTTGCAGCTGCACCCCCACTTTAAATAACACTGTGCAAGTTATTTGAGAAAAGCATCCTCCTGCTGTAATTAAAAGGCAGGACTCTTCTGCCATGTGAACCCAAGCCTGCAAACGTGAATATATGCCTCCAGGCCAGGCACACGTCATTCTAAGTTTGAGTGATTGCTGAGAGAAAGCAGATCTTCATGCACAGAGCTTGTTTTCTTTGCAGTGTCCCTCATTTGAAGTGTGCGCTCTGGATTGTGAGAAACTGCCAGCCCTCCACACAACAGCAAAAAACCCTAAATATCGCAGCTCAGGAGGGGGGAAGCCTTCAAATGAGAAAGGCTCGTGCCGTGGCAGCAGGTTGAGACGAGTACACAGAGACACAGCTGTGTGTACAATTCTTTTGAATATGGCAGAGCGGGGGGGAAGGTGGTGGTGGTGGTGGTGGTAATAAACCACATTAATCACATACACAAAACAGCATGTAATATATCCTGCAAATGCCATGTCTGCTTGTAGCAGCAATAAGCAAGCTGTGTGTAAAATGATCATGCTGGTTCATGAGTGGCGTCAGTGTTGAAAATGGTAAAGGTCAGCTCTTAAATCATCTTCATTTGACCCCCACGCAAACACGCGTCAATCATACTGCGTCCCATGCTAATGACCTCCTACTCAAAATTAATTAATTCAGTTGTTGAATCACCGTGTCCATCATTCACACTTTGTGTCTCTCGGCACAGTTTTAGAGTAACCTCCATCGACTCTTCAACTGCTCTGTTGTACCCCAGAGACAGAGTATTGCGCTCCATAAAGTTTCGGGATTCACAAGTGTCAGACGTCCTGACTTTTATTCCCTCTTAAGCTCCTAAAAACACGGGATCCTACATTTCCCATAATGCAGCTCTGCCTGGTGAATGCACAGGCCTCCACTCTCTGTGAACAATTTGCAGTCTCCCAAAGCTAAGATGACTCAGATGACATCATCAGGGTTATACTGTCAGACTTTCAGAGTACAGAGAGGCGAAGTTCCTTCCCAAATCATTTTAGATCCCGTATGAATTGTGCCATGAAATACAAGTCAAGAAAGTTTCAGTTTGTTGAACGTTGGTCGTAGTACCATTTAGTTTTGGTGAACGACATCTCTCACGGTACATGTCATCAACACCAGCTAGTGACTTCTCTTTTTATGAACCGGAGAGCAAAAGAACGAGCAAGATCCTTTGGTCGTGTAAGTCACGCCCCCAGGAACGCTGCTCAGCCTTGCTTCCAATTTTCCCCAGTGGCCACTTGTGGTATTGCAGTGAAAAAGTTTCCTGTGGCCCTCAAAGCATTTCCCCCCTAAACCACCATTATAAAGAAGCATCTGTAACTGCAAAAAAGGTCAATTTCGACTCTTTCTATTATGGATTTTTGATCCATGGAGGTTTTATATTTCTAAAACATTTCTCAAGCTGAAAAGCTATATAGCAATCCATGATGTCAGCACATGGAAAAGGCACCATCTTGGGGTCCGGTATCTAGGTATCATTTCTAATCTATGTAGAGATGTACGATAATATCGGCACGTCATCGATATCGGCCAGCATGTTTTTTCTTATGTTGCAAAATGAATGAATATTGCATACATTAGCCCCTTTTAC
Organism: Cephalopholis sonnerati; assembly: GCA_019142605.1. NCBI lineage: Eukaryota > Metazoa > Chordata > Actinopteri > Perciformes > Serranidae > Cephalopholis > Cephalopholis sonnerati. The sequence continues at coordinate 18,274,867 of JAGQAX010000024.1, forward strand.
ACTGCCAGATGTTCGGCGAATGTTGGGCCGTTTTGCAAGCTGCAAGCATTTAGACACACAGAGCCGGATTGGCGAGTTGATCCGAGATGCCCAATTTTCCGCTGTGTAGGGGTAAACATATTGGCGGAACCTTTTTGCTTTAAAAAGAACAAGCCACAGGAGGGGCTGTTGATGATGCTGCATGTGCGACCCACTGGGGGTGGACTTAAAAACAGGGAACAGCTGATAGCAGGAATGAGCAGCTAGTAGCAAGAGGGAAACGCAAACAACGTCGACACCAACCTGAAAGAAACTGTAAAGATGAGCAACTGGGGAGACAAGGAATTGCGCACCTTCCTTGCCCTCGCAAACGAAGAGGCCATTAACCGTCAAGTGACAGGAATGGTGAAGGGCGGGCCAACTTATGAGAGAGTCCCTGAAGGACTGACCAGCCGCGGCTTCCTGTGGCACAAGGCGCAAGACGTCACACGCTGAGCTACACGTTTTGTTACTTGCTCACGCCCCCCATTGCCCAAAAAAAGGCACATTCCGATTTTGTTTTTATACTGCCAATGCTGAACGATGATTGATTGGGCTTTCCTGGAAATTTGCACAATTCCTATTTGAAAAGGTCTGTTGAAAAGTTTCGCATTTCATGCCTCCATCTGCTGGTGGGCCATCATGATAAGAGTACGCATGCATAATATGATGTTAATCCCACTACAGAAGAAACTTGATGATCATTAAGATTAATCAGTTTAGGTTAAATCAGTCAAATAAGTTGTTCTATATCAGACATTGGCAAAAAGTCCAATATTGTGCATCCCTACATCTATGGTATGAGTATATCCAGGTATAAAACACAGGCATCGCAGCTTCAGCGAGAGAGAGGGAGATAGTTTCACTTGCGGGACTTGTGTAGTCTTAAAAACAGATTTTCTTGCTGTTAACCATCACACTTACTTCTTTTGAAATATGGTAAAAAAAAAAAAAAAAAAAAAAAAGACACAACGCGCCCACTCACTATTAAATTTTTAAGGCTAGGTGCTAGATCCTTAATGCGAGTAATAATAAAGTAAAGATTGGAAAAGTATGTACTGATCTTTACTCAGTACTTTCGAAATATGGTCCCATGCAGTCCCTCCGATTTGGAATAAACTTATCGTTGTGTGTAAAATTGGACTGTCCCTTTAAAGGTGCGGACATTATTTCAATCAGATTAACTTTATTTAATAATCTTAGAAAAATTCTATGGATCAAAGTCTTTATGTCTGCTAGGGTGGCAGCTAATGAGCAATTTCAGTGTTTGACTTGGTTAATGATTAACTGATTTTTCAAACTGCTGACTTTTTTTTTTTTTTGGTCCACCAAATTTCGTCCACATCCCATCATGGATACCCAAAATATCACAGCACACGACAAACTGATCAACAGATTGGCAAATGCCCACTTGTGCATTTCGTAATAAAGACTGAAGAACGGAACTGAACCAGTTTTGCAGCTATTTATGTCATCGCATTTGAAAACAACTACACTCGGTCCAAACTCCTCGACACGCTTTCATGAGGATTGTGCTGATTTTTCGAGCTGTGTCATAGACTGGTCTGTCAGAAGCAGCCAGTTTGCAGCCTACAGCATTTGATTCAGCTGGTCCGCCATGTGGGCTGATTTGCTGCCTCAGTCCGCCCAGACATGGAAAAATAAATCAAGCATTCTACTATTAACTGAGGTAAATGTGGCGTAGTTGTTACATGGCAGCAGCTGCTGCTTGTTGCCTTGTCATTTTTGTATCATATACTCAAAAGCTCTCCTTGAGTCCATTTGTAATCATAGTCTGTATTCAATAAATGCAAAAATTAAATTAGATCTGATATCTAAAAATCTTAAATGTGTTATATTACGAGCTATCAGGGATGGCTGGGTTTATTAGAAGAAAACTCAAGGTCCCCGTTCATTACAGAGATCTTTTTTATTCTTATTTCCCCAGATGCTCCACAGGTATTGATTGCTCCTTTTTTAAAAACCGACAAGTGCTTCTCCAGTTCTCTGAGTGCGTTATAAATCGTCTGCCTTTGCGCTTTTAAACCTGCCTTTGAAGGTATAAATAGAGGCTGCTGGTTCAGGTTGTGTGCTTTGAGGTTAATTCATGAAAGGTTTCATTATAGTGATTTTTTTCATCTAGGGAAAGGTTAAAAAAAATTGCAGATAACAAGACTAGGCTTAATCGTTTCTTTTGAAGGCTTCTTTTATTATAAGTGGACACTTAAGACTTATCAGCAACTTGAAATATACCGGTGTCTAAGTTATTTTTCTTACAACCCTCTTCACCTGTTTTTTTCTATATTCTTGATTATTTCTGAAGGGCTTAATGTGTTTCTTAAAGACTTTCTCACAGGCTTTATCTGTGCAAATGACTCTCCTCTCTGTTGTATCCAGCAGCACTCGGAACTGCTGCTGATTTCTGGTTCCACAAAATTTAACACCCTTCATTAGCAGCTTCTAAAGAACACGTTGATGTGTGTGTTGCAGGCGGCAGTAAAGCCCAGTGTGAAGGCTGTATAGAGTATTGCTGCGATGGAACGCCACAGTTCTGCTGCTCCTACTACGCCTACGTGGGGGACGTCCTCTCGTGAGTTAACGCATGGACACAACAAGACCATATACTGATTATCTGCACACACACATATAGATTTGATGTAGCTCTGGTTCTGGCAGTAAGGTTTAAATGAGAGAGAGCAACTAATTTACGCACCAGCTGCCTCTTAACATGCCAGAAGAAGATCTGACCTCTGACCTCCTTTGGCTTTGATTCAGCACAGCTGCTTTAACACTTTCACCTAGTTCTCACACTTCTCTTTCCTTTAAAGTGGACCTATTATGCTTCTCTGTATTTTGTGCCTTCCATATAGTGTTACAATAAAGAGAGGTTCATATTGAACGTGGCCGTGGTTTCAAATAACAAGGTAAACATACGTAGAGGTAATCCCTGTGAGCTAAACCTCAGGGTTTCTAACATTTTGGAAACTCTGTTTTCAAATGTTTTTTCTACAGTTTGATGTCATAGTGTGCTGGATTTATTTATGTGGTTATCTTTTCCAGACACAGTACTGTAGGTGTTTTATTTTGTAGCCTACACTGCTACATGAAGTTACATGCTAACCTCAGGGAAGCACGTAAATAGTGCTCAAGCACCAAACGGTGTGAGAACCCCATTGAAATGAAAGGAATTTGACTTCTTCTTCCTCCAAATGAATCACAATTTTGAGGGCCTAAAGATTCTCGAAAACTTTGCAGATGCATCAGAACTAGTGAAAATTTGGGGTATTTTATAGGCCTTGCGCTCAGATTTGAAAAAAAGATGGCTCAGTAGCCCCCCCTACAAGTGTTCAATGAAGCAGCCCCCACATTATATTTAACCTCGATGTATGAAAATTGGTAGGCACATGTAACCTCCCAAGATGTACAAAAAAGTCTCTTGGACCCATATCTTAAATCCAACAGGAAGTCAGCCATTTTGAATTAAATGTGTAATTTCTGTGCATTTTTGGCCAATTACAGGGCTCGTACTTTAACCATCTCCTCCTACACATTTGATCCTATTGGCTTCAAATTTGGTCTGTACCATCTAAAAACCTCCGACATAAAATGGTGTTAAGAGCTTGAGTTTTCGTTGAACATTGTGGCGGTGGTTGTGCGGCAAAATTTCGATGTTTCAAAATCACACAGGAAGCTGTTCTAATTTGATTTTACACTACAGAGAATTTCCCCATAAAACAGGAAGTTGCCATATCTTGAGCGTATATTGTCTTGTCTGCCTAAAATTTCTCATGCATAATAAGAGTCTCGACCTCGTGACATCTACCTGCCAAAATTGAACTGTGGTCATAATAGCGCAGCCTACTGGCAACAGGAAACAGGACAAGCTGGGTGACCAGATCCATCTCAGTTTTGGTCAGCATAGTTGCAAGACCTCGATGATGCCTACTTGTGAAGATTGTGAGTTCACATCAAATGGCGTTGCCATGGTGACACCTTTTTCAGCACAAAGCAGGAAGTTGTTGTGTACCATGTCCAACCTTCCCCAAAAGTCTTTGTTATATATGGAATCTAGGCCAGAAGGCATCAACGTGCCGGTTACGTGTCAGTCATTGTGCCACCTACTGGTAACAGCAACTGTAGTGTGACAGTTATGTTTTGATTTACATGATGCGGTCTACAATTGATTTACAGTAACATGATGTTCAGCTTTAATAACATACCATCTTACTCCTGACTTTCACAGAAATTAACTGTTGCATCAGCCAGCGTCCTGCCAGTGCCCCAGACATACACAAAGGTGTGAGGGCCTGTTCATCACTGCCAGCAGCTGTAATCATGGTCGTTATTGTAAATTCCCCCCCTCCCGTTTCAGATCAGACTCCTGCTGGAACAAGTCCGATTGTGTTCAGGAGCTTTTATTGTTGATTCTTCACAGTAGAAAGCATAGCAGCTCTCCGCTACAGTCATTCCTTGGCTGCAAGTACACGGCTACATGTAGCTACATGCTAATGTCAGGGAAACATGTAATTTTGGTTGCTGGTGTCGGTAATGTCCTGCTGCAACAGGTCCGGTTGTGTTTAGAAGCTATTACTGGGGATGACTTGCAGTAAAAAACCTTGCTGTTCTCCATTACTCCCCTGCTGCAATGATGGTGCGGAGACACCGAGATACAGAAGACCTGGAAAAGTTGACGAGCTGAAGCAGACTGGACTGTTTTTTCGGGAGGGGGGCTTAAAGAGACAGGTGCTGAAATGGAGTGTTTTAGACAGAGAGTAAATACAGGTGTTCCAGCACAGACAGTATGAGGGAAAAAAAAGTGTTCTTTGACCATTAAATCATGTAAAGGTGTTCTGGTAGAAACCATAAATACAAGTTTGAACCTGAAAATGAGTATAATAGGTCCTCTTTAAGATAAAGCCCTGTTTGTTTACAAGTTTTATTGATCTCCATATTTGTAAAACTGCATATTTGTACTAATCAGTGTAAAACCTTGAATGACTCGTGGTAAAAAAAAAAACAGTTTGCTGCTTTTGAAAACAGCGTGCTGACTCTAACATGCTGACTAATGCTGACTATGAAGACGTAACCAACCTGTTAATGATGAGTGTTTTTTCTAATTTACAGTGCCAACTCACAGACTCCTCTGCAGTGAACACACCACACACACCAATGCTCACACGCTCTGTCACACACTTCACATCACCCAGCCGAGTTACATCAGATGCTGCACTCCATCTCCATGGCAGCAACTTAGAAGTAGCATGTCTGCTTGAGACAGCTGCCTCTTCTCACACTTGGGTGGCTTACTGTGTGTGTGCGTGCGTGTGTTTTGCAGGGGCACTGCCATCTCTGGTATCGTTTTCGGAGTGGTGTTTCTGATGGGGGCGGTGGCGGCCTTGTTCCTGTGCGTGTGTATGTGTATGAAGAATGGGCGAGGTGCGCGGGTTGGCGTGTTCAGCACCTCCTACATCAACACTGTGACCCAGGGCTACCCAGGTGGGTTGACAGGGGACACACACAACAACACACACACTGGTAATAGATGAGCTAAACAGATTTTACACAATTTATCACTTCATAATTAAGTATTGTAAATTATTGCTAACCATTAATAAAGCATTTTTAGAACTTATAACTTATAACTAAACACAGCCCTGGTGTTTTCAGACTGAAACGTAATTAGCAGTGTTTTCAAAAGTCTCCATTTTAGGGGTCTTAAAAACGCCAAAGTAGTGTGGATGCTAGGTGTAAACAAAGCAACAGTTATGTATTTTAAAACGAAAACATCTTAGTGTGGATGTAGCCTAACTCTTCCATTACTCTGCAATATTTCCAGCTGCTTCGTTGTCAAAAAATGACCGTTGTCTTGTTTTGTAGACACACTTTGATAAACAATGTGTTATGTGCTAAGCTTACTGAAAAACAAAGTCAAAAGTGAACTCTCTCTAAGTTGTATTTTATGCATTAATTAATCATATGATAATGTTAGGAAAACATTAGTCACAACATAACAAATGCTTCACAAGTTCGACTCATCAGGAAGTGGTACCAACTTAACACACTTTTTAAGGACATACACTAGCCACAGGAAGTTTTCACAAAATCAATTTTAACCTCATTAATTTGAGAGTGATCTTTTAAATATTACTAAATTATGTATTCTATCGTAGGACTAATCAGACAGTGGTTCCAACTTCTTTAACAGTGTCTGCATGATGAGTAACTGGAGTGGACGATTTCATATTGCGCCACAGTGACACCTCATCTGCTGTCCTCAGGCGACCAGACATGAAAAGCAAACAGCATAATAGTTGTACTATGTTACAGAATCCACTTTAGCCTTGAGCGCCATTCCTGACAGTCACACAAAGAGCGAGCTGAGTCTTTTCAGAATGTAAAGGCTACAGACGTGACCGTAAGCTCTGTTGGAGCATTTCTGACACACAAATACACTAAAACTTCCTGTGAGCATGATTTCTTTCCTTCCAATCTCACCGCTTCACGTCTGTGACACCCTGTCCCTGCTGAAGGGAGCAAACAGGCGAGAATGTTCCCACATTGTACTCACAGGTACATCAGAGTCTGTGCTCGGTGACACTCTGTAGGCCCGGGAATACGCTGGGTTTTCTGGGGCTTATCATTTATTCATCATGTTGCATTCTCGTCTGTGTTTCGCCTTCATGCTACGCTGGACTGGCGCTCCTCGCTCTGCCTTGCAGCTCCGATCATGTTTCATAAACATGGTCCTCCAACACACTAAGCCGTACAGTATGAATACATATGTTTGAAGCTACAACGACACAAATCATTTTCTGTCTTTACAAAGAATACGAGGTGTTACTGTCCTGCTCCACTACCACAGATGAGTTAGACTTGGTGATTAGTTCTTACATTATTCACTAGTTTTAATTACATAATAGCCTTAAAGCTACAGTAGGTAGCTTCTATAAAAAATACCTTTTTGTTATATTTGCTGAAACTGTCACTACGTCCTGACAGCAGAACATGAAACCTAATGCTCCTATTGACATTTGCAAGAATCCCTGCGCCTGAACGAAAACAACTAATCAGAGCCTGGAGCATTCCCAAACGCAGCTGTGAATCACTGCTCGTGTACAACAGCTTATACGGCAAACAGACTAATCAGAGCACTCGCACAGTAACGTATTAGTTGCAGAGCGTTTTTTGAACTCCACTAGAAACAGAGGTTTCTACATGCGCCTGTCCCTGCTGATTTTGACGGAAAATCATTGAAATCCTTCTTTAGTCTCCTACAGACTATGATTTTAGCAATCTCATCGGGTTAGTGCAGCTTCACTGTGCGACATGGATCTAATAAACTTGGATGTGACATCAAGTTTGATGTATGCAGACTGTAAGAAAACGGCGCCTACTGAATCACAGGCTACGACACATATGCATTAGCTTCCCATACTGAGTGTTCAAGGATGCTGCACAGGTTATTACTTCTCCAACTGTGAAGCACAAGATAGAGGGTCACATTATTAAATAAGCTAAAATTTTGTGGGCACTATATACTGCAGCGTTTCCCTCCATGTTTCGTCCTTCTTTACGCGATCATGGAAAGAGCTGGAGGACACATCATACAGTCACAACTCCACAGGGTTTTCCTCTTTGCTGGAATTCCACACATTTCTTTTAGCAAGTTTTGCCTCCGTGGTGAGCTGCAATCTGTCTGTTTGTTTGGGTTTAATGCCAGTGCATCATTTCATGCTGCATTTCTATTGGTTGGTTAGCAGGCATAGGTCGTAACGGCAGTCACACAGTGAGATGCTCACCCCAAATTTCTGGCGCTGTCAATTTTATCCCAGGCTGTTTTTGATCGCAAGACTGTGACAACAGCCATCCTTGAACTTCTCATCGTTCCACCATCTTAGAACCATGACCAAAGATATCGCCACGTTTCTGTCACGTCGGTCATTTTTCATCTGGGACAGACCAAAATCACACAGTGTATACCGGGCTTTATTGACTACAGTATGCACACATGTCACAATATCACCTACTGTGCTCAATAACAGCAAAATCTCGCCTTTTCTCAACCCAAGCATGAAGCAGAACTTAATCATGTCCTGTAGATAAGACATATTCCTCAACGATTCACATTGTAACAAAATAAAAAAGTATATCAACAAGTAAAGTTTTTTTTTTTTTTTTTTTACAAGAAAAGTTTCTCGTTATAACATAAAAATATTTTGTTACAACAAAATATTTTGTTATAGTAATAAAGTTTTTTTACGAGAAAAGTTTCTTGTAATAAAGAGAAAATCGTTTATTTTCCTTAAATCTAACTTAAATTCAAATTTGTATGATCTTGTGTGAAGGGAGACTGGCAATAAGAATCTTGAATCTTGAAAATTTCTTCTTATAACATGAAAATATATATTATAACATATTTTTTTATAAAATATTTTGTAAAAATGTGAAAAACATCTTGCCATAACAAACTTTTCATGTTATTTTCTGATACTGATCAAACTCTTAATGTGTTTTTCTAGCATGGCATCAATACGCTTCTGTAATCATAGCTTTAAGTGTATAAAATATTTATTGAGTTGCCTTTTTTCTCCTCTTGCAAAGTCTCATTCTGAGCATCTGAACAGTTTCACTGACATTTTGAAATAAAGGTCCTCCTGTAACACGTTTATGAGTTATTCGTAATAATAGTGCCGTGAAATGTGAGGTTTTGCTGATGCAACCCTTTGGTTTTGGAGTGGGTCTTTACTAACTCCATTCATCTTTGTTTCATCTGTGCTGCTTTGATGTTTCAGTGAATGATGTAAGTTCCCCTGGCGAGACAGATGTATTGTGGTCAACAAAAGGAGTTTTAGCAGCCATATTTTTGATCTTCCTAGTTCAAGTCCTTTATGCCAGAGAGTACAGTTTGCTGGTTTAGCCACTAGAGGGCGCAGCTTTACCATCAAAGTCATGTAAAGTGGGGGCAGGAGGGTCTAAATGCTTTTGACCTCACTGCTGAACTTCTTTATTTTCTTTCTCTAACTCAGGTCCTCCGCCTCCATACACCTACGACTATGAGATGTACCCTCCATCGCTGCATCCCCCGCCTTACACCCCAACTCAGCCTCGGCCTGCCAACTACTCTCCACCTCCTCCGTACCCTGGCTGCACCCGCAAGTGATTCCTCACAGCACACATCGCCTACTGGCCAGCTCAGAGGCATCTCTCATGGCCTGGTCTTCCAGACGTGGAGATGGCTGTACATTTCTGGCTTCTAACGGGGTTGAAGACAATTTAAGAGGCCCACAAGACTTTCCACATTTAAAAAAAGGGTGACCCAGTGCAATATTGTTTAGCAGGCCAGAATTGCCAGCAATATGCCGTCAAGGTGTAAATGTCACCGCATTCCTGCTGGAGTCTGGCCCAAATGATGGGGAAATGAATTTAACACAATGTTGGTGAGAACACTCCACATTCTAATAGCCTTAAATGTTAGCAGCCCTGCAAGCCTTCAGCTGGTACTTTTTCCCCGTTAATAACCAATATCCTTATCCGTCGCCGGCTGTGCACATCAAAGACACCGTGCCGCTTTGATGAAGGTGAAGACCACTTTTGTCAGCATGGAGGGGGAACCTCACATCACTGGAGGAGAAAAAGTCTTTCCAGGACACCTTGTAGACTCTGCTTTTATGGAAAGTTACCTATTTTTTAAAAACTTGATTTATGTCAGTGACTGAGGTGGAAGTTGGTGATTAAAGCTGTTTTAAACAAGTCAGGTGAGGACCTGTCACGTGTAGACACAAAGACTTGAACATAATGCATAATAACACTGACTGTAATGGCAACTTGAAAGGACTGGGTTGTTGGTAATGAGCTTTTTTTATTGCCTTACTTGAAACAATGTGAGGGGGAAACTGAACCGGGGGTCACGTCGTGTTCAGTGGAAAAACTGTACATGTTTTGCCTTTGTGAGATTCTTGAAAATTGTGAAGCATTCACCATTTGAATTGCGGTTGTAGGCATATTAAGGGTGTAACTGAAAGTGAACTGACGTCACTGAGCTCTGACTGATACATGTGATGGATGACTGTGAATGATGGAAGGGGTTTAACTGAACTTGTGTCAGGTTATTGTAAGTGTTTAACTGTTTCAGTGGCTGTGTTGTAAATTAAAGATGTGATTAAAACGTTTTTAAAGTATAAACACTGGTGTCATGAATAATCAATAATGTGCACATGGGCATTAGTGCTAGCTGAGAGAATGGATGCGCACAAGGCCAGTGGTGTTGTGGTTGTGGGGGGGTAATGTTGTATTTCTCAGTAACTAGCGCCATAACTAAATTAAAATTTGCTGAATACATCGGTCAAAAGACTGAATAGAGGAAGCACTCTGAGGCCCCACCCACTCCTGGAGGTGCAAAATAGTTAAGTCCACCCCTGCACTAGGATCCGTCTCTACTTAGCTAGAGCTATGTTAATAGCTCCTTTTATACTGCCTGGTCTAAGGTGGGAATATTGTTCTGTTACACCACCTCACTGTGTAGTATATATGATAAAGGGTTGCAATGGTAAGAGATTTTCACAGTACGATAACCATCTCAGACGATATCTCATTGTCACGATATCACAGTCCTACAGAATTTATATTCTCGGTCAGAATGACCCTTAAGAGCATGAAAATGGAGGGTTATTTTTGGTTGAACAAACGTTTTATTACTATAACTGAAACTTGAAACCCCTTTTTAAAAACGCTAAAATAAAGGGGAAATACTCCATCCAGTTGCAAATGTATACAGTATGATAACAGTCAACGTTTATATCACTGTATATATTGCTGCAACCCTCACAAGGTACAATCTTGGAACTGATGGGACAGGGTTGTCTCGCCTTTGAGCTGCCATGGGAGGTAGTAACAGCACCAAAATGGTGTCCGTATAAACAGTACAGCCAGCAGAGCGGGACCATGGGCAGGACAGGTGTGATGTTTTGACAAGTAGCTGTTAGCAGTTAGCAGCTAACTCAAACAAGAAGAAAAGCAGCCATAGATGTCCGCAAATTGGGAGCTCCTTACCCTTGTAGCAAAGGATGAGATAAGCCACCATATGACAGGGATGGTAAGTGATAGTCACTGTCATGTTTTACTATTGTTATTGTTCATAAAGAGCTGTAAAGATGTATGTTACATGTCAAACTAGAGGCCGACGCTGCTCTGTTACGTCACACCGTGTCACGCCTGTTTTGACTCCATGATGCTGGCATGCGGTCGCTGTTGTCTTTTGGCTCTGTGTCAAAATGCAAAGGCGGCATAAAGAGGGGACTTTGAGGTGACTCTATAGCTCAGTCGCTGTGTAAAAACGGCTAATGTCTGGAAAACCAGGGTTCCTAAAAAGAAAAGGAAGAAAGCAATGAGAAAGAAAATCAAAATAAATTAAAAATTTAAATTTAAAAGCTGTGCTAGAGAGACATGAAGATATGAGGGCCAGGGGGCCACTGAAACTGGTCATACATAGGGCCCACAATTTAGTGCTACGCCCCTGCTTTACAGTGTACATAAGAGATAATGAGTGCACGTGCGTCAGAAAGATAACGTGTGTGACTGAAAGACTGTGTGCGCGCATTCCCCGTGTGTGTGTGTGTGTGTGTGTGTGTGTGTGTGTGTGTGTGTGTGTGTTACTCCCACTCCGCTGTGGTCAGGTGATCCGGCGCTGAGCAGCTGTGCAGCCTCGGTATCGCTCACAATCAGACAACGGGAGTCACCGGCGCTGAACACACTCAGTTTCTCACCCGACGCAAACGTGAAACCGCTCGGTGAAACGCTGCCTTTAGGAGCGTCGTGTCAGCGAAACGACATGGGGGATCGAGTAGCTTTACTGCTGCTGGTTGTAGCGGCTTCGGCTCTGGCTGCCGAGGTAAGAAAATCCGTTTTTTGGTGTGAGGTTTCGCAGCATTCCCACCATATTGTTGCTGTCAACTGCGTCAGGCTAGCTACAGTTAGCTACAAGAAGACCGGAAGCTAGGCGGTCGTACCTTCAGAGCTAAAGCTTAGACTGTGTTTAAAGGGGCTCAAGATGAGCGTTATAAACCAGGCTGTTTAATTTATATAATATTAAGGTGCTAAATTATATCCAGCAACTAACAAATAATGACTATGCGAAATTTGGTGAGTCAATCTGCTGTTGCGTTTGACATTTTGAATGCCAACACACACCTCATTCTGACAGGGGTCCATCAAGGTATTGATGCACAATGACTCGAGTTAAAGCAAAAAATGTTGTAATTATGAGTAGTTACGCTCTTCTTGATTTCCATTTTGGTATTTCACACAGTGTACTACATTAAATAAGGCAAGTCTTTTTCCTATTGTCTTATGTTGAAGGTTTTAACCGGAAGTCTTGCGCTGAAGTGCAGCTATTTTGACACTGATTGTAAATACTTTGTATTTCCAAACCAAAAACCACTATTTCGTACAGCAAAGCGTAAATGTTTTTATATTTTATTAGTATTTGACGTTGTTTTATATGTGATAATCTTCCTAGAAGTGCGATATACAGAAAATTAACACGTATTTGATTTTAAACACCCCTGTACCGATGCTCTGTAATGCCTTTTTCTCAGGCAAAGTGTCCCTTTAAGCCTGTGGTAGCTGATTTATTGAGACTGTGTGACAATGGAGAGAATGTCCGTCACCCTCGATTTAAAGCTGCACCCATAATGTTTCCTTTTGTGTCAAACCGAGGAGCAAGTTGCTTTTCTCTTTTTTAAATGTTAGAAACAAGTTGGGTTTGTCAAACGATGTGCCCTCAATAACACTGCGCAACTGTCTCTGAACGCTTTTCTTATGAAACGCTTATTTACTGGTCATTCCGGGTAATTTAATCTCATTTAAACTCATTAAATTACAGGGAACAGATGAAAAGCGTATTGTCTCATTTTCCATATCCCGAGGGCTAATTTTAAGGGAGTGGGCGTGTTTTGGGAATGAAAATAAGTCAATAAGACGTCTTGTTCCCTCATAATGAAGACTTGACGCCAGATTTTGGCTGGAGGAAAGTAAATGAAGCCGTGAGGATGACAGAATCCTCGGCAAACAAACATCATTATCGCTTTCCCTCATATTTCAGTCAGATGGTAGAGAATAGAGAAGTAAGATGGCGGCGGTGCACTGCAGCATTTATCGAGGGTCGGGAAACTGGGAAGCCAACAGGAGCTTTGGCTATCATTGTTGCCTTTCAGGCTCCTTTCTAATCCGTCGTTGAATTTAGAGTGACTGTAGTGATATTGGAAATAACCTAAAAGGTATTCTTTAATGATGTCTTAACAGTGGAGCTTTCACAAAATCCCTACTCATCCATTTTTCAAGCGTCTTTGCCAAGAATGTCGCTTTGTGAACACACACCGCAAAACACATCTATTTTTAACATGTCATTTATTTGATCTTGAGCTAATATGTCACTGAAATGTAAAAATAATCACAGCAATTTAATCAAATACAGCCAGAGATGAGTTAAAATGTCATCATTGTCAGTTGTGTAATTTCCAGTGTGTCATAGCAATGCTTTAGTTTCCTCATTTCAAGGTAAAATTTGGCTGGAAAATACCCAGAAATTTATTAAACATGGGGACATCCCCAACTGAGATTCTTATCATCTGTTTTAATAAGGGATTTTAATGATGTGAATATGCAGCTTGGCCATTGTGAGAGAAATGAAACATTCCTGTAAGGGACTGTTCATTACTTATTAGAGGGGAGGAGGTGGTGCAAAAAGAGGGGGCATGTCAAGTAATTTTTAAGCACTGGGGTTGGACTCGTGTTTTTTATTTTGGCTTAGAAGAGGGGCATACAACTTTAAATGGCTCTATTTTTTAACGCAGGTTTTTCAAGAAAACAACAGGTTTTGGTTTTTCTGTGACAATGTCGTATTGTTACACGGACGCCAAGTATCAATCTTTTATATCTAAATTATAAATATTAATAATACAAATTAAACATTAGGTAGCCTATCAGAATATTATAATCAGTTGCTTTTTCAGTCCACTACATATATTGTGCTACAATAAAAATGACTAAAATGAGATGAACAGTGTAACCACATTATTTTATTCAATAAAATGGTTGATGTTTCTTACATATTTTTCACTTGAAAAAGGTAATAAATTGCAATATATTTTATTGCAATACTGAACATATCGTGTTTAAAATGGTAGTAATATTGTATCGTGACTCATGATACTGTATCATTGGGCCTCTAGTGATTCCCACCCCTACCATGTATCAGAAGTTGTAAAAACAGAAATTATTGTTGGATTTTCACATTTCTGATGGCCCTTTGTCACATCATGTGCGACTAATGCTTCTGTCAGGAAAAAACATCACCACATCTGAGCTTCAAATAGTGACAGTTCATCAAATTCACTTCACTCTGCGTCTCATTTAAAATTTGGCCAAAAATACACTGCACAAACCAAGGCTTTTTCCAGACTCCTAGCTCAACTCCAAAATTTCATCTTTAACTTTTAAATTTAGAATACCAGAGGGTAACTTAAAAATCTAATAACTAATTTATGGTGGAGCGAAGGTTGTGCATTTTTCACTACTCACTCAGGGAGACCCAGGGAAAAATATTTGTATCTTTGGGGAGGGTCATGATATGTCATGATATATAAAAAAAAGTCAAACCCCAGCCACCCCCCTACTCTGATTAGTAGAGTACAGTCCCTCATGCTTTAGTTCCCCGCTCTTCAAGGTAAAATTTGTGTCTGGAAAATACCCATGCAGTTTCCCCAACTAACGTTTTCCACCTGTTTTAATGAGAGATTTTAACACTTAGGTTGTGATGTCATTGTGAGAGAAATTACTCAGCCCTGTAACCAGCAGCAGCCACATTGTTTCACTGTGGTTAAGCAGCTGCAGTTCAATGTTGTCTGAGGAATCTCTTGTTGTAACAATTACAGCTTGTATACATGATAAATGTGTTACTTGTAATAGATCGATAGTGCCAAACAATGGCTATTACAATCCATTTAGCCCTCTTGTTTTTGCTGTCTTGGACATTTCTGGTCTGCGTTTTTTTTCTTCAGACGAATCAGGTGAAATGTGGCAGCTGACCTGCTGCTCCCAGCCTGTAATCAGGGGACATGGAATGAACAGTTTGGGCTGCTCATCAAGCAAAGCAGTGGCTTTGTTGGTAATCCATTGCTGAGCTTACTTAGGGAGTCCTGTATTTACATTATACATTTCAAAGGCAGGAGTGATGAAATGAGATAGAGGAAGTTGTTTAAATTTTCAGGAATAACATAAGCAAGATTAAATCAGACCTGAAAATGAGCTGTTGCAAGTTTTTGATCTTGTTAGGGCTTGTTTATAGCCTGCGTGACCGCCCCATACAAACACTCACACACACGCAGCTCTAGGAAGCTGCTTTTTTCCTGACGGGCCCGCGGTGTGGAGCGTGGGAGTTGGATGCCAGCCTTTGTGTATTTGTGAATCCTTGGGAAATGGCTGTTGGATGGGTGCAGGCAGTCTGTTTGTGTGCATACTGCAGTCTTTCAGCCTGGGGCGGACCAGCCCTCTCCCCTTATTAGTGAGTTTAATGCCATTATGCCTGTTGGCGCTGCCAGTGTTTCTTTCTGGCACCTTCTCTGCTGCTCACACTGCAGTTTCAATTCTTTGAAGGAGAAAATCCACCTGACACTAATATATATCGTCTTGCTTCGCATTTTCTTATTTGACTTTCTATTGTAGCCACTTTCGTCTGCGTCGCCTATACTTCCACTTAGGTTTGTAATTAACATTTTGCAGAGAAATAGTTTGAACTTTGTGTGAAATCCTGGGCTTCCAGTGCACCTGAGGATATAAAAGCAGCAGCAAAAGTGAGACTTGAGAAACCTGTTAATCAAAATGCAGCATGACACATGAACACACTGCGATCAGGTCAGCTGAGGCTAATGTCAGTGAATCATTCAGTCTCAGTCTATGGAATTTTTTCCTAATTGTTGACTGACCTGGTAACAGAGAAGCATTTGCTCTTTTTCTGACATACTGGCACCAAAAATCAGATGTTTGCTGATGTGTTTGTTGTGTCTCCACTGCTATCAAACTGCATAGCTGTACTGGACATTCAGTATCCTGTAATGTGACATCTAGAGCCGAAACGTTAAGTCAGATAAGACGTCAAAGTCAACAGCAACTATTTTGATAAATGGGGAAAGGAAATCCAGAACCGGCTCCAAATTGTACTATCCGTTGCCATTGTTTGCGTCTGAGCTTATCAATTCCATTTATCAATGCCGGCATGTTTTCTGACAGTTGCACATTGCAAAACAATGGTGTCTAACTGATGCGTCTACACTGCTGGAAACTTGCATGGCAGAGAGTCATGGTGGAGAGGAAGAAATGGAAGTGTGGCTTCATTTTATGAAGAAAGATGACAACAGTGCTGCTTGTAATGTCAGTAAAATGATAACTTCAAGTAAGGATCTGTGTGCAGGAATCGAGAATAGAACTGATAAAGAATTGTACCCGATAAGCAGAATCAATAATGGCATTGGGGTCAATAAGATCTTACTAATTCTTGCCCCTGCTTTCAAGCATGAATATGAAATGTGAATATTTTTTGGTTTTATCATGATAGGAAATTGAACATCTTTGCATTTTGGACTACTGCTGGGGCAAAACAAGACATTTTAAGCCTGTCAACTTGGATTTTGGGAATTTGTGATGGATATTTTTCTAGCTATTTGCCCAAAAGTTTGATAACTTGATCTCCATTTGGATATTTATCTGTGCAAATACTGTAAGTACTGTTGTGCTGAAATGATGCATTGAGAAGTCGCTTAGCTGAGTAACATTACAAAAACTTGGATAATTAAATAATCTTTTAAGTAAATTTAAAACAGGTAAAACTACCAGACATGCTTCAAATGGGATAATTTTTTGTTTTCCATCTGTTGTTTCTCATTGTAAATTGAATATCTTTGCAGCCCTGTCTCCTAGAAATGACATAAATACAACTAGTTTGAAACAGCAAATGCATTTTGAGGGAAATGTCATGCAGACCAAATTAGGGTTTTCCCTTAACGCAAAAAAAGTCGCAAAAATGTTGATACTGAACTAGGCTTCCGGGGCAGCTGCACAGTGGCCACTCTTGGTATTGCAGCAAAAAAATCCCTTGCGGCCCAACAAGTGTTTTCGCCATAGGACACCTTAAACAGCAACCAGGGTCAATTATGACTCTTTCTGTTCTGAATTTTTTGAGCCATCGAGATTTTATGATTGTAAAACTTTTCCGGAGAAGAGAAAAGCGTTTTAAAAATCTGCGACATCATCACAATATAAACAGACTGAAAACTTTATCTTATTAAATAAAAAATGTCGGCAATGTTTTCCTTTTGGGACAAAATTTACAGTTGAAAAAAGTAATAAATCGTAATATATTTTATTTCAGTGTATGTTGGATCATGATAATATCGTATCGTGGATCCTCTGGTGATTCCCACCCCTACAAGACATGTCAGCAAAATGTTAACTGAAAAGCTATCAGCAAATTTTTCATAAACAACACATTGATTTTTTTTAACCTTTAACTGAAATCACAATCGTTTCCTAACCTTAACCAAAGTGCTTTTGTTGCGAGTCTGGACGGGAACCTGACGTTCTGCTGTCAAGGCCCAACACGTTGTACGCCTGCCATCCTCCCCAACCACCTCCTTCCAAAGCTTATGCCGTACATGAATGTGGTGTTTCATTACTTGGAAAAAACATCTCTGAACATAATCCAGGCAGTGATTAAGTCGCCACAATAACGTTATTACGAAAGCAGTTTAGTAACATGCAGAAATAATGTCCAGGAGACTGCGTTGATCTTTGGGTTTGGGAATTTTGGTTGACCAAATGAGAAATTATCAAGGGCATTTGTCCTGGGCATTCTTGACTTTTTTTTAGATTTTGATGAAATTATTTTTTTTAAACAAAACAAAATTCAATAATGAAAATAATCCATACCTGCAGTAATAGAAATAAGACGAATAGGCAGCAGTCATAGCAGCCACTGTGGTGATATGAGTTGTCATACCCTCCCTGTGCCTGTCTTTCCTCATCTCAGTAAACAGTGGATATTGTCATATGGCAGGACTGAATGTCCTCTTCATAATGAGACATGAAAAGACTTTGTCTCCAACACTCCCTGTTTTTTGTCTCTCTCTCATTCTCTTTTTTAATCCTTCGTGTCCAACCAGTGGTGCTAATAGTTGGCTGTAAAAATTCCTTGTTCAAACAGCACACATTGTCCATCTTGGTTGTGTCAACAACAACAATGACACCACAGCGTTCCCAATTAATGTCCCCCCCCCCCCCCCCCCAGTATCCCCCTCTGTCTGTCCTGGAGAAAAGAATTCCTGACCTTTTGATACTGTTGTTTCTGTTGTCATGGTCTCTGGAAACGGGGCCGACGCTGATGTGCTTGTCTTTTGGAGCTGGTCATGATGTAAATCAGCTGTCGGGGAACACTGAAGATGGCTTTACCTGTTGATCTTCGCCTCCCTGTCTGTGTTTGACTTTTCTTTATGGGCTCATTTTTGTCTTCTTTGTGTGCTCATTATGTTACTGAAAGGTAGCATCGCCCCTTTCAAAGCATGGTAGGAATCTGGTAGTGCTGATTTCAGTGGTAACAGGCCAGTGCACAGCTCAAAGGCTTGCTTTGTGCAGTGCAACCTGGCCTCTCAACGAGATACTGTGGATGAATGCCACAAGGTTTGATTAGATCCAACAAGAATCTGATAGCATAAGAAGCTGGCGGTCCTCCCTTGCTGTTTCAGGAGAATGTTCTGATTTAAGTTGAAGGTCTTGGATGGAGATGCTGTTTAAGCGTCACAGTCTACTTCATCTTGCTCACCTCTCCCTTTTTATTACTGGCTCATAATTAGCTCTAATAGGTCAAACATGTTACAATCCCAGCTTTATTGCCCAGTAGTCATCAGGGAACACGCCATTCTCCCACCCACCTCTCGTATTAGAGCGAGTCTCCCACCAGGCAGCACCATTCATCACCATTGGACCGTTATTTCCATCTGTAAATATCAGCAGTGCGCCATGAAGACACACTTTTCATTTCGCTGCTGCTGAGTAAGCAGCTGTTGGTACAGAATCTGAATAATAAGCCGAGAAACGAGTCGGCCCGACCTGCGCAATTACTCAGCAGCAGCATCGAGTACATCCAGCTTTCACCTCATCAGTGAGGAGGCTGCACACACAGTATTCATACACACATAGCCTCCATCTGGAAACCATGTTGCTGCCATTCCTTGTTAAGGCATCAGTGCTTTTATGGTCACATCTCCATCACAGTCAAGGCTGTGGATGTTTGTGACTGACCTTCCACTGAGCTCTGACTCAGGCTGTAATAATCTGGCCAAGGCTAGCACAGGCAGGTTTTAATCTTGGATTTTGTCACAGTGATGCAACATTATCAGTGTGTGATGGATGAGTTAGTCTATGAATTTTAGGGTGGATGTGTAGATTTACGCCCATGTGACTAGTGGATGACACTACAACCAGTATGCGATGATTTATCACGTGTATTCGTCGTCACACATCTTGACTCGAACCCTCAGCACTTAGAGGTGTTTGACCTAATGATGCAGCCGACCCAACAGGCTGCTTGTGTCCTCCCTGCTGGATCCCAGACTGGAAGTGTAATGAACCAAAGAAGTGCCAGCTCACCTTTAAGCCTTCAGTTATAAGAGAGGAGCCCAGCAGAGGTCCCGCCCCCACTTCTGTACCTGGGAATTTGACATTTATTTCGAGTCAAGTGCATTAACGGTGATATGGAGTGGCTCCGCACATTCAGCCAATGTGGAGATAACTCTGTGAAACCAGAAAGGCATGCAGCACATTTGGTACTGCTGTCCTAAAAAAGCAGGCAACAAAGTGGGTTAGAAAAGGCATCTCAGAGAGAGTCCTGTTAGTGCAGTGACAAAGACGCATGCTGTATAGTCACAACATCCTAGGTTCAATTTGAAATGTCCACCCCCTTCTCCCCTTATGCGTCTTACCGATAAAGAGGCTAAAATACCAGCCAACAAACTGAATGTATCTGGACAGGATTTACAAATTAAACTATGTCCTGTCCTCTTAAGCACAAAGTTTAAAATTTTTTTAATAAGATTAGTGCCCACAAAAATTGTATTTAAGTGTGATAAATTTGACACCATCATGCTTTTTGTTCTAAGGAAATTGATCAACGAATATCTGAGTTGGATTTGTAAGACACAATTCAAAAGAGTATTTTTTTTGTATTTTAAGAAATCATGTAACAGGGTTACCACAGTCATCAAATTCCTGGAAAATGTACACAATTTGAAAAAATTCTGGATTTTGGATAAACAGAATGTTTTGGAAGAGTTTTGAGTAATGTTTAAATGGCTATTGGTTAAAATATTGCATAGAAATCCCCAAAAATGTCTCATTGCATGAGGTTTTGTTCATTTAATTGTCATTTTGGCTTATAGTTATAACTGTTAGTTATACCAGAATACCGTGAAACTGCGATATTTTCTGAGACGGTTATTGCACTATTGAAATCTCATATCGTTCAGCCCTACTAATAAGTGATTAAAAATATCAAGCCCTTGCAGTTTGCTTATTGGAAATGCCTGGGAAGTGTGTGTGTAATAACGTAGGGTTGTATCACAATATAGGCCTAAGCATTTTAAAAATTTAAGTCATGGAAACTGGGTAAAATTTCTTAAAGCTTTGAAAATTCACAGGTGAAAATGCATGAAAACCCTGTTATAATACTTTAGAAAGAGCATGTACTTCTGTTGCACGTCTTCCCCGACTACTGCCAACTCCAGATGTGTGCCAGATGCTGTTCATGTACCCAACCAAAAGGTCGGCAAATGCGGAAATGAAAATAGAATAGCCAGCAAACACAAGTATTAGAAGTCTGTCCCTTTTTGTTTTTGGATGAAATATTGCTTAATTTTTTGGTCTATGAACTGAATTTTAAATTTTAAAAAATTAAAAAATTTAATTAAAACCAATACAAACCAACTCTCCCACCATATAAATAATTCCTGGATCAACAGTAGAGCTGGCTTGTCTGTGGGCTCTTTTCCCTCTCCTGGTTTCCATCCGTCCAGCCACATTTTCATCTTTTCAGCACTCTTATTTTCTTCATGAAATGGATTCACACTAAGAAACCACTCTGCCCCAGCACATCTTTGATTCCTGCACAGGTTGCTGACTCTTTATTTTTAAAGAATCTTTTTGAGAAAGTTTCTCAGTTTAATGATGAAGTTCTTTCCGTTTCACCACCTCTATCAACACCCAAAAATACCCATGAGGGTCCTTGTTTTTCAAGGGTTATACTCCTCCACTCACAGAAATGATCTCATCCCCTCGTCCTCTCACATCTCGCACCGTCCTGGGTGTTCAGGGTTGCCATAGCACTGAGTCTTCCCCAGGTGCCTGGTACTTGGACTATAATTAGGCTGCTGTGT
Organism: Cephalopholis sonnerati; assembly: GCA_019142605.1. Classification (NCBI taxonomy): domain Eukaryota; kingdom Metazoa; phylum Chordata; class Actinopteri; order Perciformes; family Serranidae; genus Cephalopholis; species Cephalopholis sonnerati. Next base: position 18,296,361 of record JAGQAX010000024.1, read on the forward strand.
GTTATTCCCGTCGTTCTTCACACCCATTCCTCCCCCCTTTTACCATTTTCCACCAGAACAGTTTCTCGCTCTCACTTTCTCTCTGAAGCGCTGTGTCATCCATACAGTATGTTACTGATGTGCTGCATGCCCTCAGCTTGAGAGTCACAGTTCAGAGGCTTTATGAAACTAGTACCTCTTTGAGTCGGGCGACACACCATCAATTGTAGATGACAAGTCCTCTCGGAGTCCAAGTGTGAAATTGGAACACTTGTTTGAAATGCCAAGTTCTATGTGTGCGTGTATGTGGGCCTGTGTGGGTGCAAATGAGACGAGAGGGGCGAGATGGAGATTTGCGTCAGAAAATGGACGGGTATTATTGACTGGGCCCTGCTATTTCTGGATCTGGTTCCTGTTTGGTCTCCATGATAGAGGCGGACTTCCTGTGTTTGTACAGTAGACGAGAATGGCGCAGAACTAGGTGTGTGTGTGAGTGTGTTTTATGAGGAAGCCTTTGCATAGAAAATCCCTCATGTTTTAATAGACAGTTTGCTTTGTGGTGTTTCCTTGAGGATTTGTGGAATAGAATTTTCTCTTCTTGTTAAGCTGGTATTTATCTTAATTTCAGAGTAATAATTTTACCATTTAGTCATTTGATTTGAATTAAATTAACGTAAGAAGTACAGGAAAGTATGAACTGGCAGTGCTTTTCCGTCAGTGATTGCTTTCCGTTTCGAAATACTGACTGTGTTCCCAGTTTACCTGTGTAGAGGTGGTGCTATAATCACTAATGACGATTCCAGACATACACACCCATCAGCACCCCAGGGCACTGATTCACAATGACTCCCAGCAGCAACACTGATGAGAAATTACCTCAACTCACAGTCAGCCCTAAAATGATTTTCATGCAGCTGTAAACATGGTTATTATTATAGGCTTCTTTGTTTTTTTTTCAGCCTCCTTTAAATGAAATTCTGCAGTGTTGTCTGAGGACAGAAAATTGTTGCCTTTAGCTTTATTGATGCAAGTGAACACATTAGGGAAAATATGCTAAGTTAAGTTGTTTATGTAGCGTTCTTTCAGCATGTGTGTTATCCTGATGCAGATGGCAAATTATGAAAAAGGGATTTTGATTACTTCCTGTAGGGCAAGTCCACACGGTTATATTTGGACCATGAAGATGCTGTTGTTGCTTCAATATGTGTAACTGGGCACACTGGGGACATTTGCAACACTGAGGACACTGGGGACACGTCCCCACCACCGTTGGAAATAGCAGAATTAGTCCCAATCACTTTTTTGAAAGCATAATTTGTTAAAAGAATGTTAACTGAAAATTAGAACGCCTTGAGAAAGGTTTATTTTGATAGTGAGAAAGGATATAATGCAAAATATTAGGGCTGCAACTAACAAGTATTTTCATTGGTGACTAATTTCTGGATTAATCAGTCAGTTGTTTGGTCTATGAAATGTCAGAAAGGGGTGATCAATATTTCCTAAAGCCAAGATATCTTCAAATATTCACTTTTAAAAAGCTGGAATCAAATAATTTTGCCCTTAGATAATGACTCATACTGGTGTATCGTTCATCAATTAGTTGGTGATTAATTTAATAGTTGATGTCTAATTGATTAATTGTTGCAGCTCTGGTAAATGTAATAGAAACAAATGTGCATTTTCGTAAGCTAAGAACAAAATTCCCCCATCGCCTACTGACTCTAAAATGACTAAAAACCTGCACACACTGATCAGTAACATAAACTAATTCTTGATAGTTTCCCCTTATCCAAATCTCCATTCTCTCTCTGAGAACATGACAACACTTGAGTTAATTAAGTCCAGGGGCCAGATGCATGAACTTCTGAGCACACCCTTTAGCTGAAACAGCTGTGGGTGATATGATTAGGAGGAGATTAAATATTAGTATAGAGATAGAGAAAGATGTTTTCGGGTGTGCCACCTTCACTGATTCAGTGACTGTTTATTAATTTTTTAGCTTACACAGCTTTCTGTAAAATGTCAATTAAAGGCACATTGATAAAGTTAATCCTAAGTTATTATGAGTGATAAATTTCAGCATTATTTAATTCATAATTGCCTCCCTGTAAGTGATCATCCTTGTGACGTTAAAAATAATGATGATTGAGATGTTACCGGAGGGATGGTTTGCAGAAATGTGATGAATTGGTGGTAAGGATGCTACAAATATCCACAGCCATGTATGATGACAGCTGCGCCGGCACTGGTGGAGAACCCTGCTGATGCAACACAGTTGGTGACACTGCTCTTTCTTCACCGTATTTCTCATTGACAGGTCTAATGAGTGGGGGAGGGGCACAAGTATCAATCTGTGTGGGTACATGAGACCCTAAAAAAGAGGGTGGATCAAGGGGAGTACCACCAATTGGTCCAGGAGCTTCGCGTCGATGATTGCTGTTATTTGCTTCCACGCCTGCTCTTTTCTACTGAGATCAGGGTAACTGTGGTTTGTAAAGTCGTACCCAGCACCCGCTACCACCAGTTTCTCCTCCATTGTTGGCCAACTGTAAACTTGTTGTCGTGACCACCACAGAAGGCCCGCCTCTCAAATTATCTCACTGGACAATGGGGAAAAAAGTGGAGATGATGTAGAGCACATTGCGTGGAGTTGAATTATTTTTGGCATTCTCTGGCATTTTTGCAAAAATGCCTGGCACTTACAGCGCAGAAACCCAAACGTGTGGAGCAACACAAATATAGCAGGCAAAAAGCTTCAATCTCATTAAAAACAATTACAAAAAACCACCTCTAGCTGCTAAAACGCGTTCTATGTGATTGGGGTCAAAGAGTGTATCTACATCTATTTACTGTGGATGTGGGAATTAGGCTTGTGCTCATGTGCCCAGCGCCACAATTATCGAGATTTATAAAACCAGATCTGGTGTACATATGGCTTTATGAATCCTAGGAAAGAAAGGATTTAGTCGTGAATCTACATCGTGGTTTATTCATCTGACTCAGTTGTTTATAAATAAATTCAAATGATTGAATTTGTCATTCAAATAAGTTATTTCCCTAAACAAAGGAGGATGGAAGAGTAAATTATGCCTACGTGTGTGCTCACTTGGCAGGGAAGTTGATCTATAGGAGAATAAATATTTGAAATAAAGATTTTTACCATAAATTGGTACAGAAAATTCACCAGAATGCAGCAATTAAGTGTTAGACGCTAAAAATTCCCTAGGTGACAAAACCTACACCCTTGGTAGTAGCTTAGGCTATTCCCTTTTGACCCACTGTAATGATCTGCTCTGACCTCACACTGATCCCTCCATTACATTGCCTAAAACTGAATATGTTGAAGGCCTCCTAAAATAATGTGTCTCCATATGAGCCACCACCTTTAAACAGGAGGTGATGCCCTTGGTTGCTACAGATGCTACATTTTTATGTTGAGAACATGAGCGTAGGGTTGATGCGTATACATCCAACTAAGGGGAAAAAAAGATGACGTAACATAATGTAAGAAGGACCTAGTCAAGGTACAGGTATACGGAGGTTTTCATGGGATATTTAGTCATATTCACAGAGCACAGCTATTTTATGACGCAACACATAGATGATCTTTGGAGCAAAAACAACCTTTATTAACATATTTTTGGGGGTGAGATTGTAAACAGAGTTGCGTAATGTGTGATCAGAGTAGCCAAAATTCATAGTTTGACATCACTGAGTGTGTGTGTGTGTGTGTGTGTGTGTGTGTGTGTGTGTGTGTGTGTGTGTTCCATCTGTGTATACTGGCGGTCCACTGCAGGGCGACTCCCAGCTGGATACCAGTGAGGTCAGAAGCAGTTTATCAGGCCATTACTGAATGAGCTGGACATCATACTAGTCTAATGTTGATTTTTAAGTACACAAAAACGTCTGCATACACACCTAGTTTCACACTCATCAACACACACACACACACACGCTTCCTTACGAAAGCAAACCAGCCTGATGATGAAATTCCCACTCCCAGGTGAACTGGATAATGGTGTTGCCTCAGGTTGCCACAGCGTTGACAGAAGGAGGTTATAACAGGCAGCTCCCCGGGGTTGAGAGCAGGCTGCGTATCCATGGTGATTATTACTAAGGAAACCAAAAGTCCCTCCATCACCTCTAGACAAATTAAGTGGGCAGAAGTCAGAACTATTATTCTTACACACTTCTAATCAGATTTTAAAGAGATTTGTCTGAGATGCTAATTCCAGTCGAAACCCCCGAGACAAGGCTTAATCGCATTGAATATGAATGAAGATTCAGACAAACTTCCTCACAGGCTTAAAACTTTTGAAGATGAGGACTGCTGAGTAAGAAAAAAGACGTGGCATTGACATGATGATAGTCTGTACCAGATGGGCGTGGTTGATCTTCGAAGGGAGGAAGATCATGTGGTTGACTTTTCCGAAACGTTTCATTGCGCCAGTTTGACCTTTTAAGCCTAATAAGCGAGGAGATCGATATTTATCCCCCGAATGATGAGATGCAGTCTGTGTTTCTTGAGGTGCTCGAGTTTCATCATAACCTGATTCACCTCAATTTACACCTGAAAACGCTGGCAGCGCTGCTCAGAGGATGAGCCAGGCGATCAATCCCACACCCAGTGTCTTATTTTTTCTTCACATATTCAGGACCGAGCTTCTGTTTTGCTCCGCTTTTTATTTATTTATTTGACCCAGGCGTTGTGTCTGGTTCTACATCTGCTCTGTAGTTGAACTTTTGTCCTGCAGGGAGTGTAGGGGAAGGGAGGGTCTGCCCTGTAATCAGTGAAACACACAACCCACTAAATCTGCTTCCCAAACATGAGGCGCGGATAGCTTTACACACATCAGAGCGGGCATAGCGTTGCACCCACATTCTAAGTCCAGTCAAAGACAAGCTCAAGGTTTTAAGTAACAGCAGGGCCCGCTTGCCAAGGTGATTACAGACTGTGTGTGTATCTTGGCGTGCACGCACCGTGTGTGCACGAGCAATTCTGTCACCTCGCCAGTCTTATCTTATTCAGCCGTCACATATCCTCCCAGGCTAGGCAAACAGATTCCACACAGCGATGCATCTTGTAAACAACCTACAGACAGGCGGGCTTGTACTGGATTCCACCACAACTGATTGATTAATCACACAGAGGAAGGCAGTATAAGTTTGTGGCATCACATAACGCGTTATCCTGACGTAAATGTTTAAAGACACAATAAAGACTTTATTTGCATTGTGTTGCTGCCACTTGCAAGAGATGCCTTTCCTGTCGTCTATCTGAGCCATTGTTAGCCGTCTCCAACACTCACCAGTTGACACTATCTTGCATGTGGTTGAGTGCGTCCCAGCCTGGACAATCGAGCCCTGTCTTGTTAGCCCGGACGTAGCCAAAGATGCCTGTAAAAGATGTGTGCCAGAGAGAGTGTGTGTGCAGGGCTCCTGCGACACATCTCGCTCTCCAGGGAGTCTCCCCCCGGGACGAGAGATGATCTAAGACACCCTCCCCCCCGTCCCACCCCCCACCGCCTTCACCCAGCTCCCCATGGCAGGCCTGGGCCACTCAGATAAGACTGTACAATTAATAGCACCGCAGGACCAGCGCCCATGGGGACACTTCAAAGATTGTTATGCGTGTGTGTGTGTGCGTGTGCTTACATTAAACTGCGTCTCAGCCTCTGTGTGAGTGAGAAGATACATGGTGTGTAAGAATGGATTTATTTGCAGTTTGTAAGCATGCAATGCAATATTTCTTTTTCTGACAACCCCCCATTTACATTTAATGGGTAATAAACATTTTGCAGCCTTTTTTTTCTGCTTTTTAGTGCCGCTGATCACATCTGTGAATCCGCCAGCCATAAGCGGGCTCATTCACACATATCAGTACATTTTACAGTCCCTTTACACAATGACTTTGAGATGGGAATGGTTAGGCAATTTCCATAAAGGGGGAAGAAGAGTTATTATGTCTCACAGAGTCCTACACATGGGGAGTTCTGTGCAGTCGCATTGATCGATGAGAATGTTTTTGCCTTTGAGAGGTGAGGGGCAAAAATGGAGACTGTAAAAGGTTTTTCTGGCTGAATACTTTGAGTCAGCGGCTAATTTGTGTTTTCTTCAAAAGTCAGAATAGTCAATGGGGAGACATGCTTGTAAAGGATTCATTATTTCTCTCACTTATGATAACATTGTTCTCTCTAAAGTCATTTCTGAATTAAAATTTTTCCATCTTGGAACTCAGAGGTCGCCACAATGCAGTATTATAAAGCAAGAAACATGAGCAGTCAGACTGTCAGACAGGTTGTAAACAAACCAAATGTTTAACCAAATAGCCATTATTATAAATATTCATAATTATGAACTTAATTTGTACAGCACTTTTCCAAACTCTGTTACAAAGTGCTTTACAGAACAAGATTAAAAAGTTTACATGACAAGATAAAAACAACAAAAACATAAATTAAAAAACATAGAATATAGTAAAAAAATATGTAATAATGATTGTTAAAAGTAATAAAAGAGATAGCCTGTTGTTTATCTAGTTTCTAACTGTATAAAAACCTTCCTGTAACAGTAGGGATTTAAAAGAAGGTTGAGTTTGAGTCTGAGTTTGCTGAACTAAAGAGCACCTAAAGTTCCCAAAAGTGATATTTTCGATTTTGTGCACACAAGATAATGTGTGTGCTCAAAATAATCACCCATTCCCACAAGATAATAACTTGTGCACACATGATAATATCGTGTTCCCACAATATAGCTACCTTGTGTGCACAAGATAATAAACTTGTTCCAACCTGTCGCTAATGCAGCATTTGAAGATAATTACAAGCACGGCTGTTGTTGCTTTCAGTGTCCGATAGTCCACCACTAACATTTTCATTATGTCTCGTTTCCTCAATGAAAATGAAACATAGATTTTGTCTTAGTTTTTATTACCAAGGTCTATTTGTCATTGCCTCATTGTCATCATGGAAAAAAAGTCGAACATTTTTGTCATGGTTTTGTCAGTTGTTCCCACAAGATAATAACTTGTTCCCAAAAGATAATAACTTGTTAGCACAAGATAATTAATTTACACACACAAGATAACAGCTTGTCCCCACGAGATATTACTTGTTCCCAAAAGACAATAACTAGTTCCTTAAAGATAAAAACTTGTTCCCAAAAGATAATAATCTGTTTCCACAAGATAACTTGTGCTCACAAGATATTACTTGTTCCTACAAGATGATAACTTGTTCCCACAAGACAATACCTTGTTCCCAAAAGATAACAACCTGTTTCCAAAAGATAATAACTTGTTCCCAAAAGATGATAACTTGTCCCCAAAAGATAATAACCTGTTCCCACAAGATGATAACTTGTTCCCAAAAGATGATAACTTGTCCCCAAAAGATAATAACTTGTTCCCACAAGATGATAACTTGTTCCCAAAAGATGATAACCTGTTTTCAAAAGATAATAACCTGTTCCCACAAGATAATAACTTGTTCCCAAAAGATGATAACTTGTCCCCAAAAGATAATAACTTGTTCCCACAAGATGATAACTTGTTCACAAAAGATGATAACCTGTTCCCACAAGATGATAACTTGTTCCCAAAAGATAATAACTTGTTTCCAAAAGATAAGAACTTTTTTCCCACAAGATGATAACTGGTATACATAAGATAAAAACAAACCACCTTTCAGCACTTTAGGGGCTCTGTACTAACCTTCGTCCCTAATTAGCTAATTTTGGCTCCAACTAACAAATGTTTTTACTCTGCAGAACATTTTCTTGATTCATTTATTTAAAAATAAATAGATAGTCTTGTCTTTAAAATGTCAGAAAATCCACTAATCTTTTAACAGACTTTTTGTTTTGGCTCCAGTCCAAATCACATTATTAAGCCAAAAGTGAGTGCACCTGTAAAATACAGAAACAAGACTTTGTAATAAACCAGAATCCTTTAAGGCAGAGCACATGGCAGTCAGACTCATGATGATGAAGCAAAGATAGCAATGCTAAGGTTTGCCTGGTTGTGATTTGGGTCATGGTTTCCAGCTGTGGAAATGGCTCACCTGTTTGAGATGGGAACTGTGATTTGGGAGAAACAAAATCACACACACATGTGGCCGGTTCATGTGAGCTGCTGCAGTGAGCTCGTCATCGTCATCATAAACCTCCTTGGAACCGCAAACCACTCTATCAAATTGCAGCAGCAAATAATCTGACTTTAATCGCTTTACTCCTCCAAACTTGTACATTATTGCATTACGTTATTAGATTGTTGGTTTGTCTGTTTGTGTTTTTTAGTGTTTGTCTTCCTTTTATACAGTTCCCTCGGGGTCAAACAAATTCCATTTCATCTTTGAATTAATATGAGGATGTTGCACACTTTTTAAAGTTTATAAGCCAACATCGCATGTCAAGCTTTAACAACTTGGACATGGGCTGCTACATGCAACTTAATTTTAAGGTCCCAGATGGGTCAGCAGGCCCAGTAGCTAAGTCTGTATTTTCTTTCCGTGACTGACTTGATGTTGGCCTGTTTTCTGCAAATAGCACACAAAAATGCAGCAGCTGCAATTCTCTTCATTGTGGGATTTGTTGTAACTTTGCTTCTCAACTGCAGCTTTTTGCAGTCGTTTTTGTCAAACCTATAGAGGTCTTTCATCAACTAGTATCATTAACAAGAGTGGCAAGAGGCTGGGAGTCATTTTGGATGGATCAGTGCTTGAGTTGCATCACTTGTAATTTGTGTTGGGGCCGAATGAGCACGCCAAGCAATATGTGACTGGGGTTTGTGCTGACTTTAATTGAACTATCGTCTCGGGGTCAATCTGATAGAGCGCCAGCCTCCTTTCCCCTGGCTTATTCCCCGTCGTTCCGGTGATGGCTATCATGCCAGATTGAGACCAAAGGGGGATATTTCTCCTGACCAGGCTGCCGTCCTAATCCTCAGTGCCCAGATTACCGCTCCATCCCCTCCCTGCAGAATGACCGGCTGGCAGACAGACAGAAATGTGAACCAGAGCTGAGGATAAAGACAGAGAGGGAAAGAAAGGAGGGAAGCCTGGCGTCTCCTTCTACAATATACATTTGTCTAACACATTGCTGCCGATGTGTCTCACCATTTGTCAGTCTGCCTTTCTTTTAGTCCATCTGTTGCTCGCTAAGGATTGATTCTAGCTTCCAAAGCATTGTCAGAAAATCCTTTACTCTTACCATTTTTATCTTCGTGCAAATTACAAAATGATTTCTGGAGTTGTTTCAAGATGTAGAAGGGAAGTGATTATTTCTGTGCACAGTACCGTAAGTGGTGTAGCTGTTTGCCTGGAGGGTCTTTAAAAGTTTGCCAAACCAGCACTGAACCGAACTGACAGAAGATGTTCTCATTCCTTTTCTCTAAACTACCTCTATCTGACAGCAGAATTGCCCATCTTCTCCTTTTAAAGCCTTCCCTGATTTCCGTCAGTCTCCGTCTCTGTCTCCGGCCCTCCATCCCCACATCCTTTCTGTTTCACAGAGCGCTGACCTTCTGCTCGAGGCCCGAAGCCTTATTGTCCAATTCATCTGCTCTCCAATCTCTCCCCGTCTCTCGCCATTGTGGTTATTGTTCTTTCTCTCACTTTCTCCTCCTCGCTCCTGCCTTCGCCATCATCCTGGGACTCTGATTTATAAGCTTGCAGCGAAGGCCTGGCTGATCCCCCTTCCCCCTCCTCCTCCAGCAGAAGACAGAGCGGTGGATAGATAGCAGTGGAGAGGCTGAGAGGCAGGAAGGAGAAGAGGGAGCGATTGGCGAGGATATGATTTGCCAGCCAAAAGAGGATGACACAAAGAATTTGAATGTCAGCGAGCAGTTGGCACAGATTTGCCTACCTATGCCTCAAGCAAAGAGGAAGTTGGTTTATCTCTCTGAATAAGCGACAGGGAGAGGCCAGAGGGTAGGCAGATAAGGTCAAAATGAAACTGGGCACCCAGAAAGTGAGTTAATTAAAAGATAGCACTCATGCACACGACTTTTTAAAGATTGTTTGAAAACTTTCTGCTCTCACTTTGCCTTGGGTTTAACTATTAATGAGCAGGATGGGATTTGATCTGTTGGCCCGTTAGCGCTGCTCACTCACAGATGGCAGTGTGGGAATCGAGCGGCAAACCTCTAAATAACCCTGTGTGGTGCAGATGGCCCGGTGTCAAGACTGATGGCCCCCAGTGTTAAGTTGCCATGTGTTGGAGCTGAGGAGGGCTGGGGGCAAGTGGGGATTGTACACACGACACTGTGAGTGTGTGTGTGTGTAAGCATGTGAGGGATTTACTGATTTCCTCACCGCCACAGCTTGCGGCTCATCATGTTGGCCTGGGAAGGATGTGAACTTTGTAGGTGTATGTTTGACATGGATGAAGGGTAAGCTGGTCTGTGCATGTTATCTTTTTACCCTCATTTGACTGCAGTAAATGGCTGAGCCTCCAAGCAGTGTTAATTTTGTTAAAACTATGACTAAGTATGTACAACAAAAACCTTTTTTTCCATGACTAAATTGAGACGATGACAAGACGATGACGAGATGATGACAAGAGGATTACAAGACAGCACCAACATCATTAAACACTAACTGTGACTATATAAACATGCAATATTGTTGATGAAAAAAGACACAATCTAAAAGTAGTCTAAACTATATTAATTCATTTAATTTATGACAAAAAGACGAAATATTGTAGATTGTTTTTTTTCAATACCATGTCCTGAGCCGCACGCACCATATATAATATGGATAATACTGGCTGCACACAATGAGCACAGTTAGTAGGACTTACTGTAACTTACTCAAGTTAACTATGACAGCAGGGCTTGGGAAAAACAGGTAATATTTAGGCTCATTTAGGATTTATCCTTAAACTGATACCATCAGACCACTGGAGTAAGCACTTTCTACAAACCTGCAGTCTAAGTCATTCAACAAGTGTTTTTTATAACATAAGGTGAAAATTGTATGTGTAGTAAGTTTGACTAAAATGACCGAAATATTGGTTTTGGCTTGACTAGACTGACTTAAATGTTGAGTATAATCTAATGACTAACAAAGACTAGAGGCTCAGACAAACCAAACCGACATTATGGAACTTGTGGTGTCGAAGCTCAACTGTTAGGTCGCCTCACATTGCCCATGTCTCGGCCAAAACATTGCCGATGATATTGTAGGGTTGGCTATTGGTACTTTCACATTTACACATGAGAATTTCTGGAAAAATAATCATCAGTAATGTGTATATAGTGAATAACCACATACCAGACGTCTCAAGAACTTTTGGCGAATGTTGCATCGTCTCACGTCGTCAGTGTCTTTGCCCAGAACGGTTGCACTTGAAAACAGCGCAAAAGACCACAGCCATTGTCCATCCAGCATGTACATTCTGTGCCTGCATGAGAGGAAATAACTCTTCACACCAGCAGGTGGCGGTAGTCTTTATTTGTTTTTTCAAACAGGGGAACTGGAAGAATGTCAGGCAGAATACAAAACGCTAGTTAGCCAGTTACTGCTGCTCACATCACCAACACAACCTGATGCTGAAAGAACAAATGATATTTATTGTGCGCGAGCAAACAGTAACACAAACAAGTACAAACCATTTCTGCTAAAGAATTCAATGACTAAAAAAATAATCCAAAAAACAACCAACAAGGGATGACAATTGCCAAAGATGCAGGATTCATGGCAAAAACTAGAGCAACAGACGCTCACTGCCGGCCTTGCACTGACCGATAGCCGACTGTTGGCTCGGTGTGTCAGAGCCCTGAAACAGTTTTCATTGACTAAAACTATACTAAAATAGTTGGGGGTTTTTTTTAACTAAGATCAGACCAAAATGCCCAGGCTTTTAGTCAGTTAAAACTTGACAGAAAAAAAACAGGATGACTGAATATATTAAAGATTTACAAGGACATTTGATACAGAACTAACACTAAATAAAATAATATAGCTGATGAAATTAACATGACCTCCAAGAACCCATCAGTGCACTGTTTCCACTATATTCATGCAAAGACTAAATAGATTTATTCTATAGATATTAGGCGCCATCACACACTTGAATGCGCATTTGAAGCATATATTATTGAGCAATCTGAGGCTTTATATCAGTTTTTAAGAATACATAATAACCTTTTAGCAAAGCCTATTTTCAGTGGTAGTAGAGAAGAACTCCCGAGAACGTAACAGATTCAGAACCATTAGCTCATGGCAGCTTTTCACAGCTTTAACTCTGATATGGTTCCAATAAAGCTGTATGAGTTATATGTCAGTTTGCAGTTCATGACTTTACAGGACGTAGATAATGCATTCCAGGTCATGAACTCTGGCACTGTATTATATTTCTCTTTGCTCGTCACACTCTTTGTTTGTCTTACAAATAGACCTTTGATATTAATTAAAGTTTTGGATTTATTTTGTGGTGACACTGATAAAAATTTGCTGGAAATGCTGATTAAAAACACCTTGCCTATTTTCATTGTTTGTCTTGACTGACAGAAAAGGACTTTGACCTCGTGCAGTTATTACCTACAGTGTAGTTTGATTACTTGTCTGGTTAATGGCTTTGATATGAATCTTTATGTTAGGATGATTATCACAAATGTACAGTTTAATCCAATCCAAAGTCCCTGCAGTAAAATTTGTTAATAAATATTATGAATTTTGCACCCGTCCCATCATCCAACAGCCCCTACACGCTACCCTATGGAGGCTGTACAAAATAATAAATGCACTGTGAAATGTGTAATAACGAGAGAACACTGTCTTCTTCTTCTGCCAAGTGTAGAAATACAGTCCAATTGTATAAATGAAATTTGATAAAAGCTAATAAAGTTCATCTTTCCATCGATGCACCAGATGCGTGCTTGCTAAATCGATCCAAAGATCTGAGTTTTCAGCTTCAAATTTATCTAAGTCGATGGCCCCCATCAGCTATTCTCATATTGGAAGAGGACTTTATGCCCCTGGCTGCTCGGAGAGAATCAAGTCTGGAGGAAAAAATATGCTATCCATCTCACAAAACAACATTTGTTTGCCTGCCAGAGCCTTCAAAACCATTAACAAGATTAGGGAGCACACAATGGCAACAGTCCCTCTCCTCCCTCCCTCTGTCTACTTCTCCCCCCCCCCTCCAGTATTCCCTCCCATTTTGTTCTAGCTCATTTGCCAGTACAATGCAGACATTCAGTGGTTTGTCTGCACCTCCTTTCCTAAGGGAACCTCAGCACAAAACCTCCTTATGCAGGCAGACAGCAGTGGCACACACACACTCACGCAGAAGCACGAACCAACACAGAAATTAACACAAAAATTAATACATTCATGCCAAAGGGGGACTTTCTCTGTCACACATGTTTGCTCACACACACTCCCCTTGCCTCCAGCCAGCCTGCTCACTATGTGCTGCACCAAAATGAATCAACAGAGGGTTATATAAACACTATACTGTCCACGAAAAAAAAGCCAGCATGGGCACAGAGATGTACACTCTTCCCATAAATGGTGTTGCACAGGGCAGTTGAGTGGGTGTGTGTGTGTGCTTGTGCATGAACATCAGAAACAGAGGGTGTATTGGATTGCTCCAGGCCTGTTGTTTGAGGCAATTTATTCCTCAAAAGCTATTGATTTTTGATGTCCATCACTTTTTTGCTTTGTTTTTCCAGCATTTTTCAGCAAGATCTCTTTTGAACACTAGAAAACAGCCAGTAGGAAATAAACACAGAGGCATTGAGCACGATGCTAGCGCTGCCACGGTTAAGAGTTTGATTATAGGAACACAGAAATGAAACCCAAAATGGAATTGGGAGAGGAAAATTTGCTCCTACCCTCCTTTTGCTAACGCCTCATCTTTGGCTCTCCTCTGCTTCTCTCTCCCCGCTCCTCTCATCTTAAACCAGCTCACCTCATCTTACTTTTCATCTCGCACGCTAATCTCCTCTCCTCTCCCGCCTCCCCCCCCCTCTATCTGAGTAATGAAATTTAATTGCACTCGTCTTGCATTTTTCAGCGCAAGTGCTCAAGGAGTTTAACATGAGTGGTATATCTCATTAAATCTCTCTCTGTTTCTCTCTCGCCTGTCTCCCCCCCACCCCTAGGTGCCTACAGATGTTTCCATGGGTCTGTTGGCAGAGCCCCAGGTGGCCATGTTTTGCGGTAAACTCAACATGCACATCAATGTGCAGAGCGGCAAGTGGGAGCCAGACCCCTCGGGTACCAAGAGCTGCATCAGCACCAAGGAGGGCATCCTGCAGTACTGCCAGGAGGTAAAGTGTGGGGAGAGTGTGGGTGTTAGTCTGAGCTGTAAACCAAGCAAGAACCTCTGTGCCGGCGAGTTGTGGCTTGAGGCATTATGTTTTCGTGTTGACCTCCAATCCTGCTCATTCTCGTGTACAAGAAATCTCAAAAACACCTTGAGGGAATTTCCTCAAATTTGGCACAAACGTCCAGTTTGAGTCAAGGATGAACTGATGACAATTTGGTGGTCAAAGATAAAAGGTCAAGGTTATTGTGACCTCATTTGTCGCATTCTTGTGAACATGGCATCTCATCTTGAGGAGACTACTTCAAATTTGGCACAAATGTCCACCTTGAGTTAAGGATGAACTGATTAGATTGGTGGTCAAAGGTCAAGGTCACTGTGACCTAGCACCTGTCTCATTCTAGTTAACCTGATGAGTCAGGTACACCTTCAGGAAATTTCCTCAAATTTTAAACAAGCGTTCACTTGGATTCAAGAATGAACTTATCAGAATTTGGTAGTTGAAGCTCAAAGGTCACTGTGAGCTCACAAAACATCTTGAGCCTTTACTCAAGAATTCAAACACTTATTATGACAAATTTCACAGATGTCTAAAAGGATAAAATGAGGAAGTGCTGACATTTTATATCCAAAAGTCAAAGGTCAGCATCACTGTGACATCATAATGTTCTGCAAAAACACTTTTCTGCATCATACCTCAGAAACACACCTTGAAACTGTGCTCAGATCATCTGTGCTGTCGGGGGAAGATGTGTGTGAAGCATCCATGTTTTCACAGACGTGGATGTAATGTAACTTGCATGGTTTGTGGAGAATTAAAACCACAAGGCTGTAATTGTAGTTCATATGTACAACTGTGTATTTCCCCCGCGGAATCAATTAAGTCTGATAATACATGATCATATTAATCTACTCATTAAAGCTGATATGAATCTTTATTGTATGCATTGTAGTAAAAACCCTAAAGGGGTATGGAAAAGGCGACAGATACAGATCCAGAATGTCAGGATAGTATGAAAAAATAATACTAGTGTGACGGTAAAATTTATTTTTGGTAGCAGCAGGGTTAAAGAGGTCGTTTCCTCCCAGGCCATTTGTAATCATCATTTTCAGTACCTGTCATGCCTTGAAAATGGCTCTCATTTGGCCACGTACGCTATGATATATGGAATACTTAAACCATAATTACCCAGTGTTTATTTTGTTTGGAGTGAGCAATAAGCCTAGATGATAAATTTTTATAGTCGTGACATTTCAGTTGGGTTTTTGCCTCGAATAATTTACTTTTTAGCCGTTAAGACGACTCTCTTAGAGCAAATTAGAATGATTGAGCAGGAAGCAGTGCAGAATACTTTTGGGGACTTCACGACAAGCAAGATTGAGTCGCCTCATTTTTAGTTTTCTTGGTGATTTACAGTTTTATTTTAGTATTTTTTGGGAAACGATGATGAAATTAGATGGCACCAATAAAATGCCTGAAAATATGAGTTACAGTTCTCTTTATAATCAAAACTAACTCAAAACACAAAGTATTATGGATATTAGAGGGTAGATGAGGGTATTTTGTGCCTGCTGGTCTGAGAGAATTTAAGGGCACAGAAGTCCGTCATGAGTGGGTTACAGAGACGACAAGCAGATTTGTTTTTATTCACTAAAATCCCAATTTGGCAGGATGACATGATGCCGAAACTCAGCTCAGTAAACAAGCTGCTTAAGTCCATGTGACTTTACTTTAAAAGCTCTGGGTGGCTTTTAATTAGGCAGCATAGACCAAATACAGAAATACAACATGGTGTTCTTCTGTGTTGTTGTTGACCAAAGAAGACTGTAGTCTTGTAGTTTGGGGAATATTCCAGCAGTGCATTGCAGGCTATCACTGCATAAATGCACTATGTAAGAAAAATAATAAAAGGAAGTTGTCTGATAAGCAGAGGTGATGCATAATGAGATTTATCCGAAAAGCATGTAGGACAGACTGAAAGAAGATAAGTATTCCATTGTTACCACTGATAACAAATCCAGTGATAACAGACAAATCAGCCTCAGGCTCCAGGTATAAACATTTTTAACATTTTGAACTTCAAATCTCAAAAGGAAAAATACAGATATCCAGAACATAGAATTTTCCTACCCAGAGCTGAATGGAACAGTCGACTGGCAAATGTGAGAGGAACCAAAAAGGTGATGGAATTATTATTATTTTCCTTTGCATTTGGAGAGGCATGAGAGGAGAGAAGACGGGGAGGGGGGGGTGTGTCGTGATAAAGAATGAGGGGAGATGTATTTGGAGAGGGATGACACGTCGACTAAGAATATTGTGCAGAGGCAGATGTCATGCATGGCTGAGAGGAACATAGAGGTAAACACAGCAGAGTCTGGCAAGCAGAGGCGGTGTCGGGGAACACTGCAGTAATGCAAAGATCGAAATATCTTGGAAACCAGCAAATTTCCCAAAG
The DNA here is from genome assembly GCA_019142605.1 of Cephalopholis sonnerati. NCBI lineage: Eukaryota > Metazoa > Chordata > Actinopteri > Perciformes > Serranidae > Cephalopholis > Cephalopholis sonnerati. Next base: position 18,313,070 of record JAGQAX010000024.1, read on the forward strand.
TAAGGGAGCAGAAGCAGTTAACAAAGACAGAGAATTAGCATTTAAAATAGCACCTATTCTTCTCTCTTTCAGCTTTGTCCTGATGGGGATGGGCATGAGAACACGAGTACCCAATTTAGTTGTCAGTATTTGTTTAACGTATAGAGTAATTGCTGCCCATCCTCCCACATTTGAACATGACTTTTAATGGGAAAAATATTATTTCACATTCATATTTTCACTGAGCTGTGCACAGTGTTTTGCTGCGTTGAGGGGCTCCTTGCACTGCTGTCTCTCTGTCTGTTTATCATGAGACACAGGACTACTACTGCAAGAGTGTGAGCTCTGCACTGGGGAACAGATGGTGGGAGTCCACCTGCATACACACAGTGACAGGGCTAACTGTTAGCATTACACAGCTGATGTTACCTAATAGTTCTTAATGTATTATTATAGATCCCACTGTCATTCAGCACTGTGTCTGACCTATGTAACTGCAGCAACAGAAAGTTTGCTAATTTTTCTTATGTTAACGTATGGTAATTATAACAAATTGAAGCCTTCAATAAATTAATCTCAGTTTGCACTTGTTGTTGGCCTATTTACATTCATAGATTTTTTAATTGCCAGTACTCTATTCTAGTGCTAGAATATGAAAGTTACTTAAAATGCCCATTTCTAGTTATGATGTCTTGTAATGTATACTACTGTGTGTAAGGGCCCAGTACCATCAAACCAAATTCAGAGAACTAGCGGCAATGAAAGTCAACTGTTGCATCGCCCCAGGTCATCTGTGTCTCAGGCAAAACGTTGCACATGAACACACCACAAAGACTACAGCCGATGGCCAACCAGAATGTACGTTCTCGGCCTGTGTGGGAGGAAATAAGCGTCTTGATGCTAGTTAGCCAATTAGCACATTAACAACACAATCAAGTGAACAATAACACAAACCATCAGGAAACGTTTCTGCTGAAGAGCTCAACAGCTGAAGAGAAATTATCTTTCCTTATGGACAAGATTGTTTTGGTTTTACACCCTCTTGACTTTAGCTATTTGTTTACTTTCCTTACTTTCATATCTCAAAGTGTGCGCTGAGCTGAACTGCCAATCAGAGTGATTTCATTCACCAATGGGCTTCAACATGCTCAATTGGCTGAAAAAAAAAGCAGACAAGGGCTAAGGAGTGGCAGCGGTACGGAATACACCAACAAGGGTGACAGATGCTCATTGACGGCACAACATTGACCAACAGCTGGCGGTCTGCTTGGTGTGTCAGGGCCTTTTACGGTTGTGGATTGTCAAGAATGTGCCGATACAATACATATCATGATACAGGGGTTACAAATATTGCCATGTATTGCGATAATGTGAGCATGCCAATATAATACAATTTTTAAAACCCGATTTTAGGAAAGTGTCAGTTCCAGCGGTGCACTCTTTATGGCCCTGCGTGTTTCATATGCCTGTATTCTTTGTGTTTATGCTGGCGACATGTTCATCAGAGCAGAAAAGTCAATTGAAGAAAGATTACAACACTGTTATCTAGTGGTCAGGGTATAAGTGCAACATAAAATGAACCACTTCCAAAAATCTTTGCATGTAAACTATTCATCAAAAATTGATAGCATTTTTGAGAATCTGCATATCATAAAACATAATATCCTGATACTCAAATTTTCTTCCTCCCCTCCTGTGTGTGTAGGTGTACCCAGAGCTCCAGATTACCAACGTGGTGGAGGCCAACCAGCCAGTCAGCATCCAGAACTGGTGCAAGAAGGGCCGCAAGCAGTGTCGCAGTCACATGCATATCGTGGTGCCCTACCGCTGCCTGGGTAAATCCCATATCTGTTTTTACTGATTCACAGTTTCCAGTGCTTTCAGTGTGTGAAAGCATTTCTAGAAACAAAGAAAAGATCACTATCTTGCTCTGGTTACTACAAGACAAAAGTTACCATAGCAACTGAGGGGTTAGAGTCAGCTGTGCTTTATGGGAGTCATCAGTGTTGAAAATGTGTCTTCAGCTGCCCATTGTGTATGAATAATGAATATGCATATTGTTTTTGCTGCAGTGGGAGAGTTTGTGAGCGACGCCCTGCTCGTTCCTGACAAGTGCAAGTTCCTGCACCAGGAGCGCATGGACCAGTGTGAGAGCCACTTGCACTGGCACACTGTAGCCAAGGAGGTGAGTACACACACATGAACACACACTACTGTAACGAGCAGGAGCAGTTACTGATCTGTTCTTTATCTGCGTGTGTCATCGTACTTTGTGCCTGTAGTCCTGTGGAGACCGCACCATGAATCTCCACGACTACGGGATGCTGTTGCCGTGCGGCATCGACCGTTTCAGAGGAGTGGAGTTTGTGTGCTGCCCCGCAGAGGCGGAGCGTGACGCCGACAGCGCTGAGCAGGACGCTGATGATTCCGATGTCTGGTGGGGTGGAGCGGAGACTGATTACTCTGACACCAGGTACACACACACACATACACAGATAAATGAGGGCAAGGCAGCAGCAGAGTAATACATCAGCGCTCAAGATGATCAGAGATACTGCCACTTTCACTTTTAATATTGCTATGAGGATAAATTTCTCTCCTTGGAAGGAAACTGCTGGTTAGTTATAATTTAGAGTATTTGTCCTTCTATCCTTCACATTCATGCGCCTTGTCTTCATTTCCTCATCACCTCCTTCCCCATAATTGTTCTCTCCATATGTCCTCTTGCTCTGTTCCTCCCTACCTTCATTTTTCTCCTTTCCCTCCCTCCCCTCTCTCCCTTTTCCTCTCCATCCCTCCTTCCCTCCCAGTATGGTGCGGGAGCCAGAGCCAGCAGAGCAGCAAGAGGAAACCAGGCCATCTGTGGTCGAGGAGGACGAGGAAGAGGAGGAGGTAGCGGAGGAAAATGACGAGGAAGAGGAGGAGGAAGAGGACGTGCTGGACAACGACCAGGACGGAGACGGAGAGGAGGACGAAGAGGTGGTGGAGGAAGAGGAGGAGGAGGAAGAGGAGGATGGAGACGATGACATCGTAGGACACTCTGGACGACAACGATGACGCCGACGAGCCCACTACCAACGTTGCCATGACGACAACCACCACGACCACCACCACTGAGTCTGTGGAAGAGGTTGTCAGGGGTGAGGAGCATTTCTTACGTGGGCGTTTTTCATTATCAGGAAGGTCCTTGAAAAGCCTTGGAGATATCTTCAGAATTAAGGCTGCATAAGAAATGCTTACATCTTAAATACAGTAATCAGATGACAGGTTTCCTCTCATTTAGATTAATGTGGAACAAGCTTGGCAATACAACATACAAAACGTGTTTATCTCTCCATTTTTTATGCTTTGCTAAACACAATTGAACTTCATGTTCCTAAACAATTAATTTCCTGCTGTCATTTTTTCTTATTGTGCTCATTTATCACATTAGAGCTTTCATTAGCTGCGTTCCATTAGAATCAGAACTGCTTGTTCCAGCTTTGTTTCTTTATTTTAGTATTAAATTGGTCTTCAAGTCAATTCCAAGTAGCATTAATAATGCTTAAACCTGGCTTTCTTCACATGCTACTGACATCAAGTCTTTTATTTTAATATGTCCTTGAATTTAAGTAGAGGTAGAGAACATACTTGTCATCTTTCAAAGAACTTGACAACACTATGACGCACTTACATGGTGAGCTGAGACTTCTGTGGCACTGCTTTGTGAATGATAAGTGTGTATATGTGTCCTCCAAGATGTGTGCTGGGCCAATGCAGAGACTGGTCCATGCCGGGCCATGCTGCCCCGCTGGTACTTTGACCGCCAGGAGGGCCGCTGTGCTCAGTTTATCTACGGCGGCTGCGGAGGCAACAGGAATAACTTTGACTCTGAGGAGTACTGCCTGTCTGTCTGCAGCAGCGTCAGTAAGTCCTGCCCGACAGCAGCTAACCCCGACCAGCAGCTCACTGGTCTGAGCGCCAGTTGTTTGTCTCTAACCCTCGATTTTACACACTGTTCCTCGCTTGGTGTGCTTCTCTTCTAGATGTAGCCTACCTGTCGGCTTCATTCCTGGCTAACCTTTTCCTCACCGTCTGTGTGTGTAAATAAATGTAAAATATCAATGTGTTTGCACTAAAAACAGACTTTACCTTTCCTGTAATCCCCTGTGGATTCTTAAAGCCACCAACCTGATCGTGTGTAGCTCACTTTTCTCTTTACTTAAACACTTCTTTCAAAGTGTAAGGTGTTTTGTGAAGCATTTACTTTAAGCCACCTTGGCCCTTGTTCTGTTTCGAAAGCTGTTAAGAGCTGAAGAGGTGTTTCAGCAGTTATATGCAAACTATAGCAAGAAAAAGAAGTCCTGTATGGCTTTTCTGAATCCTCAGTGAAGAGGTTTAGTATTTCAGAATACCAGATGAAGTTGCATTTATTGATATCTTTTAGAATTAAAGGGTCAGTTTGTATGTTTCAACCTAGACTCTATTTTACTATCTTTTTGTGTCTCTAAGTGACTAATGGAAACAGCCATTTTTGAATTTGGTCTAGTGTTAAGCAAGACCACTGCAGCCAGCAGCCACAAAACAGGCTGCAGTGTAATGTCAATGGGCAATTGTGCATCCTCAATACACCAATGAAAGTGCTTGTTTTTGACACTGACCAGCTCAGACTGTTATCTTAAATGTCTAACAACATTATGGAAAGGATTCCTATGGAGGTAGACCTTTATTTAAGAGTAATATCTTTTTTATTTAACCAGGAAAAGCCCACCTAACCCACCAGACTCAATTTAAATAAACAGTCATTTTATCATTGTAAAACACATGTCAAGTAATCAATGTCAGGCCAGATGACTCTGGACCTCGCCCCCGATGCATAGGTCAATACTCATCTTCTTCTCTTAAATGTATCTTGAAATCAAGAGGATAGTACTCAAAAAGTCACTGGAAACACTTAGAATCAGGTGCAATTGAGTTTAATGTGTTCACATGCAACAACACATACAACTCGTGAGTCAGGCTCTGGAACCGGACTGAAAATTCACTTTCGGTGCTCTCTCTTTTATGCTCGTGGAGACTCTGCTGAGTCTCCCCCTCTTTTCCTTAAGCCTTCCCTCCTAACCCAGAACCTAACGGTGTATTGTCCAGGCATGTTTGGACATTGACTCTCTTACATAATGGTGTAATGCCCTGGAGAAGTTTGATCATGCAAAGTCATGTTCCAACTTGTTCCTCCAGTATGTTCGGGTAAAGTCATAGTGTGACTTATCCTTCTAATATGTCCGGCCCAATCCTACTCTATTTTTTAAAAACATTTAATCACACAAATGCCCCAACATGTTTCTCAATTCTGTAACAATTTCAAAAATTGCCGCCTGTATTATTCACTTACACACAACACTGTGGGGGAAAATGGTCCAAGTTAAAAATGACTGAGGTTACCCTTTAAGCAGTGAAACATGCTGCCAAGTAACGCTTACACACATAGAATTCATTTTCATGGACAATTAGCTTTAGAGGTGGAATGACATTCTGTAGATTTTTCCTTAAATTGCTATAGTTAGTGTTGTTGCCCCATACAGCATCAATGATAACTACTGTAATTCCTATGATTACAGTCGTTTCACTGGCATCATCTTATATATTACTTTAACAGGAACATGAGCTGTAAAATCATCCAGGCAGGAATTATTTAGCAATAATCCTCCCCTCGCCGCACATTACCCCTTACATCTCTGACACGTTGCAGGCTTGCTTACATTATTCCATCCTTGCCACTGAGGAAATAGGCACTGGTTAATTCATTACATTCACTTAAATCGGATGTCAAATTACCCTGCTGCAATTTTGAAAACGTGAAACGTTTCTTAGGTAGCAGTAAGGAAAAACTCATCAATACATCATTACACACTCTCAGAGCATACCTGCCTTCCATATCACATTGGGATGATTGATGATCAGGGGCAATGCTGGAAATAAGGAAGATTGCTTGATGGTTTTCATACATTGTTACGATGTTTGGCTATCAGAATTCCTTAATAACAAAGGCTTTAAAAGACAGAGTATTTCTCGCCACTTCCTGTTGAGCCAGACGTGATCATTCAGTCACAAAGTGAACTGATTGGATTTCAAATAGTTGCTCAGTCTTGGATTGCAAACCTATTTTTCATCTGGCTATTTTTCATTGCCAGGAGACTGTGTGTGTGTGTGTGTGTGTGTGTGTGTGTGTGTGTGTGTGTGTGTGTGTGTGTGTGTGTGTGTGTGTGTGTCTGTCTGTCTGCAGAGAGGGGTTGTGTGTTATAGATGGGAAGCGGAAGGCGGTTTAAGTGTTTGGCTCTGATGCTGATTCCAGTGTTGTGTAAGGTTCAGTGACCTTGCTTGATATGTGTGTGTATGTGTGCGTCTCAGTCACACAGTGCATGATCTGCCCTGCAGCAAAATGGAGTCGTGCTATCTCCATCTCCCTATATTTTGATCTAATTTTATCCACTTTGTGTGTGTGTGTGTGTGTGTGTGCGTGTGTATGTGTGTGCGTTGTTTGGGCAACGTGTGCGTGTGCATTTGTGTGTTATGGTGTGGGATTTCTGCTCTGCTGAGTATAGTGGAGGTGAGAAAGTGCTGCAGTGTCTTATTTCCCCCACGGCAGCACACAAACCCACAGACACACACACCACTTGCATGGGTGGTCCATTAACAGTCAGTGTCAGTGCAACCAGTATTTAGTCAGATTGCAGCTTTTTATAAATAAAGCATGTGATATTTGCAGTAATAATCCAAGTAATTATCATACAGCGAATGTCACTTTTGTCTTTATTTTCCGAGCGTTTGTTCAGTTAATGAAAGCTTTCACTGTTTCTAAAGGCTGTGATTTGGAAAGTCATGCAGCACTTAGGAGCACTCTCTATTTTGGTCAACAACAAGAGCCGTTTGCCTCCGAAAAAACCAAAGCTTTGCCCAGATTCATTCCCTTGTTTAGTCTTTTGCTGTTCCCAACACAATTAACACTGTAATGAATTGATATATCAGATAACTGTGATCATGATCTACCATCGCTTTGCAGCATCACTGACAGGTGTAGTGTCTTATAACAAGTGGTGGAATGTAGCTAAGTACATTTACTCAGGCACCGTTTATGTACGGTTTTGAGGTATTTGTACTATACTTGAGTACTTCCATTGAAAGCTACTTTATACCTAAACTACTTACACATACTGCACCTAACGTACAGTCATCCCATTCTTGTAAGTGTAATATCTCAAAAACACCTTGAGGGGATTTCCTAAAATTTGGCACAAACGTCCACCTGGACTCAATGATAAAACTATTAGATTTAAATGGTCATAGGTTAAAGGTCAAGGTCGCTGTGACCTTACATCTGTCTCATTTTCGCGAACACAATATCTCAAGAAAACCTTGAGGAAATTTCCTCAAATTTGGCACAAACATCCATCTAGACTCAACAATGAACTGATTAGAATTTCGGTAGTCGAATTCTAGTGGGACATTTACAACGAGGTCCTTTTACAGAAAAAAAATTGTATGATATGGTACAGTACTATACTAGCAGTATAAAAAGTAATTGTGACAAACTACCTAAAATGCTCTGATGTATAATGGTGTAAAAACAGAGTATTATATTCTATCATAATACAAGACTTTGTAAGAAGCTTCTGCATATCTTCTGATATGTGCTTTTGATACTTAAATTACAGTAAGTCAGTAATGCAGGACTTTTACTTTGTATTTTTAGATCATGGTATTTTTAAGTTTTACTTAAGTAAAGGATCTAGATACTTCATCACCACTGCTCAGAACTGTAATTTGCAAATCCATCAAAAACTTGGGTCACATGACTTGGACTCGAGTCAGACTTAAGTAACAAATTTGATGAGTTAAGACTTGACAAAACCAAAAAAAGACTTGCAACTTAACTCCGATGTAAACACCAGTGACTCCATTCATTCAGACATGAGCCTTTTGACTTGAAAACACTTGATACCTTCCCCAAAGCCCAGAGATTAACTAACATTAACACTCTTCATTACTGTCAAGTTGACTCCCCAGTTCCACTTTGTTTAAACCAAACTGCATCCAGTCAAGTTGCAGGAGAGAAACATGAAGAATTTTATTCATTCATTAACATAGAAAAAAAATCTAGTTTCCATTAGAAGTACTTTCTACCAAAATAGATACTTGACTTGATACATTACTGTTGACAGTGTGTGATGTGGATTATCCAGAGTAACAAGGACCCAAGTTGTAGTCAGTTGAGCTAATTCTGAAAGTAGATGTCGCTGTTGAACAGTACTGTGAGCACCACAAACTGAAGTCTGTTCACCTCCATTTCTAAACCTGGGGAAATTATCTGCATGATACCAGTATAGGTAGGTGAGAAAACGTCATTTGGGCAGACTGATCCTTTAAATGATTTTGAAGAACGAAAGCCAGCAAAACACTTGGCTCAGGTCAAAGTAAAATCTCAAATCTGTTGTTTTTGTTTCTGGTGCAGTCATGCGCTCTCCTCAGACATAACCAATTTCACATGAGGTGCGACCTTCACGCTCCCACACACACACATTCACACACGTACCTCCAACCTCTTTTAAAAGCAAACTTGTGAAAGATAATCAACTCTCCACTGATTAAATCCAGCTTTCACGCAATATGTGGTCCATTTATATTTCTTGCTAGTACGTCGACCAAACTGCAGTCTGTGCTTTCAAGCCCCCAGGTGATATTCCAGCATCAGTGTTTTGGCATGAGCGCTGCATCACACTCTGAAAGAAGTTATATAAATGAGAGAGGGGTTTTGTTTCTCTCCTACAAAAGAGTACGGGTCATCTGAGGCGCTCACTTGTTTGCTTTCGTAGGATGCTGGCTTCCAGCTACTATCTTGTTTTCTTTCTCTCCCAATCTCACACTAACCCTATTAACCCATTTCAGGCTCTGTGTTTTGTGTTTGTGTGTGCTGAGGGAACACCGCCAGTCCCCAGATCAACCAAATAAAAGTGTGCAATTAAAAAGATGCTTCACTGAAAGTCTTTTCACCCTCTCGCGTTCTTGTTTCTCTCTCTCTCTACTTTCATTTTATGCAGTGCCCACAGCCACACCCAGCTCTCCTGACGCAGTGGACCACTACCTGGAGACGCCTGCTGATGAAAACGAACATGCCCACTTCCAGAAGGCCAAAGAGAGCCTGGAGGCCAAACACCGTGAGAGGATGTCCCAGGTATTCACAGACAGGGAAGACGCAAAGGGAATAAATACCTTTTTACTTAACTCAGTAGACTGAAACCTGATCAGCAGTCCCTGCATACACGTGAATGAGTATTGGTAGCTAAGCAGGGAGAACGCAGCAGGATTTTCTTTGTAGCAGGGAGAGGCAAAGATTTTTCTATGAATAGAAAATGGAGTTAGAAAAGGTGTGGCAAGTAAAAACGAATAGGTGCGTTTTATTAATCCCCCCCGGGTAGGCTGACCGAGCCAATTCAACTTTAATTGTATTCTTTAATCAACCAGCTCGCGCTCCGGCAGGGAGCCAGATGGTCCACAGCAATGCCACAGTTTTAAAGCTCCAGACAAGAACACTAAAGACAACCTTGTGCCTCTAAAAGCATTGTTTGTCTTCTTTTTTTTGCCAGTTTGTTCACCGCTCTACATAGTTTGTTTTGTGTGGGTAGCTTCAGGCGCAGCATCACCCGATTTCACACAGTTGACTTCATCCTTACAGATACTGTGAGGTCACGTCTTTGGTAAAGTTCTGCCATGAATTAAAGACTCCTGTGAGTCAGAGAGGATGACCGAAACGGGAACAGAAACTGTTGATGTGGGACTTTTAGTGTCTTCATCATACTGCACTTTGACCTAACACATAAATCCTCCTGTGCTTTAAAAAGCAGAACCTCCCTTATTTCAACATTCTCAATCTGAAGGGATTATTAACATAGACCGGAAGGATGTGGTATTTACCCTCTGCAGCCCAGATGTTATCTTTTCATAGCCGTGTAAAATGTCGAGTTTTCTTCTATTTAGACAGCCGTGAAAAGAGCAGATCCACGCAACAAAGAGCAACAAGATGTTTCACTCAGGTGTAAAATCAAACTGTGACAGAACATGGAAAGATAAAGTGGATTGACAAGTTACATTAACCTTTTTATGCTCTCGTGCTGGCAATAGACGTGGCTGCAGGCATTATGTTTTTGGGTTGTCCTACCACCTATCTCTCCACCCGTACATCCATTCTTGTGAATGCGGTATCTCCGGAACACCTGGAGGGAATTTCTTTAAATTTGGCACAAACGTCCACCTGGACTCAAGGATGAAGTATTTAGAATTTGGTGTCAAAGGTCAAGATGACTGTGACCTAATAAAACTCATTTTGTCCCCATAACTCTGACTCATTGTAGTTTGCCTTTAATGCCTCCATGCTGGTGATAGCCGTGGCCAGAGGCATTATGTGTTCAGTTTGTCTGTCCGTATGTCCCATTCTTGTGAACTCAATATCGAGAACGCCTTGAGGGAATTTCTTCAGATCTGGAACAAACATCCACTGGGACTTAAGAATAAAGTTATGAGAATTAGGAGAGAGGTACTGACCCATGCAAGGGAGTTCAAGTGGGCGAGTGAGGGTAGAATGAAGCATGAGATGGATCGGTGGTTTGGTGCGGCATCTGCTGTGATGCGGGCGCCAGACTGTGGAGAAGTAGGAACTGAGTTGGAAGGCAGAGCTTTCGATTCTCACCTGTGGTCATGAGCTCTGGGTAGTGACTGAAAGAATGAGGTCACGGATGCAAGCAGCCGAAATGAGTTTCCTCAGAAGGGTGGCTGGGCTCAGCCTTAGAGATAGGGTGAGGAGCTCAGACAGCATAGAACCGCTGCTCCTTCGTGTCAAAAGGGGTCAGTTGAGGTGGTTCGGACATCTGATCAGGATGCCTCCTGGGTGCCTCCTGCTAGACGTGTTCCAGGCACGTCCCTCTGGTAGGAGGCTCTGAGGTAGACTCAGAACACGCTGGAAGGATTACATATCTTGTCTGTATTGGGAACACCTTGGGGTCCCACGGGAGGAGCTGGAAAGCGTTGCTGGGCAGAGGGATGTCTGGAAAACTCTGCTCAGCCTGCTGCCACCGCGACCCAGCTTCGGATAAGCAGTTGAAAATAGACGGATGGATGATTAGGATTTGTTGGTTGAAGGTCAAAGTTAAAGGTCACTGTAGCCTCACAAAACATAATTCTGGGCTTAACTTCAGAACTTATGAGCTAATTATGACAAAAATGTAAAAGTACTTTAATCACTTTCCTGGCTTTACTCAATGTCATAGCTCAAAGGCAGGAGGAGAGACACTTGTTCAGACACTGAATTGGTGAGACTCATCTTGGGTGTCCACCTTGAAACTGTAGTGATTGTATAGATCCCCTGTGCTGCCGGGGTGAAGATATGTGTGAAGCGTCCATGTTTTCACAGACATGGATATAAACTGTAAGTGCAACTAGACTGGTTTGCGGGGGCATACAACTGCGAGGTGGTAATTGTGTTTTTTCTTTACCCAGGTGATGAGAGAATGGGAGGAGGCGGAGAGGGAAGCTAAGAATCTTCCACGTGCTGACAAGAAGGCCGTCATCCAGGTAAGACAAGTACATACTGGAGATATAACATAACCACTCAACGTTTTTGGCGTCCTCTTTTATCCATGTGTTGCAATTTTGGCAGCGTTTCCAGGAGAAGGTGGAGGCACTGGAGCAGGAGGCAGCCAGCGAGAGGCAGCAGCTGGTGGAGACCCACATGGCCCGGGTGGAGGCTCTGCTCAACGACCGCCGCCGCCTGGCTCTGGAGAGCTACCTGACTGCACTGCAGCAGGACCCACCCAGGGTACGATATGTAGCAGCGATCTCCTTTCCTGTCACCGATGCAGATGATTGACAGTGATATCAGTATCAAAGTCACTTCCCCTGTGATTTACAGTACTTTTTAAAATTCCTGCAGAGCTTACTGTTCCTCTTCCCACCTTCTTGTTGTTGCTTTTAAGATTCTCGGCTATTCATCAAGATATTTCTTGTTCCTTTTTTATTTGAAGTGAGATATTTTCCTTGAATCTGACCTTCTGTAAAACACGAATAATTCTGCTGTTTGTGTTTTGTTTTGTTTGTCCTTTGCTTCTGTTTTATCACTACACTAAAAATGAAGCCTTTTTATACAGTATATGCTTTATAAAATCAGATAAATGCACTGGATACAGTCTATAAAATCATTTTTTTTCCTTAACTCCCTAAAAGTTTAGATCGTACTGATTACCTCTATTATATTGTGATATGCAGACCAGAACTGAAGGAAAACAATGTTTGTGACAGGCTGGTTTGGACATTATGTTTTACACATTTTGAGCTTCAGTTTTGATTTTGGTTGCAAAACAAAGGTTTGTCTTTGACTCACACTGTATATTAATGTATCAGCCTGTCCTTCCTCTGCTCTTAACCATCTGTCATTGTCTTTGTAGCCTCGCCACGTCTTCAGCCTGTTGAAGAAATACGTGCGTGCTGAGCAGAAGGACAGGCAGCACACCCTCAAACACTTTGAACACGTCCGCATGGTGGATCCCAAGAAGGCTGCGCAGATCAGACCTCAGGTAGCGTCATTATTTAACTCGTAAATGGAGCCATATTGCCACTTTACTGAACATATTGTGCTTTTTTTTCCTCAAGAAGCTCATGCAGTTTTACATGTACTTATGTGCTGTAATAGGTGCTGACCCACCTGCGTGTCATTGAGGAGCGTATGAACCAGTCTTTGGGACTTCTCTACAAGGTGCCAGGTGTGGCTGATGACATCCAGGACCAAGTTGGTGAGTGTGTCATCTTGAAACTTAAAAGGGAGAGTTTGGATTTTTTAAAGTTGTAAGAGGTATTTATTCACAGTCAGTGTATTACATACTGTAGATTGTTGACATGCCCCCAGTTTGGAGAAGCGGTAAGAGTGCTGACATGGAGCTAAGCATTGGACGGCTGTCGAGCAGGGCAGCAGCCAAGACATATTTTAGCCAACTAAAAAACAGTCCAACATAAAAAATCTTTATTAATTTAAGTGTACGCTATATTTGGAGGATTTTCACCATTTTACCTTTCCGTTCAGACAGAAAGCAGTTAACGACTTCAGTACTGCATCTTTGCTCTCGTTAAGTCACCAGACTCCATTGACAAAAAGAGACGTTTTGGCTCCCTGAACACAGCAGTTTCTGGTCCACTGCTGCTTCAATCAGTTAGTTAGTTTGTGTTATTGTGTAACATTAGTGAATCCGAACTAACCCTAAGTCACCCATTAACACCAACAAACTAACTGTTCGAGGAAGAGGTACACCAGCAGCTCTTGTGTTCAGTGATGTTAAATTACTGATTTTCTCAATGAAGTCTGGCTTTGAAGAGAGCAATGTAACGGCTTCATTTTCGTTTAAGAAATCAGGGTCTGACATTAAGGTAAAGCAGTGAAAATATTCTAAATAAGGCCTACTGATGCGGGTTTTTTAAGGTGGGACTTTTTTAGATGGCTAAAATATGTTTTCATGTGGACCCCAATGCACAGTAGCACATTGCTCAGCTTTGGCATCTGACTCCAGCCTGCTTCTCCAAACTGGGGGCGTGCTGAATGACATCTACTATAGGTTATACACGGCTAAGGATAAGTACTCCATACAACCCCACTTCAAAAAAATCTAAACTATCCCTTTAATACACAGATTTTTACTCTGAAACATTACGTTTATCTGGCACTATTTGTGACTGAGCACATAAAGAGAATCCATTTGATAGTAAAAACTAAAAGTAAAAAACATCAGATAACCATAGAGTGAAGCTGAGTATGTAAGCTAAGAGAGCAGTAAATGGGTAGAGAGACAAGAAAATTAAAATCTTTCAGAATGACATGAACCAAATATGAGTCTTAGATGTCCTTGATGCTCACCGTGTGACTGTTGTCCCTGACGTGAGAATACAGATACAGTAGAAAATGCACTGTCCTGATTGTACTACATGTAACAGAGAGATTGAATGCTCCAAATTCCACTCCCCCCCCCAAAAAATGCAGGGTTTTTTGTGTTGTTGATAAGGGCATTGCAGCGATTTGGCCTAATTCTTCTGTTCAGAGTCAAATGAAACTGTTTGCCGGGAAGATAAATCCCCTTTCCCCTCCCTCCCTCCCCGCCCCTGCATTCGCTAGGTTTCTGTGGGTTTTTGGGTTTATTGGAGTTGCGTGCGTCACGCAGCCATCTGTGTCTCTGTCTCGGAGACTGTCACAGTCTGTACTACCCAGCAAAACACACACACACACACACAAACACACACACAGGAACAAACATAGACAGAGGAAAAAGCACCAGGTCTATAACAATATTTCTTGGAGGCTGTGTGTCTCTTCTGACAGAGGAACATTTGTGGGGTCATTGCGTGGGAAAAATCTTTTCTTTTAGCAGAAATATAAACTTTTGTCTCCTTTTTTAATTCAGATTACCAAAGAAATGATTCTTTTATCATATTGTTTTCATCATTTCCTCTGTCCTCTCTCCATCCTCCATCCAGAGCTTCTGCAGAGGGAGCAGGCGGAGATGGCCCAGCAGCTGGCCAACCTGCAGACGGACGTGAGGGTGAGCTACGGCAACGACGCCCTGATGCCCGACCAGGAGCTGGGAGATGGCCAGACCGACCTGTTGCCCCAGGAGGACACACTGGGCATGGGGGGAGTCGGCTTCATCCACCCTGAGAGCTTCAACCAGCCCAACACTGAGAACCAAGGTACTTACTGAATCACTGGGCTGTTGATTATGATAGAAATGTTGATAGGGATTCTGCAATCCATGTTTCACTTTGCAGGATTGTTAAGAATTAACAAATGTGTTTTTACAATTTTTTTATACTACAAAACAATATAAAATTTGTTCTCTTTCTGCCTAGTTGAGCCAGTGGACTCTCGCCCCAGTCTTGACAGAGGCATTCCCACACGGCCAGGTTAGTACTATTGTTACCAAAGTTATCCCAGTAATGTGATTTTAAAAATCAGGGTGAAATAAAAAATGCCTCTGGAACCCCTCTAAAACTAATTATGTTGCATGCTAGTATCAACCAATTTCAACCATTAATATTAGGACATTCATCCATCAATCAATCTTAAGTTAAGTTACGTTAGCTGGCTAGCAACAGCATGCTATGTCGTCATGGCCCGTCAAGCCCTCACTGTCAAACACACCCACTTTTGAACAATCCAATGAAATTCCTTCCAACGTTAAATCCCGCCTGCCTGTCCTGTTTCACTCAAAAATACACAGTGATACTCTCAAAATGCAGTTTCATCTCACCAGTGTTTTCTTACTTCTTACTGCCCTGTTGCTTTGATTTGTGTGGGCTACTGGACAATCATAGTTGTATATGGCTGATTCAGTTATAAATGTAAGGTAATATTTAGCTCCATGGTCCCTTAGGAGTTAAATTTACATGCACCATGTTCTAACAAGTCACCCTTTATAAAGAGATTCCGTAACTAATTGCTTTATTAAGCGTCATTAATAACTCTTTCACTGATACTTTATAGATCAGTCATTAACCACATATAAGAACTTTTGAGTTGCCAGGCTGTGAAAAATATCAGTCAATGACTCTCATAATTGCTGATGACTTACTAACTTTAGCTGATGGCTCATAATGAAGTGATGAATCACTTAATTAACACATTTAACTGCTAAATTGATGACTCATTTCCCTGTAATTAGTGCCTTATGAGATTTTTATTAACATCTCTTTAGCAAAAGGTGTTTTTCACAATCTGGCAACCCATATTGCTCGTAAAAGTGGCTGATAACTGCTCTATAAAGCATTAGTAAATTAATTATTAATTATTAATATGCCATTAAAGGCTCTGTGTGCAACATTCAGGACATTAATACTGCAGTAAATCACTAGAAGTAACATTACCTCTGTGTGTGTTGTAGTTTGTTGTGGTAATGCATGTGTGTGCAGTAGCTCATTGCTAGGGACTTGGGTTGGGAATGGGAGGGTCACCAGTGTGTCGCCATTGATGTTCATGAAAATGTAGAGGAAACGGCACCAGCTGTAGATGTTTGATGCATGTTTAGTTAATGAAAAGTTAAAATATTTTTTTATTCAAAATGTCTACGACTACAACAATGATAGTTTTTTACATTTGCGTATGAAGCCACAGGAAGCTGCAGGACTTCTTGTGGCCTAGTTGCCGACTCCTGGTACATGACAACAGAGATAAAAAAATGAATTTCCCTTCAGGGGTTAATAAAGTGTATGTTCCCCTTTAATCCCACTGGCTAGCTCATTACCACACAGGGCTTATATGGTGGTTACCGCTGATATCAGGACAGCGGCGGTGCAGAAGCATAGCACCCGCCCTCCATTTCCCCTCGGGTTAACATTGTTAGCTCTGTCAGCACTGTTGTTGTGCTGTTTATGGAGTTAGCACTGTTAGCTGCCGACTCAGCCACCTCCATGTGCAGGCACCTCATATGCTCTGACATTCACAGAGCCCATTTAATTTAATACCCTGAAGAAAAGGTGCCAGATTTAGAAGTGGTCCAAACATAATATTTACCAGTATATGATGTCACCTGGTTTGCCAACAATCATTGACATGGGAACACACTCTAGAGAATGAATCTATTATAACTACAACATAGCTAAGGTGTCATGTTACCTTTTACAACAGTAAAAGCCTTGTTAAAGAAGCCTCCAGGCTAACAAAAACTATGTGTTCAGGTGAAGTAACATCACCTCTTAAAGTTCCTCACAGGATAGTTTTGAAGTCGAGGCTCAAAGTAAAGTCAGGACAGTATTTTTCCACTACCTCTCCTTCTCTCAGCCATTATTTGCACACAGCAAGCTCCACTTGACCTCCATTAAAGCACCAGCTGTGGCTGTCAGGAGATTTGTGATGCAGCTGCAGGGTCTATGCGTACCACACTGTATACGCAGCCCTATATACGTGCTGCATTCAATTCATACTGCTGTTACATCCAACACTCGGCTGTCCTTCCCGCTTTACCGAGTGAGTTTGATCTCAGCAAGTGTGTGTGTGAGCAGCAGAAAGCGGCTGAGTGTCACCATCCATAATAGATAGTACTTTTCCTTCCCTTGCCAGTGACTGGAATGAAGATGGAAGCTGTTCCCGAGCTGCGGATGGAGACAGAGGACAGACAGAGCACTGAATATGAAGTTCACCACCAGAAACTGGTAAACAAACACGCACAAGCAAACACAAGAGAGCGGCTCACTGTGACACGAGCAGACTCATTTGATATTCGCAGATCCATTTATACATGCAGACTCATTAATAAGCAGAGAGGAGGAGATACAAGCATGCAAACACACTTGAATTGTATTTACTGACACATGCAAGCTGGCACTCTGCCCTCTCTTTTCCATAAGTACACACGCACACCGTCAGGTCCATGTCTCTGCTTTGTCCTCATGGTAAACTCCCAAGGTTGTCACCATGGAGACAGGTGTCCATGGAGACAACCGCGATAATGCATGCGTCACACTTGTCTGCAATTGTGTAAAGGCCGCTGTCCTCTGATCAGAGTTACGTCTATATGTGTGAGTATTTTTCTGGTCAGCCACAGGTCATTGTACTAAAATATTAGGCTCTAACCCGATTGTGCATTCATTCATTAATCTCATCCAATATTGTAATACCAGCACAAAAACCTCAATCCATCCTCAGTCAAACCCAAATCCGTGTACCTTATTCCTCTCACCTAAAGACGTTAATCTCTTAATCCCTACATTTTATTACATATCACATTTCTTGTGTTCACAATGAGCAGTCAGTGTGTCAGGCTGCCTCCTCGAGTCAGCCCCTTAATTTGATATTCACCATAACCCCAATCAGCGTTCTGCGGGATTATTCTGAAGGAGGCTCAGCAGCCTGAAATTAAGTCCCCACTCACTGCAGCATCTGACACAAGCAGGGGTAGCAGTGATGAGATGTCAAGATGTGTTTTTGTTAGATTATCTGCAGTTTAGTGGTGTTGCGAAGTTTGCGCCGAGGTTCCTGTCCCATTATCCCTGCTGGTGTCAGCATAGGTAGAGATAATCAGGAGTTGTTTTTCTCCCTTCAGAAGACACCATTTGCTTCTATTTATTTTTGGTTCTGCTTGAAAAATGAGCTCCACAGAGCAGCCTAATGTGTGACAGAGAGGCTGAAGCATTTGTGTTTTTTAATCACGTGTTGTGTTGGAGCTGAGTCATACTGCATCAGTGTTGCTTTATGTTGTGCTCTGCTTTCTGTAAATCACCTGACAGCCTAAATTAATGTCTCCACCAGGAAATTCTACTTAAAAAGCAAGTCACTTACAGTCAGTGTTATATCCATGTGTTCTTAATGTATATATATATATATATTATCTCAAAAATAAAATGTTAGTATTTAAAAATAATTAGAAACTTTCTCAAAATAATTAGTTATTATTTCAAAAATATAATGTCAGGATTTAAAAATAATAAAAAAAAAACTTTCTCCAAATAATTAGTAATTATCTAAAAAAAAAAATTAAGGTAAACTCAAAATGATTTGTTATTATCTCAAAAATAATAAGTTAGTAAATACAATTAATAAAAAAAACTTTCTCAAAATAAGTTATTGTTTCAAAATAATAAGTTACTTTTTTAAAAATAATTATAAACTTTCTCAAAATAATTAGTAATTATCTCAAAAATATAATGTTATAATGTTAAAAAAATAAGAAACTCTCTCAAAACAATTAGTTATTATCTCAAAAATAATATGTCAGTATTTAAAAATAATAATAAAAATAAAACTTTCTCAAAATGATTAGTAATTATCTCAAAAAAACATTAAGGTGGTATTTAAAAATAATTACAAACTCAAAATAATAAGTTATTATTCCAAAAATAATAAGTTAGTATTTAAAAATAATTAGAACCTTACTCAAAAAAAATAGCTATTATCTCAAAAATAATGACATTGTATCTCAAAATATGAATGTTTTATCTCAAAATAATGATTTTCTTTTCTCAAAATAATGAAAAACTTAATTAAAATAAAATAATTAGTATCTGAAAATAATGTCTTAGTTTCTCAAAACAATGACTTCTCTTAAAATAATGATGTATCTCAAAATACTGAATAATTTTCTCAGAATAATGACCATGAGCTCAAGATAATGTTGTAGTACCTCAAAATAGTGATGTTGTCTCTCAAAATAATAGACTTTCTTAAAACTATGACTTTACATCTTGAAATAATTAAAAACAATAATAAGTCATTGTTTTATTTCAAGAACATTTTTCATAATCTAAAGATACTAACTCATTATTTTGAGACACTAGATAATTTATTATTTCTGGAAAGTTTCTCACTATTTTGGGATACAAAGTCATTATTTTAAGAAAGTTTTTCATTAAGATGACTCAGAGTTTCTTTTTTTGTCATCACGCTGGCGTAAATGGGTTTCCATTTTTTGTTCCCCAGCAGTTTTGTTCAAGCTAAATTTGACTCTGTAATGATGCAATTTAAAAAAAGACATAAAGAGGCACATGTTAGGAGCAGGTGTAATTACACACAGCATGCACTGCAGAATAATTTGAGGGGATAAAAATGGACGTAAATGGGCTGTAGGTCTAATGTCACGAGTCTTCTCCTCCTTCAGTGATTTTCAGACACTTTGTAAAAAAAACTAGTAGCAGCTACTAGAGCTCAGTGGATCCCTGGGAGAGGTAACCTGCAAACCATTTCTAAGCACAATTAACTCTCAGCCCCGCTGTGCTGAAACTACACTCATTACTCAGCAGCGTCAGCAATCACGCATCATTTCCATGGTGCACAATGAGAGTCCTTGGTGTGCTTAAACGCAGCATTTCTGCTCCGGCTATATTAAAACCATCACGCGAGGTGTGATTGGTCATGTCACTGACAGGTCGTCTGACTGCTAACTGCCCTTCTACTCCCACAGGTCTTTTTCGCTGAGGATGTGGGCTCCAACAAGGGCGCCATCATCGGCCTGATGGTTGGAGGCGTCGTCATAGCAACCGTGATCGTCATCACCTTGGTGATGCTGAGGAAGAAGCAGTACACCTCCATCCACCACGGAGTCATTGAGGTGAGAAACAGCTGACCTGTGTGTTTGTGTTTGTGTTTGTGTGTGTGTGTGTGTGTGCCATGTACAAGCTGTTCCATACGGCAGTCAGTGTGGCGTGTGGGGGTGATGCTGCGCACGTGCACGCACCTGTGAGTGCAAATATTGAGTTGTGTAAATGTACTGTGAGGTAAAAAGGCTTTGTTTAAGTCTGGAAAAGTTGTGATGTTACGGCAATCAGCTCTTTAAATATAATTGGATTAATGCCAGTTGCCAATTAATTTCCTGCTTTCTTTTTTCTAATTATCCTCATTTATCACTTCAAAACTTTCATTAGCAGCTTAATTAAAAAACACGGCCGCTGTGGCTTACTTTTAGTGAATTACTCTTAATAAAAACACACCCAGGAAGCATTAAAAAGGTCTTAAAACGTAGATTGTCTTTACATGTGTACACACCATATGAGTGTGTGTGTAACCCCACCCTCTTTCTCTGGCTCCCCTCCAGGTCGACGCCGCCGTCACCCCCGAGGAGCGCCACCTGTCTAAGATGCAGCAGAACGGTTACGAGAACCCAACCTACAAGTTCTTTGAGCAGATGCAGAACTGAGGCGAATGTCACATGTAAACACACACACACACATAAAAGACACACACAAACATCTCCTCCCACACATCAAGCACCTCCCCCTCCCCCTCTCCTCCCCCTCCCTTACCCTTCGTCTAGTCCCACGTCTCCAGAAGGCAGTGTGGCTTAGATCTTTGAGTGACTGAAATAGTCAGTTACAAGCATACGGAGCGACTGTAGCCAGCTTTCATTTCTGCCTGGGCGGACACTGTGGCCGAGCCTGTTTGCACCATGTTTGTTCACTTTAACGGAGCAAGACGCCTTTTAATTAAAGAAAGGCGTTTTTATATGTTGCTCCGTCTGGGCCTGCTGATGTATGGGGGGAAAAAAAAGGCCCCGCCCAGTGCAGCGAAACGAACCCACTGTTTGGGGAAAGAAGCGCTTTCTGTCCACACTGATTCAGGGCCAGTGTATAGTTTTTTGGCGTGGGACGGTTTTAGTTGTGTTAGGCACATCTGACCACTGATCAGTGGGGTTTTAGGCGCACGCTGGGTTTCATTTACAAAAATTGGTTGCAGAATCATCATCTCAAATCATTCTTCAACATGCGGACGTTTGTTTTTGTCATATTCTTTGTAATGCATACAGAATGAAACATAGGCTTGAACCATGATTTTTCTAAATGAAGCTCAGTGTTTCCCCACAAACTGCACCACTACTGCACTCACTCTACAGTCTACACTGGAGTACCCCCTCCTCCTCCTCCTCCTCCTCCTCCTCCTCCTCCATCATCCCTCCCTCCATCCTCTTTTCTTTGCGCATTCTTACGACAGCTGGGCTGTGTTAAGTCACACAAGGCTCTTAAGGATATTTGGAGATGCTGATGATAATGAATATGTTGATGACGATGGTAGTAATTATGTATTCTGAATGAGCTGTTTTTATTTCCGATTTTTTTTCTTCTCTTTTCGTTTCCAGTTTTGTTTTTCAAAAAAGAATGAAAACGGAGAAAAAAAAAAAAGTCAACCGATGTAAAGTCCTTTTTTTAAATTGCGTGTAATGTTACTGAAGTAATGCTGAAGTCTTAGCTGTTCCTATGTAGTGCATGACAACAATGACAATGGGATTTGGAAAAACAAGAAAAAAAAATCTTAACGCTGCTCTCTCTTGAGAACCTTTCTCACGTATAGATTGTCATTCTAGCAAGATTGTACATTTAGTATCTTCTCGTGATCACGTGACTTCAAACGATGAAAAATATATATAAATCTAGATGAACGGGCTCTGCTTTGATATCATGTAAAATACACATTTAAAAGAGATCTGTGATTTTGGAATTTAAGTGTGTTCCTTGTTTCTTTTTATTATTTTTAAACCATGCTGCGTTCCTGAAGCTTACAGGAGGGGGGCTGGCTTCATCTCTGTTTGTATATTATTCTCATTCATTGAAATATATTGTG
This sequence comes from Cephalopholis sonnerati, assembly GCA_019142605.1. Lineage (NCBI taxonomy): Eukaryota > Metazoa > Chordata > Actinopteri > Perciformes > Serranidae > Cephalopholis > Cephalopholis sonnerati. The sequence continues at coordinate 18,335,154 of JAGQAX010000024.1, forward strand.
TTCAAATCCTTATATGTAGGGGCTCTCAGAAATCATCCCCTTTTTAATTTCTACTTTTTTGTTCAATTTATGTGACTTTGTGTTCTGAAAAGGGCATGTTGTGGGTGTGAAGGTTAGAGGGAGCGGGAAGGGAAAAACCCGGCACGGGGGGATGGGTTAGGATTATCTCTGCGTGTATGTGTTTGTCATTTTCAGTCTGGTGTTTCGTCCAGTCGTAAGCCGACGCCGTCTATTTTTTTGGTAATCATTTTGCAGATAGAACAAGTGAAGTGCTGAGAGGAGGAGGAGGAGGAGGAGGAAGGAGGGCGAGGTAGAGAGGAAATGACTTGCAGTTCCGGATGGACAGCCAGCCAGGCAGGCAGCCTGTATATATAATGGATTTTCACTCCCCAGCACCTCCCTTCCCCTCCCTCCTTCGCCTTCCCTTCCCTTCAGGCATGCTGCTCACCTCTCTGCCATCAACGCACACTTGACTCCTCAGAGGCAGAGCACCGTCGCCTGTGTATAGATGATAGGCGTTCACCATTGAGAGAGCTGACAGGCAGGGATGAAATATTAGTCTCAGCGTCGAAGGCAAGAATCTCCCGTTCATCTTCATACAGTCAGCTCATGTTAAAGGTTTGTCACCATCTCAAAACATTGAAAGAAATACAGTGTGACCTCTCACTCTGTTAATGGCGAGGAAGATCTGTGAGGAAATGGTGTTGATATGGAGGCTGCAGTGGGGTGGGTCCTTGGTTTTCAGAGTGTGCTCATTAGAAGCCCAACAGAGGGCAGTAGAGTAGAAGAGGAAGCAGGATTTTCTTTCTATCTTTTTTTTCTGTGGGTTATATATTGGTTTTGTTTTCCACTGTGTAATATTGTGCAGGCCATTTGCATTGACTGGGAAAACGCTTTCTACACTGTATTCCATAATAAAGTTTTGAATGTACATACAGATGCCATGTCTGTGTCTTTATTTTATTTTTTTTATCTTGTTTGATGCACACCTGGTTTCTTTATGCATCCTTTTTTATTCTAATGATTTCTGTCCATTTATGGTATCACATGTCAGACAAGTAAAGATAATGTGAAAACTGTCCTGATTTTATTTTCCTTACCTTCAAATAAGGAGGTCAGAGGTCAGTCTCAGTGACTGCATACACACTTTTTTTTAAACATTTTTAGGACATACTATACTATGACTTTATATCACATTTTTAGGACATACTATACTATGACTTTACACCACATTTTAGGACATACTATACTATGACTTTATATCACATTTTTAGGACATACTATACTATGACTTTATATCACATTTTTAGGACATATTATACTATGACTTTATATCACATTTTTAGGACATACTATACTATGACTTTATATCACATTTTTAGGACATACTATACTATGACTTTATATCACATTTTAGGACATACTATAATATGACATTTTTAGGACATACTATACTATGACTTAACATTTTTAGGACATATTATGACTTTATATCACATGTTTAGGACATACTATACTATGACTTTACATCACATTTTAGGACATACTATACTATGACTTTATATCACATTTTAGGACATACTATACTATGACTTTATATCACATTTTAGGACATACTATACTATGACTTTATATCACATTTTAGGACATACTATACTATGACATTTTTAGGACATACTATACTATGACTTTATATCACATTTTAGGACATACTATACTATGTCTTTATATCACATTTTTAGGACATACTATACTATGACTTTATATCATATTTGTAGGACATACTATACTATGACGATATATCACATTTTAGGACATACTATACTATGACTTAACATTTTTAGGACATATTATGACTTTATATCACATGTTTAGGACATACTATACTATTGACTTTACATCACATTTTAGGACATACTAAACTATGACTTTATATCACATTTTAGGACATACTATACTATGACTTTATATCACATTTTTAGGACATACTATACTATGACTTTATATCACATTTTTAGGACATATTATACTATGACTTTATATCACATTTTTAGGACATACTATACTATGACTTTATATCACATTTTTAGGACATACTATACTATGACTTTATATCACATTTTAGGACATACTATAATATGACATTTTTAGGACATACTATACTATGACTTAACATTTTTAGGACATATTATGACTTTATATCACATGTTTAGGACATACTATACTATGACTTTACATCACATTTTAGGACATACTATACTATGACTTTATATCACATTTTAGGACATACTATACTATGACTTTATATCACATTTTAGGACATACTATACTATGACTTTATATCACATTTTAGGACATACTATACTATGACATTTTTAGGACATACTATACTATGACTTTATATCACATTTTAGGACATACTATACTATGTCTTTATATCACATTTTTAGGACATACTATACTATGACTTTATATCATATTTGTAGGACATACTATACTATGACGATATATCACATTTTAGGACATACTATACTATGACTTAACATTTTTAGGACATATTATGACTTTATATCACATGTTTAGGACATACTATACTATTGACTTTACATCACATTTTAGGACATACTAAACTATGACTTTATATCACATTTTAGGACATACTATACTATGACTTTATATCACATTTTTAGGACATATTATACTATGACTTTATATCACATTTTTAGGACATACTATACTATGACTTTATATCACATTTTAGGACATACTATACTATGACTTTATATCACATTTTTAGGACATACTATACTATGACTTTATATCACATTTTTAGGACATACTATACTATGACTTTATATCACATTTTTAGGACATACTATACTATGACTTTATATCACATTTTTAGGACATACTATACTATGACTTTATATCACATTTTTAGGAAATGTTATACTATGACTTTATATCACATTTTTAGGACATACTATACTATGACTTTATATCACATTTTTAGGACATACTATACTATGACTTTATATCACATTTTTAGGACATACTATACTATGACTTTATATCACATTTTTAGGACATACTATACTATGACTTTATATCACATTTTAGGACATACTATACTATGACTTTATATCACATTTTTAGGACATATTATACTATGACTTTATATCACATTTTTAGGACATACTATACTATGACTTTATATCACATTTTTAGGACATACTATACTATGACTTTATATCACATTTTTAGGACATACTATACTATGACTTTATATCACATTTTTAGGACATACTATACTATGACTTTATCACATTTTTAGGACATACTATACTATGACTTTATATCACATTTTTAGGAAATGTTATACTTTGACTTTATATCACATTTTAGGACATACTATAATATGACATTTTTAGGACATACTATACTATGACTTTATATCACATTTTAGGACATACTATACTATGACTTTATATCACATTTTTAGGACATATTATACTTTGACTTTATATCACATTTTTAGGACATACTATAATATGACATTTTTAGGACATACTATACTATGACTTTATATCACATTTTTAGGACATACTTGACTATGACTTTACACCACATTTTTAGGACATACTATACTATGACTTTTTAATCACATTTTTAGGACATACTACACTGACTTTTTAATCACATTTTTAGGACATACTATAATATGACTTAACATTTTTAGGACATATTATGACTTTATATCACATGTTTAGGACATACTATACTATGACTTTACATCACATTTTTAGGACAGACTACACTATGACTTTTTAATCACATTTTTAGGACATACTATAATATGACTTAACATTTTTAGGACATATTATGACTTTATATCACATGTTTAGGACATACTGTACTATGACTTTATATCACATTTTTAGGACATACTATACTATGACTTTATGTCACATTTTAGGACATACTATACTATGACTTTATATTACTTTTTAGGACATACTATACTATGACTTTATATCACATTTTTAGGACATACTATACTATGACTTTATATTATATTTTTAGGACATACTATACTTTGACTTTATATCACATTTTAGGACATACTATACTATGACTTTATATCACATTTTAGGACATACTATACTATGACTTTATATTACATTTTCAGGACATACTATACTATGACTTTTTAATCACATTTTAGGACATACTATACTATGACTTTTTAATCACATTTTAGGACATACTATACTATGACTTTATTTCACATTTTAGGACATACTATAATATGACTTCATATCACATTTTTAGGACATACTATACTGTGACTTTTTAAATCACATTTTTAGGACATACTATACTATGACTTTATATCACATTTTAGGACATACTATACTGTGACTTTTTAATCACATTTTTAGGACATACTATACTATGACTTTATATCACATTTTAAGACATACTATACTATGACTTTACATCACATTTTTAGGACATACTATACTATGACTTTATATCATATTTGTAGGACATACTATAATATGACTTTATATCACATTTTTAGGACATACTATACTGTGACTTTTTAATCACATTTTTAGGACATACTATACTATGACTTTACATCACATTTTTAGGACATACTATACTATGATTTTTTAATCACATTTTTAGGACATACTATACTATGACTTTATATCACATTTTTAGGACATACTATACTATGACTTCATATCACATTTTTAGGACATACTATACTATGACTTTATATCACATTTTTAGGATATACTATACTATGACTTTACACCACATTTTTAGGACATACTATACTATGACTTTATATCACATTTTAGGACATACTATACTATGACTTCATATCACATTTTAGGACATACTATACTATGACTTTATATCACATTTTAGGACATACCATACTATGACTTCATATCACATTTTTAGGACATACTATACTATGACTTCATATCACATTTTAGGACATACTATACTATGACTTCATATCACATTTTAGGACATACTATACTATGACTTTATATCACATTTTAGGACATACCATACTATGACTTCATATCACATTTTTAGGACATACTATACTATGACTTCATATCACATTTTAGGACATACCATACTATGACTTCATATCACATTTTTAGGACATACTATACTATGACTTTATATCACATTGTCAAGTGCTTCTCACTCTTGTAAGATTTAACCTGCAGCTTCCCCCACTTGAAAAGGCAGCTTGTTTCATAAGATTTGACTGGAATTCACTCAATGACCAAGATTCATCTTTCTTTCTTTTCTTTCTTTTATTTTGAAAGTCGTCAAGACCAAGACAGGTGAAAAACCTTAAAACACAAACACAAATAGAAGTTCAAGAAAAATGTGACCCAAGAAACCATAATCAATCAATATAACCCAAAATCAAACACTTAGATTTTAAACTACTAGAAATTAATCTTGAAAATAAGTAGAAAATACCCATATTTAAAGCATCCAAAATATAGTAAATACATTTTAAAGCACTATTCAATTATGATTTTAACCTTAGAAACTTTAGCAGCTTTTACCTCCCATAAACACACAGAAATCACAAATATCAAATTACTTTTTGCTTGAACCTTTTTTAAAATACACATTTTAACTGTACTTTTTACCCAAATAATGTTAGATATTACATTTTAACCACACGACTTTTTAAATACATTACATTTTAACCTAAGTTTGACCACATGATTAGTCCAAAGCTCACAACAACCCCAATGCAAGCTGCAAAGGCACAAACATAGCTGAAAGCTCACCGGCTCCTTCTTCCTTCTTCAAATCAAGCTTTAATCCTGCAGTCTCTTTTTCCAAGTCCAGAATCTCCAGCCATTCTCTCCCACACTGCTCGCTCCTCACTGTTCTGTGTGTGAGTGCCTCCAAACCCCCCTAATTACCAGATCACCTCCACCTGGTGCACTCAGTCTGCTGCCTTCAGGCTGGGAGACACACCCAGGCACACTCAGGCAGAGGGGGTGTGGTCTTCAGCTCAACTCAACACACATTTTAGGATATACTATACTATGACTTTACATCACATTTTAGGACATACTATACTATGACTTCATATCACATTTTAGGACATACTATACTATGACTTTGCATCACATTTTTAGGACATATTATACTATGACTTTTTAATCACATTTTTAGGACATACTATACTATGACTTTATATCACATTTTTAGGACATACTATACTATGACTTTACATCACATTTTAGGACATACTATACTATGACTTTACATCACATTTTAGGACATACTATACTATGACTTCATATCACTTTTTAGGACATACTATACTATGACTTTATATCACATTTTTAGGACATACTATACTATGACTTTACATCACATTTTAGGACATACTATACTATGACTTCATATCACTTTTTAGGACATACTATACTATGACTTTATATCACATTTTTATGACATACTATACTATGACTTTACATCACATTTTAGGACATACTATACTATGACTTCATATCACTTTTTAGGACATTCTATACTATGACTTTATATCACATTTTTAGGACATACTATACTATGACTTCATATCACATTTTAGGACATACTATACTATGACTTCATATCACATGTTTAGGACATACTATACTATGACTTTACATCACATTTTAGGACATACTATACTATGACTTCATATCACTTTTTAGGACATACTATACTATGACTTTACATCACATTTTAGGACATACTATACTATGACTTCATATCACTTTTTAGGACATACTATACTATGACTTTACATCACATTTTAGGACATACTATACTATGACTTTGCATCACATTTTTAGGACATACTATACTATGACTTTATATCACATTTTTAGGACATACTATACTATGACTTCATATCACAATTTAGGACATACTATACTATGACTTTATATCACATTTAAATAAGAAATAAGAGCAAATTTAAATAAGAGCAAATAGTTATATCAAAGTACTGATCTTCTCTAGAATCTTTGACCAACATATGATATTGCGGCAAAATGTAGACGTGCTGTAAAAAGCTCTAGCTGATTAATGTCTCTATAAGAGAAGAGCCATTCCCTCACCGACAGCGTATGTGGAGATTTCCAACAGCAAACTACCACCCTTTTAGCAGCTGTTAAAGAGGCACCTATCAATTATATTCAGCTGTAAAGAAGAAGTGTCATTAAGTAATAGCAAGTGCTCTGAGTAAGGGATGACTCTTCCAGTCATATAACACAAAGTGCTTGAAATGTTTTTCCAAAATCTATTAACCCCTGGGCACTGCCAAATCATATGAAAAAAAGTAACATATGTTGTAATCTTTGAGGTGTGAGATAAGATCTATGAATTAGTTTATAATGAGCTTTTACCTTCTTTCATTAGACATTAGTTTGTAAAACTGAATCCCTGATTACCTGAGAATCACACCCAGATCCTCAAATGTTCAAAGCAATCCTCTGACTCCCGGAGCTAAGGAGCTGGAGACACTTCAGAGCTCTCCTCCTTGAGGATTTTCACTCCCTCCTTTGTACCAAGGCATTGAAACTTCACTGAGTCATGACCTCAGAACCTCCAAGTCTCCAGTCCTCTATCTCACACTGTGAGCTTTTGGATCAGACACTTATTCCTTTTTTCCTCTGGGTGTTGCACTTCAAAATACATCACACTGTTGGACTTAAGACTCAATAAAGCAGTTTATGAACTTAATATGCTGCTTCATTTCATCACACTACTTGAAGCTACTTCCATATAAGTTTCTTATAAACAGCAGATGCAGACTTTTCAGTTCAGGGTCAAACATATTCATTTATTGATATTGTTGGTGCCATGTGCTCCAGTTGTTATCTCTGGGCGAGGAAAACATAAAAACACATCTCTCTTTAAAGTGGAAGAGCAAAACATTGATCACTTTTACACTTGTGGTACACAGGTTTCACAAGTAGAACAATAACTTGTAATACTTACAGAATATATATATATAATAAAATGTCACAGTATAACATGCCAAGACTGAACTGCTGATAGTGGAGTTTGAGAAGAAGCAGGGAAGGAACTACGCTGCCCTTAGTATCACTGGGTCCTTGCTGAAGAGGCTTCAAGTGTCTTGGTGTCCACATCACTGAGGTGCTGACCTGGACGCTGCATACCAACACAGTGGTGAGAAAGGCAAGGCTGTTTTACCTGAGAGGCATGAGGAAATTCCAGGTATCCACTCAAATACTGAGGATTTTTTACTCCTGCACCATGGAGACGACCCCGATTGATTGATAAAAATGTCATCAAAATATTATTATAAAAAGCCATAGTATGGTATGTAATCAAAAATGTAATAAAAATTTGTCATAAAAATGTTGTAAAATATGTAGTATAGTATTCATGAAAAATGTCATCAAAAAGTCATAGTATGTCATACTATATAGTATTTTCACAAAAAAATCATAGTTAACCATAATATGAAAAAATGTTATTAAAAAGTCATAGCATAAAAATAATAATAATAATTATGATAAATAAATAATAATAATAACAATAGCTTTAATTGATATAGCGCCTTTCAAGAGACCCAAGGACGCTTTACAGAAAAAACATTTTTAAAAAAAACATGAAAATGTCATTTAAAAAAGACAGTGTAGACTATGCCATAAAAACATCATGCTATGTCACAAAAAAAATTACATAAAAAAGTCTGTGTGGTGTGCCATAAGAAAAAAAAAAAAGATTAAATAGCATGTCATTAAAAAAAAAAATTTCTTCAGCTATAATTGTAAAGCTACGTGTGTGTGTGTGTGTGTGTGTATTAATTGTTATTGTTAATTTATTACTACTACTACAACAACTAATAATAATAATATGAATAATATTATTATTAATAATAATAATAATGATAACGATGATGATGATGATGATGATAACAATAAGAAGAAGAAGAAGAAGAAAGATAATCAGTGTTTCGGGGGTTAATAAAATATCAGTGTTAAACAGAGTGTACTATTACCATCTGTAATAATAACAATAATAATAATAATAATAAATAAAAATAATAAAAGATATTTATTACTGATGCTACTGTGGTCAATTTGGGATAACTTGCTGTCATGTGAGGTCAACTTAAATACGCGCAGCGCTGCGCAAAGTGGGCGCCATTTTGACGCCCGCGAACGCTCATTTCAGCCACAACATTCCCAGAATCCACCGCGGTGCTCCACATTTGGATCTTGTACTCTAAAGTGTCAAATCCAAGGTGAGTACTGACGTTTTAATAACACGCTTTCAAACATTGTACTGTACTATATCTGTCATTACTGCAGATACTCATAAACACACGTTAATACACTTAGTAAATGCTTTGTTAGCACGAGCAGTGCAGCACAATAGACTGACAGAAGAGCTCTGTTAAAAAGCTGCGGCGCGTTAGCTGAAAGCTATCTTAGCATGTTAGCATTAGCAGTTGTTATGGTAGGTGAATGAGGCTAATATTTAGGGAAGTCGCAGGTAAGACAGATATAAAGCGACATTTTATAGCGTCGTTGTGACTTTACCAGTGGAAGCTGACATTTAAGTTCGTCTTCCTGACGTTGCTTATAATGTCGCAGTTGTTTAGCATGTAGCTAACTCAATGTCATTCAGACAACGTTAAGCTAACTATGCTAACTTATAATGTAGCTAGCGGTGGTGTTAATTAGCTCCAGCTCACCAGCAGCAAATCTATATATATGTTATTCTGTATTGTGGGGACGGACTATTTCCAGTTCAAAACATGAACATAATAAAGCTATGTTATTTACAGGATGTAGTATCTAAACTCCAGACATGTCCTCTAGTATCAGTCCACGTACTTCCTACCGATATGAGACACAGACAGAATCACAGCCTTATGTCCGGATAATAATATAACCCAGCATTTTGTCCCATCAGATGGCACTTCACCGGTTATTCCACTTGTCCTCCCTGCTGCGCTCCGCCGTGAGCCTGACCCTGCGCAGGAACATCGGCATCTCTGCTGTGCTCTTCCAGCGGGCCAAGGAGCTCGACCCTGTCCAGAAACTGTTCCTGGACAAGATCCGGGACTACAACAACAAGAGCAAGTCAGTTGATAATGCACAGCACTTACCACATGAATAGTTCATGCTGTTTCCAGACATGATGTTTACATTTGTCTGATAAGAGTACAGACAGAAGGACAGAAGCTCAGAGTTCAGCATCCAGTTAAATATGAACTTTAAGCACTCTTGGAAAAAATGACAAAAGCTACTTTTTGGCTTCTCCAGCATGCAGTTTAACACTTTTATTGAATGGCATCTCCTCCACTCATCACTGTCATGTTCATCTCTTAAACATCATCTCTCCCAGGACGTCAGGTGGCATTGTGGATGCAGGACCTGCGTATCAGAAGAACCTGTCTGAAGAAGTATCCAAGCTGCAGAGGTTATATGGCGGAGGAGACCTCACCAAGTTCCCTGATGTTAAATTCACTGGTTAGTTTGGTCTTGTGTTTTTGTCTCCTGCCCTATTTGTTTCCCATCATTAGTATAATCAGCTAAAAAGACAGACAAACAAATGTGTTGCTTAGAGTGGTTACAAGACATCTAAATAACATTTGTTGAGACCATTTGCTCAGAAAAACAACAAATAAATTATTGGATTCATATTCCAGACATAAAATTGCAATGTCTGCACGCAGTTGTAAATATCACATTGTTAATGATGTCATTTTTCTGTAATGAGCCGAGGTTTTAACAGTGACCTTGCCTTACTGTTGCGCAGAGGAGCTTTTGAAGGACAAAGTGACCCAGACAGTGCATTTCTTAATTGTTTCAGTCCAGACTAACCCAAACAAGACAGTTTGCATTCAAATCTGTCCTCTGTCATGGAAAAGTCCCGACTCAGGATCAGTTACAGCACTGGAATGACAATTAGATGTGCTTATAACAGCATGACAGCTTTTAATGACATTACTTTCAAAGGTTTTTTTGCTTTCGCACCATTTAACAGTTCCCCCTCATAAATATTTATTCCCTTTGCCACAAGAGAGAGGCACTGTGATTTGGGGTTTTGTCTGTGTCTATATATAGCACACAGATAGTGGCATTTATCAAAGCAAGACAATTTTCGCTTTGTGTTTGAAAATGGGTCTGGGAGCTTTTATTTTTGAGCCTCACTTTATTTTTGATCTCTGGCTAGTCTTTGCCTAGATTCAAAATCCAATCTCAAGTTGTTGTGTGTGTTGTACAGCTGCAGTATGTCTCAGTTCAAAACCGAGACAGTCACATTCACCACCAGCTATCACTAATTGTTCTTTTTTTTTCTTTCTTTCTTTCTTTTCCAGAGCCCAAGCTTGATGAAGGCGCCAAGTGAATGCTTTCCATGTTGTAAATCTCCTACATGTCACAAATATTGTATTTAATAAAAAGATAGTGGGTTGAACCATGACAGTTGTCAATTAACTTTGATAATTACCACACACTTCACTGTGCAGTGATGAATTAGCACTACACAGTGGTTAAAATCAAATATACATTTTTTTAAATGCTAAAATGATAAAAATTTATTTCTAAAGTTTGGATTATTTTAGATGTCACATATTGCCATTTAACTTGTTAAGTGTCAGCCCAGTCGCTGGAAGAAAATGTTGGCATTGTACGTCTCTGCAAACCATGAATACATGACATTTGTATGTTTCATTTGTATCATGTTAATGTTTTTTTTAAGTGGCATAGAAATACGCTGACTTTTTCTAATAGGGGGTTGGAGGGGACAGTGTTGTTGAAACAGTGTGTTTTAGCGTATTCGCGATATAAAATTGTACAAATGTATCCTTGGTCTGCAGAGTGTACAATGCCAACATTTTTTCCTGGCAATGGGCATTAAACTATCTAATATTTTCTGTTAATATTTAAAATATTTTCAGATACAAGTCAGCATTCTGAAAGACAGCTCTACTGTGGCTGATCCAAAGGTTCAGACTCAATACTGCTCAGAGCAAGACTGCTCTGTGGTTCTGATTGGTCGTTTCACTGATTGTAATTAGTTACACAGCTAAGGTGATGCCAAACAGCTCAGCTCCAATTAGTATTAATTAAGACAGTAGGCCCCACTGTGCAGGCAGAGGAAAGTGAAACTAGTGCTGTCCATTGTGTGCTGCAAGGAAAGTAAGTAAAGAATGACCTTTCTGTCAGAAACGGAGTTCAACAGTGAGACATTAATTAAACTTAACACAATGCATAAGGGATTTTATGGAAAAATATGCAGTTAATTGCCATGACTGCACTACCGATGCCACGCACTGTGAATGGCTGCAGGTGTTAACATTTAAAGCTCGGTGTGCATTCGTCCTGCTTGAATTGTGGCACTCAGAGAACACAAGGTGAACTATAATAAATTTAAATTCCAGTTGGCTGTCATTCATATGCAGGCGTGTGAAATTCATCGATGATAAATTCCAGTCGATCAAATGTTGGCTGGCCTAGATGTGAAAGTTGCTGTCACTCTGAATCAGTCTTGAACGTTCAGTATTATGAAAAGGTCATAAATGCATGTAAGCCTCTCTAGGATTAATATTTGAAACCTAAAAATAGCGTCAGAAAGGGTACGTTTCCATCTGACCTGATGCCTAAAGTTTTAGAGATTGTGCAGTGAAGCTTAAACGTGCAGCTCAGAGAATGGAGCAAGTAAACAGCAAGTGGAGTCTGCAGGGAGGCCCTGGATGTGCTGTTTAAGAATCCTTATATTTCCATTTCTTTTACAGGCAACAATAAGAGGGCAAGAGTAGACTTAACTCAGATCTGTTAATTACAATTAGCAGTAATCGTGCAAGGAATCGTGGAGGTAAGGAAGGAAGTCCTTGCTTGTGAGACAGTTTATATGTAGCAGGCTCACAATCTGGGAGAAGAAGCTTGTCTAAAGTCTTTTCACGTCAACAGACTCTTGGTTTACTTTGCTCACGATGAACCTGACAGTGTTTGAAGGTAAATTTGCAGCGGTAACATCCTCTCTAAGTATGTGATGTTCTTAGAGCAGCATGCTGATATTAACTAGAATAACTGAAAACAATAAACTATATCAACTCTGAACTCTAATGATTTAAACTAGTAATGTTTTTTTACAGCTACATAGGGGCAGAGAGAGTCAAAGACCATGGGATAGGCCATCCATCCATCCATTTTCTAACTGTTTATCCTCTTATCGTCAGTCAGCTCCACCCTCTCGTCTAAATATGGTCACTTCTGGCTTCAGAAATCCAAGATGGCAACAGCCAAAATGTCAAACAACATCCATTATTTATACAGTGTATGGTGCTGACTAACACCTACTATATGTAATACATCAGCTGTGGATACAGACCCACTTCAAAAAAATCAAAACTCAAGTAAACTACAAGTACCTCCATTTTAAACCTAAGTACAGTTCTTGAGTAAATGTACTTTCCACCACTGCTCTGGTCAAATCCCACTCAGTCCATATTGGCAGAATTTTAAAAAAGTTAAGTTGGGAGACCCGAGAAAGTCAAAGCATTTTATTTCTTGTGTTCACTCTTAAATATTAAACTGTAATTTGGGGGCTGAACTCTTGCTCTTGTGCACCGAGCTAAAGCCGTCTGTCAACCTGTCTCTGATTCTACATGCCTGTCAGCAGGAAATGCACTTGAAAGATTAATGTATGGCCCTGCTGGCCGAGCCACTGCGCTTCAGCGTTTCCCTCTGAGGAACAGAGGAGGCTTTCAGCATGTATGTGAGAGTGCAGATGAAAAAGATGCAGTTAGTTTTAGGAATAAGGCAATACCAATGCAAATGTCTTAACTACGCTGAATGGCCTATTCCAGAATGATGTATGATTGGATTATAATTATTGATGCATTAATGTGTAAATAACTCAAATATTCCAGCCAGTATAAACTGCTAGGTAACTCTGAATTTCTTCATGGGGATTTAAAAAAAGTCTCATCTTAAAGGGACAGTTCACCCCAAAATCAAAACTACACATTTTTCCTTTTACTTGTGTTGTAAGCAGTGTCATGTAGGAACTATTTTCTTTCTACCAAACTACATCCACCAAAGGAAGCATGCATCTACTGCTAGCTCACCTAGCACCGCTGAGCAAGCTAACGTTACAGTTCACCCAAGGAGGACACCAATAATGTTAGCATTTCGTATGTCACAAGACTCATCCATGAGTAGATGCACACTTCCTTCTGCATGGTGTAGTTCGGCAGAAAGAAAATAGTTCCTACATAAAACTGTTCACAATACGGTCTGTGGATTATCTTGAGCAACTGGGTCATGATTTCTGCAAGGAGACACTGCTGTTGAGTTGTTCAAATGTATTTTTTTGGCTCTTTAAGCACCACTAGCTGAGTGCCATCTAGTTCCATTATATTGGAGAGAAGTCAGATATCTCTACGGCCGATATCTCTGACACTTGACAACTCACACTATAACTATTTAGACTGACAAATAGCACTACAGGTAAAAGGAAAAATATGTATATTTCATTTGAGGTTTAACTGACCCTTTAAGCTATATTACTGTAATCATATATAATAATACAGGGTTCCCACACATTTATATTGACATAATTTCGAAACTTAAAAACTTTTCAAGGACCCTTCATAACATTTTTTTCTTGCCCCTCTTCCCTGGCGTTTCTCAAAAATATCCGATTCAAACTCTATTCAAACATAACTTCAGCTAGCCAACATACTGGAAGGGAGAGATGGAACGCTAAGGGAAAATAAAGAAACGTACATGATCATGAACAAAACGTCACACATTGATGCATATTACGTGAAAAGCTACAGGAAATAAATTTGCTGCTACGTTACATTATGTGGAAGATTACTGTAAACATTTCAGCACACACAACACAATTCCATGACTTTTTCAAAATGCTCAAAGATTTTTACAAATTCCGTGACTTTTCCAGGCCTGGAAAATGTGATTGTGAAATTCTATGGCTTGTCCAGGTTCTCCATGACCCTGATAATAATACATCAAGTTGATTATATTTTGTATAATAATCAAAGTCAGCCAAACAACTACAGTTATCAAACTGAAAACAGTATAAAGTGGCAGAAAATAGAGATACTAAAGTATAAATACTTCAAATTTACCCCCCAAGTACAGCAAGTAAATGCACTTTGCGTGTTTGAGATCGCAATAATAACGGCAAGCATGGCTTCGAATAGAAAACCCTTTTATTACTGAGACACCATTCAAATAAAACTCTGAACAATCCATTCACACACTGTCTAAAAACAGACACTCCATTTTGATAAAACATTGACAAACAGTGGCACAAAAATATAAAGACAGAAAAAAGTAAGGCAAGTTCTTTACAAAAAAGTGTGATCCTTAGATAAATATGACAGACAAATTAAAAAGGCACAAGGTATATATATGTATATGTGTATGTATATATATATATATATATATAAAAAGACCATGCAGGCACATTAGGATGGAACGGGGTTGGTCTCAATATAATCAGCTGAAGTGGCTTCCTGTTGTCCTGGACTGGCTTTGTCTGGTGTCATGTTGTTACTAAGAACATGAGGATCTTGCGGCGCCCTTAGGAAGCTTGGGGCCCCAGTGTTACAGAAGACAAAACATTGGCAGATGCTGAGGTAAACTGCATTTATGTTTGAGTAGATTGAAAACAATGCTTTCTCTATGGCTTTAAGCAGAATTCCCTCTTTTAAACAAATAAATCCCTTAAATTAAACAGTCTTTGGTTAAAAAAAAAAAAAGCGAAGGTATTTTAAACAATTGGCCCGCAGAGGGAGGAAACAAAGTGTGT
Organism: Cephalopholis sonnerati; assembly: GCA_019142605.1. Taxonomy (NCBI): domain Eukaryota; kingdom Metazoa; phylum Chordata; class Actinopteri; order Perciformes; family Serranidae; genus Cephalopholis; species Cephalopholis sonnerati. The sequence goes on from JAGQAX010000024.1 coordinate 18,351,039, forward strand.
AGAAAGCTCCACTAGTCCCTGGATCATTCAGAAAAGATCAATTGGAATTTCTACATCTGACCACCAGGGGGGAGCAGAACGCCACAAAACTGTACTTAATCCCATAAGAGCAGGAAACGTCAATGACTGAGGCGACCCACACAACGCAAAGTAAGAGAGGAAGAAGAAGCCTTGCCATCCAGAAGGAGTGGTAGAGGAACAAGATTGAAATTAGCATGTACTGGAAGATGAAGAGCTCATTCAGAGTCCAGAGAGATAATAAATCCAGTGTTTGGCACCTTATCACGAGGGCGATGTGTTCTCAAAGGAAGGCCAGCTTCTCAGAGCATGAATGACTGGGTGTGTTTGAAATCCTGGGGCTGCAGGAGGACAGAAAAAAATAAGTGCTTTAAGTATTGAATTGTTTTCTGGTTTCAGAATTATGACTCTGGAGGTGACGGCGGTATGATTTCAATCAAAAACACAGCAACATTCATTAGGTAAGTACGAGCTGCTCATGCTTTAGTCAGCGCTTTGCTCATGTCACCACTCGGAGCTTTACATGAGAGGGAGAGGAAAGAGGGACAGATGTAGGGAGGAAGAGGACAAAGGGAAAAAAGAAACACTTACTTCTTGGGGCGGAGGGATGTAGTTGACATTGGACCTGAAAGATAAAGACACGGGTAAGCACATTGGACAGTTTGACACAGTCACAAAGAAGAGAAGAAACTCGAGGCAGACAGCTGTATCCTGAGTCATATCTTGCCCTGCATAAATAATGCACATCATACATGGCAAACCTCCCACCGGGTAAAAAGGAAAGTCTGACTCTGAACTCTCAACAGCTGAGCAGGATTATATTAAGCTGGCGAGAGGAAAGTGTGGTTCAGGATTTGTGATAAACAGTTGGTATACACTGATCAGCCACTGCATGAAAACCACAATAGGAGTGATTGTCTTGTTACAATGCAATGTTCTGCTGGGAAACCTTTGCGTTCTAGCATTCATGTGGATGCTACCGAACATGCACCACCCATGCAAACATCGCTACGGACCAAGTACAACCCCTCAAGGCATTGGCCTCCACAGCAGGTCCGGAGGAATGTGACAAAAAGCTGAGGGCATTGACTTGGCCTCCAAAGTCCCCAGATCCCAATTTGATCAAGCATCCAAGGGGCATGCCAGTAACCCCACCTCACAAACCCACAGGATTCACAGGATCTCCCACCAAGACCTTGGTGCCAGACTCCAAAGGGACACCCCTAGAGGTCCTGTGTCCATGCCTCGTCAGGTCAGAGGCCCCGCTGTGGATTGGACTTGGCACTGACCTTTTGAGGCATGGACACAGGACCTCTGGGGTATCGGCACGTCCCACTGATGCCCGATCGGATTGGGATCTCGGGAATAGGAGGCCAGGTTGACGCCTTGAGCTCTATGTCAAAGTTCCTCGGGTCATTCCTGAGCAGATTTTGTAGTGTGGCATGGTGCATTGTCCTGCTGGGAGGGTGGGGGCCTGCCATCAGGGGGTGTACTTGGTGTGCAAGAGAGTTGGGGTGGATGATGTATCAACATGAATGCCAGGAACAAAAATTTACCAACAAGATAATTGATGTCATTCACTTCACCATTCAGTGGTTGATGTTGTGGCTGATCACCGACGTCCACTCACGTCCCTGACTCAGTCTAACATGTCAGTCCTGCAATAACGCTACCTTCGTCAACGTTCAAATGTTCACTTTGTTCTTTGCTGGTCTGTCTATGGGAGCAAAAGGGGGCCAAAATCATTTTAATGTTATACACAACTGAAAGCCGATTTGTAAAATTTCTCTGCTGAATATTTCAAGGAATAATTTGACATTTTGATAAAAAATGCTTTGGCTACTGTCCTGAAAGGCAACCAGCAAAGAAAAAGTTTTGTACATAAACCTCTCACCTAACTGCAGATTTTCATGTTTCCCTAAAAAGCACCCTGTTTTTGAATGGATTTTTAAAAATGACAACATGTTAATCAGTGGGCTTTAGAAGTATTGGTAAGCAGATTTTTGTTTACCCTTGAATAGAGCCATGCTAGCTTTCTCTTCCTATTTCCAGTCTTTATGCTAAGCTAATAGCCGAAGATTTAGTGTGTTTAAAAGACTGTCTAAGTGTCTAAGAAAGTGAATGGGTGCATTTTTCAAACCTTAAATTTAACGTTGAAAAAGAAATAAAACTGATATATATAACTTAAAACCCATTTTCTGTATGGATGTGATTTTGAATTTCCTTCCTTGATATTTCCAGTAGATGTTTCAACTGATGCATTTTGTTTTTTTAGATTTCATCCATTCAGATAGAACATTTTAAAGTGTCCAATATTCAATTTCAAATCAAAGTTGCTCCAAAAATTAAAGTCAGGTCAAAAAAATCGAATTGCTCCAATTAAATTATCAATGGTAGCTCATTTCATTATTTTTCATTATGAATGTTGGTATCCAAATTCCATCATTTTAATGTGTGCAACCACATTTCTTGAAACCACTTGAATTTTAAGAGCAACCTTGATTTGTAGTTTTTGAATATTAAGTGCACTTAAAAAATACTTACGGGAAATGTCACAGAAAGAAATTTAAAACCCTCTAAATTCAGATGGATAGTTGTTAAATCAAAATTTGTCAATGTTATATATATTTTTATCAAGTTTAAGATGTACTTGCCAAGAGTTAGATGAGAAGATTGATGCATCTCATGTTTGTGAAATATGTGTCTGCAGAAAAGGGACTGTTAGCTTAGCATAGAGTCTGTAAATGGTTAGGTTAAAAAATCTGCTTACCATCACCTCACTATGGGGCACTTTAATCCATTTTAAAAAGGAAGTCAAAGCTGATAATTTGCTTTGTTTTACAGGGGGTCATGTACCAGACTACTTCTTGGAGTCTCTGCTGGTTTCCTGACAGGACAGTCACCCAAGCACTTTCACCACAAAGTCAAAGTATTCCTTTGTTGCGTATAAGATTGAAATTATTACGGCCATTGATTGCTTCCATATCTGTCTGTCAACCTAAGGGTCACACTCACGTGTCCTCAGTTCTGTGCAGGGTTTGGCTGCTGATGTGGGCTGCACCATGACACTGGGAGATCCAAAATGACCTGTGGGGGTCAGCGTGGTGGCTTTAAAAAGGGTTAACAATGGGGGGGATCATTTTGGAGTCACACTGCACACCATGCTTCAATAGGTGATTGGGTGGGGGATTCATTAGTATCATTGATGTGACAGGTGTTTTGCGGTAAACCTAGCAGTGGACACCTGCCTATAATTCGTACATTTGATTCCTGTATCATATTGTGTGTATTCGGGGTAGTTATGAGAGGGTTTGTTGGCGAGTCTGCATGCCGCAGCATTGCCAGGAAATTGTCCTCAACACAATATTTCCTAACATATGTAGCTGCATGCAGACTCGCCAACAAACTCTAGCATAACCACTTTGAATATTCACCACCAGCCACTTTATTAGGTCATGTGACAGCAACTCAATGCATTTGGTCAAGACGACCTGCTGAAGTTCAAAATGAGCATCAGAATGGGGAAAAAAGGTGATTTAAGTGACTATGAATGTGGCATAGTTGTTGATGCCAGACGGGCTGGTCTGAGTATTTCAGAAACTGCTGATCTAGGGTTTACAGAGGATGGTCTGAAAAAGAGAAAATATCCAGTGAGCTCAGTTCTCTGGGTGAAAATACCTTGTTGATGCCAGAGGTCAGAGGAGAATGGCCAGAGTGGTTCAAGATGATAGAAAGGCAACAGTAACTCAAATAACCACTCGCTACAACCAAGGTATGCAGAAGACCATCTCTGAAGCAACAACACGTCCAACCTTGAAGCAGATGGGCTACAGCAGCAGAAGACCACACCAGGTGCCACTCCTGTCAGCTAACAACAGGAAACTGAGGCTGCCATTCACACAGGCTCACCAAAATCGGACAATAGAAGATTGGAAAAACATTTCCTGGTCTGATGAGTGTCAATTTCTGCTGCAACATTCAGATGGTAGCCTTGTATCAACGGTTCAGGCTGGTGGTGGTGTAATGGTGTGGGGGATATTTTCTTGGCACGCTTTGGGCCCCTTAGTACCTTTGGTATGTGGTGAAATAGGAGATTCACATCATGGATGTGCAGCTGACACATCTGCAGCAACTGTGTGATGCTATCATGTCAATATGGACCAAAATCTTAGGACTGTTTCCAGCACCTAGTTGAAACTGTGCCACCATGTATGAATGTAGTTCTGACCAACCCAGTACTAGCAAGGTGTACCTAATAAAGTGGCCGGTGAGTGTATACCTTATGATACAGGAATAATATGCACAAATTGTAGGCACACATTTACACAACGAGTGTTACCGCGATGAACCTGTACAGACATGCAGCCAATCATGATGCGAACGAAATGCTGGAGTGAGCAGGTCAAGTGGTGAGCCAATCACATGCAGCAATCCAATACCCTGATATACAATGTCTTAATCCTGTGGCTCTCTTTTAAGTTTGTATTACAGTTGTGGAAGTGTAATTGAGGTTCAGTTGGTAAAAATAACTTTGTCATATTTGCTGTCACTACATTCATGTTCTAATGGCTTTTGCAAGAATCCACCGCGCCTGACTGACGACAACCAATCAGAGCCAAGGAGTCTCTAACGCAGTCTTTAACTGTCAAACCAGGCAATGCTGATCCAATATGAATCAAGATTCTGTTACTGCATTCCCTATTTCTCGCCTCTAATGTTTTCAGAAACATATTTTAGTGTACTGTTTAGCTGTAACAAAAGAGTTTGTGACTAGGGGTGTAACAATCTATCGATCTGGATAGATACATCGATTAAATGATTAACAATCCAGTGTCATCGATCTATATCATCATCTTTAGCTTATGCCTTTATTTTGAAATTCTGTTCCACTGTCAAATAGCAGCGGGCAGTTGGCAAGCTGTCGAGAGAAAGACGATGAGGATAACATTATTTACGTGCGAATAAATCAGCAGTGTAGAAAACTTTTCCATTATGGAGAAATACGGTTCAACAGACAACGCATATGCCATATGTAAACAATGCTGCTATGAGATAAGACATGAAATAACTGCCTGGATGAGCATCTCACGCCGCTAACATTAGCTGCTCTGTTTTAACAATGTTCGGCTGATGCAGTGACTTAAAACAATGGTGAGTATAAAAAATAATAATGTTACGTGTAAATAGTTAAGCTATGAGTAGAGAAAAAAAGTCCGCTAGCTGCTAGGCTAATTTGTGCAACGTAAACATGCTTAAGCTAATAAGCATATATTATGATTTCGGACAGAAAGCCATGAAGGTTTACTCATCCCATGTGCAGCTGAGCCGAAACGAAGCACTGCCCATTGGCCGGGTCACAAACTTTCTGATTACAGCTAAACAGTACACTAAAATATGTTTCTGAAAACATTAAAGGCAAGAAGAAGATAAAGGAGTAACAGAATCTTGATTCTTTTTGTTATCAGCGCTGTCTAGTTTCACAAGCAGTGATTGACAGCTGCATTAGAAATGCCTTGGCTCTGATTGGTTGTTTTGCTGGGTATTTCTTCAACAAAGATATATATGTGTATATCTGTTTCATCTCTTTTCTTTTAAAGAACTCTGATTTTTTTATGTAAATACACAGTTTTTATATTTACACTGACTGTGACAATTTTCTAATTTATTTACGAGATGTTGTTATGAGTGACAAAAATAAATACAAGTAAAAGAGAATGTTCCTTCTCATATCCATTTCAAACACTAGCTTGGGGAGCTATGAATATGTAATGTAACCATCAGAGTACAGAGACAGCAGTGTGTATTTTAGCTGATAAACATTTATTTTGAGTCAGGTCTTGTTTGGAGGATCTTAAATCTCAGTGACAAACAGCCCAAATTCGCCTTCTTTTCACAGCAACCATCAACTGCAAGGACAAGCTAAAATTGGACTGTGGTCAGTGTTTAGGATGATGTAACATTCATCCGTCTAACCAGGACCCCTTGACCATTTTTCCTCTAAAAGGCAGAGCTGAAGCCTAGATCTGCACTCCTGCTTTGTTAACTTGTGCTTACTATTGGTGCATCAGATATGGTGTCACATTGTCTTTGAGTCTTTGTGAAGAAGCCTGTTCTATAAATAGGAAGTTGACACTGACAGCTCCAGTTAGCTCAGTGGGATAAGCATCAGACTTTAACCTAGACAAAGAGCTTTCGCATCAGCTACAAGGAGAGCTCCGCAATGACTCTCCATCAAACGATGCGGGGTAACAAGCCAGTAATCAAATAACATAAAGTCAAGCGAATTAGGCCAGTCACACGAGGACATGCATTTATGTCTCTGTGGTTTCTGGCTTAACAACCGGCCGAGCATCTAAACGTCCTTTGGCCCAGTCATGTGTGTAAATGCACCAACATCCCTCTGTCATGCCACAGTCTCATTCTTCAATCTCTTCAATATCTAAATAATCCATTTCAAATTACCCACCCAATCAGTCTAATTGCTTGCAATTCTTTCTACTGCCAATATTTTCCTCCTAGCTGATTAACAGCCAGTAATTATTCCATAATTATGTTGCACTGATTATTTCTCCCCCTTTGAATGTCTGCATTTTTACATCATCTGTCTTGCTACACATTTTGACATGATTTAAACAGATATATGTCTGCCTGGAAGTGGCGATCCATTTTAAAAAAACAACCTTTTCCCATGGTTTTTACATCTGCTGGTGCCAATCACTGGACCAGCAGAAACACAAGTGCTGCTGTGGCTCAAAAACACACACATATAGACACACACGGCCACAGCTGTCACTGTATACAGTCCTGACTCAGCACACAGACACGCAGTCTCGGTGCAACAACAACCCACGCAACCTCCCCCGCCTCCCTCAATCTTAAGTGTGTAGGGTATTAGCCTGTGTTTGGGCACATCGATGTTAATGCAATCACAGAGCTCTTACCTTCCTCTGTGTCCTGCTGATGGATGAGTCAGAAGAGAGAAAACAGAGTGAATGTCAGAGTTTATATTTTCCTAAAAAAATCTATTAATTGATGTACTGATTGTGCAAGTAGACAAAGTGGTTGTTTGATTGGAGAGAGAACTGAAGAGACAAACTCACGGCTGAAGAAACCGTTGCGGTGTAAGACGAGTCCCCCACATCCACAGATTACAATGACCAGGCAGACCACCACCACAGCTGCCACCACAGCCGAGACATTGACGTCCTCTGGAGGAGGGAGGGGAATAAAGACTGGGTTATGGTCTGTTTTCCATTTGCAGTGGTATGGAGTCAAAGTACTGAGCTGTGTATGAGCATATCTGAATGTGTGAAAACATTTTGTATGAGTACATTCAAATGTGTCAATGTGTCAGAACGTTTTGATCAAATGAATTTAAATGTTTAAATGTGTTAAAAAAAAAACTGAACAAAGAGATTAAAAATTGGATCTGTAGCTGTGCATAACAACCCTTTACAAAAAAGGTTTGCAGTTACATATCTAAACATATAAACATTGAATATGATGAATTTACTGTTTATCAGACCACAAATGAGGAGAATTAGCTGGCTAGCACACAACGCGATCCCTCCGTCTCATTAAACTAACAGTACTTCACTGCAAGGAGAGCAGATGGCAGCTCTAGAGATGGACCTTTAGTTGGTGGCTGTAGCAGCTTGAATTCACTCAACGCAAACCTAAGCTGGGGATCAGATGCCTGACCACCCCAATTCCCTGTGGGATCAGCAAACTTTCTGTTGCTGCTGTTACACAGGTGCTGTTGCTGACCGCCAACCTGCTGTGAACCCTGGTGCTGGCTGATTTTGAGTTACTACGGCCGCTAACTGAGGGTCAATCTGCAAAGCGGCCATTCGCTCTCTCCTTACAGGCAGAGAATTCTTGTCTTATTTGTGGTCTGATAGAGTAAATTCATCAAATTCAGTGCCCTGTCTCATAAACTCAGTGGCCCCCAGTGCTTCTAGGTTTTCAGGACATTCGAGACTTAGCCCTCACCTCTGTCAGCGGTCCAGGGGATCCTCCCCTTGCACTTTATTTGATATACAAGCTTAAATTTGATGCTTTTTTATGCACTCTGGCACCTAATGTACATTATAAGTCCAACAAAAATTACCAATGTGAATCAATTTATTTTCACTGTACATTAGCAAATGATTGGGGGCCACCAGGGACCCAATCGGGGGCCAGATATGGCTGGCAGGCTGTAAGTTGAGTATCACTGGACTAAAGAAAACACTGATGTGTAATATATTGTGATATGGTGGTTTTCGCTAATTAGCCGAAATTAGCTTGCTTGCTAACACGGACAAATTTCTAGCTAAAGTAGCAAAACACTGCTTAGCCAGCTAATGTTACGTAACAACCAACACAATGCAGCACGGCTAAGTTACAGCTAGCTTGCTCTCATATCGCCAGCTGTTTTTCAAGCACCTTTGGCTGCAGCCACAGGCTCGCAGCAAAATGTCTCACTGCCCTGGCTCTGTTTTGCTATTTCGATTTTGCTATTGCTATAACAGTGGAAACCACTAAATCTCCAACCATAAACAGGAAGATGATATTTTAATTTAACTCCCATCCACTGCCTTTTCCTGTACAGCAATAACATTTCCTATAATTTATTAAGTGCATAAGATGGTTACTTGCATTAACCTAGGATACATTACGTAATTTATTGACAAGCTGATGACCTTTGCAAACTAAACGGCATGATTTTACACCATGTAATTTGTCCCAAAATGGATACAGTAGTAGCCCTACAAATTTTAAGTACATTTCTAAAGGGGTTTCAGATTTTAGAAGCAGGGTGGATTAAGTTTAGGAGGCCTTTCCTCTCCACTGCATCCCTGATTTTCTCCAAAGCTGAAAGGTGTGGTGAAGAGGCAGGAAGAAGTGTGGATACACACACATAAAACACACACACACCTATCGTCATGTGCTTGCCCTCGCACATCTTGGCCGCCCCCACTCCGTTCGAAGCCAGGCAGCTGTATCGACCGGTGTCCTCTTTGGCTACTGCTTTAAACTCCTGCACAGGAGACAGAGAGGGAAGACGAAAAGCTTTACGGTGATGGCTTCAGCTGTTGTTAGCTTTCAATTGAAGCATTTGTTCTACTGAAGTGTCCTTGAGCAAAAACTGCCTACTATCCAACCAGAGAGCGCTCTCAACAAAAACTGACAGCATCATTTCCTTGTGTTTTTTTTTGTTTTGTAACAAGACATGATACTGCAAGGAGACAGTGTGAACTATTTCCCAATACAGACTCTATCCTCTGTCTTCCTTATCTCCACAGATACACGTGCTCACCAGTACTCCTGTCTGTGAGTTGATTAGATAGGTGGCGTTGGGATTGCGTGGCTGGCTGATGCGCTGGTTGTCCTTGAACCAGGAGTATGTAGCAGGCGGGATGCTGTGCTGGTCCCTACAACGCAGCTTCACCTCTGAGCCCGTCACTGCCCCACTGGGGATTTCACAGGATGGGGTTTGAGGGGGCACTGCACGACAGGACAAGTTAAGAGTTAAAGACACATAAGCAAAACCTGGAAAAACAAGGCAGCCTCCTAAACCTTGAAGCTGTAATCAGTGATTCTCCCTTTAGTCGTACCCAGGACTTTGAGCGTTACATTGGTCTCGCCCAGGTTGACGGAGTCAAAAGGAGCACTGATCTCGCAGCGGTACTCCCCAGCGTCCTCCTGGGTCACCCTTCTCAGCGTCACCGTGGCCCCGTCAATGGTCGCTCGGCCCTCAAAGGGACCTGAAAGAAAGGACAGAAGGTCAGGAAGACCAAAGAGGAAATGTCTTTTCTGGCTGCAGGCTAATACCACAACATCCATATGGGTTTTAATCCATACATTAGATCACTGTGCCACATTCATATCACAATGAAGCAAAATTCTAACTTAATATTATCATACAAATGAATCATAAACAGGAAAAAAAGATTTTTACTTTTTAAACCATTGTCCTGTTTTTGTTTGAGAAGCTTTGGCACAGAAAAATGTTAATGTGATCTAAACTCAACAACTGCTTCACAGTAAAAGCCTTCCAGCAAGAAAAGTGGTGGACTCTTATAATGAAACAGCTGCAGGAAGTGCAGTTATACAGTAGGTGCTTAGAGGTTGAGCAGAGTAATTGGTTCAGATAATGTCGTTTTTATGAGTACAAGTAACATCAGAGTAAAATGTGTCAATATCTGTACTCGTGATAGCTGTGTTAATACACTTACAGTTGTGATCAAAAATGATCTTAAGATCAATCTTGAGACTGTCCTCTAAATGGTTTTCTAATAAATATAGCAACTTCTGATCAACTCATATCAATATCAGGTCTAAAGAAACAACTTTTGGTTAGGTTCCACCCATTTCCAGTTTAAGCCACGCCCACTTCTGGTTCAAACTCCCATCACAGTACAGATACGGATACAGATAATTTAGTTGGTTGCACAGAAACAGATAATGGTGTACATGGAGAAAATCAAACATCATAATATTTCTGACCAAATACCTCAATATCAATATTGCAAAGATATTGTAAGGTTGACTTTTGGTGCTTTCAAAAATATTTAAACAATGGGATATTTGATAACTAATCATCAGTAATGTAGATTTAATGACTATAGATAATAGAACAGCTAGAACAGTCTGGTAAGTTCAGAAAATTACATCATTTTACTGTAATGCAGCTTTAAAAGCAGGAAAATGAAACAATTAGGATATCCAAAATCTAAGACAATATCTGCGATATCAATATAATATCGAGCCCTGCAGTAGTTGGGGTTAACCAAGCAAAGACATTACTCTGAACTGATTATGGACATCTAATAACAAGTCAGAATTCCAGGAAATAGCCTACTATCATACATTTGTAAATCCTTACAACAAAGGCTAAAGTAAGGGTGGATTACCAGTTGAGCAAAGTGGCTTCAGACCTCCAGGAATCCTTAAAACCCCAGTTTACACTGTAGTGAAATTGGAACTTTAAGGCCGCGGGGTACATTTACATCATGTATCAGCAAGCATGAAACGGCAAATTTGGTGCCCTGGGGCCCCCTAATCGGATAATCCAGCCAGTGGGTGGAAGAGTAGGTTTCAGTGGCAGGGCTTTTCATGAATTTACAAGATACTTGTTGACATTGTGAAAGTAGAAACTCTTCATTCATGCCACCCTTTAAATCAAATTCAGCTGTGAAGTAAAGGAGGCTTGACATATTTGAGAGAGCTATCAGGCTAACTGCGCTGTCTATAAAAGAGACTGACCGGGTGAGAGCTACTGTATGATTTATTATTTATTTCACCTATTAAATCCACATCCTAAACCACAAAGGATACGAGACAGGTTAAGATTTCATGCCTTGACACCTTTAACACAGGCTGTGCTGAAGTGTCTCTTACAGTTGATCCATTGTTTCTATCTCACAGTATCCAGGTGGTATTTTTTACTCATCCTATGAGGCAAACCTCGTCCAGCTGGTGCTGCAAGCTGATTAAAACAAATGCCCTGTTTGTCACTGTGGGGATAAACAGCAACAGGCTGCTTTCTCACCTTTGAAGTGTCCATCAAAGTACACAAAGGAAACATCTTTCCCCTTTTTCTTCCACTCGATGCGTGGGTTCTGGTCTTTCTCTGTGCGGAACGTGCAGGACAGCACCGCATCTGCAAAAAGGGAACCAATGAGATATTTATGGCAGAACAGTGAAGCTTTCAATCAGAGGCATTTTTAACTGCTTGGTCTATTAATAGCCTTATGGTTTATTCTGTCAGAGAGAATCTGATAAAACAGCAACTCCTGAGGGAGAAAATGACTCGACAGTGAGACGAGGCAGCCCGGAGATGAGCTGCTTTTTCTGGCTCACCTGAGAACTCGCGCACCTCCACCTTGTGTCTCTCGGTCGACACGGTGACAGGAACGGAGGGGGAACCTGGTGGTGGCGGAGGGGAAGAGGGGAGGGAGAGTGGGAGATAAAGAAAAGAGGGGTGAGAGCATTTTCAGAAGGCAATATCGCTTGTCATCCATTAGGGGGCAAGGTGAATTGGGTAAAGTGCTCCACATTGCCCGCCAACTGCAAGAGGAGAATGCTTAATGGCTGTCTTTGGTCTACTGTCTGAGGCAAACACAACTGGAGTCACAGTCTCCAGGAGATCCGAGGTAAGGGCAGGATTACTCCCTCTTCCGCTTTAATCCAGCAGGCTTAAGCAGTGTATGTTTACTTAAGCGCAGGTTAGGACAAGGTCACCAAGCATCTCACCAGACGCTTGTCCAGATTAACCTGATGTATGAGGGGCATTAGCAAAGAGGCGGACGGCACGCTGTCCGTGTTTGTTTCCCCTGCCGTCTGTGTGTCACTGATACACCCCATCCAAACAGGAAGAGGAAGCAGGAGCTACCCTTCCTGTGTGCTGATTGGTTTACGGGATGGATTATTGTCTGGTCGTCCTGTTGTTAAATACAGGTTCAGCGTGGGTGAAGGTTACCTGAGGGGAAAAGCAGGTTAGAAACATGCACACAGCAACAACAGTAAACACTCTCTGGTAGTGCACCAATAACATCTCCCAGAGGTCTGCAACTTCAGAAAATGGGAAAAGATTTTTAGACCGAAGGCCATGCATTTTTGAAATTACATAATAAATGTTGAATGGGCCTCAGGGGTAGTGACTCAGAACATTAAGGGCTATGAAAAACCTTTAACAAACTTTTAATTTGGCGAGTCCAGTGTGTTTTAGAGGAGAAATGGAATATAGTATGTTTTATTTAGTGTTTAATCACCTGACAATAGGAATTGTTGTGTTTTCATTACATTACAATGAGCTGTTTACATCTACATAGGGTGTGGGTCCTTATTTATGGAGACTGCTCCATGGTTTTAATCAGCTGGTCTGTTTGTTTTGGGGAGCAAGAGACTTCTGTGGATAATTCGGCTCTTGGTAAAAACCTCCTGGACACTGAAGGGATTCTAACCAGAAGTTTCAGCTGGTTGCAATCTGCATTCCTCACCACTGGATGCCTTTAAATCCCCCTAAATCTTACACACTGGATCTTCAATAACCTCCAACAAAACACACTCTCTCACACACGCATTTAGTTTTCCTGCCATTGTCTTTGCAAATGGCATGTTGCATACAGATCTCCCAACTTAAAAACACGTATACTGAAATTACTGTGACTAGTTTCCTGTTTGTCTGTAACTTCCTGTACGGGCCCATTGTCAGCGGACTGAGTTACAGGAGTTTCTCCTGTGGAGGCGGGTGACGTGGAAGAATAGAGGGCAAGTTGAGACAAAGGGCAGGAAGTGTGTTAAAGAACAGGAAGGCAGCCATGTTGGATGACCATATAAGCACACCCAAAGGTCTCTCTCGCTCTTATTTCCAGCTATTTTTAAATTAGCCTTTAAATAAACAACAGCCTATACAATAATAATGGCATCTGCCAAATGCATCATAACGCACACTCAAGTTTTTTTAAAAGCTTTTCCTGAAGTTGGCTCAATTTACACCAGCTTCACTTGCTCAAACTTTGAGCTAAGTGAATTAAAACTGCACACTCTCCCTCCAGACGCTGCCTCTTCCTCTCGCTTTGCTGTGTGTTGACTTGCGGCAGTGTAACAGGATTATCATCGTAGCCTTGGCTCGCGTACCTCGACACCCTCTGAGGAGCATTGTCTCGCTAAAGGATGAACATGACGAAGGAGGGAGATACAATGAGATTAAAAAGGGACGAGGAGGGACGACAAAAGGAGAGATGAGCGGCCCTAAGAATAGAATACAAATGAAGTGAAGTGGAGGAGAGTGAGGCGAGTGGAGGTTGGCGGAAGGAGGGGGGGCAGAGACCCGCAGAAGCATGAATAAAAGAGAGAGTGGGATTGAAGGCGAGGGAGATCCTCTCAGACAGTGGGACTGTGAATGGGAGAAGCTCTTGTCACATAGTGTGAGACCAGGCCTGCCGCCACCTTGAAGGGTGTCTCTTTGAGAAAAAAGAGATGTAGCAGGGCTGACAACATGCCCGCACTTTACCGCTGCGCTGACTGACGAACACGAAAGCACACACATCAAAAAATGAGCGAAGAGGCTCTGCATGTGAGGTCCTGCTGCCCCTGTGTCGTGCCTCGCTGTGCTCTACTACTATGAACACTGTCAGCTTCAATGGCCTCAATTAACTACAAAGGTGTCGAGGCAGACAATGAACACATGGCCTGTTCGGATCATTTCACAAGTGCATGGTGGGTAATGTTCATATGGTGCGGCTTCCTAAATAAAAAGGACTGCTGTCCAAGAAGTCAACAGGAACTGTTGTTCATGTTTAGAGACAAATGTGTGCTAACATCTAGAAGTTGACCCACTGAGCTCTGGATGTCCCTTTAATGTCATGTCTCTGTTTTTAGCCACATGTAGCGTCAGAGTTTTTGGCTGTGTTGCCCAGTAAATGCATGGATGTAAACTACTGTTGGGAGGAAATACAAAAAAGAGCCACCTAACTGTCTACAAACGACACCTGTGAGACATGGACTATGGACACATCCACACTATCAGGGTTTTTTGAAATTTAAAACGGTCATATTAACACACCTAGCTATAATGTTTTGACTTAACAGGCTGTGACTACGGTGGCCCCAAGGGGTCAAAATACATTTCACAAAAAAAACAACATTTCACAAAACACAACAATACAGAAAACATTTAGGAAAACTCCACAAACAAAATGTTGCAGTGTTTTCTGAAATGTTGCATGTTCTTGCATTTTGACCCTCAGGGCCACCGTATGTGACTGTTCAAGCAGCAAACAAGGGTTTCTAAGTTATTGCATGCAATATCCTCCTGAATAGAACGCAACCCTGGTGTTTTCAAACTTCAACAGGGTCAGGAGCGTTTCCTAAGATCTCCATTTAGGGGTTTAAAAACACCATAGTGTGGACGCTTTAGGCCTAAATGTAGCAACAGTTATGTGTTTTAAAACTAAAGGACACTATTGTGGGTGGAGCCTAAAATGTCACTAATTTGAATCCTCAGTAGTAAAAGCAGAAGAGGTTTTCAAACGGGAATCAACACAAAGTAACTCAACAAAAAAATGTTCACATTTGCACACAGTTATTTCAGCTAGCCAAGTGTCGGCACAATTAGCTTTGAGGACCAAAAGTGAGCCAGAACTGGCCCATATAAGGCTGCTAGATTTGTTCCCTTGTCGGAGTACAGACTGATTTGGGCTAAGGGCACAGTCGACTGCTGTGGCGATATCTGCGCTGAGTGACGCATACGGAAAGCTAGTTTGCTAGCCAATGTTAGCTAGCAAGCTAATTAATACTGATGTTACTCGTACATTTTCTTACGTTCTGGGCCTGTCTCCTGACTCACTGCTTGCAAGGCATATATCATATGGAGCAGTTTGTATTTTTCATGGCAAATATCTTAGAATATCGGCTGGTTAAACTCAGCAACAACTGGGGCAACGTCTAGCTCAAGGGGTAGTGCGTGCCCCATGTAGACCAAGTCCTTTGCAGCGGCCCAGTTTCAATTCCAACCTGGGATCTTTCTCCTGTGTGTCACCCCCATTATTCTCCCCGTTTCCTGTCACTCTCCAGCTGCTCTTGTGTACAGGCAAAAGCCCTAAAAAAACCCACCAACAATCATTGTGTACTCTACACACACTTCTTTGTTATTTGTTGAGGCCCCTGCCAGATTTGGACCATCACTGACACCAGAAATTTGCCCAAGATTCTGTCGTCACCTAGTCCAGCAAACCGATATGCAAACAAATAGAGCTGAGAATCTTTGGCCACTTGAGCTAGCAAAATTGCTCATATGTTGTTAATTTAAAGGTACACTATGCAGGATGGTTACTGTTTGGAAACACGCTCACCTATGAAAGTAAAAGGTAGCGACCAGGTGCCAGCTGCTTACAGTCTGGCACCTGGTCGCCACCTTTTTTTAAAGCCCTGACCTCACCTGAGTGGTGTGGGGGTACATGCCTGTGACTGTCCTGAGCACAGAAAATAAAAGGAAAATAAGGAAATCCAGGTAGAGGGCAGAGTCTGTGCAGGTAAATGCACCACCTCACATGTGTAGTTGGTTTTAAGTGGTGATTGAGAGGGGAAAATAGGGAAAATCCTGCGCCATCTGTCTTTAAGTAGATTTTTAACGAGTATGAATCACAAACTGAAATGCATGCTGGAATACTGCTTATATAGACTTTTTTTTTTTTTAAATAAAGTCTTTCATGTGCTTCACAGCAGGAGGTCTCTGATGGTCCTCCAACATGGCATCAGATATGGCCACTAAGGTAATTAAAATGCGTCTGTGATAGGCCTATTGTGGCTCTGAAACACAAATAACATCTAGACAAAGGCGTCAACACAGACAAGCTACAGACAAAAACACGCACGCGCGCACACACACCTCGTGCATGGCATCAACATCAACCAAACACTGCGACAGCTTAAACTCACAGAGGGACAGCCACCCTCTTGCCTGAGCAAAAATAGAAAGATGGCACGCTCGCTCCTTGGCACGCAGCTTTACTCTCATTACGTGGTCCGTACAGAGTGTTACAGAGACTGGGGTGGGTGTTGCCAGGGCTGTGGCGAGGTCAAAAGCATGGCGCAGTAATAATTAAGGCACTTATTCAAATTAACAGGACAAATGGAAGAGGAAGGGAGACGGACCCGTGATACATATCCTGCCCGGCTGTGTGATATAGATAACATGAACGGCACACACGTTTCAAGGCTGTGGGGGTACAGAGAAAAGCAGGGAGGACTGTGCGTGTGTGTTCTCCGTTTAAACAAAGCCTCTCTGTTTGACTGTAACCCTGTGAGCAACAGCTGTCTCAGGCAGACACGGTGTGTGTGTGTGTGTGTATGTGTGAGGTTGGGGAGGTTGGGTCGCCTGCCACAGAGACCCACCCAAAACATTTCCTCCTGGATTTTTTAAACAATACACTCCACAGGCGTTCAGTAGAGCCGAGGCAGATTTGAAGCTACTCTGTGAAACTGTTGACATCTATCTCTGTGTCAGATGATGAGTGATTTCTGTCAGGTTGTCCACAGCAGGACTGGACACACAAACACACACACACACACCTCTGTGAACTCGTGACCTGGTGGCCTGACAGGTGGCAAAATGTGGACAACACAGAGTAAAAATCTGCGTCACTCACTCTCACTGTCTCATCACATCTATCTCACACTGCTACTGCTCCCCTGGAGCCCCACAGGCACGTACGCTGCTTCCTCTTTTCCATCAGGGAAAGTTAGGTGTCTTTTTGTCGTTTAAAGAAACAGCTTTTCTCATGTTCGTCTCCATGTGTGTTTTCCTCTTTCATCTCCTGGTGCCATCTCCACTATGAGAACATCTCGTCACGAGCAGAAACAGGTTGAAGTTTCTGGTGGTAATCCAACCGCTGACCTCATGCACAGATCTGCCACCTCTTCTGCCAAATAACGGGTGCCCACCCGCCACCACCATGCCGCCCACACCCATAGGTGGCCCCCGGCCAAGTGCAACTTTGAGGGCCAACTTCTAGGAAGCCGGCCTGGCTGTGTGTAGCCCATCCTCACAGAGGGGCTTTAACTAAACAGGTGGACTGCGGAAGAACACTAAACAACAAGGGTCAAAATAAAGAATATTTCTGTGTTTTTTTTAGATTCTAAATTGAGATTTTTAAATTGTGCCACTAAAAACTCCAATGGATCTTTATAAAGAAATTTTTGAATTACAACACTCTTTTGAAAAACAATGAGAAAGTGTTTCAAAATAATTAGTCGCAGCATTTTGAGCAGTGTTGCTCAACCAGCTGTCCGGAAACATATTGAATTCACTATTAGTGAGCCCAGTGTGAGTAAGAATCACGGGACTGACTATACTGATCACAGGTTCCATCTCCTCAACTATAGAATTCTGGTCTTAATCATTTCTAACAACCCAAATTTTCTCAAAGGGAGGCCCTTGAAGCCAAATCTTCTCAAATGGGACCCCTAATTGATATGATTTTGCTTCAGGGACCTCCATGTGGCCTAATGTAATCAATTTAGGGGTCCCTGACGTGAAAAAGGTTAAAAATCATTGGGCTAGAGCACTAAATTAAATGACTTTTTTGCAAAGTATTGATCCCAACACATCCATGGACAGCTAGGATTAAAAATATTATTAGAAATAAAAAGTGGCCAGAGTAGTTAAATTCCACTCAGGCTGCTATCCTGCACTTTACTCAGCTATTCCTGAGCTTTATCTCACGGAGATGAGCAGGAAAACACAAACACACAAACAGTTGTTGTGAATAAATAGTTTGCATTTGTCACTTACATTGCATCAGTAAAATAACAATAGGAAGATACAGAGACGTCCCCTCCATTATCGTCCACAACTCTGGCTGAGTCTCGCCTTCCCCGGACGGAGCGATGAGGCAGATCCCGAGCCTCAGCTGTCTTCTCGCACTTGTTCACAACTCTCCAATAATTCATCCAGCTTCCAGGGAATAAACTGTTCTCCAGGGGGAAGCGATCGGACCGGCCCGGCGCGGAACGGAGCGGAGCGAAGCGAAGCGGAGCTGCTGGCAGGCGGGCGGATGGAGCGGGGCGCACCTCCGGGACGGATCGGTCAGAGACGCTGGAGCCCTGGGTGAGAGGTCTGGCTGGGAACGGCGCGGCTGGGTTACTATGAAAGACGCGGATGAATGTCTTCTCTCCTCCTGTTGTGCGGTTTCGGCGCTGGTTGAGGTGGAGATGGAGGTGGAGGGAGGGCGGGGTGTGCTTTCAGACGAGCACAGCGGCGGAGCGCCGAGAGCGCAGCGCCGTGTCCAAGACGCGCACTGCACTACCAAGTGGCCACATAACGGGACTCAACTGGGTATGGCAACAAGGTGTGGCACGCGTCATACCTTTGTCTGAGTGTGAACCTAATGGCTTTTTAAAATATTTGCCTGTGGGATGGCACAGAATGAGCCCACAGATTTATTTGAAAAGCACATTTAAGTCCAAATTTCCATCCAAACAGACCTGTTCCTAATAACTTCTAATAACTTAGCTGTGTGCAAGTCTTGTTAACAGAGAATCCTCTATAGCCTGAAGGGTTTATAACATAGATTAATAAAAGGGCTTTTTGAGAATAAGGGCTGCCACAGCAGGGCCGTAATCACCAATTTAACACTGGGGGGGACCCAACCCTCCAGGGGGGCCTGAGGGGAATTAACCCTAAAAGAAATTTTGAGAAATTTAACAACTAAACTGACCATTTTTAGAAAATTTTGAAACAAAGATCTTAGATCAGGAGTTCTCGAACTTTTGATGACCATGTGCTATATTAGCAGATTTTAGGAATAATTAGATGCTGCTTGTAAAACTCACAATGTTGTCACCGTTTCCTCCACCTCCTTGTGTGTGTAACAATTGTGTGTTGTATTCAGTTAGCATTACAATCATGTCAAAAATAAAAATAACTATCAACAAGTAGGCACATTAACCACATTTTGTTGATTGACTTTTCCATCAAATGCCTTAATTCTTTTAAGTATTAATGATTAAATAAAAATTTCTGATTCAACGATTCCACAGATTTTCATTTTGGATCAATGAAAATGTAAAAATCCACAGGTTCCATTTGGGCCTACATATTAGGGAGCCACGTATGTTTGAGGGCCGCACACGATGACTTTTTTATACTATGCTATGATTGTTTTTAATGACATTTAATACTTTACAATACACTATTACAATTGACAGTGATATAGCCGACATAACACTCGCATATTACATCGTACTTTTACACTTTTTAACACATTTCACAGTCATGAAATAAAGACAGTACAGTGTTTGACATTCGTTATACCCACAGCAGTGGGGTACGGCAACACCACTTGGACAAACCACATGCAGAACTGCAGTAATAATAATAATAATAATATTACTCCAATATTATTATAAGTACTGCCAAAGTGAAAAATTTAAGTATTACCAAAAGACTCAACACTAGCAAAAGCATTTTTTCCCAACCTGGCAACCCCAAACATGTTCTTCATTATGATTATACTGCGCTATAAATAATTAATAACAGTTAACAGCCACTGATTACAACTTTAGAAAGGACGCCCTATTAGCATGTTTTACTGTAATATTGATTGACAAAGGGCTGCATTAATATTGAAGTGTATGAAGGTTTTAGAATCTCCATGTAAAAAAGCTGTAAGCACTTAAAGAGGAATTTAAATTTCAGCTTGAAGTTGAAAGAGCCAAAAACAACATGCTGCCCTTCAAATTTGAGATTTTCTTTTTACATAGTGGAAGTATTCAGACTACTATGATCTTGAGTATGACAAAAGTAAATTTAGCCTTGGATCAAGATGCTGTGCTCAAAGTTTGAGAAGTGCAGCCCAAAAGAATTAAAGGCTCACGAGATAAAGAGAAGGCTGGAAACTCTCTCAAGGCCAACAACAGAAATTTGTGGATAACAGAAACTGTAGAATACTGTGATTACTTCTTTGCAAAGGCATGTCTGTCGTCTTTTTATAAAAATGGGAATTGACCATGGGAAGCACCTGGCTGTACGTTGGCTTATTCTTTATGTTACTTTTATTATTCGTATCTACTCTTTCGGTTTTGACAGCCATTGACATTTTAAGATGTTTGACGGTGTTGCAGTCTGTTTTAATTTTGTATCATATGGAGGACGAAATATGACCTATCATTAATAAATGGTGAGAGGTAAATGAGGTTAGCAGCACCATCTGAGATGAGAAATGCAGTAGGATCAGTTTCTTTCTTTAGTGAGGAGCTCAGCACTGATTAGTGACGGGTAATTGTTGCAGTTCTTCAGTGCAGAGATAAGAGAAAGAGAGAGAACAGACCAAGTCCTGCAGATCAATGACTCCCCAGTGAATTACTATCGACTAAACACGTGTTAAGTCTGAACACTAGATAAGCCAACACTGAGACTGCCTTGACAATCACTTTCACTGCTTCTGATATGAAATGAACCGAGGGAATCTCTGGGGCGACTTCCCTGTTGACCACGTACTTTGCAAGCTCTTTAGCAAAAAATGAAAAACAGAAACTCATCATAAATTCATCTTTAAGAATGCATTACTCCAGAGTGTTTTAGTTGCTATTCAAATTTAATCATGTTTGAGCAGCGGCGTTGCAGGCACAGCAGTCACTCCTAAACATCTCTCGAGCACTACGGCAGCGAGGAATTCGGGGCAACGATTCAAACATCTCAATTGGTGCTGGTGGTGTGACTGTGCTCTAAGTCCGAGGCATATGTCCTTGGGTGTGTCTCACACATTGTCAGTGTGTGTTGGGGTGGGGGTAGTGGTGGCGGTGGTAGGATGCTTGAGTGGGAGCAACAGCTGCACAGTGGCTAAGTTTTCTGACCTGAGGCTTTGCTCAGTCTTCAAGCCGTCTCCTGATGGAGACTGATACAGTTGGACTGTGATTAAAAGGTTCACTGTCATTGAGAAGTGTCATGTCATGTGAGAACACTCCTTGGATAATGTGAACATAGAGGGGCTTTTAATGCTACCTGTAGATCACTTCTCTTTTTTTGTCCGAAGACACACAAAAGCTTGAATGTCAAACAGGGACCTGTAACATACAGTTGGGGGAGGGGTAAAGTCTGGTGGAGCTGCGCAATTTTCTTCGTTATTGGTGGTAAAGCTTTATAAAAAGGGGTCCATTTTCTTTCCACAAGTAAATACGAAGGGGCAAAATATCCATTTACAAAAGTATCTGGATACGTACAGTCAGGGTCTCAGTCTATTTCCCAAAATGTTGAATTATTCCTTTAAAAAAAAAATTAACTCATTCTTTATAGATGAGTTAGAATCCATTATGATGTTTATGGACTGTCTAAAGACGCCAGGAAGTCAAGGACACAAGCAGCTCTGATACTAACACAGTCTGCAAATAAAACCCCGTAAGAAAAATAAACAGAATCTGCAAATCCTTTCCAACCATGGCATCATGGGTAACTGTCACATCTGTGAAGGCACCATGAATGCTGAAATGTACGTTCAGGTTTTGGAGCAACATATGCTGCCATCCAGACGATGTCTTTTTCAGGGACGAGACAGTGAGACAAATTGTACATGTGCTCCAACAGCGTGGCTTCATAGTCAAAGAGTGCAGGTACTAGACTGACCTGCCTACAGTCCAGACCTGACTCCCATTGAACACGTGTGGAACATTATAAAGTATAAATACAACAGAGAGCACGAACTGTTGAGAAACTGAGGTTGTATTTAAGGCAAGAATAGGAAAGAATTTCACTTTCAAAACTTCAATAATTAGTGTCCTCAATAATTAGTTGATCCTAACACATACATTTTTTCTTCATGTTGTTGAGCAGACATTTGTGTCTCAACCACAAACTGTATATAAAGATGGATGACGAGTGTTCGGAAGTACAACCGCTGTATCGAGATCCCGCTGAATAATGACACCAATAACTAAAACCAAACTGGTCAGAAAATCAAACATTTGTACAAACAGCAGCGTTATAAGATCTACCTAAAATGACAAAAAATCATGTATACTTAACTCAGAAATTTCCAGCAACCACAACTGCTACATTTTAAAAGGGAGCTGTCATTAACTAAAGTGTTCTCTCTAGCTTTTTATGGGTGCTACTGAGAAGGCTGTGGAGAAGGCTTTAGGAAGACAGTTAATAGCATGATCAATCACCTTCGCACCAGTCTATGTATTGATTAGAAACTTGCACTGTAGGTGTAAAGGCAGGCTAATCTTATCCACTGTAATGGGAAGGCTGGTCTAGAGTTGTACAGGACTGGGGTGCTCAAGATATTCTGGCTTCACACTCACCATTATTTTCATTAACAATTAGTTTGGCAATGAGTTAGTAGATTTCTAGACTCAACATATATGGTCTTTGAAATGTCAGAAAATAGACGCCACCAAGACGGTCAGTTCACCATCAAATGACATGAGGAAAAGCAGTAATTCTTTACAACTGAGAGGGTGGAACTGGAACTAATATTTGACATAAAGACTTTTTGTTATATCTTTTATTAATAATTAACTTTTGTAACAGATAACTGAGACTTGATGGCTATTTATTAAGTGAGAGTCCTGGTAACCAAAGAAGTTTGGCTTAGATATGATTAGTAAAGCATTAGTAAATAATTATTAACTGCAACTTGTAGCTCTATAATAGCTGTCTTATTGGAAAGTGGTACCAAACTGTTTTAGACAGTGATAACACTGATCACGTACAGAGGCAGGGATGTGGTTGCATGAGAAGAGAGCTATCTCTGGCATTAACCTTAAGTGTTGTGTCTAATGTGTCAAAACGCCTGGACTCATGGGAAAAAAAGGAAAAACAAAGTGCCTCATGGCTCCAATCGTCAGGCTAGCTCACACTTGACTCCACACACACTCTGAGGATTGAGAGCCACCTGTTTGACGAGTGATAGACACAACAGCTGCACTGCTGCCTGACCTTCAGCTAATAGACACGCAGACACACACACTCCGCGTTTGTTGTTAGGCAAACTGCTGACACATAAGCGCACATCCATGCAATCCCATTTTCACCGTTCTCTCACTCTTACATGCCTACAGCTCAGCACCTATAAACTGAAGCACCTTTCCTGTGGGAGTGTTAAAATCCTTCTTTTAATAAAGTGAACGCAACACTTGTGTTTTGTAGTTTGACGGCGGGATCATGGGGAATTGAGTCTCTTCATTTTGCAGCATAACAATGAGAAAAGTAGAAGTGATTTGTCTCATATTTTTACACATTTATTGAACAAATATTACAATCAGGTACATGTGAACGTGTGTATGTGTGTGTGGAAGGTTACACAGAGGTCGTTACTGGCTGGTCGGAGGTGGAGTTGATACAGGAGGAGCAGGTGGAGTCACTTCTTCAGGTCGCGGGACCTCAACCTGTGCAAACAAAGTCACATATGTTCATGATTATTTAAACAATTAATTTTATAATTCCTAACATCCCCTCTCTGACCTTTTTCTATCTTTGTTAAGGGCTTGATCAAGTAGAAGAAAAAATCTTTAAAAGAACATTTCTACAGAGATGTTAGGGAGGTGTGGAGGCATCTGTTTGGAGCGTGGGCGGTTGTGTTTTGAGCGCCAGCTGGAGGCAGACGGGGGACATGCTTCCCTACCGCCTGCAGCCGGCTCAGAAAGCACGCCGCCCACGCATCGCTGCTTTTAAAATCCTGTTTCTGTATGGTGGCACATAGAGAGGACAAAAAACACAACTTTACAATATAACATATAATAACACCACAGCCTTGAAAGTATAGAGCTGAATCGATCTCTCTTTAAACAGAAAGTCTCACGCAAAGTTGATGTGTTGCAGGGCTACTCTGCAGGACTGCATTGGACGGTAAAGTGTTCCTTTTATTTTTCCAGAGCACATTTAATCCAAGATTTTCTTGTACACCAAAGAAGATTCAAATTTGGGAAAAGTGTGTCTACATTTTTGCCAACATATTAATAGAAACCAGCTGAACTGCTTCCAACCATTTCAAAATAGTTTGGCACTTCTCTCTTCCTAGCTTATTCTGAAGAGAAAACAAGGACAAACAGTTTAAGTATATCAGCTTAAAGAATGAGTGCCACCAGGTTCAACTTTGACTACGATGCTTGCCATACTTTGCACACACTCAGTTTTCCTATATAGTGAGGAGTCACTATTGACATTTTAGCAGGGTTCACCTTCGGTTTCACCTGCAAACATGTCTGATTGACTGTGATATGGCCTTGCTCTGACATTTCTGCTGTTACAACTGAGAAAGATTACAGCCTGCAAAGTGTAAATATTCTATGAAACACTTGGTGGATAACCACCACTACACTGTAAGTGTTTGAAAAGCTGCTATGAAAGTAGCTTTTCCAAATGATGTTTCTCTTGTACATTACTCCAAGCAGGGTAAAAAATGTGAAGTTGATACAAGTTAAGATTCTTCATATTCTTAAGAGATTCAAGGGTCTCTGGGCCTCTTTCACAAACAATGCGTACGCACAAATTGTACTTAAACCATGCGTGAGGTTGTTTTAGTGGAAATCTGGGATGCATCAATATTTTGTTACCTTAATTTGTTCCTACTCTGCAAACAAATTTCAATTTGCCTCAGACCATACGTACACACAGATGATAAAGGCTGGCTGTTTTAGAAAATGTTGACTATATGCAGTATATTAAACTATATTCATTTAAAAAGGCTTTACTGGAGAATATTTAAAACAGTTCATTTAAAAATGCAACTATGAAAATGGACTGTCCCAATTTTTATTTTATAGAAACTGCACATACGTTAATTTAAAGCCAGCTGGTTAATTGGTAACCTGTTAATAGGTATGCGGGGTATAAAAGATTGTGATCCACCTCCAAGCAACATGTTATATCTAACATTGCTGGAAGCTTTTGCAGCCTGCACCTGCACGAGAGAGCGCATCAGAGACTGACATGTTTGCAGAGAGTGACGAGCGGCTTATCAGCAGCTTCCGACTGCAGAGACATTCACAGACGCTCGCTGACGGTCTGACACTGGTGTGTCAAGGCCTTAATATGTGCGTAAAAACAGCTTCACCACTTTCTCCATTCTAAACTTCTAAGGCAAAAAGATTTCCTTGTATAGAGAAATGGCGATGTGGCAGTATGCTGACTACAAATAGCGGGCGCATGCCTTTCAGTTTAGAAAGATTCTGACTGACCAACATGCACATGTTGGTAAGAACCAAGCGCATGTGTCATGAATCCAACAGTGAGTGATATCGTACCTATAAATGTTTCTCATATTTTAGAAAAATGATGGTCGAACTACAAAAGTAAGTTTTAAGCTCATGCTTCTTCCTACTCCTTTTCGGACATGTTGACATTATATAAACCTACATTCAAGTTGTAATAGCGGAATTATACTTAAAGAACCAGTGAAATGAGAAATGCATTTTCCCAGTTTTAAGTGTTTATATATCGCTTGTTGAACACCAAATATATGTATAAAAATTAGTATTGTAGCCTTTTTCCACCAAAATAAAAGCATGTAAACAGGTTTTTTAAATGCAGGAAAACCAGTTCAAAATAGGCAATAGACTCCTTTCCCATTACCAGTGGACCAGAGCTATGTGTATGGCTCTGCAGTAGTTGAGTATGCCTTTCTGTTTATTTTTTCTGGTGTGTCAAGGTAAGCGTCACAGACAGGATGGAAAATAGGTTAGTAGACAGTAGAAGGCAGCATAGAGGCCAGTGAAAATGTTACAGTGGTTACTTCTATTTTATATCAGTTACTTATTCAGTCTCTCTATCAAACTTGTGCGGACTATATTGTGAATGATCAAGTGCTGATTGGACAGAGATGGATGGTTTTGTAGTGGTGCATCACTGCATCTCACCAGCAAAGGGGCTAAAATGAGTGCATCAAGTGGGTCAATTTACCCAGGAGACAATGCCGATTGTCACCTTACCCAGTGATGACAAAAGACAGACAGCAGGTTAGCAGGTGTTAGTGGTAATTTTGCTCAGTAGGAGAGGGGCTTTAGAGTGTTTTATATCACAATCCCTGCCTTTTCACTTCCTGTAAAATGGTCTCAACTATGTGATGACTCATCCTACACTCAGGGGCGGGTACTAAAGTTCATCCAATTAAATAAGATTAGAGACAGATTAGGAATTTGGGTGCCTAGCTAGCCACAAAACTCTTATAAAACGGCACATCACTATTTGATGGTTGTAATAACTAACAGAGAAATATGGGAAAGACAGGAGAAGATGGGTGTTTGGAGATCAGTGTGCAAAAAGGTTGAATTCATTCCTCTATCTCTCCTGATGTATCGACAGGGGCGTGTTTAGCCTCGACAAAACGCAGCAAAACAGGGTAGGGTTTAGGGGCAGAAATGTGATATAATATTCATAACTTTGTTTTTCATTAGTTTATAATCACCTGGAAATCCAAATTGTGTTTTTATTACCTTTGAATGAGTCGTTAAATCTACATACACAGCGAGTCCTCATCCAAAGAGTCGCCCACATAGTTCAACAGTAGCCCAGAATGGACAAACCAAACACTGGCTCTAGATAGGGCCATTTGTGTTTATGTGTTGCCCACTCTAGTTTTCTTGTACGCTTGGCACAAGGGGGAAGTTTAAGTTCTGCACCCTCACAGCAAGATGCCACTAAAACCTACACACTGGACCTTTAAACACCCTGCTGTGTTCATATAGGCATTGCTGCTGACAGGGTAACACCTCTGACACACCCACCAAACAAGGAATAATGTACCTCAAAGCCTGCTGCACACCATTTCACACCATTATGAGGAAACATGCTGTTAAACCTGGAAACCAGAGAAAAACGCTGCACACTGTCTTCAGATTGAATGTGCTCTGGGCAAGGAAGGTGTGTGTGTGTGTGTGTGGAGCCAGCAGTGTGCTGCAGCTCCGTATCACACTAAACTCTAACTCCGCCCACTTTTAAGTAGTCCAATAATGTGCAAAGTTTTTTATCGCTCAAATATTCTGTTTCACTGGGAAATACGTCACAGCACAGCACATCCCCTCTGTTTGTGAATGCAGCTTGATATCGGCTTGAGTTTTTTCATATGACTAACAACATTTTTTGACAAGACAAGCTGACATCTTATGGTTTTATAAGAAGAATGAAAACATCCCTGTGGTCTTCAACGATCTTTGCCTATCAGAGTGAGCTGTTAAAGACAAGGATATCATGTACATTAGCCTTGGTTTGTCTTCATATACTGAAAATACTGCGGTATAAATGTCCTTCAGAGGTTCTGGGCCTGTTATGGTTTATAGCTCCTGCACTGATTAGTGGTAGTGATTCTCTGTTAACACATGGGACAAAGAGGACAGGACAGCATGCTCTCTTTACACATCATATGCACACACACCCAACACAGCAAACATCAGTGTGTCAGGTGATGCTATGGAGCAACGTCCTCTAAGACCATAAAGTGATGTCCTGCAGCTCCCGCAGCACGTCTGCATGCTAATCCTGCGCTTGTAAAAACTCCAGGAAGACATGATCCAAATATCCTCCACTTCTAATGTCGAGCCAACTCTGACGTCCATACTTTTGTTTTTAATAAAGTGCTATTTCAAATCCCTGAATGACCAAATCTCTGTGAAAATAAAATGTAGGCCACAGAGCACAGTATGTCATCAGTTGCCAAATCAAGTGTGTCTATTAATGAGTACATCTTTTTTTTCTCATTACGCAATCAGTGATGCACAGAGGATGCCAGAAAGGCTGGAGCAAAATATATTTCGCCTAGATGGCTCCATCCAAAATTAACTCGTAGCCTAGTTTGAATTTGAAGAATTTATGCTTCTCCTTTAGAGTCTAACTTGGTTATGCTCAGACAGAGCTGATTCAACTTTGCATCAATCTGAGTGTCACGATGTACAACGTCTAGAATAAGAGCCTTGAACCTGGAGAGATTTAAAAATACTTCTTCCTTGGATCTTGAGTTAGTGTCTGTGTCTTTGATGTCGAGTTCAGAAAACAGCAGTTTGTCCTTCATGAGGAGGATGAGACCTGCTTTTTCCTCAAGACTGCAGCCCACGTTGCTTCTCCTCTCTGTTTTTGCCAAAATATGAATGTGAAGCAATAAAAATAGCCGTGTTAAATCCTAACCTCTGGCTACTTTGTGAAATAGGAAATGAAGGCTGCAGCCAGGGAGCAAGCTGGCTCAATATGGAACAAGCAGTCATTTGGACAAGTATCCATCATCTAGACCAGACCACTGCCCCAAAACACTAACAGCCCTCCTTCCCCGAGTTGGCCCCTGTGCCTCAGCTTTGAAGTCGCTGCTGTTGGACGGCTGTGTGAGGTAAAAAAAAAACAAACAAAAAAAGAACTATTTGCTGTTCTTACCAGTTTCTCTGCCCGCTGCCTCAGTTTCCTCCAGACTGTGTGGTGAGCCTGCAGAGACGAAGACAACGTGACTAACAGGCACATGTAGACACAGATAAAGTACTTTTACTGTGCCATACAAAGGACACGCTTTGATATTGGAAGAACAATCAAATGCCAGGTATAATCTGCTCCATGGCACCGGCGGTTTTATTAAGAATCTCAAAGGGAAACCACCACAGCCTGCTAAACAATCACTTTTAAATGGAATTTTTTCTGACTCTGTAATTAAAACCTGCGATTGCCTGAAGCACGGAGCCAGTAGATGCCATTTTAAACAGATTTTTACCTTTAAATTTGACATTTTAATGCCAGAGAAATATAGGTATGATCTGTTTTCACATAAAAATTACACCATCACAGAACAAGGGGTTTCCCTGAATAGTCCACTGTTTGACAATTTGATCAAGGGAGCCTTATCAAACTGCCAATCTCACAATGGTAGAAAACAAAGGAAATGTCTGATTTTACAAAAAAAAATGGTTGGTTTCGTCCAGTAAATCATAATACATGATCTATTTTGGTAGAACATAATGCTCTATTCAAGCGGAAATAGATTAAGTGACATGTTCTGTCTATCGTTGTATTCCGCTTCCTTTCAGTACAGTGGACAGCATCGCTTCTGCACCTCAAGCAAACCTACAGACACACCCCAACACACAACAAACAGCGCTGGATGGAACACGTCCTATCATGCAATAAGTTCTTATGTCAAGTTGAGAGGAAAAATTGTTTGATTTAGTGTTTGAGCTCTTTTGTTTGGTGTGGAAAAAATGCTGACTAATGTCACAAATGAGAGTACAGATCAATGAGTTAAAAAAAAAAAAAAACCCAAGCAAAACCTGATTCAAATATCAGTGGACTGACTCAACAAACCAACAATGTAAATTCTTAGTCTGGAACACCCCCACATAGGACTACATTTTTCAAACAAAATCCACAGCAAAGTATTTTGAGTTAGAATGAATGTAGTTTCATTCGTTAGGTAAAACTAACCATGATTTTAAAATACAACTAACAATCTGCCTTGCATTAAGGTTTTCACCCAGGTGCGATCACTAATACACACTAAAAAGTGAAATGACAGACCTAAAAAAGCTTGACACACACACGGTATCTGCCTTCCATGTATTAAGTGCTGTTACGTCACTATAATCCACATACGTCCATACCTGCAGCTGCAGAGGAAGGGAGAGGCCCTGCGCTCGACGGTGGAGGCCCCAGCGTCCCTCTCCCAGGCTGTGGAGGGCTGTGACCTCGTACTGGGAGCACAGGCCTGTCCTGGCCACCAGGGGGCCCGCACTCAGCAGCACATGGTCACCACATCTACAAACAAAGAATGAGGTAAATGATTATGGGAGGTTAGATGGGGCTACATAGTGTGACATGTAACAGACTCTACACTGGAAACATGTAGGCAGGACATGAAGGTTTAAACTAAATGTGTGCATGACAAGTCACCTGTGGAGCATCACTTTGCCTTCGGGATTCTGCGCTGCCTTCTGTTCCACCTCCTCCTGTCTGAACCTGGGAGACAGAGAACAAGCTCATGTGTTTCTGAATATACTGGGGGAGGAAATGTAGGGAAAGGAAACAAAGACACAAAGAAAAGATGACAAAAGAGGGACAAAAGTATGGAGTGAGAAAAAGGTACAAAAACAGCTGAAAACCAGCTATGACAGAATGTCAGTGGTTGATAGTGCTGCTGCTCAGTGAGATATCAGTCTACCTGCTGTGTGAAAAGACCTCCAGAGCCACAGAGGGCGCCACCTCCAGAGGCTCCCAGGCCAGGTCCTGATGGATCAGCTGCTGGGCCCCTCGGGTCAGAGACCGCAACGACTCCTGGAGAGAAATACAGCCAAATCAGATTATAAACACGTACACCTGCAAATGATCAGATACAATTACAGATACAAGAGTTCAGTAATCGAACAAACAAAAGCTGTGAATCATTCCTCCCCCGCAACTGCTGGTCACAAATAGAAACTTCATTTTAAAGGTGATAATAAAAAGTCACACTCTAGTCTCTCTTTCTCACACAAAAACACACATTTAAATGAAGACTCATTTACATGAGATACTTCCAACACCCAACAAGACTCTTAACACTCTAGTTTTTGCCAATAAATACAGCATTAGGCAGAGTTTAAAGGAGGGTGTTAACACAACACTAAAATAAAAACTGCATTAAAGCCAACTGATGGCATTATGGCTGAAGGGGTGATCTGAGAAGTGTCTTTGTCTGTCAACATAGGTCCAGCTGCCCACAGCCTCTGACTGAAATGACAACAGCGTTACACAGCTGTCTCTGAAGTCTACAAAAGCAGAGGATTTAATACTCAAAAGATGGAGGCTTCACAACAGCTGAAAACTGTCAGTTTTTGCTGACCTCTAATGGTTAGAGCTCTAATCTTACTGTATCTTATGTAGATGCTTACAGACACAACAAAAATGGCTTTCAGCTTATTAAGTCACTCTATCTGACAGAAAACTTTATACGTTAAAGATGTTCTATAAAGAATGATGGAAAAACATCTTAAAAAACATTAACATGTTTAAAGAAAGTCATGCACCCGCTGATGAGAGCAGACACTTTTATATTTTGTTGTCAATACTGCAAAACCGTTTGAAATTAATTTTTTACTGCCTCAGTGGCAGGCATGATTTTTTTTTGTCTGCTGCTCGATCTGCCACATTTGAAATCTATACCCTAACTGAAGGAAAAACATTTAGATCTTTTATAGAAGAATGCTGTCATTAAATGTTATATTAACATATTTACACTACACGCGTGCTGAATTCTAGTGCTTGAATTACGCTGTGAGTTTTAGAGACGCCCTGTTCTTAGGGGGAGGGGTTGTGAGGGCACTGTAAACATGCACATACACACAGAGAATGCTGCCACCTACCAGCAAGAATATACTGTACATTTCAATTCACTCACACCACATGACAAATGTTTATTCCCTTGGATGAAACTGACACATGAGGTAGTAGAGCTGATACACTAATTAGTGAGTGGGCGTGTGTGTGTGTGCTTCCTCTGATTGATGGTTATTCGACTGTCAATCAAAATGAATAAGGTTCTATTGCGAGTCACTTTCAAATGTGAAGCTAAACCTAATCATACCTTGCTAAACCTGTCTTTATATTGTGCATTTTCCCTGTATGCCAATGTGGCGGATGGTCTGACGACTTCACCTGCTACTGTCGACAATATACCCGCAGTTGCTGGGTGCTAATTTCAGACCATGAGGCAAGCAATGAGTGCAGAGTCTTAAATGTGCGCTTAACTCCACACACCCCGATTTACCTCAGAGGGAGTCCATGAGTCCAGGTGAGGGTCGAGCACCACATCACAGCAGAAAGCTCCTGAAATGACTACATGGAAACAAACCTCTCATCAGAGTTCAACATGTATGTTTCAAACACTAAGATAATGAGCTGCTAGGATTTATGTTTAATCGGCCTAAGTAATTTCAAGCAAACATAACCGAGAGATTCCTTCATCAGGGACTAACTCTACAGGTCAGTGATGGCTTCCCAGGGTTCATTTAGAGACATAAAGAGAAACTTCTTTACCTGGCACTTCTGGTGTGCTAAGCAGCTCCACAGTAAAGTCGTCTTTGAATGCAGTCTCCAGCACCTGGCCGAGCAAGGCAGCACAGGAACGCCAATAGGCCTGAGGGGAAACAAGAGGTGAATTTACACTGATCACAAAGACATGTAATAATCAGAGATGGAATTCTGAAGCTTTGAGACATTTGAGGAATTGACTGTGCACAAAAGGTCTTTAAGGAAGATGTTCATAATACTTTTTAAAATCAGTGTAAACAGTAGCTTTATCTGTAAAGACACCAACTGGACTTGGCTAAATCAGACTGCATTTTGTCTCACATCACTTTCATTAGAAGTGCATTAGTGGCCTGTACATTTTTTTACTTTATAAAATTCCCTGACTTTCCTCATTTTCTCACTTTTATAAAAAAGAAAATACAAGAGATTCTTAACATCCAAAACAATCTATTAAATAAAAGATTGTCTTGTTGTAAAAGTACCTGGTTGACCAGTGTTGGATCGCTGTCTTTAAATGTGAGCAGAGTGAGCGAGCAGGAGTGGGTGAGGGGCTGGTGGAGAGACCAGGGCTCCCCGTCCACCAAGGCCAGAGCCGAGTTGGTCACGTGATGCTCTGTTAGATCTGAGGGAAACACAGGGAGGTTATCTGAGTCCAAAACAAGCATTTATTCATGACAAAACATGTAGCAATAAATTATTAATACATGCAAATGAAGCTTAGAGGTCTAGTTTCTTACAGAAATAGTTCAGGAGATTCCAAGTGGTTTTCTTTATACAGTCATGGGAATCACACACATTTCCTGCCTCCTCATGGATTTATCTTGCATCCACACATCCTGATACTTACGTCTAGCGCAGCTCAGTGGAGTGGACATTCCTTTGTTCATGATGAGCAGTGTCCCATCCAGCCCCGGGCCCTGCATGGACACCTCTATCTTCTCGATGCGAGGGTACAGAGCTCTCTGCCTTGCCTGCTCTCTGGAGAAGACGGCATTGCGATGGCTGCGGACCTCAGCAGCAGGTGGCCGCACAGCCGCTGCAGCAGATGCAAAGCCTGTGGAGGGGGAGAGGATGGATGGATGGATGGATTCAAGGAGAGAATAGGGATGCAGGAGGGAATCAAGAGGATAGCAGAGGATTCTCTCATCACTTGGAGATTCCTGCATACAGCAGCATACTGCTCATGTCATGTTCACACTACTGTGTTATTGGAGTCGTAGTGATGTCATCAGGGTTGTCTGGACTTGAGACTAACATTTGTAGGCTTACAGAAAGCCTGTGTGTCAAAGTGGGGGTGTGGAGTTTGAGAGAAGTGAGCACTTGGTCTATATTTATGTGGTGTCAGAATAATCCAAAACATGAGTTCCCCAGTGGGAAAATTCTGAATTCACATATTGCATGTCAATTTTTTGCTCATATGTAATTTATAACATGATATTAGGTTACAACTATCATTGCTGTCCAAGCAGAGTGACCTAGATTATGTAGAAAAGTTATCTATTAGCACTATTCAGGTTAGGCCATATTTTAGTAGTTTTCTGGGTTGTAGTGGTGCCGCAACAAGTGTGGGACAAAATCACTTTGTAATACAGTGCTTCCCACTGTTATCAATGTACTGCTGAAATGCTCTGAGCAATAAAACACATCTTTTTGAAGTGTACATGTCGTTTACACATTACCACATAAAGCTCATGAACACCAAAATTGGAAGAACGACAATGGGACCATCCAAAGAGCACATGTATGCAGCAATGCAAAGCATCAAACAAATAGCTGAGCTGCATTATAGGAAGTGAAGGCTCTAGCACTCCTGGAGCTTGACCCATATGAGATAACGTTTAGGATATGTATTTGATTTAATGTAATAATTCATGTCAACAATCCTAATCCTGTTTTTAACGTATTAAGGGCTTGTTCTTTATTTATCAAAGAAGGGGGTGGGTGGGGTGTGACTTTTTTTTTGTTTTAAATGTTTGTATTTTATCTTGACCCTCCCCGAAGCTGCAAATATTTTTCCTTGAGCCTCCCTCCCACCATAAATTACGATATTTGTCAATAACCATATATGTCACACACGCAGGATTTAATGTTTTTAAAGGATGTGGTTAGTGCAAATGGTTTTGTTTTGGTTACATTTTAGATGAGGCGTAGAATGAAGTGAGTTTGATGAAATATCACTATTTTATACTCATGTTTTAACACTTTCTGGCTGTGATCAGCGCTGTCACTTTGACTATTTTTTCAAAAGAACAGGCCTTTAAAACCCACCGGCAGGTTTTTGGGTTCAGAGGGTACTTACAATAAATACAAAATACAACTATTTAAAGTCATAAGTCCTTCCCCTAACTCAAGTTCCAGTCCCTGAAAAATTATTCACCATGCATCCCCTGTTTTGCACCACCCCTCACTCCTCATAAGTAACGAACAGTCCCTTACAGCCAGGTTTTGACTTGACTTTAGGGATACAAATCACTGCAGCTTCATATACGGTCATATTTAAGGTCATGCTCGTTATTATAAATGCAGCCAAGTTTAAGTTAAAGCTTTTAAATAATTTTATTGATGTTTTCAACAACATTTTAAACTGCTTTGAGTATGTAACGCTGAACATAAGCAGCTTGCTAACTGAAATCACCCTAGTGTATGTTGGACTAAAAACCTAAGTTGATAGACCATAAGCCATATTATCACTTATAACAAACTTCTACATCACCTGTGTTGTGTCAAACGGCAGACATTTTAACATTTTAGCAGAAAAGCACAAAAGTACACTAAATTTATTTTCCTATAGTAGGAAATGCCAACATGTTTATTCAGAATTGAGCAACATGAAGCTACAAGCTGTCATTTCAACCTAGCTAGCTCACATGCTAATGCTAGCTGGTTTACGTTAGCTAACGGATACTCACGGCGCTGCAGAACTTGACACACGGTCCTGGTCGCCATTTTAAAGAATATTTCTACAGCTACATAAAAAGGTAATAAAATAGATACCAAGAACTAAACGATAAATGTATGTCACTTGTGCCTCTGAGTGAAGGACGCCATGCCTGTTTCGTGTGCGTCGAATATTGAAGTCCGGGTAGGAACTGAAGTCAGGATCTAAAAAGGTCCGTGTGATGTAGAGGAATTAGTGCTGTTCCAACTGATGACAGCAGGTGTCGCTGTTGGAAGTCAATTCAATTAGCTTAGTCAAAGGAAACAAGACTTTTAAAATACTGTAGATATAATATGGAGAGAAAAATGTTCCCTTTCAGCACCCTTTCATCAACAGTCCCCAACAACATAATAGATCTCTGTGTAATACTTCCCTGACATTTCTTTGGGCACTTGTACTAAAGTTTTAATATTTATGGCGTCCCTCTACAATTAATTTCCAAGTTACCTCAGTGTCTCTTTCCCAAGTGTTGAAAGACTGTTGCTCTCATGCTGATTGGATGGAATCCAAAGTTATGATCTTGGCTCTACAGTCTCACATGTCCCCAATTTCATCCTCTAATGGACTCTAATGGCACTCAGAATTTGACAAATGCTCGTTGGATTTTTCAGGACCAGAATCAGCAGTAAGTGTTGGCACTAATGGCAGCAGCAGGAGGAGCAGGACGCCCGGCCAGGGAACGCAGCCGCAGGACCAAAACATCATAAATCATCTCGACGCAGGCCGAGATGGAGCCAGATTACCGCTAAATAGCAAAGCTGAAAGGCTATTTTCACAATGAGTGCAAATCTAATGACCTCTGGAGGTGAGAGTAAAAGAAGAGAGAGCTTCAAAGTTTGACACTGGAGGAGCTGTCTCACAAATTAAAGACAAACATAAGTGTTCTTTACTGCCACATTCACACAAAATGAGTATTCAACAATAAATACGCTTGACACATTTGTGCATAAAGGTTTATTTTTTGTTGAAAATAAGTGTTTCTCACATTGAACCACTAACATATCTGATGTGACTTAAGATAAATGAACTATACACTGACACTGATGTTCACTTCATACAATGTAACAAGGCATTTTTATCATCTGTAAGGTGTAAAGATAAGTGTCCATATGTTTGAATGACTGATTGATACTGTCTCTTTGGGTGAGATTGATTGTACTCAATGTCAGTTTGACAGTACAACTTCATGCACACATCATCCACAGCATGTCAACATTTGGGATCTTCGTAACGAATTTCCCCAAAGGTGCGATTTCCTTTTTTTTTGAACATTCGTTCATCTATTCATTCATTCGTAGTTAGGCGGGCCTGCTGTGAAATTAACTCCCAGTATGACTCCTTCACAGTGGTGTTACTTGACATCCGTTCAGATACTTGGTGACTGGTCTTGCACTGTCGAGGTCCCAAAAGTGCAAAAAGAAAAACACAAGCAGAAGAGAAGAGGACCGATAAAACTGCGGAGCACACTGCCATCCCTGCTTTGAACTATGGCTGGTTTCCCAAAAAGCGCTTCGCACTATGATCCTCTTTGTCGATGGCTTTTAAGATGATTTTGGCACCGTGCTGCCTTTGGGAAACCCAGAACGTTTGCTCCTGTTAATCAGGAGGACGGTGATGAATGTGGGAGGTTGAGTGTTGTTTTTTCTTTCAAGGGAAAAATCCACCCTGTGTCCGAGGAGTGATGTATGCTGAAATTAAATTTTGCTTTTGCTTCACTTAGGGATTTCCTACATTTCCCAGAATGCCTCTTGATCAGAGGCCTAGTTTTAGAGAGAGTGGATTTTTCCTTTAAACCCCTCCATCTTCAATCTATCTAACGTGAATTCATCTGCATCCCAGTTTCTAACAGCCTCCCATCCATCACCCCTCCAGCAGGCTGCTACTGTACGCTGCAGGCGGGGCAGCAGGCCTCTCTCCGGTCCGGCAGAGGGCAGAAATCCATCTGCCTCACGATCTCGGCGAACAGCTCATCCACCATGGTCTTGCTCTTGGCTGACGTCTCCATGAAGGGGCAGCCCCAATCCTCGGCCAGCGCTTGGCCCTCACTGGGGGACACTTCCCTCTCCTCCTCCAGGTCCACCTTATTACCCACCAGCACCACGGGCACCTGCTGATACCTGGAAATGAGACAGAATGTAATATCAGAGGAGAGTACATCTGCAATTTGCTGCCTTCTCCCCCGCTGGGTGTGTTTTGTTACAGACAGGAACTTCCTGATACATAAGGGAGAAAGCAGGAGGGAAAGAGAGACTAAACTCAAGTGACGGCGTGTGTGTGTGTGTGTGCATTGTTGGCCTACATACTGTATTTGTTAGATGCTGAAACAATAAGGGTTTTGAACAATGCACAATGGAGCAACATTCAGATCCAGCTTCCCAGGAGGCCTCCATCACTCCCTGGGTGTCTGAGGCGGGTCCCATTAGAAAACTGTCATCACGGAAAAACATAACTGCCTCTTTAGACCGCTGTGATTCTCTTTTTATTCCTGGATACATTATGCGTTAGCGTAGCATGCAAGCTGTACATTTAATGGCATTGGATTCTTGTTTAAGATCGTTAGCTCTTCACTTTGCATCATTTCCATCATGCACTAAGCATGTCTTAGCGGATCAAAAGCTTTCTTCCCCCAGCGTGCGGCTGACGATCCCAGTCCTCTTCCATCCATCAATACAAGGAAACCAGGCTGAGGAGAGTAATGGTTTAGGTTATTGAATAATTGAATAAAGCTAATGTGCTGCTCTCACATGGGGGGACATGAACACTGGCCCCGTACCTTGGAAATAACTATTTTCTACTTAATACTTATTTTTACCTCTTGTGTATCCCTTCATTTAAAACTCTGCAGCATATCTTTATACTGACATGAAAGTTTTGCAGCAAAATATCACACACAGAATCTACATATCTTAGACCTGCAATATATTCAGTTTAAAGGAGCACTTCACCCACTAAATGATCATTTGTATATCAGTTACTCACCCCACGTTATGTTGAAATCTTACAGAGAAATTTGTTTTTCTCGCATGCCACCACAGTAAACAAAGAATTCAAATGCGGAGAAAATTCTTGATGAACTGGAGTAAAGGGGGTCCACGTTTAACAAGGGCAAAACTATATCAAAACATCCTTTTACAACCTCTCATACAACTCGTGCAGTATAATCCAAGACTCATTTATCCAGCCGTATGCTTAGTATTTCCCAAACTTTCACACTTTCACTAAAGCCCTACTTTTTAAAACACCACTGTATTAACAGTCTCATCGATGGATGAAACTTGGTATAAAATTAATTGGATCTTCCGCATTGTGGGGCCCATAGAGCAGGTGCACTACAGACTTCTGCCATCCGAGTGGCTAACCCTCAGATTAGCCCAATGCTAGCCTGAAAGGGGATAAAATGATTTAGTAGACCTTTAAAATGTTTTTGCAACGAATGGATCAAATTACAAACTAGTCGTTTCATGGCAGTTGTTGCTCAAAAAATGCCCCAATTGATTTACAGACATCTCCTTCACATTGTAAATCTATGGGAAAATCTTTATGGGCCATATGGAATCACATTTCAGACCCGGAAGTTGTAGTTACAAGGTCACCATGTCAAAGTGGCTTCAAGGCCCGAGGCAAGTTGCACAAAGCACCTTACAGTAAGTTTGCTCCTTAAGTAGAACACTTAAGGCTTACATGAAATACCTCACCAATAACTGACTCATGTTGCATAAAGGGTATGACTTGTAAAGGGTCTGGAAGAGCGCAGCTTTGGAAAGTTGACAGTCACAATCATAAATTGACTTCTGGTAAAATTAAAAGTGCAAAATCAGTTGCTCGTCATGAAGCACATCAATCGGGTTCTCCCAGTTGCGAAACACTCTTCTGGTGATGCCTTAATTTTTTTTTTATTTATCTCCATAAACTCAACCATGTTGTGGTTAAGATGAGGTCCAAGGTACTTTTTGTTTTTGTCCTTACTTTGTGTACTAAGGTTCTTGGTGCAACGGTTTAACAAAGCAATTCCTTACATATAAGACCAAGATAAGGAGAAAAACCTGAATCCTTAAATCCTTAAAAATTTAAGGACACCTTGAGGAGAAGACTTGAGGATGTTTTGTGTAATCAATTTTTTTTCAAGGAAACCTTATGTTGGACTTTAAGAAAAATCTGAACTGGGGCTTGATTTAAATGCACACAACTGCCCTTGCACACTACTTGTATGTGGACGTGTTTAAAATAGCTACATTTTAGCAAAAATACACCTTTTGGGGATGTACTGAGCGTACAACTGGATAAATGATGATGGGATTATACTCTACGAGTCTTGTGATAGTTAATAAACATAAGTTTTGGTATAGTTTGCTGTTGTTTAACGTGGCCCCCATTTACTCCAATTCATCAAGACTTCTGTCTTGTTTTTGGATCCTTTGTTCACTGCAAAGCATATGAGAAAAGTAAAAGTTTTCTTCACGATTCAATGTAACACAGGGTGAATAACTGATATACAAATTATGGTTTTGTTGAAGAAGTTATCCTTTAAAGGGTCATTTCATAGAAATCACAAAAAATACAGATGGATGATGTATAGAGTAAAAAAACAGCATAATGCTGTTGGTTTGCCACAAGCCTGAGAGCAACTTGATGGTGTAGATTGCTATCTAATACCTGCAAAGGTTTACTACACACATGGGCACTTAGAATTGCACATAAAAACAGGTGACCGTCACAATTTTAAAAAGAAGGTTAATTAAGATTTTATACCAAGCCAGTGCAGATAAAGGGAAAGAAATGTATGCACATATAATTTGTGGCAACAGTTGTCTCACATATTTGTTAGCACACTAACTGTTGTTACAGTACAAAGACAGTCACTTTGTTCAGGTACTAGATATTTCATCTCAGTTAGACGCCCTTCATGTTTTCTCTGATGAAATAACTACTGAATGTCAATTACAGAGGGTATATATTCTCACAACAGGTAATGGCACAGACCACCTAATAGCCTCAACCATCAGTCATCCCTAAGTGCATTCCGAGCCCGGCGTATTGATCTGCTGGTGCTATTGAGAAATGAGCTCTTATCTACAAATTGGTGGCCTGCTGCCACGCTGCTCAGCTGGGAGAAGAGCTGAGGCGTGGAAAAGAGCTGGCAAACGTCTCACTGAGAGGGGCCAGAGAGCTGGAGGGAAATGAGTGCAGGCAGCAGGGTGGAGGGAGCTAGAGAGGACACTTGAGCACCTGCTGGACCTGCTGAAGTGTCCTTGAGCAAGACAGCCAGGCCTGATCTGTAGCTGAGCTTGACCTCTGACCTCTCAGAGGAATTCACAAGAGAGAAAAGGCTTCTCAAAAACTGCAAATGGGAAATGATTGCAAATAATGTCAGCAATTTCTTCTAATTAGTTGACAAACAGGCTTTAAGACTCAAACAGAAAAAAAAACTGGCTTGGAAAAATTCAAATGTCAAAGACTTCCCTGCAGCTTGACATTTTCCCTCACAGCCGCCGCACTGTGCAACACACACATACAAACAGCAGCTGACCTCAGCAGGACAAGCATCTCGCATGGCCCGTGTGTTTGGAGAGCCGGAGTCTAGAGGGTGTGAAGTGTGAACAAGGAGAGCACCATGCAGACAAATGCAATCTGACAGCCTTGCAGGAGAAACTCTATATATAACTACAAAGACACAGGGAGAGCCAGCTTCTCTGGGGTGGGGTGGGTTGGGTGGGGAGTTTGTATCGAGATTGTTTGTTGCAGCATCAAACTACCGCTCCCTCCTCGCCAGATGAGGAGAAACTGAAACTGCTCAACACAGCATGAACAAAAGTTGCCCCATGGGGATATATATAGGCTGATATCATTTATTATTGAAGAAAATGTCTCTCAGTATTTGGGGTTAAACAGTGAGGCTCTGCTAGCTGGCCCTCTCAAAATCTCACAACATGCAAGGGTATATGACCATCTTCTTTTTTGACATGCTATCACCTTTTGGATGACAAAAATAATACTTTTTGCCAAGGTTCTTTCAGCTATTTGTCAGTGTATGCCTTCATTGGAACTTTTTCTATTAGCATTTCCATTTTCTGCTGCTTTATATCTCTGCTTTACTACATTTCAGAGTGAAATTTCCTTTTTACAGTCACTATGTTTGAGGTCTTACATAGTCTACAAAACCCATAATTAGCTCGTATTTTCATAGATTAAACTACTCGACTGTACATAAAATCAATAAATTAGCTCCACCTCGACAAGCTACAACATAAAATACTGTTAATTTACAGCCTTTGTGCTGGAAGAAAGAATTAATCATTTGGGTAGCTGCAGTGCTAATGTGCTAATTTGTTTTAATTAGCAACCATTAGCATAACTGCTACTTTTATTTAGCTTGTATTAGCTGCTCTAAATGATAAATTATTTTGCTGTGTGTGAATTCAAACAGATTTTGCAGTCTGGTCACAGTAGCGTCAATAAAACCTGGGACAAAAAGTGCTAGAGTGACAAACAACAGGGGGATGCTAACAATGTTAGCATGGAAACAATGTGCTAACAAGGAATGGTTTGACATTTCGGGAAATTCCAGGCCCCCAGGAAGTGCGCCAAGCTTTGAAGCCAATTTTTGTAGTGGTCAAACAGTGGCACTGCAATTTCTGGGGTTCCTCACATGATGCCATTGGGGCCACAAATTCTTTGTCCCATTGACTTTCGCTGGGAAAGAGTGGATGCATTTTATTGAGCATCATAACCCCCATGAAATGTCTCATTTTTATAGCAGAATTTAATCCATTCAGTCTGATAATATTTGAGAAGTCTAGAAGAGCCACAAGATTAAATCATTTTAAGTCCGTTTAAGTTAGTGAAATTGGAGGTAGGCGGCTCAGGTGGCAGAACTGTCTAGTGCACTTGCTCTATGGGCCCAGTGATGCAGAAGCAGTGCTGATCATCCAGG
Organism: Cephalopholis sonnerati; assembly: GCA_019142605.1. Taxonomy (NCBI): domain Eukaryota; kingdom Metazoa; phylum Chordata; class Actinopteri; order Perciformes; family Serranidae; genus Cephalopholis; species Cephalopholis sonnerati. The sequence continues at coordinate 18,393,387 of JAGQAX010000024.1, forward strand.
TAATTACATACCATGGACATAGAGCTTTTGGTTCCAAGTGCTACTGAGCAACTTTCATAGAAATGAACAGAGCCCTGTGTCCCACACTGTATCCAGGTCTCTTAATACATTGGTGCCCAAATGGTTCAGCCACGGGGTCCAGATTTCCCCTAAGTCATTAGTTCAAGGTCCACACTGGGGATGCACGATATTGGATTTTTTGCAGATATCCAATATGCCGAGGAATAACTTCTTATTTGGCCGATAACCAATACCAGTATTAATATATCCACTTTTTTCCCCACCTAATTTTAATGATCATCAAGTCTCTTCTGTAGTGGAATTAACATCATATTATGCATGTATACTCTTATCATAATGACCCACCAGCAGATGGAGACATGAAATAGAGTACTTTTCAATGTATGTAATAATCTGTAATCTCATGTTTGTATGGCAAATAGCCTGTATGTAGCTGGAGCTAACATCTGGTTGGCCTAACTTAGCACAAAAATGGAATTAGGAAAACAACTTGTAAAATGCTAAATTGTTGTTTTGACACTTTTTGTACAGATTAAACAAGTTAAAGCTAAATATAGCGTGTGAATAATGTGTTAAATTAGCTAGCTTTACAGGTGCTAGAAAGCAGAATATATCTTTGGACAAATGTTTGTCCAAATGTTTTAAGTTTTCATAAAGTTAACTTCGACCTGTAAGAACATTAAATGTATCATATGTCAATGTGTGAGTAAGCTGATACTGACAGAGGCCATTCTTTATTATTGGAGCTTTTATTTTGAAATTTTAAAGCTGCACAGATCAAAATTTTATATAAACAATCTAACAAATGTGTAATATGTTAAGGGTAACTCATAGTGACGAACCCACAACATTAAGCTAATCTAAAAACCTCTTTTCAGCTCATGTTTTGGTTTTAAGGCAACTTTTGGTTGAGTCTCACGGCTCTCATCAACTTTGCTTCTGGCAGCAGCAGCCAGCTGTTTTAAACAAAAAAGCTCTAATAAACTCAATGTACTCTACCTGCCTAGCACAAAAGTATGGATGGAAGTTAACAATCAGCTTTTGAAAAAAGCAGACCAGCTAATAATCCAGATATTTCCCTCAGGAGTCGGTGGAGACCAAAACAGAGCTAAAAGAACAGTGAATATTGGACTTAGATGACTCAGAATAAATGTGAATGTTACATCACATTTGCCGGATGAGTAAATAGGCAATTGTTTGTTGACATGTTTAGGCTACAATATCAAAAACAGCAGCTTATGCTAATAATATAAAAATATGCTTTTCACTAACATTAGTTTTTTACCCTGTTTTGTGACAGATGTCTTCTCATTACACCCATGATCAGTATAAAGAATGTCCTCATGGCTATGGTGGCTTTTGAGGTATTGTTGCCAGCGTTCATGTGCTGCCTGAAGTGCTTTTACTCTACATACTGTGTGAATATAAAGCAGGGGAAAATTACAAACATTGCTAACTTGTTCCTGATCCAACACTAGAGTTGGCAGCCATGCACTATGGGAATTATCAGCACAGTTGGAATGTGTTTGGATTGCTTGGCTGAAACTACCAGCTCTATGAATATGCAGCTTTTTGTTTTCAATATGCAGTGGGAGAGGAGTCACGTCGGATTTGTGGAACAGGCAACAGCAGGTGGCTGACAGCTAATGAAATTATACGGAGATACGGATGTTAAAATCTGTATTGATTTCTACAATATTGCTGCAAAAAACACTCTTTCTAAATGATACTCAGAGAACAGTACGGAGAGAGCCTGTGTTCTCAGCCTCAGGGCTTTCACACAGGAAAGTGCTGAGCCTCCACTTCTTTTAAAACCATCATCTGAACAACCATTTGTGAAATGCCCCTGCTGCATCCTCATTAATGGATGTGGAGTAACTTTTGCTGATATACATTTGACCTTTACAGCACACAGAAACTAGTTACAGCCATTTGCCTCTGCAGGGTGTTATTCCAACTATTGGGAAAGAGGCAAACACACAAACCCACCCACGCACTGAGAAACAGTGTTTATAACTCACAAAAAAGATGGACTCTACATTTTCCACTGAGCCTCGGGGTACAACAGCCTTATTAAGACTACCTGCTGTGCTAAATAGCTACAGTGACTTCACTTAGCCATTTTCACAAGCCCCACAGCACAGGCAAACACACATACAAATTACAACAAAACAGTCAGGCATCTCCAATGTGAAGCCCTCCAACCCTGCAGCCGCCTCTTTGCTCTCTGCATCTGCAGTTAATTAGCAGTTGGAGCAGCTTCACTGTGACAGCCAGCCCAACGCATGTACTGTATCAGCTTGTAGGACTGGACCAGAAAATCACAGAACCTATAGCGCCTACACTGTGTTAACTCCCAAAGGGTGTTACAGCTGGAGAACAAAGCTTCTAGCTCATGTTGTAACCCGGCTACATGAGGACGAAAGCAAGGAAACAAAATAACACCACCGCAAACATTCCTGTGATAAACAGACAAAGAGAGGGCCTGCATAACAGATGGAGGAGGTCTTTAGAGTCTTTTTTTTATGATGAAACCCCAAGCTTCATTTCCATCTTTAATGGTGCAGCCCAGCTCCACTAGATAATCTTATTTTCCTTACTGCAGATGCAAAGGCAGTATAGGCAGTATGGGAGTAGACAAGTCCTAATTAGTTTATTTCCGCTGTTCTGTACAGTAAAGCAAAGGCGATGACTCAAAGTGAAACAGAAAGAAGTGTTAAAAAAGTAACAAATGGAAGTGTGAGGAAACTTAGGCGTTTGCCACTCTGTTGTCACTTCTTTAGGATCCGGAAACACAGACTTCCGCTTCTGTTGTGACTACAAGTGATAATGATCTAAATGAGCGAGATCCCAGCTATAGATCAAAGCAGTGTTTCTTCCTAAGGGGTCACGAGATAAATCGGAGGGGTCACAAGATGATTAGCAAGCTTGAAAACATATTGCTGCACAAATGTTCATTGTTATATATATTCACTTCTTAAAGGGATAGTCAAGATTTTTTTTAAATGTAAGAACATGTGTATGGGATACTTCCATCCATAGACAGTGTATTACATACAGTAGATGTCAGTCGGTATGCCTCCAGTTTGGAGAAGCAGTGTGGAGTCCAATATGGAAGCTAAGCAATCTACTGCTGTGGATGGGGGCCGGCAACAAAATGTATTTTAGGCACCTAAAAAATAATCCCACTCAGAAATATTATTATCAGTTTAAGTGTACACTATATTTACATTATTTTCACAGCTTTAACTTAATGCTAGACAGTGATTTCCAACAGGAAAATGAAGACATCATCTCACTCTCTTCAAAGCCAGACTCCATTGAGAAAATCAGTAATTTAACATTGCTAAACACAGGATGCTGCTGGTCTACCACTGCCTCAAACAACTGTTTTGTTAGTCTTATTGTGTGACTTCGGCATCTAAAAGGGTCAACAAAGTCACATAATAACAGAACTAACTACCTGATTGAGGCAGCAGTAGACCAGTAGCTTCTGTGTTCAGCAAGCTAAAATTACTATTTTTCTCAATGGAGTCTGGTGGCTTTGACAAGAGCAAAGCCATTAATGGCTTTCTCATCTAAATAAGCTGTCTGGTTAAAAGGTAAAGTGATGAAAATAATCTCAGTACAGTCTACATTTCAACTGTTATTTGTTTTTTTAAGTGCAACTGTTTCTAGGTGGCTAAAATCTGTTTTGTTGCTGGCCCCCATCCACAGCAGTACTTTGGTTATCTTTCACGTTGAACTCCAGCTTGCTTCACAAAATCCAAAATAACCCTTTAATGACTTTAAAATGATCCAAGAAAGGAAATTGCTTGGTCTATATGCGACTCAGTGACATAAACAATGTTCGAGGGGTTCCAAGTAGACCCCTTGCTTTAAAGACTGCCCATGAGTAGGGGAGACTGGGGTAGGGTGGCACACTTTTCGCTCTCTGCCAGTACTTCTTTAGCACAATCTGTGTTACAATATTCAAACCAGAGCAAATGAAAGGTTAAGGTTTAGCTAAATTCAGTATGTTTTATATACAGATTACAGATTCATGTCAGTTCTGAGTGTGATAAATGTCAGAGAATGGTGAAAACACTTTACACCATCAATGAGCACTTTACTTGCAGCTCTGCTTAACTCATTTTAAACCAAGCCGGCTGCTTTAAGGACTCTTTCCATCCTGATGGTAAACACTAAAAGCCTGAGGTCAGGAAGTTGCTCTGTACCCACACAAAGTGCCCCCTGGGATACGTAGTTTTGGTCTCCCCACCCTATTCCCACTCAGTGGCGCGTGATGTTTACCTCCTGCTATTAGACACAGCATCAGCGCAGTGTGACAACGCAGCTCGAGTGCTTTGAACGGGTCTCCTCCTCCTCCTCCTCCTCCTGGGCGACACTACAATAAACCTTCACATGCAAGCCTGGAGATTATTAGATTGTGAGGAGGGCTACACCCAGATGTTGTTTTCACAGATAGCAACTGACATGGGGTTTATTTGGTTAGTCCCGTGAGATGCCGAAGTCTACGGAGGGTGAAGTGTGTCAGAGACTGTGCGTTCTAGATAAAATATGCATCAATTATACACATATGTAACGAAAGGACATCATTTAATCATGGCAGAGTGTTTCATATAGATTCCCTTAAACAGTCTTTCTACTGGAGGAAAGAATTAACCTTTGGGTAGTTGTAGCGTTAGCATGCTAACCTATTTTAGTTAGCAATCATTTCAACATAACAGTGGTATTTTAATTTAGCTTATATCAGCTGCTCTTAATTATGAGAAGTGTTACATTAGTTATGACGTGTTGAGTTCATGGATGTATAAGGAGAACTGGATACAGCGTTGGACGCAGTGCCCCCGTATTCATTCCTATAAAAGTTGCTAGGTGGTGCATGAAACCAAAAAAAGCTCAACTGCCGTATGTAAAATAATCCAGATAATCAGCGCCGCTCCCACATGGAGCAGTCTTGTCACAGCAGCATCAATAAAACGGACAAAAGTGCAGTGACAAATGTAACTGTGAGGAAACTGCTAACAATGTTAAAGGAATAGGTTGACATTTTGGGAAATACCAGGCCTCATGGAACAGCACCAGGCTTTGAAGCTAATTTTACATACATGGAATGTGGAATTACAACTTGTGGGTCCATCACACGATGCCATGGGACCCATAAAGACTTTTCCCCGTAGACTTACATTGTGAGAGAGACGTCTTTAAATCAGTGTTTACATTTTTTTGAGCATCACAACCCACGCAAAACTACTAATTTCACTACTGGGATTTGATCCATTTGGTCAGATAACATTTTTAAATTCTAGAAGAGCCACTTGATTAAACCATGTCATCCAAATTCACGTTAGCAGACGGCTAAACCGGAAGTTGGCATTTTGGCTGCTTTAAGTCTCTAGTGCGTCTGCTCTATATGACACTGTCGCCTCACAGCAGGAGGGTTCCTGGTTCGAACCCAGCGTGGATGAGCCCTTTTGTGCTGAGTTTGCATGTTCTCCAGTTCTGTCAGCATGGGTTTTCTCCGGGTGCTCCGGTTTCCTCCATGCAGGATAATTGGTGACTCTAAATTGCCCGTAGGGTGTGAATGTGAGTGTGAATGGTTGTCTGTCTCTATGTGTCAGGCCTGCGATAGTCTGGCGACCTGTCCAGGGCGTGCCCGCCCCCCCTGCACAGAATGAGGCTAGCTGTTTAAAGACTTTATGCTAAGCTAACTGCCCACTAGCTCCAATTAAATATTTAAAGCACAGACATGAGAGTGGTTTCAATCTTCTCATCTAACTCTTGGCAAGAAGGCAATTAGTGTATCTTCCAAAATGTCAAACTAATACACTAAGTGTATTTCCTGCTTCTCTCTGCACATCCTCGTGCACATAAGTCAGCACAAAGGTGATATGTGGACTGCAGACCACGGCCTCATGACACCTGCACCTCACAGAGCAGTAACATATAAGATCCCATTTCTTTCCCATGCTCCCCCCTCAGCTCCCACCCCCTGCATAAGCATTCTGGTTTATATGACTCCCTAATGGAGGCCTGATGTCTTCTTGGCTTCAAACCCAACACAATCCCATTAAGTTCTGGTGAGTGGGCACATACTATATCTCTGTGTGGTGCTTGTTGTTGCTGCTGGCTCAGCGAGAAGTTTGGGAGGAGGGAGGCTGATCTCCTGGAGACGGCTAATGGAGACCAGGAGCTGATGGTGTTGTGTGTTTTAATAGGGTCGGACAATGGGTGGATGTCTGCGTGTGTTTAAATGACCAACTGAGCCTATCCTTAAATGAACTGATAATGATAATGCATGCATGCGTCTGCACTGAGACAAATTACTGATACACAAAATGTGATGTCCCTACAAATGCTCAAAATGTCCCGTTGCATGCTCTGAAATGAGACACAAAATATAGCCTAATGCAATAAAACATGCAGTAACAAACCCAGAGCAGTGTGAAATAAAAAGTATGAAATATTTATAGATATACACTTGAGGACAGCGGTGGCTGGTGCAGCGTAGGCAGCCGCATCGGGTGGCGGCTGGCTAGAGGCAGCACAGCACCGTTTTATCCATCATTATATTTTTCATTTCAAAGGAGTTCCCTCGTGCACTCGTCCCCGCTGTGCCTCGTCAGCTGTGACGCTCTCCTGCCTTCACTCAGCCTGTGACGTCTGTGCCACGGGAGCATTCGATCCACTCCAGAGGGACGGAGGTGAACAGCACTGCAGCAAACTATGCAGGTTAAATTATGAATTATCATTACACAATATGCAGTTGGATAAATAAATGTGTCACTGCATATTTTACAGATGAAAAGCTGCAAATTGCACAAGAGGGAGGACTAAAAGGAGGAACACAGCTGGAGATAAGGAAAGGAAATGTTCAGAAACAGACACACCCTTTTACACTGACAGCAGATCTGCAGGTTTAAAGATAGCTGGGCTTTTTTTTTTTTTTTTTTTTTTTACAACATTTTTTCGTAGTTTTGTAGTATGGGGGACCTCTTTGAGTCTCAGCAGGTTGCCTGGCAACCTCACTGTGATGACATGGGAGGTCACTGCACCCTGCTAAAACATAGCAACTTCTAATTTGTATTGGGGTGGTGGGGGGGATCATTACAGCTCAGTATCGGGATATTTTTGTGTGGCAATATCGTATCGTCACACAGCGCCAAGAATCGATCTATTTATTACAATATATTACAATTAAACTTATTGTCTCAGTCCACTAGATACATTTTGCTGCAAAAAAAATGACTGAAGTGAGATAAATAGACTGAAAACTGCATATCGCAATATATTTTGAATCGCAATAATATTGTATCGTGACTTAAGTATTGTGATAATATCATATCACGCATCCTCTGGTGATTCCCATCCCTAGTTTGTACACTTAGATTTTCATGTGCATAGGCTTAGTTTGTGTGTTAGTGTGTGTCATCATGGCAGGAAGTAGGCCTGGTGATACCAGCTGCAGCAGGAACTACCGCAGAGTCAGCTTGGAGTACTTTGCCAGGTGTTAGTATGTCACCACGACAGCATCACAGCTGTGCAAGATGTAGTCACTAGACTTTTGGTGTAATTAGGGTTGCAGCAGTATGCCAGTTTTAAGGTATACACTGATATAAAAGTTGACGGTTATAATAGCTTGTAGATTTGCTTATCTATGATATTTTAAAAAAGCAACTCAACGGGCAATCTCAACTTTATTTTAGTCATTTTTAAAGGGGAGTTTTAATTCAATTACAGTAAATAAACGTTTGTTAAACCTGCTCCATTTTCATTCCTTTCAGGGTCATTCTGATTGATAATAACATAAATTCTATAATATCGTGACACCATGAAACTGCGATATTTCTGTGACGGTTGTTGAAACGTTAAAATTTGATACCGTTGCAACCCTAGACAGTGTAACTGAGATCAAAATGAAGGTCAAGTGTGAAGATGGGTGTGGTCAGAGCATAAGGGCTGGAAGTGTGTATGTAGGAAGTAGGGAAGAGGCAACTGGCCGTGGCAACTTCATGCCGTGTCTCACAAAACTTTACAGATGTGTAGTTCAGTTTGAAGATGGGTGCGGTCCAAGCAAGGGGGTGGGAAATAGGGAAGGTGCCGTCGGCCACCCCATTTATACGCCCCTGGCCAACATTTGTTTAAAGTCGCCTTTACTTTGATAGTGGATAGTACAGTGAGATAGGGCTGGGCAACATATCAATATTATATTGATACTGTGATATGAGACTAGATATTGTCTGAGAGTTTGGTGCTGTCTTGCCCTGGTTTCAAAGGCTGCATTACATTAAAGTGATGTAATTTTCTGAACTTACCAGATTCCTCTAGCTTTTCTATTATTTGTCTTTACTTCCTTAGTGACTATATCCACATTATTGATGATTATTTATTAAATATCTTAGTGTGTATATATTTTGTGGAAGCAACAATTGTCAATCTAGAATTTTGTCACAATATTTATATTAATTTGGTCCAAAATATTGTGATATTTGATTGTTTCCATACCATCCAGCCCACAGGCAGAACAAATATGCACCAATGAGGCCCCAACTGCACTCAAGCTGGGGGGGTTGTGATGTCCCAAATTCACTGTTTTTAACCTTTAACAGCATTAAGTTAAATGAATTATTTACATGGCACCAAGACTATTACACGCAATCTAATCAAGCCCTTACAACATTAAGCTTTTTCTGACTAAAACCCTAACTTACAGACTGTAGTCGTAGCTGCAGTCTGTCAGTGTCATTAAACAAATTAAGGGACGCTCCAAGCCAAAAACACCAATATGTCACCACCACAAGGAACATCACAGTTTTCCTTCCACTCTCCTCTCTCGCAGCCGTGAGATGAGCTCAGTGGGTTTGTTGAGTAATGGACTGCGCTGATCAAAGCCATCCAGAGTTAGTCATGTGTGAGAGACAGAGAATATCAAACCCAGGGAGAGTTCAGCGGGTTGATATATGACAGGTGAGCCACAGCTGGGCCTTTTATGAAGAACATATGAGCTGGTTGCAGCTTCTCACGCAGCGCCGGAGGGGATCCAGACAGGGCGGAAGAGGAGGGAGATGAGAGGGTGCAAGTTTGGGATGAGTCCTGGGCCTAATTGTAAAAAGAAATCATGCATTTTTTTGTGGGATTTGGGGAATTTTAGGGGCCCTGTGGGGGTTCCTGGGGGTTCTCCAGCAGGATTTAATTTAATTTCACTATAAATCAATACAGGAATGTCAAGGAATGAGTATGGTGATCTTTTGTTGTCCATATTGCTCCAAGGATGTGACTATTTCAAGGGCCTAAAGCAGGATGAACAAGCTCATCCCTATTGCATCAGAATATATTAACAAGACAAAGGTGCTTTATGTTAAAAGACAGACTGTGTCTCACCTTTTCACCCTGATGATCTGGTCTCTCATGGGCTTGATGTCCTGAAAACTTTGCTGGTTGACCAGACTGTAGACCAGGATGAAGCCTTGGCCGTTCCTGATGTAAAGGTCCCTCATTGAGGCGAACTGCTCGGTACCGGCGGTGTCCAGGATCTCCAGCACCGACGGAGAGGAGTCCACCTCGATCTCCTTCCTGTAGAAATCTTCAATGGTCGGGTCGTACTTCTCTATAAATGTCCCGGTGACAAACTGGACCGTGAGGGCGGACTTCCCCACCCCGCCGCTGCCGAGCACCACCACCTTATACTCCCGCATAGCGCTCCCCGACACTTGAATCCGGCATGCAGAGAATAAAGTCTACAGCAGCGGATAAAAGAAACGCATCCCCATCAACAGTAGTGTCTCCTCACACTACAGCCATGACACAGGAACAGCCTAGGGTAAACGAGATGCTGTTGCAGTTATAGGCGGGATGCTGGAGCATTTAGCCCTGAGATGAAGAGCCACAGCCTCTACTGAAATATTCCCACGCTATCTTGCAGGGACACCATTCCAGAGGCATCCATAATGCAATAAGGCGTCGGTGTGGTAAAAATAAGATTGGCTATTATTAGAAACAACTAGACGGCACATCTTTTTATGTGCCGACAAAACAGAAGGCTAGCACTACATTTGTCGGCACAGTGGGGTACAGTACAGTTAAAGGCAAAGAGCCTATTTATCCTTAAGGAGGCTACAGTGCTGGGAATCCACGCCTCTGGAGTCTGGAGTCGGTGCATCCACTGGATGTTACTATTTCCTGGAAGATATGGAGGGTGATTAGTGCCACACACAGACACAGGAAGGAGAAGAAAGAAATGAAAGAGAAGCAGCCTTATCATAATGGAAACAGACAGAAAATTAAAGTGTAATAATTTTATGTTTGATAAGCTGTCAAATTAGCTTTTTGTTGTCAACAAACTGCTATTAGCCCATAAATTTGAAAATGACATTATCAGAGGAGACATTAATCTGTAAAAAATAACACAAATGAAAATTACCCTACAAGACAAATCATAACTTGAACAGAGTCTAAAAAAATATAATAATAAATATGATTTGGCACCTGTTTTGCACAGTGCCCTCCAAAATTGTTAAAAATCTCAATTGCAAAAAAAAAAACAATTATCAGGTAACCAAAATTCAATGTCAGCACATCTATGCCAACTTTTTATAATTAATTTGGTAATGAGTTAATTTGGTCAGTCATGAGTTATTGATAAAAATGTAATAGTACTTAAGGGGTAGGATTTAATAAGTTTACACTTCCTCCTACTCCTTTTCGCTCATGTAATCTGAGATTCACATGTATTGACGAGGGAGACTATTTTTTTTCTCTAATTATTTGTTTATTTTATTTATTATTATTATTGTTGTCGTTATTATTATTGTTGTTGTTTGTTTGTTTAATTGTTTGTTCATTTTTTAAAATTTGTATATTTTTTATTACATGTTCGAAATAAATAAATCAATCAAATCAATCAATCAATGATTCTGGCAAAGTATTTTATCCATAAATGTAAGTAAACCTCATAATGGTGTTTATCTGAAGGATGTTGAACACTACATGAAACTGCTCTTTGATTCGACCTACAAAAAGCCTACTAAGACCAGCAGCACAAGGTAGTTAGGATGGGCCCCAGTGCACATATCATCTTGTCACATGATCAGAGACTTAACACTGGATAACATTAATGTACATTTTACCCAGCAATCATCATTGCATATCTGTATATCACAAAAAATACCAAAAACAAAAGAGAAATGAACACTTTAATTTAAAGAAAAAGGTTTATTATAATTAATTTGGAATAAGCATGTATTTTTTTTATAGATGCTATTGAGTATTTGACCAAAAACAAAGAACAAAGAAAAAAAAATCCACAGAGATGAGTTTGCCTTTTTCAAGGGCATATATGGCAAACGGCACTGTTTGTAGTTTATCGAGAGTTCTTCTTTGAAACACAAACATATTTCCAATGTACTCACTCATAAGGGCCCGTTCTCCACCCAAGATGTTGGAGGGTCCACTCAATTTCAATTTTTTCAATTTAATAAGCTTTATTGGCATGACTTTAGATTAACAATATTGCCAAAGCCTTTACAAATTTACAAATAATGTACAATAATAAACGTAAGTATGGAAAGAACAAAAAATAAATAAAACAGATAATTTAAACATATAATATTCATCAATAAAACTGACTCTCTCTATGGACCCCCCACCTCACAGGCCTCAGTGTAACCTGCCCTGCCTGCACCAGTCTATATTAAGACACTTAATATTTGTATGTCTTACAATATCTGTGTGTAGTGTGGTATCCCCCTGGCTCTCTGTTATAGTTGTGTTTGTGTACTTTTAACTGTATATTGAATCATCTGTTGTTTAAATGAAGAATGTAAAAGAAGAGTTCAGTCAGTGACTTGGGCTACCATCTGAATAAAAGTTAAATATTTCTTTAAAATGCCACTTTAGCTGTATTTAACAAACTAGCTGCTACAACGTGACGTTAACGGAGAGGGTTGTGTTCAGCTGACTAATGGTTACAGGCCTGTTCATAGCTTTGAGAGGTTTAAAATTATCGGGCATGATTAAAACTGTCATAATGAACAAATAAAAAAAAAGACATCTGCTAACTTTAATCTGACAATAAATACTGACGACAGAATGATATTCTGTAGGTTTTAAGTTGTGTTGTTAAATTGTGCCAACATCATCTTGATGTAGAATAAGAAAATTCAGTTGTAAAGTATGAAGAACAAAACCGTGTGTCTGCAAAACGTCATAATGTTGACATCCACACAATGTGAGATTCTGACTATAGTTAGACGTTTAAAGTATCATCAACCTGATTTTCATTCCAAACCAAAGTTAACATCTGTCTGGTTTAAGAGACAAAAGTCCTTCTGACAAATTGGCGTTCAGTGCACACTGGGAAGGTTTTCTTAAATTTAGGCACAAAAACAAGGAAAAAATGTGTTTGATTGTTTTTAGTAAGGTTGCGACAGTATGAGATTATCAGAGTACGATAGCCGTTTGAGAATTTATCAGTGTCACAGTATGGTGTTACATATTTAATATTATTAATATCAGTTACAATGAACCTGAAAGGAATACAGACAAAAGTGTTTTTCAGTTGAACAAATGGTTAAGAATAATTTTTATTTATTTATTTTTTAATGGAAGTATGTGTAAAAAGTCTGACGGGCTGTCGAGGAGGAAAGGAGATGCACATGAACAGGTGAGAGCCTCTGTCTGTCTTTGCATATCATTCATAGGTAAGCAAACATACATGGTTTGAATATAATCAACTGTTAGGTATACCTGAAACCTGTATAACACTGCAACCATAGGTGGTAGGAATTGAAAGCATGTCCCATGTTCCAGACTTTAGCCATGCTGACTGTTATCAAATGTCATATTATACATGTCATACTTTGGAGGGAGGTTAGACCCACTACAAGTCCTCAATTTATTTCTTATGATCAAGTTTTTGTTGTTAACAAAGTTTGCCAGATCTAAATAGAGCTGAAAAAGTAAAGCAGCAGGTTGATTAGACTCTTTAATGATTTTTTTCTTCCTAAGTAAAACTAAAATTTCCCAGGGACAGCTGTGTGTTTACACTACTCTAAGATACAGGTAGACAAGCAAGCAAGGCTAACAGAAACTAGCCTCCTGACACAAGCAGCAAAGTAGGCATGGCTGCAGCTGGAGCAGCTACAAGACCTGCTCAGCATACCTACACCATCAGCACCTTTGGCCCCTTGGTCCAGAAGTGGAACCCAGATGCTAAGTTAGCATTTAGCTAGCAATGAAGTGTTAAGTTAAAGAGAGGCAATTAAGGTTATGGAAATGCTAACATGTTGTCCATAATGTCCTTATGTATAATGAATACAGTAAATAAACAACATTTAGCCTGTTTTATTTACTTACTTTACTGTGTTGGGGGGTTTGTCTTGTACTGTTGGTGGGCATGGTTTGTTGGGGTGTGTCCTGTAGGCCTCATGGCTGCAACTACATGTCTCCCTCTGGCTGTCTCTGTCAGTCATGTGATACTCACCTTGAAGGTCACAGTAGTCCATCAGTCTCCCAGCTGCTCTACCTGTACACATCAAAGTTAGCAGCTACGCTAATGACACAATAGCCACCAAAATAAGTGACATTATTGACCCCTCATATCAGATATATTTTTTTACTTCACTCAAAAAATGCTCTACTGCAGTTAACAGGAAATGACACAGAAAACAACAAATGAAAGAGTTTGCCTGTCCTGGTCCAAGGTCTTATCAGTATGTTCAACATCTGTGGTAAAGACTTAATTGCGGAGGGCCCAGACGGCGGTGGACTTTAGGGACCAACAGGGTCTTGAGAGGGAAAACTAGGGACCACCGACATCTCAGTCAAAATACAGTTATGATCCTGCAAATGAAAATAGTGACTCCTCAGTTTACACTACACAAACAGGACCTTTACGTGACAAATAAGATGCCAGACACAACATTCTTTTGATTTTCTTTATTTCTTTCTTTCAATAGATTTTACACTATCTTGCTGGAACCAAAGAAACATTTGACTATAGAAACATAAAATAGCACAAAATATATGCAAAAAGAATACATTTAAAAATGATTACATTGAAACTATAAATCCGATGAGGGTCTTTATGTCAATTCATCTTTATATCTTTACTTTGTTGGTGGGGCACACTGCAACAACGATGGCACGAGCAGTCACAATTCATAACCTGTGGTCTCCAGAGTAGCGTCCTCTGGTGGCTAAAGCTCTGAATTACACGCTCTGATCAGTTCCATTGTAAGGCAATGGGACAAAAGAAAATGTCACTACGGATTTTGGAGACCAGAAGAAAAGATTAATGACTGCTCTTCCTGTTGCAGTCGCCCCCTTTTGGCCTTGTGATGTGTGCATTAAAATCCTAAAAAATGATTTTTGATATAAAGATACATATTTAAAATGAAACTGAGAAGGGGTTTGAAAAATGAGACTCCTTTAAGTCTCTTTAATAAATTTCATAAGAGCTCTTAAAAACATAAAACCTTAAGCACGATGGACTCAAGATAAGGCAAAGTGTTTGGATAAGCTGAGTCTGCTCAGTTGACCAACTGCTCAGAAAGTGCTTACATTTTTTTTCCCATCAGTCAATCATTGCCAACACATTTCAAAAAAACATTACATCTCAAGAGGATTCCATACACAAGGGCGTCGTGGGTCACCAAATGAGGACATTTTTGTGTACAGACTTTTTTTTTCACTAGAAACATTCAGTACGTTATCATTTAGTAAGAAAAGAAAATCTTGTTTTGTCATGCAACATGTTGAATTTAAGTTATTTACCGGTGGTGTCTGCTTTTGATTGATGAACAGATTGACTGTACTAGCAGGGCGCAGCTAAACCCTTAAAGGAAATGAAGAACAGATCACATCTTTAAACAATATGAAAAGTGCAATCCTTAACTCTAGTGATACATACGCCTCGAATAAAATGTCTCAGTGTGGAACCTAAAGGTCCTTTGTCAGGGGAAGAGTTGTACATCTGAACTTATTAATTTATAGATTATTTAGTTCTTATATATATATATTTATATATAATCTATGTAACATTGATGACTTTAAATCTATTGAAGTGTTACAGTCACAGCACTATACAGGCTGTTATTTGCTAATGAAAATATTAGGTCATTGTCATAATCTCAGTGAAGAATAAGAAATGTTCATATCTTCTTTACAATCTACCTTGTGTACAGTGTTCTAGCAAAAACAAACAAAAAATCAACTTAACAATGTCATTTACAAAAATACCGAACTTTAGTAATTGCAACATTTGGTTGCCACAGCAACAACTTAATATTGTTATGAAATACTATTATACTAGAGTGAAAAGTACATCTTTTTTGAAATTTTCTTCTCTTTTTTTGGTAAAATGTCATCTATACAATAAACATTTTTTTTTCCAACAACACAAGCAACTCTATAACTATGCTCATTACTGCAACACCGTGATCTTTATATCGATGAGAAGGCAAGAAAGATCCAGTAGCTTTTCTATTGGTGGGTTGGCTTTTAAAGCCCCACCCCTCAGACGTGTGCGCGACTTCTCATTCGCTGACCTGACAGGTTAGACCTTGAAATGACCAACCGTGCAGTACGTAGCACAGCTCAATAAATTACATTCATTTCAAAATAGAATAGTTAACAACATTGTTTTTGACTAAAATTTTTGACCAAGAGTAACATAAGATAAATTACAACAAAATAAAACTTTTACCACCTTCCACAAATATTACATACAAATCATAATGCATGTGGAGACAATCAGAGTGGATGAGACCGAAACCAGAGCGAAGCACTCCGTCCAAAGGTATGATTGTGGATTGTCGATGTTAATCAAGCACCATGAGATTACATCAGAATTTTTGAAATAAGATTTAGTATGAGTTATTCAAAATATGTGAAAAATAATGAGAGGGTTGGTCTAGAAGAATAAAATCATGGCTAAAAGACAAATGATTGTTCCGGGTGGAGGTGGAGGTGGAGGTGGAGATGGTGGAGGGTTTGGGGGTTCAAAAATACCTTGATAGCAGACACAACACAAATTCTTAAATAACTTTGAATACATTTCTAGAACCATGAATATAAACTCTCAAAATAAGAGACACTTTACATACATTACACAGTTTACAATACATTTTTTTTCTCACTCACGTTCCTCATGTAAACTACTCAAACCATGGTAAGAAACGATGGTACACCATGAAAGTCACCAAACATTCTACAAAGCTATTTTTGATTTGTCATTTCTTTAACTTCTTTTGTTTTGATAAAGTCACTTGTGATGTTAATGAGCGGTTACCGGGAAACTGTTTCCGGTAACGATTGAGTGTGATGTCTTTCCCGAAAAAGTCCAAGTCGCTTCTGACAGCCGGTGTGTTGTGTCTGTGACTTTTAGTGATACACTCTGGATGAACGTGTTGTTGATGAGCATTTTTTAGGCACTTCTACAGTTTTCTAAAATGGAACAGGATTATCGGTGATAGTAGGGTTGGACAGGACAACCGACGGTCACAGATAGCCCTCCAGTCGAAGTTCAAGTCATCTTTTGCTTGACGAGCGTCGTCAAATGCACCGATTTTTTTTTTTTGTTTTTTTTTGTTTAGTCTTAGCACTTAAGTCCCCTTCACCCACCCCCCGAAAACCTCTCCTACCGGGCCTGGTGTTGCCATCACCTGCTAGACCTCACTTCAAGTCCCAGTCTGCCGGCAGACCATCCAGATACGAACACACATGCACACACACACACAAGGCTTGGTATGTCTGGAACGAACCCTCAAGCTTTGTTAAGCCCTTGGCACAGACCCGAGCCTTTAGGCTTTTCGGTAATGGCCACGACTATCTTCCGTCAACACTGGGCACAGTCTTCCCCCAGTCCCGACTGCATGCAGAAATCCGTGCACAATCTATCCCACCACTCCTCCTCAACAAAGAACTGAACCCAGCACCGAAACAAATAAAGGGTGCGTTGTGAGCAGCTTTCGCAATGGCATAAAAAAAAAAAATTTATCAGGGTGTTAAAATGCTCTGCTTTCTGGCAGGTTGATTCCACCGACCTCTTCAACTTTGGCAAGATGTTTCCGGAGATGATGAGTTGGCAGGGGGAGGGGAGGATAAGCTTCATCATGGCATCTTAACAGCATCTGGGGCAGACGAGGGTCACAGAGGTACCCTCGCAGGGACAGTCACATTAAGAAAACATGAGCCTGTCTGCCCCAAGGACATTCAACTTTGTAGAGAGAAAAGCAAACGACGAAAACACTCTTGAAAGCGCCGAGTGCGTCGGTGTGGTTGTGCACGGGGTTTTCTGTGACTCTTCCTGTTTTCCACTCAAACATTTAGCACTATATGTCTCGTATAGTGCAAATCAAGCGTCTTGTTTTTTACTAACCAAAGGGATGAACATTGTGCAGCGTTTTTTTAGAATAAATATGAAAGAGAAGGGATCCACGGTACTTTGGGAGAACAGTTGTTAAAATGACCTCTATAGTGTGTCTGCTATGTATGTAGTACTATACATAAGAATATTTTTGACTTTTTCATGTTAATAGTTTTTTCTAGCAATACATACAGTATATATCTTTTTTTTTATGTGTGTGTTACACCGGCACTGCAGTTCTTACGGTTAAATTGAAGTGTTACACTCTTAGCATGCAGGTTGCTGGACCTCTATGGGAGAGGCAAGGTAGTATTTACACAGGGGCTGTTTTGGGTTTCCTAGTGCAGCTTCGTGACACTCCGTTCCCTTCCTGACACTTACTTCAGGATGATCTGCAGGACAGAGACAGGCAGATAGAAACAAGGGGAGGAAGGAGAGAGCACAAGGAGAGATACATTTAGTGTACCTGTAAGAGAGAAACTGTTTATGTTTTATTGTTATAATTCAAACATATAAGAATATACGTAACATCTTAAGTACATAGAATTGATGTCTTTATTGTGTTTGGTGTGATCTGGATCAAACACTATTTGCCTTTTCTGCTTAGTTGAGGCCTCAATGTGCTTCAAAGTGCTTGTCGGATCATTCTTCGGATCTATAATACCTATGTAAACAGATATCACTATACACTGTATCTATATCTATTAATACACCTTCTTCTTTTTAGTTTCCTGCTTTGATTCGTGGCCATTTTCTGTCCTAACGTGCATGCTTCTTCTTCCTGATTTTTATGGCAGCAGGCCAACAATGTTATGGTTCATTACCGCCACCAGCTGGAGTGGAGTGTGGATGGGGATATGCGCATGTGTGGAACGCCAGACTGACGTGGACCCTCAGTTGCAGCATGAACTGAACCGTGTGTGTGTCTGAGTTACTGGTACAAGTCCACAGCCGTCCACAGACAGTATGTCCGGGTCTTAAAGGGTCTTGGCGAGACATCAGGAAGGCTGTAGGATGCAGCATGACGGCAGGCTTTTCACACCACCCACAGTTTGAGCATGGCCAAATATAAACACTTTTGCCTTTTGACTTGGTCAGACAACGCGCTGTTTGTGCTGTGATGAAGCATTCTGAGGCATATCGGCATCAGGTGGGTGGTGAACGGTACTTCTCTGTCTTAGTGGTTGAGTTGTGGTTACGCCACCTGCCTGGTGTTTCATGTGGATGAGAGCAAAGCATCTAATTATTAGCAAATAGCATTTGACCCAGGTCTGGACACCTCCGCGTGTATTCTCTCATCAGGAGATAAAGACTAATCCAACACACAACGAAGAGAAAGAGGGAGAGGAAGAGAGAGAGAGAGAGACTGTCTGTAGGGGGAGGAGACAGGTAGAAGAGCTGCTGGCTGCCATCATGTGTTGCCACTGGCAGCAAGCCAACACAGTACAAAGCAGCATGGTGCTTGTTAATATACAATAGACAGCCAGAGAAGGACAGAAGCCACTGGTCACATCACACATCACAGAAGGTCACCACAAGTGGAGAGCGTGTGATGTGCGCGGGCAAAGAGGAGAGCCCGCTCCACAGTGCAGTACGGAAACATTACTGGCTACCAGATGGGTGGGATCAGCCTCATATAGGATGGTACACCCCACCCGTCTGGTATCACAGGTGGGTAAAAACAAACAGGGCCTATTTTGCAGTAAAACCAGCAGCACGTTTCACACCGGCAGACGATGATAAATAAATACGATTAAGTGTGCATTACAGAATCATGGCAGAGGTCTGAACTATTGTGGCTTTTTTGTACAGTTTAATATCAGATTATTCTCCTAATTGCATCTGATCTTAGTGACCTGAGCTGTTATTTAATAAATGTGATAAGAATAACGACAGGTCCTCTCCACGGGGAGGTGAGAGATTGAACCCTGCTCCTCTAGCTGAAGAGCTGCTCAATATAACAATCTCTAATTCTATTTAATTGTAACAACGTATCTCCTTGTCAGTTCAGCAGGCAGCTCACATAGCAAGGATGTCATGTAATGCCACATTCAGACAGTTGAGGGCGCTGTGGCTTCACAATCTCCAGCATCTCGCAGTTACCAGAGACCCCAGCACTGTTAGCACATGGTTTATATGAGCTGGAACATGGAATGACGTGATTGGTTCGTGCTTGTCGTGTCACAGCGACAGTTCAGACGGTCATGAATTGACCAGACTCTGAACCTTTCAACACGTCTACAGCATCCTCTCCCTCTCTGCATGTGTTGCTCACTGTTTGTCTCATTTTAATGAGGTAGCTGACACACGTTCTTAGACAAAGGTATATCTTTATTAATACCACTATGATCATTTCATTCTTCTCACTAAGTTCTGTCCAAAAGAGGCCACAAAACAATAAAGGACATGATAATAACTGATGCTAACCAGCTAGCATTAGCACAAACTTATAATAAAAATCATAATCTAGTGTTTATTCTGAAAAACATCATGATAGGGATAGTAAACGAGGCATGTACTGTTAGCAATACAGCTGGTGATCAGAGGTATTAACCGTGTCCTAGCTGGAGGGATCTTTACGCAGGGCGGGGAGGGGGGGAGAGAGAAAGAGAGGGGTGGGGGGCAGACGGAGACAGACAGCGAGGGCTGACGTCAGTGTTTCTCCGGCTCCTTGTCCCACATGCATCTTTAAAGAGCAGCTCTGCTTCCTGCTGCTACTGCTGCTGCATGCCAATTACAGGAAGAGACGGTGACTCACAGGAAGTGCACGCACTGCTGGCCTATGAGGGGCAATAAAGCACAAGGTAGTGGGGCTGGATCCTCGGCTGATGATCGAAGGGACATCTCAGAGATGTTACTCATTTTCTTTTTTTAATTTGAAAATGAACCTGTGATTGTATTTTTTACACTGAGAGCTTCCATTCTCATTTTTAATTCCAGATAGGAACTAATGTCGTGAGACCAAAGAAAGACAGAACTTAAAGTGAGAAGAAGAGATACAATACTGGCCCCTGCAACTGGTACTAGTCAGTACTAACAATAATAATGTGGACAATTTTGCATCCAGTAAATGACGTGATTACTTTTCCAGTAACAGTACATTCCTACCTGCAAAACACTTCTCATCTGTTCATCTGTTTGTCCTCAAGGCACCTCTATACTGAACTACCAGTAAATGATTACCGGCTGCGTGAAGCCAGAGTGCCAGCATTGTGCTGAAATTTCCAGGTTTAAAATGGGGCACACATGCGTCACTCTGGCATTCAAAACCTGGCCCTTGCTTCCCTGGCTCCTGCTGACACGCAGCAACAGGAGAGCCGCCGATCAGAGGCCATTTTTAGACAGCTTCTGTGATCATTTTCCCTGTGTCTGTCTCACCCTGACAAGCTCGGCCCGTAACTGTTTCCTCTCGTGATTAATTCCCCCTTTTATCCCGCGACCAGGAGAAGGTAAAAAGGTGAAACTGGGAAGGGTGGAAACAGGAAAAAAAAAACAAAACATGGCAGCTGTTACGAACCAGTGCTGCAGAAATAGCCTGTATGTATTTGCTCGGATGTGTGTGTTTGCGTAGCACACAAGCAGTACAGATGATGCCCCGTATTGCAGATGGAGAGGCTTATTTGACAACAACAAGAAAAGTGGAAAATAAAACTTAAAAACAGAACATGCAAAACAAAACCAGGAAGTAGTGCAACACAACACAACTACTACTTTGCAAATGTGGGAGCTCTGAAGAAGTGCTTGTTTGGGAGCGCCTCATGGGGCTGATGTTTTGCATGAGCACAGTGCGCTGGCACCGGCTCGCTCAGGTAGCCCCTCTGCTTATGAATTCTCTGGAAAATACCCACTCAGATGCTTTCATGCCGGTGTGAGCTCGCCCAGTGCAGGCGGGTGGATGGATGGGGAGGGGCTGGGCGTGGGCTCAGGCTCAGCTGCAGGTTATTGCAGCTCACTATTAGAAGGCAGTACTTATTCAGAGCTCCAGGGACTGATGAAAGAAAGCTTTAAAAGGAGCAAACCTGATTGGCTGGTGCTGTTGCTGCGTAGGGGACACTTGTGGCAGGAGTTGTTGCTGCAGAGACAGTAGCAGGCGTAGCACTGTACATCATTGGGACTTTGTTTTGAGGGTGGGAAAGGGGGAGGTGGGAGGTGGGGGGAGGGAGGGAGGAGGAGGAGGAATGGGGGGAGAGGGAAGGAGATGGTAGCAATGGACAGGTAGGTGGAGCATTATGGTAACCATGGCAACAGTTGTGATGTGTGTGTGTGTGTGTGTGTGTGTGTGTGTGTGTGTCGACGGTATCGTTTGTTGTTGTTGGAGTTGTTGATGGTGGTGGTGGCGGATGTTACAGAGAGCCAGCAAGCCATCGTTAGGGTTACACCGGCAGATGGCATGCAACCATTCACAATGCAAAGCAAGGAGGACAGAAAGAAAGAAAGGAAGAAAGAAAAAGAGAGCATGGGAGAAAAAATAACAAAAAAAAACAAGAGGAGAGAAGCTGATTACAATCACAAGTAAGGAAATTTATACGGAAAATCAGTTTGCTGTTTTTCCCAGAGAAGTTGAGGAGCACAAGACACCAATTACAATGAATCAATGACATTTTTGGCAGCAGGGATGGGAATTTTATTCTTCTTATTCATGTGGGCTGACAACAGCAAGAAGATGGCAAAAACCCAGGCGGCTACTTCATGCCAGAAACATGCATCTCTGATAGATCGTTATGTTTAAAATCATCATTTTTCTGTTTATTAATGTGGGACCTGCTGATTAGCCGACTGGGACTTTTTTTGTAATTCCCATCCCCTTTTAGCAGAGACAAATGCTCCAGCTGTGTGGCTGAAATAACTTCTCTGGGAACCTGATTTAAATTTCCTGATCAACAAAGCACAGCAAACAGACAGTAGCTATCCTACAGCTCAAGAACAGATCAGTCTGCAGTATTTGATCTACAACTTTCATCATAAACAAACAAGTCATTAGCGAGTAAGTCAGTAGGGAAACAAGAAAGTCACAACTCTTTCAGGTGACACAAATCGGACATAAACAATGTTTCATATCAGCCTAAAGAAATGGACAGTTTGATGACAAATACCTAGAGCACATTTTAAAGCTTCATCACCGCCGCAGGAGGTGATGCTGGTGAAGCGATGACCTTTTGTCTCACCTGCAAGGGCTGCAGATATTGCCCACACCCACCTCCCTCCCCACTCTTATACATCAAACAGTGTGTGTGAGAGAGCAAAGGGAAGGTCAGGACCTACCAAGACTGCTAGCAGGAGTCATGCACAAGACTGACCCTGTTGTGTTCATGCAGAGAGACAGAGAGAGAGGGAGAGAGGGGGAGGGAGAGAGAGAGTGGAAATAAATGGGTTAATTAAGAGGGAGGAGAACAACAAGGTTAGACAAGACAAAAAAAAAAAGCTTAAAGTTCACTCAGCTCAGATGCTACTGCTACAGTGGTGCTGTCAGCCAGGTGTGAATGCAGTTAACAGTAGCAAGCAGAGTTCCCTTATGCAGTTACAGCATTAGTGAGGAAATACTGTTTATATACGGCGGCAGCTAAATCAAACATAAAATTGTAGGTGCACTGTGGGATATGAAGTTGTGGCCAAGTTTAAAAAGCTGGATCGATGAGATTATTGGTTTATAAGGGAAGGAAATGACAGATAATCAGTTTCTTATTTACTCAAAATTGTCATTTTGCGTAGTTCTCCTACATGCTTGGCGTTTCATTTGCAATACGCAAACTCAATGCTAGATGCCACTAAAGCCAACACACCAGACCTTTAACTGCATGTTTGTTGAAACATAATGTAAGGTTTCTGTGGCTGCCTCCAAAGAGCAGTGAGAGCTGCTGCTCAGTGGACAGCTGAAAGGCAGAGACCATGGGGATAAACAGCTTGCAGCTCAGCATATTGTTACACTTAACTCTGTGAGTTAAGGGTATTTTTCAACCCAACCAGAGTTGGTGATCATTAGAACAGCAGACTAACTAACTAAGATGGCTTTGGTGAGTTTTATTTTGTGACTGTCGAATGTGTTTTATGATTAGTTAACAAGCAGCCAAGCTCATCTCTTTACACTTCACGTAAAAGTGTCTACTATCCTATAATTTTCCAAGCCTTCTGTGGCCACAAAAACCCTGCAATTAAATAGCTACAACTAGCACATCTACTATAAAAAGAATGAGCAATCTAAAGAAGTAATTTCTAGAAGAATAACTTAATAACAGAGAGAGAAAACTGAAGAAGTGACAGAGCCAAACAGCAGCATCATGCAGTGTCAGTATAATATGTGCACAGGCCTCCATACAGATCTGAAATCAAATGAAGATGGGTGCAGAAACCCCACCCATCTGAAACTTAGCAGATCTGCAAAAACATAATTTGCAAACACGACTTTAACCCAGGGCTACTTCCCACACACGGATACAGACGGAGGGAGGGAGGATTGAGGGGCTGTCAGGCATCTCACACCACAGGGGAAACAAAGAGAGCAGGTAAAGAGATGAGTGAGGGATGAGAGTCTCATCCTTATGACTCACTGTGGCTACAGGCTAATACTTTAGCTGCAGTTAACTCATTTAGCGGGTGACCCGAGGGGGCTTAAGCTACTGTTAGTTTCTATGAGGAGTTGACAGAGAGTGCTTTTTATTTGGGGGGGAGAACTGAAGGGGAATAAAGGAGCAGACTTGAATTAATGTGGGAAAATTATATCATAATATCAATGTTAAATACACACTAAAAAGGCTGCGTTTGCTCAAAATTATAAATCAGTATTTCCTTTAAAAGGCTTAAAGTTTGGCGCCTCAACAGAGCCTTTGTGTTGGAAACAGCTGGGCTTGTTTTGCTCTTTTGTATGCTTGGGCGTTACAGTTGAGAGAAGTGTATCATACTCAACTGATGTCATGTCTTTTATTGCTCTGATCAAAGCACGCACTGCCCTTCAACCTGGCTGCGATTATGTGTTTAAATTGGCAGGCTTTAGATCAAAGTTTAGGGAAGCAGTTGAGATATTAGCACGCACATCACAGCAAGGCTCCTTACGTGCGTCAGTGCAATTAACACCTTTCAAAAGAAAAGGAATGCACTGATTTATCAGGCGATATTCGCCTTGTTGACTGCCATCAGCCTATCTGCAAGTAAGTTGACGTCTACTGATGGCAGTGGCTGATATTTTTCTGTTGTGTCACATCAGTTTTACGCAGGCTAAAATAAAGGGCTCCAGATTAACGGCATCCCATCGTCTTGGGTTAACAGAAAATGTGTCTTCCCCAGGATGTCTTTAGGACAACACTAAGCTCACTATGGATGCATCAGGGGAATGCACCCTATTGTTTCCCTGATAATGCTACATTGTTTACAATATGAGCTGAAATTAGCAGGAGAGCTAGTTAACGTTAGCGTTTAGCAGTTAGCAGCTGGTGGTCGGAACGAACAGCTACTGGTTGGAGTTATATTATGATGCATTCAAGCTCTCTTCAGTAAAAACGAGTACTGGGTGAAGGAAAATTATAACACTCTCTTGACTTTGTAATATAAAATAGATATTACAGAGGGAATTATGATAAATTTCATGCTGTCTTTTATGACACGTTTTTCAAACCGTATGACTAAATGTTGCTATTCTATGTCAAGATATGGTTGGCATGAGATTTTTGGAAGACTCTTGAGCACCCTTCATCAAACTCACATTGGCATTAGACATTGTCCTGACATTTAATTTTGGTCACAACCTAAATTCACACACATATCAACAGCTAATGATGTTGGGGGCCAGCTGGGTTATAAATACGCATGGCTGAATTTGTGCTCATTAAATGATAGTGTAATGAAGGGCCAATTGACTTTGAAACAGTTAGGTATTTTTTATAATGAAGATTTCTTTGTTTACCTTTCACAAAAGGGGGAATAAAGAACAGCAAAAACTAAATAAACAACAACAAAGACAAGATAAAACGACTGATATTGGCTATGGGCCCAAATTGTTGTTTTAAACATCAGTATCGGCTTAGAATTTCGGTGCATCCCTAAAAAATGTTGGCCTCACTTTATCATTAAAAACCTCCAAAAAGATACATTTATGATGGATAGAAGGTTAGCTGAGCACATTCAGTGAGTGTACCTGTGTCTGTGTGTGTATGCCTGCATGCTCCGCATACCTATGAGTGCTTGTGTGTGCCGTGTGTATCGATCGGGAGCTCTTACCTGTGGGAAAGAAAGCGGGCTGCTGGAGCTGTGCGTTGGCCAGCGCCTGCTGGTAGTGCAAAACACTGGGGTTGAACAGGGAGCTTGCTCCATTGCTCTTCTCAAGTGCTTGTCTCTTTGGTAGGGGCTGGAGGACGCCGTGGGGGAACGCCTGTACCACCGAAAACACACACACACACACACACACACACACACAACAGAAGCACAGTAGATTTGATCTGTGCACTTACACAAGTCAACACTGATATTTGTAAATCTGTTATTTGTCTATGCACAGCACAACAAGGCAAAAATGGAAACTTGCTGTAACTATCACAAAGACAATGAGAAACTACACCATAGCAAGGCAATCAACAACACATTAAATCAAACAGTGTGGTAACTGGAATTATTTTAACATTACAGTGTAGTTTCATAAATGTACAGTACAGTCTAGATTTGCCACTGGTGATCATAAATGATAAATATTTATACTTTAAAGTGTCTTACAGGGTTTCACAAAAACAAAAGAGCCAACTTAAATTTTGTGAGTGGCTACAGTACAATTAAAGAAGCTACATGCAAAGCAAAAGGTGAAAGGTCAAAGTACCAGGTCTACAGTTGCCTCGAGGGGTCGCTTCATTGCTTTGGCAGTCGACTGAGTCTTTAATTAGCAGGCAGCGAGCACATGATGGCAGTGGGCCAATGGGATTCAAGCGTATTAACATACAGGTAACAGCAAGCAGAGGTGCGTCATGGGGGACAGCATTGCATTGTGGATAGGTGAGAAGGAAAAAAACAAAAACAAAAATAATCTGAATGCAAGTATACCACATACAAAACAATAGGCATGCACATAAACAAAAAATTGTTTTGTTTACTTTAAAGAAAACATTGCTACTTTTTGAATTAGTACAAAAAGCAAAAAAAGCATCTACATAAACCTTTGGTTAAAAAAGCAAGATTCTATGATGTATTTCAAAACTACTGGGAAAGCATTTAGTAACGTCAGCTATTTGTCAACAAGTAAATCAACTTTTTTTTTTAATATCTACGCAAGAAGAAAATGCAGTAAACACAACTGATTCAGACTAGAAATACTGGCACTTGATGTGAGATCTGAACACAGGTTCTCTACAGTTTTCAAAGAAGTGCTACACACAGTAATTACAGTGCTCCTGGAAGTTGTTTTGGGGCTAAAACACCCACAACAGATTGGGCTGTGAGCGGTCAAAGCCCCTCAAATTACTGAACTCTGCCCTCACAACTGCCCGCAAGAACTGGACACACTTGTGTAGGCAGCTTTTACACTACAGGAAAAAACACTATTGCTTGCGAGAGGCTGTTGAAACGCTGTCACCCGCGTGGCAGCTACAATAAGTAGTCCTCACAATCCTAGAAGTCATTTAACGCTAACATCCTTTCTTTGTACTGGTGTCGTCTCACGTCTAGTGCTCGAAATAAGTGACAAACCCTCCGACTAAATCTGCATCATGTGGCTTGTTAGTGTGATCAATGGGGAGGTGACATGTGAGTTAAAGTTCAATCACAGAATGTGGAGCTCTGTTTATTTCTACATTCCTCCTACATACAACAAATGTGTGTGTACACATCTAATATTAGCATGAACCTGTTTTATTGCTTCTGTTAATTTACTACAATCGTCCTTACATTTGTCACGCTGAGAGGGAAAAAAAAAATGACATGGATGTGATGAGCACAGCACTTAAGGGGTCCATGCACAAGCCTCTTGCTTCATGTATGTGGATTTTCTACTGGTGTTTACCAATATGTATCCTATTAAAGAGCGACAAGCTGATGCGCTGTAGTGTTAATAACCGTGGTTAGTTCAAATGGAAGATGGTCTATTAAAGTGACATGAAAAGCAAAGATGACTGCATTCGTCTGGCAATGAGGAAGGAGATTACAGCATGGCAAGCAACACATAATGTGGCACAGTAAAACAACATAATCTCAGTAATAGGATCTTCTTACTGTAACTGTATCAGTTAGTGTGTAACCTTATCTACAGTACACTTTAGACTATTTACTAGATTTAAAAAAAAAGTGAATTATGGGTAATGATATTAGCTATTTGCAGCAGTGCAGCAAAACAGGTTTTATGGGTCTCTGCTTCAATAAGAGTGCTTCAGCTTAGGCTAAGGGCTACAAGAAAATTGGATTAAAGGTGCTGACTAAACAACTCATTGTCCTAACGTTAACCCTGCTCACCTCTAACGCAGCTTTGAACTGCTGATGGTAAATTGGGAATTGGGCCATAAAGTTGATAAACTGGGGCGTATGAAGAACACAGGTGGATTGTAAAGAGGATGCACTTGGAAGATAAACTAAATCTTGTTTGATGAAGCTTTGTGTACCTGATGGGGAAGCTGTTGAGCTAAAGTACTCAGTGTGCCTTTAAGAAAACAGCGCTGAAGGGTCAACATCAGGTTATAGCGCCTTGAGGTCTCGGGCTCTTTTTTTATTTATGCATGCTTCAATTCCTTGTTGGTTCTCCTGCTTCCATGCACCTGCTACAAAATGCACAAAACTAACCTGCGCTCGCAGTCGACTTATCATCCACGCTGTGGACTTGTGGAGGAAGGACAAAGAGAGCAAGCAGCGATGGAGCCAGCCAATGAGAGAAGTATGTGCGTCGCGTAAAGCATGCCCATGCCATGGAGGAGGAAGAAGTCAGTCAGCACACTGGCGCAGTACAAGGTGTGCGAGTGCAGCAGCCAAAAAGACCATTCAAAAGAAGCCACTCAGTAGCCTGGGGGAGGGTGGGGCACAGCCAAGACACACTGCCAAACCCTTCCCACTGTCTGTGTATCTGCCTGCATTTCCATCTGTCTGTCTGTCTTTAAGTCTCTCTCTCTCTTCTTCAGCCTGTTGGGGGATTTTTCCAACTAAAGGCAGAGGAGGGTTAACCCCCACCCGCGAGGCTACATCCTCATCCATCCCCGATTCAATTTACACTGATCTGCAGAGAGCCGCACTTATCATTGAGAGCAGGAGGGGGGAGGTGGGATGGAGGGGGGTGAGCCAGCACATTGTCTCTGTATGAACCAAGGGCATTGGAAAATAAAAGCGGACTGCGGTGAGATAATAACAGATTGTTCTTGCGGCATTATACTGATGCATTTAGGTCTCACTAAACCCTGTTTATTGTATACAACGGCCTCACTTTGGGATGACTATTGTTAGTGAATTGTACACCGGAGTCCACTAGAATCAACCAGCAGAGGTGGGTCTGTTTTTATACAGTAATAAAGCAGCGCTCCACATTTTATGTTACTGTGGGTGTCATCATCAACAGCATGTGTTTACATACGCTGTAAGCCATGATGACTTGTAATAGTGTCACTTGTGATCAGTGAGCCTATGTGTGGTTTTAATTGGTACAAAGTTGCTCAAGAGGGATCGACAGGAACTAACAAAGCACTTGTTGTTTCAGCTTATCAGAATGTGTTGGGCTGGGTTCGATCAGCTGACACAGTGTGTATTCCTGGATATACAACAATCTGAGCTCCAATTTAAACAATCTGTGCTTTGTGTAAAAAACAGCCAGCTTTGTACCAGAACCCCTGTGCTTATATGAATGCTATTTTACGTGTGAATAATACTGTATATATTGTACTGACTTGCTCTTTCACAACTATAAAAGCTCCAATAATAACTTGTTTATTTGTGCCCTATAAAGCCTCCCTGGATGTTACAAAGAAAGGCCAAGCTCTTGTTAGAAAGTTCAGGGTAAACTGTGTATAGGCGCTATAAAATACCTTTATTGTCCCGTCCAGACCTTACAAGCTCTATATGTACTCTAAACAAGCAGAAACCTTGTGAGATTTGTTTTTCCACTACAAGGACAACTATGTGTGTGTTTCCTGCTGTGCCGCTGCGTAGGCACAGGGTACAGTAGGCAGGCTGTAGTGCTGTGCTCTCACCATGGCTGCAGCTGTGGCGGCGGCTTGCGCAGCCACAGCCGTCTGGTTGGCCTGGTGTTGGGCGGCCTTAATCTTGGCCTGCAGGTGGGCCGGGGGGTGGAAGTACTTGCACTTCTCGCGGGAGCAGCGGCTCTTGATGTAGTCCATACAGACGGTGACCGTGTTGTCGCTGGTGTCGATCATGGGACTGTCGCTCGGGTGGGCGAAGCGGCAGTCGGTCTCCCCGCGGGCGCAGTTGCCCCGCTGGAACTCGCGGCAGACCTGGGAGCAGGAGAGGCAGGTGGACGGACAAACGGGCAGACACACGCACACACACAGATGTGGACACACAGACCAATGTATGCATGCAAAAAGAGAGAACAAAGAAATACACACAGACACACTGTGAATATCTGAGCACGTCAGGAAACAATAACAGTCAGAATCACTCTGTTCAACAGAAACAGCTTAATACTCATCTGCAGCATCGGCTGCATTCACTTCTATTTGTATTACTTGTCATCCTCTGACTGCAGTGCATGATCAACCACCCAGAACAGTAACTCAAGCAGCCATCAAAATCTTGATGACAGTATTAGATTTGTTGAAAGTATTTGACATTTCAGTGTGTGACTGTTTTTGAAAATGAGAATCTTGATACATATTTTAATATTGCATGGCTGCCTTAAAGCCTCCTCAAACCAAGGTTAATATATTTGTACAAAATAACAAAAAAGAGCACATGTTTTTTTTAAATAAACACACTCAGATTAAGGCTATCTTGCACACTTTCTTTTGCTGCACTAGACATAAAAATCCCAGCCAACAGTACTGTCCTTCAGAGGCTGTAACAGGCTGAGTTTTAATGCTAAGTTTTCAGGAGGGGGGCTAAATAATGGCGTTTTCACTGGGGTCTCTTGACCTCTCACCTCTAAATCATTGAAGTTTGTTTCTGTGGGTACCAACATATCTCCCCTTTACAGACATGCTCACTTTATGCTGGTCCCATGCTGTTGGGGCAACAAATGTGCCATTTTTCTCATGCAGTACAAATGTGTTATAATCACCTACTCTATTTGAATATTTCAGCATACTGGGCTCCTTAAACAGGCTTGGAACTGCATAAATTGGGTATGACTGGAAAGCTGTGACTCTTGTGGATTCAGTAAGCTCAGTTTTTACATGTGTGATGTTTGTCTCTATAGCAGCCATTTTACTGTAGTGAAACCATTTTTTTAAACTTGACCTGACTGTATAAAATGACCTGCTGGTACCTGTAGGATAATTACAGCCTCATGACACTTAACAGACACAAACTGGAGACTAGGGCTGGTCTGTTGATCGATTGGTTGGTTGTTATGCTCCTGTCTGACTTAATTCTCACTGGTTGGATAATCGCTGGTGTTACTTTAATAAGGCCATGTGTCCACAAACGCGTGTCTTTTGCCAGCTGAAAAATGCCAGCTGTTGTTGTTCAGCACTTGTATTTGTCCTCTGTGACGGTTGGTCTACGCTGTGCTTGTCCCGCCCCTTCTCAACTGTGACTGGCTGGCTGGTGACAGTGACAAATGCAGCATTTTATCCAAAGTTAAACATTTTTATACTTCCATTTTTAATTAAAAAAAATAATAAATAAGCGTAGAGGACATTCAGTGTCAGATTTTTTTATCCCTGTGGATTGATTTTTAGTAGGTTTCCAAAAAGACTCTGTAGTTCAAGGATGGATAATAAAGCTTCTGAAAGGGATACGATCACACCAGAGTTCTGATTAACATTAGCTAATGGGCTAAAAATATTAAGTCTCTTGCATGCACTGCTACAGAGATATTTAACATTAGTAAAATTATGTTGTATATGACATCATCACCCAAAAAGTTATGGTATCCAGTCAGTCAGATTTTTCTCATTAGTCCCTTTCAACATTTAGTGGAGAGACAGACTCTCCCACACAGCTCAGGTGGAAAAATCTTAAATGTACGCAATTTATTTTCAGGACAAAATTACTTTTGAGACACATCTATATTTTACTCAGGGCATTCCCACTTATTGACGAGCCCTGTGACAGAAAATAAAGGCTTTGGTGGGCAAATGCCATTACCAGGTAGGGTGCTTTTTTCCCATTAACCAATCATTTGGTTGAAAAGGTGGTAAAATTTCAGTTGACCAAGATTTTCTATGGTTGATTACGGCCCTACTAGAGACCTCGAGCATTCAGAGGATGGATGGCTTTTATGGGTATACTGGCAACAGCAGGGGTTTCTCAGCAGTTTCCATAACAGAAGTGCTCGCCATTTAATCACCTAAAAATCCAACTCTTCAAGAAATCTCCAAATCCCCTAAAGATCCCCTGCCCCCCCTGGAAAAGACAAAATGGGTGTATGGTAGGGAAGAGGTTGAGCGGACGAGGTTAAATACAGACAGCAAATTAGTTTTTGATTCAGCATGAAAAGGTCTTAACATCATGTAACTAAAGACTAATGTGTGCCAAACCCAAATGATTATGGAATCACTGAACCAGTCTTTGTTCAACTGTTCAGAGGTCTGAGCATAATCGCATGTGGATCTGCTTTTGACCTACACACACACACACACACGCAGAAGCACACAAGTGTGCAAGAAGACTGGTGCACACACTAACACGTGTGCACACACATGCTGCTTGTGTGTGGGAGTGTATACATGTCTCACAGGGATACTGTTTCATTAGAGCCAACTTCATTCAGTTGCTAAGTGATAGCACTCCTGCAGAAAAACACATACAGCCACACACCTACGCATCACCTTCAGGTCTTAGGGAGATTATTGTTTATCTTTAAAAATGTAGTGGAAAAAAAAAAAAAACCTCTCCTCAATCACCAATCTATTCTCACTCAGCGCTGTTTGCCAGGGGGCAGATGGAGATTGCTGAAGTTGTCGTAATTGTCCCGCTCTAACTGTGTCTGTCTGGCAAGTACCAGTTTGTACTGAGCGATTTCCAATTTAAATTACTGTAATCTTACACCTTTTTTTCCACATCATGTTTCTAATACAAGCCTTAAATTATTTCTTTAAGGGATAACACAATCAGATGTTCCTTAACTCGTGCTCAAGGATAATGCAGGGGTAAAGAACTATCTGATAGTGTTGTTCAGATGAAAAGATACATCTCATGTGCCTTTCAGCCTTGAGCTCAAATCTTGGAAATAAATACTGCAGCTACACAAAACTTGGTGGTATTAAAAGACTTTTTTTA
Organism: Cephalopholis sonnerati; assembly: GCA_019142605.1. Lineage (NCBI taxonomy): Eukaryota > Metazoa > Chordata > Actinopteri > Perciformes > Serranidae > Cephalopholis > Cephalopholis sonnerati. The sequence goes on from JAGQAX010000024.1 coordinate 18,426,121, forward strand.
CAAGTCTGAATTGCTTATTTGGGGTTTATTCAAAGGCAACTTCAAAATCTATTTATTTAGATCATTAATTACTTGCTTATGAAACAGATTGCTGAAAATTTGCTGATCCATTTGAATCTAGGGCAATTTATACAAGTAGCTGCATTCAAAAAGTTCATTTAAAGGTTAAAGATGTGCGTATGTGTGTATTTCAGTTGTTGCTATGCCAACTCCTGTGGTAACCAGGGAGGAAGATAGTATTTCAAAGTGGTTTTTTTTTTCCCGTATTCACTGCACAGTATGTAGAAAATCTTTACGTCACGTGTGTTTGTAATTACTGTATTAATTTGGTCCAGTGAATCCTCTGCAGCTATAAATGATCCTAATTAGCACCATGTATCTATTGCATCTCTTTCACACCCATAATCACAGTATGGTGTTACCACAATTAGACAACGCTAGGTATGATTAACCGTGATGCTTCTGTTGTGTGATCGGGTGGGTCACCTCCAGCTTGTCGGTGCGCAGCAGTTTCTGGTTGGAGGAGGAACCGGCTGTGACGGAGACAGGCGGGCTGCCGGGGACGATGACAGGCGAGCTGGGCAGGATGTCTGTGGGCACCAGGCCCATGCTGTGGGACATGGGAGTCAGGTAGGGGGTGTAGCTCAAACCTGCGCTGGAACCCAAGCCCTGGCTGACCGGAAACGTCTGCTGCAGATAGAGAGAAAGTTGTCAGTGTTGTCATAACTGCTCATTAAGATCTTCAGCCTGTTTTTATTTTCTTGTTTTAGCAATTTTTATGTTCTTAATTAGTCAGGGAGGAAAGAAATAGCTGAAGATGTAAAATGATGGATGTAGGGAGGGATGGCGTTAAGTGGAGGGTAAAAGGCAGGAAGAGCGATTAAGAGAAAGAAGTTAGAAGAAATAGACACTAGAGACAAATGAACAGAGGGCACAGCTGTGCAGAGTGGTGGGCGAGACAGACGAGAGGTGAGGTGGGGAGAGGGTGTGACAGGTAGAGAGGGAGCCATGGGAACAGAGAGGAATAGGTTTCAGAGAGAAAGTAGAGGGAGCGAGAAGCGAGGGTAGAAACAAGAGAAGAAGGTTTTTTTTAACCTCTATGTATCCCGCGAAGATTTTTGCTGATCAAGCGTGTTCTTTTTCAGCTACACCCAGCCTTACGTTGATGCAGTTAAAACACGCTCACACCTGGCAGCTGCCCAGTGCAACCACAGTCTACCGCTGACTGCAGAGCGGAGAGTAGTTGGGGAGTTTTGTGCTTTGCTCAAGGCCATCTCAATGACTACTGTGGGAACAAATTCATCTTTTAGCCTGAAATATAATCTGAAAACAGGGTAATCTGAGAGGAAATATAACCGTTAAGTATCTAATAGAAGGCCATATCAGCAGGCTGCAACAGTATTCTCATATTTTCTCAGTGAGTCATGACATGGCTGCTTGTCAGTTAAAATTGATGCCAAGTAGGGCTGGGTGTTGGCACTCAATAACTTTAAAGTATAGACTGAAATAACCATCATTTCAATTTTAGCTGCCACTGGCTGATATACGTTTTAAGTACATGTCTGTCCTTCATCCGACACTGCATCAGTCCCTCTTTTTTTCTATTTTTTGAGACAATAAGTAACGTTACTAATCGGCAAAAATAGGTAAAATCTTAATTCATTATAGAGTTGCATGCAGCAACTTTCCTTTGTCGGTGTGAGGTTTTTTGAGACCGTTTAATGGCTAGGTGTTCGATGTTAGCCACTGCTGCTGTGTTAGCTCATGCTAACAGGGCAGATGTTGAACTGATAAGCCCTACTTTGTTTCACCTCATTTATAAACGCTCTCCTCCCGCTTAACCATCAGTTCAATGCTTGCCCAGTTAGCACGAGCTAACACAGCAGCAGGGACCCCATAAGACGCCTACGCATTAGGTAGGTAAAGTTAGCCGTGTGATGCTAAGAGCTAGCTCTGTCACTGTGTGCGTGTGGCTAGGCGGACTATCACCAACTGCGCCCGGGACAGAGCTCATACTTCCGCAGCAGCAGCTACAACCCATACAGTTTGGGATGTGGTAAAGTTGAGTGCTGTGTATTGATAGAGTTGGCAGTTATGCCTACACTCCACTCCATTCACATCATAAGCATGGGATGAGGTGCCTGTATCATTTTAAGGGTACTGGTATGGTAATTTTTTTAAAAGAAACCCTGACACTAAAAGAAAATTACTATGACAGGTAATGCAGGTTGTATTTGCTTGAACTGATGTAACTTCATGTGTAAAGATGTTTTAACAGGAACAAAGCCAGTCTCTTTTTACAGTGTAGCACAACAACAGAGTTGCTATTTTCATAGTGAGTCACACCGCACTGACAGTCATTTCCCAGAGCAGCCAAGGCCAGCACTAACCACAGGTTGCATGGTGGTGCCGGGGATCATAAACTGCATCTGTTGAGCCAACATGGCGGCCGCTGTCTTCTGCTGGATCAGGTTATTTCGCCCGTTGATCTCCAGCTGGGTCTTCAGGTGAGCGGGCGGGTGGAGGTATTTGCAGTTCTCTCGCGTGCAGCGGCCCTGAGCGGGGAAAACAAAGTGGATGTAAGAGAGACGGGGAGGGAGAGAGAGAGAAACAAACAAGGTTATTAACAGTCTGAGAACTTCAAGTCTCTGATCAACAGACTGGAGTGAAAGGCAGCTATCTTCTGATTATAAACCTGATGAAGAACAGGTTGTGTGTGTGCCTGAGGACGTGGCAGATTTGTGGGCACTGGTTTTGACACAGACTCGAAAACATTAAGTGCTTGCAGGCAGCATAAATATTCATACTTGGGAAGTGTGAAACATATAAAATTATAAGAGCTACGTTTGTTTGTGGCTATCCAGTGGGGGTAGCAGGTAGCTCTTGGCGCTGTGAAGAAAAATTGTTCTGAAAGATGATTAACAGTTTCTGACTTGTTAACTCTCACAGGTCGTGGTCCTGCCTGCACCTTGGACACACTGACTAGCCAGTATTCAGTGCCGACATGGAGATGAGGAAAGGTGGACAAAGGCTAGCGCTCAAGTTCTGATTCTCGCCATCATGACTAAATCTCTGTAGCTCTTTGATGGACAGGTCATCCAGTATCCTCTGTGGAAATGCAAATGCAGGTCTAGCAGGGTCGGACTTACAGAGACCCTGGTGGATGAAGGCAATTACACTGTCAACCCAGAGGCTAATGGCAAACACAATAATCCAATATGGATCCTCGTTGCAGTGCTTATTGCGAGGAGAGTGGGAGGAAGAGAGGAGAGAGGTCAGGAGGGAGCAACATAGTGAAGGGGAGACTACAGCAGTTGGAAAAGAGACTGTGGGGAAGATGGAAAGTAAAGGTGAGGAGAGGAGCGGTGAAAAAGATGTGGGCTGAGAGAAGTGATATAAATTAGTACAGAGGGGAAAGGCAAGATAACAGCGAAAGGCCAAGAAGACAAAAGGAGAGGACACGACATGGCGGGCACGTCTTGGTGAATTTGAAGGAGAGCAGAGGGAGGTGAAGCTAAATTAGAGGCATGAGGAGGTCCAAAAACCCCTTTACTTGGTGAAAAGAGAGAGACACAGGGGCCTGATTAGCAATGCCATACCATCACTTCTCTGATTTCCTCCCTGAAAAAATATGACGGCTCTGTCCACACAGTGATGAGCTCTGTTTAATTACTCAAGTGCTGTACTCAAACAGCAATTTAGGGTCTGAGTCAAACATACAAAATGACAACGAGTCACCACACAATATCCTGACATGACTCATTTTTTCAAACTTGTTATTAAATACAAAGCAGCCAGTTAGTAGATCATTGTGATGCCTCTAAGCTACTATACTTTCTGGTGATGTGCAATGTGCTTTGACTCTTTTGCTGTCATAACAGGAAAAGCACAGGTGGAATAAATAACAGTAATATCAACTGCATTAAATTCAGATGTGGCACTTCAGGGTCCTGGTATTGCTCATGCTGTTTGTGCTGCATGATTTATTGGGAAACTTTAACAAACAGAGCCTTCGCTAATGGTATTGATTACACCTGTTTTTTTTTTATCCTATGACATATTAATATATCTGCTGTGGAAACGGTCTGAATTAAAGCGCTGAAACTGCATTTTCTGTCCATGCATTTTGTCTGTTTTTGTGTTTTTTTTCATGTTTTATTTTCCTTTTTAATTGTGTTTTTAAGTGTTCTTCTAATCTATTTCTGCGTCTTTTAATTTCCTGCGTTTGACAATTAATGTTGCCTTGCAGATTTATGCTGTATTAACTCATTTAAAGCTGGGGTAAGCAGAAATACACCCTCCTGCTGCAGCTCTCCGCTCTCTGTCCTAAGACACCCCACCAGAGGACCACGTGCTTCATACAGTAACCCAGTGTTTTCCATACATTGATTAATTTCATATGGACTTCTGGACTTGCATGCAGCTCATTCGCTCAGCCCCTCCTTGTCTTTCTCTTTCTGTTTACCAGACCAAAAGAGAGAAAAGTATTAGCTAACCACCGCACTGTCCTTCTACCTCCCAACCTGCTACTGTCGGGCCTCTTTGCTGGTAGAGTGCAGGCAGCAGTTCTAGGCAAGGACTTTCAGTTGTGGCTGCGTCAAAGAGAGCTGGTGGCTAGCAGAAGCACCGAATCTAAACTTGGTAATGGCATCAACAGAACATTTGCTGATCCAGAGAGAGTTGGGGCAGTCCAGTTCTGACTGTCTCTGGAGCTGCTGCCTGTTGTCCCTGCGGGGAATGAGGCTGAGGACACACTGTGATTCGAAACATGAACTTGAAACCGAAGCTGGGAGTCTGTGGCTCCAGTTAGCAGAAGGATAAACTGTTAGCAACATTTTCTCTCCATCTCTAAAACACTTTGCAGATATTGACAAATGTTTTATTTTGTTTGTTGCCAGACTTTCTATTAGACTGTCTTTGATGAGTCCATCATCCTTTTTTTGGGTTGCTTTGCAGTGTAGGCAGTTGTTGCCAATGCTGGAATAGCAACTTTCTCTGTGGGATTCTTCAACGTTGAATCAGGCTTTCAATAAAGGGACGTGCATGCACATCTGCATTTGTAAAACAGCCGATAGGAACACCTGCTCTCTGAAATGACTGGCCAAGTCCCATCACTGAGACTGACTAGATTTTTTAAAGCCTAAAAACAGAGATACACATTATTGGATTTTTTTCCGATATCCAATATGCCGATATGTAACAACTCATTTGACTGACAACCGTCTCTTCTGTAGTGGAATTAACATCATATTATGCATGCATACTCTCATCATGATGTCCCACCAGTAGATGAAGACATATAATACAATGCTTTTCAGTTTATGTGATAGTTACTTATTGTGCAAATTAAGAAAAAGCATGTTAGCTGATTCTGATAGCTCATTTTAAAGCTGATATCGGCCAATATTATCTTGCATCCCTACTAAAAACAGATCCAAGAGGAGGTGCAAAAATCTAGTGTTCTTTCAGTCACTTGAATCACAATGTACTTTAAGTTTATTATGGGATTTTTGCCCAAGGTTGCAGAAAATAAAGCTGCCTACTCCACCTTTAAGGTGTCAAAACCTTGTCCTTGTTATTTCTTTTTCATCAAATTTGCTTTTATTATATGTAAATATGTTTTAAAAGCACAAAAAGCATCCCTAAGATATTGACGCAGTATTGATATTGATGGTTAAGGTAAAAAAAATATTGTGATATTTGTTTTTTTTTAGTATAGGCAGCTAAGCCTGCGGTCTGAATGCAGCGAATGAAAAAAAAAAAATCTATAAAATAATACATTATTCTTTTTCTTACACTATTCTTAGTAAAGCACGTAACTGGAACACATCCCGTGGGTTGGGATGCAAATGAATAAAGGCATGATATGCATTATTTCTGTTAACACAAAGGCTTGAAAGCCCTGAGTGTCACTCACAGTGCTACAGGGATTTGAAGTAGCAACTGAACCTGTTTAAGTCTATATAGCCACACTGAGAGCTTTGTTTTTCTGCGTCAGGTGGGCAGACAAACAGAGAGAACTTTTAATCAAGCCTGGCTCCCAGTGTAAATAACCAATAATCTTCAAGTCTCATCAAAGCAAAAACTAATAAAACCTGGCTATTCTTTTCTTCCTGACAGATATTAAAGACACCCTACAGAGCATCAAACACACTATTGGCACTGTTACAATTATTTTCTTTAGACTGATTTGAAGCTTCCACAAAGGATATTAAGTCTGCAGACACTATAGGCGTCTTTGTTATTTTTATTTTCACATTAATAAACACAAAGATATGACTTAAAGGTGTTCTGCTTGTGATACACATTCGCCAGCAGCACAAGTGTCAGATAGCAGGTTTGACATTCACAGAGACACCCTGGAGCAGCTCTGTAGCAATGAGAGTCACGAGTGAGATGGAACTGGCCTCCACACCCTGATGTTAGAGCTGCAGCGAGCCACTGAACCCCCCCCTAGCCACCCAAGGGTTAACATGCACAAAATCACACCTGCCCACACATATGCATACTAAAATCACACAATCACAACAAGCATCGCCTACACACACTGGCAAAAATATGCATAGATAAACACACTGCTGCACACAGACACACACACACTTCTGTTAAGCCCTGCCCAGACCAGAGGAATAATGTTAGCACTGAACCCCGCAACCAAAAACCTCAGACGTGTCAAAACTAATTGGAGCCTTATGCACCACCACAGACGCTTGCAAAAGTGTATGTGTGTCTTGTGTATCTGCATCCACGAGAGAGAATGCGTAGGCAGGTGTAAGAGTGCATGTGTGTTTGCAGGAGAAACTGTGTGGGCGGGTGTGACTGTGTTTGTGTGTGTGTGTGAGGGAGCTGGTGCTGAAGCTGAGCTCTGGACGGCATCCCAAACTGAGTCTGCAGGGAAGCACAGCATCACCACCGCGCCCTACAGAGATCACAGACATAGACGGACACAAATAGATGCATGCACACGACACACTCGAACACACACCGCCACAGACCCTCACCACTCACTTTGTCACTTAGGTGGACGTAGAGTGAAGCCATTAACTCCCATTTTGCTCCATATTCAGTTCATCTATAACCTGTGAGTGACACATGCTTTTGGCAATTGCTCATCATTATTCGCCGTTTAAAGTGATGAGGTAAATAGCGGTGAAGCTACTTGGGAGAGTGTTTCGTAACGCACAGGCGCTGGCGCACTAAGTGCAAGCCTTGGACTCGTAAAACCTTCCCCTTTCATTCTGTCAAACTTTGTTTGAGAGCCTTTTCTCACTGATGTATTCATGATCTACCACAGCATTGTGCCAGGTCTTTGCATAAATTAGGTTTGATTTGTCTTCGGTATTCCTTTTTGTCTAGTTTGGAGGTTAAAGAAGCAAATAAATTAAGCACCTTCACTTGGGCTGTCATGGTAATGGATTTCCAACACTTCAAAAAACTGCGAGAAATTCAGGCGCAGAATTTAATTATTTCAACTCTCATTATTTGCAGTCAGTTGAATTATCTCAAAAGTTCATTCAGAGTATGTTAGCACTGATGAAGAAGTACATAAATCTTCCCCTGCTCACATCCACAACACAGTTAGAGGCAGGAATGAGGAGAGGTTGCTTGGTGCTTTGTTTGTTACAGTGTCACATCTAACTGCCAGACATTAAAGTTAGTATTGACACATTTGGATGTACTTATGTATTCATAACACCGTGGCTTGGAGGAGATAAGTAACTGTAGTGGGCGCTCAGGGTGGAAATAGCACTGTGTTCAAGCAACACAGGGGTCTGCATTGGTTGGGGCATGTTGTTACCAACCCCCCAGGATCAGCACTGCAACTTTCATTGGAATGTATGGTCGACATCTTCATGATTATTTTCAGGTTCATACATGTAGTTTAAGTTTGAGTGGTCAGCGTTTCAAAGGTTTTCTGAATCATGGCGTCTCTGCACAGCCATTGCAGCCGGGGAGCACAGCTGCACTTTCCACCATGAAAAATCTGCAATAAAAGCTTCTAAACGCAACTGGACACATCTGCTCAGCAGGAATATGTTCCAAAATCAGTCAGAAATGTGCATCAACAAACAAAAGATAATATGTCTCCCTGACGATAGCATGTAGCTACATGTAGCAGTGTATTTACAGCTGAGGAATGACTGTAATGGAGAACAGTGGCACTTTCTTTCTTTCTTAACACAAGCAGACATGTTCCAGCAGTAATCTGCTCTGAAGTCAGGGAGAAATAAACAACATCAGCAACAAAGATTACATGCTTCCCTGATGTTAGCGACTAGCTACATGTAGCAGTGTACTTACAGCCAGGGAATGACTGTCACCAATCAATAATTAAATCACCAATAAAAGCTTTTAACTCAACCAGACATGTTTTATGTAAAGAAATCCGGCAAAGTATGATGTCAGACCGCAACCAGAGTAGAAAAAAAACTGAAACAGAGTGTTTACAACATTAGGAAACCTATTGTTTTTGGTTACAGGGATTACTTCAGCATACGTTTACCTAATCATTTGAAATTCTGGCAACATTTAATACAAACATTCTTCATTGCAACAGTTATAAATAAGACATAAGATACGGAAAAACAAAATAGTTCCAGTTTATTAACTAAGCAACAGGATTTTACAACTATAGAAAGTTGTTGCTGTGATAATAATCTTTTTTTCAGTCTTCATTTTGGCCTTTTGCATGGCTGGCTGCTTTTTAGACTCTATGTCAATGTGAACACACCCTTGCCTTTAACATGCCATGTCTTTTACTAGCTTAGGCTCCTGGAAGTCTCAGTACCTAATAGTGAGGAGGATATGGATTTGCTATAAATACGGTTAAAGGACATCAAAATGGCTGATATCCTTTGGGGGTGTTAAACATTATAGTAAAGGAGGAGATCAGTTTGTGAATTCAAGAATTTCAGCTGCGTTCAGACTGGAGATATGAGGTCAGGTAGTCCAATTCTATACTCCTGGCTAATCCTATCCCTGAAAAGACATTCTAACATTCACAGCTGTCATCATGTAACAATGCTGATAAAAACGCACACCCCCTCACACATATTATGGTGCATTCATTAAACTCAGGGAGGTGTTAATTTATTGGTACTGTGCACAGCAGTTAAAAAGCTTTCACCCACGTCACGTCTCTCTGATTAGCTCCAAGTAAGGGTGAAAATCTAACATCTGCTTTATGGCACAAGTAATTCTTGCTTTAATAAAACATGGTAAGGCCAACAGCAGAAACTGCGTAGTGATGGCTTTACATAGCAATTACAGTACATTTGTGTGTGAGATTAATACTAATGATCATCAATGAGGGGCCCAGGCTGCAGTTTGAGATAATGTTTCCTGCCATGCTTGAGGATTCAAAGCACATGAGATGAGGTAAGCTTTTTCGAAAAGGCAGCACTGCATCACATATAAAAAAAGAAGAGTGCCCATGGTGTAAGCAGTGAGGTGGTCCACAGATGCAACGATGACAGTGCTAAAAAGCAGCGTGAGTGTCTGATGATGACAATGCTGTGGCATCATCTGGTTTCAGACCTTTATCTTTCTGAGAGGGTGGCAGACACACGCAAACACACAAACACCCACACAGAAAGACACACACTGTGCCTTCTGTCGAAGCCACCCACTCAGAGCAGAAATCCATTCATCACGGGCATTGCCTCCGAGCAGCCGTCTATGAAAAGGATCTTTGAAAGCACCAAGGCACCTCTGTGATTCACGCACCAGCCGCCGGTGTGTAGCCATAGCTACACAGTGAAATTATACCTTTCAGCAGGGTCGCTCACATGGCAACTCTCATTGTAGGCTGTGCCATTGCCCCTGTGTGTATGAAATGCTATGATCCATGCTTTGGGATACAGTAATAGTTGCTTTGATGCAGATTGGATAATTACCTCCTTCCATTGCAGTGAAAAACGGACAAACAATGAAGGACGGATCAAAGATAAATTATTGGTTGTTTTCATTTGAAATGGATTCTCTGTCCAAGAGACATTACTGCTGGCACGTTCTTCAACCCCCAGGCCTTGCCAAAGAGATAGTACTTAATGTTTGCCAAGTTTCCATATAGTAGTAATATCAATTAAAATGGGTTTCATAATAGGAATAATCCAGGGGGGAAGGGGATAAAGGCAGCTCATTTCATAAACAGATTAGGATTACACTCACTTCACCCATTGAGGCTCTTTCAATTGTTTTTAGTTCTTGTAATTAGGACCCATTAATTACTTCTGGAGATCTATTCTGGCAGGAAACATATTTTTATCTATAAAACAGGCTTCAATGTTGCAAAGTATTTATTTATTTTTATTTTTTACATCTGACACTGTGCAGAAGCTTTTATTTTGACATGTGCATCCCTTCTATTTAGCTGCTGCTGTGTGAATTCAGCCTTGCTCTGCAACTTTTTATCAATTAGGATAAGACCAGCGTTGGAGAGTAACTAGTTACATGGAACAGAGTTACTTGAGAAAAAATATGTAATTACATTATTGTAACTAATCAAAATGTTGGTGATTATGATTATAAAGGGGTTTTGTCCTATTATATTCTTTTGGATTCATCACATTTTTTTATTTCTATACATGATTTATTTTTCTCACTTTGTGACTATTTGCTAATTTTAATATACAGCATACTGTATTTGAAATGAGCCACAATTGAATTAACAGATGCATACCATCAGGCTCTTTTACAGGTCCCTTTTCCCTTTAAACTTGTAGCCAAAATGCTTCCATACCTGAGCTTTTAAACCACTTTGATTGTCCATCTACAGATCTACATGCTAATCTTTTGTGGGATATTTATGCCGGTGTTGTGTGCAGTGATTGCATAGTGTAATATTTCAACGTACATAGTATGAAATGACTATGTACTAATAAAAAGTAAATGGTTTGCAGCCTTGTAAATTTGAAAGCACCTGACAATCCCTTGTCTGTATGGGAGTAGCAAAATAAAGGGAGGCAGCGTGTTTAGCTGTTTTGTTTACATGATGTCTCCAGCAGTGAAGAGTGTTACTTTCCACATCACAGAGTTAGTTTAAGTTGTTTAATGCCGCAGCATGTGTCGATCAGCCCGTCACATTTGTCTGTATTACTGCTGATCGCTGCTCCACTTTGTTAACATTAGTCTTTGGGTGACCATGTAGAAAGTATTCACAATACACTTAATGTTCGTCTTGCAAATGTTATTATTTAGGCATTACATTAAAATAAGCTTGCAAATGCTGACTTTTGTGAAGATGAGTTACGAGTTACCTCTAGCATGTCCGTGCTGAAGACTGTCCGGGTGCTACACTGCTCTCAGGGTTGAGTTCTGCCTCTTTCGTTTAGATAACTGATTGACATATGATTCAATGCCAAATCGTCCACGTCCGCATCACGATGCATGTAAGAATCAATATTTTCCCCCCTAATGTAGGATGTAACATTTATTCTGTTGCTTTGATGCTTTAAACGTAGGTCAGCAAAGCAACTGGGACAAATTTGAGTGCAACACCATCAAGGATAGGATGGCTTACAAGGAGCTGTATCTACAATCAGACAGGCTCCATTCATTTGGCAGTGTGCACTCAAATTTTGAGCATTGTTTTAATGCTCTTGAATTTGCACCACCTCTCATCTGCCAATCAAATCAATCAGCATAGCTCTAGTCTGCCATGCCTGCGACCAGCCGACCACGCCAAGCCGGGTGGTCATGTCGTCGGACAAGAACGCCTTTCACTGCTGGAAATGCAACAACATTTTCCTTCTGAAATCTGAAAAGGGCTCTAACATTACTGTACAGAGTGAAGCTTGTTTACCGGCAGTGAAAATGCTGACAACATCAAAACACTAAGTGTCAAATATGAGGAAATGTCTACAGGTAAGTTAATGTAACCACAATCAGTCACATAGGAAAAGTTATCAGACATATTAAGTTACATTACTTGGATGAGGTAACAAGACATGACAATTTCATTTCAAAAGTAACCTTTCAAAACTAACCATTGGTTGATCTATTGATAAATAATTAACGATTATTTGTTAGTTTTTAATCAAGTAAAAATAACATGACTTCTGTGTCCAGTTTGCTGCTTTTCTCTCTTTGTATCACTGTTAATTGAAAATCTTTGCATTTTGGCTGTTGGTCAGATAAAACAAGCAATTTGAAGACTTATCTGTTTTCTGACCTTTGCAGACCAAACAATGGATAGATTAATCAAAGAAAGCAACCTGCAGATTATTACTGCTGAAAATGTTTGCCACTTGTTATCCTACATTGTTTATCCTTGTTGTCATGCGTGACACCAAAAAGAAGGAAAATTAATTTTTCTCAGTATTCCACTGATCACGCTCCAAATCAGACATGGGCACACAATGTTCGGTTGACAGACCTTTAGCAAAGAGAGAGAGCGAGAGAGAAATCAAGACAAACTTTTGCCACAGTAAACACACTGGCATGAGAACACAAAACACACACAAAAAAACCCCAATCCATCCAAACACAGTGACAGCGTGCTGAGGAGGGTACAACATTTCTCCTGCCCAAAAACAACATAACTATCGTGCTGCAGCGCTCCAACTATGGCAACTGAGCAGACAGAAAAACACTCGGGAAAACATTCATCTTCGGACCATATAGATTTTGAACTGCCTGTGACCCACTTCTTTTTGCTCGCCTCTAATAATGTTTTCAATGTTTGGATGCTTTTCCACTGCCAGCAGACGACATAAGAATTAATATGTTCATAATGTTAACCAGACACAGAGTGTCTCTCGTGAGTCAGCTGTACCTTGTGAGTGCCTGAAACAGCTGTGATATTTCCCTTAAAGGAAGAAAAATCTGACAGAGGGGAAAATCAAAAGCATTTTTACTCCTATGATAAATACCACGGCAATTACAGCGACACAGTCAATACATTCAAACAACAGCCATTATTAAACTACATACAGTCCCTCGTGGAGCTGGTCTTGAGTCTGAGAAACATAATTAGCGCCCCAGATTTTAACACATTTACAGGAAACACTGGCCCAAATGGTCCATTTATAACTGGCATTAGCATCCCCTGACTGGGCTTAACGCTGCCATCTTCGTCAGTGGCAGCAACCCTTTCCCCGAGCCCCCCACCTCCTTCATCAGCCCGGCTGAATGGTCAGAGTGATGACTGTTGTGTGTCTGTGGGTGGCACAGACACAGAGGGCCAGTCTTCCACCCCCTCGGCAGAATAGCGCTTCAGTTGTGGGCCCCTCCGTTCACCACTGTAACATTTGCATTTTGCCCTCAATGGGCGCTCTATCCTCAGGCCTGCTGGAGACAGAGAGTGGCTGCCTATAGGCTGCGGCCGACAGAGGAGCTGTAAATGTCCTCGTAAAGGCGACGTTAGATTACATCCCCGTGGTTCCAGTTCCCCTTAATAGGGAAGCGAGTGCCCTGGTGCTTATCCAAGACGGATACACTTGAGATGAGCTACATCTACACTTCAAACCTAGAAACAATATTGATAAATTACGTAGTCTTGGGAATTTGGGATGTGCGTGTGCATGCGTTTCTCCATTAAGCCTCCTTGTTTCAGAGGAGCTGGGTAGGCTTTACATGTCTGAGCCTTTGTGTCGTCTTTCTGATGCTAGCACAGGACTCAGTGACATGATCAATGGCAGTATGACTGGCAGTATTGGCAAGACACCAATCCAGAGAGACCAATCTAGGAGGAGGATCATGGGAAAAACAGGTTAGAAATTGTACGGTCAGCACAAGACTTGCAGTAGCTGAATGCACCATCAAGGCTGTGGAGACAATGGCACCCCAGAAGTCAGAAAAATGAAGCAGGACACTGAAAAGACACAACAAGCTGTATGTTCCCTAAGGAGACAGACTTACAGTAAAATACCCACATTGTGACCTTGTTTACAGTAATTTGATTGGTATATTTTTGGATGGCTGTACCCTACAGAGAAACTGTAGCAAAGTCCTCTCTCCATTTATCCGATTGTCCTTCTCAGTGTGAGAGGAGGAGGGCCGCTGTGAGAAACTGACACTAATTTTTCTGACATGAAGCCTGTGATATGTGTAATCCCCTTAGAGCATAGCCGAAGAACCTGTTGTATCCCCGCTGACCAGAGAAGGCAGGGGGGTGGACAGGCGCTCACTCACTCTCCTTGTCTCTAAATGTTTCCTCATATCTCTTTCTTTTCATTCTCCCTCAATGCCTCGTCCACACAGTGTAGCATTTACATCCCGCCTATAATGCTATGTCATTTGCATTGTTGAGAAATATGCATGGCTAACGCTCATCCTTTGGCTTTGAGTTTTGTTTACAGATATGCATATTTGTGGCTATAAATATCCAAATAAGAGCATTTCTTGGCTTGCAACAACTGCTGGAACTGATCCTGGAATGATCGGTTCCAGGAAGTTATGCCTCACTGCCACATTTAGAAGATGAAACATGTAAGTTGGCTTTTCCATTTTCGAACGTGTCCCCTCTCTTTGCTTTCTCTCTGTTGGTCTTCTTCTAGGGCATCAATGAAAAAAAAGAATTGTTCTTGTTTATAATGTCTTGCTTTGTCTCCTTTTCTCAGTTTGTTTCGCAAGAGTCTCTTTACCCAGGGCACTAACCGCTGGTTATGGGTCAGCTATAGCAGGTCACAAGGAGACCACGTTTGTGAAAGCCTCCAGCTATAGGACACCAACAGGACAGGCACTACAGTGCTCAGAAGGCTGCAAAAAAGCAGACCCAGTGATCCTAGCACCCGGTGAAGTAGCGAGGCGCTGGATGCACATGGACAGGGCTTCCCTTCATCCTCAAACACAGAGAATGCTCCCTCTTAAGGATCCTGTTTTGTTTTTGGGGCTCTAATGGATCCGTTTGGACTAATGGATCTGTTTGAAGCAGTGAGGCTCCAGGACACCAGGAAACACTGAAAATCCATTATGAAATGATAGCCAAGGGCTTTTTGCTTACATCTGGGCTGGTAATGGAGAACATGACTCAATGGTGAACAGTGGGTAAGGCAGGCTGTTCTCATGCACGTACTTTCTACAAAAAGTAATTCACCAAAACTCGTACATATCCCATGTAATTATTAGCTAGAAATCTGTGTATAACCCACACATTTAGAAGGGTGTGATCACATGACCACTGTGCTAACTATGGTTGCAACAGTGTGAGATATTCACAGTATGATAACCATCGCAGAAAATATCGCAGTTTCACGGTTTCACAGAATTTATGTTACTATCAGACCCTTAAAGGAAGGCTATTGTTGGTTGAACAAACATTTTATTACTATAATTGAAACTTGAAACCATTTTATTGATGGAGGTATGCTTAAAAAATCCCCTGAGAAAATAACTAAAATAAGGGAGAGATTCAATGTCCAGTTGCATTTTTTTCAATATCGTAGATAAGCAAATGTGCATGGTATGACAACCGTCAACTTCTATATCACAGTATACCTTGAAACTGGTATATTGCAGCAACCCTAGCACTGACAGGAGTAAAGAAATAAGCGATCCCAAGCAGTCCCTGTAAGGAGGCATGTTGAAGTTGTGAAAGGGCCACAGAACACGGGACTTTACTCCAGGGCGTTCCCCCGGAAACCAGTATTTCGAACTGTGTGAACCCTGAGTCATGTCAAGGTTTGACCATCACCATGTTTCTCTTCTAAACCTAACCACAGTAACTTTACTTGCCTAAACCTTACCTGCGAAACTTTACACTAATTATGTAACTTAACATGAAGTGCATAAAGTCATTCGTGGTGCGCTAATTCATAGAATATCATACAAACCATTGGATGAGGACAACTTGGACAAGAACTAGAGTTGTAGTGATTTCCTGTTTTGCCATCCTGGCCCAGTGTACAAGCTTAGACTGATTGAATGTAGGGCTGGGCAATATGGCCAGAAAAGTGTTCATATCAGCCGATAAATATCTTTTTTTTTAAGTTTCAAAGCAATATAAGGAAGATCATATTTCAGTAGCGCTGGGAGGGAGGCAGAACAGGACATGTTGTGTTTGTTTACAAGAAAGTTCATGTATTTTTTGGTGTGACGAGAAGACACATGGCAGAGAAGTCTCTCAAGAAAACTAATATGGCAATATTTTGGATTCAAAGCTATTAAAAGAGATGTCCTAATTTACTGCAAGCTGCAGGGTGCACTGTTTTATTCCTGTAGCCATTTGAAAGCACTGCAATGGACAAGGATTGGCTGATCCATAAAGATAAAATAAGGAATTATCGATCGATATGATACCTCCTTATTACCCAACAAAAACCTAAGTAAGGTGGCAGCTGGCTGGAGGGTCGCCATGGAGCTGGAAATTTATGGTTAGGTAAATGACCATCTCTAAAAACACCCTACTTATTGGTGGCTATATTCTATGTCAATTCTATTAAGTTTCACAATACAAAACATGTTTTCTACACACAGCTGATAAGTATGTTGTTTTAGCTACATGGCATATAGGAAGTGCATATTTAACAGATTCAGTGTGGGCAGAAAGCTCCAGTGTTAAGCAATGCGATGCAATAGTCGGACATTTACTCACTGTTGGGACACGTTGTCATTATGTACCATTTGGGAGCGGCTGCAGAGTCAAGTGCGAAATTAAATTTAAAATTTGGCATACCAGTCCAGTCAGGTGTAAATCAGGTGTCAGGTGCTTAACATCAAACCAGGTCTGAAAATTTTTGCACCTGCCCAACCCTCATGAGAACAAGTCATTTAAATGTAAAACTGTAGAGGTAACCCAGCTCCAAAATGCCTTTCAGCTGTGATTATGTAGTGATCAGGTATATTTGGCCTGGCTAGTCAACTATAGTACAATTACTGATAATAATGTGAGGGAATAAAAGAAAATCCCCATAGTGCAAAGGACAGGGACCAGGTAATTTAGAAACAATAGTCACACACATACACATGTAAGACTGTGTTGCCTCAGCAGTAATTAAGTGTCTTTGTTTCACCAGCTGTAATCCCACAGATGGAGGGGTAGTACTGCTGCTGACGCGCCTGAGATTACCCAAGGAGAGAGGGAGGAGGAGCGCTATGAAGAAATAAACACATACAGTTGGAGAGGGGGATAAAGGTGACATAAAAATGTTTACCCCAAAGGGAAACACTCCCAGCTCCACCTCACTTGTGTAATAAATGCTGTCTGCGTCCACACCTACGTATCTTAAGCAACTGAATCTGGGTTTAACTGACACCACTATAACATTTCGTCAGTCTTTCCTTTGGCTCACATTGTTTCCTTGGAAGTCATTGTGGTGACGTCTCAGAATAGCTGCAGAGTGTTTTGTGCATCAGCTAGCACATGCTAGTGTCGACACTATGCAGCACCAGCACTGCAGCTGGTGAGTAGTTAGCTGCAGCTAGGGCGGTTCTATAACACGTGAAAGATGTTTTTCTGTCCCCAAAGTGATCATTAGAAATGTACTCTGTACATTTCACACTAAGGCCGTGAAGTTAGCACTGGTGCTGAATACATGGCTGATTGCATGTGAGAGAGAGATGTTAAAAGAAGATCCATTCTTCTTTTACAGCAGCCTCAATCAAAAGACATTGAAAAGTCCACTGCAATCAATTGAAAGGGCACTCTATAAAGCCTTCA
This sequence comes from Cephalopholis sonnerati, assembly GCA_019142605.1. Classification (NCBI taxonomy): domain Eukaryota; kingdom Metazoa; phylum Chordata; class Actinopteri; order Perciformes; family Serranidae; genus Cephalopholis; species Cephalopholis sonnerati. The sequence goes on from JAGQAX010000024.1 coordinate 18,443,720, forward strand.
TTTTTCTTTATTAAGCTCCAAGGTGATGTTCTGTACAAGTGTGCCTAAATTGTCTGCAGAGTATGGACTATAATTCTTTAAACTGTGATTTGCAGAACACTTTAGGCAGGTTATGAACAGGTTTTTCTTTATCTGTCACATTGGTAGACGGGTTTCTATAATGGGAGCTTTCATGTAGTCGCAGAGTATAAAACAGCCAAAGGCAATTTAAAAGTAGATTATCTGCATTCAAGAGGTGGCTGCAATTAAAGCACTGCACATGCTGGATGTGTGTGCGCCACTGTTTTTACTGATGTTTGTGGAGGTGATGGTCAAAGCGTGGCTGCAGTTGTGCCGTTGTGAAGCACCTGCAAAGTCCAGGTCCCTGCTGCTAATCCAGCTGGAGGCTGGAGCCCTGCTTCAGTTAATCTGATCATCTGTGACCTGCTGAGACATGAAACCCACCCTACAGAGCTCCTCTAATCTGCACACACACACACACACACAAACACACACACACAAGCAGACATGCATCCATATAAACATACACAGGCACACAGGTATGTAGGTGACAGGTACACACATAAATCACACCAGTATGTGCTCACTCACACACATTCAGCACATCTGAAGTGAAGCAACACTCTCCCACAGAAACACACTTCTACAAACACACACCCACAAGAAAGGCTCAGCTATGACAATGCCACCTCTCAGTCTGTTATGATAGGTGAGTCACAGCTAAAAGACTGAGGCATTAGCCTGCTTTTGACAAGCTGTCATTTCCCTATGCTGAGAAGATAGAACTCGTCAGCTCTGCACCAATATGACAGCAGTCCTGGAACTTCAGCTAGCCATGCTTGTGGAAGATTTCATAGAAATAGGTTACATGATGTTGATGCCCTACTTCGAGAAGAACTGTGCCACAGCCCCGAGAGAAAACAGCAGTAGGCCTTATTTTAATTTCCTAATTTTACATTTGTTAACAGATACCTCGATTTCAATCAGTCCCTCGCGATCAAAGCTGCCACTTCTCTGCGGCGCTCCAAGAATAACACAAACCCACTACAAATGCTAATGAGGGAAATTAAACAAACAATGTGAGAATGTTTTTTTTTTTTTGTTAAAAAAAGGCTAGCCTACATCTTCTTTCCTCACTGACACTATCGACCGCGTGTCAGAGCGTGTTGAGGAGTTGTGTAAATCCATAAAACAGATAAAGGAGGATAATGAGATGGAAGGGAGAGAGCAGATCTATTCATCAAAGCCTCTTTCTAACACACTCAGCAGATAGAGGCAGAAATGTTGTATGGCTGCTTACTCTCCAGTTTGGAGATTAAAGCTTCGGTTGCTGACAAAAAAAGTTGAGAGGTGTAGGTTCATAATTCAAACTACAGAGAAACTGGAGAGCCCAGTTACTCAAGTGAATTTAGAAGCACACTATCTCATCTTGTCTTTGATCATATTTGGGATATAACGCCTCACAGTTATTCATAGTCCTGTGTGCATCATGAGAGAAGTCATACTGCCTTTTTCATTTAAGTAATAAAACATCACTCAAAGTTATTTATATGTCACAGCATGCTGGTTTGCAGAGTACAAATTAAGATGCAATAAACCTGATTTTGCTAAATAATAAATGGAAACCACAAATGCACAAATGTCTTGTGCAATTTAATGGTTGCTATATGAATCCAAAGGGGGATAAGGTGCAGCATCGCCTGGATCGGCATGTTGTTTGTTGGTTGTGATGATGAGGCCTTTGAGGATGCTCTCTCCCCTGGGCTGAGGAGACTCTAAACCCACATGGAAATGATGAAAACAGTCCTCATAAGGTTGAGAACACTGAGGTAGAGAGGGCTGAATGAGTGTTTATACTTGGTTAAAGTAATAAGTGCCCTTTGGTCCAAGACTTGAGATCAATAAACCAGGGTACAGTGGCTCAAACAGTGTTTGAGCTGCAGGCAGGGTGTGTTTTATCTAAAAATCACCAGTTGCAGGTAAACATATCGATCCCACTATACACCCATGTCATCACCCTGCTCTTTTTGCTGTTTTCTCTGAGGTGAGCCGTGGCTGTGTGGGGTGAATGAGTCAAAAGGAGAGTCAGAGCTTGTGAAACACAAACAGAACAGGTCTACAGAGTAGTTTTCGGAGGCAACATCTGTTTGTTTATCAACCATGAAATTCCTTCTTTTGGTAAAAAGGAAGCAGGAATAAATTGGTACCAGTACAGTGTGCGCAATTATTAAACCTCTTTCTATCATGGATGCTTTAATGGTTTGCTACAAGCAATTGTGGTGCCAGTTTACGCCCCCCGCTGGTCCCACCTCTCTTCCCCTCTCATCCACCTCTCCCTCCTTCATTCCCTCACCCACCATGGGTTCGCCCTACTCTGTGACGGTGCACGCTGCCAATTAGTGTCCCCCACCTGTCGCCGCGGGTCACTGGTGCAGGCATCTGCTGGGTGTGAAATTGGCCATCTCACTTTCGTCCATGAACTTTGCATGCCCCCCCCCCCCCGTCTGCCCAATCACACACACACACACACACAAACACACACAGGCACAGATATACTGCTATGACCTAACGCTGACCTTAATGGTATGGCCACCCTGTGTGGTCAGGCCAAGGGAGAAGGGTGTGATACAAATAATACTTCTAGCTTGGACTGGGTATTACTGTAAAACCATCCCTACTAGAATAGTACATTACCATGCATGTTTTGGGGTATCCAAAGACATCTTGTATTCTTATTCTCTGGAGCAACATTACCACTTTTACAAAACTTGGCGAGTACGTTAGGGTAGGCCTATCACAATAATTATGTTATCAATTTATCATACAATATATGGACATGACCTCCATCATTTGCTGATCTGGATATTACCCGTTGTGTTTACATGCTTGTTTGTTTATATAAGACTGTCACCAATGTGATGCTAGAATAAACAGCAGGGTTTTCCCCCTAACATTATAAAACTTGGAGGTAGCAATTATCCCTTTTTTTTCTCTCCACCTCTGTGAGTCAGAAGAAAAATAAGACATCATTTCAAAGGTGACACAGTGAAGCTTACTGGTAGCCTGCAGCTGCACTTTGGAGTGGAGGATGCCCTGTCCTGACAGTCATTAGCTTGCCAACCCCTGGCAATGAGCCAAAAAGTCAGTTGTTTGTAGTTTTACCCTCCAATAACTTCATCCTTCACTCAGTAAATCCACTAGCAAAGTGCCTGCCACTCAGGACATCCATCCCAGGGAGGTGACTGCAGCGCACCAGCTGGATCATGGGGGTAACTGCAGTGTTTATGGAGCTTTGCTAAGCGTGTTTTTTAGTCGCTTGAGGCATTACTTGGTTTGGTTTCGTAGGCCATGTTTTGTCTTAAGTGTCAAACGAACAAATTTTGGGCTACCTCTGCAATAGTGCTATGATTTTCTATATACTTTCTATGCTGTATACTTTTTTCCAGCCAATACTGTTACCAGTTCTGATACAAGGTACGTGTGATGAAAAATCAGGCTTAACATAAACATTGCAAATAAATGCACAGATATAAAGTCACTGAATTGTTATTTAATATTAAAATAATAAATCCTGCATCAGCAATTTGGTAAAGTAAGAATCCGTAAAATGAACAGAAGCTATAACTCAAGTGTATGTAGCGACAAATTGTTCAAAACATGAACAGGAATTGTTCCAGTTTCGGTAATAATTTCAGTATAAAACAATACAACTGTGTAAAATATGGACATAATGCAGTCTACTGGTCTGCTGCTGACGCACACGTTATTAGACGTAAACAGAGAATTTAATTAAACAGATTGGCCCAATTGTCACCAATACCCAATTAATCTACTTGGCCAGATAACTGTTGATATCTGTGCATCCCTAGAGGACAATATTTCTCCCGACAGGAGTGATGGCCACAACAACAATTTATGTTTTAATAATAGACACCAAGTTTTATTGTTGTTGTGGGAATTGATACTGAGCTCATCTGGACAAAAGAGACATCACTAAATCCCCATTTAAGAACTGGTATCGTCTGAATTAGCAGAGTGTGCATTGGTTTAAAAACATTCACAACCATACCCAGCTCTCCCTCTAACTAGACAGCTGTAAGCCTTTCATTCACTAAACAAGAGTCATTTACACCGACTCCAAGACTTTCATCCAGGCAAGCTCTATCAGATTACCCCAATTTGGAGCAGCTACGCTCCAGCCTATTAAGCCTGACGTTTCTGAGGAAAGTTAGATTGGCCTTGAATAAATTGTGTACTGTAACCTCATGGCACTGACTGCAACTGCAGTATTGTTTTTGGGTAATCAGGCATTTTCAGACACCTACATTATTTCATCACTCTGATTCAATCCTTATCCTCAATCTAATGAGTTAATGATTGCCTCTTCATTATGTGTACGGTGAGGGTGCAAATTAGAATTTAAAGTGTTCAGGAAGAAAGCAGCAGCTTTTTAAGTGCTAGTTTTGAGATGGTGGTCTCCTTTTAGCTCATCTGCAGCACAGCATAGGGAGCATTTCACAAGAAATTACAGCAGGACCCACTTATACCACGGAGTCCATCACTGCCACCCGTCAACCTGAATAGGATATGAGTCACAACAAGAGCACTTCTACAGTAGAAGGAGGGAATGAGTTTGCAGAGGGCACACTCCATTGTCACATAAGAAAGCTTTTTAGAAGGCAGGCCCATGTCAATCACTGTCGGAGCAGTTTGTACTCCTCACTTTATTAACGTAGAGTTATTCTGATACTGACATTGCCACATATAGGCTTAGACATTTTCTGCACTGACACATCCTTACATGGGATTGGGATGTCATGCTAAGGCTGGTTTACAACAGCCTGTTTGACACAGACTAATAGTCACTTCAACAAAAAAAAGTGGAGAGAACCCATTCTGGTGTAGGGCCCCTAAAGATTGCATTTCTGTTGCCTCATTAGGTGGAGCCAATTAAGAAGATCTCTGTCTCATTATAAAGGCTGACCCCTGGGAGACAGCTGGGCCTGTCTGTCTAACTGTTTGTAGCTCCCTAGGTATGTGTGTGTGTGTGTGTGTGTGTGTGTGTGTGTGTGTGTGTGTGTGTGTGTGTGTGTGTGTGTGTGTGTGTGTGTGCGTGTGTGTGCATGAGCTAGGGGTGGCTGGGTGGGGAATTGTAGAGCATCTTGAGCTCTGTCTTTGTAAGTTTGTCCATTTTATAATCAGAGGAGAATTAAAAGAAGCCTGGCGGGAGCACATTTCCTGAGCAACGATTAATTTCTATGTTTAATATGGCCCACAGAAAGTGCCATATGCTTCTGTATACTGGCAACACAGGGAACATACTGCAGCTAGCAGTAGGTATCTCTGGCCTTTCCAGGAAAAAACACAAAGCAGAAGCTATTGATTTTTCAAGCATGCTATACATTTTGAAATGGAATTATGCATGCGAGGCAGGAGAAAGCAGACAAATAAATGCTACTCTGTGTAGATATTAGATTAGAACAACCTGAGTCAGTCTCTGATGAGTGATGATGAAACTACGTATCAATAATTAATGAGACCAATACTAAAGGTCAAGCCCGCAGCGAGCCTCCTGCCTGACTCGCCATAGATCTGCCTCCAGCTTTGCTGCAGAGGTGCTCACAACAGCAACAACTACTGCAGCAGTAAGGGAGTTTGAGTCCAGCTGGCTTTGAAATCACCGAATGTGAGGATGGCATTGATTCTGCAGCACTGATTTAAGTTTTTTTTTTTTACAGCGAGAGAAAAAAAAAGATTGCAGAGATTCTAGTACTTTATCAGCACTGTGGGCAGCAGAGAGAGATGGAAAAGGAGGATGACTCAGAGAGAGTGGGTGAATTGAGACCAGGTGAGACACTGGTGCAGCAGATGGGCAGATTTTCAGTGCTCAGTCTCTCCATCATGTTGCAGGCAGCTCATTGGGTGATGAACACCTACTATTCAATCTGACATACATTTTCTGTTTTAGAGAAGACATAATGGAGTTCAAGTTCAGAAGTAGAGCTCCATTATATGATATAACAGAGGCTGCATATTAGCAGAGTGGTGTAGAGAGTAGGCAGATATAGTCCGACTATAGGACTGCTGTAGTGTCTCTGAGAAGCCTGAATACAAAGGACGGATATTCTGTACCTTCCGTACAGTAGTAGTAGTAGTAGTACTGGAGACACATAAATGCTTAATGTTGCTCTTTTTCTGGTGACTGAAATATTCTCGCTTGATATTAGACACAAACCTTCAAATATATCACAGTCCATTCTTATTTTTAGTTTAGCTGCCCACACTAAAAGGTAAAATTGTACACCAAAATTCCTGTTGCCAGAGGACCAGATTTGCTACCAAAACTGAGTGTAAACACTGTAAACCAGCAGTACCAACAGCACTCACAGGGTTCACACATTCTAAATAAAGCAGTCCAAAAGCAAAACACAAGAAATATATAATTGATTTTGTGGAGTCACATCAGGGACCTGGGTGCAGATCCTACTACATACTTGACCCCAACGTCCAATTTGTGTGAACACTGTGTACCGTACCCGGGCACGGTACACTGATCAATGTCTGAGCCCACTTGAAAAAGTGGTCTTGAGTACGGTTAATATGTCAGACGACAGCGCAACCCGCTTCAGAAACTCAGATCTGGCTTTGCTGCCGCCTTCAACTCCACTGGGAGACGAGGAGCTCCACGCCCAACATCAGTGGCTATTCCTCTGGCCAGGAGCAGAGCATAGCCTCGCTGTTCTGCCAGTCCCTGCTGATAATGAGCCCTGGGGCACCAGAGCTGGTCTGGAGAGTGGTTTACTACGCTGTAGCACAACAAAAATGTCAAGTAGGTGTACGGAACAACATTGCTACTGTGAAAGCTAAGCTAAGCTGTACTTGCGCAGGATACAAATCAATCATAGATAATATGAACACACCCCAATAGAACATACGGCACGACTGCATCACAGTCATTTCCTGTAATGTCTGAACATTCTAAGAATACTAGTGTCTGCAGACCAGCTCTGCAGCTGACCCAGAGGGAGACAGTGAAATGTGGGGATCACAGCTGACTCCCTCTCTCTCTCTCTCTCTCTCTCTCTCTCACTCTCTCAAACACACACACACACACACACACACACACACACACACACACACACACACACACACACACACACTCACACACACACACTGACACACAGATGTGGGTCAGAGCAGTGTCCCAATTAAAATGCCAACATGTACCCTACTATATCGACTTCTCTGATCAACAGTAGCACAGTGAAATACTCTAAGTCTGCAGTAACATCAATAACCTTGTAAATATTTATCCCACTTAAAAACTAAAAAGTTATAGAACTTGACAAAACTAACATGAAAATGTTGCATCATAACTGGACAGAAAATGAAAAGAGTAAAACAGCGGGATCATGGAAGAAAAGGTGAACCTAGACTTGTTAGTTTCAACAGGATTAAGACTTTGAACATGATGAAAACTGAAAAAAAAGGACTGTGAAAGTGTGAAAAAGAAAAAATTGGAAGCACTACAGGTAATGTGGCTGTGAAACTTCTCTGAATAAGCGGCAAAAACCTTGAAAAAGCGCTGTATAGATGTAGCCATTCTACATGGCTCGTGTGCATCTCACGCTGTCTATTAAGACAGTTACAGGTAGTTTACACAAAATCAGTGTTTTTGTGTTTTCTCTTATTGGTAGCAAACATTTCCAGTGAGACATTCACTACACAGGACTGACTAACTGGACATGGGTCATGAGACTTCCTCCTCCCTCCCTCTTATCTCTTCCTATCTTTGGAACCTTTTCGGATCAGCTAAACCAGGGCTGTGGGGTGTAGGGGGTGAAATCACACGGATCAAATGAAATTTGGCATGGTTTGCACAGGGAAGACAGCGAGTGTGCGTGCATGGTGTCTGTGTACGAGGAGGCCCGTTTAAGGAACGGCAGCGGCGAGGGTCTCCTAGGGGCCCATCAAAGCATGCCGCGTCCGCCGCAGCCCCACGTTACGCTCAAGTCAGTGCCTCATTGTGTCTGTGTGAATGACCCTGGGGGAACACCGGCTCCCGCTGCGCCGCATGCATTCCCCTCCACATGTTTGCTCTGCCCAGGGTGTAGCCCAGTTCGAGAGGATTACGCTGAGGAATGCAGCCGAGCCCATCTTTTAAAACAAGAGAGGAGAGGGGGGCTGTGGGCATAAAGTTCATGTTCACTGAGGCTTCGTAAAGATCCCAAAAAATGCAAATGCAATAAGCCCAGAGGGAGGAACTTACAGTTAAATCAGAGAAATCTCTAAACTTGAATAGCACTCTTAGGTGTCCTTTAGCATTTAAGTTTCACTGTCTCCTTTTTTATGTGGACTATGGAGTAACAGATTAGCTCAAAATTGCAGGCACTTTCCTGCTGAATCATGATATAATCTTTGAAAATTGGTTTAAAAATGTTGTCCTGGCTCCCCACATGGCTAGACAAGCCACTAACTCCCGCCTTTTTTCATTCTCTAAGGCAAATATTAAGACTTTCCCTTCTTGCCATGTTCCCTCACTTCTTTTTTTACTGGTGTCCGCCATCCCACGCCCCCAAAAAACACTCATGCTCTTTTGAGGCAAAGTCCGGATTAAGATGTTCTTACAAAGTGAGGTAAACCAGGGCACCTAACCCCCAGGGGGGACTGCTGGGAGTCTGTGACACAAATAAGAAAACACCCCAAATGCCTCAAAGTAGCTTCTATTGTTTCTCCTGCTCGGCCACTTTCTTTTTGACAGCCACAACTTGATGAAACATGATAGTGCCAGGATGCGCCGGACTATCCCCCACCTCTCAGACTATTGAAGCTCAGTCAGGCGTGGAGGTCACCTGGTAAAATCTGACTGGTACAAAAAGAAAATGTGGGGGAGAAAAACTGAACAGACCATGTTATTAGATATCTGATCTGCTGTGTAAAGGCCTCATGTTTTGCAGACAAATGCCTACAAATATGTCTCTCTAGAAAAAAAAAAAAACGAGAATTACTGCCTCGTGGTTGTATGCCTCTGCAAACCAGTCATGTTGCAGATACAGTTTATATCCATGTCTGTGAAAACATGGATGCTTCACACACATCTTTCTCTCGGCAGCACAGAAGATCTACACAATCAGCACAGTTTCAAGGTGGCCATCCAAGATCAGTGTCACCAATTCACCCTTCTGTCCCTTACTTATGATGTTTTTGCAGAACATTATAAAGTCACAGTAAAGCTGACCTTTGACCTTTTGTATGCATAATGTCATTATTTCATCTTATTAGACATAAGCGTGTGAATTTTTGAGTTAGAACTAAAAAACATGTTTTGTGAGCTCACACTGACCTTGACCTTTAACCTTTAACCACCAAATTCCAGTCAGTATACTACTGAGTCCAAGATAATATTTGTGCCAAATCTGAAGAAAATCCCTGAAGGTCTTCTTAAGATACCACACTCATGAGAATGAGACAAACAAGGTCACAGTAGCCTTGACCTTTGACCACCCAATTCTAATCAGTGCAAGTTTTTAAAAAATTCCTCAAGGCCTCCTTGAGATATCTCGTACATGAGAATGGAACTGACATATGGACAACCCGAAAAACATATTACTGCCAGCCACGACTATTGCCATCGGCTATCGGCTGCTCATTTTTAAGTCTTATTTTTGCTTACTTTAAATCTGCCTACATGTGTCACATCATATTTCTGCAATGACAAGCAGTCAAAAACAATAACTGAGACAAATGCTCTGGACATGAGCAGTCTTTTACTGCGGAGGGAAGAAATATAACCCAGTCAGCACGGACAGAGACAGCACTACACAGTAACAACTGGAAAAGAAGAGCATCAACAAAACAGCTACTGTCAGAGGCACAGCCAACGTGACATCATCACATGACTGGTGTGACTGCATTTACCCCATTAACGTAGGTATTCTCGCTCATTTCCTATACAGCCCCCTCCTCCACTCATCCCCACCACTAATAGGTCATGGTTTCCATGGTCACACAGCAACAAGTATCAAAGAGCTTAGAGGAAATGGCTTCGACCACGACACATCATTTGTGATACTACTGGAGATGCACTTTCTGCCTATATTGATTAACTATCACTATCTGCAGTGAATGATGTTAAAGTAAAGTCTTCAGCCCCAAAAACAAATTATATTTCAATCTCTCTCAAATGAATAAATTCAGACTTTGGCGGCCCATTTAAACAACTACAATCTTTATTTAAATCCCACGCTGTGCATGATAGCCACTAAACCTGTCTGCATGTTTAGTTTGCATGCAATTTTCCTAATTCAAAGAATAAAGAGGAGACAAACCTTAACCCTAACCCATCACTACTGATGTGGACTATTCTGAATTTAAAGTGCTGAACCATGACGGGCTCTAGAGTGAGTGAAAAAAACTGTTGACATATCTGAACATTTCCCACTGCTCCTCCTGTTATTGAGGTCACCACTGTCAAATTTTCATGTCATGTCTCAATGGAAATGAATGACACCAGGTAAGCTATATCATGTCCACCAACCAAATGTGAATAGTTGGACAGAGATGAAGCGGCTTGTCCTATTTTGAGAGATGACAAATGTAGCATTGAGAGACTACTTCTAAAGCCCACAGTGTAGAGCAGGAGGACAGAAAATAATCCCCCAGACATGACACTGTAGAAGTGCTGAGAGCAGCGCAGCGGAGTCAGGACGCTACAAGCGCTGCGATCGAGAAAGCAGGAGCAAACCTTTGTCCCATGCAAATCACACTGACAGAAAATGCAAAAACAGGTATTTAGGTCACTGTAATTTTGGCATGTCATGGAACTTATGTAAGGGGTCACCACTGTGACTTCACTGCCTGATCAGAAATTTGAACGGCCTGCTTGTTTTCCAGGTCTCATCGATAAGGACGGATGCACACACAGGAGCAGTGACTGAATTATGCTCTCATCCCCGGCTAAATATGAGGAACTTACCTCTTCTGTATTTCTTGCCACAAGCAACAACTGTACCACTCTAACTAGTCCCACTGCATTGTCTTGAAAATTACTTACACCTTTTAAAAGCTAATGATTGCTTGACAGATGACAAGCTTTACAGTAAGAGACACCTTTAATTTTACATGATATCATTGAAAATATATTTTTTTAAATGCTGCGCAACCCAAACAACCAGTAAGCATAGGCCTAAAAAATCTCTAAGACCAGTACTAAGACCTTCAACACGCCGCGGTTATCCTGGTAGAACAGACCTGAGATACACTTCACCTCACCAAGGCGAGCCAAATGGTAGATAGCAGGCTTGGTGACTTATGGGTACGCTTGCCTCAGCAAGTCCTTTTCCTCCTTTGCCTATGCCACCTAACCTCTGATTAGTCATTTAGCTTGTTTTCAAGTTATTTTATTTGTTTTATTGTCATTCAAATGTAGGCTATTACATGGCGATTTAAAACATAAGTCTGGTAGTTGTTCTATATGGCCAGAACTCTTGACCGTCTAAAAGAAAAAAGTTTAGTGTAAATCCTTGGTGAGAGAAAAGCTGTGTATTTTTGATTTTGGGATAAACCGTCCCTTTAAATAAACTTTGGTACAGAGATAAGAATCAAATGATTTTATTTTGGCAATGGGCTGGAAAATTTGAGATATGGCTAGAGCGGGCCTCAACAGGAAGGAGCCATTATCACCGCAGGATGTTTTTTTTTTGTTTTTTTACCAACTCTGAAAACAACAACCAGAGAAGTCCAATTCTCCACTGACTTGGCATGCTTGCCTACTGCTGCCTGACAAGTGCAACAACAGAGTTACACCTCCTACTCGACTCCTCTCCTGAGCAGTACCTTTCACGTGTTTACGAAAAGGACCCTTCTGATCATTGGCCAAGTCACGCCTGGCAGCACACAACCCTGGCATGATAACCCTATCAGATGAGAAGACCCAGGAAGACGATACGGGCGTAATGGGGTGGAAATCAGCCTGCCGTGGAGCGAAACACATTTCCTAATGCATAATAAAGCATTCATTCTCTCGGCTGTCACGAGGAAAGTCTTTGTGGGAGAGGGGGCGAGTTGGAGTTAAAAGTACAGAGAATCCTGTATTCTCGTTCTGTCACTGGGTTGTATGGTGAGAAGAAGGAGAGAGTGTGAGAGAGAACGAGTGGCTGCAATTAGAGTCAGATCTCTATACATTTAACAAGTTAGCTGTAGGCTTTTAGCTGATGGGCTTACCCAGAGCAGCCTACAATGACAGCAGCAGTTCCTGGATTAACATACAGTAAGCAGTGGTTGGGTCACAGCCATGAAGCCCAGACAGTAGATGTAACAAATATTCCTTCGTTTCCATTATGCTGTTGCCTTAACATCTCATGATGCTTGCATTAAGACAGACTGCTAAATTAGGTGCCGAGCTTAACAAACCAATGCAGGAACTACTTCTATGCACCATGCTTGTCAATCAAGTAGCACTTCTTGGTTTCAAGAGTGTGTTGCTTGTCCACACAGCACAGCCCACCAGGTTAGCCTGCTGAACAAGGACCTGAAGAAGGTGTCCATAGATGATATCGAGTCGTCCCCAGCCAGCACTAGTTGTGTTCAACAGATGATGCTGACAACTGCAGCTGATTCTCAGGAGGCTAGCTTCTTTTCAAATCCTTCAAAAGCATGTAAGAACTCCTTGTGACAGACAAGGAAAAGGAGCCATTGCCCACTGTGTGTCAAGCATCCTTTGCAGCTTACAAGCAGCTCACAAGGCCTGTCACAATAACTGTATGTTCACACCAAAAGCAACCAGAGCTTCCAAAATGGCAGAAGTCATTAATTTTCAATGAGAACCCGGCAACTTGGGCGACTTAGGCAGTCTGGTCGTCAGCCACGCGTCTTGGGCGACCAAAGCAACCAGAGCAAGGTAAGGAGGGGAGTTAAAACTAGTTTAACTTTATGGTAATGAGCGCTGATGCGGTTCGGCGACAACCAATCGGAATGCTGACGTGCTTCGATGAAGCGGGTCCCAAAGAACAAGCCATGTAACTTTGGTTCCTACAGCACACTCAGTCCTTTATAATGTGTCGCTGTTCGGTTACAGAGACCAAAGTAAAAAGAATGAGGCTTGGGACTGCGGCGCGGGGGTGGTTGGTTGGTCTGGTGAGTTTTAAAGTGTGTAATGTTAGTAATAAAGAGAGAATTCTCAAGTTGACAACCATGATGCTAGCAGGATAAAAGCCTGCATCACTAGACATAATTTTTTATTGTTTAATTAGGACCTTTTTAGGTGTTTTATTTCTGTTTTCTGTTTTCATTGACCAAACATAACTTTCTGTAGGCCAACTATGAGCTTTTTGACTGGACAACAGCAAGCAGCAACTACGCTGCTTTCAAGCCAGTAGTCCGCTTTGCGGCTCCTTTAAATTGACAAGCACGATTGAACGTTCGAATGATTCACTTGATGAGCGACTTGAGTGACCAAAGCTACCACAGATATTTTTGACAGTCGTGCTTCTTGGGCGTCCGTGGGAGACTTTGTCTATTGGAAGCTTCTGGTTTGAACGTACAGTAACTACTTCTGTTGGACGATACATAAATTATATTATTGTCATTTTGAGATGGACAGCCTTTAAACCTGGCAATTTTCTGGTGGATTTACGGAGCAGAGGATGAATGTTGTTGGAAGTTAAAACTAAAAACGCCTGACTTTTTGGCCCGTTGCCAGGGGTTGGCAAGCTACCGACTATCAGGACTGCGCTTCCTCCTCTCCAAAAGTGCAGCTGCAGGCTACCGCTAAGCTACACTGTTTTATCTTTCTTCGGACAAGTAGGTGGGGTTAGAGGGGGAAAAAAAAGGGAGAATCACTGCACCGAAGTCTTATAATGGCCAGGACATCCTTTCTGTTTATTCTGGCATAACTTTGGCTAAAATGTTGGTGACTTTCAAATGTAAACAAAATGGGCAATATCAAGGTTGACAAAATAATTGAGGTCGTGTCTGTATATCGTACGACAAGTCAATGTAATTATCGTGACAGGCCTATGGCGACTGCCCACGTGTTACTCTGTTGCTGTCTGGGGGAAGTGTGTCCTTTATGTAAGGTAGAGAGCATTTCACTGTATTTTTAATCCACATCACAACAATAAAGTTATACCTGAATAGAAACACATGGAGTCAGATAAAAACAATGAAGCAGACCTGTAGCCTGCAAAATTTCTTTCTTGATGTAAGCATCAAGATTGCTGTTAATGATAGGAGTACTGATATGTATAGGCTTTTGTGCGTAATTATGAAAGAGCAGCCCTCATAGAAAGAAGTCTTCGTCATGTTATTATGGAGAACAGGGGTTACAGAATAAGTAGTTTTACAGCTGCCTGTGAGAGACATCTTGAGTGCTCACTACATGCACAGGCTTTTCCTTCGCTCTGTACATTGAGGTACAGATGAAGCATGAATTGACAGTAGATTGCCTCAAAGCTGTTATCTGCACGGGAAATGTCATTTAGAACAGTCTAAATGAAAGGTGGCACTACTATGAGGTTGAGTGCTCCGGTCATTTAGTTTCCTCAGTCAGGGATGACTGGTCGGAGTTTTCAAGGCACAGCAAAATCATGTCATGTGCAGAGGAGCCATGTCAGGCCGTCCCCTGCGTGGTGCAACAACAAATCGATCCCGATTGGAGTCAGCTGCTTGCTCATTAAACCATAACGGCGTAACAGCTCGCAAACCCTGGCAGCTGGGAAGGAATGTCACTCAATGACTGGCTGCAAGCAATAACTCAAGGGAACCTTACCATGAGCAAAGTCTTCGCTAAGAAAACAGCTGATAGCACCATGAACGCAGCTTGTTTTCATATTGTTGCATAAATAATTGACCAGGAGCAACTTGGAATGAAGAGGACTTTTACACACTCCAAAGATCTTCATGGATTTCAAGCACAAAAAATGTGAAAGTGTGGAAAGCTAACCATGTGTTTCAGGAGCGAAAGGGTCACCATTTTCAGATATAGAAAAATGTACCACAACAGAAGTAAGAACAGCTCCTTCAGTGGTGTGAATCTTGTCTCGCTTTTGTCACTGACCTAGTCTAACCTTGAAAACTGTGAAATGCACTCCCTACACACTGCACTGCTGTATATGTAAAATGCAGCTACAGTTTATACTTTAAAAAAAAAAACTCCTCACAGTTTCAGTGTTCTGCTCTAGTTTCTTTGGCTATTTATCATTGTCACTGCTTTTTTTCCACACAGCTTGAAAATAATGGGTTGCTCTTGGATGCAGACATTTTATTTGCAGCATGTGGGGGCTTGAGCGAAGCGACCTTGTTATAATTGGGGAGACTTTCAAAGTGTCTGTTGTTTAACTTATTTAAGATATTTTACAACATTTAAAAAGGCAAATTGTGCAAAAGTATCTGTATTGTGCATAATAAATATAACAGCTACATGATATGTGTTAAGAGGGGTCAACAAATAAACAACAGGCCTTTATTGAGTCAAAAAAATTGAGATTCTGACAAAAAAAGAAGATAAACCACAACTTGGACAATGCTATACCTATATCTTTTCTTGGATCCGTGAGAACCAAACATTACAAAACACTCCGGCTGTTTATGTTGGTTGTTGGTTGTGTGTGACAGCTGACATGCACCCAGAAATAGAAGCCCTGGAATGACTTAAGGCGATCAGATGTTCGCCCACATCTACAGATGATGGACAGGGCATGGTAACATTAGATGAACTTACTGTATAAAAAAAAACCAAACACACACACACACGCACACACCTGTGGTGACAGTGAACATGACAACAGACCTCTCTGGCCTTTAGCTTCATAGGTCAGACTGCTCTGCTAACTGCAGCACAGCATGGAGACCTGACACACATGCTAATTTGAGCAGACAACCAACACCCACCGACCATTAGGAACCACAAAGCTTTATGTTACATACTTTGTTGGTACTGCAGAGATGCAATCCCATTATTCATATTTGCTTTATATCCTTTGACAGTTTCATGAGGTTGGGTACAGCGAGGTAAATTACAGAGTAGAGACCATGATGATTTCTGCAGTGTATGCCAGACATTCATGACAACAAATGAACCTGATAAGGGTCTAAACAGGTTTTACAATCTGTTTGAAACCGATACTCTGGGAGGGAAGAAAGAATAAGAGTAGAGGATAAAGTAAAATTCATAAAATCCCAACAGCAGTTACATACTGCATTTAAAACTTCTTACCTTTAACGAGTCAAAACAGGCAATCACCCTCCCATTTTCCACCTGGCAGCTTTTGGGTGGGTGGGCAAATTTGCATTCCTCATCACTGCGTGAACAAGTCCCTCTCTGAAACTGCCGGCACACTTCCAGGGTCAGCCATTTTGTGTCCCGTATCGAGGCAATGTTTAGAGCCATGTCAGCAGCGCTGGCTGTGGAGCTGTGGTGGAGTGGAGCCACTTGGTTTGAGGAGGAGGCTATCCTCTGAGGAGGCGTTTCAGAGTGTTCCAGTAAAAAAAAAAAATAAAACAACTAAAAGTGATGGAACATGCAGCTATAAATGATCTGCTTCAGGTCAGCGAATGAGGTTTGTCCTTGCGGACAGGAAAGTGGAGGTAATGGACTGGCAAAGTCTCTGTGACCGGAGCATGGGACTGCACTTCTGTTGTGGAGTTTGTCAGTCACACTGCTAATTGTTCATCAATCAGTAAGTCTCAGGTGCGAACCTCTGACTAGGCAGAGGGGGCATGCTCAGAGACAAGCTCTACTGGTTGTACCGATGTCCCCAAAAATGACCTATGGATGAGTGATGATATCTGTGCAAAGGTTGGATGTTAGGGAGCAAAAGTGGTGCTATTTTGAGGTGCAATGGCACAGTTTAGAACACAAAGTTTGTGGCTTTCTCTCTTGAAGCTTTGGCACCTTGGCCAGCAGTGCAGTAGCTCCACTGCTTAATTTAATTTTTTTAATTTTATTTATTTATTTAACAGGGATAGTGCACAGCTACTTAGCTGCGCCGGAGTTAGCTATAAGCTAATTTTCATCTGTAGTCTCCGGGCAGGAAACAGAGAATAATTTCTCTGCTAAACTGCTTCACTTGGGGTTTCTCCACAATCAGCACAGGTGAGGACAAAGAGAAAGGTCGGGGTCTTTGTGGCTGTCCTGTCACGACTGCAGAGGGAAAAATCTGGAGCTCTTCAGAAACGCCCAGGGATCTTCAAGTAGGGATGTTGTCTCACAAGGCACTTTCTGTCAGTGATCTGGAAAAAAGGAAAAAAAACAGAGTGAAAAAATGATTTGCTTAATATGATTGGCAACTGTTCAACAGGGGTTTACAGTGTTTGTTTATGCATGTAAAACTGAAATGGTGTGCATACTGTCCCAGAGGTGTGCTAGCTCTGAGGTTATTCAGCAGCCACTTGAGTTTAAGTCCGACAATCACTGCTGTGTGCCATTGTGCGAGGTGACTACAAGCCCACTGGCTCTCCAACATATTGCATACAAAGCGGTGAATGGCAAAAGCCTCTGTGCTATGAGACAGTGGACAAGAGCATCGAGTCAGAGCGGAGATAGAAAAAGGCCCCAGGGTCCAACCCGCCCTGTAGAGCCATGCACGGCGGGATGGTGCAGCCAATAGAAAACCGCGCAGCGCAGCACTATTCCGGGCAGCCGTCCAGCAGCCACAGAGGGACCGAGACAGATGCATATGCCAGTGCCAGACACGATTATGACGCTGCCCAGTGTCCCGCAATATTCACTGGTCTCCCACCGTCCAAATTAGATACCAGCTCATTGACAGTGGCCTGTCAATTTACATTCATAGCAGGGAATTTGTGTATGTTGCTCCTTGCCTGATCCTGTAAAGATACTTGTCTCTGTCTCTGTTTGTTGTCTGGGGTCGTCTAGGGGGACAATTGGTGGAGCAACAATCTTAGGAAGTGACCTTTAGCTTGAACGTACGAAATCCATTACTAAGCTACTGCGCAAGGAGCTCTTTTCTTGGCACATCTGGAAATGTTTTTCTGCTAACTGGGGGTGGGAAAAGAGGGTTGAGGACACCAGACTGAGGGAGGAGAAGGGTTGTAAAAACATGCAGCTCTGGTTAAAAGATCCCCCCTTTTTACTAACATAGAAATGTATCCACAGAAAACAGGAGCAGGAGCAAACACTGAGACAATGTCAAATACTGGGTGAACAATATCTCAAACAACCTCTAAAGGAATATGACATGCCTCACTTGGTCTTAATGAAAGCAAGTTGGGACTTGTACTCAAACCATCTATGCAACCATTAAGGGAAGAAGCAGTTCCCTTCAGAGGTACAAACCCTTACAGAGCTGTCACACAGGTGTAGTCAGATTTGGGTTCAGCTCAGTATTTTTGTCCTGCTGTCCTTTAGATATAAAATCATCCTGCATCTTGGTCTAAAACTTGGTCTCTCTAATTGGAGACTTCTAAATTCTGTTTGTAGTTTTGTTTGAAGTCTGAAATATCAAAGGGAGAAACTCAAAAAGACCATAAAGACAAGACCATATATCCTAGTTTATGAATTTAAAATCATCCAGACTTTACTTGATTGCAGGATGCTTACCCTTGAACGCACCCACCAACACTACACAGTTCCAAGTCTATGAATCCAGACCATTGTCTACCTAATCATATTGTCCCACTTTAGTGCTGATCATGTGAAATGAGATGAGAAGCTTCCTCGCCCAATCACACTGACGCCCAGGCTCCACTCTCCAAGGCAGGATTTAATTTCACACCATCTCTCCAGGGAGAGAGCCAATCGCTGCAGAAGAGAAAGTCAGGTAAGAATCATGTCAGATCTGACCTTTAACAATTAATCCCATCTTATTTTTAGAAACCAGAAGAGGTGTGTGATCAAGCTAACCTACTTTGTCAGAATGTGTGAAGGGACGGTTGGGCCATTTCTGTGAAATGACTTGGCCTCAAATGATAGAGGAAGCTGTGATAAAATGCTTAAGGGACACGGCCGATGGTCATCTTCATCTTTTGTGGAGAAAACTGAGGTTTACAGCACTCAGAGCTTTCATAAAATGGAGTGGGCCGACAGTGTGGATAAGGGTTGGTTGGAGTCATCTGAAAAGCTCACAGGGGACTCAACGGGCAACATTCAAACAATGTTTGTCATGAAAGGTATTCAAAACAAATGGTGAGGACTGCAGATCAAAAAGACCCTCATGTGGGTGATGGTAGGATAATAATCATGCAGGAACATGACCGCAGGTCTGCCTCCACACTGTACATAAGACTGTTATATGTTTGTGCAATGTGCCCAGGGAACTGCTGTCCAAGCTACTGTTTGTTTGTCATTATTATGCACAAAATATGCAATAAGACTGGGCCTAAATTAATTCTTTGATTAACTGGTAAGACAATAGATAGAAATTCAATCACTTCGTCATTAGAGTAAAAACGCAAACATTTGCTTCATTAATGTCACATTTTCTAAGAATATCATCTGACATAAATACTTGCCAAGTAAAAACAAATGTGAGTGCTGTTACATGGACATGAATAACCTGTTTATGATCAAGCATTTGGAGTATCTTGTTGATATGTTCGAGCATGTTAACACCATATCTCTGGATTTTTTTAGAAATCCCATTAAGGAAGAAACCCATATATGCTACCTGGAGTACTCCAGGGAAAAAAAACAGAATAGTGTTGCATGTATACAACATATCCCGGTTGAAGGAGCTGCAAAACCGAGTTTTGATTTTTGGTTATGAATCTTCATTTAAGACCCATAATGTAAATGGAGTGGCGCATTGTATAGCTATACTTATTAACGTTTTGGTAGTGGCAAACTGAACTGCCAACTATGCCAAGTACGCCATGCTTGACTTACTACCCCACTGAGTAGTAAGTACAAGCTCCACACCGGGGGCAGTTGTGAGAGTAGCTCGGCTGCATACACACACAATGACAGTGCTAGCTCTTAGCATCACACAGCTAACATTACCTAACAGTTATTACCAGGTTAAACAACAGATATAAGCCTTTTCAGTGTCAGTTTGAATTTGATGGGACCGTTTCAGGGTATAGAGTCAGATGTTAGCTGAACTGGTCATGGTCATGATGGTCTGAGATCAGACCCTCAGCACTCAAAGGATCAAATGCAGGTATCATTTGACTGAAGACACTGAGATACTACCTTAAACTTAGAGTTATTTCGGTAGCTTTAGGGTACTGACTACCAATACTTAGTCCTACTGACATTAATCAGAGTCCAGGACAGTGTAATAAAACAGTGCTATAAGGAGAACCGTTAGCTTAGTGAGTAATGTGAGTGTGTATAATCGAGACAGAGAGAGAGAGGGAGACAGTGGTCGGTGCTCAGAGCAGACACCTGTTCGCGATCAGCACAAAGAAGAAATAACAATCAAGTTGTCAAGTGGTTTTAAATGTACAGCGTAGGTTGTTTTGTTTTTGTAAATATCACAGGCGCCTGCACAAATAGAATCCAGCGAGCAGTAACTAGTATTTATCATGCATACAGGGAATATGAATAACATGACTTCACTGTGCTCATGTAAACACCACATCCAGAATATGATCATAACCGGGATAAGCACCATGAGCGGGTATTCATGTCAACTTAAATGTGACATCAATAATTATAGTCTAAATGCTTAGTAGATAAATAAAAATTATCAGTAGATTAATCAATACTGAAAATGAGCATAAGCTGCAGCCCCAGCAGCTCTCAAAGAACAAAGATTTATTGAAAACTTGAGCACCTAACCATTTATAATTTGCAGTGCGATGCATGCGCCTCACCAAATAAGCTTGACAGAGATGGATGTGCAACAGTGAAATGATGCTGCTTATGTGAGCTAATGCTAGCCTGTCTTTAGCAGAGATGACTGAGCCCTCTTACACTCTTGAAACATACCAAAGCCCCTCCTGGAAAGTAAACTGTCATCCAGGGGGGAAAACTGTTACTCTATTGTGCAACAACATCCCATTTCCAACACAGTGGAGGAAAACTGCTTTGGAAAACTCTAGCAGTAAGAGGCAATGCATGCAGGTTTGGTTTAGTCTGGTTTTGACTAAAGTCCTTGGACTCCTTTGGCTTGGCTTAGGTTAGCTTAGCCTCTGCTTGTGCATGACACCTACAGTACATGCAGCCTGGCTTAATTTACGCTGAGCTTAGCGGTCAAGCTTTAAGCACAATGCCACTGATATAAAGGGAAAGACAGATGGTCAGCAGGTAGGAAGGGACCATATAGCACCCAGTGTTTTGACCTTAGAGATACCTTCATGACTGACCCAGGTTCTGTTTCTGCAGTTTTAAGTCTCTCCAGGGACAAAAACTGACAGTAATAGAATAAGAGTCAAGGACTAGTCCTATAACCTGGCTCTGACAAGAAATATATAGTGTTTCAAGGTATTATAATGACATGGATGACATTCATCATTTTCATAAGAGGTGGGTGTGTGGATGTTAAAGGGACAGTCCGGTTCTTTTGCCCTGGGGTTATACTTATTCATAGACAGTATATTACATACAGTAGATGTCAGTCAGCACAAACCCAGTTTGCGGAAGCAGGGTGAAGTCCAACATGGAAGCTAAGCAATGTGCTGCTGTGGAGGGGTTAGCAGCAAAATGTGTTTTAGCTACCTAAAAAAATCCCACCTAAAAAAAGCAGTATCAGCTTAAGTGTATGCTGTATTGAGAGCATTTTCACTGTTTTACCTTAATGTCAGACAGTGATTTCCAATGGCAAAATTAAGCTGTTCTATCACTGTCTTCAAAGCCAGACTCCATTGAGAAAAACAGTGATTTAACATTGCTAAATACAGGAGCTGCTGGTCTGTTGCTGCCTCCAACAGTTATTTTGTTTGTGTTTATGTGTGACTTTGGCGTTTAAAAGGATTAGTTTGGATTCGCCAAAGTCACACACTAACAAAAACTAACTAACTGATCAGAGCAGCAGTAGGCAGGCAGCTCTCATGTTCAGCCTGCCAAAATGAGTGTTTTTGTCAATGGAGTCTGGTGGCTTTGACGAAAGCGTAGATGGGTAACTCAAATCATTAACGGCTTTAACATGGGAATGGGCTGTGTGACAGAAAGGTAAAGTGGTGAAATACTCTCCATATAGCAAACACTTAAAGTGATATTGATTTTTTTAGGTGGTAAAATAGGTTTTGTTGCTGGCCCCCATTTACAGCAGTACATTGCTAAGCTTCTGTGTCGGACTCCAGCCTGCTTCTCCAAACTGGGGAGTGGCTGACTGACAATGTACTGTGTGTAATACACTGACTATGGATAAGTACCTCATACAACCCCACTTCAAAAAAAACCAAACTGTCCCTTTAATATGGCTGTTCATTTTGCCAATTAACCCTGATGCGTCATCTTTTGTTTTCAGCTATACAAATTTTAAACAAAACCTAAAGAGCCAAATCCTGTAGCGCACTGTATATCCTGTTTATCTTTGGCTCCTGAGTTTGTATGAGAAGCCTTTGTCCCCTCTGTGTCTTCAGTGCAAACAGTGGACAGACAGGGTGACCTGATAAAGCAGGGCAGAGATGTGAAGAAAAGCACCACAGTACTAGACTTTATGGATTACTGACGCTTACTAAGGCCAGCTGGCAGGGGCATTATCTTGGTCAGTCTGCTTAATTGAATGAGAGTCAGCGGGACTGGGCCGTCTCGAGTGAAAGTCATTGGCTTGACCTCTGAATACCACGTATGTAACCCATTAGTCTGGTATCTGTGCGCTCTGTCTGTGTGCTGCAGTTTATCTTAGCTGCTTGTATTTGTTCAGCAGAGACGATAAGCTACCTGGTTTCCATTGGTCGTAAGCCTTGTGACAACGTTTGCCGTGGCATCAGCCAGGTGTTGCCAGCAAAATAAAGTTGAAATACAAATGACTGTGACAGACAGGCACACAAGCTGGGTACCTGAGAGGCTGCATTTCCATTTATTACCATTTTATACTGGCAAACCACAGTTCTATGGTCATTTGCATGGCCAAGAGGAACAAGTGGTCAATGTTTTTCAAGGCTGTGCAAAGAGGGCCTCATTGTTGAAGTGAAATAGGAAAATGTTCTGTTTCCAGTGAGTAATGGAAAGTGAGTAAGCCTCACAGTAAAGGTTTTATCAAAATGTCCCGAACAAACCTAACCTGGCTTTGAGTGTGACATTACCAGCTCCTTTGCATCCTCCAGAGAGGATCAGAGCAGGGCTATACCCTGCAGCCTAATTCGTATTTAATACTATGGACATTATGATGCTTATGAAATTGTCTTTGGCATAAGCTACAGCTCCTTGAGTTCAATATCATCAAGTACCATTAGCGATAAGGACGGGTGAGTGAGCTCAGCAGAGGCTATACCAGGACTAAGCTACTGTTCAGAGGCAACACAAGAAGCATTTCACAGAGTCAGCAGATAGGTGTGCCCCATATCATAATAGCCTTAGCTAAACCACAGTGACCCGAATGGCCCTGCTTATGATATAGGACTGGACTTTCCTCTCCTGACCAGTGGCCTGATTTGTAACACAGAACAGATGATGCACTGTTTCCATCAAGTTTTTATAAGGACAGATCTGTATCTGGGATGGATATCAACCACTGCACTCTGTAAATGGACTTGTTTACTGTGTAAGTGTTCTTGTCTACTCCCTGCTTCGCCACAGGACTCAAGCAAGTCATCAGCTAATTACAGTATAGTTGGCAGCCAGAGGTGAACACTGCCGTTCAGATAAACATGATGATTAACAGGATACCCAAGCTCACTTGATCTAAACGGCTGAGGTAAACATTGCACTGTACCTACTGTAAAGTAGCTATTTTCCATAACTTCCCCCTGACACTTTATACATCCTAAAATCATGGAGGGAAAATACCTCGTTAGATTAAAGCTCTTGTACATTGAAATATTAAGTGAAACACATCAAATGAATTGAAATCTTAAGCCTTCAAATTACAGCACTTGAAAACATAAGAGCTGAATGATTCAGCAAACTCACCCCCGTGTCACAGAGCAATCAGACTCCCTCTTTCAAGCAGAAGATGTCTGAAAAAGCTACCGACCACTAAATCCTTTTTAATGCCATCTCGAGGTGCAATTTGCATGAGAGTCAATTCAGAGAAAGGGGATTTCTGGCTGACAGGGTCTTGCAGTAAGGACTTGTCTGAGACTTATCCCATTCTCTTCTCAACAGGAAGGGCTGAACTGATGTTCCATTTTAGAAAACACCCACTTCCCCTTGATCCACAGCCAGATGTATGACACCACCCTGGCCTTTTCCATGCAGCCGATGATGTCCACTGCTTGGCTGCTCCAGGCCCAGCGTCTAAATCTAGACAGGCAGCGGAAAGCTAGGGACACGTCAACCGTGCCTCATCTAACTCAAAAGGTTAATTATGATGTGGGCCTAATTAGAACTGTGAAGTTCCAGCTTATTCAGGCCATCAGCTATTTGTGTCCACATACATACAGAGTGTCAAAACATGAGACCCTGTCCTGAACAAACAATCTTTGCCCTTGTTATTTGGAAAATTTGCACACCAAGAGTTACGAGGAAAAACTTTATGAGAACCGCACAATGCAAGCAGTGACAGGGCAGATGCCACACAACGCGACAAGCTCTTCTCTAGAGAGTGAAAAATATGTAGCCCATGTGGCAAAAAAGAAAAAAAGCTCCTGACATTTGCACTGAGAGAGGGGCAAGTCAACTGCTGTGATAATGCCTCTCCCTCAGGAGGCGAAAGAGAAAGTCCATTACAGTGCTGGAAACTGCAATAAGGATAGTTACTGCGTGGCTGCAAGCTCCCACTACTCCTGTGCATTTATCCCACACACACCATATTTCCTTCCCCTTTCTTCCCTCGTTTTCAGCCTCACACTCTTTCTCTCGCACAGATAAAACATTCCCTCTCCTCCCTCCCCACCCAGACTGGTATGCAGCACACTGCAGCAAAACTCCTGAAAAAAATCTTTGAGGAAAAAAAAAGAAAAGAAAAAGCCAGCCAATATGACGGTTCTTTCCCACCTCGTTTCACTTGGGTCCTGGAGCTCTGCTGTGTGCCTCCGTGTGTCTGCTGTCCCGAACATAGGAGGCACCCGGTGCTTCTGTGACACTGAGCTACAGTACAGTTTTCCCTTCAGCCTCAGCGACTGGAGTTAATGACCATGTGAACTGTTGTCATTCCTCGCCAGCTGCCGAGTGCTGCAGCCGGAGGTCCATGCCTAGACAGGGATTTTCTCTCGATGTCTCTCTCTCTCTCTCTCCCTCTCTCTCTCTCTCTCTCTCAGCGACGGAGCAAGCGAGCGAGGCAGGCAGGCAGGAAGCAGAAGAGTGTCTACTCCAACTATCTGGCTGAAACACTTCCAGCCAACCCCCCACCACCACCACCACCACACACCCCTAAAGCCAGCCCCTTCCTGCCCACCAGCCTGTGGCAAGGCCCTGCCCCTTAACAGCCCCAGCCAATAAAAGGAGAGCTCCTCTGAATCACAGCTTTCTGAGCCTCTCAATTGCAGACTAAGTGATAGGGCGAAAACTGTGCTTACAGTAACATCCTCTGAATGCTGATCTTAGGAGGTATTTCCCCAATTTCATGCCTGCTTAACTAGCTATCACATTATTCATCTTTTTCCATCCTTCTGGTGATCAAATCAGTGCCACCTGATAATAGAAAACAAGCTCAAGAATGAAGTCCAGACTCGTGCAGCAAGGCAATGCAAGTAAGCAATAATCAAAGAGTTGCTGCAGTCGCATATTAAAGATCAGCCTTGTCCTTGTCTATGTTCTATCATCACATTTAACACCATCCCCCCAGGAAACAAGAGCACCACACCTCCTCCCCCTCCCGATTCTCCTCTACCTCCCCTCAGCATCCGTCCTCTAAACTCATTCACTCCACCATCCAGACACTCCTCTCCTCCCCTTTCTCTCACACATCTCTTTCCCATCCCTCACCTGTATGTTTCCCCTTTTTCTCAAAGGAGCCTGTCCTCTGTTTCAATCAAATTCTTTAAATGTACTGGACTGGAAAATTGCACAGTGGTGAACATTTCTGTTATTGTTATTGCATCAGAATTTGCTTGGAAAAAAAAAGATTGTGGCTGGGATTGAAAGTCTTGGTCTGTCTCCTCCCCCCACCTCCCCCCACCTCGTCCTCTCCCCTCCACCCAGCTGATGACATGCTGGTTGGCATCATATGAGCCGTGAAACCGGAGCGTCACAGAACTGATGAGTCAGAGATCCAGCTTCATGACTTTTCGATCCAGATTCAATAGAACAGCTGTACCGTCTGTCTCTCTGTGTCTCTGTCTCTGCCTGTGTCTGTCTCTCTCTCTCTCTCTTTCTGCCTCTGTCTCATACAAAGGCTGTGAATGACGCGGCAGCCTGGGCGTTTCGTTGACATCAATGAGGCTAAACATGCTTTACAGTTCAATGATAAACAAACCTATTTACTGTCTGATTATACTTTAATAGCTATATATAATCTGATACTCCACAGGAAATAGGTTTGTCAAATGGTTTAGGGGAGATGGGGGTTGGGGGGATTAATCCCTTGAGCATGAGAAATTGTCTACCTCAGCAGATGACAATGAATACTGACGTCATCTTAGGCATCAGAGCACCTGTAATGAAATAACACAGACAAGCGCTCTACCATTATATGAAGAGGAAGGCGGGGGATGTCAGCCTTTGTCAAAAGCAAAAGTGTCACCTTACACCTTCCGTGAATGAAGTCTCACTATCATATAAAAGAAGCAGCAGATTAAAAGAGCAGGAAAGCTACTCAGTGGCAACACTACTGCAGAATCTTAACTGTAATGTCCAAAAAATTAAACAACTCAATCTGTTATCATTCATCCAGAACAACAGCAGTTGGACAGGCCAGGCTGCTTCATCACTGCTGATAGATGAAGCTTATCAATTTCTCATTTGGCTGCAACCGAGTCCTCAATAACCACATTACTGAATAACTGTCAATAAATGTATAACAAGGCTGCTTGTAGCTAATTTCCAGCGGCAGACCTCAGATAGCCTACCTTCTAAATAGATTTGTCCGACAGGAAAACAAACAAAAGCCTGGCAGACAAACAAGCCGAGCCACTTCCTTCCCGCACGGTATCCCCTCCCCTCTTATTATCCCTGTCCTGTTTGACCCCAAACGGCTTGGCTCACTCGCACACAACCAGATTTAGGATTCTGCAGCCCAAAGCGGCTTCATTTTCAAAAACAAAAGGAGTATTCCGAAACAATGGCTAATTACAGCAAATGAAGATTGATGGGTTAAAACGGTTTAAAATGCTCCCCAGTACAGAATACAGTATTCTGTGGTGCTGCTGGGTAGTTAAACACGACACAGGAAAAAAAAGCAGGGCTTAGAAATAGGGCACCAAAGACAGATCAATGAAAAGGCAGCTGTCTTTTTCTATTATTAGCCGTAATCAAATATCAAGCGGCAGAGAGTTGTGCTTCCTTCCGCTTGAAACCCATTCTGGTAAGTCTGTCACACAAGTCCACATGACGATTGACAATAAACAAGTGCCTGATGAATGTGTAGGCAAGTGGTCAACCAGTGTGTTTTGGATCAAGTTCAAGGCTGTGCAATGAGACTGTGGACAAAGATGAACCAGGAAGTACTGAATTCTCTACAATAATATTCCTACTGGCTTGAGATAGGGCTGGGTAATATGGAGAAAATCACATATCATAATGTGTATGACCACATACCTAGATACCAATATTGCAACGATACTGCAGGGTTGACTATTGGTGCTTCACAACAACTAGAACAGTCTGGTAAATTCAGAAAATTACATCACTTTACTGTAATGCAGTCTTTAAGACCCGGAAAAGACACCACTTATTACAGTATCCAAAGTATAAGATGATATCTAGTCTCATATGTCCATATCAATATAATATTGTCCAGCAATAATTTGGGATTAAACATTGACTATTTACAGTAGGTTAATCTGATGCTAATTTGACCCTATAAAACACTATTGGCCAATTTTTCATACTGCTGATTATATAAAGCACATTCCCTAACAATCATAGTAAGCCATGTCTTACTGAAGTGCACTGTAACAGCCTTAATAAACACACTATAACAAGCCACAGTAATATTGTTACACTGATACTGATAGCTCATAATGTCTGGGTCTGCACCATGCCTCCATTTGTGCAATTATGTTCCGAGATTTGCATTTTCAGATGGACCAATTACTGTACATGACCTAGCAGCTAGCCTGATCACCGCTTATTAACCTTACCCAGGTGTAAAGGCTCGTGCTCAGCCGACCTGCAGTAGATTAAAAAGTGCCTCCACTTACGTCTCATTAGAACTGTTTTATCGTTTCCTTGTACACTGCAATTAAATCTAACAATCCATTCATCAAGGTGCCTTAATAGTTACTGTGTTTTTACATTTGCATCTGAAAGTAATAACATACACTTGTTCTGGGTGCACCCTGTGACGATGACAGCGTCACTGCTGAATAATGGTGACTGTCTATCATGCATGGGATCAATAATAAATGAGTTATTATCAACCTGTGCCCGAGTGCTTGCATTATAGTCAATCTGTCACTGATAACAAATAGCATACCCCAGAAAGCATTAACCGCGCAGGAGAGACACACAGGCACCACTCCGCATGCCGATTTCATCT
Organism: Cephalopholis sonnerati; assembly: GCA_019142605.1. NCBI lineage: Eukaryota > Metazoa > Chordata > Actinopteri > Perciformes > Serranidae > Cephalopholis > Cephalopholis sonnerati. The sequence goes on from JAGQAX010000024.1 coordinate 18,472,366, forward strand.
CTCCTCTTCGGCTGCTTTCACTTGTTTTCATTAGCTATCTGAGCAGTGATTATATGCTAGCATAGCAACACAGACATCAGCGCATAATGTTTACGATACAGTAGTAGCATCACTGGAACCATGTTTACCCCCCGACACTGTCCAGAGAGCCGCTATTTTCACTATACCGCAGTTACAAGTGTGTAAAGAAATGCCAGAGGCAAAGGGTGCTAGCTGCTAAGCTAACTACCTGCAGCTTACCTGATGACGAACCTGTCACATCCAGCAGCACTTGAGCCTCCACCACCGCTACTCAACAACAGCGCTATTTCGGTTCTGACGGGACCTGCGGTTCGGAACAAGACGGCCGAGATTTGACACAGTTTCGTCCTGAAGTCTTTCCAGCGGCAAACTTTTTTTTGCCTTCCAAATGTATGTCAGTGAGAGGCAGAAGTGAGCTATCACTCGCTACACGCTAGCTCGCTAACTACTTTTAAGGCTAGGGTAGGAAGCAACAAGCGATTTTGACAGTTCGAGGAAATGTTGAATGTGCTTCGCTAGGGGGTTGGTACTGCAGTCCAGACATTAATAACGCATTTATTCTCCACTATTTGACACAATATAAGCTGCCACTGAAAAACTAATGGTATGAAATTATAACATGTCGGTACATAGCGTTCAATTTCAACACGGAAATGTACTTGTATTCGATAAACAATTCCCACCCTACAGTAAAGTTGGTACAGTCCAGAGGAACCAAGGGTAAAGGGAGGGGGTGCTTGTTACCTAGGAAACAACAGTGAATCTCCCCGGGGGAAAAGATGTGGCCGCTGATTTATGAACCAGTGCCTGTCTGTCTGTCAAAATAGCCTGCTATAGGCAAGATAAAAACACTAAAGACATGTGACAAAACCTATAGCTATTTATTCTGTGAGTTACTGCATCAATTCCCATAAGTTCTGACACTTTCCCATGTACAGTAACGTCCTCAAAGACATGATTTCCTGGACAAACATTGAAAATTGCTATATATTGTATTATTATTATTTTGGTCTGGTGTCACTGACGTAAAATTTGTTTCACTGATTTGGCTTGAATATTTTTTTCCTGAATATACATGCAGATTTCTGCTGTGTCAAAGCCACTCATCAATTAAACCAAGGATAGGTCTAAATTCTTATAATCACTATAATATAGATATTATGATAACATACAGATATATACAGATATAATGCTGATGTATTCACTGATAATTTGTTATTATTACTATTTGAAAACTGTTAAAAGAAATTTAATTGTTAAAATTACACAAAATACATTTAATTATTAGGGGTGGGATTTACTAGAAGCCCCATGATACAATATTATAATATAATTGCAATAAACATGTTGCAATATACTGAGTATTGCAATAACATATATTGCAATATATTACCTTTTTAACTGAAAATTATGTCCCTAATGGAAAACTTCACTCATTTTTTTGCAGCAAAATATATCTGGTGGACTGAAAAGGAACCCAATTATATTGTTCTAGTAGGCTACCAAAAGTTTAATTTGTATTTGAAATATTAGTAATTCATATAATTAAAAAATCAATACTTGTAGTCCATGTGACAAAATTATACTTCCACAGAAAAATATTGCAATACTATGCTGTATCGATTTTTTCCCCCACCCTTATAAATTAGATGTTCTAGCTGATCAAAGACTCCAGATCAGCACATCATCACCACTTGATGCTTCACAGCGGAGCATGCACATCCCTAGCATTTTGCAGTCTAATTGCATGCAGCTGGCTGGATTTAGCAGTGTGTGACACACAGAGACCCGTTGTCAGCAAGAAGCGCAAACGAGTCAACAAGGAGCAAGTCACAAATATCCCCGGAATGAGCAGAGAGGCACAAATTTAGCCCCACTGACTGCTGCCCACGCCATGCGCTGCCTATTGAGCACATGAACAATGAACATAGCCATCACAGACTGCTCTGTCAGGGCCAAGGGCTGTTTCAGTGGAATGCTACTGGGATGAAGGCATCACAGTTTGTCAGGACACAGGCCACTGGCAGTGTCAGGGATGAAGACGTTATTAGTCGGCATTGGTTTGATGTTAAGACTAATATTTCATAACAGTTGTTTGAAACACAGGCACATATGGGCTCAATTTAATATCCATCATGTTGAAATTCAGAGACGGAGGATCTGGGGTCAGACGGGTGATGGTGACTGCTGACATGTGTTACTAGCTTGTGTCACAACATAATTCATCATGTGACATTTGACACACTGGTGGCGCAGTGCAAGTTAATGTTTACTAAACAGTATCTCAGGCGGAGCAACAGTAAAGGTCTTAAAGAGAGACAAGGAGCTTCTCTCAAATGTTTCTTTTAATATTGATGTTATCCCAGTCCATGGATGGATTACTAAACGGGCCTAATGGGCATAGGCCCAAGGCCCCAAAGTGTCAGGGCCTTACCGACATACCAACCAGGAAGAGACTCAAAATGACTGCAAAAAAAATGCAAAGGAACTCCAAAGACACACAAAATTAACTACAAAAAGGAGCAAAATAACGACAAAGGGACACAAAATGACCTCCAAGACACAATATATGACTATAAAGACACATATAACAACTACAAAAAGGGGCAAAACAATTACAAAGAGGAACGAAATGACATCAAAGAGACACAAAATGATCAGAAAAAGACATAAGATGACCTTAAAAGGAACTGCAAAGAGACACAAAACAAGAAAAATGGGAAAATCAACCACAAATAGACACAAACTGACAACAAAGACACACAAATGATCAGAAAAAGACATTAGATGACCTCAAAAGGAACTGCAAAGTAACACAAAACAACAAAAATGGGAAAATCAACCACAAATAGACACAAAATTACAACAAAGAGACACAAAATGATCAAAAAAAGATGCTAAGGAACTCCAAAGAAACACAAAACAACTACAAAAAGCGGCAAAATGACGACAAAGGGACACAAAATGATCCAAAATAGACACAAAATGACCTGCAAGACACAATATTATGTCAAAGACACACATACTACAAAAAGGGGCAAAACAACTACAAAGAAAAACAAAACAACATCAAAGAGACACATAACAATCAAAAAAGGCACAACTTTACGACGAAAAGAAACAGAACAACTTCAAAAGGGGGCAAAAAACCACACAGGGGTATAAAATGATAACAAAGAGACACCAAACGATCAGAGAAAGACACAAGAAGACCTCACAAGGAGCTGCAAAGAGACACAAAATGATCAAAAAAAGATGCAAAGGATGTCCAAAGAAACACAAAATAACTACAAAAAGGGGCAAAATGATGACAAAGGGACACAAAATGATCAAAAATAGACACAAAATGACCTGCGAGACACAATATTACATCAAAGACACGCATAACTACAAAAAGGGGCAAAACAACTACAAAGAGAAACAAAACGACATCAAAGAGACACATAACAATCAAAAAAAGGCACAACTTTACGACAAAAAGAAACAAAACAACTTCAAAAGGGGGCTAAACAACCACAATGAGGTATAAAATGATAACAGAGAGACACAAAACGATCAGAAAAAGACACAAGATGACCTCACAAGGAACTGCAAAGAGACAAAAAACAACAACAAAAATGGGAAAATCAACCACAAAGAGACACAAAATGATAAAAAAAAAAGATGCTAAGGAACTTCAAAGAAAGGAAACAACTACAAAAAGGGGCAAAATAACGACAAGGGGACACAAAATGATCCAAAATAGACACAAAATGACCTCAGAGATACAAAATGACTACATTGAGACACACAGCAACAACAGAAAGGCGCAAAACAACCACAGAGACACAAAATGACAACAAAGAGACCCAAAATGATCAGAAAAAGACATAAAATGATCTCAAAGATACACAAAATGAGAGACACAAAAAGGTTCATAATTACTACAAATAGCAGCAAAACAACAACAAAAAGAGGCAAAACTGTGTAGGAGAGGTGGTATGGCCTTTTGCATATCTGTGCCCAGAGGTGCATTGTCTCATAATCCACCCATGCCCCAGCCTCCTCATGTTCTTTTCAACATCTAATTCAAAAATATCAGAGCAATTTATCTTTTCTTTACTTTTTTCCTTTTAGTCACTTCACATGGCATCGAATATTCATCTGAATATAAGAAATAGCGGCGCAAAATACAACACAAGGCAGCACCACTATGGAGAAAAAACAGTATTTTCAAGACGTAAGTGATTATGAAAAACTGCTCACATAGGTCAAGCTCATCCCCCAAGGCCCAACATATTGATCTCAATGCAGAGGAGGCATTTGTAAAAACGCTGCTGCCGGCATACTTCTCTAAAAGTCCCTGATCGCCCACACACTTGCAAACAAAACACACAAGCACACACTAGGCTCACACTCATAAAAACACACATATATAAACAGCACAAATATACTAATTTAACGACTTTTTCTTGATTTGACTTGTGTGAAATGAAGTTTGAGGTTGACACATTGAGGTGGGCGGACAGTTGAAACATTTATGTCTTTTTTTTCTTCTTGGTTTATATAAGACAAAGCAATTCAACTGAAAGATTGTGTTTTGAGAGCATACTTATTTATAAAAAGTTTCACCTGGGGACAGGTGGTATTATTTTGAAGGACAGGCAAATCCTTCTTCTTCTGGAAAGTCACTCATTGGATTCATTTGCATACAAATAAATTTAAAAGAAAATGCACTTTTCAGACAGCATATCATGCTCAGCACTGGTTAAGATGGATATGAGATGTTCACATACACATTCAAGCACAGCATGTATTTCAAATGAACCAAAGCAGATGCCCATGTGTGTGTTGTGCTCATTAATGGGTTTTAACTCTACATTTGTTGCAGTTACAGTCTGTAAAGTGGACCTCGGGATCAACTGAGGGGGCGTCAGGCAGAAAAACAACTGCAGTATCTACAGAACACCACTGTTAGTTCCTCTCAAACACAGAATGAAGAGATCACAGTAGGAAACAGTTTGCCCCCGCAGATAGAAGACAGCAAACACACACTCAGACAGGCAAATACGTGAACACATAGACACACACTCGGGACAAAGCTCTGACTCGGAGGTCCTTCTGCATACGCCCACACACACCTACACACACTAGGCAAAGCTCTCTCGTCAAGGTCAGTATTGATCTTGGAAATCTCTGTACACTAAATGAGAACACACCTGATTATGAAAGCTTTTAACCCAAATGCTTAATGCAGCGCAGGTTTAATGGAAAGAGCTTATGGTTGACACAAAGCTCAGCAGACAGAAAAGAGTGTGTGTGTGCGCACTTTCATTGTGGTTTAGTCAATTTGATTGATTGCAGGGAGATCGCATGGGCATTTTACTCCCACCATGACTTTGATGAGCATTTTACTAATCACAAGGCCCTAAGTAATGATGGATTGAAGATGGTCCCGCTGTCATTAAACAAACTGATCCCCAAATGCGTGTACACTAAAGCAGGAGAGCTTATTCAAAACGCTGAGAGGATCCATTTTGAGGCAGACTCATTTGTCCACTGAGAAAACAGTAGTTATGCATCACCATAAATCATCTGCTGCAGCCATTTGTTCATATTGCTTCATCTGTTCCTCCAGGATCCATGTCAGCAGAAAGGGAGATTCTGGAGAATCCATTCTTAATCATATGTGAGTCAGTTCAAAAGAAGCGGAAACATTTGAGTCAGTTATATACTGTGCTGCAAGTGTTTTATAATTTGTAAAATACTGGACATTTTTAAATGTATATATAGCCTGTTAGCTTAGCTCAGCATAAACACTGGAAATAGGGAGACAGCCATCCTGGCTCTGTCCAAACGAAAAAACGTAACCTCTAAAAACTGTTTAACATGGTGTTGGCACCTATTGTGTTGAAATTACATGGTGGCAGCATGCTTGAGTTTGGGTGCCAAAACTACTTGGTTGGTTTAGAGAAAGATTGGATTTTAAGTGGAAAAAACTGGGCTGGAGAGTATGCTCCAATTATCGTGGTATCACACTGCTCAGTCTCCCCGTGAAGGTTTACTCAAGGGTGCTGGAAAGGAGGCTCCGATTGATTGTCGAACCTCGGATTCAGGAGAAGCAATGCAGATTCTGTCCTGGCCATAGAACAGTGGACCTGGCGCTTTACCCTTGCGGGGCTACTGGAGGGTCATGGGAGTTTGCCCATCCAGTCTGCATGTGCTCTGTGGACTTGGAGAAGGTTTACAGCTGTGTCTTTAGGTCTTTTGGGGGATACTGCGGAGTTATGGGGCACCGGGGTCACTGAGACAAGCCATCTGTATGACCAAAGTGAGAGCTGCGTCTGTCTTGTCATAGATCCTGTTTGTGATATTCATGGATAGGATCTTGAGGCGCAGCTGGGGGGAGGAAGGGGTTTGGTTTGGGGTCTTCAGAGTTGTGTCTCTGCTCTTTGCAGATGATGTGGTTCTATTGACTTCATCACACCTTGACCGCCAGCTTGCACTGGGGCAGTTTGCAGCCCAGTGTGAAGTCTGGGGCCATGGTTCTCTGCCAGAAAACAGTGGATTGTTCCCTCTGGGTTGGGAGAGAGCTGCTTTCCATTGACAATGGTTTTCTAATTTCAACATAGTAAGCACCACCACATAATGCAGTCTTAATAGACTGTGGTCATTTCACATATTTCTGTGAGACCAGGTTGTGAAATCGACCAGCACCCCTAAAGTTCACTAATTAACATTGAATATCTATTTTAATACACACCAAAAAGCAAAGTATAAAAGCTACAAGTTGTAGTTTTATTGTGGGTCACCTGTTGAAGCATAGGGAATGGAAATCGCAGGGTGCTGCCACCATTTTTGGTACGGTAAATGCATCTGTAGCTACGATAGCTGTCATTATCAGTCATTGGTCTAGTCATGTCATCTGTCAGGTACGACAAATGCCAATAGTTCTCGGCAGAGACAAAGGTTAAGTTTGTTAATGATATCGATGTTAACGAATTAATGCTAGGAGATACAGAGTGGTCAAAGGACCTTGACAACTAGCCACCCAGTACAAATGGGCAGGTACAGAACCTTTGGAACCATGGAATTACAGCTTCTGGGTTTGTCACGTGATAATCAAGTTTATGGATTATCCCCTATAGACTTACATCGTGAAAGAGACATCTGAAAATCGATGGATACATTTTTCGAGTGTCACAACCCTTGCAAAATGATTCATTTCACTATCGGGAATCAAGCCATTTCGTGCACTAACATTCAAAAGTCTTCATAAGACAGCTGCACAGTGACATTGTTTTTATCACCATTCAAGTAAGCGGAGGGTTAAACTAGAGGTTAGCCTCTCTGCAGGCGAAAATTCTATACCTGGCTTCATGCGACACTGAGCAGCTTTCATAGGAATGAACGCTGCATCCAGTTCTCTTCATACATCCATGATTCCCATTTCTTATGTCTTAAGCAAAGTGACCCTCTGGAATCTCAGCTTGTTGCCTGGCAACCTCACGGTGAGGACAAGACAAAGATTTAGCATAACTCATCGTTTCACATTAGTCATCTGATCCATGATCAATATAAACACATTGATTAGTGTAGCTTTAAGTGTAGTGAAAATAGCCTACTTAGTACCTTTCCACCACTAGTTTGCTAAATTGATTGAACATACAGTGGCTCATATTTAAAAATTCAACCCTGACACGTAGATCCATAAAATATACAGATGATAGATGCTTCATTTGTGTGAGCTTATTACCAAAATAGTGTTAAGATTTTTGAAAAAAAAAATCAAACAAAAAGCATTACTCAGTGTCTCAAATATGGGTTTTAGTTGGTTGAAGCAGTCTTTTTTTAACCAAGGACCCAAGCCAGCGTCTCCACTCAATATCAGAGCACTATTAATCGTAGCTTTCTCGGATAGATACCTACATAGTAAACTCACAGGATAATGGCAGTAATTTAAGATAGAACATTTATTTATTTTATCATTTTTAAGCCCAACAGAATTAGGATTTGCCTCATAAGTGTTTCATAATTTCAAGATCTTGTCCCTCTGCAGAATAAATCCAATAATGAATGGTGACATTTCAGAAAAGAAAACAGACTGGCAGTAATTGTGAGAGATGAAAATCTTGGAAATGTCAGGAGAAATAACATATTACCATGACAACACAGCTATTGCCTTGTCAAGGTTGCAGTGCATGGAGTTCAGCTGCAACGAAACGAGACACCGACTGTTGATCTCCATCAAGGATGATTGCAATAAATCCTCTATTTTCTACAACCCATTATTCGACCACTAAAATTGAATTGTTCCCTGAAGTTGCACGACCAAAAATCAATGTCATCCCTCTCTACAGTCCAAAGTGCTTCCAAATACAGTAGAGGTATTTATATTATTCATGAGCCCCAGGTTCACACAAGGCCAGCAGCTCGGCCCAGACTCCTTAATGGCTGAACCGCCCTTCATCATGGCCGAACCCGCCCTGTGATCCAGACTTGGCAGTCACTTAGCCCAGAGGATTGAGGCTCCTTTGAAATATTCAATAATGCATTAAGGATCAGAGAGAAGTCAGCTAATTATGCTCACGCACACACACACACTTTCTGTTTCTCCCTTACACACACAGACGCTCATAAACACAGAGTGAAGTTGGAGGTAGTAATTAAGTATTTTGCACTCTGACAAGCTATAATGATGTTGGGGTTTTTATGAATGAAAAATGAGTGTTTGGATTTTGCCCGTGATGACGTGTTTATTCTGTTACTGTCTTCCAGTGTCAAAGACGTAACAGTAAGGAGACATACTAGTGTATATTTGGTCGTGTGTGTATGTGTTTCCCTCCATGTAAAAGACAATAATAACCTTTCTCAAGGCGACCCATCAGCTTGAAATATTGATGTTTGTGCTGCAAGGCTGCTGGCTGCCGCAGCAGGTTGCAAGGACACTTCCAATGCCTCATAGAGGAGCGGGCAACCCCCTCCATTAGCAAAGACGAGCTGACCTCCTAGACTGGGTAACAAACCATGGACGTCCCGCCTCTGTCTAGGTCTGAGCCTGCGACTGGTTTTCTGTCTGGTTCTGTCATTTTCCACTTTAATAAAATAATTATTTAGCTGGATAAAAGGTTTTTGATGAATATGGTATCAGAGTGTGGATTTTTAAATTTCAATAAATTTCTTTTGAGGCTAAAGGTGCATTCAGGTGTTCGGCAATAAATTGGACATTTGGAATAGGTGGTGGGCTAGGCTTTCAGAGAATCACATATTCACACAAACATACAAACACACACAGTGCTGCCATTAACATGCGTAATAAATGTGATCAGTCTCAAATATTTTCGTAAGAGCCTCAAATCTTTTACGCTTTTAAAATTCCTTTAACTTTGTATCATTCAGTAATAATGCTGTAATTGCTCATGTTGTTCATCCTACTCTGCTACTCCTTAAATACTTATATAATAAAGTAAATGCTTTCCTGTTGGAGTATGTAAGACTACAGCTACTTGGCACTGTTGGGGATCCTTTATTTGAATTAGAGCAGCTTTGATTATTATGGCATGGATTCAAGTGTAGCAGATTTATCAGCTTCCTTCTGTGAATTCTACTCCAGCATAGTAAAACAAAAATAGGTTTCAAGGTTAGTGTTTACACCCAATTCCTACCCTTCCTGTATCTTTATTATGTAACTTAATGTCAGTAACATCAGACAGTTTGGGCCTCTCTTTGCACCCAATTTTGACTATTATCAGGCTATAAGAGAAGTTATCGCCACATGTCTGTCCAAAATATATGGTCAAGTAGGGGCCTAATAAGCCTTATTGTAGGTTTAGAAGGCTGTTATCACCTCTTACTATGATGTTGGTGAGGCCCAGCCAGCTCATGTTATGCTCACCAACAAAATGAAAACTACCAAAGAAAGAACTACAACTAAAGAAGACATAGTACTTACGGATTAATCAAGGCAGCTAGATATTTCAACTTATCCTCATACAACAGGTTGTCAGCTATCCTACTAAAATGTACACACAAGGGTTTATAGGATATCCTACGAATTAGCACCCAACAAATGACATCGCTTATTGGGTATTAATATATAGATATTTTGTGGAAAATAATAAAAGTTTTAATATGGAAAGTTGATTTTTGGCTAGCCAGTAACAAGGCTAACATTACTGTAGATAACCTAGCTTACCAGGTGGTGTATTAGCATGCTAACATTAAGATGTTATTAACATTGACAAGATGATAGGAGGGAAAAGTAGTCGTCTTAAGTGTTTGTTGTGTTCTGGTTTCAGATTGATGGAGACAGTTGGAGGAAGGCTCCAAGGATGGAGGCTCTACGGGACGATTTTTTTTTCCTTGCAACTATCATGTTTTTCTCAGGGGATATAAAGATATTTCTGCTTTGTATTATCCCAAATGACTTGAAAAATAGTGCATATAGCTGCTGTTAATGAGGGAAAAGATCTCCCCGGGGTGCCCCCGGAACCCTCTGGGTTTGGGCTGAGCCCCCATTGTTTACAACATCTGGCTACGCCCCTGGATTTCATACTTATCTAAATGATTTCAATTAGCGTCCTTTAACATATTGCTGTTGTGTATCAGTACATCTCCTTTCCACTTTGTTGTTTAAGTCTGCAAAATTTTATCATAAAATTAACAGTTTGCACTGGATTTAGGGCTGAATTAAATCTCAAGGCGTAGGAGTCATGGAGTTAAAACAGGCTGTAGGGCCCCCTGTTTCTCCCACTCTCTGTGGACAGATCAGTTTGTAATTGGTTTTTGTTGATTTGATTAATCACAAATGTAAAATGCACCCTGTGAGCACAATCCACACTGAAATAAAAGAGGGCCTAAGAAAGTCTTTAACTCAGCGCCCTTCTCCAGGATGGGGCCTCAAGATGAGGGAACAATGCAGGTGTTGCATATTGTAGCGTCCCTATCATTTCAGTTTAGCCTCATCTCACATATATGGCACATTCAGGATCATGAAGTCAGGATTTTGGCCTTAAAGTCTGGCTTTGGAAGCAGCTTCTAAAATCATAATGCAGATAAAAATGACATTGAAGCCTCACAAACAACAGTCCACTGATTATTATATGAGCTGAGAAGAGCAAGACACACACTCTTATTTCCTGACATTCACATCTTCTCGCTCTGTTTTCCACGCTCCATCCTGCTCAGTGGTTCAAACAAGCATCCGAACATCCATTCTGCTGCTAAATGAATTCGCACACGCCATATTTTCTCTGTAATTATCGATTTCTAAGTGGCCTTGCAAGCATCATCAGTCAGAGCCTCCTTCAAGTACAGCAATTATTATATTACTGTAACCATGGTGATTTATTTGCTGTGTGATTTGCAGTGGAAATGTATTTATGGATGAGAGTGGGCGGAGGATCGGCGAGTGTGTGCTTGTGTGAGTGTGTTTGTGCACGAGAAGTGTGCTGGGGGCTGGATCAATTAAATTCTCCACTAGCACACACACACACACACACACACACACACACACACACACACACACACACATGCCTTGACCTCTGAGCTGTAGGCACAGCTCAGACTATAATTCAAATAAGACATTAAAAGAACAACGATATTAGAAAATATTGCTATTTTCAGGAATTTTATTGGGGCAAAACACTTTTTTTTATTTAGATATAGACAAATATTATATAGGCAAATATTTAAAATATCCTGACTTAATTACTCTGCTAAACTGTCTGTTTTTATTATGTTAACTGATTTGTATCAGCAGCACAAAAGCTGTTATCGACTGAAATTCTTGAACTCTAATAATGGATAGATTGCCCCACCTAGTGGTCATGGCTGGCACCTTCCTTAAGTTTAGACCCCTACTTGTATTGATCTTGTACCAAGTGCCTGTTCCCGTGGCGCCATGATTCTGTGCTGTCTTTCAGTCCAGCCTTTCCCAGCCACTGGTAGAATTCCTTGATTTCTGCCACTTCTCTCATCTGTCAGTGGTACATGCCGTGCAGGGGCTTGTCCTTCCATGATGGTTTGTCTTACTCTTCTTCATTATTGGGTTTCTGCTGCCTGAGGTATTCACTTAGCAGCTCATCTTTGGGGGTTATCATCCTGATGTATTCTTGGATCTTGGTTGTTTCACCCTCGACAGATGCCTCTGATGCTCATCAGTCCTTGGCCCCAGTCTCAGGGTGCTGGACCTGGGATGAAACCCTCAATGCATTGTGAGAGGCTTCCTTGTCTTTATATCAGTGGCCTCTATCTCCTCCTTTGGCCAGCTTATTACACCAGCAGGGTATCTGATGATTGCCGACGATATATACGTGGCGTCATCGTCTCAAAGTCAGTTGCTGTGTCTCAGTTCAGGGGCTGCAGCCTTTGAAGGACACGGCCTTCGTAGTCGATGTCGGCCACGTCCTGTAAAGACCGGACGAGGCAAACCAAATGGTCTCTGAAATGCTTGACAAAAGAAGGAGTAAGGTGGTAAGTTCGTTACCTGTAAATCATCGACCCAGAGATTGTATTACACGTACATGTATGCTGTGTATATTCTTTTAGATTTTTTGGATACTTGGATATTTTTTTGATGGACCGTTTCAGGTAAACTTATTAAAGTAAGATTGTTTAAGCTGTGTGCTTTTACCTAATAGTAATGTTAACAACAGTTAACTGTTAATTGTCACCGGCGCGCAATGCATCTTGGGATAGGCCGGGCCATGAAGGATTCTGGGAAAGGAGACTACATTTCTCAGCTGCATTTAAAGGAGCCTTTCAAAATGGGACAGCCTTGGTCGCACCAATGTGATGCAATCGGTCTTCAAACGCAGCCTTCAAAGGCTGCAGCCCCTGAATTGAGACATAGCTAATGGGTTTTTAAAAAGGTTTCTGCTAAGATGCCTGACATAAGATATTTTAGATATTTTCAAGTTTTGTTCTATGACATAAAATAGGTCAGTAAATACTCCCGTCATGAATTTTGAAACTTAATGTGTCTTAAATGTGTCTTACTTCTGGCTATTGCATTTGCATTGTGGTGCTCATTTGTAAATATTGTTTTGCTGTAGAAATATGTAAGTATTATAAACTTTAATTTGCCACAGATGATGGCTATGTTAACTCCTGGGTTAAAAAAAACACAAAAAAACACAAAAAAAACACTCCTTGAGAAACTCTTTCTCAGCTGTTAACTAAACTTCATGTTTAAATTGGTATAGTGCCCCTTTAAGAAGCTGTCCTACACTCTTGACCTTAGCTTTCAAGCCTCTGTCTGCTATTTTAATAAACGTGGGCTTTCGGGCCCCCTGGTTGTCTGGGGCCCTAAAGGCCCAGTCTTTGAAATAAACCTGCCATAAAAAGGATCACATAAAAGCACAGAAAAGAAAAGCACACACATTTAACAAGCAGAGCCCTCCCTAACCCTCACACCTTATCCGTTTCATCATGTGTCCTACCCTAAAGTGCCACAGGGGTGCAGCATAGCAAAGGGAATAGCCTCCATATCACACAGTCACCTCCCTCGCTGATACATTCTTGACTCAATGACTACTTGACTATTAAATTTGATAAAGGCAATGAAAACAATAAAAAGTGTAGTACCAAGAAAGAAAAAAATTCTCTCCAAAAGAAAATGTTAGCATTATATGTTTCAGCAAACCATGAATATGCTACATTTGTACATGTCGTATGTATCATATCAGCGTTTCTAAAGTGACATAATTGCCTAAACAATGTCAACATCTTTCGGGTGACTGGGTTGTTTAATCATGCTAGGAGGACAAAAGACGCTGGAAAAAGATGCGTGGTTTTTTGTGAATTTTGCAAAAATGAAGATGTAGAAAACCTCTAAGAAGAAACAAAGTAAAAACATAGATAATTGTATTCTGTTTTGAACTACTATTTAGCATGGATGAATCTTGACTTGAGCTCCTAGTGTGTAGAGCTCATGGATAGGCTTAGAGGGCACATGCCTAGGGGCCCAAAGTGTCAGGGCCCCCCACTCCCCCACTGTATTTAAACTGCCAAATGTCACTCAAATTTACATAAACCAACCAGTAAAGGCCCTTGCACACTGAGCCTGTTTTTTTCCTGCCTGTCTAAAAGTAAATACAACCTCATGTTGCGTCAACCAAGCCCGAAACTTTTATCCGTCATTAAAATTTTCCAAACAGGTTTTTCACATCTGTCAGAAACCTTCAGAGAGCTGTTGACTGAGAATCAGTGAAGAGATTGTGGCGATGGGACACAGCCGTGACAAGACAGAGGAACAGGATGCACAGAATCATTTCTAGACTCAGTCAGCTCACTTTCATCAGGTCAGTTAATAATATTCAGGTGATGATGATGATGATGAGGAGGAGGAGGATGTGGACTACACACAGAATGTGGAGGACAGCTCCGCCCCTTCATGCCAAATGCAAGACAGGGAGAAAGTGGTGACAGTCAGACAGGTAACTCCAGTGGGGACCTGCAAAGTAGGAAATGTGACTTTTCATTTTGTCACATATTGCGAATTTTCGCAACAAATACGACAATAAAACTTATTGGACAAGTTTCTGCACATAAATGACGGTTAAAAGACTACACACGAAATCCACTATGTGCAAGTTAAAAAAAAAAAAAAAGGTCCTCACATCCTTTAAAGAAACCCTCTCTGTGTTTGATTGAGCATGCCTGATGAGCCATGCAAATGTTTTATTGACCTCTATTTGCTGCAGGTGGCAATGTTGCTCTGTGAGAGCTGAACAACCTTCAGCACTGTACTGCCTCCCTTCTGTGAGCTTTTCGGGTTTCTTTTGTTCTTTTTGATGAATGGAAAAACCTGTTGAATAGAGACTTTTCTGAGCCATCAAAGGCTAACAGTAATTATTCTTGACAAATTGGTCTTGCCCTGTGTAGACTAGAAATCATGCAGTCGTTATTTAACACAGAACATTAGGAATTTGGCATGATGGGCTGTGTAAGTGTCTTATTTTGCATCCAGAATCTTGTTTATATGAGAAACAAACTCAACTGAAGGGCTTGAAACTAGGCCACTGATAGAACTAGTGTCCTCTGTTGACAGCAGCTACAGGTGTCAAAACAGACACACGGCTGTGATATAGGAAGGTATGGTGTCGAGACGAGTAATGGCAAATATATCTCACTAACAGGTTTAAAGGCTGACAACTTGGAAAATCCTGTTTTCATTCCCTCTAACCTGGAAATTTCTGCAGCGCCGCGGCTTTATCGACTGCTGAAAGATATAGGCCCAGCAGCGGCGTGAGATAAGCAGGAAAGGGGGATCATGTATGGATGGTGTGGCGGGACACATACGTCTCACGCACATGGAGGGAAACGACTCTCAGGGGATTGAAAACCAGGAGGATGGATTGGAGAGAAAAACAGGATTCTGTCTCTGTATGAGGCAAAAGCAAACCAAAATAGAGGTGCTGACAGCTTCCTCCATCCAGACCCGGTGGGAGCGCTTATCCAGTTTTGCGTTGTGAGATAAGAGGGGGATTTATTTATTCAGGTTGATAGCTCTGGCGCACTTTGAATGATAAAGGAGCGTGTTTGTGTGCTGTGTGTTCATCCCCTTTCAGTGTGCCAGTCAGGATTAAAGGTCGTGGTCTATAGGACAAATATGTGTATATTAGAATCCATAAATGAGAGGTGTGAGTTTCTTCATTTTCTCATCCCTTTGTATGAGGCCTTGTTCCTCTTTCTTGTGCCTGAGAGCTGGGATCAAACATCGTTCACATCAGCACCTTCCCATTAAAGCGCATGAAAAACACCACAAGAAAATAAGTCCACATCAAACACGAAGGCCAGAATATTTTCATCCATTGTGTACCAAAAAAACCCACATCTAAAGCGGGAATAAACGGAAGGGGGGCCTTTTGTTGTGGTTATCCTCCTGGTGGTTGAAAGGAAGGTGTTGGGTTCACTATGGGATGGATCTTATGTTATTTCAGTCAGAAAAGACATCTGTTCTGCAGTAAGTCACATCCGTGTTAACTTCCCTGGTGATTTATTTATCTCGTATACGGTGGGTGAGGATCTGTGCCGTGCTGTTGGCACAGCTGATGAGGAGCCATGAGAACACAGGCCTCTGAGAAATACTTTATTTTCATTTTGGGAGCTGTTGCGTTTGGCTCATGTGGCGCATGTGGTTAAGAGGAATTTTGGAACAACTTAAGTTGGGAAAAAGGAGCTGCAGCTTTAAGAAAAGGTTTCAGTGCATTAATCCTTCCTGAGCTCTTTCTACTTTGCAATCTTTAGCTCTGGAAGGTCATCCAGAGGTAAAACATTGACATCCTAAGATCTGCAAGCAGGCTGCAGTGTTGGGATGAATCATATTCTGTGCACTAAGGCCAAAGTCTATAACACTTCTTATTGAAACAAATCGATGGATTACAGGCTGCTTTTAGGAAAAGTGCTCCGATTTGTTGTCCTTTTTAACACATTAACACCAAGGAATGCATTCTACTACTTACTGCTACATTTAGAAATATGCTTAGTACCTTGCACGTCTCATTTTACACCTACACAAAAGGCTGGATGATATGGCTTAAATCAGTAGCACAAGATTAAAGGAAACCTCCACCAATTTTACCCATAAAGGTCACGCAGCTTGACAGTTGCACTTTTCCCAGTTTTTTTTTTTTGAGGGCCCCCAACATTTTCTTGGTTTTTCTCTCCTGACAATACGCCCCTGAAAATGTCATCTGTGGCTTGGGAGTAACATTGACAAAATTGAGAAAGTATCTATAAGAATAACCCTGATGATGTCATTAAGTTGAATTAACCCTGATGATGTCATCTTTGAAACTACATATTCATAATAGTAAGCTTGAGTTACAAACTGTAGGAGTGGGGAGTGTCTAAATAAAAGACACCACTGGCTGTCATATGTTACAAGAAGTTTTGGAAAAAGCTGGCAAGTGGACCTTCAGTTATGATTTAACTTTAACTCTTTACATGACGTACCAACCATTTAAACCATTTATATACATCTGTTCACCATCACAGTTTAGCTCATAGCACATCATGGACATATGTGTGCTCTACGTTCAGAATTATTCTCATTCAAATTTCAGGGATTTCATAATTTTAGTTTTAAGTATTTTCATTTGAAGTTTGCGTACCACCAGTGGTATACATACCATAGTTTGGGAACCAGTTTGTTAGACTACTATGGACTGAATCTTAATGTTTGTTTACAATAACTTCCAAGTAGAAAATCTGAAACATTGCTTCAGTTGATTAATTTTTAGCCACCTAACAAAGCTCATCCAAAAAAAATTGATGTCGCTTTGAGTGTACGCTACATTTACAACATTTTCACTGCTTTACCTTGCTGTCAGACAGCCCTTTCTGACAGGAAACTGAAGCTGTTATCTCAAAAGCAGGATCCACTGACAAAAACAGTCATTTTACTTTGCAGAACACTAGAGTTGCAGGTATTCATCTTTTTAGGTGGCTAAAATATGATTTGCTGTGGCCCCCATCCACAGCAGTAGGCTACATTGCTTAGCTTCTATGCTAGTAGATTTGGTTAATCAAAGACACGGCAACTTATCTCTGCAATTCAAATGAATTACTAGTTTTCTACCCGCAAGTGATCTTTTTGAATTCGTGCAATATCGTAGTTATTTGGCCTTTTTTTAAGACTAAACTTTAATTTTCATGCTTTTAGTTGCATTGTGGGAAATGTAGGCTGGAGAAGGATCCAAACTGGAAGCTTTGAGTCAGAATATTTCTGCCTTAGCTGCACAGATTTTAACGAATCCTTTTTTAATCCGTCTCTTGTCAGCCACACAATTTTACGGAAGTGCAACACCAAATCTCTGAGTGTCCCTTTAATGAGGGTTTTTTTTTTTTTCTTCAGTATGGATGTCACAATATTGCAGATACATATACAGGACTTACTTGTTAAAAAATCCAAATTCAAGTAAAGAATAATTTTAACTTAAGGTCTATCTATTTCTGGGGTAAATTTCATCTGCTCAGCACAGACTGATGTAGTCTGTAGATGTATTCCCAGCACGCATTTATTCAGTTTCTTTAAAGTCACATACAACTTTTTGTTAGACAGTAAAACTGAACTATTAAAAGGAGGCTGGGAACAGAACAAAGGTCTGTCTGTCAGCTCCATAGGTGGCCACATGAGACCCTTAGAACATGGATGAAAAACAAGTCGCACAATAGCATCAAGTGGAAAACAGTGGAGATCAGAGAGAGCGTGGCAGCCCCTATAAGGGATGTTTAGGGATGCTGCGTAGAAGGGGGGCGAAGGTGTGGCTCTGCAGGTCAAGCCACCCCCTTTCCTTTCTCCTCCTCTGGGAGGGACCCCAGTGTCTGTTACAACAGGAAGAGACTGAAGGTCAAAGCACAGACATATTGTCTTCCTGCCTGTGTGACAGATGCCAGTCTATCTGTCTTTACTATCTCTGTCTGAAACATACACTTTTACACACCTCAATGTAAAGGGTAAAGAGAGAAAGCGACTGCTTGTTAATTTAGATATTTTAATATGCGCAATATGCATACAAATGCATATTGCATTCCTACTGGAAAATGTCCAGTGGAGAAGCATTTGGATAAGAAGCTTTTATTGCTGATTTATCATGTTAAAATGCTGCCACACTCTGTTACAGTAGCTGCTATGACAGTGGAGAGAGAGTGGATGCATAAGACCCGGAAAGGCTGACCAAACAGAGCAGACTGGTCTTTTCAGGAGGGAGGCTTAAAGAGACAGGTGCAGGCAGACAGTGTGAGATAGAGAATATGTTATTTTTAAACATTTACGCATCTAAAAATGTTCCAGTAGAATCACAAAATAAAAGTATGAACCTGTAACTTAGCATAAGAGGCCCCCTTTAAATATGATAAAACAGCACAGATGGACAGATGACAGACCAGCAGACAGGCAGGAACTTATTTGATTGAAAGCCAGCGGGGGTTGGTGGCACACACTCAGACAAGCAGACAGATCTACGGCCCTACAGTCCCCACCAGTCCTCAGTCTATTATCTCGCCCCCATAAAGCCCTCAGCAGTACAACTTCATAGGCATTTCCTCCCCGTGAAAGACACACGTGGCCTCTTTGATAAGATAAACTGCAGAAAATAAAGACACGGCAAAGCGAAGCCTCTTTTAGCTTCTCCAGCCAAACAATTCAAACGTCTATTTTAGTAGATAAGGTCGTGCAGACAGACTGCCCCACCCCTGAAACCTCAGGGACACACACTCGTCCCTTTGTGCCCCGATAAAGGAGAGCAGTGGATGCATGTAATCAGCATATTATTGATAGTCTTAATGAGAAAGGCTCTGAGTCACTGAAGCCATTAGCCGGGATAAAAGAGGCTTAATTGTTTTGTGTGTGCGTGCGAGTGCATGTGTGTGTGTGTTTTTCATGTGCCTGGGCTAAGACCAAGCTAATTAAATCCATTTCCTTCGTTAGCAACTTTTTTTCTCTCTTAATTAAGAGGGTTAATTATGGGCCTGGACAGAGGTCGCGTGCGTGTTTGTGTGTGCGTGCATTCTCTAGACCAGACCCAGATGTAATATTGCAGTCTGTATCAGAGGCGTATAATAACACAATGAGCACTCTCGGCTTAAATTAAACAGCCTTTGATATTTATTTAAATTCAAACAAGGAGTGAATAATTTAAGTCAGATAGTATCTAGTAAATGATAGAGCTGTCTGCCTTGAATTTCAAAGGCTCCGAGTAATAACACAGCACCATCTCCCTGATAATGGTCACCTATGTCTGTCTTTGCTGAAAAAAAGACCACACAGATCTACTCTCCAGCTGAAAAATGCAGTTTTCTGGTTTTGAAGAGGAATCCACATGTTGTGGCTCCTCGTCAAAATCATCAACCAACAAGTCTGGTGTTAATACCAAGTTCTGTCATCACCGCCGGTGTGCGGTACGAGTGGACGTCTGCAGCATACCAATGGTGTGGAACAATATTCCCCAGCACGCTCCATCTACAGCAATAATATCGTTATGGCTGCCAGACATGAGAGGACTCTCCCTGCCTGCCACTGGACACACACCATTACTTTTGATGGCCTATGTGTGTGTGCATGAGAGTAAAAGAGCATGTGTGCTCTGTGCTTGTGCCCTCAGGGTCACGCATCCTGTCGGGGTAAAATGGCTGATTCAGGACTCTCTGCCATTTTGCCTGTCAGCTTGGGTCCCTGCCGCCATAACCGTTAGACATCTGTGGGCGGGCGACCATCTCCGGTATGATGATGGTGATGATGATGGTGATGATGACGATTCTCTGCGGCCATAACAAGACATTAACACCTTTTACACTCTGTTGACTCCTCTGAAAGCTGCGGGGAAGCTTGATATGTACAAAAAAAAACTTGTCTGAACAGCTGGCATCCCAACATTGGAATGTAATGGAGAAAAGCAGCTCACCCTCCTAGCTGAAACATTTAAATGTGTGACATCTACCAAAATTAAGTTGTGCAAATGTTTTTGGTGCACATCAAACAAGCAGGAGTGTAGCTCAGGTTTTTTGGGCCACAGATGAGACAGTGTCCATTAGCAACTCACTCGCCAGAGTGCGTGTCTGCAAACAATGAATACAATACATCTGCACATTATTGGATACAGTGGATAAATAAAAAGTGTATGTTTTTACAACACTGTGGTTAACAGTGGTGAGGTTTAGGCACAAAAACCACTTGGTTGTGGCTAGGACAAGCTCATGTTTTGGCTTAAAATACCCAATTTTGGGGGCAAAATCCCTGCTAGAAAAACTAAAACACCTGCATTTGGAGGCTAAAAGCTGCCTCACATGTCCATCTTTTATCTGCCAATATGTAAATGTTGTCTTTATAGCTTGTTCTACTGCCCTCAGGTGGCCAAATGATCAATCAATAGTTTTAAACTATCAAATGTGTTCACCAGTAAGTGTTGAGAAAGTCATGCAGGACCAAAGCATTTGCACAGCACGCAATGGCCATTCATCTCTTGCTCTCATCTCTTTGTTGTTCTCCATTCTGTCTGCTCCATCTGAAAATCACAATAAAACCCTGTCCCCACATCCTGAATGACTCTTTTTAGGGAGAGGCTTGTGGGTGTGTGTCTATCACTGTGCCTCTGAGTGTGCATGCTTCTCGCTGGTGCGTCGTTAGGTATGGCTTTTTATTAGCCTCTGGTGTGTTGGAGATGGGGAGGGGGGGGTCAGCATCGCTCCAGCAGTAAACTAGCGCGGCCGTCAGCCCTGCACACGGGAACAAACACCCCATTAAACCAAGGCCTTCACATATTACTGTAATAAAAGCCCCTGCTCTCGCCTTTATGGGCTTTTTAATTATGTCTATTCGTCTTCCTGGGCTTGTGAGCAACAGTTCATGATGAGCCCCATTTCACGAATACTCTGCCACTGGCAGAAAGCTGGAGGGGGTGAATTAAAGGGAAAAGCCGAAAATGGCCCGAAGCTAAAATATGACTATTGTTACCAGGATGGTGTTTTATGTTTTACCGCGCAGCGCGGAGCCAATGGTGCTCTGCTTTTCATTTCTTTCTTTTTTTTTTTAAGGGTTTTCTTTGTTTTAGATGTGGATTAGTATAAAGATGGAAAAATCTCACGCAGCTAAAGTGAATTACATGGCAGCTCTGTAGAAATGGTGTGTATTAAATTAGCTCCCTGAGATCAGGGCTGGACTAGCTGCAGGCTCCCGAAAAATTAACCATACAAATCATCCCAGCATGAATTAAGCATAGCACTTTAGTCTTTCATAGCGTGTACACTAGCTTTTCTTGTCTTGCTGTACAGTATATTCACACTAATACAAAGGTCGCTCTCCGGCCACCCCTGCCTGCCCCCCCACCATTTAAACATCCCCGACACGCCCCTGTAGGTTATGAAACCGTTAACCACATTCAGCAAAGTTTTCATTTATTGCATTGTGCCTCAAAAACAGTGTTAAACCCCTCCTGGTATTAAGCCTGCTGATTGATAGAGCAATATACAGTGCTTCTTTGTGTACACAGCATACATTTTACAGCCTGGTCATTTTCTGCAAGGCTGGACACTACAGCTTAACCCCTTTTAACCCAGGCAAGCACATAACACTTACCCTGGAGTATATTGAGCAACATACTGTACAGATGCAACCAAACATCTCATTTTAGCTCTAAAAACAATTCTCAAAAAGAACAAAATGACTTCAAAATGGTTGATTTTTGCTGGAATTCTTCAAGAATAAAAAATGAAGCTTGGTTCTAAATGTTTATTGTCTTATATCAGGTACAAACAAAGTGTCCTTTGGGTTTCTGTCTTCTGCTGTATATGAAAGCACCCATGAAAACTAGCAGCACCACAGCGACCCCTGCACCCACTCCACACAGCAGGGCTATTGATGAATAGGAGGCTGAGGAGGCATGGTGGAGAGCACAAGACAAACATCATCGGTTCTATTAGTTCCAGTATTTAGCTTTGGTGATTAAGAGAAGAGAGCAGGTGAGTTAAAGTGGATTTGAATGCATTTTATAGTTATATTGGCACAACAACACCGGGGTCGTTCTTACCTGCTTGAGTCACTTCACGCGTGTGGAGCTGAGAATCTAGCTCAGACAGCTCAGTCAGCTCCTGCTGCAGGATGCTCTCCTCCAGCAGGATGGGGCCCAGAGCCGCCGTCCCCTCCCACTGCAGCTCTGGAGGAAAGTCCAACATTAACAGAATGGAGGAAAAAAACTATATAGGGCATTAAGCCAGGTGATTCAGCCATTCATGACATGACTGATTGGATGGACAATTAAAAAGGGATCAGCTCAAAATCAATCCTCCGAAAGATGCGTAAACAGCATGTGTGCCAAATGAAGGCAAGTTAGCTTGTCTAAATATGGGTGCAACCTCTCTTGTCTGCTCATCTGTGGCTGATTGTATTTTACTCCTTGTTGCTAGCAATCATTTGGGATTCCTAATAGGATTGGGTTAGGCCTGCTACTTTGGAACCGTTCACATGGACATTTTGTGATGTATTTTGTACCAAAAAATAGCAGCAGTTAGATGGTATCAACATTTCTCCCCTGGGTCAGTATCCAGTGTTCAGGATTCATCCCCGTGTGTAATGTAGTGTTGCTTCTGTAAACTGTACCAGCATCTGCTCCGAGGCTTCTTTTCTGTCTCTGCTCACTGCAGCTGGTCTCACAGCAGTCACACACCTTATTGTCTCCACCTGATGCCACCCATCTGTCCAAAGCCAACAATAAAGTCAGTTGCAGAGGCTGAATAAATCTTATAGTCACGGTAATGCAGGAAAAAACCTCAAAGAAAGTAAACTGAATTAAAGAAATAAACAGTCACCTGTTGGCTTCAGTCAAGAATGAACATGCTTTGTGTTGGGAGTCGACGGGAACAGAGACTTTTGTTGCTCTCAGGCGACATGTGATGTAGATCTATGAGGACATTAAGGACACAGCATGTACCGTATTAAACATATATGCTATAATATTGCACAGACTGCATCTCCACTACTTACAGGGTTCCTACTCATTTTCCATTTTTAAATTCCAGTCTTTTCCAGACTCAGATTTACAAACGTCTGTAGATATAGAGTCCACAGCTCCAGTGTGTAGGCTTTAAGCAGGATTTATAGTTGTGCGGCAGACCCTACGCTGTCGCCTACACCGTTGTGAGCATTTATACTTGTGTGTTTCTGTGAAGTGCCGTAAAGTTTATTTTAATTCGAGACACACCCAAAACACACATTAAATATGGCTTAATATAGACAGTTTCAAACAGAAGTACACAAATTAGCTTGGCACTTGTCTTTATCTGGACACATTTTCCCCACAAATACAACATGCTAATGTTTTTAGCACAAGCCTATGGCATTTTACATTGTATAAATTAGCCTAGCGGCTGGTGATCTTTTCCTCTTCTCATATAAAACCAGGGACAACAGCAACATTTAAGAAAGGTAACAGTACATAATTTGGCTCCATTACAATTTAAAAGGTTCACCGACAAAACAACTTGTAGCCTTGTTTATTCTGTGTAGAAACAATGAACACAGCCATAAAGGTAGCTTCATATTTAGTGATTTGGTTGCAAATGTCCAAATTTAGTTCAGTTATAAGGCACCTTGGTAACAAATATTTTTTCCATACTTATCCAAACCTACAAATTACTAAAATCACATTCCATACATCTCCATACTGCGTAGGAACCCTTTAATTTAATCTTTCCCAATGCAGAAATAAGTATAAGTTTTGCAACTGCAGCTGAAAATAGTGTATGGCTTTCCATTCACCCTGCTCTTTAAGTCTGATGTATACTTATGTAACCATTACATATGGAGGTTGTTTTTTTTTGTTTGTTTGCTTTGCATCAAACCTTCAATAAAGAAAGGGGCTCTTAAAAACTGATTTTAAAGCAGTCTGTCACATTTGGGAGTAGAATTTCCTATTTGGCAAAACGATCAAAGTCAATTTAGAGTAAAGATGCATCCAAAACTCTGATTGTGCGGATGCAGAAAACAGTTGTCTCAGTCGATGCTGGCTCAGTTTGATGTTACCTGAGAGGGCTCCCATTTCCTCAGTTGGAAAGTATTTGAACTGAGGCCATTATGGCCTTCAAACAACACTTACTAATGTGTACATTATGTGCCAACTTAGCACGTAAGAGGCGAACAGAACAGCTGAAAAAAATGTTAAAGTAACACTTTGGCTAGTCACATCAAGACACACTTCTCTAGTGTGAGGCTTGAATGCAAAATATAGGGGAGGAAAAAGTGACGGGAAAGTCAAACGTTTGACCATATGATTCAAGATCAGTAGTTCTGAATTGTATAAACACTTCTTGTACTTACTGAATTCCTGTGATCATGGTGGAACCTGAAGGCTTTCAGCTGGAAATGAAGTTTATCCTCTTGGCTCCTCTGCATGAAGTAAGACTTGGCTCCTGTCAGCTTAGCATCACTTAAACACCTTATATGGGAAAATGCAGGCACAGGATTCGTATTCATAAACACACAGCGACCATAAATGCTCTTTATAGGTACAGTGTGATATGCAACCGAGCCTAAATCTTGACTGTTATGACTAGCTGACTGTTTTAATGTTGATATTTGGTGTCACCCAGCTTCTCACCCATGGTTGTTGATGAAGGGGTATCTGGGTTGAGAACTGGGGTCGAGGCTCCCAGTGGCCACACAGCTGTCCACATAGACCCTCAGTGGAACATGGTGACCCTGGAGGACTGCTGCTTCAATGTGCATCACGTCACTCAGGAAGTAAACACTGGAGGTCCTCTGCGACTGCCAGTCCTCTAATCAAATACAGAAGAGGAGAAATATAAGTGGAAAAGTAATGCTGGGGCCATCAATCTGATTAGATCAAAGTCAAATGATGCCCGTGGGGGAGAGTGGGGCAGTGCAGCAGCAGTCAATAGGATATAGGTACTGTAACAATAAGAGAAAAGTACTTTAAAGATGCAATAAACAAATTACAGATGTAGCATCATTAACCTGGAGGAAACACAGATGAGCGCCTGTGCCTGCAGAAACTAGTTTAAAAGTTCTGTGACTTCATACACTCCATGCAAATTTTACTTTAAGTAAATCACAGGAGATGCTCGGCTCCTCTTTTAAAACCAACACCAATTTGGTGCAGTCGCTTTCTGCAGTGCTGGAATTAATTAGAAAGCATAATCAGCTGTTTATTGATCACTTTATTGTGCGAGTGACCCCGTTAGGTCAGCCGCAGCCTACGAGGCATGTAATTTCAGCTCATCGCCATGCATCAAAAGTTCCACTCGTGTTTATCAAGTCGCTGCTTAGCATCTTTAACAGTCGCGGCAACGTCTGCGAGGCCTTGAGTGATTGCAATTACACCCGTCGCTGGGGAAATTAGCCAAACCGCCTGGCGCAAATCAAAGTTTTAACTTGCAGAACATCAGCTCTAAGTTTGTTGTGTTTTTTTTTTTTTCCCTTTTGTAGTGTGTTCCCCACCTGTCATGAGACGCAGGGAGAAGTGCAGCTGCTGTTCTGCTAAGATGTTGGAGGCAAACGGCTTCCAGGTAGGCCTCACAGCACTGCTGCTCACATAATGCCTCCTGTGAGGACAATTACAGGAAGGACAGGCATCTCTCTTGAGACGCTCATTCATCGAGGAAGAAGAATGTGTGCCTCACTCACAAGACAGACAGGAGTGAAGGGAGGAGGTAAATAACACAGGTAGGTAAATATGAACATTCAAACCTTTTAAAGGGACAGTTCACCCCAAAATCAAAAATATTTTTCTCTTACCTGCAGTGCTATTCATCAGTCTAGACAGTTTTGGGGTGAGTTGCTGAGTGTTGGAGATATCAGCTGTTAGATAGCAGTACTCACTTTTTTTTGTGTATTTCTGAGCCAATAATCTACTTTTTAAGTCACCACATTTGACATTTATATCTTCATTACAACTACTCCACTAAAGAAGAACACCTCTGCTGCAGATGCCAAATTGCCAGCTGCCTGGAAGAAAAAACAAGTGCAACCTGTCTTCTGACGATGGGGCAAAACCTTGAACAGGAAGCAGCTTCCACCAACAATCCCTGACCACATCTGGCCTCATTTTTATACCAAAATCTACAGCAGTTGCATGCAGTGCTTTCCGCGGCCCCTCCAAAAAATGAGAGATCTGCACTTTAAAAACTCTTCCTCTAACCTCTGCAGTGACATTGAAATAGGTTTGACATGCTGTGTGTGAACTGTAGTTAGTTAGCTAGTTAACATTAGCTGTTATTTTTCATATGCAATGTTAATATTCAATGTTATTATAAGAAAGAGAGGAGGAGGAGAGAGAAAGGGATGGAAAGAGAATGGAGGATACACTGTAAAATATCTGACTGCACATCTACAGTACATTGCTGGCTACTGGTTGCATCACCTTCACAAAAAAATACTGTTCATTTTTACAGTAAATTATTGTGAAATGAGAGCTGTACACTGATCTTACTGTAGTTATGTCTGCATATTACTGTGATTTAGCATTATGCTCCTGTAAAATGACTATATTTAACTGTAAACTCACAGTTAAAGCCCTTTACATTACTGTAATGTCACAGCATGTTCCTGTAAAATTACTGTATCTCACTGTAATCTCAGTTAAACTCCATATGTTACAGTGATTTAGCAGTTTACTTCTGTAAAACTACTATATTTACCTGCATGCATTTTACAATAAAATTCAAAATAAGTAAAGTAAACGCTTGTGAGGTGATAATTTTGTAATTTATTGTGAAATATTACAGTTACATATTGTAACTTCCTGGAAACCACACAGTGGTTACATACAATAACCATTCAATTTGTTTTATTAGCCAATCTGATTTACTTAATAATTACAAAGATTTATCAATGGCCCCCTTTACACCTTGCATCAACATGCGTTTTTTGCAATCAGATAGCAATCGGATAGCGTATGACCACATACATCTATACCTAGTGGCACACTACAACGTCATATCATGTGCACCACAACAACAACAACAACAAGATGTTAGCCACCCATGAAGTTGCGTTCTTGTGTGGACATTTTTGTCAGACCAAATGGAGAGCAGACACTTCGTCTCACCATGGCTCCATCCTCGGCGTCTCTTTACCATGGTGAAGATAGTTTGATGTTGGATATTCAACAGATATTTGCATATTCCTTTTGGGTTCAACACTGATTTCCACCTCCATGTCATAGGCAGAAAACAATGCGCAACACAGGTTAGGGCTGTTGTGTGCAAAATGAAAATGTGAACATCAGTGAATATCCAACGTCAAACTATCTTCACCACGGTGTTTTCTTTTTCTCTGCAGTCACTACCCAGTGAGTGTTGTTGTTGTTATCTTCTTCCTCCTTCATCCTGTGTCCAGCTGGCACACTTACTTGTTTTCATCCACGGAGTTGTTGCATGTGGATTGGAGACGCATTTGCATTTACACTTGTGTTAGATGGGGTCACAATGCGTCCCTGACCACCTTCAGAAGTGGTTTGGCTGATCGGATAACAATGCGTCCTCAGTACGTTTCGAGTGTATTTACACCTGTACTTTCATGTGGTCACGAGCAATCCGATTGCGATCCGATTGCAAAAAATGCATGTTAATGCAAGGTGTAAAGGGGGCCAATTAGTGTTTTATTTCCATTATCTTGCAAAAATAAAAAAAAGGAAAAGTAACTTTTATTTTGAGTAGTATATTAACCAGGTACTCAACTTTTTCTTGAGTAGGTTTTTCCAACTGGTAATTTTCCCTTTTACCTGAGTCTTTTTTTTTTTTTTTTTAAATGGGAGCAATTGTACTTTCACATGAATATAGATTTCCGGTAATCTGTCCACCACTGATCCGCTGCTAGCTCACCTAGCACCACTGAGCTAGCTTACGTTACAGCTCAGCCGAGGAGGACACCAGTAATGTTTACGTCTTGTGCTGTCATGAGCACGAGCCTGTTGCCCATGATCAATGCACTTTTCCTTTTGGGCCATGATGAGTGGAAAGAAAAAAGTTTCTCAGCCAAACAATGTAGACTGATAAACAGCACTACAGGCATCAGAAAAAAAAGAACTGTGCCTTTAAAGAACATTTCACACCACACAGAATGCAATTTAAAACCTGTTTACTAGCCAAAGTATGAAGAAATACCAATAGACATGATAAGGCCTAACATTTGTAGATAAAAGTATCTAAAAACATGAGTTGATAGAATTACTTTTTGATCCCTCTTAAGGCCTTTTTTCTGAGGAAACTAGATTCCATGTTTTTGAGACTTTGAGACCTGCAGGTAGCTACAACTGGACTAAGGGGTGGGGATGCCAAATACTGAAGTTTTACCTTCGATAGTGGCATTCAATTACCACCTCAGCAGGGTTGGTCTTCAAAATGACGGTGTTGCCAATGGGTGTTGGAGAGTACATCAGAGTAAAGGTGTA
Source organism: Cephalopholis sonnerati (assembly GCA_019142605.1). Lineage (NCBI taxonomy): Eukaryota > Metazoa > Chordata > Actinopteri > Perciformes > Serranidae > Cephalopholis > Cephalopholis sonnerati. Next base: position 18,501,273 of record JAGQAX010000024.1, read on the forward strand.
GATGAGGGCATCCTCAGTCATCTGAGGAAAAAAAACAGAAGCAGTGACTCCAAGAACACCAGAGTAGATGGACAGTAAATGAGGCAGAGAGCCACGCACCGTCATTGTGCTGCCACAGCCCTGCAACTCCGTCTGGAACCGCAGGATGCGGTGAGCGGCGTCAAGTGCGGCGCAGCCTCCTAAGGTCAGATCACTTGGACGGATCAACTGACCGTTTCCTAGGAACAAAGAGGAAAAAGGTGCAGCTTAGATTAGGACCATTACCTGAAGCCATTTCTTCTCCTGGTCCAGTCAATAACACTCACAGCAAGTGGAGGTTCAGCCACAGGACAAATAAAAAGGTTTCTTAATGCATCACTGAAAGTCAGCATCTGAGCACCGATCGGGCATGCAGAATGCTTCTTCTCAGAGTGAAGAAATAAAAGGAAGCATAATATTGATCGCCTAGTCCATAGTCTGTGCCATTTTGCAGTAATCAGCACTGAGTGTCCCATCTTCACCGTTCCATTCAATTTTCCAATTTGGGCCTCTAACCTGAACCCTTTCTTTTTCAGACATCAGAGCAGAAGGCATGTTAAATGGACCCGTGCTTCTGTGGACAAAACCCCCTCAGACAATTCAGTAACTAACCAGCAGCCATTACCTAGGAAGTTCTGTTTGACCTCGATGGTGACCCCTCCTTCGCCACAGCGTGCTGCCACACTGTCTGCTGCCACAGGCACCCGCTTGTCAAACACCAGCATCAGCACCTGGAATATCTTTCACATTTAATTACACTGAACCTTAAATGGTGCACAGGATCAAAAAGGCTGCGTAGAAGTCATACCTTTGATTCTGGCTTGACAGGTGGGTTCAGATCTGGGCCTCGAGCCGGCAATTTTATCAACTCTTGAGCTTGCGTAGTTACCTCTGGCTCCAGCTGCTCTGAGGTCAGCTTTTCGGCCTCTGACGTCCACAGGTTTTGAAAAGGCCGAGGTGGTTTCTGTTTCCTGACAGCTGGGTTCCTGAGCTGGTTGCTCTTGAGGCGGTAGGTGAAAGGAGAACGGACCTGATCGCTGTGCTCCGTGCGGTTTGACTGATGATCTGCTGTCTGTGGTGATCTTGGCAGCTGTAAGCTCTCTGTCACTTTCTCTAGAGGTGTTTGGTTCAGAGTCTCATTGGTGCTGAAGTTTGACCAGTTTTGCGTCGCAGCACAAAGATTTCCACCTAAAAGGAGAAGCACAAACCCTAACACAGCCAACTCCCTGAACCCCATTACAACTTATCACACAAAAACCAGGGTTTTTGGTGCCTGTTTCAGAGAGCACTGCTGCCTTTGTCTTTTGACCAAAACTCAGTTGTGGGAACTTGGCTCGGGCTCCACCTTCTCCTAATGACTTGATTGGATTCCAGCCTGGAGGACTCAATCTTTGAAGCTTTCCTTTCCTCTCTTCCTTCTCACTAAACAGACCTGCAGATTAGATGATAGCTGCTTGGCTGTGTATTCCAAACATTGAATTTACAGCTTGTTAAGTCAGCTTCAACCCTGTCCTTATGTCGGAGACTCATTTTATAAAGAAACACTTTAATTTAAATAATTGAAGAGCACAAGATGTTGAGCATTCTTCAGATGTTTTAAAGGCAAACACCTCCTGCTAAATCCCCACTTGTCATGATGGTAATGAACAAAGACTTTTATAAACAGAAACAAGCTTGACCCTAACAGTGAGCGGCTTTCACTGCCCCCACGAGACAAATCAATCAACGCTTTCAGGGAGTTGGAACCCTGGGTTTTTTTCACGCCACGTGGTCTTGAATGTCAAGGCTATACGGTCAGCAGTCTGCAGAGCTCAGCAGTCAATCATAAAACAGAGATTTATGATCATCCTCTCTGAGACTTCATAAATGTCACCACCACCAAATGCATGTGTGTGTTGCTGACATGTGACAGGAAGCAGGGGGGCGGGTCTTGAATCTGGGCCAACAGGCATGTCAATCACACATTGACATACCTGTTATGAATCTTGCCCCGGCAATACACATTTTAGACTGTGTTTAAACTCCTGAACTCTCTGTTTCTACCCATAACACTTCACTTAAGTTTCTTTAAATTAACAAAAAAAGTATATATGTGTGTTATATATATGTATATGAGCAGGGGGGAGAGGTTTTTTTAAATATATATAGTTACAAATTTGATGACTTCAGCATTGACATGACAAAAGTAAAAAAAATACTTGAGTTTCCCCCAAGACCAAGACTGAAAAGTATGAAAGTATGTATTTAAAAAGTGTGCCTCCAATCAATTCACTTCCTTTTATATCCTTAATCAAGTACCATTAATGCTTTTCATCCCCAGCAAGTCGACACTTAGGGTGTTTTCACACTTGCTCCTTTCATTTTCAGCCCTCTAAACAGACTCAGAGTGGTGACTCAGCACTTTTTTGTGTATATGTGAACACCCACACGTCGGCCTGTAACGCTTGCAAGAAGTACTTTGGTCCACAGAAGATACTACACATCTCCAGATGTGGGATGCAGAGTACATTAAATGGCAACAGTCTACAGTGCAAAATTCTGTCTCATCTAATTGTATTCTGTTCTCTAAAAAATTAATATGTCCACTGTTATTTTCAGGATAAAGCTGGTGTATTTTCCTTCTTGTCATCAACACCCATAAAACAGTGTTCCCAACCTCTGCTCTTAAGGGACCCTTTTCTATAACTGAGTAAACTAATGACCCCTAAGGGACATATTTTATGGATAATTTCTATTAAACAATGGATAACAATAGCAGTACAGAACAACTGATAAACTGTACAGCTAAGTGAAATGCATAACTGCAGGAAGTTTACATAAATGAGCAATTATGATGAATTTTAAGCAGATTATTTCCCATGAATGTTGCATCTGAGATGAGTTTTCCTTTTTTATTGTCAGTATTATGTTTCTTTTTTTTCAGACGAGCTGTTAAGCAGAAAATAAATGATCTGTAAAATATAGCTTGTATTTAGGTGTTCACTTTGTCTTGTCTCTGAAATAATATTCTTGAGTCTAAGGGGCTGTGCACATGCTGCATTTGCTCTCTCAAAATCATTGTTTTCAATGTAGACGCACGGCAGGCATGCTCAAACACCAGAGCAATGCTATCCTGGCGTCCTCATGCACATGTGGCATGTGTACGGCCTGTTAGAATATCAATGCTATTGAGTCTTCTTCACATAAATAAATAAAATGCTAAAATATAGGCCCACTGTTTATTTTCTAAAAAACTTTTCTGACACCCCCCAAAATCAAGAGAGCCTCTTGACCCCCTGTGAAGCTTTGGTGACCCCAAGTTGGGAACCGTTGGAGCACCCAAACCAAATCGTGTATGATCAGTCTAGCTAGCTAGATTGATGGATGGAAGGATAGATGATAGATTTTAGTAACTGATAAAAGAATAAAATAAAGCCACCAGTATGGAAATGCTACATGAAACCTTACCTTTCTTCCAGTTTCTCAGACTTTTTTCTCTTAGTTTCAATTGCATTAAAGTAATTTTAGACATATAAAAAGGGTCTAAAATCTCCATTTCTGATAATCCACAGCTGTATTTAATTTCCCCTCGGGAATAAATGAAGATGATTCTGATTTGTGGTGCTTTTTCCAGTAAGAACATATGGATAAAAACCATGATAAGATTTCATTAAAAGAAACTCCTTTTCTAAAGACTAATTTAGTCTAAATCACTTCCTCTTGATACAGACAAACTAATCTAGGCTGACCTACAGGAATACATTATAGCTCCTCCTCTCTGTCAGGATCTCCCTGCAGACTCCCCGACAGAGAGGCTGCTATTGTCAGGAACTGGCTTTTATCTTTTGCTGATCAGCGGCAAAACAAAGAGAGGAGGTGTGTGTGTGTGTGTGTGGTGTGTGTGTGTGTGTTAGTTCACTGGGCTAGAGTGAAATCAGTCCATCCCTGCCAGTCAGGCCCCCTCTGCTGCCGATCTCTAACTTGGTTAGCTGCCTCTAATTTGGCCCCCGGAGGGCCCTAATGTGGCCCCCTGTGGGGGTTTCTGAAAGGGGGCCTGGCAGCTTCTACCACCGCACGCTGCACATACACACACTGCTGCCACTCCCATCAGCTTCTGTTTCCAATAATCCTGGTGCGTTTCTCAGACAGGAAGATACAGGTAAATAGGCCAGTCCTCTGTTTAGACAATAAACACATATCCTCAAACACACACACACACATACACATCTACCAGATGGGAAATTGTCAACCAGGATGGCATGCCGACGACGCAGATGCTCAGTGACAGTAACACACACAAATGTACACACACACGTCCCTCGTCACGTTTTGCTGACAGCACAAAGTCACGGAAACAGCTCGATTTGGCCCGCGCTGCACTGCACCATACGGATAACGGTTATGGAGGCTCATTAAAAACATGTAGTGGGAGATGGATTAGTTATAGCCTGCTGTTGTGGTGGGCGAGCAGCGTTCGAGATCAGCGGATTTCTATGCGTTTTGTCAGCGTTCGCAGGGCGGTGAATAGATTTTGCGTGGGACAGGGAGATATTTCTGAGGGAAATATTTTTTTTCATCCAACATGTCCTGGCATGTGTTTTTAGATGCTGGCATCAGTTCTGGTGCCACTGCTTAAAACTATCTTGGTATGTTGGCAGTTTTTAAAAGGGAGCAAATATGTGGAGCTGTCAGGAGGGTGAAGTCGAAGATGAAATATATGAGAGAGGCAAGTGTGAGTGAGAAGAGAAAGTGAGGAGGAAGAAGTCACAGTATGAGGGGGGAAGGAAGAAGAAAGTGAAAACAAAGGAGGGAAAGAAGAAAAATATGCTCGAGGTCAGTGAACCTCGGGGTGAGGGATAACAGACAGCAGCCCGGCTGGTGCTCGGCCTGTCCCGTTGGGAGCAACGTGAAATAACAGCACGCCGGGCTCTGATTCACGGCCCATCAGCGGCCATTTCTAACACATTGCCACACAAGGACACACGTCCTGTTTCCACACACATGGGAACATGCACAAACACACACGAGCGCGCCTAGATACCAGCTCATATACAAAGGAGACGCACACGCAGAGAGCTAATGGGCTGTTATTGAAGACATGCATCACACCACAGCACCTACCGACCACACACAAAGCCACTCGCACATCTGCACAGCGCTCCCACACACTCCAATGGGATAATGATCTCCCAGCACTGCAATAACAGCTGATGTATCATTTAGCGAAAAAGCCACAGTGACACGGCGAGGCCACAATGACACAAACACACTCTAGTGGAGAGCTTCAGCCAAAAATACTCTCTTTCCTCGCACTCCACACACGGCTGACCTCATTTTTATCACAACATCCATGACATTTCTTATGAAGGCATCGCTGTCTCACTCAATAGCCTGAGTACGGCCTTTGTCGTGGTATAAAGGTCTTCAGTGCGGGTTGATTGACAGGTGTCACTGCCCCATGAAGAGGTACAATGCAGTGGCGGGAGAATCAGGAGCTGACCTTTAGCCTTCCATCCTGCTCGACATCGAGAGCTCCAAAGTTTCTCTCAAGGGAGCAACTTTTCATTTTCTCTGTTATCTGATTTGCGCGCTATGGAAAGCTTTTCTGATGGTATTCAATCATTTGTTAGCTAGTGCTAACTTTTTTATGTGTTGTATGGTGCAATCTGCAAACTCTTTAGGTGTATAAAGAGCTTAAATCTCTTTTCCATAGAAATATTTTGAATATTTGAAAGATTAACCTCTATAGGGGAGACTGGGTGCAAATGTAACCTTTTTTACATTTTCATTTATAGCTCACAGTTATCTTCTTATGTAAGAAACATATATATGTGCAAGTGTTAAATGGCTATACATTCTGACAGCCATCACTGATAGCATAGTGTTTGGTAAGTAACGTGGGTCTCTCCTGATTGAATGAAGTGGAAACAGGATGCCAGAAATGTAGAAAACACATGTATTAAGTCGATTCAAATAACTCATTCACATTTTTAAGAAACCTAATCTGAAGCTTAAATCTGCTAATTGCTAACTAATTTAGCTAAATGTGTTTTATTTCTATCAACTCGCTCACTCAACTTAATTTTTTTTCAGAAACAGCTTGCACTCTAAACTTTTAGTTTAGTACAATACAGTAACATAAATGATTTGAGTACACAGGACACAAAATAAATGTGTCACATGACCCTTGTCTGACAGGAAATTTATGTTATTTTAACTTTTTGTTGTTGTTCTTTGAGCATTTAATTCTATGTCATATTAACATAACATTAAATGCACGTTTTACAACATTTTTTTTTTATTTTCATTTGACTATAACAATATATTGTGGCAAGCTTAGGTTTCTTGACTGCTACAGTAGAATAAGGCTAAGAAATTAATTCTTAACCAGGAAGTGCCCTTTATTTTACCTCAGTGCAGCTAACTTTTTTATGACTTATGGTGCAAAATGTCTTTTACCTTAACATTAACTGTAACCCATTAGAACCATTGTGAAATACATAAACATGAATCAATGCGTAATGGGTAATGTGAGTGATTTAGTGAACACATTTAAACACAGAATTCTTTGGCTTATGGCCTTAAACATATTGTCTCACAGCATGCTGGGAAACTCCACCAATTTAGTCTTAACACAATATATTTATTGCGCAATGATCACCTTATTTATTGGCCTTATACTACATACATTTTAGTCAACTTAACTCAAAACTAAAGAATTGTTGACTCAACATAAAAAAAGTATGTCAGGCTCTCAAGGGATGAGTTTTTGTGTCAAGTGAACATAAAGTTTTTATGTCATTTTGACAATCTGGCATCTGTGTAGACTTATCATAAAACTTTTGTGTCATGGATGGATTAGGGTTTATAGTGTAGAGTAGCGACACCATCTGTGTTAAGATGGGTACCCATAAGCCCCTCTTAAGACTACTCACAGAATAAAATAGACTTGCATCAACCATCATGCACCAAAACAGGAAGAAAATAGTGCTTTTGTTTTCCCTGGTAGATATCCGGTAGCTATTCACAGTCACCAAAGAGTATCTGTTTGCAGTTACTATCCCCAGTAGTGGAAATGGTGGACGATGGAAAAGACAAAGTAACTGTGGAAACTGTGATCATTGTTGGACTCTCAAGAAAACGGAAAGCATCCAGTTGTCTTTGCAACAGCAGTGCCAACAATAATACCACTTTGAAATACTAGGGGGGGAAAGCTGAAGAGTTGTCTGTTTCCACTTTGAAGCTGCATAAATCTGCATTACAATCTAATATAATCCATATGCAGCCACTTGTTATCACATGACTGAAATTCTGCACACAATATGACAAGCAATAACAACTAAACCATCTCATGCCACATGAGGAACTTCATGTACAGAGGAAGGCCACAAATTGTGATTTGAAGCTTCTGAAACAAGTTTGTCCTTTTGATGCTATTTTATTTTGTCATACCTTATAAATCGAGTTTTCCTTCAAGAGGGAAGCCATTACCTTCGAGCAGGAGTCTCAAGCTGAGAGAAAAATTCCCATTTTCTTTGCAGATGTTTTCCTGGTCAGTGGCTCCCAGGTAATTTGACATTCAGCCCCCCAGGTTAAAATAAAAACCTAGCTTTTGAGTATTCAATACTCATGCCTAAGTTTTTATGGTCGGTCTAAAAAAAGTAATGTAGGAGCTATAGTCACCTCAGATTCAGTTAGAATGACTAGAAAAGGTCAATAAAGGTCAAAACGTCAAAATATTAATGAACACACTAGTTTCAATGACATCTTATGAAAATACCCCAACAATGGTTTATATAATATCTAAGAAATAAGAGCCTCACAAGTGGCAATGTCACGTTATGTACTTAATACAAAGTTATGTAGGTTAGATGTCGGAAAAGAAGTATGGTTTGGCATTGTCACTTCATGTACTTAAAATAAAATTATGTATTTAACGTAAAGTTATGTGCGTTAGCTTTAGGCAAGTAAAATTAAATTGGTTAGGTTTAGGAAAAGAGATATGGTTGGGCGTCATCATGTGACGTACACATAAAAATATGTTTTTAGCATTAAGTTGCGTAAGTTAGGTTTGGGCAAGGAAAGTTATGTAGGTAAGCTTTAGGAAAAGACACATGGTTGGGTGTCGTCACTTCACGCACTAATAGTAAAAATACGTGCTGAACGTGAAGTTACATAGGCTAGGTTTTGGCAAATAAAGTTACGTAGGTTAGGTTTAGGAAAGTTACGTTATGGAGGAAGTGAGGTTCAGGAGAGAAACATGGTGATGACCTTACCTTAAAATAAGTCAGAGTCCACTTGGTTTCACACCAGACACAAAAACCTCTCTCCTGGGGGAAAGTCCTGTGCTTGTTTGACTCATCCACCATCCTTACCTACCTTGTTATGCAAAGTTTCGCCCTTAATACTAGCTCTTAGCAAACTGATCCTGTGTTCACAGCCCTTCTGATTATGTGGGTCACATATAAATTCTGAGGCATTACTTTTCTGAGTTATTTGTCGAGCAGTGCTGAAACTTCCCAAGCTGTTTCCCCAATAAATCACTACACATGCTTCTTTGGGTGGAGCTTTGGAATTAATTGTATAGCCTAAGATTTATTCCACTCTGATGCCTTTTCAGGGGGGGATCTATGAAATGATAAATGCTCAGTACACATCCAAGTCTTTTGAGTGGAGTTTCCTACTTAAAACTGTGCCGTTACTCAAAACGCCTGCTATAGAATAAGATATATGTACTGTATTATGCATGTGTACAACCCTTCAGGTTTCACACTGTTAAATATAAGCGACGACAGGAAACAAATGATCTGAGCACATTAACATACCATATGGTGGACGCTTTTAACCAAAGTGCTTTACTGTGCTGTTTGAACGTGGGTGGCCCCATTGGGAATCAAATACTAACAGTGTTAGTACCATGGTCCACTTGTGACCTCATTGACATTGTTTTATTCCACTGTTTATATCCACGCATTTTTAAAATCATAGCTATTGTAGAAAAGGACATAAATGGTGTGTTTGTGCGAATGAGGGCAACATGAAAACCTGTCTTCCTTACATGGGCACATACAGTCACACACATAAAAGTCTCGCAGCCCCCGCTTCCCTCTCGTCGCTTGAATCTTTCTCAGTTATGCTGCAATTCAAGCCTTTTGTTTAATAAACAATTTGTCAGTGATGTATCGAACGCCAGCTCTAATTTGATTGTCGGTGAAATGTGTATGGAGGTGGCTGCCTGCTCTTTCTCTCTCTCTCCGTCGCTCTGTCTGTACAACCAACACTGATATTCTACCCTTTCTTCCCCCCTGCAGGTGTGTGTTTGTGTGCTCGCCATGTGGTACATGTGCGTGCGTGTGCATTACGTGTGCAGGGATGAGAATGGTGGAGCAATCCTTAAGGGTTTGCAATTACATCTAAACGGCATAATCGGACATGATGGATGGCTATTGCCTTTCCACAATGTCTAGACCTCAGTTCCACCAGCTCAACGAGGTTATAGGAGAGTGGGAAATGATGAAAGATTTAATAGTTTTGTTCTGCTTTGACTCCCTTTTTCTCCTTTGAAGTCCCCCTGTGGTGACCCCAGCAACATTTGGACATTTTCATTGGAGACAAATCAGCTAGTTTTCCTGGCAAAATAGGCTCAATAGCTTAATTCTGTCATTTTAAAGCAAAGTTTAACGTGTTTAGAGGGGTAATTGTTTTCCATTGTTTTGTGGTTCCTTTTTTTACCTTTAGACAGGAACAGTGCAAGATTTAACTTGTGTTGCAAACATGAAATTATTTTGCTATAAAAAGCTTAAAAAAAGTAAAGGCTGGTCTAATATGACCCATTGCACATCTTACTTGAAGTCTTCCATTTATTCTGGTCAATAGGTGGCACTGTGGGACCAAAAGTTTACAGCACAGCACACGCTTGCAGCAGCTTAGAGAAGAACAAACCACCAGTACAATCCAGTAAGTACAGGGCGGTAGGTAAAAATGAGGTGTGCTGTTCTGGTTCTTGAAGCTCGGCTCTTCCTTATCCCTGCTTAGTGCTCTTCAGCACAAAGCCAGAGAAGACGGAATGACATGGTTTATTCTAGCCACAGCAGCGTTGCAAATGAAGGCCTTGAAGTTGCCAAAAGGATCAATTTGGGATCTGAGGTAAGATGGTAAATGGATAGAATAATTGGGAGATTTCGCTCTCAAGGTTCCTGCAATTTATCCTGGACAATTGCATCCTTTGACTCGCCAGGTGCTGTAGGTATAGTTGAAAACATAAAACAGTGATTATGCAAGGAAAACTGTCTGGTGGAGAAGTAAAGGAGTCACAGACAGAAGTTGTCTGTGCTGTCAACAAGCCGAGTGGTAAATAAAAAGGGAGGGTATAGCTTTGTCAGCCGTACCTCATAATTACCCAGATGGCCCGCGTGTGTGTGACAAAAAGTGAAAAGCTTGCGGCGGGAAAAGCAGCTGGTAAATGTGATGTGAAGACGAGAGGTTGTCAGACGCGGAAAACAGACATCTTCCTCGCAGAGGCGACGACGAGCGAGGTCAGTCAGGAGCTGTCGCCACTCGCCGGAAGAAGCAACACTCTTTCGCTTCCTTGCATCCTGTCAAATGAATCTTTGATTGTGCTTGTTCATCTTGGCACTGTGACATCACCAAGCTGGCAACGGCGCCCAGCTTTCCCCATGAGAGCCTCATTACCCACAATCCCAGACTACGATGTTGTCATCACCTGAGACGCCACCATTTCTCTCTCTATCTCTCTCTTTCTCCCTCTCCCTCTTTTTCCTCTCCGTCTTTCTGCTTGGCTGATCAGGCAGGCGAAGCTGTCGCTCGGGAGCGTCACACAGATGTTCAGTGAGAGAAGGAAAAAAACAAACAACTCAAAAATAGACATGATCCCTGGTAGAAACACACATTTCATGTCCTGGGTGAGGCTGTTGTTGTTGTTGTCACTGCTGATGTGTAAAACAGAGAGAAAAGATGGAGGCATCACACTCTCATTCTCCTCTGATCAACAGGCCCCTGGTGCAGCTGAGCCCACCTTACATGACTTCAAATGAGCTCTAACTTGTCCTCTGAACTGGCTACAAATGCTTCCTACCTGCAGGCTGGCCATGTTTATCACACTCCTTTTGATCACATCTATATTTTTCCAGACACGACTTGTCATCTATTTGATTTACCGGCCGTAGAGATGAGATGGCAGTGTGTAGATGGGAAAGAAGGCGGCCTCATTGCCTCATCTGATTGTCAGTTCATTTCTGCTGCTGTGGCAGCTGAGCTCCACAAAGGAGGAAGTTGTCCTCGGGCGACTGTAGTGGCCACTGGCCATGTGCAAAAGCACAGTCGCACACATGCACTTGCATTTCACACTCTTCTCTACCCCGCTGTCTGACCAGCTCCACTCTGATATTCCTTGTGTTTATCTTAAAGGTTCCTTTAGCATAAAAACTAGCAGGCTCCCCCTCTCCAGCCATTAAAATGCAAACACCCACGCCAATATGATCATTGAAAACACGGCAGAAACAAACGACTCTGTGAAATAGCCGCTGGCAGAGAAATCATTCTTGCCCTAATGTCGGCAGCTCGCAGTTCTGACAGTGAAAAACAGAGAAGGAAAGTAGTTTCTCCCCCCTCTCGACTCTCCCTGTGACATTCGGAGAGATATTTACCTTGTAAAGATCTTGACATTTCGCTGCACGCTCTAATAACATCCTGAAATATGAATAAGAGTGCAGAGAGTGGAGAGGAGCCCCGCAGAGCTTTTGTTAACAGGTATTGATTGATACTGAGGGGGAAGGAAGGAAGGAGCGGGGGGCCACGGGAGGGCCACGGGGGAGCCACTCTTTACTGATCATCTGTTAACCTTGTGAAAAGATCTCGCCCGCTACCTCAAACTGGCCGGGGGGCACCCTCGACGGTCATCAGAGAGGCTGTGATTTCCTTATCAAAGCAAAGATCCGGCCTGAAGCATAATTCACATGTTAGTCAGAAGATGTTAGACAGCTGGATCGATTCCTGGATGTAGCAACTAGCGGCAGCGGTGACGATATTGCTGCAAGACAGGAGCTGAAATCTTTGAAAAAATGGCTGCCGTGCACAGGTCACCCATTTTAAAGGATGCTTTCATCAACAAGGGACTCATTACTACAGTGCAGAATTGGGATTTTTGATGCTTATGTAAGAACTTTATATTGACATGATGAGACTTCTTATGCAATTATCCCCCATGTGTAGTCTTATCAGCAGCCATTTTATGTTGTAGTGATTTGACATACACTTTGATTATAGCTTTTTACTGTCAGTATGTCTTCAAAGCGAACCAAATGGCCTTGTTACAGGACAGCATTTCGAGCTAAATTGAGCTAAATTGAACTGATTGAGTTTATCTGAGAGCCACTGAGCCAGGCTACATTTTCTGAAGGCATCAACCAGGGACTGACAGACCTTTGTTTGCCTCTGAATTTATTTACCACTGTTCCGTGGTCAGACCTAACTTGAAAAAGACTTTCTTACTTTCCATCTTAGTTTTGTAAGCCAAGCCTCTGTAATATAAGTTTGTACCTGCAAACAGTTTTGAAAGTTGGTCAGGTCTGTGCTTGCAGGCTTGAAAGTGAATATTTAGGTCTGCAAACTTTGTTGACATTAAAAGCTACAGGGCCAGAACATCATGGGAGCATATGTATGCATGCTCACAGTCATTTGACTTTTTATCTTTAGCAAGAGCCAAAGTTGTGTAACCACTGGAAAAAATAACACACATATTATAGTTCTGCAAAGAATGTCTTGGTGCACTGGTGTCCTCTGCAGAGATCCCCAACAAAGCAGCCATATTTGACGAGTTTGGTTTCAGCCAGTGATGTCAAAAAGAGCCACTGCCCAGTGTGTATCATACCCTATTGACAAAGCGGTGGTGCTTGACGAGTTGGGAGTGAGAACAGGCTGACATTTTCTTCAGACATATTATAAAATTATGAACAAATACATTTCAGAAAATGTCGGCTGACACACATGAATCACTTTCAGAAAATTACCACATACGAGGTCATGAATACAAGAGGGCTGCATCCATATGAGCTCTTCTTGTAAACACAATAAACATGAGCAAATATTGAAAGCAGTACAACACACTGCAGTCCAGCTGTAGAAGCTGATCTTTATGATTGCTGTGATCAAGAGGAACCTCAGGGAATTTAAAATGAGCGTCAACACTACTTCGTTTATTCAAAACCTCCAGGAGTTCAAGATGAGCGCATACATTAATGTATTTTATTTTAATGATATGTAATTTGTCGCACACAGTAGCTCTGGCTTATTTCTCCTGCCATGATTCTAAAAAGCAGTTTAAGGTAATTACAAGAGATTGTTTTTAATGGAAGATAAATGGCTTACTGCAGGCTGCAGCTGAATCAATACCTTACAGTTTGAAACAGTGCTGCATCATTTGCTGAAATTACCACCATTGATTGGTTGCCATCAGTCATTTTAATTTAATTTTAAATGACTGTAAAGAAAGATGGAATACTGACTGGGACATTTCTTTGTTTGACAGTATATTGTTTTTTTTCTCTGAAGGATACTGGAGAGGAGCTACAGGAAAACAAAGTAAATTTCCCCCCTGAAGCGATACTGAATAAACCCAAGTAATGAGTTAGCTTCAATTTTGCTTGATTCACTATAATGTAATGACAACAGTGTTTGTTTTTCCTGCTTTCTTTGAAGTCTTGTCAAGTTTGATTTGCTGCACTGCCGTCGAATGTGTCAAAAACTGTCTTAATTAACAGATGAGTCCGCTCAACTGAAAATCCTCTGCATAGCTCGTTATCTGTCAGAAATTCTACCATATAGGCTAAAAACTGTGAGAGTGGGGCGGTCGGGTATAAGGTCAAACATCCAAGTCAAATGCTGTGCTAATGAGCTTGAATCATGCCATTGACCACCCACGCGCTGTTGACTCTCAAGCACTTATTGATTTTTCGGCTCGGACAAGCTGTTCCTCCTCCAACCATTCCGCGACCTTCCGTGCTCATCTTTTTTCTTGATGCTCCTCTTATCTTTTAATGTTTTCTCTGACCTTTTCTTTCTCTGTTTCTTTCATCTCTAAACTTTCTCAAACATGACAGCTCTTTGATTTCTTGAGTTCTGCTCTCTCTCAAGGCGTGACTGCTGGAGTTAGAGAGGATATCAGATAACAGAAAAGCTGCTGAATCAGTCCTTTGCACCAACAGTGTGTTCAATCTAGGATCACCTGGAGGGCAGCTGGACTTACTGCAGTACTGCTGAAGTAATCAAGGAGGACACTGACTTTTTTTCGCTGGAGCCTCTGTGCCACTCTGAACTGTGATGAAATGCATATTTGTGGAGGGACACAAAAACATCTGAATTGTTACAGTAACCAAACCTCAAAGTGCCTAAACTGATTGTTATTCTACATACTTTATTGTACAGGCTGTTGTGGAGGGTATATGCATGTATATGGGGTATACCCGTTTCTTTACCATGCCTTTTACTATATGCACCTATTAGCCAAAAAGCTATTTGAATATATAGGAGAGTACACCCACTTCCTCTTTGGTAGCCGCTTGTTTGTAGGTTGCATATGTTGAAATATAAAGGTGCACTTATTAACATTTTCATATCAACAATGGATCCAGTGTTATAGTAGTAGTGAACTAAGTGGCTGTACTACTACGTACTGTAGATAGGTAGGTTACTGAGGAGGACGTGGGTATGTTCTCCTGTATATTCTACCAGCATTGTGGCTGATAGGTGGGAATTCGGGTTGGTATGACATTTTCATGGTACGACAACTGTCTCAGAAAAATATTGTCGTTTCAAGATATCATGGTATTTCACAATTTCTATTAATATCGGTCACAGTGACCCTTAATGGAATGAAAGTGGAAGCATTACTTTTGGTTGAACAAACATTTTATTACTATATTTGAAACTTGAAATCATTTTGTTAATGAAAGTATGTGAAAGTCTCCCCTTATCAGGGTATATCAGGGTATACCTTAAAACCGCTTTATCACTGCAACTCTAGTGGGTATCAAATGACTATGTTTAATATGAAAGAAATTGCTCACAGTGATCAACCCACCAAAAAACATCAACTAAATCTGCAGCTTTACAAAACTCTACAGAGCTTTTTAGCCTTTTTTAGCTTATTGTTTTGGCCAGCAGCTCTCAGAAGTGCCAGACCAAAACATAGAAAAATAAAGTGAATAGTGGACTTGCATTCATCAGGTAGCCATAAACATGACTTAGAATAAATGCTTATGTTGTTCAGTGTTAAAAGGCAAATGTTTGCAAGTGGCCAAAAAAAATCCATTAGTGCAGCTTTGCTTTCCAAAAGTTGAAGAATGAGCAGACAGAAGTTATTAACTTTCCACTGGGTATTCATCTACTTTTATGATACTTTTGTTATTATTTATACTTTAAATGTATCCATTTATGTACTATCATTCAAATTAAGTACAGTATATATAACCTTTTTAGTTTTTACATTGCATGCATAATTTTATAGGATACATTTTCAAAATTAAGCTAGCGTATAACTTTGCCAACTCACCTATATCATAATGTTACCTGTCACCAGGCCTTGTGAATGTGTGTGTGTGTGTGTGTGTGTGTGTGTGTGTGTGTGTGTGTGTGTGTGTGTGTGGATGAGTTTCTGTGACAGCCTGATTTACAGGCCATTGGTGTGTTTAATGGAGCCGATGAAGCAATGATCGCTCATCCAATCCTTTCTCGCCTTCTACTCCTTTCTGCCTGGGCCTGATACTACCAGCCATCTCTTAACACACACACACACACACGACATCTATGTGATGCAAGAAAATGGTCACACACATACCCCAAAGTCTACCCACACACAACCACACACACAAATCCTGCTTTATAGGGGATAATCCAATGACAGCCAATTTGCTGGAGGGATATACTTTTTTTTTATTCCATTCTTTATTTATCCATCGTTTCTGCTTTTACAAGGCAATTTGTTAGGTGGCCAGCTGGAGGAGGGAAGTATTAACCTAGACTTCCATTACCATGCCCATACCCCCCCACCTCCACCCCCCACCCTCCTCCTCTCCCTCTCCCCCTGCATCCCCTTGCCTGCTCATCCTTTTAAGATTAAGCTGGCCCCAAAAAAAGGGGGTCCAGTGTAATCATGAAAGTGTCACATTTCAGCTGAGAGAAGAGGAAGCGGTGGCTTCAGGGTCACTCTAAAATTCTCCACTCTTCACTCTCACTTTTATTCTCTCTCACTACATCTCCCACCCACCCACACACTCTCCATCCCCGCACCCCCCACCCCACACTTATTTATTTCAATCTGTATCACTCCTCTTTGCTCTTGTTACCCCTCGTCTTTCTCTTGATTTTGTCCTCTCTTTCTTTCTACCTTCTCTCCCATTCCTCTCCAGTCTCGTTATGCCTCCACCTCCTCTCCCTCTCTCTCTCTCTGACAGTGGTTCAATAAGCAGTGCCTCCAGAGTGGTCTTGCTCAGTCAGTGGCCAATTACCCAGTCACACTGCCTGTCCTCTGGGACGGACAGGATTAGCAGGATCTGTCGTCTGACCAGACACACACACACATACACACACAGTCTTGGACACCTGTCACTTAGACATGGACAGACAACCTGTGGGTTCTTTTTTGTCCGTGGTTTAAAAAAAAAAAAAAAAAGCCCAGGCTCCACCATCTTTTCCTCCAACAGGCAATTTGACAGGCCAGTGAAGAGAGGCACAGAGGAGCTGAGGAGAGGAGGAAATGTATGCTGTATCAAATGCATAAAAGCTCAGTACAAGCTCCATTGGTGCAGGTGGTCAGCGTGTGGTGGTTACCAGCAGAGCAACACTGAGGGATCAGACCTCACCTGGAGCAGGTTTTGCTCAGGGGCAGCTGGCTCAGGGCGACTTGAATTTGTAACTTGATGGCCACTGCAGTGCAGCCAGTGAAAGCAGCAACAGGAACCTAATGTCACTCACTTCTGCTTCCCCCAAGGCTCAGCTTCTTCTTTGTTGTAAGCATTTCACTTCTGCACAGCCCTTTCAGTATCAGCTTTACATGTTTGTGAACATTGAACGCTTTTGATGAGCTGTCACAAGATGACAAATAATCCATTAATTGACTGACAAGGATTTTAAAATACTGACATGTTCGGCCAAAGTACAAAAAATAATATTTCTTACTTACTTCTAGTGGTAGCCACTGCTGAAGGACTGTATGCAAAATTCATGTTTGAGAACATATTTTGGTCTCAGAGTTGCTCAGTACATTTTAGTTGAAAAACAAAAAAAAAACAAAACACAGATATAACATTTTGTGTTTTATTTTGAAAGAGCTATTAACTAGTGGCTGATTAATGTTGGCATATGGTCATTGCGATGTGTTTGTAACGCTCCATCATCACTACGAAAGACTCTAATCTGCGTATTCTCGAATATAAAGTCCATTAAGACAATTGCAACATCTTTATATTAAACTTAATGGGCCATTGGAGCCAGCAATGCAATTAAAGCTTTTCATTTTCCATTTAACGGTTTATCTCTACAACTCTACACATTCCAAATGACAGAGTGATGCAAATAATAGTATTGGGCAGCTATGGGCACAGAATGACTTCAGCCAGCCTTACACCAAATGATTCATCAAGTGATGTCACTGTTGCAGACAAATTTCCAATGTTGATTGTTTGGTGTAAGGAGGCCAGTCTTTTTCTCATCTTGACATTCTGTCAAAATCAAATGTGCTCAATATTATTGGAACTTCTCAGTCTTGGCTCATAAAGTTCAAAGATGTGAACATTTTCCTCAGCAGTAGGTGCTCTCTCTAGCACCGAACAGGAAGAAGAGAACTGGCTGGACAATAAAAATAAACATGAAGTGCTTCTCAAAGTCAAGAAAGAATTGGCTAAATGTCTAAATTTCTGTTCCAATGTCAAGGATCCTTCGAATTCTACCGAGAACTGAAGCATAGTTATAGTTGTGTGGCAGACCCTACACCATAGCACCCCCAAAACACTGGGCGGTGGCGGGGTCTCTGTGCGGTGCTAGAAAGTTTAGTTGATTCAAAACCCACATTAAGCACCAAATTTTTTTATTTTCTAGACATTGCTAGAGGAAAGTTTTTGGTGAACTAGCCCTTTAAATGTGCTTTATTACCAGGGTGTTTTTTTAATAATGAATGACAACCGCAGGAGATTCCTGCATAGAAACAGTGTCTCGATTTATCTAAAAGGAGACTGCTTTTTAAATAATAGTCCATGCCTTCGCGTTTGATACAATACCTAAGCTGTTTAACACAAGGTCATTTTTCATCACAGATACAATCACTGTCCTGTCTCCAGCACAAACCGCAGCTTTAGCCAGGACACATTATTCATATACCCTCCCAAAAATAACACTTGTGTGATTATTGTAACGTTTTGTTTCCAGAAGAGAAGAATTGCCAAGCTTGGCTGTGGCTTAACCTCTTCAACCCACACAGATCCACCAGTGGGTCTATTGGTGAAGTGTACGGGGCGCAGCCAAGTATAGTTCAGACCCACTTTACTTCATTTCGAATTCTAGTCAAGATCCTGACGTTTCCAAAGATACCAAACATGTCAGGCTGAATTACAGTGAAATGTGTGTACAGTGACACACAAGACGTGCAGTGCAGAATTTTCCGTTTTAGCAGCCATGTGCACTGTCTCGTGGGTTTTAATATTTCACTATAACCTTTTTGTGATATGCAGCACATACAGAATATGTTTTTCTAACTTTGAAGGGAAACTGAAGACTATTTTCAGTCCAGAAAAGCCTGTTAAGCTTGTCCAGACCTTGGCAAGATTGTTTGGCGCTGGAAACATGGCTGGTGACTTTTCCCTGAGGTCAAAGTCAGATTTGTACTCTTTGGGCCTGGTCAACTCCGTCCTGTGATTACACTGCATTGGTTCCACATGTTCTTTGACTGTCAGCACTTTCTGCAATGATTGAGGGAACTAAATGATGACAGCAGCACGATGTGGCTTACAGAAGGCAGATGGGCATTATGGGATGAGGAGAAAGAAGAAAAACTGAAAGGAATATGCTTGGTTTTTAGCCATGCTTGCAGTCGGTCCAACACTTTGGATTGAAATGTGCTGCTTTGTCCTTATGAGCCTATTGGCATACTGATGTTAACATTTAGCACTGTTAGTACATAATTCTCTGAAAAGTAATACACCAGAATTCAATACCTTTGTAATCAGGAAGGCTGTGATCACATGACCACTTCACTGACAGGAATAAAAAAGAAAGCAGTATTAAGAGCAAAATCCACATAAGGAGGCAGGTTGGGTTGGTGGTTGCCTCAAACAAACACAGGACTTTCCTACTGGAGAGCAGTGTTTGTGTCTTGTGTGAAACCAAAGAAACTTTGATTCATTTGTAGGTATCTCATCACCATGCTTCCTCCCCTAAATTGAACTTGCGTATCTTAACTTTCCTAAACCTAGTGCGTTATGTCAAGTATGTAACTTTACGTTAAGAAGTAATGTAACAATGCCCAACCATGTTTCTTTTCCTAAATCTGACCTATGAAACTTAACGTTAAGTATGTTATGTCAAGTATGTTATGTCAAGTATGTAATTTTACGTTAAGTACGTTAAGTATTTAACTTAACATTATGTAATCCAACGATGTTTCTTTTCCAAGACCTCACCTATGTAACCTTACTTTAAGTACATTATGTCGAGTACGCAAGTTTACGTTAAGTACGTTATTTAACTTTACGTTAAGTTTGTAATGTGACAATGCCCAACCATGTTTCTTTTCCTAAACCTAACCTATGAAACTTGACGTTAAGTATGTTATGTCAAGTACGCAAGTTTACGTTAAGTACGTTATTTAACTTTACGTTAAGTTTGTAATGTGACAATGCCCAACCATGTTTCTTTTCCTAAACCTAAACTATGAAACTTAACGTTAAGTATGTTATGTCAAGTACGTAATTTTACGTTAAGTACATTAAGTATTTAACTTTACATTATGTAATCCAGCGATGTTTCTTTTCCAAGACCTCACCTATGTAACCTTACTTTAAGTACATTATGTCGAGTACGCAAGTTTACGTTAAGTACGTTATTTAACTTTACGTTAAGTTTGTAATGTGACAATGCCCAACGATGTTTCTTTTCCTAAACCTAACCTATGAAACTTAACGTTAAGTATGTTATGTCAAGTACATAATTTTACGTTAAGTACATCAAGTATTTAACTTTACATGTTGTTGTGTAACAATGCCCAACCATGTTTCTTTTCCTAGACCTGACATACGTAACTCTTCGTTAAGTATGTTAAATTAAGTACGGAGCTTTATGTTAAGTACGTTATGTCAAATATTATACTTTGAGTTAAATATGTAAGGTTTCTTTTCCGAAACCTAATCTACATAACTTTATGTTAAGTGCATCATGTCAAGTTCATAACGCTACATTAAGTACACTATCAAGTATTTAATTTTGCGTTAAGTACGTAATGTAATAATCCCCAACCATGTTTTTTTTCTTTTACCTAACTTACATAACTTTATGTTAAGTACATTATGTCAAGTATGTAACTTTATGTTACGTACGCTATGTCAAATATTTATGTAACTTTACTTTCCTAAACCTAATGTATGCTACTTTACTTGCCTTAATCTAACCTGCCTACCTTTACTTTAACTAAGTAACATCACATTGTCATTTGTAGGGCGCTTAATCGTTAGATAACATAGGAGCCGTTGTATGTGCATTTTTGTTAGATGCCACATGAACTGTTGTAACAGGATATGTTGCTACACAGCCTTCAAGAGTGACTAACATGGCTGTAGAGGTCAGTTTTGGCCATCCTTTCCATTGGATATCATAACATTTTCTCGCCTATTTAGTCGTAGATTTAGAGGATGGAGACTGCTCAACATGCATGTAAAGCTGACAGAACGATAGGTAAAATGTCACGTTTCTGACTTTGAACCTCGACTCTAGCTGCTCACTAATGAGAAGTTTAGGATTTAAAGACAAAAAGATGTCAAAATGAGGAAACTGTTCCGAGATTTTGTCTCTGCCCTGTCCCCACAAGAATAAAGCGACCAAAATGTCTGAGTCACTCAGCTGTCTTCAAACCGTCCAGGATTTTTTCTCCTTCCCCTCTCTGAGTGTTGCTGACACGGTGGGAAATGAGGCTGGAAATGATCTGAGGAAGAGCTGGATTCCTCCCTCTGTTTCAAAATCCCTCCGTGGGCCCTTTTGAACTCGCCCGGCATCCAAGGCCGGCTTATCCAGCCACTTCAAAGACGCTGGAGACCGCATGTTACATCATGGCTGCGGTGACCACTGACGGGCACCCTACATGAGTGGGAACAGAAAGGAATGTCCTCTAATCTCAGCCCTGCAGAGAGAGGCTTTCAAGGAAGGCCTGGCGTTTTCTCCCTCTGGTTAGAGGAAAAAAATACTTCCAGCAGGTAAGTGGCACCCCACCTTTTTCGCCTCAAGGATGCTACAGAGAGGTCTTACAAATCCCCGAGGTTCACTTAACTCTGGTGGAGATGTTTGGGGATTTTTTTTGTGTGTGTGTGTGGAACAAGTTTGGGTGGAATTCACTTTCAACTCAAGCTTATTTTCTTTAGATTTCAAGAACTTGGTGTATTTTCCTGTCAAAACATTACCGTACACTGTGTCTCTACTGTCTGAATTTTATTTTCAATTTACCCTTTGAATCAAATAGATTTGAAGTTAGTCATACTCATCTCAGGTCTGCACAATGGCTGAAAGATATAAAGCAGACAGAAAGATATGATCAATATTACCTCTTTCTGCTATTATGGGATTTAAAGTGTACTTTTACTGAAGTCCTCACTTTTAAATGACTGTCACCAAGTGAAAAAGGCACAACAGACATATCTGACAGCCTCTCATCTATAATCAGTTTATTGCTCACGAGAAATAAAAAAGCAGTGCTACTTACGGCAGCGAATGGGAGCCAAACAGCCTGAAAATTACTATCATTCCCTACCTCTCCTCCAGAAAAGCTCTTTTTTGATATTGACTGAATCAAAGAGGCGTCTCTGGGTAATTAAGTAAATTATGGCTCGGCAGAATTGTAGACTTGGTTGAGAAACTACGCTGTATGGATTCCTCTCTAATTACAAAGGAGAGCTGGACAGAAATAGGTTTTCCTTTTCATCCTCAACCTTGGTGTAGTCTGGATGAAGCAGCTGTAAGCCTGGACTTAGCCCCCGCCATCGACCTGAGAATCAAGAGAGAGAGTCAAGAGTTTATTTCCATGCTTTACTCCATCCATATTTATACTGTTCCTTGGGAAAGTGTGGTTTGGATTTAGTGAGATGAGAAAAAGAAGGTATAAGACGGTATTGTTGAATTAATGGGGATACATGGGCCTGAGATTAAAGGAAATTGATAGTCTCAAGGTATCATGTGGCCTTGACTTTAGGAAAAGAGGCAGGGCCTGTACTGAGGACTTTAGGAAGTCCCCACGAAGCAGCCCTCATCCCTCCCCCATGTTGTGAGAACAGGAAGGGAGGAAGGCTGCTAAGAAAAAAAAAAATTTATATACATTTAAATCTTTCTACGTCATCATTCTCTGCATGTTTTCAAGATAAAAATGCAGTATTACATAAATATATAAAAAGGCAATAGCTGGATAAATAATGGTAGAAAATATAATATAAACATTTGCTGGAAACTTACTACTGTGCTACTAAAATTCCAAGAGGAAATACAAAGGGACTACCCTTAGTGTTTTCAGTGGTGGGTTCGGCTCTCAAAAAAAAAAAAAATGATGATGAGATGTATGAAAAATGTATGAAAAAATGTTTAAGAATGTATGAAAAATTGTATTAGAAAGATATTCCAGAACAATATGGGACACACAGTACAAAAAACAACAAGATATACTTCTTTAATCCCTGAAGGCAGATTCAATTTTTTCTGTCTGTTGTCATATACACACAGGCCTGACATACCAGCTACCCTCCGATTACCCAAGCCAAGTCCCTATGGACCAAGGACGCATTCACACTGGTGCAATTTGGTCCACTTTAAACAAACCCTGGTCCGCTTCCACAGATAGTTGGTCTGGTGTGGACCAAACAAGTGAATCCTGGTCCACTTGAAAACGGGAGGTCTCGCTTCACTTCCAAGTGAACCCTGGTGTGGTTCGCTTACAGTGGGAAATGCAAACAGACTATCCAGCGAACCAAAGAGAGGGAGTGACAAATCCTTGCAATACCTCGCTTGGCGTCTGTTTAAGCACAGCAGCATGTCGTAGTCTCTCGCTCTCCACCCTCTTTTGATACTGCTGCATTCGTCTCATGTACAGAGCAACATGCTGTATAGGGAATGGAAGGGGATTGATTTCCGTTTTCGGTCCTGGCCAATCACTGAGCGGGGTTTTCTTCTTCCTCATGCTTTTTTTTCTTCCTGGTCAGTGGTTGTTTGAGGCAATACCGCCCCCAAACAAGCGGCTGTTGCAACTGCGTGACATTGTCCAGGTGGTTTGGTCCGCTTTAAAAAGTGCAGTGTGAACGTGAACTAAACCAAATGAAGGTTGTGAAATTTTTCGGTATTTCCCGCCCAATTGAACTGGGTCCCCCAGACTATCCTGGTGTGAATGTGCTCTCAGCTACTCCCGCCCAAGACACTGGCCTTCAGATAGTTCCCTTAACCAACTTGAATTCAGTGTAAACCGCAGCGCTACTGGGCTTCTCATCCCAGATCACTAAACTCTCTGCTGGATTGCAAACTTTCTGTTGCTGCCATTGCACAGGTTAGACCCAGCTGGGTCTGTCTCTGGAGCTGGGACCTGCTGTCCCCTATTGAAGTAGTCTCCTCCAGTGAGGTAGACAGGCAGTGGGGCAAAGGAACTGGGGGTGCATTAGCTTGTTTAGCTTGTCTCATAGCTTGTTTCTTTTGAGGTCTAAAAGAGAGAATGAGAGCAGGACAAGGAAGGGGCTGAATATACAAAATCAATATATGGTGGTCAATGTATCTATTATGGTTGGCTGCCACAAATAAGTTAATTTATGAAAGGCACTGGTGTTGTAACATTATAATGTTACCATGCACCTAATCTTACTGTACGCATTGGCACTACTGTAACTTGTGTTTTTTGGAGTGTGTCCTTGTGTTTCTCCCTTTCTGTTTGCCTTCCTCCCCATTTAGTTTTGTCTGTGTGCCGGCATGGGCGTTTTAAAGAAAACATGAGCGTTTGGAGGGCATGTTTTCTTTAATAATCAGCTGTAAAATAAATACAAATCACAATGATTTAAATTTGTATGCCAAAATAAAAAACAGAAATTCTTCCCCAGTGCTTAAAAAATTATTTGATATGCCCTTCCATTTTTGCACCACTCCCTCCCCTGTCTCATAAATAACAAACAGTCCCTTATTGAGTCATATTCTGCAACACTGTTTGATTTACAGTGATGTATCATCTGATGTTTTTCTAAGTTTCCCCACCAGTTAGATCAACTAGAGGTGAAAAGGGTTAAATGACGCCATTGACAGGTGACCAAATATAACACACCTTGAATAAAAGTACACAACTCAACTAAGCTTTTAGCATAGCTCTCTTTTTCTCTCGTCTCTAGACATTTTAATATGGAAATGTTGCATGTTATATCTTAAAACAAACCCGCTGATTAATTCATTCAGCACAAATTCACTTTTTAATTGAGTCAATATGTTGATTTGGATTCATTCATGCTGCATTAAATAAGGTGCACTGTCTTTAAGCCTCTGTGGTATTAAAAAATACTTTTCCCCAGAAAATGCTGTATTTACTCCCCCCGAAAAAAAAAAAAAGCAGGGCGCCAATCAACTAGTACAGTCGCCATAGTAACGGTTCTCCTAAATCAAATGGTGGAGCAGCTAGCTATGTCGCTGCTGCTGGGTGGTGTCTGTCAAAACCACACAGTCATTACCTGTACCCCTCGTCCCTTTGTATCACAGGCAATCACAGTCTATTCACAATCTGCAGAAAGCAGGGCGCCTTTTCTCTCCCAGAAAGTGATCGAGCCTGGATTTTTGAAAGAAACGCAGCGTGAAGCTTTCCCCATGACAAGTTGACTACTTTCTCCTCCTTCCACCTCCTCCTTGTCATTGATCGGGGCTCCTTTCACCACACGGAGCGCCTCCCCGCTATAGAATCAGGTCCAGGCTGGTCAAGTGAATAACAACCTCTGACTCGCAATCATGCACTGCAGAGAGTCTGCTCCGTAATGACGGGAGAGACACCTTCATCACTGAAATCTTCACTTATGGAGAAAGATTCAAATTGGGGGCATTTAGGTTAAAAAGAGCTTCATCACTCCATGCTGTGCTAGCTGAAGGGGTGCAGAAGTAATTTCTCCACTCCCTGATTCTCCATCTTCTCCCAAAAGTATGAGGCAGTGCAAAAGTTCCAATAACGCGGATAACAGGGTGATGGAGCTCAATTTTTCGACTGAGACATTTTCTCACCGTGTCATTTTTGCCTTGTTGAACTGCTCCTCTCTCTGACACTTATACCCATTTTCTCAGTCGCCGGCACAGCCTGAGCCTCACTAGGTATGATGGGAACATCTTGTGCACGCTCAAAGCCCGGCTTTTCTGCGACCCAATTCTGCATGCAAATCAAAGTCGGATCAATCTGGGATTGTCTGATGAACTAATTATGCGGTAATTGTTCTGGTCTAGACCACTGATCCATTGTATGAGAGCGGCTCTTTGTGTCTTTCCAGTGCTGATTGAGGATGATAATTGGGTTTTTTGATTGGCAGAGGGGCAATTTTGATCTCTCTTTTCTTCTTTGCCCCTGCACATGTATGCGCACACCCTCCTCCCTTCCCATCCAACCCTCCCTCTATTCATCCACCACTGAATGCCAGAGACAAATCCATCTTATGAGGCAAACTGTAAGCTAGTATGGAAACCTTTAAACAGGTTACAGAGGGTTAAGTGATGAGGCAGGACGGCTATGCATTTGCAATTAGTGCATTTGCATAACTTAATTGAGTGTGTTTGGTCGATGGATTGTCATTAGTTCTTCCATCTTTACTGGCACATGCGGTGAAGAGTTGTGATGATGGCGCCCTGTCCACTACAGAAGACCAGTGGACATGCACGCATGCACAGACACAACACAGCAGCTTAGTGTTTTATCCCTCATTCTCTCTGTCCTTCTCAGTATGAGCCCAGTCATAATTACCCAGAATCCTCACAATTTGACCGGGGTCACATAACAGCAACAGAACCCGACCGTGTCCCTTTGAAGCCAGGTCAGTCAAAACAAATGTCTGACCCTGCAGGAAAGATAATGATCCCTCTATAATGAGGTGGTGTTATTACAGTAAAGCCTTTCTTAACTTTTTCACTCTTTGACCTTTGACCTCTGAGGCCACAACCAAGCTGATGGCTGCTCTTGCTTGTAATAAAATCCAGGCTGTTTGCTTGCAGTGATGACACTGAGCAGGGGTTGAAGCCTTTGTTGTTGGCTAACAGGCCACATTTAAAGCCCCCCCCCCCCATTAAAACTGATATATTAATTGGACCTCTTGTGGCATGTGTTTTATTCTATGTGCAAATCTGCCACAGCCCCTGTGGAATTTTATGTCTGGTCAAAGTTTTGAGAAATTCCATTTAAAAAAACAAGAGACCTTGTAGTAAACATTTTTCATTTAAAGGTCCAGTGTGTAGGATTTAGGGGGATATATTGACAGAAATAGAATATCATAAGTGTGTTTACCTTAGTGTATAATCACCTAAAATATGAATCGTAGTGTTTTCGTGACCTTAGAATGAACCCTTTATATTGACATAGGGAATAGGTCTTCTTCCACAGAGATCACCATGTTGCACTGCCATGTTTCTACAGCAGCCCAGGACAGACAAACCAAACACTGGCTTTAAATAGGGCTTGCAGGTTTTTGCATTTTCACATTGTCCACTTGCCCCTTTGCAAAGGGTGTTGTAAAAAAACACTGATTTTTTATTTTTTATTTTTAAGTAACAATGTTTTATTCAGTGTTTTTACCGGTTTAAACCACCTGGTCTGTTTGTTATGGAGAGGAAGTGACCTCTACGAATAATTCAACTCCTAGTTAAAACCTCCTGAACATCTGGGGCAGCTTGCACTAAATACCTTAAGTTAAGATTTTCCTTTAAGTCTAAACTTAAGGTTTCCTCAAAATAAAATTGCGCAAAACACCCTTAACTATTCCCCTTAAAATGTTCCCTTACAGTAAGTATTTAGGGTTTTCTCTTTGTCCTGGCCTTTTACTCAAGGAATCCCCATTTCGCTGCACAAAAGACCTTAGCAACCAAAGACGGGTTAAAAAAAACTTAACTGCAACATTACTGAGTTTATGGTAAAACTAACACACCCCAAGTAATGCTCTGCAACCAGGAGAACCCAGTGGATACACTCTTGATTTTACTCTATAGATTTGTCTGAATTAATTTTCACTGCAGTTTCTTCCTACAGTCATTTTCTGTTTTCTTTTATTTGGGGATCAGATTTACTTTGTAGTATGTGCTTTCTATGATTGTATTCCTCCAGAGGTATAATCTTTTCCGTCTTTTACCAACTGCGTACACCGTATTTGCTGGAACAAATTTTCCCTCTTGCCAAATGAGTGATGAGTGAGGACAACAAACATTAAAAGGTTCAGCACAGGCAATTTATTATATATACTGATAGATATTATTAATGTTTGTTTATTGACTGGCCCCTGGCTGCCTGTCATCTTGCAAAAGTAGCCTCCAGGCAAAGCAAGTTGAGTATCCCGTCTGTATGCCATAAACATATCAACATCAGTGCATTAAAAGGAAAGATAGATACTTTACACAGTAAGTGATTTGATTGAACTGGCCCTTTAAAGGAAGAAACACATACACTACAGGATGTAACTTGTTATACAGTAGGAGACCATTGTGCCTGCTGTAAATAAAAATGTTCTCTTCAAATTACCCAGTGGAGTGAGCACAGAAGAGAAGTTCATGAGGCGGAGCTGCGTGGATGAGCCACAGGATGTCAGTCAGATTCAAAAGAATGACATCACCGGGACATTTACGAGCTGCAGACAGAGGAAAAGGTGCCATTTTAGAGCCATTAAACTATCTAGATATGTACCACGCTGCCCCCTCTCCTCTGCTCTCTCTTTCATTTTCCCTGTAAGCACTTAAGTCGCACTCGGCCCCCTCCCCACCTCACCTTTCCCAACCATTGCCTCTGCCTTGTTTGCTTTTGTGGCAAATGTAGCCCCATAATTGTCCAAATCAATGTTTAGCAGTCTCTCTCGCTGTGATTAGGCGGAAAATGAGGTTATGCGCCAGTTGCCATGGTTTCAAGGCAGCGGATTTCTAAAAAAGATCCCCCGCGAAGCCAGAGAATGGCACGGTATAATGAACTTAAATTAAAGCAACTTTTGTCTCAATGTAGATTTTAATTACCCAGCCACTGTCTTTGACAGAAGGAACGAGAAAGAAAAGAAAGAGAGAGGGAACAAGCAAGGGGGTGAAAGAACGGGTGGAAAACAGGGTTTATGTGCCAGAGCGCTAATTTGATCCATTAAGGGATGTGTGTGTGAGAGAGAGTGTGTGATGTGCTACCTGCCTAGTGAATATAAAGTCTCATTCTCACCCATCAAGGAGCACGGCGCAAAGGGTGAGAGTCGTGTCTTGTTAAACTCCAGGCTTCAGCTGAGAAAAATCTAATTAGTCTAATTAGGCGTGTGCAACAGTCAAAGATGGAATGGCTTCTCCTTTGTGAGAAGAAGTGAGAAAATATGTTTCTTCTTTGAAAAGAGCGTGAAAATATGTGCAGACACGTTGATGTAATCGACAAATCCACATCCTTCCTCTGACTGTGATCACCTGTAGTGTGATTTCTTCCTTCCTAACCTGTTTTATGATTTTTAATGCTGCTGATGATATAATAACTCCCTCCTGGTTTCTTGCCAATGGAGTTGCTCCAAAAGTAGATGATTAACACGTAACCTTACTCATCATGCATAACAAGATGCATTCAGTCACCTCTGGCACTGAAAAACAGATTTCCTGGAGGATTTGATCAAAGAAAAAGATAAGTCTTCAAATAAATGCATGACATTTAACAGGTGACAGTTTGTATCCAAAAATGTCACACACACACTCACACACACAGAGCCTGTTTACACCTGGTATTACCATGCATCCTAAATGATCCCATCGTGAGTGGACAGCGCTAAATACGAATGTAAACAACGACCAACTACCTGCCGAGGACGTCTGAGACACATTGGACCACATGTCTTTTGTAGAGTAAATACCTGTGCATCCTGATGCGTCCCAGACAAGGACGACATCATCAGTGCAGGATGTGGTAGTTGTTTGGGTGACAGCGCACACAACACAGTTGGTTAGCTGGAGACGCATGATAAACACAGGTGTGAGTGGCGATTCGTCTCAGTTGTGCTCTTGTGTTTGGATCACATAAACTCACTAGGTGTAAACAGGCTCTCACACACACACAACACACACACCAGCGGATCACAGATGACAGATGTTTCTGGTGTGTCGAGGGGATCGTGACACAAAGCTGCACTTGTGCATCAAGTTATGGCTGTAGTGTTCGTTTTGCATTTATGGCAATTTAGTTGGGGCTCTAAATTTGGAGGAATGTATATAATGATAGAACAGGACGTCCTGGTTCAACAGCATTCCAATGAATCCTTAGAATTCCAAACAACAAACTATTACCACAATGCACATTTTCTCATGTTCCTGTCTTGCTGTGGACTTTGCAAACATTTCACTTCACAAAATAAAAGCCTGATAAGTTTTTCCACATTGTCTGCCTTTATCTCACACAGGAAGTCCTTCTGCATAAAAGATGGAAGTCCTACACAATGTGGGAAGGTTTTGTAAGAAACCCAGATGGGTGTTTTTGAAGTGCCACATGTAGTAAGTCATGCAGGGTAAGCTAAGACTTTAATAATGAATTCTTATATGTTTACTGTAAATGCCAGAAGCAGACTCGGCTAATAACAGTCATAAAAAACATAATGGAGCATATGCCATATAAAATACACAAGATAAAGTACAGTTTTGTTTCAACATTGGTAGGGGGGACACATATGTGAGGCTTGGGGGTCCTGCGCAAGGAAAAAATGCACTTAATTTCCTGCATTCTTGGGAATTTTTATGTACATGTCTTTTTGCATTAATTAGTGGTGGTTATGTCTTTAACTTTAAAAGTCCTCTGTTACTTTCATGTTAAATTGGGGAGGGGGGTCAAATGCACATGTTCTAAATATTAAAGCAGAGGGTGTCCCCTGAAGTCTACACCTGTGACACACAGACCAGGTGAAATCCATGTTAAAAAAAAAAACTTGAAGCCCTGTGTTTAATACAGTACACAGCAGGGCGCTCCATGGGTTAAACGCTCAACTGAACTGAGCTTGACCCACCGCTGAGCACTGATTTTGGCCACAAGTTCTGCCAGCTTGGGGTTAAAACTGAAAGCTGGGTATTTCCTGGGGTCACACGCCCAATATGAAAGAGATCACTTCCAGCTGGCTCTAGAAAAACTTCTCTGATAGTGATGGTGGAAGTAGATCTACTCAAGCTGTCTACATCTGTCTGCTTTATCTTTGAATTCTGGAAATATAGTACTGTTTATTTACCACGTTGGTTAATCAAACTTCCTCTTACATTTACAATGCTGCCCACTTCTTCTTATGCTTTACCTGTACACTCATACAAAGAAGTCCATAAGGAAGTGGACTGCCAGCAGCGCCTGACAAAGATCCCCCTAAGTTGTAGAAGTGTAATAAGCTCCAAAGTACACTATGCATCTGTGTGCGTCCATAGATCATAGCTGTTTTGCTTTGAATAACTGTGATTATTCCAGACAACAATTCTGGCAACTTTGACAACACTTGTAATTCACAGGCGAGCGCCTTTAGCTATTCGATTTGGAGCTTTTCAGCAGTCGCACACAAAAGAAATGCAATTTTGCAGCATGAATATTATACCTGAGGTCTGAAATGAAATCCTCATGCTGAATGAAAGTCATATTTTGTGATTGCGAACACTATCTCTCCTGTCCTACTTGCGCAGCTACACACACACACACACAGACACACACACACACACATAGACGCACACTCACAGAGACCGAGAGCAGGTTTTTATGAGTAATCCTTGCTACTGATTCGGGGTCTGTAATTGTAAGCCGCGCAGCAGGAAGTGAAGCAAGTCTCAGCTATTGACCAGCTTCAGTCTCACACTGAGCTAAAACACAGGGGTGGTGGCACTGCCGCTGAGAACATGTCAATTTTGCTCTTTAGAGAAGGGGCACTGCTTGAAGACTGAAAGCAAATCAACACGGCTATCGACCCAGACAACCCAACCCTGTAAATTGCACTCAGAGAGCTGAACAAAACAACAAAAACCATCACTGGGATTTTATTGATGGCCAACACTTTGGCTAGCACGCCTTACTTCCAGACGTGGGTAAGATTGAAAAGACTCAAAAGAAAGGTTTGATAGACCGTACAGACACATACAGTATGGAACTTTATAGTGACTGTAAACCAAAGCTTTTCACATTCTGATCAACAACAAACTCTTTAAAAGTCCTGATTACATATTGCTCAACACCACCAGGTGAAGGCACGGTAAAGAGCATACCACTCTACTCACAGAGGAAGTGACATCATAGGCAGCAGAAATATTGTGCAAACACTGCAGCAAGACATTGTTGTCAAACTTGTCTGCTCTCAGGTCAGACAACAGCTCCTTTCAACCTGACGTGCGAACAGATAGAATCAAATTCTCACTGTGTTTTGTTACAACATGCTGCATTCTGACACTGACATCTTATCACTCTGTTCTTTTCACATGTTGCAGCGTAACGACATATTGAGGCCTCCGTCATGTAGTACAAAACACACTCTATTGTTTGTCTGGATACATAAATGGGAGCTCTGCAGAAAGGCAGGAGCCACCTTGAACAAACAGAGAAGCTTCTCTTTGCAGCACTACCACATAGGCCAGGATGTTAGTGTGTGTATCAAGTATGCATGCATGCGTGCTGTTTTGTTCAGTATGTACCAGTTCTTTGCACTTGAACCATATGAAAGTCTTTTTTTTTTTTACTGGTGCAAAATCAAAACAGTGGTGACTTTATAGGTACTTAACAAAAATACATACATATATATACACACATAAAAGGACAGGCAAGGAAATCAGAGTGACATACAGGACTTGACAGGGTGTATAAAAAAATAGCAAACCAAACAAGGATACATAGCAGTCATAGTAATTGTGATATTAAGATTTTGCTGTTACCAGTGACAGAGTGCATTAAAAAAAGCATCAAAATGCAGTTTTTTTATAATAAAAAAAAAGAAAAAGTAAGGTGCTGAGGGAGGATGCTCCAACCACCCTGACAGAGGCGCAGGTTAAGCCCCTGCATACACACCTGACCTGTGGGGCTGCTGCATCTGGAGTTGCCTCTGGGCAAATATGAGTGGGAGCAGCAAATGTTAAAAGGTTGAAACAGGCAATTAATTTATCATGTATACTGACAAATATTATTTTAAAGTTGTTTATTGACTGGTCCTCTGTCATTTTGCAACAGTGGCCCCCAGACAAAGCAAGCTGAGTATCCCTGTGAAAGAGTATAGATGGATATGGTAGAGAGCATTAGAGTAAAAGAAAATGAAAAGGCAAAAGCCATCAGGGTGCAGTACAAATTTGCACTACCTTTGCTCTTGTTTGTAATAAATATGATGGGGGATGGCTTGCCTAGGGCGCTGAATATGCTAGCTCCTGCCCTGGAAGTTCAGTTTAATTGTCAGTTGAAGCATGAAAGAATACAACTGAGATGACAACAACTTTAAAAGCATTATTAATGCATGGGTCAGGGTGTCTGATGGCCCAGTGCTGAAGACATAACTGCAGTGTCTCCAGTTTAAATCTGGCTGGGGACCTTTATTGCATTTCCTGTCTGTATCTTTATTGTCATAACCAAATAAAGGCAAATGCCCCAAAAATAATCTCATAAAACGTGCATGAGAGTGCAGTGTTTTTTTCAAAGAGCTGCAGAGGCACTGCATTCACAATCAGGACTCACCAACATCATCCAAAAATATTTTCCAGCCTCTACACCTGCTGTTCCAAAGGATACATTCATGTGCAGTTACGCAGTGCCACTTCACATGATTTCTGGGTAAGGAAGTCCTCCAAACTTTCCAAATTTCAATCAGCAATCTCTCATCATCCCTTCTAAAGTGCAAAGTTGCCCAGTGCAGCTTTGATGAAGGGACTTGGAATATGCCATGTTTAACCAGCAGGTGAGTGTGGAAAGTTAATGACAGTGTCTTTACCAACAACTCAGCAAGAAGCTTAACCATACACAGCTGTGGCAGTCTTTCATTACCCAACAGTTTGAATGTCGGACCTTGGATAAAGAAAGTTTTAAAGAACAGGAGATTAAAACACCAACACCACACAGCGTTATCTCTCATTTTCCCAGCTCACAGGGATTTAATGATATTGTATGGAAACACACACACGAGTTTGTTCCACTGCTGACTGAGTTTTGCAGCCAAGTGCTGGCAACAACAAAGTTGCAGCGACTGATGAGTCAGCAGCTGCCATCACCATGCTGGGGGAACATAACCAGCATCATATACTCCCAGGGGCTCTGCAAACACAGTGTTAAACCAGGTATGAAATTATGTTCTCTCTTAAAAATCAGAGCCAAGGGATTATGAACAAAGTCACCGTAGGATTTGCTAATTAGGGATCATCTCAAGCTTTCTCTTTTTGCATCTCTATTTGCTTTCTGTCCTCATACCTTGCTCTCTAACTGCCACCATACTCACCTTGTTTTTTTCGGAAATGAGAGTAGTGAGATGAAACAAGAGGCAAAAGAGGCTGTCAGCCCTTCATTGTTCCATTCCGTAAATTTCGGATGAATTACAGTGGCAGTGGAAATAATTGCTTGTCCCAATTATGAATCCATCTGCCGCGGTGGCTTTCTGATTTGATGGGGAGGAAATTCCCGAGAGCAAAACCAAACAATGCGCAGGAATAAGGCACGGGAGCGTGTCAGCGGCCATTAATATCCATAAAGGCAATTTCACAACACACCTAATGACATAAAATGACAGACAATAACAGTGAGGTAATTAGTATGTGTGATGTGTGTGAGAGTAAAGGTGTGGTGTGTGTGTGAGTGTGTGCAGGGGGATTAGAGTAGAGAAGGAGTCTGGCTAATATTTCTCTGCAAATACATTTGGATTATTCACCTTGTTTGTCCTATACAATATGAGACTATGAGAATCTGGCATTTACGACATTATTTAAAAACATTTTGAAGACAGTTTCCTCATGGTTGAAAGGTCAGCACTGGTCAAAATGTCCTCTAATTTAAATTTCCAATGAAAAATCTGACTTTGGATGCTTCCTGTCAGATCTAAGAATCATATAGGACTCCTATCATTAACAGGTAGTGGGAGAAATACTCACATGCTGTGATTAAACAAAGGTAGCAATACTGTAATAAAAAAGTCCTACTTAAGTAATAGCATGCACATCACTAGCAAAATGAACAAGTTAAAAGTATAAGTAGGCTTTCCTATTGAGTAGAATGACCACCATTAATGTTAAACTATATAAACTATTAACTAAATATTTGAATTAACATATTAAAATTTGATCATTTTTATAAAGGTATTAAGGTGGACGAAAATTTAACTATTGCATACTGCTGAATAGTTCGATCTAAATTAAGGTAGCATATTTTATAACTGTGTATGTAGTACTATATACATATGTGGGGTTTGGGGATCCTCTGCCAGCAAATTTGGAGCATCAAACACTCAACTTCCTCCGTTCTGGTGATTTTTTTATGCACCAATTTGTGCCTTTTGTGCAACAATATGGCTGAAAAAGATTTTAATTATGTCAAAATAAAAGTCCTTTGCCACTTTCATGTTTTTATTGCAGGTGGACAAATGCACATTTTCTGAACATTGAGGGGGACGTGTCCCCTGCATCCCCCTGAAATCTACACTTATGAATAATGGCATATAAAAGGTAGTAAAGCAAAGCTCAGACACCTGAAAATCATGCTTACCAATAAGCAGTAGTTACGTAACAGAGTTACGTAATTAAATTACAAAATAAATGTGATTGTTGTCAGTAAAAGTCACAAAGAAAAAATATGTCATTAAATTACAGTTACTAATCAAAATGTTTGTGATTAAAAAGTTTATATGTAGAATAAAACATTCATTCTGTTACGTTTCAGCTTCTCACTGTGCAGGAATGTTTTTTGTTGGCGTATTTCCGGACGACAAATTTGAGTGCAACATTTATGCACTTGTGTTTTCAGGACTTTTCATTGCCCAGTTTAAAACATTGTTAGAAAATTAATCAAAAAGTGATCAAATGTGATAAGTTACATTACTTTGATAAAGTAATTAAAATAGCTACATTACTTATTACATTTTCAACAGGGTAACTAGTAATCTGTAACCTATTACACTTCAAAAGTAGTCCCCCTAACACTGAGTACAGTAACTGATTAAATGTACTTAAATAGTTTTTTAAAAGATTATTTTGTGGGGCTTTTTGGCTTTAATGACAGGACAATTTGAGGCTTGAAAGCGGGAGAGAAGGGGGGCAAGGTGCAGCAAGGGGCTGTGGGCTGGACTGGATATGAGTCTAATAAAATAACATTCCTATATATATTTTTTTTTTTGACAGTGTTTGAGACATATTTGTTTAGTATTTTCCCTACTCAATGAATTAAAAAGGGTAATTTCCATACAGCTTGTGTTTATTTTTACATTCTTTGTTGCTTTTTGTATTCTTTTTCTTTATGCGTTTATTTTTTAATGCAGAATATGTGTAGGCTATTATATCTAAGTAAAAAATATAATCACTGAAAGTACTGACTGAGGGAACAAAGGCAAAATCAGGTCCAGTAATAAGAAATGTTTTCCTAGTGGTGGATCTTTCTATAGGGAACATAGGTGGCTGGCTAGAAATTCTCAAACGTGCACAAACTGTATTCTTTTTTCATTTGTTAATTATTATTATCATCATATATATAATACATTTTTTGGGGGGTGGTGGGGGCGCCAGGGGAAGCTTGCCTGGGGCGCTGAATGTGCCAGGTCCGTCCCTGACTATTAGTTTTATTTAATAAAACGTGCTACTGGATGATCAAACGTGTTCTTATTTAAACTGCATAAGTACATAAAACTGTTTTAAATAGAAACATTTTGGAGATACTGACACATTCAAATGAATAAAGCAGTTAACTAAGATAAAGCATGATAAGGCTTGTGGCTGTGGGAATGTAGTTTCCTGGAGTGCCGGACTCGCTGTGATTTCTTCCGGGTTCCTCGCGCAGTTTGTTTTGTTTGGGTGTACCAGCGCACAGCTCAACATGACACAAAGTCACACTCTGTGGCTGTAGCTACTGTTTTATGACGGCTTGACAGAAAATAAAATGTCCTGTGAGGTATTATTCAAGTGCTGAGCTCGGTGAAAGCGGACAAGTGACTCCACCGTGATTCCATCCCGACCTGAGACACCTGTTGCTCCAGTTTCGACAGACAGGTGCCACTTTCTCCGTCTCACACACGGAGCAGCTCCGGGTCGAGACAACACCGAAACTTGGATTAATCACTGAGCTACTTTGAGAAACATTTGTATATACAGCTACTATGAAGGTGACAGTAACTTTCGGGGACACCGCAGTGGTGGTTCCCTGTAAAGCTGGATGGACCGTCAGGGTTTTAATCGACCAAGCCACGCGGAGATACCTCAGGATTTTGGAGCAGGTAAACACCCTTCATACCGTCACTTACTTAACTTCCCCTGGTCTTTACTTTAACACCATGCTTTTTAACCTCACTGTACCTACAGAAACTGATGCTTCATTTCATTCATTCTTCATGTTTTACAACACCTAGCTCCCATAACTTGGCCAAGGTGTGTGTCACGTGACCAGTTTGTGGTCATGTTCACAATGCTAAAGCTAGCTGCTAGCTTGAATGACAGAAGTCTTTGCTTTGAGATATTGATTTATTTTGTTCATAAAATATAGTTAAGTTTGCTTTTCTAAAGTTTAACATGTCATGCAAGCTAAGAGCAAGTCTTATTTATAGAAAAGTTTGACTCCTGTATAAGTGTATAAGTTTTTTGGTTGTTGCTAGCTTACACTGAAACTTCTCAACTTCAAACACAGGCGTAGATATTTGTGGTGTGGGACAGGGGGACACGTCCCCCTCAAAGAGCATGTATATTTGCATTCTTTCCATTCTCTTCAAGTGGTGGCTGTCACAGAATTGAAATGAAAAATAAATAAAACTGGCCTCTTGGCTAACCACCTTCAACTGAAGGATTAATCCACTAAACAACAAAAATACTCCCACCCCCCAAGAAAAATCCTGAAAACAAACAAACAAACAAACAAAAAATAGCATCTGTGTCTTGCATTTATGGTGGTGCAGGTCCTTAAAAACTCTTAAAATATCTTAAATTCAATTTTAATATTAGTAGTAGGTCGTAAAAGTCATTAAACAGTCTTAAAGTTGAATTTGTGAGCTCTTTATTGCTACAAACATTTAATGTAATATACCCTTTTATCTTTTAATTTATTTTTGTCAAAATGAAAATGTTGAAAGTCAACATTTTTGATGTAACAAATCATTAAATGTACCACTGAAACTAATACTGTCTTTTTACTTTATACATACACTGACCTGTTGGCAAAATATAGATTACCGTAGCTCGCTCCAATAATCATATTCCTACATAAAACATACCCCTGCGTTGGACTACATGTATACTACTTATCTTTTTACTTACCTGCAGTGTTTGAATAAGAGAAAGATAATTTGTTAAAAAAAATCTGTCTTAAATTTGGTTAGAATGATCTTTAAAAGTCTTTTAAAGCATTACATATAAGTGTTTAAAACATGTAGGCACCCTGTTCTAAAAGAGAGTGGACATTTCATCTGCCAGCACAAGTGGTAAACTTAATGTTTTAAGTTTTTATAAATATATATATCTTTTTTTCAGCAATCTCACAGTGAGAAATCATCAGGAGATGACCAGCTGGCTTCAGTAGACCAAAATGCAATGCAGCTACATTTTTGGGATTATGAGTGAGGGGTGTGACTGTCACATGCCTTTACTGAAAAACAACAACAAAAAAAGCTCTCTTTACTTCCATGCATTACACATGTCAATGCAATTTAATGCCTGTTGTGATGGGCGTTGAATAGGGATGGGAATTGATAAGATATATTGATCCCAGCGACATTATTGATACTGCTTATCGGTCAGATTCTTTGTCTATTCCCTTATGAATTCCTAATCAACTCCCTGTTTGGAAAAAGTAGGTCTAAATAGGGTTTAGCATGATTATAAAATAGGATATTTACCCTTGGTAAGGGACGTACTGCTGGGTTGGAAAGCAGTGGCACTCTTGCATAGAGTATCAGATACATGGCATTTCTGGAATATAAGCCCATGCTGTGTAGAGATATATTTTAGCATAATGCTGGTGTTTCCACCCTGACTTGAAATGATCATTTTACAGACATTATAAGCCACACTGTTTTCATCTTTCTTTCTAAAATGAAGCCACACTTTGGATTATCTTTTCCTTTCTGACTCCCTCTCGTTGCGAGTTTTCAGCAGTGTTGACGCACAAGTTTGACGTCATTGTTTTGCAAAGTGCAACTGTCAGAAAAAGGATAAAAGGAATTGATAAACTCTGAGTCATACGATTTCAGTGGATTGGACAATTTGGAACCAGTTTCAATTGGGATGGGTTCCCTGTTCCCAACCCTAGAGTTGAAAGTCATTCTAGGAAATGAGGAGCAGAGTAAGTGGAGACACCTAAACATGTATATACCCTGCCATGCACTGAGCATCCCAAACCAAACTGACGGTGAGTAATTAGCCTGAAGAAACCACTGTTGTAGGGTGTGGTTTTCCTTGAACTTGTATTGTTTTGAATGTTTGAATACACAAAGATGTAAACCCCCAGTTTTCTGCTCCCTGATGTTGCAATCACTTCAACATTAATCATTCTGCAGAACTGACCTTTTATTAATCAGCTGCCTCGTATGTGCATGCTGTCCCAGCATGATAGGGTGCTCATGTGCGTTTCGTCTCTGTGAGGATGTGAGTGGTGCTGGCTGCAGCCCTGGCTGTCTAACTGTACAATAGCTCCCTGTTTAAGCCCTGGTATCTCAGCGGGCAGGTGGAAGTTTACCGTTTGATGTCCTCAATGTGGCCGCAGTCGGGGATGTGCGCTGCGGACAGGAGGCTTTGTCCTCTGAGTGATTGGGGATTAGGTTTGGTGACAGGTCCCCGTCTTATCGGTTGGCTGGTCCCCCCTCAGCCCGCCCACGCACCCTCCCTCTCAGCAAGGCGAGAGGCTGCCTTGTGGTGATGCGAGAGGCCGCAGAAGCAGGGATGGAAGGACCGATCAGGTGGCTGTATGGCAGGATGGATTGCTTCCCCTCAGTGAGAAAGCACACACAAACACCTAGGTAGCTACACACACACACAGAGGAGCTCATCTAGCTCGGTGTCCCCTGAGCTGTCACGTCTCTGCTCCACTGACAGCCACAGCCATGCCCACTCTGCCCAGCGGTCTCTGTTGATTCTCTGCGAGACACGCTGCAGTGCGCAAGCTGAAGTAGGCTAAATGTGAGTGTGTGATTAGAATGCAGCGAGCCCTTGATTGCTTTTCACAGAGCATGTTAATTAGGAGCCGTTGCTAGACGCTGACTCAGCAGTCTGTTGCCTTCTCTTAATAGAGGCAGATCATCATGAGGACAGTCCGGCTCTGCAGCTGCCAGAGAGGGCCGAATAGATGTGACCGGATGAGCTGGTTCCTCCTGCCAGCAGAATCCACTTAGCGCCCACATTAACCGCACATTTCTCCACTCTCCGGCCTCACCACTGACAGCAGGGACAGTGTCAAAAACCTGGGTTTAATCACTGCAAATGTGTGTGTTTGTGTATGTGTTGGCTTATGCATGGCGAACAGGATTCTGCACAGTCTCGCTGTGCATTGCAGTAATGGCACGTAAACCTCCTTAATTAGCGGGTTATTTTAATGTGATCTCAGCTGTGACTCTGTACGTGTTCAGCTGCTTTCATATCCATTGTTGTGAAAACAGTTGTGTTAAGTTATAAAGCCTCTAACTAACGGCAAACAGAAAATTGCTGCTCATTATACAGTGTGATTTGTAAAATATGAGTGTATGTGCTATCCCGACGGTGATAAAAGATTTTCTTAATCCACACTTTATTCTATCACTGCTTGTGTGGCATGTAATGAAGACTGTGGGAGTTGTGTAAAGATTTGCACCTGAGGTGTTAAGACTAATAAGTAAGAGTTGATATAATTGCTTAACTTTAAATTAAATCTCAACTTCCATCTGTCATCCATATAGTTACTCATGAAGGAACTAGGCTTGATTTGGAAAAATGTTATTGCCTATTCCTATAAAACTGAGGCTCCTCTAGTGCTGCAACTAACAACTATTTGACATTAGATGTTTAGTCTTTAAAACACCAAAAAATAGTGAACCTGCTTACCCCAGTTTCCCCTCTCATCTGCTGCCATGGACAGCCACGTAACGATAGTGCTTGCCCTAAGCCTCAGTATTCTTTGTCTCTACTACGTATTCTCCCATACGTCTCCCATGTTGCATCTGTGATAATTAAATGAAACAACAATGACATGCAGTTTGGGGCTGCGGTGCTTAAAGAGGTCAGAAGAGTGTAACAGCGTTATACAGTTTTGTGTTAAATTGATTCAGATAACTCTTACATGTTTTTAAGAAGTCTAACCTGAGCGTAAATATGCTAAATACCAACTAATTTAGCTAAATATGTTATGTGTGAGCATAACAGAGCACAATACGAATTAAAGTTGTAATTTCTAATAATGACAAGCAGCAATATTTATGTGCAATGTCGTACTTACACTAGCACTCAGAGCAGTCAGAGGCAGGTGTAGATTTTGTAAGTACCTACAAAAAATCAGAGCTACTAACATATTGATGAATGTTTTGTTAACACTTTACACACAAATTCGTTCTGCTCACATTTCATGAGTGAGACCCATTGATTCTGTAAGTTGGATTGGTTAGGTTTAGGCAAGGGGAGCAGGATTGGTTGGGGTTAGGGTAAGAATGTTAGGGTAAGCCAATTAGAGACAGAGTAAGGCAGCAAGAGGAGAGAAGTGGAGGGACCCCGCGCTGATGATGGAAAAGCTGTGGACTGCGATTAGTCTTAGCAGCATGCATGGGGATTAAATACAGTATTTTTTTTCCACAGATGATCAAAATAAGTCATTAATAATGTCACCAGCTGCTTTTAAAAACTAACTAAAAGGGTCTAAAAAGGTGTGAAATCTAAGTTGCTAAGT
The DNA here is from genome assembly GCA_019142605.1 of Cephalopholis sonnerati. Taxonomy (NCBI): domain Eukaryota; kingdom Metazoa; phylum Chordata; class Actinopteri; order Perciformes; family Serranidae; genus Cephalopholis; species Cephalopholis sonnerati. The sequence continues at coordinate 18,542,743 of JAGQAX010000024.1, forward strand.
TAGCAACACTGCTTGCAGTTGAATTTTGAAAGGATGAATTTTGACTCATCTTAGCCTCCTTCCTGTGAACTGCAATGCAGAAAAAAGTCCACAGTTGGAGGTGTGAAGAGTCTTGATAACAGCTGAATTATCCCTGTGTTTCACTGTATTAGTATAAGACTATAGCCTGGGGGACCAGCATGTAGACTGTGAGTGTTGTGCGTTCTCAGGGGAAACAGCCAGATACTGGAGCTGTCTCTCTCTGTCTCATGGTCTGTCTGCTGCAGGTTCAGTTCACATTACAGCCCCTATACCAACGTGGTGCTGACACCTGACAGAGCACTAAACAAGCTGAAAGCACTTTGCCCTCCTTCTTATGACTGTGGGAGTGAGAGGAGTTGTCCCGTGTGGGTTGGTATGTGCGTCACAACTCAGCTATGCAAAAGGCATTTTTCAAGTTAAACGTAACTGTTCAAACCTGCTGTTTTTCTTTTTGTTAGGCTGATTGTGTCATTGATCTTAGACCTGGCTGGCTGTCAAATGTGCTCAGGGAAATAGTTTGCATTCATCAGTCTGCTCTAGATGTGTATTTTGTGAATTTGAATTGTGCTAACTCTATTATTCCCCGAGGGAAAATACTCCAGCTAGTTCAAATAACTCTAAAGCTACAGAGCAGCATCCTGAGGTAATTCTGATGGTTTAAATTTTCTATTACAAGTCCCTCAACTTAAGGAATATGTAAACATATTTGTACAGTAAAAGTACCCGACAAAAACCAAGCTTTTAGTTTAATGTTGCTATTGGAAGGAGGAAACTAAGCAGTCCTTTGTTTTTCTAAAAATGTTTGATAAAATGAGACATGAATGAATCAGTTGACCAAGGTCTCAATTTGTCTATTGCTTCATCATGCTTGTTGGAAGCCAATTTAGTTGATTCTTATTAAAAATATTAATTTATATTGTGTAATTATGAAAATAAATTCTTGACTGGTATGTTTTTTTTCTATTTTAACTCATCAGTATGAGAGTATGAGAGAATTGTTTATAAGTAAGGTTAAAAAAAAGTTGTCCTGAACTGCTCAATACAATTTTATAGTGTGTAGTAAAGAATATATTAAAGCTGGGTTAGGAAGTTTGATTTAAGTGTCAGTGGGAAAAATCCCACAATAAATTTTGAGTATATTGTAATTCAAGTGGACTGAGGAAACACTAGACTGGTGTTCCTACTGGCTGCTCCACAAATGCAGATGTATGTGCACATCTCTTCTGTGTTCAATGGCAGAGAATCCTGCAGAGAAAGCAACCCACAAAAGGAAGATGGACAAAAAGAGAATGTAAAAAAAAAAGAGTCAACTGTGAACAAAATCAATGTGTCATTATCAGTGAGGTATTTCAGAGATGGACAAAAAATGTTGCTAATAGTTTAGCCTTCTGCTAACTGGGGCTAAAGGCTCACAGCTGCGACTTCAAGGTCACGTTTATGTAGCTAACGCCAGGTAGAGCCTTGAATCACAGTGTGTCCCCCACCTCACTCCCCGATGCTACAAGTCACCTTGCAGGGAGGACAGCAGGCAGCAGTTCTGGGAACGAATGCTTAGTAAGCAGCTGCAGCAACCCCACTCCAGCCAGTACAAACCCTAGCTCCAGGGTGAACCGGACAGCCCAGACTCCCTGCTTGATCAGCAAACTTTCTGTTGCTGCCTTTACATAGGTTAAACCTGGGGCTGTGACATCTGTTGCTGGGGGGTTTTGGGCTGGCCAAATTCGAGCTGGAGGGCAAGGAGGGGCGAAGGGAGAGAGTTGAATGTAGCTCTTCAATAAAATAAGATGAAATATATCAAGGTATGGAAAACGTATGTGGTTGTTTGTGGGAGGGGCTTAGGACAGAGCTGCAGGAGGAGGAGCTAGTTGTAAGGGAATATACTGTAAACATGTACAGATTATTCACCGGCAGATTTGAAAGTGTTCAGAAATGTTCATTGTGGAGGATGTAACGGAAAATATTGGCAGAAATTATACCTGTTAACACACATTATCACTGGCCTTTATGATTATAATTGTTGTTTTGTCAAGCACTGCTGAGGTCAAGTTGACTCCTTTTCTGGCTGTCTTCCTACTTAAGAGTGAAAGCTCTCCTTTTACTCGCACTGATGGATCCGACTGGAGGACAGTTCCTCGTCGACACGTTCATTAAAGACATTTTGCTTTCGTCACGGCTAAATCCACACCGTGCTCCTGCAGCTGTTTAATTACACATTCTTCTAAGGATCAAAGTGTGAAATAGCACCCCCAACACCACCACCACCAACCGCTGCAGCTTCACTAATCGCCCCGGCGCTTCACCATTCTCGAGTGGTGTCATGTTTGCCTACCAAAGAGGGGGAGAGCGGGAGAAGTAGAGATATGGCTTTAAATGGTGGGGGACTTAATGGTGTAATTTGCAGGGAATTTACTCTTCTAACTGTCACGGTAATTCTCCTCCGATGTTGACTGACTGACTCCCGACTCCTTTTGTTTTTTATGTCATGGGAAGAGTTCAAGATACAAAGGGGAATTACAAGGGATTGACAATGAGGGACTTCAGAAGAGTTTTTTATACTCCCCTCTTTCCTCTCTATAGATTACTTTCCCTCTGAAGTGTCATACATTCATCCCTTTTCATCACTGGGTAGAAAGAGAGGAATGTGTGTTTTCTCAGGCCTTTGGAGTTCTGGCTGAGGAAACAGAAGCACGAGTATGCCAGGTGTGCTCCAGCACAGCCTGCAGAGGTGACGCTAATTAACACTTAGGCATTGTTGTGCTCTAATCCACTGATGTGAATTAATCCTTCCCCCCTGAAACTCACACTAATACCTCTTATTTCATTAAGTTGTGTGTCTTAACGCGGGTGATGTGATGTCACCACAAGAGAGCCAATTACTGTGCCTTCCTCCTTTGCTGTCACACACACTCACACACACTCTCTCACACATACTGTAAACAGTGTCAGCGAAAGCCAGAAGAATGCCGATAGGTGTTCAGGTTGGACGAGTTTTTCTGGCAAGGTGTAAATGCTTTGCGCTGATGTCTTCACTCTATCTGCACTCCACCTACCTCAACATCTCCAACATGTGCTGCCCTGTAGTAATCATTTGTCATATAAAATACATTCTGGTATCAGCGCTGCACAATCTCATAGTAGTTCTAATGAAATTATCTTTTAGCATTTAACTAAAATTTGTCAGTTTTAAGTCAGATCAGTTTATAGTGTATTTTTTTTATTTTGAAAGGTCTTTAACTCCACCTCTTCCTGTGATAGCAAAATTCCTTTTTAGGAGCTACTTACTTGCTCAGAAAATAAAAATAAGTAGAGCCCATACAACACCCTATTTATGGAGAGTTAACATTCCAAAAAGTCACCTGCAGATGTCTGTGGCTGGTTGTGTTGATCATGTGACCCTCCTCTCGCCTTTACCTGAGACTTACCATGTCTACCTATCCCATTTTCATGTTGACATCTACAACAGGAACACATATTAATACCAGGTGTAAAAATACCAGCCTGTGATCAGAAGTCCTGAGAATGTTTCCAGGTACAAGTCACACACTAATACCAGGTGTAAATTTGGCCACATGTTAAAGGGGGACTCAGCCAGGACCCTATTTTCCAGTGTTTTTGTGACGAATGGGAACAACAGTTTTTGAGGTTGATCCAATATTGAGCGGGGGAGCTGCAGCTAGTGGCGGCAAATCAGGCTACATCCGTTACATCCATTTGAAGTGTTTGTTTTTGCCACTGTCAGGCTAAAATTAATTTATTATGGGTGTCTTGCAGCATTATGGAGAGGACCTTACAAAGAACGTTTTTCTGTACCTTGTGCTTGTTTCAGTCTGTTTTGTGTCCAAGTCTTGCCTAGGGGAAGCTCTGAAATCCCTTGAGAGATCATAGCTGTTGTACAGAAAGCATGTATTACTCTGATCTAAAAGGTTTTCTCACTCCCAACTCGTCAAACATCAATGGTTGGACAGTGGCCTTACATGTCAAACTATGACGCTCAAGGTAACCCTTCAGTGACGGCCTGTCACTTTGCACTTGTTACATGCAAAGTGTCTTCTACAAAATAAACTTCCGTTTTTATAGGAAATATGCAATTTTTGCTTATTAAATAAATGTAAACCATCTCTTATCAAAATACACTCAAAATAAAAAGTTTGTTTTTAGGTTTACTTCCTTAGGTTTAGGTAACAAAAGTACGTGGTTAGGTTTAGAAAACCCCCCAATATGTTTTGGCTTAAAATAGGTACATTTTTTACTGATGTAATGTCAACTTACGTGACATATGTCACCTCACTAGCGTAGTATGTGACAGATACTGGCACAGTACGTTGTTATTAAAAGACTGACCTTTGGTTTCACACAGGAAACAAACGGTACGCTCCTGGATGAAAGTCTGGAGTTTGTTTGACCTCCACCTCCCCTCCTGCGCGCCCTATGTGGACTCCCTGGCTGTTTATGCAATGGCATATCTGGTCTGTCTCATCCCGCAGCTAAAGGGTGCCTTGCTGCATTGGTATCTGATGCCGTGGGCCACTTACTAAGCGTCAGTGTTTAACGTGTTGGGAGTGAGACAGGGTTGATGTCATGGCTGAATATTAAGCTGATTTGGACAGTGTGAAAAAGTCTGTCCCTTTTAGTGAGACTTGGACACAAAACAGATCTCAACAAGTGAAAGGAGCAGAAACAACTTTCATTTCTCTGTAGGATCTTTTCTGTAATGTTATAAGACACTCACAATAACAGTCTGAGCCTGTTTGGGGTACAGAGAAGCACTTATAATGGACATAAATTGATGTGGCAGGTAGTTACATTGTAGCCTGTTTTGCTATCTGCAGCAGTCTTGCTCAATACTGGATCAATTCCAAAAATTGTTGCTCCCGAAAAGTTACTTAGACACAAAAAAAGGAAAATAGTGTGCAGGTTGAAAAATACTGGAGTTCCTCTTTAAAGTTACTGTAGCTTTCTTGTATTTGGGTTTGAAATTGTAATTTGAAGAAAGTTATGATAAAGCTGTCATGTGTCTTTATACTCTGTCTTTGTAGGGCCCTCAAACAGTTTTTACAGTGACAGTGCGCTCTTGGCTCTGGATCACTGGAGTGCACGGCTGTTTGCATATCAACAGGCTATTGCATTGTGTGAAAACTGCAGCCTATTTATTTGTATGCTAGTTGTAGTTGCAGATTACTTGCTGCTCTATCTCTCACAGCTCTGGCGCTGGCATTATGGGCACTTCTGAAGAAAGGGAGGTTCTGGCTTTATTCCTGTGATTGAAATCCCAGACTCTCCCAACCATTTGTTTTTAAGAGAATGGACTTGGCTCATTGTGAAAAGCAGACACCCTCTTTTTTTGTGCCCCATAATTCACATTCGGATGCAGCGGAGCAAGAAGGAGCCCATTCACAGTGGGTCTCAGTGATACAGCAGAAGCCACTCGCTGGGTCTCAGCCAAACTCATTCCAGCCTCCGAGGCTTATAGCCTATAGCTGTTAATTTAGCTGGTGATGTAGTCTTGTGTTGCTCTGGACAGATTGCTTATTGGTATGGGCAGTTCCTAATGGGCCATTTTCTACTGCACACATTGTTAGAAAAGATAAGGCTTGTCAAAAATTCCTTTTCTTAGTCTCGAAATTACTTTTAATAGAAATTGTGAAAAGAAAAAACAAGTATTTATTAAACAAGGCTAAATTTGACCCATCCAGGAGGTTGGAGCTACATTCTGTTTCACTTTGTATTCATATTTTACGCAATTTATCATCAGTGTCATCTGAAATTGTCAATAGATGCACTTTCTCTCAGAGGTCTGTGCGGCATCGTCACAATAGACCTGACACAAAAAGGGGAAGATGCTATTGTTCATGAACTTCTCTGTTGATTTTGCCAACAGCACACAGATTTCAGATTGCCGCTCAGTCCAAAGTCCTTGTTCCCTTTGACAATGCATGGAGCGCTGGGCTCGGGGTACTTCCTGCTCTGAGGGGTGTGTTCACTCTGACCTCTGTCTTCATGGTGACAGTGAAACCGGTGTGGAATGTGCCCACCACCGCTCCCCACAGAGCAGCAAAACTGGAAAAGTTCCTCGCCCTCACATTCTTCTGTACAAGCTGTACTCAGTGAACTAAGTGTTGTGCATGTACAGTTGGATGTAGGTCATGTGTTGCTGCTGTACCTGCCAAACGAACAGGGAAACCTGCTGTTGGGTCTGGATATATACGTGTGATTATTATGTTGACTGACTCTTAGTGTTGTGCCACATTTGTTGCTGTATACAATACATTTATACTGGAGTAATTTTTTTAGGATCTCCCATTTAAAGATGTAGTTTGGATTTTTTTTTTTTAAGTTGGTTGTCTGAAGTATTTATCCATTGTCAGTGTATTACCTATAATAATCACAATCTTTAAACATAGGTGTGTAAAAAGCAGAAAAATTTGAAATAAAAAAATTGCAAAAGCCTGAAATTACAAAGATCAGGCATTTTGTAATACCTTATATTTGTAGTAGGAAATAGTGTGAAGAAGTTATATTAATAGAACCTTTTGTCATGTCTTCTGTTTGTTTGTGGTCAGTGTTAAAGTCAGTGTGATATATTGGTAATTTATAAAGTTTTTGGTTCTGTTTCTGCAGTCTTGAAACCCATGGGCTAACTGTCTGATGACAGTTTAAGCTTTGTTTACACCACTAATGTTCATTGCAATATACTCTGCGACACCTTGCGGCATAGAAACCAAAGATGTAATGGATAAGCAAGAAGTCAACAAGTGTTACCAGAAGAATGTTACAAGAAATGTAGTTTGCCTTGCAACACATGTAAATACAGACAAATCGCCAAACATTGCATTTGTTTACGGTAATTATAACTTTTCCTCATCTCAAAGTCAAATTGGTTTTATACTGCTTTGTTTCCCCTTGAATCACCACTCTTTGAGTCCGTTTTTTACAGCGATCTCTCATGTTAGTCCATATCTTGTGACAAAAAGTCTCTTCTTCCCCAATGTGGTAGCTATTTTATTCCGACAATTTAAGGCCACTTATCTGTCCCTGTGGTCTCTCAATAAAGAGTTGATATCAGAGATTATTAAAGATGTCTGTACAGGCAAACTGCTCAGCCAGTTTCCCTCAAAGACGTCCCTGTTGAACTGAAAATCGCAGCATGTGTAGCAGGCACCTAGTTACAAAAATATAGAGGTGCATGACCAACTGCTGCCACAGCTTTTGAAGCTTATGTGCTGGATGCAAAATGGGTGATTACTCTGGCATGCAAAGCTTGCATCAGGGACACTACCTTGGGTAAAAACCATGCGTTAGCCTCTGGGGCTAATGGCCAGTATTTCCAGTGTAGCCAGCAGATATCCGGATAACTAATGTCTGGGCTAAGACTCTCTCTTCTTTGTCATCATTTGCAGTCTGATAAGCATCTTTATAAAAAGATATCTCCATATGAATGCAGATGAATTTAAAAAAAGCTATTAGAAAGCTAAATTTTCATCAGGCGATAGTCAGTTGGTTGCGGAATTGCGTCTTGGCCAACCTGTACCGCCGTTTTTGTCTCTAGACGTACCGTTTACCTGCAGGCAAAGATTAGTGTTTTAGTGACATCATAGCTGCCTCTCTTCTATGTATGACCAGTTAAAGATTCTGGATATCTAAACTAGACTGTAAGCTGATTGGTTGTTTATAATGTATTTAAATGTGGGATTATGAGTAAATGTCCACGTTGGTATTCCAGTCTGTTCTGTTTATTGTCAAACCCAAAAGTGAATTTCAAATTTTTGCTTACTTTGTACCCAGCATGGGGAGAGTTCAGTGAGGACCCACCATCTGGAGTACATTGAAGGAGGCATCCTGGACATGGACGACCTGCTGAGTGACCTAGTGGAAGACAGAGACAAGGTGAGGATGACTCCATAGACAGGGTGTATGGCGCATCATGGATTTCATTCATTCAAGCCTTAGTACCTATTTAATTTGTTATATTTATGCATTTGGTTTATCAAGGCTCACACAATTTTGTCTTATCCTCATCCACTCTTTAACACACAGACATGTTGACGTGTGATAGACAGCAGTTCCTCATGGTTGGACACCTTAGCACAACAACACAAACTGTGAAGCGGATGGCAAGCTGTTTCTTGATTGTTCTTACCTGGTATGAGGTGCAGCAAATTACAGCAGAGAATCCATCATTCTTAGCAGAGCTTAGAGCCCGGTAGCGGATTTATTTTGACTCCCTAGGTAAAGTCTCCAGCCTGGCAGGATGACAGGATGTCCAATAAACAAGGTGTTTGTAAATCCAAACCATGGTTAGCTTGTCACTAGTTATTAGGAAACTAAACCAGCTAAATAACAAACATGACAAAATGAGTTTTGCTTTGCTGCAAAAACCTGATTGGATTTGATTGCATGTTGCTTTGCTCGATGCATGCCTGGTGAGAAAATGAACATGTTTTCTCCTCTAGTTCTTCGGAAAGCAGGAGTAGGAGTGGTGACGGTGCTGTGTGATGTAGCTGTCATGTTCATTTTTATCGAGACACATGAAAGGACACCATTTCAGATTTAAAACAAATCAAGGGAAGGGAAGTTCTCCGAAACGGCAGTGATGTAACTTCACAGAATCGGGCTGGGAGTTGAAGTTCACTGCATTTCATACACACACAAACACACACACACACAGGCAGCGACCCAATTTCTATAAAGAGCAAATTTCATTCCTCTTGCTAATTTCCCATAATGCATTCCTAAGATGTGCTAATAAACCACCCGAAATCCATATTCATAAGCCCCGGGCCCAGACGAATGATGAATTATCAACACTTAGTCAGCAAGAAGGCCAAATGAAATGAAAATGGAATATTCAGCCGACCCTGTACCATGCAATAACAATTGGTGTTTTAAGCCGCATGAACAATGGAGCGTGTGTGTGTGTATGTGTGTGTGTGTGTGTATGCACGCTGTCATGTGCATGTAGGACTGCAAGTTTGGCAAAATACTCTTTCTGAAAAAAGGGGACACGGCTAAATAATAGATGTGTAAACTCAGTGGGAATCTTCAGCAGCGGAAAAATTGTTTTGCAATCACAGAGAACAGAAGCCTCATTTTCCGGGATGATGGAATTATAATCATAAGATCTGCGTCTTATTTGTGCATAAGAGGGTGAGTCCTAGATTTTAATGAGTCATTTTCTCCAACCTAAACCCGCGTTCTCTCCACATCCTCAGAGTGATGATGAAGTGTCACAGATCAAATCCCGCTCCGGCATTTGATCAGATTCCCTCGCTAACAAGTTACCCTGACGTCGGCTCTCTTTCCCATGGCTGCGGTGCTTTTTGTGATTACGGGCTCTGCTGAGCAAACGCTTCACTAGAACCTGCACCACACAGGAACTGTCTAATTTACCTTTTGTTTCTTTACTCTCTCAGCTTTCACCCAATTCTCCATACGCCCTCCCCACTTTCATCTCACTTCTCATTTTATCCTTTTGTTTTCGCTGCTGATGAAAAGATAGCAGGCGGAATAGGACGAGCGCACGTGATCTTCATAACGTGCCAGTCATCCCACTTATCTGTGGGCTTCCAAACAGTGTCGGCTCTCATAGATTAATGAGCTGTGCCTGGCATTCTTGATTAGTCTGAGTTCCTTTTGTTTGTCTACGTTTTTATTACCTCGCTGCAGCCGACAGATTCTATCTTTAGTGCTTTTCTTTTTTTGTTCTGTTATTGTGGCCGACGCTGTTTCACCATCAATCATACAGGAGTGGTCCCATTGTGAGGGCCCTCCACCGCACAGCATGGGCTCTGTGTTAGCCGCGGATGCTAATGAGAGATAATGGTAAGCTATTTGTACGCCTAGTGGTTAGCTTTGCCGCGAGTCCAGACCTCTTTATCTGGGCCAGCCCCCGACCATTATTCCACAGACACACACACACACACACACACACACACACACACACACACACACACACACACACACACACACACACACACATTTACACAAACACACAAACACACACACACACACACACACACATGTCTGTTGTTCCCGTCGCCTGTGCCGAAACCCCAGGCAGGCAAGTAGCGTAGCATGTTAGCATTAGCGTCTACGGAAGTAGCGCTACTGGTGGTTGATGAGGGCGGAGATGAGGGGGCGGCTGTGATTTGATTACAGTTCTGCCCCCTGCATCTGCAACATGCGCACACACACATACACACCGACATGCATACACGCTCCGTTCATTAGCACCCCATCTCGAGACACCGGCCACCAGCCTCCTCATGAATATTAATATCAATCTGATGAATGTGAAGAAGGCCATGGGGTGTTGGCTTAGGTGTGACCACATATACACAGCACACACACTCACAGACACAAAAGACCATAGTATAAAGAGAGCAGGTCACGGTTCAGTCTATTATACTCTATGAAGCTCTCCTCTACTTTATGTAGGTATGGGCTGTTGGAGTCAATGACCTGTCAGATACCCCACTACTTTGTTAATGGTGAGGAGATGTGGGCACACATAACAGCTTTTTCGTCTCTTTCTCTTTTGTCACACTGTTTAGGTCAAATCATTGCAGCTTAGAGACTAGTTAACCTGCTTTATCCTCTATCAGTCCATTCATGTTTTTTTCAGTCACTTATACACTCACTGAGACACATCATGGGCTTGCATGTGGTTGTGGGCTCAGGCAGTATAATGATGTAATGTATCATGGCAGCACTGAATGTGATGAAGTATCTTGATTTGTCAGGTATTAATTCTTCCAAAACCTGACATTTCCATCAGTTGATCTACTTTTCCTTTCCTTTCCTTTCCTTTCCTTTCCTTTCCTTTCCTTTCCCCATCTCTAGGCATGTCATGATAATTATAATTTTGTTTAGGCGACATGCGTGTTCGTGTCTAGATAAGTATAAGGCTGCGTCATATGCAAAAAAAATCATATTGTTATTATTTTAAAGGCTATTGCAATTGTGATTTATGTCATGATTTAGGCAGTGGTAAATGTTTCAATTCATTTTGACTGAAAACGATATAAAATATGATAATGTGATTTTTTAATTTATTTTTTTTTTGCTGGGGTCTGTACCAAACGTGTTCCCTTAAGTCTATAATAGGGTTGCAGCGATAAACTGGTTTTAAGGTATACCAAGATATGAAAATTGACGATTATCATTCTGTGTCCATTTGCTTATCTACGATATTAGAAAAAAAAAAGGCAAGTTGAAGGACAATCTCAACTCTTTCGGAAACCTTTCTTAAAAGGGAGACTTTTTAGACATCCTGCCATTTTAAAAAAATGGTTTCAGTTATGTTAAAAAAATGTTCAGCCAAATATAATCTGTTTCAATTCCTTCAATGGTTATTCTTATAGTAATAATTATATAATACTGTGATACCATGAAACAATTTTTTTCTGCAACGTTTATTGTACTGTGAAAATCTTAGACCGTTGCAACCCTAGTCTAGAATATGATTTGCATATGGAAAATCTCTGTAGCACCACAGTGCTTAATTTTTGATAGTATGTTGGAACACATTGTACCTTTACCAAAAAATTGCAGCTCTTGCGATTTGGATATTGCATTTGGCTATATTGCAATACAGACAGGAGGACAGATAATATTTTGACTAATTGTGCAGCTCTATATAAGAATGTCACCAACATTTGGCCAACATCAGACCAGAATAAACTGCAGGGTTTTCCCAGCTGTTATAAGACTTGGGTACAGCGAATGACTCTTGTTTTCACTCCACCCCCGCCTACTTGCATACGTTCAAAGAAAGACACGTATATGACGACACAGTGTAACTTACCAGTGGTGCAGCTGCGCTTTTGGAGTGGATTATGCACTATCCTGATGGCTTGCCAACCTGTGGCAATGAGCCAAAAAGTCAGTTGTTTGTAGTTTTATCCTCTAACAACTTCATCGTCCACTCTGCAAACCCACAAGCAAACTGCCCGGCTTTCATCCCGAGAGCCAGCTGCAGCATAAACAGCTAGGTTATAGAGGTAACTGGTGTTCTCAGAGCTTTGCTAAGCTTTCTCTTAGAAGCAAGAGGCATCGCTTGGTTTTGTTTTTGTCAGGCAAATTTTGCTTTAAGTTTCAAGTTGAGTGATTTTGGCCACCCCTTTAAAGGTATTATAATTTTCTATGTACTTTTTTTGTATATATTGACAAATGGAAAAAGCCTGGAAAGCCTACTTGTAAGTGGTTGTAGGGTTGAGCAATACAATGACATGCTGTATCAGAAGTTGTCATCCGCCACTGGCAACACTGGATACAAAGGATTAACGTGATAAAATATCTTGATTTTTCTGGTATTAATTCTGCCAAAAGCAGACATTTCCAACTGTTGTTCTACCTCTCCTTTTTATTTCCCTACCTTGCCCTCGCTCCTCCGTCTCTTTGCTCTCCCTCTTTTCAAAGGCAGTTATTAACAGATGTAGTGCTTTACCTCTACACATTCTCCCATTTACAGCAACCAGAGCTGTCATTCTCTCCCATTCACAGTCCTCTGGGATCTTGCATTAGCCGCGGCCATTACTCCCATACGTCTCCACGGTACGCAAGAGCTGTCAGGCAGGCTGTCCAATGTCAGCATGCCATTAACATACAAGCTATACACCAGGTTTCAACGGAGCTGTCGCATATATATATATATATATTTAAATATAGCATATACTGCTGCTGTTTCCTGTGTTCAGTGGGGAGATTTTGCTGTCTTGTGAACAGACTACTGCTGGATGTAACTTAAATAAAACTATATAGATGCTTCTTGATTAGAAGGCCATCTCCCATTATTCATCTTGTGATTGCAGCTGAAATTTGAATGTTCAACATGTGCAAGTGTCCTCTCTTGTCACGCCGATCTCCTCCAGAATGGGAATTAAACTCAGGGAGCATGACGTCTCCTCATAAGTGGACTGTCACTCCTCATTCCACGTGCACAGACACACATACACATTGCTCCACACGGACCTTGTTTTCGAGGGCGAAAGAAACACATAAAAAAGTCAACCTTCCATTTCATGCAGCCAAACGAGAAATCTAATTTCATGGGAAATTTAATGGGAAAAAAAATGGAATGATTTCCTCCATCTCTCTTTAATTAGCTCTTTTTAATCACTGAGCCTACGAGGCGGCCGTGAACCTCCTGTGCAGCCTCTGGTTGCTGCAATGTAAATGGTAAGGGTGCATATCCCCACTGATCTTCCTCTGAAATGTCAACCGGTTGATTACGAGGCCATCTCCCATCATCCATCTCTTCTGCTTGCATGTCACAGTGGAGGATGCAATGCAAGAAAAATGAATCCATGACTTGGAAATGTGATATTCAAAGCAGGTCTGTGATCATGACCATCTTTCATTCCTTTTTTAAGAGATAATGACATCTCTTTGAATAATGACCCCATTTTCCCTTGTTTTTACCTTATTTACTGTAGTAAGAATTTCTCAGACTGAGGTATCAGAGAGTGAAATTGGCACAAGTAATGGAAGATATCAGATTTTCAAACCTCTGCTAGCTGATGTTAACATGAATGTAGGTCAAGTTTTCTAAATATTTTTATCGCAGTATCGTGTTAAAAACTGATAATGACTGGTGATGTCTGTGACTGATGACAAAAATCTGACATACCAGACAGTATAGATGTAAACTCTTGGGTTGACATTGTCATACTAACATTAATGCTCAGAGATCTCTTTTTTTTGCCCAGAAGTTAACTGTTGCGCTGCTTGATTGTATCTGCCTCAGAAGGTTTGTAATCCAGTCGTAAACTGTGGCACCTTTTTAGATACTTTGTAAAATAAGCCCATAATGATAAATCTGACAATGATTGTCTTCCTTTATTATAATTTTTCCATAGCCCTGTGTTGAAAACAGTTATTATTGTTATTGTTGTTGTTAACTAGCCGTGATGCCATGTATTGAGACTGTTGACCAGTCAGAGGCTGTGTTTCTGACAGTGTAGCAGCTCTGCTTACAGCCATGGTTAACTTTTCTATTGCTAATGCTAATATTTGCTAGCATAAAATAGGCTTAAAACCATAACAAAAAATCTTCGTACTGGAAAAATTAAACAGGGAAATTAGCCATAGTGACCCAAAGCATGTTTTGAAACAGGCTGTAAACATGTTCATTTCTGCTGAAGTTGGGCATTTAAACATGGGGTCTATGGGGACTGACTGGCTCTTTGAGCCAGCCTCAAGTGGCCATTCAAGGAACTGCAGTTCTAGGCACACTCCAAGCCATCATTTGCTTTTGTTCTTTAATATCATGATAAATATTGGGATTGTGCTTTGTATTGTGGTAATATCCTACTGTGAGTCTTTGGTATTTTTACATCCCTAAATGATATAAAATTGTCTCTGTAAATAGTTTGCAGAAGTGCATTCAACATGATTTTTTTTTGTAGGAAACACTGTAAACTTAACTGAGTATGGGTGCAAGAACTTTAAATTACAGACAAGCAAATACCTGCGAGTATACTGTACATAACAGCCATTTACAGACCGAACATGGACATACAGCCTTGTGAAATTTAAAGCTTAGAACTCCCAGTGAAATAAAATAATGCTGCCTTCGATTTTATTTCCCCCAGTTCCAGGAGAACTCTCTTGTAAGTTATGTTGGGTGATTTGCCTGAAGTCATTTATAACATGTCAGATGTCAGCCCCTCTGACAGGCGACAATAAGGCATTACTTAAAACGTGCTAACCCGCCGGAGGAAAAGTTTAGTGAATGGGACGTGATTGCGAGGCGCAGACGTGCTGATTAGCCTTTGACGCTCCATGACATCTCGCTCTCTCACCTCCATTTCTCTCATTCACCGCCGCGGCGAGCTGCGTTTGATTGGCACCTGAATAGTCATATAACTGTGCATTCTGTCTGAATGGCCAGTGATGAGCGGGAGCATGAGGTTCAAGTGCGCTGATTAGAAAATGTCAAGGCGAGGCAAGTTTATTTCTATAGCACATTTCATACACAAAGGCAATTCAAAGTGCTGTACATAATAAGTTAGAAATATAAGAAAGAAAAACAGCATAAAAACTTGTGCCAATTAAAAGAACAGAAACCTTTTTGACAAAATTTTAAAAGAACAGAGACATAAGATGGTATGGAGGAAGTTTTTAACCTGCATTTAGAGGTGGTCAAAGTTGGTGTTAAGTCTGATATATTTGGAAGTTTGTTCCAGCTCTGTGGTGTACATTAATTACTGAGAATGCTGCTTCTCCATGTTTAGTTTGCAGTGGGAGCAGTGAACAGCCAGGTGACCTGAGAGGCTGTCAGGGTTCATGTGGTAAAAGAAAGCCAGAGATTTATTTTGGTTCCAAGCCATTTAGAGATTTTCAGATATCTCTCAAATATTATAAATCTTTTCCCCTTTCACATTCTAATCATGATCCATAGCTCCTTACCTGTGTCTGTCTGACACATCTGAATATTAATTAGAAACCTTGCACCGATTCAGAACACGCCTGATGTATAAAATGAATGAGATGTAGTTCACCTGTAGCCAGTCATTATGTTCTATCTCTTGTCTGCCTAATTGATTTTATTCTAGCAAAAAGAACATTTCTTTCTTAAGGTTGCCATCCCTGTTGAAGCCCTGAGGCTCCAGACATGTCGGAGCATTCTAGATTTGATTGTCTGAAACTAAAGTGCATAATGGAAAATGGGTATTTTTTTGAGAATGTTTTTCAATCTCAGCTCCGGTATTCTCATTATGTGAAAATATGTTTTTAAGTATTGTTTGTCCATTTTGCAGGTCTACCTTCTGATATTGACAATTCATTGTTTCAAAATTATAGAACAAACAGTAGCTTTGATTGGTCCCAAGAAAATCAAGCCTGACACTACATGTACCCACAGTGTCTGTCAAAGCCTGTCCTGTGCCCAAACTAAGGCAGCAGTTTTGGGCTCAAGCTGAATTAACAACCTGAATTTCTACTGTAAAAAACAAATCTATACAGATATATGTTTAACATTAAAGCTTTAATGTGTATGATTTGGGGGATTTAGTCCATCTAGTGAGGAAATACATATGGCAACCAGCTGAAACTTCTCCTGGTTAGAATTCCTTCAGTGTTCTTGAGGTTTTTCCTGTTGGCCGGATTATCCAGAGAGGTCTCTTCCTCTCCAAAACAAACTGACACGGTGATTAAAAGTGGTAAAAAACTTAATAAAGCAGTTTAATGTTATGAATGTCTGTTTCTTCTACGCTGTTTGGCATGTCACAGATGGGCCACTCCTGCCTGTAGTATGTCCTTAGCCCATTTCTGATCCAGATGTTCAGGAAGTTTTTAGCTGAATTATCTGCAAAACTCTCTTATCTCTTCAAAACACACAGATGTGGTGATAATAGAGCAGTTTCATGGAACAAATCCAGGTCTCTCTGACTCTGTTTTGCATGTCGGAGATGACTGTTAGCCCAGCACCTACTAATGTGTACTCACCTTTGTCTTGATAACATAAGATCCAGACATTCAGGAGGTTTTTACCAGGAGCCAAATAATCTACAGAAGTCTCTTCCTCTCCAAAACAAGTGGACACGGGGATTTAAACTGGTAAAAACACTGAATAGAGCAGTTTGATTAAAAAAAGGGGGCTAAAGAGGGGCTACTAACTACAGTGGCCAATGGGAAAACATGAATGGCTAGAGCCTGTGTTTGGTTTGTCCGTTCTGGGCTACTGTAGAAACATGGTGGTACAATATGGCAATCTCTGTAGATGATGACCAACTCCCTATGTAGATATACATTTGGCTTGGCCCGGACTGAACCTGGCGGGTTGGGTCAGGCCCAGTTGGGCTCGGCCAGAGAATTGAAACTGTAGTGTAGTTGAGTACCATGAATCTAATGACTTTAGTTCACCGGCTGAAGGTCATGTAGACCAAAATGTCTTAAATAAGAACATCAGAAAGATGTTTTTCATGCTGTTCTCTGACATGATGACTTGTTTATGACTTGAAACATGACGTTTGTTGTCTTTATTGCTCATAAATAGTATAACCTTCATAAAGACAGGATTTGTTACAGAGCTATTGAATTAGACGGGAGGAAGAGGTGTTCCTGTTGCTTTGTCCTCACCTTGTATTCATTATGCATTCTCTTGAACGTTGGTGATACATTAATATATTCAAATCTCCAGTAAACATACAGTATATTGAATAAAGTGAGATTATCTCCGTTGCCTGCAGATCAGATCAGATCAGACTGGAGCGGCTGAATGTTTTGCCCGGCGGGATTTGGTCACTTGAGCTGATTTCATCATATCTCATCAGCCTCGACCTTGATTCAACCCCCCCCTCATGTGAGCACCACAACGGCTCTTCATCTGATTATATTCAATTAACAATGCCCCCTCACACGCACAGATGCGCAGACGCACACACACACTTTCTTCAAACCCGGTTTGATTGTAATCACGATGCTAGAACTCAAGGAAGGCTTAAGGAGAAAGGATTCTTGCCGTCCCTGTCTGCTTTTCATTTAACTGCACGTTGAGTTTTCTCATAAAGTTACACTTTGGAATTTTAATTCCTTTAAATGATCCATTGCTCTACCTTTCGACTTTGAATGATGGCACCTCTCCAAAGTCATTTGTCAGTTCAGTGAAGCAAAAGAGTGGGATTCGGTTAGGATAAGGCCCGTTTCTGTTTTCTTTGCGTAGGTGTGTGACTTATAGAGGCTACACTAGGTCATCACAGCCTCAGATCTTGTCCTTTGGTGTTTCTCCTTGTGTTAATCACACAGACTCCATGTTGCCCTCCGTGTCACCATCACACCACCCATTAGCTCCTAATGGAGTGAGACGGTCAGGCTGTAACCTGACCTGCCTGCGCCTGCTGTGGTGTGGCAGGAGGAACCTGGAGGGGAGGCCAGAGGTGCACTGCGCTCTGTGGACTCACTTTTCTCATGACACGTGCACATAATCAGGAGAAGATGAGGCGTGAGGATGTGGAAAAGGCAGCCTGTGTCATGGGCTGTGTTTCAAATTATGTGTGTAATCCAGCGCTGCAGCTATAAACCCTGACACCAAAAGATGTGACATGAAATATGAGTTTTGGTCGGAAAAACAGTCACAGTTACTGGTATTGTTGCGAAGCTGCAGCTTGTGTTTGTTGTCAGTGTTAGCTTTATCAGTTAGCAGTGATTTTGGCACAGCAGCCTGCAGAGGAGCTAATCACATCCAGCTAATGGTCTATTATAGATCAACTTGTTTGCAGCAAATCTACTCTCTGACCTAACCAGCCTCACACCATCTGTTTTCCTCGATGACATTGCCCCAGACTAGTGTATATACGTGTGTGTTGTGTGCGAAAGCGCGGTGTGTTTTCCCTCTGCTCACTCCAACTGCTAATAACTCAAATCAGCAGAAAGTCACACTCCAGGATGTGTGTGTGGGCATATGTGAGTGCGTGTACTTTGACTGCAACTAGAGGATAAATGCTTGTGATACTGAATCCAACCCCATTTAGGTTAAGTATTTAATGATTTCTGGTGCAATTACACAGCTGAAACTGCATCTGTGTCCATTGTGTTGCACACGCAAACACTTTGATGTGCACACACTACTGTTATTATTCATTTTTCCTACCTCTCATCTTCATCACTAACTGATTGGGCTAATGAATGGAGCCCTGTGGACGATAATGTGTCTGAATAGGCCTCTTGAATTATTAGCCAGCCTATATTTGACAGGGGAGGGACATATTGAAAGGAGGAGCAGGTCTACTGGTTTTACTGATGAAATGTCTCAGACTGACAAATCAGATCGGACAATCCTGATTTAGATACAGCCTCAAATTGTTTGTTTTGTCCACCCCAAAATATTCTCTTAACAATATTAGAAAACAGACGAGCAGCAAAGCTTGTAGCTTGGACAAGCAATTTAATTTTTGCCTGATAAAGTCCTGAAATAACAAATCAGTTAGTAGGGTTGTTGTCAAATGTGTGTGAGGATTTAAGGATTTATTATTTTCATTATGCAATACAGGACTCATTAATGCTTTCATTTTCCGTAACCGCTTATCCTCATGATGGTCGCGGGGGGGCTGGAGCCTATCCCAGCTGACACTGGACAAGAGGCGGGGTACACCCCGGACAGGTTGCCAGACTGTTGCAGTGCTGACACACGCAGACAGACAACCATTCACACCTATGGCCAATTTAGAGTCACCAATTAACCTGAATGTCTTTGGACTGTGGGAGGAAGACAGAGTACCTGGAGAAAATATGAACATGCAAACTCCACATAGAAGGACTCCCTCCTGGGACTGAAACAGGAACCCTCTTGCTGTGAGGCAACAGTGCTAACCACTATAACACTGTGCCACCCCGGAGCAATCAGTCTTTGTGAAACTGAATTGCAGACATCTATATGTAGTCAGAAATTGTCAGTATTTTATCTTGATAACTGACTTTGACACTAGTTTGAAATGTGTCTTTACATGCAACTCTGATTGTCGAAGTCATAGTGTGAAGCCAATCTAAGGTTTCTCACTCGGCAGATAGCTCGACAAGATTATGTGAGTTTGAGCCCTGGGTGATGCAGAATAAACATGCTAATGCTCACTGAGACATTGTGCTGTGTGTATTAGAGATGCATGATCTCCAATATACTTTTACTTCATAAGTTTTTGTAAGTTTGTTATGATCCAGGCTGTTCTGCTGTTAGACCCTCCTGTGTGTAACTTGTCGTCCTCTGCTTCCTTTTTCATCTTTCTTTTTTAAATGCCCAGCCTCAACTCACCACTGTGCAACAGCTATATATTCTGTTCCCTTTGTCTAATGCTATATTAAAATTTCCATATTACAATGGAGCAAATGAAATGGGTTGCTCATAGTGACCAACAATTAGTCCTTGCAGGTTTAATTGATCCATGTATGTTTTTTTGTGTGTTAATCTAAAGTTCAGATTTGTATCTGTAGTTGGAGCCTAATGGTGTTTTGCCTAATATAGAGGAAAAGCTGATGATTAATTTTCTAATGAAATAATGAACTTATTGTTTCAGCACTCTGTAATTGTCTATTGCATTGATTGTTAATTAGAAGCTATTATACACTGAGTTAATGAGCTCATTAAACTGCTCTATAAGATTATACTGTCAGAGTAGTTCCACTGTACACACATTATATAAGTGTATGTCTCTTTTCAGAGTAATGTTAGTGAAAAGGTAACAATGCAGCTGGAGCACCAGCCCACTCACCTTCATATATACTGATGGATGGTGCTGTCAGGTTGTGTTTTGTACTTGTAAGGCTCGCAGACATGTAACGCAGCACAAATCCTACTTTTCTACTCCAGGCTTTGATGTCGAGTCAATAACTATCTAATAAGGCGTGTTGGAAGGAGCACATATGTTGATGGGTGTAGGAAAACTCTGCGGGTGGTGCTTTTGTTTTTTTTTCTCTTGTTGGGATTCACTGAACCACAGATGATTTGTCATTTGTTAAAATCTAAACTGGACATGTGAAGGCTTTTCCTCCTGAGGTGGAAGACCTCATGTTCTTTGTTCTCAAACAAAGAAGTTACCTGACACCCATCTCAGCAGGATGGTCAACTTCACACCTCTGTGAGAGACAAGTCTCAAAAGTGATTGGTCATTACTGTTACAGTGCCATGTGACTCTGTGATGTCATCAGACACACTGTAGGAGTTGATTTCCATTCACTACAGTCTCTCTCTTGGCTCTTGGGTGGCAAGCCGCCCACACCTCTTCCCTTCTGGGCCCTGGACCGGCCCAAAGGTGCTCTTTGTCCCAAACCATCAAGGCAGGAACAACTGCTCTACAGAGTTTTGTTCCTTTTCTCCTAAGACTCTCATGCCCTCACTCAAGGAAGGTGCATAACTGGAACCACAGAGGTTAGAAGGGCAAACACAAGGTTTGCAACTAACTTTCCAGCAATAAGGAGAATCAAGTTGAGTTAGCACCCCAGCGTCTAACTCTGCAAGGACCCCGAGCGACCGGCTTCCTCGGATCTGCACCTTTGGAACAAGGACACAACAAAGACTGCTTCTAGAGCCACAGCTCTTTCCAGCCTTCTTCACCCGCTAACAAGGACAGCACGCATCAAACCAACTCTTCCCTCAATCCATTCAGGATTTGGTAACGTAACAACTGGGCATAGCTTTATCACAGCTGTACAGGCTAAGCAAGACTGTTTAACTTGTTGTTTGTGATATAATGCTGCTAATTGAGTTATTGTTGTGATTGTCTGCAATTAGGTTATTGATTAGTTGGTCTTACCAAGCAAAGTCATGTTTAGTTTGCTAATGCTGTTCACAGACGTCTTGCATGTAACTAAACATCTTCTGCACTAATCCAGACCCTTTGCAACACAAATCGCATTCACATAGACTCACTCACGAATAGGCTTTCAACAGAGCTACACCCGAGCAGGCCGCTCAAGTCCCGCTTCTTTTCCTTTGTCTTTGTCCTGACCACACAGTCAGACAAACACCTCCCCCGATCTGAAGCTAGCTTTGATCTGGCCATCTTGTAGTCTTCTGTTGTCCGCCATTTTGTTTTGTAGGCCAAACGGCCCTTCGATCACCACACCCGCCTTTGTCTTTCTCTCTCTCTTGCACACACGCACAGACACACACCTACACACATATACACACACACACAGGCTTGTATATAGTTAGTTAGGATTTGTGTGTTTTGGTTTTGGTTTTGCTTTGCTTTGCTTTATGAATAAATATAATTTGGAATCGTACCTGCTGTCTGTTTAATGTTGTACAACAGTGAATGAATAGTCAACCTCTGCTGCGTCAAGAATTCCGAAATCCTTCAGGCTTTATTATTAATTTGGTTATGGTTATTAATTTAATTATTAATCAATTTCCCCAAATTAATAGTTTAGTGAACTTTTTGAGACTGATATCATTAACTGGCTGTCATTTTTCCCTTTATGGGAATGGTGCCCCACGAGGTGATTTAATGTTAATTAAGTCCCATTATTTAACATAATTAATAATTATTACTAATAATTATTAATTATTTCTGATAGCCAATTTGAGCCTATTAATGTAGATTCCCTACATTAATGGTATCGCCATACTAAGCCTATAAGTGTGGATTCCCAACATTTTGGTGCCCCTTGATAAGGCCTAGTACTATAATTTACAACATATTGGTGCCCCGTGTGAGGCGTAGTAACGTTGACATTCACTCATATTTGTGCAATATTAATATCAGCGTACATTTTTGGTTCACACCAAAAATAGTTGATTCCATCCCTAGACTAGCCAAAAGTCTTTCCATTCACACCACTAGTCTGCTACAACAGTAGACAACCAGCTGTACTCACAAACAAGTACATTGTGGTGATAATTTATTTATTCACAAAGCTAAAGCAATTTGAGAGACATTGTGTGATTGATCACCACTACCTTAAGCCCTCATATTGTTACCCTAGAGTTTGCGATTGCTGCTAGCTTTTCAAGTTGAACTACCCTGTAGAAACTTGTAAGATTTTGGTTCAGCACTTGAATACCACGTATTCAATGCAACCTAGAAGCTTTCAGAATTTGCAGTTGATTACATTGTTCCTTTCTCCTTTGTTATTTATCACAGCGTGCCACCGGCCCTGTGAAACCTAGAGAGCTTACGTGAGAACTGGCTGTAACTGCCGTGCATTTCAGCCTAAGAGACAGAGCATAAGAGCCGCAGTGCGCTACCAGCCCTGTGAAGTTTTATACCTCACTGTTACTGCCCAAAGTTTCAGTTTGAGTTAACTCCAAGAAACAACAACTGTTTCTGCCATGCATTACATTTAGTGCATGTAGTTACCCTTTCCCTAATCTTTTGTGCCCTTTTGTGTTGTAGCCACCCCTCCTCCACAGGAAGCTACCCCCACAGTTAAGGCCAGCACATTCTTTTGTTAGGCTAGTGTACTTCACAAGTTACACTTAAAGGTGTCTGCCAAGCAACACCAAAGCCGAGCATCCATTTGATTTGTACTAAGACAACTTGTTTTAGCTTTACCCTCCTTTCCAAACTTAACAATGGAGAACCCCTGTTTAGAACAGTTTATCTCTTCACTTGCACAGAGCCTAAACCCTGGCTGCCCTGAACTCATCAACCGATTGAGTCTGGTTGAATGCAATGAAGAAATAAACTCCCTGTTTAGTAACAAGTGTGATGCACAGACTGCATCAGATGGTTCATTGTTAAAATGCTTGCTCCTGATTTTTCACAGGCAAACAACCCTTGCCCTTCAGGACAACGCAGCTCTAGGAAAGGAGGTAGAAAGTCTAAGAGCGCAAAACGCTTCTCTCCTCCATGAAGTGCAGATGGCTAACAAGAAAGCCATGCGCTATTTACATGACTTGCATTCAGCAGAGTTAGACCTCTGCTCACACAAAGAAGAACTGTTCAGGCTTAGATCAGAACACCTAGCCCCACAACAGTCTTACAGCCAGTGTGATTCCGGCTTTTCTGATTCACACTCCTCCGTGGATGAGAGGTCAGCACCTCCTCCGCTCAGTAAGTGGGAATTTTTCCCACCTGAACCAGTGTCTTTGGGAATCAAGTCAGCTCCCCAACCTCCACCAACAGACAGAGGTAACAGTGACCTGACTTCCCATGTCTCAGACGCAGACATTGAGGAGACATGTAGTTTATCTTCTGCAAGATTTCCTGTCCCATGTCCCTCTCAGACACAGATTTTTGACACCCGTGTGCAGGGGAAAAGGGGGGTTGAAAGCTTATCAGCCCCTGCCTTTGAATCCCAGAAACCTGCAGCACGCGAGTTACACCTCTTTAGGAATGCTAATTTAGTCTTGCCTTCACAAGAGAGAGCATCAGACTGCCCCCGCTTTGAAGTGCTTGAGTTCTTAGCTAAGGACATTGCACTGTTTGATCCAGACAACTGTGATCAACACATTGATGACTATTTTAGAGAACTGGACAACTGTTTAGTGGACCTGCCACATGCAACTGAAAGGGAAAAGATTAAACTTTTGTGGAAGACCAGCTCCAAAGCTGTCCACAAGTTTATTCAGTGTCAGCCTCCCAGAGTCAGAAATGACTTCTCAAACATCCGTCAAGCACTGACAGAAGAGTTTTCTTCTCCTGCTGATGAGATTGATTGTATGGTTGCAGCCCTCCAAATTAAACATTCACGTCTTGAGAATCCTAGGGATTATTACAAACGTTTGAGATATGTATACTTTCAGGGCAAGAATGCACCAGGCTTAGAAGAGAACCCAACCTTCAAGTCCTTGTTTTTGCGTAACCTGCACCCTTGTGTACGCACTCACGTTGTACTCATGACGTTTGAAGGTATCCCGTCCATGCTTGAGCTTAGGAAGCTTACTCAGGCAGCTTGGGAAACTGCTGTCACTCCCAAAGCCAAGGGGATACCAACTGAACCTGCCAGTTCAAACCCTGCAGTGTCACAAAGGTCTTCTGCCCCAAAACACCACCCTCACAACAGCTCGAAGGGGGGTGTGAAAAGACAGCAGGGAGACAAGAAGCGTAGCCGCTATGTCCCCCAGCTGCGACGAGATGGCCATTCACAGAACAGAAGCTGTAGAAGGCCATACTCAGAAATTTTGGCCCAGAACTTTGACCTGCCAATTGACCAGTCAGATGATGAGCGCAGCATCTCTGACATTTCTGACCACAGTTCAGAATACGGTCACAATCTTTCAGACAGTGACAGTGCCTCTGACTGTCTCTCTGCCTCTGGCTACCTGGAGCGTTACAGCCCTGAGCCACGAGCTCAGCACCGGCGCTTTAGAGCTCGCTCCTCATGTAGTCCACCACTGTACTGACAGTAGCACAAATGCTAATCCAAAGTATCTTGTTTCCTGCAGTTAGGCAGACTTGAGTTGTCAGCAACAGCAGCAACCTCAGTCACTCTAAACAGTAATAGCCAGACACCCTGCTATTAGTTTAGATAGCTTAAATTCTGATTGGACTGAGACACCACTGTCCAATTTTGCAAGTACACTTGGATTATTTTTGTAGAAACTTTGTCAGTTGTTATTGTTACACCCCTAGTTTCAAAACACTAGGTTAGGACCATGTATGACTTCACAGACAGTCATACACATGACCCTTAACACCGTAGGTGACACCCCTTTAGCATCTCACCTAACACGTTTACATAACTAACCCTCCTGTTCTCACTAACACCTACTGAGAAACACAAGTTAGTTATTTTACACCATGCTAGTATCACTGTTGTTTATCTGAATGCTGTTTGTTACCTGAAGGTTTTGTTTTGTACTTAAAGACTATCATTGCTTAGCCAAGATAGATAGTGCTAACAAATGCCCAGTTGGTTTACAAACTGCCCAGATGTTACAATGTGAATGATTTGACAAATGGACTTTTTCAACTGTGGACTGAACATGTTGTGCCCTCAGGATCACACATCAAGTGCAATCCTCAGACCACAGGGGGGATGTTGGGATTCACTGAACCACAGATGATTTGTCATTTGTTAAAATCTAAACTGGACATGTGAAGGCTTTTCCTCCTGAGGTGGAAGACCTCATGTTCTTTGTTCTCAAACAAAGAAGTTACCTGACACCCATCTCAGCAGGATGGTCAACTTCACACCTCTGTGAGAGACAAGTCTCAAAAGTGATTGGTCATTACTGTTACAGTGCCATGTGACTCTGTGATGTCATCAGACACACTGTAGGAGTTGATTTCCATTCACTACAGTCTCTCTCTTGGCTCTTGGGTGGCAAGCCGCCCACACCTCTTCCCTTCTGGGCCCTGGACCGGCCCAAAGGTGCTCTTTGTCCCAAACCATCAAGGCAGGAACAACTGCTCTACAGAGTTTTGTTCCTTTTCTCCTAAGACTCTCATGCCCTCACTCAAGGAAGGTGCATAACTGGAACCACAGAGGTTAGAAGGGCAAACACAAGGTTTGCAACTAACTTTCCAGCAATAAGGAGAATCAAGTTGAGTTAGCACCCCAGCGTCTAACTCTGCAAGGACCCCGAGCGACCGGCTTCCTCGGATCTGCACCTTTGGAACAAGGACACAACAAAGACTGCTTCTAGAGCCACAGCTCTTTCCAGCCTTCTTCACCCGCTAACAAGGACAGCACGCATCAAACCAACTCTTCCCTCAATCCATTCAGGATTTGGTAACGTAACAACTGGGCATAGCTTTATCACAGCTGTACAGGCTAAGCAAGACTGTTTAACTTGTTGTTTGTGATATAATGCTGCTAATTGAGTTATTGTTGTGATTGTCTGCAATTAGGTTATTGATTAGTTGGTCTTACCAAGCAAAGTCATGTTTAGTTTGCTAATGCTGTTCACAGACGTCTTGCATGTAACTAAACATCTTCTGCACTAATCCAGACCCTTTGCAACACAAATCGCATTCACATAGACTCACTCACGAATAGGCTTTCAACAGAGCTACACCCGAGCAGGCCGCTCAAGTCCCGCTTCTTTTCCTTTGTCTTTGTCCTGACCACACAGTCAGACAAACACCTCCCCCGATCTGAAGCTAGCTTTGATCTGGCCATCTTGTAGCCTTCTGTTGTCCGCCATTTTGTTTTGTAGGCCAAACGGCCCTTCGATCACCACACCCGCCTTTGTCTTTCTCTCTCTCTTGCACACACGCACAGACACACACCTACACACATATACACACACACACAGGCTTGTATATAGTTAGTTAGGATTTGTGTGTTTTGGTTTTGGTTTTGCTTTGCTTTGCTTTATGAATAAATATAATTTGGAATCGTACCTGCTGTCTGTTTAATGTTGTACAACAGTGAATGAATAGTCAACCTCTGCTGCGTCAAGAATTCCGAAATCCTTCAGGCTTTATTATTAATTTGGTTATGGTTATTAATTTAATTATTAATCAATTTCCCCAAATTAATAGTTTAGTGAACTTTTTGAGACTGATATCATTAACTGGCTGTCATTTTTCCCTTTATGGGAATGGTGCCCCACGAGGTGATTTAATGTTAATTAAGTCCCATTATTTAACATAATTAATAATTATTACTAATAATTATTAATTATTTCTGATAGCCAATTTGAGCCTATTAATGTAGATTCCCTACATTAATGGTATCGCCATACTAAGCCTATAAGTGTGGATTCCCAACATTTTGGTGCCCCTTGATAAGGCCTAGTACTATAATTTACAACACTCTCATACACCTTCAGGCTGTGAGGGATGTTGGCTCTCCATGGCAACGGCAGGTACTGATGTCAGTAATGTATAGTTGATATATATATCAGCAGGCTCAACTGTGGAGGAAAGCAGACTGTTTACCCCTAAAGAAGTAATCTGAGCTGAAAAATACCATCAGCAATACACAGAGGAAAAGCACTTTTAGGTCATGGAGGCACTCTGACCCAGAAATGGAAAACCAAAGGATATAATTTATATCATGGCCACAGTGGAGAGCCTGTGAATTAATAATTGAATGAATAATAATAATGAAAAGTACAGATTTTTCTCTTTAAACCATCCTTAACGTCACTTCAAAGCTTCGTCCGTGCAAAAAGGACTCGCAGAAAGAACGAGGTGACGTATGGTATGAAAGTCTAATGTCAAGGGAGGGCAGATGGAGAGGGGAGGAGGAGGAGGGAGGGGCAGCCTGTGGAGGGGAGAGCCACAGGTGAGAGGGCACAAGCCTCGCAGCTCTGAGTTAATCACTCCTTCTATTTCTCTGTCAGATCCCGGGAGGAAGGAAGGAGGGAGGAGGGAGGATGGAGGGGGAGGAGGAGGAGGAGGAGGAGGAGGTTGGAGGGAGCAGCTGGCCCTGCGACGGCCACAGGGAAAAGAAAGCTGATTATTAGGCTCTGGCTCTGACTTTTGGGGGAAAGAGCTGTGCGATTTTGGTCGATGTTTGTGTGTATATGGGAATGTGTGTTTCTGCGTGTTTATGAAAAAGAGGTTATGACTTTCTGCGCGCCAAGGGAGCACACGCTCCCGTGCATGTGTCAGTGTGTCATGTCCACAGATGCGGAACAGGACCAGTGTAACCAACACTGATGTGTTTGCAGTGCGGGGATGATGAACGAGCTGGTTTGATATTTGTGTTGCCGGCCTGAGAAATACGAGGCCTGGAGCTCCCCTGTCACCCACATCCCTCACTCCCTCGCCCCCTCTTTTCCCCTCATCTCCCCTTCTCTCCTTCTCCCCCTCACCCCTCCCTCTCTCTCTCGGCCTCTCGGGCATGTGTGATTTATGAAGAGTTTACCCTCTCCCTTTATGAGTGTGCATAAATAATAATGTGGCCTTTCACAGTGCATAGCCGGTACTGCAATACCTCCTCTGGTGGCTCACTTTGTGTGTGTGTTTATGTGTGTGTGCACTCTGAGTTGGTGCACATGTGCTCCATCACTGTGGCTGATGCGACAGATGTGAGTGTGTGGAGGCACAGAGAGACCTTTCTGGCAGTGTGCCTGAACAATAAGCTGTTAGGTCAGCAAATTTTTCTTTCCTCCAAAATCTTTGCTTGAGTTTTTTCTTTGTTTACCTGTTAGCATGTTTTTTCCTGTAGGTGTAGGTAAACAAGGGTTGAATGTTTTCTTCAGATACATATTTCTCCCTCCCTGGGAAAACCAGGATTTCTATTCAAAAATAAAGTTTGATCCCAAACACAGATTGCTCAGAAAGTAATCCTAGATCACAGAGTATAGAATCTTAGAGGTGGAAAAACACATTGAAATGTATATAGAATTATTTGATTATTAAATATCAGAATATTGGGTCCTTATTTATGTATTTAATGCACCACCTGTTGAATGCTTTACACAGATTTGTGAATAGAGGTCTGCATGTCTCATTGAACCACTTTCAACCTAACATGATGTGACGGTTTAATGCACAGAACTATCTGAGAAGCTTTTTTCTTCAAACTGTTTGGATCCATCACCAATAGGCTAACTTCAACCAATCAGATCTCAGCTGACATTGGGTGAGAGGCAGGGTACACTCTGGACAGGTCGGCAGACTTTTGCAGGGATGACATAAAGAGACAGACAACCGTTAATGCTTACATTCACACCTACGGGCAATTTAGAGTCACCAATTAATCTAACCTGCATGTCTTTGGACTGTGGGAGGAAGCAGTAGTACCTGGAGAAAACCCACACTGATATGGTGAGAACATGCAAACTCCGCACAGAAGGGCTCCCCCACCCTGGGTTCAAACCCCCCACCCTTGGTTCGAACCAGGAACCAGGAAGTACCACATTCCAAATTTCCAATCTGTAACCCTAATGAAGGCATGTGCTTTTTATTGCCTCTGAACCTCTTGATCAAAGTCAAGACGATGTGCCAATGCAAGTTTATTTTATTCTACATAGCAAAACCCATATACACATACGATAATCTAATCCTAATCTGTGTGAGTGGTGTAAAAAGCTTAGTCTAATAGATAAACTAAATAAACAAGGAATTCAAGTTTCTCTCCTTTAGTGAACTAAGTATAATGTTATCTCAATCGCCTTGTTTACTCATTGTAAAACACCATTCATTCAAACTTTACAGAAACAACATAAAACTCAGCAGAATCATCTCAGGAATGTTTTCACTGCCCCAGCAATCACCAGCCCCTCTTTGCTTCTCAAAGTCAAGGATGCTTCCTTGATAGGACAGGTCCTTCCAAGTCAGGTCCTACAATTCCTGCAAATCGTGCGCAAAGAATTGTGGGTACTTCATGCCCGCTGAGGATACGCACATGCCTCCTTGAAAATTTTCTAAAGATAAGACTCAGTCCTTGGTAAAATTCCAAGGATCCTTGACATTGGAACAGTACTCCGGCAGGATTCAATGACGTAGCCTCCTTGAAATTCAGCTGTTTAAGGATCCTTCCTTGACTTGGAGAAGCACCAGCAATTTTTCCCTGCTGTTGCTCTGCCCACTAAGCAGCGGCTCCTACTCTTTCTTCGGAGGCAGGCTATTAAATTAGCAAAATAAGATGACAAAATTGCCCATTTAAATTGCCCAAAAAAGTAATCAGCAGTGTACTCAGCCAGTTGCCAATTGCCCATATATATTTTTCCAAAAGCAATTTTGGTTTGTCACAGCTGGAAATACTACATGACCTACATCCCAGCTTCTCCTAGTTGATTTCTTATAATATTTAGTCTAGAGTCATTTTGTACTGCATTATATCTGTAGAGAGAGAGGAGTGTTCGTGAGGATCTGTTGTGTCAGGAAGAAATGTGTTTTTCTGTCTGTGTGAAATTAGTAAAATATCTTTGACTTTGTTTTTGATCCGGTATGTGTAGAGTTGGAGACATTGGACAGCGTTTTCATGTTTCCCCCCGTTTGCTATTTTTACTTCGTTGAAGCAGTGTGAGATCTGGGTCATCATTTGCTAAATTTGAATGAATGCAAATGCATAGACCGCCGCACCAACAGACTGAGGAATTTACTTTGGTGTGTTAGTGTTTAGATCAGTCTGTCAGAAGCATCAAAGAGACGTTATGTTCAATGTGGAAGCACTAGCTGCTATTTGGAACTGCTGGCATCCCTTCAAACAGAAAGAAGGAAACATTTAGAGGTTCAAGTAGGAATGTCTCTGTATATGATTCATTATTTTGAAGGAGTCCCTTACCACAGGCTTGACAAGTCGGATTGTGCATCTGTTTGTGTGCTTCAGTTCATGAGTGGGAGACAGTGTGTCTTTGTGGTTGCTTCTCTAATCTTGTGTGTGCAGTCCTTTGTGTGTGTGTGTGTGTGTGTGTGTGTGTGTGCAGGCCCAGAGCCAGGTGTGTGTGTTCCTGAGAGGTACTATCCCACATTTGGTAGTGTGCTGTATAGATTTAGGCTGGAATAGAGGCAGGATTAGCCCTGCTCTCACTGGTAATGCAACCAATTTTCTACTTGTTTAAATAACTGAGGACAAGCATTCCTCTGATGGCCCCTATGGTGCCCTGGAAATGTGTGTATGTGTGTAAACGTGTGTATTTAGTATACAGTATGTCCTTGAACATGGATTAGTATTTGGTACATGTTGGAGTACTTGCAAGTGTATCTTTGTGTATGGTGTTTGCCTGCAGTCCTCTCTGTGCTATACTGAGTAGGTGCTTCTAGGGTTAGGGTGAGACTGCATCGAGATACATGATATACATATATCTTGATATTTTTTAAATATTCTCTAAACTATCATGAACTGCAGAAATACTAAAATACTGCTAAATATTATAATAAAGTTAAACAAAGTACGTTTATAATAAAGTACTCTTGTAATGAAGTTAAAGAAAGAAAGAAAGAAAAAAAAGAAAATGAAGACAGCATTCCTTTATTAGTCCCTCAAGGGGAAAAGTTTGTTCACTCTGACGTTATTTTCTAGATAACACACAGAGGCCTGAAATACAGGGTTTGGTCCCTTGCTCAGGGGCATCCCAGCAGTGCCCAGGTGCACAAATTGGCCTGTTTGGTCCATACGGATACTTGAACCAGTGACAATCCAGTTCCCAATCGAAGTCTCCAGGGAGAGAGATGTTATAGAGTTAAATAAAGTACGGTTATAATGAAGTTAAATAAAATACAGTTAGAATAAAGTTAAATAAAATACTGTTATAAGAAAGTTAAAGACAGTACTATTATAATGAAATTAAAGTATGGTTTAAATTAAGTTAAAAAAAAAAGCACTTTCATAATTAAGTTAAATAAAGTACTGTTATATGAAGTTAAAATAAGCACTATCATAATAAAGTTAGATAAGTACTGTCAAAATAAAGTTACATGAAGTACTGTTATATGAAGTCAAATAAAATACTGTCATAATAAAGTAGAGAAAAATATATTGTTTAAACAAAGATAAATAAGGTGCTGTCATATGAAGTTAAATTAAGCACTGTCATAATAAATGTAAACAATATACTGTTATAATAATGTTAAATAAAATACTGTAAAGTTAAAGTACTGCTATTAAATTAAATAAATAATTTTTATAATAAAATAAGTCAAGGTGGAACTATTGGTGCTTTTATCCCAAAGCACCTGGCTTGTCTTGGGCCAGAAGAGTCAGGGAACAAACCAACAGCTCTCTAGATCATACATATTACTAACACTTGCAAGTTGCACAGGTGTTGCAAAACGCAGTCTGGAGCCCTGCAGATACAAAAACACATGCCCACATCACCCAAGAGAGAACAGTCTGAGGAGGCAGGAAGTTCATGTTATGTATCATGTTTGTGCCGACATAACAATAAAACATGACATAACAATTACTCTCGATGTTTGCGATGTAATCATTTTATGTCCCACTTGGAACAAGCTGTGATACATTGAGTGTAATTGATGTATCGCCCACGCCAAGGTGCATCCCTGTGTAGTGCCAGTTGTTCATTATTAGAGGAAAAATCAAACACTGAAAAATCAGCTGTACATTAGAATATCCAGCCAGCAGCTGCAACTTCACCATCAGTGCTCCTCATACAGAAGAGTATCACGAATACAATTAACTGCCAATGGATTTAAAAAAGCAAATAACCGTTTACGCCTTGTTTCAAATTGATTGCCGTTTCTCACACAATGCCATGGGTATCAAGAGCCAAATTTCCTCTCAGTCAGTTTGAGACACTTCACCCCTCTGTACCTGCGCACTGTCAATATTCATCCTGCTTCACAACCATGGAGAAAGCAATTCTCTACACATCTTATCTGCTCTTTGTTGAACATCTAATTCGGAGGGGATATTTCTGCCTGCAAATGCTCGACTTTTCCAGCCTCTTCACACCTCAGCCGCTCGAAATTCAGAGAATGAACACCACCACTTGCACAAATGTTAGGAGCCCTACGCTATGGAGAAAGTGTTTGTTTTTGTGCTTACTTCCATCGGTCGAAACTGAACTGCAGTTAAAATCCTTTTAGCAATGAGCCGTTCAGAAACGTATATGCCAAGTCAGATGGTAGGGTGGTGAAGGCTTTCATTTTCTGCAGTCAAGTCAAGACACTGAGAGTGGGAGGTTTATTCTCTGTGATTCAGATTTTAGCGCTTGAAAAAGCACATGTCTAAAATAGTCTTTGTAAACCTGTACTTTAGTGAAGAAAGTGTGTGCGAGTCAGACGTGTGTGTGTACTGTATATATATGAGTGCCTGTGTGTGTGTGAGAGAGATGATTGGGTTACCATACTACTGTCAGGATGCCGCGTGCTCCTTCTGAATTATGCATCTCTCGTTCAAAGAAAGAATGAAGAATAGCATGAGAGGGAGAGAACGGAGGAGAGGGGGGGACAGTCGTAAGATAAATGACAACAGCACAAAAGCAGAGCATCTCAATAGACTGGTACCACACGCACACACACACACACACACACACACACACACACACACACACACACACACACACACACACACACACACACACACATACATACAAAAACACACAGCAGTGCTAGACAGCGATGAGAGAGAAGAAGAAAAATGGGTTGATTAGTACCAGCGGATGAAATAGGGAAGTGTGTGTATATTTGTTTGTGAGTATTGTGTGTGTGTGTTTTGCTGATGCTTATGTAAAGACCAGGGGCTTGAGTGGTACCAGCATGCAGTAGCATTGGAATAAAGCAAGGGGGCACTGTTCATCCTCAAACTGATGAAAGTGTGTGTGTGCATCTTCACACTTGTCTAAATCATTTGTGTTTTTGTGGTGTGTATTTTTAAATAATGACATTATACAGTGCGTGAACACCCCTGATTGCATATATATATTTGTGTGTGTGTATGTGTGTGTGTGTCCATGCTGAACATACTATTTCCTCCCCAGTGTATCCCATACAGGACGTGCTGCATTTGGCTAATTAATTCTTAGCAAGTGCATCAATTATTTAAGAGACTCAACTGTTCCATCTGTGAGTTGCAACATGTAAACACTGTCTACTGTTAACAGCAGCTGGGATCATTTCATATCTCGGCTATTAAAAATTCAAAAACTGTAACCGTGATGCATGCAAACTCTGCGTCTGATTGGCTCTAACAGCCTGTGTGAAGGCAGTCTCATTAACAGTGATCATAATAATGTGTAAGTTTATTGATCACGGTACAGACATCAGTTTTTCTCATACCCTCTTGTGATGGGGAGGTTAAAGGTCAGATTTGGCTACAGCACAGCAACATGGAGGCTGTGAGGGAGTCAGTGCCCTGCACAAGGTCACGTCAGCATGGTGGAAGTTTGCTGTGACTTTACTCCACCCTGCTGCCTGTAGAAAACCGCTGTAATAATCAGGAAGTCATAGACTTGACTTCATAAAACGCTTAAATGCTGTTGAAACTTTGTAACACAGTGTAATGAGTTGACAGTTCTGTCTGATATCAGGGAAAATATCATCATTACTGAGAAGTTCAGGCAGTAGTTGAGCAAAAAAATTAGCAGCTTTTACTAGTTACAACCACATCTGTTGTGTTCTTCAGTTGTATGGCGTTGATGGGGGAGTGTCCCCTTAAGAATGAATTCACTCCCTTTAACAACATTACAGTATCAATCAGGGACTACTTTATCTTGAGCATAATAGTTTTGGTTCTGTCCCCTCTGTGTTTTGAAGGTTTAGAGCCACAGCTGTGGCATTCAGCAGGTCAAATGGGTTGTCCATTATTCGCAGGGTTGGTGGTCCTGTATGGACCAATCCCAAGTCCAGCCCTCCTTAGTTACTGTTACTAGGTCGGACAGGCTTGACAAAAAGCTCCACACTCCAGTCCAGTCCAAAACTCTGCTTTCAAGCCAGCAGCCTCAAAACAGTGAAGTTATTTTTAAATTAGATATTTGTCAGACATTCACTCCAGACCCAGCAGCATTGTTTAGTTTCACTTTGACCCAATGTTTGCAGTAGGAGGATGGTAAGCTCACCTCCCAGTTCTCCTGTTCGCTGCCAGGGGCTGAAACGGGACTGTCAGTTGTACTATGAATAGAACCGTGTGTGTCTGCACGACTCACCGCGGACATTCAGTGCAGAACGTATGTCTTTAGATGGAAGGATATATATACAACATAAAGCAGTATATTGCAAGCCTGGTGGGCTGCTGGGCCCAAGTTGACCCCATCTGGCCTAAACATCAGGGATTTTCTAAAATTATTATTATTTTTTTTTATATAACATTAAGATGTTTTTTTAAACTACAGTTACAGTGTTGCAGTTGGAAACATAACAGTGACAGCTGGTGGTTAAAACAGCAATGCACAAAAGGAAAACAACAGGTCTGAGATCAGCATTCTTTACCCTCACGCTTCCAACTATCACAAGCTAACATTACCTGTTAACCTTAGCTTGCTAGCCATACTGTCAGTAACGTAACTCTCATTACGTTATCAGGCCAAGCTCCAAAGATGGCTGCTAACATTTCATTGACGAGGGCATCACCTGAATGTGTCAACAAGTGGAACGAGACAAACACATGCATTTTCTGCAAGTTTGTTGTTTTCTCTGCGGTACCGAAAATGTACCAAACTGTATCCCCAAACCAAGATACATACTGAATTGTGCATTTTGTACACTGTTCCACCCCTAAAAAAGACTCTTGGCCACCGGCCCCTGTCAAAAGACCCTTGTCAACCAGTATAACAACTTTTCTGGGGGAAACCCCTGATGCTAGACATTATGTATATCCAAATATATCTAAATAACTCCAAAAGTTACATGTGGGTGGCATGTAGCCTTACAGAGACAATATAAACATAGGAACATTAGCTGTGATATTTTCTGGCCAATGATAATTCATGCATCCTTAAAATATCACTGGCAACCTGGCTAACATTGATGATCTGATATTAGACTAACTCTCCCTGATGCAGCTAGTGTTAGCATTTTGCTAACATTAGCTGACTTAAGATGTGACTACATACAGTACAATATAATGTGTTAAGTGTTGCTTTTACAGCTCCCCTAGTCACATTTTTTACTACCATCAGAATTTGGACTAGCCTAGCACATAGCATACGAAGCATGCGAAAAGTTGATCGAGGTTCAGCCATGTTCCAAGCTTGCTGAACTGTAAGTGGAGCTCAGAGCAAAAAGGAGTTTGACTTATAAAGGGTTGTGTACATAGTTTTTAGTTGTTGGTGCATTGCTACATGTCTTTGCAAGTTCTTGACACCAATAGCTGTTTAGTGAAATAGACCTTTTTCATGGCAGACAGTCAGTGCACATTTAACATTAATGATGGCTCCATTTGTTAATAACTTAATCGTTTTAAATGCAAAAAGTCTTGTTCTACTATGGTACTGCTTATTGTTCTCTCAACCTGCGTGTGCTGACTGCATCAAGGTTACACCCCTTCTCAAAGGATTGTTGACATCGCTCTTGAAAAATTGAGTTTACTTCTATTTTCATTTAAATCTACTCTGTCAAAGTAGGTAAAACAACCAGAGAATTGCACGGCTTCATTGTAAAACATACAATACATTCTCAATAAGAGCTTCAGTTTATCAAAATAAAGTAAAAATAATAATTTGTAGAGTATTGTAGTGTAAGTGTGGGTGGGTGTATGCTTGCCCTTCTATGAAATTGAGTAAAATAAGAGTGCATCTGTCGACCACAGGCCACATACATTCCAACATTTTATAACTCTGTGCCCCAGGCGGTGCATTAGCACAAGAATCCACACAGACACAGTGTTTATCTCTCTCCCTGCTTCATGCATGTTATTGTAAATGGCTTTCATGTATGTCATGATCGCTTTGGCTCTGCAACACACACACACTTCCCAGCTAGTCTGGTCACATTGGATACACACACCGCGCCGCGATTTACAGACGACCATAACATGACAATATAAAGGGTTCAGCCATTTGTATTTGGCTCGGGTATCGGTGTGTGTTTGTGAGCGAGTGTGTTTGTGTGTGTTATGGAAATGAGACAAAGGGGTCACATTATTCAGCAGTAGTTGACATGCAGGCTCCCCAGGTCCATATCAATATCCCCCCACAGACGCAGCAGGAAAAATAAGGCGATTTGTTTCCTAGAATACTAATCACAGTCAGGGGGGACGGAGAGAAACCTGCGTGTTAAGTAAACACACTGTGAGCCACTCAAGGTGTTTTTCTTCATCCTGGGGCGCAGGGTCCTCCAAAAGAGCATGTTGGCGCTTCGTTTGAAGGACTGAATTTCAAACCGCTGAAAAATATGCTTTTCCCAAGTTTCCTCTCCCACTGTAGTATTTCACAGTCTTTGTGATTGTAGTCTCGTCTGGCTGATAATATATTCTCTAATGAGGTTTCAGAAACCAGCTCCTTAAGTAGTATATTAAACAAAGCTGTTCTGTGACAACAGGGAGTAAATCTTATAATATTAAAGGGTCAGTTCACTCAAATTACAGCAAAACAAAAGAAAAAAAGCATTTTGTCTCTCACTTATAGTGATATCTTACCCTGCAGACTTTTTTATGACCCTGTGCTGGCAACAGGCGTGCCTGAGGCATTAGGCCTTGGGTTGTCTGTCCGTCCATCCTTCCATCTTTCTGTCTGTTTGTCTGTCTATCAGTCCATCCAGTTTTCATGAACAGCATATCTCAGAAACCCTGTAAGGCAATTTCTTCATTTTGGCACAGACGTCTACTCAGACATCAGGATGAACTGTTGAGAATTTGTTGCTCAAAGGTCAAAGTCACTCTAACTTGGGGCTGTCACATTGTCAATAACGCTATATCTCAAGAAGGTCTCAAGGGAATTTCCTTAAATTTGGCACAAGCCTCCACTTGGACTCAAGGATGAACTCATTTGATTTAAGTGGTCAAAGTTCAAGGTCACAGTGACCTCACAAAAACGTTTATGGCCATAACTCAAGAATTCATATGCTTATTATAACAAAGCTTCACACAAATGTCTAGTTGGACAAAATGATAAAGTGATGGCAGTTTATGTCCAAAAGGTGAAAGGTCAACTTTACTGTGACATCAATTTGTGACACAAATCTTGGGTGCTCCTCTTGAAACTGTGCTGATTGTATAAATCGTCTGTGCTGCCAGGGGCAGATATTTGTGAATCATCAATGTATTGTAGCAACATCCATATTTGAAGCATACTCTACTGTCATGGCTACATGTGAGTCTGAACAGACATGGATTTAAACTGCAACTAAACCGGCTGGTGGAGGCACACAACAGCAATTCAATTTAGTCTTTGTACCATCTGCAAGCTCTCATTTTCTTCTTTTGTGGAACTGTGTTTGCTGCTTTGAATTCAAACTTTAGCTTGTCAGAAAGTGACAGTTTGCTCAATCAGTGAAGATCTGCCATCAGCCTTTTATCATGCTGACATTCTTTTTCTCACCTCAGTTTGACCCTCATCAGAACCCATCAGCTGTCAGCTAAGTTGGCACCCTCTTAGTCCATGTGGACCTGGGTCCATTTCAGTATTACAAGTTTTACTTTTCTATTTAATGAATTAGTAAATTGTGTTTTTGTGTCTGATAGATCTTTGACTAGGAAGATTTCAAACTAGATTGAATGTTCAGTGAGGAAACTACTCCCAGGTGTAAATGCTAAGTCAATTGATTGGATGTCAGCTTGACTGGATAGGGTCAAATAAAAGGTGATGGGTTACAAAGCATGTGATCAATGCAAAGTCCTCATCACGACTAAAATACACTGCCTTTAAAAGGTCCATTTTTCTACTCCAGCTTGTTCCCAATGAAGCAATGCATGATTCATTTTGTTGATACTTTGTGTTTGATTGAGTGATGAGTGGAAGCAGCAGGGCGGCCTTCATCTGCATCACTCCCTGCCTGTGTCAGCCATAAAAAATAAACTCCCGGAAAGCAAATCATCATCACCCCTCCACACATTAAAAGAAGTTGTTGTTGTTGTTCGAAACGAATAAATGGTTTTTGAGGGTAGCTCATCACTGTGTCTCCGTACGTGCTCGCCGGCGTGTGTGCGCGCACATCACATTACGCTCCGAGACTTCTCCTTTGATTGATGCTGTCAGCG
Organism: Cephalopholis sonnerati; assembly: GCA_019142605.1. Lineage (NCBI taxonomy): Eukaryota > Metazoa > Chordata > Actinopteri > Perciformes > Serranidae > Cephalopholis > Cephalopholis sonnerati. The sequence goes on from JAGQAX010000024.1 coordinate 18,581,638, forward strand.
AGTTTGGAGAAAGAGACAGAGGCTCGGGAGGGAAGGAGATAAGGAGAGAAAGAGGAAAGCAGATAACGAAGAGAGAAAGAGCTCAAGAAGCATCCATCAAGCGGCCAATCAGATTGTTTTCCTGGCGTTCGGTCTTTTCTTTTCTCTCTCTCTCTCTTTCTCTGAGTCTGCCAGCCCCTCAATTCCTCATCTTTTCTTTCACTCACTCTCTGTAATGCTCACACACACACAAACACAGCAAACGAATCTCCTTTGCATGGCGTCGACCAGGTGTCATGAGGATATTGAATCACGGGAGGTTGAGGTGAGAGGCGGCGTCACAACGTGATGGATGATACATATTTCGCCGCCTCCTCCGTGCTTATTGTTTACACACACTTAAATACTCACACACACACACACACACCCACACACACACACACACACACACACACACACACACACACACACACAGCCTCCGTGCTCCTTTGTCGTTAATTGACATCCTCCACTCATCTGTTGTTTTATTTCCATCCCTCGTTCCATTGCGGTTATTGCTTTTCATTAAGTGGTCATTTCCTTCGCCAGCACCGTCTAATGAGAGCGTCACGCCGCCACGCGCCCATTTATCAAACCACGTAGCCGCGATGGCACGGTCCTGCAAGTCAACTCACACACACATTCCTCTTCGCTCTATCTGCCATCATGTCCCTGTCTCAATTAGGATTGTTTGTCGTCCCTCTGCCCTCCATCCCCTGTTCATTTGGCGCCCCCGTCTCTTCCCGGCGTCTCATTGTGGCAGCCGTGTCATTGTGTTTGACAGCTTCTCATTCTCATGTCAGATCTCATTTGACTGCTAATTTCATACATACACACCTTGCCTCGCCTCGCATGTTAACTCCTCTGAACCAGCCTCTGTTGGTCAGATTTTTTTTTGTCCTTTGTTCAAATGGAAGAAAGTTATCGTGTCGCTGAAGTGGCATCTGCTGGCGTGTTCTGCACTGTAAGAGGTTTCAGAGCGAATGAGCTGTGAATCCAGCTCTGTTTGCTCGCCTCACACACGCACATCTGCACACTTGGCAGAATGAAGCAGGTTGCATCCCCACTGTTGGCAAGATAAATCACATAAAAGCCTCTCTGTGATCATGGCACAGTGGAGACGCTATATAACCTGGCTGCCTGTTTCCAGCTTGTTCATATGCCAGAAATCGCATTGTTTAGACTGTCACGCTCGTCTTTAGGAAAGCTTGTTCATTTCAGATCCTGTAAACATTATGTTTAATATCTTTAAATATTTAGGATGCAGTTTGACTCTGTGTGTGTCTTCCAGCTGGTGGCAGTGTTTGACGTCCAGCGTGGGAGGACAGACAGTCCCAGAGAGACCATGTCCAACGGTTATTCCAGTGCCGCTCCCAGCCCTGAACCCCTGCACTACTATCCCCACCTGCAGTACCAGGAGCCAGGCACAGGAGAGATCGAAGTCAACGAGGCCATCCTCAAAGGCAGTATGTCAAATCTGCTTTGTTTTTACATTTTCACACCAAGGTTTCAGCTTCATCTCATGAAAATATTTTAAAATGAATAATTCAATACTCCTATTCTGTTGTGTTAAACAACAGAGGTTTCAGTTTTAAATTTAAGAGATGTTTCTGCAGAAATCTCAAACACCTTACAAACTAAAGCAATGCTCAATCAACACTTTGCCATTTTTGTGCATGTGAGAAAGTGTATCGTGCTGAGACAGCCGGAGGTGTGTGTGTGTGTGTGTGTGTTTGTGTGTGTGTGTGTAGGCGTGTGAGAGAGAAAGTCAGAAAGTACATTATGGAACAGCTGTAAGCTGAACCTACTGTGTAAGGAGAGATTTTTGCCTGTAACTTGATTGCGTGTGAAAACAGATGCAGTGTTGACGCAGCGTTCTCTCCTGTCGTCCTCACTTAACGTTCTTTACTTAGTTTGTTCTTGTTTTCACACGTCGCTCAGACTGAGAGCCACAAATGTAGTGCTTCAGGGTGTTTTTTTTAATATATTGTATAATGAGGACTGAAAAGCGTTTAACTAAAATGTACACGACAAATGTTAACATGTCTGAGAGAGACTTAATTCAGTGCCACTATTCACTTCTGTCCTGCCACAGTTTTATAAACTTCCCTAAAGCCACAATTTGGTAAGGAGAGGTCAATCAAGGTATTGGTCTGATGAAAATGATAAACATGATATTAAGTAGAGTAACACTGCGCCTTCATTTTGTCTTTTTCACACCTTTATTCTTCCAACACTGACAAAAGCTTCATTCTGTGCATCTCTAAGATGATTGATATACTCCAGCACTGCATCTGAAATAGTGAATATCTTGATAAGTGAGTGCTTAAAGGCTCTGTATAAAACAATTACACCAATAATACATTAGCAAACCACTGTTTGCTATGTAAAGATAAAGTTGCACAGTGGCGTCTTGAGCAGGGAATGAAGTAGTGCTTCCTCTGTGTGTGTTTTAATCCAAGCTTTTCTATGGTTTGTTGTGGTATAGGCTGGTTCTACAGCACCAACATGTATGTATCCCACAGGCTAGCTCATCACCACCACATTGCACTGTGCCCATACAGTGGTTACTGCTGATATCAGGACAGCACTGACACAGAAGCAAAGCTCCCACCCTCCAGTTCTTCCCTAGTTAAGACCGTTTGCTCTGTCAGTATTGTGTCAATTGTTTAGCGTTGTTTATGGAGTTAGCATAGCCACCAGCTCAGCTATGTCCACGATGAGAACTGTGCACAGACACTCATACGCTCTGAATTTCGCACAAACGATGCAGCCTATCCACACCTGATATCCAAACTCTTATCACACACTTATTCTTATTCTAAGCCTTCTGTTGTACACTTTATGTCATGTATAAGTGCATACTTGACCTAAGGCTGGGCGTTATGGAGACAATCAGATTTTTTACCCAATACCTAGAATAGAATAGAATAGAATAGAATAGAAAGCACTTCACTTATCCCAAAGGAAAATTCAGCTGCCCAGCAGCACGGAGGAGACAAAAAACAGAATAAAATACATTAAAATAAGTGCACAAATAGAGATTAAGTTAATTAGAATAAGATTGTCCATTTCACAGTCCAGCCAGTTGTGGCTAATGTGTGTGTGACTGGATTCAGGAGGTGTTAAACAGTCTTATTGCCGTGGGGATGAAGGATCTCCTGAATTGCTCTGTTCTGCAACGCAGCGAGATGAGCCGACTGCTACAGCTGCTCCTCTGTCGCTCCAGGAGGCTGTGGAGAAGGTGTCTGCTATTGTCATTATAGCTTTCAGTTTGTTCAATGTGCCCCCCTCCACCACAGTTCTTAGTGGGTAGAGTCTCCTGCCAAGCACTGAGCCATGTTTAATATTGGTGCTTTTTCAAAATATTAAAAAAAAATTTTTTTTTTCTAAATAATCACCAGTAATGTGGATACAATGACTAAGTAGGTAAAGGCAAATAAAAGAACAGCTAGAACAATCTTTAAGTTCAGAAAATTACATCATTTTATTGTAATGCAGCCTTTCAAACCAGGGAAAGACAACACTCTAGTCTCTTTTCATGATATTGATACAATGTAGATATATCACCCAGCCCTATCATTGCTTAGCCACGTCTCCTGACTGCATTGTGAGTTCAGCTAAGACAATTTTGAGAAGACAGTGATGATGAACAACCTTGTTAAAAATGAGAAACGTTGACCCTGATCAAAGATGACAGCTGCCTCAATTTAGTAAAGGTTCAGAATATCATCAGAATGATGTCAGTTCTCTCAATGAATGCTAAAGAAACACTGAAATGTCTATGGGAGAATGTGTTGATGTAGATTTTATTATGTCCTACCTTAAAACCTGATTTAGTGTGTGGACTCATAATAACTGAAAAGATGTAATGAATGCCCCCTTGTCCTTAAAATGATAATGTTTCATAGCGAGTATGTCTCCTCTTCTTTGTTTATATAAGTCCTGCAGGAAAGCTGTGACTTCAATACGTCAGTTAACAATATTAAAGACCCCCTCATATTTAACGATATTTAAATCTTTAATTATCTGGTGAATTACTGGTGAATGGGTGTTTGGCTTTTAGAAGCAAAATTAACTGAAACTGACATCTGTAAGACAGATGAATGAGAATTATGATCACTGAATGTGCACATGATATTGCAAAATAGAGCTTTTAAATGAGCAAGGAATGACAGTTTAACTTTTTTAAAAATGTATTTATTTTTGCAGTCAGGATATAAAGTGAACAAGTACTGGGTCATGGTGCGTCTCCAGTGGGAAACATTATCACAAGACTAGTCAGTCAGAAGCCTAAGGGAGCCTCTGGGGAAATATCTGCTCTGTCTGGGCGACAGTCTCTTCTGGCTATATATACATTTTACTGTAAATAATCTGGAGCATGATTTCTGTCTCTACATGTCATTCTTTTCTACTTCAGTGCCTTGCATTGATTAAGTCTTGAATGACAAGGGAGGGTGGGTCTGTCTTATCACGGGGCCACCCAGTCACCCCTTCATTTTCCTCTCTCCATCTGTTGGCTCTAGAAAAACAGGATGACTCCACCATACACACATATACACACACCTGCCCTTTGCCATCTCGCTCCCTCTGCCCACATTTGCCCTACGCCCCATTATCTGCCCCCTCTTCACTCCGCCCAGTCATTTCTGGCCTACTCTACTATTCAGCTTCAACCACCTGCCATCCAGCTTACCACCCGGCGTTCTGGTCCCTGACCCATCACCCCCACCCCCACCCCCACCCGATACCTCCCCGTCTCTGCATGGCTTCCAGCTCTAACTAGATTAGCACTGTAACCTGTTAGCATGCCCAGGGTCCAGCCGAGCGTGAATGGACTAATTCCAACCCCCCCACCCTGTCTTTAACCCAGTGGGACCTCTTCCTGCCTCCACCCCTCCCAACCTGCTCTCCAGCCCTGTTGAACCCTGACTAACTTAGTTATGATGTGACCCTGTGATGCCCCTCATATAGAGCCAGACTCATGCAATAAGGCAGCTTTTGTCATTCAGACATGCATGCACACACACACACAATTTGACAAAAGAACCCCAGCATGCAAGTTAAACAACCCAAAACCAGTGTCGCCCATCCACTGCTGGTGTCAGGGGAGTATGTGTCTGTGTGTGTTTGCTGCAACCACATTGGTTAACTGGTTGTTTCATCACATCTAGTATGCGGACTGTCTGTGATAATGCAGACCATTTGTAATAGCATCAGTTCTGGAGATTGTGACAAAGAGATGATTATAGTCAGGATGTTTTTAACCAGGGATGTTAGTCTAGGTTCATTTTTCTTTTAATAGCTCAACACCCATTAACTGGAAACTAACTAGTTATTTTTTAAGAAAAATCACAAAATGAAGTGAAATATAAGAGGTGCTTTCCTTTAGGTCAGGCACTCCATTGAGTCAATGAGCTTTAGCATCATGTTTTGAAGCGCTATCCATTTAGAGGTGATGCACATTTTGTGTTGTAAATGTCTCGGCTTTTATTTTATTTAACACTATGTTGGCTTTGCTGACAGACAGACAGCTGGCCGCAAAGATGGTAACCACTCTCTGGTCTCCACTGGTGAGCTGTCTGCTCTGCACTGTGCACTGTCCAGGCATTAGCTAGCTCATTTGGTGATCATTACTGATAACCCTGTCCTGACCCACTGTGGCGGGACAGCGTTACTGAAGATGTTGGCCAGTGTCTGGTCTCCCTCCAGGTCACCCCAGTAAATAAGTCATGCTGACAATGCTAACGATGCTAACAGAGCTAAGAGTGATAACATGGTTGACAATGCTAAAGCGGTTTTGCAGGTCAAAGTTAAGCTGCAGGCGACCTGGGGTGAGACTGGAGGATGGACACAGTGTTTCCACAGCAACACCACGATGGGTTGGGACTCTTTTACCAGTGGTAATTGCTGAATGAGCAGTGACGCTAGCTATCTTCCAATCGACCAAAGTGATGCAGAGTATAGAACAGCAGAAGATAGCTAACCAGTGTATCATTAATAGTAGTAGTACTGCTAGCCTACTAAATGTAAAAGTAATAATAACAATAATAATAATGATATTAATAATGATAATAATAATGATAATGCATTTTATTCATAGGCACCTTTTCGGACACTCAAGGACACCTTACAAGACACAGTAAAAATACAAAACAAGTAGCAATGTATCCATAGATCATAAAATCAAACAAGTCTGTGACTAGACAAAAATCGTAATATAAACACTAGGAATAAAAGTGAAAGAAGCAACATTGAACAATTGATGGAAATTCATAGCCGGTCAACAACATTCAGTGATTAACCAATTTATGGCTTACCATTGAAATCCCTAATTTTTATTTATTTTTTTGTGAGTGTGTACGTAGGCCATTTATTCTAAATTTCCTTACTGTTTCCAGTGCCAGCAGTGTTTTAAGTATGTCCAGTCAACAATATTCAATCTCCTCCATTCATATACAGACATCTGTTTGGAAACATATAGACAAGTTTACTATTTCAGTTGTCTTAAAACTTAAACATCTTAAACACGTATAGTAACACTGACATGCCTGACCCACAATACACATGACAATATATTGCATGTACAGTTAAGACATGTAGTTACTGTTTGATAAGCCTCCAAATAAAGGGCGGGAAAAGCCATTCAAAAGGGTAAACAAAATAAAATCAAAGCAATACAGGCTGTCAGTATGTAAACACTTAAAGTGGTAGTCAAATAAGAGTCAACACTAGTGAGTGTACATAACCTGATAGCTGTATAACTGTGGCATCATCAGAACTTTATTCTGCTCATATGCCAGAAAAACCTGGTTAACAATATGCACCTATGGCTACAACACCCTCCCAGACATTAACCCATTTATCAACAAATCATGTAAACTGGGGTTACCAAACCATGTGAATGCTTTAATCACACTATCACCTTAATCGAATGACTTCCAATAATCTGGTTATAGCGTGCATGTAATCGCACTGAGTGGTGGTGGACAGGACGAGACGTAATTCAGTAATCAGTCAGGCATCAAAGTGTTTGTGTGTCAGGTTGGACTGCTTGTTTGAACAGGGTGATTGGACTTCACACTGCCCCAGTGGGATGATTAGACCTGCATTGATCCGCTGCTACACGGACACACACACACACGCACTTCTAGGAAGAGAGTCCTTATCGCATCATCCCATGAGCAGCCTGAGCCGGGTTGCTCTATCGATTGGGAGAGAAACAAGACCACCCTGGCCTGAGGCATGAAAACACACACACATGCACACAAATATAGAAACAGTCGACACAAGAGCACAGCCACTGTTTGTGATAAATGTGCATAAAGCACACACACACACACACAAAGGCACACACACTGATTTACGTGTACCCTGACACAGTCAGAAAGAAACATGATGCATCCTTGTTTTCATCCTGCCCTAGCAGTGAACTAGCACCGCAGAACTTTCACAGAACTGAAAACAAGAGGAAATTCTTAAAATAAGTCTCAGTGTTCCCAGAATTGCATAAGCAGCCTAGTTAAGCAGAGAGTCACAGATGGGGAGTCAAAAGAACATGTAAACACAGAACTGGCAAAGTTCATACGGCCTCTTTAGGGTCTCTCCAATTACACAAGTCTCAACAGAAAGATAAGGGAGTAACATAACTGGGGTGTGTTTCAGTGTGTTACCGTTTGTTTCTCCAGCCTTGAAGTGGTCACTGAGATGAGTTTGGTGGGTGACGTGTAATTAAAGTTGCAGGGTACCTTGTGGTTGTGGCTGTACAGTTGGCATCAAATTAGCAAACCTAAAATACACCCCAAGTTATAGTGCTTCCACCTCCTCTCCACCCTTTTGGCAGGAGACTGCATGTTAAAGTCAGAAAATGTCTGTGATCTTAAAATAAATGAAAACTCTGCTCACAATGCACACAGGGCATGAAATGTTCAGCTCCGGAGGGCTACGGATGCCACACTGCTGATTAGAGACCAAGTCTCTCTCCGTAGCTTCCACAGATTTCATTTTTATCATTTGATCAAACGCAAGAACTGTTTTAGATCAGAAACAATTTGGTCAAGTAGTGCTATTAGATTCAATAATTTATCATCTAAAGCCAATGATTTCTGCACCATAGATGTGGAATATTTATTTTTCAAGGACACTTCATCCATGATAGAAATGCTTCCAATGCTTCCATTTTTGGACCTAAACAGATATTGCTGTGGATAGGGGACAGCGTCAAAATATATTTTAGCCACATGAAAAAAAAGTCGCACAGAAAAAATTCAATATCAGCTTAAGTGTACGCTATATTGAGAGTACATTCACCACTTTACTTTTTCATCAGACAGCCTCTTTCGATGGGGAGACTGTGAACAGCTTCGGTTCCACATCTACTCTCATCAAAGTCACCAGACTGCTTTGACAAAAACTGTTAGCTTGCTGACACAGTAGCTGCTGGTCTACTGCTGCTTCAATCAGTTAGTTAGGTTTTATCGTGTGATTGTGATGTATCTTAACTAACCATTTTAAGTACCAAATTCACACAATAACACAAATCTACTAATTGTTCGAGGCAGCAGCAGACCAGCAGCTCCTGTGTTCAGCAATGTTAAATAACTTTTTTTCTCAATGGAGTCTGGCTTTGAAGAGAGCAATATAACGGCCTCACTTTCCTGTTGAAAATTACTGTCTGGCATTAAGGTAAAGCAGTGAAAATATTCTAAATATAGAGTAAACTTAAACTCATACAGATTTTTTTAGGTGGGACCTTCTGTTGCTGGACCCCATCCAAAGCAGTGCATTGCTTAGCTTCTGTGTGGGACTCCAGCCTGCTTCTCCAAACTGGGGGTGTGCTGACTGACATCTATTGTATTAAATATACTGACAATGGATAAGTACCCCATACAACCCCACTTAAAAAAAAATCTGAACTATCCCTTTAAGGATGCAATGACTAATGGTGGTTTGGGTGAAGCAGGAAGACTTTAAAAAGACTTTTAAAAGAATAAAGTCTGAGTCATATCTAAAGACACTGCGAGTTATTAGTCACACTATAAGATTTTCACAAAAAAACTGGGTATCTTGCAGGGTTCCTATTTGCAAGATTACAATGAAATTCCTTTCGGTATTTTTTCCCATCCTGCTCCTGTTAAAGAAATAAGGCATATTAACAATTCCTTACATGTCCACAAAAACACATTACTGTAGAAACACAAGATAAAGGTGTCATATGCCGACAGTAGTCTTGTCAAATGTCTTATATGCCAAACACACTCATGTTGTATGAACAAATAGAAGATGTATCAAACCCTGTGTTAAATCGTATTATATTCCTCTCAATAAACATCCCCCAGATTTACGAATGCCAGCATTTAAAAATGCTGTCGTCATAGAGATACCGCTCCACGTCAGTAGTTCAGTTAGTTGCGGGTGCATGTGGACATATGGTACTATTTTCCAGGCTTGTAAACAGGGTACATTCTATTTAAGCCTTAACCCACACTAAAGCCTATTTCAGCAGCCCAGTCACCTTTGATTAGTAATGGCTCCGAGCCAATCTTGTTTATAACTCACCAAACAGTGGCTGACCTAAGAGAGCTAAAACTGTCACTCTCATCAATATCTCTGACCCTCTGTGACACCGTTTGACCCTCCAGAGGTCAACGCAGGTCAGAGGTCAAAGCCAGTGACCCTCAGGTTCCTTCACATGGCTGGGCTCTGGGGCCTTAAGTGGTGGGAGGATTGATAGAGGTAGATTTGACTCCACTGAATAAATGGAGGAGGATTTATGGGGCTGACCGCTGGCTAATGGACCCTGACTGTGACCATGAAGCGGCCTTGGTCACTTCACAAAGTTGCATCATTGACATTGTGGTGAAGTATGCATGCTGTCACAACCTTAGGCCTATTTGTAGAGCTCAGTCTGTAACTCCATTATAGCCACTTTGGAAATAAATGTTTTACAGTCCATCATTCAGTATCTTTAAAATCTACAGAATCCAGTTAAACAGGTGCAGTTATTTAGTCCAGCTGGCCTTGCACTAGTGTAGGTGTTTTGGAACTTAATGTACTGTACCCATTGTCCCTGCAGTTTGATATATTGTGGTGTTGTTCATCACTATGTAGGAAGAGGTGTCAACCTTTTCCTATATGGTGGATAAAACTCGTAAGTATTACCTTAGCAGACCTGGCTCAAAACAAATTCATGGATGTGTATGTGTTTCCAGTTTTAAAACCTGCTTGCTGTTAATGTTTGAATTCTCACCACATTCCCATGAATATACTAGACAGGTGGGTACAGGAGGGGAAGCAAGGACCCATTCATTACATTTAACTGCTTTCTATACATGGCCCTCCAAACTTGTGAACTTTTACATGTGTTGGTCTGGTAAAATATAAAGAAGTAGAAATAGTGCTCTCTGAGGTTGCACTGTCGGAATGAACACACTAGTGGTTTGGGTGAAGCAAGAACGTTTTTGAGGCCTCCAAGTCTTTTATACTAAAATGTTATGCCAGTAGAGAAGACTTAAAGGAGGATTTCCCTTCAGAAGCAGCACATGCTAAAGCACAAACACAAACTGCCGCAGTATAACTGGCTGATGATGAGGACTCATGTGATTCCAGAGAAATGAAACAAGTACAGTAGTGCTATCCCAGACCTGTGTAAGAAGGACCTTTTTTCATTGTCTTTCAGAATGCTGTAAAGTTCTGGAAGGAGATAAAACAAGCTCTGGAGAATATATGATGCATACATTTAACCCAAAGTTTTTATTCTGAGTTTACATTGTGATAAGCACCTTACACCCAAGAACGATGTTACTGCTCTAGATCTCTGTTTGTTTGAAAAAATAGTCATCTCACTTTCTTGGGAGAGAACTGTAAAACCAAAGTTCAATAATAGAATTAAAGGATTGTCCATAACTCTAAATAATCTGGCAAACTGTCCAGGGTGTACCCTGCCTGTCGCCCAATGTCAGCTGGGATAGGCTCCAGCCCCCCCCACGACCCCTAAAATGCTAACCTATTTCACCTAGGAAATAGGTTAGCATTGAGTTTTGCTTTCGCACAGGACAGGAGCAGCAGTCTCCTGGGTGGAAGTTCTGGATTTGTTTGAACCATTCATCTACCGCTACTGCTAGTTTTTTTATTCACTGGATAATGAAGGCATGGCACACCATACTCTACCTTACATGGCCTCTGATTGGCTTACCCTAATCCTTTCCAATCTCACTCATCATGCCTAAACCTAGCCAATCCAACAGATAATGTCAAGTATGAACATAAGTATGTCAGTTAAAATAAGTCGATGTTGACTTTTGCTTTTGCATGGGACATGAACAGCAGTCTCCTGTGGGGAAAGTCCTAGGTTTGTTTGACCCATTCATCTACCACGGCCGTAATTTTTTTTTTCCAGGTTGGGGAAGGCATTACCCACCCTTCTTAGCCTTGCTCTGCCTCTGGTTGGCTTACCCTGATATTCTTACCCCAACCTTAACCAATCTTACTCCTCATTCCTAAACCTAACCAATCCTACTAACGTAGTAAACGAGTACTTGCCAATCAGAGGTAGGGTGGGTCATGACTTTGCTTTCCTAGGAAAAAAAAATTTGCACCCCAATTTCCTTCCTACGTGTACTTGACGCTCTTTATACTACGTCTCCTGACCTTCATCTTGGCTCTCATCATAATTACTATGGCCGCTAGAGGTCACCTCGTACACAAAATGTAAATATAGGTTATAAGAAGCTGCTTGCTTTTTATTACAAACTACACAGCCTTTTTCTGCATAGACCCCATAGCATCCTAAGAGATGATTCAAGCAAAAGACTCTGCGTGGTTTGACCTATTTTAGATACACACAAGATAAATAGATAATAAGATGATATGTCAGAGGGCTGTCTGATGTATTTTATGTATTTTTCTGATGCCTTTTGATGCCAGCTCTGAGAAGATACCTTTATTTCCCAGATGTTTCTGTGTTAAATCAAAGCACATTTCAGTATTGCAAATTATATTGTTCCCTGTGTAGTTTCTGCCTAACATTTGTACATAAAGTCTGCTTTTCTAAATCAGATTAGACCACATTCTGTTGACTTACTCAGTAAAGCAAAAAATCTGGAACTGGATGCTTGAAGAAAAACAATAGATTTAAACCTTAATTAAAAGAAACCAACATTTTGAAGCTTTTGTGCTTTTCGACACCTTTGAATTCTCTCACGTTAGTGATAGCTAGTCAGCATTGTGTCTTTTTAACTTTCACTGTTCATAGAAGTGAAAAGAAAGTGTGAAACACAGACGGACGGAGGGTGAGACTGGGACTTGCAACCAGTCCAGCAGAGAATAACTGATCATTTATGCTCATTAATAAAGATTATTAGGTAGACATATCTAAACACAACATGTGGAGATTGTTTAAGCCATAAAGGATATTTGTATGTGTGTCTGGTATGGTTGGAATGACCATTATTCATCTGTCTACAATCATAAACCACACACACACACACATGGAGACCCCTGCCCGTTCCTTCTCTCCTCCTTGTACTCTGCCTCTGTTCTCTCTATTCTGACCACGTTAGACCAGGACCCTGTCAGTGACCCTCCAAAGAGAGATTGATTACAGGGAAGAAGAGAATTTTGTTTGCCTTCCCTTTCTGTGCGTCTCAGTTTTCGAGGTTTTCTCCCTGCTTCGATGTCACTATCTCTCAGCTCTCCCCTTCCTTTTTTGTTTATCTCATATTCTCCTTTTTTCTCAGCCTTGTCTTTATTTTCTCCTTTGTCAAGTTAAATTCGAAAACACCCTGCTATGGGTTTTACATCCACAAATAACAGTCTGCTCCCTTTGGGGTAGATATTAAAAGCAAGAGGCGGCACAAAGGCCCAAATTAGATTCTTTTGAATTGTTTTATTGTGGATTCAGACCTGCTCATGTTTCCTCTCCCAACGTCTTTGGGCTTCTGGTAGGGGTGGTGGCAAGTGTGTGTGCATGTGAATGTATGTTTTTTTTGGCACGGAGGCAACAGGTGGTCATATGAAAATGTGCACTGTGGTTTTGGGGCCTTGGATATATTGCTGAAAGGGGTTTGGTGATTGTTGGTCCACTCTAAGGGTTTGTTAGTCATCTTGAAATTAATTACAGCCATTAATTGTACTTTTTTTTACCATACAGAGGCTGATTTGTTTGTATTCAGTGCTATTTTCTAAACACTTCTTGTTTCCCGTGTCCATTTTTTTCACAATTTCCATTAGCTTTCATCTTCAAATGCCAACAGACGGCCTACATTTTTTGTTTTTTCAGTGCTTTGGTGTCAAATGCTGTTGGAGAGCTCAGAGAGCCTCAGGGGTCTGTCTAACCCTCTGAGCCTCCCCGATGCTCATTTCAGCAGGATGCAGGCCAGCTGCTGGGTGTGAAAGTTGCCAAAAGAAAACTCTCTTATTCCTTTTTCTCTCACCTCCCTCCCTCTTTTCTTTCCCCTCCTCATGATGATGATCCTCAGTGCGTTTAGAGTTTGAGAAATCAAATATAATATGATTTCTTTGCAAAAGTTTGCCAAATAAAATACATTACAGTGTCATTCCAGCAAATGATTGTCCACCAGCATCCACTCTTTCTTTGTGTCTCTAACTCTGTCTTTCACCGCTCAGACACACCTCTGTTGGTGAGGAGCAGCAGTGACCCAGCCTTGGCCCCGTCCCATGAGATTAGAGCCACGACCCCACCTGATGACCATGGCAACAGGTCTCCTGAACTGGTAAGTGCCACAGTGGTGTAGAAAGCAGCCGTATAAATAAAGTAACACCATTCATCGGAGTAAGTGATGACCTGAGTGTTGGTGTTTACCATTTGGTCGTTCTCTTTGAAAATGAATAGCCACTGACAGTCCTGTATTACTTCCTCAGGGGGCTTTTGTTTACAGCTTTCTGTGTATGACGGCTGTTCATTCATTACAAATCTATCGCACACCACAACAGTGGCCTAATACTGCTCTCCACCAGTCATGTGGGGACTGATGTACACCTCCTCAGAAACGTAAATACAAGGAGACCTCATGTTTATTTTTTTGTAAACTAAAAACCATTTCCTTTAATGTAAAAAAAGCTTTTATTTCACAAATAAGAATCAGTGGGAAAGACCCCCATAAAGTAGCATTTGAAGTTTGGTGTGTGATTAATCCTGGCGTCTTATGAGTAACCCTAACACAATAAGCAGTTAAGGAAAATGAATGAATGAATGAATGAATGAATGAATGAATTATTTTTCATAATGTTGCTGTTGTTTCTGGCTTCGTGTGAGTAGAGGAAACTCCCGCTAGCCACTAGGCTAATTTATGCAATATAAAAGGCTTATGTTAATAATGTTAGCATGTTGTATATGTGTGGAAAACATGTCTGCCAAAAAGACAATTGTTTTGTCTGTTAACCCTCTATAATTTGGTACTTTTGTTTAATGCTGTCAGTCAAGCCATGCTTTATGTGTTTTAGGTGTGTTAGTTAAATCATTTAAACTTGACTACACTTCACAAAGACTCAACACAATGGCATAGAAACCGCATTGCAAAATAGTGTTTTGGAGGTGTAATTACAGAGCAATCCAAACACACCACTACACAATTAAAAATCACAGTAAAAGATGCTCACTACCGTAGAAGCCACTTGTGCAGGCTGCGGGATACAGCTATCAATCAGTCTTTACATCACTGGCCGGAGCTAGAGAGGGGAGGGTTGTGTTAAACTGTGCAAAAAAGTATGTGTATTTTTTTTTTCATTTTAACGTGGATTCACATTTTGGCTAGACTGCAACAGGGGGCCCAGCAATATAAGTGAAGGCCATCATTTCATACATGGTCCAGACCTATACTAGGTTTTGACTCAGTCTTGTTAGAAACTAAGTTGTATGAATCGATGCTAACAAAATAAAGATGTTAATAATTCCAATCAGCCTGCTGGATAAATTGTATTCCCGTCTTTGTTATTTGAAGAAGACATTGATTTCCCCCTCTGTTAAATAGCTTTTTAAAGAGGAAAAGAACAGAGACAGAGGCGTAGTGTTTTAGTAAAAAATGGACAAAATGTTCAGTTTCCAGCGGCTAAACTCCTGCTGTTCAAACTAGTTGTTCAAAAGCAGCAACATGTTTAAACCAAAGAAACAGACAATGGAGAAGATATGAAAAATGTAAAAAGACAGTAAATAAATAACAGAGATGAACATATCACATTTCCCTTTATTTCTCTGGTGTGTGCCGTCTCTCATTGAAGACAGAGAAGCCCAGTGAATATTCCTCTTGTGGTTCAGCTCCGTGCCCCGGGCTGCACTTTGAAAGGGTTGGCTCTCCTTCTTTTCCAAACAGACCGCCATTAAGGGGGACTTTGTTTGCTGCCTTTTCTTGTCCCTCTGTGGATAAATGTGTGTCTGTTTGTGTGTGTGATGGGCAGGACAGGGGTTTTGTAAGGTCACGGTGGCATGGGTGAGGGGAGCACAGGTAGAGAGAGGGGCCTGTTGTTTACCCTCGCCACGTTCAGCACAGCAGTGACTAAGCAGAGCCCAGGCATCAGCAGGCGGCGAGTACACACAATGACAAAGCCCATATTTCAGGCCTCATACCCTTCAAACAGACCAGAGTGAACAGGCTCATTATAGATGATTTAAGATGTCCTTAAAACAAAAATCTACATCTCTGTGCTGCCTGACAGATGAAGCCATGCGTCGACCTTAGCAGCCTCATTTAAACCCAGACAGCTGCTCACTAGCAGATGTTGGTATGTCACTGTTTCTGTCTGTTTACATTATTTTCTGCTTTATTATATGGGATCCACTTGGGATCCAGACTGTATAATCCACAAATGACACAAGCACACAGAGGAGAACAAAGAGCGTTTGTTGCTTTAGTGTGTGAGCATGTGAGTGTGTGTTTATGTGTGTGAAAGGCTAGTAGGCCGTCACAGCTCTTGAGCATATTGAGTCCTGGGCCTGATGGACTTCCATAGATCAATACACTATCACTTCATCCTCACTCACCCACTGTACAGCTCCTCTGCAAACCCCCTTATCTCCACACATTCACTTACTCATACACACACTTACAAGTAACACACACACTTGTACGCCTTTTTGTCTTGGAGGAGGTATTGAAAGCTAGATAAAGTGTAATTAAGGCTGATACAGTGATAAATATGTGCCCTGCCCCTTTAATTGATTTTACTGCTTGCTATGGCGAGGGCCAAGGTTGGCCCACTTCTCTCTGTCTTTGATTCACATGTAGTTTATGAACATTCTGCACTAAGTCTTTCTGTCTATCAAACAAGCTAATGAAACCAGCAAAAGGCTGAGCAGTGCTAAATATGCAGTCGGCCCCGTAATTGATTTGGACTTCCTGCCATGTTCCAAGCTCATAAACGAGACATTTAATGTTACCTGCTAACAGCAGGAACCACGGGTTTCTTTTACTCTCCTCCCCTCCATCACTCTCCTTGTCCTTATCCTTGTTATTTTCCTTCATACCCTCTTTTTCTCCTTCTCTCCTGCTTTGCCTCTCACACTTTGGCTAAATTTCAACACCTCCGGTGCGGTGATGCAATGCATGTTAACACAGCAGAAAGTCGGACTTTTATATGCAACACTTTGTCGATGTTTTCCTCTGTCCTGATGTAAAAAGCTGACACCTTAGCTAGCTGAACTAAATTCTGCAGTTTATCTGTATTTGTTGACACAGAGTATGTTCCTGTGTCTGTTTGTCGTCCCTTGAGGATTGTAAGTTTTCTTAGAAAACACAGGTGAAAGAATGTGACCACGGCATTCAGATGATATGATGGATAAGACAAAGGCCAAGGAGCACTTGCTAGTGCTCTGAAGCTGTGATCCTGCGGTGTAGATCCATATAAACAATCTGTCTTTAACACACACGCTATTTGCCAGCAGCCTGATGTGTAGCAGATGTCACAGCCCAGCTCAAGGGAAGGACTGAAAGGAGAGAACAACACATGACTTTTAACCCTTTCAAAACAGGCATCCCGTGGATGGCCGCAGGAGATTGTTGTATGCGTGATTGTTTAAATAGATCTAAAATTAGAACCGTGATAGCTAAAGCATTCATTCTTCTGCAGCAGAAAGCTAAGGCCTCTGTCTTTCGTGTTACCATGTCATGACTTTACTATTAATGTAACCTTACATGCTGTGCAAATGAGATATTTTGCTGTAATTACGCTGGTATTTCTCTTTAATGGCTGCGGGATATCGTTGTGTGCATAATCCTGTGTATATATTGCTATCTAAAATGAAAAACATAATAGCTAAAGCATTCATGCTTTGCAGTAGCAGAAAGCTAAGGCTTCTGTCTTTCCTGTTATCATGTCATGTCCTTATTTTACCTTACCTATCTGCCATGCAGACGTGGTATATTGCCGTAATGATGCCGGTATTTCCCCATAATGGCTGCTGTGAAATGCTAACATTAGTAGTGTTTTGTGTGATGAGTTAGTGTACAGTGAAGTGTAATAAACACAAGGAAAAACCTAAGCCAGACAGCAAACCATACGCCCAGGGAGAGAGAGAAACACTGACTGAATCCACCAGGAGCAGCAGCACAGGTGATAATCATTGATGCACTTCCTGCTTCCCCAATAAAAAGGAAAGACAGCCCAAACAGGAAGTCAAGAGGGCTGTCACACAGACGACTACAGCACCCCGAGGAAATACACAAAAGAAGCACACACCTCGTTACTCATCCATCTGACAACACACAGTAACACACTCGCACACAAACACCTCATCTCTCATATCTCTGACACACCGCCCCGTCACTCACACACACCTCAGACTACAAACGGCACCCAAAATACAAAAACACATGGATGGCAGTGTGCAACACAATAACAGAGCAGACAACCTGTTAGTTGTGCTCAGACGAAGTTCCAGACAGGTTTCACAAATTATTTGAGTGTTCATCCTGGGACCACAAAGCCTGCCACGCTGAAATCACCCAGTGAAGAGATTATATAAAACAACATAACTATAATATCTAAGGGGAATTTGCTCACATTCACTAAAAAACTGCAGCTGAAACATTTAAAATGGCTGACATGTCTTTGGAGCTTTTCAGCTGTTTATAAAGGGGCCACTGTTTAAGTTTAAGTTTAACACTTAAAGAAATTTAAGTCATACCTTATGTTAAGACACTGAAATAAATCAAACAACTAAAGTGAAAGTGGTGTTAGAAGTTAAGGTGTCAGCCCAAAGAGTAAGCACTGAATAGAAATGTTTTAAAGGAGCTTTAAGTGCCAGTTGAAAGAATTTGTTGTCAGCTCAAATATGAGTTCAAGAATTTGAAGTGTCAGCTGATGTGTGAGCACAGATGGGGTCAAAGTGTCAGATGAAGCAGTGGCAGTAGTCACGCTAGCAGAGCAGAGAATTGTTATGGTTTTTGTTGACACTAGAACCAGTACAATACCTGAACTGGAGTACATTATATATAATTCTGAAATGTAGGTATATGTATGTACAAGTTAGAGTGAATGAAAGCATCCTTAAAGTGGAAATAAACAACTTTCCAACTAGTTAGCACACTAGCTAGCTAGCTAACGAGCACTGTCCACTTATTAACTCATTGATCATAACACAATATAGTACAGTTCACCACTGCTTATTTTAGAAAGGCCACTGCAAGAAAACATGTATTTTGTTTATGTTATGCTGCTTTTAAATAGATCTCGTGAGCTCATGGTTACAACATGTGAAGCCATGTGCACGATATGATGGTGTTCAAGTGGTTCAGTTGTGAGAGCGCCAATGCTAGTCAACAGCAACATGGACGCTACTGTCAGCGAGCCACTGAGGCTAAGCAAGGCTTAGCAAGCTATCGAGGGAAGTTATGTAATACAACAAAATGTAAATGAGCAGTGAAAGAAGGAAAAAGAAGAAACTGTTGGGAATATCAACATTTTTTCTGAGACAAACTGTAAAATTTTCTCTCTGTATGACTTAAATCACAATGTATTATCGAACCATCCACGGAAAAATAAACTTCCATGGCCCTTTCCATTTCTTAAAACGTTGGGAACACATCACAACTTGTGCACAGAGCTTATTATGACTCTCTTGAACTTGGCAAACACGACCCCATTTGATGGCGGCATTACAAAACATGCTTTTAAACTGGTTCTTCTTAGGCCTTGCTTTTACTGTTCAATTCTGTCTGCCACCAGGCATGATCTTGGGAAATGGAGGCTCGCTAGCATGCTAGTTAATGCTGGAAGCCAGAAACAAACATTTATGATCCATTGTTTGTTTGATAATCTAGTGCTTGTCTACTTTCACATAAGTAATAAATATAAAGATAAATATAAAGAGTAGGCTAAGGCTGGGTTGCATCAGCAAGGATGAATTTAATCTTAGATTAGTTCTAATCAGTGTTTAGCAAAACTGGGTTTAAGATGATTAAATCTGGATTTAAAATTAAGCAGAGCTCTGTAACACAATAAAAATAAATTTCTGTTCAGTAAATCAAAGTATAGTGATATAAACCAAAATTTAATAGAGTTTAATCAATGTTTAGATCCTTGCTCACTTAAATTGAAATAAATAATTAAATTATATTGGCTTCCGAGTGATCACTGTGAGGTTAAGGTTTTACTGTTACAGACATACTGTAAAGGCAGTAGTCTGACATGCTCTTCTTCTTTGTGCATTGAGATTGGAGCAGCGAGTGAGGCGAGCTGATTGGCTAAGCACCAGCAGGGTGCCGAAAGAGGAGGGCTGCTGTTTTTATGTCTAGATAAACAGGAGTGCTCTCAATCAGGGATTAGATTCACACTGGGCATTATGGCGTGATCCCTTAATTTTAAGGCATTAAGGAAAGGCAGGTTCGTGTGTGTGTGTCTGTGTGTGTGTGTGTGCGCATCCCAACATGCCTTATCTTAATACTGTAGTTGTAGTGTGGCAGACATACAAGGGCTTTCATGTTACTGAACCACATGTGCATTCAGTTACATGGTAAAATTCTTGTACAGCTGGATGTGTGAGAGTGTTTTTGAGTGTATACATGTGTTCACCTGCCAGCCTTGTGTTCCTAAAGGCTGTGTGTCAGTACCTTCCTCTGTGATGACGATGTGTGTATGTAGGGAAGGAGCCTGTGTGTGTTAGCTAATGGCGTTGCGGGAAGATGCACAGCAACAATGGAGCCTCCAGCTTCTGCCCCCGCACACACATGCGCTCTATTGTGGGGTAATCTTACACTGCCCAGATAAGTGGGTCACTATTTGTACAGGCAGCATATATATGTGTGTGTGTGTGTATGTTCATAAAGACACCATTTTTATGTTTGCAGCTCTGCAGAGTGGATATGTGTCGGTAATATTTGCAGGGGATGTATGCGTGGGAGTGTGTGCGTGTTCTGAAGCATATATTTACTCGGTGTGTGACAGAGGGTCCACCGGGGAGCTGGGTGTGGTGGAGGGGGTTGCTAAGGAGCGGGCTGGTGGGCGGGTGCATTTTAGCCATTAGTATTGGTGACACAATGAAAGTGACAAGGCAGAAGGACCTAATTGCACCCCTCTTGTCTTTAACGATTTGGGGCAAATTCTCTCTCCCACTCCTCGAGTGTGTTTGAGCGTCTCGCAACAGTTTGACGCCGTCGTGTTCTTCCTATCTTTCCACATTTCTGTCTCCCTCTTGCTTTTTATTCGTTTGCCCTCGGGTTGTTGATTTCTACGACTTAAAAATAGAGCCTTGCCTGACACAGGGCAGGGATGGAGGGAGGGGGAGGGAGAGGTAGACGGATAGAAATATACATAGAGTGAAGGAAGGACAGCGGCGTGTGGTAGGAGCTCAGCGTCCGGCGGTCGTTCTCTCTTCGCTGTCTGCAAAGGTGATTGATGGCGGCGTTAGATTGTTTTGCTAATTGGCGACGGGCCTCCTCGTAGTTGCCTACTGTTTGTTTTGTGTGTGTGTGTGTGCGTGTGTGTAAACATAGACATTGTTAATTTGTCACCGTAGCTGTTATCATGTTGAATTAATTCGTCTAATTTTTTTTTTTCTAACAGGAAGTCAACCATGTACTGAAAGGAGCTTTGGACCGCCTGCGCACAGACGATCCCCCGGCCAAGATGAGCCAAGTAAACTTCAGGTAAGAGTGTGTGTGCAGGTGGGTTTCTGTGTGTTTACAGATGTCCCAGTGGCAGCAGACAGATCCTACTGTAGCTGGATACGGTGCAGTGTTGGAGTCTGGGATTAACGCTCCAGTCTTTGTTTGACAGCCTGACACTGACTGGATTAAACAGTCCCACGGGTGTGTGTGACAGTCTGTGTGTGTGTGGATGAATACATGGTGGGTGGGCTCTTATCTGTATGTGCTGGAGCAAAGGTGAATTTTGAACAGGAGTTGGATTGAAGTTCCTCCACTCCACTGCGTAGACACTCTGAGTAGTGTTTATTCTAATTAGTGTGAAAGTTGTCTGCATCACGACAAGACATCTTACTTGTCTGGCAGATTTCATACACAGGTTCAAAGTGCTTCAACGTAGGACGTAGAGACTGAAACAACAGGATCAGAAAAATGTCTAAAAGGTTTTCTGAAAATGTAAAACTAAAAATTCGGTTTAAAGCAGTGGTACACAGCTGTGTTTTTGGTCCAGAGGAGCAGAGGTCAGGGCCATGAATATGTTAAGTAGCAGGGCTGTACCTCATGATTTCCATTATTGATTAATATGTTGGTTTTTCCTTTGATTAATCAAACTCTGTGGGTCCCACTGGGACGCCAGTGTTCCACCCACTGAGTGAGGCTTATGTGTGATTGGTAGGGGTGTCCCTGACTTAGATCTCTAAATCTAATTTGTCAAGTCTTGCCTATCGTTGACTGATTCATATTGCTTTTTACCTCCACACCAAACCAGAGAGCTCAATCACCCCATTAACAATCAGTCGGCCTGACTTGATGTAAGAATTTGTTCTGTGAAAGGATGCATTCCATCCAGCGCTGTTAGTTGTGTGTTGGGGGTGTGTAAAAAGGTGTGTGTATGTGTAGCAGTGGCGCTGTCCACAGTACTGAAAGGAGCGGTGGAGATCACTAGATAGTAAACCAGACAGACAGACAGAACACATCACTTAGTTTGGTTCCTGCTTGCTTCCTGTGATTGTAAATAAAACTTTTGACTTTGTCTTGGAAAGAGAGAGGGAGAGAGAGAGAGCGAGGGATGCAAGCCACAAACAGCTGTTTCTACACGCCTCCCCCCACTGATTTTTACAGCGCTAGCATTACATTTTTATGTTAGTGCTCTGATGAATAAATTAAGATCAAAATAGGCTTTAGTGTTGCAGCATAATAAGAATCTGTGTGTGGTCGTAGCTCAGATCAGATCAGATTGGTGGATTAAAGGAGCGGCTGCTGCAGAGGTGAGTGAGAGCAAAGTTTGTTGCTGCAGGTACACAAAATAGATCCAATGCTGGACTGTGGAGTGCGCGGTTTCTGTGGGAGCGCAGCCGGTTTCATCTGAAGTATGCTGAACAAGGGATAAACAAAGCTAAAATGAGAGTGCCGTTGTTCTAAGAAAGCATTCAATTTTTATGTAAATTAACAAAACAGTTGAGTTTCACCTTTGCTGTGCCTGGCGCTATGCTGCTCCACCTGGGTCCTGAGTCCGCTCAAGAGTGGTTCAGCTTTAAAAATAGATATCAATATGTGATGGCGAATGCTAACACTGTGGTGGGCTGCCACAAATAAATAAATAGGAAGGAAACCCTGCGACAATTGGACTGTAAGATTTGCAGCCGAGTTAGGCTCCTTAGATCGTATCTTTAAATCTTTGACCATTGAAGCTCACCATCAGTGATTGGTATCTCACTGTGAGTGTACATATGAATAATTCTGTTTTTTGTACGCCTAGTGAGATATCATTTTTGGCTGTAACCTCTCCCTGTAATGGCAATCCCGGTAACATCACATCGCAAACATCAAGTTTAGTTTTGTCCCACTCTTGGGGGAGAGGTTGTAAAGAATTCCTTATTGTTATTATGTTAACCAGGGCTGCCTCAGTTGACTGAGATTCCTACAAGTCAATCAATTTTTTTTGTTAGTTGGCAGTTTAGTCTACTGCTGGTGATGTTTTACTCCCCAAATTTAGCTGCAGAGTGAGTGCTCCTTGCTTTCATGCTGCTGTCCAGTGTAGGCAGTGAGTTGGAAAACGTTATCTTCTGTCTCCTGCTTAGGAGTGGCTTTTGTTTGATATCTGGTGTGGGCAAAAAAATGGCACATTTTTAATCCTTTGTTAGCATGGTTAGCACCGCTAAACACCTTTCGAAGTCTTAATTATTCATTATATAACGCTGGATGTAAATTATTTAACATCCACGGTGTTGAACTTTGACCCCTGTGATTTCAGAAAGTTTAGTGACATGATTAGACTTGAGTAAAAGCGTCAAAGTCAAAGGTACACTGATGTTACTACTTAGTTGGACTACTGTTCTGTAATGAATAATCATATTTGACAGCTATAGAAATCTACTGACTACATCTTGCGAGTAAATTTTTTGAGATAAACCTAATTTTTACACATATATCTATATAATCCATTAAAAGTCTAAATAGTCTTAAATAGCCTTTGTGTTCATGAGGAATCTTAATGAGAAATACATCTACATTTAAAACTGGTAAGAAACTTTTAGAAGATGTACAATAAAGGCCTGGAAAGGGCACATTTATGCAAGAACCTGCTAGATATTCATTTAAATGACTGTGTTAAATGCATCCATTTAATCAATCAATCAACAAATAGCTTTTAATACTTGATTAGTTTTCTGTCAATCAGCTACTCAGTCAGCTAATCATTTCAGCACCAGGAGAGAGTTTTATTATACATCTCTGTGTCGTTATTTATTCGAGATGTGAGCTAAAAAAAACCCCTAGTGCTTCCTTGTGTATTAACAGCAGCACTACTGTCTGACCTGTTAAAGTTAGACTCACTTGTCAAATGTGTGTGTGTGCACATGTGTGTTGGATGAATGAGCATACAGTACAGTACGTGGGTGAGCAGAGACATCTCTCCATGGCAACCTCCACCTTTGTTTTTGGGCACGTCACTCGCAGACCTCCGGCATGATGGGAGTTTTATCTTCACTTCTCCAGGCTGTCAGTCACGCAGTAACTATGGCAACGGTTAACCCCTCCATCACAGCCTCTCACCCCATCTTGCCCAGCGAGCCCGTGACAAAAGTAAAAGATAATTCCACAGCATCCTCTGCAGCCGAGCGATTTTCCGATTTAGAAGATTGTTCTTTTAAAAATAACTCAGGAAAAAGACTTGGCCGCAGTGGCAGATGGTGATTTTTCAGCATTTTACAGTGCAGTGGTGTCCTGACAGCACTGTGATACAATGGAGGCACGGCTCTCACAGATAGTTTGCCATGGTAACAGATGGTTGGCGGTTGAAGAAGCCGCGGTGAGCGAGCGAGGGCACATTTTCAGCGAGTCCCGGCCGCGAGTTTGTTAGGCACTCGGCCTCCGTTGATATAGAGGAAGTCAACCAAGAGTGGGAGCTCCATCTGTCTCACTCCTCGTTGCTCTTTTCATCCGTCCCACTGTCCCTCGTCTCTCTCTCTCACTCTCTCCCCCCAGTGGAATGACTGTGTTTGTGTTTGTGTCAGCGGGATGCTAAAATGGGTGAGCGGAGCTATTCTGCATATTAGAGTGTGGCGCTAACAAGCTACTGCTGCCTCTGATGAGCTTGTTTGTGCTGCCGTTTGTTTTTATATGAATGTAAATGGGCTGTGTGTGTGTGTGTGTGTGTGTGTGTACCATGCACACTGTGTGAATGCATATACATCATTCAGGACCAGCTTTGTACCTGTGCACGTATGTCCTGTCCCGCTCTGATTGTTTACCATCACTGAAAGTAAATTCAAACAGCATGTGTAAGTATCTGTGTGTGTGTTTGCGTGCAATCCGTGGCTTGTGCACATACGTAATTTAGATGTAACTGTGTTCTCTAATAGATGTAAATTTGATGCATGTGTGTATCTGTGAATTCAATTTAGAGGAATGTGACTGATGGTGTTTGTGAGCATGCAATAGATGTAGCAATAAGAATGCAAATTGGATGTGTGCGTGTGCCGATGTGTGTGTACAGTACGTGTGTGACCGTGGCAGAGGTTAACGAGAGCGGGGTGACAGTGACAGAGGAGTGTGTTATAATGATCCCAGCTAGTCCTTGGGCTTGTGTACGTGTAAGAAGCACATAAACCTTGAACTTTCCTGCTTTTCTTCGCAGACTTGCTGTCTGCAGACACCTCATCACTCTTTTTTCTGGATCGTGAAAGCTATGCGGGGAAACTTTGGAGAAAACAAAACCTTCATGTTCTTGGCCTCCACCTGAGATCACTGTTTTTGGACCGTTCGTCAGTACTTTCCCACATGCAGTTCAGAGGCTGAAGTAGAAAAGTAGATGACAATGCAGAGAACGAGCTCTTGTATGAGCTGTGAAAAAGCATGACAAGTATTCTTTTGAGGACATGGCAGGGTGTTTTCTCAGCTTTTCTCATGATGAGGTGGCTGATTGTGACGTGGTACATTCAGCCAGTTATCACTTATCCTAAGTAGGACATGCATTATTCTGTCTTCATTAATGCTCTGTCTGCCTCAGTCTAAATAAAGTGCCTCTTTTTCACTTCTTATTTGGACATTTGTAGGAATACATTTTAGCATTTTTCATTGAGATAAAATGAGGCAGATGTGTCTACTGCCTTATACTGTGCAATCAAAAATACTTTTGATATAGGAAAACCTTTTGATTTTTTTCTTGGATGAGTTTGAGACATTTTCTTACTTCCTGTAACTATCTGAAGCCAGCTTTTTATCAAGTTCTTCACCAAAGGGACCTACAGTTTTCCCCCAGGAGCAATTTAGGGTTCAATGTCTTGCTCGCTGACACTTTAACATTCCTGGCCGGCCTGCCATAATTAGAAGTATTAAGAATACTCCCTCAAAACATGTTTTAAAGGCAGATTAGAACTAGTCAATCAATGTTTTCATATTTCTACACCTTCTTACCAAACACATATATCATTAAATGGGACCTATTTTGCTTATTTTTCAGGTTTATACCTGTATTTTGGGTTTCTACTAAAACGTTTACATGCCTTAATGTTTGAAAAACACTTGGTTTTTCTCACACTAATTGCCTGAATATACCTGTATTCACTCTATGTCTAGAACCACTGTCTCTTTAAGGCTTACTTCCAAAAAAGCCCAGTCTGCTCTGATTGGTCAGTGTTTTCAGGTCTTCTTTATCTGCCCTCTCTGTGCCTCTGCATCATCACCGCAGCCAGGGAATGACTGCAGCAGAGTACTTTATACTTCAAAATGACCAATAAAAGCTTCTAAAACAAAATCTTCACAATGGGACATGTTCCAGCAGGAACATGATCCAAGACTGGGAAGGCATTGACAACAGCAGCAACATCCTCTGACATTAGCGTGTCAAGGAAACATGTAACAGTGTACTTGCAGTCAGGGAAATAACTGTAACGAAGTATGTGCACTTTTTACTGTAAAAAATAATTAATAAAAGCTTCTAAACTAAAATTTTAACAGCCTAACATGTTCCATCAGGAATGTGATCGTAAATCGGGGAGAAATTAACAACACCATAAAACCAAGATTGCATGTTTCCCTGGTGTTAGCTCGTAGCTACATGTAGCATTATACTTGCAGACGGGCATGACTGCATACAACGGCACTTTTCCTGTTGAAAATCACAAATGCAAGCCTCTAAAGATAATCTGATGTGTTCCAACAGGGACATGATCTGGAATCAAAGAGAAATTAACAACATCTGCAAACAAGATTAGATGTTTCCCAAAATTAGCATGTAGCTACATGTAGCGGTGTACTTGCAGCTGGGAAATGACTGTAAAAGAGTATAGTGGCACTGTCTGCCACAGAAAATCACCAGTCAAAGCTTCTAAACTGAAATCTTCTCAACTAGACGTGTTTCTAGCTGGAATATGATGTGAAATTGGGTAGCAATTATCACTTACAGTAGCAACTTGAAGCAGATGGTATAAATAAATCCATCACGAGCTGACATTAGCTGACGTCAGTAGTTGCTCACAGGAATTGCTTTTACATATGTTTAACTCTTGACACTTTGGCCATGTTTAAAATGTGAATCTGATATTGTCACAAAATATGTGTGACAGAAAATAAGAAAAGCATCATAGGTCTTCTTTAATGTTCAGCTAAACAGCTGTGTGCATAAGATCTGTCACATAAACCTTGCACCCTGCAAACATGACTTGAAGAACATGACTTCTCTTGATGACAAACAAAGTAGGATTTTTTTCCTTCATCTCCTGTGATCTTCTCCATGCTGCCATCATGCAGGTCCTCTCTTTTAGCCATCCGGTATCAAAAGCAGCTCTCTTCCTCTTTATCTTTAGGAGTATTGTCCTTGTTTATCTGCTGTTAAAAGCCACAGTTCAGAGCTCCACAGAGATTATTAGAGACGCTCATTCTGTTTCATCTCTATCTGCTCCTCTATCTGCATTTCTCTTTTATCTCCTGCTCTCTTCTTTTGTCCAGCGGCTAGATTGGGTGGTTGAGAAGCAGGTAGATAAAGGCTGAAGTAGCCACCTGCGTCCCAAGCACCCACCCACCTACACACACACACTCATTTTTCTGATGTTTGGCAGGACTACCTGTAAGCTAATTTGTATCCCTTTCTGTGTAGCCCGGAGGAAAATGCTAATTTATTTTGAAGAGCTTGCTCAGAGAAAGGTTTGGAGTGTGCGTGTGCAGCTGTGCATCACTGTATCAGTGTTTCTATGATTGCATGCAATACATTATGTACATCCTCACTTTTTGTATCTTTTAAGATGTCTGTGAGTGTGTGTTTTTGACGGCAACTGTGTGTTTTGTTGACAGCACCCTGACACGCTCAGTGGAGTTTCCGGGTGACTGGGGACCCCTGGGAATCCATGTGATCCCCTACTGCTCCTCTCTCAGTGGACGGTAAGCACACCCTCACACACACAAAGATGCATCCATATTGTGCAAATACACACTCTCCTCCCTCCTCTTGCAATCAGTCAAACACTCACAAGAAAGGCAGATGGCCATGTTGGCTCATAGAAATGCATAAGCTTTGGCATGTAATCATATATGTGTTTACCTCCATGAATTCATATTCACTCTATACTGTGTGTGTATGTGTGTGTGTCTTGCCAGGACCCTGGGCCTTCACATTAAAGGCATTGAGGAAAACAGCCGCTCCAAGAAAGAGAATCTCTTCCAGCAGGATGAATGCATCGTCCAAATCAATGACACACCACTTCAGGACAAGACCTTCGCACAGTAAGCATGCTGGGGTGTCACCATCACCAACACAGACATCTAAGCAATGAGATTCTAATGTCTGATCAGAAATGAGTGATGTAGGGGTTTGATAGTATTTTATGAATCTGAATCCATCACCGCAACTGCTAAATTTAATTTTTAGCAATCTAGATTTTTTTTTAACTTGAACTGGCCCCAAAATGGAGCTAGCAATGACCAAAAGAATGTCAGTATTTCTTAAAAGTAGTACTTTGCTGATTTTCAACTACCTTTGTGTCACGACAGTGTCAGTAGTATGTGTAAAAGAACTTTGTTAAACTTCCCATCATCTTGCCAGCACCCAGATTTCTCCGCTCATTTGTGGATTTTCACCGGCTCTTGGGCTGTTGCTCAAACTACAGATTTTACTTCCTCATTTTTGTATGCCTGCTGCCACTTCGGGCACAAAGAGTATAGAAGTGGAGCAGAAGAGAGGGCTGCCCCCCTCTCTCCCTATCTCTCACTCTCCCTCAGACTCAGATCAGACAGTAAAACTAGGAAGTTCTGATCAAATACAAACCAAGACCAACAGTACTGCCTATATCTGACCTAGGATGTTTTCAGAAACATATATTAGTCATGGATGTATAAAGAGAACTGGGTGTAGCGTGGGAGGCAGGGCTCCTCTCATTCCTTAAAAAGATGCTTAGTGGCACATGATGGCAAAAAAGTTCAGCCGCCATCTACAGCGGCTACTTCCAGTTTTGGGCTCTGCTAACTTGATTAGGGATAAAATGATCATGCATAGAAATTTTATCGGACCAAATGGATCAAATTCTGAGAGTGAAACCAGTGACACTTAAAAACATTTATCTACTGATTTACAAATGTCTTTTAGATTTAGATTGCGAAAATTGGCTTTAAAGCCTGGTGCACTTCCTGGGGGTTGATTTTATTTTACTGTTTAGCTGTAATGTGAGAGTTTGTGAACAGAAAGTGGGTGAACACGAAGTGGGCACCATGCTTTTTTCTGTATTGTGTAAAAAGAGGAAAAGAAAAATCAAATGGTAAAACCAGGCAGCGCTGATGAAATATTAACCTGAGTTGTCTTTTTCTAACCTCAAATGTTTTCAGAAGCAGGTTTTAGTGTACTGTTTAGCTGTAATTCAAGATTGTTTGTTACCTCCTATCTGCTATATAGTTCTAGGATGAGTTGGCCAAAACCAGCTTGCATTACATCACCCTCCAGCAGATTGTTGATTCAAATCTACTTGTGTCTTGCGACTGCATAGACAGCTAGGGCTACAACATATGATAATTTTCATTGTCAATTAATCTATTGATTATTTTCCCGATTTATTGATTTCTTGTTTTGTCTATAAAATGTTCGAAAATGGTGAAAAATGGTGAACAAAAGCCCAAGATGATGTCCTCAGATGTTTTTTTTGTCCACAATCCAAAAGTATTCAGTTTACTGTCAGAGAGGAGTAAAGAACCTAGAAAATATTCACATTAAAAAAAGCTCGAATCAGAAAATTTTGACTTTTTGTCCCTTAAAAAACCCACTAACTGATTATATAATTAGTTGGCGACTGACTTAAAAGTTGAGAATTAATCATCACAGCTCTGCAGACAGCCCAGTTTTATGAAAAGACCATCTTTTCAGCAGTGAAATACTTCTTTAAGCATCGAGGGTGTTATTAGGAGCTAAAACAAAAGCCTAAAACGGCAGAAAAGTAACATCCTCTTTGTTTATGTGTGTGTGTATGTGTGTGAACTCCCACACACTCTGCTACCATTGTAGCAAAACACCTCACCCATCACTCAGTTTGCTTCCTTTTATCAGCCAAAGACAAATCCTTCTCATTCTCTGCCTCTCCTATCTCAGCCCAACATCTACTCTCACAAAAGAGTGCATGTGTATGTCTCCGTTTTCCTATTTCCAGCACACACACACCTAAAACCTCCTGTCCTCATTCTTTCTCAATTTTCTCTCGTCCTCTCTGCAGTGGAGCTGAATAGGTCCATTTAACTGCGTCCCACTGTGTTGTCTGTGTTGTGTGAATGTTGTGCTGATAGTGGTCTATTAAAGCTGCAATAAGAGCCTGCTGTCAGGTCTCCCCCCATCTGACAGGGGCCACAGTGTCCCAAACCAGCTGGAAGAGTCACTCCGTGCTTGATCCAAATTGAAATACAGCTCCATTAACGATGCACAAGCCCCATTCACCCTTGTCGTTCTCTGCTCTCCAGTCGTCTGTGTTCTCCGTCTGTGTTCTGCTTGACTTTCTTGGTCTCTTCTGCTCTTTTGCAGTTTCGTAGTGTTCCAAAAGGCTCAGAGGTTAAAGTGGTCAAATTCTGATTTGAGTGAACATGATTTCAGTCAGATGTTTTCCTCCATTTAGCTTAAATCAAATGTATATTGTGCAAAAATGTAAATATTACCTCAATTTCTTTGCCCAGGTCACAGGATGTGTTCCGCCAGGCCATGACCTGCCCCACTGTGCGCCTGGAGGTCCTCCCCACGGCCAACAAGCCACGCTATGAGAAGAGCCTCATAGGTCAGCTCTTTACCGGCGATGCCAAAGACTCCACTGCAAAAACAAAGAGTCCGATGGTGGTCCGTGCTAAAGCCGACTCCCAACCAGAGCCTAAACAAGACACCAAACTGAGCTCCAAACTAGAAGTGAGGCGACCAGACGCACGTGCCAGGACCCCAGAGCCAGCTGCCCTGAACACACCGCCAGCAGAGCTCCAGTCCGGGCACAGCTCCATGGAGAGAGTCTCTCCAACACCTCTAGCCAGGGCGGCAAGCTCCTCCCCGACACCCAGGACCCGGAGCCAGAGCCCCCAGGCCAGTAGGAGCCCTGTTCCCGGCCTGGCTAACCTTACAAGCAGGAAGGGTGGCAAGAAGATAAAAATTGACCTGAAGAAAGGTAAATATGGAGCTGAAGACCCATTGTATTTTCGTTTTTTCAGCATTACAACCTGTGGGTGTTACCCTGTCCAAGACTCTTATATTGAGCTGCATTATGGGAGGTGTGGGGTCAAGTTTTTTGGGGTTTGTTGAAGGTCTTAAAGTGCGGATACCTTAGCCTGCTTTGATTTTGACTCTTCTTTTATTCAGTCTCTTGTTAGTCCCCCAAATTAATGCACCATGAAATCGCTGGAGTACATCCTGTGAGAATTAATATACAGATAGTAAAAGTACCTAAAACTAAATTTCCAGTCACCTGTTAATTAGATTGGTGAGGCCTCAAAGTTGAAGGATTTGAGTTTCTAAGTTGTAGCAAAACAACAATCTTTGTGTAGGAAAAGTTGGTGCTATATGTGTGTGTGGTCTTTTGAGGACATCCGTGCTTATTTATAGTTTTATCTTCCAGGTTTGTTTTTCTCATGTAATAACAGATGAACTCAAAGCTGATGAGCAGCTGTTTTGAAAGTCATGGATGTTTTATTCACCACCAGCACAAGGATGAGTTTTGAATTTCTGATTTTTTTTTTAAATTCCCACAAAGAAATAGAGTGCTGCGGGGATGATGTTCCTTTTGTAGGCCAGCCCGGAAGAATTGCCTTGGTTCCCTCATCAAAAAAGCCTATGGTATTTTTCTACTGGATTTTAGATTGGTGCATAAAATAAGCTTTGTGGCAAACAAAAGTTTATGCCCACATGTTTTGTTCAGTAAGATAATCTCTGCGAAAGAACACCACTATTGTGATTTTTGAAGCATAAATGCAATCGCCACAAGTACACAGCTAACATTAGGCTATAAACAAACTACAGCACGGTTGCATGATTTCATATTAATGACCACAATGATGTTGTAAAGTAGACCTTTGACTTTCTGTCCAAACCTGATCGGGCCCGACATTACCTCTTGGGTTCTGGTCAAGCTGGGATGTAATTTCTTCAAATTCCCATGGGCTTGAAAGAGGTCACGTCTGCACCAATTTGTCTGTGGGTTTTATAAATTCTTTTTATTTATTCATTTTTTTAATGCAGACCCTATAATCTGTTTAATATCATGAATAATGTATGGGCTTTGTTGCCATGGACCCATTTGCGATTTAGAAATTGGATTAAACTGACAAAACATAAGAATTAAAGCATCATTTGCTCACATTCTGCACACAAACTCCAGTGCACTGTACAGGAGATGCATTAAACTGTCAGTTCATGTGGGTAAATGGCAAGAGTTGCATCGGATGGAGGGAAAATGACAGAAAGAGAGAGAGGGGCTGCACTGCGACTTTATTAGCAGTGTTTGCCTCTGCTTTCCCAGCAGTAGGAGAGCGATCATGATATGCACGCAAATCACCATGGATCGCTGTGCGCACTCGTAAGCGAAGCCTCACCAAGGGGTGCAGCCCGCACTGCTAAACCTGTCATGGGTGAGATGAAGTGCTGGCACCAGCTCTTCAAATAACCAGTGTTCCCACAGTCATGGAAAACCTGGAAAAATCATTGCATTCCACAAGGAAAAGTAGAGGGTTGAAAGTTTTGTCAAAGTCATGGAATTTTGTTGCGTCTAATGATATTAATTGTTATAGTAATCTTCTGTGGATAACCTTTCACCTCACATAACATCAGTTTGAATCCGATACATTTGAATAACACCAGGCAACTGGGGCAAGTAAAATAATGTTATGACAGTGTGATCTTAACATGTGGGGTCATAAATCCCAGAGTTTCAACACCTATGCCCCACTAAAACTTTAAAAATTGGACCACATTTTTAAAATTGAATAATTAACATGGGCAGCCTAGGGCTTTCAAGTGTCACTTGGAGCACCAATGCACACTTTGATTTTATTTTAACTGCTCTGAAAGTAGAGCGTGGTAGTTTAAAAGTATGGGCATTCAACTGTCGGCTGTCACTCCTCCACTCTAGGAGCTCTGTTGCTCTGTGTCCGATGATCGCCTATATAATATTATATAGTTCTGGTTCTGTTATATGTTGTGAATGGTCAGGGAAGTGTTATTATTGGTGCTTGGGAAGTCATGGAAAAGTTTTGAAATTTTGCTCACGATGTGGGAACCCTGAATAACGAAAGTAAGAGAAAGGAAGTGTAGTGAGGGCCCTTAGCTTGTATTAGATGTTTTAATGTAAAAAAACAGCAACTTTCTTTCAGTTGAAATTATTGTTTTTAATCAGCTCTGGCCTAAAACTGCCTCCATGGTTTGGCCTGAGTCAGGCTTGGTCAGAAACTGGCTGGCAGAAAGTGGCTTCATGTAGTATAGAGCCTGAAGTTTTAGGCCTGATCGAAGCTCCCACCATAAAGCTGTGTTTGGTGTGATTACCCTCTGTTGTCTCATTTAGCCACTTGTTAGCAATCACCTTTTTTAAGACACTTAAAAACTTAAAAAAAATCACACGTGGGGTATTTACTGACATATTTTATGTTGCAGGACAAAGCATAAAATTCTGTTGAGTTAACCACAGACCTTATTACAGGCATCTAACCAAAATCCTACTCAAAAATCCCACTCACTTTGAGACGAGGGAACAGGAAGTGCTAAAACCCATTCCAGGTTTTAGGGCTCAGTCCTACATCACTCTATAGCCCCATATAAAGCTCTGGATCATTTAAAGCACATTTTTTGTACATATTGAAAGTAACTTTCCATCGTGACACTTTTTTTATCTATCAGGAGAACCTTACATTCTGTCTGCTTGTTTTGCTTTTAGATTTTAACCCAGACTGAATCAGTCTGGCTCCCCAGCTGCCTTATCTATTATCCCTCTAAAACACATCAGTGCTGGAGCGCTGATGTGTTGATAGCACTGGAATAGGTTTGCAGGACTGTGAATAGGCTCTCTTCGAGCAACCTGTAGTGTTGCGGGGCAATGAAAGGAGCGCTGTAATTGGGCTGCATGCACACACTTGCTACAGGTACCCAGAGAAAGGCAAGAAGATATCTCGATGAAAGGAGAGAAGAAATTGGGCTCCACACTCTCCAGCTCCGGCTCAAAGCTCTATTCACGGCTGCTTTATTGTTACGTTCTTTCTTTTCCCAGCACGTTTTCGTCCCTCCCATTTTCTCCTCCTTTTCCCTCCATCCTTCTTTTGTCTGTTTCTCCCTCTATCCCTTTCACCTGATGCAAGATCAGAGCAGAGGATATTATGGGGTTTCTAACACCCTCTCCCTTGGCAACAGGCTCTTTCTCTCCATGATTGACAGGCGGTGAGGTTTAGGTGCGCTAATGTAGGGCAGGCAGAGGCTTAGCTTGGAGACCAGATAGCATCGCTCACCGCCTTTAGTATGCCACGCCGGCTTTGCTCTCCTTGCACACACACACATACACACACACACCCACACACACGGAGCGTGGCACATTTCACTCATGGCTTGGGGCTTGTGAGGCCGTGAAAAAGGGAGAGGGTGGAGGCTCTAGGGGTTGACGGCTCATGCATGTGTGTGTGTGTGGCCTCAGAAACACACACACACACTTGTAAATGTATACACACAGATAAACGCAGGCTCACACCCACGAGGAAAATCTTTGTGGAAATCACGTTGCATCCCCAGGGAGGGAAGCTGGAGAAGGGAATAATATCTCTCCGGTTCTTCTCCTCTCTCTCTCTCTCTTTCTCTCTTTCTCTCTCCTCCCTCCGCCCCCACCTTCCTTCCATCTTCTCCCTCTACCTCCCTTCATCAGCCACCGTTAGGCCTGCTCACACGTGAAATTAAAGGCAGAGTCTGTCTAATCCGGCTAGGAGAGAAGCCTTCTCCCAGGCGGCTCGGAGGCTAAGCCAGGCAACAAACCCCCAGAGGAAAACAGGCACTTAAACAGTAGTTAATGTGAAGGAAGATGCTTCAACCACAGACCAGGTTCAGCAGGACACAAGAGGAGGAGAGAGGGAAAACTGTGGCGAGTGAAGGAGAGAGGAGGCAAAGCAGGGAAACGAGAGGGAAAATTCAATTAAAATGAAATTAAAAGTAATAAAATTCATAAAGTCTTACCTTCAGGGGGATTGAGATCCCTATTGCACACGGTGACGCAGGTTGCTTTGTTCCCACAGGCACAGAGGGTCTTGGCTTTACCGTGGTAACCAGGGACTCCTCGGTCCATGGGCCAGGGCCAATCCTGGTGAAGAACATCCTGCCACGTGGCGCAGCAGTCAAAGATGGCCGCCTGCAGCCTGGAGACCGCATCCTGGAGGTAAGACACACTTCTGCCTGTTGATCCCCATCAAAGTAGAACACAAACAGTCACAGCAGTAGACTCTGTTAGCAATAACAGGAACAACATCATTAGTAGTAGCAGGAGATTGACTCCTGTAGCACCCCTGATGGTTAAACTGAGTGACTGCACTTTCTTTTCTACAACATAGTAGGATAGCTGTGATATTTTAGTGGGAGGAGACTGTGGGAATGAGAGGTGATCCGTTTAAAGAGGATTTCTCACTAAAAGAAGTGCTGGTTGGTGGGTCAGATACACACCGAATTTATTCACCCCACAACTCAACCAGTTTCTCTTCCTCTTCCATACAAGAGATCTGAGACTTAATCATGTTCATAACCCTCCCTACAGTCCCCTCCATGTTTACTGTCTACTAGGCGTGTGCCATATCACCTCATTCACGACAATTTCGGTATGATTTTTAATATCAAATGAAAAATACATATCTTTATACTCGCAATATTTCAACTTGTTGACATATTGATGTCATACTGTAACCCACGGCAACAACAAGCACAGCTGAAAGCAAAATTATTACTGACTCCACGGTGGTTCCAAAAAGAGGAGCAGCTTCAGCAGCGTGGAATCAACTGTGGCGTCCTGAATGTTTTATGAACAGCCTCCGACTTCTCAGACTCTTATAGCGTATTTACCACTTAAAGGGAACTATTCAGCGGCTCCTCTGGAAGCAGCACAGCATCTCGCCATGTCACCCACCCATATTGTCTACCCAGTTTGCAGCTTTAGTTTGTTGGTGCTAGAGAGAGGGCAGCTATTTGTTGTTGACAATGTTCACGTTATTAAACTTGAGCATTTGTATG
Organism: Cephalopholis sonnerati; assembly: GCA_019142605.1. Taxonomy (NCBI): domain Eukaryota; kingdom Metazoa; phylum Chordata; class Actinopteri; order Perciformes; family Serranidae; genus Cephalopholis; species Cephalopholis sonnerati. Next base: position 18,617,938 of record JAGQAX010000024.1, read on the forward strand.
AGCGGAGGCTAAAACCTTCTGATAATATTAACTTTTTGTTTTGTTGGAACATCAAGACAAGAGGACTTTTAAGTTAGCTCGGACAGAGTTTTATGACCACCTGTTACCAAACTATCAAGATCATAGAAGCGTGCACCAACTGAGTTAAATCTCATATGAATTCACTCCGACATTGGAAATGAGTCTGCAACAGTGAAATTGTTTGGTGTAAGTCTGGCATTAGTGGAGCACTGCCAGTGGATGAAAGTCTTTTATGTGTGTGTGTTTTCTCTTTTTTGTGTGTGTGTAGGTGAACGGAATAGACATGACAGGCCGTAGCCAAGAGGAACTCGTGGCCATGCTGCGCAGCACCAGGCAGGGAGAGAGCGTGAGTGTGGTGGTGGCACGGCAGGAGGACATCTTCCTGCCTCGGGAACTGGTAAGAGAGTGCAAACACGCTAAAAAGCACACAGCATCCATGTCCTTGCTGAACCGTCACACAGCGTCCCTCTCTTCTTCTTTAATCTGTCAGTCATATCTGCTGATCATTTGTCCTCCCTGGTGCGCTTCACTTTTGCACCTTTTTCTGTCTCCTCCTCTACATCTTTTTTTTTTTTTTTTAACTCTTTCTTCACATTGTGTCAGTTTTTTTCCTCGTCCTCTCTCTGTGACCCTCTTTATGTTGGTGCCCTTTTCCCTATAAACACCATACACGGACACACACCCAGAGCACGCTCCAGTCTTCCTGTCCCACTCTGGTTTGTTGACACAGCAATGCCAAAGGAAGTCACACACACAAGCCACAGCAGCCCCGCAGGAAACTACAAGCATGTCTGCGCGTGTTGACACGCCGCGGGTGTTAAGTGACCGTTTACCTGCAGCGGCTGACGGGGTCAGAGATCAGCATCAGCGTCGTGCAGCCGACACAGTTTGACTGCACCTCACCAGGGACATTTTATCAATAAACACACTTTTAAACATATATCCACACAGCCAGGTGGCCCCTTGAAAGTCACCCGCTCTCTGTAAATGATGTTTTTCGCCCGTGCGCTTCTATTCTCTCCCCTCTGTCCTCGGCGGTTATTCTGATTATTCCCTTTCCGTTACTTCAAAGAGCTCTGAGAAATACGCGCAGGGCTTTGTAGTGACTGATGCATATTCACACCTAGAGTGGCTGCGCACACACTCATGCACACAAACTCCTAAACACCTAGTCCTTGATGAAAACTTGAACACGAGTGCTTTTTCTCTCTAACACACACACACAGATGTGTGTACGGAGAAACACATCACACAATCTTTAAACAGCCAAGTTACTGCTTCCGAAAATAGTTTGCCCTCATTAATGGCCCAGCAGTCTTGGCATAACAAGTGCACTTTGAAGAGCCTCTACAGTCTTCATCTAACACTTGCTTGTATTTGGGCATTAGAGACTTAAAGAGAGGGAGGGGGTGTGTGTGTGTGTAAGGGGGGGTGGAATGGGAGAATGAGAGAGAGCCTTCACTCCTGTCTCTGTCGAGGCTGTTGAAGTTGTTGGTGCCCCGTGAGATCTGGCCCTTATCTCCAGCACAGTCCTCCACCTCAAAGACGGTTTGATGTCCCCTAAGCACACACACACACTCACATATTTACAAGCACACACAACACCACACACTAAAGGGGCTGCGTCATTGAATTTAGATTATCCAGACTCTCAAAAAGTGAAGGATTACATAAAAACACAGATGTAGAAACTACCACGGAGAAAAAGGTCGTAATTAAAAGTAGCCAAATGAGCACATGCTGTACTTAACAACAGAACCTTACAGAATCTACACCCTTCTGCAAAATCCAAACCAAGAAAGATATTTTTTCCTCTGTCTTTCTCCTCCCTTGCAGGTTTTAATTGCTCTACTCTCTCTCCTGCTGCTCTCAAGTAGTAAATTGTAGTGGAAATTTATGTGAAGCACTAGCAAGGAGCGGCCCGCAACGATTCGCTCGCACAAAAGATGTAATGATGATGGAGACGCATTAAGTCGACGCTGCCATCTGCTTCTCCCATCGTACGAAAAAACGCTCGTGCGTAGGTGTCTGTCTGCACGTCTGTCTGACTCAGTGTGGGTGCTCATGAATATTCATCAGTGTTTTAGAGGCTGTAATATCTTGTAAAAAGTGCCTTTAAGCATCCACATCACTACGGTCATATTTGTTTAAAAAATAATCAGATGCAAATCAGCAGTTCATTATCGCAGTTTTACATTCAGTAGCTGCTGAGATTAATTGGCTGAAAAACAATTCTAAGTTTTCCTTGACTAACCTCACTGTTGCTGCTACAGATAATGAATCCCCAATATCAGTTTATTGCATATATCAAGGTTTAATTTGGTCTTCGACAGGAACATTTTGTCCAACTGAAGGCATTCATATGACATGAGATGCTTGGTTTATTTTAATTAAAAAACTGTAACAGATTAGATATCTGCGGCCATTTATAATACACTTGGGGTGATATGATCACTAAGTAAGGCTTACTTACCTGTTGGAACTCACTTTATTCCTGAGTGTGCCTGCAGGTGGTGCAGTGGCTTCTGCTCTGTGGTCTCATCCTGAAAAAGTCTCCTGTGTCTCACCTGTCCAGCTTTTCTGTTAATGCTCATCAAGTTTAAAAACTACAAAGAGAGTACACATTCATGTATTAAGCCCTGTTTATTGTCTGCAGGCTGAAAACACTTTAATATGTGGTTACCACAGCTGTATTTTGGCTGGATAAATCTGATTTCCTGGTCACGATTTTGACACATGTGAGTGTGGACATGACAAATACTTCAGTGTAAGTAAGTCACAGCAGTAAGGACAGATGGAGAGAAAGGTTATTACACACAGTGATGTGACCTTGTATTCAAAATTATTAAATCCAAAGTCAACTAAACCTGAATTCAACACCAGAAAAAAAAGTCCAAGGCAGTCGGCATTTACAGCTGAGCAGACTGTTGGTAAAATTCAGACACATTGGCATTGTAAAGAAAAAGTGTGTGCTCCCACTGCTGACCCTGCTCTCTCACAGTGTTGTTACTCCAACAAGAAAAAGAGAGGAACCTCTGTGGGCTACAACATCTTGTATCAGTTTTAGGCCAGAGATAAACTTGCCTTTCACTATGCCTTTGCATCCGCATGATAGCTACCTTGTGTATTCTGCATCGCTTTGGAGCGCTGATTGTGCATGTCCTCAGTAATTAACACTACGCCTCCACACGACGCAAAACAGCACCTTACTTTTTCTTTTATTGTTTGTGCTCGAAACACCTAGATTCACCCTCTGTCTCAGATGCACCGTTTTAGTGCTTGCCTCTTTACACCCCTTTCAAAAAAGCCCAGTCTGCTCTCACTGGTCAGCGTTTCTGGGTCTTCCCTGTCTTAGCGTCTGTACTGTCAACTGTAAAGGAGGGTAGCGGCCTGAAAAATCACCAATTAAAGCTTCTCAATACAGCTGGACCTGTTCCAGCAGGATCCAAAACTGGAGAGAAAATGACATCATCGCCAACAAAGCTTACACGTTTCTCTGACTTCAGCAAGTAGCTTCATGTAGCATTGGTGGCTACATAATGTAACCACTTGCAGTAGTGAGCCTGGAGCAGATGACCATAGAAAAATGTAAAAATCCGGCACACTATGAAAAAAAAATTAAGAACAAAAATAGAAAAACAAACAGTCGGAAATGGAGTGTTCAGAACAGTACAACAGAACATCACACAGAGTATGGGAAAGCGTAACAGGCCTCCTTTAAATTTGTGTGTTTTATATGTAATGGGTATGTTGAAACTTAACATTAATTCACATTTCAATTGGTTAGATTTAAGCACAAAAACACTTGTATAGGAAAACACCATGTTTTGCCTTAAAATACCCAGGTTTTGTCATGACAGTCGCAGCTTGAAATGCTCTGACGAATGGGCTGGATATAACTGTGTCTACCAAATTTCATGGAAATCCATCCAAAATTAGTCTGGATATTTCAGTTGGGACCAAAGTGTCAGAGTGGCCGGCCAGCCAACATTGCCGTCCCCAGAGTTCTGTAGCTAGTGTAGCTTAAAATAAGTGTCGCAGGAGGGAGTCTCCAACCAGAGGCTCCATGTGCTGCACTGATATCAGTAGAAATACACTCAGCAATGCTAATACTTGACTGTGGGATGCTGGGAGAACGTAGGTCAGCTCAGCCAAATGGTAGCAACTCTGCAGCTGGTCAGGGGTCAGTGTTTTGCCAAAGGACACTTCAGCAGAACACACACTCGCTGACACAGCAGTTTGAACTGGGTCATGTAGTTAAAAGGCGAGTTTTTCTTTTCTCTGCACCATCCTGCTGCCAACCTACAAGATTTATATTGTCCGCCCAGCGTTCATATAGTCTTTTTTATCTCCCTTGTATGAGCAAAATAGACTTTGAGAGGAACTAGCTGAAGTGCTGATTGATTAGTTTCAATAGAGAGGGTATTGATGTTTCATGAGCAGCGTGCGCTTCTGTTAAAGCACTCGGCAGTGCTGGGAGGCACACTGGTCTCTTTCAGTCAAAAGAATAACAGCAAAGCCCTGTGAATTAGCCTCGTCATTAGGATACAAAAGGATGACGATTTTCTAGCCCATCTCCCGTCCTCTCGCACACCCTCCAAGTAATTAAAAAGTGATAACTTCTAATCACAGTTTCATTCCTGTCAGCATTTCTGCGTCACCAACGCTCGGCGCTCTCATTATATCACGGGGCCTCGTTTTGTTTCAGGGTGGAGATTAGAGAGTTTCTTGTGGGTTTTTCGGCGGGAGCGTGGTATGTGTGTGTGAGTGAGTCATGCCAAGGACAGGATGTAAGGGTCACGCTGCACATGGTTGACCCTCTGTTGCCAGCAGCCTAGGCCAGTTCACAGGAAAAGGGGTCGCTAGACACATTGTCCTCCCTGTCTTTTTATTGGTTGTCTCTCTACCTCTCTACCTTTTTCATCCTTTCTGTGTTGGAGCTGAAGCTTCACTTCTTTCCTTTTCATTATCCTCCCTCCCCCCTCCAACTCCCCCGAATTATCCCTCAATCAGTCATTTTACTTTCCTTTCTCTTCATTGTGAGGTAAAGGTGTAAAGCGGCGAAGAGGCAGACATTAAGGCGATTAATTGGCAGCTCCATCGTCGCTGTCGAGCGCGGCGAGATCTCATCTTAATTGAATGTCGCTCTCACCGCTAATCCCGCCGCTTTGAAACCCCCATTTAGAAATCCTCAGCGACAAAAGGCTCTGTGTGTAATCGCTGTGTATCAACCCCCCCCCTTCCTCACCGCCCACCCTGGGGTAAGAAAAAGCTCTTTTTTGTCTCCTCATTTGGGTGTTGAAGAGGGTGGTCTCTCTCCTGGCTAAAAGCTTGTTAAAGAGCCATTGCTTTGGGCTAACAGTGGAGGGAGAAGGGGGGTCGCCGAGTGGAGCCAAGGGGTCTCAGCCACCCTGGGGACACAATCTGCCCCCAAGGAAAGAGCATTAGAGGGGATATTGGAGTGTGTGAGAGTGTGTTTGGACCACCACTGAGATTCACTTGGTTGTGTAAATAGATTTCAATCAGATCCAATAAATAAACACTTTATGTAACTTCACATTTTCATAACTTTTCAGCATCGCTTCAGAGCCTGCTGTGCTCTGAGTTGGCCACCTGCACCTTGTGTGTTATTGCAGCTAGATCACAGAGGTATTTAAAACCTCCCAGGTTGCCACCTGAGTCTTCTCAAGTGTCTCTCATGCAGGAAGTAGCGGATTGTCTTTGTAATTCCTCGGGTTTTGAGTAACAGCACTCTGAAATGTCTTGTTGATAAAAATAAGCCCCGACTGAAAGTCTTACGCTGAAATAGAAAATAGATTCCAGGGTTTTGAAGGAGTCGTTTTTCTTGATTTAACTTGTTATCATCATATCAAAGAAGTGAATACGAGCCCCAGCTGAAAGGTGATAATCAGCGGAGCCAAAGTTCAATACAAAACCTTGCACAAGAGTGATGAAACCTGCAGTGCACATACACAGAGATTGGACTTTTCAGTGGAGTAAGAAACATCTTTGTGGCCAACAGTTAAAATATTTGCATATTTGAGATTTTGAATATTTCAAAGTGGGTAAAGGAGTAGATGTCGTTTTAAGAATTTGTACCCAGGTGTTTTTTTTTGAGGGGGGGGCATTTTATGCCTTCATGAGAGTGTGACAGTTGATGGATGACAGGAAATAAGAGGAGAGATAGAAACAGTAGAGTTAGCTGGGTGCCATGTAGGTATTTTACATGTGTATTAATTCATAGTCTGTAGAAAGAGTTATTTAAAGGGAAACTACACCCACTTTTGAAATATACACGTTATTCCTATGAGCTAAGATTGTCAAAAAGTATTAGTAAAGATGAGCAACTCTCTGCTAAAGCCATGAACTACAGCTAAAGCTCCAATTTGTTTGTCATAGAATAGTACGTCTGGAGCTGCTTTATAGACAATGATTTTGGAAAGATGTTCTAGATGACACTGTGAGCACCCGGGGAAGTGTTCTGAGTATATGGGTACAGTTTCTGTTTCAGAATTGAGAACACTACAATCAAATACAGCTCATGTGGGTATGAAAAAAAGGACGTTGTACACTAATGTGTCCTGGGCCACAGTGTGAGTCCGCCTCAGCTGGTGTCCTTGCTTATCCAACTTCCCGCTGTATATTAACTTTCTTTTGCTGTCAATTTAGACTCAGCGCTAATGAGCCGTCCCCAGAGCCAGAGTCACTTTAACATTTGCCCAGTTAGCACGAGCTAACACAGCAGCAGCTGTTAATCAGTCCCAACACAGCTCGACTTTGACATCAAACCCGTTAATAACTGTCAGGTAACGTTAGCAGCATGGTGCTAACAGTTAGCCCTGTCACACTCACACTCAAGCAGAGAGAAGGACGAAGGGTCCGCTTGTGTCATGATAAACAGAGACAGTGGAAAGAGTAGGAAAAGGAGGGGCTGAGTGATGCAGTGCACTGCTCACACTTAGATGTACATGTTTATTTGCATATTGAGCGGGAAGAGAGATCCAATCACAAGTGGTCGGCAAAGACGCCTGTGGAGTTACATTCTAATGCCAGGTACAAACAGACAGACCAGGATTCCCACACATTCATTTATCTGTGGCGGCCCACCATGATTAAAACGTCCACTGCCACATTTTTAATTTTCTAGTTTTGGAGCTGGACTATTCTTTAGGCGCACTGTTGGAGTGTTTATACCATTCAGTCATTCATTGCTCCACACTCTCGCAGTGTGGAACATACTCTGGGCACAGATGGAGCAGCAGAGCGACAGACACTGTGAAAGCAAAACTTGACCTTGTCTAAAAGTTTGCTTTATCTCACAAACAGCTGCTCCTCTCATCCATTGATGTGATCTGATCAGCTCTGGTTGGAGCGACTGATCCATCCCGCAACTCAAACTCCAATCTGCTGCTGTGGAAAAATCAAGGAACTCATGAAGAGTTTTGTCTGCGCTGCATTCACGGACCCGCAATAACCTCCAAATGTAGAGAGTGGACACAGACTGATACACAAGAAAACAAAAGAAAAATTGGAAAGTTACTGGACCCCACCCCCCATCAGCTACCGCCATACATAGATTAAGACTTTGTTAGAAACACTAGACTTAAAGCTGTCTGCTTGTGACTGGACCACCCAAAATCCATGTTAATGCCAGGTCTAATCAGGGCCTTACTTCTGTGGTTCCTGGATTTGAGAGAGAGTAGCTCATGTTCACATATATTGATTGAACTTTAGGCCATGGAAATAGCATATTTGAATTCTTTATTTAGGTGATGTTTCCCTTAAATGTGAACAGCGTGCACTGCTAAAAATTGAAGGTTTATTTGAATCATTCTTATCAGCGTTGTAAGTGTTTTGTAAGGTACTGACAAACTCTGTCACCTTGTGTGTAATATCTGCCGGGCTCTAATTAGTAGGGACTGAGCTGTCATCTAGTTTAACTCCAGAGTGAAAGCAGTGACTTGGATCAGTGTGTTACAGTACCTCTCTTTACTCTGACACAGACGACCTTCCAGGTTTAGCTGCTTTACCGTTACTGGGCTGTGAGCTCTGACTCACACTTCGGAGCTGAGCACCCCTCCTGGCCTGAAGGCTTTAACAGGCTGTTGTTTTAATTAAGCACCTAGACGAAGCAGCACAGAGTAGTGCTGACAGAGAGACATGTGAGGGCTGGAGGATCTTAGCTAGGTTGAGAGCGGGCTCCTGTGAATTTTCCAAAAATTAAACTGGAGGACAAATTTGACTCCCACATCCTTCAACATTGTGCGGCGATGGCGGAGGAAATGCGAACATGGATTTCTGATTCAGTGGCAGGCGAGGTGCCTGATGATGTAAGGCTCCTGCAATCCTGGTGTGGGGACTCAGATCTTTAAAGCTGTGACGACTGGTATGGCTGCTGTAATGTATATGCATATTCCCTATCTTGCTTTTTGAGTTTTTCAGTGTCTGTTGTTTTTATCATAGTTCCTGATCTGAATGAACCTCTGAGCTATTTTCAGTCTCCACCAGAGTAAGAAGAGCAGGAAAAAAAAAGATGCGAAGACATGCATACGCACACACCCTCTTAACCTTACATCCGTAAAGAAAAATAAGGCTTGGGAGTGAAGTGGTGCTGAGGCGCCTCCTCTCCTCAGGCCCTCTTTCCCCTGGGTGACTGAACCTGGCATTTCTCTCCTGCTCGCCATTTTACCACCCTCTAATGACAGACATTTTCCTTTTCTCTTTTGTTTCCTTTTGTCTCACTCTCCCCCATGTTATATTCCTGTGCCGCCACCACGGCCATTTTCTTCACATTAAATAGCAGTGGGTGAGTGGGGTGGTGGGTGGGTGAAAGATGTAGAGAGACCTGTAGAAAGTAGAGATGGAACAGGAGTCTGGGGAGGAGAAATTGAGAGCAGACATGTACAGTAAGATTGAGAGATTAGGATGAAATGTAAAGAGTGAGGAGGGGGAGTGTGAATAAGAGAAGCGGGTATACCTCAGGGAAGGGTTATTACTTTTAAATGCTCCTCTGCGCCCCCATCCTCGTCCCTCTGCTTCTTTTCCTCCCCCTTCCTCCCCCACTGTGCTCCAGGAGGAGGTATGAAAAGGTTATTATGTTTCCTTTAGAAATGGCTCGCTCTCCGTCTGCGCCTTTCATCTCCAAATGGAATAACCTCTCTACAGTAGCTTTCTTCTTTTTCTCACTATACCTTCATCTCTCTTTCCAGTACACAACACCTGCTCCTCTCTTCCTTTCTTTTACTTCTCTGTTTTCTTCCCCGCAGCCCTCTTCTATCTTTAATCCATTTCACTCCTCTTTCCTTCTTACTCCTTTTTTTCTGGTTTTTGGCGTTGAGTATAATCAGCGTGGTGTAGGAGCACGCATTATCAGTCAGAGCATTAGATACGGTGCTCCTACCTCAATCGTCAGTGATCATACACAGCACTTATTATGTAAAGTAGTGTGTATGAACAGGCTCTTCGTGTCTAAAGTGGAAGCTTTTTACATAATAGTTCAGGAAAAATCTAAAAAAGTCTTCTTGTGTCTTTCAGAAAGGTGAAGAGGACGGCAGCCTGGTGATGGAGGACGGCAGGGAGCAGCTCATGTACGAGATCCCCCTCAATGAATCGGGCTCGGCAGGCCTGGGGGTCAGCCTGAAGGGCAACAAGTCCAGAGAGACAGGAGAGGACCTGGGCATCTTCATCAAGTCCATCATCCACGGAGGAGCCGCTTATAAGGTAGAGAGGATCCTTTTATGTCCGCACTTAGTGCCACAGGGCCTTGAGCAGCAATCTTTGGAGCCCTTTTCAGTGTCCAACAAAACATTTTTCCCTCCACTGGCTCCCCAAACTATTGATCTACTGGCCCAACAGCCAAAAATGACAATAAAATAAAATAATGTATCATTTAGAACTATTTTCAGTGGCACATGTGAACGTTCGACCACACAACTAGGTATAAGTATACATGGTATGATCCCCTTCGAAAAAAATACATCAGTGGTGACTGCTAGACACCAAAGATGGAGACAAAATATGGGCATAATTAAATTTTGGGAAAGAGTGTTTGAAAATGTTAAAATTGTGTGTAAAACGTCTCTTTCCTGTATTTTAGGCTTCTGTACAGTCCCAAAATGCCTCATTAGGATTTTACCATCACAGAACCTGTTTGGTGCTTTAAAGAGCTCCTTAAAAATACATCAAACATGAGAAATGAGAAGCATCGCAGAAACATTTTAGGGTTCTGGATCTTTTTTTCCCACCTCCTTGTATTCATCCACACTCTTTCCCCTCTTCTTTATGATGCCATTCTCTTTTGTTTCCTCTCATCTTCTCTTCCTTTGCACTCGTCACCGCTCCATCTCATTTCCTGTCTTTCTCTGAGGCCGCAAATGCCCTCCTTCCCTTGACCTTTGACGCTCATTGACCTCAAGTGGCCTCGACACATCAGCGCTGCAGCCGTCTTATCTGTATCACTCAGTGCTCACTTCAAGTTGTGAGAGCATCTGGAAAAAAAACAACAAAAAAACATCCCGTTTCAGCACTTCGGAGATTCCTCCACTTGGCCTCAATATCTGCCACCCCACCCCCACTTCAAAACTCCTTGTGCCCCCTCTCTGCTGCTCCCAGATCTGCACTGCACGATGAGGAGGCACAGAGACGAGTGTGGCGTTGTAGATAAACGGCTGGTCTGGGATCAGGGCGGCCAGACAGTGGCTCCCCGAAGTGCCTTCAGAAGTAGTTTTCCGACAGCTGCCGATGCGGATAGCGCTCCGACAGAACAGCCTAGTAAGATCTCCGGCCGGCTGCAAAGCAGGTTTCTGGGACAAGATACCACATAAGAGGAAGAAAGACATGCAGGAAGAGAGACAGACAGTAGCAAGGGAGGGAGGGAGCCCATTGAAAGAAGACAGCGGGTGAACGAGTGAGAGAAGGGAGGGAATCTAAGAGGGAAGAAATGAGCGGTATCGAACAATAGAGAGATGGAAAGGAGGCGGAATAAGAGGAGAAAAAGGAAAATTGAAAAGTGGAGACACTCAGCAGGAACACAATACATGAGGGTGTGTGTGTCTGTGTGAGTGTCTCCTCCTCAATGTTGATGCATGTTAATGAAAAGCAGCTAAGGGGCCTGATGAGACTTTGCAATGCCAGGCCGGTACAGAGGAGAGAACCCGGGTCGTCCCCTGAGTCACACACACGTACAGACACAATCACACAGCAGGCAAAAAAAAGGGAGGAGACGTGGAAGAGTCATGGAGAGATCTAACCTATTTCCATTAAAGAGTTTTGGCTGCTGTCAGGGCCGGGGGCCTCAATTATATCACCAAAACGGCTCTTTGACTTTACCCCTGATCCTGTCATGCGATCATATCAAAGAGTATGCTAAAGAAAACAAATTAAAATTACATGTAGCGTGCTGCTGCTGCTTACCCCGAAGAGTGGAGATATTAATAGGGAATATCACAGACACCCGCCGATTTTGGCATAAGCATCAATTTTTGATGACATCCTCGGATTTTGAGCGAGGAATGTATGTGAGCATGTGTGTTTGGTGCCATCCCAGTCTGCGTTAGAGGTCAGCCGCGACGGTGCCTTGTTAATGAGATGGGGTCAAAGGGCAGGGCTGACCATAACGGACCAATCAGGACTCCACACACTCAAAGAGAATCTTCAGTGTGTGTCAAAGTGTCCTAATCTTTATTGTCCTTTTTTAAAATATGACCCTCTGCATTGCTTTCCTCATTTGATCCCACCCCCTCACCCTCTCTTGCTCACTTGTCCGCTCTCCCTCCCTTTTTCCCTCCAGGGTACTATTCTGTGTTGCCTCTCTATGAGAGGCTGCTATTTAAAACACTTAGAAGTGATTTAGTGCCCACAGAGGCTATTCCATTAGCTACTCTATGTATTTATCATGGCTCTCCCGCTCTCAGTAGATTGCTAACTCTACAATTTTCTTGCCTTTCACCTCCTTCCATTTTCTACTCCACTTTCTCTCTCTCCTCTCTCACATAGACACACACACACACATTTCACACCTCTCCTAATTTCTCTAGTCCTCTTTTAAAACTTTATTGGTGACCAGTCTTGTCTTATTTTATTTCATTCTTACGCTCAGTACTTCTCTCTTTTTCCCCACCCTAGCATTTTAATATCATTTATTTTTTATGAGACATTAGCATAAGTGACATTAGTAAATAGTTCCAAATAAAAAAAGGTTATTCAAAATGCCTCTTGCGCCTGTTATTGCTGCATTTCCTGTGCAGCTACTTTAGATAGAATGAAAAATGAAATGCAGCCTTTTTTGATTGATACTTCTCCCAGTAATGTCAAATGCATGTTTTACTGCTAATTCACTCCATACTAATCAGGCAGGCAGATTAAAAAGATGATAATTTCTTGGCTCTCCAGCAGGATGGTTGGTAGCTGCTCTATGTATTTTTCAGTAGACTGCTAACTCTACATTTTTCTTGCCTCTCACCTTCCTTTTTTTTCTTTCTCCACTCTCTCTCTCCCTCTCTCTCTCCAGCCCTTTTTACACGGAGATAGCGCTATATGGCTCGGTACAAAGTTTTACACAGTGTTTCGGCAGCACTTTCTAGACAACATCAATAGTATAACATGGCAGTAACAATCACTTACTGTCTCTGTTATATGGTGGCTGATCTTGTGCTCTGCTCAGAGGATAAAGAGCTCATGGACCTCATGGTTTTCCCAATTTGCAGACATTTTTGGCTACTGTTCTCCTTCTTTGAGTTAGCTGCTAACTGCTAACAACTATTTTTAAATCTCCCGTAGTGGGTGGCACACCGAACATGTCATCAAAATGTCACATCATGCCACCCATGAGACAATTCTGTCCCCTCAGTCAGAACGATGCAATGTTCCTGCCTGTGAAAGGCCACCCCCCCACAAAACAGACAAACGCACACTTTACACCTCTCCTGATTTCAGCTGTCTTGAAACTGTATTGGTGACCACCCTTGTGTGTCTTTTTTAATGTCAAACTCCTCTTTTTCCCCACTCTAGCATTTTCTGAGACATTAGCATAAATGACATGAATAAATAAGAAATTCTTGAAAATGCCTACATTACCTGTTATTGCTTCATTTCCTGTGTGACTTGTTTAGATTAAAAAAAAAAAAGAGAAAACAAGAGAAAACAAAGTGCAGCATTTGTTTTGAAATCTCTGTCAGTTTCCCCCGCTAACATCATCTACTTGTTTTACTGCTAATTCGCCTCATGCTAATAAGGTTTGCAGAGCTGAAATGCAGATAACTTCTCTGTCTCCCAACAGGACGGCCGGTTGAGCGTTAATGACCAGATGATAGCAGTAAACGGTGAGTCTCTGCTCGGACGCTCCAACCACGCTGCCATGGAGACGCTGAGACGCTCAATGTCGTCAGAGGGAAACGCCAGGGGCACCATCCAGCTTGTGGTGCTGCGGGCACCCAAACAGGTACAGTGTTATCCCAGTTCAGAAGTGAATACTTTGAGAGGTGTAATCATCGCAGGCAGTGCTTTATGGATGTATTTGTGTATTTTACAACATGTTTATATCAACCTAGCTGGATTGGAAACCAGACTCGCTATTTAGAAAAACAACATTGATAGAAGAGAATGACATTTTGAGGTCATGAAAGTGCTTAAGCTTGATTGTGGAAAGTCTTGGAAATGGCAGAACGGTTTACATCAGTGGGCGGCTAGATCTAAATTTAAAACCTCTATATGTTGTTACATTTCCTGAAAACCACACTCTGTATTCCTGTCATTTACTTCCTGTCAGTTTGTTCCTTTTGAATCTTTGGTGGATGTGGGGCAGCTTGTTAAAATTTTTAGACTCGCTGAGTTTGGTTAGATGAGTTTGGTTACATGAAACATTTAGGAATGCTTATACATTATGAAATCCTCTGCACAGCCTGATCTGATCAAAGATGATTCATAAGTAGCTACCACACTTATGACAGCAGAATCAATGACACATATCATCCACATTAGGATCATTTCTCTCACTGTTGTGATCACTTGAGGCTCGCAGTAAAGATGCTGTGCTGTACATATAAGAAGCAGCTGACCTAAATGAGTTTCAGGAATATGAACGAGACCATGACAGTTTCCTTTTCCGCCAAATTATCTTCCTTTTCCTACAGATGAGCAGTGCCAACCCTGCACCAAACGCAGCTACAAATGGGTCTGCCACCCATCAACCAAACAACCACAGGGGCTACAGCAATCAGGTACGAGCAAGTGATGCCTGCCACCAGCAGCAGCCGCCTCCGCCTCAACGCTCCTCCTCCCTCCTCCCCATGCTGAGGAGGAGAGCGTCAGAGCCGCTGTCTCACAGCCACAGGCAGCGTTACACACAGAGGCCAGGGGAGACGCACACCAGATACACCTATGGTTATAATCAGAGGGAGAGGCGTAGTGGGTACACATTCGGCTTCACACAAAGAGATGTTGAGTACGGTGATGATGGCGGGGGGTACGCACAAAAAGATGTGTACAGACCTGCTACAAGGTACCAGTTTGGGTTTGTCCCTCACAGTCAGACACTGAGCAGCTTCAACAGACCAGCAGAGGGAAACTTAAACAGGGAAAGCTATGCTTACGGATACACACATAGTAGAACGATTTCAGACATGCAGGGCTACATCGCTCCCGATAACACACATGGCCACACATTCATTGATGCTCAGGGAAACACACACGACCGCAAATCCAGGCATGCACGCAGCCGCACACTGGACACCATTCACAGGCAAGACAGCTCTCAGAGTAGCAGCTACACTGAGAACATCAGAGCGATGGCAGGGCAGATGTACGGAGACCCGCCACCCTCACACAGCAGGATACCCACCTGCGGTCCAAACAGAAACACACACACATCTGCAGACAGATACCTAGACGCACACTCGCATAACTACGCACACAACCGGGCTCTCACCAGACAGCACCACCTCTAGGTCTCTGGTGGACTCTGACACAGTGTGTGCGTGTGTGTGTGATTGTGTGTTTATGCAGGCTACTTTACAAAGAGGTGCAAGTGACATTGTTGAGCTCTTGCAAATGGTATAGAGAGCACATTTGTTATCATGAAATTTAAAAAATGGGGATAAACCAGAAATAAAACTCTGACATAAAGGAACAGTGTGTAAGATTTAGAGAGATTTAGTGGTGAAGCAGCTTCATGTTAAAATGTCAGTGTTTTTTCAATGCTCCTCATCACATAGGGGCTTCTAAGTACTTGGTTTTTCCGTCCTGGGCTACTGTAGAAATATGGCAGTGCAACATGATGATCTTCGTAGACGAGGACCTCCTTGCTATGTAGATACAAATGGCTCATTCTACAGAAACGAAAGCACAACAGGTCTTATTTTCAGGTGATTATACAATAAAGGGGGATTCCGGTGTGAAATGGATTTGGGATATATTGTACATGATCATGAGTTTGAATCTTGCGTTGGATACAAAACCGCGCTGATGCGATGCACTCTAAACTAGACTGTTTTTAGCCGATTAGCTGATGATGGGCTCACATCCGTGACCGGGATGTGTGCAGTGCACACATGGTCAGCCCTCTTCTGTCAGCAACACCTGAGATTCGCGTTCAGCAATCCACTTGTTTTGACTTAAATTCAAAATGGCGGCAACCGGAAAACTACCTCAAGGTACTGTCTTTGTAAACAGTGATTTTTAATTAACTATCTGTGCACTTACAAAGTTGCGAATGCCTTGTTTTAAATGCTAGGACCCTCGTTATACTACCAATGAAGTGTGAGGCTACTCTGAGCCTTGTAAGTGGTTTAATGACAGCTATTTCGTTTCACCTGGAGACATGCCCTGAGTGGCAATGGCATTAGCCTTTTGGAGGAATGGGCTACAAACAGCCTAGTTTAGAATGCATCGCATCAGCGCAGTTTTGTACCCAATGCAAGTTTGGAACTCGTGATCATGCACAGTATATTCCAAATCCATTTCACACAGAAATTCCTCTTTAAAGAAAACATTTTAATGTATAAAATTACATTTCTGCCGTATATCCCTCTAAATCCTACACACTGGACCTTTAAAATTGGTGCTGAAGTCTTTTCTACACTCAGTTTAAACTGTTTAAATATCTGTAAAGTTATGAATAGTCCCTGTGATGTTATATTTTAAATGAAATTATGAAGAAAATGCCACTTCCTCCTCTGCACCAAATCCTTGATGTGTAAATACAGTAAATTTTTAGTGATCGATGGTGTGGATGCATATTAATCTCGCTGAAAGCCTTTCCTTTTGCCAATTCCACTAACTGCCACAGCATTAACTTTTAGTTTAAAATATTACCCATAAACTCAATGCAATACTAAATTCCTCACCGTGTACAGCCTCCTTTCTGTCACATTGGTCTCAGCTCTCTAAAATTAACTGTTATTTTCTCATAGTTTCTCTCCAAACCACTATGCACTGTAAAGGCTTAATCTGCTCCTTCCTGTTTTGTCTCTTTGTATAAAGTTTTATATTAACTTCTCTTTTTAATTTCCATATTTTTTTAAGGGAATGTACTCCTGCTTTTCTGTCTCACCTGCCTGTTTCTCCTCTGTTAAATAAAGCTAATCTGAAGCCTCCTGCATGCCCGTCTGTTTGTTTCACTGTCTGGTTTTCACTGGCTGCCTCCTCCTTTGCACCTCTCTCTGCTTATTGAATGACTTTTGGGTCCCTGATCCCTCTGATTTGACCTCTTTCTTTTCTGCCTTTTCTCTCTCCTTTGTTACTCACTCCAAGCAGAAACCAGGTTTCATTGAAGTTAACAAGTTATAATTAGCACTAGAAAAACACTAAGATACAGCACGTGATTTATTCTTTCAGCTTAACACACCAAAATTGTAAATTGACAGTCACACCAAGAGTCACACATTCACAGCCATATATATAATGAACATATTTCAGGAATACCTGATGAAAAGTGGAGAATCTGTATTCATGAACGCTCCTAACTGTGAACACGCTCCCTTTCAGATGTGATAAATGTGTTAAAAATCAGACTGAATGGAATGTGTTAACCTTTGCTTATTTTTACCACTTTCTCCTTTGTGTGCTGAAGTGCTGCTGTTAAAAAAAACAAAAACGTTCGTCGTAATGTTTCCCAAAAAAATGTCTTTACTTTGCCATGACAGTTTCTTTAATCCCTGGTGGGAAACGTGTGAGAAACATTAGAGTCAATCAACAAGAAGTTGTGTTCAACTAATGCTTGAAAAGCAGCACAAATGGCGGACTGATGAAGACATCAAGCATGACAGACGGTGAAAAATAGCTGTTTCTTAGTTAAGTCTGTCTATTCAGCTCCACATTGACCCATGACTGATCATTTTAAAGGCTTATAGAGATGTTCCACAGCAGTCAAAGCAGATGCGTGGTGATAATGTGTGTAAGAGAGGGAGGGTTGGTGGGTTGACTGCCGTTGACCTGCCTATTGTGGTGTTTCCATCTCATCTACACCACACTCCTATCAGTATATGTGTGTGTGTGTGTGCTAGTTATCCAAGCCTGCAGATAAATGCTATCAAATCCAGTTCAAAGTTCAGTATATATCTGAATAGTCTCATCACAGCCAGTCTGGTGGCACCGTGGGGTAGTGTGATAAAACAGACGCTCCCTACAGCAAATCTCCCAGAGCCCCTCAGCGTCCCTCCTCTCTCTCACTGTCTCTGTCTAGAGCTTGCTTTCCGTTAGGGCTGACCTTAAATCCTAATCACAATAACATAACCTCTTTTACCTTTATAAAAATGTTTCATTGTTTTAAATACATCAGTGCATTACAGTTTATTTCTTCTGTTGTCTCAGTATTTCTCTATTATTTGGGATTCTGACTGTTTATTGACCATGGCGACGTGAGTAAATTTAGGTTGGTAAGAGATCTGGTTAGCATGTTGATGTTAGCATTGTTAGCAGTTACTTTGAAAAAGTGTAATGGAAATGGTGTAATTGCTGCTCCCATGCATTCTCTTGATGACTTTAGGCCATGTTTACACAAAAACGATCCGCCAAAAAAGAATCATTTCTCATTTTTGTATAAAAAACATTCCGCCTTCAGACAATTTTGATGACAATCTCCGAGCACACAGATCCGCAAAAAGGACTAAAAACACTGTAGTATACATGCCAGGCCAGTAGTTGGCGGTGTGACTTTGTAATGAAACAATACGCGCCTGCTACAAAACAGTGATATATAAACAAACAAAATGGCGACCACACGAACGACGAGGTGGAGTTGCTACAGTAAATCTACACTTTGCTGGAGAAGCGTTGATAAATTTAACAGGGGGTCCGCCATTGTTGTTGTGATGGCCGACTTTCTCGCGCGTGCCTAGTGACTAGAATCGTAATGCGCATGTGCGAGAAAGTCAGAGGAACTACCTGTTTTCAAACATTACGTTTTCAGGCACCCAACGCCACTGTCGTGTAAACAGTCAGCCAAAATGCAATTAAAGTTTACCGTTTTCGGTTGAAATCGTTGTCGTACAAACAGGACCTTAGACTTGACAAAATAAAAACTAAAACAAAAAACTTTTTTGTTCATAGGCAAGAAGCTTTTTTTTTTTTTTGCTTCCACCCGTCTGATGGAAAGCCACGTTTTATTCCTGGCAAACATTTTCATAGACTTTACTGGAAATTAGATGATAACAGCTTGTGTCTTTTTGTCTTTTCTTTCTCCATTTCTCACTCATGGTCACAGTGGAAGATTTTTGACTGCCACAATAACATCTCTCATGAAACATAATTAATGTGCTTTTCTGAACTATTACCACTTTATCAGTCAGGCTATACTGTAAACCATATTTCTATAGCACCTTTCATTTAAATTAGTGCGGTTCAAAGTATCATTCAGGTGACTGACAAACTAGAATGTAATTATTATTCGAAATAGATATTAGAATCAAAGATAAAAAAAACAATTTTCCGTGTTTGTTCTCTCTCTTTCGCTCTCAATCCCGAGGCGCGTGATATGTAGGTTGGGTGGGTGACACAGTAGGGTGAGGCAGGGCTAAGCCTCTCAGAAGCCTATTGTATGCAGCTGTAGGTTGACGCTGGCTGGATAGATGAACCCCCCCGTGTTTACTTATTGTTGTGGGATTAAGATATCTGACTGCCTGTCTGCCTGGCTGCTTCAAAAGCCCCCGGCGACTCGACAGTTTGTGGAGACCGAGGGATGGATGGATAGATGGATATGGGAGGATATGATTTATGTTCATTGGCACATGCATAAGAGCTGTCAGAACTTTGTGTGCAAATGCATATTACACACATATATGAGCTCAAAGTGATTGACAGATTTGATGTGGTAACATATTAACATGTATGGTAGGTACTAATGATACCCCAGGGACTCCATGACATTGTGCATACACCCCACCCAATGCTTTGATATGATGAAGAGCCTGGAACACCTTTTATTATTCTAAGGATTATTTTTTGTCTCAAATAAGTGTATGGGTGTTTGTGTGTGTGCTTGTCGTGTATGTGTGTGACAGCTGTAGCTCCCATCTCTTTGACCAGAAAAAGGCTTCTTTCATCCTCCACCAGCACAGATTCCCACCAGCACTTCAAGTCCCTATCTCCATCTGTGGGGTGGGGGTCCTTTGTAGTGCTGGGCTGTTCGATAACATGCCTGTCAGTTCTCTCCGGATTGTCTTAATTACTGTGTATCCATTTGTGCACATGACGAGAGTCACCATTTTTTTTTTGCAGTTATACATTGTTGAAGTCTGTTTTCAAAAGGACTGCCAAAGGCGATCGATATCCTATATATATCTATTTATACATATATATTTATTTAATTCTTCTCTTATAATCATTTAATTCTTGTATTTCACATTCTGTAACAAAATATTTTTCTCTTTCCTGATGAAAGATTTCAAGTAAAACAATTCAGCTGTTAAATGTAAGGTGAGGGGTCGCGTTCTTACCTTTTCCTACAGCTTAATTGGTAACTTCAGTATTTTCCAACCTGTACCATGTTTTCCCATCTTCTTGTGTCTGAGTGACTGATTGAGAAAAACAAGTTTGAACTTGGTCCAAAACTGAGTGGGAGTGCTGCTGCCTGCAGCCATGAAACAGGCTGCAATGTAACCACTTGGGTCATTTGCACACGGTCAATATCAGTCCACTAAAAGTGTTTGTTTTTACCACTGACAGGTTAAGGTTATTACTCTAAGTTGCTGAAAGCATTATGGAAAGGATCCCCACTGAGATAGACCATTTTGTTGAGAGTAAGATCCTTTTTGTTTGACCAGAAACAGCCTTGGAGTCATCACCCCATCACCACCAGACTCCATTTAAATAAACAGCATTTTAAGTGTGTAGAGAGCCAGCATGTTTTCATATCTACCTGGGTGAATTAAGAGTTTATTTCAACCAAACCAGAGTTAGTGATTGTAAGAACAGAGAACGGATAAACAAAGAAGCTGTTTGTGGGTTTTATTTTGTTTTTGCTGACTTTAAATGAAGTATGTTTCATGATGCTAAAATTACTGTTTATTTAAAGGGACTCTTGTGGGTTTGGTGATGGCGATTTGGGGCTGTTTCTGGTTAAACAAAAAGGTCTGTCTCTGTAGGGATCCTTTAGAATTATATTCTGAGTTTATCAGCATCAAAAACAAGCAGTCTTATTGGACTTAAATTGATGGTGCCAAATGCCCCGAGTGGTCACAATACAGCCTGCAGCTGGCTGCAGCGGTCTCTCTCAATACTGGACCAATTACAGAAATTGTTGTTCCTGTTCAGTCACTTGGACACAAAAACATGGGAAAATAGGGTCCATGTTGAAAACTACTGAAGCTACCCTTTAAGTCAGACACAGTAAGTGCACAGTATGCTTCCTTCACCAATCTAACAAACAACACAATAGTATTCAGACACAGTGCTGTATGTCTAACTTGTGAGAACATTCTCCTGCTAAGCATCTTGCTACCATTAAGCAAAGACAACTTTTTTCATCTGAATAGATGACAAATTTCTTTCCCAATTATGATCGACTTGACTACTTTGTGATATTTTGTTCATCACCCACGCTACACGTCTACTCGAAACCCACTGAGGATTGTTCTAAATCTGCTCCTGTTTCCTCAAAGCTTTGTTCCCGCATCACCATCTGAGGTGAATCATAATTGATTGGTTGCGAGATGTGACTACTACAAATTAATGTAATATCCTCCTTTTTTGCAGTGTGAGTGTATGTTGGACTTAAATGTAATTACTCTATTCCCAAGGAAAGTCAAAATTCGTTTTTTTCTCTGCTTTCATCAGAAGTGAATCTACCTGTAATATTAACACAGACTCAGGATAAGTAGTGAAAATCTTTGATAGTGGCTGATACAGCTCTGTGAATTCGACCGTTTTTTGTTTGTTCCTGATCATTTCAACCAGGAAACACAGGTGTGACGGTGACCATAGACAAACCAGATTTTAAGAACATGTCAAATAAAAATCATACATTTGATAATAGGATTGGATTAACGACTGTGAAGCTGCTGCTAGCTGATATTTTGTGCGCCTAAATACACTATGTATGCTGTATACACCAGCAGTGGACAACACTGGCTGATAAGCAATAAACAAAAGGAATAAAAAAAGACATTAATCCTACTGGGTAAAAAAAGACTTTAATCTTCTGATGTGTGAGGCAACATCATCAATTTTTCATGAGTGACTACTTTGGCTCGGATGTGGCACATATTTTTGCATATGAGCCCTTAATAACCATCATCTCTCTTCATCTCTTTGTTGACAGGAGCCACGGGGCCACGATGCATACCAGGGGCCCTCAGGACCCTCTAGACCCCCGACCACGGAGCCCACCACGAATGGCTCAAGTCACGCTCCAATGACGACCAACAACTATGCGTACGGCAACTCTGGAAGTGGTGAGCATGCAGCCAAACACACTCAGCAAATCACACAGCGTGCAATATTTGTCCATTTGAACTGTCAGATAGTCAACATTAGGCTTTGAGTGTTTGTGTACTCCCGTTATCTGCCACTGAGTGTGTACACACAGTATGTTTGTCAGCCTATGTGTGCGTGTGTGTGTGTGAGTGCTTGCATCCATGTGTGTTTGCCATAGCTGCACAGCATGACACCCATCCAGGGCTCCTGACATTGTTGTCTGTAGCAGCCACCCTGTGCATCTTTATAGCAGCGCGCCACAGAATTGTCACATCTTTTCCGAGCTCTGTCTTTATATCTCTTTTCACTCTCGCCCCTGCATATTTATAGCGGGAGAAAAGGAAGTCATTAACTATGTTTTTCCGAACGCGACGCTTGCTTTTCATGTGCTAAAGATCTGACCTTGGAATCATTACGCTGATGAAACGGCTTCTAAGTGGGCCGGATTTGCATACAGGGTATTGTGCAGCGAGCGTGCTGCGGTGTTTAAAAAAAAAAAGACTAACAAACTGTTTTAAATTCATTCTTTATCTCTCTCCCTTGTCTCCCCCCTCACCCCCTGGGATGCAGGGAGCTAGAGATGCTTTTCTCTGTCAGCTCTCCATCAGACTGGAGCGGCGGTACAGTTACAGTCATTTTGTATGGGGGGAGGGATTTCAACACAAAGGCTTTACAGTGAGGGAATGATGTAGGAAGAGTTTCAGGGAAGGTAGAATGAGGCATTTATATGGAAATAATTATGTTGTGTGTTCCCGTTTTAGTTTTGTTTGAATGCGCATTGTGTATGTGGGTTTTTCCTGAAGGGTTAAGGTTCCACCCTTTGTCTGTTGAGAACCATTTCTTCAAAAAGTGTTCCTCAAGGGTTCTTTGTAAGACTTAGCGTTCCATTACAAACCTTTTTCATCCTTAAAACTTTTTTTAAAGAAAGAGTTCTTTGCGAGACATAGGGTGCTTTTACAAAATCTCCACTTCCTATAAACATGATTATAAACTATGAGTGTTGTGGGTTGTGCTGGACCACATCAGCCCGGGCCCTTTAGGGGCTTCATGAAGTCCAAGGCTGCTGGACATAGTTTCCTTGGCCCCAGGCTAACCTGTTAAACTAAAACCATGATTAGTGGGAGAAACATCTAAGGGTAACGCAGTGAGTTTCTTCTATTAGAGCCCCCCTTCTACATGAAACCTTTGGAATACAAAATTGACCTTGGTAGGTCAACCTCGAATGGGTTCTAGATTGCACCCTAATGGTTCATTTATGCTCTACGTTAGATATGGAGATGGAGGCGAACAGACCCTTTGCCCGAATTTGTGCATGTTTTCCGAAAGCTTACAGATGCAAATGAAATGGCGCAGTACCACTGGAGATTGTGGAGGCAGTGTAGTGTACTAAAAGTAAGATAGGACTGTAGGAGACGACGAAGAAATTTAAATAATGGTGGAACGGAATGAATCGGTAGTAATCGGTAATAATCTATCGTGAAATTGATAAAAGAATTCTCAGTCTCTGACTTCTCAGAGAATTCTCAGACTCTGCCCTCTAGAGCCATCTATTGGCTCTATCAATGATTTTATAAAGGATGCATGGAAATATGACGACAGCCAAGATTACAGTGTTTGAAATGGACTTATCTATGTTCGTACATAAAGAAGAAGGTGCAAAGGTCCTGGATTAAGCTCCCAGAGATTTTTCTGGGTGTAACCATTATACAGGGGTTCTCTGTAGAATCTGTCATAGGGGGTTCTGGGGGGACCTTTTTGACACATGGTTCTGGATATAGCCACAAATGTATAAAGAGAACCGTGTACAGTGTTTGAGGCGGGGTCCTCTTAATTCCTGTGAAAGTTGCTCAGTTGCCAAAAAATTTTACCCGGGTCTTTCACATTGTTGGGAACAGCAAACTTTATTTTTAGCCCTCCGCTAATTTGAATGGGGCTAACATTAAATGGCGTGAAACAAGTCATTTGGGGAAGTTGCGAAGTTTAGTATATGTATTCAGTGATTTACAAACGTCTCTTTCACAATTTAAGTCTATGGAAAAAGTTGTGTAGGCCAAATGGCATCACGTGACAGACGTTGGCTTCTAAGGGGTCTGGGTATAAACCTTTTGTTGGCTTCTAGGAACAGCCCTCTAAAAGGCTTCCACATGGAACATTTAAAAAAGGTTCTACCAGAGACCATAAAAAGGTCCTTTAATGAGGACAAGCCTAAGAAACTTATATGATTCTAGTCAGCACCTTTATTTTTAATAGTGTAGATTTTATGCTTTCTAAATGCCTGACCTCGCTCAGCTCTTTATTGATAGTATTGATCCTTAAATGAAGGACACACTGGTTTTCATTACGTCTGACATCTGCATTTGACTATATTCCTCTGTGTGCTGCTGATTGATATAGAAAAAGAACACCTTTTAGGACTGACATTAAAGCATATCTTGTTCAGTTAAAAACTAAAAGAAATAACCACAAAAAACTGCAATGGTAGTGAAAATGTGTTATATCAACAAATAATTGGGCCTCTTTTCCGATTCTTGGTTTTCTTTTATTCCACCCTGATAAACAAAACCAGTCTTTGTCTTTTTTTTACCTGTTGTATTGTTATTGTCTCTCCTCAGCTCCATATCCCGCTGCGACTGCCAACGGCAGCTACGGTCACTACGGCAACGGTGATGAGGTGTTTGAGGAAGGCTTCCCCCCGCCACCCTCCCCAGGCGCTGTGGAGGAAATGAACAGAGACTTACCACTAACTCCCCCACGCCACAGGTACCCCACACATAACACACACACGAACACACGCACACACACACATAATCTTCAGTGCACTGCACCATCAGCACTCTGAAACTACACACATGGCCAGAGTTATTATATTCTAATGGCACTCTTAATATGGGGCGCTGTGTTATGAGATAAAGAAGAGCCATTACACTAAATATTACAAGGCTCATATGCATTATTTAGACTATACAGTCTAATTGCAATAGCCTATTTGCATTATGCATAAGTAATTATGTTGATAGCATAATAGAGTAAATTCTGTAGGAGTCTGAAGGCTTAAAAAGAGCTATGATATTTGTGCTGGTTCCTCGCTGTACAGCCTGCCGCCACACTGACAACAGCAGCACTCTGAAATCCCATAAATGTAAGGGTGTCATGTGTTTTGCAACATTCTGCCAACAGTCTTCTGAATGAGTATGTTTGAAAATCTGTGTGTGTACAGTATCTCATGTGGTCAGAGCCAGAGTCTGGCATCAATAGACTTGTTTCCCTGTAAGTTTAATAGAGACAGTACGCGCTATTGTTTCGGTGAATCGTGCCATCTGGCGTAGAGGAAATTGAATGATCTGCTGTGTCTGTGTGTGTGGATTCTAAATATCATTTACTGCTTCTTGTTTGGGTGATGTAACTAACAAGTCACTAAAAGACTTTTGCACTCCTCAGGGGTGTACCACGAAGCAAGTTTGGCAGAGCCGGGCTTTTTTTGTCTTAGCTGGCTCAACAAACTGTAAAACCTTAGACACAGAGAACAGGCACCATGACAGTGGTTATCATCATGCTCTGTTCACCCAGGCTTTCTTCTTCAGGCTCTGTGTACGTTAACAGAAAACAAGTCAAATGACATGTACAGTGTGTCATTTAACTCATAAAATTAATCGCTCATGTGCCATCTGCTTTGCCTTCGAATAATGTTAAACAAGTTTAACAGCAAAAAGCAACACTGTTACTTTGATTATTATTTTGATAATAATGACTAATATCTAAATAACTAATCCTTTGAATTCAGAAGTTAATATATTCACCACTCCATTTATTTCTGATTCTGCAGCTCTTTAAGGGGATACTTCGCCAATTTTGAACCATTTTGTATCATAATAATGTGGGCAGTGTGTGTAAATGAACTGTGGTAAACTGTCCTCCATCTTACCAGCGCCCAAACCTCCCTGCTCATCTTTGCATCATCAGATGCATTATCTCTGGCTCTAGGGCTGTTGCTTGAACTTAAGATTGGTCTTTCGCATTTTTGCATTTCAGCCGCCTCCTTTCTCTTTCTCTCTCTCAAACTCAGCTCAAGCGGCAAAACTAGGCAGTGCTGATCAAATATAAACCAAGATTTTATTACTGTCTTGCCTGTTCTTGCCAAAAAAATGGCTCAAGGAACATGTTTAGTGCACTGTTTACCTGTAATACGAGAGTTTGTAAACAGGAAGTGGGTGCCAAACTGTTTCCTGTTTGGTAAAAATGGAGGCTGAAATAACTGAGGTCAAACAGTAAAACTAAAGCTCAGTTTAGACCAAAGATTTGCGACAAGATGAAACCATTTTAGAACGTTGCAGAGAAAAGTTGCAGCAGTGTGAACTGGCTGGCCTGAGCTCGACTCAAGTCGGCTGATGGTGTCACCTGCAACTCAACTGGTTACAAAGCCAGCGGCTGGTCTAAGCTCTCTGGTACAGCCCTCTGGCTGCACTGGTTCAAGGTAAATATTGATCAGATGATTCATTGAAGTGTGATCTATTGTTTTGCAGTGACTTTGAGAAGCAGCCCCACCTGGCTGCAGCTTTCAACGACAGAGACAATGTCCCTCGCAACAGAGCGTCCAAGAGCATGGACCTGGGTGAGTGTACACACACACACACACACACACACACACACACACACAGTTCATCAATGAAAGAAGCTGTTGTTTTAGTTCTCACCAGATTGAACACATTTTCTGGGGCGAAAACAGCACAAACCATATTGTTGTCTCAACCATCACAAACCAACCAAACATAGGAGTCTAATCACGGAGCCAGACTACACACACACACACAACCACAACAGCTATCACATGCCTCTTATCACTACATTTCTTTGTTGTGATATGTAGCCCTCTCCCATTATCCCCGGCCTGGGGGGATTTGACCTCCTGAACTCATAAACCCAGGGGCTTTCCAACACACTGGATGAACACGCCGTCTGGTGTGCGATTGTGTGCGTACACGTCTGTGTGTGTCCTCTATTTGTGTGTGAATGAAAGGCGTGAGGTTTCCAATCTCATGGCCTGCTGTGTGTGTGTGGAAGGCGAGAACGAAGGGGCTTATTTCCTCGTATTAACCCAGGCTGACCTCCGTCTCTCGTCTCCTCTTTTTCTGTCTCTCTCCAATCTCATCTTTCTTTATCTCTTACTTTTCTCTGTCTGACACTTTCCTTCAAGTTCCTTGTTATCCCTGACTATTGGGATGAGGTCAGCAATCTGTTTTCCGTTCTTCCTCCATCTCTTATTTTATTTCTATTTTCCCTCCATCTTTATTTTTATTTTCCGTTCAGCACTTTCTTTCTCAACCCAAAGCCAAAGAGTTCATCGCTCTGGCTCTCCTCTATCTATCTCTCTTTCTTCTCTGCCTCTCTCTGATTTCCAATCGTGGTTCATTAGGTTCAGTGGATTGGCTTTCTTCCTGCAGCACACGCCTCTGCCACCCAAGCTGATTGGCTTTCATTATGGACAAGGGTGGTCTGCACACGCGGCTGTGCACACTCAGACACACTTTATCCCACTGAGGACCCACTCCAATACCCACCGCTTTCTGTCCTACCCTCTCTGGCTTCTATCTCCATCTCTGGCCATCCTCCATTTCCATTCGTTTTTTTTTTTTTTTGTGTTATCTCTTCGCTTCTATTCATCCCTTCCCTCTCCAAAGTGCCCAGGGCTGATACAAGGTAGTTAGCAGAGCTCTGTGTGTGTGTGAGTAGGTGTGTGTACATGTATAAAGATGGCAGGAGCTCTGAGACCTCAGATGCTGACCCTGTCTACGCATTTTGTATTTAAAGAGCCAAGTGCTTTTTCTTTCTTCCTCTGGAGAGTTTCCCACATGTGAGTCGTTGCGGTCACATGAGCTTTAACCGCAGCGCCGAGCAGGTTAGCTTTTATTAAACACCACTTGACAGAAGGAGGTGAGCTTCTTTATTGACCCTGGATGCCTTAGCAAATAGTCTGTTGACTCAGAGCTTCCACTCACATTACATAAATCCTCACACACACCGCCTGCACATGCCGAAGTGAATAGTCGAGTCACTGACACTATAGCTGCGCCGCAAGTACCTGAAGGCACCAGAAAGAAGAGTTTTCACTCTCATCTGCATTCTCTTACAACTATAACATTACTTTGACATAAAAAAAACTGTAATGGATTCAAGCAAGACTGACAGTAAATCTCCACAAGTAGATTTTTTTCACTGGAAGAGCAATATCGGAAACTAATGCATTTATTAGTCTGTAAAGCTATGGTCTGTCTTGGAAGATGCTTTGTGTGGATTGGCCTTAAGAGGCTCAAAGTGCATCAAAACATTAGACCTTTTAGAATTAAAAATAGAGTAATTAGATTATTCCAGACAGACTGAGGCTCTCTAAAACATAAGTGGAGTCGCTGAATATAAAGGAGCATCTGTACCTGACTGGAGCCTGACCCTCTTGCTCAGTTAGTAACTAACAGCTGAGGTGGAAACAAAGTCTTTAAATAACAATGGACAACCAACTGTTACTCATTAAATATTTATTAACAAAATGATTCAAGAATTCATTTTAACAATTTAAAATTATATTAAAGCACCAAGAACACATGCATCTAAATGCGAAATAATGTAAGATGATGTAAGATAATGTGATGTGTCACACACTTATAATCCCCTTGGGCAATTTTTTTTTAATTAAATTAAATTTTTTAGGTAGAGTTTGCCTCTTCTCTGGAAATGGGTGCACACACACAGCATACTGTTACAGTCAATTAAAAATTCATTCATAATATTTTGTATAGGTCCAGTTAAATATTGCAATAATAGTGTGTGGTTATCACAAAATCCCACAGCACACCATTTGTGAACCACTGCTATATAGGGAGATAATTCCTGAATATTAATACATTAAATGGCTATTTCAGAAAAATTACAGACCATAACAAGTTTTAAAGTTGCATTTCATAAAAATCTTTAGGATTTTAACTTTATTGGATGACACCAAAGGTGAAATCATGCATTGATCAATTTGGAGACTTTGGGTTATTTTAACATATCTTCTGTCAGACTAGTGAAAAGAAAGGGTCCAAAACACACATTCAGGGTTTTTTAGGTCACATTTTTTGTTCTGGAAATATATGCAAAAAAAGAGCATATTTGATTAGATAATGCCTCATTTCCATATTTAAATGTAACATTTTTGGAAACTTGTAATACAAGACATAATTGTCTTCATGTAAGTAATAAACTGGGGATGTTTCATGTTGATACCTATTAGTTAAAATGATTACACTGTTTAACTGTAGTGTCCTATTTTTTGTCTAAAATTGTATGGGATGTAGGCCTGCTTGTCAAAATCAGTTATTACTCATTCTCTGAGCCAGAAATCTCCATTTCAGTAGCACTTACATAGAAAATAATAGTGATCATCTTGTTCCAATGCAATGTTCTGCTCGGAAACCTTGGGTCCTGGCATTCATGTAGATGCCACTAGATAGGCTCCGCCCACCCAAACACCATTGGGGACCAAGTACACCCCATCATAACAACAGCCCCCCCCAGCAGGACAGTGCATCATGCAACACTGCAACAACTGTTCAGCAATTGACAAAGAGCTCAAGGTGTTGACCTGGCCCCAAAGCTCCACAGATCCCAGTGCCCCACCGTCCGACCAACAGGACTCAAATGGTCCACTGCCAGTGCCCTGGTGCTGGACACCACAGGACACCCTCCACAGCTTCTTTGTCCATGCCTTGGGGTACCTCTGGAGTACCCGCACATCCCATGGATGCTCAATCACATTGGGGTCTGGGGAGCTTTGGGGCCAGGTC
Organism: Cephalopholis sonnerati; assembly: GCA_019142605.1. NCBI lineage: Eukaryota > Metazoa > Chordata > Actinopteri > Perciformes > Serranidae > Cephalopholis > Cephalopholis sonnerati. Next base: position 18,647,682 of record JAGQAX010000024.1, read on the forward strand.
GACACCTTGAGCTCTTTGCTCATTTCTGAGCAGGTTTTGCGGTGCATTGCTCTGCTTGGGGGGGCACTGCGATCGAGGACTGCTGCTGCCATGAAAAGGTGTACCTATACCTGGTCTGCAACAGTGGGTGAAGCACATGAAGTTGCATCCACATCAGTGCCAGGACCCAGGGGTTCCCAGGAGAATATTGTGTGATCAATGTCATTCACTTCACCTGGTAGTGGTTTTGATGTTTTTGCTGATCGGTGTACATACACTAAACTTTCCAGTTTCATTCCTATATTCTTAAAGTTTTTACAGAGAGTTTTGTTCATACATCATTCGTAGCCTGATTTATAGAACATTTTATTCATAGAAACTTGGCAAGGATACATTTTTTATGGCTCTTGACAACATCTTGATGTATGGAGTGACAAAAAGAGAGATTCAAAATTCCTTCTGTAAAAACCTTTGACTCTTCATACATCAACAAATAAAACAAGAATTTTGAACTTTATTCAATGTTTAGATTTCAGTTTTGAAAATATATGCAAAAAGTGCATCATTAATTGCATCATTAAACAAAAAAATTAGAAAACTTGTATGACAAAATGTAATTTTCTTAATAAGTAATCAACTGCAGAAGTTTCATTGTGATATGTATTATTTAAAAGTTATACTCTATTTATCTGTAGGGTCTCCCTTTAGTAGTGTCTGAAATATTTAGTGTATGAACAAAGAAACAAACACGATAAAAAAAGAACATTCCACTCAGCAGCGTCAAAGGTATATTGTTTGCAACAGACGTTCAGTATGGATCCACGAAAGAGCAAATGGAGACTCAGCGTAATGGTTCACCCGCCTCCGAGGAACGTTCGTACTTTCAGAGGCCAAGAGGTCAAATCTGGATGTGGAGGAAAACCCATGAAAACACATCCAACAGTTCCACCGTGCACACACACAGCTCTCTCTGTCTCATTAGCTCTGTGCCTCTCTCTCAGCTGCTCGCTGTGTCTGTCTCACCACGTCTCTTGATCCATCTCTCTCTGAATCTTCTTTTTTACATCACTCTGTCTCTTGTCTTTCCTAACCTTTTCTTCTTTTCCTCAACTTTTGTGCAACTTCTCTCTGTCCCTTGCCCTCTTTTCTGTGACTCTGTCTTTGATGTCCCTGTCTTTCTGTCTCTTACACTCAATCCTACATTTTCTCTCTTTCAGTACTCCTCTTTTTGGTGTTTTTCCCTACCTCCCTTCCATATATAATGACATTCCCAACGGTATAGTATTACCATACTTCTGCAGGTTTGTTTAAGTACGCTTAAATTATGTAGTTATATTATCCAGTAATGGAGAGCACATATATAAACACTATATAGTGGCTGACTGGGGGTTAAAAGAGACTATTTTAGTCTCACACTGTGGCAGAGAAAAGGAAGTGTTTCATTATCTGGCAGGGTCATATCGGCTGGAATATGCTTTTTTTTCCCCCGAAAATTAAATGTGTAAATTTAGGTATAGGTATATCTATTTCTGTGTCTCAGCTGCTACAGATGTTCCTTTGCCGGATTTTATGAACTTTTTTTTAATCTCTGTTTTTCTATCACCCTCCATCTGTCCCTCCTCTCCTTCAGACTGCTCTGCTCTCTTCCTCTGTCCCTCCAATATTCTTTCTTCTTCTCATTTTCTCTCTCCCTCACCCATCTGTCCACTGGGAAAATTGACCTCATAAAAAATGAAAAGGATTATTTAAGAGAAATAGCAGCGTAATGAAAACCTATTATTGTATCCCATGGTGCACCGCCTGTGGCGGCTGCTGCTGGCCGACCGCAATCCTGTTTAGTTAGATTAGGTGGTGGTGGGTGGGGTGTTGGTGGGGGTTTCTTCTTGTTTTCCTTTTCCTCCCTTTATTATTTCTCTCATTGTCTTCACCTCTATCTGTTCTCATTTTCTCTCACAAACACAATATCACTCTTTCTGTTGCTTTTCTTATATTTCTGCTTCTTTTTCATTTCCTCTTTCAGTCGGTCTCATTTTGTCCCTCACTCGTCCTCCGTGTGATACTTCTGCAGGGAGTCATTTACAGCATGTGCCAGCACCAGTAGATACCACTATAACCATTTACAAAGCAGCACAGAGCGGCTCTGTTTCCCAGCATTTGTAATTTGGCTGTTTTTTTGTGTTATAGTGGCTGACGAGAGCAACATGGGGTCACTGATCAGGCAGAGAAACGGTGAGTATTTGATACCATCTAAACACATGCATAAAGGCATAAAAATGGTTTCTTCTTTTGTTTTTGATCCACCAGTGTGCCACATTTCTGTTTTTCTGGCATAGTGCAACACTGTAGTTGAACCTTGTGTGTAGCCAGCTACAGATGTTGCCAGAGGCATTATGTTTTTGGATTGTCCCATTCTTGTGTCCGTGATATGTCAAAAATACCTTGAGGGAATTTCTTCAAATTTGGCACAAACGTCCACTTGGACTCAAAAATTAACTGACTAGAATTTGGTGGTTAAAGGTCAAGATCACTGTGACCTCATCCGTCTCATCCTTGTAAACATGATATCTCAAGAAAGCTGTGAGGGAATGTCTTCAAATTTGGCACAAACTTCCACTTGGACTCAAAAATGAACTGACTAGAATTTGGTGGTCCAAGGTCAAGGTCACTGTAACCTCATCCTTGTCATTCTTGTGAATGTGATATCTCGAGAAAGCTGTGAGGGAATTTTTTCAAATTTGGCACAAATGTCCACTTGGAATCAAGGATGAACTGATTAAATTTTGGGGAGGTCCAAGGTCAAGGTCACTCACAAGGTGACCTCACAAAACATGTTCTTTGGCGATAACTGAAGAATTTATATGCAAATCATGACACAATTTCACACAAATGTCTGATAAGATAAAATGAAATTGTCAAAGGTCAAATTCACTGTGACATCATAATGTTCCATTCAGCAATTTTCTGGGCATTAGTCAGCGTCATATCTCAGGAACAGAAGGAGAGACATTTGGCCAGTTACTGAATTGGTGACACTAATCTTGGATGTCCACCTTAAAACTGCTGATTGATAGATGTTGTGTGCTGCTGGGTTGAAGATGTGTTTTAGAATATGAAGCTTCTTTGCAGCAACATCCATATTTGAAGCACTGTTAACTGTCATGGCTACATATGAGTCTGAACAGCCATGGATATAAACTGTAACTGCAACTTGACTGTTTCACGGAGGCACACAACCGCAAGGTGGTAATTCTAGTTTCTTATATATTCTCAAACATTTCTTTATTCCTTATTCTCCTTTGCCTCCCCCTCCCCTCCCCTTCACCGGCTGACAAAGTTGAGTTGTGAAGCACTTAGTGTCTGAGCTCTCGCTGCTTTATAGCCATGCAGGTCAGCAGGCCCACAGTGCTCAATCCTCACCCAGCTGACAGCAGCCGTATAGCATTACAATGGCCTCTGCTTCACTTAGTCCTCCACACTCAGTTCCGCCTTGTTTTATTTGAGAAAAGTCTAGTTAAAGGTAAAATATAAAGTCGGTTTTACCTTTTGCTTTCACTGAGTGACATTACACAGTAGTGGCTCAAACTATATATAATTCACTCAGAAGAATTGAAGCACTTTCTGACTGTGCTAACACCTGTTCGTTTAGAATTAGCCCTGACTGAAGCCCCTCTCAGACGTGCAGCTCGTTATTCAAATCTGATGGCAATTTAACATGTCAGTCTCATGTTCCAAGTCATTTTTACATAAAAGTCCTGACTGCAATCTGACTTGTAACATTTCTGTAAAACCTGTAACACGGCACAAGTCTGAATGAAAAGATATTAAAATCACCACTTGTTTTATTCCAGCTAACGCACATGTGAGCAAACAGAAGTCCCAACTTATCAGATTGTCATTCCATACTTGTCAGACATTATGAAAGAGGCAGCAGACTTTGCTATCTAATGATATTTAATGATGAAGTTGATTACATAAATTTATTAGAGAGCTCAGTGTGCTCACTATGATATGTAATTAAGGCTTTAACTGCAAATAAGTTTTAAAATCCATCAGTGATGCAGCCTGTGAGAACGCTCCAAATCCTTGACATCCTACAAGTGCACCAGGTGCCAAGTATTGTGCAAGAATTGTGGTTCTTTCTTGCTGTGTGTTTGTTGGGCATCTCCAGGATGAATAAAAATCTGCATGCTCAGTTGACTTTCTCCAGTTGAGCTGCAGAAGACGGCACATGAAGTCAGTTACGCTAAATTTATGCTCTGTGTCTCTTTTGCAAATGATAGTGGTGCTTTTTGTGCTTAGTGTTGGACAGCAGTGGTGTGTGGCTGTGAGCAATTTTTTGGGATGAGGAAATCAACTCACCAGTCTGTTAACTCTTACAACTACTACTACTACTGCCAAGTTCTGCCAGCTAACTAGGGTGATGTATGGAAGAGTATATATGATGGATCTATAGGTGTGGCAGCAATCGCCTTGTCAGGTCAGGACACTAGTTGTGCTCAGGTGAGTGTAGCGAAAAAAGAGATGCAGAGTCCAGGTCTGAATTTCAACTGTTTATCTAGATGCAGTTCAGAGCAGGTACAAAAAAATGTGTGTGTGGTTCTGTAACAATAAAGCACAACAGTACAGACCAATTAGGAACAGATCATTTAGCATACAGTAAAGGCAAACATGAGCTTGATATAGGCATCTACTTAACAGCTTGCATACAGAGCTAATTGCTAATGAATATAATACCTATCAATTATATCCAGTAACAATTTGTCAGGAGCACTCAAGTTGTACAGCAACAGCAGCTAGCTATTTCATTTGTAAAACAACAGATATTATTGTATCAACACTTTCTCACTCCCAACTTGTCAAATACAGACACTTGGTCAGTGACTCCACATGTCAAACTGTGTTTTGGAGCATCAGTTTTGGATGCTCAAGGACAGCATGTTAATTTACACTCATTACACACATTACGTCTTCCCCAAATAAATTTCTGATGTCATAGGAAATGTACAATGAAATGTTTCCACGTCTTAAATGCATGCACTCTTCTTTTAAAATGAATGAATGAATTGGGATTGAGACCGGTCATTCCACAACCAGAAACCATTGATTACCAGAACCATCTGGGATGACCTAAACACACACCCTGCAGCTCTTATGGAAATATGGACAATCATAAAGCAGCAGCCTACACTGTACGAAGAGTCAAAAAAAGGATGAAATTACAATAGTTAAGTTGAAGGGGCTGACAGGATCACATTTCAATGATGTTGTACCTTTTATGATTTCATATGACAGATAAATGATTGATTGATTGATTAATTTAAGCCATGACTTTAGATGTAGAGTTCAGCTGTATGAACACCTCATTCAGAGCACCCACTGTATTTTAATATGGCAATACAGCTTATATAAGAAAAGAGTCATGACCAGCATTTTAGTCCTGATGTTGACAGACAGGTCCGGCTTCCTCTCTGCCTCTGTGTCTCCATTACACATACACACACACACACACACACACACACACACACACACACACACACACACACACACCGATCACTTAAATCCACCTGCAACAAGCCCACTAAGCCTGTTGCAGGTGGAATACAAATGTCCTGAGCACCGTTGGTGACCTCAAATCCCCCATACTCAGCATTCACACAAGTGGCTTCGCCTTCGCCCTCCTCCTCTTCCTCCCTCCTCCTCTTTCCCCCTTCTCCTCTATGCTATGATTTTCCTGGCATTTCTGATCAGCACCCATAACCCTTATGATATATAAAGCGATCCATTTCTCTGCTGCAGCATTCCTTTCTTGTTTTTTCCTTTTTTTCATCTCCCCTTCCCTCGACGTCTTAGCTAATGTGTATTGACAGGGCTTTTTCGTGTTTTTCATTTTTGCTGACGCAGTGTATTTGCCCAGCTTCCTGCGCTACACCCCCCAACCCCACCCTCCTTCCTAAATGGCCTCAGTGTTTCTTTATGGGCTTTGACATATTTCATTAGGCGGATGGTCTTAAGAGGCCTGCCTGGCTTCTTTAATCTGGCTAAAACCCTTTTTCTCTCTGGCTAGAGCCGCTACGAGGAGCGCCTCACTCCTCTAACTCTCTCTCTCTCTCTCTCCCTCTCCCCTCGCTCCATCTTTCTCTCTGTCACTTACTCACGTTGTCCCATTCTCCCTCCCTCTCTCGCTTTTCCAGTCTTAGGAGTCTCCATCTTCAATAAAGCTTTTAGTTGTTTTTTCTTTTCCCTTTTTTTTTGCTTTCATCTTTGCTACCACTCTCGTTTTTTCCCACTTCTCCTCAGTCGCTTCTCTCTTTGATTTTTCTCTGTCTCTTGCTCTTTGTCGCTAGGCTCATCCCCATTTTTAGTATCCTCTCAATCCCAAAGCGTCATCCCTGCTTCTCCTTTTCTGTCCCTCCTTCTCTCCTCCATCCGATTCTCTCTGTATGATCACTTTCTTTCTCTTTGTCTCAACAGGCTGATCCTTTTTATTCACTCGCTCTTGGTTATCTTCAGGCCTCTCCCTCTCTTTCTTTCTCCCTCCGTCCTCTGCAGCTGTATCTGTTCCAGCTTTATGTGATTATGGTGAACATGCTCCAGTCTCAGAGTTTCCTCTACCAATTCAGAACGGCTGAGCATCTCTTATATTACATCTCTGTATATTTTGTTAAAGTGTGTGTGGGTGTGCCTGTTAGTGTTGTCACAATACTAGAATTTCTAACTTCAATATGATATCTTGTAGAATATATGGACGAAAATATCGACATATACAGGGCATACATTTTTTAATTTTTAATGAAAGATAAATATAACAAAAATAACATGGCAACAATGAGATTTTTTTGTTAGTAGTAGAGAGTAGCAGAATGACTGTAGTAAACATTAACAATTAGAAGGAGTGAGAAAGCACAGTTGATATTGGTTTATAAAGGTTGATAAAGGTTTTAAAATTAGATTTCAAAACCTTTCAGGATCAATATGCACCGATAAGGCAGTATTCTTGACAACACTAGCACCTGTGTGTTTTGAGTGTGTGCGTGAGTTTTTGTGCGAAGACCCCACAGACAGCCAGAGTAATGGACAGATATCCCTTATTCATCCCTGCCATTTTTCTCCCCTAGAGTCTAACATCTACCCTGGCAGCAGGCTGAACTCTTACAACACACCTGGGAGCTCATCCAACTCACACACACACACGCAGACACACACACACAGTATATGTACTCGCACAAGAGGGTTCTACTGTAATATGTCAGCCTCATGCACATGTACTTGCGTTTGCTTGTAATGTCTGTTTGTGTCTATCGTGTGAGTTTTCCAATGATCACTTAAGATATCCATTGTTGTCTGGATGTTTAGTGTTGCCAAGCTAACAGCTAACCCTGCAGCACAGCCAGCGGTGGCGTCGCTCTGTGCGCCCATTAGTCCACCGCTGTTTCTTCTCCGCACAATGAGACTTTAAAACCAGCCGGCGTCCTGCCAGCACTGAAGCCTCTGCTTTTGTTTTCCCACTCTTTGTTCGGGTGCTGTGTAACTCTGCCTCTTGCTGTCATTCGCTCCTTACCTCACTCCCTCTCTCTCCTTTTCTCCCTCCCTCCGTTCTTTGCATCCAGTGTGTCGTTGTTGATTTAAGCTGAGAGCCACCATGTTGTGGCGATTTGAATTGATTTATCATTCTGTGTCTGTAAGGGCCATCTGTGAGTGTGTGTGTTTTTCTTGTTTTTCTGTTCTTATAAAGGCCAGCTCTGCTCTGTCTGTGTAGTTAATAGCTAGGACCTGGCAACCAGGGCTGATTTGTGAAGTGTAAGGCTGGACCCAAATCGTCATTTTTTTTTTTTTTTTTTGGAAATTTGTTCGTTGGCTAGGTGATTGATTTTGATTCTTTTTTTTTCTTACAGCCCTTTGTCAGACGTCTCAGATTCAGAGCCTTTAATTAGGTCTATAATTTATCCATGATTATAGAAATTGTCACAAGTTGTTATTATGCCACAAAAAGTTCATAGATAGGACCTCATCGGACAAAACACGCCAAATCTTTTGGAAAGAGTTTTTTGTTTGTTTGTTACTATGTTATGGTTCTCTGGCAGAAACCGGTGAATTCCCCCGTCGGGTTGGGAGAGAGTTACTGCCTGAAGTGAGGGAGTTCAAGTATTTCGGGGTCTTGTTCACCAGTGAGGGTAGAATGGACCGTGAGATGGATTGGCGGTTTAGTGCAGCTTCTGCAGTGATGTGGGCACTGCGCCGGACCGTTGTGGTGATGTGGGAGCTAAGGCTGGAAGGCAAAGCTTTCAGTTTACTGGTCTATCTCTTTCCCAACCCTCACCTATGATCATTAGCTCTGGGTAGAAATGATGGCGAAATGAGTTTCCTTTGTGGGGTGGCTCAGCCTTAGAGATAGAGTGAGGAGCTCGGAGTAGAACCGCTGCTCATTAGCGTTGAAAGGGGTCAGTTGAGATGGTTCAGGCATCTGAACAGGATGCCTCCTGGGCGCCTCTCGCTGGAGGTGTCCCACTGGTTGGAGGCCCCAAAGCAGACCCAGAACGCTCTAGAGGGATTACATATCTCATCTGGCCTGGGAACACCTGGGGGTCCCCCAAGAGGAACTGGAAAAAGTTGCTGGGGGCATGGACGTCTGAGGTAGTTTGTTTGGCCTGCTGCCCCCATGACCAGGCCCCAGATGAGCGAGTGAAAGTGGATGGATGGATGGATGGATGGATGGATGGATGGATGGATGGATGGATGGATATAGATAGGAGGCACAAGAGTCCGTATCAGTGGGGGTCCCTAGCCTTGTTGATGAGGCCAGCTGCAGGAGGAAGGAAACTATATTTATGTCATGAGGTTTTGGTCCTGATGGACCGCAGCCCCCTACCTGTGGGAAGTGTTTCATAGAGGAGGGGTTGACCTCAATCTTTCCTGCTCACTGTCATGGTCCTGGAGACATGTAGGTCCTGAAGGGATGGCAGAATGCAGCCAATCACCTTCTTAGCAGAGCAGTTACATGCTGCAGTCTGCCCTTGTTCTTGGCAGTGGCACCAACATACAAGATAGTAGAAGGACTCCACAGTGTTGACTGGGGCGGGTGACATTATGGTCATCCTAAACTTCACAGTCATCGCCACTGTTTCGGACCAGGTCTAAATTTTCTACACATAAAGACCTGGAGCCCAACATGGTAAAGCTAACATGCAGAATTTTTTGGTGTAGTAGTCAATGAAAGGCTTTGTCACTGTAGTATTATGTAGGTACGTGTGTGTGTGCGTATGTGTGTGAATTTATGCACTCTCTACAGTTCTCCCTAAATGCACAAGCACTTGTATCCGCCACACGTTTACAAATGGCACATGTCCCGCTCCACACAGTTCGCTCCAACCCTCATCCATACTCTGCCAACCCCCTGTGCTGCTGTAATCCAGTAGAGGTAAGCAGTAATTATGAAATGGCCTTTTAAGTCCCCTTCAGTTATTAAAGCCATTCATCTAGTCGGAGGCTGAATACATACGGCCCATATGTCCCCATTCCCTCATACATCTAAACAGCTAAACCCAATTACTGCCAGAGCAGCGCCTCCATCCAGCTTCATCCTCTGCCTCTGATATAGCTGAGTGCATTCAAATAGTGATGGAAGGATGCTTAATGATGGGACAGGTCTTTAATTGGAGTGGAGTTGTGATTGGCCATAACATGAATTGGATTTGCTTTTACTGGCTATCCAGTTGTCTGAAGTGATTTGGTTTGAAGTCAAGTTTTCATATGATAAGAAAACAGAACATGAAGAGAGAGCATTAATGACATTTTGTTCTCCCACTGCTGTGCTGAAACATGGTTCACTATTTAAAGGGTAAGGCTGGCAATAGGCATCTTTCTTAGCGTAAACAAACCCCATGAGAAGATCAAAACCAGCACTAAACTGATCCTACTAACAAGAGTTGCCAGTTTAGCCAAAGCCTGATATATCATCTGTTATGCTGTAAAGCTCCATTAATGTCCAAAACGACATCATTTATTTACACCTTTGCACAGGGTGACATTCCTTTATTACCATGAGCGTGGGCATTGTAGTTTATTCTGAGTCGATCCCATTCAAATGTGGATTAATTTGCAGGTAAAAATAGCCCCTAATATTTACTGTTTACTTCTGTTTGAGTAAAGTTTGCAAAACCTTACAATACCCAGCTGTTTCAAGAAATTACTTGGCTTTTTTTTAAATTGAAACCACACATAAGAACCAATGGGCCACAGAAAGAGTGGGAAGTGGGGAAAGAGACGTACCAATATATTTTAAGTTTTGATCTTTTAATGAGATTTCTTGTCATGAAGAGAAATATTGAATAATGCCATACATATGTCGCTCATGCCTTTTTACTCCTCAGACCTCTCACATGTCATCATAGGTTTCTTTCTGTTAAGTTGTAAAAGTCTGTATTCCAGGTCAGTTCCCAGAAGAAAATATTGGCATGGTGCTTTTCTGCAAACCACGCAAACGTTACCATGGCGTGTTTCATATGTTTCATATCAGCGTTTTTTTAAAATGATGTAATATATGAGCTGACTTGGCCATCGTGAGATGGAGGTGATGGTGGATGCTGTGTCATCCAGGCGAGACGCCTGCCAACCTGCAGACCACTGAGACCAACAAACAACAAAACTGGTTGTGTTTCAAGAGTCGTGCCTGTTTCTTGTGGCTTTTTATGCTTTTATGCTTTATGCTAACATGGGTCATTTTTTAGCATCTCGTTGCAGTTTTTCCTGCTGCTTTTCATCCTACATATTTTGATGTTTTTTTGTGACCCATCACTTCCACTTTCCTGCAGCTTTTCAGCCCCTAAATATGAATGGTTATCAGCGACCTGTCACTACATTTCCTGCAGCTTTTAAGCCCCCAAATATGGGTGTTTTTAAGAGACCCGTCCCTGTGTTTTCAGCTACTTTTTAGTCGTCATACATGGGTTTTTTCCAGCAACCTGTCACTTTAATTTCAGCAGCTTTTTAGCCTCAAAACATGGGTGTTTTTTTAACAACTCACTGTTATGTTTTTAACAGCTTTTTAGCCCTGAACCGTGGGTGTTTTTCAGTGACCCGTCGCTCCTTTTCCAGGGTTATTTTGCTGACATTTCTGCAATTTCTGCCAAAATAGTGGCAAAAAAATGGTCGTTATTCACCAATCGCTGCATTTTCAGCGGTCATTGTGCCCCCCAGTTTAAGTATTTTTAGCCAAAACATGATCTTTGTTTAACCATAACCAACTTAACCACAAGTTAAGTTTTAAGGCTGGCTACATGTAAATGTACAAATGTAATATCTGTCATTTGCAGACCTGGCAATGGGTTGTGAATTCACGACATTTAATATCAGGTGAAGCAGTAAAGGTCAGTGTCATGAGACCTTTGTGTGTTCCATCCATTTTGTGCAATATAAAGAACTTAAATTCATTCATAAACATTTATTGAGATGAGGTTTATTAATGTCTATTGTAAGTCAAGATTTTAAAGGCTGCTCTTGAATTAGATCATTTTTATTGGAACAGTGTAACACAGGAAGGTCCATTCTGCTCTCTGTAACAGTGTATTTAATTCTTCTGTTGGATTAAATTCAATAACCTTTATTGAAAAGGGTGACATGAGAGCAGGCTGTCTTTTACAGGTGTGTGTGTCATGTGTTTTTATAGTAGAGCGCAGGTCAGAGCCTGTTTTACAGGTCCCCAGAAAAAATGGCTGCGGGTTTTATTGGTCAGTCCTGAGATTGGATATTAGATGGAAAAGTGTGTGTGTGGATCTGTGACTTACATGTGTGTTTCTATAAGCATATCTGTGAGCACTGTCGTGATTTTCGCGTGTGTGTGTGTGTATCTGTGTGGTTGTGTATCTGTCTGTAGCTGATTTAAAGAACTATGGCCAGAAGCAACAAGCCCCTTTTTTTTTTACTGTTGGCTAAAGTGTCTCCTTGGCAACTCACACACACACACCTGCTCCGTACGAACACCGCCACCCCCAGCGGTTTTGATGGAGGGGGCACTTTCTTGTAACCGTGGCAACCTTTCAGCCAGTGTGCTGAAAAGCCGCTTGCTGTGGAGCACATTGTAGTCCAGTTGATAGGTAAGTGTTAAGACCCTGCTGAGACACTGTGGGGAGGTTCAGCAGCATGCCAGGGTTTTTATTGGGGTGTGTGTAAGCGTGTGTGTGCACTTGTTTGTGTGTTTTGACTGGAGCAACAATGTCAGATTTAATATAAATAAGACAATATCCTGTTTAATAGTTTACTGGTTGATTGGATAGTGTAATAGGCAGGACACAGTGCCAGGGCTTCGCAGTGTGTGTTTGTGTGTGTATGTCTGGCTGGTGCTGCACACAGAGTCTACATGGCAAAGCCTGTAATTTGGACATTTCTGAGTTCATTTATTCTTGTGCTCACTGAGTGAAATAATTAGAGAGTTGTGTGCAGACAACTTTTATTCAGAATTGATAGTTTGCACCAGCGGTGAGGAAATACATGGACGTTTCAGAGCCAGACTCCAATAATTATTTTTCTAATTATTCACACAAATTATCAGTATTGATAATGTTTTGACCTTCATGACATTTAAGTAGAGTATGAGTTGTATCCGTGTGCCTTAGTCACAGGCTGCAGGTGTGTCACAGTCACTTTTAAGGTGACACTTTTAAAGTACAAAGCAGCATGATGGAGCGGTGTTAGTCCTTGCAGGGCCTGTCAGTGCAGAAGGACCCCAAGGCTACGTTTCAGGCAACGTCTTCACTGCCGTCTGCTCAATACAGACACGACAGCCTTTACTTAAGTCACAATATACATAGCACATTGAGATGTGTGCAGGTGGATGTTGGCATCTGCAGTATGCAGCATAGTGTGGGCTTTTGACAGGGTGTCTGTAGGTCCTTAACGATTCCTAAATTGTGTTAAATTCAGTTTTAAAAATATTAGGTTGTAAAAGTCATTTAATAGTCTTTTTTTAATCTTATTTAATTTATTCTTCTTATAATTTCTTTTTGTCAAAATGAGTCAAGCTCGACTGCATGAAAGTTCACATTTCTGATGTTACAAATTTTAAAACTACCACTGAACTGAACACTGGCATTTTTGGGGATGGGTATCATTAAGATTTTATCGATACTACTACTCTTATTGATGCACCTACTCCAATTCAGTACTTAATCGATACTCTTATCAGTTCTTTTTCATTTCGAAATAATTGCTTTTTAGAAAATATATACATTTAAAAAAGAACTAATTCAGAACAAGATTATTAAATAATTGAAATGGAACTAAATGTTATCTCTAGAGAAGCAACAGTAATTTTTACAACAGCAAAGTCACTATATTAATAATTTCCTGACATGACAACACTGAGTGAAGTTCAGTTTTTGTCAGTCACTGTAAGTCAGCCCTCCTGTCATCCTGTCCTCTGTCCTCCTGTCCTCTGTCCTGCTTCCTCTCTGCTGATGTCATTCACTGTGTGCAGGTAACAGTAGCGCTGGTAGAGAGAGGAGGGGCTGTTTGTCACAGCCAGCAGCTTAGTTTAAAAGACCAAATTTTAAGAGAAGTGGCAAACTCAGCTAAGCAGTTAGACTGCATACAAACAGCTGTCACTTTAGCTTATTTGTAACAATTTGCTAGTAGCCAAACTACTGTGCTGTCCTTGTGTAACAAATAATGTTAGCGGTGGTGGATAAGAAACTGCAGACAGAGCATACTGAATATCCCCGTCTGCATGTCGACATGTTTATGCCTGTGAACACGTGTATTGATGAAGTATTGGCTTTTTACTCACTAAGGTTTAATTGCACTTAGAGTAACAAGCTGTTCACTGACTCTACTCTGTGTCGAGTGTGTGTGTGTGTGTGTGTGTGTGTGTGTGTGTGTGTGTGCCGTGTGTGTGTGTGTGTGTGTGCCGTGTGTGTGTGTGTGTGTGTGTGTGTGTGTGTAGATGTGTGTGTATGAGAAAGAGGTCAGCCCCGGCACAGAGTGCAGGTGAGAGGCTGCGTTATGATAATGAATTAAACCAAAGTGATTCAAAGTACCACTAAAACAACTGATAATGTTGGAGCTTATCAATACTACGGTCTTTGACAATCTTTGATAATACTACACTCATTGATAATTTAGCCCTGGGGCTCGTTTAATACCGGGTTTCGGTACCTCTCTCTAGTCTTTTTACTTTATTCTCAGCAAAATGTAGAATAACCTAATCAGCCTGTTCTTAATCCCAGGATGTCAAATACTGCCGCTTTGTCATGCCCTTGGTGTATGATATTGATGACGCAGGCACCCTTTAGCGTCTCTATGAGAGGCATCAGGCTTTCAGCTAACTCTAGCATAACCCCATCTGTGGGGATATTTGATGCTGAGAGCGACTGATGAAGTATAAACCACTATAAAGTATGCGTAGGGGGGTAGAGAGTGGAAGTGGATAGGTCAGACAAAACCAGTCTTTCATGCAGGAGACCTTAACATAATTTACGTGCACTGACTCCACTCACATAATGTATTCACTAGGGCTGTCAAAACAAGGTGTTAATTTTGATGAATTAATAACACGATTAATTGCCTTCCATGATGTCCTTTGACCCAGTGTGTCATCGAGGGCCACAGTGGCTTTGTCACATGATCAAGGCAGACAGCCAGTCTTAAATTTGGTTAAAAACTGTCTCATAAAAAGCATTACATTGAAGTGTCTGATACCTGTAGACACCCTGCTGGAGTGTTTGTGTGTTTGTGGATACTTGAGCGTTAAGTGTGAAATCCAAGCACCATTGAGAAGTGGTAATTGGCAGGTTCTTTGTTTTCAGCAACATTTTTTTGGCATCAAGGATGTTCTTGTGCCGCATTTCACAGAAGTTACTTGTCTATCAAAAGCTGAATAAGTATTTTGTTGTAGTGAGAATTTTTCCTCTGGTATCATTTGAAAGTTTTCTTTAATTCTCAGTGTTCCTCAATGTTATCCATGATGGAGTCTCATCACGGATAATTTAATGACCCTGTGTTATGGCTTTATATTATGGTCATCAGTTATAATTATGTCAGCTTTGTTTCTCACTCAACTACATAAAAGAACTTCAAATAAAATGAAGTAAAAGGGTGTGGTCATGGTCAGTGACTTCTTAATCTCTGCTGTTTAGCTCAAACAATATTCTAGGATTTGAATAAGACAAGTTGTCAGTCATCGACCACTGAGCACTCCCCTATCGCTCTTACACACAAACACACAAGGAGAGCGCTCGGCACTCAATCCTAATCGTCTCTGTCCTTTTCTCAGTCTTCAGTCCTGACAGCTGTTCTACTGTGATTCATTAAGTTGTCAGTTTGCTGGTCGGGTCTTTCCCCCCTCAAACAATGATGTCATCGTCCATTGGGATATTTCAGTTTGGACATCATCATATGCCAGCTTGGTAAACATCACCTTACCCTAATGGAAACGTATCTTTTCTGAACTACTTTGTCATGTGCCGCCATAACATCAGTGGGAGAAAATGACTTCCTAATCGGAGCTGAGCGTGTGAATTACAAGGGGCAAGTTACGAGGCATTGACTAATGTCACTGTGGAAAAGAAGCTGGTCAGAGATGTTGGACAGATCTGTAGGAAATTTTGAATGCAATCAGGACCAAAGCCCCTCACAATATCAGATTTCTACAAAGAGTAATCTTCAGCTTCACTCATCAGACTTTTAAGCTTTGTAATTCGTTGTTACTGAAATGCACCTTTGGAGTTATACTTGACTTCTCTCCTAAAGTTTGGTTGTACTTTTTAGAAACTTTTTGTCCAAGAACAGATATTTTCTCATGCAATTAATCGTGTTTGTACGAATGATTCAGATTTAACTCTTGGAGTTTGAAGTCCATCCAGTCTTTTAAATTGCCCCAACTGCCATCACCAAACATCGTCTTTGCAGAAAATCTTACTGCCGAAAGCTTGACACCAAAGACAACACACCCACTTCTTCAAGTGCTAATAGCTTGAGATAAGAAGGAGCAAACCAGAAAGTGAGGAGGTGACATTATAGCTTGATCTTGGATGGAGGAGTGTTACAGCTGTGAAGGGCATCGCCATCGTCCTGGCCTGTTTGGCTGTTAGGCTGTTTGTCAAATATGTGCACCAGCTTGAATCAGTGGCAATCAGGCAGACATGATGCGAACGGATCCGTGAGAGCATCTGCTGGCACAGCGGGCAGCGATATGTGATAAACGCTGATTTCACCCTCCATTGGATCGAGCTGGCGATGATAGCCACCTCTCCCCCGCTCATCCATCCTATTAAACCCTCATTATTCATTTACCTCCAGCCTCAACCGCCTGACATGCATGGAATGAGTGCACTCACAGCCCACACACACAAACACACACTAGTAAAAGTAAATTCCATGTCTTTTCTTATTTCATCTAAGGCGGTCAAGGACACACACCACTATCTCACACAGGCAGTATCATGACTTTTAATTTTTTTTCTTCTTGGACCAAAATTCTCACATTTTGTAGTGCTCACACACACATGCCCACGCTTTCAGACACACAGTCTCTCTGTGTATAGTGCAGCAGTGTGCTGGCAAGGAGCTTAATTCTATCAGGCTGCGAGCTGGACAGCCGTAATTACATTTGTGACACAAATCCTGCCTCTCAAATTGAGCGTTTTATTCCTGAGCGCTCCCCCCTCTCTATTTATAACCCCTTATTCCCCATAAATCCCACTTCCTCTCAGAAAGTCAATTTAGGACTTAAAAGGCAGCCACGCTCCGCTTACTTTTCCCCCCTCCTTCGACTCTATCGCCGCTTCAGTTTCACTTCCCCTTTTCCCCCACTCTACTTCAGAGCTTTGAAGCCTCTAAAATGACGTCTTAAGCAGTGAGTGCCATGATGCGAGAAAGTCATCCCTACAGGAAAGTTTGCGACAGAAAAAACACTGCTTGCAACCTGTCTGTAACTTCTTTGAAGAGTGCTTGTCACTGTTTCGTTGTGATGCACAACTGGGGTGGATTGGTGTGTAGTTGTGGGTTTTTCCTTCACCACTCTTGGTCACCCGTACTTCAATTTCTCACATAGGGCGGGTTCCCCTTTGGCATGACATTTACTCTCTTTTCTCCTTTGTCTCATTTTCCCCCCGTTTTTTCTTACAGCTCTGCATTTCCTCAAATCTTCCCTTTTCCCGGCGCCTCCTCCCCTCCTCTCCGATCCCCTGCTGAATCAGCTGTGGCCTTCATCACTTTCCTGCTCCTCCGTCTCCCCTTTCTTCCTCTCTCGAGTTGGAGGCCATACCTGAGTACAGTATGATGGCAGTTCATTTATTCCCACTCTCTCTTGCTTATGCATGAGCCTGTCAGTTCCCATAGTGCCGCTCCTCACCTGTCCCTGTACCACTCCACCTCATTCATCGTTTCTTTTCCCCTCCTTTATGTTGCTCCTATAGGACTCTGACTTTTTCCTCATTTCTGTCAAGCCTGTTTCCCCCCCCTCTCTCCTCTGCTCTGCTTCCCTCTACCCCCCTCTCTCTCTACATTTCATCTTCATAGCTTTATATTTCTGGGTTTTAACCTTTTTGAGATTCATTCCAAAAGCTATATCCATTAGGGAGAAAGTGTGTGAGCTGATTCTGATCGCTCAGGTTAAAATCAGGTGATCTTATTCTGACTCAGTCTACATCTAAACCTTATAAACACTTATGCCAAGACATCAGTATCCTTAATGTGTTTCTTAATATATAGATGTAATCATATATGTATGTATAATTTTATAAATTTGATTTAAAGTAACCATTGAAAAAGTCCATAGTTATGGTCCAGTTTGGACTCCAGTAAATCTTTAATAATCTTTAATCTTGTTTTAGTAAATATAGCTTGACCTCATGCCTTGAAATATGCACTTTATTTTCTTCTTACAGTGTTTCTTTGTAGTTCCAGCTCTTCTTATTTGCAGTTTTTAGTAGTGTTTTCCTCATATGTTTCGATAAGATAAAAGATGTTAGCTGCCAATACAAAACAAGTCACCAGAGGTGGAGGACTCAAGACACAAAAAAGTTTGTCTTGGGTGCACCGGTACAATAGTCAAACAAGAAAGGACGGCAGAGGAGATACCTGCACACCAATGTAGCTGGGCTAGAAAGCCACCGAAAGGTCCCTGTGCAGTTTTTGTACCAGGCTGAAAACTTGTTTATTTCCGCTGTAAAGCTGGACATTTTAACATGGGTGTCTTTGGGGGGTAACTTGCTCTTAGAGCCAGCCTCTAGTGGCCATTTGAGGAACTACAGTTTTTGGCACTTCCGTGTTGGCTCATTTTTTAGCCAGAGAAGTTGCATGGATCAGCTGTGGCAGATTTAATGGAGAGGGCTAGTCAAAAAACAAACAAAAACCTGGATTTAAGGATTATTTTGTTGATGAACACAGGATGCAGAATCTGCAGCTCAAAAAACAGTGAAACACGACTATCAAATTTCATCTTCATTAAAAAACAATCACAAATCCTCACTCCCACCTCTGCAAGATACACAAAAAAGGGGGAGGAAAAAGAGCCAAAAATTGTTTTCAGAGATGACTAAAACACGTGAAAGATTTCTCAGACTGGTCAGGCATGTCTGGTAAATACCACCATAAATTTTGGACACCCTTGGTTTTGGTTCAGTAGACGCAGTGCACAACTTTACACTGGATAAGACCTAATCTGGCACAAATGGACCAAGTATGGACTCATTCCAGTGCTGCCTCCCGTAACTCATCAGAACTGGCTGCCTTTGCCCAGCTCCTTCTTCCCCTCCTGCATGAACAGATCCCAACTTCTGTTCAATCTCAGGGAGCATTAATACTATAGAAAGACATTTAAATAAGGAAATATTAATATAGGAGATGAGCAGCAGTGTAATGTTTTGTTAGCAGTAGGGTAAATTTAGCTAAAAGCTTATGATCTCCATACCCAGAGTCACTTTAATACTTAAAATCATTCTGTCTCATTTATCAGAGGCAGTATCTCTTATTATGGAGCAAAATTTCCTCCTCCTCCATCACCCAGGCTTCTTTTATTTCCCCTGCCCTCCCTCTCATCCTCTGTTCAACATCCATCCACCTCATCGCTCACAGGCCCTCCCACCCTCTCTTGTCTCTTATGTCTCTCAGAGCCTTCTGCCGACGGAGCACTGGGCCCAACCCTGGGCCTCATGAAGTCCAGCTCCCTCGAGAGTCTCCAAACGGCCATGTCGGAGGCCAAGCAGAGTCGCAGCCAAGCCCAGGTGCCCTTTCACCGCCCGCGGCCACACATGGTACGAGGGCGGGGGTGCAACCAGAGTTTCCGCATCGCCATCGACAAGTCCTATGATGGACCCTCTGAAGATGGTAAGACTTCTCATGATCATTAGTAAACTTGTGAGTCATAGAACTGCTACTGCCAACAAGAAAGAGACACAAGAAAACTTTAAAGAATGTTCCTTTTAATGTCGGACTGTCACTGTAGCTGTAATATAGGATTCTTTCCTAGACATTGTATCCATTTTAAATGAGAGCATACACTGCCAATGCACATCCCTTAGGCTTTATAACACACTGGCACTCAAGAAGAGCCAGAGGCCTGCCAAGGGACAGTGCTTAGCCTAAGTACCTTAATGAAATGCTACATGATTTTATCCACTCAGCAATTTAAGAAGAGCAACTTTATATCTTGCAGCAGCATATTTTTAATGCTCTACCTCGTGAACTCACAGACATGTTGGATGTTGAGTGTGTGATTACTGGGGAAATTATCCTCCGTGTTAGCTGAAATGAGTGACTTCATGCAGCATGTTGACTAATGATGTTTGGAAAAATCTGGAGTGTGAAGAATTACCCATCTGCGGTCGTGTTAGATGAGAAGTGTGACTTTGACTGCTTTTGGCACAGAATGGCAATTATACAAGATAAATTTGTATAGAAAATTTAGTTTTCTGTCTTCAGCAGGTCCCCCAAATTTGTGTTCTACTACTTTAAATAAAACATTAACTGTGACTGTGGTGCAGTTTATCAATCTAGATAGTTTTGGTGTGAGCTGCAGAGTGTTGGAGATATCGGCCGTAGAGATGTCTGCCTTCTCTACAATATAATGGAATTAGATGGCACTCAGCTTGTGGTGCTGAAAGTGCCAAAAAAATATTTGAAAAACTCAACAGCAGTGTCTCTTTCCAGAAATTATGATTGATGGGTTACTCAAGATAATCCACAGACCTTGTTGTGAGCAGTTTCATGTAGGAACTATTATTGAGCCTCTCGTCCATGAGAGGATGCACGTTTCCTTCTACAAGTTGATCGACTGGCAGCTGTAGTTCTGTAGAGAGAAAGCAAAGTGAGCTAGCAATAAATGCACGCTTCCTTCTTCCTTCTGTAGAGCTGCAACAGGTAGTTGATTAATGGAGTAGTTGATTGAAAGAAAATTAATTGCCAATATTTTGATAACCGATTAAGTGTTCAGTTAGTTTTCAATTAAAAATGTCATATGCTGGTTCCTACATAAACTGCTAACAAAAAGGTCTGTGGATTATCTTGAGTAACCAGGTCATGATTTCTGGAAAGAGACATTGCTGTTCAGTTTTTCAAATATATGTTTTGGCATTTTGAGCACCACCAAGCTGAGTGCCACCTAGTTCCATTATATTAAAGAGAAGGCACACATCTCTATGGCCGATATCTCCAACACTCTGCAGCTCACACCAAAACTATCTAGATTGATAAACAGCACTACAGGTAAGATGGACAATATGTATTTTTAGATATTGGGATGAACTGTCCCTTTAACTACTGTAAGAACCTCATATGTTTTTTCTTGAGTTAACTTTTACACGGAGGTTTAAATTCACATTGTAAGTGGATATGGCTGCCAATAGAACCCATCCAGGTGTGGAGAGTTGCCTCTGGCTAGCCCCCTGCACTGGGAGAGAGGCTGCCTAATAGAGGACTAACTAGCTTACTGAGCAGCTGTCTCAACAGCTCAGTGAAACGTACACGCATACTGAATTAAATGATAAATGTAATACATGCAGCTGCATTTATGAATATGTACTCCAGCTGAGTCCACACATATATTGCAACCTCTGCCCCTCTTCCTCCTCAGACGACGACCTGTCAGAGCAGAGCTCCGGCCATGAAACACCCGTCAGCAGCTCCTCTCGCCAGGGCCTGGACACAGAGGATGGAAAGAAGAAGAAGAAAGTCAAAGGGAAGAAGAAGGAGAAAAAGACTAAAGGGAAGAAGAAAACTGACGAATCTGTGGATGATCCAGAGAAGAAGACCAAAAAGAGAGGATTTGGCCTCTTAAGGTATGTGGGTTTTCTTTAGATTAAACTGCCTAGCAACAAGATGACTCTTTGTGATTGGTTAGTCAATGATAAATAAGGCAAAGCAGCTCCAAAGTTGGCCATGAGGCTACCTTGATTCCCTGAATTGAGAAGGTCACCTGCTTAACAAGAAAAGTGTGAGCTAAAGCAGAGCAGGTAATGAGGCTTGTGTTTCATCACGATTCCAAAACCTCAAGGTCTTCCTGGAGCATCAGCAAAACTGTGATTACTTTTGTGTTTGTGCCCAAACTGAACTGCTTTTCAGAGGAGAATTGGTACTATTGCTTATTTACTTTCCTATCTTGCTGTGGCACAGATTGTTCAGGTTGAGGTTGGGTCAGCTTATTTTAAATCAGTAGTGAAGGAAACACAATGTCCTTTGCATCCTTCCTCTAAACAGTAGAATTTATGTAGAAATCGGTAGCAAACAGCTGCCCTACTTTCCCTTGGTTAAGTTTCAACAAATTACCCACTGAGCCCAGCAGGATTATGGGATATTGGATTATTGGATATGAACACAACCTTCGCTGTAATGGAGGGTATCCATTATCTCTCAATCCAAGTAAAGTCCCACCGACACAGTACCAACGCAAGCCGCTTGTCACCCCTTTATCAACCTGTCCCCATCGTGATTGTGGTGGTCCAATCCTCCAATCCTTATCTATTGGCAGTGACACGGTGTGGTCAGTGTATCACTGCACTTCCAACACTTGAGATTCAATTAGGCTGTGGCGAGAGATAGCGCAGGCTGAGCGTTGGCCTACAGATGGCAGATAAGAATCCAATCGGCCACAGTGTCAAGGGCAGTAATGGAAGAGATGTTCACATGGTTAGGCTGGTAGTGGAGAGTAGGGCAGGGGAGAGAAGGGCGAGATGAAGGACACACACAGGGAGCCAGAGTTACAGACAGGAACACATGTCAGAAAGGTTGTAGTTGAGTGTAAAGCTGCCTAAAATCCAGTCCAGCCAGCGCTTCGTTTCCCCAATAAATGTTCCTATAGTGCCATTTTTTACACACATCAAGCTTGTGCTGTTTCTCTGCAGCAGAATATGTAAGCGCTGACACTGCTAGCTGTGTGACAGATTGTGTTTATATGTTTGGGAGGTAATCTCTGCATCTATACTCCACAAGCATGCAGTACCCTTTCCAGTTTTTTCCCTCATATCTCTCTTTATATGTAGGAGCTTGGATTGTTGTTTCTCCTCTTTCTTTTTTTATTCTTTCTCCAGTCTTTGGTCATGCCTGCTCTTATTTTGAAGGGTTTAGCCACCAAGTCGGAATATCTGACTTTTTCATTGTGGGGTCATTTTACACATTGGCTAAATGACCTCACTGTAAACCTAATTGTGCTGGAAATCAGGAAAGGGGGGCCACATGGGAGGGATTCTCCAACATTTTAGTTGGGATGCGCGCTTTTTTATTTCTTTGACTCTGTGTCTGAAGTCTGAAGTTTTCACATAAACAGTGATGGTCCTGTAAAAGCAGTAAAGTCTGAGTCTTCCAGCTAAAATGGGAGGCTTTGTATGTAGGCAGTGTAGAAGCTTATTTACCCCTTTTCCACCAACATGGAACTGGTTCCAGTTTAGTTCCCAAAGGTAATTTGAAACCGTTCAGAGTATTCTGACCAAAAATAAATTGGTTCAGAACTTGTAACGTTCTCAGGTGGAACTAAAAAATAGTAGGTTTTCCTTGACCTGAAGTGCAAACCGAGGTGACATCAGTGAGTGTGTCGTATTCTAGAGGTTGGAAAGAGAGGATGGAGAAGGGAACAGTGGGGAAGTAGAGTGAGAAATTGTCAGAAAAGAAATACCATGCAGTGCTTGTTTTTTTTGGATAACAAGAAATATCTGTAAGAGCAGAACAAAAGTTTGCAAGTAATCAATGTAATCCACAATTTTGCAACTACTATTTACTTCTCTTGTGTGTTGTCCATCAATAACACATCCTTGATTACAGTGGTGTCCTGCAAAACTAGTGAAAACATTTTGCTGGATAGCACCAAGGTACCAAGTAGCCTGAACAGAACTGGCTCAAGAACCAGAGCTTTTTTGGGTAGAAAAGGGGTAATTGTGTGACAGCTGCTCTGCAAGTTGCAAGTGCTCCAGCGTGGTGTATGAATATTACAGCATTTGTCATAATTCTAGGTTAGGTGGAAATGCACTATATATAATGTTGATGATTACTGAAAGGACAGGTCCATCTGCGTCCCAGTCCTTTTTTTTTTTTCTTCAAATGGAAACACCCGCTCAGCTGTGAGCAAAAGGCAGTGACGTAGGTTAGAGCGGCGAGTACTAATAATAATAATAATAACTGAAAGGCTTAGTGCAGACTTTTCGGAGTTGGGGTGTGTGAGGTACTTATCCATTGTGAGTGTAGTATTTTCACCACTTTACCTTGCCATCAGACAGCCATTTCCAACAGGGAACTGAAGCCGTTTATTGCTCTCTTTAAAGCCACCAGACTCCTTTAATGAAAATGTTTTGCCTCACAGAATCAGTGGTGCCCCAGGTGGTGACCAGGAGGGTCCACGGCCACCCTGATACAATAAAACTAGACAACTTGAGGCACTGACTGCTACCAACCATGTCATGCCAGCTTGTCGGGAAGGGGGCTCAATAACATTCCAAAGTTAGGCTAAGTTTTGGCGAGGGGAAAGCTGGCATGGCCATTTTCACAGAGGTCCCGTGATATCAAGATATCTCAATGAAATGGGGGTGCCGACATGTCCACTTTAATTCTAATCCTTCGCAGTTTTTGTCAAAAAAGTTATTTTTTTCTTTTTTAGTCGTAAGTATGTCAAGATGCCTTAATGCTTATATTAACATAGTTCTTTACTAGTTTTTAAACTACAACAGCACAATAGGACTCCTGAAATACAGTCATGGCTTTTGGTTTTGGTTTGCCACCCCAAGATTTTCAGTGGCCTCATTTGGCGACCCCATTGGCCATTTGGCCATT
Organism: Cephalopholis sonnerati; assembly: GCA_019142605.1. Classification (NCBI taxonomy): domain Eukaryota; kingdom Metazoa; phylum Chordata; class Actinopteri; order Perciformes; family Serranidae; genus Cephalopholis; species Cephalopholis sonnerati. The sequence goes on from JAGQAX010000024.1 coordinate 18,671,904, forward strand.
GAATACATAGCCACAGGATAAGATAAGAACCTAAAAAAAAAAAAATTGGACCCGCCCTTTAAAACCTGCTTTTATAACCAAATACATAACCCACCTAACAGATAAAATAAAGGAACCCTTCATTCATAGTCAACTAGGGAAAGCCTTAATCTTTATCCCATGCTAATTTCTGTTAACTTCTTGTCACAATTGTGAATGCTGGCACGCTAATGCATGTAGTTACACACAGACACATCTTCTCCTCTTCCTCGTTTGCCAACTCATGCTTTTGAATTGGCAACAATAGCCAGAAACACTCCGAACCAGCCCACTGTTGATCCAAACACAGAGGCTGAGTGCTTCTCTATCTCAACAATAGCACAGAGTCTTGTAAAAGCTTCCAGATTGTTGCTCCACACACTAGCCTTCCTCTCCCTGGCCTTTATCTGGCCGACTTGATCGTTATTGAACTTGAAATATGACTTAATTAGCCGGAGTATTGCGCGGTTCAATCTAATTGCAGCTCTCAAATGTTATTTTACTCCAATGGCAGCATTAGGAAAAGGGCAAATTATAAACATACGACCTCAATTTACCTCTGCAGTGAAAGTGTGCGCAACAGCAGCTAGCACAACAAATGTTGGAAGTCGGCCCTGTCCTTTCAGCGGCCACAAATATTTAGTTTAGCTGCGCCAGTGTTTGAAGAACAAGTTGATTTTGGCGGCAGTATATTGCAAACAGCTGGATGTAAGGTGACCTCTGGAGATCCCATTTGTTGTGGCAACATTTGTTTTTTTGCTCAATCCATATGTGATCCTCTTTATATGAAGAGCATCATTTCCTAACTCTACATACAATATATCTTGTCTCTGCACAGCTGGTGTGACTCTTTCATTGTTTTACATTATTACACCTGCTGGCAAAATGAAAGTGCTTCAGTTAAAGGTCAAAGGTCCTGACACTCGAATCAAACTTGCTTCACATTATGTCAGCTGTCATTTCAAGTGACTCTAATTAACCTAATCAAGGTGCTGTAATCAGGAATGGATGATTGTTTAATATTATCATCTATTGACTTTTGTTGAATTGTATCATGGTGATATGATATTGTGTGTGTGTGTGTGTGTTGTTGATTTTTAATTAAGCAATGATCCAAAGCAAACTGTAATTCGAAATTAACTAAATGAATGTTTTTGTGGTGTTAGTTCTGCTGAAATTGCCCTGACATGAATGGGAAAAAATTGATTTTTATATGTGGATTTGTTAATATTTGCCACATGTATCAATAGTGGATGACCACTGATACACTTTCAAATTTCCAGGTTGTCAAATACCAACTCTTTGTCACGTACCTTCAGCGTATCATGCCGACACACAAGGCATTCTTTTGTGTGAAACGCGCTCCAACACGTAGTAATTAGTAGTCGAACGGTCCCAGTTAGGTTTAGGCACAATATCCTTTGTTAGGTTTAGAAAAATCATCATGTTTTAGGTTGAAGTAAGTATGTAGCCTTTTGTTTACTAAACCTCAAATACCTACGTCAGTTATGTAACACTACACTTTACAGTATACCCATCAATCAGCCAAAAAGCCATTGACCAGATGGGTTTATATTGGGGTTAAATGGGATTTATACCTCTTGGTTGAATTAGTGGCTGTGTACCTGCGCCTCCCCAGAAATATAACTACACATCACTTCATAGCATTTTACATAAACTCAACACAGTGGCATTAAAACCGCACTGCCAGCTAGTGTTTTGGAGGTGTAATTGCAGAGCACTACACCAGCACACAAGTACAAATACTCACAACTAGGTAAGGTTAGTGTGTGGGCTCTGCATAAAAGTATACACACAACTATAAATCAGTCTTTAGTTGACAGGTTGCCTGTGACATCTGTATGACACACAGAGGGGGTGTGACAAAGTGTCGGCACATGATGACCTGAGAGTGAGAACAGGTGAAAATGCTCATATTAATATTGTGATAAAACATGAAATAATAGTGCTAATGGAGATTTAAAAAGACGCCCTTACAGTGCTTAGAAAAAATTAGATGTTAACATTTGGAGTTCCTTAACAATGCGAAAGACTCTATCTGCTGATGCAGATCATGTTATATGATTGAAAACCTCTGATTTTTGAAGTTCAACTGTCCTGTTCTCTCCCTCTGCGCGTGGAGTGATGGCCTCCTCTCCTCTTTTTCATCACCAGGCTCTCAAAGCCCCATTCGCATCCTGTCTCCCTGATTGCTAAATAAGCCCAGACAAATGGCAGTGCCCTTCAGACCTTCCTCAGTAGAGGTTGACTGCTTGTCTTGTCTGTATTCAGCAGACAGCAGTGAAGTCTTTGCCTGTAACATAGCCTCGGGGGCTGCGCCACTGACAGACCGCAGAAAGACTAACACTGGAACTCAGGCTGCTCTGCTGTTTTCTCTCAACACCGCTGCCACATCCGCATGCTCCTGTAGAACAAAGAGGACAGTCTGGCCAGGGGTTTCAGATGTCTTTATCAAACAAGGAGGTTTACATTACACTTTCTCATTTTAATAAAACTTTAGCCAACAATATTATTTTCGCCAAAAAGTAAGGGATAGGATTCCCTGTGCTCTGCACCACATATTTTCACAAGTTTCTCATCCTTGGGAAGTTGATGGTGGCATTAATTCCAGTGTGTACAGCTTATGCTTGAGCTCATACTTGGTCTTGTTTTTGTGCGGATTAGACATATTATGGTTTGATCCAACATGACTTAATCAGGAGGTCAGGGTTTGAAGGATATAGCTTGTGACTAACATCCTCTTGAATCATCAAGCGGGTGTCGCTCCCAAGTGACATTCAGCTAAATGGTGAAGCTGTGTGTATTTTTACGTTGTTTATCCCTCATGTGACTCCATCTGCATCTTGAGTGCGTGTAACCAATCATCGGGTGTGTCATCGCTCAACTGCCCCTACCAGCCCCACTGGGCACTGACACATCCCGTCTGTCCCAGCATCCCGTCAGTCACTCAGTCAGTCAGGATCAATGTTTAGCTGTCGCTATCAGCACACGTCCCGCTGTGACAGCACACCAACACCCCTCCGCCAATTTAAGGGACATGAAAGCTGGCGTTTTGAGCCGCTGTTTACAAATCCACATACAACATGATATATCCTCTCCCCCCACACTTCTCTGTTTGCAGCGCTGAAGAAATCCGACAGGGAAGCAAGCCAATTAGCGCCGTCCGTTCCGCTTTTATCCTATCGCAGAGCAGCAGGATGTGCAGGGTTGAAAGGTAGTCACTGGTGGGCTGTACGCTACAGAACCAAAGCCTTGTTGTCAAACTGGAAGTTGATTTCTAATGGATTACTGCTGTCATTGTGCACTCCTCATTTCCTATCCTTGAACCCTTGCTCCCTTCCTCTTTTAATGTCATGATGAGGCCCCTTTTTTCTTTACTTCCTCTCTTTCCGACCTCATTTGTGCCCTTTTCCTTTATGTCCTTCGTAACTTCCCTCTTTCCGCAATTCATCTCTCTATTTCCTTGAATGAAGTATTGATTTAAGCAGGCTACATTAGAAAAAATGAGCTCCCAGGTCCCGCTTCAACTCACACAAGTTTGTGATTATCTATGATTAAGTGTGCTAATATGAGCTCTGTGAGGTCCCGGAGACCTCCTGCCAATTAATCAAGCACAAGACGTGTTGTTCCTTGGATTTTTGTCTTTGTGGAGTGTCTGTTGTCTGTTCTCTTTCCTGTAGCTGCTCAGCCAGACTGTCACTGCTTGGAAGACATTAACTATCCAATTTTTGTTTTGAGGTCTCATTACAGAAACTTTCTGAGTTTGAAATCCTATCTCATCTCAGTTTAGGATGACATTAGGGTTTTAGTATTACAGAAACATGTTTCCTAGCTGCAGTCATGGAAAATCCTTTCTTCTCTTAGGATGGGAATTTAGATATTACAGATCTGTCCTAACTTAGGGATTTCCAAAGATATGAATTATGAATTAAGATGGCACAGACATGGCAGCAGCACTGTTGTAAGGTCTGTATGGAAATGACAATGAAAGGGAAACAACATTAACACTGAAATATAATGATTGAAAGACTACTCAACTAACTAGACAGTTAAAACAACTAAACAATTTATCAACTAATTAATTTAAATAAATAATTAATTCAAGTAATACAGAAGTAAACGTCCTGAAAAGGTGGGGTTTCTTCTCCTCTATCTACACAAGCAGTGTTGCAGACTTGAAGCTAAGATTGAATGCCCATGTTTTTTTGGTCCATAGTAGCAAGCTACGTAGCCAATGACAAGTAAGAGCCATTGATATTATGGGTTGTCCATCTTAAATAGCCTACTGGTACATTATAATCAAAAATACAGGCAAGCTGTATACATTCTTAACTAGGAATGCCAGTGGTTAACCTGTGATAGATTAACCACCAAGAATATTTTTGAGCGATGTCCGACTTAGCGTTACGTTTCCTACTTTCCAGTTTACTACACTGTGCCTCTATTAGTCTGTTAGGGTCTAATACCAGCTAGAGACGTCGCTTATTTTACGATAACGCTTGTAACACCATCCCAACCCAACAGCGTTGCTGTGGTAACAAAGGGCCCACCCTATTAGTCTACTTCCAGGTCGTCCCAGTGAGTAAGTGACTCAGTTTTGAGCTGCAAACCCCCTTCAGCATTGATAACTACTGTTAGCAGCATCAGCACGGCTAGTGGCTCTAAAGCTGTTTGACTGACTCACTGTGGCTACCTGGGGGGAGATTGGACAGGTGGCCACCACATACCACAGCAACACCTGACTGTCACTGAGATGGCAATACTCGCAGTAATCGGCGAATTAGCAGTGCTGCTAGCTAACTGCCACCCGTCCCTGACCCAGGTGGCGTGCAGTGCAGATAGGCCAACCAGCTGAGATAGGAGGGTAGGCAGTGGGTACCATGTTTCCACCATCTGTCTGTCAGCAAAGCCAACAGAAGATAAAATAAAAGGCGAGACATTTAAATAACAAAACAGTAAAATTTCATCACTGCTAAATGGATAGTGCTTCGAAATGTGATGCTAAAGCTTACTGAGTCACTGGAGTGCTGGATGAAAAGGAAAGGTTAGTTAGTTACCAGTTAATGAGTGTCGGGCTATTGAAAGCAACATTAACCAAAACTGATATCCCCATGCTGAACATAGATACAGGCATGACAGGATGACTGCAAACTGAGCGATCAAGTTTTCAGTAATAGTTAGGATTTCCTTAGTTAAGAAAGGAGGTCTGAGATAGGATAAGACACAGCCACAAGTTTAGGAACTGTTTCTGTAATAGGAGAGTTTCTATTACTATTATTTTTTTCTATCTTTGAAAGGTGTTTTAAGAAAGGACAAGCTGTTAGGATATATTTCTGTAATGAGGACCCTTTTTATTTTAACAAACCAGAAAAGTTTTGCTTTGCATCAGAAAATATTTCAGGAAGAGATCAGCTTGGTAATGGGTGTTTATAACTGCAGATGTAAAAGCTTTAGCTGGCTGTAGCACTAATCACTGTTTTGTTGGCAATGTGGAGTACGGAACACCTTTACAGTGTCACAGATTGTGACTTTAAACCCAGCAAAGTGAGGAAAGGAAAGGAAGGAAGGATAGATGTAGACAACTATATGAATGGGCCCTGGTTGTCAAAAGTGTTGGTAGGCATACCAAAATCCCTGTGACATGTTTGTGTGGGTGTCTTAGCAGTGACTCTAAGCTGCGATGGGGGTAAATTGGAGGTGCATTACCTAATCCCAGCGTCGGTTAATGCTCTGCAGGTGGATGTCTTTGATCCACCATCTCATCTGGCATTTAAGGGCTGTTAGCTGCGCTGATATGCAATATGGAGCAGAGTCTTCAAGAGTATTAATGTTAGTATTCTCTTTTGTAAAATATGCATAAGGCCATACATTTTGCACACAGGACAAACCTATCTCCTGTGGCTAACGTTATCGCTCTCTTTCACTTCATCTCTATTCATCTCTTTATCTTTCCATAAATAATATATGCCAAACCACAAATCACTTTCTTTGCAACACTTGACATGTGTGGAGCACACGGCCGTGGCTTACTAATCAGGGCTGCCTTAAAAACATGTTCCCAGGGAGGGGAGGCCGTGCAGACGTGCATTCATGCACTTGTACATGTAGAACCTGTATACGGTGGAATGATTGAAATGGAGACAGTAATCATGCAAATCCCGCAGAGGGTTAATGCTGCCTCTCTTATCTGCTGTTGGCTTTAACCTGCAATTAGAGGAACCCAGAGTTTTTTGCGTATGTGTGAGGATGTACATTTAATACACAGTGAGAATCAGATGCTCTTTGTGTGTGTGTGTTTGTACATTTTCTCAAATTGTATTAGTCAGTCTTTTTTTGAAGTCATTATGGCTCTCAAGCTTATCATGCCATTACAATTCCTAAATGTAGGTCTCCTACCAAATCTCTCAACCCCCAGAATGTGCCGTAACATTGAAATACTGTTAACAGTGAGCAGTGAATCACCCTTCATAGAGAAAAGGTAGTCTTAAGATGACAGCTATTTCTTTTTTTCTTTTCATAATTCAGATTTGTGCCCAATTTGCTCCCTCTGAGACTCCCGCCGCCCTAAATATAAAAAGCTGCCAAGTATTTTTCCAGTCGTTGAAAATGAGCTTTCGCATAGCAGAGGCAGCTTCCTGTACCCTCTATTGAGGCATAATTCTAATTTACAACTTTGCCATGGAGGCAAACAGACACGGGCGCTATCACCGTCGGCAGCCGCCGGAAAACAAATTAACTTTTTTCCCTCCGTTTTCTCCCCTCCATCCAGCGCGATGGGCAGCTTTCCTGAAATGATGTGCGGGTTTATTGGCGTTGATGTGAGCTGTCAGTCAAATATCAGAGGGATGGGGAATTGACGGTGGAGATGATGAGGAAATCCTCATGCATATATATCAGCTGATAAAGGGGCAGTCACAACAGGCCTCCCTGCCCCTCCCTCCCTCGCTCTCCATCTCTCTGTACATCACTCACGCTTCCCCTTGAAATCTCCCCCCTTCTCTTCTCGCACAGAATGCTTTTATGTTCCATGTCTTTCATGGCCTGGCTACACCTGCCTCTTCTTCAACCACACCGTTTGGCTCTCTCTTATTTACAGCTCCGCTCTTCAGCAGGGAGAGGATGGGGAAGGCGGGGATGCCGACTCACTCCTCAGCAGTTTGACCGTGACGTGGCTCCACCAGAGCAGTTGAAGAATTAATTACTTTATTCATAGGCCTCAAATAGCTTGTTTACCCCTCCTGCAGAGTTTACCAGGAAGTTTTGGAGGACTGTTTAATTTTGTACTCTTATTTTTAACTTCTTTTGTCCGCAGTGTTATCTGTGATATATCAGGTTTTTATGCCTGCGGCCCAGCGATAGCCGGGGCTGCAGGCATTATGTCTTCGTGCTTTCCATCCGCCCGTCCCTCCTGTTCTCATTCACGTGATATTTCAAAACAGCTTAAGGGATTTTCTTCAAATTTGGCACAAATTTCGACCTTGACTCAACAATGAACCGATTAGATATTGGTGATCAAAGGTCAAGGTCATACCCTTATCATGACAAAATTTGACACAAATGTCTAATAGGATAAAATGATGACGAGATGTTATTTATCCAAAAGGTAAAGGTCAGCTTCTTGTGACATCATGATGTTCTGCAGAAACATTTTTCTGGCCATTACTCAACGTCATGACTCAAGAACAGAAGGTGAGACATTTGGTCAGATACTGGATTGGTGACGCTAGCCTTGAACCTGTGCTGATTGTGTAGATCTTTGTACTACTGTGGATGTGTGTGAAGCATCCATGTTTTCACAGACATGGTCGTAAACTGTAAGAGCAACTTGACTGGGTCATGAAGGCATACAACTGCAAGGTGATAATTCTAGTTATTAATACCGATTTCCATCCTTTGTTATGTAAGGAGCAACCTTCAGAAAGCTAATCACTAAATGTCCTCTCGAGTTTTGCCAGTGGCTGTCACATTTTTCAAATGGCCCAGATCTCATTTAGAAAATTTTTATTTCTACCGGTAACGTCTGTGACTCATTCAACCGAGGAACATGATACGCACGTTTGTACAGTGAATTATTGCCCATAAGGTAATTATCAAATGAGACAGTGAGCCGAGACTTCCATTTGTGTTGATCAGTTTCACGATCCATCAATTCCTATCGAGTTATGACATTTGAATTGACCCTGAGGGAGGGACGCTTTGAAGTGCAGACACATTCGTATCGGCCAGACAGCTCAGCGGCATTTCAGCGGCCGACTGCCCATCACTCACTGGCCAATTAAAGGTATTCATGTGGCCACAGGAAACAGTCATGACCAATTAGCATTTGATCTTACATACTCACGCACACACATACACTCAAAGCATTTGGGCGCCAGGAAGCGATTACACCTCCAATGGCGGTTATGTCCCATTCAGTCATCTTCATGCCATGAGTGATGGATGGGCTTCCTCTGCCATTTAATGTCTAATGACACACACATGCAAGAACACACACACTTGTGTCTTTCCTTGCCTCCTCATCTCCCACTAAAACACACACAGAGCGTGACCTCTGCTTTCCAGACGGAGAAGGTTAAGTGTTTCTTGTCTGAGGATGTGCGGAGGGCCGGAGGAGCCAAGAGTCTAACCTTTCCCAGTCTGCCAATGGCTCTCATCTGGTGACCTAGCCTTTTCCCCAGCCTCCAGCTGGGAAAATGTTAAGAACTTTGAAAAAGCATTGCAGAGTTCACAGATTTTTCAACAGTAAATACACCAACACTATGTGATTCATGGTGTCAAAACATTTTTCCACTCACATTAAAACCTCCCATTTTGCTGGGTCCTTAACTATCTACATGAATTAAAATGCAAGTGTGTACTTTTCCACTCTAAATGTGTTAAAAGGATACTTGGAGTTGTATGACCTGCTTATCAAAGTCAGTGTATTACCTACAGTAGATGTATGATCATGTCACAGATTAGACAGCACGTACAACTTTCTCCACTGTGGTTGCAAGGGTTGGAAGAGGAGTTTTTAAAAGCATTCTCCGTCACATCAAGAGCTTCATCACATAAACGTTTTTTTTTAGATTTTGTTATAAGAAATGAGGCCAGATGTGGTCAGGGATTGTCTCTAGAAGCTGCCTCATGTTCTGGGTTTTGCTCCATCATCAGTGCACCGTTTTCAAAAGACAGGTGGTGCTTCTTTTTCTCCCAGGCAGCCTGCAACTTGGCATCAGCATTAGAGGTGCTCATCATGCACTCTTCCCCCTACACTTACTACACTTCAACAACAACACACGTGGTTCGATTAAGGCAACAAAAGCATGTGGTTGAGTGTAGGGAAAAAAGAAAAGGGTTTGATTATGGATGAGTACCTCAACAACCCCACCTCAAAAAATTAGAACTATTCCTTTAACGTATAGGACCGTCGTTGTCACTGTCGTTACCACCCAGTTGCTGACTGTATACAGCGTGTGTGTATACAGTCCAAAAAGACTGTATACACACACGCTCACACAGACAAAATATCAACCACCCTCCACAATGGCAGGGTGTGAGAATGAAGCGTGTAGCCCAGCGGTCTCGTTAAATATTAATGTCCTCCCTGACAGAAGTGGAGAAGGGAAGAGGAAAGACAAGACAAATTGCCAGTGGCGACGGATTTTTTCTTTTTTTTTTTTTGTTGAATTGCTAAAATATTACACAAATCAGAATGCAAACAATTAAAGGGAAGCCAATATTTCACCAGGCGGCCCCTGAACGGCACAGCACTCCAGCAACTCACACCCTCCCTCCTCCACAAGTTTCTTCTCTCCCATTCTTTGCAAACACTCTGTGTTTTCCTCTCTCACCTTTTTTTGTCACAATTTGTGATTTTTTTTCTTCCCTTTGTCTCCGTTTTCGTGTCAGTGTCTTCTCTTCTTCTGTATCACCTGCATTCCTTGATTTCACTTCCTCCTCTCTTTATTCAGTCTTTCCTCCCTCCCTCCCTCCCCTCTGTCCTTTTTCCTCTCACCTTTCCTGTTGTCTGTCATGCAGCCTCCTCCTCCTCCCTTTTTTCCCTTGTTCCTCCTCTCTCTAATTCTCTCCTTTCTCCCATCCAGTCCTTTTCCTGTCCCTCTTCTCTCCTTCCCATTCCTTCCCTATTCCCTTTCCTGGGACCTCCCACCCCTCCTCCCTTTCCCCTCTATCACTCTCTCTTTTGTCTGACTGAAGGATCAGTACTCTGGGGACTGGCCAGGCGTTGATTAAGAAGGGCTTTCCATATCTGCTTCGTGTTCCCGTGAGAACAACCTGCTGTGTATTCATACCTGCCTGTCTGCCTCCACCTTGTCTCCTCCAGGTGTTAAATCAGAGTCATTTAAAAAGGAAATTAAACTGATTCCTCCCCTTTTGACCATTATATATCTGTAGCAAGGCCCATGCTTCCTTTGCAAATCTTCTCATGCACTTGCTCTGCGTGTCTGAGTTAAAGGAGTTTCAAGAATTAAATATCAAAATAAGAACTAACGGGTGAATCCTCCACTCGCATCTACCTCCCTACATTATTAATATGCTCTAAGTGAAGCTGTTTTAACTGCGATTAGCATCGGGTGGATCTTTCTTAGCTGCAGTTTTATCTCTCACACTCTCTCCTTCTTATTTTTAGTCCTATGGCTGCTAATATCAGCCATTAATGGAAGCTGATTTGGGCCAAATTGCTGGTATGCGGCGCAGGGCATATGGAGAGGAAGTCAGATAAAAAGATTTAATTATGCCCAGTGGGGAAAACTCAGGACCTGCTGGCTGTTTTCATTATGAGACAGGGCTTTCTGTAGAGAGGCCAGGATTGGCTGATGGTGCTGTCAATCATAGGAGGGGGTTTCAGCGGCCCTGCTTGACCTTGTTGTTGGGTGACAGTCTACTTGTAGCCTGATCCCCAGTTCCACTAGGAAACCACACCAATTTTAAAGAGCGCTTGTTGTCTATTTTTTGCCGCGAATGTCATTCTGTCTATTTCAAGCCGGAAATATTTTCCGACTAGTCTCACCGTGAAGCAGCGCCGTGTTGCCAGAACAGGAGAAGGAGGCTCCGTGTTACATCACAACTCTCTATAGTGTTAATCTCTCTCTGTGTGTCTCCCGTTTCTCTCTCCGTCTGCTCCTCGGTTTGTTTCTCTTTCACCCTCCCTCTATCCGTCTCCCTCTTTTCTCCCTTTTCTGCAAACTCCGCTGAGATATGTGCGCTCCTCTCCAAATACATACAGAGCAATCTAATTACTGCGATAACATTTCTGCTTGGCTGATTAACTGTTCTCCCTGTGCCTCTGAACGCAGCTGCATTGCTTCTATATATTCCTAAGCTCCTTATTCCTCCCCAGCCGAGCTGCACTTTCACGGGAGCTTTGGCTCACCCATCCATCTCTCCTCTTTTCTCTCACTTCTTTTTTCTTCCTCTCTTTTCTTCTTATTCTTAGTGTCTCTCGTTTATTCTCCAAGGCAGATAGGCTATTTAGCCTGCTCTCACTTTTTCTGGCTCGCTCATTTCATTCTTTTTTTTTTCTTACTTACTCATTCTTTTTCAGCTTTTCTCTTGCTTTTTCTTTTTTTTCAGATGCTCTGCTTTTCTTCTTGCCTCTGTATCTTACTTGCATTCATTCTCCAAGACAAATAGGATGTTTAGCCAGTTTTCTCACTTGGTCTGAGCTATTTTCCACCTTCGTCTTCCTTTGAACACATTGAGCCTGCTGCAAGAAATCTTAGTGTACTGTTTAAAAGTGGTTTAAGTTTGGAGCCTCAAACCACGAGGCTTGTCCAATCATGTTTTTATCACCTTAGAGATATTCTTAGAATACGATGCATGCCAAATTTGAGACTCCAAGAGTATCTTGCACGCTTCTACCTCCTTGTAAAGGTCACTACTAAGTTAATGTAAAAATCATGGCAAAAAACATCTACCATTTTTCCTCAAAATAACCACAACGACAAGAAGAGGCACAACACTCCTGTTGTAGCCTCTTCACATCAACTCCCAGCAGAGTCCTGCATGGGTTCATTTTTGAAAACCTGCACCCGCCCATACCCATAAAGCTCAGTAAAAGAACCAACCCGATACCCATCATTATGTCTAAGTCAAAGCCGCACCCACCTGCAACCATGGTTAAACACACACAGGCTACAGTCACTAACATTAAGCTGTGTTCAAATCCAGCGGAGGAAAAGTCTCTTTCACTGGCTGCGCTCAATGCAGGGATGGCAAAAACATTCCATGTAATCACTGCCAGGTTAGGAAACATTTTAGCATGCTCCTCCCACCACCATAAAACCTCAAAAGGTTCCTCCTTGGGTGTCTTGAACTCGAAGTAGGCTGCCACCTCATCCTCAGGCTGCAAAGTTTCATGGCTGGAGTCGTCCACGTCGGTGATGAATGTGACAACGGGGTGAAAGTTTCGACCTGTGTCATTGAGCTTCAAAATAAAACGAATTGCTGCGCATTTATTTGAAATTCCCATGGCACATCTGTGTCACCATTTCCATCTGAGTGCACCCTCCTAAACATTCAAACAGTGCTAGAATCAATAGAATATTGTATCATAATGAAACTGGTTATTTTCACACCTACTCTTTTCTCTGCACTTTGTAACCTGGTTTCTGGTGAGTGACCTACAAACTAAGATCATTAGTGTTTTACATTATTCTATATGTTTCTTTAGTTTTCTATTTTCATTGCTCCACCTCTTCTCTTCTCTGTGTTTAACCAGCTTCTTTGCAGAGGGCCCTTCATGTTCTGCTGTACCGTTGTGTATTTCAGTTTGTGTTGAGCTTTGGCTTGTGCGTGTTTGTGCCTCACCTCGAACACTGTGTGGCAAGGTGTTCACGAGTTTCATCAAGTGTGCGAGCGTGTGAGCTCACACACGTAATGCACACGTACACACATGTCACGTAAATCCTTGTCTTTAAAACATTACTTCCTCCACTCACACATACACACACACACACACACACACACACACACACACACACACACACACATACACACACACACACACACACATATCCACAGTGCCAGACAGCATTCTCACGTCCCTCCTCATGCCGGCGATAACCACCCACCGGCTCCCTGCTGCACCCGATAGGAAAGCTTATTAAGACTACGCACACTCATCTCGCACTGCACACCGTCAGAGTTGTTGTCACAATTGCAGAAAACAAAGTGCCGCTTATTGTGAGAGTGGAAACAAGGAGATGATTTTTTGAAAGATTTATGGAGAAAAGGCTGCCATCACGCTGTTTAGTCTGCAGAGATGAAATGTTTAGTTTGTGGCTGCAGGGATGTGAGAGTTTGTTAAGAATATTAGGTGTTATAGTTAAGTTTGTCTGTTGGCGTGAGCTTTCTCTCCCTTCCTGAGGGCTAATTGCACAGGTCAGGTTGGTGACATCAGCACACTGGCTAGCTGTGATCTCCATGTTACATATAGAGCCTCATTAAAGCACGGCTAACTGAGCGCATGCACGACGCTCCCCCCCTCCCTCTCCGCCTCCCCTACAGTAATGAGAATGACAGTAGCTGTAGTAATTACAGTCAGTCCAGTTTCTTAGCAGCCGCCGGCTCTGTGGCGAGTTTCCTGTGTGACTGGCTGGCTGTCCAAATCAGAGTGTTGATTTTGTAAAGTGCAGTAGTCATCGCCAATGATGGCTGACTTTGGTTTTCAGATTCAGGCAAATGGAAAGAGGAAGAAGAGGAGTAAAGGCCATTGGCTCTTAAAGAAAAAGATGAACAAATTGGTTTCAAAAAAGCTTTCTTATAAAATGGATGTGTCATCTTTTTTTAGCCTTTCTTTGTGACTTTTAATTATTCTTCAGAAGGGAGCTGGAAATACTTTGGGCGCTATTTTTAAATTCTATAGCGCATGGTCTACAGTGTGGGGCGCAAGTGTATTTAAGGTGTGTCCATGTCCACTTTTGCAAGTTAAACAGTGCATAATCTGGGCGCAAAGTGTGGCACAAGGGGCGAAGGGGTTGTATTTAGTCCCTTAATTAATCATAGGTGTATTTTGTGTGTAACATGAATTTAACGTCAGTTGCGCCTGCACCTTGCACACTGCAATTTACATGGCACATTTGGCAAATTGAATCAGCGAGCAGTTTTCTGAAAACAAGATATTGTAAACAATTAAAAACTGATATGATACAGTCAATACAGTATCACAAAACATAAAATGCTTAAGTGTATTGATTTCTTAAACACATAATGACCAAAATACTTCATTTAAAGTGACAAATATACTGTCAGGAAGTCTCATTTCCAGAGTTCAACGCCAACTGAACAGTCCATCGCCGTCTCCTCTCAGGATAACGCACTCGCATAGGTGACGCCAGGGCGACGGCGGGAGTCGGCGGGCTAATGATGACAGCGACACACTAATAATGGTTCCCAGTAGCTCCTGTGACAGTGGGGGAGTGTATTAAATGGGACACCAGAGCAGCCTGACTCACCCAGACCCCCTACCTCCCCCTAATGAGAGTTTGATGGAGTGGTTGTGTAGGGAGATAATGCTAAGTTAATGAGATGTCCTATTCCATGAGACTGTTTGCAGTTCCCTACAGAGTGTGTGTCGCCGTGTTGATGTATATAGCTGTCTTCTTGAGTGTGTGTGGCTGGTACCTGCGTTTGAGAGCAATATATTGGTTTCAAGATTGCTGTGTGTGTGTGTGTCTGAGCTACTTGGGTTTATAGAGCTGTTTTTGTAGATGTGTGTTTTTGTGTCTGTGAGTGTGTTTGTGCATTTGCTTACCTCCGCTTGTGCGTACAGTATAGTTCTGTCATTTAGTTTTTTCCCCAGCAGCAGTCAACAGGAAATTAACTGTCAGATTTCTAAAAGAGTGACAGAGCAGAAACTGTCCTAAGAAGAGACAGAATTAATAAACGAAACAAAGAGCAGAGAGCAAGTAATGAAAAAAAAATAGAGAGAGAGAAAAGGAAAGCAATGAGACATCGTTAGCAAACAGTTGGCTCACCGCAGTGGGAAAAGATGGGAGTTCTGGCGATGAAGAAGGGATAAGATAATAGGAGAGCGGGGGAAAAACACCTCCCTCATGGCAGGTACATGTCTCTAATTGGGTGTCCCACACCCATTCTGCATCCCCCCCTTCCCTTTTCTTCCATCTTCCTCCCAGACAATGCAGTGAGAAAAAGAGGCTTTCCTAATTAATGCAGATATAATGATGGGTCCAACTGTGGACCTCTGCCCCCTTTGAATGTTGATTAAGGCACTGTGTGTGTGTGTGTGTGTGTGTATGTGTAGGCGGGGGGAATCAGGCAGCTCAGCCAGATGAACCTGGGATTTTTGGATAATCATATATTTATGTGTAATATAATTATATGTCTATTGATGCATACTTAGCTGAGCAGCGCTGATATGTTTCTTTTATACAATGCTGAATTCTATATGCTTATCAGTGAGGTAATTGGTAGTCTGCTTTTGGCTCCTGCATAATGTGGGAGTGCTTAGAAAATCCAAATAGTTCCAAGAAAAAAAGAATCTGCAGAGAAAAGAGGCTGCGGCAGCGCCCACACTGTTTCTGTGGCAAGTGATCTCTAGGAAGCAAAAGACATTACAGCAACAAGGGCTTAGTAGCAGTCACCTGAAGACAAAACAAAGATGAAACAAGGATGTTGCAGATGAGAGATTTAAACTTCTTAAAATGGCTCAAAGATCAGGGTGAAACTGTAATGGATGCTGGTTTTGCTTAAAGGGACACTCCAACAATTTTACTTTTAAGATAAGTTTAGCAGTAATGGTTAGTACCACTCAACCTGTTTTTGTATATTTGTATATTATCTTCCGTGGCATACAGGAGCTATTTCAAGATGATGTCATCAGGGTTATTTTGATTTGTGCTTCAGGAAGGTGAGGAATTCCATAAGGTCACCTGACCTCTTGATGGCAGATCAATACTCATTATCTTAGGTACCCTTTTAAATGATCAGAACTTTGGTGCTTAAGTATCTAATATGTGAAATCCACATACAAATAAAAACACTATGAGCACCTTGCAGACTGAAGAAGTAGTCATTGTATTGTAGAGGGGATGTGTGTTTCCTGGGTGTGAATGTGATACGAATTTCTGGAACGAATGGAAGAAAGACAGTGGAATGAACTGGCACCACCATTGTGTGGTGTAGAAAACATTTAATGTGGGTGTTTGGATGAGTGCTACACAGAGGAAGGGTCACGCTAACAGGTGCGACAAAACTGAGATGTCAATCAAGCACAGTGTGTACACGAGAGGAGGTTGAATGTTAGATGAAAAGCAGGTGGACTATCCATGTTTAGAGCTTTAAATAAATCCCTTAGAATGCTTACATTGGGTCACAGAGACTCCTAATCACAGATCATACACATAGAATTGACTGGATAATAAGATAGTTTGATTTTTTTTTACCTCTCTGTTCCTCCTTCACAGCAAAACATAAGCAATGTGAGTATCTGACCTGCTGTTGGCAACGTTAAAACACACAGGTATAAGTGAGGTGAGCAGATTAGCTAAAAACAACACTAATTGGTTTGCAGGATGGTGGCAGGCCAACATGGCATCCCTGTCCAGGTTTCACGGCGGCTCTGACGCTGCGCGCTGCTCTCGGCCAGGCCAGCAGGTTACCATTCAGGCCACGTATCAGCCTGTAGCAGTGATGAGAAGTGCCTCGCTGTTAATGAGATAAACACAGACATTAGATTGGCTCAGCAGGAACTCAGAGGGAAGGAGGGGGCGAGAGGAAAGAAGAAGTAGGTTGGTGGGTGAGACGGAGGAGGCAAGAGAGAGAGTTTAGAGAGGGTGAGAAAGACGATGTGGAGGAGAGATAGAAGAATATGAAATATTTAGAGGAAAAGGCTCGGTTAATTTCTTGAAAGTGTGAAGTGGAGTCATTATAACTCGGAACAGAGGTGACAAGTATATTTTGCCTGTAAAATGGGAGAACAAGAGCTCCAGAATGATAATGATGATGATGATGATGATGATGGTCGTTATGGCAAAGATGATAAGAAAAACACAGCACACTGTGGTGTAACAGCTATTTTATTGGACTAAATGTTAAAATATTCATGCTCCATATGCTGTGTGACAACTATACCCCTTTTTCATGTACCCACACACACACACAGACAAACGCACGCTGTGAATTGTCAGTGCCTGCTGTGACATTATAACCATATCTATCATTAAGCAGTCTTTTTCCAGGCAGAGCCACTAATGAACGCACAGGAGTGAGAATGAGTTTGGCTAGCAGTGTGAATGTGAGTATCAACATTTGGGAATGTGATGCAAGGTGGTGTGTACGTGTGTGTGTGTGGTGTTTGCATGTTGTGAGAGTTAAAGAGCCTCTTTCATCGACTTGTGCGAGCTCTGTTGCCCGAGTGAAGTTTATTGTTTCATCATAAAAGTCTCCAAAGACTCCATTAAGATAAAAGCACATTTGGCAGTGGTATTATCTACCTAATGTTTCAAGATTATAAAGACGAACAGGAAGTTGCATGAACACAATCAGTTCCTTTATCACAGAATTGTTTAAGTGGTTTAAAACTCACCTTGTTGCATCTTTGTTTTTGTTCTCTTTGCAATGTTCAGGTTTGGTAAGAAGAAAGACGACAAGAGCAAAGATGCTGCCAAAGCCTCCAAAAACAAACTGGAAGCCCTAAGTGAAGAGGAGGACAGGATGCCTGACCAAAGAGACAGGTATGAGTCCAACATGGGCAGAATACATCTCACATTTGGCGCCCTAGGAGAGCCCCCACCCCCACTGCCCACACCTCAGCAAAAAAAGGAAAAGGGATTATTATCTCTTTTATTTATTGTATTTATTAAAAATAACAGCAAAGGCTAATGAGAAATTAACACAAATAAACAACGTGGCTAACAAACTGCAATAATGAATAACAATAAAGGAACACAGTACGTGCCAATTAGCAGAATTCATGTTCTTCTTCCTTCTTTCTGTTGTAATGCGCCCCAGATGGCTTTTGCCTTTTCATTTTCTCTTACTCTAATGCTCTCCACATACACTCCCCTCCACCATAGCTATCACTGCACTTACTGATAAACACATTAGGTTGAACTGCAGGACTAGAGGTGGTGCCTTTAATACAGACTGAGCGTCACCAGTAGATCATCTTCCCCTGGGGGGGGTGGTTGGCTGGCGTCGAACTCACCAACTGTTACACCTCAAATGGAAATGTGTGATCATACCCCTGCCATCTCTTGGAATACATCTCAAAGCGTTGGTTATTTTCCTGTTTAACCAAGCATGGTAGCGATTAGCTTGCCTTGCTCCATTAACATATTGTTAAATTTAACAGAGCCCAACCTAGCTTATGGTAAACATCTCCTCCTTCTAAAACAGGGTTTATGATGTCACGAAAAGACACTAACACATTCAGCCTAATATTTAACATAATTTGGTGTTTATTTTAGCTCCATGTTACATGAATAAACCTGATGTTTACCAGATGACGTTTGCCTGAACATCACTGCTTACACATTTTTATAACTGCTTATTTCTTAAGGTGTAGGTCTATTGAGGAATCACCAGAATTTAGCAGCAGACTTCTGTAATATCAGTTATATAAAGCAGTAGTAAAATAAATAGCTTCAGGCATTTATTTTATATGATATTACAGAAGTGTGGTAAAACAACCGCCGCTCACAAGAAGTTGCTCCCATAATCTTTTCTACAGTTGAGCAGCCAGGAATGAATTGAACAGTTAAGAGTGCAAGGTATTTAAACACAGAAAAGTGCTGAAAGAACCAGAGAGTTCAGCTGTAGTACAGTGTTATGATCAACACCTTACCTTGCAATCTGTGAATCATCCCGATGCAGCAACATGCACCCACCTGGTCCTCCAAACCAACTGCCTGGTACAGTGCGTAGCACAGAGAGTGCCTATTCTGAGTGAAGAATGCACGGATTTCTATAGTCCCCACGTGTAACTACTTCCTCTCCTCCTCTCTGACAGCTACTATCCGCAATATGCCGAGATCCAGGCCGGCCACCTCACTCCCGAATCAACCTCCTTCCCTGACGTGGAAGATGACGACAGCGACCCCAACTACGCCCGCATCAACAACTTCCGCCAGCCGCCCTCACCCCAGCCATTTATCAGCCGCACACCCTCTCCCGCAGCGCTGACAGGGGGGCCTCACCCGCCTCAGCCCTCCTCCGAGGAGCTGGATGGGCTCTACGCCAAGGTCAACAAGTCCAGACCCCCACCTGCTCTGCAGAACCAGCAGCAAACACAGGCAGACAGGTGAGACAGGAAAGGGAGGGGCTTCGTTTTTCTACACTTATGCGGACCCAGCTTCTTCTGGTTTGCACTTGACTTTACCTCATAAGCATTGTAATACATAAGAGTTTGCTTTTTAGATGCTTGTGTTGCATTTGCATCTGTAGTTCCAGGTAGAAACACAAAGTTGTTTGAGTAGGTGTGTACACACACAAGGTCACGCACCATGGCTTGACCGGCATGACTGAGGGAGTATTTGCACACATCTACATTCATACACTGCCAAGGCAGAAAATGCATAAAACATGACTGCATGCTTACACTGTAGTAACACCCTTATATGTGCACACACACCCACATGCACTCATACAGTAATGGCATGCATGATTTATGTTACTTTTCTGTTTTGTTTGACCTCTGTAAATCTTTAAAATCACTAAAAACAGGATAACGTTTCCATAATATTCATAGCAATAGCTGGTTCCTGTGAATGCACTGTGTACATGGTGACATGTGCAACAGGTTTGTTTTGGGTCAGTTTAACTGCCAAGCATAAAACAATGAGAAATGTTACTGTTTTGCATGTTTTACCTTCCTTTTAGATGACCCCAACTATAGACCCACAATTGCCGTGTTTCATTTTCTTACTGACACCCATACTGATGTGCACACACACAAATATATACAGCATTCAGGCGCAGCAGAACACATCACTAACAGCACAGGGTTGCCTCCACTCAGTCCTCTCTTCAGTGTACTGCTGTTTGCATTTCAAGCTGCTGCACCTCACAGGTCACCAGCTGTATCCGTGATTGTTTACACTTGGCACTGTAATGTTTTTCTAGGCAGATGCAATCACCAGTGGCCAGCTCTTGAAACAGATATAAATGCAGAATGAATACAACCAGAATTACTCATGATGATCTATGGTGTTCATGGACGCCGTGTGATGAATAATATATGAATGCATAAATGGTGAAGTAACAAAGGGCGAGGACAATGACATTTCACTTATGGGCTCTATCTTGGTGTTGGTTCTGAAATGATAGGGTGACAGTGAGAGCAGGAAGTGCTGACTCTCAACTTTAAAGTACTGTATGTATCATCTTATCTTTGTATTACTGATTTTTTTTTAATTGAAAGTGGATTAACAGATTACAACGTAACTTAAAAACTGAGACCTTACACAAATTTCTCGGTTGTCTCTAGCAGCCTGTGGACTGACTTCTGTAGCCCTTTTCCAACTGCACAGAAAACCCACTAATACCTGCTAACATCTGGCTTTTGTATGTAATGGGAAAGGTTACAATTGATATTTACACCTGCATCAAATGACCCTGCAGTAGTCACGGGTATTAATTGGCTCCGATCAGTAGTGACAGAAATACAGCACCTGTGTGGATGATGCAAAATATCGTCCATCTCCCCCCAAGAAGCGCTCAAACATCATTCCAAATTAGTTTAACAGAGAGACTGAATAAGTAAGAGATATAAAAAAAAGTAACCCCTGTAGCATTTTCACTGGCCTCCATGCTGCTTTCTGCTGTCACTAACCTGTTTTCTGGCGTGTCTGTGACATCACACGTGACGCACCAGAAAAACAAAATCACAGTAAACTCATCTGCTGCAGAGCGCTTTACACAGCCCTTGTCTACTGGCAATTGGAAAGGATTGGAAAGGATAAATGATCATAATCTGTGATTTAGAAAAACTGACACGTGAACACAGTGTGATGTTGTGGTTTTGGTTGGCTAATGATAGCTAACATTAGTTCGTTTGCTAAAACCGACTAATTGCTAGCTTGTTAACATAGCAAAATACTGTCACGAGTGATTGACATCATTTAAGTCATCCAGACTCCAGGGTGGCTGGGAAATTGGCTAACTCGCTGTTTGCAAATTACTTCAGCAACTGCAGTTTACTTAATGGCCTAAGAGATGTATCACTATTAACAAGGATTGTCTGAATGTTACATACAGACCCTCTAAAGATGTCAGGATCCACATCAGATTAACAGCTAAGGAACCGCAGTCCTTTCTAGACATTAACTGTAGGAGACAAAACCCAATGATTTGTAATCCTTCGTGCAAATCCTTTGCTGTTAATAACTGTCTGAAGTCTCTGACAAACAGACGTCAGACCCGTCTTAGCCACTGCTGCTCTGCCAGGCCCTGTACCACCAAGATGCTCAGTTGGACAGAGGTCATGTGACTGCCTTGGCCAGTCAAGAACATTATGTTTGGCCATAAAAACCTCCTTGGTTGCCTAGTCTGTATGTATGACATCATTGTTTTGCTGCATGATTCTGCTCTGCTGACCTAGGAACAGCAACTGTTGAATTTTAAAGTGAATGTGCTTAAGTTTCATTCTCCCACATGCCTTTCAAAACAAGAATTTTGAAGGCTGAAGTATTTTATGGGCAATTTAATACAGAATATAGGTAAAACTTGTGATTTATTATAATATTTGGGTGTCAGAACTTTGAGTTTTCAGTGTTCATGCTTTCAGAAAGACACTGCTTAACAGTGTTGTCATTCCGCCCATATAATGTATTATTACTGCTGAAGTTTTTGAAACCTCAGAGTTTAACTTGCAGCCAGTTTTGTACGTGCGAGAGAAAAAAAGAGAAAATCTAGAGAGGATTATAATGCAAATGTATCATTTCCCGTATGAAATAATACAGGCCACATTAAAACTTCCCTCAACTTAAACTCTCTGACAGAAATTACTATTGACTTGCAAATCAAAAACTAAGCCCCAGACACCCAATCTCATCCAGAAAGAGAAGAAACAGAGAGAGAGAGAGGTTGGACATGGAAAGGAGACAGATGGGAATGGAAAGAAGTGACAGACGGAGGGACGAGAGAGAGAGAAGAGAAAGCTGGGGAAAGAGTGTAGAGAAGAGAGGGAAGAAAGACAGAGCCAAGAAGGAGAGAGGGAGAGAAAACGCGTTAGATAGGCAGAGTAAATTCGAGAGGGAAGAAGTGACAGAGGAGACGATGCAGACAAAAGAGGAGGAGGGATAATTAGCCACAGTCTAGCAGCCTGACAGATCTGTTAGACCACTTTAGCTCTCATCCACTAGTGGTGGGTACTTCATTAGCAGCCTGTTTTCTCTCTTTCTCCCTCACTTCCACTCTGTCGCTGTATCTCTCTCTCTTGGTGTGTCACTTGTCCATTCTCCATCCCCTGTTTTCTCCTAATGTATATTAGATAGTCTTTAGCATTAGCATGATGGATGGGGAGCCTTCTTTGGCTTGTTAACTGTGTATGTTTGAGAGTCTCCAGAGACAAAGAAGGACAGAAATAAATGTCTAATAATGTTGTTAGAGTGTGGTCATACTGTAGAAACACAAATACACTGTAAAACCTATTAATTTTGTTTCTTACATTTTGCATACAGAACTTTTAAGTGGTTTAGAATGTGTAAGTAATCAGTAATTTAAGGATAAGGATGTTAATATAATAATAGGGCTGTGCCAAATACTTAAAAGCATCATTTACATTCAAACTCTGCGTAGAATTGTTTCCGACTCCTGTGATTCAAATGATACAATGGCTGGAAGTCCAAAAGTCAAAGTGTATTAAAAAAAGATAGATGTAATCATTTTTTAAATTCACTACATCTTATCTAATAAAATCCTCGGCTTTAATCCATGTCTGTTGGAGTCTAGCTTTTCAAAAACAAGAATTTCACTATGGTCAAAAAACTGTTGGCTCTCATTGCCGTATACAAAAGAAGGTACACACCTGTATTAATGGGGCGGTCTCACAGCAATCTAACAGGATCAGAAATAACTTTCATGTAACCACAAAAACAAATGATGTATTTTGGCTCCAGTGTTTGGGGTATAACCACTGCTTTGATGACTAGCCTGCTGTAAAGCCATGGTTTGGTGAGCAAACGACTCGAGTTTGTTTGGCCGTTAACTGCAGGTCATATGACATTTAAACATTTTTTTTTTTTCCTTTTAAGCCTATCAAGCCTTTTAATGGTGTTGGAAAGATTAGTCTCTATATTATTTCATTAAGGCCTATTGATATATTATTTTGACGCAATATTTTTTACTATGCAGTGTTAGGAAGGCCAACCTCTTTTATATATTGATGAAATTTCACTTGGAGGCAGTTGTAGCCTACTGCCAGTTCCATGTTGATTCTCGTTAAATTGTATATTATCGTTAAATTGCAATTACATAACGATAGCTTGTTTTTTACAAAGAGATTGCGCCATAGGGCTTCCTTTGAATTTTTACAAGGCGGCATCATGTTTCTCCAGTCTGTGATTTTAGACAGCATGCCAGCATCAGTGGAATCAAAAGAGGCATGACCGGTGTGACATGTAACACAACAGCGTTAGCCTCTAGTGTGGCATAAAACATATGCGTCAGCAGCACTACATAAACAATAACAATGGCGTCAGCATGACAATCATTTACCTTCTGATCTGATCTCAGCTGATCTCATTCTCTAATCAGAGGGTAAGGAGCTTGCAGACTTCAACGTTTTCCCAATTTGTGGACATTTTTGGCTGCTGTTCTTCTTATTAGAGTTAGCTGCCAGCTGCTAACAGCTGCTTGTTAAATTTCCCATGGTAGATCACACGTATAAAACGTCAAAACATCCGTGCCGCCAATGACCCCGTGCTGTTGGCTGTCCTGTTTATATAGAGAAATCATTTTGGCACTGTTGCTACTTCCTGTTGTGCCTTAAAGGCACGCTCCATTCCGCAGTTGTACCTTATATACAGCACAGCGAGGCAGCATAACGGCACAATATTCCTGCCTTGAACAGGCAGCGTAAAAGGGGCTACTGCCTCTCAGGCAATTATGCGGCGTAACTAGTAGTGGAACAGATTACTTTCTACGGCAAGTAATTGAGTAAAGTAAGGCATTACTCTTTTAAAAGTAACAAGGTAATGTGTACTACATTACTTTTTTTGAGCAACAACCCTCAAAACAGTTTGGCTCTAACACTATTAAAGTAAATTACTTGGTTGTTACAAAAAACTACATCATGTATCTGCATTTATTTGACGCTCCTTCACGTTGTCATCCCTTTCATATTAATACTTGTATTTATGTTGGTGAAAGAAGAGCTCTATTTATTAAAGAAAGTTAATATAATGAAATAGGACTAAACCATTAAAGCCAATGAATCTTTATTCAGATTTTCAAACTGAGGTTTGTATTCACAGATTTTATTTTGATTAAATATGAAAAAGATTTTCAAAGTTAAATTCAAAAACCTCAACAGAAGCTTTGAATGTAAGATTTAAAAAAAGACGTTGAGTACAGCATTAGTAATAAACCAGAACCTTCCTTTAAGTGCAGTAGGTGGCCGTGTTGGATGACCTCAGCTGTATTCCATGGTCACACCCATTCACATCATGCATCCACATATTTTCTCATCGCAGGCAATTTCCATTCACGTTCCACCACATGCGGTTAGGACGAGGGCACTCATTCACAAAGTCAGTCCATCTGTTAAAACACAACTCTCCATGAGGTCGGAACCCTCCACACCTTTCATTCTCACACACAAACGTATACACACATGGTCAGAAATAGACGCGCACACAGCCACCCACATGTAATATTTCGACAAGGAAGCCCAGTGTAACCTAGCAACAATGCTGCGTGTGGTCCGGGGCATGTTATACCACTGCATAAAAATCATAGGTGTAAGCTTACTTACTGTGTGTGTATATATATAAATGGAAACAATAAAAATTTTTATTGTTTCCAAGGGAACAACATATCTGGTTTCTTCCATCTTTTACATTACACTGTTTTAATGATGCTGAGGAGAAGTGTGCTCATTTTACACGTGGGACAGCCTTAATGTTAATATAGCTTTACTCAAATGTTTTCACAGGTAAGTGTGCATGCCTCTGCGTCCACCGTGTGTGTTTGCATAGTTTTGCCAACTGAGACATACTAGTAACCGCCCCCGCCCTCCCCTCCTGTCAAAGCCCTCAACAGTGGACTCCAGCGCTGTCTCCCTAATTTACTGTTGGACATTTTCATTAGGCCTTCAATGGCAGGTGTGTGCCGTGATGGGCGTCACATTTGATTAGAGCTATGCTAGAGGCTGACCTGTGGAGAAAAAAGGTTAGCTATGCTTGTCAAATTTTATTAGCCAGAAGGCACTCTTTGTAGCTGGAGCAAGAAACAAGGAGATGAGATGAAAGAGAAGTGAGGAAAAAGAGAGAGGCCAAAGCTGAGACGAGAGAGGAAAGGAGTGAGGGAGAGGTGTGCTGTAAAATGCACCATTGTGCTAAGAAAAGGAAGATGAAGGTGAGCTTGTAAGATAAGACAAGTAAATGACACATCAGTGAGCATGCTCTCAGATTTCTTCCACGGTTCAAGCAGTGGCACGAGGAATACGTGCCTTTAAGTTTACCTGACACTGTGACAAAGTCCAATTCTCAAATCGCTCTAGACAAGCTTCACTAATTGTTGAAACATTTTTGAAAGAAGCTACAAGGTCTTTTGGGTGTAGATATGTTGGCTCCCTTTCCAATCCTGAATAATGTTCTTGCCTGTTTCCTTTTTCTCCTTGCCATTCTAGTGCAACACTGCAGACACAGTTTTATTCCCCTATAGAGAGAAAAGACAGGAAGCAAACAGCGTGCAAAGCTTATATAAGGAGACTTTCCATTAAGGCAGATGCAGAAATTCATTATTTCTGTATTGCAAACAGAAAATACATTCTCTTGTTTTCTGCTGTGGATTTAGTTGTCAGGCAACACCTGCCTGAGGAAGAGCTCAAAGAGAAAGGAGATGTTGTTCCCTCGAAAACAACACATCATTAGCGTAGACTGCATATTAAGTCATTGTCTTCTATGCCTTTAAAGCGTCTTTTACTGGTGCTCTATTTTAGCAATTAAAATATTTCCTTTTTGCATTCAAGCAGCTTCCAGCCTTTCTTTTGTTCATGGTCAGTAACACGGACGACTGTTACTGGAAGCTAGTGTTAGATTGTGAGTTAATCAAGTTTTATTTTTATGGCTGTGCACTTAACAGAACACAGATACATGGTGAGTAACGTGTCTGTTATAGTAGATTGTAGTTAAAACAGTTGTTGCCCCGGAGGGGTCAGACAAGTCTGGAAAAAGTGTATTTGAAAAATGAGCACATCATGCTGTGGAGTTGCATTGTTTGGGATGTCCAAAAAATTGCCAGAAATAAATGTTGGCGTTTTATGTTTTCAGCAAACCAGGGGTACATTACATTTTTGGTGCCAGAAATAACCTATATGGACGAGAGGGTGGAGCTAACCCTAACACTAGCTGCTAGCTTGGTTAGCACAGTGCATTTACAGCAATGGTTAACTGTAATAATGCTAATGCAACTGTGTGTTAGCAAAAAATAGGCTTAAAAACCATTAAAACAAAATGTACTAAGGACAAATACTCAATGTCTGACTCCTTCAGAAGATATTTAGTTCAACCAAATGCTGAACTTTATAGGTGACCAAACACAGTAAAATAGCCACAGCTATGGCTCATGCTCCATGAATCTGGAGTCATGCTATGGTTATGTTACCTAACCAACATTGTTGCCAATGGTAGCAACTTGTCAATGAACAGTACCTGTCACTCAGAGTGGCCACACCCTTAGTTATGCATAACTTTGAGCCCTAATAACATTTAATAGGTGAGTAATATAAAAAATCAACCCTCATACAGTTGTCATGAACAGGGAAATTAGCTGTATAGACCAAAACTGTTTTTTTATACCAGGCTGTAAGCATGTTTATTTCTGCCGTAAAGTCGGGCATTTTATATGGGGCTATATAGGAATTGACTTAGTTTGGGAGCCACCTTTAAGTGCCCATGCTGAGGAGGAACTGCAGTTTTTGGCTCTTTCTTGTTGGCTTTTTCAGCCCCAGTTGAAAGTTGGGACATTAAAAAGCTGTGTTTCCCCACCGCTTCCAGTTTGGAGCTCAACTTAATTTCTGTCCGATTCTATTCTGAACACTACACCAGGAAACCAAACATTGACCGTGCACTTTGATGTGTGCTTACCTCCAGCACGCAGGCAGCAAAGAAAAAACTGCCTGCCTGAGCTTTTCTCCCCCCAGTGTGTTGTGTTTAAATCAGCTGGCCGCAGCAAGAAGAAGTCGCCAAACCAGCCGGCGGCTGCGCACACTTCCTAATTAGTCTGCCCCCACACTGGCTAACACCACGGGATAGTTGCTTTCCTCACACACACACTCCCCCTCTCCTGCTCGCTTTCATATAGCAGACGGTTTTGTTCTCACTCCAGTTCCCCCTGCTCTTTCTTTCACTCTTTTCCAAGTTCCCATCTCCGTCTTTACGTTGCTGTTTGGTTTTGCTCTCATTCTGTCTTCTGATGCATCTTTCATTTCCTGCTCCTGTGTCTCATCCTCTGCCTCTCTTCCTTCAGTCTCCATCCTCCTCCAGTTTTTCTGCTTCTCTCGGTGCGCTCTCAGATTGGCCCGCATAGTCAGATACTCTAAATATGGATGAAATATGATACTTGAAGGAAAAAACACGTCTGAATTAAGTGGGAACAAGTGCGCTAATATAGCAAAATAAGACTTTATTGATTTATTGATTAGTTGTAGTCTATTTACATGTCAGACACTCAGGCTGATGCCCCTCTGAACTTACTAGACCTCCATAGATGTAAATCACTAAAGCTCAGATCCGTTGGGGTTTATGCAACTGGCCTAAGGTTTGCAGACAGGCAACCAGCAGCAGTATCAGCTGCTGATGTCAACAGGGTGAGGCTTCCTCTAAGCACACACATACACACATACCCACATTCCTGTACTTCTGTTTTTGTGAGGACCTGTATGACCTGTGTGGACATAATGCATTCTCTAGCCCCTTGCCCTAACTGTCACAACTAATTGCCTAAACCCAACCCTCACCTAATCCTAATTCTAACCTGAACCTAAAGGCCCTGACACATCAAGTCAACGGTTGGCTGTCAGTCAGTATTGGGCTGTTGGTGAGCATCTGTCGTCCTAGTTTTGTTTTGGCCGAGTCAGCATGTTGAATCGGCGACGGCGGAGAATGTTGTTGAATGAAATCATTCTGATTGGCTATTCAGCTCAGCGCTTGAGAAGAGACATGGAAGAAAGAAGCGTAAACAAGGAGCTAAAGTCAAGAGACCAGACAAGACCAAAACAAACTTGTTATATAAGGTAAAATTATTTATCTTTAGCCATTGAGCTCCTTAGTAGAAAGGTTTTATGATGGTTTGTGCTCTGGTGCACGTCAAATATGCTCTGTTCTTTCTAAATTGGATTGTGTTGTTAATGCACTACCTGGCTAACAAGCGTCAAGGCGGTCTTCCGGCTTTCCTTTTTGTACGACGATTACAGACTACCGCCATCTGCTGGTGTGGAGAGTTAATCCTGTATGTGCTGGTTGGCCGTCGGCTGTAGTCTTTGCCGTGTGTTCATGTGCAACATTTTGGCAGAGACACGGCTATGTCAGGTGAAGTAGCAGGGGGACTTTGCAACCCCTGGTTCTCTGAAATTGGTTTGGGTGTCTGGACCTTTAAAACTAAGTCTTAACCCTCAAACAGGCCCTTGAAGTAGTGGAAACCAGTGTCCTCACTTTGTTGGTTAAAAATGTCTTTTGGTCCTCACTATGTAGCAACTACAAGCATACACACATACACACACACACACACACACACACACAGGACAGGACAAATGTGTCTGCTTATACAGACACATACACACTCATGTATCCCTCTCTCCCTGCTCCGTCACTGTTTGAAAAGCAGCCTGCTGAATTGTCAACCCATCAAACTGTTCCTCAGCAAACCTCAAGCCCAGCCCCCCCCCCCAGTGTACCCCCCTCTAATGTTTTATCCAGAATCAGCTTCTGTCTTCAGCTATTAATATGATAATATTTGGCGTTGTCAGTGATGGAGGCCGCGGCATAATGAGATAATTACAGTGTTGTTTCATTGGGAGAGCGACACGCACGCTCAATCAAAATGGCAGCTCTAATTACGGGCCCAGGGATTGGCTAATGGGTTCGGTAGAAGAGGGGTGGCGTGAAAAAAAAAATCTCAACTTGGCTCTGCGCATCCATTCTCTGAGGGTCTGTTTGTTTGTTTGTTTGTTTGTGTGCAGAGAGAGGCTGGTGGGCGGGTAAGTAAGAGTAATAAAAAGCAAGTAATAAGTGAATAAATGAATAATACAGGAGATTAAGTGTGAATATCTTAACAGCAAGGTTGTCTCCAGGATGCAGCACTTGGGGTGGGGGGGTGCGGAGATTAGTATTGATTAGCTTTGTGTTGAAACCAACCATTAAACCAATCTCAAGAAGCAACAATTAGCACGGCCTCAGATATCCATCTTTATAAAGAAGAAGCATCTTGGCACGGAAATGTTTGGACAGTTCTCTCCTCGTGGCAGCAGGATTGAGTTTTGTGTCTTGTAATGAGAGCACACACACACACACACGCGCGTTTGTGTAGAATAATAGCCACACTTTGCCTTATCAACATACTGGCACAGAGGTGTGTATGACTCAGCCTTCTGTCCCCACTGAGGGCTGCATTAAATCAGTAGCAACAAACACTGTCACAGTGTGTCCCACATACTAAATTACTAGGATTAACTACACAAAAACACACACTTTTATACATTCCTGAGGTTGTCTTCACACACAAACACACACTCCCGAGTCTCAGCCAGATTTTCTAATTAAAGGCAGGG
The DNA here is from genome assembly GCA_019142605.1 of Cephalopholis sonnerati. Classification (NCBI taxonomy): domain Eukaryota; kingdom Metazoa; phylum Chordata; class Actinopteri; order Perciformes; family Serranidae; genus Cephalopholis; species Cephalopholis sonnerati. Next base: position 18,701,896 of record JAGQAX010000024.1, read on the forward strand.
TCACAAGAGAGACTTAAACATGTAAGCTATGTACTTCACTAATGAACCTCTCTATCTGCTCTGTGTCTCTCACCCTGCTCTCTCTCTCCTTCGCTTCATTTCGGTCAATATCTGCCTCGGGGTCAGACCATTAGGATGTACGGCACAACGCCTGTTTGATGAAGGCTGTGTGGGTGTTTATGTGTCGGACAAAGGCCTTCCTCGTGTGTAGCTGTTAAAGGTATTTGAGTTTTACAGATGCACAGGAAGGGTGGAAAGTTTGCTTTTTTATCCTTGTATTACATTTTTTTATCCCCCTGTTTGAATATTTTTTTACTGTGTGTATCTCCTGAGGACCAAATAGCAAACGAAACAGCATATCAGTGTCAATATGAGATACCTGTATCCAATGCAGCCAGTAAACACAGATAAACGACAGCACTATGTCGTACTTTGGTAGCACATCCTGAAGGATTGTGCTCACTCAGGCGCACCATTTTTGTCTGTCCATACCGTTGTTTATGTGTGCTCGGCTCTGTACTCTCAGATGTGTGTAGCTTATCTTGCATTAAGGTCCAGTGAGCATGATGATGTTTCTCTTTAGGTTTTGTCCCCATTCTGTCCTGAGTTCTTATCTCTTCACTGGCAGTCGCCGCCACTTTTTTCCTTCTTTTTTATTGTTTTTTGCTTCTTTTTCACATTTCGGTCACTTTCTTATGAAGGTCAGGGTCAGCGGGATCATCTGTGTGTTCACTTGTCAATATGTCTGTCTGTACTTCACCAGGCTATGTGACTTTTGAGTGAAAAGTCACATCCATCAAATGTTTTTATTCTGTTTTTTGCTCAATTTTTTCCACCTTGGTTTTCTCTGTCAGCTGTAGAAAGTTCAGTGCAGGCACTGATGTCTTCTCGGAGGCAGTGCTTTGTGGATATTATCTGTCTGCCTGTCAGTCTTCCTGTGCTGTCAAGGGTTGTCACTGCGGAGCAAAAAAATACAGATGGATTTAAGAGAGGATGAAGCTGAATGCACCATGTTCCACCTGGCTTTTTCTTCACTTTTTAATTCTCAACTGTGGTGAAAATGAAACCTCTTAGAATTTGACTTTGAAGGATAACGCTTGTAGTTTTAAACCTGGACTTTTTTTTTTTTTTACATGTTTTTTGCCCCCATGCCAGCGACAACTGTGCCTGGAAGCATTATGTTTTCGGATTGTCCCTCCGTATGTCTGTCTGTCTATCTCATTCTCTAAATTCCATTTGGACTCAACAATGAACTTGAATTTTGGTGGCCATAAGTCACAGGTCAAGGTCACTGTGACCTCTTCTGTCTCATTCTTGTGAATATAGTACCTCAAAAATACCTTTCGGGAATTTCTTCAAATTTGACACAAACATCCAAGTCAACAATGAACTGACTGGAATTTGGTGATCAAAGGTCAAGGTCTCTGTGACCTCACAAAACATGTTTTGGACCACAGCACAAGAATTGTTGTTAATGTTATGTTAATTAATTATGACAAATTTCACACAGATGTCTGATAGGATAAAATGATGAAGTGATGACATTTTATATCCAAAAGGTCATGAGTCAACTTCAGTGTGACATCATAATGTTCTGCAAAAACACTTTTCTGGCCATCATATCTCAGGAACAGAGGGGTAGACATTTGGTCAGATACTGAATTGGTGACTCTAATATTGGGGTGCCCACCTTGAAAACTGTGCTGATTGTGTAGATCATCTGTGCTGCTGGGGGAGATGTGTGTGAAGCGTTCATGTTTTAACAAACATGGATGTAAACTGTAAGAGAAGCTTGACTGGTTTGCGTACGCATACAAATGCAAGGCAGTAATCTAGTTGCATCTAAGCGACTAATCACAACAATTTCTTGAAATTGGTCCAGTATTGAGCGAGAGAGCTGCAGCCAGCAGCCGTAAAACCGGCTGCAGTGTAAGGTCAATCGAGCACTGTCAATTCCTGTCCACTGAAACTGCTTGTTTTGCCACTGACAGGCTTAGATTGTTAATCTAAGTTCCTGTCAACAGTACGGAAAGGATCCCTTTGGAGCAGCAAAACAGACTTCATTCAAAGTCAACAGAAAAAATCCTTACAAAAGCCATTTTAGTTTGTCTCTCCACTGTTCTAACTGTATATAAAAATGGACGACATAACAGCTTCACAAAGGTGAAGCCAAAACGTCTCGACGACACCCACCCTTTAAGGCCATGATGGGGATCCTGTCCTTATAATAACTTCTTTCTGACAACTAGCTACCATCACTTACACCTCCCTCTCTGTCTTTCTGCAGTGATCAGCGTCTCCAGGGGCTGCGAAGGGAGTACCAGCAGGCCCGAGCTGCTCCAGGCTATGACGAGCTAGATGCTGCACGGCGCAGAGTCCTGGAGCACGACCCACAGCGGGTGAGTGCATGTCTCTTGGTGTGTAGTCCTGAAATGGAAGCCAGTTTTTAGCACCAGGAAATAAGTTTGCAGTGAGAGCTTTTTCCTCTCCTTGGCCTAAACATCCATCCAAACGCCACGAAATGACATGTTCTACAGCGAGACATCCACCCACACTGGACACTAGTTTAAAAGATTGAAATGTTAAATGAAGGAATATATGTGTCTCCAGAGCACTTCAGCCTGTTTTCCCCTGTGACTTTCTCGGGCTATTTTCAGCTCTCTTGTTAACATTTTGAGGTGCTGTGTGCCACCGAGGCGGCACCCGCTCTCCTCCTCATTTAGTTTATGGAGAGATCTATTAGACCGGTGACATTTCCATCCACCCTTTCTTTTAGCTCTATACCACAACCTTCTCTCTTTCTTTCTCTCTTCTCTTATTGCTTTTCCACTTTTACTCTCTGGTATTATTGTCCTTGTTCCCTCTTCTTTCTCTTTCTTATTTTGGCGAGGACAACAATGGCTTGAAACCTCTCACTGTAGTTGCCTCTCCCAACCAAGCTGCACTGCTAAATGTCCCTGAACTTGTATTGATCCAGCCTGAGGAATCATTTCATTTACCTTCGTACACTCCCGAACCCAGCATACTCGCCATGGAAATCAATAGCCATTTATCAGCCATTTTAAAATGGGATTTTTTTAATAGCGAGCCCAAGGATGCAGAAAATCACACTTTGATCCGAATCAGAATCAGTGAATCTGGCCGCAGCGATTTGCGAAGGCATTTCCTCTGAGCTAGATTTCTTTTTCATTAAATGACACAACTGAGCAAAGAAAAGAGCAGAGGCATCTGGGAAATATGGGATGGATTTACTGACAGCATCGCCAATACCCAATCACCTGACACAACCTGCATCCTGCTGTGCTCGCATCCTCGCTTATTGTGGTGTCTGTTTATTGAGCGATGAAGCCCTGCGAACCAGTCTTCATTAGGCTCTCACAGACACACACCACGGCTGCTTTCTTTGACGCCCAAAGGGCTTCATCACTCATTACACATCCCAGTGCAGCATGTGTTTGTGCCACCGGTTTGCCGTGACTTGGTCGGTACCGAAACGCTGATGCAATTAAAGCGCAGCAAGCGCGAGGCGCAACCTCTGATCCAATTTGTTATTTTTCAACCTAAAAAAAAAACAGCTGGTGTCCACGGTGAGAGCCACCCATGAGTTTCTCCCCTGAGGAGCCCGATAATGAAACACCCCACTCACAGTCACACATAGTGAGAATAGAAACACTGAAACAGTCAAACGTCCAAGAAGTTAAAAAAAAAAAGAGAAAAGATGATAATGGAATGCTGTATGGAAACACACCATGATGGCTGAAAAATTACGGTGAAAAAAAATAAATATTTTAATCAAACAAGATTAAAGACTTTCTTGGAGTTTCTTCATCTCTGAGTCTGCAGTCTTTAAACACACACACACACACACACACATACCTTGTAGAGAAATGACCACCATAAAAGTGTGCAAGAGGTTTCATAACCAAGATTTTTAAGGAAATAAACATAAATGTTTACTAAATTAAGAGGAGCCTTGCATTTAAAGGTCCAGTGTGCAAGATTTAGGGGATTTAGTGGCATCTTGTGGTGAGGATTGCAGATTGCAACCATCTAAAACTGCTAAATACAGTGGCGGACGCGAAAAAGCAAATGGCCTTATCTAGAGACAGTAGCCCTTTTTACAGGGAGATGGCGCTATAGAGCTGTTATAAATCCCTTTTTTATGCCGCCCTTGCATTTTTACACAAAACCGAACAACAGCAGCATCATGCCGCTCCAGTGTGTGTCCGCTCTACTCGGACACTAAGGAGCTCCTGGACCTCATTCTTTTCCTAATTTATGGACATCTACGATGTTCTTCTTATTTGAGTTAGCTGCTAACTGCTGTCAGCTACTTCTTAAATCTCCTACATTGGGTCACAAGCATAACCTATCATCAAAACATCATACTCGAGGCGCCCCTGATTCCATCCTGCTGGCCGGTCCCTTTTATGCAGACATTGTTTTGGCACTTTTACTACCTCCGATGCTGGTTTAAAGGTGAGACAGCTCTGTCCCCCCATTCCGTGAGTGTCCCTTTTTTACAGAACAACAAAGCAGCTTAACAGTGTGAAATTCCTGCTTTTAACAGGTTGTGTGAAAGGGGCTGGTGTTTGGTTTGTCCTTTCGTGGCTACTGTAGAAACACAGGGATGCAACATGGTGATCTCCATTGACAACGATTAGCTCTGTATGTAGATATAAACAGCTCATTCAAAGGTAAAGAAGACACAGTGATTCTTATTTTCAGGTGATTATACACTAAAGAAAACATACTTACTGTATAATATTTCATTTCTGCCAATATATTACCCTAAATCCCACACACTGGACCTTTAAAACTGATCTTAATATTTTGTTTAGGTTATTAGTAGACATAGTGAAACAGAAGCATCCACAGTGTGTAGATAAAATACTAGACTAAGACATAATTGAGTCTTTATGTCGATGGTTGTTCCCCTTCAGTTGCAGACAAAGTGGAGTTAACAGTGTCCAAACCTTTCCATTCACCGGGACATTACTCAACACATTTACCTGTTTTCTCTCTCTGTGGTATGACAATAGCGTAAATGCAGACCACTTGAGCGTGGCGCTCACTCACTGGCTTTGGCCTTGTACGATCAGCCTTTTAGCTGCCGCCGCCGCCGCCACCACCAGCGCTGCGTTTCTCTTTTATGCTCAGCCATTTCTGTAGCCATGAATGGTTAAAAAGGTTTTTTTCCAAGCTCTCCACACAAGGCCAGGAGCACCATTCTTCCTCTCAGAGTGGTTTATGTCTGATTGAAAGAGAGGGCGAGTGTGTGTGTCTCCATTTGCTCTCCTGAGCTCGAGGATCCTGAGTAACACACTAACCTAAGCTGGCATAAACAAAAGCAGGGATAAAAGACTGCGGTTACGCGATCTATTCATGTCTGTGTTTATTCTGTCAGCGGGCGTCTATCTACATGATCTGGAGGTGGAGTCATCTGTGTGGGTGTGTGTGTGGCGAGCCACGTTGAAGTGGGTGTGTGTGTGCAGCTAAATCGGGTCTTCAAAAAAGACTCAATGTCCCTTCCTCATCTTCTGCACTAACCCTTCTCCCTCTGTGTCTCTGTCTATCTATCTGTCTCTAATTTGACCCTTCCCCCATGTTCCCTGTCTGTGGATAGGTCACACTTGTAATTATGACAATCACACTGTCCTCCTCTCTCTGTCTGTTTTCTCTATATGCTAATGATAGGCTCTCTGTAATGTCTTGATGGCCAATTAAGCCACAAAAGTGCATGAGCAGTTCCTTTTCAGGGACTTCTTTGTTCTATAAAATGAGTCTTGAAGAACTCTTTATATAGTTTGAACTCAAGAACTGACTGCAATAGTTGAATTATTCTGTGTGACATTATATAGAGGCATACTTGAGTGATTTAATATTGCACATCCATAAAGTTCAGGGTCTCCTGTGTCTTGTGAGTAAGGCTGATTAGAGAGAGAATGTTGCAGCAGAGACTGATATATCTTGTCTTTTAGTCCCTGTATTGGTAAAGCTCTATAAATGCCAGATCCTCCATTTCTTATAATGCAACCAGTAGCCTGGACCAAACTGTATTCAGGGCAACCAGGTCAGACAGGGTCCTGTTGGAGTGCTGTGTGTCTGATCATGTCGTCACTACTAAAGGAAAATGTGTTTTTGATGCATGTGTCACTTCTCTTTTTGACCGTGGCTGCTCATTTAATTGGTGGCATCATGCTGCTGCCAGTGTCGGTGTCCTCTCTCAAATAGGTTGTGCCCAGAACGACCACATTTTGGATCAGGTCATATTATCTCTGGTGTATTTGGACTAGGTCTGATAGCATTCTGGTCCCTTTTGGACTGGGGCTGTTTTTAATAAAAATGAATGGATGCACTTTGATTATCCACGGTTTGTTTTGGATTGAGTGCAGAAGACCTGAGCAACATTAATTACCTTTTCAGCCCTTGTTGCCACAATTGTAGTTTAGTCATTTTACTGTGATTTGTAGCTGTAACCAGCAGCTGGTAGTGCGAGTGGGCTACAACAAAAAGTTGACATGATCAAACTTTAAAGGTCTCACATACAGAGGTAGACAAACATATACATACATACATACACACAACTGCGCCACTTCCCTTTTTATAACTCTTGACCCAGTTGTCATAGGGAGACATCAGTGTTCTAGTGACAGGTGTTTATGACGTTGTGTGTTTGATGCATCTGCGTATTTGTTTGCAGCTATTGTGAATTAGCACTTGCTCATTAATGTGTTTCTGAACTCACTGGGATTAAACTGAAAGGTATTTATGAGCCTATTTACACCTGCTATCAACGTGCATCTTGAGCGAGCCAATCACAAGCTTGTCTGTTCACACCTGGCAGTAGAATGACTCTCCACATACACCTCAGTGGTTGGATCTCACCTCCCCACAAAGAGGAAGAAAGCATATTAATACTAATCCTACATTAACCATGTTACTACCATAACCACCAATTAAACGATGATAATAATAATAATAATAATAATAATAATAATTGATAATTATAAAGTCAGGTCAAGTCTTTCTTTCTTTCTCTACTCCTTTGTTTCCTTGTTTCTCACTCCCTTTCTGTCTTTCTTTCTTTACTGCTTTCTTTCTTTTTTTATCTCTACTTATATTTTTGTTTGCCTTTGTCTTTCTTTCTGTCTTTGTTTCCCTGTTTGTTTGTGTTTTTCTTTCTTTCTTTCTTTTTTTCTTTCTTTCTTTCTTTCCTCATTTCTGTCTTTCTTTCTTTTTTCTTTTTCTTTATCTACTTCTTTCTTTCTTTCTGTCTGTCTTTGTTTCCCTGTTTGTTTGTGTTTTTTTTCTTTCTTTGTCTTTCTTTCTCTACTTCTTTCTTTCTTTCTTTATCTGCTTCTTTCTTTCTGTCTTTCTTTCTTTGTTTCCCTGTGTTTCTTTCTCTCTCTTTCTTTCTTTCTTTCTCTACTTCTTTCTTTCTTCATTTCTTTTTCTTTCTTTCTTTCTTTATCTACTTCTTTCTTTGTCTTTCTTTCTTTGTTTCCCTGTTTGTTTGTGTTTTTCTTTCTTTCCTCATTTCTTTCTTTCTTTCCTCATTTCTTTATCTACTTCTTTCTTTCTGTCTTTCTGTCCCTGTTTGTGTTTTTCTTTCTTTCTTTCTTTTTCTACTTCTCTCTTTGTTTCCCTGTTTGTTTGTCTCTTTATTTCTTCCTTTTTCTTTCTTTCTTTTTTTTTATTTGCCTCCTAGTGGTCATTATCAGACATCCAATACTGTCTCCAGCTGACTCTGACTCACCTCCACTCTCTGACACAGCTGAACATCTATGAAGCTTCACATCATGTGTCTGTGTTCACTGCAGTCCTGATTGCATGTCTGGGACATGTTTATTATGATATTTACTTAACATGCGTTTCAGCTGACCATGACGAACATGTGACTCCACAGTGTACCAGAATCTGAGTTAGCCATTGTAACAAAGACACACAGGTGCACGGATATAGGAGAATCACACACACACACACACACACACACACAAGCTCATGCATCTTATCTTCAACTCATTACCCTGTGAATCGTAAACAACAGTGGCAGCACATGTGACACCTTAATGAACACAGAAGTCACAGAAAACCACACACGCAACTACACACTCCGTGTCATTATAAAACACACACAGAGAGGCACTCACACAAGTCCAGATAGGACTTGTCATCCGTTGCGCAGCTGTTTTTTGTACTTCTCTCTAATGTTGTGTGTGTGGACATCCATCACCTTGATGATATTTTAATGTCACATCCTCAGGCTGTCTCAATCTCTCCCCCTCTCTCACTTTCCTCTCTCCCTCCCACACGTCGGCCATCACTTCATAAATAAACCCCCACATCATTAAGTAAACACGCACCAGCCTGTCACGGTGATAGATGGCCTACACACACTCGCGCGCACACACATACAGGCGCTGGTGATGTGTGCGGGATGCCTCATGCCCACAGGCAAAGGCCCCCCGATGGGTTTTGCGCCCACAGTCCTAATGAATGCACACGTATTCAACTGTGAACTTGATCTAAAAGCTCACTTTCGGAAAAACTGTCCTAGAAATGAAGTTATCATCAACCAAATGTGGTGGCAACACACTTCAGAATGTGTCCCCAGGCCCTTTATGGTATATTGATATTTAGCTTAGCTTACTGGTGTGATTGGTTGGCTCCCACTGTGCCCCAGTGACTGACCATCACTGCTTCCACCAGACAAGTGCCTCCACTTACCACACACCTTCTGCTGTGAGCAATTCAGGCTCTCCCTGTCTCACTCACCTGAAGACACACACTCACACAGAGCACACAGTGTAATGGATGTGCTGGCAGGCTAGTCCCGCTGTGTGCCTACTGTTGGGGAAGCTGCCACAAAAAAAACCGCTGTAGCCCAGCAGAAAGCTGCTTATAAAGACAAGAGGTGGGACCCTAGGGAGAGGAACAGGAGAGAGGAGTGAGGGAGAGAATACAAGGGGAATGGGAAACAGGGAAGGGGAGTGGAAGCGAGGCAGTAATACAGAATAACAGAAAGTGAAAGGAGAAGAGAGAGAAGGTATCAGAAAGAGAGGAGAACATGACAAAGCAAAGTCGAAGCAAATAAGACTTAAAAAGGCGCCTTAGGGGGAAGATGGTTGGTTGGATGAGCAATATCACATCTAGCAAGGGAAGCCGGATTGGCACGAGGAGGAGACAGATGGGACAGAGGAACTGACAGACACATGGAGGCATTGACATAAATGACTGAAGGAATGGAGCGGGGGAGGAAGAGAAAGATGTGGTGGTTTCAGGTGGTAGAAAGGTTGTTGAGACTGAAGCAAGCATGGGATGTCCTTAAACATAGTATTAAGGCTACATCCACACCAATACGGTTAATAACTATTTCCATATTTATGCCTAGCGTCCACACTACTCTGTCATTTTGGAACCCCTAAAACAGAGACCTTTGAAAAGGCTGCTGACTCTGTTTTAGTTTGAAAACTCCAGGGCTGCCTTTTAGAGCCTTTTCACACCTGAGAGTCAAAACCAAGGTTTGCATTTTTGTTGCATTATATGTATTTGATCCAGTTAGTTTTGATATCACATTGCAGTTAGCGCATAAAAGAACTATACATGACATACCTATGTCTGGCTGTCATTACCCATGTAAGCCCCTCTTCTATCCTCTCGTATCCACACTCTTGGAAACTGATTGAAAAGTGATGTGAAAAGTGAGATTGTGAGTTTATATGCCCCCACACCGGCGATAGCTGTGGCTGGAGGTATTATGTTTTGGAGTTGTCCATCTGTCCTGTTTTCGTTAACGCAATCTCTCAAGAATGCCTAGAGGGAATTTACTTTAGATTTGGCACCAATGTTCACTTAAACTCAAGGATGACATGATTAGATTTTGGTAGTCAAAGGTCACTGTGACCTTGCATCCGTCTAGTTCTTGCGAACCCGTATTTCAAGAATGCCTCCAGGGAATTTCCTCAAATTTATCAATGAGCTGATTAAATTTTGGTGGTCAAACATCAAGGTCTTATTCTAATGAACATGATATGGTCAAAGGTCAAGTCACTGTGATCTTGCATCTGTCTGATTTTTGTGAACACAAACCTCAAGAACACCCTAATGGAATTTCTTTAAATTTGGCACAAATGGCTCAACAATTGAATTATTAGGTCTTCGTAGTCAAAGGTCAAGATCACTGTGACCTCTTCTGTCTAGTTCTTGTGAACAAGACTTATCTCAAGAGTACCTTGAGGGAATTTCCTCACATTTGGAGCAAACTTTCACTTGGGCTTAAGGATGAACTGAATTAGATTTTGGTGGTCAGAGGTCAAGGTCACTGTGACCTTTCATCCTCCTGAACATGATCTCAAAAACACCTTGAGGGAATTTCCTCAAATTTGGCAAAAACATCCACTTGGACTCAAGGATCAACTGATTAGATTTTGGTGGCCAGAGGTCGAGGTTAACAAAAAAATTCATATGCTTATAATGACACAGTTTTTACACAGATGTCATAGAGGATAAAAGGATGAAGTAATGGCATTAGTTCTAGTTCCTACCTGGTTCCTCATAAAATTGTCTCCTCCTCTTCCCATGTGCTGCAGGTGGCTCAATTTATTACATTGTGTTGTTCGTGGACAAATTGAAACCTGCACTTTACATTTACTACCACTTGACAACTTTACTGCTAATTTCTCCTCTGCTCTGATTGCCAACTCCTGTCTTCTTTGAGCACAGCTACCATCACCCTCTCTGTGTTGCTTGACCACAAACACTATGCACAAGGCGCTACACTACTCTTTTCACATGATAGCCTGCCAAAACTTCCTGCAATTGGTCTTGAAGTCTTAACAATCCAAAAAATGTTGGCAACGATGATGCAGACACTTTGGCTTCCTGATCAGGTCTTATCAGTCACATCGTGTAAAGCCAAAATACTATAGCTAGGTCTTCTTACCTTTTGTTAGTTTATGCTTCTTATGTGGGTACTTTCCCATTACCATGGCTACCTTCAGTGATGGATAATGCCTCCGGCACTGCTCTTATATGTTGCAGTATTTGCTTTAAAACAACTCCCAATCTCTTCTCTGCCACCTTGACTGCCTTATACTCATGTGTTACTTTCAGTATAAGTTCCGCCTCTTCATTGTCCGAGGAAAGAAATTTCTAGTCTTACTTTTCATCATCTCCGTAGTATTTTCTGTAACTAAGCAACAAACCGCAGAGTAGACAATGTGCTTCCTGCTTACATCAACATGCCAATGCCCGCTGTACATGAATAGTCATTTAACATGCGTTTCGGGGTGTGTTCATTTTGATAGAGATTGTTTCTCTAACTGTGGTAAAATGCTTGTGTGCTCAGAGGTGTTTTTTTGTTTTAAAACTGCATTTCAAAATGAAATTGTATCAGTATGAATGTGGCCTAAATCTCTACAAATGGGCACAAAAGAAAATAAAATTCCCTTGTGGGAGTTTCAAGTTCTACTGAAATGCCTCAGAATACTATACCAATATTTATTCTGTAAATACATCTTCTGTGCTCCTTTAAGGAACCCTTTTTTGTATCCAACTCATGTACCCCCTCTTTCTCTCTCCCTTCCTTCACTCTGTGCCGTCCAATTAATTAGAAACTTTCTCAAATAAACTGTTAAAAATGTAGATTTCTAAAAGAAGATGAATCAGAAAAGGGAGCGTAGGAGGGCCGAGATGCTTAGTTTGTGCATATGGAAGAAAGTGAGGGAGAGAGAGCAGCTGGTCCGGGGGTGTTTCTCTGAAGGAGGCTGCACTAATGTTAGTCTAATGTTAGTGTTAATCAGGTTAGCATATGCCCCGTGTGTGTATGTGTGTGTGTCGATTTAAGGTTTTACTGAAGCACCTGCCATATTTTAATGAGGGAAGAGAGAAGGATGACTGGCTAACACACACCATCACTCAACATCTCTCTCTGTCTGTCTGTGTCACCTTCTCCCCCCCCCTCTCTCTTTCTCTCTCTCTCACACACACACACACACACACACACACACACACACACACACACACACACACACACACACACAAGCTCCATCTGAGAAGCTTCCGAGCAAGTTGGAATAAATCCTGCTTTCTGTTTTTTACAAACATGCTCACAAGTTTAGAATTGTAGCCTTTTCTTCTCTGGACTGACTTTACACACACATGCAGTCATGTATTAACAAGCAAAACACATGCACATGCATACACACCACATGTAAATGAGCACGGCCACAAACTGACACACATGAGTTTGAACGCCCGCTCACACACATTTTATAACAGACTTTTAAGAGGTAACATACCACAAACACATAAAAACACACAATCCACCATCAACCATGAAAAGGCAACATATACACACAAGCACATACACACACACACACACACACACACACACACACACACACACACACACACACACTCAGTCACCATCAAAGAGCTGCAAACCTCAGCTTTGGCCAAACCAGTGCTGTTCTCAGAGTTCATTTCTCTGTAGGAGGCTCCAGCCAAATCCGTGCTGGCAGCACACACACACACACACACAGACAGGCAAACTTTTTGAGGAAAATCTCGTAATTCAGTAATTACAAGAATTGCCGTCTCTTGATCCTGGTTTCCTCATGATCCTCTCGCCCAGTGCAGCAGTTGAAGCCTGTGCAGATCAAAGACTGCCCGTTGGTCCCGGCGTTCTGGCCCAGGCTCGGTGCTATTCTGGCCCGTATAATTACACAGGCCCCCACCACAAGTTAGTGTTTGGATCATACACCCCAGAATAACCCTGAACAAGCTACTGTGAGCGGCTACTGAAAAACAGGCTGAACAGGAGGAAAATGACAGAGGAGAAAGTGGGTAGGAGGTAGAGCTTCCAAGAGAACGCTCTCTGTTAATGTCAGGGTTGAGGTGATAATTATGAAATGAAAGTAGAGCTGCAAAGATAGTTCCTCTTTACAAGCCATTTATTCCAATATCCAGTCTTGCAAGATAATTTTAGGGTAAGGTATTTGCCAGCGAGGTGAGAATAATCCATGTTTTGCAATGCAGATGTAATTGTTTCTTGCACTAATACCTTTAAACATTCCAGAATAAGGCACATTATCTGGATATGATGCTGCGTGAATATTATGAAAATTGCTTTTGAGACAAGTGAAATTACCTGACACCATTTGTGTACTGACTACAGATAAGAAGGGTAGAGAAAGAGGGGCGAAGACACTGAGCACAGGTTCATTGCATAGACTGTGTAAAAAATGGACATAGCCAGTCAAGTCGGTTGAGGTATTTAAATAACAACGTAGTGTACTAATATGTGTAGCATGCTACCCTAGTGATGTATGTTACGTAATGTTAGTAACAACTAAACATGTTTTTTCTAAACCTGACCACGTACTTTTGTAACCTAAATGGCACTGAATGAAATTAAGGAAGTTTTTTTTTACCTGTTTATTTAAAAAAAGATTGTATGCATTTAACAAGTGAAAGCTGTAAATTTCCTGTGAAAAAAGGAGGTTTATTTTAAAAAGACTTAATGCTTATAACAAGTGTAAATTGACACGCCGTCCCTGTGTGTCCAAAACTGACGCAGGAGGGTACCTAGCACCAGTGTTGCCAACTCTTCCAATGACAGTAGCTAGCACTAGCTCCTTAAGCCACTAAAATTTTCATGATGACATCATGCACTTATCTGCATATAGATGACGCCATTGCGCATTAGTGGAATTATTAAAACTTCACCGAATTAGATTCAGTAGAAAAGTCCTCTACAAAACCTTTGACTGGCATGAGAGCTATAGCGCTTTTACAACAGTACACCACTTTCTTGCACTTTCAATCCAGAAACCAACGTAACCATTGAAATTCACTCCAACAGAACTCCCACAGTGAGCGGTCTCCTTTCCTCCTGCCTGTCTCACACCTACTGCATGGTGCAACAGGAGAGGTAGGGGAGACCCCACATGACGGCTGAAGAGCCAGGGACTATGATTACTCTGTGCAGCATATATGGAAGTGACTGACAATATAATGTATTTCTCGCTTTTTCCCTGGTGGTCTGAATATGTCATAGAATTTGTCATTAGAAATAAAGTCACCAAAGGGGTCTAAAAAGTCGCTAATCTAACAAGAAAGTTGTCGAGTTGGCCACACTGCCTAGTGCGTCATATTTTGACGTATAGGGCCACAAACCAACCATCACTGTTTGACCAGTTGAGAGTGAGAATGTGTTGCAATGTTGCCATCTTGGATTTTCACGCTATATTTGGACTGCAGGGCAGATTTAACCCTAACACTAGTGGCTAGCTTGATTAGCACAGTGCATATGTGGCTATGGTTAACTGTAATAATGCTAATGCTAATTTTTGCTAACAAATACCAGGTTTAAAACAATTAAAACAAAATGTAATTACCAGAGGAACAAAACATCCGACTCCTTAGAGCATCTTTTAGTACAACTAATCACTGTTTCGGCTACCAAAACATTAAAATTACTTAAATAGACTAAAAACACACCGAAACAGCGAGAGCTACGGCTACTCTGTGAATCTGAGGTAATGCCATGGTTACATTACCTGACAAACTTTGTTGCCGTGGTAGAAGTTTGGCACCCACTTGTCTCTCAAAGTGACCATGCCCTTAATCATACACAAGTCTAAGCCTAAATAACATTTAACAGGTAACTTAGATGAAAATTTAACCTCCATATAATTGTCATAAATGTTGAAATTAGCTATAGAGACCAAAACAGTTTTTTGTACCAGGCTATGATGTGTATTTCTGCTGTAAAGCTGGGCATTTTAACATGGAGGTCTACAGGTATTAAAGCGCTTTTGGAGCCAACCCCAAGTGGTCATTTGAGGACCTGCAGTTTTTAGGTCTTCCACGTTCACTTCATTTTTAGCCCCAGAGGTTGTCGTTTGTTTCAATCATTTCATTGATTCCTACATAATTTCATACTTTCTGACCACCTTTGTTGTTTTACATCATCTGCTCTTTGCCGCTGGCCATCACCCCTCCGTTTGATTGGTACACACAGGAGCACTTCCCCGTTCACTCTCTCAAACACACACAAAGAGTCGAGACTCAGGCACTAGCTGAACTCTTGCTCACACTCCTGGGAGACAAAGACAAGAGTGAACATCTCATTCCGGCATTATGTTTCTACCCACTGCTATCAAGAGTTTTCACACACATGTCTCGCACCTTTCTCCCTCTTTTCTTTGCAAAGTCACAATGAACGATTCCGTCCACGGACTCCTCCTCTCTGTCCTTGTCTCTCCAGCTCATCCCCCAGGCTCAACACACCTCTCTCCTCTGTCTTTTGTTTTAAGTCACTTCATTCCAATGCTGCACAGCAACCGGGTGAGGATTTTTATTTTTTTCCCTACCTCCTCTCCCTCCTCCCCATCTGGGCCAACAAAGGCCTACAGGGACTTATTTGGTGTCTGTCTTTATCCCCACAGCTTGTCTCTGGCCTACGGGCAAACTGCAGAGTGTGATCTGTCTGCAAGTTGATAGAAATCTCCCATTCTGCTCCTCACTCGCGCCGCTCTCACTTCAAAGCTCGTCACCAGTCTATGTTTGAGTTAAAGAAGAGGAGGTTCAGTGGGGTCGGCTGTGAGTGTGTGTGTGTCTCTTTGCGCAGGTCACACTTAAACATCTTATCAAAAGAGCAAAAGAAAATGAATTCCTGCTCTAAATCATTTTACTTAGCTCATTATACACAGGGCATTTTGTTGTAGTAATACTGTCAAGTTCTGATCAGTTTTACCACACATTAACAGCCTATCCTTGATACAAGAAGGTCGTTGAAAGAAATTACAATGCCCTTCCTTTTTTTACACTTTCAAGCACAAGTGGAACTTGTAATTTACATTTAACTATTAAAAATGACTGGCTAAAGATGAGACAAAATCAAAATCCTAAAGATTTTTACACACGCAAGAGCAAAAACATAATTAACACTGAGTTAGTTAATTATCCAGAGAGGGAAAATGGAGAGATACATTTTAAGTCTTTTTCCACAAAATGTCTGACCTTGCCTAATGACTTTTATCTGTACAAAGTTTGAAGGGGGTCATGTCTGTGCATTTTCCTAAAATGAGATTCAAACATAATCCGGGCAAGATAGACTAGGTACGACATTTAGATGAAAGCCAGCCACTCGCTAATGTGGGAAACATGTATTGCCAGAGGAACAGACTTTGACATATCACTGACAAAAAACTCTGAAACCAGTACAGAGCAGACTTGGTCAGAGCTCGCATTAGTGTAGTGAAAGTTTTGACAGTGGACATAGTAAAATGTGTAGGTTTTGGATGCAAACCAAGCAGCAACCTCCGGGGCTGTAAAACAAAGTCAAAACGGAAATGCCGAAAACTGCAGTTCCTCAAATGGCCACTGGAGGTGGGCTCCTAAAGCAAGTCAGTCTCAGTAAACCCCCATGTTAAAACAAGCAGAAACAAACAGGTTTACAGCCTAAACAAAAACAAAAACAGTTTGGGCTTGTACAGCTAATTTACCCATTCATAACAACTTTACAGGGCGTTGTTTTTTATATAACTCACCTGTTAACATTTCATTAAGGCTTAAAGTTAGGCATAAATAAGACCTGCATGGACCTGCATTTGTATAGCACCTATCTAGTCATCTGACCACTCAAAGTGTGCTTTACACTACAAGTCACATTCACCCATTCGTACACACATTCATACACTGGTGGCCGAGGCTACCATACAAGGTGCCACCTGCTACCCAGTTTTTAACACAGTCACACACCGATGGAAGCATCATCGGGAGCAATTTGGGGTTCAGTATCTTGCTCAAGGATACTTCGACATGCGGACTGGAGGAGCTGGGGATCGAACCGCTGATCTTCTGATTGGTGGACGACCCCGCTCTACCTCTGAGCCACAGCTAAGAGTGTGGCTGCTTTGAGTGCCAGGTGGGTGCTGTCCACTACCACTGTGACAATACTAGTTAGGTAATGTAACCATGGCATAGCCCCAGATTCAGAGAGTATGATATAGTTAATGATCAAGGTAACATTTTGGTTGCCTAAAAAAGTCTTGACTAGCCTTTGGTTGGACCCTCTAAGGAGTCCGATAATCAGGTTTTCTGGCCAGTACATTCCGTTTAAATGGTTTTAAGTCTGTTTTTTGTTAGATAAAATTTGCATTATTATTAGCAGTTAACCATGGCTTTAAATGCACTTTGCTAACCAAGCTAGCAAGCTAGTTCTACTGACTATGCACACCCTCCCATGCAGACATAGGTCAGTTCTGGCTCCAAGAATCCAACATGGCGACAGCCAAAATGCCAAACTCGAGGCTTCAAAATGGAAGTCGGCAAGCCAAGGGGTGACGTCACGGTGGCTACATCCATCATTTTATGCAGTCTGTGATGTAAACGGGACCAATGTGAACTCACTATATCCTCATTGTAGACAGTAGGGGTGGGGAAAAAATTGACATAGCAAAGTATTGCGATACTTTTGTGTGGCAATATTGAATCATCACACTATGCAAAGTATTGATTTCACTTAATACATTTTGCTGCAAATAATGAGATATGAACATTTTGTATTGCAATACTACCACTAATGCTGTGACAGCCACTGATAGTAACAAGCTAATAAGCTAACAAACAACATAAACAAATAAAAGATGCTAACTACACTGACCACTCTGATACTTAGCTAGTCGCTGATGTTTGTGCAAACAGACTCCCCATGTGTGTGGGTCAGATTGAGGCTCAAATATGTACAGCTGGATCTCTCCGATGTTTCCTCTAAAGCTAACATTAGCTGTCTTGATGCGCACTGCTCCTGTACCTCTCAACGAAGCACTGGTCTGGCATAGCCAGACCTATCCCCTCACTTCTGAGGCCAGAACCAGAAATCTCAATAAGGGAAAAACAGTAGATCTGCTTCCAGCCCTTTCTCTGTTATTTTCTTTTTCTTTTTACTTTTTATGTTGCAAAACCTTGTTAAACAAAGTATTAATCACAATAGAATATTTTTACATGCCTTAAAATGTGTCTGAAGGCTGTGAGCCATTACACTAAAAGGCTGGAACATCAAACGGGCTGCAGGCTGAGATCTGGATTCTTCTTATTATGTGCCTCAGACAGCCAAACTACTGCAGGTAATTTTGGGTAAATGGACCCTTTAAAACCAATGACACTCAATCTGGAGGGTCTGGAGTTGGCAGGAGTTGCATCAAAGTATCTGAAGGTCAGACGCATCGACCTCACGACATTTGCAGCAGGCCATTGGAGGGCATGAAGAGCTGGATTCCGTCATCAAAGCCTCACTGGCGGTGGTGGTGTTGACCCCCACATCCACAAATCTGTGACTATTAGGAGGGGACGACAGAAGACTGAATCACCTGCGCGGTGGAGATGGCGGCGTCACAGAACCCAGACACATGACTCGACAAAACTGGAGGGGGAGCTGTCAGAAGATGTGTTTTGCAGCTCGTGTGTGTGTGCATCAAGGCTGTGCCCAGGCTCACACAAACACACACACTGTATGACGGTTGTATCACAGCTTGGTAAATAAAAAATAAACCAAACCAACTGTCTCTCTCTTACTCACACACCCTATGACATGGCTCACGGGGGCATCATAACCTGGAGAGGGAAGAATGAAAATGCACACGTACAGGTACATCCACACACACATGCACACACTCTCACAGGGGTATTTGGATGTTATTTCAGTGAACAGTGGGGAGGCAAACAAACCCGCAGAGGGGGTAGAGGAACAGGGACACGGCTCCAGTAAATAAACAACACCCCACGGCCACTGCCACGGCCACACACACACTGACACACACATGGAACAGGTTTAAGATGCATGTTGATTGCAGCTTCAAATGCACACACATGCAGGTTCCCTTTTGCGGAAGTTTAAGAAGTCACTGATTTGGTTTCGGTAGTTTAAATAACATGAAACCGAATATTCTGTTTACAACCAGAACAACCCAGTAAGTGCTTTTTGTAACCATGATGAAACTGACCAGCCCATTCCATGTTTAATCATCCTGAAGAGTGATATAAATCACCCAGTTACAAAATGTTTGTGGCTAATAGCCTCTTAAACAAATCAAATACTCTCTTGGGTTGCAAAACATATTTTTTCCCTGTGTCTGTTTGTCCACTCAGAGCCAGTGACATCAGTACATTTCCGGTAGAGTGTAAAACGTTGTGAGTGAGTGTGTGCTGATGCATGCAAACCATTTATTTAGAGTTCATACAAACGGTTTGAAAGGTTAAACCAGAGCAAATTTATTCAGACAGATAAAGTAGTCTGCGTGGAGCCGTAGCAAATGATGGAAGTAAGCAAAAGTGTGCTGAACTCTTATTTATCTAATGCAGCTAATGAGCTAAACAGTCTTTTCCACTACCTGTTACATCCTCACATGGGAAGATTAAACCGCAAACACTCACACACACATCCAGTCAGTCCGAAGCCAACTGTATGTAAATGTAAAAAGCCATTCTAAGGTCAAGAGTTGAGGCCTAAACAAACACTAACAATGCAGACAATTACCAGCAGATTGGCCTATTACCAAAATAGACTGCATTCCAGTCTGAGTGTGTGTAACCTTTGGTCCCTGTGTGCACGGGTGTGTGTGTGTGTACCATCTGCTGCTAACGAGCTCCGAGTGAGCAGGGTCCAGGTGTGGGAGTGTTTAGTGTACACCGGGGGGCAAGTGAGCCTCCTGTTTGAGATACACACACAGAGCCTCCTAATACAGCATAATCTCTGTGCCAACGGCTTAGCGTCAAAGAGGTGCTCTGACCTTTTTCAGATTTAGTTGGTTATTAGTTGGTTACTATGCCAACAAGCCTTTTCACAAGAACACTGCTTTTTTTTTTTTTTTTAAATTTGTGAAAAGAAACTTTCTGTTGGAGAAAGGTGCTTAATCAGACCAGGGGCCACCTCAGGGTTCCTGCCAGTGTGTTGTAAGCCAGGCAGCCCAGCCAGCCTTAGATTTGACTGTTTAATATTAGTGGTAAGGTTATAGTTAATGCTTACATGTCCACAGCCATTATTTGTTTGCATTTACAGTGAGTTAGCTGGTGATAACATCATGTTAACTATGACGATCATTCTACTAACACTGACTTCTTAATGTTACTCTTCCTCTTCATCCCCTACGGGACATAAGGCTCACTGACTTCTCTTTATCACTGTTTGTCATTTGCAACATGCTGCTTTTCTTTCTATGACAGGAGCATCTTGTCCTGTCAACACCAGCAAGCAGTGCCGTCACTTGCTTTTGGGGGGCCCCATGAAAAATCTTGTTTTGCCCCCCTGTTTCTATCACCCATGAATACAAACCAAATCTGCATTATAATTAATATGCATATGAGACCAAATGCTACTTTTTATACATTAAACAACATGTTAGTTTAACGTAGCTGGATTGAAAACATCAAAATCAAAACCTGGCTTCTGTCGAAAGACACTTGCCGACCTGGCCTAACAACTTTTCTGGGGAAAAACCTGTACCTGGGATATTATTAATTATAAAATCCCATTACGTGCTGTTTTTAGACTATAATTAATTCACCAGTTCAATCTGAAAATGCTATTTAAATACGGTATCACTGTCCACCTGCCTTTGATTTTTAAGGTTGTTTTTGTACAGATAGGTCCTTGAATGCTCCGAAAGACTGGGGCAGGTATCTAACCCAACCTGCTTCTCTCCAAACAGTATTCCTATGGTCTAAGACAGTACAAATATATCAGTAAACATGAGCAACTCTCCCATCATAAAGCTAGAGTGCTCAAATTTGTGATCATAGGGCAGGGCTATTCAATTACAAATTCAGTTGGGCTGGGTTTTAAAACCAGAAAATGTTGTTGGGCGAGATGTTTTTTTCAACAGCGAGCAACTGATGAAAACTTTTTTTTGGCACTTGCATTCAAATAAATGTAAATTAATGTAGTAAACATAGCAGAGAAGCATCACATAATGCAGGAACACAATAAAAAAGAGCTGCATTGTGTCGGCAGCTGTCTGTACCAAAGTGAAAGTCAAGAGCGCTCACTTCACAGCACACAGACAAGCAGATTAAAAAAAAAAAATTACTGCTCGGCTTGAAGCAATCGCAGTCAACTGAGGGGTCTCTGATTGACATTCAAATTACCGACTTTCAGGGGTAGCCCTAGTATTTTTGCATTTCTAGTTCATACTCAACAAGTGGCAGCGGTGGTTAGATCTCTGTGTGCTCTGTTTTGTGTCGCATTGACCTACTCAAACACACAATCTTTAACTAGAGTTTTCCCTTTTTTGCCAGCTCTCTGTCTTATCTGTTCTCTCTCCTCCCATAGGGGAGTCAGCAGAATCTCATCACAGTGATTTTAAGGGAGGGGAGGGGAGGATTGATATTGGGAGGGTTCCGCCTCATGGTGCCAGTCGGATGCGGGACGTGGGGGTGAGGTTGCCAACAGGGGGTGGGCATGGGGCACCAGGCAGA
Organism: Cephalopholis sonnerati; assembly: GCA_019142605.1. Taxonomy (NCBI): domain Eukaryota; kingdom Metazoa; phylum Chordata; class Actinopteri; order Perciformes; family Serranidae; genus Cephalopholis; species Cephalopholis sonnerati. Next base: position 18,723,379 of record JAGQAX010000024.1, read on the forward strand.
GGCTCCACACTGAGACACATGCTTAATTAGCACCCAAGATGGATGGAGGGAGGAAGAAAAGGATGGATGGAAGAGGAATAGATGGTAGTACAGGAGGCTAATTATGCCGTTTTGAAAAGAGACGGCGCAGGAAAGCGGTTTGGAAAAGGCAAATCTGAGCATCTCAGTCACAGGATGAAAGCCGTGCTCAGGCATTGTGTCAAAGCACTTGGACTCTCATTTGAGGTTTATTGTATATATGAGCATCACAAATTTACAGCAGAGCCAAAAGTGCTCCAAGAAATTCATTTCCTGAGCTCCGGCAATACTTTGTGATGAATGCGACAGCTGTGCTGCTAGAGTTGATTGGTGCGTGTGTGTGTGTGTGTGTGTGTGTGTGTGTGTGTGTGTGTGTGTGTGTGTGTGTGTGTGTGTGTGTGTGTGTGTGTGTGTTGCAATGCGTATCATCTGGCACTGTCAAGGCACGGCTTTCTAATTTGGAAAAATGGAAAAGTGACTTTCTGCTCATTCACACTCACACACGCGCCAAGCATTCTGCCAGAGCGCTTGTCAGCTGGTGAATTGCGGCAATGACTCAACACAATGATGCACTTCATAAGAAAGATTGTTCCTGATACATTTAAGCTCATTTGCTGTCCCTGATGACAAAGTATTAAAAAGCAGTCTGAAGATCTGCTGATTGGAAGGTGTAGATTACACACAACCGCAGTCAAGTCCAAGATTAACAAAGTCTTTCAGCTTTACAGTTTTCCCACATGACGCTCATGAGAAATAGGAAATTCCCTATTGTGTGTCTGTGTGTGTTGTGGTCTGGCATTGAGTCTAAAGTGAATCTGGCTTTCTGTCAGCTACTGTCTGCACAAGACATTAACTTTTCCACTGATAACCACTTACACATGCCCCATACATAGAGTAGACACACACAGCACTGTATATGATGTCACCGGGTTCAAGGTGAGGACGTGAACCTGTGTGCCAGGAGCACCAAAGTGCTTGTCATCGCTCTCCACCTCCGGAGCTGTGAAGACGAAGCTTTTTGCTCACTGACCGCCTCCTCAGAAGTCCGACTGCTGCATTTTCACTCAAACCTGGATGACTTTCATATTGCTGTTTTACCAGTTGCCATGGTGAGACTGAGACTTGTTTTGTGTGTTTGTTTGCTCGCGTGTGTATGTGTGTGTGTACGCCACATCATCTGGCACTAAAGCTGGCTGTCTAATTTGGGGAAATGGGCTTCCGTATGAAAAGCATCCATATGACATCCATAATATGTGTGTGTGTGTGTTAGTTAATAAAGGAATCACCCAGATATGGCTGCAGGCTATTATGTTAATACAATCAAGGGACAAAGAATTTCACTCATTTTATCTAAACACACATTTCCTTCCCTCATCATCATCTTTTCTTCTCCCCCGCTTCATACTCAGAAGATGTATTATGCCTTGTTCGACACACACACTATGCCACACACACGCACAAGGTCTTCCACCTGAGTCCCAGCTTCTTGCTGAGACTAATGCCCCCTTTACCTCACATTATGCATCTCTTTGCATAATGTCCCCTACCTAACACACATGCGCTGCCATCCAAAGATGGAGCATTCACACCCCGACATCATATTAAACCTGCACACACGCCTTCCCCGACTACCACAATATTACCATACACATATATACACACACAGGCACAAAGCCACTTTAGTGAATAGAGCAGCAGCCTTGCCCCAGCCTCGCCTCTGATGTGCTTTCACTTCCTGGCTCCCATTCAGAGACATTAGAGCTCCCTACATTACAGAGACATGCTAATGATATCTGGTAATGCGCCGCTGCTACATTGACATGCAGAATGAGTTTGAACTCATAGGAACATGCAAAACACAGCGACAGACCACTGCTGTATGGAGTCATTTAGAGGCTTTATAGTGTGTGTGTGTTTGGGATATTAAATTCAGTGCATGTGGGTGTTCGCGGGGTTGATAGCCTGGATCAAACGTATCGCTGTTTACCTCTTTAGATTTCCATGTGTGCGTCTGTCAAACCAGTGATTGTGTGTTTATGTACACATGTGCACATGTCAGTTATTGTATGTATGAGTGCTCTGGTGTGTTTGACCAACGTGCTGGTGTGTACATGTTACGCTACAGTGGTGTATGGTGTGTTTAACCAATGAAATGTCCGCTGAGTAAACAGCCTGTGTTTGTATGTGGAAACTCAAAGCCTGGACCATAGATTACAGATAATTGAAACTGTATGCTCTCTCTCCTCTCTGTCTACCCCTTGTTTAAACCCCCTTGTATTGTTGTAACCTCACACCATGTCCAGAGTTGCGCAACTAAATTCGACACTCCCATCTTTTATTTCTACATGTGAGCCATGGATCCAAACTGAGCCAGTGCGTTTCACACCAAAAAAGGATAAATGCATTTCAACACTTTAGTTAAACAGTTTATGTAAGTCTCTGGAGCAGCACTCTTCCAAAAAATATTTGGTGTTTTTGTGATGGCGGTCACTTCACTTCAAAATCAAACTGTACTATGAGCCCTCATGCCCTGTATTCATTGTTTATCCACTCGTTTACCTATTTCACTTTAATTTGTCACCCGTCTGTAAGTAATCATAAAGAGCAGGAGGTCTGAGATCAAGCTGAGTAAACTGGCTGTGACCGTCTTACTCCCCTACCACATGATGCCTTTAATCCACAGTTGTTTGCCAACAGAAAAACAGCGAAGAAGAAGAGATTTAGCTCCACTACTTTGGCGTTCAGTGTGGACATAAAATGACCTGAAACTGTTTACCAATGTCATTTTCAGATTTAGTTCTCTGCCTGAGCGTGGACGTGGCTTTAATCACTCACTTCCTAGTGTGCATGGATGAAAGCGTGAACAACCCTCTGCCCTACTCTAAATGTAATTTTTTTTTCATATGACTGACGGGTTTGCACGAAGCCTACACACATGTTCATCAGAGGGGCACGCCGTTTGTGTTACCACATGTGGAGCATTCCAAGAGTTCCCCCTCTCCTGTTTTTTTGTTTCCACTGAAACCACAAGGCTGCCCACGAACACATACATACTGCAAATACTTAATTTATGTCCTATGAGTTGAATTTGAAATATTACTGAGGTTAAACATATAGCCTGAGGATATAGTGTGTGCTGTGCTTCAGCAGGCTCTGAATCTGCAAACAGCTTAAAGGGTAACTTTAGTATTTTCCGGTGTGGAACCTATTTTCCCACATTTTTGTGTCTACGTGGTTAATCGGAACAACAACATTTGAAATTGGTCCAGTATTGAGCAAGACTGCTGCAGCCAGCAGCGGCAAAACAGAGTACGATGTGATTCGTTGGGGCAATTGAGCATCTTCAATTTACATCCACTTAAAGTGTTTGTTTTTGCCACTGCCAGGCTCAGATTGTTATTGTAAGTGTTAGACAACATTATGAAAGGGTGCCTACAGAGAATGACCTTTTCGTATAAGAGTAAGATTGTAGAGTAAGATGTTTTTTTTAACCAGAAACAGCCCCAAAAACACCAAACTCCATTTAATAAACAGTTATTTTAGTGTATATAGCAAATCTAACTGGGTGATTGTAGGATTTATGTCAACCAAACCAAAGTGCGTTGTACGATGATAAAATTACTGTTTATTTAAATGGAGTGTGGTGGGTTGTGACGATGGCTTTTTCAAGGCTCTTTCTGGTTACACAGAAAGGACAAAGGGATAAAGAGGTCTGTCTCTGTAGGGTTTCTTCCCATAATGTTGTCAGACACTTAGAGTAACGATCTGAGCCCGTCAGTGGCAAAAACAAACACTTTTACTGGACGGAAATTGACGGTGCTCAATTGCCACACAGAGACTACATTGCAGCCTGTTTCACTGTTGTTGGCTGCAGCAGTCTCTCTCAATACTGAACCACTTTTAAAAATGGTTGTTCCCATTAGTTACTCAGACACAGAAACATGGGAAGAGAGAGTCCAAGTTGAAAAAATACTGAAGTTACCCTTTAATACATTCATGTCTTTGTCATATCTCTACCTGACTGACTTTCAGTGAGGAAGGTATGAGTGTGATCCCTTGCTTGAGGGTGTTTTGACTGATGAGTGGCTGAACCTTGGACCTTTTTTGTCTACATACTGACATTACTTGTGTCTCCTTACAGGTGGTGCCCAGAGGTGCTGAATCTCGACCTGTGCCTCGCTACGAAGAGGTGGACCGACAGTACCCCACACACCCCAGGTGAGACCCCTCTGTGTGTCTGTGTGCTTGTGTTCTATTCCTCAATGCAGGAAATAAGATGATAACTTCTTGCCACTCCCTCCCTTTGTGTCTCCATCACTCACACGAGCACACACACACGCACACACACGGCACAGACTAATCCTCTTTGGAGCTTATAATTAAATCTGGAGTGTTTGCCTTGGGAGTGTCTACTCATCCCAGGAATAGGAGTATTCAGCTCTCCAGAGAGCAGGGCACAGGGAGGAGGATCACACACACACACGTACAGAGGGTGGTTTGCTCTTATGAAGAATGTATAACCTCTAGTGTGAGTTTAATGGAACTGCACATGTTCCTTTGTATTTGTTTGAAATATCTCATGTCAAATTAGGCACATGTGTACGCACATACCTCTCCGTATTTCCCAGCAGAGCTACAGCGCACATACATCAGTCTCACCACAATAGAGTATTACCTGACTCGTGCACGTGAGTGTGTGTACGCACACGCTGAGCAAACGCCATCTTTGTGATGATGGCAGGCCCCAGCAGGTAAGTGGAGCGTGGAGTGGCGTGGTGCGAGGAAAGTGAGAGGAGGAGAATGAGGAAAAGAGGGGGACACCGGGATGGAGAGGAGGAGAGTGAGAAAAAGAGAACAGTCATTTCACGGGTTATTGCCCCTCCTGATATGACAGGCACCAGGGAGCGCAGACATCAGCACCAGCTCAGGGGGGACGAGACACACGGAGAATCTGGGAGAGAGGAGGAGAGAGAAGGAGGGACATGACCAAGCAAGAGGGACAGAGAGATTAGCCAACTGTAACTGTGGAGACAATCACAAATGGAGATAGACACACCAAGGGAGACTTGCTTGACCTTTGACAGCTCAAACTATACTTAGGTACAGTAACACAGAAAAAAAACATCAAGCTCATGCCATCCACTTATCCAAACTTTCTTCCCAATAATACTGAAGCACGTCTGGAAAATTGGAAACCTTCCCAGCCATTCAGACTGGCAGACATCAAAGTTGCACTAAATTAGCCGACATTGACTAACATGGTGAAAAAGACATTTGTAAATCAGTAGATATATATTTTGAGCATCACAAGTTACGAGCCCCGCAAAATTTAACCATTTCATCTTATAACATTAATAAAATCTAGAAGAGCTGCATAAATAAATTATGTTATCCCCATTCAAATTACCAGAGGGCAAAATAGGACGTCAGTCGCTAGTTGAAAATAAGACTCTCGGCTGCGCTGGGTAATTCTTGGTGGCCGCTGATAGTGCAGAAGTAGTGCTGATCATCCAGGTAATTTTATATGTTGCAGTTGAACCGTTTTGGCTTCATGCACCACTGAGCAACTTTCATGAGAATGAACGGGCGCCGCCACCAGTGCCGTATCCTGTTCTCCTAATTCACCTAAGGAGTTAACAGCTGATGACAGAATGGCTGATGGCAAATGTTTGTAGTGCAGTACCTTGGCTCCTTTCCTCCCCTTTCTCCCTGCTAACGACCACTCAAATTTAACTCAAATGTTATTTGTGGAAATATTGGAGTGTAGTGTAGCTCCCCCACATGGCCAACTAGCTAATCAATGATGGCACGGTGGCTAAAGTTAAACCAGAGAACCAGGTGCCCAAGACAGCAAAAAGACCGATAGATGAAACTAGCCAGTTAGCGTAAAACTGTAGTAGTGTCTCCCTTCAGGCTTTCTTTACAGTCTCTCTGTCCTTTTGCCTCTTACTCTCTCTGTCCCCTTCTCTTTTTGAACTTGACCTATTCTGCTAAACTTGGGGCAACATCTTCACCCCACGGATCTCTCCCATGTTGGTCCTGCAGGATCACTGCAGTATCTTCATCTTTGCAGTGCAGAGTTATTTACAATGACTGTTAATGGCGGCTAAGTAACTGTTAGTGGAATTAATGGTTTAGAACGCCTTTAAAGGTGGACTGATACATGCATAGTTAAAAGTCCTTGTGATGTTATAGTCATATATAAGCACTTGTATAATGCCCCCTGTCCAGAAATACTTGGTTTGAACTACCTGTTGTATAATGTAGATTGAATCTTTTTGGATTTTACATTGTTGAGATTTGAAGACTTCAACTTGGACTATGGGCAAACATTTCTCTCTATTTTCTGCCATTTTATAGACAAAAGAAATACTCGAAAAAATAATCTGTGGATTAACAGATAATAAAAAATAACCATTAGTTTTAGCCTTGCTGTATTTTCAGTGTTGTTCTAATGCCTACTCAGTCTTCCTGCATTTTAATAAACTTTTACTAAGACCAGCACCTTTACAGTTCTGCCAGAGGGTAGATAAGAAAAGGATTTCAAATAAGAACATTATTCTGCAAACTACCATATATTATATATAATGACAGTTCAGATGATTATTTATTTAAGTAATGAAGTATAAGCAGCCATCATATTCTCCGGCTTATACGACTAGACATGAAGATAAGAAGTCAGGTTCAAACAATGTTCATTACCTCAAGAAATGTTCTCATTGTTATTTAACTGTTGTTCATCTCCTCTTTGAAGTATTTTTAGGCCCAGACCCATAGGATATCATCCGTTTGAAATGCATATGGTACAGTTAACATGCTTCTGGGGACATTTGCCTCAGCAGAAGAGCAAAAAGCAAGAGCAACAAAAGGCAGAGGAAAAGTGCCAGATAGAGTTTGAACACTATTCAAACTCACATGTTTGTGTTCTTGTTTCTGATGTTTCTGTAAAGATAAATCACGACTCCTCAGTCCCCAAAACTCCTCCGACTCCCCTAGCATAAATACAGAGGCGAGAGGAGGAGGGGACACAAATATATTCCGGGAATTTTTTCTTTTTTTTCATCGAGGGGGAAAAACAGGAGGCAAAGAGAGAGCAGACACAGCAGTGAATTGAATGCATTTTTCAAAGTGGAGCTGAACTTTGTGCAAAATCCCCCCGGGGGCCGCCATTATTGAAAGCCATTTCCTCTCAAAATGAGTGCGGCTCCACCATTGGCCTGGCTCTCATTAGCATACATTTGGCCTGCCTTTGTGTGGAGCCGGCTGGGGCTGCAGCTGGAGGGGTGGGAGTGAAGGAGGTGAGTGTGTGTGTGTGCATGGATAGTACAGGAGATGTAGCAAAGCACCTCACAGATGGGAGCATATGGAGAGAGAGGAGAAGAGAGGAGAGGTAAGAGTCAGAAGGATGAGATCGAGGCAGAATCAAGGCGTTCAGGCAGACATTTACATATTTCACTTTTAGTGTTGTGTCGCTAAATGTCAGTATGTCCATGCACATTATAGCTCTCATAATGAAGGCACACAAGTATGGTCTATTAAATTTATGTTTCTCAAAATCATGGAGGAGTTTTATGGGGTATTTTTTCTCCCATAGGTTCAAGTGATTTGGACTTTTTGTAGTTTTAAAAAATACAGTATATTCCACTTTTCTCACAGTTAAAAAAAAGTTAGAGTTACCTTCTTACTTTCTTGATTTTATCGGAAAACGCTTTTCATCACAGTCCTGCAGCCCAATTTCTTATTATACCAAGATCTGTCTGGCTATTCCCACCTCTCAAATCAAGAGTTTCTTTGGACCTGAAGGAGTGGATGCCAAAGTAGCAGGGAAAGAAAGTGGACCTCAGCCTGGGACTTAGTGCCGAGAGCTACTGCACAGCAGCCAACGAGAGAAGCTGAAGTCTGGGAAAGAGGATTTGGAAACAGGGCTGGAAGTGGCAGCGTCGAGAGGTTTGCCCCAGGGAGGGTGATAGTGCTACTTTGGCTCTTACCTCCCTCTCCGTTTGGCCATTAACGCTGGGGTGCAGCTCAGCCCATGGATAGGCTCCATGCTTGGGGGACTCTCACAAATGCACACACACACACACACGCAGCCATATGGAGAATATTAACATCATTACCAATTCAAAGCAGCAGGTCACGGGCGCAACGACCCAGCCCCGGGTTATCCAATCAGAGCACCCCCTGACCCACTCCCCCAAGGTGATTGGATTAGGGGGCCGGGTTGGCGAGGCAACGTTGCTGGCCGGGGCTGATAATTGGCTGATTAATGTGCAGCCGATGGCTAGTGTGTCAGAGAGCGTGGGGCTTGAACCAGAGGACCATTCTGGCCTCATGAAGCTCTTGTCACATCTGGACAATGAAGATGAACACAAGATGTTTGTGTGCAAGTGGTAAAGGTCCTCACAAGTCCATTTGGTTCCTCGTAAACAAGACCCAACATAGGATACAAATCGGGTTGATCTCATATATGTTGGTGCTCTATCAAAATCAGCTGGATTATGCAATGGCTCATTTCTAGATAAACATGAATTTATGTCAATATCTCAATTTTTGGTCATTTGGGGGTTCGTTTGAACAGTCCTGGCTTTTAGAATCAAAATCACTTATTGCAGAATTTCAACGATAAATACAGTGTTGAAGCTTGTTCAGGTATGATGACAAGCTAGCAGCAAACACTCGTCAACTGCACTCTGGTCCTACTCAGAACCACTTTCCATTTTCCCTCCTACTGTTTATGTCTCCCTGAAATTAAGGATGAAAAGCTTATCTTACCAAGGCATGGTCCTTAATGCGAATTTGCTTTTCCATCAATAGCGAAAGCACGACCCGTTCTACTCTGCCTTACTCAGCCTCTGATTGGCATACCCACACAGTCTTACCTTGAACCTAACCAATCCCAATTCTCTTGCCTAAACCTAACAAACCCATCCAATGAAGGCAATGAGTACTAGCCAATCAGAGGGAGACTAGAGTGGGTCGTACCTTTGCTATCCTAGGAAACACAAATTCATGTCCGGGACAGTGGGTTTATGTCTGATTTTAAATAAACAAAGTCTTGGTTTTCAGAGTATTAAAATATGTATGCTAACTTTGTTCATTAAACGAACCACTGTTCTTCCAACATGAGCAATATTTTCTAACTAACTGAGCGAAGCAGCGGTAGACCAGCATCTGTCGTGTTGACAGCCCTTTCTGTCTGGTCTGGGTCTGACTGTCCAGGGGTCCCTTTGAGTTCTGGTCCCTTTTAGATGGCAGTGTCATTCTGTCAGTCATTCTGTCTGCCACGTTTGGGCTCTTAAAGAACACGTCACATCTTTCTGTCATTCTGAGAAGCCTCTTAGCTGAAGTGACCGAATGCTTAGTGCTCATATCAAGCACTCTCTGCCCCTCCTTAAAAAAAACAGAGGGCACCATCTTGATTGTCCTCAGCATGTTGAGTATCCTCCGGTATGTGGGGAAAGTGTCCCTTAAGGACTCTCATCTGACCTTCCTGAAAAGTGCACACACTTCCACGCACTTCCCAGACTTACAGCCACTTGGTTTTCTCCACCATGTCTCGGCACATGAACCTTTTCACCCCGGGCTGTGTCTCCCCTAATGAGCCATGTCCACACTGGACACACCTAGCAACACCGAATAGAAAAGAATAAATGACTCAACCCCCCTCTGACTGAAAGCAATCTGTTGATTAGAATAGGATGAATAAATAAGGAAAGATGAGAAGAATATTAAAAAAGAAAAACACATCTGAAATGGTCATATTTGCTTATTTATTTCTGCTTCATTGTCTGATTTTGTGAACTGGAAATAAGCTCCCAACATTTCACTCTTACCCTGCACGGTCGGATGGTTGTATTTATTGCAAAGGTCTGTTATTATTTTAGCGCAGTAATATTGTTAGGGCCCGTAGTTTGGAGCTCTCGACGAATCTGGATGGCTTTTTCAAGGTCAGGGGAGAAATCATATTTTCGCCGCACTCGCCCAATCTTTATTAAAACCCAATCCTGCTTCTCACAGTTTCATAAGTGATCAAGTGTTTCCCCACCCGCTGCCGTCCAGCTGTCGAATGACTCACTTTAAACTCACCCAACTCAGTTAGAGTTATTGTCTCCGTAACTCATTTAATTTCTCGGGTCCTGGAGAGTCTTTCTTCACAACAGTTTTTCTACATTTGCCCCATAACAGCTGCTGATGTCTTTCCAGGACTCGACGTGATTGGTTTAAAAGGTGATGTGACCCTGTCTTTTATTGTTAAATAAGAGCATCTGAAGCAATGTGTGGATTATTTTGTTTGATTTCCCGAGAGGTGTCCTGACCCTTTTCTTATTTGCGGGCCCTTTATGAAGGAACGGGCCCCCGTCGGTGTGCAGAGGCAGCAGTGTTTGTCCAGCTAACGGTATTTGTGCTCAGACACAGGAAAATGTAATGGAATCAGCAGTAGGAAATGAAAGGGCTTTAGCCAGCTCTGCCACATGCACAGCTGAGGCACCAGCGGCTCTACCTGTTTACAATAACTTCTGTTTTTCTGTTCTCTGCATTTTCCCTTTGATTCCATCAATCCTTTCTGTCTACATTTTTGTGTTGCTTCTGTTTATATCTCTCTTTGCGTCTCTTTCTATCTCGTCTCCGTCTTTCCCCCGTCCTCTTCCATCCCTCTCTCCCCCGGTCTCTCAGGTCTGTGTACGGGAAAACCAAATCACCGCTTTATAAATAAAACAAAAGATATACACTTTGAGGCGTTGGCGCTCTCCATGAGCTCAGTGAGAAATACAGAGACTGTCATGTACAAGTCTGCGTGACATTCAGTCCGCAAATACAGATGGACGTGCGGCTCTGTGGAGGAGACGCAGGAGTCAGCAGGAATTCAAATGTTCTCTTCTTTTCACAGAGCAGAATAGAATAGGCATACAGTGAACTTAGCTTGAACTACCAAGAATCTGAGAAATGGAATATGAGCTGTGGCGAGCCTGAAAGTTTATGCATTTCCCATCTGCTTCTATCATTAACTGTTACTGCTTTTCCCTAGCACGTCTCTATTACATGATTACTCTCCTTATCCCAGTACTGTCCAAGACGTAAATCTGACCTTTCGCCTCCTTAGTAATGGCTGCATGTACTTTTGGTGGCCCAACAGTGTAAATCTTTTTGTGCTCCTACAGTCATTTTAATTTATTCTGGATGAGAGCAGCAGTTAAATGCCTTAAAGGAACAGTGTGTCAGATTTAGGGGGATTTAGTGGCATCTAGCGGTGAAGATTGCAGACTGCAACCAGCTGAAACTTCCACTGGTTAGAATTCCTTCCTACGGTTTGTTTTCTTTTGAGGTTTATATCAAGAGCTGAATTATCCACAGAGGTCTCTTCCTCTCCCAAACAGACCAAATGATTAAATCCAGTAAAAACACAAAATAAAGAAGTTTCACGTTTCACTGTTTGGCATGTCGGAGATAGGCAGCTAGCCCAGCACCTGCTAATGTGTGCTCACCTTTTTTTCTCTGATAACTTATTGATCAATTGTTACAGGAGGATTTTACTGGGAGCCAAATTATCGACAGAGGTCTCTTCCTCTCCAAAAAAAAAAAAGGACCCAGTGATTTAAACTGGTAAACACACTGAATAAAGCAGTTTCACGCTAAATATCTGTTTTTTCTGGACTGTTTGGCACGCCACAGACTTGCTGCCCATCCAGCACCTGCTAATGAGTGCTCACCCTTTTTCTCTGATAACTTGATGTGTGCTCACCTTACTTCTGTTCAGGAAGCTTTTACCAGGAGCCAAATTATCCACAGAGGTCTCTTCCTCTCCAAAACAAACAGACCTGGTGGTTTAACTGGTAAAAACACTGAATAAAGCAGTTTCACGTTACAAATCACTGTCTCTCCAACACTGTTTGGCATGTCTGAGATGGGCCACTAGCCCAGCACCTGCTACTTTGTGCTAACTTCTTTATGTCTCTGTGCTGGTGATAGCCATGGCCAGAGGCATTTTGTTTTTTTGGTTTTCCATCTGTCTGTCTGTCCATTCGGCCCATTCTCCTGAACACAATATCTTAATAACACCTAAACAGAGTTTCCTCAAATTTGGCACAAACACTCACTTGGACTCAAAGATGAACTGATCAGAATTTGGTGATCAAAGGTCAAGGTCACTGTGACCTCACAAAACATGTTTTTGGCCATAATTCAAGAGTTCATACTTTAATTATGACAAAATTTCACACAAATGTCTAATAGGATAAAATAATGAAGTGAAGACATTTGACATACAAAAGGTCAAAGGTCAACTTCACTGTGACATCATAATGTTCTGCAAAAACACTTTCCCGGCTATAATGCAGCGTTGTATCTCAGGAACAGAAGGGAACACATTTGGTCAGATATTGAATTAGTGACACTAATCTTGGGAGTCCATTCAAAACTGTGCTGATTGTATAGATCTTCTGTGCTGCTAGGGGGGAGATGTGTGTGAAGCATCCATTTTTTTCACAGACATGGACGTAAACTGTAAGGAAAACTTGACTTTTCATCAGGAGCCAAATTATCCACAGAGGTCTCCTTTTCTTTAAAATAACCTGATCTGGTGATTTTAACACCTATAGTTCACATACAGTTTCACATTAAAAAGATAAGTGTTTTCTGGTGCTCTTGCTGTGGAGGGCCAGCTAACTTCAGTGGCTGACGCAAAAATGCAAATGTCCCCATCCAGAGCCAGTGTTTTGTTTGTCTGTTCTGGGCTACTGTAGAAACATGATGGTCCAACATAGTGATCTCCATAGATGAGGACCTGCTCCCTATGTAGATATAAACTGCTCATTCCAAGGTAACGAAAGCACAACTATTCTTATTTCTAGGTGATTATACACCAAAGAAAACATACTTATTATATTATATTCCATTTCAGCCAATATATTCCCTTAAATCCTTCACACTGGAGCTTTAAATCAGAATAAATAGAAATATCACATTGTAGAATAACTGGTTATTGATAGTCCTCTGAAGCATGACATCACTGACATGATGAATGAGCCATTAAATGTTCATATGAGCTTTATGAGAGAGTGCCTATTCTTAGTTTACATACAGACTGTTTGCCCTGGTGCCTCCCGTCTCTCCTCACCTTCTCATTTCTAGCCCAAAGCTCCCACTCTGCAGCCGGACCCACTGCTACCTGCCACTGCTGCATTACCCATTCCTTGTCATTGCTCAGTATATAGTAGCATAGAGTGTAAACATGGGCCCATTTAGATGAGGCACGTGCGTCTAGGTGAGAGCCAATTTCCACCGCTGTTGTTGACATAGCCCGGTTTGATTAGCAGAGCTGCCTCGGCAGCCAGGGCCAGAGCGGCTAATGGTTTCCTCTGTTGCGGAGCCAGCCAGGCCTGCTCTGTGTCTGTAGCACTCAGCTAGCACAGCACCATTAACGCTATGACTTAATGTGAGTGTGTGTGTGTATGTGTGTGTTTGTGTGTGTGTATGTGTGTGTTTGTGTGTGTGTGTGTGTGTGTGTGTGTGTGTGTGTGTGTGTGTGTGTGTGTGTGTGTGTGTGTGTGTGTGTGTGTTTGTGTGTGCAGGGTAAGGACAAGGATGAATTTGGAGAATCTGGAGAATGCATCATACACTAATGAATATGTCAACTTGCTAAATATACTATATTACATCTTTTAAATAAACAATTTTACAATAATTGATGACTTGTTTTGGCTCTGGCTGCAACTTATCATCTAGAGACCATGGACAGTGGTTTCACTACACTGAATAAATGAAGGCATTTCCAGCCACTTTTTTCTGCAGCGCTGCCGGTACCTCCACAAATTACGACACATTAAACATTTTACCCAGTAAAGTGTGTGCGGACATGCATATGAATGTCTGTGCGTGGGAGTGTTTGGCAGTGAGGCGCAGCAGCTGTTTTTCTGCAGAGCAATTAATGCATTTTGCATGCAGCGTGTGTCTGTTCCTCGTCAGTTGACTAACAGGTGAGCACATAATGCGCAGATGTGCTTACATATGCATCTGTATTGCATCTGTATGCTCTGGCATTAATGAATTAGATGTGCAAATGTAATTGAGTTGAGTGCAGTTCAATGTTTAAGCATTTGCGCTTATTTTTAATGCATGTATGTGAACAAAAGGAGACAAACATACATTTTTAAACTTTAAACAGACGGCAGTGCAGGTTAGTATGTGGAATGTGAAGTATGATATGTATGATAGTTTTATGCAATTGGCTGCATCTAAAGCTCCTAACTGCTGCGTCATCTCATTTAATTGCTTATTTTTCCCCCACTTAAGATACCTTTAGCACAAAAAAGTAATATGGAAGAGCAGCATAGCAGAAACAGTTTTAACGTAGTGCATGGAAGCAGATTGTGTTTCTTTTAACCCACTTTATTTATAGCTCCTCTTCCTATTCTCTGTAATAGATTTATATCAGTTGTATATGTTCTGCCTCGTAACTCCATAAAATAACTATAATGTAATAATATAACTGAATAGAGTAAGATCTGATGTGCCCTATTAAATATACAGGTCCTTCTACAGCTGGTGCCATCAAAAACATGCACCCTCATGTTAGCAAAGGAAGTGGTGTTTTACCCCGGCCATCTGGACAAGTTAGCAAGCTTCAAACATTGAATTAAAATTGTCACTAGCATCGAAATATCTGGCTGTTGGGTGTTGTTAGAGTTGATTATCCAACAGCTGACTTAGGTTATACAGAATTCCAATCAATAAATTAATCATTTGTGTCTCACATGGAATTATATAAGGAACAACTCTGTGAAATGTGATTCCATCAGTCATTAAGTCCTTTAACCGTTTTCTGACATTGTTGGCTGCTGCTTTATAATTGTCCATGTTTCCGGATGGTTCTGGTAATCCATGGTTTCTGGTTGTGGAATGATTAGACTGTCCACACATCCCAAACCCAACAAGACAGCCGCATTGTCTCTCCTCCTGAACATGGGCAGCGCCGCACGTCAGCTACCTCTACCTGGCATATAGCAGTGATCCACAGCAGGACCAGGACAGCAACTCACATTCTCACTGTCACACCAGTAAACCGTAAAGCACACCCCTTGCCAGAGTCCTCTGCTCCGTCAGATCACATGTCACCTTGTTGAATGGCGCTGAATGACAGAATCACAGGATATTACAGTCCCTGATATCCCATTGGAAAGTGATGCGGTGCAGAGGTCATCCAGTTTTATTTTCCAGTACCTACACAATGGCTAGCAGGATGCTGATTTCGGTTTAACAGGTGACTGCGTTAACATGACTTAGCCAAATGCATCGTGGTTGCTCGTAGCATCAGCAGCTGTTAAAAACATGAACATAACATGTAGGTGTCTCTTGAAAGACTTTAATTTAACCTAAATCAGTTTCAAATACATACTCATCTGTGTTTATTGTGTGCACCAACTTTTAATGCAAGTTATGCCAACCAACTGTGAAAGCATTAAGTTAAAAGTCACCCGTTAACACAGTCGCACATTAAACCAAAACACGGGTGGGGACTGCAAGCTATTAAACATGTTGACTACCACTGGAGTGAGGACACGATCAAAAATTCTTGTGTTAGAGTAAAACAGAAGCAGAATTCATGTTGGCATTACATCTATATCATTGAGCTCTGAACTATGTTAGCTAGTTACTAACGCTAGTTTATTAGTTTGTCAAGTATAATCAAAGCCTCATACATAGTGGCTTTGTGCCCTTGTCTTTGGCTTGAGACGACTGAAGATTTCAAGACTCTTGACTCTGAGTATGTGTCATGGTGTTTGATGTTCAGTTCATGAACACATATAACGTGAAGTTAACGGTTGTTAGCATCTAGTGACTGGTATGCTCATTGTTTCCTGCTGGTGTCCAGGCTACGTTTCTCCTCTGCCACACCTCCAATTCCATATTACGAATACACTCTTGCACACGTCATGATTGTTTACAAGCTGTAAAAGGGTCTATACTGCTCAAAATTGCAGTGCTCTTGGACACTTTTGTCTTAATATAAATAATGTAAATCTATCATAGCACATGAGGTGTAGAATCCTGTATTTCTACCTAGTATGTTGCTCATTACAAACAAAATAATTAATTTACATACAATACTTAAAATAGTTTTCAAGGTCTGAATATAAAATCTGTGAACACACAGAGGCATTCGTGTGTGTTTGTGTTCAAGTCTGACAGAGACACATGGTTGTTTTCCAGCTGTTTAGGGCCGGGGGTATTTGGGGGACCAGGATGCTTTAATAAGGAGTTGGGGGGGGGGGGTTACTAATTTCCTCCTTCCGTTTCCTAGGGGCAGGTGCAGGGTAACCCCCACCCTCAATTCCCCATGTTACCACCATACACACAAATTCTTCACTGTCATAATGGCAACACACACTCCCCCCAGTCCCAGATGGACACACACACTCACACATTTTCCTTTCACCGTTGAGTATGTAATCATATACACTCCCAATGCACATTCACACGCATATAAATATGGATGTAATATTCAGTCTGTCATTTTGCTCTCACCACACACACACACACCCGCCGCACACGCACACACTCAGAGGGTGGTTGGGAGTGTGGTATATGGTGCTGATGTTCTCGAAGTGTGAGTCAGATGTATTACACGGCGTGTCATTACAGCTTTCCACTCTAGTTGGTCCCTGTGGTTCACATCACACCCTGCACTGCTGCTCTATATAGACCTCAGAGGGACAGACGAGTGTGTGCATCTGTCTCTCTGCCTGCCTCCTGCTAAACATGGCTCGGCTTTTTCGACACAGGAACTCCTTTTTTTCCTCTGTCTCCATTCATCTCTGCCTCTGTTTTCTCATTTTTTGCAGATTATAAATGCATCGAATTTAAAGCGCAAGTAAAAATGTGAAAATTCAATAACCAGATTTCCACCAAAAAGTTTAAACATTTACTCAAAAAAAAATGTATGTAAAGAAATTCAGTTATGAATAAGGATGGAAATGGATTTGCTGGGAAATAATGTTGTAGACAAATAGTTGAGTTTAATTGCTTCTTGCCACCTTAATTGCCTCTTTCTAGCACTGTCACTCCCACGTCTGTGTCTGTGTGCGGTAATAGTAGCTTTGTTGATAATAGCTTTATTACAATATCACCAGTACATTAAATAATAACATAGAGAAAAAATAACCTACCGAGTACTAATTCATTCTTCCCTTTTTTGACATTTATTCAAACCTATTTATTTCTTTCAACATCGCTCATGGAATCATCTAATTTGCATCTGATTTTCCCATTTTTATTTTTATTTTGACATTTCAAAAGTGTGCGTGGAACTGGCCTGACAGCTGAATGAAAACACACCTACTGTCTGCATGTCTCTTGTTGTCATAAGCTCTTTTCAAGCCGGATTAGCGGTGCTGGCGGAGCTCCTTTAATTGTCATTACCGACGCCAACCAGTGTTTTATTTCGGCAGGAATCTGCCATGTTTGGCATGTTTTTTTGTAAATCAAAAGCTCTTGAGGAAATTTCCACCCTGTCCTCAGGAAACTGTAGCTCACTTGTTACGTGTTTAGTGACAGACGGGTAAACCGATACGCATCTTTTACATGTAGGTTAATGATTAAAGGGAACTTCAGTGCATGTTGTATTCTTTCTCCTTTTTTGGCCTCTTTTTATCTTTACTCTTTTTTTTGGCGTGTTCCTTTTATGTGTTTATATTTCTTTCTCCTTCTCACGCTTCCTCTTTATTACATACTCATAGCACACAAACTTACTGATGAAGTTACGCAATTTTCAAGTAAACAAGAGATCTCATTCTGACACTAGGAATACACAAACACATTCACTGAGGCACACACACACTTGAAATGTTGTATTTGGATCCGCTACATTAAATCCTAATTTATGTAGAATTTAAATTATGGTTTGAGAACATTTCAGGTTAGCAAAGACCCACAGACACACACAGTGTAAACCCATTTATTTCCTGACCAGGCTGAAGCCAGCTGTGTGACCTAGGGATGGGGAACGCTCTGTGGGTCACTGAGGCCCACGGACCCCCTAATCCCCCAGCTGCTTGGCCGGACTCACACAGACACACAATGGCTATAATGCAAAATATGTCCGGACCTCCGTTATGTTTGCGTTTGTACAATGTTTCTCAGATATATCAGATATTACAAATTTTAAATCTAGTGTTAAAACGAGGTTAAAGGTACGTCAAACAACACAAACTTAAACCTGGGATAGACAAAAGGCAGAAAAAGCTAGAAAGGTAAAAAGTAATGATAATAAAACAGCAGCATCTGAAAATACACCCAACATTTTCTCTCCATCTCCGAAACACTTCACTGATATTGATATATTTTATTACATGTCCGCGCAGGCAATAGCCATGGCTGGAGACATTAAATTTTTGGGTTGCCTCAAATCTCAAGAACGCCTTGAGGGAATTCATTCAAATTTGGCACAAACATTCACTCAACAATAAACAGGATAGATTTTGGTGGTCAAGGGTCAAGGTCACTGTGACCTTGCAACCATCTCATTCTTGTGAATGCAATATCTCAAGAAGGCCTGAAGAGAATTTTCTTAAATGTAGCACAAACGTCCACTTGGACTCAACAATTAACGTTTTAGATTTTGTTGGTCAAAGGTCACAGTGACCTCAAAACATGGTTTTGATTTCACATTTTTTTGGTTTACAAAATTTCACACAAATATCTAATAGGACATAATGATGAAGTGATGACATTTTATATACAAAAGGTCAAAGGTCAACTTCACTGTGACATCACAGTCTTCTGCAAAAAAGCTTCTCTGGTCATTATTAAATGTCACATCTCAGGAACAGAAGGGGAGACATTTGTGCAGACACTAATTTGGTGACACTAGTCTAGAGTGTCCATCTTGAAACTGTGCTAATTATTGTGATCTTGTTGTGAAGTGTGTGTGAAGCATCCATCTTTTAGAATTTGTAGCTTCTTTGCAGCAACATCCATATTTGAAGTATCTGTCAACTGTCATGGCTGCATATGAGTCTGGACAGACATGGATGTAAACTGTAACTCGACTGATTCACAGAGGTGGTAATTCTAGTCTTGTTTATTGTCAGACTCTTTTAGCGAAGTCCATCTGCCTTTTTTAGGTTGTTTTGTTGTGTTGGCAGTTGTTGGCAACGATGGAATAGCAACTCCCTTGCATGTGCATCTGCATTTGTAGAACAGCCAATAGGATTCCCCTCTCTCTGAAATGACCTGTGATTGGTCAAAGTCCCCCGTCACGGGCTAGATTTTCTAAAGCCTGAAAACAGAGCCAAGAGGAGGTGCAGAAGTCTAGTTTTCTGTCAGTCTACTTGAATTGCAATATGCTCAAAGGTTATAATGGGATTTTTGCCCATTGACGCCAAAATTAAACTGCCTACCCCTGCTTCAAGATTCTTACTTTCCCTCAGGTCCCCTTGAAAAAAATCACACTGTCAGATACTTGGGCTACTAAGCCGTGTCATGCTAAGGTCAAAGATCTTCCAGAGTCTGTGCGCCATAGCACTACAGGGATTTATTCAGTTTAATTGATCTCTTAGTTCTCCAGAACCTATTTAGGGATCCTTTTACACCTAAACTAATACTTTTCAAACAAACTCTGCTGCGTTTAGTTTCGTCCATTTAAATTGACATATGTTAATTAATTAAAAACAGATGAGTCTATCAGTGATTGCACAACAAAGTAACAGTAGTAGACATTTGTCTTTCCTGTGATTTGCATCTGTAAGTCTCATATTTGTGAACAGGATACTGTTCAAGTATTACTCTACATGTGAATTTATTGTTGCTCATATCACTGCTTTGCCCTCATTATAACCTTGGAGAAGCTAAAAAAATAGCACTGTAAGAAAGAAGTAAAAGAGAAGGTGCAAAGATGACAGAGGCATTTAAATAACAGAGGTGCATAAGGGGGTGATGAACAGATATTAAGGGGAGAGGTCACAGAGGTGATAGAGAAGGAGAGGAAGATGAATATTCAAGTGGAAACGGTGTGGAAATTGAAGATCTCAGAGGGGGAAATATAAGGAGAATGATGAGAGAAGAGCGGGGAAGCCGGCGGAGGTTCCTGTCTGTTTGGGTGGCCCTGAGTCGGGCTGAGGACCCAGGTGTTCCCCCTCCTCTACCCACTATATCACTCCATCCTTTCTTTTCTTTCCACTTTCCCTGGTGGCCTTCACCATTTAATCTGGATTAATGAGGAGGCTGACCTTCGTCTCTCTTTCTCTCTCTAGCGTTTTCCACTCCTCGCCGAGCTTGAATATATTGTTTTTACCCAGACTCCCTCCACATCTGCTTCTGTCTCCTCACATCGTAATTTCAGATGAAATCTCTCCCTCTCTCTGTTCTCTTTCTTTCCTCTCAGATCTCTTTTTTTGTGTGTTTTTATGCTTCCTTACCTTATCTTAAGCCTTAGTAATGCATGTCTATCTGTGCGTGTGTGCGGCTCCGTCTTTCCTGCTCTGCTGACTGACAAGGCAGTGCTGTTCATTCTTGGGGCCACCTGTGTATCCTGTCCCACTGCTCTGTTTGGGTGGTCAGGCCTCCCAGCCCACAGAAAACACACTCTACTGATATCTGCTACACACACACACACACATATAGAAATCCACATCACCACAGTCCACGAATATCCTCAAGGGAAGATCGCTTATGCACAAGCACACACACAAACACAAGCTGTGTGCGACCTAATCTGTGGTGAGTGAGTCATTCTAATTGGCCAGTCAACAGGTGCTGAGCCGGACTCAAGGGAGCGGACAGAGGAGACGCACGGATATGATTGCAGAACAAGAGAGAGGCTAAGCTCAAGGCTTCTGTGTAATAACTACAGTGGGAGCCATTGTTGAAGGGTGGGAAGTAAATGTCTAAATCTGTATGCCGCTGTCTGCTGCTGATTGATGTAGTATAAGAATTTAAACTCTAGTAAGTTAATGGCAGCTCAAGCATTTGCTGGTCAGGCTGTGTTTAGACCAACAACAGCATCAAAAATGTGTGTTTACTTGCATTTAAATCATCTGTTGTTTTCTGCAGTTACTTGAGTTCTTCAGTGTTATTTATACAAGAATCTTGGGCCCAAGCCCTTATTTTTACCCCTACCCCTCTTTTTCAAGTGTCCCCTCGCCCCTCACAACAGAGTGACAAGCGTAATGGTTGAAATCTTCCCCTATGAATCAGGGAAACCCTTCTCAACCCTGGTATGTCATCAGTATTACATAAACAGATGTGACTGTGGCAGTAATGATATCATCAAAATGACATCTATCTGATGGAGATTGAAAAGCATGGACGTTCGCAATTTGCTCACAACTTAAGTTTCACGCTATCACTTGATCAAGCGGAAAAAGAACACTGCTTTATTACCTCTAGCGTGCTCTGTAGGCTAACATTAGCAACCTGTACACTACCTTGCAGGTCTGCACCTCTATTCAGAGATGCGGTAACAAGCACAGTAACTTCACAGCTTGACTGAAGATACATTTCAGGAGTCCTATACCATCAACTGGGGGTATGCAACATGGAAATATGTCAAAATGTGGGATTGTCATGGCCAAATCAGCAATAACAATTAACGTTAGCTAGCTAGCTACCCAGACCATGGATAAATTAAGACAGCTGGATACAGCATTGGTGGTGGGCCCCTGATTATTCCTATGAAAGCTGCTCAGTGGTGCATGGAGCCAAAAAACCTCTGTTGTGTGTGTTTCTGTAGTATATAATCATCCAGATGATCGGCTTTGCTTCCACATCATTGGGCCCATAGAGTAGGTGCACTATGGCTGCCGAGCACAGTTGAGTGCGCCTCAGAGGCCAAAGTCCGCCAGCTGAGTGGCTGACTTCCGGTTTAGTGCAATGCTAACTTGAATGGGGATAAAATAATTTAATTTTGCAGCTCTTGCAGACTTTCCAAATGTTATCAGACCGAATGCATTCAGTCTCGTAGTGGAACGAGTCATTTCGCAGGTTTGTGTCTATTGGGGGGAAAAAAGTCTTTTTAGGTCCAATGGCATCGCAAGATGGACCCCAAAAATTGCAGTACCACTGTTTGGCCACTACGAAAATTGCCTTCAAAGCCTGGCTCACTCCCTGGGGGCTTGACCCAGACGCAAATTTGCGTTTCGGAGGATATTGAAGCCATAACCACCCCTGCTCTGCCTGATCCTAACCAACCCAACCTCTGAAGGCAACAAGCACTAGCCAGTCAGAGGAAGGGTAGGGTGAATCATGCATTCGCTATCCTAGGAAACGCATACTAGCTATGTCGACATGAGTATACAACAAGCGTTTTTTGTTATGCTTGTTATGAAACAAACCTTATGACATTGAAGTGGCATTAATATGAGATAATACATATGATGATTATTCTAATTTCTGAATCTTCATAAATGAAGAAAATGGGTTGTGCCTCTGAAAAACAACCATATGGAGGGCTTTAAAGCCCTAACACTTTGCCCCACCCCTTTATCCCACCAGGATTCATGAAACCCTACCTATTTATTTGAACATGCATAATAGATGAGTGGTAGGGCCAAGAGTCATAATGGGATTGAGCAGTGGTGTCCATAATCGGTTATGGGATAAGAGATACCAAGATTTGTCGTGGGAAAAAAAAGCATACCTAACTGAACTGAAACATACCGTACTGCTCGGTGGAAACAGGGCTCAAATATACTTAATAAGTATATCCTGTCTCAACCTTTGCCACAGCACAGTAACACATTACTGTGGTCAAACACCAGTTTGTGCACTTGCACAAATAGAATGCCTCGTAGCTTGCAACAGGAAAAGTAGAATAGGATTGCTGACTTACGAGGGGAGTATGTAGTGTCTGATAACCCTTCAAACTGGACTTCCTGTGTCATAGCAATGTTTTATCTTGTCACTGGTAACCCTTCACTAATGCAGACCCTTGAGGTGTGTGTGTTTAGCTTTAATGTACCCTTCACTGCTACCATATATGGCCAAAAAGAGGCAGTGATGTGGTTTATGTTAGACTGTAATAGTACTCAGCGTAACGCCAAAAGTGATCATTTATGATGTTGACAGGGCTCATTGTAGATCACCACTTTTAAAAATAGGAGAGTTTCCCTTACAGCTAGGCCGACGAAGACCTGACTTTTAGATTTGCTTACTTGCTTTAGCGAGACATGTGTGTCACTCAGCACTGGAAACAGCACATAAGATGGAAAACATTTGAATGGGCCTGTGAAAGGTGAGCAGCCCTCCCTTTTCTTTTCTCCTCTCCCTCTTTCCCTCTCTTTCTCTTTCTCTCCAGCTCCCTCTCTTTCTCCGTCTCTCTCTCCCTCACTTCTTCCGTCTCCCCGAGGCCCGCGTGTCGCCTTACCCAGGGGTTTAGCCCCTAATCACCCAGAGCTAGTGGGAGGCAACCGGAGACTTCCAGCTGGCTGCCTCGTTACTGTGGACCCCTGGGACACACACATTCCACCACACTCCAGCTAAACACACACACACAACCTCATATATGCTTACCAAGGCATTTGCTGTTATCTCTTGGCATCTCTCCATCCACGTCCCCCCCACAACTCGATCCTGCCAAGGCCACAGCCTAGCCACGTAAACTGAATAACAGGAGGAGGCTTACCGCAAGGGAGGGCCAAATCTCTGGCACGTCCTCGAACTCCAAACCAGTTTAAACCAGTATTAAATATTGTCTTCCTTTGTACACTCAAGCATACATATGTGTGTGTGTGTTTACTAATGGTGTCAGACAGTCCTACAGACCAGCTCCAGGCTAATAACAGGTGCAGTCAGTACTTTCTAATTTTTCATTGACAACCATTTTGTCTTTCAGGAGGGATCCATATGATTACCCCACCCACTCCAGACCTGTGCCAAGAGAACCAGCCCCCTACCCTGGCCACTACCACGACCCTCCCGCCTCCAGCCACCCTGGCCGTGTGCAGCCCTCCCAGGCGGGCACACAATCCTATCAGGGACCCAGCAACCAGCGCTACTACCCCTCATCCCCCCGCACAGGACAGCAGCACCGCGCAGCAGCAAGGCAGGACGTTCCCCCTTCACCCACTGCAGGCCGCAGAGGGCGGCACTACTATGAAGCCGCCGGAGGGCGAGTGGACGTCTACCGGCAGGCCAGCCCTGGCCGCTACGCCAGCCCAGAGAGGTACCCCGACACCAGGGAGCGCTACGCCAGCCCCGAGCGCTACGGCTATGGAGACGAAAGACAGCCTGACCCAAGGCGGAAAAACCCCATGATAGGTGCAGTGTAGAAGGTACCCCTCAGTCACAGACTCCTCTCATCTAACCTCCACAAGTGTGGGAAGTCAAGTCAGTCATACAAAGAATATAAATAACTCCAAATTTATGTGTTTCCAGATTTGTGAAACATAATATCAGCTGTCACCAAAGCTGCCAATGCGGATAAGTGAGATTTTGCTATATTAATTTATCTGATCAGGAACCCTGAAAGCAATAAGTGACAAGCTGGGAGGCTAAAATAAGGCTTATTTTCAGAACCATCTGGTCATAACTCTCTCCACAGGCCAAGACAGATTTAACAAGCGTTAAAGACTGTGTGTGTGTGTGTGTGTGTGTGTGTGTGTGTGTGTGTGTGTGTGTGTGTGTGTGTGTGTACATATATATACATGTTTGCTTGAGCTGTTTATATCAACAGGAACTTATTTTGATAGATTTTATATTGTTGAATTGAAATTAAATTAAGGTCGATTAAATTAATGACATAGATATATAGCGTTAACTTGTTGTATAGAATCAAGTCTTTTCCAGCATTTTGCACAAGCTGATCAAACTGAAGGAAATAAAGAGGAATCACCTTGACCAGGCAGACCAGGAGACACAGGAAGTTGAAGTCGACAAACAGGAAAAAGGAAGTGACTCCCCTTTAAAGTATCCTCTTGTCCTTGATGTTTATGTCTCTTGGACTTCCTTTACATCCTGCTATCACACTTTTTGTATTTTTGCCTTTGTTTTATTTGGATGTGGACATGAATGATGCATTTACTGTACATTTGTTAAAGGTATAATTGCAGCGAGTTTATGATATGTTGTGGTGTTTCTTATGAAATGTATAGGTTTTGACCCACACACAGGCTACAGACTATAAAGAGCTAACAAAGGGTTTAATTAAACATATCACTGCTGAAAGTCACTGCACTGAAAACTTACTAAATGTGTTACTGGTGGTTTGATTATGATTACAGTTATGCTGTCAAATAAATGCCTGATTTTTTTTTTTTATACAAATATTTTGCATTAAATATTTTGGAATTCCCTCTCCGAGCCGCTCCAAATCATTTCATCCCGTTTCTGTTTCATTTAAAGAGGACCTATTATGCTTATTTTTAGGTTTATACTTTTATTTAAGGTTTTTACTGAAACATGTTTAAATGCTTTAATGGTCAGAAAACACTTTATTTTCCTCATACTTTTAGCATTTTCTGGTCTTCGGTATCTTTGCTTCTCTGCACTGTCACAGCGTAACAGAGATGAGCAGCACTTTTTACCCTGAAAAATCACCAATATAAACTTGTCAATACAACTGGACATGTTCCAGCAGGAATATAAAACAAAATCAGGGAGAAATTAACACCATCAGCAACCAAGTTTCCATGTTTCCATGACATTAGCATGTAGCTACATGTATGTAGCACGTTTTACCATGAAAAATCACCAAGATTTTTTTCTAAACACAGCTGGATATATTCCAGCAGGAATGTAATCCAAAATCAGTGAAAAATTTACAACATCGGCAACAAAGTGTACATGTGTCCCTGATGTTACCGTGTAGCTACATGTAGCAGTGTACTTGCAGCCAAGGAATGACTGTAATGGAGGATAGCGGCATTTTTTACCATGGAAAAATCCCCAATAAAATTTTCAAAACACAACTGAACATGTTCCAACACATATGATCTGAAATCATGGATAAATTTACAACATCAGCAACCAAGGTTACATGTTTTGCTGAGGTTAGCATGTAGCTTTATTTAGCAGTGTAAACTACATAATGTAAACACTTGCAATAGTGTGCCTGGAGCGGATGACCATATAAAGAAATCCAGCACACAGACATCGTACTGTAGCCAGAGTAGAAAAGGCCAAGTATTTAGAACAATAGAAAACCTAAGCTTTTGCTCACAGAGATTATTTCCATGTATATTTACTTAATTATTTGAATTTTTGCCACATTTAATAACACCATCCTTAATTGTAAAACTATATAAAGAACACAAAATATGGAGACGCATAATAGGTCCCCTTTAACCAATTATCCAGACTATGCATATTTAAAATATTCAGTCAAACTACAACAACACTATGAGTCATCACTTTAAAAATTCATTAAAATATTCAGCTTAATTTCTCCGAGCACAATCTCCAGATAAATTTGCCCTGTGAGATGACTGATAAGAGTAGCCAGCGCTCTGATAATGACTAAATCATATTCAACAATTAGAGGCAGGGAAAACTCCACTAGAAAATGATTACTGCCCAATTTGCTCTCAGAAATAAAGATGGCGCTGATTGGTGAAATTAGACTTGAAATGGGGAATAATTAGAGTGTGGAGATGGCTTTTTCTATCAGTTAGTGTTTAATTAACGTCAAGGCCAACGAGGACCGGGCCCCTGCTGATCCGTCTAGTCTTTGCACTGCTTTGACCCTCTTCTGTCTGGGCTCAAATAGACTTTTCAAATCAGCCAGCACAGGCCGGTTGATTTATTTCAGTCAATTTTAAGAAAATGAACTCTTTCCCAGATAAAGTGAGTGAGCACATCAATGATCCTAACCTATCTCAGATGAGCCACAAGCCCTCTGGCTGACTAACAAATGCTTATTACGTATACCACATTTCTATTCATATAGTATTATTCCAAACAGTATTGTAATGCATAACGAACCAGAATAGATACAAGCTGGATAAACAGTAAAGGGAAGAAACACAGCAGCTGTCTGCTCACCATCCTATGATGACAAAACAGTTCACCATCATCATACATTCACTGCAGCTTTGTTCTTGTTCGCCTTTATTTCAGTCACGTTTCACACGTTTAAAGAGAGTTATGCATGTTTTAGTTCATTAACAGTCACATGTACCGTGGCCTTACCATCACCAAAGGCATTACCAAGCCATGATAATGGCACGATAATGGCATTATGTGATGGTAATGCAGTTGCAAGCATGGAACATTTCAAAAGCACCCTTTAGTGTGCCCTTCAAAGACATTCCAATATCTCAACTTTGAGTGTCAGCTGACGTTTCATCAGCTGAGAATTAGTATTTTTGTTGGACAGAGGTGGGACCAAGTCATTGTTTCACAAGCCAAAAGTGAGTCTCAAGTCTTTGCACCTAAGTCCAAAGTCAAATCCCAAGTCAAGACTGACAACTCCCAAGTCCCAAAACTTAAAATTTCGAGTCCTATCCTCAAGTCATAATAGGCTCTTGAACAAATTTAATGCCAATATTACATTTACAAAAATCATAAATGCTTTTGAAAATTTGCATTGATTTGTTAAAATAAGTTTGTTAAAAAAGTAACATAGCTGTTAAGCTAATGTAAGCCAAGCATTATCTCCCTATCTATGTTAATATTAGCCTCGACTCACCATTCTTTGTGCAGCTTCAAATTTCAAAGGAAGTTTTTGTGTCACTGTCGGTAATTTTTAACCCGCATGTTCAACTGCCATTCATTTTTTGTTGACAGTTGCTTAGTTTTGTACATGAATTATCTCTGGTGTCTTTTTTTCCAACTGGCGCCCACCATGGATGTATAAAGAGACCTGCATACTGCTTTCAAGGCAGGACCCCGCTTATTCTCTCAGTGGCACATGAAGCCAAAATGGTTCGACTGCCATGTGTGAAATTACCCAGGTAATGAATAGCCCATAGAGCAGGCATGCGAGAGACTTCTGCTGGCTGCTTTCGGTGAAACAAGTCATTTTGCAGGGGTTGTGATGCTCAGAAAAATGTATCCACTGATTTATAGACATGTCTTTTGCAATTCAAGTATATGGGAAAACATCCTTTTGGCCACAGGGCATCAGGTGACGGTGTAATTACACTGTTTGGCCTCTATAAAAATTGGCTTCAAAGCCTGGCGCTCTAGGTATCAAGGTATCAAGTCTTTTCAAGTCAAAAGGCTCAAGTCTAACTAAAGTCATGAGTCATTGGTGTTAAAATACAAATCAACCTGCAAGTCTTTTTTTATTTTGTCAAGTCTGAAGTCATCAAATTTGTGTCTCGGATCTGACTTGAGTCCAAGTCATGTGACTCAAGTCTCTGCCTCTCTTGTTAGACAGTAAAACAACCAATAAGAAGGCCCTTGAACACACAAAGAGGGAGATACACAAATATTAATTAAAAGTCCACTTACTAGCTTTTTCCATGTTTTTTCCAGTCACATGACAACTGAGCAACTCCTTCAAAATAAAACTCCAGAATAAGCAAGTAAGTGGACCTTGAGTAAAGGTTTTACACACTCTACGATAAGTTTGACAGAAATTAAAGGTGATTATAGACGAATCTCGAATTCCACCAATAACGATATGAAAGTATCTCCTGCTGGTCAGCAAGGACCACGTCTTGTTTCATTTTCAGTGATGGCAAAACAACTTACAGCACTTAAGCTGGCTTCACAGGCCATTCACTGTACTTTAAAGGATAACTACGCAGTAAACAGCCTCCTTCAAGTGCTTGTGGTCAGTTCGCTGCCAAAGACAATAAACAACAGCAAACGGAACATCCTAGAATTAATTGCATTTAACGTCCATTAAACAAAAGCTTTGAAATCACTGTCAGGAGTGCTTGGCTCTAACACACATCTTATGTAGTCAGTTGCAGTGTGTGCGTGTCTTCTGAGTGTCTCCCCCTTTGTTCATGGTCATTTAGATGCTTTAGTTGAATCATATGACACACACACTCAGACTGGACGCGGTCACGGCTGTTGATACACTGGCAGACATATTTTCATGCTTCATGTCAGCAAGTTTCCCTCTCCCATCAGGAAGCCCATACCCTTCCTTAAAAAGCTATTTGTCTATTCTCCACTCCCATCCGCCTTTTCTTGAAGTTCCTTGACGATTCTGCTAGGTTCTTTTTGAAAATTCACTTACAATTTCTTCTTGTGTTATGAGGTTTTTTTGCGTGAATTAATTTGACACCTCATAAGCCCACATTCTTGTCGCGGTTCCTGAAAAAGGAAGAAAAAATGCAGAAGCACGGGCTGTTCCCCAGTCGATTGTCATGAACCGCAGGTTGTGGGAGAATTCCCTGGTTATGTTCTCTTAGCATTACCTATTCTGCCGGCGCCCCTGTCGAACACCTTAGCTTGTTAGCATGTGTCAATCAAAAGCCGTGCTCTGGGGAGGGCAAAGTGGAGAGCTGAAACAGTTATCTCTCTCCCACACAGCTCCCCCAAAAAAAGAGCTAGGAGAGATAGAAAGCGATGGAGGGGGTTAGTACAGAGTGTGTGTGGGGACTGTACGCCCTCGCGCCGCAGAATGAAGGTACGGGTGAGCACCCACAGTGACCTCGGCCTGCTCTCGCCCCCCTCCCCTTTTATCCTCTTCATTAAAGGCACATTCCACCGCATTAGCCCGCTGTCCTTCTGTCCTTCACCTGCTGCCATTCATTTCAATTCATCCCTCGTTAAGGCATCATGGTCTCGGAATCGAGAGTAGTCAAAGCGGGCCGAGCGGAGCTTCTCATTTAATTATACAGTTCATTAGAAAGCCGCCGCCCCCCCCTCCCAGGTCTGAGACAGGCCATGGGAATAGCTGGTGGCTGATGTGCAGTTTAAACGGCCTGAATATGGAGATTGGTCGAGTTATGGATTACCGTTACCCGTTAGCCTGCCCTTCACCCACCTCATTCGCTTTTATGTCTGCTGTGTAGCCTTTTGATACAGTATCACTCAAGTTAGAGTGTGCTCTTTGAGCCAGCATGTTTGTTTGATATTGTTCATGAGCTGTGAAATTGAATTTCCACAGTTGGCCTGATATTGGAAATAATTTCATATCCTGTGCAATATTCTTGCTTGGTTTCACCTTGTGCTGTGTTTAAGACATCCATTTTTACTTAATGTCTTTTTTTTTTCTTCTTCTTCTTCTTGTGCCGAGTCGATACGGCAGCGCTGTTAATTTAGACCGTATTTACCCTAAAAGCAATGATGGCTTGCTGGCTGCCTCTCGTTTGCCCACACACCACAGCCAAGCCACCAACCACCATCTTTTACACCGAGTGTCGCCATGGCAACGTGGCCGCCGCTCCTGGCACAGCAGCCCCCTTTCAGAGCTGATGACATCGTCGTGGCAACAATGAAAGGTTCATATATCCCATTATGGAGAAAAGCAGGAGTTTTTGGGGGGAGCAGGGTCACTGAGCCCCTGAAACCTCATGTACTGTAAAATCCTTTATCAAATACAACTGAGGTCTCTTTGTTCTTTGCAACAACTGCTGGTGCCAAGTAATATATGAGGAGCATGCAGCTGGAATGCCATCTGCATTGCATTCAGCTCAGTGTGGTAAGCTTGTGGTGCAGCCAGTTAACATAAATACAAACCTTTATTCAGTAAGCTACACACAGCATTTTCTTCCTCTACTTCTTGAGGTGCTTTTTTTATGTCAAATCGAAACATTTTTTTAAACCAGTGGATGCAACATGAGCCTGAGACCACTGAACGGTTTGTAGGCTCCCACCTGAATAGTATTGTTTATTTGCTTCCTGTGCAGAGAAGGCTCAGAGCAGTTGGACTGGTCTCCCTCCTGCCTCTGTACCCTCTTACACCCCTGCCGGCATCCAAGCCCTCCAAAAACCTTCTCTTTATATATCTCCGCAGACCCTCTCAGCTTTCCCATCGCTCCGACAATGAAAAACACCAAGAAGTGCTGTGCACTCTGGTGCTAACCCAAAGGCTAGCAGTGTGGTTCACTGGGTTGTGATGTGGCCAGCAACAGCTGAAGTCCGTGACCCCTGGACCCCATCCATCAGGCTTTCAGCACCAGCACTGGCCTCTGACACACACAAAACTTCAGCCAAGGAATGGAAGCACGCAACAGGGAAATGCATCACTGTCAGAGAGACACTGGAACCATATAAAATTATATGTAGGCACTTTGTCCAACACTTGACATGCGTACAGAACAAGTCTGCATGCAAGTTAATACACACCAGTGTGGTTGTGCATGTGACTGTTTAGCTATAAATGTTTCCAGAGGACTCACGCTGCCAAACTGCGGTTTTGTGTAAGTCCAGACTGAGCTGTCTGTCATGCACACACTCATATCCTCGTATATTAAAGCAGCTAAAGGGATCTTTCATTTTGTCTTGATTTTGGCGTCCCCTGTGGACAAAGGCAGAAGTGTTTACTGGAATAAGCAACACCGCCTCGTGTCGCAAAGATGTTGTTATGGCTGGCGCATGCTTTTGCTTTTGAGGCAAGTGAAAAACAAGAAACAAGATTTAAACTAACATTCTCCAAAGAAATGTCTCCTTCTGCTTCCTTTTAACCGGCGTACTCGCTCACTGCTAAACTTTGCTTGGGAAAATGTGAACGCAGTGTCATCTGCTCTAAGTGTTGTTAATTGTTTCATCTGATTTCATGGGGAATCAGACCCAAGGACAGGCATTAACATTAATAAAAATAATAGTAGTAAAGTCATGTGATGGTCTCATACAGAGGCATCAGTATTCAACTGAGATCGTTTCACAAGCAGTTTAAAACTCTGTGTAGCTGCTTTAAGTTCTTATTCAGGCACATACTTTTCATTTGCTTCCACTTCTGTCTCTCACATACACACACCTGCTCTCCTCTCACACACACACACAAGCTGTCTTTAAAGACACACAGCACATCCGCAGCCCTCACACACATGCTAGCAATATGTGTGTGGCAGAGGCTCAGCTGACCGCCTGGCAGTCACTGTGAAATTGGCGCCCTTCTCATACAGATGCCAGGTGTTTTGCTTGGCAGTCAGGGGTGCTGGGGGTGAGCTTGTGTCAGGAGTGTTGGGTTGCTGTGAACGGCAGGGAAAGGATGGGGTAATATGTCGTGTGTCCCTGTTAGCCCGGCTGCTTGGCTAAGAGCGAGCCCAGCCAGGTCCAAGAGGAATTAGAGACTGCTTAGTTTCCGTTAGAGCTTGAAAACAGAGTGTGATATATTGGCTTCTCTATAGGATCGGGGTATCTCCTATAAAGCATGACCCCCTGTACAGTGAGATTTGGACTGCTGTAACATTTTGACACTGTTGTGGTGGTTTAGAGATTGCACTGTTTGCTCTGATGGGTCAAAAGGTTAAAGGTCAAGATTATTTGGGGTGTTTAGACCTGACGCTGTTTGCCCTGTTTGGTCCATGAGCATGTTCGACAAACGTTATGTGCCATTAGGGGAAGATGACGTTTTGTTATGCCAGATGACACTCAGAATGTAATCTTAAAGGAACAGCTTGACATTTTAAAAGTGCTGTTCTTCACCTGCTGCCGAGAGTTAGATGAGAAAATTTATGCCACTGACATATTTGTATGAGAAATGCACAGCTACTGCCAGCAGCAGGTTAGCTTAGCTTAGCTTAGCTTCGCTCTTGTAGCCAGCCTCAAGTGGACATTTAAAGAACTGCAGTTTTTGACACTTCCATGTTTGCTTCATTTTTCAGCCTTGGAGATTTCCTCTGGATTACAGTGCATTATGCTGTATTTTTGCACCACAAACACCATAGCAAAATGTCAACAGATTACTGTGTCAATGACTGATTTATTGAGATACAAATAAGACAAAAGTGTTAACAAATTGCACATTAGTACTATTAATGATATGCGGAGCAGCCATCTTGGATTTTGATGTCAGGGTTGGTGGAGTTTCCAAGTTGGAAATCTGACCTTGGGGGCGTTTCAGTCGAAATTTCCGATGTTTAAATGGAACACACCATGTGTCCTGGTAATGATCCCACAGTGCAACTTAATAGCATCTTTCATTTGTACCTCCTTGTCTGGAAAATTGCTGGTGCCTAGTTATGTAACAAAAATAAGTTGGCCAGTAAAATGAGTGGATTGGCCCTTTAATGTGCTCCTGTCTGCTCATGTGTTCCAGTTAAAACGTGCTGTTAATATATCTGTATTTTGGTGACATTTGAAAGGGTGACACATTTGAAGTATGTGCATGAACATATTTGCTTCTGTTCTACTCTGTTGTGCGTCTTCATGTAGAACAGATGTTAAATGAAAATATTTTTCCATCAGTATACGATGTCACGTACAGTTTCTTGCACAGACTCCATTTTTGTTCCAAGTGGAGTTTAATTTCTCAAATCACATGTCCGTGAGTGCAGCTGCAACAAACAGGCAGGTCATTTGATTTCCGGCCTCATTTTCATTTTGCAGAGATGGTCATTCCGACGTGGATTAGATAAGGGTGAAGACAAAGTGGAGCCTCATTGGAAAGTCGCTGTAGCAGCCAGCAGTGTAATCCATCCACGCATTCCTTCCAGAGAATGCCAAACAGCTCGCTGAAAATGAGCTGCGGACCCGACTCCATTAGATCTCCGCTCTGTCTCTGGGCTTTCTATCTTTCAAAAACACACACACCTCACACTGTAGCTGGGAGCGACACATACACACACACATACACAGCGCCTGCCACCAGCTTCATTAGTGCTAAGAAATGTCCTGCTCGTTAAGTCGAGGCAATTAGTGGCTAATTGAGAAGCTTTCTGCAGTGAAGACAAACTTGCTTCTCTTTTCCCAGCCTCCCAGTAAATGTGTGCGCATTTTGACCAGTTTGTACATCTGGATTCCACCTCGAGCTCATTTTCTTGAGGCAATTGTTCACTACAGAGCTGCAGCCTGAGGGAGATAAGGAGCAAAACACAGGCAGAAGTTTTCCCCTTTCTTTTTGATGCAAGGTTTTTATAGCAGGACAGAGTTTCCAGTGGGTTGAGCAGAAACACGTTATTTCTTTTTGTATAATTGTTTATTTATTGTTAGCGATTTGCAGTTTGCTGAGACACTTTAGAGGAGCTTCTTTTGCAGAGTCGTGTCATGTGGTACACAAAGAATAGGCAGTTTTACTGAGTCATTTCAGCGTGCCTTCCCCTTTATTATATCCCCTTTCTAGACATAACAGCGGAACTGCCACAACTACACACATTCTCACAAACACAAGATACCAACTGCCTGCCCTTCTCACTCGGCGGCTTGACTTTCCATCCCTCCATCTCTCTGTTTCTCTCCGCCACACTCCTCCTTCTCCTCTTTCCATTCTGTCACTCCTCTCCCCCAATTCTTTGCAGTCCACAGATAAGCTCTATGATAGGGAGGAAATGAGTGTGACATACACACACATAGCCTGCCAATCTCTTTCACAACTTGTAGATAAAAACTCTGCAGATAAGACTGATAAATCATGCAACGCAAAACAGTTTTTATTCTTTCATGTTTAATTTAAAGCATTCACTTTTGTATCATTAGCGCTAGTCCCGACTTTGTCCTACAGGGGGCAGAATCTTGTCACCCAGATGCACTTGTGTGACCTCTTCCCTGATTTATATGCACATTCTCTGGCACGGCCTCGCACTCACAGTGTACCGTTGCCTTGAGTGATCCACAATCTTTCCTTTCCTAACAAACGTAGATAAAAACGATGCAGCCAGAGTTCAGTAAATAAACCACACACGCTTGCTCCATCTTCTTGGACCCGCTCACATCATGGATTTCCCCTGTAAACATCAGAGATATGTGACCTGCTCGCTCTGACCACCCTCTGAGAGAGAGTGTTTTTATAACACGCCTTATCTCAGCCCACCCCACTTCAGAGGGAGAAGGATAGGGTGGGTAGGGGGTGTGGGGGGTGAGCCGGAGCCGGGGATTCCCTGTGTGTTTTGCTTAATTCTAGCTAACACACACACACACACACATACATGCATGCACAAGCCAGTTTTAAGGCATTATGGCAGAATAAAGTTGTCATTGTGGCATCATTGTGTGTGTGGGCAGTCACATAGACTCCATACTGTTAGAGGTGAAGGTCTGGCCACTCATAAGCCCGGGGCTGCTTTGACTCATGAAAGACACACACACACACACACACACACACACACACACACACACACACACACACACAGACATATAGAGAAGCCCTGGAGGGGTGAAGGCCTATGGATGACCATAAAGGAAAGTCACATGCTATTCCCACTCTTGAGAGGAGAGCACCAACCCTATGGATACTGAGTCTTCGTATGTGTGTGTGTGTGTGTGTTTACATGTGTGTGTTTTGATTCATAGCAGAATGACAGGAGATATGTGACTCAGTTAAGCACAGTTGACAGCAGGAAGTGTGTGGACGGGCTGCTGTGTCTTTGAACATGGATGCAGGAGATGTGACAGATCTTATCTGCCGCTGATGCTGAAAACCAACAAGCTAAATTCCTGTATTTCTATATGAATCACTTACTATTGGAGTAATTCTTCCCAGGTTTTACAGAAACACAACATTTGAACTACATGACTTGTTGACCCAGTTCAAATGACTTTGACACGTGATCCTGCTAAGTCCACGAAGGCTCAGGGCTGTCCCACTGTGAAATTGGCAAGTGTTTGAGGGCTCTGCGGTTGACTTTTTGAGCCCTTTATGCTCACTGTTCTTAAGTTAGCAACTCTACAGTGTGTGCTTACACACAATGCATAGCATTGAGATGTTGAAACAGCGATGAGAATGGATTTAAAGGTTCTGTATGAGACACTCAGAGCAGCAAACCACTGCTGTGTAAAGATATAATGGAGTAATGGCATCATGAGCAGAGTATGAAATGTCGGGAAAGCACCCAGCCTCCAGTCCCCCCTGGCTAACACCATCTGCACTGTAGCCATTGTTTACGATACGATACGATACGATACGATACGATACGATACGATACGATACGGAATACGTCTTGGACTCAGGAGCTGCACAAGTATTGCTGCCTTACAATAATAGGCCAATTAAAAAAGGCAGAGGGCAGGGTTCATTTAAAGTGGGCGTGGCTTATACTGGGAGTGGGTGGGACCTAACAGGGAGTTTGACATTGATATGGGTTGATCAGAAGTTGCTCTATGTATTATTGATCATAACAGATATTGACACATTTTACTTGGATACTAGTTCCAGTAAAAAGCACATAATCCATGTCAGATACTGGTTTCATCTGAGTATTTGGCTCAACTCAAGCTCATATGCTCCAAATTTTGTAGAGCCCCTTTAAAAAGTCAGAGGAAGAGATGTTCCTACTGAGTAAAAACACATGTTGCTATCCAGCTGTTCATGTGCATTTATGTCTTTGTTTGTATTATGATGGTATGATGGTGACTCCATGTATGTTGATTCAGTCCAACAGTACAGTTTTACTTATAAACATGGAGCCAACACTCTAATATCAGCATCACACTTTTCTGACCACAGAAACACCCCCTCCCTAGGCAATCTCACAAAGTGCTTTCCCATTCATATCATACCAGGTGTATTTAAAGATTCATCACAGCACTACAACGGTTTATGTGGCCAAGGTTTCCCAAGTGGCCTGCTCTCTCTCTACACATACACACAGGCAGACACAACTCTGAAACACAATTAAAACACATACTTCCAAGCAGCTGTTCAGGGTCACTTTGATAATACTTTAGCTCACACTTCCTCTCTGCTTGCTCCTGCTGGACTCATAATATTTCAGACGAGCCACTCGCCAAACAAAACATTGATACTGGATGATTCTGCAAAACCCCAGATTAGGTTCAGTGTCAATGTCATTGACCGTAATGTCAGTGTTAATGACAGCGACTGGGCCATTTCAGAAACAATGGAAGAAGAGGATTTATTTTCATTGCTTAGAAAAACATCCACACTATATTTCTCACTGTTTTACAGTAATTGCATTGGTGTTAGTATTAGATACTTTTTATAGCTTACTCTGCCAGCCTCGGTGGAATTGATGCCGTTTGCTCTTCTGTGTTTGGTTGTTAGTATTGACAGAATGTACCATAAGTCTGGATTGGTCTAAATGCCAGTGAGCTAGTACTAGTAGAACTAGTAGTATCATGGCCCAGGAAGCAACCCGGAAGCAAGCACTTGCACCGTCCTTTCACATCAGCATGATACGTGGCCATTAGCCATTATTGTTTAATGGTGCCCGGCGGCATCAGGGGGTAAAGCAGTGGGACAACAATGTAAGCTAAGGTGGCAAAAGTCTAACTAGGGTGGGTGGGAGGGTTGCTAGATGGGTCCAACAACCATTGACTATTACCCGAGAGGCTGGTGTATGCTTCCCATATGATTGTAAAGCCCAACCCCGTTGGTTTTTTCCCCAAACCTAATCACATGCGAGTGTAGGCAGAAGTTGACACAGCGTCCCACAACGTCAACAACCAACGCACCCAGGGTACCTTACACGTCATGTCTCAGCATGGAAAGTCCATGACTAAAAGTCAATATGTGATGAGGTCGGAGTGAGAATGTGCTGCGGGAAGAGTCCCTAAAACCGGAAAGAGAGTTTTATGAATGGGTATTTGGTTAGATGCCTGATATAAGGTCTGTGGTTCACACAAGCTCAACAGACTCTCACGTTTTGTCCTATGACATAAAATGCATCTTTAAAATTCACACTCGCCAATTTTGAAGCTTTTATGTGAATTGAAAAAGGCGGTTGATAAGTGGCTAAATGAGACTACATAACGTCATCACGCCAAACATGGTTGTGCAGCCTTGATGTAGTGGCGATGTTGAAGTCTTGCAACCATAGTGTAGTTCATTTATAGCCTAACGTTAGCTTTTTACCTCTGGCGATTGCATTTACGCTTCAAAAATCATAAACGTGGCGTTCATTTGTAAAGATTATCTTGCTGAACGAAACGTTAAGTATCATAAATGTTTGCTTGCTCATGAGCTATTTTCTGTAATAATCCAAAATCCAGCAGCCACGGCGACGCTAACTTCCCCATCGGCTTACAGGAAGACATCGTACCTGGAGCACTCTGTGCCCAAGCACCAACCTGAACCTGCAGGGCTGAAAAATAAAGCCAACACAGAAGTGCCAAAAACTGCAGTTCCTCTAATAGCCACTTGAGGCTGGCTCCGAGAGCAAGTCAATCCTCATAGACCCCCATGCTAAAATATCCACCTTTACAGCAGAAATAAACATGTGGATCAGTTTTGTTTTGTTTGTTTTAAGCCTATTTTTCGCTAGCTAAAATTAACATTAACTCTTTTCTTTCAGTGATAGGTTCTCTTTGTTAGTTCTTTGTTGTTATTTGCGCAGTTCAATAAAGCGATCCATTGCTACATTCATGGCTTTCTCCTTTTAAATGTCATCACCCTTCACACTGGCTGCCAATCGGGGATTTTGATGTCTCACACACTTAGAATTCCTACGTGCAAATGGCAACAAATAGGTTCCCTTAAAAGGTTTTTTTTTTTTAAATAAATTAAATTACATTTTTAGCTAAAGCTTGTCTCCTTGTTAGGAAATGGGTACACACAACATACAGATACAGTCAATAAAGAATTCATTCACAATTTTTTTGCATAGGCCCAGATGAATATTGCAATATGGTTATCACAAAATCCCACAGCACACCTGGACTGGCATCACGACACACCGGTGAGCACACCATTTTAGAACCACTGGTCTATGGTAATGCAACAGTGTACACAAGTATCAGTCAGGTTCCACTGCAGTGTGACTATTTAGAGGACAGGTTTTAATTACTTCTTGGCAGTGACACTGTGTGTGTGCATTCCCAGCATCTTGCAGCAACTACGTCAACTTTTACAGTGAAGGAAGCAATGAAATTTTGATACCAAGCTCATGTTGGCAAAATAAAGCGCAGGTTGAAATTATTAATTAATTAATGTATTGTATTATAATCAGTTAATTAAATTAACTTTCCTCTGTTATGAAGCCTAAAACAAGAAGACCATATGCATATTTTACTGCTGAGAATGCCTGGCATGCACGTGCTCTCAGTCTTCAGCAGCATCCAGGCACTCCTCCTCCTCCTTCCCTCTCCGGTGAGGCATATTGATGCAGTGTGAGGAGGTTAAGCCGTCGGTTTAGTGTCCGGGCGGCCGTGACATTCAGCCCCGCCGGCCTGTAATTGACTCGTCGGTGTGTGTATCAGTTAAACCTCGGCTCACCTGCTCCGTGCGCGTCGAGGGGGTCGTGATTGACAAGCTACTCTAATGCCCCGGCTCTGCAATTTGGAGTACACTGGGGTTTCTTCCGCTCTGTTTTCTCTGGCAGGTACTATTTTTCCCTACATTTGATTTTTTTTTTCTGAGTCTTGCACTTGGCATTTCTCACACTTGTTTTGTTTTCATCTGTCTGCTGCTGTGTTTCTCAGTCTGTTTGGCTGTCAATCTGTCTCTCTCACAACCTTTATTTTCATCTTTCTAGGGTCCTATCCAGGCCTTCCTCCTCATGGATCCAGAGTGTCAGCTCATGTTAGCGGAGCGGAGCAGCGTTAAAGTTACACCACTCTGTAGAGACCAGCTGGGGGTCTCAGTTACTCTGGAAAGTTTGCTGCTCATGCTACAGGCATGCCGTTCTGCCTTTGGCTCGGTTTCAGCTGTCTACCCCTGTACGTGAACGCACACATGCATGCACTCTCTCCCTCTCTCTCTTTCACACACACACACACACACACTCACACACACACTGACGATATGTTCAGGGTCCCCGGTGACAGGACCCCAGTACAGGAGCATTATCTATTTAAGGCCACTAACTCTGCGGATTAGATCAAGATTCAGCCCCATAATGGCCAGTCTGGCACAGCACCCTGCTTCAATTAAGGCCCTATGTGTCTCACACACACACACACACACATGCTTGTGTTAGAATAATGTGATCTCTTTCTCTCGCCCAGATGTGATCACACACACATGGCGCAAGAGGCACACACGTTTTAAAAATCTTGCTTTGAATTTAATTTGTTTTTATAGGTTTTTTCTTTCAACGCAACATTTACGTCATTTGGAAAAATCTACGCCCACTCATATGAGACGACTGCTGGCAGGAAAATAAAGCAGATTATAGTCATTATTGGTATAATGAGACGTATTTACACCTTTCAATTCACAGAAGTTATGGTTTAGAGCAGTGGTTCTCAACCTTTCTCATGTCAGGGACCCCTAAATTGATATACATTAGGTTACAGGCCGATTTCACATCAGGGACCTTCATCTGAAAGATTTTGGTTGAGGAGATAACTGTAGAGACATTAGAACTTAAACCAACAGCACACCAGCTGTTCTGAAAATGTTGGCATGCCCCGCTCTGTGGACAATAAATAAGGTGCAGACGTTCCTCTGTATCACCACCACCTACATTTAAGAGTACTGTCTGCGGTGGAAACACTCAGCAGATCTAGGGTTTAGGTACACGTCCTCATGGGTTATGTATATTTCCAGAGTACAATATTGAAAATTTTTGGTGTAAATGTGACTTAAAAAAGTAAAAATAAACTATTCCTCATTTTTCTGGGGATCCAATGGAACTCCCACAAGGACCCCAAGCAGTCCCTGAGCCCCTGGTTGAGAACCACTGGTTTAGAGAATAGAGGTATCTGTGCTGTTGAAATATTACAACAATACATTTGACATGATAACGACCTGAGAACTCTACTGCGGATGCACGGCTTAGTGCAAACATAGTCTTTGACCTCTGACATGAACAGCCAAAAGAGACTCACTCGCACACACACACATGCACATTCATGCATAAAAGCATGAATGTGCATGAATGTGCTCTTTTTCAATTACAGTCTACCCCAACATTGTAACCGATTGTCGTCACATTCTGTCACACTTGTAAAAAAAAATGTAAACCCCTCTCTCACACAAACACAACCACATCTTCCCGTAATGATGGAGTTTGCTATTCTTGGCTCCTGTTTCTATTTGTTTATATCATGGAAGCAGCTCTGTGGAGTACTTAGAGTTGGGAATGTTAGAATAATGAGGCAAGCCTGTAAATAATGAAACAAAGGATGTAGTGCATCAATTAAGAGCCATTTACTGCCTCGCATCCATCTCATCTCCATTTGTGTGTTTGTGTGTGATTTCACATGTGTTGTCATGCATGAGTTTTTTGCAAACATGTCCCTGTGACGCACGCGTCCTTCTGAAAACACATTAATCAAATCGTGAAACATCGCGGTCTCCTCTGATATGAAAATGAGCCGTCCGGAACCACATTGAGGACATTGTCACCGTAATTGCTCTTTGACAGCTACGCACGCACACGCACGCACACACACGCACGCACGCACACACATATAATCTTTAATTGCCTCCAAAATGTTTATGTCAAGATGGCGTTGCTAAGATAATGGCTGGGGACTGCCTGGCCCACACTAATGGCATCTCTGTATTTAGCGCTTCACATCAGCAGAGAAATCGGCAGAGCCCATCAGATATTTAGTGGCGTGCAAAGGCTGCTATTGTTGGGGTAATATTGTGCTGCTGGATGGTGGCCAATTCATTAAAAAACTTATCGCACCAGAAGGAAATCTAGAGCACAGTGAGGCATAGCAGGAAGATTTTAATAAATATAGCTAATGTGACACTTTCAATACCCTGCTTCTCTGTTTACATGCTGGATTTTACTCTCGGTGTTGCTTTAGCATCAAATTGTTTGGTACTGTGCAGCCATTTTCCCATCAAGCTCTCCTATATTTGTTACTTACATTCCAGACTTCATTAAATTCAGACTTTTTTACAATCATTGGAGGATGATGATGAAAAATTAATCAGTGCTGTTTCTTATTCTTATTCTGTTATGGGCTATAGCAGAAAATAATAAGGTCCTAGATGTGTAAACACGTTAGATGAAGAGAAGAAAACCACACCCAGTAATGGTGTCACTGTGTACTGACACACCAAGGAGTACACTTCTTCATCACTGCAGCAAGGTGAGACGTTAAAATCCTCATTTGCCCCCCCTAACCACCCATGTTAATTGATCAATTATCTCTTGTTATATGCCAAATACATGTAAAGGAAAAAATCTGTATCAGAGTATTTTTACATGGGATTAATTGTCTTTCTCTTCCTGTAAAACCTGCTTAAACAGTTTCAAATGTTTAATGACTCAACCTGCACTCAGGGGAATTTACAAAAGTTCATCCAATGAAATGAGAATTTGGGCAGCGGGCAAAACCTTTGTTTTCACTTCCAAAACAGCATGGCAGAAGTCTAATACATCCATCTCTCTCTCGTCCTCCCCCTGATCTAACTGCAAGAGTGTGAAGCCCACAGTCTGCAGTTGCAGCTCCACATTATGCTAAACTCTAATCCTCTATAACCCACATAATGTGGAAGGGTGCGATCGACATGACCAATGCGCTGACACGTGTAAAGAGGTAGGTGGGGTTCAATGGCTCACAGAACACAGGCTCTTCCACCAGGAGACCAGTGTTTGAAACTGTCTGAAACCATATGAGTTTTAGTTGTTATAAGGTGCATCATCATCATGTTTCTTTTAACCTACGCAACTTGGCTTGCCTTAACCGAACCTACGTAACTTAACATTAAGTGCATAACGCCATTTGTGTGGCACCAATTTGTAAGATATAATACGAACTGCAGTCAGCAGCAGTTGAAGCAGGAGAACCTAACCAATCTGCAACCAGTCACAAGAAACTTTGCATTGCCTTTGTTTTTGTGCTGCCAGCATGTAATTCTAACACTACCTCTTAACGCGTTGTTAAGAGGCTGGGTCCATTTCACATATTTTTGTGAGACTGTGTTGTTATTTTGCCTTATTAGACCTCTTTTAGGACTGTGTTGGCTGTTACTGACTGGGCTTGATAATTAGGAAACGGAACTTACACCTTGCTCTTTCTTTCTACTGCATGAATTTTTTTGAACACACATAATTGCCTGCATAACTCCATCCAAATTCACCCTGATCAGCCAGCATAAATGAAACACTTGTGCTTGTGTGCGAGGCCTTTGGATTGGCAGTTCATCTACTTTGAAAACCAAATGCAATGAGCTGATAGTCTCAGTTTGCCTGCATTTCTTATTCACTCAACAGGGAACAAGGAGTTGAATCGCGGGGGGTCAGCGTCTCCATCACTGAGGGAAAAACACCTGAATAACAGCAGCTTCACTCTCCGTCAGAAGTATCAGCTCACAGGTACAGTCTGTTCCTCTGTT
Organism: Cephalopholis sonnerati; assembly: GCA_019142605.1. Classification (NCBI taxonomy): domain Eukaryota; kingdom Metazoa; phylum Chordata; class Actinopteri; order Perciformes; family Serranidae; genus Cephalopholis; species Cephalopholis sonnerati. The sequence continues at coordinate 18,766,586 of JAGQAX010000024.1, forward strand.
TATGCACACGTCTCTCTGTTTTCTCCGTTTCACACCCTGCTCGCACACTTGCCAGATTTCCAACTATTTTTTTTTCTGCACATCATAAAGTGTCACATTAGAAAAACTGTATTGGAAAAGAATATTTGACCCCATAAAGAGATTTTATGCTTGCCATCCTGTTTATGCTTTTGTCATCGAGGAGTTTATGCTTTAAATGGACAGTGAACAGACAAGAAACATGACTGATGAGCTGCTTTGGCTGTGATCCCGGATATTCTCATAACAGTCTCCAGACAACATGAAAAACAATATGGCAACATGAAACGTGAAAAGCAATTCAGCCACTCTGCCTTGATCCATATTTCTGTGTCATTTTGTTTTGTTTTATCTGACTCAGCCACATCTTCTTATTACACAGCTAAATCTAACAAAGCATTACTCCCATCAGCCCAAGACACCTACCATATATTTTGTTTAAGATATTTTATATGCTCCAATAAAGTTGATGGAAATACACTTAATTTGCATTTCATTCTGAAAGTTATGAAAATTCGCTTTAAAACCTTTCACAAATGGATGGAAATGTAGCTGCACTCTATCACACACACTTGCCAACTCTCTCTCACCCCAACTCTCCATCACACACACACAGTCCTGATCGAGCGGCTGCAGTAGTGATGACCTTGCTATCGTTTACAGCAGCTGCCAGTCCATTGTGTACTGTGGATCAGCTCAGTTACCCTCCCCACCGCCACCACCACATGCACTCACACACACATGCGAACGCTGCAAATGGCGTCCCAGTTTTAGCCTGCCTCTCCAACCTCTGCCTAATTATCATGGTACTGAAGCTGTCATGAAAAGTCTATTGTGGCCGCATGGAAGCAAGTCTCCTCACAAACCTCCAAGAGATTGACATTTACTAAGTCGGAAACTTGCGCCGGGATTTTCTATCACAGCCGCAGAGAGCAGAAAAGACGGATATAATGTGGGATAGGAGGCTGTAGACTGCGATGCATTCGTCACTTCCATATCTGGGTTGCAGAATAACAAGTGAATGATTTATGAACCGGAGCACTTTCCCACAGCGGCTGAGGATTTGAAGTGGAAGTGAAATGACAACAGGCTCAGGCAGATTGTTGTATTTACTCAGCAGGAATTCAGAGTGTAAACTGAAACTGGCCCGTTGTAATGACAGGTTTGCTGTTGTCATTTATTTCTTCATAGCATGGATATTAAAACCCTTGTAATCACAATCAGTTACTAAGTACAATGATTATGCAGGGATTTGTCTTGGGCCACAGCAGCAAAAAGCTTGGCAGCTTACTTAGTATGACAATGCACACCAATAATGGAGATCCAACTGTGATTACAGGCTACAGCTCCATAACAGAGCCTTCTTTTGTAAGTAAAATAATTGGAAAGTTGATGATCATGCAATACCATTAGACAGACTTGAAAACAGTAGGACAATGACGTGTGAAGTTCCACAAGGCTCAGTCCCTGGTCCTCCTCTGTTTCACCTTTACATTCTTCCATTTGGCTAAATAAATTTATCACTTACTCTGCAGCTGACCTCCAGTTTTACTGAGGCATTGAATAAATCACTTTACTGCTTTTCTGCAGTCTGCAAGCAGCCTGCTAACTGTCCCCGGAGCTTAAATTAAACATGAGGTACCAGCATTTTTGTCATGTTCTTCTAAATTAACGACCATTAAATACGTGTTAAAAATGCTTATTTTCTCCTTCACCTTTGACTGAATCACTCAAAATTATCCATCATTTGCTGATTCTACTTATTTCTGTTTTTATATTTTCTTCGCATCATTTTCTTGTGTCTTAAGGTCTCATTGCTTTATTTCTTAATTCATGTCTTGTACGCTTTATAAAAAGCTCTTTGAATTGCCTTTGTGTATGACATGTCCTTTATAAATAAACCTGCTTTGCTTTGCCTATAAATACATGTTCATTATGCACCTGTCTATCACAGATTAGTGGCTCAGCCTATAGCCTTCTTAATACCCAGTGTCTGGTGGCTATTTCCATGGTAAGCCTTTTGGCACACAGCAAGTGATGCATTTTATGTTAAATAGAAGAAGTGGGTTGTTAGCGTGAGCAGCAATAGCCACCAAAGCCAAAGAGACCAAAGAAGGGTGAACACAACCTACAAAAATTAAAATCTATGTTAATTTTTGTCTGACATGCTAGAATATCTCAACCAGTATGGCAAAAACATGACAGCTTTTGCTATACAGTGATATATAAATGAATCTGCTCTAGTCACAGGTATTTATTGGGTCCAGCGCTACTGATGGAAAAATGACAGCAGGGTCAGCACGCTAATTTCCACCTCTTTTGCAGTGCAATGCAATTATGCACCACCGCAAATTCTGTCCATTTCCGTCTAAGCAGACATCATTTAAAAGTAATTGACACTGAGTTTAAAAGAGAGGCTGACACATAGAAAGAAGTGATCACTGTGATCACTGTGTTCACTGGCCTTCATGTGTCTTTCTGCTTTTTACTAGCCTGTTTTCTGGCATGTTCCTGACGTGGAATAAGACACAGCAGTCAAAAACAAACAGAAGGCATACTTATATACTCGCAGTAAGAAAGGAGTCTATTATTTATCTTTGGCGGGTTTTTCCGGCAGTAATTTTGATGAAAAATCTTATGAATCACTTGACCCTAGAAAAAAATAATATGCAACAAGAGGTTGTGCACTCAGCTTCTACACCATTTGGCACTCAGTCCTGGCTCAAGCAAGTAAAAAAGATGGACGACACCGATAGACATATCCCCCAGTAACCCGCTCTTGTGTTCTTTGTGTGTTTATAAATTGTTTATCACACTTACCATTGAACTTCTGGTTTGATATGTTGCAATAGGTTAGGGCTACTTGTGGGATGGGATGATGGTGGCTGTGGCTCATGAAGTAGAGTGAGTCATACACTAATCGGAAGATTGGCGGTTTGATCATCGGCTCATCCTGTCTGAATGTTAAAGTATCCTTGGGCAAAATACCGAACCCCAAATTGCTCCCGATGGCTGTCGTGTGTAAGTGTGTATGAATGTGTAATGATGAGCAGATGGTATCTTGTATGGTAGCCTCAGCTACCAGCAGTGTGTGAATGTGTGTGTGAATGAGTGAATGTAACATGTAGTATAAGAGCGATAGAGTGGTTGAAGACTAGAAAGGCGCAATGCAAATGCAAGTCTGTTCACCATTTGTGAACTGTATTTCACACAGTACTTTGTGTTGTCTAAAAACTAATTTAAAAAATGGAGGAAAAAAAGAGAATATCCAACTAAACAGTGCTGCCCACACAGTTAACTGACTGTGGGAAGTGTATCGCAGAAACACATCCATAAATCCAAAAAACTAAATGTCAAAGATTACTCCTATTAGAGCCACTGCAAATGTACAGTCCAAGACATGGTCTGGCCAATAGACTCAACACATCCATCATTCTGTTAGTGTGTGGGCTTTAGCAGCATGGCATCCAGTTTGCTTCCAAACCATCTCCAGTTTTGAAGTTTGACTTGCTCGAATTGAAGGCATATTGACCCTGAGCAGAGCGTGAGATGCTTCTGCACTGTGGCCATTATTAATAATGAGCATGACACACGAGGTGCTGGCTTAGACGTTTCGACAAACAGGTTTGTGACCCCCCAAAAACAATTAGAGGCTATTGTCATGACCTTTGGATCGGTAACCACCCTGGAATCTGGGATTGAAAATAATGAGTCTGGCTGCAGTCATTACCTGTAGGGGAGTGTGGGCCGTATGTGTGTTACTGTCAAAGAGCAATTGGATTACAAATCCACCCAGTATGGTTCACATTTTGTCTGTTTTTTTGTGCTGTCAAAAAGTTGCATTGACCGCCCACACAGTATTTTTATGGACAAGATTTTCTGTTTCTCCTTATGTGTGGTCTTTGTGTTTGGATGCCAGAGAGTGATTTCCTGTACAGTAGCCTTCACATGCAAATTTGAGTCAGGACTGTGAGTATTTCAACAATTTAGTGCTTGTTAAGTTCTCCTAACTTGGCTAATGTCAGCTCTGGCAGGAAGTAGCTCGCATTGAAGCGGGCAACTGTGTCGCTGTCTGAAGATTTGGACAAACATTTATTCTCACATGTGGACATCCAAGCCTTCTCTGTTTCTGGCTCTCGTCTCTCTCTGCTTCTTTCTGTCATCCCAAATTCAATCAGTTCGATGTGAAAGTGGAGGACGATGTTACTGGTGCATCAATGTAAAAGATCAACATCTCTCTCACACACACACGCACTCTCATCTGTCTGTCTCCTGGTTGTGTGTTTACAGTGTGTTTGCCATCCACAGAGCAGGCTAGTAGCGCTTTGTTGTGCCTCTCTGGTCCCCTTCCTCATTTGCCTTTGACAACACTGATAATCCCCCAACAAGATCCCCCATTCAAACCCCCACCTCCACACACACACACATATACACACTAACAAACATTTCCAGATGCTCACAAGCACATTCATATACACAAAACCCTGCACACACAACTACAATCATGCACAGATACACACACGCAGACACACACATACACTAGGTGCCAACCATTGCCATGGCAACTCCAATCAGCAAAGGCTCCCTTTCCCCTATTACAGCAGAGATATGACAGTTTCTCTCTCCTTCTTCCTGCCCTCCTTGCATTATGATTTTTTTTCATCTCTTTCCTCTCTCTTCCTTCCTCCTTCTCTCCCTGTGTCTTTTTTTCTTTATGTCTTATCATCCACCTCCCTTTTTCTTATTCCAGGCCCCTCCTCATTCACACCCACTGATACAAATCATCACCATAAGTCAAAAAACAATATATATTCATTCTTGCTTTATTTTCTGTGAAAAGGCCTGGGTCAGCATGATAGTACTTGCCTGTGTAGAGCTGCAGGGCGGTGTGAGGAATAAGGTGACAACTTCAGTTCAAGTCAAATGTTAGCAAGTGAAAGATATGGTTTTTTCTGTCCAGCCTGATCCCAGTTCCTGATATTCTGATCCTACTTTGCTCTGGATTCCATTTTAATCCAACTTAATTTATTCCCGTGTTGAATACAGAGCTTTTATCCAACATGATAAGGCTGCCCATCCATAATCTATTCACGCCTGTGGTGTGTGCAGGGTTGTACAGTGCCAATGCAGGAAGTAGTGTCCCCCATATGTAGCAAGGCGGCAAGTATGGGTGTGAAGGTCAGGGTGGTGCATGACCATGAAGCATGTCTAGCTGTCATGTAGGAATTCAGCCTCCTGTCACAGACCTGAAAATAATGTTTTATAAACCCTGACCACAAGCTTCACCTAACATTACGCCGGCCTTATACCAAAAGTCTTTTCACCAAATTTCACTGTTGCAGACAAAAAAATCCAATGTACGCTGCTGTGTTCTCAATTGTTTGATGTAAGGTGGTCATTAAATCCAGTCTGAGCTGTCTTAAGAAAGTCTTTTTCTTGTCTTGACGTTGCTACAAAATCAAACATATTTAAAATTATTGTAATTTAGTCTTAGCTCATGCAAATACTGAAGTTCAATGATGTGAACATTGTCAATAGTCAATACTGCGCTTTCTCCAGCACCAAACAGGAAGCAGCAAACTGGGGACTCCAGGAAAGGATTTTAACAATTATCGGTTCTCTTGTGCTGTGGAAAAGGAGGAGAAACTGGTGGTGTTGTGGAGCAAACAAGAGTGAGTGTTAAATTTGGCATGTGTCTGATCCACCAACCAGCTCTTATTATAGTGAGAAATGTTCGTTTTTGACATGACCAGCTAACCAACGGAGGCTGGCAGCAAGTTGGGTCAATGAAATCCAAATGTTTACAGATTATATTGGTGCCAAATTGACAAGTATACTGTGCACATATGACGCCTTTTATCTCGTGTTTCTAGAGTTACGTGTTTATGCAGACATGTCAGTGTGTGACTAAAAACTCACATTGTTTTAGATGTAAGAGAGTGTAGTCTTTTTAGTAGTAGTAAATGCAATCAAGTCTAGGTACCTCAATAGACCTCAATAGAAGGCTGATGAAAATGGAGATGGTTCTTCTACCAATAAAGTATTTCTGATTCTGATTCTGGTACCATCCACAACTTTTCACAATAGAAATGGAAAAATAACTGAACTGAACTGAACCGAGCTGCTTGGTGGAAGCAGGGCTAAAGAGGTGTTGATTCAAACTCTAGCAATTCAGCTTGGAAAAATGTATCCCCCTTTTTTCAGTGCCTTCCTTCTCTGCAGAATGAAGCATTTACAGTTGAGATATCTTTCGGCCCACTGGCTCATGAGGTCCCATTGCCTACCAGCCTGCCACCTGCAGTGGATTGTTCTTCCGAAGCACAGAAAATGGAGGAAAAAATAACCAGACATAAAATACCAGCATAGGGCTTCTTTCTGTGAATGATGAAGCTCCCTGTTGTACGTCCTAACCTCTCCGTCCAATGGCTCATGACATCCCACTGTGAGTATTCCAAAATATGATATACTACACCACTGTGTTTTGGATTACACGTCAATCTGCAATTTGTGTTTGATGGGCTATGCAGTCGAATGATTGACATCTAATTCAGATTTTATTGAGAGGTCTTTGCTTGTTGGCGGGTGACTTGGGGGCAAGTTTGACATGGTTTGATAAAATACAGGAGATGGATCTGCTCTGGGGAAATGATACTTAATGGGGAGACAGGGGTGGAGCGAGTGAAGTTAGGATGTTTACCATATATCAATCACAATGATTGTCAGAGGAGTGTTCTGCAAGTATAAAGAACTGTACAATCACAATATAGAGCAGATTCCTTTCAACTTCAGTCAAACCCCTGGTTTGATTTCTCATTGAAGTTATCAATGATATCTTAGTAATGTGTAGCACAGCAAATCTAACTAAAGCCCCTCTGGAAACACAACACCTGGGTAATGCGCTAATTTTAGCCCCTTTACTGGCGAGATGCAATGACACACCACCACAAATACTATCCATCTCTGCTCAAGCATCATTTCAAATTAGTCTGCGCCAAGTTTGAATGAGAAACTGAAAGAGATATATGAAAAAACAGTAACCACCGTAACATTTTCACTGGCCTCCTTTCTGCTTTCTGCTGTTTACTAACCTGTTTTCCAGCCTGCCCATGACATCAAACATGACACATCATTCTAATCTGCTGAAGAGCCATGTACACTGCTTTAGTCTACTGGCAATAGGAAAGGAGCCTATACAGTGGCCATGCAAAAGTTTGGGCACCCCTGGTCAAAATTTGGTTTACTGTGAATATTTAAGCCAGTTATTTCTAATAGGCATGACATTTCTTTAATGTTTTAAGCAAGATTACTTTTTAATTCAATCTTTTACAGTTTTAAAATAACAAAAAAGGAAAAGGGCCTATTGCAAAAGTTTGGGCACCCTGCACGGTCAGTAGTGCCCCCTTTGGCAAGTATCACAGCTTCTAAACACTTTTGTAACCAGTTAAGAGTCTTTCAGTTCTTGTTTGGAGGATTTTCACCCTTTCTTCCTGCAAAAGGCTTCTGGCTCTGTGAAATTCTTGGGCCATCTTGCCATCATGACAAAACCTTCAGCTTGTGACTCTTGAGTTATTCCATTGAGGATTTTGAGGTGTGTTTAGGCTCATTATCCTGTTGTAGAAGTCATCCTGTCTTCATCTTCAGGTTTTGTACAGATGCTGTGATGTTTGCCTTCAGAATTTGCGGGAATTTAACTGAATCCATTCTTCCCTCTACCTGGGAAATGTTCCCTGTGCCACTGGCTGCAACACAAGCCCAAAGTATGATCGCTCCACCACTGTGTTTAACAGGTGGAGGAGTGTTCTTTTCATGAAATTCTGCACCCTTTTTTCTCCGAACATACCTTTGCTTATTGCATCTAAAAAGTTCTACTTTATCAGTCCACAGGACCTGTTTCCAAAATCATCAGACTTGTTTTGGTGTTGTTTTGTAAACGTCTGACTCTGAGTGTTGTGGTGAGGACACAGGAAAGGTTTTCTTCTGATGTCTCCTCCATGAAATTTGCATTGGTGTCGCTGCACAGTAGAACAGTGCACCACCACTCCAGAGTCTGCTAAATCCTCCTGCAGGTCTTTTGCAGTCAAACAAGGGTTTTGGTTTGCCTTTCTAACAATCCTACAAGCTCTCTCTGAAAGTTTTCTTGGTCTTCCAGACCTCAACTTGACCCCCACAGATCTTTAACTTCATGTATTTTGGAGATCATCTCATTTTCTCCTCAGTTAAGAATTCACAGAAAATTAAAATTTGACCAGGGTGCCCAAACTTTTGCATAAAACTGTCATCTATTTTAAGTGTGCTTTCCCGTGTTTAAAAAACATGCGTACACAAACTAACTTTGGTGGAAAAGGGGTAAAAGAAGTTGGATATACTGCATTGGAGCAAGGATACCCTCCACTACAACTACTTGACTCCCCTCTCCTCCCCCTTGATCCTCCCATCATCCCCTCTCCCCTCCCCTGACTGACTGTTGAAAGGACCATTTAGGGTCCATTCACATCAAAGACCCCCTCAGACACTTAATGGTGCCATTGTTGTTTGCTCTTCAAAAGAAACAGGCGGAGAAAGAGAAGGAAAGGGAACAGAAGATAATGTTCTGTATTTTTACCTAACCGCCCTTTTCACTATCACTGTCTCTTTCACACACACACATACTGCAAGAGAAAAAGTCTTGTATTGAATCTTCAAAACACAGTTTTTAAGGCAGTAAAATATTCAGCTAATTAATTAATATGTCCTCTGCTCATAAATCAACTTTATAAAAACTTTCTTCGCTCTAGTGACATTATCTACTTCAAAGATGGTCGCCGGGTTAGCGGCTACTGAACCACATCTGACTGTCAACCAAGCTTGTCACTATAAAACCACACACTCACAGATGGTACACACACACACACACACACACACACACACACAGAGTGAAACCCAGCCAAACCAACAGCAATGCTTCCAACTCACAATTTGACTGCAGAATTAATCTCGAGAGTATCCATAGTGAACACTGACACATATCAGACTCCTCTCAGGGGACTTAACATGTATATTTAGCAGCTTTTTTTACTAATGAGACTGTTAATAGGAGACTGTGACGTTGGAGCATTGCAGCAATCAGGCAGGAAGTGTTTCAGGAAAAAAAAAGGTATGATTTACAGCTTCTTCTTCTTTTTTAAGAAGAAAAACTATTCAAATGAAACACCACATCTGAACATTTTGATGAACTGATTCTCTTTAATTGAGCTGCATGACAGCCAAAAGAGGCAGTTTCCTTTCAAAAATGAATCGAACAAAGTTTTTGTCAGAGTGATTCATTCATAAAATACTGAATAAGGTGATGAGCTGCTATATAAATACACCTCTTAGAGCAGTAGTGGTGATTGTAAGTAGCAATGACTGGAGTAAAGTTATATAAAGCATTCAACCTTGACTAACAGAAAATCAAACTCAACATTTCTCATTCTGATAGTATCCCTCCAGAAATCCTCTCCTTAATAAGTCTGCTTTAAAGATCAGCAAACTGAATACTAGGTCAGCCAATCACTGCAAGCTGCCTGAGGAGATTCAATATTTTACTAATTAATTGATAATTCATTAAGAAATAAATACTATTATTTCGCTAGACTTTTGACCTCAGGGTGGATTCCCATTATGTCAGTTTTGCACCACAGGAGCTTTACTTCAATGTCTCCCTGATCAGATTTAGCCCAGCTCAAAGTTCATTAAGCTGTATAATAGGCCAAAGAACACTCAAAGTTTAAAACTTAATGTGACATTCCACAAAGACAGTTTAAAGCTGGGGTAGGCAGTTTTTATTTTGGCCTCACCGGGCAAAAATCCCATAATAAACTTTGAGCATGTTGTAATTCAAGTGGTCTGAGAGAAAACTAGACTCCTGCACCTCTGCTTGGCTCTATTGTCAGGCTTTAGTAAATCTAGCCTGTAGACTTTGACCAATAAAAGGTAATTCCTGGCTGTTCCTACTGGCTGTTCTACAAATGCAGATGTGCGTGCACATCCCTTTAGTGAAAGCCTGATTCAGTGTTGGAGAATCCTGCAGAGAAAGTTGCTATTCCAGCATTGGCAACATCTGCCTACACTGCAAAGAAACCCAAAAAAGGAAGAGAGTCTAAAGAGACTCTGACAGACAGAAAGTCCAATGAGAGTCTGACAATAAATATCAGTGAAGTGTTTCAGAGATGGAGAGAAAATGTTGCAATAGTTTAGCCTCCTTTTAACCGGAGCCAAAGGCTCACAGCGGCAGCTTCATGTTCTTATTTATGTAGCTAACGTTAGCTAGAGCCTTGAGCCACAGTGTTTCCTCCAATTATCTCCCCACCACTACAGACCACCTCACCAGGAGGAGAGTGGGCAGCAGCTCCAGAGACAGACCAGACCCCCAGTTATTGACCAAAGTTCTGAGGGACCAGGCAACCCAGACTCACCGCTCCATCAGCAAACTTTCTGTTGCTGCTGTTACACAGGTAATACCCAGTGCTGGGGGTTACACTGGCTGAATTCAAGCTGCTACTGATGGTTCACTCCAGAGCTGCTGTCTGCTCTCCTCATGGCAAAGCAGGAGGAGCGCACACAACAAAAGATAAGATAAAATAAATCAGTGTATTAGAAACACTGGGTTACTGTATGAAGCATGTGCATGCGAATGTGGTCATCTCATGGGAGGAGCAGCAGGACAGAGAGGGTGCAGGAGGAGGATGGGTTTTTGTGTTTTGTTTCTCTCCGTTTCCAGATTTCCGCTTAGCCCAGCTTTAAGAGCATCAGTTATCAATTTCTGCAATATTGTTTTAACTAAAGGCTGATTCACAGTTCCTGTCTGAGTCATGTATCGACCTATGACAGCACAAAACATTTTCTTTTTACTCATGATTCATGTGGTAATAGCCTATTAGCAACAGCTGTTTTTTCAGTGATGTGCTAAATAACTCAAAGATGTTTTGTAATGGTTGACAGTACAGCCAGTCTGCAGGGAGTTAAAATATGACACCGAGAAGTACTTAAATATACTATAGGGTCACGTCCCTGCACTCATGCAGAAGTAGTGACATATCCAGTCTTTTTAAACAATATTAGTCGATGTGGGCTAACACAAAACCAATGCATTTTGGTTGAACTGTCATTTATCTTTTTGTCTTATACTCAAATTAAACAATTACTCAGTGTTAACTAGTCATCTTGTGGCTTAGACCACCATAATAAAAGCCTTTTAGACCTTATAAAAACATTACTTAGCAATCAAATAAATGAATCATGCAGCTGGGGCTAATGAGGACTGTCATCATTAGGTGGACAATGATTAGCCACATCTGATATTGGGCTGATATCAGAGCTGGATATCCCTGAAAAAAAATCACACATAATTCAATTTTCCTTGTTTAAGATGGGATTTATACATCATTTAAGAAAGAATGACAAGTCAGGAAGTTGAGCTCTCTTAATTATATTTTATAATTAAAGGCTGTAGTATTAAGGCAGATGAGAGTTCTGCTAATCTGGTTACAAAAGAACTTCACTTATAAAGCTTTCCTTATTACTTAACAAAGCCCCACTTTAGAAATGCAAGTCTTTTCTTTTGACACTTTACACTAATTTAAGCAAATAAAAAAGGAACAACACTATTAAATCAGGAATTAAAAGAAGATCTGACTTTTAAAAGACATTTATGAGCACCGTCTGTATTGACTCTTGATTGGATTTTTTTATGGGGGTCACCGTGCGACTGGTTTTTAGAGTTTGTTGGTTTCCAATACGCTCATCTTCTCAGTAAGGACCGAGGAAGCAAAAGCCTCTTTTGTGAACATCTTCCCCTAACAACAAAAATGGCCTTCTAGCACTGCGCTATAAATTAATGTAAAATGCTTCAGAGAGAAATTTAAAATACACAACACCAAGCTTATCTAGGTCAGAGCCAAACATGAGTCAATTCTGGTTTGGCAGTGACAGCAGTCACATGTATCATTCATCATCATAGTGGTAAACCCTTGACAGATTCGCCTTGCTGTAATTAATACAGTATAAAACCTTAACCATGTAGCCACAGTGAACACATAAAAGTCGCCGCATTCAGTCCGAAGCATCAGGTCAGGTTTGGCTGGAACTTCCTCCTATCCAGTCTGTCAGTGTCACATTATTAAGAGATATGAGGATATTTCTTGATATGTTATACTCCACAGAGTTGGTGTTACGGCTTTAATCCTGGAGTAGGTGGTGAATTGGGAAGATAAGGTTGGCAAACACACACACACACACACACACACACACACACACACACACACACACACACACTAGTATGTATGCCTCTGCCCCAACAGGCCCTAACTCATAAATTCACATGGGTTGCAAACACAGGCGTATTTAATTGAGCTGCTAATTAGACAGACCATTTCCTCTTAAAAAATACTCTCAAAACTTTTAGCCTAAAATTCTGTATCCTTCAGGCCCAGACCTTGAGAGCCAAAGCAACTGCAGCACCAAGCACGATGCCTCGCTCTTACCCGTGACTTCTGGTTTGGATTTGCAGCAGTTTTGAGGCCCTTGGATCCAGATATTCCTTGTTTTACAATATGTGACGAGAAACACCCAGATGCTGTCTCCAAACACTACTGTGAAGGTAAGAAGATTAATTAAACTAACTGGCTTGTTTTTTGGCAAATATTCTGTTTATTGCTGTGACTTAATTCATCCCACTGTTTGCTAATTAGTGAGGGTGCAATTTAAATACAGAGATGGCAACAGTATCTTTTAGCACCTCGTTGCCGATAGCATAGGAGGACCTGCTACAGTGACAGAACAGCTAGTTAACAGAGCCTTGCTGATGACCTGAAATTTGAATTTAGCAATGCTTTTCTGTCATTTTATTGAAAGAGTAAAACTGAAGTAAACTTAGTGAAACTGCACCTCTAACTATGAATATGTTAAACATCATATTTGGTTGATTTTGAGCTGCAGCTCCCCGTTTTTTATTTATCCTAATGCCAGTGAAGATGAGGCTGCAGAGCCAGTACTCAACCAGTTCAGATAGAAACAGGGATGTCAGTGGTTAACCGTTCATTGGTTGACTACAGAGACATCTTTTGACAGGTTAGGCATGTTAGTCCAAAAGTGAATTCTGCTACTCTGTAGTCCATTGCACTGTGCATTACCAGGTCTGCTGCGAGCTAATTGGCTAGCGGTGTTGCACATTTGGTGATTACAGATTACAGTTTGAGATGTATTGTGAAGTAAGGCTCAGTGATTAAACATGCTGTTTGTATGTCCTGTCCTGGGACCAGACAAAGACAATGTTGAGTCTTTATAATAAGATCCAACATTAAAGGACATTACTGATGTTTGTGATGAAGGTGTGAAATGACCTCTTCCCCTGCCCTGATAAACTTGTTTGTTGTGTTTGCCCTGTCAGCCATACATCATCATCCATCTTTGGTGAGGCTCAGCTTCACCTGAGGTCAGGGCGTGTTTGATAACACCTCGCAATCTCTCTCTTATCGCTGTCTAAATTACAACCAGCATGGGCCACCTTTAGATAGCTGCATACCAAACATACCCGTGTCACCCCTCTCTCCGCCGTCGCAGCAAGAGCTGAGACTCGGCCGAGCTTGATAAACACTGACAGTTGAGGCGAGGTATTTCCATGACTGACGGTTATTGACTCGGCGATATGGTGATTTGTTTCTGCGCTGCGGCACAATTGATTAGCCATAAGGAAACTCAGGAGACGTTATTGGATTACTATTCAGAAAGATTGAGTGTCAGTCTCCATTGGATTCCATATCTCATCCATCTCTCTTTCTCTCTCTGTCTTTCTCTCTTCAGAATATATTAGTCATTTTCAATAATAGCAGGCTGATATGGAGGCGTCTCCTGTCCTCCATTTGATATTCTATATCCATGGCTAAACAATGATGGATCCTTGGGCTTGTCTTGTTCACCTGTCGGCCTAGTGCTTTTTTCTTCCTGTCTGTCTGTATGTCTGTCTGTCTGCCGGCTGGTTTGAGTCTCTCATTCCATATGCATTGAAATTAAGGGAGCACTCCACCAATTTTACATCAATTTACTCTTAAGGAGCACTGCTGTGCCTGGGAAAACAGTTGTATAGTGTCCGCTGTGGCTTTCTGAAATCTAACAAAATAACCATTGATGATGTCATGAGGGTTTCACAGCTTGGGCTAAGAGACTTCCAGAATTTAGATAGAAAGCCTGGTGTCTTCCAAACTGTTTAATTTTCTTGCTACTGAGTTGAGATCTATTTTTAAGATCATGTATGGAGATATCGACACATGGTTCTATGATTTTAATCAGTCTTGTTCTAATGTGTCTAAACTTTGTAAAAGTGCAATGGTAAATTGCTGGAGTACCCCTTTAACCTTTTTTAGCCTTGGAGGTTGCTGCTTGATACAAACACATATATTTCTTAAAAACTTCAATGTCCTTTGGGTAGGAGTCACAGCATCTCCAGTGATCACACTTAAGTTGGTCAGTGATATTGTGCCTTTACATTTGGATTTGATTAACTCTTTTTTTCCCAGTGCCATCAATATCACCCTGTTCTTGCCTGATTAGTGACTGTATTTTCAGTGAAGATGTCTGAAAACTCTTACTGGTATAATAACCTAAGCACATATACATCAGAATAACATTACATTTATCATACTGACTACAGTTTATAATCAGAAAGTGCAGATTCCATGGCAGTATCTAGCTTTTTAGTTTCTTTTACTCTTCACTGGACTGTGTGGCAGAGCATGTATATATATGTCATGTGCCAAGATTGATTAATCTGCTGCTAACTTCTTGGAAGGAAGCCATCTGAAAAGGTCTGGAACTGAATACTGCAGTGCACCTTGGGTATTTTTTTAACTTTTCCAAGACAATATATCAAAGCTCAAAATGTGCTCTACCAAAGATCCTAAAGTTTCCAAATGATCAAATATGTCAGACGAATGAAGATGAATTCGATAGGTATTGTAAAATATTCCCCTTTGAGTTTGACTGTTTCTAAAAATGTTAACCGAGACGGAACAAGCTGATACACAATATAAATGTGATACTGTCTGACAGTGTGGTACAGACTTACTTTTCCAACCTGAAAGGTAATTAACAATAACTTAGAATACTCACTTTATTTATACAGCACCTAAAAAAGAGTTTACAAAGTGCTTTGACGGACAAAGTGTAAGCAGGATACACAGAAGGCCCAGACTATTCTTACGTACTGTCCACTTGTTTACCTATGAAAAGTAATACATATAACCCACATAATTGTGACCCAGTAATTTGTGTATATCCCACAATATTGTGAAGGCTGCAATCACATGAGCAATGTGACCAATGCGATGATGTGAGTAAAGAAGGAAATAGTATAACAATTTAAAGTCTGCCTAAGGAGGCGGATTGGGCTGGTGGATGGGTCAACACAACATGGGACTTTCTCCCAGGAGACCGTTTTACAACAGTGTGAAACCAAGTTAACGTCGAGTTATTGTAAGGTACGTAGTTACCATGTTTGTTTTCCTAGCCCTAACCTACGTAACTTTGCTAAGTATGCCACCTTAAGTAAGGTACATAACATCATTTGTGGAGTGCAAATTTATTAGATATCATACAAACCATTGTTTGAGGATACATTGGAAGGCAGTGTAATAACAGAGAGCCAAACAGTAAGGCCTGACAAAGGCAAGACAAAATTAAGTTCAGATAAATAAAAAAAAGCCAAAAGATGCAAAATATCATTATACATAAATACAAATAAAAAGGATGAAAGCAATAAAGAGATGCCATCACGTAAAAGCAAGTCTAGAAAAATGTGTTTTAAAGGGACAATACATCCCAAATTCATATCTCTATACTTTAACATATTTATTCTTACCAGTAGTGTTATTAATCAACCTCGATTGTTTTGGTGTGAGTTGCTGAGTCAATCGGACTCAAACTGGCTGAGGCGCTGTGCGCATGCTCCACAGTTTCCACCCCGGGCTTTGACAGAAGAAGAGGCCGGTAAAAACATGGCGTAACCTACATCCAGAGCTGTGCATTTTTTGACCGTTGAAATGTACAGATCTGTAAAGTTGTCCACCATGGTACCAGTTTGCTGCTAGCTAACTGCAGCTAACTTGTTTGTGGAGTGTTTGGTCTGTGATGTAATAGGTCAACTGGAAAAAGGTTTAGTACTAGCAGGTTACAGCTCAGTTGAGGAGGGCGCCATTAATGTTTGCATCCTGTTCTGTCATGAGCACAAGCCTCTCGTCCATGAGTAGATGCACGCTTCCTTCTGCGTGGTTATATGGTTGGTTAATGTATTTTGGTAGAAACAATATGGTTCCTACATGAAACTGCTCACAACAAGGTCTGTGGATTATCTCGAGTAACTAGGTCATGATTTCTGGAAAGAGACATTGCTGTTGAGTTTTTCAAATGTCTTTTTTTGTGCTTTGAGCACCACAAGCCGAGTGCCATCTAGTTCCATTATATTGGAGAGAAGCCAGACATCTCTACAGCCGCTATCTCTGACATTATGCAACATAAAATAATCTAGATTGATAAATAGCACTACAGTTAAAATGAAAAACAGGTATTTTTGATTTTAGGGTGAACTTTCCCTCTAAGAAGTGATTTAAATGAAGTCACTGATTCTGCGAGCCTTATCTCCTCAGGCAGGTCGTTCCAAAGCTGAGGAGCCCTGATGGCAAAAGCACGTTCACCTTTAGATTTAAGCCTCGGCTTTGGAACGATAGACGGCCCCACCTGGGGATCTAAGGCTGTGAGCTGGTTCATTTGGGGTCAGTGTTTTGCTGTGTAGCTTGGGGCCAGAGCCAGACATGCTTTAAAAAGTGAACCATATGATCTTAAAATAAATTCTAGAAGGAATAGGAAGCCAATAGAGAGAAGCCATGTGATGTCTTTTGTCAAATCCAGTAAGAATCGTCACTGCTGCATTCCTAACCAGGTGGAGTTGGACTGGTTAAGGCTGGAATGAGTAAACTGTCTGTTTTAAGGGGGTTAAATACCAGTGTGTCTCTGTGTCTCTCTTTTGGCCCCATTTCGTGCTCCATCTCGTCTCAAGGAGACAAAGATACGGTCCATATTGCATCCACTGGTGCATATCAAGGTCAATCAGTGGCAAAGGGATGCACAATGAAGCAAATGTCATTTAAACCCTTGTGTGTCTTTGTGTGTGTGTGTGAGGTGACACAGGGCATTCACTTACATGACTGACACAGATGTTACCTTTGTGGTCAGAAGGCTGTAAGTCAATTAGGTTTTGCTAATGGGGCCAAGTGCTTAGCTGTCTCCAACACACACACAAACACACACAGACACACAATATTGATAAGATTACCATGGTAATGTGAATGCACCAGGGTTAAACCACATTAAGGGAGCCGCCTTCTCAAAGATCCCTGCTTTTTTAAATTGTCTGCCATCTTATCCTAAGTGCCCTCGTCTGCCGCTCTCTCTGCCTCTTTCTGTTAATGTGACTTTTCCTCTTTTGTGTGCCCTTCGCTCATCCTCTTCCTCCCACAGCAGATGCACGGCAAATCTCCTCGTTACATCTCAAACTTCCTCAGCCCATCTGTCTCCTCGTTTCTGACGCTCTCTCCCTCTATTTAAATGAATGACTCAGTGGCATGATTATTCCTCAGAAACACATACAAATTTCTCTCTTTCCTCCTCTTCCCATCCCACTCTGTTTCATCATTTGTGACAGATGTCGCGAAAAGACCAAAACCAACAACAAATCGACCCAACTAGCATTGCCTGTGTAGCTAAAGCCTGATATATCTTATTCTTCAGTGCCATAGAGCTCTAGAAATGACACACTGTCACACTGTTGCATTGGGTGACATGTTCTTTCATTAAAATTAACGCAGACACTGTAGTTTATTTTGAGTCAGTCCCACATGCAGAGGCTCAGGAAGAGCCTCTACCCTCAGGCCACAAGGATCCTGAATGAAGACCCTGCTTAATCCTAAACCAAACTGCCATAGACATTTCCTTATTATTATTACACTGTTTTCAATATGCACATTGATGAAACTGATGATAAATCATATTTAATGATTTTATGTAACAAATGAATTTATTGATTGTTGCCCAGTTCTTTTAGGGGATTATTGGTTGTTTTATTTTTTAATGACAGTAAGTATTTGTGACATGTTTTGACAAGACGAATTAACACCTTCAGTAGGTGTCAATGGATTTCTTGTCAGCCATTGTTGGCTCCTTTTGGCTCTCATTGCCTGTTTTTTGGTTGATTCAGATTGTTGAATGTGTGTTGGAGCAGGTGTAGCCTTTCAGTGAATAAAAAAACTCTGACTGGAAGTTCAGCTGAGCGCACAAGAAGAGAAACAGAGGTTAGGAAAGTAAACAAAGAGCTAAAGTCATTCGTGCACAGTAAATATTCTTTGTTATGATCAGGTTGTGTTCTTAATCTGCTAATTGCCTTACTAGTGTCTGAATCCATCCTGTCAGTCTTTCAAATTCATTTTCATTTTCTAAACTACTCTGGTCATAATACTCTCTCCAAATCTTACTCATGCTCTACTGTTGTCTGACTGCCACAAGTGACATCTCGTGATATTTCAGAAGGAGACTTCTGCTTTACCAGGCAAAAACAAACAGACCGGATCAAGTGAAAGGTAAAGAGACATTTCAGACACTTATAATAACAATCTGAGCCACTCTGTGGTGAAAATAACCCCTTTTAATGGACATACAGTGATGGTGTTCAATTGCCCCATGTGCTTGCATGACAGCCCACTGCACGGCAGCCAGAAGCTGCCTGCTCCCTCAATACTGGAACAATTTCAAAAATTGTTGTTCGCATCAGTCTCTTTATCCAATTTACACTGGGAAATAGGCTCCAGGTTGGAAAATGCTGAAGTTATCCTTTAATATATTCTTGATTTTGGCCTATTTGCTTGTTGACAATGACGAAAATATAGATAACCCCAGTTTAACCCTTTGAAATAAACACATCATGCAGAGATGTTACACATTCAGTCTATGCAGAGTATAAATAGGTATATTTCTATTAAAATTACCCATGGATGATGTAATATTACAGTATGTCTTTAGTCACAGTTACAGCATGAATACGTAATGTTGAAGCGCCTGACTTCATACGATAAAGACACGATTCTTCTTATTCTAGTAGCAGCAGACAAAACTGTAGCTCCTAGCCGTGCAACACTTTTATCTCCCCCCAACAAAAAAACTCTCTCTCTCTCTCTCTCTCTCTCTCTCATTAGCATGCACTTGTCCTCCAGTGTTTTCTCTCCCCGGTTTGTCAAGCGCTGATCTTTCCTTCAGAGGCCGAGCGATAAAGGCCCTGCAGAGTAAACAAGCCGTGGAGAATGGCCTCTTGTCTTTTTATTATTGCCTCCTAATGCAGCACTCATTCCTGCCGTGATGGAGTGGGGTTGGAACCTACAAACACCATGTGAGGGGGGAGCATGGCACTTTTACACACCGTACCGTACACAAAGGACAGAGTGCACACTCATATATTTATATGCATAAATGCACACTGAAGTGGATTTCTCTTTCCCTGATCTCAACAACAGTTTTATGTCAAGCAGCAGAGATAAGGCATAAAAAGATTAGCTGCAGTGAAGTTTTTATGCAATTGTATTTCCATTGTTCACTAAAAAGTACTCAACGTGTCAGGTATTGTATTGCTGTCTGAAAAATATGTGTAGTAAGCCCCCCACTCTCTTTCTCTCCCTCTCTTCTCTCTCTCTGGTCTCCAGACTAAAAGGAGGGGTGGGGGTTTTGGAGGGATCAGGGTGGCGAAGGTCACTTTGATGTGACTATAAAGACACACAGCAGGCCAGTGGAAAGAGATGAAAGAGACGGAGCAGAAGTAAAATAGATCCTGGTGGAGCAGCAAAGGGAGAGGAGATGCATTCTCTCTTCTCCTCCGCAACATACAGAGGATAATGATGCTGTATCATAAACAAGAGGTGGCCAGGGAATAGAGCAGGCATCTTGCAATTAAAGTGAGCAAACAGCATTTTTGAACCAGGCTGACAACAGCTATGGGGTAGATACACAGTAGCGCAGCCATCTTGCATGTGAAACAAGCAGCTTGAATCAAAAACAGCAACTTATTAAGCAGGTTAATAAATTACCTATTCATCAAAATAGGGCATTTGGCACATGCTGATCATCCACTGTGACTTATTTACTGAGAGATTAATAAATGCTGCCTGATTTTAAGCACATTCTAAGATGCTCTGGATATGCCACGATTAAGCAAATTAGATCTGTCTTGATAGCTGTCATAAGTGCAGTTTGCCTGCATGTTGATCTTAATATCTTAATCGTTTTAATGTATGCATAATCTAGCATCCACTTTGTTAATATTTACACCATGTTCCTAAAGATTGCCTGGAGTCTGGTTTTCCCACCACCTTAGCTTGATGCAGTTGCCTGCCCCCATTAGGCTCAGCTGTGTACTGCAAATGAATCATCCTGTAGTCACTGGGTATGACTCCAGACTGGTGTTTTGTCATCTCTATTGCCTGACAAACTAATCATAGCAACCACAAAATGTCAGAGTAAGTATGTTAGAGCTCACAACAATACTGATGGACACAAACCTGCCGAGCAAGATCATGAAATCTCATGTTTCTCCTCAAAACACTGCATTTGTGCACAGCTCTGCTTTGAGGTTTCCTCTCTGTCTGCTCTGCATGCTGTTTCTAACTGCAGCTGAAAGTGTTTTGATGATTGAGCTGTTTTTGGTATTGAAGGTAGCACATACAGAAGCGCACAGAGGGCGGAGGAGGAGGAGGAGGAGGAGGAGTGGAGAGACAGCAGCCAGACACCAGATGTTCCCATACATTCCAACCAACCAGCACAGTAGAAGCAAGATTAGTGTATGCAGCGCAGTAGGTTTGAAGTGTGCGTATGTGTGATTATTACCCTGGCCAGGGCATGCCCATTGCCTGGGTGGCCCATCAGGAATTCAACGGTGGCAGTAAGTCTTGAAATAGCACAAGATGTGAGCGATTTGTGCCTCCTCAGGAAAAGATGGAGATCCTTTCTCACTGTAGGAATTTGTGTTGGAGAATTTGAAAATATCACAGGGCAGACAAGTGCGAGTGTGTGTGTGTGTAGATGTGCTTATAAGATAAAGATCAGATGAAACTTTAATGATCCCAAGGGGAAATTGGGTCACTGCAGCAGCAAAGAAAAAGTGTGAAGATAAAAAATACAACAAACAGAACATTTTTGAGATTAAAGATGCAGCAGCTACATCATTTTAATACAGAGTTTCTTAAGGCTTTGAAAGAGCTCTCCCTCCAACCTATGCATTTGTGTGTGTGTGAGTGTGTTGTTATTATTTCCTTATGCATTTGCCATCCCTAAAAATGGATGGAAAGCTCAGATATTGCTCGCTGAGGCGTCACTCCAATAAATACCAAAGGGGATCACAAAACTCTCTCCTTGACTGTTGATGGGCCCTTAGCCCCTTTAGGTCCCTAAAAAACACCCAGTGGGCAATAAAGCTGATGGAAACGCAGCGACAGGTCACTAAAAGCAGCCATGTCTGGGGGATAAATAGCCCCTGGAAAAACAGCCACGGGTCCCTAAAAAAGTAGGGACTGGGTTTGAGTGCCAAGAAGCCATAGGAAACACAGCAATGGGTCCCTTAAAAACTACATATGTTTTGGGAATAAAAAGCCACTGGAAAAGCAGCCACAGGGCCCTAAAAACACACAAGTTAGAGAGCTAAAAAGCTGCAGGAAAGTCAACGACCGTTCCCTAAAAACACCCACATTTGAGAGCTAAAAAGTTGCAGAAAAACAGCTGTGACTCACTAAAAAAACAACAGCTCAGGGTGCCTAAAAAACACCCACATTTTAGGGCTGAAAAGCTGCTGGAAACACAGTGATAGGTCCATAAGAAACACCCACATTTGAGGGCTGAAAAGGCGCAAAAAACACAGCAACCAGTCCCTAAAGAACACCCACGTTTAGGGGGCTAAAAATCCGCAGGAAACACAGAGATGGGTCCCTAAGAACTCCCATGTTTTGAGGGTTTAAAAGCTGCTGGAAAAACAGCCATGGGTAACCCACATTTGGGGGCCAAAAAAAGCCACAGCTGCCACTCCCTAAAAAACACCCACATTTAAGGGATTTAAAAGTTACAGGAAACACAGCAATGACTTGCTAAAAAACAACAGCTCAGACCCCTAAAAGACACCCACATTTGAGAGCTAAAAATCCGCTGGAAACACAATAACAGGTCCCTAAAAATCACCCATGTTTGGGGGCTAAAAATACGCTGGAAAAACGGCCACAGGTCCCTCAAAAAAACACACATCTGGAGGCGTGGTGTGTGCGTTATCATTTCCTTATGCATTTACCGTCCCTAAAAATGAATGGAAAGCTCAGATATTGCTCACTGAGGTGTCACTCCAATAAATATCAAAGGGGATCACAAAACTCTCTCCTTGACCGTTGATGGGCTTCAGTGCCCTCAGCCTCTCCCACACACACACACACACACACACACACACACACACAAACACACACACACTCGAGATGCTGATAGGGTCAAGTCGAGGCTATCTCTAGCTTATCTCCCCCGCCGTTAGATCTGAAGCTTTGTCTGTCGCTGATGAAGAGACGAGAGCTGAAGGCCTCGACTGGGATCACTCAGCCTCTCTAAAAGACTACTAGACTTTCACACAGTTTCCTCCTTGAACCTACAGCCGGCTGACGAAACACACCGATGGGAGAGAGGGGGGAGGAGAGGTGTTGAGTGAAAGAGGTAGAGAGGTGTGTGTGTTTGTGTGTGACAGAGACTGGGGGGGAAGAGAGGGAGAGTTATCAGTCATGCTGTCAGTCTCCGGGGCAGGTTGTGATAAGAGAGGTAGTGGTTGGTATCTGTCTCTCCCTCTCTCTCTCTCTCTCTCTCTCTCTCTCTCTCTCTCTCCCACACACACACACACACACACACACACACACACACAAAACGGGGGAGAAAGACCCTGTTGTGTTCCCCTCTACCACCCATGAGTGAACACAGCGCAGGTGTGCCGAGGTGAGGAGTTGGACTGTATGGCAGCCATTTGTCGACTGTATTTTGGGGCAGAGAGATGACAGAGGGAATACAGATGATAAGACCTGGGGTAAAATACATTAGGAAAAAGGGGGTTCACATATTGCAGCTGCAAGTTGGGTGTTTGATTTCACTGCTGTGATACTTAAACAGCCTCTGACACTGAGGCATGCAGTGTCCTGTGGCTTTTTTTAAGCTGGGGCTCACACTGTGGCATGGTATATGTTTGGAGTAGGACAGCCCAGTCACCAGAAGAAAATGTTCGCATTGTGCATTTCTGCAAATCACGGATACATTACGTTTGCTCGTTTCATGAATATCATATTAACATTTATAATGATATATATATAATATGAGCTGACACTGTTAGCAGGAGGTGGTGGATGGCGTGTCACCTGCCAAGCTGCACAGCATTGCACCACTGTTCAAGACCAACAAACATCGGGCAGTTTTTTTGTGAACCATTGCTGTGTTTCCAGCAGCTTTTTAGCCCTCTGTGGGACAGCGAGTCATTGTGTTTCAAGCAGCTTTTAAGCCCTCAAACATGGGTGCTTTTTTGGCCAGTCACTAGAGTGTTTCCAGTGGCTTTTTAGCCCCACGGTGTGGGTGTTTTTCTAGCAAGTCGTTGCTGTGTTTCAAACTGTTTTTTAGTCCTCAAAACGTGAATGTTTTTTAGAAAGCTATTGCTGTGTTTCCAGCAGCTTTTTAGTCATCAACCTTGGTTGTCTTTTAGCAAAGCTATTGCTGTGTTTCCAGCAGCTTTTTAGCCCTCAAATGTGAATGTTTTTAGAAAGCTACTGCTGTGTTTCAAGCAGATTTTTAGCTATCAAACATGGGTGTTTTTAGTGAGTCATTGCTGTGTTTCCAGCAGCTTTTTAGCCATCAAACGTGGATGTTTTTTAGCAAATCATTGCTGTGTTTCCAGCAGCTTTTTAGCCCTCAAACATGGGTGTTTTTAGTGAGTCATTGCTGTGTTTCCAGCAGTGTTTTAGCCCTTAAAATGTGGAGGGCTTTTTTGTGAGCCATTGCTGCTTTAGCCCCCCACGGTTGTTTTTAGCAAGTCATTGCTGTGTTTCAGGCAGCTTTTTAGCCCTCAAGCATGGTTGATTTTCAGTGAGTCACCCCTGTGTTTCCAGTAGCTTTTAACCCTCAAACGTGGGTGTTTTTTAGTGAGTCATGGCTGTGTTTCCAGCAGATAGTGCCAGTAAAAACAGTTGTTTTTGTATTGAGACATTGCTCCTTTTCCAGCAGGGATTGTGACCTCATAACCAGTATTTTAAACCAAAACGTGATTTTTTCGCCAATCATTACCAAGTGATTTTTGTGCATAATTTTAAGCACATATTAACCACAGCATTGTTGAAATGCAAAGTGTCACTGTATCTGTTAAAAATGCAAATGTTATATTTCCACCATTTTTTCTGGCAATTAGTCTTTTTTGCTCCTCTCTTTAAAGATTCTTCTATATAGATAAAAGGAGCATGATAGTTTGTGTGAGAGGTGATAGCCAACATAGCTGAATGAAACTCATATTTCATCAATGGAAAATCAAGAAAAAAGACATTAGAGTATCACCCAACCGTATATATGAAGGTTCCAGAATATGTATTCCCTTGTGGGATCAATACAAACATTTTCCACCCACAACACTCCCTCTGTATCTCTCTCTTTCTCGGGTTCTCTTGTGGACTGTTGCCCTCCATTAGCCATGCGTTGACCCAATATTTTGGGGGTTGAGAGCTGATGGTGGGGGCAGAGATGTTGACAAATGGGAGAGAGGAGTATCAAATGACCCTTGGGGACTGGGAGGGGGGGAACAGAGCAGAGCAAGAAGTGACCCAGTGTTGCTTGAAGGTTTTATACTGGCTGTGTTTTCTTTCTCTTTTTATCTCTCTCGATCTCTGTTAAAGGTTCATCACGGGGGTTAAGCAAAGATCACGCCGCCGTTCATCAAAACAAGTTTAATCAATGCTTTCTTATCAATAAAGATATATAAAATAGAAACAAACCAACAAGCATAAACAACCCCACAGTATGGCACATGGCAAACTGGTTCACGCCAGCGCGGACCCCCCGCCCAGAGGCTCAGATTAGCCAATCACAGTGACGTGTGACAGCCGCCGCACCCTCAGGCTAGAGGTGGGCTTAGAAAATGACTGACAGGCCTTAAGAAAGCTGCAAGTTGATGGCATCTAGTCAACCTGGGGGGTGTGGAGCAGCAGGGGATGACAGTTGAGTGAGGTGACAGACAGACAGTCAGGCAGTGACACCCAAACCTGTCATACAACCTTCTGTCAAGGGCATTGGGGTCTTTTGTTGACATTGTTTACTGCTCATGGCTGTCATGGGAGATAATGATGACTGGATATGCTTTTTTTTCTATTTACTACCATCATGTACAAACACTCCAAATGTTAAATCCACTTTAAGAAGATAAACGTGCACCAAGGTTCATGCAAAAGGCGCACAGTATATTACATTGCCCCAAAAAGTTCCCCATGTGCCCTGACCTGTAGGAATGCACCTAGCTGTTCCAAATAAAGATGCCAGCGAGGCTACATACTGTACCTCATTATACAGCCAGGCCTCAGCCAGCCCATTACATTACACGGTAATACAAGCCATAGGCAGGGCACATGGGCTGGACGCTGGAGAGGCCTTTCTCAGCAGATTATTTTGGGCTCACTACTGTGTCATTACACTGCCTCCCGCTCTGTATTTAGGCCTGTTGATTGCAGGGCAGAGATTGGGCAGGGCTGAGGTGGGCTCTCTCTCTATTGAGTTGAGGGCTATGACATTGGCTTGGTCGTTTGATGTGTTTTGTGGTGAACGGCGGCCTTGTGCCTTGTTTGCTGTGCAGCCACCCCTTCCCCAGTCAGACACTCTTCCCTGCCTCACTCTTTCTGGGATTTTGTATTCCCTCATCTCCCCTCTCTGTTCCTTTGAAAACAGCCTAGGGAGAAGTTCTGCACCCGCGTTTACCATTACAATATGTCTTATCTGGGCCTTATCTGTGGGAGAGTTCATATCTGTGGTATCTTCTGAAGGGGGATGCGTCTCCGTGTGTGTGTGTGTGTGAGTGTGTGTGTGTGTGTGTGTGTTAGAGAGGGAGAGAGGGAGAGAGCGTAGGGGCGCGTGCACGTGCGCTCTCTCTCTCCCTCTCCCTATAATCAGCGACCGACGGGAGGGGGAGGAGCCGAGGCGCCGTGACTGTAACGCGATAGCTGCTCAGCCTCAAAAGCGCCATCACTCACACACACACTCTACACACACCTCCCAGACGCGTTCACAGGACACACGCCGGTGTCGGAGCGGAGCGCAGGCTGCACGGAGCCACCACCATAGAGAGAGACACACGCAGGAGAGAGGAGCGGTGCCGCAGGAGGTGGCACGACATGACCGGTCTTTTTGGAGAGCAAGGGCGCAACACTTTTCCTTATTTATTATTCTGTGACTTTTGCGCCGCGTTAAAAAGCAGCTTGTGACACTCGGACTGAGGTTCCCAGGGCTTACTTACTGTGGACTTTAGCTTGCTACTGCCGAGCCCCTTCAGGAGAACCAACCCTCGTGTGCGCAAAATACGCGGGGACGCAGAGAGGGAGATACGGGGACTGAGAGGCTCTCAGTCGGAACTTGACGCACCCTGGAGCCGCTGTCTCTGGAGCGCAGATATCACCCGAAGCCTCCCAGCTGCGAAGCGCACGCAGTATTGATCAAGGAGTTTGTTTGTTCACTATTTTGGATGAGATTCAGTGACATCGCTCTGCTAAATGGACAGACTGATAAAGGCAACGGGCTGTGCAAATAGAAATCTCTGAATTTCTTCAATGCCATGTAGTTGGCACATAGTTTCCTCCACCGATGGTTTAATAAACGCCGTGGGATTATTCCTGAAGTGGGCTAGTTTTGACTGCTGCCAGCGGTTTGTGGTCCTACACGGGTGTGGATTTTTTTGGAGGAACAGCAAAATTTATATTGTACGAGGCGGAAACACTAGAAACTTAAAAGCTCTCCGTGAGTTTCTGCATCATCCAAGATGGATTTTGAGTCATCGTTGATTGGATTTTTAATGGCAATGTGTCATCTGGCATTGAGAGTCAGAGGAGAAGAGGGTGAGTTTTAGTTACTTCTTTGATTTTGACGCACGCATGGTCTGCCTCAACCAAAACACGCCAAATGGGGAAAAAAAATTAAATCGCAGAAGCATGAATGTGGTCAAAACATCACGTTGAAGTTAAATTCTTGGGCCTATCCAATTATTTTGCCGTTTAAAAAACATTTTTCAAGCGGTCCTTTTCATGTGGTTTATATTATTTCAACACACATAAGCGCCTGGCATGATAAAGCCATTGTGTGATAATCAGATCCATGTGTCTCTTGGATATTTTCTCCCCTAAATATGGCAAATATGGGAAACATCGACAATTGCTATGTGTTCATACATATATATACATATATATATAGATAGATAGATAGATAGATATCCATAAGTTTCATCATAATCATAGGAACCAAGATGACTTTTAAATTGAACTCAGTGACTAATTCCGCCCTGTGCCAAGTCAGCTGTTACACATTCTAAACTAAAGAACTCAGATGCTTTCATCAAATATTTAGAAGATGGGAAACAGTTATCTGTCCCAGCTCGACTGGGAGCTGGATAGAGCCTACCATCAGCCCACTGGACTGTGAATGAGCTGATTATATGCATGAAGCTTTTGGAAATTCAAACACACTGTTTATCCCGAGTTGCCTGTTGTTTATCTTCGATTTAATTATTCATCAAGTGAAACAAACAAACCCGTGCCTGATTAAAATGCTATTTCGCATCCGGATGAAAACAGGTTTGAGGCGGAGGCTGACCTGCTATTTTACAGATTCACTGGTGCCCAAGAAACCGTGCGTAAAAGCGACACTGTCATAGATTTCCACTTAACAAGACTGTAATCACCACCATTATAATCATTATCTTCATCAGCCACCACATAGTCTCTCTCCTTCATTATATCCTCGTGCTCCTTGGGGTTGTCTGTGCAGGGTGAAGGCAGGGGCTGCTGGTGGCTGAGCGCCGGCAGCTCCAGGCGGCGGCGCACCGTCACCTCCGTGCGCTCTCAGCAATCAAATAACAATAAGCAGGGAGATTACAGTGCAGGATGAGCCGCAGAATAGCAGCCCTGCAGCTGGTGCGTACTCAGAGCCTTGCTTTAAGGCACTTAAGCAGCGCTAATTCTTTCCGTAACGCACGGAAACGGCACTGTGGCGAACCAGTCCACGTTTGATTTACCACCGAAAGAGCGAAGCTCACGCATGAAACGGTGCCAAATTTATTTAGAAGCCTCATTAAATGTGGATTTAACACCAGGGAGCGCAGAGTTCCATCTGGTGACATGATGAAATAATAATAATAAGTAGTTGTTGCTTCATTATGTCACCAGAAATGTGCAGGGTGTTGGTGGGAGAGGGGTTGTATGTTGGGGCTTACCATACACAGAAGTGACGCCACTGGTGGGATGACACATGGCCTCTCGCTCACTCATCCTTGTAAGCCACTACTCTAGCATTCTGGTTGCTTTTCCGCTGGTTTGACTCCGAGTGTCACAGTTTTATATTTAATGTGGATGTGCGGATTTGCCGCCAGGTGGGATTTTTGCGCACAAAGGAAAAATGCGAATCTAATGTTTCAGCGGTGTTGTGTGTGTGTGGAACTTAATCGTGCTTATTCACTATATTTAATTGATGACATAGTTATCTTTTACTATTCTGAATAAGATGTATAGGCTTGTTTTACATTTCGCCTGAGTGCTGCAGTTCCTTTACATCGGGAGTAGGCGGGGTGACGAGCTGTTCATGATCCCATGATGACTGCTGAGACTTTACAACACCACCCGCTGGTTTGTCTCAGGCTCTGTTCCCTTCACATGGGTTCTTCCTCTTGTTTAGGCTACTTGTTTTAAATAGGACAGTCACCCCAGCCATCCCTCTGAATCTGTGTGTGTGTGTGTTTACTGGCTGCCTGTGTACCCCTTGATCAGAGACAGATGTGGGCCTCTTGGCAGCCATCAGGCAAGCAAGAAGCTAGACCCCCCCCCTTCTCTCTCCTCATCCCACTCTCTCTCTCTTTCCCTTGCCAAGACACTGCATGTCCCTGCCTCTATGCTCCCCTCAAGAGCCACATTACACACAGATGCCAGAGGAAAGAGAAACTGAAGGGGAACAGATCGGAGACAAAACAGGGAGGTTCAGAGAGAGAAAGAGGGTGCAGCAGAGAGAGAGATGTGAGGGGACAGAAAGACTGCAGAGGAGGAATGGAAGGCAAAGCAACCCAAGGCACAGAAAAGTAAGCGTGGCATCCACCAGGTCTTAATGTGAAGAAACAGAAGGAAGAGGAAGACTCGGAGGGGGGGGCCTGATTGTGCATCAAACAGAGCATGAGAGGAGAGGGCAACATCAAAGCGTGCAGGGGTCACAGAGTTAAAATGGCACTGGACTTAGAGGGAACAGATCGCGTTAAGGGTTTATGAAGTGACACTCGTCTGGTGTGACACGGCTAACAGGGAGGGTGGAAATAAAAGAAGTTATCTAAAAAACAGACACTGTTACAAAACGATGCTCTCATGAAAGTTAAGCACATTGGAGTCACTTAAAAGGTTCCTGCTTTTGATGATCGACTCCATCTGGTTTTTAGCAACTTGGTACATTTCCAGTAGCAAAAAGGTTTCCCTTAAACTATAATGTTGTGGAACAAATGCTGCACGCCTGAGGCATCTGTGCCAGAAGCCTGTGGATGTAAAAAAGTCTTACACGGTCTGAGAGATAAATGATCCATGAAAGATGTGTGGCGCTTGGACGTTTCCAGTTGTGGCCTGCTGTTCTCTGCTGGTGGTGACGAGGACTAGAAAAGGTCCTTTTTCATGTCTCAAGACCTATTTCCTGCGAGACTTCCACCTCACTTGTACTGTAAACGCAGTAGTTTGACTCAGTGACATGTACATCAATTACTCCTTACCACAAGCATTAATATTCAGGCCATTAAGCAGCTCATTTGCATGTTTATTGAGTGGGCGGCTGTGCATCCTCTCCACCTATGGTATCGACTTCTTCCAGAGTTGGATTTCTACTTATTTAATCATTTCCAAATGTTAGCTCCTAGCTGAATGGACTCTCTCGTTTTATCTTCTTTGACGGTCTTTTTTACGCTTCTCTATTT
Source organism: Cephalopholis sonnerati (assembly GCA_019142605.1). Lineage (NCBI taxonomy): Eukaryota > Metazoa > Chordata > Actinopteri > Perciformes > Serranidae > Cephalopholis > Cephalopholis sonnerati. The sequence continues at coordinate 18,796,887 of JAGQAX010000024.1, forward strand.
GTTTTCTTCTCCCCTCCTCTCCTCTCCCAGCCCGCCCTTCAATTCTTTGCATTTCTCTGTGTTTTAATCTGCCCCAGCCTCAGAGGTATCAGCTGCGAAAACAAGGTCACCTATTAGCATTCATAGCCAAAGACAAACCAAGCGGCCCGTTCAATACCAGTCAGGTATGAGAGTCACAGGCTCACGCAAAGCCCCTGGAACAGCCCGCCGCACTTGGGGTGAAATTAAAAACAAGACCCCCATAAATAAAACAGAGCTGGGTCTTTCACTGCGCTGCATTAGCCACGCAGGGGGGTCTTAACGGGTGCTCAGGGAAGGGTTTAGATGGGAGCTGGAGGGGGGTTAGCATTGTCAAGAGGCAAAGCGTTTTAAATTTACTGTAATTCACAAGCGGGGTTAAAGAGGAAAGGGGACACGAAGAAAGGGTGTGAATTTACACAAACTGCTTTTGTAAGAGCTGCAATTCTCCCAGAAATGGTTTTTTAAGCAGTCAGTTCCACTGAAAGGTAACATTCTGTGAGGTGGGGGGTAGAGGGTGGCAACAAATCACCAAGACTCTAGTAGCAAAGCTCAATTCTTCACAGCTCTCCCTTGCTGATGTAGGCTCAGCCATCTCCACTCTTTAGACGGGGGAATCTTTTGTGAAAAGTGCTTCGGCTGTGCAGGTTTGACGCCGCCGCACAGAGACAAAAGAGTGCACCAGGGGAGAAAGAGACATGATACTGTAGTCAGGTAGAGTTTAGGACCCATGCCATTACCTCCCTGCAAGGCACCAGCAACCATCTGTTTACCCGATTGATCCATTGAACCATTGATCACGATGGCCAGCTCTGTGCATTTAGCTGATTAGCATGGGGCACTTATCCTGTTAGGGAGGGAGGGGAGAGAGAGAGAAAGAAAAAGGAGGCAGGGAGAGAGGAAAAGAGGATTTGGGGATATTATCTGCCTTTGATGTACCTTTTGTTAATTCTTAAAAGGAAAAAAATCCCCCTTTAAGCACATTTAACACTGTTAAACAAAAAGCCATTGTCTGTGTTGCATTTCTGGGCTGATTGTTGTTTGTTGGTGTGTTTTGGTCGATTTTTTTTATTTCCTCTAGTCGGTGCCTGACTGCAAAATATATGTTTAATCAATCTGAAACATCAGTACATGTTATTATGACTGAGTGAAAGGACGTCTCTTAAATTCAACTATTTTGTACAGCTTGTTGCAAACATATATGCAAATATATAAATACATGGGGCCCATACTAATATATTTTACATACTGATATATTTTGGTTTCTTATTTTACAGTTAATTTTACTAATTATCTGACGTGCATAGACTAAAACTGGTATGAAAAGCTTCGGCATTATATAAATAACAGAGCCCCAAAAGTCCTAAGACAAAGACAAAATGAAGGAATAGTCTAAACACTCACTTTAAATATGTCACAAGAAAGAAACCATCATGATTCATTATTAGAGAGTTCTCATTGCAATATAGGCCCTTCTATTCAATAGGGAGAAACATCAGCATGTTGTACCTGTCCGAGGGGGAAAGGGGGGCCTTTTCTGTTTCCAAGCCCAGGGACCCATTGTGTCATAATCCTCCTATGTATAAGTACAAATATATATGAGTAATGTATGAAACTTGTACACTTTTAGCTCACAAACAAGGGCTTAACAATCACTTTTGAAGTATGCTTTTATTTACCTTTTCTTTTACGCATAAGAATGAACGAATGTCAGAAGTCAGAAAGTTTTGAAACTGACATCTTGATGATATTTAATCATATCAGTGAGGACTTTTTCATTAATGTGAGTTTTAACTTCTCACACTTCTAGTAATACTGCTCATACCACTGCCTCCGTTCTTTGTAGCACCGTCATTCTACCTCAGCATAAAGGTGTTAAAGCACAGGGCAATGAAAGTGAATCTCTTTTCTTTGCCCTTCCTCCTCATCCTCTCCCTCTCCTTGGGTCCAGTCTAGTGTGGAATGGGTGAGATTAAAAGCAGTCAGAGAGACAACCCCTGCTCTTGACTGAATGGATGAGTGCTGCCCACTCTCCCCTCTCATTCCCTCACTCTGGGCGATAGCACTTTTTAATTAAGGTGGGGGGGGGGGGGAGGCGACGGAGGAAGGGAAGGGAGGGAGGGAGCGAGAGACACTAGGAATGATGGAGGGATTTATCAGCGCCTCTCCTCACACTCGCAGCTTATCCCAGAGCGTGACGCCATACTTCCCTGATAAGGCGGCTAATAGAAATGAGATCGCGGGCGTGCACACATACATACACACAGAACGCGAGCTAAGACATGCAGACATATGCACATTTTCCCAGATAATGAAGATAAAGGCACTCACAGCGGGTACAAAGACGTCTCTGGGTTTGACTTGATCCGGAGTGACTAGAAAATGTGCACACACAGATTTGACTTAACATTCATTTCATTGACACACTGAAAACAAATGATGTGGCTGCATGTAGAGGCACACACACATTTCAGTTTCACACAGTACTCAGAACAACAAGGCAGTAACTATAATATACATTTATAGTCAAATATGCCCCAAAATGTCCCTCTCAATACACTGATTAAAAAATGCTGTATTACCTGTCACAGCTTTGTAAAGTGTCATGCCAGTAACAAGTCAGCGTACATGTGTATTGGTCTGCAAACAGCCTAAATCTAGAGCCAGTGTTTGGTTTGTCCGTTCTAGGCTCCTGTAGACACATGAGAATATAAATGGCTCATTCTAAAGTAACAAAAACACAGTGATTCCTATGTTCAGGTGATTACAAACTAAAGAAAACATTATATTATATTCCTTTTCTGTCAATATTTCCCCTTAAACCTACTCACTGAACCTTTAATGTCCATATTATATTAGTTGTCAGATAGCTACATATGTGTATAGCATGCGTCATTTGTGTGGACATTAGTAGCTTTTAATGAATATTATCTATGCATATTTGTATAGTATACTATGTAACTGCACTTACTCATGATAAATAATATAATAAAATAGGAAATTAGTTTTCAAACTTTGAAATTTTGTCTCGGGGGGACCCCCAAACCGTCCACAAAATTTGGTCCCCCCAATGTTGACTTTGTGGCTACGGCCCTGCAGAATAATACTAAAAAGCACACTATTGCAAATACACTCTCGCTCTTACATGCCGTGTACACACACATATAGTGGTGACATTGTTCCCATGTAATAGGGGTTTGGTCCCAGCATGGTAGAAACATATGTGCCACTTGTGTGTGCGTGTGTGTATGTGTGTGTAGACAGATTGGCTCCTCTAGTAGAAGAGACAGTGTAATTCATGAAGCTGGCTGGCAGCTCCTGAGTGCTTCCCCCGTGTTACTCATCCAACACGGCAAGTTCTGTTCTCACCAAAACATTCTGCCTGACAGCAACACACACACACACACACACAGCACACACACACTCATATATACATGTTTTTTACTAACTAATTGCCATGGACTTTCAAGCAATTAGGAAAAAATACACACATCTGTCGTCAGAATTTAAAAAAAACCCTCTCACAGCAGCTCATTTAGTACAGATATATTGCTGCTGCTTCCACATCATTCTTTATTTTTTCCGAGCAGCAACATACAAACACCCACCAACCCACACACTCACAAAACACACACACACAGACGCTGCCAGTGTTAGTGTGTGTGTGAGCTGACTGACAGAGGTTTCCCAGTGGGGTCAGTGTCTACAGGGAGCCGCTGGATAGCAGGCATGTCTTAATGAGGCTCGTCAGGCTCTCTGCACACACACACACACACACACTAACACTAACACACAGAGTCCCTTCGCTCCATCTCTTCTCTCACTCGCTGCATCTCTTCTCTCTCTCTTCCTCACCCTCTGTATTTCTCCTTCCTCATCACCTTTTGTCGCCTCCCTCCCTCCCTCTCTATCTCTCTGCCTGTCACTCCTCCCCTCTCTTCCTCGCTCTTCCCACTTCGCACACCGCCCATCGTACATCAACCCCACCCACCGCCTTCACCCTCCTCCCCGTCCGATCAATCTTCCCTCTTCTTCCCCAATCCATCTTTTATCCATCGCCCCACTGTCTCTCCTCCGTTCCAATCCTCCTCTCCACTTCTCTTCCCTTTCATCCTCTCCCACTGTAATCCTTTTCCCCCTGCTCTTCCCTTCCCGCTCCTTCCCGCCTCCACCCCTTCCTCTTCATCCTTCTTGGAGGCCACTGAATGGGCAGCTCAGGGAAAAAGTGTCGAGGCTGCAGGATTCTCCCCAAACGGCTTAATCTGCCGAGGCCCCGCGTGCTGATAGCCTCCTGCACACCGTTTCCTCCATAGGCTTCCCAACAATGACTGTCTGTCTGCACAGCCGCAGCAGATAAAGAGATGTCTGCATGTGTATGTGTGTGTGTGTGTGTGTGTTTGTGTGGCTCTCTGTCTCTCTCTGTCATTCTCTGCCATCCCTGCTATCTTTTTGAAATTTTTCAGTTAGCTATTTTTCCCACCTCTGTCGGCCCCTGTGATTGACAGGCCCTCTGTGTGTATTTGGATGTGTGCGTGCGTGGGTGGCCGTTTGAACACGAAGCAGCGGCTGTGTATAAAAGCGTGGGTGTGTGTTTAAGCACGCGTTCCCCGTACGTGCCTTCATACGTGCACACGTAGCTGAACTTGTGTGTGTGTCGCCATTCGTGTAACAGCTTGTGTGCGTGTGGGCGGCTGGAGTTCGTGCACTCGCATGAAATCACCGGCAGCTGTGTGTGCCTGGTGTGCGAGCGTGGGCATTGCTCCTCTCCAGCAACAAAGTAAGGAAGCCATCGCAGCTCTATCAAATGTCAGAGAATCTTAAGTGTGGCTTTTAAGCACAATAGGCGGTGGAAATGTCAACACTTGAAGGGTCTATTACACTTCAAGCCTTTGGTGCTGTTTTTTTTTTCTTCCTTTCTTTCCGCTTCCTTTATTGATGCTTTCACAGAAATTTGAAAGAATATCAACCCATTTATGTCAAGAATAGATGCATCTCAGCAGCTGAGTGGTTAAGCCCACCATTTGGCTGTGCATCGTTAATGGCAGTATACCATAAGCTTTAGTTTGTTGCCTGATATAGCAGTTTTCCTTCCTCTCCGTGTTGTTTTTATTTGGCCGACAGCTACATTATTAAGAAAACATTTGTCCCTTTGAGTTCAATATCACAAAGTTCATTACATTTAGAGATCCCCCTGGTGCATCAGCAGCCACACACACAAACACACACAGAGGTAGAGAGCTAAACCACCCCCTGCTGTTGTCATGGAGAACACGTTGTGCCTTTGCCTCCGTAAAGAATAATAATGCCTGCAAATCTATTGCAATGCAAGAGTAATAAAAGAGCCATTGTGCACAATGCTCTGTGTGTGTGTGTGTGTGTACATGCAAAATACCCATATACATGTATCTTTTGTATGTGCATGTGAGTTTATGTGTTTAGCGTGTTTATGGGAGATAACGCAAAGCGCGAGGGCCGCCTTAGCTGTCAGGGCGTGAGCAGAGAATAGGGCCTTTGTTGCCGCGTGAGCTTCTCATTACAGAGTCGGGGTGACCCCCAGAACCCCGCTAGACAGGCCGTCTGTGTGTCACTTCCTGCCTAAGCCTGCCGAGCGATGCCATTGGCAGGCTATTGTTCCTGGGAGAGCATGATAGGATCAGGGAATGTGTCCTAATGTTTGCAGATTGGCTTGCCGGAGCAACAATTACACTTGGAGAACGCTCCCGAAGGGGGGAACTAGAGAGATAAGAGCCTGGGTGTGGAATAGGGTGAAAAAGGCTCTGTGTGTTTCCCTGGTTGCGTGTGTGCGTGTGTGTGTGTGTGTGTGTGTGTGTGTGCACTCACCAAATGCAGCACTGATGATCTTTTATTGTTTTAATAGCTTACCCATGTGGTTCCACTCGCATTGAGAATCCACAATGGAGAAGTTTTTCCAATTTCCTCCGAACTGACGGACTAAATTGCTTTCTTTGTTTTACTGTTCATTTGTTGCTCATCACATCTTCATAGAGAGAAACAAGGTAAATGAAAGAGCGTCCTCTGAGTCGCTGTTATAGGGTGTGTGTCATTTACTGGGGATTTACATGGTTTGATGCCATGTGTCTGCAGTGTCTGCCATGCAAATAATAGATATAGAAATACATCAAAATTATGGCTGTGCTATATAGAAAAAATCAAATATCACAATATTTTTTTACTGTTAACCTATAGATATTACAACAGCTTTGGAGTGTTGACCAGTGGTGCTTTCACAAAATATTAACAGGATGAGATTTTTGATAATCATTGGAAATGCGGATCAGAGTCCTGCATCAGATAAGGTACCTGCCAGTGACCAGCAAAAAAGGTGGCTTGCGGACATTGGATGAGAAATACACTCAAATAAAATTAAAATATAATAGTTTATTTTTATGTTTTAACATTTTTTATTCCTCTGAGTGCTGAGATTTGTGCATCGGCTTCGTCTTTTGGTTCCCAATCTCTTTCCTTGAGGGACCACTTTTGAGTGGTAACATTGAGTAAACTGACGACCCCTGACTAAGTGATATATTTTATGAATATCTCGTATTATATTCAATGCATAGCAATAACAGTATGAAACAACTGATGCTCTGTGAGTATAACTTGTGTTCAGGTGTTTAAGGTGTCCTTATCTTGTGAGATTGTTCAAGTTTATATCTTAAATGATAATAAAAACTTAAACGGTTTCATTTAGTTTTCTTCACAATGCTGAGATATGGACCTACTGTTTTTTTTTTTAAATATTTCTCACTTCTCCTAAAATCAAGATGGCCTCATGACCCCTGTGAAGCTTTGTTGACTCCTACTGGAGGTCGGGACCCCCAGGTGGGGAACCAGTGTTCTGCACCACCTGAAACATTTGAATCATATTTCCTAGATTACCTTTGTTTTAAAATATATTATATTATTATCAAATGTATAAAATGTCCCAAAATGATCACTTTAAATGTGCTACTTCACTGAACTGTTATAGTTGTTAAAGGATTGCAGTTTTGGATCAAGCTGCGGATCTTGTGTAGGAGGATTGGGTCAGGTTGTGGCACTAATTTGTCATATGTGCGGTTGGTGGAACGGGTGAAGTATGCACATCGCAGTGCTGGTTTGGGAGGCCTGTGCAGGACTTTGATGTGGATATAATGACTAAGTTGGCAAAGACAAATAATAGAACAGCTAGAACAGTAAGTTCAGAAAATTACATCATTTTACTGTAAAACTGCCTTTTAAACCAGGAAAAGACACTTACAATATTGCGATATCTAGAATTGAACCCTGCTGGCACCGGGCATCAAAATGACATCAGAAAGACATTGGACTTTTACATTGGACAGACATGTTGATGATGTTCTAAATGTCTCACAACATTAGAATTTCATTGTGTGGATGTTAACATTATGAGGTTCTGCAGATGTTGGGTTTGGTTCTTCGTACCTTACGACTAAATGTGGGTGTGCTACGTCAATATGACATTGGTGGAAGATGTTTGGAATAATTTTGGTGTTGGATTATGTTTAAAATAAAACTGTACTCAGTTTGTATTTTACAGTCAGTAACTATTCTCCCTCTGCACCCCACCCTTCTGTCTCCCTCACATTTCCAGAGTGCGGAGGCGTCTTGGATGCCAGCGAGGCGGGTTACATCACCTCCCCTGGTTACCCTCTGGAGTATCCGCCTCACCAGAACTGTCACTGGATCATCACAGCGCCGGAGCCGTCGCAGCGCATCGTCCTCAACTTCAACCCACACTTTGAGATTGAGAGGCTGGACTGCAAGTAAGATGGGGAGGGTGCAAATTGTGGCTTTTTGGAGTCATGTCATAACAGTGACATCTGAAAGCATTCTACTGTCAGAGTTAAATTGCTTTGACCAATAAGACTTCAGGGTGTATTATTATTCTGGCTGAGTGATGATCTGTGTTTACATTTTCATTAGTATGCTGTGAAAGCATCTGCATCTCAAATAAGTAATTTCCTCCTGAAGCACAGATTTTTTTTGTTTTTTTTTACATACTATTATAATTCATTGCTGGCGGTTTGGCTTGATCCCAACTTGTTGAAACATTTTCCACATTTTGACCACAACAGGTCAATTGCAAGGGAAATTTTAATTGTAGATACAAGCTTTCTGCAAAACGCAGACCATTAAGTGGACTGTGGTTTTCTTTTGGGGGAAATAATTATTTATGCAGAGAATAGTGAGCCATCAGCGCTGTCCCCTTTTTCGCATTCACACCATTACACACATTATGTCCTGGACGCTGCCCAGTGCGACCACAGACTTTTAGTATTCTGCGGAGCAATTACTGGGCTAAATTCCTTGCTCAAGGGCACATCAGCTGCACGTAACCTCAGCGGTTCGAGGAGCAGAAAATGTTGCTCATCTTAGTTTCCACATCTCATTCGCACGATGGTGAGACGAGCAAAGCAGGTCACATAAAAGGCTGAATGGAAAGAATGATCAAATCTCTCAATAATTAGTCCATGTGTTTCTTCCAGTGGTTAAAGTAATGATGTAGGACATAATACCTTTTGCCACAAGATATTTTTGTTTTATTCGGCTTTGAACCAGATTTTTTTCAAGCTAAAAGACAACATATGATTTAAACACTATAATTAAAAAGTTATGACACATTTTGAGGGTAACTTTTGTGTTTCTGTCTTAGTTTTAGGGCAGATGCAAAGACAAATTGGACAGGATGAAAGAAAAGCATTGTAAAGGTTGAGGGGGGAAAGGCAGAGAAAGAATAAACAGGGAAGGGAAAGACAGAAGAAGAAGAGAATGAAGCCCAGCTGTTTGTCTGGATATGACTGCGTTGGTCAGTTTCCTTTCTCAGAGACATGAATAATCCAAATCATATGGTCTCCTATTGTCTTTGACCTCAGAGGAAGGAGGAAGAAGTCACGGTCTCCACTGTTTAATCTACTTTTATACAACCAGGGAGAATGTTACACAATTCACCCACTCTGAGACTTTTTCATTGTGTGTTTAGTCTGTTTAAAGTGAACACAGACTGGATTTATCAGCATGGTCTCTGCAATTATGGCCATTTATTTCTCCAGTCCTCCGTTCTCTCTTTAAAATGAAGAATTAATAATCCTAGATGGGTGTTTTTTGTATTGTTCACTGACAAAGCACTTTGTCTGGCCAGGAAAAAAAAAACCCTGCATGATGACATCAATGGCAGCTTCGGTGAAAAGGGGTTTTGTAATGATTGCCGATTCCATTCACACAGTTGTGTCACGTCGCAGCGAGCCGGGGAAATGTTATTTTGATGTCTCGGCTTTGTGTCTCCAGGTTTCTGTCGCTTTTGTCAAAGGCAAAAAAAATGTTGCATAATTATCTCCCTTGCAGTATGTTTCTCAGTAATACCACTTTTACACTGAGCGTCACAGTGTCAACACAAGCGCACTGGACTTCCCCGCTGTAGTGGTGCAGAGAGGAATGGCTCAGCTGTTGATAAGCAGTGTGTCAAGCAGTTTCTCACAGCCCAAGGCGCACAGGGCAGTAGGAGGCCGAGGGAAGAGAAAACTGAAATGCCTCCTCCTTTCTCCTCTCCACAGAGGGTTTTATTGGGATGGGTTTCTTTTTTACACTCGCCTGGAGGGGCTGAGGCCTTGGCCTGCCCTCTAACACACACTCCCACTCAAACTGCCTTCATCCTGTATGTATGAGTGTGTGCATAAGAAAGAGTCAGCGAGTGTGGGTGGGGAGGAAGGCGTCTACATGTGAGTAACCCTGCAAGCATGTAAGTGAGTAGTAGTTTGTAAGACTAGCCGCTCCCCTCTTCCCTCTATCCATCCATCCATCCTCCATCCATCCATCCATCCATCCAGCCTCCTTGTGATAACCCCCATTAGAGGAAAAGGGGCTCACGCCAACATTTATTTATGCATAACCTCTAACACTAATGTGTTTGCCCTTCTGTGTTTCATGGAGGATGCATTTCCCTTCAGGGCGCAGGAATAGCAGCAGAAATAAGTGGAAAAAGCCAAAGTACAGCTCGATATTCCTGCTCTCTCCGTCCTGCGTTATGCTTTTTACCCGGATTGATCCGAGCCCTGTAGCACCGTTATGGGTAACTTCCTTTTTTTTGCCTGTATGATTAGGCACGGCAGTGTGAGGGAGCAGAGAGTAGATTTTTGCATGTTTTCACGGTCCTCAGCGAGGTCGGGGGGCCGGGGGGCTGCAGAGGTGGAGGGCTCACCATCTCGGTCAAGGCTGGAAATCTGCGTGACAGCTGGGATTACAGAGACGGCAGCAGAGCAAACCGGAGCTGTGTGTTACCTGAAAGAGCAATGTGGTCTAGACTGCTGATTGTGGAAAAGCAAAAAATACACGATAGCACGGTCATAAAGATTGTAAATGGACATATGTTTTTAGCGGATATGCTTAAAAACACATGCACGTACACACTTAGGCATGCAACCTGTCGTTGTAAGAGTGCTCATGAGCCATCATATCCCCCTTGGGCACTTTAGGCCCGTAAAAACCCAGAAAAGTGCTTGGTCAGCCCAGGGAAGGGTCTAATATCCCTGGCCAGCTGGTGATTTTCCCTCAGTGGGTTCAAACAGTCAGTACTCGGACGTAGCCAAACCGCGGCTCTACTGCAGCAATCAAATCGGCAGCCTTATGCAGGCGCTCCGTGTCTGAGGTGGCACTTTAATTCAGGATTTCATTTCAGGGGGAGTCCGGCCGCGTGCCAAATAGCTCTTACCTCCAGGTTGCCAGCCGATTGATGTGAACTAAATGTAATAAAGGCTAGATGAAATATCAGGCCCATATCTCTAATGCAATCTGCCATCACCAAGCCCCAGGATGCTACCTAGTGATATACCAGGAGCTGAGGAGGAGGAGGAGGGAGAGACAGAAGAGTGAGGTGGAGACGATTCTCCCTCCCTTTCTCCCATTTTTCTGTTTCTCTCCGGCTCTCTTTCTCTTTCGCTTCATCTTCCTCCCTCCCTCCCTTGATCCATCTCTTTTCTCCCTTTTGTTCTTTCATTCTCCCTCTCCTCTAGCCCGAGGATGAAGTGTTTTATTTTTACACACTTGAATTAAACATTGAAACAGGCGGAATCACGTACACACAAACCCACACTCCGCCATAAAACTGTAGTCATTCCAGAAGATCCATTTCTTCCACTACTGTGGTTTTTATTTTCTCACTTTTATTTGGTTATTTGTTATTGACTGCAGCCTGAGGTGGGAAGATTTGATAATATAACTTTATAACTTTACACACACACACAGCCGTAAATCCCCCCGGCCTGTGACACGCCCGTTCACAGTGAGAAGGGTCACCAGCAACTCTCCTGTGCACATGATATCACCCTCTTACTAATACCCAAAGGGGGTGCAGAGAGGTGTGGGATCAATGTGTGTATTCCGCTTGTAATGGGAAATCGATAGATGATCAGGAACGGCCGCAGGCAGAGGGAGAAGGAGATGAAGAGGAGGAGGAGGAGGAGGGTGATGGTTAAAGGATGAAAGGAGAGACAGATGAGTTGCCAGAGGTCAGGACTAAAGGGAGTTGTTCAGGTCCAGATTCGTCAATATCTGGCACTTGGCCTGCGTTTAGGACGAGATCACGGTCATCAGCATCCAGCGGTCAAGGCTATTACAGTTGTCAGTGCTGTAATGATGATATAATAAGTAAGAGGTATGATTCAATGTAAAAATATGGTTGCGAATTTGTCAAAATCTGTGTTAGTGAGGATCTTTTCCAGGATAATCCATCCACCTGACAGATGTGATATATCAAGATGCTGATTAAACAGCATCATTAGTACACAGTTGTGCCTTGGGGTGGTCACAAGAAAAGACCACTCTAAAATGTGCAGTTTGATCACACAACACAATGACACTGATGTTGTACATTTTGAAGGAGCGTGCCATTAGCATGCTGACAACAGGAATGTCCATCAGAGCTGTTGCCCTTGACCTGAATGTTCATTTCACCACCAAAAAAAGTGTCCAGTGTTGGTTCCGTTAATTTGGCAGTACATCCAACCACTCTCACTCTGGTGAGGATGATGAGCATGCAGATGAGCTGAGATGGTTTCTGACAGTAATTCACTAAATGCTGGACACTGGGTGTTGAGGTCCTGAGATGGTGTGGCCACATATTGTCTGTGGTTGTGAGGCCAGTTGGATGTACTGCCAAATTAACGCAAATGATATTGGAGACGTACCATTGGCATGTTGACTGCAGGAATGTCCATCGGAGGTGTTACCCACGTACTGAATGTTCATTTCACTGCCGTAAGACGTCTCCAATGTCGTCTCTGTTAATTTGGCAGTACATCCAACCGGCCTCACAACCACAGATGACATGTAGCCACACCAGGTCAATACCTCCACATCCAGCGTCCAGCGAATTTCTGCATCATCTTAGGGAAGCTCTTTTGCATACTCGCTGTCCTTACCAGGTTCTTGACCTGCAGCAGACTCCAGTAGTTTTTCATTTTCTCCAAACTCACAAACAAAGTTGTGAGGCTGGTTGGATGTACTGCCAAATGAACATTTAGTTCACAGGCAACAGCTCTGGTGGACATGCCTGCAGTCAGCATGCCCTCAAAATCTATGTCATCTATGGAATTTCTGACCCTTAATTTAAATTTAGAAATATGTCTGTTGAGTGCATTAAAAAGTTAAAATAAACTTAAAATAGTTTTAACTTAGACCTGTAAAAAATGGGAGAAAAACAGAAGCATTGCCTTAAATTGTTGTTAATACTCTAGCCCGCTGTGAAGCTCTTTAGCCCTAAAACATGCAAGCAAAGAGAGACTGCCAGATCTAAACTGTTTGGATAAATTGCAACACAGCGAGAAAAATCTCCATCTCAAATACACGTTGATAGAGGTCGATTAAAATGCATCCAGCAGGGGCAGTGGGGTCGCGGCTTCAGCTCAGACAGCAGTTACAGTCTGATGTTTCAGATCGATGCCCGCTCTAGAAGGTCTGGGGCCGAGCCCAGACTGCCTGTGGTCAGCGGTTTGGTCTCAGTCATGTGTAAGTATAAGTCTGTGATGGACAGCAGAGGAGGGAGGTGAGGCATGAGGAGATGAGGAGGAGGACGAGGAGGAGTGCTATTTGTTTTTGGGGGCTAGATTGAAGATGGCAGGCCCTGTGGATCTGCAGGGATTTTGCTCGCAGCATCTAGTTAATATTTCAGAGGCACTTATGGTTTATTAGAGTCCCCATCGAGGGCGGGAGGAGTGGGTGGTAGTGTGTGTGTGTATGTAGACACTCGTGTGTCTCCTCCGCCTTACTTAATTTCTGCTTCTGTACATCTTTGAGAAGGAGAAGAAAGAGGATCTCCGTTGTTTACTGGATCGAGATCTTGTGGGTTTCTTTGCTCCCAGAGAGGAAAACAAGGGGAAAAGAAACACACACACACACACAATGGAGCAGAGAGGGAAATCATTTCAACTGAAGGCCTCAAGTGTCTGAGCGCAGCCAAGTTTGGTTTGCCGATGTTCGTATACAGCTGTTGCTCTTTTATAGGCGTAAACAAAATAAATCAGACGACCGTGACGCGCCCACAGCAAATTACGTGTTAATCTTTTGTGTAATTTCTCCCACTGAATGCTTTATGTATTTATGTAGGCATTTAGATTAAACTAAATGAAACACAAGATCCCAAGCTGGTTCTCTTGCAGACTAAATGAGAAGTCCTTTGCTGATTTCACAAGATAAAGATAAAAAAAAACTGTTCGTGGAGTAAGATGACCAAACTAGCAGAGAGAATAGCCACTACTGGAGCCCTGAAGGCCACAAAAGACCCATAAATATACATATAGACAGTGTATACATAGTGCAGTTATGTTTCTCTGTAGTGGGGTGCCAGTGCCTGCAGGGAGTGTCCCCAGTCCCCAACAAAACAGCAAAGGTGTGAAAGGCAATTAGTTGTTTTGTCGGAGGGGTGGAGTGATATATGAGAGCAGAGGAAGAGGAGACATGTCTGGACTGGTGCAGAGTTACTGGCCCTTAAGGGTTTTTAGTTTCCTTAACCCTTCTCCCTCTGCTCCAGCTATTCTCCCAGGGTGAAATGGGGGGGTTGGGGTGAAACTGGTGCCCCATAATGGCTCCCTAACCCAGACAGACTGCCAGACAGACAGAAAGGGGAATAGGGAATGCATGGTGTCAGACATAGGCGGGGTCTGATCAAAACAACCACCTAATGGAATCTGGATTCGGATGAGGGGCTGCATTGAGTGCGTGTGTGAGCGGTATGCAACGCTAATGTGTGTCTTCTGCGTGTGCGCATGTGCGAATGATTTATGTCGCGGAATGCGTTCAAGTGTGTGTTTTGAGAGAGACAGACAGTGGGGCTCTCACACGTCAGGCCCTCATGCATGTATTCATCAGAGCCTGGGGAGAGGCTGAGCGAACAGGTCAATAATCACATCTGAGGAACACTCACTCACTGACGCTAATCCACGACAGGAGAGAGCGAGACAGGGAGAGAGAGAGAGAGAAGGATAGAGACCCACTCCAAAATCAATTAAAACCTAATTAGGCTCTCAGCTCTTTCGCGGGCCTTTTATCCTTGGTGTTGGCGATACAGCGCTGAGTGTGTACGCGCCCGTCTGTGTTTGTCCGTATCCGCGTGTGTGTACATGTCTGTCTATCTGCGTGTGTATGTGTGCGTTTGTTGGCACATGCTTGAGTGTGTGTTTTCCCTAAGCATGTGTCAGTTACAGCCCTAAGCAGGCATACTTAGGGATAGCCGTGGCTCTTTACAGGCTCACCGTGGGAGCTTGCAGCTAAAGCCTTCACGATCGCCTCTGTAATGCAGGATTACAACCAAGACATGTATAAGAGAATTGGACAACGGCTTCTGTACTCACCAGCACAAGTGCTCTTCAGGCCTACTTTGGTGCAGATTTGCTTCAGCCCCAAACATCACACACTTAAACTGCTGTGCTCTTAGAAATAAGGGTGCCAAGTAGAACCATGCAGGATTCTTCGGCTCGTCCCCAAAGGAGAACACTTTTTAGTTTCTGGTAAAACCTTTTATAAAGGTTCCTCCTGAAACCCTTTCAGACGTAGTGCGTTTATTTTGAGAGACACTGTATGCAAACTGTTAGTTTCCAATGAAAACACAAATGTATTTTGAAAACAGACAACACATGTAACAGACAGAAGTTGACACGGTGTCCCAGGATACCAACAACCAATGCACCCAGAGTACTTGCACGTCATATGTCGACGTGATAACTCCATGACCAAACGCAGATTCTTGATGAGGTTGGAGTGAGAGTGTGTTGTCATTTACTGTCTCTTTTTCATGGCGGTTGATCTTGTCCTCTGCTTGCAGGGTAAGGAGCTCTCAGAACTCATTGTTTTCCTAATTTACAGACATTTTTCTCTGCTGTATTTATTCTTTGAGCTAGCTGCTAACTGCTAACTGCTAACAGCTGCTTTTAATCCACACATACCACATTGTCAAAACGTCACCACGTTCCCATCCTGGCAGCTGTCTCTTTTACACAGACATTATTTCAGTGCTGTTAGTACCTCTGCTGCTGGCTTGAAGGCAAGATTAGGGAATTCCAGACCCATATACATTCAAAAATAGCATCTTCCAAAAATGATTTGTTGGATAAAAAGGGTTCTTAATGGTACCCTTAGGCTTATATAAGCATCCTTGAAGATCCAACCAGTGGTTCTGAAACCCTTTTGAAGCCCTTATTTCTGCAAGTGTGAGACACTGAAACTTTTATTCTCATCAATATCACGGCACAAAGTCTTAATGTAAGGATTGCTTAAGAGAGGAATGACATCTGTCTTTGAATAATTCACATATGTTCTTCCATGCTGGTGCACAGATACAATGTGAATCGGTGAAAGAGCTTTCCAGTGATGTGGTATTGCACTTCCATACAGCTTAGAGGACTCAAGGGAGAAAAAACAGCCTGCGGTGCTGCAGCAGAGGCAGATCTATACTGACTTTTAGTAAAAATAGCTGGATCCTACAACTTGATAGGATGAGACCCTTCATCCCTGATAAACACCCTCATCATAACCATGACTAGCGAATTGATCTGGATATGAAAAACTGGTGAAATGGACACATTGTCCCATGTTGGCATGATGCTGACAATGTTGTGGTGACATTACAGGCTCATTGCAGCATTTTCACACTTTGATCCTCACCTGTACATGTGTCACTCTGACCCAGATTAAAGTGGTTGGGATTATCCCTCCATCAGCAGTCTTAGCTTGAATGCTCTGTATAGGAACCAAAACACTGCAGGAATGAGATAGCCAAAAAAGAGGCTTACTGACTCTACTTAATCCACGTTTTATTCCAAGCCGCAGCACAAAAGCAGTCTTAGTGCTTAGATGCCATAAAAGAACACAGCCTAGTGCTGATTGGTACCTCTCAGCTTTACTGATGACTTTTCAGTTTGGGGAAGTAGTGAGAAAAAAACAGCAACTGTTTAGAATATTAGCAAGATGCTGTGTTAAAAAGTGCCTGAAAACCCAGAGACGTCTGTGATGCTTTTTCGGCATCAAAGAGCCCATCACAGTAATTAGTGAGACAACAGCGGCCCTGTTGTCTTTTTGACGGCTTCGTCATATGAACTAATTGAGACGAGTGTGTTGTATGTGTGTGTGATGGGAGGGCGTCCTCGGTGTAGCTGCAGGGCTCCTGTGGCGATGCAGTTAGTTACGCAGGGAATCACAATAAGGGGTGAAGAGACATTTGGTAGCACTGCAGAGAGAGAACCAGGGATAAATATTATGGAGACCGAAATTACAAGGAAATTCTTCACAGTTGCGCAGTTTGGAATACAATAACATGCATGTTTAGCCGAAAACACACATACACACAAACACATGCTTACAAAAATAGGTAGAAAAGTGAAGATTCCTTTTAGTGTAATTGTCCGTTTAAGAAGTAAAATTCACTTAAAACAGCACTTAAGCATAGAGATAGTAACAAACAGAAATTAAGGAGTTTTCCACACCTTCCAATATTGTCACAACCCCAAATTATTACCTTAAAACCTGGTGCTTCTCTGTGAGCTCGCAGGCACGGGCTGGTCCTTTCTTAATCATATCAACACAGCTACGGTATCAATTACTGGATGTAATGCACAGAAGGACTGTGTTTTATAGTAAATGACAGTTTTCATTGTGCAGCGCCCAGTGTCTGAAGCTGAAAATGTTGTCAAGTAAACAGAAGAATGGAAGCTCTCAAGTTCTCAAACAGAGCTGGAAACAGCATCTAGACAACATGCATGGTAACTGAGATGTAACAGAGAGTGTAAAAACCATTGAAACACACTTATAGTGATGCAAAGGTGCTTTAACTTAAAAACAATCATTCATTAGGCAAACAACCTGCTATCATCATGTCTCACATTGGTGTTAATTCCCACTGAGTCTCTCCTTTTCCTCTTATTCTTTTTTTTTATATGGTTGCCTGTATTTGATCTACCAGCAATGTCATGTTATTCTGTGTCCTAAGCCGGCCACACATTACATGAGAATCAGGATGATTTTGGTCCCATTCACCCTCCTGACAATCATCAGCAAAGCCCTGCTTTTTTTTTTGTTTTTTTGTTTTTTTTTGATGGATCTCAGGATCATCTTGCCAGATTTTCCTGTGGTGTGAGGTATGTTAAGAGTGAGATGGATTTATCTCAATATTATTTGTGTGAACAAATCGACAATCTGTTTGTTAATGTGTAATCTGTAAATATAAAACACAAATACGATAATATAATGTGATTTGTGAGCTTACAAAACTGCTAAGCAAATATAAAATTCCAAAATTAAAAAAAAAAAACTCTATCAGAAGTGTAAAATTCACAGATGTCTAAAGTTGTAAATGTTAGGAATGTATTTTTAATTGTACTTTATTTGGAAATTAATTAGATGTATTTTCAGATTTTTATTTGTGGAATTTGTTTGTGTACTTGCAGATTTGGTTTTATGTAAAAAAAAAAAAAAAATAGTTAAAATTGTTTTCTGAGTTTCAAAATCTTTCTTTGATTTTGATTACACACTGACTCACAGATTTTTGATCTATTAACACAAATCTATATCCATAGTTTTTACATCCCCAAGTATGCTCAGATGTCCATTCTGCTGCACCGATTTCAAATCCTAAATATCAAACATGGGAACCTTGAGGATCACCGGTGGTCCCACATGTCTCAAAGGGTCTTCTTGCAAGATCGAATGTGAAGCAACTCAGAATTTATTCATGTCCAGTAGCCATGAGTGTAGATTTTGGGGGGAATGCAGGGCACATGTCCCCCTCAATATTTACATGTGCATTTGTGCATATGTTTAACAACATCAAAGACATTTACACCATACGTTGATTGAGAAAAGGCACAAATTATTGCAGAAAATTCACCAAGATGCAGCACATGTTTCCCCCCAAAAGAGCAATTCCCAGAGTAAATAAATGTATTTTCATTGTGAATTAGAAAATGGTCAGCAGGCCACCCATCACCATATGCTGGGCATGAGTGTCACTTTACTATGGGAACAGAACTCTTAAATTTTATCATTGCATGTCTTTATGTGCGAGGTCTCTCGTATTTTCAACATCTGTTAAGATTTGAAAAGTCTTTTAGTGTGAGCCAGGCTTAAGTCTGCGTCGCTTCTTTCTGTGACTGTGTGCTGCTGCATGCTCCTAATAATGTCAGAGGAATGACACACAGGGCTAATTCTGGATCAGCCAGGTGGGCTCTCTCTCTCTGTTTCTCTCTCACACACACTCATAAAAACACACACACACTCACTGACCTGACAGTCAAGAATTTGCTTTAATCGTTCAGGGTCAGTTGGCTAGTCAGAGGTTATAATGAGCTGAGAGCTCAAGCATGTGGAAGCTAAAAAGCAAGTTCACATTTATTTATCCTAATTTTTCCCTCGACTCACCCCCTGCACTGCTAATGTCCTCACCTTTCCTCTCCCCAAGCCCTCGCCTCTTTACTTTTTCATGCGCTCCTCTGTCTATTTTTGCACTTCTTATTAATGAATCCATCCAGCTGTCTGTTTGCCTGCATCTTCACCTTCACATTGCAGCCCCTTGCTCAAGTATATTTTGTTTGTATCTTCTTTGCTGTGATCCAAGATTTGGGGATTGCTCGCCCCAGGCTGATGTAAAAGGGATCTGAGTTTGTTGTCCCGAGCAACAAAGGGCCATAAGAGCTAAATTTATTGAATGCAGCTAAGGGGAAAGGTGGAGAAGCTCTGACTCAGAGCCGAGTCTGTGGCAGATATATTTCTTTGTGTCTTAATGTTGTGTTGTGTTCCTGAATGCTTCGCTCGGACACTGTGTGTTCTGTCCTGAGGCTGAACTCTGATGGTAAATAGGTCCACACCTGTCTGGTTTTTATTAGCTTAGCTTGTTACATAACCCCATAACTATCTATCTATGTTTATCCACCCTCTGCCGCTCTCCTTTTATCTCTTTACCTCTCTTAATTCCTTCCTGCTGCATTAAGCTCAGTGTAAACTCAGTGTTGAGATTGTTTTCTGAAGAATGCTTGTGGAAAAACATGTTAAAGCAACAGGACATTGTCTTTTTATTTTACCAGGTATGACTTCATTGAGATCCGCGACGGGACTTTAGAAAACGCTGATGTTCTGGGTCGACACTGCAGCAACATCGCCCCGGCGCCAATCATCTCGTCCGGGCCCTCCCTCCAGATCAGATTCGTCTCAGACTACGCCCACCAGGGGGCGGGCTTCTCTCTGCGCTACGAGATCTTCAAAACAGGTGAGGGCTGGACTTCAAACATGATTGGTAGTTTAGAATAAGACAGATGTGTGTGATTGGTTTGAGATAGTTTGGTTTGTGATGCTTAATGGTTTGTAGTTTGATCAAAAGTGTAACATAATTAATCGTGTAATCAACTCACAATATGATTGTTGATATTTGAATTTTACAGTATTTAGTTTAAAAATCATTTTTTGTAAAACAGTCTGAGATAAATCTTTTGACATTTACTTCATGCAGTCGTATTCAACTGTATCAACAAGTCTGCAAATAATTGAAAGTGAACTTTTTGCTTAAATGTTCCAATAATTTAAACAAAAATAAGACTTAAAGCTAAATATTAAGCTAAAATGTGTCTGTTACATATTCAGCAGAGAGAACA
Source organism: Cephalopholis sonnerati (assembly GCA_019142605.1). Lineage (NCBI taxonomy): Eukaryota > Metazoa > Chordata > Actinopteri > Perciformes > Serranidae > Cephalopholis > Cephalopholis sonnerati. The sequence continues at coordinate 18,817,052 of JAGQAX010000024.1, forward strand.
GAGCGTTTCTTGACTGCTCTGACCTTCTAACACTTTGATTTATTATGATCTTGTTTCAGTTTTACATTATGCTGATGTGCAGTTTGGAATACAAAGGAGCGCAGCTGAATCATGTTTGATTCATGTTGCTTATTTTTACCATATGGATGAAATCTTACTAATGCTTCATTTCCACTGCTTGATACAAAAAACATTGTGGATAGTTTTTTGTCTTCTATACAGTGTTACATTGAAGGCTGTATAGATATATACAACACTGTTTCCAACAGTCACCTCAGTATATCAAATTTATATGGTCATCTCCTTCTGGCACACTACTGCAAGTGTTTACATTACGTGCACTGCTACATGTAGCTACATGCTAACGTGTAAACTTGGTTGCTGATGTTTTTTTCTGCCTGCCTAATTTCTGTTGGAACATATCTGGTTGTCATTAAAAGCTTTTACTGGCAATTTTACATTGTAAAAAGAGCCGCTATTTTCCGTTACAGTCACTCCCCAGCTGCAAGTAGGGCCTACACTGCTAACATATATGTAGCTACATCCTAACGTAAAAGAAAACAGGTAATTTCTCCCTGATTTTGGATCATGTTTGGTTGTGTTTAAAAGCTTTTATTGGTGAGTTTTTCATGATAAAAAAAAGTTCTGCTGGTCTCCATTACAGTTATTGATGGCTGTAGTGACAGTGCAAAGTCGTGACATTTGGCAGACCCAGAAACATCGACCAATCACAGCAGACTGGGCCTTTTTGGGGGTGGGGCTTAAAGTAACAGGCACTAAATGGAGCATCCTAGACAGAGGGTGAACACAGGTGTTCCAGCACAGACAGAATGAGGAAAAATAAAGCGTTTTTTTGACCATAAAATCATGTAAAGGTGTTCTAGTAGAAACCTTAAATACAAATATGAACATGAAAATGAGCATACTAGGTCTCTTTAAAGGTGGAGTTAAAACTCTGCAGACCACTGATTTGCCAGAGAAAATAGTCAGTAGGTCAGTAGTCAGTAGGAAATGTGGCATTAAAGTGCCACATCCACTCTGTGTCTGTCACCACTGTCGGCCAGGGTCCACTGGTCATTGCACACAATTTATCTCAATGTCTAAAAGTATTCAAAGACCTCTGTGAGAAACATGAGTTTCAACTTTTCCACACTCTGAATCAAACATAAGGCTCCACTGTACATTAATACTTAACTTAATGATTTTGTCTTTGCCCCGTGTTAATGGCCCGAAACTTGTGATCATTCACCCCAACAGTCTTACAACAATTTACATCAGCAGAGGCAGCCGTGCATGTAAACAAAAGTTAAAGAGAGAGCAGAAAAAACTACTTTCAAGCCGCCTGGAAGCATGTGAGGAATGCTTGCTTAATTGGAGCAGGATCCGCTTCCTCTGGGGAGACGAGGGGGGCAGGGGTGGTGTGGGAGGTGGTGGTGGGATGATGGAGAGAGCTCCAAGGCAACTTTGAGTTGGGCTTAAGGTTAAAGGTTTATGGGTAGAGGCGGCGGCGAGGAGATTGATGGGGATGAGTGTGTGTGCCGAAATGGAATTTTCTGGAGGTCCTCAAAGTGCACAAGGTGAAGCGCTCATTGCAGGTGAGGTTGTAGTGGGAAGTGTATTTGTTTTGGTGGAGGTAGAGGTGGTGGTGGCGAGGTGTGTGTAGTAGGAGAGGTGAAATGGCCAGGTGGCCTCGAAGCAGCTTAAAGATTTATGTGTACATGAGTTACCAGCTGATTGTCTTTGCAGCATGTCCTCCACTGCAGGCCACTGTTCATAAACATTCAGCTTTTAGGTCTCAGAATGTACTTTGATTTAAAAACAAGAAATGAAAGAAGTGCTTTACTTGAAAGCCATTGAGGAAAAGTAAAAGTCAGGGTTTATGGAGCACAAAAAAAATCAGCATTCATTCTACAGGAAGAGCACTGAGTTATCACCTCCTACCTTTGAAAAATATCTCCGCTTTTGAGTCAAATGAATGTGACCCAGATTTGACGTTCAGCTCCGTTACCAAGGCCACCAGCTCGAACCCCGACAATGTAATAGTGTAGATTGCATCTGTCTCACACACACACACGCACACACACACACACACACACACATGCAGAGATGGATTGAAGGCTGGTGGATGGGGGATGCGGTTGCCATGGCTTTAACAAGATCCTGGTATAAATTCAGGGGGCATAAGAGATTGTGTCACTGTATGAGCACATGTAGGTGTCTGCTCGCTGCATGTGTGGGTGGTTCCACTCAGCTTGTTGTGTGAGATTCTGTCTGTCTGTATGTATGTGGAGGCGGAATGATGCACGTGTATGTGTGTGTGTGTTGGAGGGAGAGAAAGAGAGGCACAGGCAAACACAGTGGGGAAATGATTGGGGTGAAGGGAGATAGGCCGACAAAGCAGGAGTGAGTCAGAGAGTGAAAATGTATTCAGGATGCGTGATTGAGGCCATGTGTTAATTACGGCGTTTCCAGCGCCTGCACGCTCTCTCATCATCGCTGTTTGTCTCAGCGTGGCAGGCCTGGGCCACGGGTTTCCACTAAACACAGCTTACAACTTCTGACGGGAGCGCAGAGATCCTGGCTGAGATGTGTTTATTTACCCGAGTGGAAGTAATTGCACCACCACTACTTTTTACCCTCGTTAATGGATTTTAGTTGCATTTTTGTGTACCTGTAATTTCTGACGAGCTTTGGAAGAAGCGAGCTTTACTGAAGTTTGTTTTGATTGAACTGTATTTCAGTATATTTAAAGGGACAGTTCACACCAAAATCAAAATTACATATTTGTCCTTTTATCTGTAATGCTGTGCATCATCTAGATAGTTTTGGTACAAGTTGCCGAGTGTTGGAGATATCAGCCGTAGAGATGTCTGCCTTCTCTTAAATATAATAGAACAAGATGGCACTGGGCCCATGGTGCTCACAGCCATGTCTCTTAAAAGAAATCATGACACGATTACTCAGGATAATCCGTAGACCTTGTTGTAAGCAATTTCATGTAGGAACTATTTTCTTTCAAACTAATTACAGCCAACAACCCTATCATAGGAAGTGTGCATCTACAGCTAGCTCACCTCGCACCACTGAAATAGCTTATGTTCAACATATCCTCAAACACCGGTGTATATGATATCCTACAAATTTGCGACCCACAAATGACCTTATGTACTTCTGGAAACTTAAGGAAGTTAGGTTTGGTAAGTAAAGTTAATGTGTTGGTTCCATGTTTTAGGATCCAATCTGCCTTCGTACTGAACCGTTTCCCGCTTTACTCCCATCAGCGCATTGGTCACGTCATTGCAGCCTTCCCAGATATTGTAGACTATACACAAATTACTGGCTCAAGATTACACAGGATATGTACAAATTTTGGTGCATTACGTTTTGTAGGAAAACATACAAACAGTGCATGAGAACAGCCTGTGTTACAGCTCAGCAGAGGAGGAAGCCATTTATGTTTACATCTGTAAACATAAAAGCCTTTCATCCACGAGCAGATGCATACTTCCCTTTGTGTGGTGATATGGTTTGAGAGAAAATAGTTCTTAAATGAAACTGCTCACAACAAGGTCTGTGGATTATCTTGAGTAACCGGGTCATGATTTCTAGAAAACAAACATTGCTGTTGAGTTCTTCAGATGTGTGATTTTGGCACTTGGAATGACATACGCTGAGTGTTGTGTAGTTCCACAATTTTGGAGAGAAGCAGACATCTCCAATGAAAAATGTGGAATGTGGAAATATGTGGATTTTCAATGTCGGGGTGAACTGTCCCTTTAAGTGAGTGTTACAGCTGTAGGGAATCCTAGGTTGCAGTGGAGTAGAATATATTTGGTACAGTGTGTGTACAGTGGGTTTGTGTATGAGTGTGTTTATGGGTGCGTATGTGTTTTTAAAGGGTGCGTCCCAGCAGAGATAGAGATCTCAGTACACAGCTGGGAGATGTGTGTGTATGTGTGCGTGTGTGTGTGTGTTTTCAGCTTCCTGACCATATTAAAAAGACAGTACAGCTTACGGTCCAGACTGACCCCACCACGCTGTGTCTGGAAGTCAGACAGTGTGTGTCTGGTTTTGGCTGTGCATATGTGTGTGTGAGAGAGAGAGGGAGAGAGAGCGAGAGAGGCATATCTTGGCCTGTTTTCCATACTATGAACTAATGATACCTGCGGCTTGTTTTTGTTTTGTTCATTCAACCCTGTTACATAAGCAGTGACTGTAACAACTCTAGGGGGTTTTGAATTGGACAAGCAATCTGTTTGTGTCAATGTGTGTGTTTGTGTGTGTGTGTGTGTGTGTGTGTGTGTGTGTGTGTGTGTGTGTGTGTGTGTGTGTGATGTGTTACAGTGCAAGGAAAGCTAATTATTTTCAGCAAGGAGGAGCAGGAGTCGACCTTTGACTCTACATCCATCCTGATGCCCCTCCACCCTTTATTACACCTCCTGAGGGGAGCCAGGGAGAGCGTTTGCCCCAAAACAACATCCATCCACCTATCCACCAAGACCTCCACCCCCCATACACACACACACACACACACACACACACACACACACACACAGTACATGTATGCTTTAATCCCTCTGTACAGTGAAAGTGCACGATCCCCCTCCTCCCTATTATTGTTGTGGCCTACTTTGCTCCTACTCATGCGTGCTTAACCCTTTATTCAGGCCCGACTACCACCCCCCACACCCCCATCCATCCCTCATACACTTTCACTTACACACTGTCATGCGCGGCTGACGCTGTTACCACGGCTACAGGGGGAAGACTTGCCAGTAAAGCCCCCTTTCTCCCAGTTCCCCAAAGCCCACCACTAGCGCAACGGGGGCAGATAACGTCGCAGCCAATCCCGCGTCAAGACGCGGCGGGGATCACCCCAGGGCGTTGGGTCTCCTCCGTGACCGCTGCATCTGTGGGGTCGCGGCGGGAGCGCAGCCCAAGGCGGGATCCCCGACCAAGTGCCAGTCACAACATTGGCCCTGTGTGTATTTTTGACGTTATAGCAGTGATTGGATGCCAACCCCCTGCGTCAGTGATGGCTGTTACTATATAGCTAATTGCCATGTGGTGTTTATTCCCGAAACACCCGATTCATCCCAATGCTGAAATTAGACTCAAGTAATTAACTGGCAAAGGTAAATTAAATTCATGAATAAATAAACTGGATGAGCGCGAAGAGTGTTGATCAGTGATGAAGTGAACGTGTCTCAAAATGAAATAATAAGGCGTGATCAGCCAGGGCATGAATAAGGAAATAGAGAGCTGCACAAACACTTTGATCACAAACAGCAGGAGGCTTTTTTGGCGTTAACTTCTTTTGTGCTCGAGATTAAAAAAACTTGATGATGGCATTCCATTCCACAACCCATAACAGAGGCATCAGTGTGATACGTGACTCAGAAGGAGCATTCCTTTCTATATAAAGCTGCTTCAGCCTCGTGTCTCTCTGGGTCCATAAAAGTGTCGAGCCGCGGCACGCCAACAACGCTGTTTATCTTTTCTTGGGTCTTCTTCTTGTTCGCAATAGAGTTGTTGTTATTGTGGGTTTTCAACCCCCTATGTAGCACGCCCCTTCCGCCACACACTCACATGCACACACCCTTCCTCTGAAGAGATTTTCTTCAATGAAATCTGGAACTGTGCTCCAACAGGGTTACACGAGAGATCTGCGTGTGTATGAGAAGCAGATGCATGTCAGACGGAGACAGGCAGGTAGAGAGCGGAGGGTGAGGCAATTTTGATGTGCAGCAGACACTGCGCGCCCTCAGCGAGAGCTGCATGCCGAGGACAGGACGAGCGAGACGACGCCAGACAAGACAGAGAGTTAAAAGAGTGAATGAACACAGACTCGGCGTGTCGCTGCTGAGAAGACAGGGAACGAAGGAAAGGATGAGAGAGGAAGAGAGGAGGAGGAGGAGGAGGAGTGGGGGATTGCCCTGACACAACATGTGGAGCCGCTACTACATCAGGCACTCATGTGCAAGAGTCGAGTGGTTTCTACCCAGCAACTCGCCCCCCCTGCATCACACTCACACATACACACTCACACCATGACCTCCCAGCCGTTGCCAGCAGACAGCTCTTGCCAAATGGCAGCTCATGGTGCGATGCAAGCACCAACCGGGGCCCTGCATAAGGCAAGCATGTGTGAGTGTGTGTGTGTGTAAGACATGGGTTGAGGGTTGACGGAGGGAGGTAGTAACAAGGACTTGTTTTTGGCGTGTTCATACACTGTGAACTAATGAGCGCAGACGAAAAGAGAAGGTACTCATGCATACACTGCAAAGGCTGCACACGCAAATGCATGAACACATGCGTGCACACAGGGTTGGCACGTGGCAGCGCAGAGTGTGTGAAGCGACTGTTCCGCGTGTGTAAAGCACACAGAGCGGTGTGTTCGGAGGCGATGGAGTCAAGCTGTGCTGAGATTGAAGTTTTTCGGCAGTGGGACTCCAGACTGCTGCACTGTGACCCAGTAAGAAACAAGGCCAGTGTGTTACTGGGTCTCACACATGCTGCGAAGCCATCACACACACCTTCAGACACACACAAAGATTCATACGGAGAGACAAACACCCCAGCAGCAAAGATAAACATGTGAGGAGCTTAATAAAAAGCATACACAAAAAAATGCAAAGACACACTCACATATGGCTCATGCATACTGCATAGTTCATTTACTGTTTCACTGTAAGCACATTACAGTTGCATGCATCTTACTGCTTTAAAGGGATAGTAACGATTTTGGAGAAGCAGGCTGGAGTTTAACTGTGCACTATAATTTGTATAATATTTTCTGTGCTTTACCTTAATGTCAGACAGCCTGTTTTAACGAGGAAGCCGTTAAGTAGTGAGAAAAATATAATTATAGCACATACTTAAAGTGATATTGATTTTTTTAGGTGGGACTTTTTTAGGAGGCTAAAACACATTTTGTTGCTGGCCCCTCCACAGCAGTACACTGCTTAGCTTCCATGTTGGATTCCAGCCTACTGGGGGCATGCTGACTGACACCTATTGCATGTAATATACCATCTATGGTCAAGAACGCCACAAAACCCCTCTTCAGAAAATCTGAACTATCCCTTTAATGGATTCATAGCATTTACTTCAATTTATGCAGTACTGTCAGTAACTACAGATACACACACACACAAAAAAAACACTTACTACAGAGAGGTGAGGTCAGTAGTAGAGAGGATGGGGAGATATCGCCTGTAGCTTGCTGTAAATTACCGTCATATTTCAACATGCCTTGTTCTGTGTGTCTGTATGTGTGTGTGCGTGTGCATGTAGGCAGTCAGGCTCCTAGCATGAAGGCAGATGATCCACGGGTGTTTTTGATGCTGCAGTGTGCGTGGGAGTCAACACAAGAGGTTGAGTGCCTCCTTTAACATGTGGGGGAAGATTCGTACGTTTGTGTCAACATCTTCAGCAACAACATACGCTCATGTATGCAAAATAGATCGACAGACCGACAGGTACACGCATGGGCGTTGTAAATACATTAGCGCATACATGAGTTGAGGCAAACATGTGAGACAAACGGCATTAAAATAGAGAGTAGGAAAAAAGGTGGGAGAAAAACAGACAAGTAGAGGCTGCTGGGAAAAACAAAGCGTGAGAAACACAGACAGCTTCTTTCTCCGTGCTGATTGGGGTCAGTTCTCTGCCATTAACCAAGTGTAGACAGGGGAGGGCCAGAGCAGCCAGTCGACCCCTCAGCTTTTATAGGGCTGCCTGATAATAAGGACTGGTGCCTTGGAGGAATGCTGCAGAAGGAACGTGCTGTCAACATGTCTGTGCTCCCTAAACGCTGCTTTTACGAATATGTATCTGGATATCAAACGCAGCCTGGCACTTCTCTGAGACTACGCAGTGCTGCTGCATGCAACCTCACTTTCCCAGGTTTTGAAATCCACCAGAAAGCTTCTCCCCTGAGTCTCTTCAACCTAGCCTCCCTATCTGCTTTCCAGCACACTCAATGATGGGAAAATAATGCAGGAACAGACTATTTCCTTATGCTAGTTAGGAGTTGTGAGCGTCTTGGCGAAGGGAACTGTAATGAAATGTGTCCTCTATCAGTTGTAATTGGAGAGAAGCTGGAAAAAACAGCGTCCACTGCAAGTGCACTTATAAATAGCCGCAAGAAGACAAGTGATTTAAGTGGCATCAGTTGGTTTAGAAAGGCCACAACCGCAGGCATTTCTGACATGTGCAGTTAAACACAGACCTAATGAAAATCCTGCAGTCCTATCACAGAAAAGATATTTGCCCTCCTGGCAAGCTTAAAAATAGATAGTGACACAGAAAGGATACAATTAAAGAGACCTGCTGTTTATAGCCTGCATATAAAGATAGAAACGTTCAAGGTGGGAGCGAATGGACCGAGAATACCCAGGGTTTGTGAATGAGACCGTGTGTGTGACATTTGTGTGAAGCCCCCTGTATGTTTAGTGTGTGTGTGCATGTGCTGGCCCGTCAGCCACCCTCATTGATGTGCCGGTCCCATAAACACTCGGCTGTGACTCAGGCTCCCTAGCGGGGCCACGGAGCAGTGGCTGATGGGTAGATGATCTGAGCCACACAGCTGCCGCCGCTCAAGGTGAGCCACCCAGGGCGCATAAATCTGCATGGGTAATGTGGAGCCGCCGCAAAGGGCCCACTTAGAACCATTACACAACGTTTGTGGTGTGTGTGTGTGTGTGTGTGTGTGTGTGTGTGTGTGTGACAGAGAGAGTGTGTGCAAAGGTTGTGAAGAGAGAGAATATTTGTTTTGAATATATAGAATAGAGCAGGGGTCAGTTTAGTCCCCTCTTTAGCCTTGCATAAGTGATTCATATTATGTAACATATGAGGATTGGGTCTTTTGAGGGCACAATAAAACCACCAAACATAATATGACCACTTTTTGTTCAAGTCTTTGTTACGTTTTTATTGTTTTTATGCTTCTGCACCGGTGACAGCTGTGGCATTATGTTTTCGGGTTGTCCATCTGTCTATTCGTTTGTCCCATTCTCTCGAACGCAATATCTCAAGAACGCTTTGAGGGAATTTCTTTGAATTTGGCACAAACGACAACTTGCAGTCAACGACAAAGTGATTTTGGTGGTTGTGTGTCAAAAGTCATCGTTACTGTGGCTTCTTCTGTCAAATTCTCATGACATATCAAGAACACCTTGAGGGAATTTCTTCAAATTTGGCACAAACGTCCACTTGAACTCAAGAATGAACTGATTAGAATTTGGTAGTGAAGGTCAAAGGTCACTGTGACCACACAAAACATGTTTCTTTTCATAACTCAGGAATTTATCAGGTAATCGTGACAAAATTTCGCACAAATGTCTAACAGGATAAAATAAAGTGATGACATTTTATATCCAAGAGGTCAAATGTCAACTCAACTTTAAATGTAAACTTCAAGGGGTAAATTGGTGACACTAATCTTGTGCTGATTGTATAGATCTTCTGTGCTAGCAACAGGAATATGTCCTTGAAGCATCCATGTTTTTACGGACATGGATGTAAACTGTTACTGCAACTTGACTGGTTCATGGAGGCATACAACCATGAGGTGGTAACTGTAGTTGAACAATAAAGAGGTTGAAAATATTGCTTTGTGTCAAATACGGCGGCAGAGCTGATCGGTGGCATACAACTGACAAAAAGAGCTATTAGCCAGCTCACACCATGCACTGCAGTGTTAGATATGCCCACTTGAGCATTTACTCACTGTGTATTTTCTCCTTCATCAGTGATCATAAACCTGTGTGTGTTTGTGTGCCTCAGCACCACAGCCACTGTATTTTCCAGCTCACTGTCAGTGATGAACGACTCTCTGAAACACCCTCTGCAAGTCAGATGAGATATCCAAGTGTGATCGATTGCTCACGCCCATATCTCCCCCTAATATGACCGATTGCTTAAATATCCTTTTATCCACACAGGGTCGGAATTCTGCTTCCGCAATTTCACCAGCTCCTCTGGCATGATCGAGTCCCCAGGCTTTCCGGATAAATACCCTCATAATCTGGAGTGCTCCTACATGATCATCGCCCCGCCCCACATGGACATCACCCTCACTTTCCTGACCTTTGACCTGGAGAACGATCCCCTGCTGGTGGGTGAGGGCGACTGCAAGTACGACTGGCTGGACGTGTGGGATGGCCTGCCGCAAGGTGAGGGCGTACAAATCACACACATACTAACTCAGTAACACGCACATGTTACGTTAATCTCCACATTCAGAGCCCATACAAACTCACCCATATTCCCACATAGAAATTTACATACCAGTCTTCAATTTCCTTAGCAGCCTTTGATGTAAGCAGCCTCGCCTTACATTCCTTCACATTACATAGAGGAAACATTATTTCGCACAGGGAGCTGAAAGTGCCTGGACACCCCTAAGGAGCAGCCCTTTCCCATGCCCCTCTTCCCTCTCCATAATAACACCCTTCATCACCCCCTTCCTATCCTCCCTGTACTCCCTCCTTATCACCTAGCACTTTCCTTCCTCCCCCCGGCGAGTGAGAGTGATGGCTACGATGAATATCTGTTTGCATCCAGTAGGAGGTGCCGGGTGTTGTGAAAGTGGCCGAGATCAGGAAGTGGCGAAGAAAAAACATTTGAGAATAGTATCAAGGTCTTTGATAGTGACCGCCATAGGGTAATGTTGATGAAAAGCACGTAAGCAGCGGCGAGTGGTTCACTTCCCACCTCTCTCTTTCTGACTTTTTTTTTTTGAAATATGAAGCAGAGAACTGAGGATTTGCTCTAATTATTCTATTTTCAGTTGCTAAAAAGGGATCCAAGTGGATTTAAAATTCCAATTATAGCCTTGAATTTGGGAGCTTTGATAGCTGAAAACAATTTATACCATTCAAAGTTGAGAATTAGGAGGAAATTAAAGTGTAACCCAGTTCCAGCGCGCCGAGTCCTCAGGCGTGAAAGAGGGACGGGAGACAAGACGGGAAGGGTGAAGAATTTGGTGTCTGGTGAGGGAGCTACTCTTGAGACTATTGTAATCCTTGCTGGTGTGTGTCTGTGTGTGTGTCCTTGTGTGCATGTGTGTCTGCAGCTGAGCCCAGTGCAGCTTGCATTAAAGCGGGGGATTCCAATCTCCCTGCTGGGCCCTGGCTGAGACACACATGGCAGATGGAGGGATGGACAGGAGAGAAAAGGGAGCGAGAGGAATGATGGGAGGAAGAGATGTGGGGGAAGCATGCTGTGACTCATTAGACAACACTTACTGAAGCAGCGTGGCCACTGGAAACCTGCATTCCTTTTTCTATCTTACATGGAAAGATGCTTCCAAAGAGGCTGCAAGACAAAGTATTTCACAGTTTTACTTGAACAAGTAGCATCATACAGCAAAAGTAGCCCACCTGGCCACCAATGTCTGCTAGGCTCTGATATTTGGTAGACATGAAGTTGTGACATTGGCCAACCAAAATTCAATGTCACCAACATTGATGTTGGCATTTGATGTTGGACAACATCTGATGCCAACACCAGTTTGATGTAGAATACTGACAACAGATGGCATTGACATTTTGTTGGTTTTAAGATCTGTTGCTCAGTAATTCAAATCCAAACATCTTCCGAACATCTCATGCCAATGTTGACTGTCCAGTGTAAGAGTCCAACATCGTTCTGACGTCATATTAACTTCCGTTGCCAGCTGGGAGCAAATGTTACCACTCAGACAACAGACTACAAGATACTACTCAGTTTTTATGCCTCTCCACCAGCTATAGCCATAGCAGCAGGCGTTCTGATGTGATTGTGATATCTCAAAAAAATTTCAAATTTGGCACAAACGTACACTTGGACTCAAGAATGAACAGATAAGACTTTGGTGGTCAAAGGTCAAGGTCACTGTGCCTTTTTGTTCTTATAATTCTTGTGAATGCAATATCACAAGAACACTTTTAGGAAATTTGCTCAAATTTGGCACAAACATCCACTTGGACTCAAGGACAAACTGATTGGATTTTGGTAGTTAAAGGTCAAGGTCAGTGTGACCTCACAAAACCTGTTTTTGGCCATAACTCAAGAATTTATATGCTAATTATGACAAAATTTAGAGACACTTTGTCAGAATTGGTGACAGATTTTTGGTGTCCATGCTGAAATTGTGCTGATTTTCTGTGTTGTTGGGGGGAAGATGTGTGTGAAGCATCCATGTTTTCACAGATATAAATGTAAACTATAACTGCAATTTGACTGGTTTGCCAAGGCATACAACCACGATGTGTTTAAAAAAGCTTTGAATTGCAGTATGACATTGAAACTACGTAAAAATAAAATTATTTGACAATGTGTGTGTCTGCAGTATCTCCTCTGATCGGTCGGTACTGCGGGACAAAGATCCCCCCAGAGATCCAGTCCTCCTCTGGCCTGCTGTCCCTCTCCTTCCACACCGACATGGCCGTGGCAAAAGACGGCTTCTCCGCCCGATACAATATGACGCACAAAGAAGTCAGCGACTGTGAGTGCCAGATAACTTTTACGGAGTTTGTCTGCATGTGCAGATGCTCTCTGTGTTGGTTTGTTTACCTATTTTTATCACCACCTCTATTTTCTCTTTCAACAGCCTCTCCTCCATCATCTCTGCTGACACTCGTCTTTCTTTCTTCTTCCTTCACTCCTCTTACCCTCTCGATCTTTTCAGCTTTACCTACTTTAATGCTATTTAAATCTCACTCACCCCTCACAGTCTATTTTGCTCTCTCCTAAGAGAGCATGATTTCTCTGAAGCAGAGTCATACTATTTTCTTTTAGAATATAAATTAACTTCACCTCAATTTACCTCTGCTCACCTGTTGGGCTGCTCTCTGTCTCCCTTTGCCCTTTCTCTGTCTGGATTTAGCTTTTCCTCTCTGTCTTCAAGCTCTATAAAATGTGGCTTAGATCTTGCCATTCAGTCTCTTTGAAAATGTTCTTGCATCTGTCATCCATTCTATATTCAAAATTGCTTCCTTCCTCTTTCTCTTTTTCTTACAGCTTATTTTCCATCTCCACTGTAAAGCCACGTAAACAAATACACAGTTAACGCTCTGCTCTCTCTGTCTTTTTCTTGCACCAGCGTTCCACTGCAGCATGGCGCTTGGTATGGAGTCAGGAAAGATCAGCGATGATCAGATCACGGCATCGACAAGCTTCTATGACAATCGCTGGCTGCCACGCCAGGCCCGCCTCAACAACGATGACAATGCCTGGACACCTTCAGAGGACAGCAACAAAGAGTATATACAGGTCAGGTTTTAAAATTCTCACCTACAAGTTCTGAAAATTTGAATAATTTGAGCAATGTAGAGGAGAAGATGCAACGGGCAACAGCATCACATATACAGTGAGGACATACAGCAAGACACACACACACACACACACACAGAAAGGAAATGGAGGAACTGTGAACTGATGATAAGGAAGTGCTTCTGCGCTCTCAATCTTTTCCTGTCTCAAACACACGCGCGTATGCATGCATAGGTAGACACACACATGAGCGCAGAGAAGCCCATGATTGATGAAGGCGCTCTTCAGGAATGCATCTGAACACTACGCCATTGATCTTTGCCTCAAGTCTTCCTCCCCTTTACACACGACAATGCAGACACACACACACACACCACCTAAGCTCCCTCAGCAGTAGGCCACAGTCGGTGTCCATCCCCTGCTGTCTGTGTGACAGATAGACACAGCAGCTGGTCTGTCTCTGTTATCTACATCAGCCCTGAGCACCATAAATCCCTACAGCAATCTGCACAGTCCTTCTATTACTCTATTCTTTTCTAATCTGTTTTATTGTTAAAATATTTCCTTTTTGCTCCTTTTTCCAGGTCGACCTCCACTTCCTGAAGGTTTTGACGGGCATCGCCACACAAGGGGCCGTTTCTAAGGAGACGCAGAAGTCCTACTACGTCATGACCTTCAAACTGGAGGTCAGCACGAACGGGGAGGACTGGATGGTGTACCGACACGGCAAGAACCACAAGGTAGGAGTTTGTAGGATGTAGAGTCAGTCCATTTAAACGTAACACGTTTATACATCAGTCTATCCTGTTGCTACACCAAAGTCAGTGTGCTGGTGATTAAGATCTGAATCTGAGGATATGATGTGATGTGTTCCATGGTCATGCTGTGTTTATACGGGTATGTGCTGTTTGTGTAATTGCATGTCTAATTTGTGTGTGAACTTCTTGAGCGGAGCTGTCTGAGGAAGCATCGTATCGTATCGTATCGTGTACAAAAAAACACACTTCCCTCCTCCAGGATATGAACTTGTAGCTACAAGGCCGGCTTTCTCTAACCTTTATACTACCCTGCATGATCTCTAACAACAGAAGCTGTTGTGTGCGTCCAAGAGTGATATCAATAAGATGGAACATTCCTGAAGGAGCCGTTCCCCTTCTAGGACTGTTTATGAACCTGAGTCATGACCCCAGTCATGAGGTAGAGAGAGAGGGAACGGTAGGGAGGAAGAGATAAAGAGAGGAGGGAAAGCTGACAAACAAGAACAATGGAGTCCTCTATGTGCCCTTATCTAGAGCTTGCTATTCATCATCTCTCTTGTGCCAACACACTCATAAACACACCTGGGGTTATGGAGTCATACCAGGTGTGAACTAAGCAAGTTTAAGAGTTTCATAGCAACATTATTTTCCTGGAGCTGCTTTGCGTGTGAGGTTTGGCTAATCTTTGAATGCTTAGACAGTACAGGTTGTTATTGTTGTTGTTGTTGTGGCCTGCAGTAAGCCGTCTCCAAGGGATTTGAACTCTGTCCCCTATATCTGGGTTAAGGTCACTGCGGATTGCAAGCAAAAAAAAAAGAGTGGTAAGGGTTGGGGCAGTGCATGGAGGGTTAATCCACATACCCACACAGACTGGGGGGCCCCCTTCTGTGTGTGCCAGTGATTGGTTTGGGTGGGGTCGGTGGGGGGTATCTGATGTGGAGATTATTGAGCGAAATGTAGATTTGACTTAAAAAGTCAACATCTGTGCAATTTATTAGAACCCCCCCCCAGATGCCCCCACACTCCTTCCACACACACACACATGCAATATCCACAGACCCCTCCTTTAAATAACCTCTGGCTGATCTCTCTGTCTGGAGATCTGTGCATGTGTGTGCATATGATGTGTGTGTGCCTGCCTGTCTGTCTGTAGCATGTAATCTGAGTCCACTAATCTGTCTGAGCAGTATAACACTTTCGGACATAGGCTGATGCATCGCCGTGCATTCAGGAGAGATGCTGCTTTTTTAAGTGGTCGCTTTGGAAGTTTTAGAATTGGTTATGTTTTCAGCTTTTAGAAAATCCAATAGGTAAATGAAAGATCAATGGAAGATGGCGGAAACATTAGACTCAGTATCAGCCAACCAAAAAGCCTGTGAATATTCCTCAAAACCAAAGCTGAAACCAGGAAATCAAGCCTGCTGCTTTACTAATGAATCTAGGGATGTCAGTGTCAGTTAATTTGCTTTCGATAGTCCCCACACCCATTAAACGGCAACTAACTGATTCAATTTTGCGGGAAAAAAAAAGCGAAATGCAGCTTTAATAGTGGCCAAACAGCAAAATTACACTTCCAAAGTCCATCCTGTGGGTCCAAAAACACTTTTTCCCATAGACATACATTGCGAAAGAGACATCTGTAAATCAGTGGATAATTTTTTTTGAGCATCACAAACCCTGCAAAATTTTTTGTGTGCGGAGTGGGCAAGGTTAGCTAACCAGTGGAGTCTGGAGGGTGGGCAGTGGGCACTATGGTAACATGAATGCAGCTAGCCAGTTATCTGAGCGCAGTGCAGTAAACGTGAAATAAACCTATAGATCAACATGTGTAACTGGTCAAAATATTCTCTGTGGATTACCAATTAAGTTGTACAGTGACACCCTTAAATTGAACATTACATGTGTGTTCAGAAATACCCACTCTGGGTGTCAGAGCGCACTCTGGCACAAGTTGGACCATTATTGAATAAGGAGCGCTGTTGGAATGTACCGTTCAGTTATTCAGAACTCCACACCCTCGGAGCAGCAGAACGTAATCTGGGCACTCTGTGTGGGGAGGTGGAGCAGCAGAGCACCAAGCGGAGTGAATGTGTAATTAACTTAACGATTCGTTAATTCTTGTAGAAATAGAGAGCTATGTTTCCTCGAACAACAATGCTCTCTTGCACCATATTTGATTTACAAACACACCCTACATTATCTATTTAAATTTGGATAAATACCATCTGTTTTTGATGATCATAAAGAAAAGATGACAAAATTTATTCCACGGATGATAGGGCTCTTGAATTATGCTTCATATCCACAAGGATTTATTACGTCCACATTCTTTGATGTATATTACAAAGACCTCAGATTACGTCAGATAAAACTCCTTTAGTATTTTTGCCGACCACAGACAGTGATGGATGGGTAGGATTCAAGAATAACACTTTTGACAAATCACTCACTGATCTCACAATTTGCAGTCCCGGCCTGACTTTATAATGCTGAATCCAAAGAGTTCATTGTACCCTTCACTCTCCCTGTCAGCCAGGTCCTCCTTTGGTCCCCATGGGCTGCGGTTGAATCTTCCGTGACTGTTAATCCACCAGTCTTGTCGTACAAACTCCCAGTTAGCCCGTCCTAAGCCCCCCAAAGAGCCCTTAAGTGGTTGAAACTGAATTCTCGTCAGGGGGTGCTGTAATGACTGGGATTTGGTTCTTCTAATTGTCATTTAACAGTGAGCTCAAAGCTAATGTGGCTTTGGGAGAGCACACGTGCATGTGTCAGTAGTGTACAATATGTGTGTTTGTGGACGGTTGAGCCATGACTGTGTCTGTGCATCAGATATGAATCACCCATGAATAAAAGGATTGGCTTGGCAGTTCTTGCCTCACTGTGTTTGTTATTGGGGGAGAGCGCGTTGCCATTTATTGTCAAGATTTGTGTTCCTATTTGCTGTGTTAACAAAGAGTGAAGGATTTAATGCCAATAAAGATTATTTGACGGAAAAAGAGGCAGAGGGAAGAAGCTGAAAACGGAAAAGCATTGTGGGAAATGGGGTTGTTGTTTTTCTTTTTTCGTAAAGAAATAAAAGTGCTGTCTGAAGAGAAAAACACCAGCACTGCAGATTGCAATCACCTCGGTCACACCAGCAAACAGGCTTTGTGCACACACGTGTGTAAGTGTGTGTGTGTGTGTGTGTGATTTTTTTTTGACTCATTTTTCTGCACGCCAACACATTTTCACTTTGACACCCATGTGACTTGTTAATTCTAAATCACACTACTCACATATGCACCTCATTACTTGATGAGATGCTGGCTCTCTTAGGAATTGCATACCTCACGCACACACACGCACACACACATAGATACAAACACACAATGATTTTTTTTTTTTTTTTACCATAGACACACACTCAAACAAATTAACATTAAAAACACACACTGTCATTCGTCTGTGAGGAAAATCCCATCAGCCCCAGCGCTAACCAAGCATTGTTACTGAAAAGCATTGTGAGGCTGTGCTAAATCGGTCCAACACACACACACACACACACACACACACATTCTTGTACATCTAGCTTAGTGAGCCCTGATTGACATAATGCATTCCTCAGCCCCTTGCCCTAACCTTAACCATCACAACTAAATGCCCAACTCTAACCCTTACCCTTACCCTAACCTAAACCTAATTGTAACCGTAACCTTAAAACCAACACTTAACCCTTAAACAGGCCTTTGAAGAAGTGAGGACCAGCTAAAATATCCTCACTTTTCAAAATGTCCTCAATACGTTAGTTGGTCCTCACTATGTATCATTTACAAGTATATACACACACACACACATAAAGTAACCTGGGAGAAAGAGAAAAACAGCCCACACAGCATTTCAGCCTGCTCCTCCATCACACCATGTCACACACCCTCATACAGGCACACACTTTGTTTTTTTACATTCTTCAAGTTAATACAAACATCACTCTGCATATGTTCACACACATGCAGACAGACACCACTGGTACAAAGTGGAAGACTTCAACACAAGGTGGTGTAAGACAGTTTCAAAGGATCACTACCTTAACCTCTCACACACACACACACACACACACACACACTGCTCACTCCTTTTAGAGGCAGTGGTGGAGAGCGGCCAGCTGGAACCAGTTCCTACTGTCAACATCTTCATACTGAGTATGAGGGAGGGAGAGGACGTCTGGAGCAAAGATGGAGGATTGAGGGGGGGAGTAATGGCTAGAAAGAAAGAGAGAGACAGAGGGAATAACTAGAGCAAGAAGACAGGGATGACGAGTGTAATGGACAGAGAAAGGGACTGGGATCGAGGGAACATCACAGGGATGAAAAAGCGTCCGGGAAACGAATAATGTCTTGTGCAGAGCCCACCGCATCTCCCCGTGGTGCCATCAGCTTGAAGGAAAACACTGGCAGAGGAATGAGACATGTGCCAAAAACACAGAAGTGAGAGAGAAAAAGAGCGAGATGGTGAATGAATCATCTATCTATCCACACCTCATTTTCCAGGCAACAAATTTTCTTCTCTCTAACAAGACTCCAGTGAAACTTAGTCTGTTTAGGATGCACACAAGCTACGAGATCTTCAGAGAGGGTTTTTACTATAACATACACGCCTTTCACGGTGACCTCGTTCTCTGGAGAGGTCATCAATAGTTAAATACCCATGGTGCCCGTGTCCCGCCAATGTCCACACAAAGGAGTCTGGTCGTCGCACACTGCTGTGTGTGTGTGTGCAGGGCTTCGTTATATTTTCATGACTCTCCACACCGGGAGACACAACATGACGGCGTTAATTATTCAGCCCACCTTGCCTGCACATCACGTGGCACACAGAGCTCACACATACACAAAAAACACGCCTGTCGTCAGGCAGATTACAGATGTGGCCCAGACAACAGACTGGCAGCTTTGGTCCATCTACAATACGAGCATACATTTCGATTCAGATTCCTCATTGGTCAAAAAGTAACCACAAGTTGGTAAATGACCAACCATCTGCTTCCTCAGGTCACTGACCTTTAACCTTGGAAGTACTGGGTCAGGGATCAAATGAGCAACCTCTCAGGTACCCTGACAATAGAGGGAGGGGGGTGAAGGAGATAGAAGCAGCCGACTGACAACTTCTCATTGTCTTTGTCTCTCTCCTGTCTAAGTTTGTTCTCTCTCTGCTCACATCCACAAGAAAAATGGAAAGAGCCTCTTGAGAGCTGATTTTTATTGAACAAATTGTGTCAGTAATGTTAATGCCATATTCTCTGCTTTTATCCAAAGATGAAAAAGAAAGGAAAGCAGCTGGCAATATTGTAATGCACCAGCTAATAGCCTTTTAGTCGTGACGGGCATCTTGTACAATTGGAACATTGGACATTTCTGGGAAGCTGTAGTGGGCGAATATTTTACAGACATTTCGAAATTTTTTGAACAACCAGCCAACTTTCTGCCCCGAAAGGACAGTCTCACCACTTCCCTAGCACTGCACCATCTTGGGTTTCAGCATTATTTGTCATTATTATCATTCAAAAGAAGATGATTGGATTGGTTTACAAGTGGGGACGTGTTTGTGATGAGTCAAAGTGTGATAACCTCCTGTGATAGTGATAGCAGATCGCTACATTCCTCCCCCCTTGGAAAAACAGATGGCCTTTTTACTTTAAAGGTCCAGTCAGTGTGTAAGATTTAGAAGAATTTAGTGGCATCTAGCGGTGAGAATTGAAGATTGCAACCAGCTGAAACTTCTCCTGGTTAGAAGTTAAGATTCAGACATTCACAAGGTTTTTACTAGGAGTCGGATTATCTCTTCCTCTCCAAAACAAACTGACTTAGTGATTTAAATGGGTAGAAACACTGAATAAAGCAGTTTAATGTTAAAAAAAAATCAGTGTTTTCTGACACTCAGTACCTGCCACTAACCAAGGTGACCAACACAAAAACATAAAACTTGATTGGCCCTATCTAGAGTCAGTGTTTGGTTTGTCCCTTCTGGACTACTGTAGAAACATGGTTGTGCAACATGGCGATCTCTGTAGATCCTTATGTAGATATGAGCGGTTCATTCTAAGGTTACGAAAACACAATGATTCTTATTTTTAGGTGATTGTACATTAAATAAAACATACTTATTATATTAAACTTAATTTCTGCCAATATATCCCTCTAAATCCGACACACTGGACCTTTAATTTAATCATGTGTCAGTAAAACCAAGGAAATCTTCATCGTCACTCCCTCTGGAAAATGTCTAGTTTCTTTGATCTTGTTTATCCTATTAATATTTTGCGATTGGTTGACTGCAGTGCGTTAAATCCCTTGATGGGTTGCAGTAGATGGGAACTCTTTAAATTCCTAATCGTCGCTTCCCTCTGCAAACAATTTCAAAAGGTGCTGACGTTGTTGCTCCTCCATTTCCTGTGTGGGGTAGCAGTTGGGAGATGTGAACTGTTCACAATTTATCACAATTTATTCATTTAGGAAGTTAAGCTAATGTTTAAACTACTGGCAACAATATTCACATTGAAGAAAACTCAAATAATTTCATTGACTTTGGCTTTAATATGAGATAAATCCTTGGACGGACTATTTCCTGTTTTTCTGATGAATCTGCTGGTTGTTCTTTTCTTCCTAATCGCCACCACTCCCTGCCTCCTCTTCCAAATTCCTCCGCTCATCAGCCTCATTCAGTTATATCTGTTGCCCTTTATTCAACCTCTTTTTTTTCCACCTCTCTCTTTCCCGCCCCCACCCCTCTCTTCATCTGTTTTTAACTATTCTTCTGAGGACTCTTCCTCCCCGCAGTCATCTTCTTGTTTTTCCTGTCCTCCCCGTCTTTTCGCTCCGTGCTGCTCTTTGTTTCACAGACAGAATATCTGGGAGCGGTAGAGATGGGGCCGGTTGTATGCGAGGCAAACCCCTCCATCATACGCTCGTCTTTGTGTGAGCATGCGTGGGTGTTTACATAACCCCCATAAGAGCCCACATCCACTGTTTGGCCTCTTAGGTAAACATAACGGCTGTCTATCCACAATCCAGCCGCAGATACAGCACTGATAGACCCGCTTATCTGTTCAAACACTCACGCTGCTTTGTATTACCACTGTCAGCTCCACTTGATTAAATCAGGCCATGCCCAAAATCAAATAAAACCCCTCGAGTAGGATTTTGAAGTCATATCTCTCATATTCCCACTGGTTGTGGAATTTCTGGAATATGGTATCATTTTTTAGAGGCATGCGCCAGACAGGGAATTTTACAAATAGGTCACTTTATACCAATATGGTAGAGTAATATTTTTAAGCTTTAACTGGAATCACACTGTTTATCACTTATAATGAAAAACAACATTATCAAATCAAGAGGGAATCAAATTTTTAGGCGAAGGGAACGTGCTTTGGTTTGATCATCCGGTGCTTGGATTAGAGTGAAAGAAAAATCATGTAGGTTTTTTTTTTTTAAGAAATGATGCCTTTAATGTTTAATTCAGCTGCTTGTAGCAGTTGTCTTTTCATTGTGTGTAGTGGTGTTTGTCAGTGTGGTTTTGTGAGTATGTGTCGGTCCACAGCGGCTGCTCCTATCAGCCGGCCCGGTCGACCACAGACAGATAGAGTGAGTGACACTTAACAGTCACTCAGTCAGTTAAAAGACACTTCCTCTGCTTATCTAAGTGTAGAGGATGTGTGTGTGTTTGTGTGTATGTGTGTGTTTGTGGGTTTCTGTGGTTTCCTGAGCCTTTGTATGTGGTTTCAGTTTGTAGCCACCAATGAGAGGAAGAAAGGCGATGAGGTTGAGAGAGGATGTGTGCAGAGATATCAACTGTACGGTTTTAAAGAAGAAGCGTAATGGAGGTGTTGAGATAAAGGTATTCTGAGGATTGTGGTAATGAAAGACAGAAAGTAAAGGGAAGGTGGTGGAGAGGGAAGAGGAAGTTATTCATAATAATTAACAGGAAGGTTTGGAAAATGTTTGTGACACACAAAGGAAAGAAAGGAAGACTCATGTCTGTCATTGAATGTCCACATCCAACGCCCTCAAGCATCCCAAAACAGGAAGTAACTTGACCACCCTGGTTACATTTGCCCTCCGACCCCTGCTGCCACACCCCGCTGCTTAAGAGCAAATGGAAGGAAGGGAGCGTTCACAGAAGAAGTGAATGTTGATGCTCTGGGAAGTTAATTTCACTCACATCCTGCCCACCTGGAGAGACTTCCTGCATCTGATGGCCAATCATGTTTGGTCGTGTCAGGTCACGTCTCCCACGGTTTCCTACGGCCACCGGCATAGAGGTATATGGAAGCTGAGCAAGCAGCATGTGTGTGTGAGAGAGAGAAACCCTCATCCATCGTTGGGCTTTCCCAGCCTCCCAGTGCCGAACCTTTGACCCCAAAACACATCGACAGCTGGGCTGGTGACATTGGATCCATGTTTGGGTTGTCTCTGCTTTGTCCGGCCTGCCACTGTGTGCGTGTGTAGCCAAGCGAAACCGTGCACTGTGGGTGGGTGTGGAGCAAGAGGCAGTGTGTGTGTGTGAGAAAGATAGAGATAAGGCAAGCACTCATGCCGGCATGAGCAGCACATCTCCTTCTGACAGTAACCTTTTGTCTTCTGTTTGTCTTTTCCCAGATTTTCCACGCT
Source organism: Cephalopholis sonnerati (assembly GCA_019142605.1). NCBI lineage: Eukaryota > Metazoa > Chordata > Actinopteri > Perciformes > Serranidae > Cephalopholis > Cephalopholis sonnerati. Next base: position 18,839,715 of record JAGQAX010000024.1, read on the forward strand.
AACACCGACCCAGCTGAGGTGGTTCTGAACCGGGTCCCGCAGCCAGTGTTGGCCCGGTTTGTTCGCATCAGACCGCAGACCTGGAGGAATGGCATCGCCCTGCGCTTCGAGCTCTACGGGTGCCAGATTACAGGTGTGTGCGCGGGCGAGTGTGCGTCACAAGGTTACACTTTTCTCGGCTTGATTTTTGCCAGAAGAAAGGTGACTTTGCCAGAATCACACTTGTTCACACTCTTACAGTTTGACTGAAGAGAAACTAATTTCTGCTGCACTTTTGTGGCAGTGTTGTGGACTGAAGCCTGGTGTTGTGCACGTTCACTCTTTGCAAGAGCAGATTACATGATATAGTTTACATTCATGTTTTAAATTTTTTTTAAAGAGCTACTCCAAGCTGTTCCTTTTAAGTACAGCGTTCTCCTATATATGTACATCCCCAGCCCCAAATCATTAACTACATTTTCATACACACTAATAGTCCACTACTATTCCAAATTTAATATATATCATATAAACAGCATATTTTATTTGAGTATTCCAAATTAAGCCTTTTTCTGAATGAAGCATTTTCCATTTAAATCATGTTGGACATGTATACAGCACATAAAGAATATGCGCCTCATCTGGGGTTTTCACCACAGTTTGTGACACACAGCCTCTTGCCTTGTTACGTCAGCAGCACTGGTAGCGTCATTGTCTGCTGCTGTTGTGTTGTGTCGGCATGCCAGGTGCTAAATCCTTGGGTGCTAAAAAACAAGTGTTGTTCCAGGATGAGCTGTCAAGTGAGTAAACGACACGTAAGGTCATGAGTCACAAACTGATGTGTTCAGTTCACCAAAAATATGAGTATGTTGCTGAACCATGACTTTTTATGCCTGTGCACTCTCATGAACGTGATATCTCAAGCGCACCTTGTGGGAATTCCTTGAAATTTGGCACAAACATCTACTTGGACTCAAGAATGAACTGATTAGAATTTAGTGGCCAAAGGTCACTGTGACCTCAAAAATATACATGTTTTGGGCCGTAACACAAAACTGCATACACAGATGTGTAATAGAGTAAAAAGATGAATATTAATATTCAAAAGGTCAAAGGTCAACTGTACTGTGACATTAGAATGTTTTGCAAAAAAACACTTCTCTGCCCATTTTTCAATGCCATGACTCAGGAACAGAGGGGGAGACACTTGAGCCCTGTTTCCACCAAACAGTCCCCTCTGTTGGGGTACTCAGCAAATACATCCTGCACTAAAAGGTGGCGCTAAAAACACTCCAGTTCATTGACTGGTCAATAGCTGACAGTCATTCTTGCCCAGCACTGAGCTGTGGCTGGTTTTGAAGCTTGTTTTAACCACTGTTCATACTGTGACACACAGAGCAGTGAGTGACAACAACCCCGCCCACATTTAAGGGTACCGTTTCTGGTGAAAACACTACAGACCTAGGGTCTAGGTACCATGTCTGAAGGGTTTGTTTTGGTTCTGATGGTAATATACTGAAAGTGTTCAGTGGAAACAGGGCTCTGGTCAGATACTGAATCGGTGATACTTACCTGGTGTGTCCACTGTGAAACTGTGCTGATTGTACAGATCTTCTGTGCTGCCGAGTTGAAGATGTGTGTGAGGAGTCTGTGTTTTTGAATTAGTAGCTTCTTGCAGCAACATCCATATTTGAAGCGCTGTCATGGCTACATATGAGTTTGGACAAACATGCATGTAAACTGTAACTTGACTGGTTCGCGGAGGCAAACAACCAAGAGGCAGTAAATATAGTTTGCTGACTTGCCATTGAAAAAAAAAACTTTTTGAACACTAAATATAATTAGCATAAAAAGAAATCAACTTCAACAGAACAAAAAAAATAACATCCTAAACCATAAAAACCAGGAACACACACACTCATTGGCAGACACTCACTCACACATATAGTACATGTGCATTTAGACTCTTTCCCACACTCCCCCCTGCTATCTTTTAAACATAGCAAGCCTCGGGCTAATTAAAGGAAACTTTTACTCTATTCTTACTTCCAGAGGCACCACCAGTTTCATTTCCCTCTCTCGACGCTCTCCCACTTCTTCTCCGCTCTCTGTCTCCATCTCCCCCCAGCGACGCCTCTTTTTTCCCCTCTCATGGTTTCAGATGCTTTTTTGATGTGTCCTCTTTGCTCTGTGAGCTCTTCTATATTGAGAAATGAGTAGCGATCAATCATTCATGGCTCCCTGTTCACTCTTACATCAGAAACTGTGATTCGCTTCAGCCTCGACAGCTGCTATTGAAATAACTATTAGCTCTTACAGTACAGGTACATTCACACACAGGCAGCTTCTAAATATAGCAGATGACCTCAAAAGCAGGCGCACCCTTTGAAATGTACACAGACACCACCCACTGGCACACACATACACACTCTCATATACACTTCCTGTGCCTTTTATTCATTATTTACATCTCCTGCTTTTGCTGTGACATAACAGCATGAAACTTTGATCTGTGTTCTCTTAAACCGTCAGCACAACTAACATCTCCCCACCTCCCTTCCCCCTGCCCTTTCTGTTTTCCTCTGCCTCTCTTCCTCTTCCTCGAGCTCTCTCTACCTCCCACCACCCCCAGTCTCTCTCTCCTCCTCCCTCCATCCTTCCCTCTCCCACTGTTTGCCTCTGCAGGAGCCTCATCTCAAACATCTTGCTCTCCTCCCAGTTTCCCCAAGCCGTCATCCTCAGCTCCGACTCTCTTGCTTCTTTTTTTCCCACTCTTTCCGCTCTCTACTTCTCTGCCTCCCGACTCCTCGTATTATACCTCTCTTATCCCCTTAATCCTCATTTCTCCCTCTCACATACTCCCTCAGCAAGTTACTTTCAATGCTACCCGCTCATCCATATCTGAATGAGTTTCATTTCCAAGTGCTTTTGCATGTACGTAGAACTTTCCCTCACTCAGTGAATGTACTGAAAAAATGTGTGCAGCACAGTGAAGAGAAAAGCTATTGTGGAGAATATAAAGATGCAATAACATATTTAAAATGTTTGTGTGAGATGTGAAGTGGATGAATGCAAAGCAGGGACATTTGCTTTTATCTCACTAATGGTAGTCTAATTGCACGTAAGATGAAGCAATAGTGCTGCGCTACACAAATCTCTTTCCCTCACCTCACTCTCTCCTATCTACTCCAGTCTAAACTCTTAATGCTCAGTGGCCAGTAGTGCAATCCTGTGGTGAAGCTTAACAGCTCCCAGGTGGGAATATGTGTAACAGCGTGAGTGTATGTTAGGTCGTCACTGAAACTTCTCCATCATGAGGCGAAGGTTAAAGTGATCTCCGCCCTCTCCGCCTTGCACTCCAGATGCTCCTTGCTCAGACCTGCAGGGCCTGCTGTCCGGCCTGCTCCCTGATGCACAGATCTCAGCCTCCTCCAGCAGAGATATGGTGTGGAACCCCGGGACCGCACGTCTGGTGGCCAGTCGCTCCGGCTGGTTCCCCGCGCCTGCACAGCCCCTGGCTGGAGAGGAGTGGCTTCAGGTACAGAATAATTTTAAATGCATCTGTTGGTGTGTATGCATTCTATATTGGTTCCTGCACAGTATGGAAAAGTATGTAATTATAAACTATTGCCCCTCTTCTGTTTACTTTAACCTAAAATTCACATTTTCTAAAAATAAGTTGACCATACAAGCAGGTTTTAATGGTGTGAGGAACAAGCAGCCAGCGCAGCCAGAATGTTTAACACTGTATGAGAGAGTGCAGCTGGTGCGAGTTTGATGTCGTCGAGGCAAGAAGTATGGCGTGCAACTGACACACACTCCTATGCAGAGCTGCCTCTACATTTATGTCACAGTCTGCAAAACAGCTCTGCTCTGCTAAATGCCTTATAACCGTACTGAATCCAGACATCTGTTACCAAATTAGTTGGAAAGAAAATGCATATGCAGCATCACAAATAACCAAATATTAAGCTTTTTTTTTACATGTTTGAGTTGTGCAGTGATGTAGTTATCAGGAAATAGAACAGATTGTCTTTTCTTTAATTCTTTAATTTAATTGATTTGTCTGAGCTACAGTAAGTACCTACAACCTTCTAGCAATTATTCAGCAACATAATAGCATACATAGTCGGAATGTTACCACACATGTCAAGAGTTGGATTTTAAAAACATTAATTTACATAATAAACAGCTAACTGTTGGGACTGTGGTGTCAGTTACCTCCTCAATGAAGATGTAATATCTACATATGTAACAAGTAGTACCTCAGACTCTGGCTTCCATATAGTGTCATTCGAACTGAAAGAGGCAAACAAGCTACAACAAGAAGCAGAGCTTGCAATAAAACATAACCATGTGTTGTTTTGTGTTAATGACCATGCATTTATCTCAATCTAATCCCTACAGGTGGACCTCGGTGTGCCTAAGACAGTGCGCGGAGTGATTACCCAGGGAGCACGGGGAGGAGACGCAGGAAGCGGTGCCACCACAGATAACCGTGCATTTGTCAGAAAGTATAAAGTGGCACACAGCCTGAATGGAAAAGAGTGGAATTTCATCATGGACAGCAAGACGAGCCTGCCCTAAGGTGGGTGAGGAAGCAAAATAGATGGGAAAATGATGCTTTTGCAAGTACAAACCATCAAGATGACGTTTGTGTTTGTGTATTTTGGACAGATTTTTGAGGGGAACACACACTATGACACCCCAGAGCTGCGTCATTTTGAGGAGATAGTGTCCCAGTACATCAGGCTGTATCCAGAGAGGTGGTCTCCAGCAGGAATCGGGATGAGAGTGGAGATACTGGGCTGCGACCTTCCAGGTAGGACGCTCTGCTGTATGACAGGGAAGCACTTTATATATGATAATTTGCTGGCCGCACTATTCCAAGCTGAATTATTTTCCCCCGCACTGTAATGAACTGATCTAACCAGAAGTGAATGGACCTTGAGAAAAGGTGGCTTACCAGAAAAGTGAGGCCCACATTAGATATGCATGAGAGTCATTAGAGCCTGCCAAAGGTGAAAGGAGACACCGAGAAAGAGAAAGTGAAAGCTTGACCCTGGAAGGTTGTGCTTTAGTTTCCGAGGTTGTTTCACCTGGAAAATCTGAGTTAGTTACAACAAGTGTTTGCATCAGCGGGGAGTGGACAGGGTTCGGTTTGAAGGAATGCGTCCCCAGAGAGAGAGAGAGCGTTGGTTTGTTCACTTTCCAGCATGGTCTGTTATCCAGATGTGAGGTACTGCTGCAGAAACACATTCACCGGCACAAGCACACATATGGGCTCTCACTATTTACCACTCCCTCTGTGCCTGAACAGGATGACTGGGCTGTATAGTGCAACAAGCTCAGCACATGCACAGTCACACAAAACACACCACAGAAACAGAGAAATGCACATGTGCACTCTCTCGACTAAATACAAGTTTTTATTGAGGTGATTTGTTTGTGTCAGCATGTGTGTTTGTGTGCTTGTATAAGTGCTGATGAAGTGCACTGCTCTCTAGTTGAAGAGAGATGAAATATTTAGAGGCGCATATCACCATGATCGCCTTTACCACTTGTGTGGACGCAGTAATAATCAAAGCTATAAAGCCACAAAGATGTAGAGAAAAAAGTAAGTGATGACGCAATGATCTCTGTCAGTGAATGATAGAACACAGGTGTGCTGTAATTTACATGTAGCCCATAAAAGCATACTCTCAACACCTGGTATCTGGTCACTTTTTTACTCCGTACCACACAGGAAATTACTTTGCTTTTTCTGTTTGACTGATGTGGAAAGAGCAGAAACAGCACAACAATTAACAGAAACCCCAAAAGATGGCAACGAACTGACAAAACTATAGACTGTATAAACCTGTAGGCTTTTGTTGCCTAAACCCAACAAAGTGTGATTTGGCTTAACATAACCACGTGCGTGTGTTCTTGAAGGAAAAAAATGTCAGTTTGTGGTGTTGACGTAGTGCATTTATTTTGAAAGAGGCTGTAGATTTCCTTTGAAAATGGAAGTGTAGTTTGAAAACAGACAATGCATGTAACAGGAAGAAGTTGACACGGCATCCCAGAACGTCAATAACCAACACACCCAGGGTTCCTTGCACGTCATATGTTGACGTGGAAAGTCCATGACCAAAAGTTGATATGTGACAAGGTCACACGTGGCCACATTTGGGCAAGAGGATGGTTTGCACAGTGCATTTGTAGCTGTGGTTTGCTATGATAATGATAATGCTAATGCTAATTTTGGCTAGCAAAAAAACAGTCTTGAAACCATCAGAACAAAATGGACTTACCAGAAAAATTCATTATCTGACTCCTTAGAGGGGCTTTTAGTTTAACGAAATGCTAAACAAGACTTTTTAGGTGACCAAAACACTAGAGTAGCGATAGCTATGGCTTTGCCTCGATGTAGATTTCAGAGCGTATGCAGGGGGTACATCCCCCTCAGTGTTTAGAAAATGAAAAACACAAACGTAAAAGTAGCAGAAGACTTTTATTTGACAAAATGAAAGACATATACACCACAAATTAATGCTGAAAAGCCACAAGAATGCAGGAAATTAAGTGTTTATAACTTTCAGACGGGGTATCCCTTTATTGATATGTGTACCTCCCGATGTTGAAATGAAACTTAGGCCCTTGCTACCTACAGTAATTAATGTTTTTGCTGTGGTAGTGGCTTGTCAATGGATGGCACTGACCTGTCACTCAAAGTGCCCACGACCTTAATTATATAACATTAAGCTTTGATAATATTTAGACTAGTAAGTTAGCAGGGAAATTAGCTATAAAGGTCAAAACCATTTTTGCACCTGGCTGTAAACATGTTTATTTCTGCTGTAAAGTTTGGCATTTTAACATGGGGGTCTTATGGGGACTGACTCACATCTGGATCCAGCCTCCAGTGGCCTTTCAAGGAACTGCAGGTTTTGGCATTTCCACGTTGGCTTCATTTTTCAGCCCTTGAGCTTTCTGCTTGAACAAAAAAAAAGAAACCTTAGGTCAGGGATTACCACTTTTTGCAGAGGGGGGATTCTTATCAGATGGTGTAGAGGGTTTTAGGGAAATGTGTGACAGAAAACTGCTGTTGAGGGTAACACATTGTTCACAGGCCTCTAAAACTCAGCAAGAATAGCTAACTCCTGCTGACATCCTGTAAATCATTCACTTCCTCTTACACTCAAACTATTCACCTCTTTCTAGGCTGTCTTCAGCTAAGCCCTCTTTTGAATTTGCTCTCATTTATATGATTTAGGAAATTAAATGGATTTATTTTTTTTACCCCAAATCTTGTAGTTTGAAAATAGCAGCAGCTCCCACAGTGAGGCAGAATAAGGTCTCTGTCATCATTCCTACACATGGTTGCAGTTCTTTCTTTTCCCACCCTGAGGCCTCAGTGCGTGGGTCCGCAAATGTTTTTGTTCTTTTTTTCGTTACCATGCCTCCTCTCCTTCCCTCTCCTTCCCTTCCTCCTCCGTTACTCATCACTCGCACCTCTTTTCCATGCTCACTGCTGTTGGTCCTGACTCCTTCTGTTTCCCCCTGTTGATGCGCAGCTGCCTCACACACACACACAGGCACACACACACACACACACACACACACACACACACACAGCCTCAACAGTAAATTTTTTTATTCTAGTGTACGTGCTCCAAAAATGAAAAATTTATGAGCTCAGGAAGGAAATTTTAGAGACTGATCTGTAAGAGAAAAATGTAAAATATCACCTCTTTCCGGGAAGGATCATTTCACTTTTAGGAGCACTGAATTGTAGCTCACACATGCACATACACACCTGTAATGTAAATCTCAGGTGTGACAGCCTCACACTGGCTCTCTGGTTCGTTCAAAACCTCAGTAAATATGGTAGAGCTCACTTTAAAATGATGACAGATTTCTCAAAGTTTGGTCCTATACTTACCGTGGCTGTGTATATAAGCTCTTTATGTCACTGTCATAGCATCCTGAGGAAAGCTTCTGTGTGTGTGTGTGTGTGTGTGTGTGTGTGTGTGTGGATGAACCTTGATCTGAGCACTTAAACCCACCCAACAGAATATCAAACAATGGCTACTTATCTTTCCCATCATGTTTTTATCTTTTGAGTGAATGTGTGTGTGAGTGTGCGTGCATGGGCATCCATTCATCTGGGTGTGTGTGTGAGTAGGTGTGTGCGTGTGTGTGTGTGGCTAGGACTGCCAAGCAGAGATTTACAGAAAAGCTTTCTACATAATTGAAGTTTTTTTTTCTCTTCTCTGACATATTGCTGAGTCAGATTCTTTTGGAGAGAGCAATGTCTTTTATGCAGAGAGGCCTTTCCACTCCGTGTATATGTGTGTTTTTTGTGCGTTGAAAAATAAGCCGTGTGTATGTCTATGTGTGTTTTTGCCAGCACATGTGTATGCATGCTCAGCTGCCGTGCGTATTTGTACGTGTGCGCCTCCATTATCTATGCCAGCAGTTCCCCTGGGTCCAGTTCTAAGTGTTGGTGTCTCATCCCGTGCATGACGATGACTTGCATCATCACCTGCAGCAGTCGGCACATTATGTAAGACAACACTCCGCTGCAGAGGGACTTTTCCTGCATTGCAAGGCCCTCTGCTGCGCATGTACGAAAGGCCCGCCTGTGCACACACGGGCCTGCTCGTGCAGCTCTGTAGCAGAGTCCTCACACACATCAAGGGCAGGGCTCGGGGCAAGGTAGGCAGGTCACATACGTTCACACACATCCTCTCTCTGTCTCACATAAACATACACACCCACACAAACGCAGTCGGTCCCATTCCCATTGCCCCCGACACTCCTGTCACACCCTGGAAAGGTCAGCACATTTACACTGTGACAAGGCCTGACCTTTGAAAGCATAGAGTGCTCAGCAGCTGGGTGGAATCTTAATGGACTAGAGCGTGTGTTTTGTGTTCATGTGTGTTTAGCTGTACGCACACATGGGAGCATGCAGAAGCCCATGTAATGTATAGACCGTCGGTTTATTTTAACACCTGGGCCCACGACTTAAGTGGAGGACTGAAAGGTTACGCTGGAATAAAAAGGCAAAAACAAAAGAGAAGAAGAGAAGAAGGGGAACAAGAGATGGTGCATTAAAATCTCTTCAGGAATAGAGGTTTGAGGAAGAGGGTCGCTTTCCTCGCCTGTACCTTCCCGGTGGGCCGGCAGCGATAAGAGTCTCATTAGGTAGTTAATGACAAGCATAAAGGACATGACATTAACGCTGGGTTAATGTCAGGAGCCGTCGCCAGCTGTGGCCAGCCCTTTCATGTCTGCCATTTCTCCAGCTGGGGCGCCGTCGCGCTCATTTCCACAGGAAGTTCCTTTAAGCGGATCAATTGTGTATCATGCCGCGTTTGTTGCCCTTAGTGCCTTTCATAGTCTTTAAATGATAATGGTTGTCGTGCAGAAAGACCAGTAGGAGGCTCTAGTATTGTCACTAATAGCCAGCCAGCAGAGTAAAGTGTGTTCATGTGACTTTTTGTGTGTTTTTTTTCCAACTGATGAGCTCTGTCTCACATAGAGATCTTCAGGCTTTTAAGCCTCAGAGTTGTTTGGATAGACTTTTAATGAGACATGTCAGGAAAACCTAACAAAGCAGAATCAAATTTAAAGGGTAACCTCAGTACTTTCCAACCTGGACCCTATTTTATTACGTTTTTGTGTCTAAGTGACTAATGAAACAATTTCTGAAACTGGTCCAGTATTCAGCGACAGGGCTGCAGCCAGCAGCGGCGAAACAGGCTGCACTGCGACAGCTACATCCACTAAAAGTGTTTGTTTTCTTGGCTGAAAGTGAAGCTAGTCAATGCCACAGGGTCTGGAGTGAATGCCTGCTGAATATCCAACTTCAAACTAACTTTATTACGGTGAAGGCGGCTGCGGCTGGCTTGACTGCCATGTTTTGGACTGTACTGGAATTTGATGCATGCGCAGTCGGATGTTCTCATAGGGGTCCACGAGGACCCTCACGGACATGGGGGGATGACAACATTTGTGTTATGTGGACAAAAGCGGACCCTTACTGACACACAGATGCGAAAAACCTTTAACTGGGCCTAAGATCCTTCTGTATTTAACCAGGAAACACCCCTGAAATCGCCATCGCCAAACCCACCAGTGATTTAAGCATGCACAGAGCCAGCATATTATCACATCTAACTTGGTGAATAAAGGGTTTATTTCAACAAAACCAGAGTTGGTGATTATTGGAAAAGTCTCTCTTGAGTGTTATTTTGTTTCTGTTGACTTTAAATGAAGTGTGCTTTACAATGATAAAATTACTATTTACTTAAGGGGAGTCTGGTGGGTTTGGCGATGGCAATTTCGTGGCTGTTTCTGGTTAAACAAAAAGGATCTTACTCTTTAACTAAAGGTCTATGTCTGTAGGTTCCTTTTTATAATGTTGTCAGACACTTATAATAAGAATCTGAGTCTGTTAGTGTAAAAAACAAGCACTTTTAGTAGATGTAAATTGATGGTGCATAATTGCCCCCAAGTGATTACATTGCAGACTGTTTCAGTGAAGCGCTCTCGCTCAGTAGTCGACCAATTTCAAAAGTTGTTGTTCCCATCAGTGACTTAAACACAGAAGCATGAGAAAATAACATCCACACTATCCATACTGACGTTACTCTTTAGTATGCTTTCAAATTCACTCACATATTTCAGTAATTAATTTCAGTTAACTAAGAAAAAGAAGCCAGGGTCATACATCTGTAGCTGCAAAAAAAAGAAAAAAGTGTGCAGTGAAATGTGACAAAAACAAGTCACTGTGTAAACATGTGTTGTTAATGACTCTCTGCGATGGTTATACAAAGAGAAACTGAGGCTAACAGTTTATTCACATGATAAATCTGGACCTTTGGTTGAAACGTGACCCAAACCTCCGCGTAAACTCCACAGCACACCAGGGTTGACCCATCTGCTCCTAATAACACAGCGCTTTCTCCCACTTCACATTCCAACGGCAGCCTGCTTAACATGTGTCTGTCTGTGCACACATGCCATGTGTTTTAATGAGCGAACCGTTAGTGTGTTGTTTCACTTTCTCTGTGATGTATGCACACTTAAATAGATGTTAAGGGCAGAGAGAAAATCGTACATTTCACTTTGCGTGTGCTCTCCCATCCTATGAGTTATAGAGTGAGACACTTGGTAACACACACCATAGCTCACACATGCGCAAGAAAACAGAGCGGGAGATGGAGTGTGTGTGCTCTGTATCCTCCCTGACAGCCAGTGAGTAGTCCCAGTCAAAGTGTGATCATCCAGCCCAAGGTCGAGGGGAGTTTGTTAGACACATCCATCCATCAGCTTTAACCCCAGACGTTCTGTATGTGTGCATGTGAATGCGTGTGACTCTGATTGTGTGTGTATTAGCATGTGGACGTGCACGTCAGCATATTTGAGTCTGACGCCTGAGCACCCAGACACAACATGACGGGGGCCCTCTTGGGTGCTCTTGGGCTATCTGTGCCTGCCCTCGCCTGTCTCTGGCACTCTGGGTGGGATGGCCAGATGGAGACAGGAGGCGGCGGGAGATAGTTTCAGACCATGACCTCACACACTCAATTATTACATGTGCTTTAATATACCCCTAATATACTGGACGGCAAGACTGTTTATGTGCTGAATTATGGGTAAAATGACCCTGAAACTGCAGTATAACCCTTCCTGTTTAAAATATCCTGTCAGCTAGGGCTGGGCAATATGAAGAAAATCAAATGTCACGACATTTTTAACCAAATACTTTGATATTGATATTGCAACAATATATTATTTATTGATATATTACAATATCGAAAATCTAAAACGGCAGTTTCCACCTGTTTCCAGCCTGTATGCTAAGCTGAGCTTATCTGTTTTCAGTTGTAGCTTAGGGTGGGTAACATATTGATATTATATATGATAACATGAGACTAGATATCATCTTAGAGTTGGGATATGATAATATTGTACGTGTTGATTTCTCTGGTTTTACAGTAAAGTGTTGTAATTTCCTGAACTTACCAGACTGTTCTAGCTGTTGTATTGTTTAGCTTTATCAGTTAGCCATTTTATCCACATTACTCATATTATTTTGTGGAAGCACCTGCAGTCAACCCTACAATACATCTGTAGTATCAATATTGAGATATTTGGCCAAGAATATCACTGTATTTTATTTTCATAATATCGCCCAGCCCTACTTTAGCTTCATATTTAGCATACAGAAATGACAGTTCGTCATGTAAGTCTTAAGAACACAAAACAAGTTGAACTATTAGCTTCCTTGAGCTTGTTTTCCTGTCTAAATCACTGGCATATAGGCAGAATGGAGAGTCATAATGACACTGTACCTCATTGCTTCCTGCTTCTCTTTCCCTTTGTGTCACTTATTACTTCCTCTCACTGTTTTTCCTGGCCCTGCCTCACGTATGCTATTGTGCATGGAAGGTGAAATTCCGCATAAATAATCTCTTAACCAAACATTAGGTGATTAATGTGTCCTCTCTACAGTTATCTAATGTTTGAGGATTGTTTCATACGCCCACCTTTGACCTGTGTTATGTTTGTTTCCATAGAAACCACCACACCAGCCGACACCGTCACACCAACTCTGCCTGCTGACATTGAAACCACCACTGTCCCCATTACCACCACAGGTGAGTCCAGGAAACAAGGTATTTTACACGAAAAGAAATAGAGGATTAATAGTGTTATTAGGGAGCAGTAATAGAAAAGATGAAAGCCTCTGAAAGGGCTGTATGACATTATGTAGAGCAGCTGCTTCTTTATCTGAAATGATTTCTCACACCGTTGTGCCCTTGGCTCTCACTCTTACTCACTCTTCCTTCCTCGCTGCTCTCCTCCTCTACAGTAGCCACCTCTCCTCCGTCAGACAGCGTGTGTGACTTTGACCACGGCCTGTGTGGGTGGACGCACGACCCCAACGCTCCTCTGCTCTGGTCTCTGCACAGCCACGGTGAGTCTCCTCATCAGTCATGTGAAGATTCTGCGTGACTCACTGCCGCTGTCTGGTTAGCAGAACGACTCAGAGCTGCTTCAGGAAGTTTTTCTCAATGCAGCAAGCAAGTGATGGACAGAGACCTGCGGGGGTTGTTTTGTTTTAAAATTGGTCTAACATTTAGGTCTGGATGATTTTACCAAACAATGCAGCCGCCAGCTCAGCGAGACATCTTACATGGGATCAGCTTCTTTCCTGCAGAGCTTTTTATGTATGCAACTGCAAGGAAAATTTCATTTAGGCGCAGAAAATTGCACAAGCACAAATGCACTGAGTTTATTTTATCAACTTCACTGAGTCTAGACAAGACACTAATTAAATGGAGTCATTCTCCTTGTGCATCTTCATTGAGTCCTTTTTCAATTTGATTAAAATAATTCCTTAAATTGAAACCAGTCTAATTTAGCGGCGACGTCGTCTGCCAGCCGCGCCGCTCTTTCCGAGCGAATGAGAATGAAAATGAATTGAGGGGGCGAGAGGGGACGCCGCCATGTCAAGCACACACAGCCTCACGTGTGACATGTGACACGCGCCAGCTAGTTCGCCTCTATGTGTCAGAGCGCCTCGGCAGGAAGGGGTTAAGACCCAGTAGCTCCAATTAAGTTCAGAGCAGGAGATTCCAAAGATGAGGAGTTATTCCCAGCCGTCCGTTACTGCAGGCACATCCCAGATGATGCTGTGTAGACTTCCATCTACTTAGACACTCCTTGAAGAAATAATTATTCAGTTTCCCTTTATACACACCCGCGAATCAAAAGTGCAGCTTTTGGCGTGTTATTAAAAACTATACAAGACGTATCCTGCTGGGTTTAGGAGGGATTTTTTTTATATCACTATTTATAATTTTCATAAAGGGGGGTAAGAGATTGTTATCCCAGCCTTGTTTTAAAATTCATTGGTTTTCAGCAAGTCTCCATGAAAGATTCAGCATCTCTCCAGCTGGAGAGAATTAAACAAGAGGTTCAGCATGCCCTCTTTCTTGTCAAATTTGTGATGTCACCTGGGTCATGTTCAGCGGGGCCAGCAGATCTCACAGCAAAGGTTCCCGAAAGCATGACCGATTTAGGTCATAGCCGTCTTTGACAGGGGGGCTTCAAAGCAGCTTCTTTCATCACCGGCCGGATTGGAAAGGGTTGCTTAGATTAGTCAGGTTGTGGCTTTCATGTATGGAGTATCATTTCCAGCCGTTTTGACACGCCACGCCAGCCTTTGATTTTCCCGCTGATGTCAAAGGTCAGAAATCCCAGCCAACACTAGATCATTATTTCACTGCTATCAAATCACAGTTTAATCCTCTGAAGAGTTCCTTTCTCTCATGTGGCCCCGAAACCATGATCTCCTCACCTCCTGACCTCAGTCATGAAACCAATTATTAGGCACAGAGGTGGAATTATCCGACATATACTGTGTTATTTGGCTTAATATACCCCCGCTAGTAAAATCATGCTAAATAGGCTTCATAGATTGAATCCTTGTTTGCTTCTCGCTGCAGGAGGCCGCTGTGAAATGGATTAATAATGCTCTGTTGTGCTGCGTACGGCGAGGCAGTCTCGATTATGAGCTGTCTGGCGAACAAGAGGCACAACAATGGGGGGCTCGCTGCGAGACGTCTCGCTCCGATGTGAAGCGGGGACGACGGAATAGGCTTTGGTGCACACATTAAAAATGTGCGATAAAGCGCCTCGCAGAGTCCCAAATATGTTTCTGTGGCCCATCCTCTATAGGCTCACATGCAGTATATACACAAGCAAACAGCGGCATGTGGAGCAAGGGGGAGCACACACACACACACACACACCCAAACACACACACACAGACTCATTCCAGGGCTGCGAAGGGCCAAGGGACATACTGTCACACACACTGTCTGAAGTGTCACACACAGGCGAGTCTGGGCGTATGGCGGGCAGAGGGGAGCTGTCAAGTCGGAGGAAGATTTGTCCCTCTAGATACTGCTTGTCGGATCTGCTGGAAAGGCCACATACACACACACATACACACACACACAGCGAAAGGTTATCGACCCAGTCACTCAATAAGTTGAGCATGGCTGCACTAAAAACACACACTACCTTACTGGATGCTACTGTAAGGTGCTTTGGATAAACAGCAGGAGTCGTGTTAAAGGGAAACTTTGGTGTTTTTCAAACTGGACCCTAGTTTTCAATGTTTTTGTGTCTCAGTGAGTTTTGCAGGGCCATTTTGGCTGTTGACACAGTATCAATAAAGATTTGTTTGAAGGCTCCGAGGCTGTAGGCAGGTAGAAGTTATGTGTATATAGTCATATAGTCCTTGATGTTGTCAGACACTTAAAGACAATCTGAGCCTGTCAGTGGCAAACACAAGCACTTGCAGTGGACGTAACTTGACGGTGCCAAATGGCGTGAGTGGTTACATCGCAGCCTGTTTGGCAGCTGTCGGCTGCACCACTCTCTCTCTCAATAGTGAACCTATTTTAACAATGTTGTACGCATTAGTCACTTGGACACAAACACATGGAAAATAGAGTCCAGGGTTCAAAAATACAGAAGTTTCTCTTTAAAGACAAAACTGGTGGTGTTACTGGGAAACAAAAACTAAAACAGACACACTCTGGAAAATACCTGATTTGCCTCACACTTGTTTTTCCTTGCTTGTAAGACAGATAGGCTCATAGCTGCTGCCTCACACACACACACACACACACACACACACACACGGTCGTACATGATAAAGCAGGTGATTTAATCTGCAGATTGTTGATACTGGACATTTTCCCACAGGGCCCACTTAAGAAATTCTGCACCAGACGCCTCTTTGAGTCACTCTCTCACACATATATGCAGTCTCCTTTTTCCTCTCTCACACACACTCAGACATACTGTAGGCTCACCGATCTTTGACAATGGAATTCATGTTGGCAACCAATTTGCAAACTAAACATCCTCTGGTGTAAACAAATGGAGTGGCATGCGTTTTTTTGTCTGAGTTTTCCGTTGTTGAAGTCATTCACCTGGGAGGGAATGAAGAGAAATAGGCCCCGAGGGGTCTTGGTTAGAGCTGTGGTAGCACTCCATGGAAGAATGACGCTCTCACTGCTCCTATTCTTCTGTGTGTTTATATTTGTCATTTCCCTATTGTTTGGTGTGACTATTGTGCAGTAGTGATCCCATTCCTGTTAACAAGTGGTGATTCATTTCTTTTTTGTGTGACGGTATCTGTAATTATGTGAAAACATACAGTACATGTGTGCATATGGATATTTATATGTCTGAGTCTTCCTGTGTGTGCAAACAGGGATGATTTATGATTATAATTGTGTGACTGTATAAACACACTGTATGTGTGTGTGCTGCATTCGTGCCCCACAAACCAGCAGCATTTACAGTGGATATCAAAAGACGACACATCCTTTTAAATTTTCTAGTTTTATCGCCTCAAGGGCTGATTTGAAAACCCATTAAATCTGGCGTTTTTTTTCTCTTTTGTTTGACTGTAGCAACCAGCAAACTCAAGGTTAAAACAAAGCTCTGCTCATTTCTGGCAACGTGTAACAAATACTGAAACAGCTTGGTTGCATATTGTTGCTGTGAAATTCCCCATGACGTTTTGTTTTATTTTTCACTTGATCCAGTGTATTCCTGAGTTTATCCAATTAGCTGTTCAAAGAGTTTCATGTGTTCAAAGTTAGGAGGATTTTAGGGACCGTTGTCTGTTTCAAAGCAGAGGAGTCAGAAACAGATTCATTACATGTTGCCAGAGGTTGGAACGAGTCATTGTTATGCAAGTCACGAGGAAGTCTCAAGTCTTTGCACTCATGTCTCCAGTGAAGTCCCAAGTCAAGACCGACAAATTTCATGTCAAGCATGACAAGTCCCGTGATGTCCCAAGTCAAGACTGACAAATCCAAAGTCAAGTCCCAAGTCAAGACCGAGAAATTCCAAGTGATGATGCAAGTCAAGACAGGCAGGTCCCAAGTCAAGACTGACAAATTTCATGTCATGTCCCAAGTCAAGACTGACAAATTTCATGTCATGTCCCATGTCAAGACTGACAAATTTCATGTCATGTCCCAAGTCAAGACTGACAAATTTCATGTCATGTCCCATGTCAAGACTGACAAATTTCATGTCATGTCCCAAGTCAAGACTGACAAATTTCATGTCATGTCCCAAGTCAAGACTGACAAATTTCATGTCATGTCCCATGTCAAGACTGACAAATTTCATGTCATGTCCCAAGTCAAGACTGACAAATTTCATGTCATGTCCCATGTCAAGACTGACAAATTTCATGTCATGTCCCATGTCAAGACTGACAAATTCCAAGTCAAGACAGGCAAGTCCCATGCAAGTTAGGTTCTAAGTCAAGAGAGGCAAGTCCCAAGTTAGGACTCACAGGAAGACAGGAAGGCCCAAGTCAAGTCCCATGTCAAAACAGACAAGTCCCAAGATAGGCTCTAATTCAAGAGTGACAAACTATAAGTCAAATCCCAAGGCAAGACTGACAAATTCCAAGTCAAGACAAGCAAGTTCCAAGTCAAGTCCCATGTCAAGACAGGCAAGTCCCAAGTTTGGTTCTAAGTCAAGAGTGACAAATTCCAAGTCAAGTCTCAAGTCAAGTCAACCAAGTCCCAAGTCAAGACCAACAAATTCCATATCATGTCCCAAGTCAAGACCGACAAATTCCATATCATGTCCCAAGTCAAAACAGACAAATCCCAAGTTAGGTTCTAAGTCAAGAGTGAAAAATTATAAGTCAAGTCTCAAGTCAAGACAGGCAAGTCCCAAGTCAAGACTGACAAATTCCATATCATGTCCCAAGTCAAGACTGACAAATTCCAAGTCAAGGGTGACAAATTCCAAGTCAAGGGTGACAAATTCCAAGTCAACTCTCAAGTCAAGACAAGCAAGTCCCAAGTCAAGACTGACAAATTCTATGTCATGTCCCAAGTCAAGACAGGCAAGTCCAAAATAAGTCCCAAGACAGGCAAATCGCAAGTCAAGTCCTATATCAAGTCAGGCATGTTCCAAGTCCCATGTCAAGTACCAAGTCAAGTCCCAAGCCCTAAACTTTGAGTTTTGAGTCCTAAACAAGTCATAATGTGCTCTTTACTAAATATAAGGCCATTTTCACAACAGAGTAATAAAATATTACATTTACAAAAATCATGAATACTTCGTAAAACTTTCACTGACCTGTCAAAACGAGTTTATCAAAAAGTTACTAAATGCTAGCTAACCATTAACTTGCTAAATCTGTCAATATTAACTTTAATTGACTCTTCTTTGTCAAACTTGACATGTCAAACAAAGTTTGAAGTTGCTGCACCTCTGCTGTGATTTTTGACCCACGTCAAGTTGAGTTTGAAGTCATCACATTTGTGATTCAAATCTGACTCTAGTCCAAGTCATGTCACTTTAGTCCACACTTTTGCATGTTCCACATTCAGAGTAAGACAAAGACATCTTTCCTCTTATCATGTCCCCTCCAGAGCTCAACAGCTATCTGTTCATGGACGCCAGCCTCAAGACAGAGCAGCAGCGAGCCCGCCTCGTGAGCCCCATTGTGGCAGCTAACACGGGGCCCCTCTGCCTCCTCTTCTCCTACCAGCTGTGGGGGGAGGCCCAGGGCCACCTGAAGGTCCTGATGCGGGACGCCCACAATGAGGAGAGCGTGCTGTGGACACTGAAAGACGATCAGGGCCCAGTCTGGAGGGAGGGTCGCACCATCCTGCCTCAATCCCCTAAAGACTTCCAGGTAGTAATAAACCCATGAAAGCATCAGAGTTCTGGCCAATGTCAGCTATATTAAAGTATGTGTGCTTGATAATAAGTATCTGGGTCAAAGCCTGTATTATGTGTCTCCCCAGAGAGAGCAACATGTCTTTAATGTCTTTATCAGGGTTGGTTGGAGAGAGATACATTCCTCTCAGAGCATATGAAAGCATCAGTTTTAATCTCTCTGCCACCTTAGGCCAGGTTTGACTTCAAAAGGAGCTAAAGTAAGCCATATTGTCTCTATTGGCTGTGTGATTGTTTGGGGATCGCTGTGCATTTGTCAGAGACATCACAAGCAGTTAATGTTCTCATAAAAAAGTAAGACGTAGAAGCTTGCAGAGAAGGGGAGGATGATTGCAAGTGTTGAGTGCAACTTTGAAATCACAGGCACCGTATTAAGTTTTTATCCTCTTTCTCTTCCTCCTCCTCCCGCTTGTCCCCGTTCTCAATTCCACTCCACCCCCCTGCTCACTGTTGCCTTCATCCTGTCTCCGTCTTCCTCTTCCTACTCTTCTTTTTCAACTTTTACCTCCTCCTCCTCCTCCTCCTCTTCCTCTTCCTCCCCTGTTTTGGTAGGTTGTGATGGAGGGTTTCTTTGTGCACGGCACCAGAGGACACATCTGGATAGACAACATCCACCTGAGTCCTAGCACGCCCCTCAAAGAGTGTACACGTAAGTAAAACACACATACATTTCAGGACATGTCTGACAGACAGACAGACAGACAGACGGGGACAAACTGTATTTTTCTGCTTCAGTTTGCCAAAATATTCACCATCCAGAAAAATATTGAAAAATAAACAAAAACACTGACTCACACATGCATTTGACCCACCCGCTCCCTCTCATCCTCTGTCAACCCCACCATTGCCTCATCATCTCGCCCTCCATCAATCTGCCATTTCCCCTCCACCTCCTCCATTTTTAGCCCGGAGGTCCTTGAACAGTGACACACACAAAGTGATAAACACCCCCAATCCTCCCTCCACTCCCTCGCCCTCCCATCCCAGTTTCAGAGACTCCTCCAAAGAGCCCACCAAATACAGAGATGAAAGGAGGAAGAAGAGGGAGGGACAGCATTTATTCCTCCACCAAAAAAAAAAGAAAAGAAAAGAAGAATAGGAAAACTAGGCCATAAACGCCCCGTGGGCCCCGGCGATGCTAATCTATGTTTCATTAGATTTCTCTTCTCTTCTCTTTCTCTGCTCTCCCTCTATCTCTCATGCGCTCACTCCTCTGTCGTATTTGTAAACAGAGCTTTTCCCGAGCCGTCAAAGGGAATTACTAGACAGGCTGTTTCCCAAGCAACTTTCTGGGTGCCTGGTGTGAGCCGAGCGCCAGCGCAGCCTCCTTAATCTGGCCCGAGCAGGGGCTTTGGAGAGGGTCTTAAACAGATCAGAGACCGAGCCGGAGGTTCAGAGCCAAAAACCCGCCGTCATCACTTCTGACTGACGTCCAGTGTGCTTTGGAGTTGGACCACAATCCAAGTGTCATCAAGGGAAAGTGTGCGTGTGAAGTGTCGCTAGCTTCTGTTTCTGTGTGCTTTTGCAGTTGTGTGTATGTGCGTGTCACGAGAGTCTTGAGAGAGTCGGCGCAGCACAGCAGCTTGGAAGGCAAAGACGACAGCCCAGCCCCCTCCTGCCTCCACGCCGCTGTTTCCTCCTTCCCCCCTTCCCCCTCCCCTCCTTTGCCACTCCCAGAGCATTCTGGGATGTTGCTTATCACCCAACGCAGTTGAGTTTTTCACAGTACGTTGGCGTTCCCGCCAAAAGGCGCCAGTTCCCAAGTCGGTTTCCCTCTTTCTTTCTCACACACACACACACGCTATCTAGCACAAACTAAGACACACACACCAGTTCTTTGTGTTTGCATTCCAGGCAATCAAAGTGAGGGTTCTGCTCTGTGCATTTGCAGCAAGCCAAAAACCCCCTGCCCGCTCCAGTTTAACTGGACTCGGCAGATAAACAACTTGAAATGCGTGAACTTTGCAAACACACACGTATACACTCAGCACAGCCCATCTCAGATTCCCAGCTCGCACAATGCACTCTGTTTGAAATTGGGTTCTGGCAAAGGAGCCGAGTAAATGCCATAACACATGCGAGTTATCTGAGGAATTAACTTAAATTTCCTCAGGAGGAGTTTGATAGTCTTGTGACATTTGTGTGACATTTGGCTGACTTTTCCCTCGTATTTAAAGTTATCTAACAATCGTCTCTCTCTCTCTCTCTCTCTCTCTCCCTCTGCTACTGTCTGCCTGATTCTCTCTCTGTCCTCGCAGAACCCTATGCAGCTTTCTCTCCTGAAAATCCAGGTGAGTTTGACTTTGGTATGATGTCACTTCCTCTCTGGTCTTGCTTCCTGCCCGTTGGTATGCACTAGCCTGGGGGGTTTTTTTGCTTGGTGGCACTAAGTTGTCTCAACTGCTAAACATTTAGTCCTCCACCGACAACACCGAGGCTGCTAGAGCTGTGTGAATCCACATGAATAAATCTGCATTCATTATTATTAAAACGAGTGATTCATGGCATCATCAGCAGCATGTAGACTTCACCAAACAAATACTAAACCCCTTGCTAAAATCTTAATTAGCAAATTTGCAAATGAATTCTCTCAAAAGTTGATTTAAGTAATGTGCTGTTGTGCACTAGTTTTACCTTGTCAGTCTCAGTGGAAACAAAGGATTAGTCTCAAAAGAGCAAACTCTGCGTGCAAGGCAAGCTAAATCGAGCACACCTCATGGAGTCAGATATTTGAAAAGAGCTACATATTCTCAGTTCTACGCTGCCTGACACAGCCTGAAGGGTTTTAAATAACTGTCTGCCTCATGAAAAATATTTAGAGCATCCTGGGGGACTCTATGAGATTGATGTTAGTGTTTTGGCATCTCATAATGTCTTCCAATAAGATAAGAGCTTGGCGGTTTCAGTGCGAATGTGATGTGTGTGCACTTCTTCGGCTTTTCTACTCCTCCGCCTTCACACACACACACACACACACTCACACACACTCACACAGAGTCTCCAACCCTTGACAAACATGCACAAACACACACATTAATATCACCACACACACACACACACACACCAGTGTCCCCAGTGAAAAGCAATCAGATAGAGTGACTGAGCAGCGGCAAGCACGGGTGTCTCTCTCTCCTCTCCCTAACTCGGCGCTGTCTAATGAGTGTGTGCAGTGTGAAGTAGCAGGAGCACGCACCATTTCCCTCTGTAATTATGTGACACGGTCCAAAAATCAGGATGTATTCAGCTCTGCTTCACTCTCCCTAGTTCAATTTGACATTCTCTCGGTCTTACAACTCTCCACATCAAGTTTGGATGGCACATTTTTTTTAGTCTTCCGATGTCTTCAGGGGTTCGTTTTTGCATAGCAGCATTGGATAAAGGAATAGAGGCTTCTTGGAAGGTGGTTAGTTGGTTCTTACCAAGAATTTGAGACGGGGGTTCAAGCCAGGGGCAGCAGCGTAGAGGATCTGTGGAGATAGTCTCCAAGGAGACAGAGCTTGGCTTGAGGAGGAGAGGACTGGCCAGGAGGCTGATGCATGAGAAAGAGGGAAATGAAAAACCAAGAACAGAGAACAGGATAAATTATGTACTCAAAACAAATCTGCCAACTCGAGCCAGCTAAATAACAAATCCCAATCCAATATCGGCTCAGAGAGCTCTGGAACATTGGATTCCCATGTGGTGTCCGACTGACTCTTGCATGGTTCTGAGACTTTATCAGGGGGGCTGTTTGTGACTTCCTGTGCCAGTGCGAAACAGGAAGAGGAAGCTCCTTAATTCAATGTGTGTGGGTGCTTTTATGACTAATTATTTTGGCTTTCGTTTCACACCAAGTCATTCCATTGAAGCTTTGAAAAAAATAATAATTTTATTGAATTTGACTGGAGCTACCATTGGACTGATTTCAAACCAAATCTCTTGATGATCTTGGTGTGAAAACTTGTCCCAACCCAAGCTACATGAGAGAAATGGATGCATTTTCTTTTTTTTTGGCCTTGGAGATTTATGTTATTTTTTTGCAACTGGCATGCTTGTGCATGCTCACATGAGGTGCACGCCTGCTGTTCGTATGATGAAGACCAATAGGGATAGAAAATAGAGAAGTAAATGTAGAAAATAAACAAGTGCCACTCCTCTCTTTTCCCGCTGGCCAATTACTCTGTATCTCTCCACCAGGGGGAGGCGTTCCTGTGCCTCCCTTGCCCATCCACTGGTATTACATTATGGCCGCCGGGGGCGCCCTCCTTCTCCTGGCGGTGGCCATCTTGGTCAGAGCCCTCTGTTGCTGCCGACAACACCTGGCCACCAAGAAGAGCCAGCTGTCAGTGGCCTATCACAGCTCCTCGCAGTGCTTCCAGTATTCTAACTGGTCCTCCAGTATGGCCACCCCAGGGGTGGAGCCAGTCCTGACAGTGAGGTTGGACAGCCGGGACCGACACCGTACCCTCTGCTGAAAAGAAGCACTTAGCTGTGTTTGGCAGAGCAGGATGGCAACTTGTGATGTCAGCGGCGGCGTGTGTCGCAATGCCGCAAGATTGACAGAACATCCACTGGACGAACCCCTCCCTCATTTAGTTTACAGTTGCAAGGGTGACGATGACCTAAACTGCCAAGTAAAAATTTGCAAAGACTGTGCTCACTCTCTCTGTCTCTCATGGATGTAGCTTCAGTTGCTGTTTTCTTTGTTCCATTAAGGAGTTTGCTGTTGACATTTTACACTATGCTGCTCCTGATGAGAGGACTGAAGTCTGAGTAAGTTATTTATCTGAACAGCTTGTTTCGGACCATTGAGTGCCGTCTGGCTCCTCATAACCCCAACGGTCCTCCTGGAATGACCCCAGCATGGACACACACACAGACATGTGTGGGCTGGGGAGTGAAGGGGGTCGAGCTGGTTCCGCTGCGAGAGCCAGCCAGAGCTGCCAAACCACAGGCTAAAACAAGACCCCAGAGACACGAGGAGCTCTGCAGTGATGAGAGAGAGAGAGAGGAGAAAACTGTTAGGCTGAGAGGCATTCGACATGCTAGCTGTGGAAATGATCTGGCAAGCCCCAGAAAATAAAGCTCTTGGTATCTCTGTAATAACAACACGAGATAGCTGTGATATGAGTTGTACCAATAGCAAGGGGGTTGTAACGGAGGAGAGAAAAAAAATCCTTCCATTGTGCTTTTCAACAGAGCATGTGCACATTTAAAAACAAAGGAATGCAAATCCATCATACTTTAAGTCCTGCATCACAAATGGAGATAACCAGCTCGTTTGATTGAACGTCTTGTCTTCTCCTGATAAAGGCATCAGTCAGTGATGGATGCAGCCGTCCTCAGTGTTTAGTGTTTCATCTTGATTGTCTGGCGTAATAAAGCACGTTGTTCCCACTCCCATTTATGCTCCATACCACCCACTCCCGTTGTTCCCCGTGTCTTTGAGCTGCCCAGATGAAACTCACGCTGAGCCCAAGCCTTGTCGTGTTTTCAGTGGGAATATGCGCTTGTTGTTTTTAGGGTTGTAAATAGACACAGCTGTCTGCCATCACCGTTTTTTTCCTTGATTTATACTCCTACAAATCCCACAATGCTGCTGCACCAGCTGGAAGCCATAAGTGCAGTGTTTTGCTGTATATGTGCACCCTTGAGAGGGATCCAAGATATGATGAAAACCAGAGCAGAGCTCCAGCTATTGATGGTTCTTCCTTTAGTGCCATAAAATGCCGTGAGGGCTATTAAAGGGGAACTACGCCTGTTTTCAAAATTCATACATGTTATCCCTATGGTCTAAGACAGTCCAAAAATATTTCGAAACATGAACAACTCTCTGCCAAATCCAAAATCTTAAAGTGCTAAAAACTAATTTGTGATGTCATCAAGTATAAAGTCTGGAGCTGCTCCACAGACAATGAGTTAGGAAAGATGTTATAAAT
Source organism: Cephalopholis sonnerati (assembly GCA_019142605.1). Taxonomy (NCBI): domain Eukaryota; kingdom Metazoa; phylum Chordata; class Actinopteri; order Perciformes; family Serranidae; genus Cephalopholis; species Cephalopholis sonnerati. The sequence goes on from JAGQAX010000024.1 coordinate 18,864,413, forward strand.
GACACTGAGATATATGGGCACATTTTTTATTTGAAAAATGACAGCACTACAATAGAATAAAGCTTATTTGGGTATTTAAAATAGCAAAGATCCTGTGGGTCCACAAAATCAGGCAGCCATTTATTGTCTATACGCAGCTCCAGACTTTATACTTCATGAAATCACAAATTTGAGATGTCCAATCCCATTTCTTATTTTACCCCTACCCCCTATTTTGGACTGCCTCTTTGCCCCTCAGGACAGAGTTACAGAGAGCAGTGGTTGAAATCTTCCCGTGTGACTTGGGGCAACCCTTCAACACCTGATATATCATCAGTAGTCGTTGATGGCATTTACATAAACACACACGACTATCACAGTAACGGCATTATCATTATTACATTTGCCATTTATCAGATGGAGATAGAAAGACAAAGATGATTCGTTCATCGATCAAACAAGTCATCAAATAAAAAAGGAAAACTGCTTCAGGCTAACATTAGCTACCTGTGCTCTGCCAGTCACCCAGCCCCCAGGAACGTGGCTCAGCCTTGCAGCAAATTTTTCCCAAGTGGCCACTTGCAGCATTGCAGCTAAAAAAACCTGCAGCCCAAAAGGCCTTTTTCCCTATAGACCATCATCATAAAAGAGACATCTGTGACACTATCAGCAGGACTCTCCAAACTGCAGCAAGGTCAATTATGACTCTTTCTATTATGAGTTTTTGCGCCATGGTGGTTTTATATTTGTAAAACTTTCCTCAACCCGGGAAAAGTTATTTAAAAATCTGTGACATGATGACAATGTAAAGGGGCCAGTGGGTAAAACACCACTGCGCATATCCAGTAGGCTGCATATTGCAGAGGTAAACCCAGAAGCTCAAAACTTTTTTTGGCGTACGCCCTATGCGAGCAACTCCATTGGAATGAATAGGTGCCATCTTGGTATCTTTTATCTTGTCATCATTGAAATCTATGTGGTCGCACTGATATTAGTGGAGCGATAACAAGTGCAGCAACTTCACTGCTACTCTTTAGCCAAATTTTGCGTGTCATATGTCATCAAGGGGGCGGTGTGACATCAAAGTATGTCAAATTGTTGGACCGTCTTGCCCAAATCTTTAATAACAGTGTCCATTACCAGCACATAAACATCAGCACACTACTAGCAATTTTTTTGTTGTTCTTGTTATAAAAAAGGACCACACTGAAACCACATTTAACTAATATTTAATTATGTATTTTTTAAATATATTTTAACAAAGAAAATACATTTGTAAGTTTCTTTTGTTGCTCGTGCAGCCATCTTGCCGCTGAGCTCTCATAATACTGGGTTTGGAGTGCGTCTCTGAAAAACCCTGCCCATAGACATTAACGTGTAAAATGGAGAGTGAAGGGCTAAGTGGTAGGGGCAAGGGGTGTAATGGGATTCACTCACTTCCCTGGTTTCTGGCTTTGACAGAAGGTAGCCCATGTTCACAAACATTAATTGGACTTTCCCAGGCCATGGAAATATTATATTGGAATTCTGAATCTAGGTGGTGTTCCCCTTTAACGTAAAATAAGACACAGTTGATGCACTTCTTACTAATGTTAAACATATCTGGAATCTAAAAGCCTGTTTTATTGTTTATGTCTCAGATCTCTGACTGAAATAGACAAATTGGCACCAATTTCTCTGTCATCAGTCGGTACAGAGGTGGTGAGATATGACACGAGCTCAGTTTTTCGCCCCAGATTGAATCAAATTGAGGTCTTCACTCTGTGGCTTAACGGGCCGTGCTTTTCGTGATCTGTCACACCAGCAAAAATCCATCACCCACTATAGCCCACAGCTCAGCAGAATGCACCTCGATTTGTTGCCACAATTTAGAAGCTGCACTTTTCTCCTCAGAGCGACGAAAGAAGTGTTTTTTGGCACGCTCTCACCGTGTGCTTTTAAATCAACTCGGGGAGGAGGGATTGGACACCCTACTTGGGCCATCTCGACACCGTTACGCTCCAAGCCTCTAATAGTTGTAATTAGTTAATGGACAGATAACATTTATTAAGGCTGCGGTAAGCACTTTTCCCTCCCATCTACCGCACCTTCCGTCGCCCAATCCGCTGCCAACTACAGTTCCCCCGGAAACAGTATTAATAACGCCATTGGCCATCATAGACCTCCAGTTCTAGACGTGTGCCTTGCCAAGCAGTTACTCCCACTCCTGCATGCTTGCCAAGTGCAGCAAACACACACACACACACACACACACACACAGACACACACATACACAAAAAGTGAAAAGAAAACTCATCTAAAGTATAAGTACACTTGAGCTATTTGGCTCAACTTAAGTGCTGCAGCCATTGCTAGTTTTACCACACTTATAATCTTCCAATTCAGACACTCACACACATATCAATTTTCAGTTCAGTGAGTGTCACAGAAAGGAAAGACTGTCACACGCACTACTTAATGTTGACATTTGTTGCCTTTTTTTTTCTTTGATCATCTTATACACCACTCTTAAACTTGACAGTAACAGTGTCGATGATTTTAATGGTGATAACGATGGGTAATGTTAATTATTTGATGATGACATGTTTGCATCTTTATTCACATGGAATGAACAGTCTTATACCATCAGTATGCTATGTGATGACTGTGTGTTTGACAGGAATGTATCATAATGATCTTTCTCTATTAATAAAGTCATATTTTTCTATTATTCCGAGACTTATGTGTGTGTGTATGTGTGTGTGTGTGTGGATGCCAGATCTCTATATGGTCAGAAATAACAGCAGTTAATATGAATTTTCAATAATCAAAGGGTTATTTATCAGAAAATGTTTGTCTAGATTGTTACTGTTGATTGCACAGGCATAGATTTCGGGCAGGAAGCAGGGGACACGTCCCCCTCAATATTTGAAACAGGTGCATTTGTCCCCCACAATAAAAACATGAAAGTAGCAGAGGACAAATTGATGCCTTAAAAAAATTAATCAGGAAACTTACTAGGGGACGACCTCTATACTCCCCATTTCACATGTCCCATCGATGTTGAAACACAATTTACGTCCTTGGCTCATGGTTACAAATTGTAAGGATATACAGCCAAATGATGTGCTATAACAATAATTCTCTGTAGAATTTGCTTGATGCTTGAAGATCGTGTTTCCTGTGCTTCAGTTACAGTTAAGAAACCCAATGAATTTGGAGATGGACGACTTTTCAGCGGCAGAGATCCACTAGGGGGAGGTAAGGCACAGGCAGGACTCCACAACACATTTCGATCAATATAGATAGGCCTTACTAAGGGATGGTTCTTAGCAGGGGGTTGGCTGGGGTGTGAACTCTTCTTTTATTCATTTTATCTTATTTTTTATCTTGAGAGCTAAAAATATTTTCCCTTGAGCCTCCCTGAGTTACTGGGGGAAATGCAGGACCCATCTTCCACCATAAGTAGACCCTTATCATGTGTTTTTTATATTCACACCAAATGTAATGTAGGTAGGAGCCAATGCAACGGGCAAACAGCACAGAGGAGTTTAGAGTTATCACCAAAGCAAACAGCTAATGTCTCAAGCAAAATGCAGATCCTCATCATCACACAAGCTGTGTGTGAACTTACCCTTTAATGTTTGAAAAGTTAAAAACGAGATCCTGGAGCTGATTAAAGCTTTGGTTTTTTTAGTACAGTCATGAATGCAGGAGCACAGATTTTAATGTTTCTACAGGATCTGGTGCAAACAGTTTATTTTTGGCAAAATTTTACATGAGACAAAGTGATTCTGATTAAATATCACTATTTAATGCTTACATTTTGGTTATTTTCCTGCCCATGATCTGTATCCAATGATAATTTCTGTTTTTATATTTCTGATAAATGGTGTGATATCAGCAATTTTTAAAGAAAACATGCCTTTCAAACCAGCCAGCAGGTTTGGAGGTTTAGATGGTATTTAAAATAAACACACAATACATCCATTTAAAGTTGTATTTCCCTCCCTTAAGCCAAAATTAAAATTACATAAGTCTCCCCCAGTGCTTAAAATATATCTGACATGCCTCCCTTGTTTTGCACCACCCCATTTCCCCTAATAAGTATTGAACAGTCCCTAACTTTGGTAAAATTAACTTTTCTTGTCTACTTTTCCACTTCTCTCACAGTTTTACAGTTCAATGAGTGGAACACAGCATCCCCGTCATCTGAGCCTCCAGTGACCCGTGTCTCAGAGAAGGACAACTCATGGCTCTACACCCTGGACCCCATCCTGGTCACCATCATCGTCATGAGCTCTCTCGGCGTCCTGCTCGGCGCGGTGTGCGCCGGCCTCCTGCTGTACTGCACCTGCTCCTACAGCGGCCTGTCGTCCCGCTCCTCCACCACCCTGGAGAACTACAACTTCGAACTGTACGACGGCCTCAAGCACAAGGTCAAGCTGAACCAACAGCGCTGCTGCACCGAGGCGTGAAGAGGGTTGAGAGAGGGAACACAAAAGGAGACGGAACGGAGGGCGAGAGATACAGCCATTTTGTGAAAACCTTTCACTATTTTCTTCATTTCCTCCACTTTCAGTTTACTTCCTCCGCGGTGCAGATCCCTGGACACACGGACAACGAGAAAGCCACTTTTTTTCAGCTCAAATGAGAACTCCCTGCTCGTGGCACAGTCCAGTGTTGGTAGTGTTTGTGGTGAAAGAACCAATGAGAGAAAAACTGATGGATTGTTCCATTGCGAGGATGTTAGGCCTCAAAAAAAAATATCTACACATATCAATTACAGATTCCTGCTCCACCAAAAGAGAACTGTTTATAAATGCATCATAGATTTGTAAGAGGTCTAGTTTTGAAGCTGGATACTGTAAGCTACACATACTGAGTCAGAACACATTGTGTTGGAAAGGTGGTAGGTTAGGAACGTGCTTAGAAAGCGTCTTTTTTGATCACATGTGAACACAGTGGCCTAGAACTTAGCTCCTTTGTGCGGCCCGTTGGCTTTTTTGTTCCGTCGTAGACTCTGCTACCTATCAGCCTCAGTTATCCTCTTAGTTCCAGACGGCCTGTGGTATTTTTAGTCACAGACGTCTATCGAGTTTGTCTTGGTCACTCTCTTTATGTTTAATGTTTTCGTTCTGGCCTGTCGCCAGCCTGTGATGGCAGATAAGTAGGAAAAAAAGAGGTGAAGGACGTGTGTATGTGTGTGTCAAGGTGGGGAGGGGGGGCATTTTAACACATTCTTTTAATGACAGAGAGAGTTATTGTTAGATTTAGTTGTCGGAGACTGTTGTTACTGGTTCCTGTCAAACAGAAGGTCATGTTTACATTGCGCTTAATGGTGAAAGGTCAAGGAGCTTTGGTTGGTGCAACCTATGGATTGCTGGTAAGGGCAGAGACTGAAGAAACAAAGACAAATTGAGGGAGACTATGACTGACAGAGCACTAAAATCCCCCTGCCTCTCTCTCACAGGGGGCAATGTTCTGCCTGTGCTTATATGATGGACAAACAGGATCAAAAACAAGTGGCAGAAAAAGCTCTTCTCAATCGACTGACTGTGTGCCCAGACGCACAACAAGCCTTAAAAGCAAACTGTTCACAGGAATGGTTAAAAAAGGAACGCTGAGGCGATACCAAGACAAGAGAGGAGGTGTCCATCTCTCTCTTTTTACATGTGGACCTCAAAAGCCATGATTTAAAGGACCTACTCCCCCCAACTCACATTTACACACACACACACACACACACACAAACACACCACCCTCCACCTCAATCTACTGGCGAATTGGGGCCTGTCTTTGTTTTGTTTAGTTTTTTAAGGTCAGCTAAGCGGGCATTCTTCGGGACTGTTTTGAACCAATCCGAAAGGGTTTTGCACGCTCTGAATGGACTCATAAGCCATGAGAAGGAGAGGGTGAGAGAAGTCTCCCACGCACATACACACATTACTTCACTTGTATATACAGATGTATATACAGAACATGAAGACACACCCTCTCTCACTCAGAAACACTGAGAGGCACTCTGACCTAAAAATGAAGGGAACCGTGGCTGCTGCTGAGAGGCCTGAAGTATATATTTAAGACCATGAAGTACATAAATGCCATGGATTCACCCCACATACATGCACTCAACATTTCATCCCATCTAGTTTGACACACACACACATCATCCCTCTTCTCTGAGGCCCGCTTCTCTGGACCCCACTGACTCTCTTCAAAGTGCCTTGGAGCCTCGGGGATCCAGCTTGCCTTTGGAGCCAGTATCAGACACAGTAACTTGACGCTGACAGTGACAGTTGCAGCGCCCCCTTCCACCTGGGAGGACCAAACAATGTTAAAAAAAAGGACAAGAACCCCCCCTTTCGCACTGCTCGGACTGCTGTTGTTGTTGTTTTAAAGGGGTCTTTGTACAGAAATGCTCTTTTTATGATTGTTATTATAATTATTGTTATGATTATTTAATAAAGGATTTATACCATACTGAGGAACAAGCTGGCCAAGATTTTCTTCCTGTGATACATTTAGAAATTGTGAACAAGCGACAAGAAATGACTGATGCTAGGCTGTAAGTACAATATGTATTAGAGGGGACACTTTCCCCATATTCCCCCAAAATATAGATAGAAAAAATGTATTGCTTTGACAGGCAACTACACACCACCGAGTGAACTAATCATTAGAAAATGTAATATAAAATAAACTTTTCAGGTCACCTGTTGTGCAGGAAGTGGATACAGGCTCCTAATTAAGAATGGAGAGCAGCTCGGTGCATTTCCCCTTTGGGCCAGTCAGGGTGTGACAACACCCTTCCTTAAGGCTTAAGAGAGTTCCTCTTGTTAGCAAACATTGTCATCCAGAAACTGGTGTCTAGGTCACTTTAAGAATTCATGTGTCCTTTGCTGTGCTGTTTGAGGGGGATTTCATGCATCTTAAAATAATAGGGAATATTAAATCCCTTTACACTACGTCATCTGTATCTTGCGCTCCTCTGGGTGTGTTTGTGCAAGAGTTTAGCTTGCCAAACAATTATTTAACACCTGCAGGCTTTCTACAGTGATTTTATGTCTTGTTTTATTTCACTGGGACCCAGCATAACCCCTACCTCATATATAAACACATTTGTTTTGTATCAAAGAAGCATTTGTTAAATACTATTGTAATGGTGGCATCTGCATTGCAAAGGCTCTCGTAAAACTTGAGACTTGGGAACTGCTTTTAACACTTCTTCCCGAACTGCTGAAATCTGGGGAATCAGTTCTGCCACATCCTTAACTTCAAGTTATGTACTTAACATAAAATTATGGAGGTTATTTTTAATTGCTAAATTCAAAAAAGTGATTGCAAAGTTATAGATTTAGAAAGAGAAATATGGTTGGGCATCTCTAGGTTTCAGCAAGTTATGTAGGTTACGTATGGAGTTGCATGTTCTCCTTGTGTCAGCATGGGTTTTCTCCAGGTTCCTTGGTTAATTGGTGACTTAAAATTGCCCGTAGATATGAATGTGAGCCTGTCTCTATGTGTCAGCCCTGTGATAGTCCAGCAACCTGTCCAGGGTGTACCCCACCTCTTGCCCATTGTCAGCTGGGATGGACTGCTTGGACCGCATTTGTCTTTATTGCTTACTCCCCTAAATACGTGGATTACAGACAAATTACTGGCTCATGGTTATGTGAGACATGTACAAATTTTAGTGCATTACTTTTCACAGGAAAACACACAAACAGTGCACAAAAACAGCCTGGTACCATTAATGTGAGATGCTGTACTGTCTCTCTACTTCACAACTTTCAAATGTATTGAAAAGCAGAAATTAGAATGTAAATGAGTGCAACGTAGTGTTGCAAGTGTTATATCATAAAAAAATGTCATTAAAAAGTCATTGTATTAGAGTACGATAGGTCACAGAAAGTCATGGTATAATGTCATAAAGGTGTTATTTTTAAAAGGAATGTAAATATATAGTATGTCAAAAAAGTCATAAAAAAAACATAGTATGTGCACTCTCTAAAATAATGCTCAGTCATTGAAACTTTGTCGACCCCTAGTCTAAGATTTTTGTTTCAAAAGGCTCCAAATGGTTCATTAGCTGTTGGGTTTCCAAATATTTCCCCCCAACCCCCCTGAGAGAGTTGGGTCACAAAAGTTGAAGACTTAAAATGGTCCCCCAGTGTTAAAAAGGTGATTACGGCCCTGGATTGATGCAATGTTTTTGTGGCATTACTGACATTCCAGCAATACTTGTGGAAACAACTAACTATTTCCTGTTCAGTTACCAACAAAACTCCATCTGAGACTCTGAGCCAAACTCTTACTTTTAATTGCAACAAGAATACACACGGCGAATCATACACACACACACACAAGCTCATGTTCTTGCTCTCCTTCTCCGTCACATACACACATACATACATAATGCCGTGTTGTCAGCCTGCTACACTTGGCCTCTAATCTCCACATGATGTCCCATTAGTCTGGACCTCTGGTGGCCCTCATTTAGGAGCTCCAACATCAAAGCTTTGAAGTGCCCGACGTCTCAGCCACACACACACACACACACTCATACAGTACACATGCAATTACTCTGCTTTTCTTTTATACAGCTTGCTGAGTCTCCCACACACGGTTCCATTTATCCACATAAGCTTTCCTCACCTAAATGCAAACCCTGTTAGCAAGTACAGCACAGAGTTTCAGATCCAGAATGTGATATGTTTGACTCTTAGGGTCTCCTGGACGCCAAGTAAGACAGCCAAAGTGGACCAAGTTTGTTTTTTATGAGAGAGCTGAAGTTAATGTTGCATTACTTCTGTCGCATGAGCTTCTGAAATGTGTTTTTCTCTCCATCATCACAACTTTTTAATTACAGCAGCGTTTAACACAACTTTGAGTTGTTATGAAATGGAGCTTGTAGCTCAGGTACCACATTATGAGCCATACAAAACAGAACGACACATGTTGTCGCTGCACAGCAGCGATGGCAGTGGCTGTTAGCACGCTCCGGTCCGTGACATAGCGGGCCAATTACCGCCTCTGAAAAAACACAGACAATCCCCAGTCCACCAGAGGAGTGCGATGCCATCTGCTCACAGGTTTGATTGATCCCGGCAGAACAGTCACGACCACATCACACGAATGAACGCCGACAGGAAATTACCAAAGGAGCCAGATTGTCATTGTTCCATACCGCCTCTTGTTTTCACAACCAAATTATTCTTGATTTTTTTTTTCCTTGCAAGTGTGTGTGTTACCCAAATGTTGTTTTTCTTGGTTTTTATCAGTCTGTAACGGCACACTGCGGGGGCCCTTTCCTTTAGCCGTCAGATCAGAGAGTTCTTTTGCCTCTGAAGCCGAGGCGGCCTTCAAAGAAAAAGCTCTGGCACCCTGTAAGTCGATAGGCCAGATTGAGGAGGGAGCCCATTTGAGGGTCGCGCCACAGGAAGTGACTGCAATACACAGCTAATTAATCTGGGGATTATGTAATCAAGATGGAAGAGAGGTCAAACAGGCACCACGTTAGCCATCACAGTTCGGCAGGAAACTTTGTTTGGTTTTCTAACTTAATCACTTGGTATTTCCTTGATATTACAGCATACAGGCCCCTCGCAGTGTGCCAGGAGGTGCTTTTAAAGGTCCAGCGTGTAGGATTCATGAGGATATAATATTCATAACTATGTTTTTACTTGTGTATAATCACCTGAAAATATGCTCTGACTACATATGAATACTTTATATGATAACCTGTGTGCATCTTTAGTGAGAAGCCAGAACAAATATCCTGTATTATTTCTATTTGATAAAAAGAAGTCGAAAGTAAGAAGTTGGACTGAGTAGCAAAGTTTGGGCTAGTTTTATTCCTAAAGCTTATAAAATTAGACAAACTAGACTGAATAATACACATAACAAAAACTAAGGCATACGAGATATACGAGTCATGTTCTCCCATAACTTGTATATCTAGTCTCCCACCTGCACAGGCTACATGGAAACTGACTGTCTGCCTCGTAAGCTCATCCAGGCAGGGTATCTAATGTGACTGATGCATGATACCACCACCACCTTCTAAGTAGATTTTTTCCATTTTCACAGAATTCTTTATTGCAGCAGGTAGGCTACCTTGTGTGCAGAGTGATTGACCTAGATGGCAGCACCTAGGCCTGGTGCTCCGGCTCTCAAAACCCAATTAATTTAGCTCAGATGCTCTCTAACCTCAAAGCATTGTTTGTTACTTTCACACTTCCAACACCCCACACTACATGTAGCACTCATGCAGACACACGCCTTCACCACCAATTCTACTGATTAACACATCTCGTCATTATCGTAGCTTGCTTTTGGGTTTCCTAAGTTTAAAATTATTCTTACTTTGTAAATAAATTCCTCATTATTTAGCCTTCAGATTGCATCTCCCCCTTTTTTCTAAGTAAAAAACTTAATTTCTAGTTTTACTTCCTAGCTTCAGGAAACAAAATAATGTGGTCAGGCAAACATTATAGTTTAGCACAAAATAAGTACACTTGTTACTAACGTAATATAACATCACGTATCAGACCAGACTGTCTCTCCAATATGTTATGATGATCAATTTCAGAATTTATAAGACGTCAGGTTTAAGTCATTAAAATATCTCCAGGGAAGTCTAGTGGTGCCAGCGTGTACAAAGAGCAAAAATCTAAGTGTATCTCTGTAAATCGATGATCACAAAAAAATAAAAAATCACCTGTGTTTGAAAACATTAGGTTAATAAACAGCTTTTTAGGTTATGATTTTGCCAGCTCATCCAACATTTGATGAGACTACCAATGACTCAATATAAGCACATCAGGCACACAACAGTCTGTGTAATCCAGGACGTAAGGCACCAGTGTCTTAGTGAGTCGCCATTTTGATTCTACAGCAGCCCAGAACAGGCAAACCAAATACTGGCTCAAGATAGGGCCATTCGTGTTTTCATGTTTTTCCCACCATAGTTCTACAGGCTTGGCACACGGGAAAAATTTAAGCTGGGTGCAATCTTCAATCTCACCACTAGATGCCACTAAATCCTACACTCTATACCTTTAACTGCTGTCGACCCTTCGAAATAGCTTGTGTAGAATATTATTAAGATAGAATTATACCTTCTCAGAAGATACTCCTCCATATCCTCCTCCCTGCACCTTCAGTGACAGTCTGAAGAAGAGAAGCACCTGGAGACTAAACCTTACATCTCTTTCAACAGCATCCAAAGTGCTGTCACAAACTGCAGCAGCATTGCATATACACTCAGACTTATATTATTCGTGCACACACCAGCACACCACCACGCACCCACATCCCAATGGTCTTCCTGGGAAGGGGGCCCAGATAATCTTGTCGGGCCTGCCAGCGGCTCAAAGCACCTATATGGGTCAGAGTGGGGAGGGTGTGTGCGTGTGTGTGTGTGTGTGTAGGATGAAAAGGGGCTCTGTGGCAACTTGCCCGCCAATGACGGCAGACCCAATGACAACAAATGCCGGAGTCTTGTATAAACACCAGACAGACCATCACTTTCCTTCCTCCGTGACATTATCATCTCCCCAGCACCACCAGAGGATTCCGCCTCCGAAAACAAATACATGGAGGAAATGATTGGAATGAGAAACACTCCATTCAGATCTCCAAACTAGGCCAGCTTTCTCGTCACTGTGAAGCAGCACAGAGGAAATTAACTTGATAAAAAGATACTCAGGGTGATTTGAGGCAACTTCGAGGCCTGTTGACGAGGGACCACAGCACTGATGGTCTGCTTTTGCTTGGATGGAGCTCCCTCTGGACTGAAGCTCATACCTCATGCTGGGATCACTCCCCGGCAATGTTTGGGTGCAGAGCTCCGGATTTGATTTCCCAGAGGCATCTGAATATTTTCTCCATCAACAGATCTGAGGCCGTCATATGGTATCTGGAGCATTTCCTCGTGACTGAACTTTTGTTGTGGACACACAACGTGACCAGTGGTCCTGTGTGGTGGGCCACCTGTTCGCTCCACTTGAGGCTGGTGTGTTTACAGTCACGGTTGCCCTGTATAGCACAAGAAACTTGTTATCAGGCATTGCGGGAGGCCTCTCGCAGACGGTTCTAACCATCTGTCTGGAGTGCTTGTGGTTGAGTTTGAGCGAAGGTGTTGCAGCTCAAGTGCTTGACGTCAGAGACCAGTACAAGTGGTAGCAGAAGTACTGCTTGAGAAATCCTTTAAGATTGTATTATAGTTTTTGTGATTACATTTAAAATTTTTGTTTTCAATAAATTTTAGTTTTAGCTATTTTCCAGAGTGGGTTTGCTAGTTTCAGTTTGAATTTTATTATTTAAAAATGTGCAGTTTTATTTTAGATTTTATTAGTTTTAGTGTTAGTTTTGTTTTTAATTTTTCTCCTAATTATAATTTTGAGTGGGGTTTTTGTCAGGGGCAAGAAATTCTGAAATTCAGAATCAGTATTACAATACAGACACAACCCTTTATGAAGGCAGTTGACTCACAGTCATGTAGACCAGTCAAATCGATGCCATACCTATGGTGTAGACTCTGCCTTGACCTACACCATAGCCTGACCTGCATCTCCCCAGAAATGTAACTACACATTGTAATGAGGCAGACCTCCTGTCTATTTTCCCTCAGTGGAAATTAAGCTTTTATTTACTTTTATGTCACAGATAAGAGACAATAAATTGTGAAGACAAAAAAACCCCCAACCTGTTTGTGATTTACCCTGGCTTCATAAGAGTAGAGTAAATCTCTGCTAGTCGTTAGGCTAATTTATACAATGTAAAATGCCATGAGTTTGTGCTAATAACATTAGCATGTTGTATTTGTTTGGAAAACGTCTTTAGAGTAACAGTTGTTTTTTACAGTGAACCTTGTGAGTTGTAATGGAGCCGTATGAATTTCGCAAAGTTACCTTTGTTAAATTTTGCTTTTGTTCCTGGTTTCATATGAGTAGAAGAAACATCTGCTAGTTGCTAGGCTAATTTATACAATGTAAAAAGCCATAGGCTCAAGCTAATAACATTAGCATGTTGTATTTGTGGGGAAAATGTGTCTAGCAAAAGACAAATGCTTTGTCTGTCAATCCTGCGTGTTATAATGGAGCTGATTAAGCTATGTTTAATGTGTGTTTTTTTATAGCACTTCACAGAAACTCCACTACCGTTGTGTTATTGAGGTGTAACTGCAGAGTGACATCACCATACAAATATGAATACTCAAAACAATGTAGGCCACATGCGTAAGCTACGGCATAGGCTCTGCATGCAGCTGATGCACAATATAAATCCACCTTTTAGTCTATAGCAGGACACAGCACTTCAAAATAAACTCTCTGTGCTGGAAATTCACTTTATCTAAAATGCCTAAATACCTAAAATGCTACATGACATACGTTACATGATGTTAATATATATTTTATATATATATATATATATATATATATACATATATGAAGTATATCTTTAAGTATGTTACATAGTTTTGGTTTCACACAGAACACGACTAGCAGTCTCCTGGGTAAAAGTCCTGTGTTTATTTGACTCATCAATCCACCAGACTTCCTCCCTACGCAGACTCTCTTGCTCTTTGTACCACGTCAGCTGTTCTGAACGTCTAATACTGCCACCCATGGGTTTACATCAGAGTTTGTTAAAAAACTTAAACAGATGTAAGGGTGTCTTGGACATCAGTATAAGACACCGAAGGCTACGGACCTATCTGCCAAATTTGAAGCCCTGGGAATGAGAATGAGTGCAACACCTGGCGCCTACAGTACCCATAATGCAACTTCAGCAGTTCTGTCACAGATTAAGGTGTGTTATGCGGCTAATGAAATCTCAAGACTCTCACAGAGCTGAGCAGTGAGCTACAGAGGTCTGGTAACATATGCAATAGTACTCCCCATCACTTGAAGACTTTTATGGGAGAGTGTCGAGTTACCCTTTAATATGGGACAGGAAGTTACGTCGTAAACCTTCCTAACAACCTGACTGCAGTTGAATATTTTTTCCCAACTCAGTGAAATGGCCTGTAAGCATCTAACTGGCAGTCATGATAAGAGCTGGTCGAATTCTGTAAAGGCTAAGGAAATGTGTTTTCTTTCTTATCTCCTTTAGCATAGCATACACTGGACCATCCTTTATGAAAGGAAAGGAGATAATGCCGTCCCACAGTTCCTTGCAGCAGCAACATATAAGGTGAACCACGTCAATAACATCCTCTGTTGCATAATTACGTACCTCACTATAAGTGCAGTCACTTTCTTTTAGGACTGCAGTTGTGAATTCTCCCTCACATCTTTCCTTGACCTCATGATGTTTTCCATCACAGTCAAGTGTTCAGGAAGAGACACATCCAGTCCGCCCATCAGTAATCAAGTTTTTAAAATTGTATTAAGAGTGATCAGTGTGTTGTTGAAGATGAAGGAAAAGCTGATGAAAAGTTTTAACACAACCTAATTCTAAAAACAGATCAGATAACTTTTGTGAAACCTTAATCAGTGTGAACTCTTGAACCTGAGAGGGAAAAAAAGCTAAAAATATTTCTGCCAATCACAAGTTAAGTAAAGGAAAGCTGTTAGTGGAGCAATCATGCTTGACAGGTTGTCAGGAATCTTGGACAAAAACATCTTAACGCTCCTGTAATATTCTGTTCGATGCTGAAGCCGTAGACAATTCTTTACTCCGAATCTGTCAAATGACTTCAACAGAGCTGAGTCGCCAGGCCTGTTATTATTTGAACAAGCGTGTCGATAATAGAGCGAAAAACAAAGTTGTATTTCATGAAAAGTGGTAATCAATTAACAATGACAAAAAGCGTCGCGCTTTCAAGAATGCAGCTGGGGCAGATTTCAGAAATAAACAGCTGTGCTCATCATGAGTCCCTCTCGCTGTCATTAAAGGGGGAAGAAAGAAAGAAAATAAGAAATAGAAAATCATCTGAATGCCCAAGTCTTTTGTGTGAGGCCGGTTTAGTTTGTAGAGTAATTGAAACGGCCTTCTCATAACTTTCTCTACAAATTAGGGCTCTTTCATTATGTATTCCATCGAGGCGATAATCAAATTCAATTGCACTTTGAGACCCATCTGTTCCAAAATAATTGACGATTCTACCCTTCAAAAAAACAACCTCCCGAGTCTCCTTGGCTCTGCACATAAATCTCCTCATCTGAATCAAATTAGCTCCACAAGTGACGTGTGTTTACGAAGCGGCTTTGTAAGAACTCCTGCCACATTTCCCTTTTGATGAAGTTGGACGCTGCTGTATGAAATGCAGCAGTAAATATAAAGGTGCAATGTAAAAGCATGGAATGTTTTCTACCCTGAGAAGGATAGTTCAGACTTTTTTCAAAGTGGATAGTTATCCAAAGTAAGTGTATTACACACAGTGGATGTCAGTCGGCACACCCCCAGTTAGGAGAAGCAGGCTGGAGTACAACATGGAAGCTAAGCAATGTACTGCTGTGGATGGGGGCCAGCAACAAAACGTATATTAGCCACCTAAAAAAAGCCCCACCATCAGTTTAAGTTTACACTGTATTGAGAGTATTTTCACTGCTTTACCTTAGCGTTGGAGAGTGATTTTTGACCGTAAAAAAAACTGTTATATTGCTCACCTTAAAGTATTATAACTGCTTTATCTTTCAATCAGATAGCCCATTCTAATGGAGGAGATATTAATGTCTTAAGTTACCCATCTATGCTCTCATCAAAGCCACCAGACTCCACTGAGAAAAACAGTAATTTTAGCTTACTGAACACAGGAGCTGCTGGTCTATCACTGCCTTGATCAGTTAATTAATTTGTCCTAATGTGTGACTTTGATGAATCTGACCTAACCCTTTTAAATGCCAAAGTCACACAATAACACAAACTAATAAACTGATTAAGGCAGTGGTAGACCAGCAGCTCCTGTGTTCAGCAATGGTAAATCAGTGTTTTTCTCAATGGGGTCTGGTTTTGAAGAGAGCCCACAGCAGTAGATTGCGTAGCCTGCACGTCAGACTCCAGCCTGCTTCTCCAAACTGGAGGCGTGCCGACTGACATCTACTGTATGTAATATATTCTCTATGGATAAGTGCTCCATACAACCTCAGTTCAAAAATCTGAACTATCCCTTTAAAAGGCACTTAACTTTGATGCTACTTGCTGTGATAAATGAATCATACATTTAGACATATAGTACATACACCATTCCCATCAATTACTTATACACAAAGCTGATTTCCATTATGCCTTGAAACCATCTTGTTTTGCTGTTCCCCTCTTTACTCTGTTTTCATGATTAGATCATAAGCTGTGTGGAAAAGTGTTGTGGCGGAGGGAGATTATGTGCCAGTGAGGCCTGTGTGGATGTGAAGCCTCAAGAGGAGAGATCTCTGTGTTTGGTTAATGTGGGATGGAGCTCTTGTGCTCTGTGTACATCCTCAATCCTTTGAGTGGGTTGCTGTTGATGGTGCGGGTTATATTTTCTGCCTTGTAGGAGGCAGAAATAGTGTTCGTGTGTGCGTGTGGTGGCATCCTTCTCTCTGTGATAGTTGTGTAGCGTGGCGCTCTGAGTAACTGCACCCAGGAGAAAGCGGATTTACAGCCTCATTCGACTGTGCTGAGCTCCAGTTAAACATCATTCAAACCGCCAACTTAGCAGTCCCTCTCTCTTTGCCTCTATCTCACCACACACACACACACACACAAACACTTCTTCATAACAACACACACTTATGCTGAGTGATGTCATGGCGGTAGATTCATGGGACATTTGCAGTAGGTGTTTTGGAGATTTATCTCTGTGCGCTGCTCTCATTTTTCTGTGCAGTGTTGTTTTTCATCTGAATAATTATATCACAGAGGTGAATCTTACAGTTGTGCAGCAGGGCTGTAATCACTGGAAAACCATTCTACAACCCAACGCCTCAGGGGGCTTTGGGAGGATTTCCCCCAGGAGTGATTTTTGTAAACCCAACAGCTAAACACAGCATTTTAGAGCCTTTTGAAACAAAAAATCTTGGATCAGGGGTTCTCAAGGTTTTGATGACTGAGTGCCATTTTAGGGAGCCATTATGTGATTGACTTTTTATTGACATATTGTTTAATGACATACTATACTATGACTTTTTATGAATTTTGTGACATACTATACAAAAAAATGACTTTTTAATAACATTTTTTATGACACATATTACATTTTTATGGCATATTTTATTACTTTTTTATGGCCCACTTTTTAAGTAATTTATTAATTTATTATCAATTTTTAATTTAATTTTTTTGACATATAATACAATTACATTTTTATTATTTATATGGCCTATTATACTGTGACTTTATGAATTATATGACATACTTTACTAAAACTTTTAATTACATTTTTCTGACTTAAATGACATTTTTTCTGACATACTATACCATGACTTTTCTATTATTTTTATGGGATATTATATGATGTTTTTTGTGATTTTTTTAATGGCATATTACACTAACTTTTTTTATGAATGTTATACTATGCATTTTAATGGCTTTTTATGACATATAATACCATGACTTTTTTAAAAGATTTTTATGACATACTATGACTTTTTATGTAATTTATGACATACTATACTAAGACTTTTTTAATGACTTTTTAGTTAAATATTTATGACATATGTCATTTTTATGACATGTGATACTACGACTTTTCTATGATTTGTTATGGTATATTATACTATGATCTTTGTAATTTTTATGGCATATTCTACCTAAATTCTTTATCAATTTTATGACTAATTATACTATGACTTTTTCAAAATTTTATGACATATATTCTGACTTTTTTAAACATTTTTGTGACATGCTATGACTTTGACTTTTTTAATAGCTTTTTTAGATATATAATATAAAAAATATGACTTTTTATGGAATATTATACAATTCTTTTTAATAACTTTTTTATATTACATATAGTATGACATTTTTATGACTTTTTTATTGAATTTTTCATTATATATTATACAATGATATCTTTATGACATACAAACACTTTACAAATACTATCACGCTGATATTGCCTATATAATATTCATATTACATTCCAGTTTTACACATTCTAATAAATTTAAAAAGTATAAAATGGAGACAGTACAGCATTTGACGTTCATTGTTCCCATGCGTAGCAGTCGGGCAACAGCCTCTACTGGAGTATGGCAACACCACTTGAACACAAACACACACAACACAGCAGTACAGCAGAATACTAGAATCGGTAGTAATAATAATGCCAATTTGTTTGCTATTTGTTAATATTTATTTCAGACTGTGGTGTGTGATTGGCTAGCATAGTATGTATGCATGGATTTGTGTATTCCGCAATCTATATTATAATTGCTGTCTAGCTGCACATGCTTGAAACCACCAAGCTGTAGTACTCATGTGCAGAAATATTCATAAAACATTAAGTGATTTAGTGAGGAAGGAGAGAGAGCAGTAAAAAGGAGAAAATACACTGCACACAAATGAAACAATCGTTCTGCATTAAGCAAACAGAGCAGGGAGGAAAGGGGCCTGCTCAATTTGCTTATCAGTCCCTCTCAAGCTACAGTTTGGGCCCTTGGAGACATAACAGCATCAGGCCACTGGGGCACAAGCAGGGAGTCAAGTAAACACATCGTAGTAGAATAAGCAAGCTACACAAAAGGCCTTCCTCCCATGACCAAGGCCACACACAAAGACACAAGGCTGCAGTTTCCATATATACACTGGGAAGAACAACAAACAAGCAACCGAACAAATACTGCTGCAAATATCAAATCAATATCCCGTCTTTATTTTTGAAACTGTTTTGACTTGGCGTCATCATGGGATTATTTGTAACAGTAATAACCCTCAGAGGATGGAACCAGGGGAGCGCACACCACCTGCCCCCTCCCCTGAACACACACAGGGAGGGAAAACAAAGTGGTTGTGTAAAATCACAACTTCAGCTGCATAGATGTTTGTATTTTTACCTGCATGTGTGGACCTGCTCTGTGTGCTTGTTTTACACCAACTGTATGTGTGCATGCTCAGGTTTAGCTCCCAAGTGTCCTCCCACCCAGGCTGCGATGCATTTTCTGGTTAGCGGGCCTGTCTCCTTCACCTTAAGTTGTTATGGAAACAAGAGCGGCTGCAACAGCATTAGCATGGGATGTTGTACGTTAGCCCACGGAGCATGGCATGCTAAAAAGAGCGAGTTCAGCAGGTCAAACTATAGCATCTCGCTCTCTCGGCACCCTGCCAAAAACGAGAAGTGCTTCTGTACTCAGGCGCCTCTGTATTGAGTGGACTGCCTCCCAGATTTATATAGAAGTGAAAATACAAAAGCTTTTGCAAATTATGCGCATATAAATTCACTTCTGCACTGCTTTTCACCTGTATTTTCCAGCCATTTGTGTCCAAAATGTGGCTTTTTTTTTTTACCTGATATTTTCCCTGCAAACGAGTCGGAGTGAATGTGAGCCTTCCTGCTGCACAGGCGTGTCCCCTGCTGAGTTCTGACTGGTGACACTGTCAAAAAAACTGCCATTAAAACGCTTATGAATATGAAATGATATATTCTGTTTGTGTAGGCATACTAGAGAGATATGTGTGCATGTTTCTTATTTCATTATAGTGTCTCCTTCCTTCCCAGCAATCAGCTGCAATCTGCATGACAACATCTGGTGTTGAGAAGGTAGCCTCTGACACAAAACACACACCACTGCTGGCATTGCACTGTGTCAAAGAGCATCAGTTCTTCATCAGTAAGAAGATGCTTCCAGTATTCCCACGACCCCCAACCAAATAAATAGCCCGCCCCTGCTTGACACCGGTGAGAGTCCTTGTCTCCAGATGCTCTGCCTGCCTTGCATCTACCCAGAAGGCCTCCTCCTCCCTCCCATCCTTCCCTTCCATAACCACACTACAGCCTTGAGGAGAGCAACGCTACCTGCATACAATCATCACATGCACATGCTGTGCACACACACATAGCCATGATGGATGGCCTTCTCCTCTCCATAATGCACAAAAGCATTATCCGTCACCCTCCAGCCCAGAGGAAAGAGATGCTCTTTTAAAGTTGACACTCTGCTCTGTGGCGGCGTCCCCGGGAAGCCTATGTGGAAGTCAGCCCGGTTGCGGAGTCACTCATGCAGGAAGGTGCCTCCTCCTCCTCCTACTAATCTTTCTTGGGTTGGGGATCACAGGCACTTCCAGTTCATTTAATACATCTCACTTCATACTCCATTATTCAAAGTTGTTAAGGATAAATCACACTAAGTGTGTGTCTCATGGCAAGGGTATGTGCATGGGAATACTCTGTTACTGTAAGTGTTGATGATTTGATGTGCAAACTTGCATCAAATCTGGGCCCAGGTGTTCAGAAATAATCTGATCAGATTTCAGCTATTGGATCTCGCAAATAGGTTGTACAAAAGAAAAATTGGATTCTGAAATCAGATTAGATCACCTACTCTGGTCTTGTTTTTGATCTCAGTTAAACCTTCACTGTGTGTTGCTCAGAACTTTTCAGTAAGATTGGGATATCTTTCATCCAAAAAAAATCAGGATCCTCTGATTCCAGCAGAGGGGTTGACTCAGGGTGAAGCTACGTAAAGGATATTGCCCCCATAAAATAATCCCCCAAATCAGGGGCGTAAATATAGACAGTGCAGGCAGCGCAGTTGCTACATGTAAATACACCCATATTCAAAGAAGAACTCACAAAAATGGTGTGATTTTTTATGTAAACCCTCAAAAACAGAAACCCATCTCCATCATGGGTTTCTGTTTTTTGTAAAATAGTGCTGATCTATAAAAAAAATTATATGCTCATTCTATATTAACTAATTAAACTATTAAAAAAAACATTTAATTAAACTAATAATTTCCTATTTCCCTTGTAGTTTTTGTCATATACAGATATGTAATGATGATTGCTGGGTACTATGTATGCACATTGTGATATGTAATTATTTAGAGCACTGTTTATCTGGCTGTAATCATCTTGATAACTTTGGATCTGGATCAGGGTGATCCAATCTATGGATGCTTTGAAAACTAGCACACATGTAAGATGAATCAGCTGATCCTGGAGAGCAAAACATGAGATTTTTCTGTCGGTGGTACATGCTGTACAGGGGCTTGTCCTTCCACGATGGTTCATCCTCCTTCCTTATCATTGGGTTTCTGCTGCCTGAGGTATTCACTTAGCAGCTCATCGTTTGGGGGCCATCTTCCAGATGTATTCCTGGATCTTGGTTGTTTCATCGTGGACAGTGCCGATGCTCATCAGTCCTCGGCCCTCCTTACTCTGCGTAGTGTACAGTCTCAGGATGCTGGACTTGAGATGAAACCCTCCATGCATTGGTATCAGTGGCCTCTACCTCCTCCTTTGGCTAGCTCATCATACAGCAGGGTATCCTATGGCTTGCAGGGCATATGTGTTGATGGCTCAGACCTTGTTCTTCCCATTCAGCCAACTTCTCAGGACTTGCCTTGCTCTTTGTAGGTATTTGGCTGTTGCCGACTTCCTTGCAGCCTCCTCATGGTTCCCATTTGTCTGCGGGACCCCAAGGTATTTGTAGCTATCCTGAACATCTGCAATGCTGCCTTCTGTGTTTCAGCCCTCGGTTTTGATCATCTTCCCTCACTTTGACACCATCCGACCACACTTATCTAGTCCGAATGACATTCCAGTGTAATTGCTGTAAATTCCTGGTAAGGTGGATCAGTGAGTCAGCATAATCCTGATTTTTTAATGAAACAAATCCCAATCGTACCAAAATCTTTTCAACAACATAAACTTCAGAATCCTTTTTTTTTTCTTCTGAAGAACCCATTTTCAAGATTTGATCCAATCCGATATGCAAAATCTGATCAGATTACTTCTGAACAACTGGGCCCTGAACTAGACAAAAGGCGAGTTTACCTTGGATACAGTAACTGGGTGAGCTAAGAATTCCTTCAGTCATCAGTGTATCATACACAGCAAATGACAGTCAGTACACCCCCTGTTTGGAGAAGCAGGCTGGAGTCCAACATGGAAGCTAAGCAATCTACTGTTGTGAGTGGGGGTCAGCAACAAAGTGTATTTTAGCTACCTAAAAAAATCAGTATTAGTTTAAGTGTCCGCTATACTGAGAGTATTTTTAACAGATTTACATCTCTGTCAGACAGCACATTCCAACAGGGAAGCTGTTAACAACTTCCCATCTATGCTCTCATCAAAGCCACCAGACTCCACTGACATAAACATTAATTGTGGCACACTGAACACAGGAGCTGCTGGTGTACTGCTGCCTCAATCAGTCAGTAAGTTTGTGTTATTGTGTGACTTCAGTGAATCTGAACTAACCCTTTTCACTGTCAAAGTAACACAATAACACATACAATATAACTGATCAAAGCATTGGTAGACCAGCAGCTCCTGTGTTCAACTACGTTAAATCACTGTTTTTCTCAATGGAGTCTGGCTTTGAAGAGAGTGACATAACGGCTTCATTTTCCCGTCTGAAATCTCTGCCTGACGGTAAGACAAAGCAGTTAAAACATATCTAAGTATAGCATATACTTAACTGATATAGATTTTTTTAGATTGGACTTTTTTAGGCAGCTAAAATATGTATTGTTACTAATCCCCTCCACAGCAGTAGATTGATTAGCTTTTATGTCAGACTCCAGCCTGCTTCTCCAAACTGGGGGCGTGCCGACTGACATCTACTGTATGTAATATATTGTCCGTGGATAAGTACCTCATACAACCCCACTCAACAGGCAGAGGAGCCTCGTCCAGCAGACTGATTGGCATCAGTTCAGGCACTTCATCATCAAGAGAAGGAGCCCCGATGTTTTTCCAGTCTGGGTACTTCTTCTCACAAGTTTCTTGAATGTCAGGCACATCCTTAGGAGGAGAGTGGCTTGGAGACAGTGGAACCTCATGAGCCTCCATGCTGAGAGGCTGGGGAAACAGACAGGCTACTTTATCGTCAGCAGAAGAAAACCCAATGTCTTTCAACTCTGGGCTGCGTCTTCTCAGAAGTGTCTCCCATGTGAAGTTCAGCTTCAGCAGGTGGAGAACTGTGAGACCATGGAACATCTGGAGGCAGCAGGTTTTGATGCTTCAGATCACCCAAAGAATGAAACCCAATGTTTTTCAAAAGCTTCTCATGGGTGTCCGCCATGTCCAATGCTGCATCAGCAAGTGGAGGACTTGGAGGAAGTGAAACCTCCTCAGCAAAGAAGTACACAAAGTGAAGGCGCTTCTGTGGTGGTGTTGGTTAGGTGGCTGCCTCTTTAAAGTTGCACACTCTGCATAAAAAATAATCATACAATGCAAACAATTTAAAAAGGACTAATTAATAGACTAACTAGTTAATGCATTTTAATTATGTCAGCTATGATATGTTAGGCCATATCATGGCGGCCCCACTATTCCTACATAGGAGCAAGGAAAACAAAACAACAACAAAAAGAGGGAAGACCACCACAACTCTGTGTCTCTTTGTCATTTTGTGTCTTCTTATCTCATTTTATGTTTACAGTTATTTTAGGTCTTTTTGGGGTGGTTTTGTGTGCCTGGTTTTTAAGCAATTTTGTGTCTTTGTAGTCATTTTGTGTCTTTTTCAATCGTTTTGGGTTTTTTTGGGGGGGGGGGGGGGGGGGGGGTTGGCAATTTGGTGTTTTTTGTAGTCATTTTGTGTCTCTTTGTAGTCATTTTTTGTTTTTTTTTGTGTTTTAGTAGTCATTTTGTGTCTCTTTGTATTTGTTTTGTGTCTCTTTGAGGTCTTTTTTTGTGTGATAATATTGTCTCTTTATGGTCTTCATGGTGTTTTTTTAAGTAATGTTCTTGTCTTTTTGGTCATTTTGTGTCTCTTTGTAGTTGTTGTGTGTCTCTTTTATGTAGTTTTTTTGTATATTTTTAGGTAATTTTGTGTCCTTTTTGGTCATTTTGTCTATCTTAGCACTTTCTTTACATCTCTTTGTGGTCTTTTTTGGTCTGCTACTCAGTAACCATTCACACACACACTCACACACAGTCCGATGGCTGTTCCATTGGGTTGAATTTGGGGTTCAGTAATATAGTATATGGGGTTCAGTGGGGTTCCTGAGCCACAGCTGCCCCGGAATCATTTAGTATATATTAAAAATTATATACTTAAATTATCTCCTTTTGGTTTAGCTGACTGCATGGTCTTAAGACCGGACATACCCAACAAGCATTTTTATTTACCTGTCTCCCACCCACTGAAAGTAAGTGATGCAGTTCAGTGGTTTTGATCAACAGACCCATGATGTCCAGAGTCAGCCGCGGTCGTGTAGAAAGCACTGCAGCTCACTCTGGGGGTTGAGGATTTGGCAAAAGTTGCATTAAACTACCTGAAGGTCAAACGCATCAGCCTCACGACATTTGCAGCAGGCCATTGGAGGGCATGAGGAGCTGGATCCACTCATCAAAGCCTCCATCACTGATGGTGGTGTCAACCCCCACATCCACAAATCTGTGACTGTACGGAGGGGGCAACAGGAGACTGTTTAACCTCAAACAGCTTTATTTCTTATCTTAGTGCTTATTCATCAGTGGCTTCAGTAATAGACTGTGTTTATCTTTTGGCTTTTGATATGAGATAATTCTGCATTTTTGTGCTTTATTTTTTAACTCTCTTGAACATTTGTGGCACTCTTTTTCTCTTTAATATTTTTGCATCAAATTTATGAGTTTTCAGAAACTATTCATCTCTACACTTCCCTCCCTTTAGTCCACCTTGATTCCACGTAGGAGTGGAGTGCAGGAGAAAGGTTCTTGTTTTCCGGTCCATAAAGCACAGACTTCATTCAGCATTGATATTCTACAGTCTGTGGTGCAGCATAGCAGTCACCCTAAAGTGCTTCCTCTCAAGTTCATACTTCATTCGACTGTAAAGTCTTGCGCAGTAGTCTGCCTTTATGTCCATTCGTGATCTATTTATCTGCGTTCAAGTTGTCTCACAGAGCCACAGGTGTTGCTGTGATGTGAGACTGCCCCTAGTGGTCAAAGCAGAAATATTTGTAAGATGATTTTAGAGAGGTGCCACTCAGGATGTAACAGGTTTAGCATGAAGTAAATGCCTTTACACAAGGAAATTGCAGCTCAGAAGGGCAGATCCACATTTATATTTCAACTGTGCAAGGTGTGTGTCTTACCGTGACTGTGTGTGGCTAGTTTTCCAGTCTATTGTGCCTGGGGTGTATAGATAGGTTAGTTTGGGGCTCTGCGTCTCCTCTAACAATACCTCTCTGCCTTGGCCTATCTGCCTCTGTATCTGTGACAGATTCGCCCACACACTGACGCACTGGGGCGTCAATCTGGTTTCTTTAGCCTGTTATCTTGCACACACACACTCCCACACTCCCTCTCCTCTCTGTCTTTCTCTACCACTTCTCACTCACTTTCTGGCTTCCAAGCCCCCCCACTCTTCCCCCCGTCTCTCTGTCTGTCCACGCAGAGGACTACTGTGGTGAGGGTGCAGTTCAGCAGCAGCGTAGGTAGCCCCTTTGTGTTTATCAAGAGCAGTTTGACAGGAGATCTTATCCCCCGCGCTGTTCTCGTCACAGCAGGAGAAGGTGGCTGAACTACTCTCAGTGGGCTGCCAGGGTCGGACAGTTCAAGCTCAAACTCAGAGATACAATGTCAAGCTCAGTAGGCCAAGTGGAAAGTCTTTCCAAGTGGAAAGCTCTTTCAAAGATCTCTTAAGCTGGAGGTCATCGACCCCATGTGCTAAGAAGCTAGTCACCCGTTTAAAGGCTTTGGGTTACATTCATAAAGAATCAAAAAATAAGAGCATCCCATCCTTTATTATCCCCTCACAGAAAATCTGTCCGGGTGTGCCTTAACTCAGCAAGAGAACCTGTAGGTGGTCGATTCACTCAAGTATATCACAATGATGAAACAGGTTGAAAACTTCATGAATGGAGAACTCCCCTTGCAGACAGCCGTCAGCAAACGGGTCAAAGGAAGAGTCTAGACCAGATGTCTAAACGGAGAACTGGGCACACATGTTTTTTTTTTCCAGGAAATTCTGTATGTGATTTTAACTGTGGGTTGGCTCTGGCAGATAAGCTTGTCTCTTGAAAAAACAGACATACAGTAATAGTGAGGGGGAAGCTGTGGCATGAATACAGACCGTTAGACATATGTCTGCATCATACATTCAGATATCTAAATTAAACAAGAGCTACGTATATTTATCCTCACTAAAAATATGATTAAATGATGCATCCCTGGAAATGAAGAAATGTTTTTTTTTTTCATTCTGGACATGAATTTTCTGAAAATGTGGATTATTAGTGGATTAGTCTCTATTCAAATGGTGAATGAAAAAGCTGGTGGAGATTTAGTGCCTTGCTCAACAGCCAAAGGGGTATCCAGATGGAGCCACTGAAAATCTTGATTAAATTTCAGTGTCATGTATTCAAACATGTTAGGCCATTAGTTGTTCTTCATATAGGCTTAATTTGAAGGATTACATTGATTCGAAGGAGCAAAACATTTCATGGGAACAAGCCTTCTTAAGTTTAGGGGAGACTCACAGGTACCCATAGAAGATATCTTGAGGTGAGAGTTTAAGGGACCCCTTCAAAAACAGTCATGCCAGTTGCTCGTTTGTCAAAATTCTGCCTAAATTTGAAACATTACTTACCCACCTTTCCAACAAGCTATGCCAACATGGTTAGTACGAATGGATACCTTAGGTTGTCTAGTCTCACAAGATACCAGTGCCGTCTTAGGTTGAAAATGAGCGCACCTTATCCTCTAAAAACAATAATGTCAGCCTCCAATTATTTTTGCAATTGTATCACAGTGCCCCCCTTGCTCCCCCTTAGGGGCGCCACTGTATCCTCGCCTGTCTGGTAGCCATTCGGCCACACAACAGATCGTGGGTGACTTGAGTATTAAAGGAAGCAAAGGTCATCTGCCATCGGTGGGAACACAAAGCTCAGTCCTTCAGTGAATACTGCATTCAGCAGAGCCGAAAGCTTTATTGATTGCCCTTAGTACTAATGAGATTGGACGTAGCATTCCTAACACCACCAGTATTCTTTTCTCACTAAATCAAGGGATTAGATTGGCATACACATCCGTCTTATCCCCGCCTGTTACCATCCATATGTGTCAGGCAGCCTCAAGTGGACAAAGAAGCATAAATGAGAATGAGAGAAAAGGTGGGATTGAATACAAGAAAAGACACACCTAAAGGACTTATAGGGCTCTGGCTGAGTCTGTGTGCTGAGGTAGAGACGCCCACAAAAGGGGAGAGAGATGAGGGTTGTGATGGGCAGGCCATCACATCCACTGGGAGACAAAAGAGCGGGGTGACAAGCAGCCGATGGACAGAAGGTCCATTTCCACTCACACAAAAGAGCCGGGGAGATGAAGCAGATTAGCAGCTCTTTATGCCCATTGTGAAGGCTCTAAATGATAAGATTTCCCCCATTTTTTTCCATCCCAGCCTGTGTGTGTGCATGTGTGAGTGTAAGACACCACAAGCTCTTTTCTGTGTCACTCCATCAGGATACACTTCCCATTTTTACTTCTTTCACATGCAGGTACACACACACACACTCATGTACACTTCTCCTGAGGAGTCTTTTATTCATCCTCACAGGAAAGACAGGCACGACAGATGGCTTTTGAGTCACTTCCTGTCATTGTACTAAACCCTGAATTTACAGTTTGATGGGAAAACTCTTACCTTAAAGCCCTCTGCTTGCTTTTAGACTGATCATTTTATGTTCACTTGACTTGAACATGAGTCTCTTCAATCAAAGAGGCACACACTGATCCTAATGTTACAATAAAATGGCACATCGTTCCCAATTAGTATCATCCATCATGGCACACTGTTATTATGTTCCACCTCCAGGAGTATTTCTTTCCTCACCACCTGTGTATACGGTCACGGCGGGTTTATTAACTATTGTTGATACATGACTCAGTTGTATACAGTGGTTTCCTGTGATTATATCTTAGTATTTAGTGCCATCTACTGATCATCATGTGCCATTGCATTCACTCATTTAAAGATTTCATCCAGTACATTTTGTTCTTTAATTGTATGAAATTTTAACCCTGACACACTGTGTGAAGTGACAGAAACTGGCTTAATAACAACATAAAGTTATACTACACCATATGGCTAAAGCATTGCTGTCTTTCATTGAACTGTTAATTGATTGTATTTATTAACTTCCACTGGTGGAATGTACATTTGCTGTACTCAAGTGCAACTTTGAGGCACTTGTACCTGTAATTTACTTGAGTATTTCTATCAGTATCAGAGAGTAGTGAACAAGACGTAATCAAACTAGTAGTTTAACTACATTCTACATTCTATTTCATGTCTCCATCTGCTGGTGGGCCATCATGATAAGCGTGTACGTGCATAATATGATGTAATTTCCACTACAGAAGAGACTTGATGATCACTAAAATTAGGTGGGGAGAAAGTGGATCTATCTATCAGTATCGGTTATTGGCCAAATAAGCTGTCATGTATCGGCGTATTGGATATCAGCAAAAAAATCCAGTGTCATTCATCCCTTGTTAAACACATTTATGCCATTTTTGTGTGTGTTAACCACTGAAACAGGGAAACATTTGGGGCCATGGGAGGAAAGGAATGTTTTTGTGGTTTTGATTTCACTAGTGCTTCTCTAATTTGATTGAACCCTCTTGAACTGATCGATTGGACCCCCTTGAGTTAGTCCTTAGTATTGAGTCCTAAGTATTGATTAGAAGAAGTTGAGTGAAAGTTGCTGCAGAAGGTACCTGGCTCACTGAGTAATCCTGCCTGGTGCCCCTACCTGGACTCTAGTTGCTGAAGGCCGATGTCTTACTGATGAGTGTTGTATATAAAACCAAAGCTGACATTCCATACACTTTCCCAGTACTGGGGTATTTAATTTTATGGTTGAACTGTGAACATGTGAGCCTTTTTTTTGCAATAAACTCAATTTAAGTGGTATTTTTGTATTATGTTTTGGTCTAATTTCATCTCACATGTATACTGTCAATCTGATTTTTTTTTATTTATTAAGTAGTTAAGACTTCTCTTTCTATGTAGCTACTGAACCTTACTTGATTTCACCCTGGGGTAGCTTTGCTGTTGTCCCACTTTTTCTAGTGTGGTAGCTAGCTATGCTTTCACGGCTTCCCCAACACTACATTTAATGTTATTTTAATTATGTTTTCCAAAACTGATGACCCAGAGTTTCTTTAATTGTGTAGTTTTAATACTAATAAAAATCTAATCAAGTTGTCAAACTTTCTGAACATATGCTTAGAAAACATGACCTTCTCACAGCATAGATACCACATTTTGAATAATAGGGACATTCTCTACAAAAATAAGTATTTATTTCCTAAAAACTGGTTCAAAAATAATATCATATTTGTTAGTCAGCTTCTTTACTTGAATGGAAGACTGTACAGCTACTTAGATTTTTTCAAAGAAATATCAACAGTTCAGGAGTACACTGTTTTGATGCATTCATAATGCTGTTGAGGGGTTTTTACCTCACACGGCTGCTTACTCACACTGTCAGTTTATGTAATACTGTGGTGGGTGGTTTATGCTTTTCAACAGTGCATCAGAATAATAATAGAACAATTAGAGCTTTATTACACATTGTCACAGTTAATTACATAATCCCATTTAATATGTAATGAATAAATGTACCTATGTAAAAAGTGTGGTCCTTGCCTCTCAAATATTTTCTTACCAACAAAATGAGAACTTTACGTTTAATTTTACAGGTTCTACTTGGCAAAATCTCTCTTTAAGAGATACAAACATGACACTGAGTCTGAAAGCTCATTCTGTCAAAACTCAGTTGAAACTTCACATTCATATTTCTTTTGGAATTGTCCTCATACAGAGAAATTTTGGTCAGACATTCAAATGTTCATCCAAACCTATTTTATTAGAGATTTTCTTTTTTGTGTTAGGCGTAATTTCTTGGGTTTGTTTTGAGATGGAAAATGTTTTATAATAAGCCTTTTTTTTCTTGCTAAATACTACATCCACAAATGCAAATTCATTGGCTCTAAACCAGTCTTTCCTCTATTCAAAAATTAACTGAACAAATATATAGATATGGATGAAATATTCAAAGAACTCTAAAGCTTTGAGGAGCAGCAGCGTATGGTAGTTAGGATGGGCCCCAGTGCACACTATCATGATGGCCCCCAGTGACCATACCGTAGTATCGTCACATGATCCAATACAACTTGACATCAATATACATATTACTAATCATCAATGCAAATCTGTATGTGACAAATATACCAAAGAAAATGAGAAATTATACATTAAATTGAATAGTTTATATAGTTTCTGTAAAATGAACATATAACTTTGTTATAGATTGCAACTGACTATTTCACAAAACAAAAAAAAAGAAATATTGATGGAGATGGGTTTGTTTTCTTGAGAGCATATATAGCAGATGACATCATTTGTGGTTAAACGTGTGTTCTTCTCAAGTCAAGTCAAAGTCAAAGTTCAAGTTTATTGTCAATTCACTATATGTGCAGGACATACAGGAAAATCGAAATGCTGTTTCCGTCTCACCTAGCATTAATGCCATACAATTGTTAAGTTAAAAGAAAGCTAAATTAAAATAATACAAGTAAAAATGAAACAAAGCAGTATAACCTAACAGACAAGACACTAGAAGAAATTAAAAAAAACTATGTACAATAAAAGACGGTAGTGCAATGCAGTAACAGTGTCAGTGATCAAGGTGCATGTTAAAGCAGCTTATGGAATACACGTGATGTACATGTAGTGCAAATGACCAACAGCAGCAGATATGAGGTGGTGCACATGGTTGACAAAAGTGTATTTCTCAGGTGTTAAGTCACAAGTTGAGTCACCTGTAAGTTAACCTTTGCTATTTTCCTCCTTTGCCTGTACCCCTTGGCTTTATGTTGCTGTAAATGTATTTTATGTCTTTGTGTGCTCTTTTTGAATTGTATTTGACATTGTCTTTAATCAAATAAAATTTAATTTAAAAAAATGTGGCTCACTTCCGGTCTCCGTGACTCGGGACCGTTTACTTCCTGTAGGGGGCGCTGAGTTTCAGGCCGTGCAGTCAAACACTGTTGCGTAAAGCGTCGATTGCCGAGTCATGGATGGGTGTTGTTTAACATGCACGCAGCAAGGACAGTAGCCATGACAGCATGAGTACACACACTTATTGATGTTAGCGATGACACACACCGGTTATGTATCCCACCTGTCCGTCACGGTGTAAACTCTCATTTGTGTTAAAGTTGTGTATAGCCGACTAAGTTAGCAAACAGCTAACGCTAGTATTATTTTGCTAGTTCTCCTGGAGTAACCTCTGTGACTGACAAGTGGAGTGTTTGCATCGTTTAGGTGACTGTGGAGTCGACAGCGACCAAATAAGGCACTTAAGGTAAGATTACAGCTAAAAACAACGTGTTACTTTGTATTTAGAGCCTCTAAAATACATGCTAATATGCCAATTCATGTTTGTTGTCGCTTTAGCTTCTCAATGGGAATGATGTTGGAGTGGGCTAACAGTTTACACTATGTGTGAAAGTGTTTCTGTAAACTGTTCTGCCCATATTATTGGTGCATTGTGGTAATGTGTGGCAAATGGGTGGTTTGGTGGTCATTTATAAACAGCAGCTAAAGCAGGTAAACCATGAGTCAGCGACTAAAAATGTCAGTGAGGTTCACAGCCTAATATAGCAGAGCTGAGCAGCCCACAGACAGCACTGTTGTGCCTTTCTGTCTGTTTTATTCCGTTGTTTACAGTATTCTGGACACTCAATCTGCTACATTTAATCATGCTCTTTATCTGTTCTTGTCCTGTATCTATAATGAAATAATATCCATCTCTCCCCAGCTGCAGCCATGGTGTTTATCCACAGCTACTGTGAAGCCAATTCCTCCATCTCCCACACCTGGGTGGATGAAGGCATCTCCCCCTGCTTCTACTTCACACTTGTCCCCATCATCCTGCTCACCATCGCCTTCTTCCTCGGCACCATCCACTGCATATTCTACCAAAAATATGGCACAGCAATGGAACCAAAGTTCATCCCACGCTCCCGCCTCTACGGTTTTCAGCTGGTCATCTCCGTCCTTCTCCTGCTCCAGTTCCTTGGTGGGATGGTGTGGCGGGCTGCCAGCGGAGGAGAGCTCCCTGGCTATGTGGTGCTGTATGGCTGCTTCTCTGTGCTGGGCTGGGCTTGGGCTATAGCCCTGCTCAGGGTGGAGAGACGGAGGGTCCTGCTGATGGATCGGACAAGAGGCCACAGTGCAGCGCTGCTGTTTTTCTGGGCTGTGGCTTTCTCAGCTGAAAACTTGGCCTTCACCTCCTGGTACAGTCCTCACTGGTGGTGGGGGCTGGAGAACGATCGACAACAGGTGAGGAAAGATCAAATGTCACATAAGATCCTTCATTCCACCATAATTTATAGAATAGAGCTCAAGAGAGATTTGTCTCTTGTGGCACAAGTCTCTATTTTTACACTATTTTCAGACTGGATTTGATCAAAATATTGCACACTGAATACTGCATTCAGATCATATGCAATGCTTCACTGTTGCCCCCTGTACCAGCATGCAGTGTGTTTATGCTATTTATCTCCTTTCGTATCTATTCAGGATTAAGTTTATTTCTCTAATCTTGATCCTGTTAATGTTTTATAACGTGGTTATGTGTGCTAATGGGCCAGAGGTTAGTTATTTATTAAATATAGGTGTGTCTTTTGAGTCACCCAGCACTTGGCTCAAAGCTGTGCAGCCTGTTTCTGCAAGTATAACAGTGTGCCTGCTCAGCTCGTCTGGAAAATGTGCAAAACACCAGTGTCAATGTTTGCATGACTACAGCCTTTTTTTGCTGAGTCATTGCCCAGTCTGACTTTCAGATCCTAAAAGCTACGCTGTTAACCAATAAAATTGCAAGAAAAAATCTTGCCCCTCCCACACTGAGTCAGCTGCAGTCTTTAACTTTCTGGCTGTGTAATTGTAAGCATGACTTGCCATTTATGTATTGTATTGCAAATGTTTTTTACAATGCACTACTACTCTATCCTGTACTTTACTCAATTTGATACTTATTTTTTTACAATAGGCACATGCTTAATGGAATGAACAAACTATGAATTCAGTATTTTGGAGAGAATTTGAAAAATAGATATGATACTCTTTGACCCCAGAAATTATACCTAAATATAAAAGAAGATTGAGCTCTCAGTGCTGCAGGAACTGTGGGGAAAGTAATGCATATTATTTACGAATCTTGTATTCAAACAAATGATCAAATGCATTCTGGTTAGAAGTCTTTTAGTGTATAGAGAAGATTATAAACAAACTAATGTATTTTTAAAAAGAGAGCATATTATACCGGGAAAACCTTCAGCTGGTCTTAGTCAAGATGAAAATTATCTTTTCACAATCTTGAGGATCGCAGCACTGAAGCAGATAACATAAGGGTAGGGGAGAAAAACAAACCCTCAGATTTAATAAAATGGAAAAGTATGGTTCAGGAAGTAAAACTCAGACAAAAAGTGACTCACAAAGTAAGAAATATGGAAGATATATTTAAGAAAAGTGAGGAGTATGGAGGACATGGATGGAAGAAAGTGGATTTTAGATTATGTAAAGTTATAACTACATTATCAAAATGTATTACAGAGTTAGTTACCAGCCTGTCCCCTCCTGTTTTAGACGAACGATGTCACTGAATATCTGACCACTACCTGTAATTAGGAGTTACACTTGGGCATGCATACACATACATATATACAGTGCATGAGTGTGTATGCATGAATGAATACATGTATATTCGTGTGTGTTTGCATGGACATATGTAAATGTATTTATTGTACAGAAATGTGTGCCATATCCACCCTATTTGTCATATACCCTTTTTTTGTTCTTTTGTTTTTGTTTTTGTTTGTTTGTTTGCTTCTGACATTTTTCTTTGTTCAGTTTGAAGTTTATACTGCAATTTTTCTTTGTCAAAAATTGCAAACTTGGAAGCAGCTATTGAAGCCTTAAGTCCCCCTTACAAAATGAGCCAAGAATAAATATTTTATTACTTATAATGGTAACTTGCATGATAATATGTGTGAGTTACTCGAGGGCTTGCACATTGTATCATGAATGACTCATCTAATGCAGTCATCAGTTTAGTCATTTTCTCATACACAGCTGCATTATGAGCATTAAACTGACATCTCTCTGTTATCACATACTGATTAACTGCAATACGGCATCCATGTTGATCTGTTTTTTATTGCCTATGAACCCCTTAGGTGCAGTTTGCCCTTTGGCTGATTCGCTACATTGGCACCGGGCTGCTCTTCTTCATTGGCCTCAAAGCTCCAGGGTTGCCACGGAGACCATACATGCTTCTCATAAATGAAGATGAGCGGGATGTAGAGAACAGCGGACAGGTACTGGCATACAAATAGCACTTGAAAGCTTCCCTGTGACGCTTGTTTGGCAACAAAATTTCACATCTCAGACATGACCTCTGTTCTGCTGTCACACACTATATGCTGCTGTGTTATGTATTTGATGTGTTTCTCTGTCTCAGAGCTTGTTGGGCAGAACAGAAGCGAACCAGTCTACCTGGCAGGGTTTCAGGAAGAAAGTCCGCGTGCTTGTTCCCTACATGTGGCCTCGAGGCAACATCCTCCTCCAGCTACTGGTCCTGTTCTGTTTGATGCTGCTAGGAGTTGAGAGAGCTATAAACGTCTTTGTACCCATTTACTACAAGAATATTGGTGAGCGATAGATCTAACCCTCAAGTTTTCATCTATTTCAAAGCTGCTTTTTAAGTTAAATGGTCTTTTTCTGTAACGACATCTCTGCCTCAAGCTAATTGTGTTGTTGTATAAATTCTGTTTGAGCCACAGGTCGAAAGCCCTCAGAGCCAAATAAAAACATGCCAAAAAATAATGTTAAATATACACCTAGTGGCTTGTAGACAGATTCATTGAGTTTCTGTGAGATGGGAGAAAATTGAGACATTTTTTCCCGATAGCTTAGTGGCTCTGTAGGGCCAGAGAGAAAAATATAAAGCACCCTCCCAATTTTACTTGTCTCATGTATGTTTATCTACCTTATCTCCCAGCCAAATACCTGTAGAGTCTGACTGTTTTCATTTACCTTTGTCCCTCTTTCAGTGAATGAACTGACAGATGGCAGCAAATGGCGCACTCTGGCTACTACAGTGTGTATTTATGTCCTGCTCAAGTTCATGCAGGGCGGCGGTGCAGGTAGGACCAACTCAAATACACTACAAGTCATACTGTACATGGGTTTTCCGATTCTAATCACATTTCACATAGAGGTAGTGATTAGGCCTGTCATGATTACTACTTTTGTTGGACAAAGTGGTCTCAGAAATTATTGACAGAAACAATATCATTGTCATTTTAAAACCATTTTATGCTACTGATACACACAAAAAGTAAGTATAAAATTATAGTATCTTTATAGGAGGCGGTTTGCTTTGGTTTTGGTTTGGTTGGCAAGCTAACGACTATCCGGACAGTGCTTCTTCCACGCTAAAAGTAAAGCTGCAGGCTACCTGTAAGCTACACCATGTCATCTTTGAAGTGTTGCTTTATTATGCCTGTGACAGTCATTGCAGAAGCCATTATGTTTTCTAGTCGTCTGTCCGGAAGTCAGTCCGTACGCACATCCATTAGCATGTCCTCTAGTTATATCATGTATTCTTGTTTATTAAATACATGGGCCACATGTCGAACAGTTGAACAGTGGGGGAGTGCAGTTCAGTATCTAAAGAATGGCTTGAGGGAATTTCTTCAAATTTGGCACAAACGTCTACTAATAATCAACAATGAACTGATTAGATTTTTTGTGCTCAAAGGTCAAAGTCACTGTGATCTTGTCTGTCTCATTCTCATGAACATAATATCTCAAGAACATGAGGGAATTTCTTCAAATTTGGCACAAATGTCTACGTGGAATAAACGATTAACTGATTGATATGGCACTCGAAGGTTAGAGGTCAAGGTCACTGTGACCTTGCATCTGTGTAATTCTCGTGAAGACGATATCTCATCAAGGCCTGGGGGGAATTTTCCTTAAATTTGGCACAAACGTCCACTAAGATGAACTGATTGGATTTTGGTGGTCAAAGGTCAAGATCACTGTGACCTCAAAAAAACATGTTTTTGGCCATAATTAAGGGATTCATATCCAATTGTGACAAAACTTCACACAAATGTCTAATAGGATAAAATGATAAAGTGATGACATTTTATATTCAAAAGGTCAAAGGTCAACTTCACTTTGACATCTTAATATGCTGCAAAAACACTTTTCCGGCCATTACTCAATGACATAACTCAGGAACAGAGGGAGAGACATTTGGTCAGATACTGAGAGGTCAGGAAAATGATCAAGATCCTCTCCATATATATATATATATCATGATAAGTCGAGTATCTTAATTATCATAACAGGCCTATTAGTGATAAGAATTGTTTGTCAGTTTTACTATTATCTCTTCCTCTCCCCAGGTGCCTCAGGTTTTGTCAGCAACATGCGCTCCTTCCTGTGGATCCGGGTGCAGCAGTTCACCAACCGTGTGGTTCAAGTGCGTCTGTTCGCCCACTTGCACTCCCTCTCCCTGCGCTGGCATCTGGGCCGCAAAACCGGCGATGTACTGAGAAGCATTGACCGCGGCACCTCCTCCATTAACAGCCTGCTCAGGTAAGATGGCACTGGATTGACACTGTTTTTCTCTGGACCTATATGTTTCTCTGAAATTGTATTTGAATTTAAAGAGAAAATTGACTCATTTTTTGTTTATTTTCCCTTATAGCTACATAGTGTTCAGCATCTTCCCAACCATTGCTGATATTGTCATTTCTATCATCTACTTCGTCACTTATTTCAACGCCTGGTTCGGCCTCATTGTGTTCGTCTGCATGACCCTGTACCTCAGTAAGTAGCCACCATAGCTATCCAGAATTCTATATGATTTGACAACATGATTAGTTTAGCTGAACATACCCCATATAAACATTCAGATTTACCCCTAAAGATTCCCTTTTTGCCTGATACTATTTCCACCAGCTCTGACCATCATTATCACTGAATGGAGAACCAAGTACAGACGAGACATGAATCAGCAGGACAACAACGCCAAGTCCAAGGCTGTGGACTCCTTGTTAAACTTTGAGACGGTACATCAAATATTTTTGGTTTACCTGCAGTTGGTTCATTTAAAAGTTAAATTTTTCCAAAATGTCAAACTTTGTTTCACTGTTTTTCTCCTTATTTTCTCCATTCAATAGGTAAAATACTACAATGCAGAGAACTATGAGGTCAGCCGTTTTGAGGATGCCATCTTAAAATATCAGGTAAGTGAGAGGTATTCAGACCAGTGTCCATTTTGGCCCTATTATTGATCCACATACAGCCAAATTAAAATTGATCAGCATCATGTTAGATTGAGACCTGATGCTGATATTTTTGTGATAGCAGGTAAAGCAACTCACACATTGTCTATAGATTATAATTATGATTCACAGCTTGGATCATTTACTAAAAACATTAATCAATCTTGTCTGTGTCTGGGCATCACTGCATTCGAGATTGCTATCAGTGCCAAGTTGCACAAGATTCTGTGTGGAAACAGATGGCCAAACCCTCCAGGAAATATGAGTATTTATTGCAGATTTCCTTTCAAAACAAAGATAATAAGAAAAATATGACCATAACACACACATATGAATTCTTCTATAGTCATTGTAGAAGACTGAATATAATGTTTGTGTAGAAGAGGGCTTCTCAAAGTCAGGATCAAGGTCCTTGTTTTTGATTTTGAAATAAATTTTCTATTGATCAACAAATTGTTTGTGACGTTGCATATACAGTGTAGCAGGAGATCACTGACAGTAATCCTGTCTCCACACGAACGTGGGTTTAATGTGGCTTACTTGACATGGCGACATTAATTCCTGGAGAGTGTTTTGTGTAGTTGCTACCAAGTTCACACCTTAACGTTACGCCTAAGAATTCCCCATTAGCTCCTAAATGGCAGATACAGAATATGTCTTGGTTTCTCCAGTACAGTTTTTACAACTAGTGTAAATGTAGGTTGTAAGAATTTGTCTGCGTCGGAAATAATGACTGATGAGATTCATGCTGATGCTAATTCATTGCAACTAATTTGACTATCGCGCCTTTGTTGAACTTGAATGCACTGTATGTTGCTCCAAAGTTATAGGTGGGTTGATTAAATGGTATTTTGTTATCACCAATCATTGTGGACGTCTGACCTTGAAGAAAAATCAGATGCAGACCACTGAGTGATACGTTTGAGAACAAGGTGTACAGGTTAATTTCACATTGAACTGGTAGCCTATAAAATGTGTTCATTATTAGATTATTTAACTAGCACGTACAGGGATGCATCTGATGGTTATCTTTTCTTGTTTTTAGGTGTCAGAGTGGAAGACACAGGCATCCCTGGCTTTTCTCAACCAAACACAGAACGTCATCATTGGATCAGGCCTGCTGGCCGGCTCTCTCCTCTGTGCCTATTTTGTGACTGAAGGAAAGTTTCAGGTACTGATCACACTAATATGCTTTTATGATACCAAAAGTGCTGTTTCATGAAGTCATTATCAGTCCAAATTATATATAATCAGTTCTAAAATGATGTCTTGATCAATTGTATGTTTTCCTGACTAAACTGTGAAGAATAACCATGCTAGTTTGAACTCTCCCATTTAGTTAGACGTTGATAAAAATCCTCTCATCCTAGGTTGGAGATTTTGTTCTCTTTGGTACCTACATCATCCAGTTATACACCCCCCTCAACTGGTTTGGAACCTACTACAGGTAAAAAGAGGCAGAAGCTGCTAAAAAGATCAGTCTTCTTTAAAGGCTCTTACCTGTGCTTCATGGTTACGCTTGTTATTGTTGTTTACTGTTGATTCTATTTTTATTTTTACTGCAGAATGATCCAGAATTCTTTCATTGACATGGAAAGCATGTTCAAACTTTTTGAAGAGGAGGAAGAGGTACTTTTGAAACTAGTTTATGTTTGTGTTCTCACTTTAAGCTCTGTATTATGATCCACTTCTTAATCTTTTCTGCTTGTTCTCTCGCGCAGGTGAAAGATGAAGTAAATGCAGGGAGTCTTCTCTACAGAGAGGGAAAAGTGGAGTTTGAGAATGTTTACTTCAGCTACACAAATGGGTGGGTTCACATTTGATTTGATCGCCTGTTTAA
Source organism: Cephalopholis sonnerati (assembly GCA_019142605.1). Lineage (NCBI taxonomy): Eukaryota > Metazoa > Chordata > Actinopteri > Perciformes > Serranidae > Cephalopholis > Cephalopholis sonnerati. The sequence goes on from JAGQAX010000024.1 coordinate 18,903,667, forward strand.
GCCTACCTGGAGATGAGTTTGTTTTATTTTCCAAGCATCACTTCTTAAATTTCCCCACTGTTTTACAGCAAGGAGATTCTCAAGGATGTTTCCTTCACTGTACTTCCTGGACAGACGGTTGCCCTAGTAAGCAACAACTTCAATTCAAAATTCATCTACTTACTCATACAGTTGAAGTGCCTGTGCTCTGTTTGGACTGTGCTATAATCTCCTCTTAATCTCCCCAGGTGGGACCATCAGGCTCGGGGAAGAGCACCATTATGCGACTCCTCTTCCGTTTCTATGACGTTCAGGGAGGCTGCATCAGCATCGATGGCCAGGATATATCTAAAGTAAATGTTCGACAGTATGAGTACATAGAAACACAACTCCAGGTTCAATTGAGCATAAAGTCATAAAAGCACAGTACATATTTACACAGTGTGTATATACTGAAGGGGAACACATTATTATGAATACATGAAAAAATAATACAGTCTGAGTTGTGATGCATTAGTTCAATTAACGATAACATTATAAGCTTTCACAATAAACAAATATCAGTGACATAGACGGATGGTTTAATATTGCACCAACAGCACTGAACGGTAAGTTTACATATGCATTAAAAGGCAGTGTACCTTTCATGTGCAAATGAAGTCGTCAAACTGCAATAAGCATAAATTATCCCCTTGTTATGTTGCTCTTGGGATTACCCAGAGCAGCGATATCACAAATAATGTCTGTAATAAAGCTGTATGCAACTATGTCACAGACATTACTAATTACTGTGTCTTCGTTGTCTTCCCTCAGGTGAAGCAGACGTCCCTGCGAGGTCATATCGGCGTGGTGCCCCAGGATACTGTGCTCTTCAACGACACCATCCGGGATAACATCCGCTACGGCCGCATCTCTGCTACTGACCAGGAGGTGGAGGAGGCTGCTGTGGCTGCTGACATACATGACAAGATCATGACCTTTCCTGAAGGTAACCTAAACGGGTGGGGTGTGGCCCACTGGTGGACCTCAGAGGGTCATCTAAGAAAAGCCACTAACAAAGTTCCACTAATTCAGTAGTAAATACATTTGATTTCCTGTAGATTTTTCATAATAAAAGTCTCCCGTTATTTTCATATGTGAAAAACTTTTATTATGAAGCAGCAAATTAAGGAAATGTTGAGTTTTCAAGCAGCAACTGTGTGGTTGAGTCGTTTGTTTGTCTGGGTGCAACAGAGCAACTGTAACATCTCCTATAACTTCTTTTACCACCCACCTGTATTTCTCTCTGGCAGGATATGATACTCAGGTGGGTGAAAGAGGCCTGAAGCTGAGCGGAGGAGAGAAGCAAAGGGTGGCTATTGCCAGAACAATCCTTAAAGCACCACAGATCATCCTGCTGGATGAGGTGAGATCACAGAAAGCAGCAGTTATACATGAGTGGACAAGACAGAAACCATCACGTTATTCATTGATCAACATTGAATATAATTGAAGCTTTGGAAAATATAACCACGTTGTTATTGCTGTTATTTCCAGCTGTTACAAATAATGTGTCTCCACAGGCCACATCTGCACTGGACACACAGACAGAACGCAACATCCAGGCCTCACTGGCTAAAGTCTGCGCCAACCGTACAACAGTTGTTGTAGCTCACAGGTAAGACATGCATGTGCTGTATGTTTCTTTCTTCTTTTTCCTTTGTTTCAGTGGTTTTATCGAATGAGTTATGTGAATCTCTTGTTTTATACAAAAGGTTGTCCACCATAATCGGGGCAGACCAGATTCTGGTTATCAGTGATGGGCGGATTGCCGAGAGAGGACGGTAAGTGTGACCTGTTGTCCTGAATGTCATACTGACAGTCCCTGTTTTCATTTAACTCGAAGTGACTCACTTTCTCTCCATCCAAGGCATGAGGAGTTGCTCGACAAGGGAGGCTTGTATGCAGACATGTGGATGAAGCAGCAGCAGGCCCAGGACTCCGATTCCTCGTCAGACACAGAAGCTAAAGACCGCAAGTCAGAGAAACTGCAGCCGCCATCAACCTCTTCAGGACACTAGGCAACTGAATGTATCTTTTTTTTGTTTCACTAAGTTTTAAAAGAGAACTCTACGTTGTTTTTAAGTATAGTCAAACTGAATGTGTGATGGCAGGTCATGGAGAAAAGGGAAGGTGCCTTTAACCAAACTGAGGAGGCGTAAACAATCTGTGGTGAACCAGAAGACATTTGTTTTTATGCCCTGTGGTTTTAGTTGTAATCATGGCAGTAACGGAGCAAGAAGATTGAATAATTACCACACCATAAAAACAGACATTGGCATTTTTTTTTAAATATAAAACCTTTATTATGAAATTAAAGAATGAAAAGTAGTGCATGTTATGACATGCCTTCAACCACGTGGGTGAGTGTTAAAGTTTTTAGCGCCTGAACTTGGTTTGAGGATATTGTTTTTAAAAGCACTCCTGCCACTTTTTAAAAGTTGTCTTTATTTGACTTTTTGTGCTGTCTCCAAAAACAAGCATTTTTTTAAATATTCTGTGACCCTAAAAAATTATTTAAAGACATAAACAGGAGAGCTGCAAGAAGTGAGAGAGAAACAAACACTCTAGCCTCATCACTGCATCTTGTTTTAGGGGCGCATGACTCTGTTGTCCACTACATACTATCATATGAATTACAATGGGTTAGTATAAAAGCTGTCAGGGATTTTATTCAGCTTTGTTTTGTTTTTTAAATTTTTTGAAGTCTGTGTCTGACCTTTGCTGTTATTTAAAGTGATACTTTTTAAATGTGTAAATCCCTGTATACTTTTGATCACTAAGGTAAAGCAGGGTGTGCTGCTTATTTGATTATTGTGTCTGCTCAGTTTTCATCACGGGTTAATGAATACATCTAATGTTATAGTATGAACTGGCAATCATTTATTTTATTTTTTATGTAGACTGACTTATTTACATGTAAAGTGACACAATACAATTCTGCCTGTGATTACCAAACATTTTGACTTAGTACATGGAGCCAAGTAATAAGTAAGATCTGCTTTTATTGCACTAAAAAGTTAAAGTATGTACCTTAAAACAAAAAAGATATGCCATCAAATAAAATACCCCAGGCAGTAATAATACCTGCTGTTATTCTCACGTAATGTTATGTACAAATAGTTATATACACAATTTCTGAATCAAGAATTTGGAATCATTTCATGTTTTATATCTACCTCACAAAAGGTATTGTTCATGATTATTACATTTTGTAAATATTCTGTTTTGTCTTGTAAATATGAAAAATAAAAGGGTTTTTTTCCCATGTGCTCTGGTTTAAAGTCATCACCAGCTCCAACTGACTTTTAATAAAAGCATGTTAAAGGGAAAGTCCAGATTTTTTGAACTGGGGTTGTGTGGGGTACTTATCCATTAACAATATACTACATACAATAGATGTCAGTCGGTACACCTCCAGTTGGGAGAAGCAGGCTGGAATCTGACACGAAAGCTACATAATCTACTGCTGTGGAGGGGTCAGCAACAATGGATTACAAATAATCCCACCTTTCAGTTTAATGCCATCTTATTGTTTTTTGTGTAATGTAATAGCTTTATTTCAAAGACAGTAATGAATTTGTGGTTATCTTTGATAACAAAAATACAGTGTGGATTAAAAGATAATCTTGCAGGAGCTAACTAACTCCACAGGATGGCAGTAATGCAGCACTAAGCTTCCTCCAGAGAACTGTCCCAGGTCAGGGCGTGTTGTTTAGCTCTCCCTGTCAGTCGCAAGGGGGCCAGGCCAGACAGTCGTCTCTTCATCATTCGGCGGACTAATGTTTAATCTATAGTTGATATGGATTTCGACGCTTTATTTAACGAAAAGACATTTCAGTTTTCGGACTTCCAGGAGTTTACGGTATGTTGTTAAGTTACGACCACGCTTGGTCGGCAAACTATGGTGGCTAACGCTAGGCGCTTAGCAAAGCTAGCTGACGTTTATGTTAGCTGGATAAGTTAACATTGTGTTCCGTATCTGAATGTGCTGACTGGGTACATTATCTAGCTACCACATAGCCAGTGTATATTAAGTAACGTTTCCAATTTAAGAAAAACAGCAAGTTGTTTGTAAATTCAAAGTTATGATAGAAAGAACGTCATGTAATGCTAGCTCCTGATGCTAGCACTTTGTTAGCTGCTGTCATTTTGCGCTCACTCCGGTGACGAGCTGCGGGCCTCGCCTGAGCTTTGTTAACATGCTTACAGCTGTACGGGTGACACTTGCTGTAAACAATAAACTCATGTAGTGCTGATAGAAGAGTTTGCAACTTTGTGTATGAGTGAGATTAGTGCTGAGCACATTGGTGTACGTATTACTGCTTTACAACCAAGCTAATAACACCATAACTACAGTTTATATTATTAAGCTAACCTAGCATGCTAACGTGCATGTTACTGTATGTACAGTTTCTTCCTGGACACCAGAAGTTGACTGAACGAGTGAGAAAGCGACTGTATTATGGCCTGGATAAAGATGTTTCCTTAGATGCCCTCTCCTGCCCTGTTACAGGTAAGTTAAATATTAGCTTTAAAACTAACCAACTGAGCTCTCAGACGCACCCTCATGAAGAAGAACTGGATGTGCAAGTTTAGTTTTCTGACATGCTTAGTCAATGTCAGGCTTCAGAGTTACTTAAGACATCTTGGGGACAACTTTAAGATTGTGCCCGTATGTAACTTGGATGTTACATGCATAGAATTAATTTATATACTGAAATGGGTTTTGATTGCACAAAGGTTTACTTTCGTCTTTTATCTTTCTGTGATTCCAGATATCGCCGTTGAAATCTTCCAAAAGTCTGCCCCAAGCCCAATACGAAAGCTTCAGAAGAAGTATGCAGCTCATGTTTCCAGGTCTGTACTCTATGTATGCATAGGTCATTCTTTCTTGTAGGGATTACATGCGTTGCCAGTCACACATCTGAAACTAATCTATTTTTTCCTGTAGGGAGGCTTGCATCTCTCCATGTGCCATGATGCTGGCTCTAGTTTACATAGAAAGGCTCCGACATAGAAACCCTGAATACCTCCAAAAGATCTCCTCTTCCGACCTCTTCCTGATCTCCATGGTATGTGTGTTGGGTTCATAGGTCATTCCATATGTGTCAGTTATTTCTAGCATGGTTGCGGCTCATTTCAAAATGCAGTTTGATACTTTTGTTTCCAGGCTGTGAGTACAGTTACATTGCATTGACATATGCACCGATCTCCCACATTATATTAGATGGTTGCCAGCAAGTACCTGTATGATGAAGGAGAGGAGGAAGAGGTTTTCAATGATGAGTGGGGAGCAGCTGGGAAGTTGGACGTGAAAACTGTCAATAACCTGGAGATGAACTTCTTGAATGCCATTGTAAGTGTGTGTGCATTTCCGTGTTTCGTGTGTTTATATGCATGTTTGGTTCAACTTCTTTGTCCCAACCACTGTGTTATATCTTCCAGGAGTGGAGCCTTTACACAGAGCCAAATGACTTGTTTGATATACTAAGTCAACTAGAAACCAGGTTGGTAGTCCGCTATGCAAAATTTACACTACACATTACACTAAAGTAGTCTTGGAGATATATTAGCCCTAAAAATGGACATTATTTTGATTTTGAAGAGTCTGTTCACGATGATTCAGTGTTGTAAAACATAACAAAAAAAGTAGAGATGGTACTTTTAACAGCACTGTAGTGGCATGACCAGTTTGTAAAAAGAGTGTTTCTGATTGTGTCTCGCCAGCATTGCAGAGCGGCAGGGGATGAAACGCGGCTGGTTCACCTACACAGACCTCTGTGTGCTACTGGAGCACTCAGCATGGAGTCAAGCCCTCACAGCAATCTACCAGCACTTTACCAAGGTAAGATGGGACTTTTAGCTGACTAGAGCTGAGAGGCTGTTTATATGCTTGGAATGTTTTTTGTAATTAAAGCAGTGTTTCCCCTAGTGGTGCTGAAAGTGTTTGAGTTTTATCTTGCGCTGCTGGAAGACATTTAGCATGTCTGCTTACACAAGGGGGGTCAAATTATGTTTAACAAAATGCTTCCCATCCCCTGTACGCTGTTACAGTCACTCCTGAATGTGGGGGCAGATGTAACATTTGACTTCTAGTGTTTCAGTCAACATTGTGATTCTAACATTGCTTGAAAAAACATGGATGATTGTTAACAAGTAGAAAATGGATACAAGGTTCCTACTTAAAAATGTATCCAAATTGGTCGGGAGAATTTTGACTGATGACATCAAAACCAGGAATTGTTACAATTGCTCCAGTCTCCCCTAATCAACCATGCGTTTCCAGTCTCAGAGATAAATCCTGGAGAAAAGCAGATGAGAAAGAGCTGGTATACATAAAGATACTATGTCAGTTATGTGTGCACAACACAGGACAAACCAAAGGTAAATGTAAACACTGTCAGAAAACAGTCAAGTGTATCGCAGCCTCTACAGAAGCATTCAGTGCCGTGTGTTTGTGGCAAGCGAGGGGAGAGAGTCCGAGTGTCTGAACTCAGGACAGGCAAGTGAGCTGGAGGTCAAGTTAATAGTAAACCACAAACAGTGGATGTTCAATGTGAGCTACAGTTTGTCAGAACAGCCAAACCAGTGAAGCTTTTTTAGTGGGTAAGTATTGTCTCAAGTGTTTTGCATCATCCGATTGGTTCTTCTGATTGCCCTTCAAACAAATTAGAATGAATGTTCGGTGATAATGATCAGTGGCTGATCGATAGGAGCACTCTAACCTGGACAACAATATGATCAAAATTTTGAAAAGGAATTAGGTATTGATATTGTAAACACATTAAATTTATCCTCATTTTATTTTCAGGTATCCTGTATGCTCGGCCTGGTCTATCTGACCAGCGTGGCTGGCCTCATTGCCACCAGCGCTGTGTTGCACCAGCTCAGTCTCTCCAGAAGTGGCCAGCCCCTGCTTCCACCTTCAACTGAGATTAGCCCGGCCCATCTTCAGACCTCTGACCTAAACACAGAATCTCCTCCTGCTGCCCCGCGCCCCCCCTGTTGTGTTCTAGCCAACAAGAGTCTGAACCGTCAGACCGGTGCACTTGGAATCGACCAGGATCACGGACAAAGTACCCCATCGGCCCCCTCACAGTCATCAATATTGTGTCTCTGGGGTTCCCTCCTTGCCTCCATGGGTCATATACATCCAGAAACAGATTCTGATATGGAAGCTCCCCATACATGGTCTCCTGTGTCCTTCATCTGTCCTGGCTGTCTTGCATCCCTCCCTCCTCTGCAGTGCGGGCTTAGAAACACTTCAACACTCTTCACTCACGGTCCCCTTGACGGCCATCAGCATCATGCACCATGGCTGCCCTCCAGCCTCCTCGGAGGGGCGGAACCAAGCCTGAACTCTCGCCTAGGGGTGTTTCCCCCTGTACAGTTGGGACCCTGCCATCCAGAGTCTATGTTACCTGTAGACAAAGCTCAAGCTCTGCTCATGCCCGGTTAGTGACCAGCAAACTCTTCTGTCCACCTGTAGTGATGGACTCTGGAAATAAAACCAGCATTATCTTCATGACTCATCCACTACTGCAAGTCATGTTTTTGTTTACTTTTCCAGATCTAGCATACAGGTGCAGACATGAGAGTAGGTAGGCACAGACAGGATGAGAGGGTGGAAATTCACTTAAAGCTCAGCACTGCAGAATATATTTGCCATAGTTAAAATGCCATAGTGTTCACTTACAGCTCTGCAGCTTGTTTTAAATGCAGAGTATCACAAGGAATTTGAAAGTAGTTTGTTTTTCTTTGCTGCAACCAAATTGTTTTGCTCCCCACATTTATCATTGAAAGTTCAGACGTGTCAGGTGGTGATGTTGGGCCTTTCTGATGAGTGTGCTTTGAGTTATTATATTACAGCTCTAATATTAAAGCTGTTGCTACGTGGCAAGTTGATGAAAGTGTGTGGAGGTTTTACAGCAAGTCAAGTTTGACATGTTTTTTTATGATAGGGCTCTCTGAGGAGAAGAAGGGACTAAACCAGTTTACTTTGTCTACTTAATTTTGCCTTCTCCATATTTGCTTAGTGTTACCATTTATTTTTCATTTATGCATAAGGAGCTTTACATCAGAAATGGGTCACACACACAAACAGACACATGAGCACACACAGGTGAGCACACTAGAACGCAGCCGACTGTAGAACCCGACGCAGTTTGTTACCTGACATATTTATTGTTATGTCAGTGTGTAAATGACCATCAAAAGACTGCCATTACTCACAGTCAAACACACCACTGGCAAAGCTCAATTGGAGCAGAGCCTGTGTTGCGTTCAGGTGTTGTCACATAAATAACAAATTCCAGAAGTTGAATAGGCCAAATCTAGGTGTATTCTGCCACCATAACATGGCTCTCAGAATTCACCAGAGTGATGCCTTTAAATCAAATATATACAAATGTTCTGCCGGGGGAGCATGCCCCCGGACCCACCTAGAGGGTTCTGTCTCCAAAAATCCTGTGGTACACGCGGTACACATGCAGCAAGCACTGACTTTGTACACCAGATAGTTTTTGTTACTTTTTATGAAACAAGTACTCTCCTGTTCTTGTAATCTTTCCCCTATATTCGGGAGGAAGCATCAGAGAAAGGAAATAGACTGTTTGAAGGCAGCCACTGTCTCATACCTCAGTTAAAGGTCATTGGCCACACAGAAATCGAAAACATCAACTCCTCATATTCTGGTTATTTATAGCTTAAAACCTTTGTCTTGTTTGCTTGTTCGAGTCAATATTTGTCAGATTCTATGTGGCAATGGGATGTCACAGAACACCGAAGCTAATTCTCTGTAACAGGGTGACGTTTTAGCCAAATTTAAGAGATTAATCTTTACATTTCCCATTCTCCAAGGAGAAGAAGGTCTGTATAAATGCGATGGGCTCATAGGGATTCGTGCAGTTTCTAATTGGTTTCTGGGTGATGTTTTTGAAGTGAACATATTGAATATAACATGTCACAGGCTAACAGCAGTGTTTCTTTGTTGATGCAGTCTGGAATTTGCACATCTGACTCCATTTTCACTGCAATAGGACACTTCACTCCATTATTACAGCATTGTCAAGTGTATCTTTTTTTTCAACACCAGAGGAAAATGTAAAGAATTAATTTTCTTTTTCATGTACAGAGTTCTACATGGTCCCTAGGACATTTACTTTGTAATTGAACCTTTGACAAAGTGCTCTGAGCATCTGAATTTGATACACTTTGAAGCACCTTTAATTTTGTACATGGTGTAAAATGCAAATATTGTACAAATCTGTAGAAAAAACAAGAACTAATAAAGGATGCATTTCTTTGTGACATTTGTTGATTATTGTCTGTGTTGACAGCAGTGTGAAATCTGAAAGAATCATCATTTAAATCATACAGCCAACAGTTCTGTATGTTAAGTCTCGCAATGCCCTCTATTGTTTGCAGCCTTGACACTTGCTCTATATAGACCAGGAATTAATGCCATTTAATTTCTGACATAGCTGGAGAAATTGTACCCTCTATACAGGTCTTGATAAATCAAGGATGCCAGAAGTCCACCATGGACTTAAACAGGCCCACTGGGCAGTGTCCCAAAGGGTCAAATTAACACGTAGCAACCACAAAATGACCACAAAAAGACACAAAATTACCTCAAAGACACATAAATGACTAGAAAATTACACAAAACAACCACAAGGAGACACAAAATGGCTACAAAGAGACACAAAAACAATACAAAATGGCCCCAGGGAGAGACTCAAAACAAACACAAATAGGAAAATAATTACAAAAAAGACACAAAATTACCACAGAGACATGAATTACCAGAAAATGACACAAAACTACCACAAGGAGACACAAAATGACTACAAAAAGACACAAAATAACATAAAAGACAAAAAAATTACCCCAAATGGACACAAAACAAACACGAGACACAAAATGACAAAAACGATACAAAATTACCCCAGAGAGAAACTCAAACAAATATTGACCAAAAAAGACACAAAATTATGTTGGAGAGACATAAGCAACTAGAAAATGACACAAAACAACCACAAAGAGACACAAAATAACTAGACAGAAACACAAAACAACAAAAACGACACAAAATTACCCCAAATAGACATAAAACAAACAAGTGACACAAAATGACCACAAAAAGACACAAAGTTATCTCGAAGAGACATAAATGACTAGAAAAAGACACAACAACCACAAGGAGTCACAAAATGACCACAAAAAGACACTAAGTAACCACAAAGAGACATAAATGACAAGAAAATGATACAAAAAAACATCAAGGAGGCACAAAATGACAAAAACAACACTAAATCACCCCAGAGAGAGACTTTAGACAAACACAGAGACACACTTAATGACGAAAAAGACAAAATTACCTCAGAGAGACATAAAGGACTAGAAAATGACACAAAACAACCACAAGGAGACACAAAATGACCACAAAGAGCCAATAAACAACAAGAAGACACAAAATTACCCCAGAGAGACTCAAAACAAACACAGAGACACAAAATGACAGATTAAGACACAAAATGACCTCGAAGAGACATAACAACTAAAAAAAGGGAATAAAACAAACACAAGGAGACACAAAAAGACAAAAAAATATTACCTCATTAATAGGGCTGGGCAATGTATCAATCTTATATCGATATTTTGATATCATGCTGTCTTTTCCTGGGTTTAAAGGCTGTATTACAGTACAGTGATGTAATTTTCTGAACTTACGAGACTTCCCTATACCCACCTACTCATTATATCCACATTGATGATTATTTATCAAAAATCATGGTATGATTGATGATCATGGTACAGTATCAATGCAATATTGGTTCAGTTTGCTCCATAACACTTAGCCCTACTCAGTAGGACACAAAATTAGCTCAAAGAGACTGAAACAACCATAAAGAGACACTAAACCACAAGATGCTTATCAATTTCAAAAAGAAGAATAACCACTATCAAGTCTGTGTGTCTTGCCCCTATCTAGGAGAGGTGGTGGGGCCCTTTGCCTGTCTGCGCCCAGGGGCTCATTGGCTCATAACCCGGCCATGAGTTCCACCCCTGCAGCGACACATGGTGGCAAATTAATGTGATCTGAGATGGCAGTAAGTGTTTAAAGGAAGGCCAATGCGTTTCTTCAAACAAGCTTGAAGGCAAGGCGATGAGGAGTGTGTTTTAAAGAGACGGGAGCAGATGTCTGGGTTTGGAAGAACCTTGAGTGTCCCTCCCCCAGGGCCCGTGCTACCCCTCCCCTCCACCCCTGGCCTGACACATACCACTTTAGAGCTCCTAATATAGACCCAACTGCTTTGTAGGAAAGGGTAACAAACCGAGCAGAGTCTCACCAGCAGTTTGTTGCCTTGAAATCGACATTTTCATGGACACACAACAGAATAATGGAGCCTCCCCCACAGGTGAAATGTTACTTTGGATTGAATATAACTAGAATGTACATGTTTGTGGAGTTTAAGTATTATTGGAGCCAAGGAAATGAGCAGCCTTTTGGATTTCAAACTATTCTGACAATGTCATGTGGAGAATGTTTCACTCGCTCTGTTGTAGGTGTCACTCCGAGAAAAGAAGCAGGAAATACAGAAACAAGGTACAATTACAATAGCTGGCATACACGTGTGTCTTGATCTTTGTTAATGTGCGTATAAGCAGGTTTGTGTGTGTAAACATGCAAGTACATGGATGTGTGCTGTTCAGGCTTATTTGTAACCATGTGTTTGTGTGTATGCATGTTTCCAGCTGTGTGATAGGCTGTTCTAATATGTGGTGTACTATGCGATTTCTCACAGAGGCTGATGCCACAGTCTACATGAATTTCATGAAAAGCCACAGCTGCTATGATGCCATTCCAACCAGCTGTAAACTGGTCATATTTGATACCACACTACCAGTAAGAATTGCAGGTTGTGTGCAGAAGCTTGAATCACCTTTGGTATTTTTGGCTTGTAAACCCTGCGTCTGACTGTGTGAATTTATGACTTCCAAAAGGTGAAAAAGGCCTTTTTTGCACTGGTGGCAAATGGCTTGAGGGCTGCGCCTTTATGGGACAGCAAGTTACAGAGATTTGTGGGTAAGACGTTGGATTAATGGGAAAGCCATGGTGAAGTAGTGGCCACTGTGAGTTGTAATAATGGGAACATAAATTTGTTTCTTTCACAGGTATGTTGACTATTACAGATTTCATCAACATCCTTCATTGCTATTACAAGTCTCCAATGGTGAGCATGAGATTAAAGCCATCTTAACTCTGAATAGCTTCATTATTTTAAAGGCACACTTCACCCACAAAATGACCAGTTTGTATATCAGTTCCTCCCTGTGTGTTACCTTGAATTTGTGAAGAAAACTTTGTTTTTCTAACATGCCTCCACGATGAACGGAGAATCCAAAAAAGGCGAACATCCTTAATGAATTGAAGTAATCAGGGTCCACATTTAACGACAGCAAAATTACATCAGAACATCAATTTACAAATTCTCGCACAACCCATGCAGTATCTTACAAGTCTAATTCATCCAGTCGTACTTCTCAAAAACATACATTTTTACTAAAACCTTATGAAACACGTTAGTACAAACAGTCATATGCATGGACAGTTGGCATGCCTGAGCAGCTCTGGCATGCTACTTGTAGGCAAAACTATTTTATATTGTGACATTTTAGTGAAAATGCATGTGTTTGGGAAGTACTGAGCATATGACTGGATAAAGGAGACTTGGATTATACTGCACATTTTGTGTAACAGTTTGTAAATGGATGTTTTGGTACAGTTTTGCTGTTGTTAAATGCAGACCTGAGAGGGAAGGAAGTGGTGCCTGGGGCAGCAGTAGCTCAGGCCATAGGGACCTGGGATGGAAACTGGAGGGTTGCCAGTTCAAGTCCCCATCCAGAACAAATATGGAGTGTGGACTGGTAGCTGGAGAGGAGCCATTTTGCCTCCTGGGCATTGTAGGTGTGCCTTTAGGCAAGACACTGAACCCCAAACTGCTCGGGGCACCTGTCCAAGGCAGCCCCCTCACTCTGACATCCCTCCATTTCACGTATGTATTGGTACTGTTTGTACATGTATGTGTATTTCGGGCCCGTCTGTAATGACAACAGATTGAAGAAATTGAATTCCCCCACTGGGATTTATAAAGTATGTCTTCCTCTTAGAAAACAGGGACGCATTTGAGAGGAAGCTATGGTTTTTGAGGGGAGGGATACTCAACTTAAAATGGCAATATTTTTGTATTTATTTTAAATACCATCAGAACTCCAAATGGGTTTGAAAGGCTTTTTTTATCACCAAAATTCTGTCATAGCCAGAAACTGAGAAAGCAGAAAATATTGTTGGATTTTTGAATAGATGATTCAATTTTTTTAAAGGAGGATTTGTATTTTGCTTTAAAAATTTGCTGTTGATTGTAACCCATAATCCTATGGGTGAGTGGGCAGGGTGGTAGCGATGGAATCAGGGATTCTGATTTCAATTTGTCAACATATATAACGAATAGTGTTTCTCTATAATCAGGAGAGGAATGGTTGAATTAAAGTCAAATATACACGGTTTGTATCTTTTTATGTAGGATTAAGACATTGAAAATTAAGGAAACATTTACACAAAAAAAAAACTTTTGTTGATAACTTCTGTGCTGTTTGCTCATCGCATTGGCTCTAATACCTATATGTTGTGTAAATATACAATATATATATGTAAGTTTGTTTGTAATATTTGTAAGAGGAGGGTTGAGATTTAAAAAAAAAAAAAAAAAAAAGTTACACCCCAGCTATCCCTTTCCCCTGACAAGTAAGGGACAGTCCCTTATTTCAATTCATGAAGAATGTTCCTTTTTTTGGATTCTTCGTTCACCAGAGGCATGCAAGAAAAACAACTTTCTTAACGAATTCAAGGTAAAATAGTGTGGTAAACAAATGGTCATTTTGTGGGTGAAGTATTCTTTTAGGTATGAATGTCATAGATCAGACATTATTTGACACCATATTTTTTGGATAGTCCTAAAGCAACGCAGTGTAAAACTCCCACACTAGGCACAATTTTTTGCATGGGTTACAATATTTATAGACCTGTTCTCGATGTGTAATCACTGACTCATAACTTGACGTTGGGGTTCTCCTCTTAAGGTTCAAATGTACGAGCTGGAGAGCCACAAGATTGAGACATGGAGAGGTGATTCATTTCGAAGTAAATAACCAGCACTGATCAGTGGTATTATCTCTGCGCACACATCTCTGTCAATATTTCATTAGAGCTCTCTTCGTCTGTTTAGATGTCTACTTACCGTATTCCAATCACTTCCTCATCAGTATTACTCCAGAGGCCAGGTGAGTGCACACTCTTAGATACAATCTTTGATATTATTTTAAATGTTTATGTTCTAGTTCTCTGGCAGTAAATTTTCTCCCCCACTCTTTCCTCGTAGCCTCTTTGATGCCATCTATTCCTTACTTAAATACAAGATCCACAGGCTGCCGGTCATCGATCCACAGTCTGGAAACGTCTTACACATTCTCACCCACAAAAGGATCCTCAAGTTCCTCCATATATTTGTGAGCAAGCAGATGTTTAACATATGGTTGATGTTTGCAATGTAAAAAGGACTGCACTAACGTTCTTCCACTGTGGATGTTTTCAGGGGAAGAAAGTACCCAAACCTGCGTTCGTTGGGAGGCAGATCCAGGAGCTTGGGATTGGAACTTTCAGGAACATCGCCACTGTTCAGCAAACAGCAACACTTTACGATGCCCTCTCCATTTTTGTGGAAAGACGGGTGTCTGCACTGCCTGTGGTGGATGAACAAGGTATTACAGGGCTGTTTTTCTTATACAGTTTACCAGTTAAATATTTTCAGAAAGCATTCTAGCACTACAGCATCCAACATTTTGTTTTCTCAGGCAGAGTGGTGTCACTCTACGCAAGATTTGATGTGATTGTAAGTACTACGTCTCGTCCAGTTTTGTGGATCTCTTTGTAAACTCAAAGTACACTGTACAACACAGTGTAGTTTATATCCTTGCATGTCATAGCATTGTTTGCTGACACCTGCTCCAACACTTGGGTATCTGTTTGTTCCATTGCAGAATCTAGCAGCCCAGAAGATTTACAACAATCTGGACATGCCCATGTACGAGGCTGTTCGCAGGCGCACATGTTTCATTGAGGGAGTAATCAAGTGCTACCCTGATGAAACATTGGAAACAATCATAGACCGTATAGTCAAAGCTGAGGTAGATATTTTCTTCAGAGGAGTTTGGTTTTTCTCATCAAGTCATAAGATTGGAGAAACACAGGAGAATGGTCTTCCCATGTTTTTTCTCTCCTTACCCCAGGTCCATCGGCTGGTCCTGGTGGACAGAGCTGATGTGGTCAAGGGCATCATCTCTCTGTCTGACCTGCTGCAGGCCATGGTCTTAACCCCTGCGGGTATTGACGCCCTTTTGTCCTAACAACAGGGGACGGAGGGTCTCCTTCCCTCCTCTACCACCTGCTTAGACCTGAGTCCTGGCTGTGTACCCAGCCAGGTAGGCTCTCAAGCACCACTTTTTTTTTAGGACAGACTACCTATGATAACTGTTAATCTATCTATCTATCCATCTATCTATCTATCTGATGTCTTTCAGAGATCATCTTGTGGCTGAAATGAGAGAGCACAAGAAGAAACTAAATCCCGTGGCTGCGCTGCTGTTTACATTGAGATGTCTTCTGTGATCTATGTGCTGTGTTCAAGTAACAGTAAAGGACAGTGAGCTGACCTTGATGTAATAAATCTTTATAGGCCTTCAGCACAGTGTCCATATTGGCTGCATTTGACCAAATTGATTGATATGTGTTTACGCAATACTGTATATTTCTGTATTAAACATTTGTATCAGAACTTGCAGGTGTGGCCTTTTCATTGTACATTTCCTGGAGAAATACTGTACTGCTCATATATATAAAGAGAAAATGAGAATTAGAGTAGACCTGCACTCTAGTCCTATCTATCCTATCCTGTATATCCTATATAGTCCTGACTTGGGGCGGCAGTAGCTTAGTCCATAGGAACTTGCTGGAGCTGGAGTTTTGCCAGTTTGCATCCTGGGCACTGCCAAATTGCCCTTGACCAAGGCATTGAACCCCCAGCTGCTCAGGGCGCCTGCCCAAAGTAGCCCCCTCACTCTGACATCCCTCCATCTAATGCATATATAGGTCCTGTTTGTGCATGCGTGTGGTGTATATAACAACACAGTGAAAAAATGTAATTTCCCCTCGCAGATTAATGAAGTCTATCTCTCTCTCTCTCCCTCTCTCTCTCTCTCTCTATCATATCCAGAGGTATGGACTTTGGTCCCATGACTCAGGTCAGACTCAATTCACAAATTTAGGACTTTAGACTCGACAAAATCTAAAAAGACTTGCAACTCAGCTTGGACTTTAACACCAATGCCAAAAGTGTGTTACAAATCATGTAATTTCTCTTCACTTCCTGAATCAACTAACTAATGCTATTCATTCTCAAGTTAACACTTAACTCCCCAGATCCAACAACATCTATTGCTCGTCTGTCCGTCCTGGAAGAGGGATCCCTCCTTCAGTTGCTCTTCTGAGGTTTCTACCATTTTTTTTCCCCGTTAAAGGGTTTTTTTGGGGGAGTTTTTCCTTATCCGCTGTGAGGGTCCAAAGGACAGAGGGCTGTTGTATGCTGTAAAGCCCTCTGAGGCAAATTGTGATTTGTGATATTGGGCTTTATAAATAAAAATTGATTGATTGAATTGATCCACTTTGCTTAATCTAATCCAACAGCATCCAGTCACACTGCAGGAGAGAGTCATGAAGTACTAACCTTACTTTACTAGCAGCACCTGTTGGAAAAAAAGATACCAAAGATGATTTTGATCACGTACATAAACTACTCCATGTTTGACAAATATTAATTGTAGACTGCAAAATGTGGGGTCAAAAATAAGAGATGGAGACGCAACAACCTCCAACAAATTTAAAAAGCATTTGTTATTTTAGTAAATTTAATATATTATTACTCTGTTGTTAAAATGGCTTTACATTTAGTAAAGAGTGCACAATGACTTGTATGGATGCACAATAATATCGGCACGTCATCGGTATCGGCCGATATCAGCTTTAAAACAAACGATCAGAATCGCCCAATATGCTTTCTCTTATTTTGCACAATGAATGAATATTACATACATTAAATAGCATTATAATTCATGTCTCCATCTGCTGGAGGGCCATTATGGTAAGAGCATGCATGCAAAATATGATGTTAATTCCACTACAGGAGAGACTTGATGATCACTAAAATTAGACAAAATATGGTGCATCCCTAATGACTTGTGTAGGACCTGACTTAGCATATACATATACCTTTACACTTATACTTACATACTGTATATATATATATATATATTTTTTTTTTTTTTTTTTTTTTACATAGAAGAAGAAGTTATCGTAGCACTAGGTGGTGATATGTTGTGCATGCAGCAGTATCTCTAACCACACGGTGGTACACTTGGGCTTTAACCCATCCTCTCTATACAGTAAACAAGGAAACACGTGACTATACATATTTTTTTCTCGTCCGTGACGGGCCTTGTGATCCGTCCGCCCATCTGTGTCATTGGTACATCAAGTTGCCAGAAATGATCAACAATAAGGCCGGAAATTGTAATGACTTTCAAAGTAAATTATTCGAACCGGACATAAAATCTTTCTCAAATTAAACTGAAAGGTTGCTAATTATTATATTAAATATGAAGTTATTTGTCTAAACAAAAACAAGCAAACAAACTACAGATGTTATGTTAGAGTCTGAAAACTCTGTACAGTATAAAAAAAACCTGCATTATCTTTTACCAAAACATCCGCCTTCAGTTTTTATTTTCACACTCTATGCATTTCTTTTCACATATGCTTTTAACTCCAAAGTGACACAAACACAACGTTTTCTGAGTGTTTAGTTTTACGCTGCTCGATCCATGATTGCGATTTTAGTCTTTAAAAACCTCAATCATATCATTTTCCCTTTGATACTTTGAGTATGTTGTGTAGGCTATTTTATTTTGAAAGTCACACCCGGAAGTCTCATTTTTTCTTTAAGTCCGTCACCCTTGACGCTGATCTTTCCACATACCCCGTGATATCCAAAACAACATAACAAAGTGGGGGAAACATGGCGAGCGGAGAGGAGGCCAGAAGACGCCCCTCGGTTACCTCCTCTTCGGTCGGCCTGGAGGCTCTGTTCCCCGCGGGGACATCGGAGCAGGTCTGCGGGGACGGAAACCCGGAGTTAGTCCGTCTGCGGGAGCGTCTTCAGGGTTGGCTATCGCAGTATGAGACCCTGCTGCTGTGGGTGCAGAGGCTGCTGGTGTGGGAGAGGCCGTTGTACAGCATCTCTGTCGCCCTGACACTCAACACATTATTCTGGTAACCGTCTGTAATCACGCTTTCATCTTGTTTAGACAGCTCTACGTGGCTGCAGTGAACACAGTTAGCTAGCTGGCTAACAGCGAGGATATTAGCAGTGAATGTCAAGATAAGTTAGCTAATCCCACGTCTTTAGCCTAATGCTAACGTAGCCTGCAAGACAGTTAAACTTAATTTTCAGCACGGCAAATTTGACGTCATACATTGAACACTATCAGGAAAAACATCATGGCGCTGTCAAAACAGACAACGACAGTTATTTTAAGTTGTTACACCCACTAGTTTTTGTTTAGCTTAATCCTAACAAACGCTCATGTCATGCTCAGTGGTCCAGGCCTTGTTAGCCAGCTGTCAGTGACAGCCAACTAACAGAGGTGCTATGTGGATGTGTTTGTTAGGTTTAATTTAGACGCGAGTTTCCTGGCATTATATGTATGTTCATTATATTTATATGTAGAACATGACCTAATTGGTAGGCTGTTTGTCTGTGTGTCTCCACAGGCTCCTGTCCTCCACCTCCCTGCGGCCTCTGTTCCTGTTGAGTGTGTCCCTGCTGGGACTGATGCTACTGGAGAGATGGAAGCCCAAGTTGCCCATGATTACTGGTAAGCCCAGGCCTTTATGTAATTTGAATCTGGTCCTCCGGCTTTGTCACTCATTGCCTAAGCAAATGTTTACTGTCGCTGAGCCAATTAAAATCTATATTTGTGTAACCCAGTGCCTTCATGGGATGGAGAAGCCTGCCATGACAGTGTTTACACTATGTGTGCTTATCAGCCTCAGATTTTTTGAAGTGGGGATGTATGAGGCAATGTTCCATAGGCAGTATATTACAGTAGATGTCAGTCGGCACGCCCCCAGTTTGGTGAAGCAGGCTGGAGTCCAACCAAAAAAAGTCCTACCTAAAAAAATCACTATCAGTTTAGGAGTACACTATATTAAGTATATTCTCATTACTTTCCACAGGAGCTGCTGGTCTACCGCTGCCTCAAACACTTACTTTTTGTGTGTCTGTTTGACTTTGTTGTGTAAAGGGCTTAGTTTGTATTCATGTAAGTCACACAGTAACACAAACTATCTAATTGTAGGGGGCAGTGGTAGATCTGCAGCTTCTGTGTTCAGCAAGCTAGAATTACTGCTTCATTATGGAGTCTGGCTTTGACAAGATCATAGATGGGGAACTGAAGCTGTTAATGGCTTCCACGTTGGAATGGGCTGTTTGATGTAAAGGTAAAGCATTGAATATTTTTTTAATCATACATATTCTTAAACTGGTACTGATTTTTTTAGGTGGCTATAATGAATTTTGGTTTTGGTTTTGGTTTTGGTTTTTGCTGGCCCCCATCCACAGCAGTGCATTGTATAACCTCAGTGTCGGAGGCTAGCCTGTTTCTCCAAACTGGGGGAATGCTGACTGACATCTACCGTATGTAATACACTGACTATATATAAGTATATATAAGTACCTCATATAACCCCACTTCAAAAATTCTGGCCTATGGCATTAACACCATCCTGGTAGGTGTTTTAGTTTCCAGTTATGGTTTTTTAGAATTTGTAAATTAATCGGAAAGGGTTTCCATGGCCACGCTATTTATTTGAAGCAGCCGATAACCGATAGTTCTTGAATACTCAGTAAAGGAAGTTTACTTTCATACTATAATTTGTGAGATATAAAATGTTGGTGGGAAAGACTTGAGCAGAAATTTGACTTAAAGACCTTAAACTAATGAAAATCAGCAGTGTAATGCATACCTGATGCAAATCTGACATCGTGGTTTAGTTAAGGTTTTCCCATTCGAAACCAGTTTAGAATTGCTTGATTTTAAACTGCACTACCTACACTTTTTTAATGCTTATGGCTCACAAGCACAAAGATAAATTTGTTTAAAAAAAAACAACTACAAGACAAAACACCTTTTTACCGCTTGAGGCTCTAATCTTGAAAAACTTGTTTGCTAAAACGCAAAACTTTCTTCTCATGATCTGCTGCTGATTGTGTGCTTTTCTCCTACTGCAGTTCAACATGCAGAGGCTCACCCTGTACAAAGGTTTGTAGTGTGTACATAATAAACACATTACTTGTAATAAAGTTTTCTTCATAACACTTCTCTTGTATCTTCATATCCTGAAGTAATTTAAAGTAAGAGCATCTGATAAATTCCAACAGTGTTAAGTCTGTCTTTATGTTTATGGCATTTCAGTCTCATATCACACCATGTAATTAGAAATAATTTGAGGCTACCAGTCTAGGTCTAGTCTGTTGTATTTGTGTTCATCTGTATGCATCTCCACTGGCATTATATTAACATCACACTGCACGCATTTAAGTACAGCCTGAAGCACTTTAAGTACAGATTTTTGCTCATACAAGTATTAATTTTGTCACACTTTCCCTGTGTGTGTGTGTGTGTGTGTTTTCTTTGCATACAGTGACACAATGAGTGGGGAGCAGCGTCTGCTCAGTATTCCTGAGCTTAGCCACCACCTGGCTGAGAGCTACCTGACCTACTGCCTGTACCTGCAGGAGATGCTGCAGTACAAACGACAGAATCATGGAAAGGTACGGCACTTTGACTCTGCCCAGTTAAACACAAGAAAAGAAATTCACAGGGATTACCAACAGTGTCACACTCATGTTTGTATTGTTGGTTAATTGCTGCAAACTCACTGTAAATTAAATTATAAATATTAGAAGCTGCAAGGCGTGATGCAGTCTAGTGATCTCAGCAGGTGCCTGCAGTCGCTGGACATTCTCTTCTATCATGCACAAACACACCACACACCTGCAGAGTTAACGCATTTCCACGTCCTCATTTTGTACTCCTTGAAGCATAAAGGTGTAATAGCCTAATACCTCTTACCCGTTCTGTTTCCCCAGTTCTGTGTGATGATGTGCAGTGGCTGTTTTGTACTTGCTGTGGTTGGTCATTATGTACCAGGAATCATGATCTCCTACATTATTGGTGAGTCACCTCTTGCCTAATTGATGCAAAGGAACTGTTGTGCTGAAGTCCTGACTTCACACTGGATTATGTGCTTGTCCTGACAAACAGGGGTGTGTGATAAAAAGTAATGATAGCAGGCAATAATTTGTTACTGAACTTAGGGTTTTGCATGCTCTCATAATATGATTATTAAACATCAGGAATCCTGTTGGTGCAGGTGTAACTTGATTCTCATTACCCCTTTTTTTTTTTTTTGGATGCACTCTGTGTGCATTTGCGTCATCTTTTCTCTGTACACCTGTTTAGTCCTGAGCGTGCTGCTGTGGCCGCTGGTGGTGTACCATGAACTGATCCAGAGGATGTACACGGGCTTGGAGCCGATCCTAATGAAACTGGACTACAGCATGAAGGGAGATACTGAGCCCCGCAAGCACGACAAGAGGAGTGAGTGCTGCTGTGACGCCTTGAGGCTATAGATGCAGACCTAACTTGTGCACTACATAAAATAAAAGTCCTGCAGCTATTATTTTGCTAGTGTGTTTGTAACATTAATACCGGACTTAACCATGTGACGAAGAAGGAGCTTGACTTGATGTAGATCACCTTTCTTTTTTCTCTTACTGATACCCAACCTGATTGTAATACCATGTTTTACACTATTGTGTAAATAGAACAGTATTGAATAACAAGGAAGTGTGATTATAAGTTGCCCTGGTTACATTTGTATCTAGATTTCATATCTCCCAGTGTAACAGCATGTTATACTTGTACTTATCTGTAAACTGTTGCTCATTCTAAAGATGTGGCGTAAAACAGAGTGACATTCTGTCTTTGTCTCAGCTCTTACGGACATGCATTTTTGTCATCAGGGGTGACATTTTAAAGGTGTGTATGTGTGTTTTAACAGAGGTGAAGAAGGAGATGGAGGAGGGGGACGAGCCAAGAGCTGAAACAGAGAGTGAGAGTGAGGAGGAGCTGTCCTGTTTCGCCCCGACGGTATGGAGAGACACCTGAAAACTCAACCCACATTTCACTGGCACATATAGTAGGCTGTTATGCAGTAGTAGTGTGAGGAGTAGGGTGTATGTGGTGTTTTTTTTTTTTTTGGAGTGGAAATGGAGCTCTACAGTGTGGTGTAGTAAATAGCTACAGGCAATATATATTTCAAGTACTACCACATTCCATTGGTGTAACTGAAGGACGTACACATTTCCATTCAGTAACTGACACTGTTGCTGTAATGTCAGGTATTCAGCCACTGTGCTACGTCTATGGAATGAACTCACACCTGCTGTTTAAACTTAAAAAAATTAGTTGAGTTGAGTTTAGTAGATGTTTATCCCACTGGTTTACCCCAGTAGGACTGCACAATTAATGGAGTATTAATCTTAATGTTGACATTTAAAATGTATGCTCTGCCCAAAGAAAACTCTGCTGTATATCAAATCAAGCATTTCCTAAGGTAACAGGTAGCCTCCACTTTTGGGGAGCTGTCATGCCACTGCTCATGCGCACTGTAGCTGCAGCCTGTGGAAAAGTTCACCGAGTGTTGTGGCTGCAGATGAGCAAAACTAAAATCAAATGTCTGGAGCAGAAGGCAAAGAGCTAGTCCCTTTAGAAGAATCATCATCCGTTGTTTAGAAGTATTTTGGATTTAGGGCAAGTGAGATTAAGCAAGAACAAATTATATGCCAAGAGTGCACAAGACTCAGCAACATAACTAACTTGTTCCACCACCTGAGAAAACACAGAAATCTGCAATGCGATGAATGCGTGAAGGCAAAGAAGAGTAATGTCGCCAATGTTACTTCACTGAATCCCCATCCTTGTCTAGCATCTACTCAGACATTCGTTACAGCACCTCTGTACGGCGTGTCACCGTATCCATCCAGCTCCCAAAGACAGACTGAAATAATCAATGCAGTCACAATCCATTTGGCCAAAGATATGTGTGCAATAAATAGTTTTCATTTGGTTACATTCCATAATGGCATATTTATTTTTAGGTGGGGGGTCATATTTAGCTTCTGCAAAATGCACTAAATTCAGGGGAAGAAGAAGAACCTCATTTGTGAGTTTTGTTTTGATGGAAAGCTTTGTTATTTATAAGGAATGTATGTCAGCATTAAAGTGAAAGCTGTGCTCTTTTGATTTAATTTGTGGTAATAAGGTTTGGTACATTTTTTATTTGCATTTGCTTTTATAAGATGCACTGTGAATAAGGACCAGTCTGAGTTTGTTAAGTTAAAGTAGTGCTTTGTTTGTTTTAATATAAAAAAGCAATAAAAATATTTTGTCCCCAGAATCAATTAATAATCCTGATAAATAATCGTCATCTCAATATTAATCAGTGTATCAACGCAATTATGAAAAAGATGAGAAAGATAGAGATACAGTTGTGTTTTAGCAGTGATATAACGCTGTGATTTTGTTGGGTCAGGTGGATGTGAAGACTACAGCTCTGGCAATGGCCATCACAGACTCGGAGCTGTCAGACGAGGAGGCATCCATCTTGGAGAGCGGAGGGTTCTCAGTGTCCAGGGCCACCACTCCTCAACTCACTGACGTCTCTGAAGGTAAACCATCGCTCATAGTGTCATTGCAAGTCAATTTATGCATATTTAACAGTAGGGTTTTTTTTTGCTCAGGAGGAAATTCAAAGGATTTCAAAATATAGAACAACAAAACACTGAATGGAGGTGTTGCTGATTTGTGAGCACTGTTGGATGAGGATCATGTTACTGCCACAATGCTGGTCTGCCAGCTGAAAACTGAAATGAAGCGTGTATGCCTCAGTTGTTTGTCCAGTGGTTCTGTGCATCAGTAGTGTTTTTTTTTAACGGGGTAAATTCAGGATGTTCAGCTCAATAAATGGAGCAACATATATTCAATATTTAAAGCTACAGCACTCAACCAAAAACTTCTTATTCTGTACATTATATTTAGCTCAAATGCTCTGACTCAGTTTTTTTGCTGTCTCCTCTCTACTACAGACCTGGACCAGCAGAGTTTACACAGTGACCCAGAGGAGTCCTACTTGCGGGATCTCCCCGAGTTCCCCTCAGTCGAGGAGTTCCCATCCATCGAGCACAACCTGCTCCACTTTCCTCTGCGAGGTCCCGGCCAAGCTGACGGAGCCCAGGCTGGTGCTCAATCAGAGGGAGAACCGTTAAGCCCCGCCAGCCTCCTCATCCAGCACCTAGCTTCTCCGCTCCACTTTGTGAACACACACTTCAATGGACATGGACGACCACCTGGGGGCGAGGAGGGCGTGTTGCTCACGCCAGGTGCAGGGGAGGAATCGGGGAGGCAGGAGGGAGACGAGAAGGAAGCTGCAGTAGCCCAGGGTATACAACAGTCCTTGGAGGCCTTGAGCGAGGAGATAGTGAGCACAGCCATCTCCACTGTGGTGCAAAACACTCTGTCAGCGCTGCTGCGCTCCAGTGAGGCCAGCGAGGAGCCCTCCCTAGCTGAGTTCCTTCCGACTGAAACCCCACCGGGCATTCTGGAGAGCTCCACCCCACCTACCGCCACCACTGCTAACACTACAATTACTACAATAGGGGCATCAGGGGCTGACGACCTGGATGAGGCAATTACGACAGAAAGCGGCACCGGCGAGGAGATGCCTGACGACACACTAGTTCCGACTGAGGAAGAGGACTTTGAGCTTCTGGACCAAAGTGAACTGGAGCAATTGGATGAGGGGCTGGACCTCATCTCTGACAGACAGGTGGTGGGAGGAGCCTCAGGAGCTCCAGAGACACCTCCGTCTCTTCAGCATCAACCACAGTCATAGCTTCCCTGTTGTCTCCCCCAACTGTTTTGTTTTTATTTGTACGTTAGACCTTCATTATACCCATACATACCGCTTATACAAAACATTTATCAAAGAGTTTGGCATTTAATACTGTTGGTTAGTGATTGTGTGGCATATGGTTGAGATTACTTGGTGCGTTGTGCTCTCATTACAAGGGTCTGTTCAGCCTCGGTACCATTTGCAGTAGCGTTTTTTTGTGGCCTGCTGGCCTGATCATGTCATGTTCAGTGAGAGCAGCTTCAGGGCAGAACTGGCACGAGTTAACAGTTATAGAGACATCATTATTGTCAGGGGTTTGCAAAGCGTTTTATATCTGCCTTTGCTTGATCATCTAACATTGAAATTTGCTTGATTAATTAGCAAGCACTTTTCTTACTGTGTAGTGAAAAACCTGTTCAGTCTATCAGAATAATGATGCCTTTATTTTCTACCGTGGCAAAGAGCTTAACCTCTCCACCTTGTTTTCATTCAGATGTTTATCTAGATGGTGTTATGACGAGAAGAAATGTTGGATTATATAACGATTAATATATGCTATAAATTATTTAATTTAACAGTCAGTCGATGAAACTTTATTGTTGAGATGAGGGGGAGTTAAACAGTAATTTGAATCCCTTCAGTTGCCGGTAATGATTGTATGGTAATTGTTTTAATGATGACACCATGAGCGTCCGGGTTGAAAATGTAATTGTATATTCCCCGAGTTAGTAAAACAATAGTGTTATCCTTCACTTTATCCTTCCCACCAAAGTAACAGTTTGGACTGTAGACTGTACATAAAGATAGACGATGCGTCTTCACTTACTCCCACTGTACAAAAATGAAGCCAAAATATCCCAGATACAGCTGCAACCATCTTGTACTGGCAGCAGCATTTGGAGCCAGAGTTCATGCAGTGGTTGAATTTGCGTTTCCTACAATAGCGAGGAAAGGCCCGCCTTGCTCTGCATCTGATTGGCTTACCTTGACATTCTTCACCTAACCGTAACCAGTCTTACAACGAATCCATCCACTGAAGGCAAATGAGTACTAGCCAGCCATAGGGAGAGCAGGGTGGGTCATTTCTTTGCTATTGTAGGGAAAGCAAATTCATGACCGGTAGTGATCTCAGTGGTATTGAATTCCTGTTAGCAACACTTTTGATTGTGAACACACCAACTGGCCCACACAGCTGTCAATCATGACATCAGACCCCCTTTTTATAGCATCAAATGACAAATTAAAACTTATAAGAAAAACAAACACTTGAACATTCAGTAGTGTGATAAGAACTACCTGAAATGACAGAAACCATTTCAGGGGAAAATTTATCTGACCATACTTTGATCTTTTAGTTTGGCCCATGTCCCATCCGCTAAAACAACAGGGGGCGGGGTTTATGACCTATACTGCAGCCAGCCACCACGTGGCAATCAAGATTATTTAAGGAGGTTAGAAATAGGTGGAATCACGTTGTCATGTTGTGGGTTATTATTGGGGCACAGCACATGCAGTAAAATCTGATCTGAGGGTACCAAAGAGTTCTGTCAGGCAAAGAGGCTTCAAAGAGAACACAACAAGAGCACCTGAGCGGGCACCATCCCTTTATTTCTCGCGCTGTTAGCTGTAGCTGTAGTTACATTGCCCTTCAGTCATACCCCATAACTCCCATGGGGTCAAAGATCATATCCCAGGCTTTATTGAATAGCCTTGGATGTTTTGGCTTCACTTTTGGGGTGCTGTTATGTCATATATCTTCATTATACAGTCTATGGTTTGGATAAAGGCATTCTGTCATTAGTGGTCTTTCACTCGTTGCCTGGAAACAGAATCTTTGACATGGTTGGATGTTGACAAGCAGTTGATCTTCACCCATACACATAAGTGACTCTGATGTGGCAAGATAAAAGAAATGTTCCTGACTTTTCTCTTTGTGATAAATGCCTCATTTTTATTCATACTTGCGAAAATATTTTAATTCCATACATCCACATGTAATTGGCATATATGTCATTGAATTTATTCTTGATCTACAACTCTGTTTAAAGACACACTGCTTGTTAGATAGCCCTGTCTATACCCAACTATTTGTTACATGTATAGTCATCACTGGGATATGTATATTTACCAAATAACCTCCTTTGTGCCACGACAAGTCCATGCATGCCATGCATCACGCATGTATCTACCATGATCAATATTTGAGGTCAATCTTCAAAGGAGTGTTACTTTTCCTGGAGCAGATTTTGTTTCTGTTTCTGCAGGTACATGATAGTTAAATGATTCATTATGTATCTTGCCGCTGCTGGGGATTTGTTAAAAGTTTCTGGACACGACAGTAAGAACCTATGCTCGGCTGTATAAAGAGGCCGGTTTTGCTTTCGTAAACCACTCAGCATCCAAATCTCAGGGGTGGGTTGTACAAATTAAATATGACATTGCAGAATATGTGTCCATTTCCAGACTTGTCGTAGTGCACTGTATTTGTACTAACCTTTCCTTTTTTCAGTCAATGCCTCCTTGTGTATAGTGTAGAAATGCTAAAAGGAACGTGTATATTCTGCATGTAAAAACAGCACTCTGTTCAAGTTCTTCTTGTCAGCTGACAAAGTACTGCACAATTTGTGAGAAAAAAACAGTCAATTTTAATGTTTCAGGTTAAAAGAGCCCGTTAATTCAGTTTGTTTAATATTTAATGACAGACGAGAGGAAGAAAAGTTTTAATGTATCCTCATTTTTAAAAGACTGCCCAGCTGTAAATGGAAATGGGTGGCAAGTGATAACATCAGATTTAGTGAAGGATATTAACAGACTAGTTTGTGTATGGTAGTAGTGTGTTTTATGCTTAAAAATACCGCTTCTTGAATTATAAAAAAAGGCACTTACTGAACTGTACAATTTTAAAAAAAGGAATATATTTTCTAATTTCTCCTTTTTCCATAAAGTACTCAGTTTGATCTTTTACATCTAAAAATATAACAGCTACGGACGAGTTTCACAAAGCGGAAAAGATTTATTGTCATTAAAACTGGTAAAACAAAACTGCAACACCACATGTGAAAGCAAGAGAATAAAAGAACAAACTGAAACAAACTTAAGATGTGGAACTGAAATTCATCTTAATTATTGCCTTTGGTCATTTTAACTAACTCCTGTTTTATAGTCTGTGTTGTCAAGTGCTTTAGTTCTCTTTGACGTCTATCAATTGTCTTCATTCTTAATCATGTAATTTCCTGATGCAAATTCTTTTTCCTGGGGAAGAAAAAAAACCTGTTAGCACCTTAGAAACAGTTTGAAAACATCATATGTTTAAAGGTCCAGTGTGAAGGATTTATGGGGATATATTGGCAGAAATGGAATATAATATAATAGTATATTTTCTCTCATTTCTAATCACTTGAAAATAAGAATCATGTTGTTACCTTAGGATGAGCTGTTTATATCTACATAGGGAGCAGGTCCTTGTCTACAGAGATCACTGTGTTGCACTGCCATGTTTCTACAGTAGCCCAGAAAGGACAAACCAAACACTGGCTCTAGATAGGGATGTTCGCGTTGTTGTGTTTTTGCATTGCCCACCGTTGTTAACAGCCACTCCGCGACGAGCCAGTGTTTAAAAAAAAAAAAACGCAGATTTTTAAAGTGAAACTGCTTTACTAGGTATTTTTACCGGTTTAAATCCCCAGGTTTTTTCATTTTGGAGAGGAAGAGACCTATTCAGATCATTTCAGGAGCCAAATTATCTGAAGAGGTCTCTTCCTCTTCAAAACGAACGTCTGAATCTTAAGTTATTAGACAAAAATTGTGAGCATAGATAAGCAGGTGCTAGGTCAATGGCCTGTCTCCAACCTGCCAAACAGCATTGGAGAAACACTGATTTGTAACATGAAACTGTTTCATTCAGTGTTTCACCTGTTTAAATCACCTAGTCTGTGTGTTCTGGAGACGAAGAGACCTCTGTGGATAATTCAGCTCCCTTAAAACCTTCTCAACAATGAGCACTGAAGGAATCCTAACCAGGAGGTTACACTTGGCACGTAGGAGAAGTTGTAGCTGGTTGTTGTTTTGTATGATCCTCACCACTAGATGCTACTAAATCGTACACACTGCTCCTTTAAATCGTAATAACAGATTGTAGATATGAAAATGTGTGTTGTGCAACAACCCTCTGTATTTTTGTAACTTCACTTACCTGCCTGAGTTCACATGCAGAAAGCTGAAGCCTCTCCTTCAGCTTGCTGCCAACGGTCACGTCAAACAACACAGACCATTTACCATCTGTGAAAGTTACAGGGACTGAGAGGACGATGCCATCTGGGAGGTTGTAGTCACCTATCAGTAGCCAAAGACAATCACATTTCAACACTCAGCTGGGTCAGCCAAAATCAATGTCTAAGTTCATGCTGTGTCATCACCTGGGCAAAGTACACCCACAGAGAGGACCTCGTCTGGACCACAAATGCCGTTCCAAGCCTTCAGGATAGTGAGGATCCCATTGGCGAGCGACATGGCAGCTGCTCGGCACGTCTTTGAAGCCACAGCTGCGCGCTGACAGCGCACCAAGTCTTGAAAGTCTGTTTCCAACCATTTCCTGGAAGAGAGAAGGAGATTATTGACTTTTTGGCATACCCCTGCGTGGGATGTTTTTGATCACAGCAGTGAGATTGCTGAGCCAGATGTACTGTGCAATCAACATTGGCACAGAATGAAGTCACAGCAGGGTACGGTTTGGTGGGCAGTTTTGTAATATGATACTAGACAAGCCAGACCTTATCATGTTGCGTTTGTCTAGCCTGTATAGAGCCAGACGGATGGAGTTAATCAATAAGATCCATGGAATAAAGTATATGAATTTAAATAAGCCATTAATCTAGGGTTTAAAGCACAGACTTACTTATTGAAATTCTGTTCTGTGTAACAAACCTCTCATGGAGAATCTTTCTGGCTGGTTGCGAAAAGAAAGCCGGGCCTTTGATTGCTCCATCATAGTTGAAAACTCTTGCCCTCTGCAGGTCAATGTAGAAACTACCACTGATGTTCCCCCACACTATGACATTTGTAATATCTAGAGCAGAAGAAGCAGAGATCATTAATCTTGTATAGTAAGTGAGCAAAATGCAATGATATACAGCAGGTTACACACTACCTGAAGTCCTCACTTTCAGCTTCTTTGCAATGATTGCCTTGGCTTCGTTCTCCAGCTGTGTTGCCAGGGTGACGAACTGGTGGCTGTCAATGGATTGCACGTTGTCCAAAAGAAGCGAGCATCTCAAATTGACAAATGAGTCACCGGACACAATCACCTTCACGTCCTTTTTGGCCCTTGTGTCAATCAGCTGTCCGTACTCTCTGTATCTGTCTGAGATCCCCTTTATCTTCATTTCTTCCTCGTTCTCTGTGTCATCAGACCAACACTCATCCAGCAGTAGAATGACATCTGCTTCTTGGAAGGCCTGCTCCAGATCTGTATGAATAGTCACCTGTGAATGAATATAGTTAGATGACTATAGTCCTTCTGATATGGTTTAAAAATTCTAAAATATGTATATCAAGTGTACCTGATGGAGCAGACGTAGTGCCAAGTCCTCTGTCTCCATCTTCAGCCACTGCAGTCCCTCCTCATCTCCCTCCAGGTCCAGTAGGTGGAGGCTGATTGTAGAAACGTGGGGAAAGACCTCAGCAGAGAGCAGATTGGGGATCAGGAAGCTGCAGGTTGGGCTGAGAGCACTGGAGCAGTATGTAAAAGTCTGTCAGCTGACACACATTTGCAAGTTTCACAAAAATAAAAACGCTTTTCTTTGGTTCGGAGTTTTTCAGACTGACCCACCTGCTGATCCATATGTGAAGGGGTTTGATTAGACTGACACGATGCTGCTCCTCTGCTTCAAGATTCACACTGGTGTCCAGATTCTCTGCTGCAATACTCAGCATCATATCCGTATCCATGTCTGATGTGATGCTGTAGTAGTCCTACACAATAATAGGTTAGAGAAAATAGCAGGCATGGAAGTTTACATGTTATTTTAATTAAGAAAACCTAATATACACCTACCTGACAATGCTCTAGGAAGTCACTGAAGCCCCCTAAGAGAGCCCCTTTGCCCCCTTGGTCCACCAGTTCCCTCCAAACCAGAGGAGACTGCTCGTGTTTCCAGCCATTTCTTTTGCAGGTTGCTTCCAGCCAGTCCTACCAGAGATCATTGAGAGGTCACTCTGAGGTGACACATAAGTAACACGAAAATATAGTGATTTGTAAAGTATGGCGAGACACCCCAGGTGAAAAACCTAGTTTATTCATGCACTGGTAAATTCTAATATGAGTAGCTGTGCTTCCATAACTTCTCTCAGACTGGTGGAAAGAAAACATCCAAAACACAGGTAAGTGTTTAGGTGTTTATTTTAGTTCGGATTTATGTTCTGGAAATGTGTTAATGCATATTAAAACACAAAATTTAATAAAAAGTTGTAATAGAAATAATTGTCTTGATGCAAGTAATCAACTGGGGAAGTTATGGTGATAGCCATGAGGGGATTATGAGACAGTGGGCCCCTGGGCACAGATATACCAAGGGCCTCACCACCTCCTACAGTGGAGGAAGACACACAGACTTTGTGGCGGTTTTGCTTCTCTTTGTTGTCGTTTTGGCTCTTTTTATGATCATTTCTCTTTGTACTAAATTTGTGTCTCTTTGTAGTCACTTTGTATTTGTCTTGCCCATTTTTGTAGTTATTTAGTGTCTCTTTGTGGTTGTCTTGTGTTTCTTTGTGGTCTTCTTGCCTATTTTTGTGGTTATTTTATGTCTCTTTGAAGTAATTTGATGTCTTTTTTGGTTGTTTTGTGCTTCTTTTTCCTCAGTTTGTGTCACCCCGTGGTTGTTTTGTGTCTCTTTGTAGTCATTTTGTGTCTCTCTGTGGCTGTCTTGCCTATTTTCGTAGTTATTTTGTGTCTTTTTGCAGTTCCTTTGCATTTCTTTGTGGTCTTTTTGTATCTCTTTGTGGTCATTTTCAGTCTTTTTCAGGTCAGTATGTGTTAATTTGAGTGACATTTTGCAGGTGAAGGCCCCAGGGCCTGTGCCCAGTAGGCCCGTTCAGTAATCTTTTCATGGTGATATCTATTAGTTAAAATTTTTACCCTTGTGTCTAATCTTTTGTCTAAGAATGTATGGAATGTAAATCTTGTAAAGTAAAAAAAAATAATTCTCTCAGTGTGAGTAATCAACTGAGGAAGTCTCATGGTTGGTTGGGACATTATTCTGGATTTACATTACGTTTAGATTTGGTTTTTCTTATTTATTTATTTATCTTTTTTTTTTCTTCAATTTTGTCTTATCCCTGTATATGTGTACCCCTGGCAGGACAGTTCTATGTGAATATCATGTTCACGTACCTATATTTGTTCAATAAAGAATTTTTAAAATCACCTGGGGTGTCTTCTCTTAACGAGCAGCGTTGAAGAAGAAGAAGAAGAAGAAGAAGAATACCTTCCATTCATGTGGGAGGATGGAGATCTTTCGGATCCTGAAGTTTGGCAGAGATCGCTGCAGATTGTCTGCTAATAGTTCCGCTTTGGCGTAATGTGGGCAGTCTGTTCGTCCTGTCGGGGTTAAAACAGGAATTCAGAATCGCGATATTTCCATATACAACATGCTTTATGATAAAACTAAATAAATAAACTTTACCAGAGAGCACAAATTTAGCCATTGTATCCGGTTAGCGTTGGTTGCTAGGAGACCGTGGATGTTGCGCTTATTAGAGTCCGTGTAGAAAACACCCAAACAAAATATAGCAAAGAAAAAAAAACAGGACGCGATACGATGACTGTGAGACCAATAATATAAAAAATGCCAGGCTAATTCATTTCACTTTAATAAATATTGTATACAACACATTCTACATTCACAGTGAACATTATTTATTATATTTTGGCAGTTCGAGGTGGCGAACCAAATTGACGGTGGGACTAAATATGGCTGCGCACACAGCTCGAAGCAGCAGCGCGTGAGAGCACTAGCTAACATGTACTGGACTTTCTATCTTTTTAATATCTGGCTCTGTGTCTTCGCTAAGCAACCTCTAATGTGAAACATTACATGGTATAGCAAATGCCATGTGTTACTGTGGGACAGTTATTTGTAATTATAAGGTAGGGGGGCATCACTTAGCTAACTAGCTAATGTGAGTTGGCCGGTGTTTTTGTAGCTTGAAGGAGGCAGTTTGATGACCTTGTTGACAGCTTAGTTATCGTACTTTGTAATACATTATTTATACTAACTACGTACTTATTGTGACAGCCTTTGCTGCCAAGTAAAGTGGAAACAGTCGGATAATCTTTGACGTAACGCTAACTGAGTAATGGTTGTTATAACTCTGTATCATGCATTTTACTCAGTTTGCCAGCTAAGTACCTGACGTGGCTAGTTATTTGCTCCATGCAGGGGCAGAGATAGTTAAGGACGTCCTATTGTCTCACCGGTATTTCAATTTTCAACCTTTATAACGTCCCCTAAGTTATTAGAGAACAATGTCTGCCTGGGTGACAGAAGGGGCCATGAGACGGGTCCTGCGTTTTTGCAGCCGCAGGTCTCTATGGCAACAGCGCAGTTTCCAGGTGGCATCATCAATAAAAGGAGACACATCTTTTCCTAGTCAACAGTTAGTCCACATCTGGAGCACAAGGCAAAACCAGACATGCCTGGATAAGAGTCTTGTTGGTTCAGTGAGGTTTTACTCACAGGGAATTCACAGTGAATACTTGGAAGACAAGGAGCAGCATCTTAAATCTTCACTGAGTCAGTCTTCGCTGCCCACCGAGATCCAGTCTGATGAGAAGGTCTCAAGGCAGAAACTGAGGTTGTCACCCTTCAAGGCCCATCTACAGCATTGTGCCTCCCCATTAGACGTTTTAGACCTCACCTGTAAATACGCACCCACATTTCGACAGGTCAGCGCCTGCCTGAGCCACATGTGGTCCACCGTTAAGAAACTGTCAGATGAGCAGCTGCGCTGTGAGCTGCAGCTTATGTCTGAGCATCCTGCTTTTGACAAGCTACTGCAAATGGCTATGGAGGGGGTGAGGCACATGAGCAATGAGGACATTGCTTACTCTCTGCTGTGTATGGTCAATCTGGGTGTTCCCCAAAATAGCCGCGTGGTCCAGACGTTTCTCCGAGCCTGTCAGGTAGGCAGTCAAAGATTGTCAACCACCAAGAAAATATGTTTGCATTTTGCCAATATTTTCGTTTTGTTTTGTTGTTTGTCCACTAACAGGAGAATCTGAATGACTTTGATGGGAAGTGCCTGTCCATCTTGACCTCTGGTCTGCAACATATGGAGAATAGTCCCAACGTCCTTGCACTAAAGGATGGCATGATGTTAGTATGAACAAATGATGCATATGACGTAGCCAGAGATACAAACATCAGAATTTTAGAATTAGTGCAGAAAATAAAAATATAATCACTATTCTTAAAACTACTTTTGCAGGTCAACTTGCATTGATTTTTATTGTTGCTGTGTCCTAGGTTGGTAGTCGAGGCCCGTCTTCCCAGTATCAAGGATGTAAAGGCTCTCCAGATCATGATGCGCCATATGGGGAAAAATGTCCCACCACACCTCAAGCAGAAACTGGAGGTTGGTTTATGGGTCTTGGTTCTGAACCATATTTGGTATTTATATCCCTGTATATGTGAATCTGAAATTAATCAGGTGTATGATTGCCAGCTGTTGTGCAGGCATGTCTTTGACTGCTCAACATTCTCTGATATCAGCTTTCTCATTGTAACATTTTAGTAGTTTTAAACCTTGTGAAAAATGTCCTGTGTTTTTGTTTTTATGCCTCCACGCCGGCAATAGCTCTGGATGGAGGCATTGTGTTTTCAGCTTGTCTGTCTGTCTGTCCCATTCTCGTGAACCCAATATCTCAAAAACACCTTGAGGGAATTTTTCTTAATTTGGCACAAATGTCTTTTGTCAATGTCAATTTTGGTGGTGTAGGTAAAAGACCAAGGTCACTGTGATCTTGTCTGACTTATGCTTGTGAATGTGATATCTCAAAAACATCATCAACTTGGACCCAAACCTCCACTGGACTCACCAATGAACTGAATAGAATTTGGTGGTCCAAGGTCAAGGTCACTGTGACCTTGCTTCCGTCTCATCCTTGTGAGGACATTATCCCAAGAAGGCCTTGAGGAAAATCCTCAAATTCGACACAAATGTCCACTTGGACTCAATGATAAACTGATTAGAAGTTGGTGGCCAAAGGTCAAAGGTTACCATGACCTCACAAAAAAAAAACTTTGGCCTTAACTCAAGAATTCATACACTAATTATGACAAAGTTTCACACAGCTGTCTAATAGGATAAAATATTGATGTTATGACATTTTATATCCTTAAGGTCAAAGGTCAGCATCACTGCGACATCATAACGTTATGCAACGTAATAACTCAGACACAGAAGGGGACACATTTGGTCAGATACTGAATTGCTGACACTAATCTCAGGTGTCCGCTTTGAAACTTTGCTGATTGTAAAGATCTTCATGCCGCCGGCAAAGATGTGTGTGAAGCATCCATGTTTTCACAGACATAGATGCAATCTGTAACTGCAACTTAACTGGTGCGTGGAGGCATACGACTGGGAGGCGGTGATTCTACGTTTTAGCTGTAACTGAATCCATTCCACATTGACACTCATTCTGTTCACTGCCTCCTCCAGAAAAAGGCTTTTTCAATGAAAGACCAGTTCAGCCTTCCCAACTCCCAGTACATGGTCTTTACTATGGCCTCAACGGGCTTCTACTCCAAACCACTGCTGGATGTCTGCAGTAAGATAATTAAAGGTAAATAAAAACTTTCCACAAGATAAAATAGCTTTGAATTATAGCAATTATATCTTTTTTAGTATATTAATTATAGTCTAATTTAAATGTCCTATATTGATTTCTTATTTTGCAGAGTTGTCAGCACAAATTCAGTTGAAGGAGCCTCACATATTCTACTCATAAAAAGACTTCTTTTTATAGTTTTACCAACCTGCTTTCCCTCTTTGACTCTTTTTCTACACCTGTTCTCTCTGGTAGAAAACCTCCATGGAATCCCGTTCAACCCATTATATAAAGTCCTGCAATCCTATAGGCAGCTGCACTACAGAGACGTAGATCTGCTCACTGATATTTCAGAGTACATCGCCTCTTCACTAGACATATGGACCAAAAAACAGGTGCTGCAACAGATTACTGTTTGTTTGTTTGTTTTTGTATAAACAATATACTGATTTTTTTTCAGTCAGGCAAAGGTGCAGGTTACAGGTGAAGTCTCCTAATCTGAACCCCCCTCCCTATTTCCACCTCCCATCCCTTCCAAAATCAGCATACATAGGTACATGTACATTGAATTAGTAAAGAGCAGATAAAAACGATGATATGTAAATGAACTACATGGTAAAACAAACAGACACAACGACTGTGTGCCAGATGCAAGTTCACAGACTGTTCATATAGGCCATGTAAGTTATCTTTAATGTGTTATGCTATAAATGCTATAAATATGATAGTAAAAGGAACAGTGTGTAAGATGTTATGCCTATAGTATTCCATGTCTGTAATTTTAAAATAAACTGGAATATTCATTTTGATCAGCCATGGAAACAGATTAGTAGGACCATTGTCTTTTTCTGAAAACAACAGTCTAGAATATTATGTTAATATAAACACAGTCAACGACTCATAAGTCATCATTTGCATTTTTCTGTGATTTCATGGCCATCATATTATAAGAGTTCCCTCCTCCTGCTCAGGTGATCCTCTCCCTATCTGTGTTTGAGAGCCTCTACTTCTGTCCTGCTGCATTAATGGAGGCATTTGCCAAGGAGGTGATCGCCAGTCTGGACACCCTGACACTAAGAGACCTTCTCTGTGTCCTCAAAGTGTACTCCAACTTTAACTATGATCTGCAGCACCAAAGACAACGGTAGGTCACTCGCATGTCTCCATCTTTTAAATCGCACTCATTCATAAGCCCTTCACTTTCATAAGTTACGTGACTATTGGTTTCCAGGCTTGATGTCCTTGATGGGTTTGATCTTGCTGTTCCAGGTTTCTGGATAGTCTCAGCCTGGCTCTGGACTCTTATCTGCCCAAGATGTCTGAGTTTGAGTTGTTAAAGACTGTATATCACCTGTGTCTACTGGGCCACTTCCCCTCAGCACCACTGGAGCTTCTCCTCCAGAGTAGTACACTGGAGAAGTTTAACACCACAGGTGACACAATGACTTGATGTCTTTGCCTGCTGTGTGACTTCTTTTCTCCTCTCAACCCTTCCCGTCTTCACCTGCCACTTCTTTTATTTTTTTATTCCCCTTACACTTTGTGAATATCACCCATCTGAATTTTCCCTATTTCTCCTCAGAACCCAGGTTTTGCCCTAACCAGCAGAGAATGTTTCAGACAGTGAACTTGTGCCTCCGTCTTGAGTGTCCTCCGCTCCCTCAGTGCCTGACAGTCCCTCCATCTGTCCTGGGAGACCCTGTCCCCAGCAGACCATCAGTGAACCTGGATCTCTCAGAGGGCCTGCAGAGTGTGTTGGGAGACCAGGCAGACATAACGCTGCAGGAAATGGTGATGGTGGAGAATTTCTACCTCATAGGTAAAGACAGAATATTGGAGGAAAGAAGTTAAAGTTTCAGGGTGCTTGTCGCTGTTTCAGCTTAAAGAAAATAGCTGAAGAACACAGCTCGTTTTGAAACTGTGATGCGAGCGAGCACTTGTGTTTGTGTGTTGACTCTCAGATGCTGTGATAACCAAACCTCTGCCAAACCAAACTTCTGCGACTGAGGCAAGTAGCTGTGCAGGAGATGAGTGTTCTCCAGCAGAGAGCAGTCAAAGGTAAGACGATAACATCGATAGTCACCAGACCTAGTGTCGCACAGAACTGCAGTGCTATGTCGTTTCTGGTTTAATGTGCTTATGTCATGTTTGGTAAAGTGTGAAGATGTGACAGCAGGTGGAGAGGATGTTTGGGCGTTCTCTTCTGACAATGTCGGGCAGTGACGCATGCTATAATTGCGTACATCAAACATCTGATTCCGCAACTTTGCATGCAACAAAGCGCATATAATTCAGCTGTTAGAAAATTATCTCTTAAGAGCATCAGATAGCGCTCCAATAGCAGAACTGTTTATTACTTGTATTTAACACAACAATAATGAGATGCTTAAAATTCAATTTTGAGCTCTTAATTTGAAGGTTTAATATAACATAACTTAACATTATCACGCACAACCTTCAGTCACTTGCTCTTCCTGAGACACAAAGCTGTACACAACTTAAGACATGATCGAAAATGATGCGTTAATGAAGCATGAACAGGAACAGAAACTGAAAAAATACCTTATCAATAACTTTTACGTAAGTTTAAATATTTCATGAAGTTGTATATGTGCAGCTGTGACGTGCACATCTAGTTTATTTAAAACTTTTGAAATGATTTAATTCTAATGATACAATAATACATTTACAATAATAAATTTAATTTTAATTTAATTAATTGTTGTTACTTTAACTTGTGTTTCTGTAATTTGAAGCATTCTCTGGCACAATAATTTCCTTCAGGATAAGTAAAGTTTAATTTAATTTAATTTAATTTGGATAAAACTTTGCATGTACTTTTATTATTGTTTTATTTAGTGTGTTATAGTCATTGAATTTCATAAAACATACATAGTCACTTTATTTTTGCCTCTACTGCACACAGATTGTTTTGTCTGAATTTTGAAAGTTGTTCTGCTTTTAAATCATTCAATGTTGTAACTAAATAGATTTATTTTCCTTTTTTTTGTAAACAAATTTAATTGCAATAGGACACTCACAGAAATATTAGCATCATAAAAGATGTTTTATATGTTGAACTCATTAAGCCCAAACACCCCTTACCAAAACCAACTCACCCCTTTTCCCCTGTGAGCTCGCTCACCACAGTTTGTAGTGCTGTACGGTATGGCTTGCATTCTCGTAATTCACGTACCCCAATATTTACATGTATATCAATACACATATATAAAACTACATAACCTATTAAATTAAATTAAATAAAGAAAACAATGATAAATAAAAATCTACAAAGAATAATAGATAAAAGGCAGGATATGATACAAAGTGCTTCACAATAAAAACAGAATACATTTAAAAAATAGAGAGAAGATTATATGAACCAAGAGCCAAACATTAGGCACACAGTAAAAACAGGATAAGATTAATTATAAAGACCTAAAACATTATAAAATTACCAAAAACCAGTTCTAAAAAAAGGGTTTTTAAAGTGATTTAAAAGACAAGACAGAGTTTGTGGCTGTGATCTCCTCAGACAGGTCATCCAAAGTCCAGAAGCTCTGACTGCAACGGATCTATCACCTTTGTAAATTAATCAATAATCTTTTAAAATCTATTCTAAAAGCAACATGAAGCCACTGTAAGGGAGCAAGCATTGGTGAAACGCGTCTCATGTCCTAGCTCAAGTCAAAACCGTGGCAGCAGAAGGTGGGAGAGGGAGTAGATATGAAATTGTTGGTGACAGTTTCTAGTCATCAATGGAAACTGATGACAGAAAGATCTTTGAAATGTTTCTGAGATATGATTGAACCATTTATTTGACGTGTGTGTGCAAGCTTAGGTTTTAATGAAAAGTGACACCAAGATCTAAAGTGTTATTCACCCTCTCAGTCAGGGGTCTTGAAAGAGGTACATATATTGTTGAAAATGCAATTTATTTAAATGTGTAATTTCAGACATATGTGAGAACTTTATCTTCTCCAGGTCTGGGAAAGATATTCTATTACATAACCAAGAGGAGAGGAGGGAGATGGTGTTTGTTGTTTCCATAAAAGAAGGATCCTCTTGTGAGCTTTAACGTGATTGCACTGTGTAGGAACACCAGTTCGGGGCTTAACTAAAACATGTGATTAAGGTAACAGGGTGATAGTGAGCATCTTTCGCAGGAATTAATAGCATCAGGATATGTCCTCGATAATCTTGATTTACTGTAATGTGCCCCGTGCAGATCTTGAACTGAGTAAGCAGGAGTTTTTGATTAAGCTGGAATTTTACAGACTAGATTTCCGTTAAGCCTGCAGATAGATTTTACCTGTGCAAGTTCAACCAAGTGGTTCTAATGAAATGCACATAGAAATAGATTTTAATTATATGTTGTTTGTATTGCACAGTGCCTATCATTATGAATAAAAAGTACAACTGAAACTACATTTTAAAGATAGATTTAAATAGAAAACAAACACTGCCAAAACTAATTAAAGACCCCAAACTATAACAACCCCTCTTTAGTTGTCTCAAAGGAAGTTAGAGGTACGAAATACTCCAAGCACAGCATTGTCTGAACAAAGCCACAGTCTATTTATTTAGGTTTCAGATTTTTGTCCTATAAGCAAACCAGTACTTTCACCCTGTCATGCCTGTACTTCAATTCAAATTTTGACCTTTTTAAAACTGAGAAACTTCTTGTCTTCGTGTCCTAGAATTGCAGTAATTTGCGAACCACAGACTGGATTTTGCTACGGTACATCTAATCCCCGCGGTCCCCTGGCAGTCAAGATTCGCCATCTGAAGATCCTGGGATATAACCCTGTCTTGGTAAGACTTGGACGTGATCACAGTCTGAGTTTGTCTTTTCCTTTTCTAAGAATTGAGCAGTTACTGACACTTAAACAAGTTTTTTCTACATTTGTTGTAGCCACTTAAATAAAACCACATGTTCCTATCAGATACGCGTGTTTGATTTCCTCAGAACCTTGTCATATAATTCTAAATATTGTGGGTGTTGAGTGCATCAGTGATAAGAAGACTGACATGCTCCTGATCCTGTTCTTCCAGGTAACGGAGCAGGAGCTGCAGTCTGTGTCGGAGGATTTCCTCAGGGGACGGATTTTCCCAGAACACCACAGATAGACACAAAACCACAAGTGGAGCAACTGGGACCTTGAGGACAGTGTGCCAAGAGCCATATCTGGTTCAGTATTCTTAATCTGTGCAGTCATCATGAACACACAGATGTTGGTGTGCTATTCAAAGCTTTGTAAATAATAAAGACGGAATAAATTATAAATATATTCAAATGAATTTGGTCTGGATACGTTGAGATGAAGAGAGAGTGTTCTTCTCTTTGGGTGTTTGTAAAAAAACAATCATTGGAGGAGTGACTGTGGGGGATGGAAAGAAATGTTTAATGGCTTGTTTTTAATCATCGGTCCCAAAAAGCTAACAGAAACAACATGTTAATCTTGCCGATGCTTATGGCAGTTGATGAGTAAGAACCACGCCGCTGAATGAAACCAATAAAAGCAGTGTGTGCACTTCCAATAACTGCACAGAAAGTGCAAGGTGAGCAAGGTAAAGGTAGAGTCCCTTTGAAGCAGCTACATCTGCAGAAAGCAGTGAAGGAAAAAAACAGTAGAGGGAGGAAGACAGGAAATGGTGTAGATTGTTATTGTTTGAAGTGTTTGCCTCTCCCCTTTGTATATCTGCGTCTCATCGACCTCAGTGATGCTAACTCTCCGAAAAACACCATGTGATGTTTTTTGTTTCTCAGAAAAAAAGCGTGCAGACTGGAAAGAAATGTGTGATGTTAATCAGCGTGGTATTTTAATCTTTAACTCCAGAGTTTGCAGAAGACTGTAACGGCTTTTCTCGTCTGAACTTTGCGGTCTGTCATGATTCATCGATCACCACACGGGTTTTCTAGCTGTGTGTACCCTGTGAATGTGGTTAAATCCCCTCATTCAGACAACACCTTGTTTCGACCACAGAGGGGTTCCAGCCACAGGTCTGTGTGTTACATCAGAGACAATGAGTGAAACAGGAAGCTGGGAGCGTTATTTTTTTATTTTACACAACCACAACTTGAAAAGAAACTGCTACTTTTGCTGCGTCGACACAAAACAACTAGTACTGACAACAAAGTCAACTAAAGAAACAATAATGTCCTGTTCAGGGCAAGCTACTGCGAGGACAGCCCTGTGTTTGTATCTAAACTAACAGGGGCAGCTGCGCAAACAGGGACATGATGCACGGCTGATCAGAAGTGTCGCGGTACAGGAATTTGAACCCCTCTTTTCTTCCTCGGGGCTTTGGGTTTGGTGTTCATGTAGTCACTCTGGGAATCAGACCTGCGCCACTTGACCTGTAAGACGAGTGAAGACAGTTAAACAGCATGTCTGTGAAGGTCCAAGGTTCATAATGTATCACAGACTGCAGGGATACTTAGCTTCTGTGCCCAGGGGCCACTTTAGCAAAATGTCAGTAGGCTAAGGCAGAGGTGGGACCAAGTCAGTGGTTTGCGAGTCACAAGTAAGTCTCAAGTCTTTGCACACAAGTCCCATGTCAAAACAGGCAAGTACAGGGTCAAGTCCCATGTCCTAAACTCTTGAGTTTTGAGTCCTAAACAAGTCTTAATGCACACTTCTCCAAATGTAATGTCATTTTA
Organism: Cephalopholis sonnerati; assembly: GCA_019142605.1. Lineage (NCBI taxonomy): Eukaryota > Metazoa > Chordata > Actinopteri > Perciformes > Serranidae > Cephalopholis > Cephalopholis sonnerati. Next base: position 18,946,372 of record JAGQAX010000024.1, read on the forward strand.
ACAACAGAGTAATAACATTAAATCTCGTGTCCAAATTCAAGTCAAGTTGAGTCTAATGTCATCGAAGTTGTGACTCAAGTCTGACTCGAGTCCAAGTCATGTGACTCGAGTCCACACCTTTTAGCCAGGGGCCAGTTCATAAACATACATTAATATCATAGAGGTGTGTGTAAGTCATTGTTTTGCAAGTCTTTGCACACAAGTTCCAAGTCAAGGCAGGCAAGTCCCGAGTCAAGTCCCAAGTCCTAAACTCTTTAGTTTCAAGTCCTAAACAAGTCAAAATGGACACTTCTCCAAATAGACTAATAAAATTTAAGAACTAATGTTTAAGTAAAGTCATGAGATATTAGTGTCAAAGTCCAAGTCAAGTTGCAAGTCCTTTTTGAATTTATCAAGTCGAGTCTAATGTCATCAAAGTTGTGACTCAAGTCTGACTCGAGTCCAAGTCATGTGACTCGAGTCCACACCTTTTAGCCAGGGGCCAGTTCATAAACATACATTAATATCATAGAGGTGTGTGTAAGTCATTGTTTTGCAAGTCTTTGCACACAAGTCCCAAGTCAAGGCAGGCAAGTTCCGAGTCAAGTCCCAAGTCCTAAACTCTTTAGTTTCAAGTCCTAAACAAGTAAAAATGCACTCTTCTCTAAATGTAATGTCATTTCAATAACAGACTAATAAAATTTAAGAACTAATGTTCAAGTAAAGTCATGAGATATTAGTGTCCAAGTCCAAGTCAAGTTGCAAGTCCTTTTTGAATTTATCAAGTCGAGACTCAAGTCTGACTCGAGTCCAAGTCATGTGACTCGAATCCAGACCTCTGGGCCATGGGCCGGTTAATAAGCAAAGCTACAACAACAAGTCACACGACAGTCTCAAGTCTTTGCACACAAGTTCCAAGTCAAGCAAGGCAAGTGCAAAGTCAAGTCCCAAGTCCTAAACTCTTGAGTTTCAAGTCCCAAAAAATCTTAATGCACGCTTCACCAAACGTAATGTCATGTAAACAACAGAGTAATAATATTCATATATACAAATTGGGGTATAAAGTGTTGAGGTTTTAAGTGTGACTCAAGTCTAAGTGAAGCCACGAGTCACTGGTGTTAAACTCTGAGTCAAGTTGCAAGTCTTTTTTGAATTTATCAAGTCAAGTCTAGAGTCATCAACGTTGTGACTCAAGTCTTACTTGAGACCAAGTTTTGTGACTTGAAACCCCACCTTTGGGACAGGGTCCAGTTGATAAACAAACATTAATATTCCCCATGCACTAAAAAAAATCCCAGTATGAATCAGTTTATTTTCATCATGATTCAGTAAATGTTTGGTGATATATCCGTACAGTCCAAAGAGTCAAATTGTTGGTTAGGAATGACTGTTGTTGTGTCTATATATAAGTTCCAAACTGTTTCTTCACTTTTTCTTTGTCAGGTGTTTGTATGTGTTTGAGGAATATCTTACCCAGATGATGCCAGCAGTGATGGTGACAACTATTCCATAGACGCCAAGAACTACAATCCCCAGAATCCAAATCCAGAGAAATCTATCTTTTTCATTCCGCTCTATCACAGGGTTCACTTTGTAATTTTCCTTCACTTCGCACTGGTGTCCTGGAAAAAAAAAACATATTCAGAAGGCATTCAGTGTGCTGGACTACATGCAGACAAAATTATAACTTGTCTGTTTATTTGTTCTTAGAAATATTTACCTTGTACACGTACCAGGACGCTCAAAGGACTTTCTGCATTTCTGAAGGGAGGAGGGAACATGATGTGGCCCTTACATCTGTAAATACCATAGCTACTGGCATTCACCCCTGTGAGCATGAAACTGGCTGATTTGTTTTCTGTCTTTTCCTTTAGTTCCACACCCATCCCAGTGTCTGATGGTTTACAGTCTGATATAGTTTTGTTATGGGTGCATTCCATCTTGTAAATCACTTCTTCTTCCTTAAGAAGGTAAAGTGTCACATCTTGGGTGGTCAGCTCTGGACAGGGCACAGACACGTTGGCTCCGGGAGCTACGCAGGCAATTGCCAGCTGTTCTGGAGAGGAAAAATGAAGAAACAGTTCAGGGGGTAATTGTATTTTGATTCCTTATTATAGGTGTGTCTTACACACTGTGGCAGCTCTTATAGGCAACATAGGTAGCCACCTGGGGGGGCGGGGGCGGTCATGTTGATTTCTCATCAGGGCTTGTTCTTGTTTGTAATAAATACACAATAATAATACTTATAATCATATTTTTGGGAGGGGTGGTGCGGGCAGAGGAAGCTTGCCTTGGACACTGAATGTGCTAGGTCCGGCACTGCTTACACACACACATTATAATGGCAGATCTCTGTGCTCTCTTTGGTGTCATGAACTACGGAAACAGAGAAACAGTGTGCTACTGTAGCCCAGTGTTGTGTTTGCTGCTGCAGTTAACCCAGCCAGGATGCTCGTGTCTGAGTGTGTAACCAACACCTTTGCAAAGGAAATGGCTTCTTACGACTCCAGCTCCAGCAAGAGATTGTTTTATTTGCATTTCATTCCCCTTAACTGAAATTCAGGCTTTGAAACTCACCATTTCACAGCAATTCCACCCCCATACGGAATTTGTTCAATAGCAGCACATGTAAGCACATTTACCTCTTTTAGCTCACATTTCACATGAAAGACAGATATTTGCTACGTGAGTGGCATACTTGAGTCAGACGCTGACTGACTCAAGTATGCCACTCACGCAGTGGTGGTGTCAGTGGTGGTTAGAGTGATATAATGTTGAAATAAACCTCCTCTGTGCTTCATGTAAACAGCAATTGTTCTTACTCTGACTCTGGTTATGGATCACATTAAGATGTGTCAACCCATGAATACATATATTGTGCCAGCACTCATTGACTGAGGGTCATCTGAGGTACTGGTCAACAGATAAACAGCCTCTGTGTGAGAGTATATCCACTAAAAGAGTTTCCCACATTGTATGTCCCTTAACTGAACCAGAGAGTACTTAGTGTCAGAGGTGGGACCAAGTCATTGTTTTGAGAGTCACAAGTCTTTACAAGTCCCAATTCAAGTCCCAACTCAAGGCTGACAAGTCCAAAATCAAGAAATACAAATTCTAAAGTTAACTGGAGAGTAGTCACAATCAAAGATGGGACCAAGTGATTGTTTTACAAGTCACAAGTAAGTCTCTAGTCTTTGCACACCAGTCCAAATTCAAGTCCCATGTCAAGATCGACAAGGCCCAAGTCAAGATAGACAGATTCTAAACTTAACCGGAGAGTCTTTCCAATCAGAGATGGGGCCAAGTCATTGTTTTGCAAGTCACAAGTAAGTCTCATGTCTCTGCAAGTCCCTAGTTAGGCCCAAGTCAAGATAGCCCAATTCTAAACTGAACTGGGGAGTAGTCATAATAAAAGGTGGGACCAAGTAATTGTTTTGCAAGTCACAAGTCTCTACTCCTGCACTCAAGTCACGATTCAGGTCCCAAGTCAAGTCTGACTAATTCTAAACTTAACTAGAGGGTAGTCACAATCAGAGGTGGGACCAAGTGATTGTTTTGCAAGTCAAAGATCAGTGTCTAGTCTTTGCACTCAAGTCTAGATTCAAGTCCCAATTCAAGACAGACAAATTCTGAACTTAACCTGAGAATAGGTACAATTAGTGTGTGACCAAGTGATTGTTTTGCAAGTCACAAGTGAGTCTCTAGCCCTGCACTCAGGTCCCAATTCAAGTCCCAGATCAAGACTTACAGGTCCGAAGTCAAGAAATATAAATTCTAAACATAACTGGAGTAGTCACAATCAAAGGTGGGACCAAGTGATTGTTTTGCAAGTTATAAGTTAGTCTCTAGTCTATGCACACCAGTGCAAATACAAGTCGACCAGGAACAAGTCAAGACAGACAAATTCTAAACTTAACCAGAGAATTAATAAACAAAGCCACAATGACAAGCCACAAGTCTCAAGTCTGCACACAAGTCCCAAGTCAAGCAAGGCAAGTCTTGAGTCAAGTTCCAAGTCAAGACTGACAAGTCCCAAATCCTAAACTTTGAGTTTTGAATCTGAAATAAGTCATAATGCGCACTTCACCAAACATAATGTCATTTTAACAGTCACAAGTAAGTCTCTACTCCTGCACTCAAGTCACAATTCAAGTCCCAAATCAAGTCTGACAAGTCCAAAGTCAAGATAGACAAATTGTAAACTTAACTGGAGGGTAGTCACAATCAGAGGTGGGACTAAGTGATTGTTTTGCAAGTCAAAAATAAGTCTCTAGTCTTTGCACACCAGTCCAAATTCAAGTCCCATGTCAAGACTAACAGGTTCCAAGTCATGTCCCAAGTCCTAAACTTTGGGTTTTGAGTTATAATGCACTCTTCACCAAATGTAATGCCATTGTTACATCAGATGTCAAAGTCATTGTTGTGCAAGTCACAAGTCTCAAGTCTTGGCACTTAATCCCCAAGTCAAGACAGGCAAGTCCCGAGTCAAGGTTTTAAGTATTCAAGTCAAGTGAAAAGGTTAAAGTGTAAGTGAAGTCCGCACCTCTGGGTACAATACCACTGCTATTATTTATCAAACATTTTCATGGTTAGGTGTCACCACTTACTGTGGGTGCTAACCTCAGTGATAACAGATGAAACCAAACACTGTAATCATGTATGTACAGTAAAGTCTCTTGCAGTTACTTCCAATAGTTATTTCTTGCAAATTACTGGTATTGAGAATATGAATGACTAAATGCTAGAATTTATGTGTTGCAATAAAGTCCATAACTTACCTTTGCAGTAGCTCTGAGACTCAGTGGCACGGGAGAACCTGCAGCCCAGGAGGATCATGAACAGCCAGCAAGCTCTCATCTTGAACTTTTGCACCAAGAGTGTGAACTTGCCTCCAGCAGAATGATGCCCTTGAGGCTTTCCCTCATCACCTAAAATGTCAAGCTCCTCCGGCAAACTGCATTAACTTTGTGCTGCAGAGAAATCTGATCCAGTACACCGATATCATCAACCCCAGTTCCATGCATGCGACTATAATGTATCATCTCCTCATTGTGCCTCTGACTGAAACACTCCCACGGTGCTGCAGTGACTGAACCTCATACATCCTCTCATGAGGGAAAACATCCTGTGACAGAAAACGCCTCCTCTTCTGAAGTTTCCGCTCACTCCCAGAGTTTGTGAACTTTGATAGTGTTTTATTGATTTATGATTATGTGTTTATTTAGACCAAATGTCATTGCGGGACATCTCTGTTCCTATCAAATGAACTAATTACTTGTTATATTGCATCATTGTGTGGAGACAGTTGTTAAGAGAAAGAGGAAGATGATAAAAAAAAAAACACACAACCTTTCATTGCTGATTTTAAAATTTTAAAGCTCCTGGTTACCTCTAAGCACTTTTTAAAGGGATAGTCCAGAACTTTTTAAGTGGGTTTGTATCAGGTACTTATCCATAGACAGTTACAGGTGCTGCTGTGGAGGGGTCAGCAACAAGCGTTTGTTAGCCACCTAAAAAATGTCACCTAAAAACATCAATAACAGTTTAAGTGTACACTACATTTACAATAATTTTGCTGCTTTACCTTAATGTCAGACATTGATTTCCAACAGAAAAATGACGCCGTTATATAGCTCACTTCAAAGCCAGACTCCATTGAGAAAAACAATGATTTAACATAGCTGAACACAGGAGCTGCTGGTCTACCGCTGCCTCAAATGGTTGTTTTGTTTGTGTTATTGTGTGGAATTTGAAAGGGTAAGTTCGAATTCATCAAAGTCACACAATAACACAAACTAACTAACTGATAGAAGCAGCAGTAGACTAGCAGCTCCTGTGTTCAGTGAGCTAAAATGACTGTTTTTGTCAATGGAGTCTGGTGGCTTTGATGAGAGCATAGTTGGGGAGCTGAAGGCGTTAACAGCTTCCCTGTCAAATAGGCTCACTGATAAAAAGGGAGATCAGTGAAAATACTCTTAACATAGTGTACACTTCAAATAATATTGATTTTTTTTTTTTTTTTTTAAGTGTGACTTTTTTAGGTGGCTACAATACGTGTTGTTGCTGACCTCCACCCACAGCAGTTTAGCTTCCATGTTAGACTCCAGCCTGCTTCTCCAAACTGGGAGCACACTGACTGACATGTACTGTGTGTAATACACTTAACATGGATACTGTGTACCTCATACAGCTCCACTTCAAAAACTCCAAACCTTTACCAGAATATAAAAAAAAACTTTGCATAACAGTACAGACATTAGTCACAGTAGCAATACTAACATGGAATGCAAAGCAGATTATAAGAAAATACTCTGTATATATGTGTATCCTCTGCTGTTTAGCTGTATGTTGCAGCTCCAGTTAGAGGTGGGGTGAGGGACCAAAAGTGCAATGACCCAGTGTACCATCTGTAAAGGTTTACTGAACACAATGATAAGCACCAAACAGGTTTCATCTGATGTTTGTGTGATTGCCAAAGCACAGATGTGACCCACAGACCGGCTGGCAGAGAAAATAAGTTTAGGAGAAGTGAACAAGAACCTGCCTCAGTGCTTTATGAGTCACTAAGTAAGGCACATGTACAGATACTGGCACAGTTGACATATGCCAGCAAAGAAAAAACTTTACAGTACCAGCTATAAGATAAGATTACTCTGTTCCACTGGTGTTGGAATTTACATTAATTTAAAACCCATGGCTGTATCCACAAAATGGGGTTGAGTTGAAAATGCAAAACGTTCATTTTTCCACTAGATGGCGACAAAGCACTTTATTTTGATCAGTTTGTTGATAACTTTTTTCTCTCTCTTTTTTTTTGCAGCTACAATCCAAGAAAATAGCCATCAGCTACAGTTTTACATTAACTGTAATCATATATCACTTTGCTTCAATGCATTTCCTTGTTTTATACAGGTTTAACTCCCTGGAGCGGGGATTATAGACCACTAAAGGGTGGAACACTTTACTATGTGTGGCAACACATGGTGACACATTCATGGGATTGTGAAACAGGGATTATAGCATTTCTAAAATGTTGTGTGTAATTCAGAAAATGGATGAGGGTGGATTGACGGGTTAGTAATGCCATGTGTCCATATGGATAACACGGAATAATCTCCTAATCTGGAACAAGTCCCTTTTGTTGGGTATTGTGGTGGCTTTGGGAGAGCATCAGTAGGAACCCCCCTACAGCTAAGAGGTCCATTGGGGTTACATGTGGCTGCTCTTAATTTATTGTTTTATTTATTTCATTTATTATTATTATTTATCTTTTATTTTAATACTTTTTAATAACATTAATAAGAATATTTTTTATTTTATTATTGTTTATTTATTTATGTATTTATTTACTTTCACTGAGTAGAGGAGTAGTACTGGATGCAGATGCTGCCTTCACTGTTCCTCCAATATTCCCACTTTCATGGACATCTAATGCTTTTAACGAATTACTCAGCAGAAAACTCAGCGCTAAAATGTGTCAGCTGGCAAACTCACATAACACCGCAATTTATCTCTTTTCCAGTCTGCTGTTTTCGTATTAGCCATTAGCTAGGCCATCCCTCTTCCCAGCGGTTTACTCTGATATAAGATATTTCCGACAGGCCGTGAAGGCAGCGTGAGGTTCAGGGCTGGACAGGAAACGACGGAGACGCGCAGCGTGTCTCCTCCAGCAGCTCCGGGAGAGAAGAATGGGAAAGGGAATAGGATTGTGTCTGTAGACGAGGCAGCGTGTGAAGACATGAGGATAACGGGCAGTTTATAAGTCATTTCTTCTCTTAAATAGATAATTACACATATCATATCAGGAGCTTTTCTTGTTCTCCTCCCTGAGGGCAGGGATATTTGATCCCATTGGAAAACACTGGAGAGGAGAGCACCCTCTTTGTGAATCCCGTTTGACTGTAAGTGGATTTTTCTTTACTATTCCGATATGTTTTCATTCTCTTACCTATTTTCTCTCATTTAAATGCTCAAAGTTCAAAATGTCAATCATGAATAAATGACAATTCATCATGCCAGCCCATCCTGGGTTGTGTCCTCGGGAAAGGAGACGGAGGAGTAGCTACACTGTATGTTTACCATACTTCTTAACCACAAGCACCACTTGGCACAAAGAAACAGGTCGTTGTGATTGTGTTGTTACCTGTTAGGAAAAGTGTGTGTTGTGCGGCTGGGCGTTTGAATGGGGGTGTTTTGTGCCCCCTATGCGGCCATTGAACAATCCCTTTCTTGGGGAGAAAGGGCGTGCAGCGTTTGGGCCGACTGGGAAAAGAGCCGCAGCTTTAATGGGAGAGGCAATTGAACGTGAGCCTATTGTTATGTTGTACTTGTTAGTTATGTTGCCAGAGCTGAGCCCTTACTCTCTGTCGTTGCCGACAAGGTATTTTCAACCTAATTTTCCTCCCCTGCATCTGACTGAGCAGAGGAGAGATGCATAGTCTCCACCCTGTTCAGCGGGAGGAGGCTATCAGCTTTTGGTAATGGCCGATGGTTTTGTCGTGCTAATGTTTGTATCTCTCTGCTGCATTTTTTTTTAAAACACCGTGTTTAACGTCTGTTAAAACCTGTTAAATACGTGGTAATGTATATTAGTGAGGCTGGGCTGAGTTCATTTTCACAGACCTCCTTCACTGCCGCTCGTGAACAGTATTTTAATTCCCTTTGTTGGATGACGCCGCCAGTTTGACCAGTGGCTATCATCAATTTAATGCTAGCATCAACGTTAGCCTGAAGGATTAGCATAAGTCCTAAACTAGCTTTAATTGTCTGAGTGAAGATTGGTGGAAAAGTTAAACTCAGACATACATTGTTTTAGACCTTAGTGGCATAAACAAAGTTCTCAAATAACCAAGCTGTGTTTTCCCCTGAAGGCTCAGGCTTTGCTTACATTCAGACATTAAAGGGATAGTTCACATTTTTTGAAGTGTTGTTGTATGAGGTACTCATCCATAGATAGTATATATTACATACAATAGATGTCAGGTGTCACACCCCCAGTTTAGAAAAGCAGACCAGAGTCTGACAAAGAAGCTGAGCAATCTACTGCTGTGGATGGGGGCCAGCAACAAAATGCATTATAGCCACCTAAAAAAAATCAGATTGCTATATGGAGAGTATTTTACTTTACCTTGCTGTCAGACAGTGATTTCCAAAGGTAAAATAAAGCTGTTATATCTCTCTCTTCAAAGCCAGACTCCGTTGAGAAAAACAGTGATGTATCATTCAATACGTTTGTACGCAGCTTGAGAAAATCAAATTATTGGCTTAGTCCAACTGAAACCGGACTCTTAAATGCATGTAAACAGCTTAGTCCTGACTGAAATTGGACTAGCCGTAGCTTGACTAACACACCTAGATAATTTGATTGAAAATCGAGCTATTGCTGCATGTATCTACGTAGTCCGACTGGAGTTGGACTCAGCGTTCTGCTCGTGCACCACTTTTTCTTTCACGGGCTTTCACCCAGAAAAAGAAGGAGATGATGTAGCAGCAGTTCACTCCTGGAAAAAAAAACAAACCCCATGGCGACTAAGAAGCAGAAGACGCACTTCTGGACAGACGAGGAAACTCATTCATGCTCCAACAGCTGAAGGAGCTAAACATTTTGAAGTTTCTGGAGGGTAGGAAAACGCAAAACGCAGATTTATTTGATTTAATTTATTATTCATCTTCAGGTCAACCGGAACTAGTTCAATACGCACTATATTAAAAGGACACAGCACCGCCTATCAGTGGAGTCAGATGTACTTGGTCATAAATTCGATTTTCTCCTCTGCATGTATACTCAGACAAGACGAGAAGTCTGACTTGACTGATTAGCCGAGCTAGAGCTTAGCGTGACTACTGCGTGCATGTAAATGTGCTGAGTGCTTAACACTGGAGTTGCTCGTCTACTGTTGCCTTCATCACTTAGCTAGTTTGTGTTATTGGGTAATTTTGGTGTTTAAAAGGGTTAGTTTAGATTCACCAAAGTTGAGCAATAACACAAAGTAGCTAAGTGATCGAATTAGCAGGTTCAGTGAGCTAAAATGACTGTTTTTGTCATTGGGGTCTGGTGGCTTTGAGGAAAACATGGATGAGAAACTGAAGCTGTCAACAGCTTCCCCGTCAGCACAGGCTGTCTGACATTAAGGTATAGCTGTGAAAAAATACTCTAAATCTAGCGTACACTTAAACTACTATATTTTTTTGAAGTGGTACTTATTTTAGGAGGGTAAAACACATAGTGTTGCTGACCTCCATCCACAGCAGTACATTGCCTAGCTTTCTGTCAGACTGCAGCCTGCCCCTCCAAACTGGGGGTGTTCTGGCTGACATCTACTGTTTTTATTATACTGACTATGGATAAGCACCCCATACAACCCAACTTCAAAAATTCCAAACTGTCCCTTTAACACTGGAACGATAATGACACTTCATGGACTGAGGGGTTCAAAGGTCATTGTAGCGGGGCTGCACGCCATGCCACTGCCTGGCTGGCTACCATATGGGCCCAGGTTGTCACCCAGTAAACATTCCCTCCCTGCGTGTGTTTTATTTACACTACCAAGGCCAGGCGAGGACTGTTTTTAACTGTATCTCCTCTGTTCAGGGGTGAATACACAAAACAAACTCCCAAAAAGCCACCAAGAAGCCACTTGGCCCAGCCTTTATTCCCCACAGTGACATTATAATAGGCCGTCTGTGTCCTTAAGGCACGCTTGATTTGCATCCACAAAGCAGTAGACTAGAAGCACATTATTCTGGGCATGGAGACAGTGCAGCAACAATGCAGCCCATTCGCTTACAGTGCAGTTAATGGGATGAAAATAACTACTGGCCTTCTGGTCGCTTCCCCTTAGGCAGATGCCTTTAAGCTTGTCATGTTTTCTTGCATGAGGAGTTTGGAGTCAGATGTCACTTATTGTCTGGAAGAGGAGAGAAAATGAGTAATGCTGTAAGGACATGTGGAAAACCCAGTGATATGTTGTTTTTGTTCCTGTGGGTATTGTTATAGTGTCTCAGTTTCCTGTGCTGTGTCCCATTACAAATGAAAGAACTTGCATTATCAACTGGAAATTGAAAATGGAGGGTTTCAAAATATTGTTTTTGATATTACAGGCAACTTTCTTGGCATATTTTAGGCCTGTGGCTGAACTGCAACAGGATTATTGTCATCGTAGTCGTAGCAGTATCATTGATTTAAGTTCAATGAGTGCTTGTTTGATTCAGTATCATGATTTGTAAATGTGAAAAACAGGATTTGGATGGCATTGGTGCAGTCTCACAAACATTCGGGGGCCCTGAGGGTCAAAACTCTACCACATTTCCCAAAACATCTTCCAACGTTTCCAACATCTTCCGTTTTGGGGAATGCTTTGTTTTTTTAAATGTTTCAGTGTTTTCTGAAATGTTGTAGTGTATTTGAAATGTTGTAGTCTTTCCTGAGATGATTAGTGTTTTCTGAAATGTTGTTGTGTTTTGACCCTCAGGGCCACCATGTAAACAATATAAAAAGTAACTGTGGATATGTACCTCACAGAAGACAGTTCTGTAGTGGACTTAATAGTCCTGAAGTCATTGAATTCAGGCAGCACAGTCATAAAAAGCTCAGTCACGGATTAAATTTCCAGCCATGGAGGTAAAACACATGTTTGAAGAGAGCGTGTCATTTCACTACTCCTGTTTAAAAGCGCATGTAAGGAATTTTTCACTGTCAGCTTTCTTTCTTCAGGCTATTGAAAAGAGAACCCGGGGAAAGAGGGTATATATATTTTGGAAGAGCTCAAAACACATAACCAGAAACATGGTTTTCTCATTCATCTACTCTGTCTTGTTTTGCCAGAAGTGGAAGGGAAGAAAAAAATACCCTTCTGCTTTCTTCCCTCAATCTCTGCTGCCTTTCATCCCTTTTTTTGTACGCTTGATTTCCTTGGGATGTAGTTGATTAGATGAGAAAAACAGTTGTCAAATAAATTTTGGGTTTGAGGAGTGATCCCACAAGACTGTGCATTAGAGAAGAGAGATTTGGATGCTATTCTTGGTTTGTGTGTTAGCATCTCTTGCGTGCTGGTCCGTCTGTCTGTCAGCGCTTTACTGGCTCTGTCGTGCGAGTTACAAGGGACATGTCTGACCTCCGCCCATCCATCCACCAATGTCCCTGGGCATAAGTCTGCTCCGAAAAGCTCCAGAGACGAGGCTGGGGGTGGCGACGGTGGTTGGTGTAAGTTTACCCAGGTTGTGTTACAGCCCGGGGTGTAGGTGGGTAAAGGAGGGCAGGGGGAGGATGGCACTTCAAACGCAGCCTTCAACACACCCCAATGAAGACCCGGAGGGGAGAGCGTAATCTGATATTTCCAACGAAAGGAGGTGCTTTGGCTCAGAGTTGTGAATAAACTGCAAAAGGCCACCAGCTGCATCAGCACCCAGCTCCTTGATGCCAAACAAGATGCCACATTATGGGCGTGTTGCACGAGAGAGAAAGTGTCTGTGTGTCATTCCACCTGGGTGTGTCCCCCCCCTCTTGTCACAGGCACGCGGCCCCGGCCTCTATAGGGCCTTGTTCTGGTAACATTTTGCTGACCTTTGGTGGCAGCTGCCCCTGCCATTTGGAAACAAAGACAAATGGCTAACCAGCCCGCCTGTAGCCTGCAAAACCTCTACTGTTCCAGATAGGGAACTGTTCTTCCTGTTACTCTTTTCATACACACTTACATCAATGCCCTCTATGGCAGGAAATGAATTGTTTGAGATCCACATGAAGCCTTTTTTTGTGACGATGGAAATCTGTTCTTTGACAAGGAGAACAGTAAGGATAAGGTCATGGAGCCTGAAAAAAAAAACACTTGGTCTTTTATGTCGAAGGTGTAGAGATCAAGGTATCGTCCGCCTGCGGCAAGCCAATGTATGGACAATGCAGCTTCTTTGCGGCTGCATTGCTGATTGGAGTAGGCAGAAGGAGGGCATCCTCCTCTCTTTTCAGGGCAATGCATGATCTGGGTCTTCGTTAGCAGGTACACTCAAGCGTACAGGCACATACACACTGATATATAAAGACAACTAGAGATACAAATGGTGAAGATTGAACTACGATTGGATGTCTTTGCCATCTTAGTTTTCATAACTGCCATTGAGTGAGCGTTTTCTCCTGTAGCATTTCACAAGCATATACATTTTTAGTATGGGTCAGTGCAGCTGGGATTTATACTCTTAAAGGAAAAGTCCACTTTTAGATACTTTTACATCGCCAGATATTATATATTTAAGGTTTTCAGTGTGATGTTTTATGATGAAACGTTGTGTTTTTCCTACCTGCATTTCCCAGATTACCTTTAAACAACAATCAGAGAACAGGTTCACTCTTGTTACACCTCGCTGTGGTCTATAATTTGTAGATAGAAAAAGCGAGTGTGAGTTTTCAAGTGAACAAAGGGTGATAGTTGCACCCTTTAGTCAATACACAATATTTTTATGTGGCTGCATTGCATTCTGGTCTAAGGAGGCGACTGTAATTGGAGAATCTGATACATCTGCTTCATATAAGATGGATTTCTCTCTGTATAACTGTTAAGCATCTGAGAATTGTGGGTCTGGAAAAACTTCTTGTTTCGGAGGGACAGACACCAAAAATTAACATTTTTCGGTTTTTGTTTTTAAAAACATGTTTAAAGAGATTTTTTTTAATCTCCATCAGATGACATTTATCAGGTCCCGATGCACATATTAAACTCCATAACTCAGTCTGTCAGTCTTTATCTCCACCACTTCTTCTATGACCTGTTTTCCTATCTCTTATCTGATCGGCTATGATACATGTTGTATTGTTCATTCATTAATTGTCCCTTTTTGTGTGCTACTCTCTGACTGTACAGGGTGTTTAAGCGGCTTAGGCAGCTATTAATCAGTGTGACTTTGACGATGGCAGGTGGCTGTTTCTCACTGCCGGGCTGCTGATGAGGACACCTCCCCTCCTCTTCCATTACTGTATTACAGATGGTCTGTTCCAGTCACTGTTGCAGGGGGTCAGTCTTTGTTAACTTAAAAGAACGCATAACAGGAAAAAGGGGGCCCTGTATAAATTAGGTCTATTGTCAGACATACTGTCTTGATTGTTTCTCGCGATCACAGCTTTATCAACACCTGTCACTGCCTTTAGGTGCCTTTAGGCCACCAATCTTTAAACATTTTGTATGTGACATTCAGAGCACTAACACAGCCGCAAACCTCTATGTGCTATGTAAATATAAAGTGTAGTGATGGCGTCCTGTGGAGAGAGTGAAGTCACACTACGTCTGTGTTTGTTGTAATCTGAGCTTCTCTGTTATTCGTTGTTGTAAGCCTGTCTGTGGCCCGAGCCTCTGTAGATGGCGCATGAGCTACAAGTTTATTCTCAATGCGTTGTTTATTGCAATATGCTCCGAAACACCAGGGAACATACAAACAAAATATTCTGTGGAGCAGTCAGTGAGTGTTACGGGAAGACCATAACCAGAAAAGTAGGCTGCCTGGCAACAGTAGTAAATGCCAGTGTACCGCCAAACGTTGCATTTGTGTGCTGTTATTATTACTATGATTATGACTGTCGCTTACCCTTCATTGAAATTATTTTATACTGCTTTGTTCTCCCTGGTCAACACTCTTTCCATAACTGTTTTTTAGCCTTTACAGCCATCTCACATGTTGTTCCACTCCCTGTGGCAAAAAGCCTCTCCTTTCCCCACTGTGGTGGCTTTTTCTTTCCCAGAATTTAAGGCTGTTTCACTGTCCCTTTGGTGTCTTAGTGAAGAGTCGTTATTAGAGATCATTGGAGATGTCTTTGCAGGAAACCTTTTCGGCCAGTCTTCCGTGTTACATTGAAAAGTGCAGTGGGTTCCTAGTAGCAGCATGACCAAGTGTTGCGAGAACTCCGGGAGCCTTCACGCCTCTTCCTAACACACAGTGGGCAGAGCACACTGAGTTGGACTGAGGGTGAAAAAATGTCCAGATATACTACAAGTGACGATAACATTCAGGGAGCCTATGTTCAAACGCAATGGCTTCCCGTTGCTTTGAAAACAGGTTGGAATTGTGCAAAACTTGAGCCACGGCAAACTGTTTTTCAAGCAAGCAACACATCACTTAGACTGTTGGCTAATGCACGGAGCAGCTTTAGACACCTTCATTGGGAGAAACAATCTGATTTTGGCTCATTCACATCTCACCCAGTTAGGAATCAATGTTACACTTGATGCAAGAGCTGTGATTATGTTATTTTCTGGCGGCAGTTTAGAGTCACCAATTGACTGTAGGAGGATGCCGGAGCACCCGCTGAAAACCCACACTAACATGAAGAACGTGCAAACTCCACACAGAAGGGCTCCCCCACCCTGGGGTTAAAATCCTCCACCCCGGCTTTAAATCAGGAGCCTTCTTTCTATGAGGCGACAATGCTAACTACTGCACCACCTTGCCGCCTTTAAATTACCCATAGGTGTGAATGTGAGTGTGAATGGTTGTCTGTCTCTATGTGTCAAACCTGTAATAGCCTGGCGACCTGTCCAGAGTATGGAGGCTCTGAATGGATGAATCATACAGAGATGGCTGCTGATATTGGGATGACATAGCACCTACTTTCCAGTCCCTCTCTAGCTAACACTTTGAGCTCTGTCAGCTCTGTTGTCTTTGCTTAGCACTGTTTATGCAGTTAGCACCGTTAGCTGCTAGCTACAGCTCAGGCAGCTCCAGGTTGAGAACCGTGTCCAGTACACTCTGAATTTTGCATAGATCCCCTTTGAGTTAAGTGTCGCAAAGTTGCATATTCACCCTGAAATTAATCTCAGCATCCAAGTCTGGAAAAGGCAGTCTGACTCCAGTGGGAATTCTCAAACCAGAATTCCAGCAGCTGCATCAGGTATCAGTGAGTAGAACGCAGAGGGAGAAGTGGAGGTGGTGATTTATGGTATCATGTTTCTTTCTCTATCCCACCTGCCTATGTAATCCACCACAAAGTCCAGCTAAAGCTCCACCACAACAGTCCCAGGATGGGTTGATGGATGGGGCGGTCTGTCTGTGTGGATTGAGCGGGGCCATGGATAATGGCTCTTTGACATGGAGAGAACACAAAATGCTTAAGGCGAGCAGGAGTGCTTCGGATAGAGTAGTATTAAGAGCACACAAAGTGCTAACTCAGAGGAAATACACATGTGCTGTCTGGCTGCTGTATAAAAAATCTACATTATTGACTGGGTGATGTATGATCTGTCTGGTGTAAGACGTACATTTGGAAGGAGAGAGTGGATTTATTTCCTACTCTGTGTTGAACTAAATTAAATTAAATGGGCAGTTCTTTGCAGCAGTTCATGCGATGCCTGGGATAAACATCAGCATGGCTAGTTCCTGTGTCCTCTCTTCTCCCTGTCTGATCAGAGTTCAGCTAGTTCTCATGAAACCATAACAGCAGTGTGTGTGTGTTTATGAGGCAGGGTTGATGTTTGTCTTTTTGCAGTCTCTGGCAACACTTACAGCCCATCATCCAAACACAGATGCAGGCAGAGTGAACTGCAGTGTTTTCCCTCACCCCCCTGTGAAATGCCTGCCTCCTGGCCCAAAATGTTTATGCTTGTACAGTTGCTTTCTAATCATTGACCTCCGGGTTACATTCCAGCCGAATCCTCTAAGGATTCAGTTTTATATACCACTTAGAATACGCTAACAATTGTGGCATCATAGGGCTATCAGAGAAAGTAAAGGATCCAGTTACGATGATTATAGTGTCCAAGCATCACATTGTGTCGGGAATGTCATGTTTGTGTGCGGTTACAAAAGCAACAGCGTTTGGCTGAGTCACTGGAACAAACAAATATCTCGCCACACATAGAAAATAGATCTCAGACCTGAGCGTGCACTCGATTTAAGTTGTCATCTTATTGAATTGTTGCAGTTGTAGGGATTCGGCTATACTGCATATCTACTCTAAAGCAAAAACAGGCTCACCCTTACATTATTTAAATGATCTAACTGTTTCTGTGTTCAGTTCAAGCCATGAACTAGCAGTAAACCCAAGAACTGGGGCTCAAATGGCTTGTTTTGCCATTAAATAAGCACTCTCTGTAGCCTACTTTCCCCCCCTCAGACTTAAACTACACTCCCACCCATAATCATGAAAGTTTCCCCAGCAGCTTGTGTCTGTTAGAAGTAGCTACGCTATCCAGGCGGTACTACAGCGTGCGGTGAAACCTCAGTCAAGGGAAACAAGAGGGGTTGGAAAGTCGCCCACCCATGTCACATCGCCTGCTCATAACATCCCAAAGCAAGCGCCACAAGGGTCGCAACACATCGCCATGTAGAAGTGGTGGAAGAAGAAGAAGAAGGTGAGAGGAAAGAAGTATCACAGAGAGGGCGAGGACAGCAGAATAAGGTTTATGAGAACCAATGAAATGTTCTTCTGTGCAGCTGATGTCATGTGAAATACAGCGGCTTGGAAACACTGATGTCATTCTCCGTTTTCCCTGCGTCCTCTGCCAAAGTCTGGAAGTCACACTTTTTTTTCACATCACTTGGCTTTAAGCTCGGCATTTACTGTACAGCCTAATGTTGGCACGCTGCTCCATTTTTCTTTTTACACCAGGGTTCATGTAGGACACTGGAGGAATCTCAAGTTTCAGCCAGTGACCTACAATGCAGAGAGAATCCAAGTGAAAACAGCCGCGCTCGCCGTGGTAGAAGCGGATTGACACATTTTTTTTTTTTTTGCGAGAGAATCCCTTGACAGTCACTCAAACCTGCAGGCTTAATCTCACAAAATAGCACTGTGTGTGTGCTTGTGTGGCTGCCTCTTGCCAAATCTCATTGACTAATACCCTGGCAGCTCTGCAAGTGAGCCCGAGCCTCCATTGAATGAGTCTCTGGGTTAAGTTAGTGGCTGAGTAGCTTGCTAATCTCTCTCTGCCTCGCTGATCTTCACTCTCTAGTGATTCCTGATTATTTCGGCCCACGTGCCACACAGGCAACCCTACTCGGTGACTGAATGAAGATCTGCCCCTGAGTTTGGCACCGTGACCGACTTTAGGCTATGGGAGGGTCACTGGTATAGTCATGGTGAGTCAGCTTGACCCCTCACCCTTCACTGTGGTCGAGAGATTACTGGAACGAAAACAGTGTAAATGAGAAGTGAGATTTCTGTCTTGAGCAGCTGTGCTAATGATGAGGTTTAAGAGTTGAACTGATTTCTTTTGCAGTTAAACCCAGTGCACACAAAGGACTATTTTGATCCAGCACAAGACGTCCAAATGTAGGCTAACACAAGGGGCATTTGATCATGTAACTCTGTATGTGTGTGTTACATTACCCATAAACCCCACTGGCAACTCGCCAGCCAGTGGGACCTCCATCAGATCCCACTGGCCATCGTGGGAACATTCCTGACGCAGCATTATTCCATAATTCCCACCATGTGTGGTTTTTCCAGAGCGGAGTGCTTGCCTGCACGGACCGTGGAGAATCCTACTGAGGAGAGGAGATCAGCTCCTTGTAATCGCATCCAGACATCAGACAGTGTGTGAGTTGTTTCAATAACACCTTCACTATGAGGTAAAGCTTGTGAAAAGAGCAGGTTGTTTGTTTGGCCTCAGTACAAAGACTCATTTATCACGTGACCAAGAGGCACTTTGGTGTCTGTTGATATTAAAGGCATAGTTTCGATATTTTGAAGTGGGCTTGTACAAGTTATTTACCCATAGTCAGTGTATTACTCACAGTAGATTTCTGTCAGCACACCTCCAAGTTTGGAGAAATGACAGGAGTGCTGAAACGAAAGCTAAACAATGTATTGCTGTGGATGGGGGCCAGCAACAACACCTAATTTAGATACCTTAAAAAAAGTCCCACACAAAAAAATCCATATCAGTTGAAGTGTACGCTATCTTAAGAGTTTTTTCACCACTTTACCTTTCTGTCAGACAGCACTTTTCAACTTACTTCAGCTCCACATCTATGCTCTCGTCAAAGCCACCAGACTCCACTGACAAACAGTAATTTTGGCTAGCTGAACACAGCAGCTGCTGGTCTACCACTGCCCCCATCAGTCACTGAGTTTGCGTTATTGTGTGACTTTGGTGAATCCAAATTGACAACCTTTAACTGCCAAAGTCTCACAATAAAACAAACAAAGCCAGCAGCTCCTGTGTTCAGTAATGTTAAACGACGTTTTGACGAGTCTGACTTTGATGACAGCAATATAACGGCTTCAGTTCCCTATCATAAATTGCTGTCTGACAGAAAGGGAAAGCTGTGAAAACAGTCTCAAAATAGTGTAAACGTAAACTGATATTGATTGTTTTAGGTGGAACTTTTTTAAGATTTGGCTTAAGTCAGTTTTATTGCTGACCCATCCACAGTAGTATATTGCTGAGCTTCTGTTTCGGACTCAGCCTGCCTATCCCAAATGGGAGGGCACCAACTGCCATCTGCCTAAGGTGTAGTGCACTGACTGTAGATAAGCACCTCTTACAACTTCACTTCAGAAAACTCCAAACTATCCCTTTAAGTTTCCACATGGATGGCTGTGTTAATATTGATGAGTAACCAGCAACCATCTGGCAGTGATTTGTGGAAAGCAGCCCAAACAGCACTCCTGTCAGTATCCAATAGTCAAACAGATTTGACATTGACAAACTTTGAAGTGATTTTCTATTTGAACTACTGAAGAGGTCAGGCAGTTCACTGTGCAATGGTGAAAGCAGTTGCAGTTGGTATAACAGCAGCACAGTGATCAATACTAATGCACCTTCCCAGTGAGGATCGGCTTTGTACTGAACCATCAATCAGCTGACTGATGGTTTACCTCAGTGCTCTTACAAGAACACCCAGGGTCACTGCTAAGGCCTTATCTAGTCCTGAAAGCAGATTAAGATGCTGTTGGGCACCCCTGATCAATAAGTCTCCCAGGGCCCAGCCATTGTTATTCAGATCATCAGTGAATTAGGGAGTATATCTATGTTGTGTTTTGAATCAGAGGTCACCATCAGATTATCGCAGTGAATGGTCTTTGTGGTATGTTTTACAATGAGGTAATACATCATGTTTCCAGATGCTATCTTGTCATGCAACACGAGAATGAGTGGTATGCATCTTTAGTCATTAATCTGTGGTCTCTGTTTCATCACTATGACGTGGTGTTTGCTTATTTGTGTGGGAAAGGTTAACAGCAGGCTTCCCTCTCTGTTTATAAGATGGTTGGTATTATAATCTTAAATACTGAGTATTTTTTTTTATGTCAGAACATTACATTTATCATGGCAAGACCTACTAACTTTTAATCACTGGTGGTAATAGCAAATGGGGGCGGCACAGTGGTGCAGTGGTTAGCATTGATGCCTCATAGCAAGAGGGATCCTGATTCAAGGGAGCCCTTCTGTGCCGAGTTTGCATGTTCTCCCTGTGTTAGTGTGAGTTTTCTCTGGGTACTCCAGCTTCCTCCCACAATCCAAAGACATGCAGGTTAATTGGTGACTCTAAATTGTCCGTAGGTGCGAAAGTGAGTGTGAATGGATGTCTGTCTCTATGTGTCAGCCCTGTGATAGTCTGGCGACCTGTCCAGGGTGTACCCTGCCTCTTGCCCAGTGTCAGCTGGGATAGGCTCCAGCTGACAGCAGACTAGTCAAAATTACTTTATGGATATGTCTACTTAGAATTTTAATATGTCGAAATTGAATTAAGATTTCACAATGAACATTGTAACTTGTTAGAATGTCGTTTCAGATATCTGAAATACATTTTTTACTAGTGGAAATTGTAAATAAACATGCTAGTTTGGGCTGCATATCCAAAATGAATATGGCAGTTTTTGTCAGATTTCCAAAATGAATATGCTAATTTAAAAGTCAGATTTGGCATCCCTATGTTTAAGCAAGAAAATCAGAATAATACATATACAGTTTTTGTTTGTAATCTTATGCGTTATGAAATGTATAATTTATTTAATATAAAGCGTTTTCTGCTGGTGTTTATTGGATGACAACAGTAAAATCTGTCCAAAGTGAAAATCTTTGTGAATCAGTAACATAGCTGAACTTCAGTATGGGTGGTATGGCTCTTTGAAAGTGGCTGGCACAAGTGCCTAAGGGACATACTGTACACTGATCTTTCCACTTAATGTGATGTGTCATCCTGAGTAACAGAAACACTGTGTAGTGGCTTGTGGGTCATTTTGCCGTTCTTTAATGTCAGTTTAAGACCAGTCTGTAATGTGGTCTTGTAAAACGCTCATTACAGTACATGTATTTATATGGATGACATCACAGGAAGTACTTCTCATAGTGTGTTTAGTTGTAGTCACATATTGTGGATTTGACATACACAACCAACATGCACTGTATGTATCGTGTGTTAAGCTCTGCCTGACGCCGGCTTAGTCATTTGCTGTACTTCCCCTACAACAATCCTGTCTTTCTTTTCCTGCTGTGACTTCATCATCACCCCTGCTCGCTCCGTGCCCTGCCCTCCTTCCCACTTCCTGCCCCGACAGGAAATGAGCTGCCCCAAAGGATTGCTGTTAATGGGGGAAAGTGTGGGTGGACAAGGACACACCTGTGTCCACCACATTGGACCCTGTGTTTCCCCTTGGTCTGTTGTTGAAGTGGGGCACTAATGTAGGCCACATAAAAAGCTTGTTGAAGCTAACTGTTGTGAAGGCAGTGATACACAGGGCACCTTCTGGGCAGTTGTATGCCCACGATGTCACCTCAGCACTATTCGTAAGGGAAGATGTAGTTTTCAGTGTATATATACTTCTCATACCCATGCCAGTTGTGTGCCAGTAATGTAATGGTGCTGCAGGAAAAAATCATTTACTGTACCGCAACATTCCAAAAAGCAATAATGCCAATATTGGCGAGCCAAGCCTTGCTGGAGTCACAGGAGAGCAGGGTCGACTGGGACATTTTGAAAATATAACAGTTAAGATAATTTGATTCTTGAACAGATACAGGTGTCTGCTAACACTTTGTCAAGTTTTTAAAAGCTTACCCAAACGTAGAAGTCACAATTTTGTAAAATGTTCAGAGAGTGCGTTTTCCTCAAACTCTGCTTCTCCAGGACAGCTAGGACAGTGGGTAACTCGGCTGGGACACCTTGCATTGGGCTAAAAAATATATATATCATTTAAAAAGAAAAAATATACAGTCTAAATGTAAACACTTTTTTTTTACAAAGTCAAATTTTCACACTTTTTTTATGAGAAAAAGAAAACATTTAAGGTTTAATATTTTCTTAAATTACATAGCTTATAGCCCATAGCCTACAGATTTACTGTAAGCTATTGAGTTATAGAAACAAATTAATAAATAACCAGAACTCTTCATATTTAAAATGTGCACAGGTGTTAAAATGTAGGCCTGTTTGAAGTTCATGCAGTAAAGATTCACTCAGTGAATTCACAGTAGGTCTGATTCAACCAGGAAAAGCCTGTGTCTTATTTTTGTCCACTTTTTGTTAATTTGTAACAAGGTAGGAACTCTAAACAATACTGTCCCAGCTGTCACTGGGTAACTGTACTAACTGTCCCAAGGAGAGCAGACACACTTTGGACTCTTGTGCTAGTGACCAACAAAAAATAAGGCTGCTAAGGGACTGTTCTTTACTTATCAGAGAAGGGAGGTGGCTGGGATGTGCTAACTTTTTTTTTTCTACTCTCCCGAAGCTACAGATATTTTTCCCTCTGCCATAAATTAGTCATTGGATTTTTAAAACTTACCCTTTGATGTGTGAAAGTTAAAAGTTGAAAAATGGTTTGTTTTTGGCCAAATTTGAAAGGAGACATAGAATAAATTGATTTAGATAAAATATCACCATTTTAAGGTCAAATTTGGTTATGTTTTTTTTCTGACGGAAGCGTTTGTTGCATATGTTATGTCCAAGAACTGTTGGAAATTTGAAAATCCAACAATATTTTTTTTTACAGTTCCTGGCTATGATAAATGGTGTATTTTTTTCTTCTTTTTTTTTTTTTAAAGAAAACATGTTTTCTTTAAAAGCTTGTGGCAAAATAAATACAACATAATAATAAATACAACCATTTAATTTGTATGCCCCTCCCCTAAGTCAAAATAAAAAACTGAAGTCCCTCCCCACTGCTTAAAAAATTATTTGACATGTCGCCCCCTTTTTGCACCACCCCCTCCCCTCTCATGAATAATGAGCTAACACAAGCATGAACTGATGGGCCAGAAAAACAGCCTTCCAGCTATTTGTTTTTTGTGTTTGGCATAACTAAAAAATTAATGGCTGAACAAATTTAACAACAGAGCCAAAAATGTACTTATGCACTGTAGATTTCAAAACTGTGAGTGAAATGTGAGGAACAGTCAGAGCGTCTCCAAGTTGTGGATGAGTATGAGCATGGTAAATAGAATAGAAATAGTTGTTTTCTAACTGGCTTAACATTTGACAAGTTGACAGCATTTTGATGCTGCATACTTTTGCCGCTTTGATTACACAATTTAGTTTGGAAACTAAAGGGGAAAATGAATGTAATGTCAGGAATTTGAGACTTTTTAAAGTGATTATTTTTTGCTCCATGTTTTCACAACCGACCTTTACTGTTTGATCATAAGCTGGTCATGTTTGTCTGTCCATGTGCCGCAGGCCTGCCTTTGTTTCCAGCATCGGAGCAGCTGCCTGCCGGCCCCTGTGCTGTTGTGACTGGAACAACTGTGTTCCCTGCAGCTGCACAGATCCATGTGTCACTGCCACACCTGTTCAATGGCCTTGTGTTGACTGAGTGATATCACACGGTAACTGTGTGCAAATTACACCAGAGAGATGGAGGTGGGCGGGGGGGGCTGTAATGTGAGAAGGCGATTGTGTGTTTTTGACACACACGCATATATGGATGACGTGCACAGGCAAGCACACAAAGTCTTCCTGACGCTCTCTCCCTGTTACAAGAAGTCTGTTTGCTGTGAAAACACGCTCACACGCACACACTTTTGGCCACATGCTGTGGCTGAAGAACAGTTGGTGTGTAGAAAAACGACAGAACAGCTGAAGCCAGCGGGAATAGCTTCCTAGTAGGCAGCCACAACATCAGCTGCCGGCCTCTCATACACACACGCTAAATACACACTATGACCAAATCATAGCGTTGATATTTCCCAGCCAGCTCAGCATGTTGTAACTAACAACCAACAGGCTGTGTGACATGCAGGAATTATGTTCTATGACCAGACTATGATTCAGCATCTAGATTGTTTTAGATAAAATAAGGTTAGGCTGATATGAGTCAGCAATGATGTTGATGATTCGTTGAAACGTTTGACGCCGGTCAGCATTGTTGAGACCTGGTGGAGACTGATGAATCACAGTCAATACACAAGTAAGAGTTTTGACAAGGTTTGGGTTTCTACTCTGACTCATGCTGTGAAATTATTAGCCTGTAGTGGTTGCCATGCTTATTACGTTGGCTGCGTGTGGGTCTGAAAGGCTTTGTAGTAAGTCAAATGGAGAAGGCCTCCGCAGCTCGAATGTCACATTGTTAATCTCGCAGTAATGATGAAGACAGTCTATAATGAAGGGAGAACTGCGCTTGATTGCTTTAGAGCTTTGCGATAAGTGTCTCTCTGGCTGTGCGTGTCATTTTTGTCTGTGCTTAGTTAAGTCTCTCGCTCAAGCACCCTCCATAGTTAATCCTCCACATTCTTGTGACAGTGAAATCGGTCCGCCTTCCTCTCGCTGCCGGCTGCCAGGTCTCAGAATTCCCCTGCAGTGCAGTAAGAATAAATGCAGTTGATCTATAAGTTTGGGATTTCACCGACTAATGGCCTTGGATGAGGTGACCAAAGCAGGATTGTGTTTTAGACACAGAAATAGACACTAAATCATACCTGATAGATTTGTTCTTCCTTTTTTTTTTCCATTTCCAGAGGATAAAAGCCGCCTCGTCACAGAGTGGAGTGGAGCGGAGTAGTTTCGTCTGACCTTTAACCTCAGTAGGAAGGAGAGAAAGCCACTTCAGAGGTAAGAGTTCCTGTAAACTGGAGTGACTAAATGCTCCTTTCTGTGGGTAATAAACCGTCAGCAGAGGCAAAAGGAAAATTGTATTGACGTTGCTGCCTGTAAGCTTTGCAAAACTCATGCTCCCTTGCACAAATGCCACAGAGACTGTTATTTTGACAAGTTGCTGCTGTTGCAAGCTGCCAGGGAAGTTATATTTAAGGTGGTCTCAAATGCTGGTTTTATTGCAGTGCTTCTGACATGCATGTCTGAGGCATCATGTGCCCAAACCAGCTATCATCTGTCATCTACACGCGTTACATTTTTCAGGGAATGGAATCCCCAGTTGACAGTGTGGGTCCATGTGTTTGTTGTTTGTTATACAAGAGGTAAATTCAGAGCTGATGGAGTGCAGATATGGAGGCTTCACCCCCCTCCCCCCAAAAAAGCCTCCATCAGAAGGCCTTGTAAATCAAAGCCAAATGAAAGAGGAGTCAAGCCTCTGAGGAGCTTGTCAGGGGAGAGTCTTCCTCGCCGAAGGAGATAATTCCTGACTAAAGTAGAACCATGTGAGGGCGAACTGGGCTGTGGTCTGTAGCAAAGAGCTGCTCCTTACAGTGAGCCTTTATTCTCTCACTATCACAGATCTGCGCTCAATTTGCAGCCCTGAGTCTCAGTGTTTCCACTTGTATTATACAATTATACAAGGGATGGTGATCAAGTCCGTTTCAATTTTCTAAAGTGCCACTTTTGCCCAGCTTTTTTGTAGAAAATGCACACATGACACATCAGCACCTAATTTTCCTGTTACATATTTTGCCTTTTGCCATTAACCTCAGTCACCATCAGGTTTGATGAGAACAGTTTTATCCACGACTTATAAAAGAGAAAATGGAAAAAAGTGCATTGTAATGTAGGCCTGTCAGGGTAATTAGGCTATAGACTTATCATACGATATATGGACATGACCTCGATTATTTTGCTGACCTTGATATTCCCCATTGTGTTGACATGCGTGTGTTTTTACATAGAAATGTCACCAACCTGATGCCAAAGTAAACAGCAGGGTTTTCTCGGCCATTAAAAGACCTTTCTTACTTTTCCGCCTCTGCCTAGTGCGAGTCTAAAGAAAAATAACAAAACATTTCAAAGACACGACGTAGCTTACTGGTAGCCTGCAGCTGCACTTTTGTTGAGGAGGTACCGTCCTAATATTCTTTAGCTTGCTAACCCCTAGCGACAACCCAAAAAGTCCGTCGTTTGTAGGTTTACCCTCCAACAACTTCATCGTCTTCCGTAAATCCACCAGCAAACCACCCGGCTCCCAGACCTTCTATCCCAGGGAGCCGACTGCCCTACACCAGCTGAATTAAGGAAGTAACTGAGGTGTTCCCATGGTTGTGCAAAACCTGGAAAAGCTATCAATTTCACTATCACATTTTTCAGACTTGGAAAAGTCAGAGAACTAGTAAAAATCCTTGAAAGTTTTGGAGACATCATGGAATTTCGTGTTTAATGAAATTGTCACAGTATTCTTGCATGAATAACATTCAATATAATGTAACATAACAACAAATTTATTTTCAGTAGCTAATGACATTACATAGCTCTAATATGCATCAGTGTGTGACAACGTTTTATTTATCTTCAAGTACGTTTCTTTATTTTCCCTTTGAGTTCCATCTCTCCCTTCATGTGTGCTGGCTAGCTGAAGTCATGCTTGAATTGAGTTTGAATTTGATACGATTGAAAAATGTCAGGCAAGTGGGTCAAGAAAAGGAAAAATTATCATGGCTCTTTCAAAAGTCAAAGTTTTTAAATTTTGTCTGTGAAAATGTGTGGGAACCCTGTCTTTGAAAATGTATTAAATTTACAGGGATAATATATCATCTATTAAAAGTAATTATCATGACAGGCCTATCATAACAGCTATTGAGAGTTATGACCTGGGGCAGAACAACAGAGTGCACAGGACGCAGAGCATAATCAGCCTTTTAAAGAGAAGCAGAACAACTCAACAAATAAAACAGCTTACTGGGTGCTGTTTCCCATGAGATCTAGTTTGTTGTTATTTAGGGAAACTAGCCAGTCTAAATGTCCTGGAGACAGTCTGGTTGCAGTGGTGCTGGTGCAAACAGTTGGACCTAAAAGTCTGAGACCACTAGCCAGAATACTTTAAATTTGCATTTGTTTCAAGTGTAATATTTTTTTTTCATCACAAATGATAATATCATAGACTCCACAAGTTTGTGCAAAACCCAATGACCCATGTTATCCCAGCATGATTTAGCAATGGTCCAAAGAGCGTCTTGTGATGTCACAGAATGCTTGGCTTTCTCCGTCTTCAAACGCCCACATAAAAGTTTAACGGGGTTGAGGTCAGGTGATTGTGGAGGAAAGTCCATGACGGTCAGGACTCGATGATCTTCTTTGTTCTTCAGGGTAAATGGACTCACATTTGTATAGCGCCTCTTAGTCTTCTGACCACTCAAAGCACTTAAACACTGCATGCCACATTTGCCCATTCACACACACATTCATACACTGGCAGCCAGGCCACCCGCTATTTAGCTAACCACGCGCACACTGATGGCACAGCTATCAAGACCAATTTAGAGTTCAGTATCTTGCTCAAGGATACTTTGACATGCAGACAGGAGGAGGCGGGGATCCAACCGCCAATTTTCCGATAAGTGCACAACCCACTCTACCTCCTGATTTGACACTGAGAAAGCCCCTCTTTGCCTAGAATTGTCCTGAAAGTCCTGATAACATGATACTCACGATTACAATGCTACTTAATAAGCAAAGATTTGCTGGAAATTCGAGGCACAGCCATATGTCAGACAGGTAAACTGCAAGTTGAGTTACCTCATTGAGCATCGGACAAGTACGCTTACGCTTCAATGGAAGCAACACAACCTAAGGAAATCTGACCTTTTTGACAAATTAGCTTAAATTTGATTGCTGACTTAAAAATGGTACAGAATCTTCTTCATTTTAAATGTCATAAATTTGGTTATTTCCAGGTTTACATGAAAATATTTGAGTGTGGTCTGAGACTTTTGGACTCCACTGTAGGTTGGGATATAAGCATAAAAGATCTATTACTTGTACCCTTTCCTCATTTCTACCTTGACATGACTTTTCCACTTGCAATGAGGAACGCACTGTTCATGTTGTAAAAGTTATAGACCTTGGCTCGTCAGTTGGGAAATGCATGTCAGGACAAAGTGTGTACAATGTCTAGAAAACAGTGGGGTGGTATGTGAATGGACAAAGTCCCAGACACAGATGCTGTATTATTTTCATCTCTGAAAACAAACCTGTGATGTGTAAAAAGGCCGGTAGTGAGGACGTGGAAGGAAGCTGGGTTTTAAACTAGGACCCCAGCGGTGATGGAGCCTGAGGCTGAGAGGAGGAAGCTTGCTCGTCGGGACTGAAATTGTTCCAGGAAGTCGGGATGCTTAAATGTGTCAGAGAGGTTTATGGCTGTGTGTTGGCGGCTGACTTTGTGTTTGTCAGTGTCATGTGGGCTTGTCATGCGGAGACGCTTACTAACTTTGACACTCAGCTGTCGATATTTTTCGACACGCGCGTGCAGGGTCATGGTTAATATGTCATTGTTCTGTGACATGGTTGCTATGGCGATTGTTTCATTTATGCACCAGGCGTTCTTAAAACGGACTGTCCTTGAAACAGTCTCCCTTGCTGTTCCTGAAGCGGGGGAGATGCTGATGCAAGTTTCAACCACGAAGACCTTTGGGACATAATAAAAATAATTTTGTGCGTGTGTGTGTTTGTGTGTGCGCGCAGGCATTCCGATATTGAGAGAAGGGCTACACTGGCACGGCAGGAATGTTGGCGGTGGTGCTGCAGGAAACAGACTGGCACATTTTTGTGTCTGTGTGATGAGACACACAAACACACACTCGGACAGTTGCTCTGACTTCAGATAACAAGAAGCGTTTCATCATTAGCCAATCAGTGGCCAGCTGCAGCGGTTACGGGGCGAATGACTGAGCAGTGGGGGAGATGGGAAACGTAGTAAGCTAACAGAGGAAGACATTCCCAGCTGCTAGCGGCATGTGTGTAGACGTATGTATGTTTCTCTTTGCCTTTAGGTGCAGCACATTGCACATGGCTGGCTGGCTGCAGTATGAATGAAGTGTTTGCACGGGTTATCCATGCGTGTGTGTGCGTTTGGGCATGTGTTGCTTGTGCAGTATGTCATACCTACTGTGCTTTGTATTCCCTAACAGGTGGTAAACCTCCTGTTCCACTAGACTAAGCAACTAAAGGATGATGAAAAATTCTATCTGTTTGCACCCTAATGATTTTATTTATCCGGGGCAGAAGAGAAGGCCATGGAAAATCATTAGGACGCATGTTATACACTGCTGGGAAGTACTGAAGATGCATGATATAATAATAATAAATAATTAAAGGTCATCCCTAGTGGTTTCCTGTTATACTTTCATCCTTCAAAGCTACATTTTCTGAACCGTAGAACTTCAGTTTTCTAATGCCAAATCCCAGCTGTCTGTGCACTGTATTACGCTGCAGGTCAGCTGTTGGGTCAGAAGTGCCGTTGCACAATCCAAATTCACTTTTGTTAAGATTTCAACTGTGGTGAATGCTTGTGTTTTTCCGGGCTGTTCACACAAAGAAATGGAAACAGCTGCAGCTGGTTGGACAGTTGCATTTGTAGTGAGCATTTCTCTCAGATGGTCATGTAAAACCGCCGCCAAATAAACGAGAGAGGCACCCTTTAACCTTTAAAGAGTAAAAATTATGATGAATACCTAAAATAAATGAAACAACTAGTAAAATGCACTGTATGTGGCGTTTAAAAAGTCCTAAATTTATCTATGGAGACACCCTGATCTAAAGTGACACTGATACCAAAGAATTCACTCTTTGGCCACTACCTGTTTTATTTTATCCAGTGTCCTAGATACAACCACAGCCCATTTATCTAAATCAGTTACAGCAGGTTCTTAATGTAGTAGCTCTACACAGTTCTACCTGACAATGCACAAAATAAGTGTCTGCATTACTAAGCAACAAACTTCAGACATCAGTCGAGGATTTACTTCACAGCATTGCAGCTCTTTTATCTTTATGCGTTTGCAGAGTGCTGGGTTTCATCTTTTATAGGCAGTGCCTGTTTTTAATGTCTGGTTAGTTCTCAGCAGTCAGCCTGTGTTGTCTGCTGCTGCAGTGCTGCATCATGTTTAAGACTCTGTGTGTGTGTGTGTGCAAGAGAGAGAGAGAGAGAGCCCACTGCAGCAGACCACCTGAGCCCCTGTATGTGTGTGTGTGTGTGTGTGTGTGTGTATATACTTTCGTGTGTGTGGATGTAACCCAATCTCCCGAGGGCAGGGACAAGACTATTGATTTCACATTTGGACTGCTGCCCTGCAGGGAAGCAGGGAAGCTGACACATCCTCGGTGTGTTTGTGTGCGAGGGAGAGAGAGTGAGAGAGTGAGAGAGAGAAACACACAAATTAGACAACAGCTACTTGCCCATTTGTGTGCTGCTTGATTTGTAGCCTGCATTTCCATTGAAGTCAGCCATTTTACCCAGCACAGACCTTCTGATTCTTTTTTTCTTTTCTTCCCATGACATGAAATATTGGGAAATTATGGAAATGCAGGCAGACATCAGCTGAGAGCTCCGTGCTTCTATGACCAAGCAGATGGACGGCCTACAGGCAGGGATGTGGAAACATCACATCAATATGTTGGTTATTACTGAGGATCTAGGCCAAGCTCGCACTGTGATGGCTGCATGTCTGTCAACGTGGAGATGTGCATGTGTGTTGCCGTGGTAACGGCTGCTTGAATAGATGCGGCACAGCTAAAGTTTGGCTCGCTCTGATATTGGTGAGCTGTTGAGTCCTCACACCTACCACCCACCAGTGTGACCATGCATTTTCACACTCCCTCTGCTCTACTCTCTCTCTCTGTTTCCTCCCCCCGTCTCCCTCTCCATCTGTCCACCTCTGACATCCCCATCTTTCTCCCCTTTCTGTCCCCCCCCCATCCCTTTCTCTGCCACTCCTTCCTAATTGGCTGTATAAGCCAGAGCGTCTCACCGTGTCACTCTGTGCTTCAGTGAGCGTGTATGTGTTTGTGAATCCATATGTGTGTGTCTGTACTCCTCCTCTGCTTGCAGGCTGTTGGTCGTGCTTGACTAATGACACTGGAGCCGTTGTTTTGGCCATCAGGGCCTCCCCTTTATTCACTACCTAATAGCTGGCTCCCTTTCTCCATTATTGTACCTATTCATCATGCCCTCCATCACTCCCCCAGGCTTCCTTAGGGCTCATCTCATCTCTGTTTCCCTATCAGTCTTTCGTTAATACCCAGTCTCCTCTTTTATGTGGCGTGTGGCAAGTTTTGTTCATGTTTTATTTTTTAATTCTATAGGACAGAATTGTCTCATTAGTTCACATTACATTAAAGCTAATCTGCTGTGGGAATAGGAGGTGGGCGATATTGTACTGAAATAGTTATGTGATATGAATGGGAATTACTTGACACCAATATTCATGACAGTGTAATACAGTACTGAAAATACTTAACTTTAGTAACTGGCCCATCTACCTAGTAGTACACCCTCCTCATCATCTACCACAACACCACTGCTACTAACCACAGAACGTATAAAAATAATGGATGTTGGTTTGCCGGCTCTTTTTTGAAACCTTGATTTGGCAGTTTGGCTGTCGCCACAAGTGACCGAATTTGGATGACAAGGTGGAGCTTTGGAGGAGTGAGGGGTAGATCTGACTCATACAGTGACGCCCAGGCCCCCAGGAAGTGCGCCAGGCTTTGAAGCCAATTTTCGTAGCGGCCATATAGTGATATTGCAATTCCCAGGGTCGGTCAAGTGATTCAATAGGGCCCAAAAAGACTTCTTCCCATGTCTGTAAATCTTTGTAAATCTGTAAATCTAAGCATCATAACCTCTGTGACAGGACTTGTTCCGCCATCAAGATTAAATCCATTTGGTCTGATAACATTTTATAAGTCTAGAAAAGCCAAAAGATTAAACCATTTTATCCCCATTCAAGTTAGCAGAGTGGCCGGCAGAAGCTGTATTGCCTCCACAAAGTGAAAAATGCAGGTACTTTCCTACCACAGAAATTGAGCAATTTTGGCTTCATGCGCCACTGTGCAACTTTTATAGAAATTAATGCTATCCCACCTCCAATGCTGTATCCAGGTTTCTTAATACAACCATGGTGATGCTTTGCAGACATTCAAGCCCTTAATTGTGCATTACTTTAAGCCTTAATAAAATTTAAATGGGTGCAGTGACATTAAAATCCACCCCGATTACGAAGGAAATTAGCTACAGAGACGAAACTTTTATTTGTACCAGGCTGTAAACGTGTTTATTTCTGCTGTAAAGTGGGGCATTTTAACATGGGTTTATATGGGGATTGACTTGCTTTTGGAGCAGACCTCAAGCAGCAGTCAGAGGAACTGCAATTTTTTGCACATCTGCATTGTATTTATTTTTCAGCTCCCGAAGTTGCTGCTTGCTGCTAACCAAGAAAAACGAAGTCATCTTTGCCATGTAGCATCTTTAATCTTTTAAGACATATTTTAAACTGTATGCCCCAAATGTCAGTTTTTCCCCATGGTATTGAAATTTGGTTTTGAATATTGATATTTTTCAGGGTATTATATCGAAGTTAAAAATTCCATTATGCTGACAACACTAACCTGTACTGTTTGCAGCAATATAGAATCACATGGCTGAGGTTCAGTGGTCTGTATCTTATCTCTGTGTCTTTTGTACATATCAGGGAGTGCTGACTAACCCTTTTACAGCAGAGCTGGCAGGAATTTTACTTTCATTTTGAGGCCATGCTTGTTGCTGCTCTGCGTAGTTATACCTGTGTCATTGCATGTTTTTTCACATTGAACATCATACAGATATTATCAAGGCTCACTCCTGTTTGGTTAATACTTTTACTTTGAAGGAAGACATGCTTTTTGATGTAGACAACATGGACAACTTTGACAAAGTACATATTCATATTACTTAGTCCAGCTGCGAAGAAAATGAAATGTCAATCGTCTTGAGAAAAGCACATACATTTAAACAGTTACATACCTCTGCCTTTTAGCAGCCACTTTCCAGCTCAGTCTTCTGATAATGGTTTCAGAACAGCTACTCAGAGGAAGCTTGTGGTTTAGGTGCAAAACCCACCCCGTAAATGCTTAGTGGCTTGTTCTCCTCTTGCGTTAGAGTTTGAAATCAGAAAAAAACATAGATGGTAAATGTCAAATTTTGATGTTTGTTCTATCCCAGGAGAAATCCATTAGAGAGGACACAAAGAAAGCAGCCAGAGGATCTTTCACCCTTATTTCATGAACTTTAAAGAGGAAATTTTAAGGGGTGATGAGTACAACAAAGTGGTGAAATACAATATTCATTATGGATATCTCCTAGAATTCTCTAAACATCAGCCATTGATGGTATGTAGAGTTTATGTGTGTAGATTCCTTGAAATAGGCGTTTCTTACAAACCGTCTTGTTCACTTTTTTAACCTTTAAGGCTGCATCCACCCTACATTTGTCACTCATCCTGTATGCACACACACACAGTGTTATGTCATTTTTAGCGTCAGACATCAGTGACCACGACAGGTCAGTTGACAAGCCAACCACACCCAGTCTGACTTTGGATCGGAGCCGAAGAGCCGCTCCCTTGTTCAAAGAGTTCTTTCATTGGCACTGCCAGCTACAGCTTAACTTTGCCTCTTTCCTCGCATTTCCTCTTCACTTTTAGCATGCATTACGTCTATTTGACACAGTGACGTCGGTCTCTGGTCTTCTTTGCTCCTCTCCTGGTGTAA
This sequence comes from Cephalopholis sonnerati, assembly GCA_019142605.1. Taxonomy (NCBI): domain Eukaryota; kingdom Metazoa; phylum Chordata; class Actinopteri; order Perciformes; family Serranidae; genus Cephalopholis; species Cephalopholis sonnerati. Next base: position 18,980,176 of record JAGQAX010000024.1, read on the forward strand.
TGTCTATACATGAAGGGAGTCAACCAGGAAAAAGGGAAGAAGGAGGGAGTGAAAATGAGCAAATAACCATGCACCGCGCTTAAAATATGAGCCTAGAAATAACCATTGTTACATGCTCACACATTTACAATGAGATAGTATCTGTTTTATGCTTCATAGGTGGGGAAACCAAACATTTGAGAGCAGCAATAAAAGCTCTGTTCGGTCCCGACAGATGCTTTCTCTAGGCTGTCTAGCCACAGACAAGATCACTAGATACGCTCTTGAGTGTGTATGGCTTTTAAATGGTTTCACTATGACACAGGACATTATTACGATATCTTGACACTTGGCATTTCGGTGTGTGTTTTATGGTTTGAATTTATAGACCATGTAGGCTATGATGACAATCAGACACATGTATGTGTAAGAGGTGATTCATAGTCTGTCAGGCCAGAGGCACCGTTTGCACCACATGATGGGCTGACATGAGGAAGGGAGATAAGGGAAGGAGAGAAGAGGTGAAATGTTTATATGTATCTGAGAGTGCAGCAGATGGTGAGCTGAGTGTTAGTCATATATCTCTTGCATATGGATGCACCTGTACCATTGTACTTTTGACCATACATTTTTTTAAAAGGTATTGCATGTTCAGGGTTTCCACAGTCATGAAATCCCTAGAAAAGTGGGGAAATTAAACATACTGTTTTCCAATTTGAATTTGATAATGTTTTTGAAAAGTTGTGAATATACGTTGTTTTGGCTGTTGTTTAAATTATGTTCATAAAAATCTTGTGTAATGTTACAAAATATGTTCCTTGTATTACTAATTAAAAATCTAGTGCTGTGCCCAGTGACTGTCACTACATATAGACCAGAGCAGCATCGTGCCTTTGCCTTTCTGATGAGTTTGGTTTTAGATTCTTGATGCTAAAAAAGGGAACTTGGTGTCATGATTGACATCTGTGTGAACCAATAGGTGTACTGCAATCAATGGCACTGCTTGTAATTGGTCAGACCGATGTATGGATGGGAACTCAAAAAGGTGGCGATCACTACTGCGCAGCCAAAATATGCGAGATATTTTGCCTCAGCGCTAAACATGAGTGAATCTGGCGTTGACTTTTACTTTCACTTTCACTGGCAAGCGTATGTATAATCAGTAATCAACAATCCTGCGCAGGTTACCTTTAAGGTATCGCATACGCTAAGGTTCAGGCAAGGTCCGAATTATCAAACATGCCTGTAAAAGCAAGAAAAATGCTTATAGATGTGTCAAAATTATTATCCAAATAAACAAATTGCATTACTATTTACAGGATCGTCAGTTAATTTATCCCCCAAAAACGGGCGTGATCTTGAAGTTTTGCAAAGTACCTGTATGTTCCGGTCTGGTTTATTGGCATGTGCAGCTGGTTGGCTACTGGAATGTCAAACAAGCAAGAAAAGTTAGCACGTGCTAGCAGTTAGCTTTTCTGCAAATGCCTGGGAATTGTGTGCCAAATAACATATGGCTGTACTGCTATTGGCTCACTCATTTTAAACTACTTAAATCAAGTCATTGAAAAGGGACAAAATATGGTAAAATGATTATTTTATGTTAAGGGAAAGATTGTCATGGAAACATGATGTTAATTTACATGTAGTGTCTGTTTAGTTTCGTGGTTTTCAAATGAGCTGCAGTTTTGGGAACAACTGTGCAGTATTGCAGGATTTTTACAAGGAAGTTAGTCACCACATGAAAATTTGTGCTTGTATTTACATACCCCACAAAACAACACAACAAACACACAGCAGCTTTGCTATTAAAAGTTATTCTGTAGGTAGGGTGTGCCTGCTAGTTTCTCACTCGGAGTATGACATTGAAAATGGCCCTGAAAGCATGAACACTCACTGATACTCATGTATTATTTCCCCCGAGTCAATCAGCAGCATTTGGTGTATGTGTATTGCACATTGTAGCCAGGCTGGCCTGGTGGATGACTGCGTCTGGAGCTATTCCTAGCCATGGGTATGCTAAATGTTTTACTTGTTCTCTCTGTTTGAGCTTTGTCTGCATCTTGCCCCCGGAGACTCTCGTCAGTGTGAGTGTTTGTGTCCCACTGAACTCTCAAGAATTCCCACTCTATGTTTGCAGCCAAACACCACAGCACTGTGCTCTTGCCTCATAAGAGTTCACTGAGTTTCTGTAATTACCCTGCTGTTTTTTAACTCAATGCCCAGTCCTTTCCAGACCCTTTCTTCCTACTCTTGACTTGCTTTTGTGGGATTTTATGATCTGTTGAGAATATTTTTAGAAGAGAGGTGTCAGACGTTTGCTTAAAGTTATTTTTGTACAGATAATTTGAGAGGAAATAGCTGCGAGGAGTAGGTGGCTTTGGAAGTTTGTGTGTAATTCTGTGTTTTTCCAAGGTGGAGATGATGAGAGCCAAACGGCCGATGCATGGTTTCATTAACCCCCACAGTTGCAACACTACAACACTAACACACACTCCCAATGATGAGTATTTGGTCCAAAAATAGTCCATTTAGAAGTGCTCGATGGAAATATCTACTCAGTCATCATTGCAGCAGGAGTATCTGGCCACAATAGTGTTTACATGGCAAAGGTCATGTTCCACATCCCAGCCTTCCTATTTCCTGTGTGACGGAAATATGAAAGGATTTTAATTGTAACTCAAATGTTAGCAGCAATCCATCATTTGAATGTCAGCTGGGAACAGAACAGGTGGTGCTGAAATAGGCTTTGGCATTATACTGTAGGAGGGACCGGTTTTTCCTTTCTCTTGTATTTTGAGATTATATGGATTTAATCAGCAGTTTGTTTATTTTCACATCAGGTAATTAAATTTAGTCCAATAAAAAGCATTTGAACATTCAGATGAACAGTATGGAGAAGCACATCATGTGAATTTGGGGCGTTTCCAAGCCTTACTGATTACTTTTAGCCCTCGGCTAGGCTAAATGCTGTGGTAAACAGGAAGATACTTTCAATTAACAGAGGGTAGCATGAGCAGGAATGGCCACCACAGCTAGAGAGACAAAGCAAAAAGCACCATCTACATAAACTTACCATTCTAAAAAGTGCTATTTTGTAGTGGACAGATGTAAAGCCTCATTTCCACCTTACACTGTGAGCATAGCACCCTTAGAACTGGACTCATCCTGTACAGACATTGGCCTTAACCATAGATCTTTCTGGCGTTTCTCCAGCAAACAGTGCTCTTAACATAGGTGTGAATGTTACCAGATATAACCACGTCACTCTTCACCAAGTGTTACATTTTTTAGTCTTACTCTGAGTCTTAAGACAAAAACGCTTATTAGTTTTAGTCATGTTTTAGTCATTTTTATAGTCTGTTTGTAGTCAAAGAAAATTCAGAACATTTTAGTTGACAAAAATTTAAAAACACTTAAGTCAACGAAAAATTCAAAACATTTAAGTTGACGAAAATTCAAAATATTTTAGTTGACAAAAATTTTAAAACATTTAAGTCAACGAAAAATTCAAAACATTTAAGTTGACTAAATTCAAAATATTTTAGTTGACAAAAATTTTAAAACAATTAAGTCAACAAAAAATTCAAAACATTTAAGTTGACGAAAATTCAAAATATTTTAGTTGACAAAAATTCAAAACACTTAAATCGCCAAAAATTCAAAACATTTTAGTTGACAAAAATTCACAACACTTAAATTGCCAAAAATTCAAAACATTTTAGTTGACAAAAATTCAAAACACTTATACCGCCACAAATTCAAAACATTTTAGTTAACAAAAATTCAAAGCATTTTATTCGATGAAAATTTTGGACATTTTAGTTGACGAAAATTTAAAACATTTTAGTCTTAGTTTCTTTGTTTATGTGCACTTAATCTCTCTCAAAGTGTAAAAAATTCTTAAATTTTGAAAAAAGATCAGAACAGCAGAGGAAATTATTTTATGTTCACCATGACTTATGAAACTGCCCTCGAAAAAAAATAAACTTTTTCTTTTTTCTGAAAAATCAGAGAAAAAAAATTGTGGCACTTAAGTGAATTGATTTTTTTCCCTCCCATTACTTCCTACTTTTTTAGGGTAGTGGTTTGCACTCTCTCCTTACAGCCACAAAGTTCAGGGGCCCCAACTCGACGCTTCTCTTTGTGTGCTCCAAACTTGCCAGTTTGACATCTAAAACCTAATTTGTATCAATACTCAGTGGGGTACCTCTTGTCTGAGAGTTTGTTGTTATGGAAAACTATTCTAAACACTGTTTTCCTCTTTGTACAGCGACTCAACATCTAGTCTTCATACCGCTCCCTTTTCCAATCCTCTTGACACTCTGTGATATCAACGACTTAGTCTAAAGATAGACATGTACTTCTCCTCCTCCTCCTCCAGCTCTTCATCCTCCTCAGCACCGGATGCTTTGCTGCACTTTCTCTAAGATTTAGAGAGATTCGTTTTCCCCGAACACACACTTCATCTTCCCTTCCCGTCACTCCTCGTCTCCCTTTACTGGCATCCTAGCATCAGCAGGGACTGCAAGTGTTTACATGTGTCCAAAAAAAAGACTGCAGAGGGAGACTCCAGTGGGCAGACCTTTGACCTTTAACCTTTCACCCTGAACCAGTCTCAGGAGAGAGATGACTGCTGGTCATGCTCAGACAAGAGACTGTGCAGTATCAGAAGGGGAAAAGGCCAAGGCTGTTTGGTTTGCGATGATGTCTGTAGGAGTGCATTTGCGCACACACACACACACACACACACACACACACACACACACACACACAGAGCTTCCTCCTATCCCTGTGTCTCTCTCAGGTCATGCTCCATAAGCTTAAAAGCAGGGTCTCAGGTGGTAATTCACTTAAACCTGCAGCATTGTCTGCCGTTCAGGCTGTGATTCCATTAGAAAGACGGCCGCAGAGCTATTTTCAAAATGCTCTTTGTTTTTGTGTGTGTGCATCATTTTTATTCTCGTCATTTTTTTTGTGCTGTTTTTATTTTGGTTCTTCTTGCAGTCACGTTTAATATACAGCATGTGTGTATTTCAGTGTGTATATCAGTATAGTGAAGCCCAGCAGGCTTATTGCTGTTTGACACAGCTGCAGTTTGACTCATTTCTTTAGTGTGTATCTACATATGAGCACCTCAGAGAGAAATGCAATGCAGGCTCATTTGATTTTAGCCATTTCCTCTTCCTGTCTGCCTCCAGCCAGCCATGATGTCATACTTTAACACAAGAATACTCGACCCTTTTCATACTGGGGAATCCCCAAATAGATATGTCCATGACTGCAGGGCCCCATATGGAGCCACATATGAGGGTAGCCACATTGACAAATGATTCTTTGGTGGTGATTCGGCAACATGTAATTTAAATGATGGCAAACTGTTGTATACTTTTGTCACATTCTGGTAAACCACTGGGTCATCACAAGGGACGCGGGCCCCTCCCCTCTCCAATAAGTGGCACGGATAAACCGAGGGACAGCTGGAGCTTCCTGCCAAGAGACAGGCCATGAGGGAAATTAGGAATTCTGCACATCCTGGCTATTTCCTGCTGAGACTCCCACACACGTCCCTGAGTGCATGGATGTAATGTCACACGCATACACACTTGGTGGAATTGTTTTTGTTTACATACTTAGGAGTGTCTTTGTTGACAAGATGACAAGTCCATGTTCCTTATGTGTTTGATATGCATGCCAAAACAGGAAACTGTCCATCATCAACATTGTAATGCACTCACACACACACACACACACACATCAGAGGTTGTGGGAGGATATTGTACGTGTACTGCATACAGTGTCTTTAAGGAGCAGAACACGTGTCTTGTGTGGAATGTGACTGCTTCTCATCTGAAACAAGCGCCCCTTAACTCATGTGTTTGTGTTCAGCTGACCGACTTTCAATGGTGTTGCTATTATATTCCTGTTTACTTTGCCAAACGCAGCCCGGTTTATTGCCTCTCACCTACTGACTGTTTTATAACCTGCTTTTATCGCCTTCTAACAACAAAGCATGACTTTCCGATTGCTCCCAAGTACTCTGTAACCATAAAGGGTGAAGACACACAAAAGCACCCACTTACTTTAAGCCGTACATACACATTTTGCTGGGTCAAAATAACAGGAGGCATCAGAGGGGTTAATCTCAGTTTGGTACAGTCCTCACTAGTGACCAACACCATAGAGTGTAGTTAACAGAAAGGAAATGACACCCCCTGAAAACATCAATGGGATTACCCAGGACTATTCCTTCTGATTGGACTGTATTGAGAGTCACTGGATTGTACCAAGACAGGGCCACTCTGAAGGGGAGCAGTACCTTGTCAAGTTGCACTGTCTGATTTAGTTTATTGACTATCTGAAGCGTGACTCCACGCTTTCCTTCTACTTGAGTATCGCCAGATTAAACATTCTTCCTCAATTGACATTGGCATTCAGGGGTGTTTATTCATTCCTCGGGTTGGGTAATATCAGTTTAGCTAAATAGTTTGACTCCCCAGCTGACCTAGAAATGATATGAAGAGGAGGGAGGGACGTCAGCACACATCAATGATTTTTGTGCTGTTCTCGAGGTCTTATCTGCTCTGCTGTGTCTCCTTGACTTTCATGTTTTGATTTAGTGCCTTGTTTACTGATAAGTGTCCTTGTATGTACCGAAAAAGGTGCTGTTGTCACTTGTATTAACGCAATACTAGAAGACGAGACAAAGAATCTCCTCATGTTTGTGAGTATGCTCTAGGTCAGGGATACTCAACTTGCTGTGTCTGTGAACAGCAGAATAAGAGGAGGCTAGGTCAGGTGTCCGCACAGGCATTTCTAGGATTTGAGGACATTCCTCTGTCGGGGGGCTGGCACATTTTTTTCATAAACAAGCTATATTTTGATGTGTTTTTGCACTCTGGCACCTGATTTACATTAATAGATAAAAAACAGTTCCAGTGTGAATCAGTTTATTTCCATTGTAAGTTAGAAAATGGTTGGGGGGCCTCCCGTCACCCAGTCACAGGCCAAATTTGGCCCACGGGCCTAAAGTTGAGTTTCACTTAAATTTCAGTATTCAAATGCTTCTTAGAGACCTTCACCTGTTCTGCTGCATTGCAAGATATTAGCTGTTGGACCTGAGTCAAGCAGCCGAACAGCTGCATGTTGCAGTGACACCACTTCCCTTTGTGTCCAGTAGAGGGAGCGCTGTTACCACCTTTGATGGAGCACAGCTGGGCTGTCACAGTCAGCCTGCTACGCCTTCCTTCACTCAAACCAGCTCATGTATCCCTTAAAAACACCTGCTAGTGTTGTTAAGTGTGCTTTGATTGATGTGTTCTCTGTGGGTGTAGCGACTCACTGCAGGTTTATAGATCCCAGTGCACCCAGTATGTTAATTTAGGTAATATTGGATGGTGTTCTGCCCCTCCTGCCTTCCATTAGCATCCCTCTCTTTCTGATCCGTAGCCGGAAGTAGAGGCATTGGGTGTGTCAGCGGTGAGCAGCACAAACGACACTACAGGGCATTCCACCGATTAGACTGCACAGGGTGCCCGCTAGGGGTCCATGAGCGGTTGTCATGGTAACAGGCAGTGAGGTTGGCATGAGCTGAGCTGAAGTTTTTTTTTTTTTCTTCCTTTTAGATCATTCCTGCTATGTGGGTGTGATCTGATAGTATGTGAATCTGTGTGGAGTCATCTGACAATATCTCCTTTCCTTTTCTCTGTTTCTTGGTGCATGTGCGTGTGTGTGTGTAGATGGAGCAGGTATCAGATGACGAGTTGGACCACGGAGCCGAGGAGGACAGCGATAAGGAGGACCAGGACCTGGACAAGATGTTTGGGGCTTGGCTGGGAGAGCTGGACAAGCTTACACAGGTTAACACACACAGAAGGAGAAAGGGTGGTGGGTTACATAGATTCGGACAGACTCACACAGGTAGAATAGCCATGAGAGAAAGGAAGGGGCTGTATCCATAGCAACCTTAACACTGCTAATCCCGTCTCCCTACACTGTATCCTAGCAACTCCCCTCCCACCACCACTTTGTGTCGTGAATTTGTGCAGGTTTGTGTATGTGTGTGAGAGACTAGTCTGGCAGGCAGACATGGTTGCTTAGATCCTGTGCTTTGACTGTAATGTCAGAATGTGTGTGTTTTTTTGCATATGTGCACCTCATGATTTGCCTGTGTATGTGTGTGTGTGTGTGTGTGTGTGCTCTGCAGAGTCTGGATGATGGCAGGCCTCAGAAAACGCTGCAGAAGCCTCCTCTCAGGCAGGAGACAAACATGGCCAACTTCTCCTACCGCTTCTCAATGTATAACATAAACGGTGAGACCTCACTCATCTCACACACAGTGTTCAGATTAGTATAACAACAGCACAGATCCCAAAAAGATATCAGATAAATTAAATAATTCAAACCCCTCCCTCCCCCCTCTGCCCCTCTCTCTGTTCTTCCTCTCTTTTATCCTTGCTCTCTGCAGAGGCGTTGAACCAGGGCGACACAGTGGACCTGGATGCCCTGATGGCTGACCTGTGCTCCATTGAACAAGAGCTCAACACCATTTCCAAACCAAACTCTGCCTCTCGTGGCCAGAACAAAGGCCAGCAGCGAGCCCCTGGAGGGCGGAGTGCCAGCACCAAGCACACAGGCACCAGTGGAGGGGGGAGCAGCGGAGGTAGTCCTGCTATATATTGTGGACCTTTACTGAAATAACAATTTAGGCGATAGCTGGAGCAGATGTTTTGTTTATGTTGTTATTTACTCCCCATTTTGTGCAAGAGAAAGAAAGAAATCTTTATTATAGAAAAAATAACTTTAAAAGTTTTTAGTTCCTCATTACACTATCTTTGAATGAGCACATATTCAATCATACAGATTTATGAAACAAGCTATAATATAACCTTTTCACATGAAAATCATCTTTTTGAAAATCCTTTAAAAGCCTTTTTACTTAATATAATTCCCTCTCTGATATATATTTTATAATGTTGTGGGAAAAAATCCACAAATTTGTCCTTCAACCAGTTGTATTTATACACGTTTTACAAGATTACATTTGAACACATTATGAGAACGTCATAATCCAATGCTCATTTATACTGAATAGAGCTTGAACGCATCATAATGTAACTCAGTTATACCATGTTAGTTTCAGCCACCTTCTGCAAACAGCTAACTTTAACTAGCTCTTCTCCTGCTGAAGTCAGCGTGGATTTGTTGTTCATTCAATGTAGCATTATCAGGGAAACAATAAGGAGTGTCCGCTGACGTGTTGATAGCGAGTTTACTGCATCCTTACACCCTGACAGTGTCCTGGGGTAGATCTCTGTTTTCCTTTTATTTAACCAGAAAAACATCCTGAGATTAAAAATCTCATTTTTAAACTGTCCTGGCCAAGACAGACAGCAATATAAGATACAGACAGACAACACAGAACAAAAATAAAAAATATACAGCCTTAAAACAAGCAACAGAAAACACCAATTGAGAGTAGCAGCTACACATGATTACAAAGACCAGCTAAAACACACCCTGACACTGGCATATAGAGGATTACGTACAAAAATCCTGCAACAGCTTTTTGAAACAGCCGAGAGAAACCAAAGAGTGGAACTTAAAGTCCGTCTACAGAAGGTTGCACCTATAAGGAGCTGCATACATAAATGCTTGTCTGACCAACTCCGTACATAAAGAGACCCACCCAACCAGAGCATACAGGATACAGTGATGAGTTAGGGGCTTACAGTTGGTAATAAATCTCAATTCACCATAATACATGGACTCCAGAGCATGCAAACAGTGGGAGGATGCACTCATATATTATACATCCCCGTAATCAAGAACAGTCAAGAATGCAGCAGAGACCAGTCTTTTTTTTTTGGCCAAGAAAGAGAAGCAGTTCCTATCTCTAAAATAAAAACGTAGTTTCAGCTTCAGCCTTTTCACAAGTACTTCAATGTGTGGCTTAAAAGAAAGACAATTGTCTAACACAGGGCCCAGGTATTTATGTGTTGATCCCAAACACATAAGTCTGGAGCCCTGCTTTTTAGCCTGTGCAAAATTGATGTGACACAACGGAAAACATCGGCCACTGCCATCAGTGAATGTCATCTTTGTTGGTGATAGGGCAATGTCAGTCAACGAGACTAGTATCAGCCTATATGTTCAACAAATAAATCCGTGCATTGTTAGGCTTGGATACTGTTTGTACTTCTACACAAAGAAGGAATGTTTCAGGAAAGTTTACAGGAAGTTAGTCACTCTTCTTCTGGTGCAAGTGGTGTTTCTGGATGTGGAAGAAAATCTCTTCCAACATGTTTGTCCTCTTTACTAAAGACAAAGACAAAACAAACACCTGCTGATGAATAATATAGAGGAGGAAGGGGGGACGATTAGCAGCATCCTGTTTGCAACACAGTAATGTAATCTTTAGCATAAACAAGCTCTGACTACCACTGCTGTGATATAGATGCAGAAAAAGGTTTCCTACAAACCACATCTAATTTACGTGATTATTGTATTCATGTATGACGTTTCAAGTGGCTACAAGTAAATCCAGTTGTCATGAATGCAGTGTAGCGACATTTTAAAAAGCCGTCTATCTACAGTTAATTTCTTCTTCCGTCTGAGCTGTTTTGAACTTTAAACTCCCAACAGGAAGCACCAGTAGCAGTACCCGGGCATCACCGGCCAACACAGTACGAGGCGGCAGCATCAACGCCCGCCCCACAGCCTCCAACATCTCCCTAGATGACATCACCTCTCAGCTTGAGAAGGCCTCTCTCAGCATGGATGAAGCGGCACGCCAAACCTCTTCCTCCTCATCCTCCTCCTCTTCTTTCTCCTCCACCACACTGCGGAGGCCCTCGTCGGGGTCGTCCGGCGGCGGGCAGCACAGGAGGACGGGCTCGGTGGGCGCAGTCAGCGAGCAGGAAGCTGCATCCCAGCGGTCCAGTGTAAATTCAGCATGTGCCTCAGCGTCCAGCATGGACTCCCTGGACATTGATAAAGTGATGACGGGCGGAGAGGTGGACAGCCAGAGCAGCCAGAGCGCACAAGGACAGAACCAGACCAGCACAGAGGTATGACTGACAGTGAAACACACAGAAAAACACACACCAAGGTTATCCAAGAGGCAGACATAGTATTATCAGCCAATGAGAAAGTGTGTGTGAGCCACAGCGTGAAAGACTTGCATGTGAATTTCCACATGTAATGGCAAGGTAAGCTCTGATCCTGCATGTTTAACCACACAGCATGACGTCTGGAAGAAACTGCATGCTGAAAGTCAATGCACAATACGGCCCGTGTATTGTGCATTGGATGGCGTGTTAATGAATACATTGTAATCTCCTATAAGGCTCCTTAAGTGTGGATTACAATGTTAACATCTACCATTCCTGAATTCCTTTGTTCACTCACCAAGCATCTTGGCTTTATAACAAAAGCAGAACATCCTCTAAAGTCTTAGAGGAAAAACAAAGACCTCAGCTAATGTACTAAAATAGATGCGTATGTTTAGGTGTCTGGCAGGAGAGGGAAAGCTAGAGAAAGGAGGAGAGACGGTAAAATGTGAGGTAGCGTTTCAGTTTAGAAGAATGTTCACACAATGACATGCATGTCCCCTGTCCTCCTGCATGTGATCATATCTGTGTTTGCACCCTTTCCTACACCTGTGGTCTCTATCCACACACTCCTCGCCTGCACCTCCTGATATTCCCAGCATGTCACTCTGAGACGGGCCAGACGGCAGCTTGACTTCACCCCACAAGAGGGTGAAGTGGATCGGGCCACTGTAAGTGTGTGTGTGAGCTTGCATGTGTGCATGCATGTGTTAGGGCGTTTGTCCATGAAAAGGCAGCATGTTAGAGCATCATCACTATAGACTGAATAAAATAATGGACATAACCACAGTGACATCACCATTTGTTTTATGGAATTCTGTTTTGCAGCCTCAAATGTGTCATTTTGGCCATCATCATTTTGGTTTTTTCGAGCCAGAAGCAACCATATTTGAACGAGAGGATGGAGCTAACACTAACGCTAGCTGCTGGCTTGGTTAGCACGGTGCTTTTACAGCTATGGTTAACCATGATAATTCATTAATTTTCCACAACCACTTATTCTTTTGAGGGTCACAGAAGGTTTGGAGCCAATCCCAGCTGAGAAAGGTGACAGGTAGGGTGCACTCTGGACAGGGTCGCCAGACAATCAAAGGGCTGACACATAGAAGACATAGAGACAGACAGGCATTCACGGTCACATTCACACCCACGAGTCGACAGTTAAACAACCCTGCACATTTTTGTAGAACGCAGCGAAAACCCACGCTGACACAGGGTGAAAATGCAAACTTTACCCAAAAGGGACCCAGCTGAATGGCGGGTTAGAACCCGTTACCCTCGTGATGTGAGGCAGTAGTGCTAACCACTGCACCACCATGCCGCCCAATTATAATAATGCTAATTTTTGTGTGGGAAAAACAGGCTTAAAATCACTGAAACAAAATGTCCTTACTGAAAAAAATGGACATTTTAGGGGACCAAAATGTTACTTCCATGAACTAAAAACCTACTGAAGTAGAGACCGCTACGACTATGCCTGTACTCTGTGAATCTGGGGTTACGCCGTGGTTACGTTACCTAACCAACGTTGTCGCCGTGGTAGCAGACAGCAGCCACTGGTCACTCACAGCAGCCACAGTCTTAATTATACACAACTTTAAGCCATAATAACATTTAAACGAGTGAGTTATATAAAAATGTACCCCATGTACAGTTGTCATGAACTGGGAAATTTGCTTTAGAGACCAAAACCGTTTTTTGTGCCAGGCTGTAAACGTTTATTTCAGCTGTAAAGTTGGGCATTTTAACATGGGAGTCTATGGGGATTGACTAAGTGAAGCGGCAACCTCTGGGGCTGAAAAATGAAGCCAACACGGAAGTGCCAAAAACTGCAGTTCCTCTAATGGCCACTTGAGGCTGGCTCCAAGAGCAAGTCAGTCCCCATAGACCCCCATGATAAGATGCTCAACTTTACAGCAGAAATAAACATGTTTACAGCCTGGTACAAAAAAACAGTTTTGATCTTGATAGCTCGTTTCGACATTTACAACAACTGAACCATATCAAATTTTTTTATAACTCACCCATTAACATTTTATTGAGGCTTGAAGTTATGCTTGGATAAGGGCTTTGAGTGTAAGACTGTCTGCTGAAAGTGTCCCCAGCTTCCCAGCCTGATCCGCCCTCTCACCTAAATATGGTCACCTCTGGCTCCACCAATCCAAGATGGCAACAGCCAAAATGCCAAACTCAAGGCTTCAAAATCGGAGTCCACAAACTAATTGGTGATGTCATGATAGCTACGTCCATTATTTTTACAGTCTGTGGGGAGTGCGTTTGGAGCCAGCCTCAAGTGGCCATTCAAGGAACTGCGAATTGTGGCACGTTGGCTTCATTTTCCAGCTCTGGAGGTTGCCACTTGATAATCAAATACTGACATTTTAGTTTCCACCAACAGTTACAGTTTTAGTTATATTTTAATTAGCTGAATATCAGAATCCACATTTCGACTGTAGTCTACAACTGTTGTTTTATGTGTAATGCTTGCACATGTAACCATAGGTATAAAGGTGGTGTGAAAGAGAGAGTGTGTGTGTTTGTGAAAGTAGCTGTAGACTAGGTAGGTAGGTTTTCTAGCCCACCAATATGCACAGTATACTATGTATCCACACACTTAAATCGATTGCAGTCATGTTTGCTCTGTATGTATCTACAGCATTTGTCACAATCATTGCCTCTTTACCCACAGCTGCAGCTAATGACAACCACAACTGCTGAGCGCTCCATTTATGGATCCTTCTCTTGCTTCCACGCTTCCTTATTCATAAAGATCAAAACACCTGCGATTAATATGCCTCCGAGAATCATCTGGCACTGACTTTTCTATATTTTGTCTGTTCCCCTGCTCTCCTTTTTTATCCTCTCTTCACCCAAGCACTCCTATCTGGACCGAGAAACCTCGCTCATTCTGAAAAGCATAGCAGGAAAGCCTTCTCACCTCCTGACCAAGGTGACTTCCTCAAACACTCGCTTCTTTTTTTTTCTTGTGTGTGTGTGTGTGTGTGTGCATTGCTCTTCTCTTCTGCTTTGCATGTGTTGGAAAAATCCATGCTAAGAAAACAGCTGCTGTAAATCAGACCAACATATTTGTTTTACTTAATTAAAAAGATGCAGAGATAACGACAAGGCGAATCAGCTTTTCTCCAACAGGATCAGGCCTAATCTGTAATAGCAATACACAATGAAGTCAAATACATGAGGCAAGTTCAGAGAAATTGGGCATGGCACAAAGTAAATTAAAAGACCATATCCCATGTAATGCAAAGCAAACATTCAGTCATCCAACACGGTAAGAGCATCTATGTTTCTGTGTAAAATGGATTTTTCTCTTACATCATTTTCAGCATTTACCCTGCACATCCTGTACCATGCTTGCTGATCGAATACACTTGATTGTTTTATCCTACTTGCTTCCACATTTATGTTTCACTGGAATGTGATCTTCTGCCTATAGGTCTCTATTTTCCTCTTTTTCTCCATGAAGCTGGCTTTTGATTTGCACTGTTAATGAAATTATGTTATTAGAGCTACAATTAGTAAACAGAAAAATCGCCTATTTCGATCATCGATGAATTGTTGATGTCAGTCAGAAACTGTGTTCTGAGTCCCAGTGTTGAGGCTCGTGCTTGTCCAATGTGAAGATCTGCTGTTTGTCCCTGTTTTTATATCAGAAATTGAATGTCAAAAAACAAGATATACTACTTAACAAAAAGAGGAGTAGAGCTTGAAAGTTCCTTCTTTACTGTGCAAACAGTACTTTTATCACTAAATGCTAACTTAAGGTCTACTTAAAAGCTGTCTCTACACTAGTGGTAACCATGGCTGGAGGCATTATGTTTTCAGGTTGTCCACACATATGTATGTCTACCCCATCCTTGTGAACACAACATCTCAAGGGAATTTCTTTAGATTTGGCACAAATGTCCACTTGGACTTTTTTACGGTCATGGGTCAAAGGTCAAGGTCGCTCATACCTTGTCTGTCTCGTTCTTATGAACTTTATATCTCAAGAACAGCTTGAGGAAATTTCTTAAAATTTGGCACAAACTGTCACATGGACTCAACAATGAACTGATTGGATTTTGTCGGTCAAAGGTCAGTGTTACTGTGACCTCATCCATCATTTTTATGAACGCGATATCTCGAGAACACTGTGAGGGAAGTTCCTAAAATGTGACACAAATGTCCACTTGGACTGAAGAATAAACTGATAATAATTTTGTGGTCAAAGGTCAGTGTGACCTCACAAAATATATTTTTGGCCATAACTCAAGAATTCATACAATTCTTGACATACAATTCATACACCACTGTTCGACTTTATATAGACTAAACAATCAGTAGTGATTTTTCCGACCAAATAGTTCTGGTGACTCCCTGAGAGGAACTGCTCACTGGGAAACTCCCCTGAGAACTACATACCTTTAAGAGCTTTTTTTCTGTTTGCATTTGCACCGCCAATAGATCACTTGAAGTGACATACTGTAATCCAGCCAGTGGTTGGTGTAGCAACATCAGTTTTGCTTTAACACATCAAAATCACATATTTTCCCATCACATACATGCTCAGTAAAGCATAGACTTCACTGACGGTCCATTTGTCCATGTTTTCCATTGTCCATATGTGACTGTTGCTTGTCTGTTGCATTCGCTGTCACCTTACACTTGCATCCCTCATGGTTCACTCATGGAGCTAAAAATGTACCTCAAAACGTCATTCTAAAGCTACGATCTTTCCCAGTTCTTGTGGTGCAGACACAACAAAAAGGGGGTTCTTGAAACTTTGAAGACGTTCCTTTGCTTCCAAAACACCAAATTATTAAGATAAAGATTGCAGCTCTGTGTGTTAGCTCAAAGTTGTGTGTTTTTGTTTATCATGCTTGAATTTGTGTTGACTTGGGAGCCGTCTGTGCTCCACTGTTTCATATACAGTATCTTTCACATCTGTTCATCCATCATGTGTCGGTCCTCCCAAGATCCCAACTCTCTCAGCACTTTGTTTTTACTGTAAACCTCTTGGCAGCAGTCAGTTTTTGCAGTGAATGTATTGGTTGCAGCCTTGGGCTCCCGTGCAAAGCTTATGCCGATCAGATGTGAGCAGATCTGCGGTTCAAAGTTGGCCGCTGTTGATTGTGATTTATCCTGCCATAGCTACCTGACACGTAGCCAAGTGCTAAGCAGGGCTTTCCAGAGGACGTAGACTACGCGGTCCAGAGTTTCTTAAATCCCGTTGAGATTTAATATACCAAGAGCATTTACTGAATATGAGACAAACCACAAATTATGCTAATCTTTGACAGAATAAGGGTTCTTCCATGGGTCTGGAAAACTCTGGAGAATGATTTTGATTATTTCCAGGACTTAAAAAGTCTCCCTCCTTTCTAAAGACTTCAAAACAAAAGACAGCCTTGTACTATTCATGTAAGAGTAAACTGAAAGATCTCCATTAGCGGTCATTGGCATTGAAATACTCGTTTCTTTCCAAAAACCCCTCAGTTATCATCGTTTATTTGAAAATAATGGATGCCAAGAGAGACGCTGGCTGACTCACAGTCATATCCACTCAATTCATCTGCCTTACAAATTTTACTGCACAACCTTGGAGGGGCAGTATCGTTTTCTTTTTCTATCAAAAAACAATGGAAATAAATCAGCGTTTCAAGGCTTTTGGTTTGCAGCATATCGGCTCTCAGTCTGTCCGTGTATGCAGAGAGCATTTGAATGGTTTTATAAAGGGGGGGAGAGGATAGATGGCCTGTGGCGTACAGGCTGTGAGGGAGTTTATGTGTTAGTGTTACACTTTTCACCAGAGAATGGAAGAGAGGGACTCGCAAATTCTCTCTCTCTCCTCGCTCGCAAATCAGAATACTGAATGAGCGCGGGATGTTTGGGAACAAGCAGAGAGAGAGGGAGAGAGTGGAGAGACATCAAAGGGAGAGAGTGCCAAGGTTTTTTTTTTCCAGGCTAGGAAGAAGAGCCTTTTAAAATTGGCTCTGGTGTGGCTGAGTGTGAAAGTGGAAGGGAAAACGCCTGTGGAATAGGAATCGGACTAATGTCTAATAAAAAGCAGGGTGGAGGTGTCATGTGGAGAGGAAATAATGGAGGGGAGAGGGAGCTCCGCCGACAATTATGGGGCTAAACCTACAGTGTGACTCAGATTGACTCCGGACTGTAATCTGCGCAGCCCCCATGACCTCCTCTCCTCTCTCACTGTTTCTCTTGCTCACACGCTCACACTCTGCTGACTAAAAGCCTGCCACTATGTGTTGGCCAAACAGAGTGTTGACTATATGGCATTAATGTGTATGTGCCCTGGAGCCGGTCATGTGGAAAAGGTAGTCTGGGTCAAGAAAGGGGGGGTTCTTGAGATAAGAGGCTTGGGGAGCAGTTGTTAATACCCCTTCTCCTTTAACACACATGCCTGTTTTCACACAAGACTTAAAATATTCAGCACCTCAGCTTCGCATTCACCTAAATTCCACTCTGTCCTTGTCACTGTTGTTTAGCTGCGGGGCCAGCATCGGTCACGGTCTCCCCGCTCGGCCTGATTGGCTACAGGGGTAGAGGGTCTTGCAGCAGGGGCTCGCTGGTTGGCTGACCCCTCATTCTACTATTTTTGCGGGGATTATGCTCCATTGATTGGGCACGCTCCCAAACCCCTGCATCTGTTATAAAGAGAGAGAGAGGAAGAGAGTGATGGAGAGGGGGGAGAGCGAGAGACGAGAGGAAGCAGGAAGATAGAGTTGGAGGGTAGAAGGGGGAGGGGCATCATCCTCCCTACTGTCTCATCTGGGGTTTTAGTCAAGTTGGGCTCATCTCGGGCGCACATGTCTGCGTGTCAGTGAACCTGCGCTGTCACAAAGTCTCAGCACAGTCTGTGCTAGCTTATCCACTACCGCCATGGAAGATGTACGATTGAATTTCACCCAGTGAGGATCATTGTGGAATAACTTTTTATACGCCAGTGTCTGTGAAAGGTTGCAAGCAGACAATTTTTTTTTCTTGCAATCGTTTTTTTACTCATAAATTATGGACGAATCTGGATATTTTTTTCCCTTTTTGCCCTTCAGATCAGAATATGATCTTTGCAGGAGATCATTTTATCTTTGAGTGGAGGGCATAGAAGCTTTCTGAACTGATCCCACACTCATCCGCAGCCTCTCGCCCTTTGGGGATCTTATACTATTGTTTCCCTTCTGCTGTATAGTGAGATCAAAGGAAACCGCTGCAGCTCCATATGAATCCAGTATGGAACCATAGACGGCAAATGGAGCGCCATATTTGAGGGGACGCAATGTCACAATAGCGGCAATTTTAGCATCGCATTGATTAGTTGCGTTCGATCAAATAGTCACACTCAAGTGATAAAACACACCCATTCACACACGTGGGAGCAAATACAACCTGCGGAATGGAGGTGATGGCATCTTGTTGGAGGGGGCAGGTAAGCAACCTAAAGCACGGGAAAATTGGTTTTTGCAAATGGTACCATGTGCCATCATGCCCAAGGCTCATGCATTTAAATGGTTTAGACGGCTGCTTACTATTTAATGAAGTTGTATGTTCATGATGTCTTATTTCTGCCAGAGAAATAATGAAAGACATGAGACATGAAGAGGATGAGGCAAGGCTGTGAAATCAGAAATCAGGGTTTCGTATGTGTGTGTGGCTTTGTTATTGTGTAAATGATAACTGTGTGCTCCTGTATGTCCATCTAGGAGGAGCAAGCTGCCAAATTGAAGGCAGAGAAGATCCGAGTCGCCCTGGAAAAAATCAAGGAGGCGCAGGTCAAAAAGGTAAGACCACCTCTTTCTTTTGTACACACACTCTCACTCACAGACTTCATTTTAAGACCCATTCTGACTGGTGTAATGATCACCGTCTCGTCATATTCACTGCACGCTGCATCTCTTTGTGAACTTCATTCACAGCGAGGCGGTGAAGCGCAGAGAAAATAGGTCATTGCAGTGTCTGATTATGTGTGTGTATCTGCTGGGGAGGGAGCAAGACATCAGAAAGAGGCTTCAGAAAAAAAGCCCTGCAAGACAATGCAGATTTTACACAACACATCTTATTTACCACGTCCAACCAAACAAGTGCTGGTTTTTGGTGAATTGGAGCGCCTTGAAAGCCACTGAAACGGCATGTGCTCGTCTCCATTGGGAAGTCCATACGGGACTCCACAGGCAGACCATTTTTTACCAGTGTTTCCACCAGTGAATGAACTGTCTCTGTGAATGAGAGCAACAGAATGGTGTTCTTTTACATGCAATGAATAGTTGAGACCCAGCAGTGTTTTCAGCGAATAGAGCTAGACTTCACTCTGCCTAGTGAATACAATATGACAAGATAAAGAGTGCTGGTACAGCCGGCACATTAAAAAAACCTAAAAAGAATGCTGTGATGTGCTGAATTATTAGTCATGTGGTTGTCAGCAGTCTACACAGCCAGCTGGGCCTCACATTTTATCATATTTTTGATTCATGATATTGAAGCAGTTTAATTTGGATACAGGGTTCCAGTTTTTTTCATGTGGAAGCAGTGGCTGAAAAAAACCAAGCCAAAAATCCCAGACTAGGGGGTTTTAGGGGTCCCTCCTGTGAGAAATGTAGGTCAGACTCCCCATGTCTTAGTCTTACAGCTCTCCCAGCATTCTCATTGGTCCAAGCCTCTCTTCAATCAACTGCACCCACCTACTGGTGGATGTCTGGGGTCCCAGAGGGAGGGAACAAACAGGGGGTCAAGGAATCGAGGGCTTTATATCAGGATAAGTCTTGTGTCTGCTGCAATTGTGCGAGGCTGGATTTGGCACGTGTTCGTCTCGTTCAGATTAGTTTAAGCTTGCTTGTTATGGAGGACTTTTGTTCGCCTATGGAAGCAAAACTTTGGCCAGATTATTGGATTTTAGTGTTTAGTGGTTGTATATGGGACATTGTGACTGAAGCGATCCCATAAATAGTTTGAAGTGTTTGAAACAAGCCTTACAAGCACATGACCACATTTCATCCTTTTGAAGCTGTAAATAGCCAACCAGATTTGGTGGCTGCAAAAAGCATTGTGCCTCGATATATGTTCCCAGAAATGAATTCATTGCAAATTGTTCCAAGAATAAAAAAGCCATTAGAGAATTATGTGAACTTCTGGAGTTATTGTTCCTTCTGTCATGGATGGATTACTGAACCGGGGCTACTGTGGCACAGGCACAGGGGCCCAAAGTCTCAGGGGCCCCCTGGCCTTTACCTGCAAAATGTCAAACACCACAAAGAGACACAAAAAGACCTCAAAGAAGTGCAAAGGAACTGCATAGAGACACAAAATAACTACAAAAATGGGCAGAACAACACTAAGAGACACTAAACAACTACAAAGAGACATAAAACAGCCACAAGGAGACACAAAATGAATACGAAGAGACACAAAATAACAAAAAAAACAGCTGTACCCCTAAGAGACACATAATTACCACACTAAGACACCAAATTACCTAAGACACCCAAAGCACAACAGAAAGACAAAACAATCGCAAGGAGAAACAAAACTAATACAGGGACATAAAGTACAAAGTCACACAAAACGACCAAAAAAGACACAAAATTATCTCAGAGACCCAAACAACTACAGAAAGATGACTAAAGTGACATAATTACCTAAATAAGACACAAAGTTAGCCCAAAGAGACCCAAAAAACTACAGAAAGACACAAAACAACCACAAGGAGACATAAAGATGACTACAAAGCAACACAGAATATCCAAAAACACAGAAAATGACCCCAAAGGCACAAATAAATACCTCAGTAAGACATAAAACAAACCACAAGGAGACATAAAATGACAGCAAAGAGACACAAAATTACCTCAAAGAGACACAAAACAACTACAAGGAAACATACAAAATGACTTCAAAGCAACACAAAATGACCAAAAAAGACATAAAATAGACCTGAACAACTACAAAAAGACACAAACCAATCCCAAGGAGACAAAAAAAGGACACAGAATTACCTGGAAGAGGCACAAATGACTACAAAATGACACAAAACAACCACAAAGAGACTAAACCTAAAAAAGATGAATAAAGACTTCAGAGTCTGTGTGTCTTGCTCTTAGGTAGGAGAGGTGGTGGGGGCCCTTTACATTTCTGTGTCCAGGGGCCTATTGTCTCGTAATATACCCATGAATCTGCTCAAGTTCTCTGCTAAATGATAAGGAATAATAACTGTCCACTTGTCCCCAGAGATTCCTGTAGGTCAGTCTTTGAACTTCCAGTGACATCTATTCTGTCCATAGGGACTGAATATGGTGGCTAATAGAGAATATAGAAGAAAGGCCCCCTGTAGGGTGTATGAATACATGATTGGAAGCCTATCATTGTGAAATCATTGAGCATAGCTTATGCTTAAGTGCATACATATGCATTATATTGATGTCTCTTTGTGTAGTCTATCTTAAAAAACTCTCTCCTTTCTCCTCCTGGTCTCCCTCAGCTGGTGATCAGAGTCCACATGTCGGACGAGAGCTCCAAGACCATGATGGTGGACGAGCGGCAGACAGTCAGGCAGGTGCTGGACAGCCTGCTGGATAAGTCACACTGTGGCTACAGCCCTGACTGGTCTCTGGTGGAAACCATCACTGAGCTGCAGATGGGTAAGGAGATCGTTTCCACCACACCTGAGTCAAATAAACATTGTTTACGGTTTGCTTTAGTCTGCACTGTTTGCATATGGATTTGGGCACCTGCTGTACATGTGCTGAATTATTATTATCTAAAAATAGTTACCGTTTATGACCTGGGGCTAATTGTCAGGCTTACAGTTAAAGGTTCTGCCCCACCCAAAAAACAGAAATCCCCAGAGGGAGGGAAATTAAGTGCACATTTGCAGGTCAGCGAAAAAACTGCATATCTTGCATCTTATCTTCATTACTCCCTCTTTCCTCTCCTTCTCTCCTCCCTCTCAGAGCGCATTTTTGAGGATCATGAGAACTTGGTGGAGAATCTATTAAACTGGACCCGGGACAGCCACAACAAGCTCATGTTCATCGAACGCATCGAGAAATACGCTCTTTTCAAGAACCCTCAGGTGACTGTCCATTACACTGCTGTGCACACATACAGGAGAGAGAGGACAGATCACCTCCTCAATAATCTCTCTGCATTCAGTGCGTAAATGCAGACAGCATATGCTATATACACAAACACATTGTTTATGCATGCTCGGTGCCTGCACAGCCCAGAGAGCCCGAGAGTGAACAAGAGAGTGTGTTTGTGTAGGAGAGTTGGAAGTAGGTCAAAGCTTTAAAGCGAGTAAAGGTGAATAATTTATTTAACGTAAGACGAGGTGAACCGCTGACTTCCCCCTCCCGTCTCTCACTGTTTCATTCAATCATCTCCAGAACTATTTGCTGGGGCGGAAGGAGACATCAGAAATGGCTGACAGGAATAAAGAGGCTTTATTAGAGGTGAGATTATGTACAAGCTTCTCCCATCACATCAGGAGGATCACTCACAAGATCAACTCTCACATCAGTTTTCTTTGCACCCATTAGGAGTGTTTCTGCGGCGGCTCTGTGTCAGTGCCGGAGATCGAGGGCATCCTGTGGCTGAAGGAGGATGGGAAAAAGTCGTGGAAGAAGCGTTACTTCCTCCTCAGAGCTTCAGGGATATACTACGTCCCCAAAGGCAAAGCCAAGGTCAGTGTGACTTGGGATGGGTTAGGCACACACTCCCGCTGCTCAACAAAATAAAGATGGAGAGCAGAAATGCGGGTTGGGGATATGAGAACCAGATTGACAGTCTGCTCGGTGGTATTTCCTGTTGCTTTAGCGCTGATCACTTTGAACACAACAGAAACAACACATGTGCTCTATTTTTAGCTCCATCATCCTCCAAAGTCTTTTTCAGACTACAACATTTCTTGTCAGCAGTCAGTCGCTGCACTGCTCGAGACTAACGCTGTGTATCATTTTGTTGCCTTATTTAAATCCTGCAACCTTGTGTGAGTCCTGCAAAACATTATAGTGGCAGCTCAGGCATTGAATTATGTATTAAATTTAGATCTGTGTAATTACCCTCAAAAACGTGTACTTTTTTACTACAGTGGGACTTCGATCCTCTAAGCATAATTATTTAAAGCAAGTTTGAAGCTAATTCAGTCAAGCACAGAAACAGCATGTGCTCCAGAAATACTTAAGGCTATTAATATGGAATTAAAACAGACCATTTTTCTCTAAACATGCAAAACATTTCACTCCTAATTTCCTAAATATCACAGGTTAACCTGTCTTAGAAAATAAATGACAAATTATATATATCGGTATAAATTCTGTTGGAAGAATCATTCAGCCACTTGTCCTTTTTTATAGTCAAGCATACACAAGTCCGTCCTCCTTTGTCTCCGTCTCTGCAGGCGTCCAGAGATCTCGTGTGCTTCCTGCAATTGGACCATGTTAACGTGTACTACGGCCAGGACTACCGCAGCAAATACAAGGCTCCTACTGACTACTGCCTGGCCCTGAAGGTGAAGCCCCATATATCCATATATCTTCCTTCTGTCTGAAGAAATTGTGTTCTGTGATGTAAAATCTGCAGATGTCATGTAAATGTATTCACAGCAACAGATATGTAACATGTTAACACGAACACTGACAGTGTGAATTTCTCGTCCTCTGTACGGACTAAAAACAGCAGTGTGAACATGTAAAATGATCCTAATGGTCCCAAGAGACCCATTAGAGCTTCTCTCTTCCACTGTCAGACATGCATCCTCCATCCATTAGAAAATACCTTTCTGTTAAAAGCACGTCAGTTAGTATCTTTTAATTTGATTTGATCACCATAAATAAGTCTATAAAGTGTTATTTCTCACTGTTTTTACTCTACAAATGAAGAAATTGTCATGCCAAAACACTTGCAGCCAATCATATATCACGTATAATAACTGCATAATGAAGGAACTGTATAATTTTTCAGTGCACACATGAGGCATTGGATGATAGTAAAATATGCATTTACTTCTTTTTGCAGCATCCACAAATCCAGAAGAAGTCACAGTACATCAAGTACCTGTGCTGTGATGATGTCAGGACTCTGCACCAATGGGTGAATGGAATTCGCATCGCCAAAGTGAGTTTTTGCTCTGGTTTCTTTAGTCTGGTTCTAACTTTTCCGAAAGAGGTTGTGTTAATTATTTATATCCTGTGTTTGTGTGTAGTACGGCAAGCAACTATATGTGAACTACCAGGAAGCCATGAAAAGGACAGAGGCGGCCTACGATTGGTCCTCTCTCTCTACCTCCAGCATCCGATCAGGCTCCAGCTCTGCCAGCATACCTGGTTAGTCTAATTCATCAGTGTAATAGATTTCCAGTAAAGCATCTAGTTTATAGTCAGTGACATTTAAACATTTTAAAGGGATACTCCAGCAACGTAGTATTCATCTAAGTCTGAAGGAACTGCATTTATTTTTAAGATGTTTTTTTAATACATTAGCCTAGAGAGTGAAGGAAAAACACCCTGCCAATGTTACAATAAACAGCGATGAACATTAAACTTTGTTTGATGTTAACAGTAATGTTACACTTAACGTTAGCTAACGAGTTAACAGCAGACTGTTGCATTTACAGTGAGTGATCCAGAGTTTTTTTTAAGATGCAATACCATACAATATCATACGATAATCCTTTATTTGTGCGACAGCGGGGAAATTTACAACACTACAGCAGCAGAGGGATAGTGCAAACAGGAAGCATCAGTAGAAAAAAAAAACAAAGCAATATATAAGCATGTAAAATAAACTGTACAAAAACAGAGCAATATAATGAGCAAGAGTTCAGTCACTCGTGAATATAGCCCAAATCTGCGACATAATTCATATGCACGTGAAACCAAATGGTACTTCTTACACATAAAAAAATATAATAATTTACCTTAGCTGATTTTTTTTTAAACCTCAAAATCAAAACAAAGTCTGTCGCAGGCACCCGTCAACAAAAAGGCACTTGGCTGCCAGCCCTTGTGGAAAGATCTTTGCCACTCGCCCTGATAACTTCTCTGAGGGAAACCCTGGCAGGCTTTCAAAAAAGACACATTAGAAATAAAGAGTTGTTAAAGTTGATGCAGCAGAGGCAGATGTATCCTGATTTTTATTTCTCAGTTTGGGTCAAGCTCCAAATACACTAAATCCTACATTTCCCACAATGCATCTCTGTAGCATCTTTTGTTAGACTTATCCTGCCTGGTAAACGCCTTTGTCTTTCAAACACCATGTAGAAGTACTTACTGTCTTACTAACATTCTGTTCAGGATAATTCAGGAACTTTGATACCTGGGGAACAGATAATAACAAATAATTTCACATTGAACATACACTATAATTTTACTCTACTAAAAACATAATAAAACTCCTTTTCCACTGGACAAAAAAAACACCAACATCTGGCTTTTGTCTTTAGTAGGCAAGGTTACAGTTGGCGTTCATTCCTAGGACAAATGACTCTGCAGTAGTCACGGGTATTTTTCGGCTTTAGCTCAGATTGACAGTGATGTAAATATGACACCAGGGTGGACACGCTCAGTTTCTCCCTTTTCGCGGGATGATGCAATAACGTGCTGCCACAAATTCCAAGTATCCATCCAAGCAGGGCTCAAAATCCAGAGTGGTTTGACAAAGACACTGAGTCAGTAATAGATGGAAAAAAGAAAGGTAACAACCTAACATTTTCGCTGGCCTCCATGCTGCTTTCTACTGTTTGATGTATGGTGATGTCAAACATGATGCATCAGTATATGCGAGTTTTCACACGTTTAAAAAACCTGCATATACGCACTAATTATGGTGGGAAAAGGGTGTAAGGAAGTCTTACTCTAATTTATGTGCTTCCAGAGTCCCAGTCCAATCACTCAGGCCACTCAGACAGTGGAGTTGACACAGGCTCTTCTCATGGCCGGTCCCAGAGTGTGGTGAGCTCCATTTTTTCTGAGGCCTGGAAGAGAGGCACCCAGATCGAGGAAAGCTCCAAGGTATGACTGTCTTCTTTTATAATTGCTCATCTGTTATAGAATATGTCGTTTACATCACTGAGCTCACACACACTCTCTTTTTTTAGCATATGAGAATGGAGGCATCCAGAGGAGCCACCCTGCCGCATTCTTCCCACGGTCATCGGCATCACAGCCAGCATTCAGTTGATCACTCTGTCCTGACGCCCTCTCCCCAACCTCAGCCCCAGCCCCACCAACAGCACCCCCCACAGCCTCAGCACCCACCAGTGCCCCCGCAGACACCAACCCAGCCACAACACCAGCACCCGCCTCCCCAGCAACAGTCTCCTCAGCAGGCCCCTCAGCCCCCACCCCTGTTTCCTCAGCGCCCTCAGCAGTCGCCACAGTCTCCACAACAGCCGCTACCACCGCAGACCATCAGCAACTGCAACCACATGCCCCCAGAGCAGCAACAGCTGGCTCCTCCACCCCCACCTCCCCCTCCGCCGCCGCCCCCTCCTCCCCCACCCCCGGTCCAAATGGTGTCACACCATTCACCGGCTCCCACCATGTACAAGTACAGCACCATCACCAGGCTGCAGAACCAGAAGGCCTCCCAGTTATCCCAGTCTGCCAACCACCACAGGTTGCCTAGTCACATTCATGCATTAGGTCAGCAAGTTCTACCCACAGGTCCGGCATCACCTGCAGCACAGGTGCCTGTCAAACCCAATGTGAATCACATTGCAGCAAGGACTAATGTCCCGCCTCCCCCTCCACCTCCTCCCCCACCTCCACCATCCATGCCCACCCCTGGGTCAGCCATGGCTGTGTTGAAGCTGGGACCTCCCAGCCCAGCGGCCCCACCTGCCTTCATTCCTCCACCCCCAGCTCCTCCACCTGCTCCACAGACCAATGGAGTAACATTTCCTCCCCCTCCTTCTCCTCCACCACCCCCTCCTGCACCAGCTCCCATGAGCCAGCCTGTTTACTCCTACGGGCTGAAGCAGGCACTGAAGGAAAGGTTTCCCAGCCCGCCACGCGACCTCCTTGCTCCCAATGGTGGCCTTGAGGAGTCCCCTCCGCCTGCTCCTGCTCCCCCACCCCCACCTCCTCCCCCTCCACCTCCACCACCACCTCCTCCTCCTCCTCAGCAATTCCCAGTGCCAGCCCAGTTCCCACCTCCTCCTGCGCCACCACCAGCGCCACCCAAAACCTTCACCCCAGGCTTCCTCCCTCAAACTGCCCCCAAACCTGTGTCACCTGTGTCCCCATTTCCTCCCGCCCCACCTCCTGCTGCCCTGAGTGGCCCAACCCCACCACCACCGCCACCTCCTCCTCCACCTGCACCACTTAAGAAGCAGTTCAGTCTCCAGGTAGGCCACATCGCCGGCCATCCTCCTCCGACTCTCCCCAAGCAGCACAGCCTGTCTAAACCAACATCCGTCTCCACGGGAGCAGCTCCTACCATGTCACTGGTGAAACAACTAGCAAGTCAGTTTCCAGGAGCGTCATCCCAAGTAGCCAATCACACAGAGAGCCCCAAAGCCCCCCTCTCCCCACCCGCAGTCAAGACCAAACCAAAATGGCAGCCTGGTGGTGGCCAGCAGCTGCAGTCTCCAGAGTTCCCTCCTCCTCCTCCAGACAACAACGCCGGCTTTCCTGCCCCTCCTCCTCCACCTCCTCCTCCACCACCTCCCCCAGCTCCCGTCACAGGCCCGACTCCACCTCCTCCTCCCCTTCCTCCTGGAAACCTGGGATCCCCCTTAAAGAGGTCACCCTCTGGGTCCTCCAATTTTGGAGGCAAGAAACCCCCTCCCACCCCGCAGAGGAACTCCAGCATCAAGTTCAACGCCTCAGCGTCCTATGAAGAATCCAGGAGGAACTTGCTCAGCAAGTTTGCTCCCCAGAACAACGCGCCTTCTTCCTCATCATGTCCCACCTCCTCCTCAACTGGATCCCCATCTAAGGATCCGTCAAATGGACCCCCTGCTCCTCCGAAACCAGGCAAACTCAACTTGGCCAACCTGCCCTTGGCACTCCAGGCAAAAGTGAGCCAGGTAAAAGTCAGTGGTGACTTCCCTTCACCACCACCTGAGTGCGCCTTCTTTCCACCTCCTCCCCCGGCCTCTGAGCTCTTCCCCCCTCCACCACCCCCTGGTAGTGATGCCCAAAGCGGAGGACCTCCTAGAGTAGCTGTGGTCAACCCCCAGCCGCAGGCTCCTCCTCCACCTCCACCTGTCCCCCCCGTCAGCATCTCATCATGGGGGAAGAGCTCACTGAAAAAGACTCCTCCACCCACACTGGTGCGGCGTAGCAACACCACCCCGGAGCCCCCTCCAATATCCCCACCTCCTCCCACTTCCCCAAAGGGCAGCTCAGGCCAGCCCAATTTCCTGGCAGATCTCAACCGGACACTGAAGCGAAAGTCAGTGGGTCGCCAAGGTTCTCTCAACTCGACCGGCATCACGGGCAAGTTGGACCCTGCGGGAACTATGGACGACATGGCGCTGCCTCCGCCACCCCCTGAGCTGCTCGTGGACCAAGGAAAGCAAAGCAATGGAGGAAATGGCGCTTACATGTCCGGAAACATCTCAGGCTATGCAACACTACGACGAGGACCCCCACCTGCACCACCCAAACGGGGGGACGCCACCAAACTTACTGGAGAGTGTTGAACTCGGACATCAGGACAATATAAAGACGGAATAAAAGACAGTGAAAGAATATATGGAGTTAACATTCAGTAGTGAAACGGGAGTGAATTCCTTCTGTCCTCTTGGGATCCTAATGATAAATAGATGACTGTGTAAATACTACAACCCAAACCAGACCATGGTCAATTAGTGTTTGCTAATTATTGCAGTTTTTTAACATGCTCGGCATTCTGGATCAGTGGGATTTATAATACAGGGACAATTAAGACTATAGCAGGTAAGTTTGAGGTCACAGAAACTAAAACGGTCTTCTAATTTTCTGCGATTGTCTCTGGAAGACATTGTGTCGCCCTGTATGGTAAACCCCACCCATCTGGTACACCAAGCAGATTGAAATAAATAAGAATTGTGCAAATATTACTGGATCCAGGTCTGAGCCAAACCATGTTATCCGCTTCTTTGCCATAAGTTTGTGCCACGTACTGGAGACATAAAAACATCAGGATCTTTCTGCTTTGGTACTGCATGGACTTCATGTGAGAACGAGCTGTAAAACATGAAGCTGTTCTGGTGTGTGTGCATGAGCAAGAGAGAGAGAGACTGGATACATGCATCGTGTGCACGCATGTATGTATGGTTATACGGTGGTGAAGTAGTTAAGCATTAGAGAAGGCCTTCGTGGAGCGGGGACTGTTAGGTTTGCTTTTATATAAAATTATTTAATGATCGATAAATGGAAGGATTTTTTTCTAAGTGTGTCTTTTAATAGCTGGTCAACGAAGTCTAGAGAGGAACAAAACTTTTGGGCAGAATGGAATGTATATGGGAAGGTGTAATTAAAAAGAATACACACATGAAGGCAATGATTCAGTCATAAAAACACCCAAAAACGTTTCAGATCGTACACATTTTTAGACTGTTTTTGGCAAATGCAAATCAGAAGGAAGCCTTATCCCCAAAGTCTTGCACAGAGGTCAAAGTATAGAGATTTCTTCCAAAGGTCCAACTGAGTCTGGACTGTGCAACTGGAAAAAAAACATTTGTTTTTTTTATTTAAAGGACTATAAGTGGAGGCCTGTGATGGTGCATCTTCGTGGACTGTGTGAGTTCCCCGTGCGTTGGCTTGATTTTTGGACCTTATCCTTCAGTTTGTATCTGTACAGTTGCAACTGCTACTCCGTTACTGTCGGTCCCCGCCGCCTTCTAATGTCACATCACAGTTCAGGACATAGAATGTACAGGTTGGATTCAGTCATGTAAAGTATACTTATCCACGCAAGGTGACCAGTTGGAAAAGAAACATTTGTCTGGTTAATGTACAGAGCGTTAAATCATGTAACAGAAATCATGTGACTGGCATTAGACTGAATGTTGCTTTCAACTTCCTGTGTCTGTTGTTTCTTGTTTCTTCATGGTGCCAATGGTGCACAGGGACTAAAGGTCATCTCTTGATTTTGCACCTACAGAGTGGATCATGAAGGGTTTTAATTTCTAGCAGCAATGCCTTCATTTTTATGGTGCTAGTGTTGTCCTTCAAGGAACTCATCATCATCACATCCTCATGTGCAAGGATGACATATCATTAATATTTTAGACCGTTTCAACTGGTTTTAAATTGGCTTTAGTGTGGAAATGGTTGCATGATGAGCTCATCATGAACACAGTTGTTTCCACACAAGCCCCTTTTAACATGATTTTCTTTTGTCTTACTCAGCCACAGTGGTTTGATCACCACTTGAAGGCAGCGTACCATTTCTAATAACTGAATATCATCGTCTTGAACAGGATGTTTGCTACAGTACAGTATGTAAGTTATTGATGTGCTGATGTGAACATGTGGGGCCAAGTGAAATGAAGAAAATGGTTGCAGATGTGTCCTCTTGCATATAAACTGAAAAATCACAATATAAATGTTGAAACCAGACCTCAATCTGTGTCAGTCCTCATTTGTTCAAATGTTCTGGATTAGCTGGGAAGATCTGTAGCAGTAATTCACTCAAAGTTCAGTGTGTAGGGGATATAAGCTGAATTATCCACAGAGGTCTCTTCCCCTCCAAAACAAACAGACCAGGTGATTTAAACCGGTAAAAACACTTAATAAAGTAGACCAGAAACCAGTAAAAACCACTAACAAAGCAGGAGGGCTTCTAACTACAATGGTCAATCCAAAAACACTGATGTCCCTATCTACTAGAGCCAGTGTTTGGTTTGTCTGTTTTGAGCTACTGTAGAAACATGGTGGTGCAACATGGCGATCTCTGCAGATTGGGACCCACTCCTTGTAAAGATATAAATGACTCCTTCTAAGGCAACGAATTTTCGGGTGTGAAATTATATTCCAATTCTGTCAATATATCCCCCTAAATGATACACACTGAACCTTTATTGTGATGCATTTCCATGGTGCCACAGTCCAAGTACAAATGATTGAAGTGGCAACACTGTTAGTCAATGAACATTTGGCTCCCTCTAGTGGTTTTGTTATGTCCTACACAAAGAAAAAGCCACTAACAAAGCATTTAGGAGCTGTTTATAGCTAAATATAGTTAAAAGTATGAGGATAAAACTCCAAAACATCATAAATTATTTGGTAGAA
The DNA here is from genome assembly GCA_019142605.1 of Cephalopholis sonnerati. NCBI lineage: Eukaryota > Metazoa > Chordata > Actinopteri > Perciformes > Serranidae > Cephalopholis > Cephalopholis sonnerati. The sequence continues at coordinate 19,011,494 of JAGQAX010000024.1, forward strand.
TGTGTCTCCTAATTAAATACCATTTTTAAAAAAAAGGCGAAGAATCACAATGTGAAAACTCTTTAATTCAAGTTTGTCTTCTGATCAGCACCTAAGTGTTTCCAGAGTGAGTTGAACTTTCACACCAGGAAGTTGGTGAAAGCGTCTCCTCTGTGCCGCTCCTCCGTCATCTGGCCATGCAAGGAGATGCCAGGCTGGACGGGTGGAGAAGTTGGAGGTGGTGCAGGAGCAGGGTCTGTTGGAAAGAATTGGGGCTCTGGTTAGTAACGTGGACAGAAATACTGAAGGCAACGGTTATATTCTTTATTTTAACTCTTCAGTATGTGATTGTACTGCACTGGTGTTACCTCTATTTACAAATGGGATGTTGAAGGAGTGTCTCCCTCTTGAGAACTTCTGTGGAAACAAAGGCTTGATATTATTCACATGCACTATTGGAAAGCTTATTGGAAAGCTTAACTTTTTACCTTTATTTAGGGTAAGGATTTATTCATTACAGTTAGTTTGCTGTATTTACGCAATGGAAAACTCACAAATTATATCTGCAGTTACTCACTTTTTTTAAGCAATAGAATTTGCCAGAACTCAAAACATAAAATGGAAAATGAGCTTGAGAAATCAAGGAAAAAATAAACCATTCCCCACCCCCTCACGTCCTTGTCCTCACCTCCTCACTGGACTCTGAGCTGGAGCTCGATGCGTCACGGCCACATCTGACAGAAAGCACCTGCGTTGTGGTGGCCGTCATTCTTACCCGACTGGAGCAGGACATGGTTGGCTGACGTGACGGAGGAGAAATGCGGAGAGGATAGTGTTTTATTTAATCTTCTGCATCATGTAAATATTGGCAGAGCTGACTCGATCTGAACACTCTGACCCTGTAAATCTGAGCCAATGTAAACAGTGGGCTGCATCAATCTGTCAACATGTGTCCTACTGAGAATTGAGATATGAGGCTTTCACAGTGTCCTAGAGCAGTGTGCAGGTACAGTGAAATGTTTATCAGTCAACAGTCCAGCTTCTGGCTGACACCCCAACCCAGACCACAACAAACCATCATAGCATTCAGTCTAGGACATATTTCACCCCTGATGAAAAGTCTCACCACAAAGAAGCCAGGTCTGAAGGCACAAGTCTGGGGGTCACGTCTGGAACCCTTTGCGCACTCCGTCTCTTTGACACCAAACACCATCATCAGGTCAGCGATGTTCAGGCCCACAGGAATAACCTGCCATACATGTGATATTTGTCATAATCCCACAAAGAACACATACCAAGCAGACGTACTCAGATAACTTAAAAGATGTGAATGGGGCAAATGAAATAAGATTATAAAGTGTAGTAGCCCATGAGATCTTTAAGATTTCTGCAACATCTGTTTAATCACCTGTGTTAATTATTATGTGTTTATTTACTTGCTTTTCATTAATGTATTATATTTGCTGCAAACACTGACAATTTTATTTGAAAAAGTAGAAAAGTATAACCATCAATATGTACTTAAAGTACCACCACTGTGCTATACTGTAAACAGCACCCACTGCAACTATTACTACCTGTAACAACAGTTAAAACAAAAAAAAAAGTATTTCCTACAGAAAGTGGGTGTGAATGCTGAAAGCATTACTAAAAATGCAGAAATACTTTTGGAAAAAATGTCTGAAAGACCTAAAAATCTGGCAGAAACAGAAGCTGAACTGCCTAAAGAGGCTAAGAGCTGAAATACATTGATTTACAGAAACCATTCAAATGTAAAATTGTTATGCTCTATTAGGATGTTTACGCTTCTATTCATTTTTTTTCTTTTTTTATGCTCTTAAAGTTTGAAGCATTTCTTCCCTCAGCCTTTTCAGGTAATTTCAACTTCCACCTTTGACGCTTTCACAGTTTAGCACCCAATTTTTTTGTTAGTGTATTTCAGCTTTTAGCCTCTTCAGCAATGCCTTTGAATTCATGCCAGCCTTCAGCATTCACACGCATTTGAAAGTATGCAGATGCAATTGTTGATAAGAAAATGTAAAGAAAAACTAGAACGTCTTTGTGACCTTTTCAAACCTAAATGAATTCAGTAGATAATCACAATCAGGAAATAAAACTAGACTGAAGATTTGTAGATTTTCTTTTAATTCACTGCACGTATTGATAATTTAAAAAGCGACCATCCAGGGGCTTTGATTGCAGGCCTGGTAAAATGGGTGTTGTAAATACAAGCAGACTCACCCTCGATACAGAGCCTCGAGTTACCCGGTAAAGATGGCTGACAGCGTACGCAGAGTTGACCTGAGTCAGAGCTGCTCCAAGACCCCTGTTTGCCATAGACTCCAGCTCAGTGTTGTACAGTGGGACTCCTGCAGGGACAAAGATGTGAAGAGAGTCAATTATTATATCTACTTATGAAGTGATCAATGTAGGGAAGCACTCACCTGAGCATCCCAGAGACTGCAGCAGGACCAGGAGAAGCACGTAGGACTTCATCTTGTCTAACACCATGAAGCCAAAATGCGTCACTCCTTCATCTACCTGCCTCTAAATATGTTCAGCTTTTGTCCTGTCACCCCTATGCGCCGCCCCTTACCCTCAATAACCCCTTAAAAAACTCCATCCCCTGCCTGTCTGTCTGTCTGTCATGTTTCCTTCACGCAATAGCTGTCAACCTTTGTTCAGCACTATTGATCTCAGGGTGATGCCCCGGATGAAATGAGCACTGTGATAAGAAGTCAGATCTGATCACTTTCATCCAGAACAACCCCATGTGATACACTCTTGAATTACCACTACTGTAATTAATGTGTTAAATTCAGTTCATTTAGCTCAGGGGCGTAATTGACAGGGGGGACACAGGGGACATGTCCCCTGCACTTTTCAGGCAGTATTGGAAAAACTCAAACTCATTTTGGCCGCTTGTATCTGCAACCTTTACCCATAGCTCATGACCATAAGTAAGAGCTGGAACGTAGATGGACCAATAAATCAAAAGCTTTGCCTTCTGGCTCAGCTTCCTCTTCACCATGACAGTGCAGCACTGCATCACTGCAGACACTGCACCAAACTGCTGATCCAGCTTCTGAACAAGACCCTGAGATACTTGAACTCTTTGGCTTGGGACAGTAACTCTCTCCTAACCCAGAGGGGCAGTTCACTGGTTTCTGGCAGAGAGCCATGGCCTCAGATTTGGAGGTGCTGACTCTCATCCTGACCACTTTTTCCCAACCTGTCAGGATGGGAGCAGCCAGGGAAAACTAATTTAAAACAATTTTCAATTCAATTACTTAACAATGATTGGCTAATTTTGTCTACATATATTTCTATTTGAAAGACAGGCCCTAACAGTGTCTGCTTAGAACATCTTTGGCCCTTGGACAAATGTACTTGATGACCCCTGGTCTAGTTTAAACACTACAGGAGGGGATACATGTTGTAATCTTGAGCTCCACGGGGTTAAATGGGGGTAAAATGTTATTGTTTACATATCTACAGAAGTATAAAGATTTTTTTTTAAGTTTTTTATGGATACTTTGTCACACAATAACATGATTTTTTTTCTCATCACTTAACACATTTTGCTGTTTGTTGTGTCTGTGCAAGGTTTCTACCAACATACCGTCATATACTGTCCTCAGTAAAAGTAACTTTATTTTAAGAAGGTGTCTGTGTGAAATTTCTGTCTGACAGCTTTATGTTTAAAAGCCTCCAGGCTCTAATTTTATGACAATTACTTCTAATATTCCTGAGGTGTAGTGCAGATATCAGGGCAATAATTAGTGCAAATTTGAACTCAAACTACACAGTAGGTGAAAAATTCATTAATCTTAATGCCACAGATAACCCCACCACACAGCCTTTACACTAGACCCTTTTCTCTACCCTCTTTTAACCTTTTCATTTAGCTGTTGAACCTTAAGTTTAATTTGCCTTGGATAAGGATCAAACCCTCAACCTCAGATTCTCCAAGCAGCCTTCTTATAGTCTGAGCTATTCCTCCTCACACTGCATGTGATGTTTAATGGACCCTTTCACTCTCTCCATTGGACAGGGGCCATCTTTGAAATCAAAGCTCCGCCGCTGATTTAGCAGCCTCTTAAGTCACTTAAGGCCTGAACATTAAGTGCTTTAATTAGTTTAAATCAATAAACACAATGTGCAAAGAAAATAATTCATGCACATGATGTCTTATTACTGGAGGATACCAAGTCACCAACAATCAATTTTTTAAATCAATATATGACTTATACATTCAGCTTAACTATTTCAGCTCCTGTGTGAATATCAGCTGTTTTTCTTAGTGGACTGTTGGTCAGCCAAATGAGACCAGAACAATAAGTCAATGCAACATCCTCTTACTCCCATCATATCTTTATTACATTCATCATCAATATCAAAAATACTTCACAGTTTGGGAATAAAGGAAATTCTAGTTCTTGTAAACAACAAATATGTTTCAGTTCAGTCCTGTTAAAATTTTCAGGACGTTATTCAGCTGTCTGTCTTAAAGACTCATTTGTTCCCCTTCAGCCATTTTCACCATATTAAATCAAACTGTTTCAACTCACAAAGGAATGCATCCTGTAAAAATGTGGTGAAAGCATTTCAGAGGATAATCAAGTATTTACAAATACAACTCTAACAGAATGACACAATTGTCTGTCGCTGGATTATGAGGCAAGGCAAAAGACGGATATTTTCATTGCTGCCTAGACAGAGTAAGATTCTATCTCTACCCGAGTTTACCGTAAAACATTTGTCTACCAGTCCTACAGTGAAAATGCAGTCCTGCATCAAAGTAAAGGTGCTCAGTGTCAATAGCTACTATCCCGTAAACTGTACATGCACAAACACACAAAGAATGAGTCCCCCACTCATCGTTCAAGTGTTCCCATCAGAGGCTCCATAGCAGCAAGGAAGGTGGCTTCAAACTCCTGATCTGAGAAGCGAGCCACGGACTGACGTGCACTGCGTCTGATGTCCATCCGGCTGGCGGGCGGCAGTGCCAGGATCTTCTCTATGGCCTCTGCGTAACTGTCCTCGTCATCAGCCAGGAAGCCTGTCTGGCCTCCCTCGAAAGGTATCACAATGTCCAGCTTGGGACCTCCGGACTTGTGTGCAAGAATGACCTTTCCTGCTGCCATACACTCCACCACGCCTACAGGGGAAGAAGAAGAAGAAGAGCGGACATGCACTTTTAATATGATAGACATTAAATCACACGCTAAACATGAGCTCACATTAATTACCTATTCCAAAGTGTTCGTTCCACATGGTATGCAGTCCGATGGTGGCTTCTCCCATCTCTCTCTTCAGCTCATCAAAGGGTACGTTCAGTTTAAACTCCACCCTGTCAGCCACACCCAGCTCCTGGCACAGCCCCCTCAACATGAGCACCCTATCCTCGTCCTCCTGGTTCCTGCATCCACCTATCAGAACCAGCTTCAGTGCCTCCCTGCCCCCCGTCCCCTGCCTCCTCCTGTCCATCACTTTCTTGAAGGCTCTGATCTGCAGCCGGTGGTCCTTCTCTGGCCTGAACTGCCCGATGGAAACGATCGAGTGGCACTTCCTGTCCCCGTCCTCCTCCAGAGGTATGTCCAAGAATGCGCTGACATCGCAGGGCGGGTAGACCACACAAGTGCGGTTGGGGGCGCGCCACAGTGACAGGATGTGATCGAGGGTCCAGGAGGAGTTGACCATGATGAGATCGCTGCAGGAGCCAGCCATACCGTAGAGCAGGGCGAACAGGCAGTAGTAGACCACCTTGAAGGCACTCAGGAACAGACTGTTGGAGACGTAGTCTGGGTTGTTGAACCTAGAACATAAATATTTCAGGGGTTAGCAAGCAGCAGCGTTTAGTTATAAATGGCTGATCAAGCCTTGGTCATTTAACTTCTACATCGGAAGTAAACTAGAAGTACCACTTTATGGTTGTATGCCTTCACGCACCAGTCAAGTTTCTCTTACAGCTTACATTTATGTCGGTAAAAACAGGGATGCTTCACACACATCTTCCCCCGAAAGCACAGAAGATCTATACCAGGGCTACTTAATTACAAATTCAATTGGGCTGTATTTAAGAACTAGAAAATGTCAATGGACACACCTCACCTCCTGACTTTTCCTTTGAGGTCAAGTGTTTAGGCAAATACATACTCACTGTATAAACTAAATATTACCTCACAGGAAAAAAATCAAACATGTCAGTGTCAGTCCAAGTGGACATTTGTGCTGAATGTGAACGAACTTTTCACAAGGTGTTCTTATCATACCAGGTATATGAGAATAAGACAGACATGGTCACAGTGACCTTGACCTTTCACCTTTGACTACCAAATTTTCATTGATTTGTCCTTGACTCAAAGCGGATGTTTGTGTCATATTTGGAAAAAAATCCCTCAAAGTGTTCTTGAGATATCCTGTTCATTAGAATGACACAGATGAAGTCACAGTAACCTTGACCTTTGACTTATTAATACCAAAATCTAATCAGTTCAGTTTTAAATCCTAGTGGTCATTTGTGCTAAATTTGAAGAAAACCATTTAAAGCATTCTGGTGATACTGTGTTCACAAGAATGGGATGGACAGACAGTTGGATACAGACGGACAACCCGAAAACACTGCACCTCTGGCCACCGCTATCGCCAGCATGGAGGCATAAAAGGTCAAAACACAGAGAAACCAAGATGGCTAACTTTAAGCATTCTACCAATTAGTCGGTTCTCTGCTTTAATTACATGTGGCTAGTTCTGTAAGTGCTCCTGCAGTTCCTTATGGATACCAACAGAGGTTGATAAAGTTCAGTCTCTAATGCCTTGTAGAGTATTCTGTGTGTGCATGTAGGAAATTGTATATAACCCTAATGCTCATGAATAAGACAATATAGATTAATTTTACTTACCAAAATAAAAGAAAACAGCATGTATGATGTGTTCTCAATCCAACTGGCCTTGGTAAAAACAAAGAATTCTTACCTGGGGTTCCTCTCTCTCACTACAGACAGCATGTCAGTGCTGATGGTGGGGTAGTGAACGTAACTCCCCACGCTGCAGCCTCCCAAGTAGCGGAACAGAGGCAGAGTGAAGGCGTAGCCCATGGAGTCGATGTAAAGGTCTGGGACGAACTCTGTCAGCGCCTCCCATCCCAGGAAGATGGAGCCCACACTCTGCCCCAGCAAAGTGAAATGAGGAAACAGGCCAGGCTCCACGAGCAGCCGGTGCCTCAGGAACACAAACTGAACCGGTCGGGGGAGCACGATGTTAAAGCAACGTCTTGCCCCATCCAGGATCTGTTGACCCGTAACGCCCAGGTCCCCTGTGTACACCACAAAGTTGATGTCCACGTACCTGTGCAGATGTTAAGATTTCACATAAGCAGAGGGTATTTTGATGCCATTAGTTACTGCCTATGTCTTGTTTTGATTCTCCCTCTCTACTCAGGTCTGAATTTGTTTTTTTTCCAGCCAATTCACGCTTCATATTTAGCTGCATATAATGCTGTCACAAAGGAAAAAACTTCCCAAGAATGCTGTACTAAAAGACAGTTTTGTATAGACTGTGACTAAATGTCAGAAAATGTGGTAAATGAGTAACAAGTAAGCACACAAGTTGGGGAAAGTGGACACACTAAACTGTACACAAAAAAAAACACCTGATGATGAATGAATGAAATCAGCCTCACCTGTTTTGCAGTGCCCTGATGGCACACCAGAGGACTCTCTCTCCCCCACCACCAGCATTGCAGTAGGGGTGAAAGAAGGCCACCGCAGGACGGCCATCCCTCGCCCGCCGAGCATTCCTGCTGCTTTGAAGCCAGAAGCGCACAGCCAGCACCAGCAGGACCAGGACAGCGATCAAGAGTACACTCAGAAACACCAGGGGCAGCAGCAACTTCCACAGCAACCTGAAACACAGTAAGGTATATGTTAATAGGTCCAAGGACATGCTGGTTGAGGATAGGTTAATTGGTGACTCTAAATTGGCCGTAGGTGTGAATGTGAGCATGAATGGTTGTCCATCCTCTGATGGCTACTTCCAGCAGGATAACCCGCAAGCTCAAATAATCTCAAACTGGTTTCTTGAACGTGACAATGAGTTCACTGTACTCCAATGGCCTCCAACGTCACCAGATCTCAATCCAATGGAGCAACTTTGGGATGTGGTGGAACAGCACATCATGGATGTGCAGCCGACACATCTGCAGCAACTGTGTGATGCTGTCATGTCAATATGTACTAAAATCTTTTGAGGAATGTTTCCAGCACCTTGTTGAACCTATGCCACCAAAACTTCTGGCAGTTCAAAAGGCAAAACCCTAATAAAGTGTCTGGTGAGTGTAATTACTGATGCATTAATGTGCTCATCACTGTAATGCTGCAGCTGATAGAGGTGGAGCTTAATTGAATGCCTGCTGGTCAGTTTAATGTATTATATCATCATTTATTAGTAGATTTATATGTTGTGTTAATAATCTAAATGTGTTGTTTAACTTAAGTTCTAAAATAAATGTAGTAAAGTAAAGAGTACAATATTAACCTGTGAAATGTGGTGGAGTACAAGTACCTAAGTAAAGTATAAGGTCAGAATAAGCTCGGGTTTAAAGGAGTATTACCTGTAGCAACATATGGTTAGACTACAATGTAAGTTAGCTGGACTACAGACTCTAATTTAGTAATGAGCTTGTTCTTCATGGTAACGTTAAAGAAGCAGGAAAACGCATTAGAAATAAATTTATATAAAGACCACAACCCACGAATTAGCGTAACGCTGTAATAACGTCAACATTTAGCAGTAAAGTTAATTAGCATGGCTGTTATTAACAGCTATTACCAGAGCAGCAGCAACATACAATGAAATGACAGAAGCTAGCTAACTTACGCTGTCGAAATTTACATCTATATATTTCTTTAATACTCGGTTTCAAACCTATTCTCTTACCTTGTTAATTCACACAGACAGAAGACCAACTGATCGTGGCCCGACATCTTGCCAAGAGAAATATAACAACATCACTTTCTTCCTCTGTTTCTCTAACTGTTCTTTACATCCGTCTGGCGCCATCTACCGACTAGGAGGTGTCACTCCACTGACTCATACAGCCTTCACACATAAAAAGTAATACTGCACCATTTATATTAATTTAGGCATTTGTAAATAATACAGATATTTTAACTACTGAAAATACAGCAACAGAAATATACTAACCCAATGCTCCTACTCCCACGCTTCAGCCTTGATGGCTGATCTTTGCTCTTGTTTTTTCAATAAGTAATGTTTAACTTCTAAATAAACACATTTAATCAATCATATGTCGCTATCTTCATGGTTTGAACAAACCTCTATCATTCCAACCTGCACACATAAAAAGTAAAGAGTCTGGCTGCAGCGTGAGGCCGCTTCCGCTGTCAGGACGCTCAGGACAGGAAGTGCACTCAAGAAACTTCACAATAAGATCGTGTTGACACTTTTGGAGGAAGCGGCTTTGTCGTTGATTTGTAATTAATTAAACACTGTAACGTGAAACCATTCGTTTCTTAAATGTACATGCATCTGTATGTAATTTCTTAGATGTGCATGTTGATTTTTGCCTATTATTTATTGCGTGGCATTTAACATGGGTGTAGCTAAGCTCATAGAAAAACATAACGCTTGTCGATTGGGCAGTTGTAGCCTCTCTTCTGGTCAAAAAACAAACACACTCCTCATATATAATTTACCGTTGAATAGTTTAACGTTAATTTATTGCAAATATCTGAACTTAATGTGGAAAATATATTCCAAGACAAAGGAAGCTTATGCATCTGCTCACACTGTGAACCTGGAGCTCCTTTGAAGAGTAGTTACATGAAACCATCAATCAACATAGCAACATAATTAATCTAAGCTTTTTTTCCATAGCCTCAACATCTCATGTATAACATTTATTTGAGTTAAGCCATTATCTTGTCTACTATTACATTAAATGATTCCACCTTTGTCTTCTATATGATATACTTTACAGCTGAAGAGCTTTAGAAGACAGATAGAGGCCAATCAAATTTTCAGCTATGCTTAAATTAAAAATTAAAAAATTAAAAAAAGGTGAGGAATAGTTAAAACTGTATCAATTTTCTTAAAATGCACTAACTTACCTGTATTCTTCATGGTATAATGATAAGTTATTAGGTGCATGATTTAAAAAAACAAATACATAAAATGACAAATGTTTGTTCTGTTTATTCTGCCTTTTATTGAACATCATTAGTCCTCAATTTCACATTTGGTGTATGAAAAGTACCCTCATTTATCAGCAATCTCCTCACAAAAGAGCCACGTCTTCCATTTTGTACACTGAACAAAAATATAAATGCAACACTTTTGTTTTTGCTCCCATTTTTCATGAGCTGAACTCAAAGATCTAAAACATTTTTTTTTATATACACAAAAGACAATTTCTCTCAAATATTGTTCACAAATCTGTCTAAATCTGTGTTAGTGAGCACTTCTCCTTTGCCGAGATAATCCATCCCACCTCACAGGTGTGGCATATCAAGATGCTGATTAGACAGCATCCATGCATTTATTTTTGGGATATATAAATTGTCATTGTCACTTACTGTCACGGTGGTAGTCAACTTGCATAAGTCCGTCACTTGTAGGCAACTGACGAAAATGCCGGAGTCCTTTTGGAGACGCACAAAAAGTTTCCGGGCCTGATGCTGGAGGCGGCCTGAGAGAGGAGCCTGCACCGGAAGCAGCCTTACAGTCTACATTAATTTAGGCAATTTGGGCAACAAAAATATACTAAGCCAATGCTCCTACTCCCACGCTTCAGCCTTGATGGCTGATCTTTGCTCTTGTTTTTTCAATAAGTAATGTTTAACTTCTAAATAAACACATTTAATCAATAATATGTCCTTATAATCATGGTATGAACAAACCTCTATCATTCCTAGCCTGGATCCTGACACCATGAAGACTCTTTTGATTCTGTTCATTTTAATTAATGTGGACAAACTCCTGAAGCCTGGAGAATGCACAGAAGCAAGGTAAGTTGATCTAGTTACCTCACGGATAATAGAATAAATGTATTTCCTTGACATTCTCACAGTTTTCCACAAAGAAAAGAGGTTATGATACACTTGTGTATTCACACACACACATCCTGTCACTGTCGATAACACAGGTGAAAACATTGTGACATGTTTGTTTCTGATCGGCCCAGAGGCGTCTGCATCATTCACAGGGACGTATGTATTTTACTGGTGTCTTCTTTTCTTGTAATCCAGGGATTTGATTTTATCAATCACCCCAAAAACACAAGAACAAGTGGACTTGTTGAAGAATGTTTCCACTCAACACGAGGTAGAAATTGGATTTTTCTTCATCAGTGATTGTGCTGCTCTGTTTTTTTCTCCTCCTGTGAGCAATCATGTTACATATTCTCTCCCAGATAGTTTTATGGCATCCTGGTTCACCTGACTTCATTACAAATGAGACTGAGGTCCACCTGTTTGTTCCTGCAAACAGCTCAGAGACTGTGAGGGATCTGCTTCAGCAACACGCCATTACACATACGTATGTTTCTTGGCTGAAAACATAGTTGTGCAAGTGGTTTGGAGGTTTTGTTATTTACTTCTATGTTTACTGTAGGGTGTTACTGTACAATACCAAGGAGCTGATTGAAATACAGATGAGGAACAACTCTGCTGACCCACGAAGCAACTCAACTTTCTACGAGAAATATCACAGTCTGGAGGATGTATGCTCCTTATCTAGGCTTTATTACATGACTGTTGGATTGGATGTGTTATATTCATGGTCATATTACAGTTTATATCCAAAACATGCTATCTCCATTGTAGATCTATCATTGGATAAACAGGACCCAGCAGGACAACCCCGACACTTTGAAAACCATTTTCATTGGCTCCTCATATGAGAAGCGACCACTGTATGCTCTAAAGGTAAACTTATCGATCACCTAAAAAGCTGCAGTCTTGATTAAGATGCTGTTTTGCACATGTTCAGCACAAATTAATCAACATACTATTTTAGTTGAAAAGTGTTTAAATACATTTGTTTTCCAGGAATTTATTTATTTATTATTTAGCAAGGAAGGTCCCATTGAGGTACAAGATCTTTTATTTAGGGAGTCCTGCTAAAGACGGCAGCACAATTCCCAGTAATGGAATCAGGCCAGCTTATTAGGCCTGCTTCTGGTGTGTCTGTGCTTATTTGGTACAAAATAAAACAAAAAAAAAACAACTTGACTTGGACTTTAAGACCAATAACTCATGACTTCACTTGAACATGAGACTTTCGACTTGATACCTTCTCCCAAGCCCAAAGAACCAAGCCACGAATCAGTTTATTTCCTGACATTAATGTTAGTCATTCCCAATTAGTCGACACTTAATTCCCCCACTTCAAACTTTGCTTGAACCAATCAAAGAGCATCCAATCAAGTTGCAAGAGAGAACCATGTAGAAGTAACATTATGTTACTGAGCACGAGTTGGAAAAAATTATACCAAAGACAATTTACTTACAAAATGATTCAGTGGTTAACAAAAAAATTAATTGCGATGTGGGTTAAAGATTAAAGACAGAGACACAACAACTTCTAACTTTGTTCAACATTTGAAGCTGCATTAAGAGAGGTAAGTTGAGGATAATATTTACACAATGCTAAACTATCGTTATTAGTCTGTCAAAAAAATGGCACATTATGACTCGTTTGGAACTCGAAACTTGACCTCAGACTTGTCAGTCTTGACTAGGATCTTTACTCAGGACTGGAGTACAAAGATTAGGACTTGTGACTTGCAAAACAATGATTTGGCCCCATCTCTGGATATAGGTAGTAGTTTACCTACTAATGCCTTAGCAGTAAATAGCAACATATGCATTTTTCTCGTCTGGTAAAGAGACGACCATCATAAAGATTTATATAAAATGCAATGGTAAGTGTGTTAGCCTGCATTTGAAACAAAGCATTATGCAACATTATTCAGCTTTTTAAGGCTGCATAGACATTACCATACATAGTCGAATACAGGCAGAAATGAGCATTGCACAATTTTCTTTCTGGTCTCCATGGGAAAGCAGTTTGAAAGGAAGAAAGGTCCAGTTTTATCCCTTATTTTAATTTTTCAATAGATTTTCAATATGCACATTAAAAGTCAACCTTAACCAAGCCATGTGTCCAGATCTTGACAGGAAGTGACTCTTTCTAAATATGTATCTTCTACTGTTAAAATAGTGGAATTAGCTGCCTTAAAGCAAACCCAGGTGAAATTCATATGCCTGGTATTGTTGTTTTTTAATAAGAACCAGTTTTAATTTCAACAATGAAAGCTGCAGCGATTAAAAATCATTCTGCAAGAGCTCTATGGCTTGATTATAGATGACTGTGTCATCTGCATATAAATGGATCTTAGCTGGGTTTACTATATGACAAAGGTAATTTATAAAAAAAAAATAGAAAAAAAAAGTATTGATCCCTGTCATACAACTGATTTGTGAGAGATTGTTTTTACACTCACACTGAAAATCTGTCTGTCTTAGATGTCTCTAAATAGCAGGCCGAATAAGACAGCAATGTGGATTGACTGCGGGATCCATGCCAGAGAGTGGATCTCTCCTGCTTTCTGCTTATGGTTCATACACTATGTGAGTATATATTCAATGTAGTGTAAATAGTGAGGAATGTTGTAACATATTGTGTTTGTATTCTATGAGGGCAGTTTTACACAAGTCTAGCACTAAAATCCATGTCCTTTCTTGCACAGTCTTTGTCATCTTACAAGATAAACCAAGACATTACTAACATTCTGGACAACATGGACGTCTACATCTTGCCTGTTATGAATCCTGATGGTTACAAGTTCACGTGGACAGGAATACAAGTAAGAATACATGTTTGTATACAGTTAAGTGCTCAAGCAGTTAGAAGGGAAGCAAACTGCATTAATGATTTTTCCTTGATTTGTTTATCTCAGAACAGGATGTGGAGAAAGAACCGCTCTCGCAGCAAGGACGGAAAATGCATTGGGGTCGACCTCAACAGGAACTTTGATGCCAACTGGTGCGGTAAGTCTTTCTTTCTCCTTTCTGATGAACACATTGTACTGTTTCTTCTCTTTATTTGTTCTTCATATACGAGAGTCTCAGTGTCATCAATATGGTAAAGTGATTGTGTGTCTTCCAGTGGTGGGAGCCTCTAGTGATCCCTGCCGTGACATCTACTGTGGTGAATACCCCGAGTCGGAACCAGAATCGCAGGCTGTTGCCAACTTCCTGCGTAGTCACAAGGACACAATCCAGCTCTACATCGGCATCCACTCCTACTTACAGATGCTGCTCTTCCCGTACTCTGACACCCATGAGCAAGTAGAGAACTACAATGACCTGGTGAGAGGTTACAGTCGTAGCTTTTATGTTTCCACAGGAAGGTGCAGTTGTAGGATCCTGAAATTCACAAAGGTTTTATTTGAGGGCTACTGGTAGAACCTCCTCGGTGGGTTCTAGATGAAACCCTTGGAATATGAAAGAGTCCTCTGTAGAAACCTAGAAAGGGTTCTTGTTTGCACCCTTAGAAGGTGGAAAGGTTGTGGATAGAACCCCCAGAGAGGATTATGAGTGGAACCATAAGAGGGTGTACACATGCTGCGTCTTTCTCCGCCTGGAAAATATGATGTTGGGCACTGAGCACTACTCTGTGCCAACTTTGAAAGGCATGAAGGCAGGTTGCATCTGAGGTTGCTAAATGACCATAACCAGCACTGTATCATAGCCTACTTACCTGAAGTCCTGAGTGCAGAGCTGATCTCCCTCCAGGTATAGTTTTGTAAGTGTGTATTAGGACAAAAATATTGTGAGTGGGATAGATGTAAAGCTCTGGCAGCCCTGCACTGCAGTTCCCAAAGTTGAATGCTGTTTATCTCAGGATGCAGCCATAAAATAGGCGCAAAGTAGGTGTTTGGGAATGAGTGCACGGTGCAATCTGGCATTTGAGCGCACCTGCCACACAACTACGTCGAAAACAATGCATTTGAGGGCACGAATGGTTGTAGGTATAACCCTCTATGCAGGTGGAGCCCTGTGAAGCAGATCCACATAGACCTTTATAAAAGGTTCTACAAGGAACCAAAAAGGGCTCGTCTATGGGGACTAGTCCAAGATCCTTATATGGTTTAATTCAGCACCTTCGTTTCTAAAAGTGTGTTGCTGCATTTCCCACTCAGCTTCTTGATTTCTGTCACTTGAGATGAAACACAGAAACGCTTAACTGTTCTTTCTAAATGTGTGTTTCTAACAAAAAAAAAAAAAAGTATGAGATGGTCCAAGAAGCTGCCCAGAACATCAGAAAACATTACGGGAGCGACTACAAGTATGGTGCTGGATCAAAGATAATAGGTAAGTGAGGCTTATTTTTACAGCAAAGATCAGCGTGACTTGATTCAGTCTGTCACACATGAATGTGTTTGGCTGTTCTCCAGGCTTGGCTTCTGGTGGATCTGACGACTGGGCGTACCACCTCGGCATCAAATACTCCTTCACATTTGAGCTCAAGGACAGAACTCACCACTTCCTCCTGCCGCAATCTGACATTGCAGGGGCATGCAGAGAAGCTCTTACTGCTTTGAAAACTGTTGCTCTCAAGGTTATAGAGAAAACACAAGCCCCAACAAGTCCTCCTCAAGCTGCCTGAGCAGTTACACCTGCCAGGGAGGAGGGTTCAATATTTGAAAACATTTTTCTGAGCATGAAAAGAAAGACATAAAAGGTGAAGGTACAGATTGAATGTCAGTGTCCATTTTCGTTGTCAATTATTGTACTTCCCGAGCACATATGGTAATTGTGTGTCACACTTCTGTAGAAAGCAGTTACAATGAAAACTGCATCATCATGCATATATCACACAGATCTTAATCAGTATTCTTGGGGATATCAATATGTGAACTCCTGTACAATACTTTACATCACCTTTGCAGTCAAAATAAATAGGCATTTGAAAAGCATCCTTGTGTAAATGTTTTGTCCATGCCCGTGTACAAATATAAGCTTAATTATTATCATCACTTTTTATTTTTATGTCCTATGGTGGTCACTGTACTGTATGAGAGTGTGGTTCTTCTTGGTTTTGCTCTGTGTGACCTCACCAAACCAAATTCCTATCAACCACGTTGAAATTACGATCAAATCTTGAGACTTGACCAAAACATCAGAGACATTTCTATCTACTTCTGTGTATTGATGTGATGTTTCACAACATTATTATTTGTCAGAGTAGTTGTTCTTATAATCAGCATATGCCGGTCAATATTATTTATTCTAAATACAATAATCAATATCAGTATAGGTAATAAGTTGTAGTTCTGTCTGTCTGGAAACTGTTATTTTGTAGGAGTTTCCTGACTTGTCACACATGCACACAGAGGTTTACTAAATTATGGGGTGCCGTTTGTGAAGTTGGTCATGCTGAAAATAACAGCAACATTTTCTCACATTCAGCTAAAAATCATGTTTTAAAAAGTGGTGTGAACTTTTGAAAGTTACTTTTTAGCACATTTAACACAATATTTGTTAACTTTGAAAATTTATTAAATAATTAAATCTAAATCTAAATGTTTAATCTAAAACTTAAAGTTAAATCTACATGTTTTGGGTGAAACTAAATATTTAACTAATTACAAATTCAAGATACCGGCAACCGGAAGTACCAAAATAAAAGCTCGAGGAGGTCAAAGTCTGTTTATAGTGTAAAATAACGAATAAGCAGCATATATATATTTATATTTATTATATACTTATTATGTATTTATTGTTTTATTGTGTATAATTGATTGATTTATGGTAACCCCTGGCATGTCTTGTTTTGTTTGTTTTTTATTTTTCTACATATCTTCTACTTACATTTATTCACCTGTCTGTATAATTACTCATGTACCTGTTCACGATGAATTGATTGTTTTTGTAATACAGGAAAAAAAATATCGATACACTCATCGCTGAAACACTTCCTGGGTAACTCAACACATGTTTTGAAGCAGTGGCACAGCACGTAACATCACTACTAAAGTAGATAAGATGCCCACTTTATATCTTGGGTGAGGCGGCTTTATTTTGGCACACAGTTACTAGCAGGGGCGTCGCTAAGGCGACTTGAAGGCCCCGCGCTAAGATGGAACATGAAGTCATTAGCTCTTTAGTTAACTAGCTTTAGCATTAGCTTCCGTTCTCTTGTTTTGTGTCATGCACGAGGCATGCAGTATATTTAACGTCAGACACCACCCGTCTGAAAATGTGAACCGCTCATTTATGTGTGTGAGTGTAAGACATTCAAACAGTAACATTAAAGTCATGTAGTTAGCCAGGAACTTTAGCTAACAGTAAGCTAAAACTATATATTTCATTCGTATATCACTAATGGTGTTCAATACATCCAAGTATAACAGTTTTTAGCATTTTTTTGAAAGTTCAACCAGGCCTCTATATTTCCCATTCCAAAAATTGACCACACAATGTAAATGAATGTTGAATCCAAATGGAGCAAATTTACTTTTATTAACAACACAAACTGTAAACTGTACACAGGTAAAACAAGATAAAAAAAAAAAAAAAACCTCCATTGTGTCTCTTTTGGAAAAATGTTTCTGAAAGAGTGTAAAAATACATAAAACTAAAACAACTGTTTACACTATTTTCCATTCATATACACGCCCATCGGGAAGTTACTGTGCATCATGCCATAGCTGGAAGCAGTTCTTTTTAGAGGAGAGGCAGAGAGGAACATTACACGCCCTACAATACACAGCTGTCTTCACCCTGGGTGTTCCAGCATCAAGACACCTCTTGCAGTGCTTCCTGGCTCTTCCGTCTTCACTCTCAAAGAAGACAGGCATGCAAGTGGTGGGGGGTGGGGGGGTTGGGGTGGCTGCTGAGCCTTCAGCAAGGTCCAGCAGGTCCTTGGCCAACGCCTCCCTGAAAGTCTTGTGAGTAAGGGGCTTTTTCTGGGTGGGGTCCTGCCTGAACTTGAACAGCTCCTTGTGCAAAAGGAAGCTGTTGACGACAGCAATGTCAACAAAGTGGTAAAAAAAAGTTTTGTACCACTTCATGGTTTTGTGGTGGACGCTGTAAAATCCTATCAGGGCATCCGATAAATCCACACCACCCATGCTCTTATTATAATCCACAACGCAGTCAGGAACAGGTACGGACTTGACTATCCATTCACCGCCCTCCTTCACTTTTCTACTCACAGTCTGTCCACTGTAGGCCTGATGCACTGTGGAGCACATGTTCACCTCTCTGGTGTCCATCCACTTCACGAAGAGGAGTTTGCCTCTCCTGATCCAACGCATCTCCCCCCTCTGAGCCCTTTTGGGCATATCGTTCTTCTGGGTCTTGGGGAAGCCAATGCGATTTGACCTGAGGGTCCCACAGCAGCCAATGTTCTTTGAGAGCAAGTCAGTGAAGAGAGTGGGGCTGGTGTAAAAATTGTCTGTGTACAATGTGTAGCCGCTACCGAGGAGTGGAAAACATAGAAGGTCCATAACGGTAGAGTAACTGAAACCGTGGTCTGTGGACGACTCTGTCTTGCCTGTGTACACAAAAAAATTACATGTGTAGCCAGTAGACGAATCAGCCAGCACATAAAGTAAGTATCCCCACTTTGTAGGCTTGTCTTTCTTATACTGCTTCATGCCGATGCGGGCTTTGCTGGCGACCATCCGCTCATCAATGGACAGATTCTTGTACGGTTGGAAATGGGCTTTGCAGGCGTTCACCATCTCCGTGTACAGGGGCTTTATTTTGAAAAGTCTGTCGTACTCAGCAGAGCCCTTTTTCTTATCATTTTCTTCATCTTCTGAAGGGTTGCTGAGATGAAGCGACCACAAAATCGCCTCAAAGCGGTCCCGTGACATCTTTTCTCTGGGGAAGGGGAAGTTGTATGGCCATTTCTTCCTCCAATAATCTGACCTGTGGTGGACTGACACAAGGCCAGTGAAAAGGATAATGGCCAAAAATATATAAAAGTCCTGTACTGTGAGCACTTCCCACTTAAATTGCAACCCCGCCTGCTTTCTTCTGGCAGCGTTGGCATTTGTATTGTCAATTATTGTTTTAATAATGGAGTCAGAGAAGAACAGTTTGAACAGACTGATGGGAGACCATGGTGTGGTGGTGTCAAACGTTGGTCCAGGGGTCCTGGCCGGCGCGAATCTCAGAGGTTCAGGACAGATGTCCTCCTCCTCCTTCTCATGCCAACTGCCCTCCTCTCCGTCATGCCAACTGACCTCCTCCTCGCACTCTGTAATAATAATAGTAATAATACATTTATATAGCGCTTTTCAGGACACTCAAAGACACGTTACAGTGAAGGAAAAAAGTTATAGTAGGCGTCAACTTAACCCTTGTGCACCCCTTCAGAAAATAATGATGTTGTACCTTCCATGCAAAAAGTGCTTAGTTCCTAAAAAGTGCTAATTTTTTTTCACTTTCACTGCATTAAATCTTTTGACCAACTTCAGTCCTAATAAGTATTAAATTCACACGTATTTCTTAAATAATTTAACCCTTTAATGCCATTTTGGCAATACTGACCCACATGTTTTAAATAATGAAAACACAAAATATAAAATATTTTCCATATAGTAAATGCAGACTGGAATTTCTCTGGGGGGGTTATTACACCCTTGGATATGTCAATGATTGACAATAACATTGATTTTAATGCATTATTATTTTTTGAGCAGTGCAAGATTTTTTTAATGCCACCTTTTTCTCTCAATGCAGTGATTAGTTCCTAAAAAGTGCTATAAAAACGTCATATATCAATATTTTTTCTACTTTCACTGCATTAAATCTTTTGACCAACTTCAGTCCTGATGATAAGTATTAAATTTACATGTATTTCTTAAATAATTTTAACCCTTTAATGCCATTTTGGCAATATTGACCTACATGTTTTAAATAATAAAAACACGCAGATTGTGTGTGTGTGTGTGTGTGTGTGCGTAGTTGCTGTATTGACACAGCCGCAGAAAAGTGAAAATGTGAAAATTTGTGCTCATTAGGAAATGATAAGCAAAAAAAGTACTGTAGTGTGAACAGGGCTCTGTATTGTGTGTGTGTGTGTGTGTGTGTGTGGGGGGGGGGGGGTAGAAAATGTGGTCTGTGGGCATTAGAAGAATGTTTTACAGGTAAAAGGTGGAACCTTATTGTCTTCTTTCTTTCTTTCACAGGTGTTTTCAAATGAAAAATACAAAAAAAATTACCTATGGGCGCACAATGGTCGACTGATAGCCTTGATGGCCTTGGTCGCTTTCTAGCTGGAGAAGCAAAGCGTCCATTCATCTGTCGGATGGTGGGGGAAGGGGCTGCTGGGCCTGACTGTCGTGTTAGCCCTAACAGGTTTGCAAACCATCTATCACCATTTGTTGGCTGTGTTGGTTCTGGCTCATAATCCTCATCATCATAGTTTTCACTGTAAACCGACAGAAAAACAATTACATTCATTTAGTGGCCTAGTTCTGAAATTGCAATTATATGTAAACACAACAGTAAGGCACGTGGTAAAAACAAACACACACTGTGCTGGGGAAGTCAACACTAACATGCATACACACACACACACATACATACATTCTGTACATACACACAAACTGTGTCATTACGTCATCACACCATGAGGCGAAATTTAGCCCTGATACAGCTGCTCGCTCTAGATAGATTTGGAAAATTGACCAGGAGAAATATAAATACAGCATTTGTAAGACAGTACATACGGGTCTGATGACGGAAGACAGTAATCCGAGTCATCGCTGTCCACTGAGTTGTCTGGATGCCAGAGGTCTTCGTCCTCTGACGAAGAATCGTTGATGCAAACCGTGCTTTCGGCGTCCGTCTCAAGCAGTTTCAACACGTCCCCTACGCCAAAACGTTTCTTTAACTCTTTTTTCGACATCTTCTATATGTTGTTTTTACACTAAGACGGTGAAAAATGTACCATACACGCCTGCAAGGCGGGGCTCCTGTGCGCTCTGCCTGAGTGTTGTGGCTGCGGGCTAGCATTATATGGATATGCGGGGCTCCATCTCCGCAGCGGATTGGTCGATTTGAGTTAATGACACCGCCTTCGATTCGTTAGAGCCAATAGAATGAAGCTATACCCAGCAACATGAGATTGACAGCACTGTCAGCCAATCAGAATCAGCAGAACGCCGTCGTGGGGGAGGGGCAGGCTGCTGTATACGGAAATTCGGATTCTTTCCATATTATTTATTATTGTACATTATTTGTAAATTTGTAATGGCTTTGGCAATATTGTTAATCTACAATAATGCCAATAAAGCTTATTAAATTGAAAAAACAATGGAGTGCTTTAGCGTATACGTGCGGAAACTGGAGTTCTCCATATGGGGGACTCTCGGGTCCAGAAGACGGGAAAGTTGCAGGATTCAAGTGACTTTAATAGTCGTAATTTATTTAGGATGGTTTGTTTTAGTTTTAATCTCTTTTTAAGTTTTTGTTTTTCGTGGTGCTGTCCACTTATAAACAAATGGTTTATTATGTTATTTCATATTGTTGGCACATTAACTTGTATTTGTGTTATGGAGCAGGTCAGCCGAGAGACTCACAGGTGATCTGCGGGAGAGGATGAAGAATAAAAGACACAGCACACGTTTGGAAACCAAGTGGCTGTGGAGCTTGAACAGATCAGTGACCCACCAACAGTGTCGAGGTTAAAAAAAGACATATTGTGCCTTATTAATGATGCCCAGAACTTGTCCCTGACCTCTCCAGCACCAGCATACCACGCCAGCACACCAACCACAAGTGCATGGCACAGACATAGTTTTCTGGACAGTCTGAATGAATAGTGACAATGCCTACCCATGTCTTAATAGCATAATGTCTTTTCTTTTAATTTTGTTTGCATTGAACATTCTGTTTTTTACACTTTACCTGCATGTGTGTGTTTTCTAATTTATCTGCACAATCTGACTCTGTGTTGATCTTTGTTTGCTGTGTACTTGTCTTCATTGCAATTAATGTGTGGTCTCGCTCGAAACATGGGTAATTATGTTGCAGCTGCTTTTCAAAGTAGAACTTAAGACAGGAATAAGTTGTTGTTGATGGGGTGCAACACACCGACACCTGTACAAGTGTGATGCAAAGTTTGAATAGTCAGAGAGCATTCAGGTCAAATCTGGTCAATTCAGCAACTGATTTGCATTACACTTGCACCCCTTCAACGACTTATCACGTGATCAATTCAACCATTGTATGATTTGATTAGCACACCCTACCCTCATCATCAACTTGTAATGTAACCAGGCTTCCCAATACTATGCAGGTTTCATTCAGGCTATGTTTGTAACTTTAAGAAAATCTTATTTTGTCACTCGCTCAGGTTAAGTCAACAATGCAACATTAGATTTCCTTGAGCATGTTTATTTGGAAAAAAGTAGTAAGGAGACAATTAAAAGTGTTCAAGATCTAGGAGTGCTCTTCCTGCCAAGGAACACTGTCAGCCTGTGACACAAAGTAGTCTTTCAGAATGTCCCTCTGCGACTTGGCAGTCACTGCGGGGTTGCACTCTCGGCCCCGCCGCGCTGGCTGTAGAGCTCCCATCCCCAGATTCCTCCAGGTGCCACTGATGATGACGTGGTCTCCGTTCTCCCAGTCTGCAAAGGCTGGAGGAATGTAGGCCTCAGACCGGCATTCCCTGAGGAAGTTGTGGAGGCAGAGGGAGGCCAGAGTGATCTTTACCACCTTGTCAGGCTCCAAGAGTATGGTGGACCAGAACACCTGCAGCTGGTTGGCCAGGATGCCAAATGCATTCTCCACCACTCTGCAGGGCCCTGGAGAGATGATAATTCAGCACCCAGAGAAGCAGTGAGCAGCAGTTCTCTGGGTGAAAATACCTTGTTGATGTCAGAGGTCAGAGGAGAATGGTCAGGGTGGTTCAAGATGATAGAAAGACAACAGCAACTGGTTGGGCTATGGCAGCAGAAGACCACACCAGGTGCCACTCCTGACAGCTAACAACAGGAAACTGAGGCTACAGTTCACACAGGCTCACCAAAACTGGACAACAGAAGATTGGAAAAATGTTGCCTGGTCTGATGAGTCTGGATTTCTGCTGCAACATTCAGATGGTAGGGTCAGAATTTGGCGTTTAAAAACATGAAAGCATGAAACTTTGGGCCCCTTGGTACCAAATTAACATTGTTTAAACACCACAGCCTACCTGAGTATTGTTGTTGACCGTGTCCATCCCTGTATGACCACGGTGTACCCATCTTTTGATGGCTACTTCCAGCAGTATAATGCACAATGTCACAAAGCTCAGATAATCTCAAACTGGCTTCTTGAACATGACAATGACTTCACTGTACTCCAATGGCCTCCGCAGTCACCAGATCTCAATCCAATAGAGACATCATGGATGTGCAGCAGATAAATCTGCAGCAACTGCGTGATGATATCGTGTCAATATGGACCAAAATCTCTGAGAAAGTTACCAAAGCCTTGTTGAATAATTGCCACGAAGAATTCTGGCAGTTCTAAAGGCAAAGGGGGATCCAACCCAGAACTGGCAAAGTGTACCTAATAAAGTGGCTGGTGAGTGTAATTATTGATGCATTAATGTGTTCATCACTGTAATGCTGCAGCTGATAGAGGTGGAGCTTATTTGAATGCCTACATATACTGCTGGTCAGTTTAATGTAAACCTGTGAAATGTGGTGGAGTACAAGTATAAAGTTGCAGACAATGGAAATATTCAAAGCACATTTATATATATTTTTAATACTCAATTTCAAATTATATCTAACCTTGTTAATTCACACAAGCAGAAGACCAACTGATCGTGGCCCGACATCTTGAGAATATTATAATATATATTGAGAGAATATTAACCATAGACACATACATATATATGTCTATGATATTAACAACAGATCACTTTCTTCCTCTGTGTTTCTCTAACTGTTATTTACATTCATCTGGCGCCATCTACCGACTAGGAGTTGTCACTCCACTGACTCATACAGCCTTCACACATAAAAAGTAATACTGCACAGTCTACATTAATTTAGGCATTTGTAAATAATACAGATATTTTAACTACTGAAAATATAGCAACAGAAATATACTAATCCAATTCTCCTACTCACACGCTTCAGCCTTGATGGCTGATCTTTGCTCTTGTTTTTTCAATAAGTAATGTTTAACTTCTAAATAAACACATTTAATCAATAATACGTCCTGATCCTCATGGTTTGAACAAACTTCTATCATTCCTAGCCTGGATCCTGACACCATGAAGACTCTTTTGATTCTGTTCATTTTAATTAATGTGGACAAACTCCTGAAGCCTGGAGAATGCACAGAAGCAAGGTAAGTTGATCTAGTTACCTCGCGGATAATAGAATAATGTATTTCCTTGACATTCTCACAGTTTTCCACAAAGAAAAGAGGTTATGATACACTTGTGTAATCACACACACACATCCTGTCACTGTCGATAACACTGGTGAAAACACTGTGACATGTTTGTTTCTGATCGGCCCAGAGGCGTCTGCATCATTCACAGGGACGTATGTATTTCACTGGTATCTTCTTTTCTTGTAATCCAGGGATTTGATTTTATCAATCACCCCAGAAACACAAGAACACGTGGACTTGTTGAAGAATGTTTCCACTCAACATGAGGTAAAAATTGGATTTTTCTCATCAGTGATTGTGCTGCTCTGTTTTTTTCTCCTCCTGTGAACAATCATGTTACATATTCTCTCCCAGATAGTTTTATGGCAGCCTGATTCACCTGACTTCATTACAAATGAAACTGAGGTCCACCTGTTTGTTCCTGCAAACAGCTCAGAGACTGTGAGGGATCTGCTTCAGCTACACGCCATGACACATAAGTATGTTGCTTGGCTGAAAACATAGTTGTGCAAGTGGTTTGGAGGTTTTGTTATTTACTTGTATGTTTACTGTAGGGTGTTACTGGACAATACCAAGGAGCTGATTGAAATGCAGACGAGGAACGACTCTGCTGACCCACGAAGCAGCTCAACTTTCTACGAGAGATATCACAGTCTGGAGGATGTATGCTTCTCATCTTATCTGATTCCAGCTTCATAATATTCAAATTTTGGTTGACTGGTGTCAAAATGAACATCTTAGGCTTCACAAATCGGCTTTATTACACGACTGTTGGATTGGATGTGTTATATTCATGGACATATTACAGTTTATATTCAAAACATGCTATCTCCATTGTAGATCTATCATTGGATAAACAGGACCCAGCAGGACAACCCAGACACTTTGAAAACCATTCTCATTGGCTCCTCATATGAGAAGCGACCACTGTATGCTCTGAAGGTAAACTCACCCATCACCTAAAAAGCTGCAATCTTGATTGTGATGCTGTTTTGCATGTTTGCATGTTCAGCACAAAGCAGGAAAGCAGTTTGAAAGGAAGAAAAGCCCAGTTTTATCCCTTATTTTAATTTTTCAATAGATTTTCAATATGCACATTAAAAGTCAACCTTAACCAAGCCATGTGCCCAGATTTTGATAGGAAGTGACTCTTTCTAAACTTGTATCTTCTACTGTTAAAATAGTGGAATTAGCTGCCTTAAAGCAAACCCAGGTGAAAGTCATATGCCTGGTGTGGTTGTTTTTAATGAGAACCAGTTTTAATTTCAACAATGAAAGCTGCAGCAATTAAAAATCATTCTGCAAGAGCTCTATGGCTTGATTATAGATGACTGTGTCATCTGCATATAAATGGATCTTACCTGGGTTTACTATATGACAAAGGTAATTTATAAAAATAGGAAAAAAAGTATTGATCCCTGTCATACAACTGATTTGTGAGAGATTGTTTTTACACTCACACTGAAAATCTGTCTGTCTTAGATTTCTCTAAATAGCAGGCCGAATAAGAAAGCAATGTGGATTGACTGCGGGATCCATGCCAGAGAGTGGATCTCTCCTGCTTTCTGCTTATGGTTCATACACTATGTGAGTATATCAAATCAAATTTATTTATATTGCACATTTAAAAACAACTGCAGTTGACCAAAGTGCTGTACAGAATAAAAGAATGACACACAAATGTATAGCAATATAAAATGTACACAAAAATAAAACAGAATAAAAACCTGTGAAAACAATTACAAACATGAAGAGAAGAGATCACAGTCTTCGTGTCATTGTGTGTGATAATAGACTTGAGTTTTGCAATGGTTCGTAACTGAAAATAACAGCCCTTCACCACAGTGTTGATTTGTTTGTCAAATTTTAGTGCAGAATCAAAAATGACACCAAGATTTCTGGCATGGGTGCGAACGTAAGATGTGAGTGGTCCTTAATGGCTGATGATGCTGCTTGTGTTGCTGGGGGGACCAAAAACAATAACCTCTGTTTTGTTATCGTTCAACTGAAGATAGTTTGTTGCCATCCAGGATTTCACATCCTGGAGGCAGTTCAGGAGGGATGTGATGGAGCTGGAAGTCCCTGGGATTTAACGGAAGATAGATTTGTGTGTCGTCGGCATAACAGTGAAGAGGGAGCATGGGAGCATGTACAGTGCAAATAAGATGGGCCCTAAGATGGAACCTTGGGATACACCACAAGTGATATGGGCAGATGAGGAGGAGAGGCCACCAATCTTAACAGAAAAAGACCTGTCTGATAAAAAGGAGGCAAACCACTTGAGAGCAGTTCCCTGGATGCCTACCAGTTCTTAAAGACGGTTCAATAATGTACAACAATCGACAGTGTCAAAGGCAGCACTGAGGTCTAATAGTCAAATGGCACATTTATCTTTATCTAAAGACAGCAGTAGGTCATTTGACACTTTGAGTAGGGCAGACTCTGTGCTGTGTTGAGCCCTAACACCAGACTGAAATGTCTCCATGATGTTGTTGTTAGATAGATGGGACACTGCTGTGAGTAGACCTAATCTCCAGTACTTTGGACAGGAGTGGGAGCTTGGAGATGGGACGAAAATTGTTAAGAACAGATTTATCAAGGTTTGGCTTTTTAATGAGAGGCCGGACAGTGGCATGTTTAAAACAGGATGGTACAGTTCCATTTGTGATACTGCTATTTATATTAAGGGAGATATGGGACCTACAGCCTCCAACACATCTTTTAACAGGAGTGTAGGAACAATGTCCAGGGGGCAGGTCATGGATTTAGTGTGAGATGATGTCATAAATCCCCAGTGATTAAAGTCCTGTTAAAGTTTAAAACAACTGATGATAAAAACTCAGGGCTCTCAGTCTAGAAGGTGGCATTGTGTTTGGGTGGGCAATACACAGTTACACATAAGACGGGATCTGTGCCTCCTGTTTTGAACATAAAAACCCCAAAACTTGTATAAACATGGGACAAAATGGGTATGCACTGGTGACAGTTTCTGAAAATAACTGCAATATCTCCTCCCCGACCACTAAGCCTTGATGAGCTGAAGGAGTCATAATTTGGGGGACATACCTCTGAGAGCTGGCTATATTCGTCAGAGATTAACCAAGTTTCAGTGAGAAACATGAAATCTAAAAGGTTGGAGGAGAAAAATTCATTTAGGATGAACGTCTTATTTGACAGAGACCTTACATTCAAGAGGGCCAACTTACACATAACAACAGGAGATGGGACAGTGGTGTTTTTTATGTAAAGACCATTCAGCTTATTAACACCTTTAAAAGTGCAGCACGGACAGGAGGGCCTATCTGTGACAACAGGCTGAATGGGGAGATGAAAAGGTGAAGGAGGTGTCAAAGGAAGCCAGTAGGGGGGGCTAGCGCTTGAAACAGTAGCCCGAGATGAAACAGGAGAGGGAGGCTCAGAGGAGGGGGCGTGATAAGTAAACAGTCAATTACGTGGAGATGATTGGACAGCGTGCTGTATGTTAGCGGTTAGCATTCGTGAGCCCAGTATGTCTGGGTGGATGCCGTCACTTTTAAACAGATCAATATGGTGTAAATAGTGAGGAATGTTGTAACATATTGTGTTTGTATTCTATGAGGGCAGTTTTACACAAGTCTAGCACTAAAATCCATGTCCTTTCTTGCACAGTCTTTGTCATTTTACAAGATAAACCGAGACATTACTAACATTCTTGACAACATGGATGTCTACATCTTGCCTGTTATGAATCCGGATGGTTACAAGTTCACGTGGACAGGAATACAAGTAAGAATACATGTTTGTATACAGTTAAGTGCTCAAGCAGTTAGAAGGGAAGCAAACTGCATTAATGATTTTTCCTTGATTTGTTTATCTCAGAACAGGATGTGGAGAAAGAACCGCTCTCTCAGCAAGTATGGAAAATGCATTGGGGTCGACCTCAACAGGAACTTTGATGCCAACTGGTGCAGTAAGTCTTTCTTTCTCCTTTCTGATGAACACATTGTACTGTTTATTCTCTTCATTCATTCTTCATATACGAGAGTATCAGTGGCATCAATACAGTGAAGTGATTGTGTGTCTTCCAGCGGTGGGAGCCTCTAGTGATCCCTGCCGTGACATCTACTGTGGTGAATACCCCGAGTCGGAACCAGAATCGCAGGCTGTTGCCAACTTCCTGCGTAGTCACAAGGACACAATCCAGCTCTACCTCAGCATCCACTCCTACTCTCAGATGCTTCTCTTCCCGTACTCCTACACCTATGAGCAAGTAGAGAACTACAATGACCTGGTGAGAGGTTACAGTTGTATCTTACATGTTTCCACAGGAAGGTGCAGTTGTAGGATCCTGAATTTCACAAAAGTTTTATTTGAGGGCTACTGGTAGAACCTCCTCGGTAGATTCTAGATGAAACCCTTGGAATATGAAAGAGTCCTCTGTAGAACCCCTAGAAAGGGTTCTTGTTTGCACCCTTAGAAGGTGGAAAGGTTGTGGATAGAACCCCCAGAGAGGATTCTGAGTGGAACCAAAAGAGGGTGTACACATGCTGCATCTTTCTCCGCCTGGAAAATATGATGTTGGGCACTGAGCACTACTCTGTGCCAACTCTGAAAGGCATGAAGGCAGGTTGCATCTGAGGTTGCTAAATGACCATAACCAGCACTGTATCATAGCCTACTTACCTGAAGTCCTGAGTGCAGAGCTGGTCTCCTTCCAGGTATAGTTTTGTAAGTGTGTATTAGGACAAAAATATTGTGTGTGGGACAGATGTAAAGCTCTGGCAGCCCTGCACTACAATGATCAACTTCTTCTTCATATTTATCACAGACTGATATGTATGGAAGAAGGGAAAGATATCTGTTCACTGTTTTTAGTTGGTCCACGTCACATGATATGTGGTGCACGCTGCTACGTTCAAAAGTTGAACTTAGGCGCAAAGTAGGTGTTTGGGAATGAGTGCACAGTGCAATCTGGCATTTGAGCGCACCTGCCGCACAACTACGTTGAAAACAATGCATGTAAGGGCACGAATGGTTGTAGGTATAACCCTTTATGCTTTATGCCCTGTGAAGGCAAATCCACATAGACCTTTATAAAAGGTTCTACGAGGAACCAGAGAGGGCTCTTCTATGGGGACTAGCCCAAGATCCTTATATGGTTTAATTCAGCACCTTCGTTTCTAAAAGTGTGTTGCTACATTTCCCACTCAGCTTCTTGATTTCTGTCACTTGAGATGAAACACTTAACTGTTCTTTCTAAATTTGTGTTTCTAAAAAAAAAGTACGAGATGGTCCAAAAAGCTGCCCAGAACATCAGAAGATATTACAGGAGCAACTACAAGTACGGTGCTGGAGCAAAGACAATATGTAAGTGAGGCTTATTTTTACAGCAAAGATCAGCGTGACTTGTTTCAGTCTGTCACACATGAATGTGGTTGTCTGTTCTCCAGACTTGGCTCCTGGTGGATCTGACGACTGGGCGTACAACCTCGGCATCAAATACTCCTTCACATTTGAGCTCAAGGACACCGGAACTTATGGCTTCCTCCTGCCGCCATCTCAGATTGCAGGGGCCTGCAGCGAAGCTCTTACTGCTGTGAAAACCATTGCTCTCAAGGTTATAGAGAAAACGCAAGCCCCAACAAGTCCTCCTCAAGCTGCCTGAGCAGAGGGTTCAATATTTGAAACCATTTTTCTTAGCATGAAAAGTGTGTAGAAAGTAGTTACAATGAAAACTGCATCATCATGCATATGTCACACAGATCTTAATCAGTATTCTTGGGGATATCAATATGTGAACTCCTGTACAATACTTTACATCACCTTTGCAGTCAAAATAAATAGGTATTTGAAAAGCATCCTTGTGTAAATGTTTTGTCCATGCCCATGTACAAATATAAGCTTTATTATTATCACTTTTCATTTTTATGTCCTATGGTGGTCACTGTACTGTATGCGAGTGTGGTTCTTCTTGGTTTTGCTCTGTGTGAGCTCACCAAACCAAATTCCTATCAACCATGTTGAAATTATGATCAAATCTTGAAACTTGGCCAGAACTTCGGAAACATTTTATCTGCTTCTGTGTATTGATGTGATGTTTCACAACATTATTATTTGTCAGAGTAGTTGTTCTTATAATCAGCATATGCCGGTCAATATTATTTATTCTAAATACAATAATCAATGTAGGGAGTCCACACTTATAGGCTTCACAAGGCGGCACTATTAATGTAGGGAATCTACAATTTTAGGCCTCATCAAGGGGCAACATAAATGTTGGGGTCAGCAATAATGTTGGGGTTTATAATACCAGTTCTCACTGAGGAACACCAAATATGCAGGGGTTGTACAGATAGTATTATAGAAAGCTGGGATACTACTTGTTGGAAATCTAGTGGGTCTCACACGTCAGCACCATAAATGTTGGGAACAACACTAATAGGCTTCATCAAGGGCCTGACCTTGATCTCCAACTTAAGTATCAAATTGGCTATCAGAAATAATGAATAATTATTAGTAATAATTATTAATTATGTTAAATAACGTGACTTGATTAACATTAAATCACCTCGTGGGGCACCATTCCCAAAAAGGGAAAAATGATAGCCAGTTAATGATATCAGTCTCAAAAAGTTCACATTTGGGATTTTGATTAATAATTAAATTAATAACCATAACCAAACTTAATAATAAAGCCTGAAGGATTTCAGAGTTCTTGACGCAGCAGAGGTTGACTATTCATTCACTCTTGTACAAAATTTAACAGACAGCAGGTACGATTCCAAAATTATATTTATTCATAAAGCAAAGCAAAGCAAAACCAAAACACACATATCCGAACTAACTATATACAAGCCTGTGTGTGTTGTTACATTGCCAAATCCTGAATGGATGGAAAGAAGAGTTGGTTTGAAAGAAGAGTTGGTTTGAGGCGTGCTGTTCTTGTTAGCCGGTGAAGAAGGCTGGAAAGAGCTGTGGCTCTAGAAGCAGTCTTTGTTGTGTCCTTGTTCCAAAGGTGCAGATCCGAGGAAGCCGGTCGCCCGGGGTCCTTGCAGAGTTAAACGTTGGGGTGCTAACTCAACTTGATTCCCCTTATTGCTGGGAGGTTAGTTGCAAACCTTGTGTTTGCACACTAAAGCCTGTGTGCTCCCGCTGTGAGCGAGGGCATGAGAGTCTTAGGAGAAAAGGAACAAAAGTCTGTAGAGCAATTTTTCCCCCCTTGATGGTTCAGGACGAAGAGCACATCTTGGCTGGTCCAGGGCCCAGAAGGAGAGAGGTATGAGTGGCTTGCCGCTCAAGAGCAAGAGAGAGACTGTAGTGAAATGGAGAAGAACTTCTACTATGTGCCTGATGACATCACAGAGTCACATGACACTGTAAAAGTACTGACCCATCACGTTTTGAGACTTGTCTCTCAAAGAGGTGTGAGGTGGGCATCCTGCTGAGATGGGTGTCAGGTAACTGTCTTTGTTGAAGAACAAAGAACATGAGTTCTCTGCATCTCAGGAGGAAAAGCCTTCACATGTCTAGTTTAGATTTTAACAAACAACATCAATAGGTAATAAATTGTATTTCTGTCTATCTGGAAAATGTATTTTGTAGGAGTTTCCTGACTGTTGGCACACACACACACACTGGAGGTTTACTAAATAGGGTATGAAATTGAATTTTTTGCAAGTCATGGTTTTGTTAAAATTTTTACTTGAGGATTTTAGATGTTATTGTGGTAATTAATAGGCTATTTAGACCTGTTTGTTGAAATGATATATAAGATCAATGGCGTTTTGTTCTTCCTCCCTGTTTTTTTTAGACTGTAGTTGTCATTTTATAAAAACACTAATTTTAACAGTTTCGGTAATTCTTCTGCGCTGTGTTGCTGTCATCTTTCCCAATTCTCTCCTCTCATTGAGCGTTTTACAATGAGCGAAACAGCGCCCCTCTAAATGTGAGGTGGTGAATGAGCGGTGAAACACGGTATTGCACACTGTATGTCCCTTGGTGGAAAAAAAACAAAGCACGATTAACCAATCAGGTGAGGCTACCGTCATGACGCTGCCCACCTGGTGCCAAAGGAAGCCGCCCACCCCTTGGCTTCAGACCAATCAAGTCATAGCATTGTTGTCAACGTCATTGAAATGAAATAACGGCAGATTAGCAGTTTGTATTGATATCACGTTAGCTAAATTAGCAAGTGCAGTTATGGAGGGTGGAGATTTGGAATATTTAGTAAAAACAATTTTACTAAACTACCACTACAGCAGCAACTTAAAATTAAATCTGACGGCAGGCCAACGCCGGAGCGAGAGCAAGAAAGGTTTTCGGACTATCAATGATAATTATGTCTGCACAGAGTGGCTAGCTGGTAGCGCCAAACTTCAGCGGCTAGTTTGCTGGCCCTGCCTTCTTTTTGACCAGGAGTCCTGCTCACTGAACAACCCCTGGGTCACCACAGGATTAAACGACCTTGCCAACCTGTCCCGGGCAACTGAGAGGCAAGGTAAATCAAAAAGTCACAAGGATGTATGGGAAGTATTTGTGTATGTAGAGAGAGAGAGAGAGAGAGGTGGTCGCTAATACCTCATCACAAGAGGTCATTTATATGGGGAATGTTTCATTATCATACTCACTGCTCTCTCTAAAAAAAATAATCACAATCTGGTCAACAACTATCTACATTTCAGTCTCAAGATATTTCTATGATAACACTTAAAATAACTGACCTATACTAGTGTATGTGCCCAAGCTGACAGAGTTAAAGCCCCCTGAGAAAGTAAACATGGCCCTCTGCAACTTCATGTCCTCAGCCTCCTCCAGCATCCAACAACATATGTCTCCACTGCATCAAACTGTGACTCCACCCATGTCAAATGGTGATCATCAATTGCAATATTGTTCTTTTCAGTTTTATTGATGTATATTATATGTTTCAATTATGTTATATATATATATATTCTTTTTTTTCTTTCTATACTTACGTTTATTATTGTGCATTATTTGTAAATTTGTAATGGCTTTGGCAATATTGTTAATATACAATCATGCCAATAAAGCTTATTAAATTGAAAAAATTGAAATTGAGAGAGAGAGAGAGAGAGAGAGAGAGAGAGAGAGAGAGAGAGAGAGAGAGAGCGTGTGTTGGTGGTGTAAGTGTCGTCAGATAACAGGCGTGTGTAAGTCCTGGTAAAAATGATACCAGGCGCTTTTATAGCTCATCTGATTACATTAAACACATACAAGCTGCAGTGTACTCTTTCCTGTCCCCCACCCTCAAAAAAGCATATAGATTAGAGGTTTTCCTCAAAAATTTTCCCCACGCCATGCCACTGTATAAGATGGTGATTTCTTCAAGAATTTTATTTTATAAATGTAAAATTTAATAAGCAAAAATAATAATAAGCAAATTAGTAACATAATATGATGTTTATTGCTGAGGAAAATAGGAGTAGAATTAAATATAAATAATAAATCATATTCTCTCAGTAAAATTTCCTTACCACAATATGTTTTAAAACCCAATTGAATCACACTGTATATGAAGTGATCATCCATTTTACTGCCCTCTCGTGGTCACAAAGCGTAACTACAAGCATTAAATAAAACCGGTTCCGGTGAAAACTTTCAAAATAAGACATTATCAGCAACCGAGCTTTTTAATAACAACTAAGTACGTTACTGAGCACAGTTAATACTTTCAGTGTAAATAGTTTTATAAGTACAGTTCACAGAAGAAGAAGATTTTTTTTTAGAAGAGAATAATGTGCTGATATGTCACTCCGAAAAGCGCGAAGAAGATATTAGTTGGACCAAACCGCAAAGCACCACCGAAGAAGAACGGGACATATGATGCACACCCTCCGCCAATATGTCGGCACCCAGGGCAGTTTCTGCCTTTGACTTTAAAGAATAAGCCTTGTTATTTCTACAAGTGCTGAATCCACTACCTGGACTAAAGTAGATGCGACGCCGACTTTATATCTTGGGTGAGGCGGCTTTATTTAGGCACACAGTTACTAGCAGGGGCGTCGCTGAGGCGACTCGAAGGCCCCGCGCTAAGATGGAACATGAAGTCATTAGCTCTTTAGTTAACTAGCTTTAGCATTAGCTTCCGTTCTCTTGTTTTGTGTCATGCACGAGGCATGCAGTATATTTAACGTCAGACACCACCCGTCTGAAAATGTGAACCGCTCATTTATGTGTGTGAGTGTAAGACATTCAAACAGTAACATTAAAGTCATGTAGTTAGCCAGGAACTTTAGCTAACAGTAAGCTAGCGCGCTAGGAGTAAGCAGGGAGCAGCTGCACAAACAACATCAGGCCAAGCTATTTGCATGTGGTCATGTTTTGGATGTGTCGCTACCTATGGGAGAGCTGAAGGCAGCCAAGTCTAAAGATTAGAACCTTAAAGAAAGTTGCTGGATTCAAATGACTTTAATAGTTGTAATTTATGCTGCTAAATTCTGTAGCTCTACACTCGGGATGAATGAATGAATGAACGTAGGGATGACGGTGCACGACTGCTGGAGTTGTCACACAGCAAGGAAAATATGTTTTTTAATGTTACTCGGTGTAAACCATGTGATTATATATGGTGATACACATTTAAATCAGATCTACACCAATAACTGTTATTATCCTCCCTCAGCAGCAAATATATGTCACTGATGTATTCTGCTTCCAGGCTGGTTCATTTTAACTCTTTATGTAACTCTTTATTTAACACCCCTGCTTTTGTCTTGTTGTGTTGTATTGATGCAGATGATTACTCACTGTCATTTAATAAAGCATTCTTTGTCATATTCCCAGTCTTGCAGAATGTCCAAGATCAGGCGGAAAGTAACAGTGGAGAATTCAAAAACCATATCTGATAGCAGCAGCAGCAGCAGCACCACGACGACCAGCAGTACCAGCAACCCCGCCGCCCCCTCCCGCCGGCCCAGTGTGTTCGAGAGACTCGGCCCCAGCACTGGGAGTAATGCTGCTGATGTGTGTATAACCTATAATGCCAAATACTTAGACACATTGAAGTAGTCTGATAAAACATGTTTTGTATTCCATGTGGTATGTGATATCATTGTTGCATTCCTGAGTGATGTCTCTGCCTCATTTTAATAGATTCCCTCATGAGACTCATTTGTGTGTGTCTTTCAGAGTCACTGTAGAAATTGGCTGAAGACCGGTAATTGCAGTTACGGCAACACTTGTCGCTACACACATGGAACTCAGCCAAGAGGCAAAGGATTTAGCTTTAGTCGGTAAGATGGTTTGTTTTAGTTTGAATCTATTGTCAATCAGAATTTCTGTATATTTTAGTCAAGTTTTTGTTTTTTGTGGTGCTGTCCAATTACGAACAAATGGATTATTATCTGTTATGTCATATTGTTGGCACATAACTTGTATTTATGTTTGTGTTATGGAGCAGGTCAGCCGAGAGACCCACAGGTGATCTGCGGGAGAGGATGAAGAATAAAAGACAGGATGTTGACCCAGAAAACTTGAAGCGAGATCTCGACGAGCCCACATCCCCCCCAGCAAGAGTAAGTTCTCTGCTCCTTCAGTCTCCTCTTACTAAAGACAAAATGTACTGGTGGGTGGCTGGTTTTAAACTTATGGAAGAGGCTAATCTGAAACTGATATTGACTTGGAATTATATTTTTTGAACCAGGAACTGCATCAAATGTAGCCTACATAGAAAAAAACATGTGGGTGTCATTCTAACATCTGTGTGTGTGTGTCCATCTACAGCAGAGAGACTCCTCCAGAGGCCGACATAGGGAAAAGGAGGATATAAAGATCACAAAAGAGCGCACCCCAGCCAGTGAAGAAGAGCCCACAGAGTGGGAAACTAATAGAGAAGGTGAGCTTGTTTTGTTCAGATGACCTGATTATTTGTTAACGTCTCTCTGATTTTCTGATTTGAAATGAACTAAATAACGTCACCATGGGTTTTGACATGACAGATTCTAAGATTTGGACTTTGTAATTTAAGTCTCTGTTGTTGTTTTTACACTTACAGACTCAGATATCGACTACGATTACGAGTTATCCTTAGAGATGAAGCGCCAGAAGATTCAGCGTGAGCTGATGAAACTGGAGCAGGAGAACTTGGACAAGAGGGAGGAGATTGTCATCAAGAAAGATGAGACCCCCACCAAAACAAGAGCCACTGCCATACCCAAGGTAAGTAACTCATTTCACCTTTGCTTGGATTTCAGAGAACAGAATGATGGCTGGTATGATTCAGCTTGAAGTGTTTTCTGAATTATCTCTTCCTCTAGCTCACTGCCCTCACTGAAGTAGCTGTCTATGTGGGAGACTCTGATTTAAATTTCAGCCTGATCTGTTGTCTCTTTCCCCCAGGCTTCCCCAGAGCCACTAAGTCATAAAGATTCACCGTCACCGTCCAGGAAGTCCAGTAGATCCCCAAAACATAAAAGTGGAACAAAAGGCCAAGGCTCTGGGAAGAAAGAGAAGAAGGCATCAGTGTCCTCACCTGTTTCAGACTCTACCAGGTAAGGCTTTTGGGGTTCACTTGTTTTTTAGTTGTCAGGGTGTCTCACAAACTACTCAGCAGACTTCAGTGACATTTGTTAAAAAGTTAGATCATCTGGGAAATAAGACGTGATTGAGAATTATTTAGGGATGCACCAATTTAAAGCAGTCTCTCCAGAAAATTGACTTTGTGGTCGCAATAATAAACGGAAATTCAATGAAAGTCCGCAATATTTGCGGGGGCTTGCAATTTTTCAAAAGTGCTGCATTTTTTTCCGCATTTTTCAGCATTCGGGATGGCCGGAAGTCATCACACATGCGACGTCATTTGAAACGTCATCAGACACATCATCAAATCATGCTAATGGCATTGCAGTATGGAGAAACGCTCTGTATTGACATTAGAATTGTCACTTTGTTTAAATGCATACAATATGCGTTGAATTGATTCAAATGTTATGTTTACAGAAGATGTAGCTTACATGTTGTTTTACAGTCACATTGTCTGGTTTGAGAGCTACAATATTGACTCAGGATTTTTTGCAGCATTATTGGAGTCCATGTTTTGAAACTAAATAAATAAAACTAAAGAAGAGAACTGAAACATTTGCAGCTGTTTTTGTAATATTCAGTATGATTATTATAGCATGTGATTACATTACTTATTTTTTGGAGGCAGCAGTTAAAAAAATCACATTTTTTTCTCCTGACTTGCAATTTTTGTCATTTGCTGCAATTTCCCGCAAGATCTTTGAGGGACCGTTAAAGGCTGAACATAGTTTTGGCACATATTTGCCTTGTTGACAGCCATCTGCAAATAACATGACGTTCAATGATGGCAGTGTCTGATGTTTTTCTGTTGTGTCACATCAATATTGTGCAAGCTAAAAAGCGGGGCTCCAGACTGATGGCTCCTCGTTATCGTAGGGACAACAGAAAATGTGTCTGGGACAGAGATCTTTCTTTCATGCACCCCGTTGTCTCCCTGATAATGCTAAATTGTGTTGAAATTGGCAGGAGGAGAGCTAGTTAATGGTACCTGTTAGCTGTTAGCAAGCTGATGGTTGCAATCAATAGCTAACAGAGATTGCCATTGAGTTACAATATAATGTGTACAAACTCTACTCAGTAAAAATGAGTATTGGATGATGGCAGATTATGACATATTATGATGTGTTCAAATGTAATTCTGCAAGTTGTAGTTTTTTTTGCAAGAAGCTGGAATTAATACAGCTGTTGACGTTTTCACAACAAATGAAATAGATTTCAGAGAGGGAATTATGATGTCTTTTATACAGTAAAATACCTTTTGGTGTTTACCATAGATTACAATCCGTGTCTGCAATTTTTTTCCCCCATCTTGCTCCATTTTATCATTGTGTGTCCACTCTCTAAATTCAGGAGTTTTTTGCAGATGTAACTCTTCAGAAGTTCTTTTTCATTAGCAG
This sequence comes from Cephalopholis sonnerati, assembly GCA_019142605.1. Lineage (NCBI taxonomy): Eukaryota > Metazoa > Chordata > Actinopteri > Perciformes > Serranidae > Cephalopholis > Cephalopholis sonnerati. The sequence continues at coordinate 19,049,832 of JAGQAX010000024.1, forward strand.
CTATTAGTGGAGTTTAAGTCGTGGGTGGGTTATTGATCAATTGATCAGATCAGAGTTGTACATATTGATGCATAGGAGGAGCAGCTGTTGCAGAGGCAAGTGAATACAAACTTAGATCCAGTAATAACCACAAAGACAAAATAAACATCAATATTGGTATAGTATCAGTCAAACTGTTATTATAAACATCGGTGTCAGACCAGGATTTTACAGTCGGTGCATCCCTGGAATTATTATATGAGGTCGATATGACAGATGTGTTCCACCCTCCTCCATCCAGGCCTTCAAAAGGGAGCCACAGTAAGAAGAAAGGGCCCCGTACCCCCAGTCCTCCTCCCCCAGTCCCTCTGGACATTCCTGTGATGGGGAAGAAACACAAGGGCAAACACAAAAACAAGGAGAAGTCTGAGGAGAAGCAGAAGGAAGCGAAAGATCGGGGGCGAGATACAGAAAAACACAAAGAGAAGAAGGAGAAACGCAGGTGAAGTTTGGCTCTAAGTTACAGGATAGTCTCCATTTAGATGATTCTTCTCAATGGTGCTCTTTGTGGTCATTTATGCAGGAGATTTTCTTTTTGAACATACCCATGTTGTTTACAGGGACCGATCAGACAGTTCCCACAAGGCCAAGCGGTCCGTGACGTCAGAGGAGCGTTCTGGTAGTGTGTCGTCTCTCTCTAGGGGCACTTCACCTCCAGCCAGGAAGAAATCCACATCTCCTAAAGCTTCATCTCATAAGGCCTCCCCTCCTCGCAGGTTGGTACATGTGAACCGTGGGCAAAGATTTTCATGCTCAAGGCTTTCATCGCTACTTGATAACAGTATGGTTTAATCAGTAAATGCCAGGAAATAACCATCCTTTGTCATTGCAGGTCTCCCTCTCCTCCACGTCACCAGCGCACTCCAACTCCTCCCCGCCACCACTCCCCCTCCTCCCACTCTGGTTCCTCTGCTCAGCGGCACTCTTCGTCTCCTCGTCGGCGTCGCTCGTCCTCTCCTGCCTACCACCGGAGCACTGCAGCCCAGGCCTCTGCCTCCTCGCCTCCGAGCTCCCGGCGCTCTCGATCGCCTCCCGCTTCCCACGACACCTCCTCACCCCATCGCCGATCTGACAGATCGAGCCCCAGCCAGCGCCACTCCAGGGGCCGCGAGAGGAGCCGTGGTGAAAGAGAGAGGAGTCCGCCTGCCCAGGAGCGCAGACATGAGCGCAGAGATGGTATGTTCTTGTTCTGTTTGTCTTAAATGGTAATTAAACAGCAACAATTTTGATAATGAATTTATCACAGCGAATTTTAAATGTTTCCTTCAATCAGTTGTAAAGTCTTGTGTCTCTCTTATAAACAGAAAGCCGCAGCAAGCGAGATAAGGACAGCTTCCGTGATGACCGGGACTATGACTCTGAACAGGTCTCATCACGGGACACACGCGACGACAGGGAGACCAGAGAGGCTCGTGAGCGACGGGATGCCCGCGACCGAGGAAGGGAAACAACCCGAGACTCTCGTGACCACAGAGACAACAGGGACATAAAGGACTCCAGAGAGAGCAGGACGGACACCCGCTCCAGCCGAGAGTCGCTAGAGCGTCGTGATCGTGAACGGGAGCGAGAGAGGGACCGAGACAAGGAGAGAGAGAAGGAAAGAGAACGGGAGAAGGAGAGAGAGAGGGAGAGGACTGACAGCCACAGGAAGGAGGAGGCAGCGCAGGAGGACAGGAGTTATGGAAGAGGTCATGGACGGGAAGATGGAGGGAGAGCTGATGGGAGGACGGAGAACAGGACAGACAGAGCTGAGAGGAACGGACGAGGGAGAGGGCGTGCTAATGAAACATCTGATAAAGGCAAGACCTGACGTTACATTTCTATCCATTGTACCTTTATTCTGCTTGTATCTTTTTCACCTTTTGAAATCGTCTTTTCTCTCCTTTCAGGCTCAAACAGAAACTCCCGGGGTTCCCAACTGAAAAGCAGCCATGACAACTGGGATTCACGCAGCAGTGCGGTGCGTGAACGCAGCACTGAAAGGAGCACAGATCGCAGTGCTACGGAAAGAAGCTCTGAGAGGGGTTCAGATCGAGATCGCTATGAGGGTGACAGAAGAGGAGAGCAGGGCAGAGACTCCTCATATGACAGGAGAGGAGGGCATGGAGATCGCAGAGACAACCGAGAGAGAGGTGGGGCTTAAGTTATATTGTTATAATCAAAAACTGTGCAGAGTGTATTGCTTGATAGTTTCTTATTTCAAATTTGTTTGGCTAAGCTTTTTAACCTCTGTGTTCCCAGATCAAAGAGCAGCCTCCCCAAATAGATACCAGGGAAGATCAGAGGACTCTGAGAGGGAGGAGAGGAGGCAGGAGCGAAGGACGGACAGAGCAGATGAGGGTCGAGATGACAGGACCCGCGACCGGGATCGAGAGAGAGACAGAGAGAGGGACAGGGAGCGGGAGAGAGAGAAGGAGGACAGAGAGCGAGAGAGGGAAAGGGAGCGGGAGAAGGAGGCCGAGAGGGAGCGGGAGCGGGCCAGGGAGCGGGAGCGGGAACGAGAGAGGGAGCGAGAGCGGGAGAGGGAAAGGGAGCGCGAGGAGCGGGAGAGAGAGAGGGAGGAACGGGAGAGGGAGAGGGAGAGGAAGGAGCGAGAAAGGGAGAGAGAGAGGGAGCAGCGGGAGCGAGAGAGGCAGCGGGAATGGGAGGAGCGAGAGAGAGGAAGAGAGGAGAGGAGGGAGAGGAGAGATGACACCAGGGACGACCGCTCTGTCAGAGACACCCGGGACGACCGCAAGACAAGGCAAGTATCAGCCTGCTCAGATTATTCTCTAGTTTTCACCACTAAAACTGTATGTTTACACACAAAAGAAACAGTTTCCTTAAGGGGAGCCCTGTGGTACACCAGGCTTTAATCTGAAAAATTCAGAAGCTGTATTATCCATTGATGCACAATGAAACCTAAAATTCCCCATCATAACATTGTCATGAGTAGGTATCTCATTATACCGGGGCCGGGTACATAAAGCACTTTAGGTTAAGACTTTCCTTTAAATTCGAATTGTGATTTCCTTCTCTTTTCCTTCCCTCTGCCATTGTAGTTGTTTTTGTGGTATTATCCCGCCCCTCCTACACTGTGATTGGACAGCTGAGTTAAAAGTGACTGTGACTAATGCAGCGTTTTACCCAGATTGAAACAAATGTTCAGTGCAGGATAGACGCTCAGTGCCTCGTCACGCTGCTGGAATACTTGAAGGCGCACATGCCTCCCAGGTCTAGAAGAATTGCATCCCTGGCACCCATTGTACAGGAGAAAACGAGTGCCATCACATTTTTAGAATTTTAGCATTGACTACCAAAGCACCAAAGTATCAGCCCTCATGACATCCTGAAAACGCAATGAAACCTGCAATTCTCCATAGTCACATAGTCATCAGTGTTCTACTCCTCTAATGCCGTATTTATACATTTTTTGTAATAATTCTCCTTTGCTCTCTCTTCAGCCGTAAGAGGCCCAGGGTGGAGAGCAGCCCGAGCCCCCGAGCCTCGCCTAAGCGAGCAACTCGGGACCTCAGTCCAGCAGACAGCGACGGCTACAACAGCGCAGAAGAGAAAAGTGAGCGCCTGATTGGCCGAGGGCAGGCCAAGCTCCACCCACAGCCCCTCCTCCCCAGCCCAGTGTGTCCGCCTCCATCTGACAGTAGGGAAATTCTTTTTGCAAGGACACACTCCTGTTTATTGGACAATGCACCTCCCGTTTACCGCAGATACACTCTCTGTTAAAGAGCATAACACTGCTAATCATTTTATGGCAAATGCCTCCAAAGAAGAGCCTCAGCTGGTAGCCCAGAAATGGCACAGAGAAGCATACTGATGTCAGAGCTTTTATTTGACTGTAATGCTTAAGAAGTACTGAATGTGGTTATTTGACTGTTCATGTGCAGGTGCCGACAAGCATCGTTTGCTGAGCCAGGTGGTGAGGCCCCAGGAGCCCTTGTTACGTTCTCCGCCAAGGGCTGCTCTGTCCGATGAGAAGTCCAGTCACTGGAAGGATGAGGAGCGCAGAGGAGCCGGGGACAAAAGGGACGCACGCAGCCGCCACGAGGACATGGAGCCTCGTGGGGAACGAAGCAGAGGAGGTGACAGACGAGGAGAGCACCTCTCAGACACCCCTTCTGACTCCCGTAGCAGAGGCAGAGACCAGCGAGAGGCCACGCCGCCTCCCCCTTCTTCATCCCTCGCCACTGGCAGCGAAGACAGAGACAATGCCGGCTCCCAGTCCCACGAGGAGGGCAAAAAGAAGAAGTCGCAGAGGAAGGGCATGAAGAAGGGTCGCAAAGAAGAGGAGATTAGCGTCGGTCCTGGCTGGTGCAGGAGATCGTTTCAACCCCGAGCCCCCATCAGGTGGTCCTACAGATGGACCTCCACCTTTACACTCGCCCAGGAAAGGAGCAAAGAAGAAGGCGCTTGACAGAAAGAGGAAACGTTCACGAGAGGGAGAATCTGATGTGTCTGATGAGGATTCATCTGCCCCTCAGCCACATAATAAACGCAAGAGAGGACCCCGGACGCCACCACCCTCAATGAGGCCTGATCATCGTGGCTCGGGAGGCAACGCAGAGCCGTCTCCACTGTCCAAAATGGACAACTTCAGCGACTGGTCAGATGAGGAGGTTACAGACCGTGGACTACTGGACACACAAGTGCCACTAGCTCCTGCTGACAGGGCTCCTGCTGAGCCTCATAGGAGAGGTGGTGGTCCCAGAGTGGGCAGGGACAGGGAGCGGTGCAACCCGCCTCCCATCGCCCCTCTGCTCTCCCAAGATCCTCCAATGCTGCTGCAGACTCTGACCCCGCAGCCCCTCATGTCCCAGCCCCTGCTCCGCAAACCTCCCCCGGAGCAGACACGCAGCAGCAGCATGGGAAGCAACCAGAGCCGCACATCATCCAGACGCCTGCGGTCACCCTCCAATGAGTCAGCCCACCGAGATGACCCCCAGGGCTCACGGCCCCGCCGGGGTAGGCTACAGGGTGCCAACTCCCGGGACAGAGAGAGAGAAAGAGAACGAGAGAGGGAAAGAGAGAGAGAACGGGAGAGAGAAAGGCCGAGTGTAAATGACCCTCCTGGGGCTGAGAGGAAGTCTCGGATCGACCAGTTGAGGAGAGGGGAGCCCAGCCGCAGCACCTCCTCAGGTAAATTAATATTTGCATCTAAACCATAAACTTTTTGTGAACTGTAAGAATCATGCTTAATAATTAAAACTCAGAGTTCTGATCCCAGCCAAACTTATATCTGTCACTCCTGTCTTACAGACCGGCAGGATTCCCGCAGCCACAGCTCCAGGCGCAGCTCTCCTGACTCTGAGAGGCAGGCCCCATCCAGGTCCCGCGCTGGCTCCCACGACAGCCGAGAACGGGAGAGAGACAGGGAGCCGTTTGAGCGTGAGCGAGACCGAAAGGACCTTCGGCCTCAGCCGCAGCCACAGCAGCAGCAGCCCCTGCTTCTCCAACAGCCTTTACAGCAACAGAGAGACTGGGAGCCTGAACCCAGAGACTGGCCTAGCAGGGGACGAGAGCCCCTACTGATGCGTCCTGGCCGGGAACCTCTCCTTAGGGAGCGGGACATCAGGGACAGGGAACGCTTACTACCTGAAGGCCTCATTCAGCAGCATGAACGGGAGCGGGAAAGAGAGCGAGAGAGAGAGCGGGAGAGAGACATCAGAGGCGACAGAGGCGGGGATCGAGAGAGGGAGAGGATGATGATGATAATGGACCTGCCGCCCCACGGGGACCCCAGAGCCCCAGGACGAGGGGACCTGAGAGGTGATATGAGAGGAGACTTGCGAGGAGACATGATGAGACAGGAGCGGAGCGACTATGAGCCTCTGCTGCCAAGAGAAGCCTTCAGTCCCCCGGAGCCGGAGAAACCGAGCAACAGTCACCATCTGATGGGAGAACAACGGGAGCTGGAGAAGACAGACAGCATTGACGGTAAGGAGATTCAAACACGTCTGCATTTTTCTGTCACTTTCTCTGTGAATTTCCAACATGGATTTTAAGAAATCTTTTCTGTGCCGTTTTCTCAGGAGACGATGACGGGAAAGAAGACGATGGCCAGTCAGTCCCGTCTGTTGGAGAGGAGTATGAGCCCATCAGTGACGATGAGCTGGATGAAATTCTGGCTGACAGCCAGAAAAAAGAGGATCAGCAAGACGAGGAGAAAATTACAGGTACGAGGAAAAACAATGGAAGTGTTGTGTTTGTGAATCATTTGTCAGGAAAATGTCAAATCATAGAGATCTGAAATTCATTCGCTCTGTGAAAGCTGTGTAGAAACTTCTAATTCAGTTTCAATGGCATGTGTGGGCAGGTCCTCTGGATGTCATTGATGTGGACTGGTCCAGCCTGATGCCTAAACAGAAGCAGGAACCCCGGGCAGCAGGGGCAGCCTTGCTCCGGTTCACCCCAGGGGCCGTGCTTCTCAGGGCGGGTATCTCTAAGCGACTTGCTGGTCCTGAGCTCTTGGAGCAGGTCAGAGAGGTGTGCAAGTCTGAGCTGGATGACCCCAAAGGTGAGAGTGACATCATCGAAACTTACATTTTTGCCGCAGTCGTTTGCATTTTGTTATCTGTACTTTGAAAGTAATTATTTTTTTAATGGCCTTTGTTTGATTTCAAACACTTTCCTTATGTTTCCCTTATTTTATATTAGTGACCTGATTGCATTTTAAATCAGCAAAATCAGTTTTGATCACAAATTATAATGTGGATTATCATAACATCCATTGTTGTACAGTATGTATTAGAGCAGTGGTTCCCAACTGGTGGGTTGTGGTCCAAAAGTGGATCGTGGGTCAATTCTGAATGGACTACAACTCGCAAATGTGTCAAGTTTTTTTAAAAACACACTTTATTTTTAAGTTCAGTGAATTTCCAGCACAGAGCTTTTATTTTGAAGTGCCATTTCCTGCTGTAGAGTGAGTGGCTAACAGACAGGTACTTAGCAGAGACAGCAAACTAACTCAATGACATGGCCAAATCTAAGCATGACACTGAATGTATTTAAGTGTGTGGACCTTGAACTAATGACTAAGGAGAAATCTGGACCCTGCGGCTGAACCAGTTGGGAACCACTGTCAGCCGATTCATTGGTTTGGCCAATTAATCTGCGTCGATAGGGCAGAGCTGAAGAGAGGAGGGTTGTGTTGAATGATCAGTGGTCCAGAGAAAGCAGGTCACTTTTGTCATGTGACTGTGTCTAAAGGTATTGTTCTCTTTTTACATGTATTTACAGGAATTTTATGGCTGGATCGCATCAGCGGGTCCAGCGTTATAGAGCTGTAATAATAGAGTGCAAGACTGAGTCCGTGACTGAGTGAATGCTGCCACTTCCTGTTTTAAAATTATAAGCCTTTGTTTTAATTAAAGCCCTCTAGTGTTTCAGACATGGTCCAGACATTCACCAGGTTTTGACCCTGTATTTTTTGTAGGGCTGTCAATAGATTACAAATCTCACATTTTTAATCTCACAGTAAAAAAATAAATAAATAAAAATCCTGTGCTTAACCACAAATAATTTCATCTTCATGTCATCCATTTGCAATAACATGTTGGAATGTGACATCATGGAATTATTGTATAAAATCAAAAAAGGTATTCAGATGCTCTTGTTTAATGTCAATAGTTTATAACAGTCAATGAATCCAGTAAACTGTTGTCATTGGCTAAGCAAAAGTAGCCTATTTGTTATCAATGTAGGCTAACAAAGAAAGTAAAGGCTGCAACCAGGGCTCCACTGCAGTAGTCCATATGAAGAAGACACTGTGGGAGAGAGGCAGAGAGAGAGAGACAGCACTCATGTGGAAACACATGTGGAGAGACTGAAAGTGAGAGAGAGAGAGAGAGAGAGAGAGAGAGAGAGAGAGAGAGCTTTTGAAAAGGACTATGCCAGGTATGTTTGTCCAAAAAACGCTAATACTAGGCCTGTTTGAAGCATTTATTTGGTCGTTTTAACGTCATGTAATGATGTCAGGACTGACACCAACATGTGTGTTAAGCCACGTTCACACCGGACCTTTTATTTTTGTCACTGTCGCTCATATTGCTCCTTTGTTGTCGCTCAGTCGCTCAGCTGCAGTCGCTCGTCAATTTGGCACAATTCGCCTTGTTGCTTTGATGATGTCATTCAAGCGAGACGCTCCTCTTCCTTCTTCCTTCCTGACCGGTACACAGAGCCCACACACAGACACACAGGCACACAGAGCACAGAGCCCTGCGGCAGCCAATCAGCGTTGAGCGACAAGCGACTGACAACAAGAGAAAGAACCTTGACTTGGGATTTCTCAACTCGGGTGATGAGCGATTTTTCGCTCTGTCGCTCAGAGTCCAAGCAATTATTCGCTCAGGCGAAAAATCGCTTGCATTGACTTAATATGTAAATGCGTCACCAGCGACAAAAATAAAAGGTCCGGTGTGAACGCACCTTTAGATGTTCTAGTTTATTTTGATATCCTGGCCATCGTTCTAGCTTAAAAATTGACCTCCATACCATCGCTAAAAGTGCATGGAACATAATGTTGGAGCACCCACGTTAACTGCGTTAAATTTCTTTAACGCATTATTCGCGTTGACATTAATCGCAGAGATTAACGCCTTAACTTTGACAGCACTTACTCCACTCTTAAGTATCTTGTTACAAATATTAGATTTTTTTCCCCAGCCCTGTCAAATATTCATTGCAAAAATGTGTATTTCAAATGCAAGTAATAGAGATACTGCCTATCTCTGATCACAGTTTTGCATGGAGGCTCCATTCACAAAGCCAAGATTAATGTCATTGTGTACCTGAGAACCTCAGGTAGACTTTGAGAACAACTAATAGCTCAAAACAAATTGTTCCCATCTAGATTTTTCAAGGTTAGTTTGACGTTCAGTTCCAGATTCACTGTTAAACTTTAATTAATAGTTCAGGCTATTACTTGTTTAAATCACTGAAAGTAAAATGGACTGGGTGTTTAATTGGGACTAGGCTTTTAATTGAAGTTTTATGGTATGTATTTATTTAGGTATTTTTTAGGTTGAGTTTGATATTCTGTGATCCAGATTTATTCATTTTTCCTGGCATTTATTACACAGATGTTCAGTTCAACAGTTATCCAGTTTCTAATAAACACTTGTTTATTTCCGACACTGTAAATGTTTTATCCTGCAAGTGTGGTATCAGCCAATTAATCAGTTATCAGCTTATACCTATTCCAAATTATTGTTATTATATCAGCCTTTAAAAATCCTTGATTCCTCCTTATATAGAATTCTGTTAAGTTTATTAGAGTTTAGTATTTTTTATGTGGTCCATTTGTCTGAAACTCTGTCACCTCTGTCTTGCCAGATGCTGACAAGCTGTTTGAGCATGACCTGGGGGCTCTGAACATGGCAGCCCTGAACAGGCGGGTGGAGAGGGCAGGTTTACTGAGAAACCTTGGGCCCTGCTGCAAGGCCCTGTGTGCCCGCAGGGACTTCGCCATCCGCCGGCAGCTTTTAAAGAACGACAAGGTAGATGTCATCCAATCATTGACAGGACAATGACTTTAATACTGCAGCTACTTTGTGCTGATCTTGGTTATTTATGTACGCTGACATTAAAACTGCATTGTTAAAAGATGTTTAAATCTACGTCTCCTTTTTCAGGGGCTGACTAAACAGTACCCCACTACACCCGTGGTAGACAACGAGCTGTTGCAGATGAGCATGCGTCTCTTCAGAAGGACCATGGCTGGTCAGGCCTCAGGCTCAGAGAGGGCTGATGCTGGGTCGGCACCAGCAGCCGAGGCGGCTGCAGCTGGTAGTAAGCTCAGCACAGCTCAGCCTGAAGTGTGTGTGTCCTGAAGGAAGTGGGTTTAATGAGTCAAACACATGAAAGTGAACGTCCCCTAACTCTCCCTGACTCTGTCCCATTTCATTTTATACATAAACTTTTTAGTCATGACAGGAAATAAAGGAAAACAGCAAAATTGTGAATCAGTTACGTTTTACATGTTTTGGATGATCTGCGAGTGCTGTGCCATAGACGACTGGACATTTTAGCCTATGGAGGTGTGTAATGAACCATGTATAACAAATATGCCCAAAATGATTTAATGTCTTTCTGTGCATTGCAGTGTTTTTTAAGCAGCTTTTTAATTGTCCGTTTCACCTGCCTAACTAAGCTCACATGACTGTTTTGTTTTCGTATATTGTGCATTGGTTACTACGACTGTGCATTAAAATGGCTAGATGTGGATTTTTGTTACGGGTCTTTTGCTTTGTACAAAGTGACTGTTCAGCCTTCAAATAATGGATTGTTCTCACTATTTTTGTTTACATCATATGACAACATTTCTGCAGAGCAAAGCTTTAGCGTTTGCAGCAGAGCATTACTGACCAACAACACTGAAACATCCTGCAGGGACTTGAATGAACGTTTCTCATGAATAAGCACTGCCAAACTATTCCTCCAGTGAATGTCATTTCCTATAACTGTAAACATTATTGCTTTTTGCTCCATGTATTTGTTTTGAATGGTTTGGCAATGTCTCCCTGAACTGAACTGAAGTGAGTGCAGAGCACACTATAGACTGCAGACTACCAGATCTCCAACACTGCCATGTGGAATTCATCTCCTTAACCTTCACCAGTCCACACCATCCAAACAGGAGCCAAAGTGTTCCCAATAGGAAAAGACACTAGACTGCTTAGATTTTTTTTTTTTAATGACTGAAGGGAAAATTAATTTGAACTTCATGTGTCTGTGTCCCAATGGTTCCAGAGTCCCAATAAAAAAAAGACTTGTACAGGTGGAGAAACTGAACCTCTGGGATGTGGTTCTATCAACACTCTTAGCTCAAAGTGACACTTGAAAAGAGCAGGTCGTGCATGCTGTGAGGGCATGGACACAAAAATCAATGGACAAACAATGAACAGATGAACATAAAAATGGGAAAAGGCTGTTATCTTAGAGCCCTGGATTCAACATGACACCTCCTCTCTGCCATGCAACTGTGACTTTAAATCTAAGTGAAGTTAAAGACATGGAGAGATTGGGCTCTGATGTAGCCCACTATCTTTTAGTCTGACCACAACTCCGTCACCTTTTCCTGCCACATATTTATTTTGTCTAAGGGTCAAGGTCATTTTGAGATGTGCAAGTAATGATATGTGGTTTAACACTGTATTTTTTTTACTGAAAAATAAATGTAGAATGACATTTTTTATATTGTCGTAACAGTTTGAACATAAGGACATCTGTGACCTGAAGAAGTCAAATGCTAGTTTATCAGGATTATGACATTAAATGACCACAATGGGCTATGAAGACAGCCACTAAATGAAAGTTTTTGCACTTTGAGGTAAGTGCTGAATTTGATATTTAGCCTAACCACAACCTCTCAAGAATCATCTAAACCTAAATAGCAAAACAATTTATTTAGGACACTAACATGTCAGTGCTGCTGGACCTTTGTCAAGAGTGTTTAACACCACATATTACAACAGTCATCTTTAATAGATACTGCAAATTATTTTAATGCCTCTGCGCTGGCAATAGTCATGGCCATTATTCAACGCCATATCTCAGGAACAGAAGGCGAGACATTTGGTCAGATACTGAACTGGTGACACTAATCTTGGGTGCCCATCTTGAAACTGTGCTGATTGTGTAGATCTTCTGTGCTGTTGGGTTGAAAATGTGTGTGAAGCATCCATGTTTATGCAGACATGGATGTAAGTGCAACTTTACTGGTCCAAGGAGACATACAACCGCCAGGTGGTCATTCTAGTTCTCTTGAAATTTTAACTAAGTCTAACTGAGAAAATACACATTTCATAATTTATATAGCTTTTGGCCATTATTTTTGAGGTTTGATATTAGTGTTTGAAGAAGACCTAAGGTGTTGCATCACTGGTAGCAGACCTCATAGGCCTAACACACAAGTAAAAAGATCTATTATATTGTGAATGGCTGAAATGCGTCTTATTTTCTGTCTTAAACTGCTACAAAATATTTTAAAGTTAATGGTTCTGTGTCTCTGTGTGTGTGTGTCATACATTGACCTTTGTGTTCAAAAGAAAAATTACTGCCTATCACACACTACATGTTCCTAAACAAAAGAACGTGACATAGGCAAAATAGAGGCCTAAATACTATCCATACAAATATATTTCTGTGTCAGTGCTTTATTGAATTAGTCCGATGATAAAAATACGAACATCTCGTTGTTTGTACTATCTCAGAATCTTTCAAAAGGTACAGTAATATTTAAAATGTATTAAATGTCCAGTTTGTTTGAAGTGTATGTCGTTTTCTATTACCTACCTCGGAACCTTTATTCTTGAACTTGTCGACGGACATCATATAAAACGGACCGCTTTCCTTTACCCACGATCCTTTGCTTTAAGTCCGTCCTTCCAATTTCCGCCTCATCTACGAGCCGAAGTGAGTATTCTTTTCGGAAATTATATTTGTACAATCCATCACCATCCTGTGATATTAAAGACACAAATGGCCGCGTACATTTTCTAAATATATATATTAGTGTTGTGTTGTCCTTTATATGAGGTTTTTGAAGTGGATTAACTTATTTTAAGACCTTTTAAAGCGATGAGCGGTGTAGCATTGACTCGACCAGAGTGGCTTCACTGCCTGGCTGTCCAGTGTACTTTTACGTTACGCTAGAAAGAGTTTTATTATTTCTAACGTAAAACACTGGTGCTAGTTTAAGTTATTTTATCGTAAAGGCTATTTACCGTGCCCTTAAGTTAGCAGGTTAGCTTGCATTGAAATAACAACACTGCAACAGGGCATGCTAGCTTAATGCTAACGCTAGCTTAGTTGTGTCATGAAGGTGCCGGTGTTGTATCGAAATGTGTTCTTCCGTCAAATAGCGATTATCCCCGTTAATGCGCCTCCCTTAGTGGATAAGGTTTTTAAGTGCTTAGGTGTATTTAAAGATAATGCTGTCAAATCATATGCTCAAGCTTAAATGTGTGTTGTTTCTAGATGGCCCCAACCAAGAAAGGAGAGAAAAAGAAGGGGCGTTCAGCCATCAACGAGGTGGTGACCAGAGAGTACACCATCAATGTGCACAAGCGCATCCATGGAGTGTGAGTACTGCAAAGACTCAGAAGACAGTGCAGAGTTGTGTTCAAGTTGTTTACCCACACACAGTTAAGATTAAGTAAAGATAAAGTAAACACTTACTTGCTCAAACCAGATACAACAAGTGGTTTGTATTGTTTAATAAGTGACAAAGTGATTGTTAGTATTGCATTTGATCAATTTGGTTTATGGTATTGTTTACTTGCAGGGGTTTCAAGAAGAGGGCCCCACGCGCCATCAAGGAAATCCGCAAGTTTGCGGTGAAGGAGATGGGAACTCCTGATGTTCGCATCGACACTCGCCTCAACAAGGCAGTGTGGAGCAAGGGTGTCAGGTGAGATGATACACCAACAGCACAGTGATGCTTTGAGGAAGTCATATCAATCTATGACGGGCATGTTTTTATTTTACTTTTATCAAACCAAGCCAGTGATTACCTTCAAGTATAAACCTACTCTGACTGCACACTGGCCTGCTTTTTCTACTTTGTGGTGTAGGAAAAGGGTAGGGCTTGTACAAGATGGTACAAGAAATGTAAATATGTTTTATTCTGACAGTCATTGGTTTAACTTCTGTCTGTAGTGAATTTTTTTCCATGTGTACACTATGTGAGTTCCAGGTCTATGTGTGCACCAACAGTGACTTCCACTCGCTTGAATTTAAGAAGTGTGCTTGGGTTCTATCAATGTCCACCAAATAAAACACAATTTATTGGGGGGAAAAAAGTAATTATTCGTAAGAAACAAACTACAACTGTGTGCTTAGAAATCATGTAAATTTATTGCTAAATGTTGCCTCATATTTGTCAGTTTTGTTTATGTGGACGTTTTGCCAGTTATGGGTAGTTATCTTTACAATACAATTTGGCTTGACAAAAAAAAATTACATGATAATGTAGAAAAGCCAGCTAGAGCTACAAAGCTGGCAACGTAGCGGGTCTGCTGAATTCAACTACAGGTGGCAGAAGTGCCCAAAAGCCAGCAGGTCTGCAGAGCTCTGTAGCTGGCTTCCAGGCTTCAGGGCACTTCATGGCCCTTCCACCTCATGTCTTAGCCTGGTGTTCTCACCCAAATTCCCTCTCAGCAACTGACACTTGGCATCAATGGATTTAACGTGAATCAGTAACCTTCAAAGTACTGGTTTTGTTACTCAATCCTACTGTCAGCTCAGATGTGATGTGTCTTGTGTATGCACATGACTGAGAAGTCACTGTGGTTGATGACTTTAGTGCAGATGTATAGAAAGAGAACATGCGCTTAATACTGTGCTAAATGAATATACAAGGTGCTGACGATCTCTGATGCCACTTTTTCCGATTAAGTACTGTCAGCAAGGAAGATAAGAGTACAAGAAATGAGAGAAACACTGCATGATTTTGAAGTCATCGTTAATCGTTGCAGCGACATGTCAAATAGCAGGCATTTAGGGAGGATGGTAACCACTGTGTTGTGTGTGTTGTGCAGGAACGTGCCGTACAGGATACGCGTACGACTGTCCAGGAAGCGTAATGAGGATGAGGACTCTCCCAACAAACTGTACACCCTGGTCACATACGTTCCTGTCACTACATGCAAAGGTAAATACACCGCTAACTGACTGTTATTCATCAAGTGAAGCAGCAGAGACATTTTATTAACAGTTTTCCCCCCTTTTTCTCCAACAGGTCTGCAGACAGTCAATGTTGATGAGAACTAAAATCTGAGTTGAATAAAAGAGTTTAAGAAACCTCTTTTTCTTGTCTTTATTGTGGTTGCTTTGCTTGTCATATTTGGTGTTTCTTAGATTTGGATTAATGTTTCTAATCACTGCAGAGGAATGGAAATGGAAATACTTTCCTCAACAGTAATATTAACCCTTAATTACTTTCGAATGTCAATTACAATGTAACCCCATACCCTTAAAACAGAAAGATGTTTGTAATTTTAAGTTTAGAGAAGCCTGTTGCTATCTTTTCGCACTGAAGGGTACTGTTGGTTTTATGGCACAAAGGACCGGTATTGTGGCGTCCCTATTACAGGGCTTAAAAGAAAAATACAAATGCACCAGTAGCAAAAGTGTTTGCCAGGTCATTGAGATGTTCTAATCATTCTGTAAACAGTTTGGTCATACTGCTCATGAAGGTGTATCATAATGAAATCTTACACAAATTTTAGCTGGACATGCTGACCATTTAAATGATTGTTTATCATGGTTACAAAACAGAAGGAATACACCTTATACTTAGCACATCATTTAAGAGAAAAGACAATACTAAGTGCTATACCAATGCATTGTAACTGTGCAGTACAGACCAATGTCTGCTATGCATTCACTTGCAACTTTCCATAATAAACAGTGTTCACTTCTAGGTGTGGGCCAATGATATTCAACGTACGGCCTGCGGGCCAGATAGGCTCCAGGCCTGCTGACCATTATTAAAAATAAGTTGACAGCAGTTAAAATTTCTTGTCCTTAAGGGAATTTTTCTAGGGCAAAAAAAGTGTTGGACACAGCTGCATGACACTGAATACGTAATACTTTACCACAGGACAATATACATTGCACGCCATAGCATCACACGACACACAAATCATGCCATAATATAGCACGTACTTCATAATAAAGTAACAATACATTTACAGTGGGATTTTTTTTTGTACTCTTAATGAGAAAGAAGTTGAATTTGGAACTTAAATACAGTATAGATATAGATATATCACTAAACTTTCTACTTCAAGATGAAAATAAACACTTTTTTCTTGAATGTAAATGTAACGTGCCAGCATGCATCAAAAGCATCAAAATTGAGCTTGTTGATTTAGAAAACTGCCAGAGAAGGATCCCCCATAACCCCGACAGAGGTTCAAATCCTAGAAACATCCCTGCATACACCTGACTTGGCTGTTGCCCTGGCCTCCTGTCATTGTATCCCTGGTGCAGGCCTCCTAACCATGCATTTGGAAGTATGGCCATATCCCAGGCAAACCAGGCAGACATAGTGATTTGACTGGGATTTGACTTGAGCAGCCTGGCTGTTGTCGGACTGTGCACAGAGCAGCTTCATGAGCTGTCTCCAGCCTGGATCACTGATAAAAGCAGCAGGGAAATCTAATAATAACAGTGAACGGGCTGTCAGCAGTAAAGGTGCGCTGCCGCCTGCCGCCGCTAGTTGGAGCTACTTCAGTATTAGCAGTCGGATGTTGTGAAGAGCAGGGGCGCAGCGGCTAGACGCGATGGCATCGTCCAACAATTTCTCCAGAGTTTGTGCAGCTGTGAAGTTGCTGTAACTCAATAAGAAGGTAAGAAGCGAGGCTGCCGTGGCGCTGTGTTGACTCTGACATACTGAAGTAACCTAACCGAGAAAGACTAGCATGACTGGAGTTGTGTGATTCATGTCTGCTTCATGTCTGGGAGGGACAGGTGTGGCTAGCTGCTTGGCTAACTCACTGACCAGCTAGCTAGCTAAAATACAGTAAGCTGTATTTGGGTGCGGCTAACGTTTGTCGTTGATAGCTACTCATATCAGACAAACAGTAAGCAGTAACGTTAGCCTTTTGCTAACATCCAGTCAGTAGCTAATGAAGGATGGAGACATCCCCAGCTAACTCATATACCGTTAACTTGTCTCGCAGATAACGTTAAACGGTTAGCATTGGGTACAGGGGTTCGTTCACTATCAACACGTTAGTGAATGTTTAAGCTAACAGCTAAAAGCTAGCATGTCAGTCTTGAGTTAGCTGTGTGTGTGTGTGTGTGTGTGTGTGTGTGTGTGTGTGTGTGTCCAGGTGGGAGCGCCGCTCAGTGTTTCCATGGCCGTCGGCTGATGGGCGAAGCGATGCGGCACCACTGGCTGCTCCTTGGGGCTTGCGGCTGGGTGCTGCTCATCCTGATGTTTGTCAGCAAGTTCATCAGCTTCAGAGCTGTAGATGGTGAGCTGTTGCGTCTTATATTGATTACTTACAGTCACTTATAGGGGTTAATGTGATCAGCCCACTCTAATATGTAATTTCAGACTATGGAGATAGGGCTGGTGGTCAGAGCTGGACAGTGCCAGGCACCAAGGTGGTTAAACCCCCTCCTGTTTCCAGCCCAGAAAAACCCGTCCCAAAGCCATCTGATCAGGTGACTATTGCAGCCGATTACTAATTATACTCTTCCACTGACTAAATGTGAAGTAAAGTCATTAACATCTTTTCTCTGCCACAAAGAAATTAGTCACATCAGTGTTGTTTGTGTGTCTCAGCCCTCAGCGGTGCCTACAGTGACAGATTGGCAGTCAGTGGTTGAGAGACGAATCGAGTTGCTCTCATCCGTGTGTAAGAACAGCAGCCTCAGGAATCTGACTCACGTCTCCATCAGCAAGTTTGTGCTGGACCGCATCTTTGTCTGCGACAAACACAAGATCTTGTTCTGCCAGACGCCTAAAGTGGGCAACACACAGTGGAAGAAGGTCCTCATTGTGCTCAATGGTAAGTATGAGTTGAAGGGAATAATAATATTTACTATCTGAGTGGGTAGAACATGAGCACAGAATTAAATAACACCTTTTTGTAAAACATGGTGCTGTATATTCATTGTGAATTGAGGTCTGTTTGTTACTATTCTCAGGAGCGTTCCCCACTGTGGAGGAGATCCCAGAGAACCTTGTTCATGACCATGAGAAGAACGGCCTGCCCCGTCTCTCATCACTGACACCACAGGAAATTACTCACAGGTTAGTTAATAGTTAGTCTGACTCACCAGGTGTAGACTGAGGCTATAAGCCTGCCTTTGGGCTACTAGCACTGGCCAGCATTCTCCCTTCCTTTCGCTATCTACGTGTTACTGTTTCCAAATCCCCTTTGCTGTGGGAAACAACTACAACAACCTCCGAGCTAACAATTTAGACGCTTAAAATGGCATGCTTTGACAAAGATTTGGTTCATGCAATAAGGCATGCCTGCTTTGTTCTCTCTGAGAATATTTGTTAAGATTTACAACAAATAAAACAACTTGTGAACACACCTGGGAAAAGCCCAGACTCTGTGTTGCAGGACTCTCGTGCCCCCAATGTTGACCTGTTTTTTTTTTTTTTGACACAGCCAGTCAGAGTTAATTTGCTTCATTTTCTAACTCCGGCAGCAGCATGCGCCAGTGACACACAAATGTGCCAATCTGTTCCACCTCACTTGAGCTTCTGTGATATCGCCACAATAATGTTCTGCTAGAGTCACAGCAAATACAGCCAGCAAATCATCTGTTGTTTTTACAAATCCAGTGAGCTACTCTAGAGCTAAAGTATAGTCAGGCTTCACCTCTAAGGCACCGATTATCAGATTGTATTAATCTTTTTATCACTAAAAGTTGAATCATAAAGTGACACATGACCGTTAATGTTTTTTTGCGGCCATTTTTATGACAGAGCTAGTCTGCCCATGTGCAAATGTTCCTCCGAAACAAGTTGACCCCGTCACTGTCTTGCAAGAGCACTGTCACTGTATCCAGGGCTTGGTGCCGCCCAAAACAATAGTGACCGGTTTTCAAGAAACAAAAACAAGCCATAGCTTCCTTCCCAAGAAGATAATCAGTGATTCAAGACCTTTCACTACAGGGTTCCCACACATTTTCATGGCCAGAATTTCAAAACTGTCCCATTACTTTTCAAGGACCCATAATACTTTTGCCCAGCTTTTTAAAATATCAGATTCAAACTCTGATCGAACATAATTTCAGCTGGCTGGCAGACATGGAGGGAGAGATGTACATGATAGTATACAAAACGAGTCGCACTTAAATGCATATTAGAGCTACATTACATCGTTAGCACCTGAAAGTAAATTTGCCATTATGTGAAAGGTTATGCACAGAAGACAAAATTCCATGACTTTTCCCAAACTTTCAATGATTTTTACTAATTCCATGACTTCCAGACCTGGAAAATGTGATTGTGAAATTCCAGTTTTCCAGATTTTCCATGACATGGGAGCCCTGTCTCTAACACTCACACAGCACTGAGATAGTTCTGGTGATGTGAGACCAGTTCAGAGTTGCTGTACTAAATTTAGACTTGTCGGGGCCAGGTAGATGGATGTGCTAGTGTTACTGTGGATGGATGACAATTGCTGAGAGAGTTTAGTTGATGCTTCAGTATCATTCATCACAGCCATTTTCCCTTAAATGTTTCTCAACAGATTAAACTCCTACTTCAAGTTCTTCATCGTGAGAGATCCCTTTGAGCGCCTGATTTCTGCATTCAAGGACAAGTTTGTGAAGAACCCACGCTTTGAGCCTTGGTACAAGCATGACATTGCTCCAGCCATCATCCGCAAGTACCGCAAGAGCCACCGTGACAGCGAGCTTGCCGCCTCTGGCCTGCACTTTGAGGACTTTGTCCGTTATCTGGGTGATGTTGAGGGCCGTCACCGCATGGACCGGCAGTTCGGTGAGCACATTATTCACTGGGTGACTTACGCAGAGTTATGTGCACCGTGTGAAATACACTACAGTGTGGTAGGCCATCATGAGACTCTGGAGCAAGACGCCCCGCACATCCTCAGAGCGGCAGGCATCGACCAGCTGGTGTCCTACCCAGCCATTCCTCCAGGCATCACCCGCTACAACAGGACCAAGGTGGAGCAGTATTTCTCAGGCATCAGCAAGCGGGACATCAGGCGTCTTCACGCACGTTACCAGGGTGACTTCCACCTGTTTGGTTACCCAAGCCCAGACTTTCTACTGAACTAAAATGATTAACACTGACTAAATGACGTTTTCATACAAAATCCTCTCAACATTTTGGTTTAGTGAGACAGAGGTGTATGTAGCCGAGAGTCCGCCACAGAACTGGCTGACCTAAAAGGCTAAGGTGCAGTACATGGCATGTATTTTAGGAATAACTGACAGGTTGTGGCTATGTTTGCTGTCCTTCCAATGACTGAAAAGTGCTGCTTAATATTCACATATTTAACAGTGTTTTTTTATGGAGAGAGGAGCTGTAACTGATAAGTGGGCTGAGAGCAAGCCTGTAGTGTCACAGTGAAGAGAGGGAGAAAGTGTCAGTGCAGAAGACAGGATGTGCAAGTAATGACACTGCAGAATCTCTCATTTTGTGTGGCTCAGAAGGGTCAATATAACGATTAAATACAGGTACAGAACACATTCAATATCTTTCATGTTCATGAATGAATTATCTTCACATGTCAAAGAGGTGTACTCTGTATTGTGAGGAATACAGGCCCGATACCTGTAATGTAGCTATTATACTGCACTGTATGGTCCCCTGATTACAAGGATTCATTCTGCTGAGGAAAGTTACTGACAATAATGCTGTCGTTTTGATATGTTGTCTTTTCTGTACTTCTTGCTATAATGCTAGACATAGGCGACAATAGTCTGTATCAGGGATGCTAACATTTTTGGACAAGTAGAATGAAGGAATATAATCTGAACTGATTGGATATTGATATTTGACATCAGTGTTTTTAAGAGCTATAAATCAGCATTAACTTTTTATATTTTTTACCATTGACTTTTCTTTTTATGCAAGGCTTATTAATGTCTTGTATTCAGTAAATTACTCTTCAGATATCATGAAGTACGTTCACTGAATCAAAGGCCATGGTCCCGCCCTGATCCACACTGTAGCCATTGTTCTGGTTCTGCCTTTACTGAGACTGACGAGAGAAATCGAATGCTTTTGACGCCATTTATCCAGCTGTTGACTGCACTGGCACATTGAAGGAAATCAGCACTGGATTTTAAAGGTTCATTTTTCTATCAGAAATGTACTGTGTAAATGTTCTTAACATGACTTGCAATTCAACATTTGTACTACATGTTGCTATTTATAATATAATTAACCTGACACCAACAGTGTCTCACAGTTGTAAGACAGTGCTGCCTCCCTGCAACCACCTGGTGACATTTTGAACAGGTGGTCATTATACAACACTAGTTAGTAATAAAGTTCCATGTGAAATAATGTGCTGATCATTATTTTTAGCCAGAAGAAAAGCTATGTTTTCTTTCCAGAATTGTTGGTAACGTGTGAATGTATAAACAAATTGGTGTGAGCTCCGAAAAGTCCATATGCCATCATGTCTCTGGATGTAGTCGCCATAAAAGCATAGTTCACATTTCTTGAAGTGGGGTTGTATGGGGTACTTTTTCATAGTCAATATGTTACATACAGTAGATGTCAGTCAGCACGCCCCCAGTTAAAGAGAAGCAGGCTGGAATCTGACATGCAGGCTACGCAATGTACTGCTGTGGAGGGGTCAGCAACAAAATGCATCTTAGGCACATAAAAAAAAGTCAATATTAGTTTAAGTGTACACTATATAGAGAGTATTCTCAACGCTTTACCTTAACGTCAGAGAGTGATTTCCAGTGGAAAAATGAAATCATTAGATTGCTCTCTTCAAAGCCAGACTCCATTGAAAAAAAGGTGATTTAACGTAGCTGAACACAGACGCTGCTGGTCTACCACTGCCTCTATGAGTCGTTTTGTTTGTGTTATTGTTTGACTTTGGCATTTAAAATGATTATTCAGACTCACCAAAGTCACACAATAACAAAAAATAACCAACTGATTGATTGAAGCAGCAGTAGACCAGCAGCTCCTGTGTTCAGCCTGTTAAAACCACTGTTTGTCAATGGAGTCTGGTGGCTTTGACAAAAGCGTAGATGGGTGACTTAAGACATCATCTCACCCACTGGAATGGGCTGTCTGATAACAAGGAAAAGCGGTGAAATGCTTTCTATATAGCATCCACATACACTGATACAGACTTTTTCAGATGTATAAAATATGTTTGTTGCTGGCCCCCATCCACAGCAACACCTTGCTGAGCTTACACGTCAGACTCCAGCCTGCTTCTCCAAACTGGGGGCATGCTGACTGAAATCTACAGTATGAAATACACGGACTATGGATCAGTACCTCATGCAACCTCACTTCAAAAAAATCTGAACTATCCCTTTAAACTTGTACGTCCCTGCCATGATATGAAATATCCACATGGTGGCAGTAAAACATTTAAAATTTGACTGCCAAGTGAAGAAGCCACAAACTCTGTTGACCTCATGGACAAAATATCACCACACACGGCTGTTGACATTTGAACCATAGGAATGAGGGCAAAACAATGACTTCACAGCCATATGTCAGAAACAAACATCTCAAGACAGTGCGGGGCGGAGCTGTGTTTATACTATCAGTGTCATCTGTACAAGCTTACCTTATGGCAGATGGATTTAACTTGATTTACAGAGCTTAAGCATTACTTAAGTGTCTTAAGTGTTACTCTGAATGCTCTAAGTTAAGGCTTTGTGCCTGTATGCTTGTGTGTATGTGTGCGTGTATATGTGTCTCCCCACTGCCAGGTTACCTCTCTAATCCTGTCAGACTGGTTCTCCCTGTCCTGACGTTTGAATGTTGATTTGACGTTTGTTTAACCAAAAGCTTTGTCTGTTTGAAAGTTTCATTGTGGATTTTGTGATAAATAACTGGAACACTGCAGCTGCATATTTTTCCTCTCTGCAGTGGACTGGCTCAAGGTCCTGTTAACAGACTGCCTCCATGCTGGAGAGTGTGTACTTTAAAAAGCAGTCTGTGTATGTGACTACTACTCAGTATAGTGTATATTATATAGCTGCTGTGTTCAACTATATCATGCCTTGGAATTACAGAAAAATGCAAAGTAGAAGTTCATCTAGATCAGTAAGGTGACAGTGGCTGTTAATGTTTCAGTACCCCATACATTAATTTGCCATGATAGGAATCTGAGGCTGCAACTTAGGCAACAAAAACAAACTGCTTCTCTGTACTGAGCTCTGACGGTTCAGTATTATTAAAGAAGTAGTTCGTTTTTCAACGAAGTTTGTATGAGGTACTTATCCATAGGCAGTGTGTTACATACAGTAGATGTCAGCCGTCACGTCCCCACCTGAAGCAGACAGGAAGCTAAACAATGTACTGCTGTGGATGAGGGCCAGCAACAAAATGTATTTTAGCCTCGTAAATAAAGCAATATCAGTTCAAGTGTACGCTATATTTAGAGTATTTTCACTGCTTTACCTTTCTGTCAAACAGCCTGTTCAACGGGGAAGCCGTTAACAACGCCAGTTCCTCATATATGTTCTTGTTAAAGCCACTAGACTCCATTGACAAAAACAATAATTTTAACAGGCTGAACACAGGAGCTGCTGGTCTACCGCTACTATGGTCAGTTTGTTAGTTTGAATGATTGTGTGACTTTGGTTAATCCGAATTAACCCCATTAAATGCCAAAGTCACACAATAAGACAAACAAAATATCTGATTGAGGCAGTGGTAGACCAGCAGCTCCTGTGTTCAACTATGTTAAATCACTGTTTTTCCTCAATGGAGTCTGGCTGTGAAGGTAAAACTGTGAAAATATTCTCAATACAGCTAATCTCTTTAAGGAGGTATTTATCATAAATAATCACTGAGAGCAGCCCTGCAAACATCACTGACAAAACACTCAATTTAAAATCATGATGTCATAGAATACAACTATTTAGCTATACAGTATATTACTGTGTGATGAAGGTAGTAAAACCTTTCATCATAAAAGCCGGTGTTATACATCTGGCTTTAGTGTTTATGAAATTAAGTAATTGCATCAGTTCCTTCTGTCCCATGCTGCTCTGGGAACCACTGCACTAACATACCCAGCATCACTCCTGAGATTGCTCACTTGCCACACCCATGATTACCAATATTGACACTGAAGCATGCGCATGTCCATAAGGATGCTGTGTGGTGGGGGTCCGCTGCTGTCTGTCTCTTTTAATCTCTACCTGCCCCACCGCTCGTGTGTATTGTTTCTATACTAACATGCAGGTTGTGTAGAGGTGGTGAGGTGAGTGTGTGTGAACAGTGCATTAAAGATCATCTCGGTATCCATGCTTGATGTACTGAGGCCCAGCCCTTTTCTTTCTGTGTGAAGCCGACCGGCTTCCTGTGTTTGTGCGGCTCTCAATCAAAGCTGCGTCAAGGCAGACTGAAGCAGGCAGGATGAAAGCGGAAATAAGGCAGTTTGACCTTCAACATAAAAGAGTTTTGGAATAAAATATGACCCTAAACAAGAAATTGTGTAAAACATACCTTGCTAACTGTATGATATATATTTTCTACCAGGGAAGTAGGTTAATATAAACTGAGTCTTTATGACTTCTGCCAAGCATATATGTTTCTAATGTATTTTTTTTTCTCACTTATCACTTATTAAGTTTTCTTATTCTTAAAAATCTGCTTTTATTAATCAGTATCTGAGCCAGCACACTGCCATGTTAATTTCAGTTGTGGAAAGTAATTATACTAAGCAAGGTAGGTAATATGCTGATGCATTTAACCGAAAAAAAATAGTTTATTTGTTCATTTCTGTTTGTTGCCACTTTTAACTACTCTGCTACATTTCAGAGGAAAATATTGCTTCTCTTAATCCTACTTTATTCATTACTAATTAATTCACAGATTCAGATGTATCATACTAAACATAATTAAAAAACAGGTGGGTCTTAGTTGGAGAAAAAGTGGGACTGATACCCAGGGCCCCAGTGGCAGGGAGGCCCTCAGAAAGCCTGGAATGAAAAGTCTGATTTGTCTGCATGTTTTTATTTCTAAGTAATTGGTGCCATAACTAAACTGGTTAAATAAATCTGTTGAATGACTGAACTGTATAAAAAAAATAGTGAGGTTCCTTTCACCTCTTAAAGTTGCAAAATGGTTTCGTCTGCCCCGCATTAGGGTTTGTCTCTAAATGCAGCAGGAGCCGACTTACAATGTTCAAACAAATATGTATAAAAAGAAAAACTGTGAGTAAAAATTATAATATAAGACATAAAATAGTACAGAAATTAAAAATATAGGGATAAAATATAATCAAAAATACTGTATAGAATAAAAATATATAGGTTGTAGTTGTGGTAGACAGGTGTACTGTAATTGTAAGACACTGTTTGCTTCTTATGGGAGGAAGAGGTGGTGCTAAAAGGGGGAGACTTATGGTGTTATTTTGGTTCAGGGAAGGGCCACAGAATTTTAAATGGTTGTATTTTGTTATGATGTTAGCACAGATTTATATATATAAATAAAAATAAAAACATGCCGCAGAAGGGTTTGGAGGGCATGGTTCTTTTTTTAAATCGCCAAAATCGCACCATCTATCTATCACTGTCAACACAGAAACTATCATTGGATTTTCACATTTTCAACAGTCCTCGGACACATCATGTGCAAAGAGCACTTCTGTCAAACAAAAATAGTAATGTTTCATCACTTTGCTCTGCATCTCAACATCTCTCTATGTCCCAGTTTGCGTTAACTAACCAGCATGCACGACAAGAGTGAAAACTCCTTCTTCTTCAAAAAATCTTCAACTTTTAACTTTTAACTTCCGAGCAAAAAAAAAATCCAATAATTAATTTATGGTGGAGGGAGGGTCATGCAATGTCCACCAGTCAATCAGGGAGTCTCAAGAAAAAATATAAAAGGGAGGGTCAAAAAAAAAGAAGCCACACCCCAGCCACCCCCTCCCCTGACTAATAGAGAACAGTCCCTAAAGTGAATAAACTGTAAATATTATAATAAAGAACATATATGACATGTATGTCTATAAAATTCCCATTTCTTAATGTAAGCCAGCCTTTAGTCCCAAACAATGAGAAGGGTACATCAGTGAGGTTTTTATGTTGAAACTCTAAGGCGGAAGTTGAAGTTTTCCGCCTGACTTGACACCAGTGGCACGAGCAGGGAGAGAGCGGACAGGGAGCCCGCTGCTGCCACCTCAACATGGAGTAGCGACATCCCAGCATTTACTGCTAAGAAGCGGATCCCTCAGAGAGGAATACGCGACGGCCTCTGTTTGATTTATCCGC
Organism: Cephalopholis sonnerati; assembly: GCA_019142605.1. NCBI lineage: Eukaryota > Metazoa > Chordata > Actinopteri > Perciformes > Serranidae > Cephalopholis > Cephalopholis sonnerati. The sequence continues at coordinate 19,075,803 of JAGQAX010000024.1, forward strand.
CGAAGTCCCCGCAAATGATACAGCAGCAATTATTTTTCAGTAAACGCAAAGGAAAGCTCGGCTTTTATTTGAAAGATGGCGAACGACTCTCCAGCTAAAAGTCTAGTAGACATAGACTTGGCTTCATTGCGGGTGAGTGCTGCCGAACCGAGCCTGTGTGTTTTTTTGTTGTTTTGCTGTATTTTATTTCGCATTGTTCGATAAAATACAAGACCCCAAGTCTGACTAACATGAGCAAGTTTTACCTGCTCTTAAATGTCCCTTCTTGTTAGAGCTGAAGTATTGAAAATGACCGCTGAGCCATAGCGAGGTGTTGCCAGTGTCTGGTTTTCCTTTGTTCGAGATGCATTTGGCATGTAGGGTAGACCAGGGCGCAACAGCTGGCTCACTCTGGACAATGTTGTGTATAAAAGACAAATATTAACACTGATATTTATTTACACTGAAACATCTTTCTGCCTTTTTCTTTTCAGGATCCAGCTGGGATATTTGAATTGGTGGAGGTAGTTGGAAATGGCACCTATGGACAAGTATACAAGGTTGGTTGGAGGCGCAGTGCATGGCCTGTCCTGTTTTCACTGTGAATGCTCAGGATAGCCAGTGTTTTTTTCCTCTTATCAATCCTGGGAACAAAGGAACTGGCGTTAAAAAAACATGTCTTTCAGATGTTGCATTCAGACCACATCATGGTTGATTAAGCTCAAAGACACTTAGATGTAATGTTGGATTTTTTAGTGATGGTAGTTTGTTTGTGATCACAGCTAATTGTTCAGCAGGGAGGTGTGTGTGTAGAGAGTGAACCAGACAGTCTACAGTCTGATGCATCACCTATCTTGCGTCACCTGCCTTACTGAAAAGTAGGTGAGGAGGCAAGGATGGAGAAACAATATGTCATAGACCAATCCTGCTGGCCTTGCCTGTCTGCAGCTTATTCATTTTTTTTAACAAAACTAAATTTCATATCCTGTTTAAATCAGGACTTTTCCAGCTCAGTGGATGGGAATCCCACTCTCCGGGCCATCTGCTCGTGGTGTCACATTTCTCTGTTGAAAATTAACATTGCGGCTGTTGAAAGACGTCGCCAAGGAGGTAGAAAAGAGGGAGAGACAGCATGTAGCAGTCTGAGATGTGATGATGTGTTTGATGGCCTTGGATTGGGCACACATCTAGTCTAATATAGCAGTGGGCCTCCTTGTGTTGTTATTGCTGCAGCTAGCTTGTCAGGAGGCTCCATTTTGTTCCCTACACTCCTAGATGACATTTAACCGCATGCCTATATGTTAAGCAGACATTTAGTTTCCTAAGCATGGGCACAGTCTGTTAATAGACTAGCCAAAAAAACATCAATTTGCTTATGCGCTAAGCAGCAAGCTAAGCTGAGTATTTAAATCTGACAGCCCACAGTGCTCCAGTGACCTGCATTCAATCCCCCTAGTGCAGTGAACTTCCAGGATCTCCCCCGCCTCAACTCGCACACAGCGAACCCATCTGTGTGCATGTGCTCATATGATAGCCACACCTGAAATCAGCCCCTTGCAGTGCTGGGAGAAGGAGCGGATGATTGTCATTAGGAAGTTGTGATGCTCGCATGCTATCTTGCCACCAGATGGTTTTGAGCCGGGCGTATGGGACGGAGAATTACTGCTTCTCCCTCTTTTTGTCCCTTTAATCTCTCGCTCCATTCACTGTCCAATGCTAATTCTATTTGCGAGTGCTGCTGTGTGGGAATGGAGCTTGTACAAGAGAGGGCTGTCAGATTAGCCTGCAGTTAACACAAAGACACGGCCGTAACAGCCTGCATGAGATAAGCCAAACTGTCTGAAGCAAAGTCATAGCTTACTGTAGCCCAATACAGCTCGCTGCAGCAGCCTCCTTTTCGATCAGCTGTCGGTCACTGCATTGACTGTCACGTTAACCAGTTGAATGAGCATGTGGCCTGTGGTGGTGGTGGTGGAGGGAGGAAGGGGGGGGGGTGGCTGCAACTGGTAGAAGAGCAGCTGTCCAGTTCCAGACAGAACCTGCCCACCACTCTCACAAAGCTGAGTTTGTCTTCCTCGCTCTTTGGGTCTCTTCAGTCCGTCAGTCAGTTAGATCCACAGAAAGGAGGAGTTTGTCTGCAGGGTTTCAAACGCCAACCGACTGAATAATCACAACAGCCCCCCAACTGAAAAACGGGGTGGAGTTTCTTCTCCCTCTGAGGCCTTTTCTGCTTTGTCAAGCACTTGGTCACAGATTGCAAGGCCTTTTTAGATCACACAATGTGACCAAGCTTCTTTACTCTTTGATTAGTGGTGACTTTTGATTCCTTTAAGGCGTTTTCCTTCAGCTTTTTTGTTTTTTAAGGTGGACTATAGGAAGTAAAATGTCTGATCTGGATGAAAATCAAATTTAAAGTTGGTTTTCACAACAAATTTCAAGCATTTAAGTGTAGTTTTGCATTTATTGCTTGCTGTTCTTCCTATGAGAACATGGAAAATATGTGTTTTGCAAGCTTTTTGCTGATTAATACTCTGATAGTTTTTGATGCATTGCAGTCTGTTTTAAAAGATTTAAAAACCTTCACACAGAAGTGAAGTAATGGTACATTTCCCTGCCTCTGGGACCTGTCAAGCAGCAGAAATTAGCTTTAAATGTCTGGTCAGATTTGTATTCTTGTCCACTTATATTATTTGATCAGTTCCTGATTTAAATCATAATTTTGAGAAAAACATTCCTTAATTGTTGCAATAGTATTCAAACATTTTAAACAACACCAGCTGATTGATAGACCTGATCAAGACCTATCACTGCTGGCCTAGGATTAGATCCCACCAAATTCTATTTGTGTAGCCCCTTTCTCACTTTTTCCTATAAGGCCGCTATGAAGTCCCTTCCTCATGCTGTTTTTGCATTTTTACACAGAACCAAACAACAGCGACATCATGTCGCTCCGGTGTGTGATTTTTTTTTTTTTTTTTTAGACAGCATGCCGGCATCACGCATTTAAAAGAGTGTCAGCCTTTAGTGTGACATATAACATATGTGTCGGCAGCGCCTTATAAACAGTAACAATGGCATAACATGGCAATATCAATCACTTACCATCCCTGCTATATGGTGGCCGATCTCGTCCTCTGCTCAGAGAGTAAGGAGCTCCTGGACCTTGAGTTAGCTGCTAACTGCTATGAGCTGCTTTTTTTCCCGTGATGGGTCACATGTATAACATGTTGTCAAAACATCACACCAATGCCGCCCATGATCCTATACTGCCGGCTGTCCCGTTTATACAGACCTCATTTTGGCGTTGTTACTGCCTCCAGTGCTGGCTTAAAGGCAAGACAACCCTGTCCCCCATTACATAATTGTATCCTTTATACTGCACAGCGATGTGGTGTAATGGTGTGAAATTCTGGTCTTGAGAACTTTACAGGCCTTCTGCCTCGCCATTCTGTATAAAAGGTGCTATCGAGAAATGGGTTGGACAGAGTTGTCTCACATTTAATCCGGTTTCGGAGGTAGTAACAACGCCAAAATAATGTTTGTATAAGGGGGACCGCCAGCAGGACGGGACCATGGATGGCACGGGTGTGGCGTTTGGACAAAGCAGAGATTTTTTAAAAATAGCTCGTAGCTGTTAGCACCCAACTCAAAGAAGAAGTGTAGCTGCTGAAAATGTCCGCAAATTGGTAAAAAAGTGAGGTCCAGGAGCTCCTTACCCTTCAAGCAGAGGACAAGATCATCAAATGGTTGTAGTTGTTTTTATAGCGCTGCCAACGTGTATGTTATATGTCGCACCAGGGGCTGACACTGTTGTCACACATGACATGCCTCTTTTGATTCCATGATGCTATTCATGCTTTCTAAAATCACACACTGGAGCAGTATGATACTGCCGTCATTTGGTTCTCTGTAAAATTGGAAAGGCGGCACAAAGAAGGGAATTTTTAGCAGCCCTATAGTGCGATGTCTCTGTAAATAGGATGTCTGTATATCTCTGCTTTGCTGCACTACTTGCAGCTTTACTCAGAAAATTAAAGAACCAAGCTGTTCTAAGACCCGAAATGCCATGTCAAGGTTCTTGTGGCCATGCTGTGCTTCTGGCTCTCTGGCTCTGCTCTCTGCCAAGAGGGCAGCCGTTGCCCCTGGAGAGGTGCCAGATTACAGTCAACTTCTGAAAATGCAGCACAGCAGATTTTGACCGACGGCCATAATGAAAATTACTTTATGGCTAAAAAGCCCTTTTTTAAAATCATTTAATTTTGTTTTGGCCAGCTGGCTTATTGGAATGTAGACTCAGATCTATACACAGATTTAACACAGTAAGCAATTCATCAAGTACTATAGCTATGTGCTTAGGCTGAAAACAAGGCCACAGAGAGAATTTATTGCAACCCAAACCAGTGTTTTAACCACATTATTTTGTGCTGTAAACCAGTGGATGATCTATCCGCTTCCATTTTTGTTGCAAATATCTATCCAATGGAAACATAGCATTATATATGTTTGCCACATGGTTGGTCTCAAGTCATTTTAAAGTAATACCCGCACTCTATGAAAGCACTGCTCCTGCACTGCACAAAGATTCTCTCCCTCCTTCACTCTTTATCAGTTGGCTCTGACCCAGCTGGCTAAGTAGACTATCTCAGGTGCTCCACTCTGGATATAGGAATTAAAAAAAGAGAGAGAGAGGGAGAGTAATAATAACATAGAAAAAGACATAATTCCTCAAATTGTGCATGGTATGCAGGGAAGATTCCCTCCGCTCTACAGAATGGCCATATATAGTCAGGCCTGATGCACCAGAGCCCCTGCTGACCTGCCTCCCTGCCTGCTATGCATCCATGGGGTGCTGTGCCACCACCATTTTCATACCGTCATGTTTCGTGTGCACGCATGTGTGTTTATCCAGTGGTTAAAATCTATGGTAAATCGACTTGGTGGGGCTGTTTGGTGCACTCACTGACAAGCAAGGTCATGTGGCTGAATACCCACCAAATGGAAAGATGATTTATTTTTTATGTGCACATACAGGCTTTTCTAGTACTTGACATCCAGTCATACCATATGTTAAAGACACATTTCCTCCAGTTTATACCATTATTCTGCAGCTCAGCAGCTCCTCCTCTCCCAGCACTGTCCTCCACCTCCTTCCTTTGTTTTCTCCCCAAATCTTAAGGGCAGCCTCGCCCCTGCCCTCAGGACAAGAAGCTCTCTCCTCAGGGGGCTAGCTATGCCTGACGGGCACAAGGGCTGCTGCTGAGGAGGGAGCTGAACCTCTCGAGCAATCTGTCAAATGCCTACCAGTGCCATATGGTGCTGGGCGAGACTGGTGCTTACCTCAGGGCAGTGGTTATCAGCGATCAAAGCAGCAAGGTGCTTTAAATGTTTGTTCAAATTGTGGATTTTATAAAACAGGCAGGTGCTGGAATCTCAGTGCAGTCTGTGAACAAGTGATGGATGCTCCAGGTTGCACATCGATGCAGTGATGCAGGCACATCAACTCACTATAGAGGGGGTGGGAGGTGTTGTCTGACTTTAGTTTAATCCTCCCAGACCCCTATGACACTGCCTGTAGGGCATCCAGCATCAGTCATGTGACAGAGCAAGGCCATTTCCAGCACTTTGTTGTAAAGCCTGGTGATTCTGGATTATTAAGGCCTTGTCTACATTGACACAGAGATTTTTGAAAATAGCCTCCTTCGTTCTTCATAAAAATTCCTGTCCACATGAGCCCTGTTGTAAAAAATCTCCGTCCAATTGTAAATGAAAATGCAAAAATGAAATTGAAGTGCTGTCCAGAGCATGCTAAACCAGCAGGCGCAATATAACTGTAACCCTAAAGCTACGCTAACACGAAGAAGATGTTGACCAATCAGAAGCCTGGACAAGCTTTAATCACGAGGCTACATGAATACTTATTATCACAGTTGACAGTAGCAGTAAAATCTGATATGTGAAAAGCACGCCTTTAACATAATTTGGTAACAACATTTCAACGCACATGAGGTTTCTTAATTTCTATAGTGAATGAAGACAAAGTGTGTGACAATGTGGGAGTAGCAGCACTAAACTGACCGCTTCACACCCTCATATTATTTTTGTACAATTAAAGGCAGTGAACTGGGACTATGTGCGAAATTTGTTTCTATGCTTAAATTGTTTTGGCATAACTGATATTTAAATATTAAATCTGCATTGACATTCTTAAAGTGAAAATGTGGATGGAAATAGTAATATATAAAATTGCTCCTCAAATTAAGACTTGTTTGCACATAAACGTACAATATTTTTTTTGCCACTGGGGTTTCTCAATCAAATCAAAAGACAGAAAAATGCCGTCATTGCGTGTTTCTCCTGGTTAGGATTCCTTCAGTGGTTATATTGTACCAGGAGCCAAATAAACTGCAGAGGTCTCTTCCTCTCAAAAACAAACTGACCAGGTGATTAAAACCAGTAAAAATACTGAGTAAAGCCGCTAGCCCTGCACCTGCCAGTGAGTGCTCACCTGTATTCTCTGATCACCTAGATCCAGAAGTTCAGGTTTGCTGAGACCTGAATGATCCTCAGAGGTCTCCTCTTCAAACACAAATGGACCAAGTGATTTAAAGCAGTGAAATCACTGAATAAAGCAGTTTTGCGTTTAAGATTTCTGCGACATCTCAGTGGAGCAGGGACTGGCGTTTGCTGAGCTTTTTTCTCTGATTACCTAATATCCAGATGTCCGATGAGCAAAATCCTTCATCTGCTAAAAAAATATAGTGAAAAAATGACCAAGATCTTAAAAGTGTGTCATAAAAATGTGGCTTAAACCTGGCTAAAACTCAGTTCATGACAACTTCTGGCAGACAACCACAACCCTGACGCATGCACCAAGGGGATGTGGAGCCACTGACGGGTGACGGTGACCAAATGACCTAGACTGTGTCCTTGATTAAATGACGGATCGCTTTGGGTTTGAACATTGTTGGAAACGTTTGAATGATATAAGAACACAACTCAACAAAATATGTAACATTGGTCTGTTTGTTTTTAAACATTTTAATGTGGAAAAGTTCATATTATATCTTTAACAATACAGATCTAGCAGAAGGCTTGACTATTATCATGATTACTATGTAATATGCAGGAATGTGTGACTGTTTTGCCAGTCTAATTAGGAGCGAAGGATTACATGCTATTGCTGGACCTGGAGGGTTGGCTTGCTTGCCTAATGAATGACTCTTGTGTAGAGCTCATTGGTAAAGGTCCTGGGAGCCTGGGCGCTGATTGGCTGTGCAGCCTTTAGGTCAGAATCAGGGGGTGTTGAATGTGTCACTCATCCTGCACCCCACACTCTTTTTCTATTATCCACATACTGCGTTAGCGCAAACAGGCTAGCATTCGTTCATGCTCCTTTTAAATAGCTAAGTGTAAAACATTTCCAGCTCAAGTTAAAGCAGACACACAAGCAAACACACACTCTGCATCCTCTCTAGCTGACACATCTCTTTTGTCCCCAGCTCCCCCACAGTGACCCTCTCCCTAATGGGTGTCACAAGACCCACAGCGTCCCTTGACTGGCCATGCTGCCTGAACAAAACTCCCTGTGACTGTCGGTCCATGTGTGTGTGTCTGTGTGAAGCTCATTGAGAAACCTCATTACGCGAGTGGTGTTGAGATGAGACACAAAGGCGCTGGCAGATGAGACAGCCTCTCGCCTGCCTTTCTCCAACGCCTTTTACTTGACAGCTCTTTCTCTTCAAGACCACATCTCCTTAAGAGATTTCTTGTTTTAATGTGCTAATGTGAAAATAGATCTCATTTCTCAGTCTGAATCACGGATGGGATGTTTTTCAAGAGTTCCCTTTTCTTTCTAAAACTCACTCAACTTGCTCTCACGCCTACCACTTGAAGTTAAAAACCATTTCCAAAACAACAGCTATCCTAGTTTTTATGTTATTTTAATGACATCATGTGAGGGTTTGGGATGTTTTCTCACAGTGATAATCCTACTTAAATCTTTCTCTGCTTTAAAAACCTGCAAACTAGCAAGTGAAACACATATACCTACTAATTACAGCTATTATTTACGGCATTTTGTTGCTGGCTGATTTTTACTTTTACACCCTTCAAGTGTAGTATTTTAATTCCTGTTTAGACTTGAGGAAAGGCTCCACCATGCATCTTTGATCCCTTACAGCAGCCGACTACTGCACTGTGATCAATAAAGTACAGTCACATCAGCTAGCCTCCCTTTTGAGACTCTTATTCAGCTTTCTGTGTGTGCTCACTCTTCCCTTTCTCACGTCATCCTTCCGTTTTCCTAACTCCTCTCCTCATCTCTCTGCTCACTTCCTGTCTTTTATTCTGCGTCCAGTCTCATCACCGTTTCTTTCTTTGTCTTTGCCACTTCCTCCATCCTTACTTCTCTGGGGAATGCTGTAGTGCACGCAGCAGGGCCGAGGCTGTGTGTGTGTGCGTGTGAGAATTGGGTCAGTGTGCTGGTATGCAGCAGCAGTATAAAGTGGTAGAGCCCGGAGAGGCAGGGGAAAGGCACAGCCCTGGATGTCATGTGCTGCTGCTTACTGCTGATTAATCATTTCTCCCCCCAATATTCATCTGGTGTGCGTTGTGGCGGATAGAAGTGTGCATCCATGTGTGCATGCAACACTGGTGTTTATACGTCTTGTGTCGCTGCTTCCCAAAGAAGATGGAGGTCGTGACCTGCCTGTTTATCACCTTCTCTCCACCCACCTTCTCACTCCACCAGTTCGAATGTCACCTTAGATCTTCACATGACCCTGCACGATTGGGGTCATACATCCCTCATTACCACAGCTCTACCTGCTAAGACCCCACTACACTCACACTCACACCAGTGACCTTTTGAAGAACCAAACCGCGACACGCAGCAGTTCTCTCCCTCCCTCGCTGTGTGAACTAATAACATGAAACCAAGTTTGTTTTGCACCTACATGGCTAGTTAGACAGCATGTCACTCAGTTTCAGCACTCTGTTGTGCAATGGTGGCGTGAGCCAAGTGTCTTGTTCGTGGATAAAATAAAAGAAGGTTGACCTGGTCAGAAATCCAGCCAGCATTTTTAAAATAGTGGCTGAGTGTGATTGATCTTACATTAATGTGAACAATTTAGGGAGGGAGAGGTTCTTTGTGTTCTGGTCAATCAGGATGCAGAGGATACGAGCCTTGTGGAAAAGTGTATGGGAAACAGTACTCCCCCTCTGACTCTGTGGGCAGACCGCTAACGATACTGCTTAGCATTACAGCTCATTTCTGTTAAGTGAAAATCCACCCTAAAACAGGAGTCATTGATTTCCTAATAGTGATCTTGAACTGTGTTTTTTTGTTGTTTATGTACCCTTAAAATCTGGAGCAATAGTGAAACAGTGTACATGAGGTACATTTTTATCAGCAGTGAAATAATGGTCATTTAATGGGGAAGTTCAAATTCTACAAAATGCTGTTGACAGCACTCGGCCCAGCTTATCAAGTTCCTTGTGTTGAGTGAAACTTCTTCTCCACAATGTTGTTAACAGAATGGTGTATTTTGTTTTAGGGTAGATTTTAACTTAATGTCTCTGGCTCTAAAGGCAGTAAGTCAGTCAGTGGTTTAGTGCTGAGCTGGAGAGAGGCCAGCAGCACATCTGGCCATGGTTAAGAGGAGCTGCGATGGAGGAGTGGAGATGGAGGCCAGGGAGGGCTGAGTGATAGCTCAGTGCCTCAGATAACCCCTCCACAGACACGCCTAGCTGGCTGCTTCAAGGGGCCCTATAGGGCCTCGCCACAGCCTTCCTGTGATCAGCCCATGCTTGTAACAGTGGCCCAACCACAGGACTGGAGCTGAAGCAATCTGTGATTATTATTGATTAATCTGTCGTTAGAAAATTTTATCGGCGGCAGCTTCACAATTTATGTATTGTTTAAGTTGCTTATCAATCAATAATCAACGTACCTTCTCTGACAAGGCCATCTTACCTCTGTTGGTCTGGATGACGTTATCAGCAGTGCTAACAATGACAACAGTGCTGATAAAGTTAACAGTGCTGATGGTTGTTAGCTCACAGTCATCAGGGCGCCCGGGGGGGTAGCCGAAGGGTGGGGGTTAAACTTCCACGATGAGACCGTGTTACCAGTGGTGCTAACAGCCCAATGGTTGAGATCCACCAAAGACAGCAAACAAAGAGAAAGATGTGCCTGAATCCCAAATGGTCCAGCTTACTCCGGCTGGTGGGCGGTGCTTGGTTTTGGCTCGACTGTTTTCAAGATGGCGGCTGTCTCATTTTACAGCTTAACATTATGTTTCTGAAAACATTTTATCAGAACCCCGATTTATATTTGATTAGTGCTGCTTAGTTTGACAGTTAAATATGAGTTTTGTGTTAGGATTGACTGACCTCATTTGCATAAAAGTGAGGTCAAGCCATGATGATGCAAATTAAAATACACTGACAGATCAGCCAACTCTCCGTTTTGTATGCATCCGATGATGAATAGTAGTTTGCTGCTACATTAATGTTCTGAATGTTGTATATCGCACTTTCATGATCGTGAGATAGGGCATTTGGCCCTGGCGGAGGTCTGTGTTGTCCAAGTGCCCCACTAGACAAAACAAAACAGTTAAAGACTTCATCTTAAGCTCTTTTACGTTTTTATTCCTCACACTATTCTGAGATTTTTAGACTCAAAGGTTGCTGAAGTAGTTATATAGAAATAATCAACAGATTAATCAAAAATGAAAATAGTTATTAGTTGCTGTATGACAGTTGGCTTTTAAAACGTCGAGAACGAAGATGCTGGTGTGTTGTCAGTCAGTTCAGATGGGATGAAACACAGCAAGTTAGCATAGACTATGTTTTAGTTTTCATTTACAAGATTTGTTCTGAATTAAGCAGGAAGCGCCTTTGATGTTGACCCAAAGGTCCCATGTATGATAGAAATAAGGTTTTGAATAGTACAAATTCAATGTGTTGGATTTTGCATTTCTTTTCTTAAGTCAGTCATTGAATGCTGCAAATCATGCTCTATGAACTCAATAATTAAAAATCCCTGTGATTGTGAATGGTGTAATCTATGACTCAGAGGACTAGCTGTGGTCACTGATACCTGTAATAAGTTTATAGAGTTGTAGTTATTGTAGCAGCCTGCCCTTCCCTACCATTGAGAAAGTGCCAGATCCATGGTGAAAGTCAGGCGCATGGTTTCACTGCCAGGTGGAATTTCTTTGTTTATTTATTTTTTCCAAAAAGGATTTTTGGATTGGATTTTTTTGTTTTGTGTTTGCGAATAAACAAAATGAATATTGAGTGGTGTATTGCTGTAATCAGCTTCAAAATCCAGTATCTATGATGCATTTATCGAGTATTATTAGCTCAACACAAGTATAATTATGTCAGGGTTTATGTCACCTAGTAAGTAACTGTTTTGATTTGCATGAAAGAAATGCCGAAGGTACAGTATGTTGGATCTTTGTCACAATATTGGATTAGTAAAACTCAAATATTTAGGACTGTTGGTCAGACAAAACAAGCAGTTTAAAGATAAAGTGATAGGCTTTCTTTTCTATTTTCTGACACTATTTCGAACAAATGATTAAGCTATTAAATGGGGGAATGAAAATTAACATTGCTCATAGCCCTCTTTTTTTTAAAATGCTTAATTTACAGTGGTATGGATAAGTTAAATCCTGAATCTGATGATAATTTTGGCGCTCTCTATCATTTTATTTGCCAGTCCCTCTTAGAATAACTTAGTTAATGGTAGATTTATAAGATCTATTGAACACATTTGGCAGCACCATTCTCCAAAAACAACTTTCCCAAAACTTGCCTGTTTAAATATGTGCTGACTCACACCGTTTGTATTCACTTGTGCAGCTTCGTGTCAACCCCAAAGAAACCGCTCAGTGTTTTCCTTTTTCTAGAATAATGGCTGGATGAAATGAGGGATTTAACATGTCAAGAACCTTGTGTGTAATCCAGACACTCATCTCATTACTCATATGCAAATGTTGTGTAACCCAGTTGTTTTGCGGTATCAAAATGCAATAACCTTGTGGCCTAGATAACCCTGTCTCCACCCACATGCTGAAAGATGTCTGGGTTTATGACTGTAAATTCTTCAGGCTCACAGAGGAGTCGCAGCACATTCATATCCTCACCTCCTGGTGTCTCTTCCAAACCACATATCTTTAAATCTTCAATAAACCCAATGTAAACAGACATTTTTACTAGGCTGTCATAGGTTTACACACATTTATCTAGGCACTGTCGACTGTGAAATTGTTAGAATTAACAGCTTTGGTTTATTAAGAGCCAAAAAGAGAGATTAATGGCATTGTTAGAGAGTTAGCTGTATCCCACAAATATCTGTATGGCCTCTCTGTGACTGTGTCCTTGGATCAAAGCAAGCTTTGGCTCAAAAAAGTATTAAACTCAGAGTGCGCTGTAGTGCTGCTAGTAGAGGAGGGCTGCTGGAGTGCAAGGACACAATTTCTGTCTTGATTCTTAAATTCCTGACCTCCTTTCTTTTAAGACAGAGAAATAGAAAGCATTTATCTGATATTGACACCATTAAACCTCAACAGGTGCAGTGTTTACATCTGGTGTTAGGTGTTGGCTTGAGGGCTTTAAGCAATGTTGATTCCTGTCATGAGAGAAAAGAACAAAAGTGGTGGCAGTGAGTCAGTGTCGACTCTCTCTTTAGGGTTGGTAGCCGCAACCAAAATGGTGATTCATGCATTGACACTATGCTTTGTCCAATACTTTCTCAAAAGTTCTTATTCTGTTGACATAAACAAACATTGAGTGTACAGAAATTGTGTGCTTTATTGCCTATGAACTCAACTTTTCATTTGTAAGAGTATCTGCTATGTCAAAACTTACATTAGTCTGCTTTGAACAATTAATAAATGATCAGAATGGTTTCAGATTAATTTCTTGTTCAACTAAGCGACTAATTAATAACGTCACCATTTGTTTCAGCTCTAATATATAGAGCTAGTTACTGGAAAGTTATATATTATTTATTGGCCAAATGTCGGATTCAGCAGATATCTGCCTTGTTGACTACCATGTGTCTATCAGCAAATAAGATGACATTCAACTATGCCAGTGGACGATATTTTCTGTTGTGTCACATCAGTTTTGCCCAGATTAAAAAGCAGGACTCGAGACTAAAAGGGTCCTGTAGTAAGGACAAAAGGACACAATAAACTTACTATTGACGAGCCAGGGGATGCGCCCTATTTTTTTCATTAATAATGCTACATCGTGAACAACAAATCCGTGTTGAAGTCAGCAGGAGGAGAGCTATTTAGCTGTTAGCAGTTGGTGGCCGTAAATAACGGCTAAGGGAGATTGCAATGAGTCACTGTTATGTAAAAATGAGTATTGGACGAAGGTATATTATAGAGCAAATCCCATTGTTTAGTAACCTCCAGGTGGAAAATCATCACATCACATACATAAAATGAAAGGGGGCTGAGCAAATTCTGCGTCAATTGGTTAGTTTTTAGCCACCTAAAAGCGGCACACTAAAAAAATCAGTATTAGTTTAAGTGTACCCTATATTTAGAATATTTTCACCACTTTACCTTGCTGTCAGACAGCCTTTTCCTGCCGGTTGCTGGTCTATCATGACCACCATCAGTCAGTGTGTAAGGTAAAACTGAGCAAATATTAAAATATGGCGTTCACTTACACTGATATTGATTATTTAGGTGGCTAAAATATATTTTGCTGCAGCCCCTGACCACAGCAGTACGTGACGTAGCCTCTGTGCTGGTATATTTGGTTTATCAAAGATAATAGCAAAGTACATAAAATATGCACAGCAAAAACTTCAGATAGGTCAGACCATGTTTAACTATATTTCTTTGAATATTACAGTTAAAAAATGACAGCAGAAATAAACAAGATTTCACATATCTCCACAATTATGATCAATTGCCAATTGTCTACCCAGAAGGGATAGTTCGTTATCACCATATGTGCCACGTTATGAGGTCTGCAGAGGGACAAAAACAGTGGAGAAACAATGACCTTATTACTAATGACTACAGAGGACCGTACTTCAGACATAGGGATGAGGTTGACACCTGAGTTCCTCCTAGGAACACCTATGACCAGTATACCCAGCAAAGCAGACTGCACCAGCCCTAGCAGCCAGTACATGGGGAGCTGACAGCCATATTGTCAGCTCCACTGTTGTTTTTGTAGTGGCGACCCCTGGAATCAAAGTGGAGAGGATTAAAGGCATTGTAAAGTGTCCCTGTCATCCCCCTCTCCTGCCCAGTGAAAAGAGAGGGCCCCTAAGCCTGCCTGGCTTTTATTGTCATAATCCATACAGTTTCAATTGACTATGGAATGCACTGGCTAAGATGATGGTGGTGGTGTTGGTGGGGGTGTCCATATGTGTGTCTGAATGCGCATTTACGTGTGTCCTTCCTCTGCAATCGTGCACGAGGTTTACAGAGCGTATTGATGTATGGGACAGTTGCTGCAGAGATAGAGCAGCGCTATCACTGCAGTGTTGTCCTGAAGAGTCAGAAGGGGAATACCCATACATACCCAACTGGGCAAGCTCCCAAAAATGTCCCATGTTTTATCTCCTCTCGGGGTTGGGGGTGGGAGGGAGGGTTGTAGAGAGGCCTCTATTTCAGTCCTTTGTTTATGTAAGGAGTGGCAGTAGGGTGTTAAGAGAGCAGAGAAGTCTGGGAATGTTGGGACTATATAGCTTGGGAATAATATGCTCATCTGTGGTATGTACTGTATATAGCAGGTTTACACAAACTGTGGGATACATCAGGCTTGAGATTGTAATCTTTGATGGGAACAATTAAACAGCTGATCTCGGTTTATTGATTGCAGTCAAAAACCCAAAGATATTCAATTTATGATGACATAAAACAGATCACGTTTTAGAAGATGAAACCACCAAGTGTCTGGCATTTTTACAAGGAAAGCAGTTAATTAGTTATTCAGAACTGACATCCAGATGACACTGTGACACCCAGTCTCAGGGGATGGTGTGCAATTCATCATGGCGGCATGCTGCTGCTGATTTCAAAGCAATGTTTAACAGCAATATTGCAGATTCATTTTCTAAGAGTTAGGGAAATAATTAATCAACAAATTATTTTGGGGCTATCCAAATGTTTACATTCTGTGCTTTTGTCAGCCATGCATGCACACACTTATTTCATTAACCATCACCCAGTTGACAGTACTAATAGTGCTGTTAGTTTTAAGTGTGGATGCTCACCTCTGTTTCGTCTCTTTGCAGGGACGACACGTCAAGACTGGACAGCTGGCTGCCATCAAAGTCATGGACGTCACGGAGGTAAGGCTAAACAATATATTTTACCCTTGACATCAACATAAAACTAAGTGAACCCTTTGAAATTACCTGCATTTATGTATAAATTTGTCTTAAAACATGGTCTGAGCTTCATCTAAGTTACACAAATGAACAACACACAGTATGGTTTCACTCATAACACACCAATCATTGCATTGTTCTTGTCTGTATTAATTACATAATTCAAACATTCACAGTGCAAGTTGGAGAAAGTATGTGAATCCCTAGACTAATGACTTCAGCAAAAGCTTATTGGAGTGAGCAGCCAGCAAACTGTGAGCTTAATCAATGAAACACCTCTGAAGGTACGGGTTAGAGTTCCTTTGATTTATAAAAACCACTCAAACATTTTGAGTGTGCTATTCACAAGAAGCATCCCCTGATGTGAACCACGTTTCGCAAAAAGGAGATCTCAGAAGACCTACAATCACAAAGTGATCTAAAAGAGTTAAGATATCCATCAGTCCACAGTTAGACAAACTGTCTTTAAATGGAGACGATTTGGTGCTGCGGCTACTCTCATTAGAAGTGGGTGCACAGCCAAAATGACTCCAAAGACACAAAGCAAAATCCTCAGTGAGGTAAAGAAGATTTACCACAGACTGATATTTACACCAAAAAAAGATATCTGCTGGCTATGGTTGGTTGATCCTCATCACATGACATGTCATGCGTGCAGCTGCGTTCCAAAATTAGAACTCTGTTTATATCAGGGTGCAGCAGTTGTGGCCTGAAAAATACGCGTTAATGAACGCGTGCGTGTGGCGTTTGTGCACACCTGCTGCACATCTACATCTAAAACAGTTAATTTGATGGTGCAAAAAGTGTGGCATGTGCATAGCCCCTAAAAACATGGCAATTCTTTAAGGAAGAATAGTCAAAAATTCCTCCTGAATGTTGTGCAGGTGTGAGCCACAGCTACCAGAAGCTTGCTTGAGGTTATTGCTGCCAAAGGAGATACTGTTAATGTATGACAGATGTGTCAATAAAGTTATGGAAAATTATAATTGTTGGTGTGTTATTAGCTGAAGCACACTATGTGTTTATTCATATGTATGACTTGGATGAAGATCAGATGATATTTTATGACCAATTAATGCAGAAAACTAGGTAATTCCAAAGGGTTCACATACTGTCTCGTGCCACTGTAAGCACGTGCTGTAATAGGCATAGTAGTGGCATGCTATATAAACAATTTTACAGCTTGATAGAAAATGAACCAGCAAAGTTCTTGTAAAACAAAGTACTTTGATATATTAGAGTGTTTGCACTTATTGTCTGGTTAATATTTAAATCAGAAGACATTCCTTCGGATCTGACGTCTAAATGTTTTGGAGCTTACTGCGGAGAAAATGCCACGCTCTGTAATGAGCCCTTACCCCACCATAATAAACAGCAGGGGAGGGGTAGAGGCAACAGGATGCTTATTGAGTGAAGTGCGTCATTTAGCGGCCAGAAGGCTGCCCTCAGCTGTGGGAGGTCCTGTCTGCAGATGAGAGGACGCACACAACCACACATGCACATCTGCAGAAATACAAAGCAGAAGGTTTCAGAGAGGCAGTGGAGGCCAGCAGGGCCAACCACCCACACGGCCATAATAATGATGGAGGACTTTGGGTGTAATCATACTGTGCACACACATGTACCAATAACAGGCTTTACTAGAGAATTTTGGAGTCTTGGGAATGCAATGCACTAAAGTCATCAGCTAAATTTTAAATTTCACCCATGCATTATTACCCATAAAAGGATACATTTACTGCTATTGAGGGCTACATATACTGGCACCCTGAAAGAGGCCATTGACACAACAACAGATAGCCCACGTGCCCCGGCTTGCCTGCTGCCACTCCTCACATAACCCTACCGTCATGATGAGTCATGAGTGACACACTTATTTGTTATCATGTGTAACAGGTATAGAGATTTTGCACCAACTGTTTCCTGTTCTGTGTGACAGGATGCTACTGTAGGTGTGCTGTCTGGACTTGTAACTTCTAGACAGCCCATGTACTCATGAGTTCATGGAGTCATCTGTCACATAAAGCAGGTGCCCAGCACTGAGGCTAAACCTGTTTTCCCTGGTTGAAATTAGTGCTGCAGGTGATATTGGGTGTGTGCCTTTAACACAAGCTTTTGCTGCAGTAAATGTCCTTGATGGCTAACATAAGCCATATGTATTTCTACCTGCATATGACTGAATGATTAAACGTATGTTGTGCAACATGAACAAGTATTTTGATTGGACAAGTGGCGTTCTATGAGTGCTCATATAGAGTACACATTACTGGGACTTTTAATTATGCATGTATCACTCTGCTTTAAAGGTGTTGTAAAATCTTAATTGCGTTAACCATTAATTAGCCAATATTAATAGTTGTTATAACAAACTTTACAGCACAAAAATGAACATGTTTCCACAAATAATGTTTGAATTTAACTATGAATGGTCGTAGAAGAGGGTGAAGGATACGTCACTGCAAACCTCTAGGTGTGCTTGTATGACAACAGCACATGTCGCAAGCTGATAACTCACCTGAATCACACATTCTGCCAAAGCGACTGTCAACACACTCTTATTTCACTGGTTGCACAATAACGGGAAACATACAGATAAATGTACAAGATTCAAAGCAGCTGACCTGTGGTAACCTGTAGACCTACACACAGTAGCAGGCTAATGTGCTGCTCACTTACAGGTAGACCGTATGCTGATCTAATTTTTCACTTTTTTTCTGACCTTTTATATTCCAAACAATCAGTCTATGTATTGACAAAATAATCGGCAGATTCATCAATAATAAAAATGTTTGATTCAGCCCTGAACTCATGGTCACGCACATGGATGGATTAGATGGAGGCTATATTCTTACAGATATTGCATTAGGAGCTCCAGTGTGTCGGGTTTTTGGGGATATATTGGCAGAAATGGAATATAATAAGTATATTTTCTTTAGTGTATAATTACCAAAAATAAGGATCGTTGTGTTTATTACGTTAGAACAAGCTGTTTACACCTACATAGGGAGTGGGTCCCCGTCCATGGTGTTCACCATGTTGCACCGCAATGTTTCTGTAGTAGACCAAAACGACAAACCAAACACTGGCTTTAGATAAGGCTACTCATGGTTTCTCATTAACCACAGCAGTTAGCAGCCCCACTTCAACGAGTTGAATAGCGTCAGAAAAACAGATTTTTAACATCAAAGTGCTTTAATCAGTGTTTTTATCGGTTTAAACCACCTGATCCATTTGTTTGGGAGAGGAGTCAGCTCCCAGTAAAAACCTCCTGAATTTCCAGGGGCTGGTTGCATAGAACACCTTTAATTAAGATTTTCTTTAAAGTCCTAGTTAAGGTTTCCTCAAAATAAAATCCGTTGCACAAAACACCCTTAAGTCTTTTCCTTAAAATGTACACCTAAGTATTTATGGTATTCTTCTTGTCTGGGTCTAATACTTAAAGAATCCCTAGACAGTTGCACAAAATACCTCAGCAACCAGAGCAGGTAAAAACAAAACTTAGGGTACCTCTGACTCTATCTTAACTGCAACATGACAGAGTTTATGGTAATAAATGTTAAAAAACTAACACACACCAAGAAATGTTCTGCAACTTTGATTTGTCTGAATTAATTTTCGTTGCAGTTTCTTCCTACAATCATTTTCTGTTTTCTGGTATTTGGGGATCAGGTTTACTTTGTAGTGTAAGCTTTCTCTGACTGTATTCCTCCAGAAGTATAATCGCTTCCTTCTTTGACCAATGAGGTTTTCTCGTCTTCTTTTCTTCTGCAATTTTTTCACTAACTATAAGCCAACTTTGCGAGACGATAACAGGTATTACAAGCAAGCAAACAAACCATTTAAACTTAAACTGCGGTAAAATCTCTTTTAATGCAGTGAATGAGTTAACCGTTTTCCTTAACGAAGGACACCTTTTCAGGGATTCTGTGCAACTATGTAAGTCCCTCAGCTACAGAGAAATTAAGTGCTTAGGAGAAAACTAATGGTGTTTTGTGCAACCGTTCCCTGTATCTTAAGCTATCAGAGAAAAAAGCTTAACACACATTAGCAGGTGCTGGGCAAGTGGCCGTCTGCGACGAGCCAAATAGCGTTAGAAAAACACTGATTTGTAACGTGAAACTGCTTTAATCAGTGTTTTTACATATTTCATCAACAAATCCACGTTTTTCGGAGAAGAGGAGAACTGTGCATATAATTCGGATCTCGATAAAAACCTCGTAAAGGAATTCTAACTGGGAATTCACACTTGGAACATTAGAAGTTTCAGCTAGATGCAATCTGCAGTCCTCACCACTAGATGCCACAAAAGCCTACACACTGC
This sequence comes from Cephalopholis sonnerati, assembly GCA_019142605.1. Taxonomy (NCBI): domain Eukaryota; kingdom Metazoa; phylum Chordata; class Actinopteri; order Perciformes; family Serranidae; genus Cephalopholis; species Cephalopholis sonnerati. The sequence goes on from JAGQAX010000024.1 coordinate 19,095,479, forward strand.
TCCTTAGAGTAATATCCAAAGTTAGTGTGTAGTGCTAAAACATCAGTGTGTGATTGACCAAAAATGGTTTTTGGATTCATTTAACTTTCAGATGAGTGGTCTTCCTCATCCTCCAACTGTAACCTGATCATCATCACAAGGGTTTCGTGAGGGTTTACTCTCTCCCCTGTCCAATCTGTAGAGCTCATCCACAGGCCCGCTGGCCTGTCCAGTGTCACTCTGACCCACATTCTCATCCCTGCTCCACATTCTCAAATCCAAACATTCCTCCGCTCCTCCTCTGTGCCGTCATAGAGCCCCGGAGCTAAAAATGGATGCCTCTCTACTTGGGCTTTATTTTGTTATATTAAAATTATTTCCAATCCTCTGGTATAGAGTTGACTGGACAGTTTGGGCAGATAGTGGCTTTGTTCTCATGTAGCTGCTGTGAACTACTTCTTGATAATCTGGTTTGTGGGTTTGTCTTATTCCAAAATGAATTGGGTAGCTTTCAGCAACTGAGAAAATGGCTTACCTGGTCTTTATTAAACTGATATGTTTAAACTTGTAATGATGAAAAAGACATAATAAAAAGCAGGAATTTTTAGGGCCTGTCATTTGGAAACTTTATTAAATAAAGACTTGTAATGCATCTTCTTGAATTTTATCTTCCAGCATAATGCATGAATATTATGTGTGACCTACTGCCACAGATAAATAACCTCTTATGTATGTGTGCATGTATTGACATGTTGTTTTCCCTCGTTTCCTCTGTGTTGTCAGTTATCAAAGCTCCACTCCTCTTCTTCTCTTTCTCTCTCTCTCTTTCCCATCACCATATGATTGTGTCAGTCCTTTCCTCACTGTGTGACTTGTGGCAGCGAGGCTTTCACAGTCAGGAGTGTGATAATCCAACAGCTGCACAGGCAGAGAGGGGGTAGATGGGAGAGGGAGGGTCGGAGGGGGGTGAGCACAACAGAAAGGCTTACGTCAACTCAAACGAGTCATGCAGCAGCAGTATGGCCGCCTGCACAGACAGCCAACTGCCATTTTGCTATAGGTGATTCACGCACACAACACAATGTAGTAATAAGCACACGCAGCATCTCCCTCCTCCTAATGTTACAACATTTTGGTGCTGTGCAGCCTTGTGATTATTGAAATCACTATTAATATAAAGAGGAAGACATTGTAGTCTGCAGTGATAATGCTGTACAACCACCCCCTCTTTTGGTTTATCCCCCTCCTCCCACTGTACTTTCTATAGGAGCGGCCATGTAACCATAAAGCAAAGCACTTGCGGGCTGACCCCTGCATGTGTTCAATTAGCGTGTCACTGTTAATCATTGTCAAGTTGCTATTGGGTGCAAGCAGGGAGTTAGCACTGCAGCTAGTATTGACCTTATCAAGACGTGATACTGGACAGGTTTGCTACTATTACCCTCACTAAGGCCATTTTCAGCAGAGAGCATAAACACTACACTAAAGCTGCATCTGGCAGTTGATTGAGCTTTTCTTAAACTCAGTGATTTCCTTATAGTGTTTGAACCTACAGGGCCTTTGTGTGATTGCCATGTTGTTGTTTAGGTTGCATTTTGTTTTTAAAGGCATCCATTTCCTGCTGATTTATTACACTTACATTAAGTGATCCTACACCCTTTATGCATGGCATTTGCTGCGTTTGTACAGGTAAATTGTAAAGGAAGGATTCTTTTTGTAATTAAAGTTTTTATTTATTTACATATACACAAACAAACAGTATTATAACCTATAGTTAAACAAAATCCAAAGGCTCATGGCAAATGCATATATTTAGAACAGCCAAAATGCTAGCAATGCTATGAGCAAAATAGTAGGCCGATGGCCCCTTAATATTCTCACCTTGATTACTGACTCCGGCTAACATCTAATGCTGCCTTTGAATATTTACACAGAACCAAACGACGCCGGTGTCATGCTGCTAAACTGTGTGATTTTAGACAGCATGCCAGCAAAAGAGGCATGATGGGTGTGACATGTAGCACAACAGCACCAGCCTCTAGTGTGACATGTAATATAATGCATCTGCAGTGTGTTGTAAAGAGTAACGATGGTATTGCATAGCAATAACAATCATGTACCCTCCTCAATTACAGGGCAGTTGATCTTGTCGTTTGCTCGTAGGATAAGGAGCTCCTAGACCTCATTGTTTTCCAAAATCACGGACGTTTTCGGCTGCTATTCTTTTTCTTTTTTTTTAGATTATTTTTTGGGCATTTTTTCCTTTTAATTGAAAGGGGGAGAGAGAGAGGGAATGACATGCAGCAAAGGGCCGTGGGTTGGAGTCGAACCCGGGCGCTGCGGCAACAGCCTTTTATACACGGGTGCCTGCTCTGTCCACTAAGCCACAGACACCCTGTTAGTCTTCTTCTTTGAGTTTGCTGCTAACTGCTAACAGTTAACAGTTTCCCAGTGGTGGGTTGCACACATTATATGTCAGCACAACTTCACACACGTGCCGCTTATGATCCCGTCCTGCCAGCTGTCCCTTTTATACAGACATTGTTTCGGTGCTGTTATTACCCCCGTTGCTCGCTTAAAGGCAAGCCTCCCCATTCGGGATTGTACCTTTTACGCAGAACAGTGTGATGGCATAACGGTGTAAAAATTCCCACCTTTAAGAGGCAGTGTACAAAGGGCTCCAGATTCCATTCATTTTGTAATATCTGGAAAGGATGTACATAACTATAGTCTGCGGATCATGTGAGTAGCTGTGACAACCCAAACGCTAGGTTTATGCTTCTCATATTTTGATATATTGGGCTTTTTTTCCCCTCGGTAGGCGTAATTTTGGGGATACTGTCAAACCTTACTGCTTCCCTTTGTATTCTAGTACTTTCATTTAAATGGGTAAACCAGTTTACACTCCAAAAATAGCATTTAACAATGTTCCTGTTTTTGTTTGGCACTTCCAACATAAATTTGTATTTAGCACTCCCATCCTGTGGAGCTTAAAAGGAGTAAAATAAAAATGTAGGTACTAACGTAAGACTGAATAAATTTCCCTCTAGCCTCCTTAGTGTATTTCCCAGTATTTGATGCTATGTAAAGGCAGGATTCTTTGCTTTCTTTTCAGCTCTTAGCAACTCAAGGATAATGTCAGTCTGATGCTAATGGATATCTGGGGGATCTGCCATCGATCTAATGTATATATATTTTTTACAAGGGATTACAGATAATGGCTACTGTACACATCAACTCACAATGAGACTCAGTCATGCATCATTAATCCCTAAACAAAGGAATCATTTGCCAGTAGACGGACGACTCCTTGTGCATTATTATAAAGCTGAGTCCTAGATGCAGGATGAATAAGGCCTGGCCAGGCTGAAATGAAACCACACCAGGGCGTTGTCACATAGCTTGACACTTGCTCTGACCCTAAGTATGGAAGTGAATTGATTTGAATCTGAAATGAAATGTCACTCAAGGCCAAATGATGATTAAAGGCTGTTGCCCACACAGTGATTATTGTATTTCATCAGAAAGATTTTCCAGTGGAACGACAAACACCCTCTTGTCTGTTTATACCTCTGTAACATGTTTGTGTGTGTGTTTGTGTGTCTAGGATGAAGAGGAGGAAATTAAACTGGAGATCAATATGCTGAAGAAGTATTCCCACCACCGAAACATAGCCACCTACTATGGTGCTTTCATTAAGAAAAGCCCCCCGGGACACGATGACCAGCTGTGGGTAAGTCCTCAAATCCATTCAGCATATTAATGTTGAGTAAGAAGCCTGGAAAATATGTAGCAGCCTAAATATTACTTCCTTTTTCAATTACGTTAAGGTCTATGATCAGGAACTCTTGTATTTTTAATTTTTGTTTTAGTTCATATAGGGGTAGGTGACGTATCCGAATATATCTAGAGATGCACCGTTTTTTGGCTACACATAAGTATTGGCTGATATTCCCCTTGTTGGCTGTCGATGACATTCACAGATGGCAGTGGCCGATGTATTTCTGTTGTGTCACATCACTTCTGTGAAGGCTAAAAACTAACATCATCCCGTCATCCTGGGGACAATAGAAAACTTGTTTGGGACAAACACAGATCTTCTTCGGGGCACTGTTGGAACAAAAGTACACAGTAAACTCACTATCAACTCATCGGGATGAAATTGGCAGGAAGAGAGCTGGTTATGGTTAGCTATTGAGTTGAGTTACATTATGATGCATTTAAGCTGTCCTTGGTAAAAATGAGTATTGGGCGAAGGTAAATTATGACATTCTCATCCTCATGTGTTCAAGTGCAGTCTTGTAAAATGTTTTTGGTGAGAAACTTGAATAAATACCATTGTTTAAAGGAGCAATTGGTTAAATAATGTTAAATAACAACAAAACAAACAGAAAAGCAGAACCTGCCCAGAATTTTACAATCAGTGCATCCCTAATTTCATTTATGGGTATATCCATCCATCCATTTTCATCCACATATCTGGGGCCAAGCAAGGCCAAACAAGCAGGCCAAGCAAGGCACCCCAGATGTCCCTCTCCCCAGCAACGCTATCCAGCTCCTCCTGGGGGACCCGAGGCGTTCCCAGGCTAGACAAGATATGTTATCCCTCCAGCGTGTTCTAGGTTTGGGCCTCCTACCAGTGGGACATGTCTGGGTCACCTGTAACAGGAAGTGCCCAAAGGTCATCCCAATCAGATGCCTAAACCACCTCAACTGGCCCCTTTCAACACGAGGGAGCAGCGGCTCTTCTCCAATATGCTCTAATTTCATTTTAAAAGCAGGCCATGTTTACATGACTGATCAACCACGCCAGCCAGTTTAATGCCAGTTTCAAACAGAGGAAGATCCCAGAGCAGGTCTATCATCTGGAGATGGTTCGGCTTCAGGAGAATAGATGAGGAACAGACTTCTATCATCTGCAAAATATGCCACAAAATGATCCCTGCTAAAGGCAGCAGTTCTACAAATCTGTTTTATTACCTAAAACACCATCCAGCACAGAACACTGAAGTCAAGCCAGCTGACATTTGGAAAAAGGTGGTCACATTGTTTTGCTTTACAGAAATAGAGCGTAAGAACTGTTTTTAAAATAACAGTGACCTTGCAGTGAAGGTGGCAATTTTACCTTCATTCAATCAGTCAGTAATAGGTACATGAATAAAAATATGTAAATAAATAAACCAAAATTAATACATATTAAAAAAAACATCTGCAAACTGTATTTCAGGGAAAAAATGAATTTCTGCTGTGTGAATAATCAGTCAAATAACAAAGAATACAATTCCAAAGACCAGTCTGACTTCAAAATGTCAGTATCCCACCTTATTTCTAAAATCAGATTAGTAACTAGAATGCTTACACTGGTATGATCATATGCATCAAAGGGTTAAATCAAGCAGTTATGCTATTTTAGAGAGAATACGCAAGTATTGAGATTTATGTCGTATATCGCTGCATAGCCTAAAAATATTAAGATACTTTTATCTCGGTAAATAAACATATATGTTTAAGCCATATCCCTGAGTCCTATACTACTGTGGTCTTCTGATATTTGGCTAAGGTGATTCATACTTGTTTTCTAGTTGGTGATGGAGTTCTGTGGAGCTGGTTCAATCACAGATCTGGTGAAGAACACCAAAGGGAACCAGCTGAAGGAAGACTGGATCGCCTACATCTCCAGGGAGATCCTTAGGGTAAGCTCATCCTCTCTTCTCCTCTCCTCTCCTCTCCTCTCCTCTCCTCTCCTCTCCTCTCCTCTCCTCTCCTTTAATCACTCATGTCCTCTGTCTCTCTCCTCCTCCTCAGGGTCTGGCCCACCTACATGCCCACCACGTCATCCACCGTGACATCAAGGGACAAAACGTCCTGTTGACTGAGAATGCTGAAGTCAAACTAGGTGAGTGGCAACACAGGTGTTTGCTAAATTTTCCTCAGACCAGTATCTGAGGAGTATGACACCTTACTGACTGTGGTTACTCTCTCTAGTTGACTTTGGCGTGAGTGCTCAGCTTGATCGGACAGTGGGGAGGAGAAACACGTTCATCGGGACCCCTTATTGGATGGCTCCTGAGGTTATTGCTTGTGACGAGAACCCAGACGCTACATATGATTACAGAGTAAGACAGAAGCACCCAAAACATGACATTATGTAATTGTGTAAAACCAATGTATTGCTCCTATGAACACCTTGATCCGTCTGTGTGCTTGCTGTGGTTTCGATTAATGGATGTCGTCTTTTCTCTCAGAGTGATCTGTGGTCTTGTGGCATCACAGCTATAGAAATGGCTGAAGGAGCACCACGTGAGTACCACATCTTCTTAATATTAGTGCTCCTTTGTTGCTTCAGTCCCTTGAATTCTTATGGATGTTTCTTATGTGTCCGTTTCCTTCCAGCACTCTGTGACATGCACCCAATGCGTGCGCTCTTCCTCATTCCAAGAAACCCTCCTCCCCGGCTCAAGTCTAAAAAATGGTGAGTACCACCCAGAGAGGATGTGTTCTTTGTGTATATTGATCTTTCAAATCCTCATTTCACCCTAATAAATCCTGACACAGGAGGTTTTTAGAAGACATTTTTTTAATGTATAGATTTCCTACTTGGCCTTGTTATGTGTACTCTTGTGCATTTTGATTTTATCTCTGACCTCAGCTCAGGCAGTTCCAGAGACTTGAATCCAGAGCTTGTGCTTTGCTGCTGAGTTGAACATCTGTGTTACACCTGCTCTGGCAGGCTTAGCCTCTCTTGGCACGCACTGCAGCGCTGCTCCGGACACACTGCAGAAAAGTTTTTTTTAGCTGGCACTAAAGCTAAGATGAAATAGTTCCTATTTTAGCAGAACTTGTGGTATGGCTGGGCCTCTCCTATCTTTCAGTAAATGATAGATCGTTCTGAAGATAAATCATTGGATTCTTGAATTGCTGAATCAATAGTTATTTAAAAACCACACCTTACAGGCAGCAGGTGCAACGGTGATGATCATTTCATTGCACTCTGCCCCATATTTCAGAGGTTTCATGCTATATATCTGGTGAAAGGTCCAATGCTGCCTGTCCACATGTATTAACCTCAACTTACACTGAGACACCAGAGGCTGTTGTGTTTCCAAGACATGAAAAGAGGGAGTGTTGCTAGGACTGATGGGTAATTTGTAATCAGAGCTTGTTTGCAGCAGTGTCTGTTCTACTTAGGATCCTTGGATGTGCTCTGTGCTTTCATGGCTGAAATATTTGTCCGGCACCCGCTGTCTCTTTTTATATGTCACCCTCTCTGTCATGCATTGTCTCTCTCTGTTGACTCTTCCTCTGCAATCCCCACAGGTCCAAAAAGTTTTTTAGTTTCATCGAGGGCTGTCTGGTGAAGAACTACACGCAGCGGCCCCCGACAGAGCAGCTGCTGAAGCACCCCTTCATCCGAGACCAGCCCAATGAGAGGCAAGTCCGCATTCAACTCAAAGACCACATCGACCGTACCAAGAAGAAGAGGGGAGAAAAGGGTGCGTCTGTCTCTTTTTGTCTTTACTGCCAACTTGTTACTTTGCTTTTTTGTTCATTTGTTGTCACAAAAATGTGCTAATTGGATGGTGTAATATTTAATCTTATGTCATCTCTCAAGCCAGTTTCTGGTGTGATTCTAACATGTTCATTTTTTCTTTCTACAGATGAGACAGAGTATGAGTACAGTGGCAGTGAGGAGGAGGAAGAGGATCCCCCAGAGCAGGAGGGAGAGCCCAGGTATGCTCTCATAGCCACATCGCTTCTCAAGAAAGGTGTACCAAACTAGGGCTGGGTATCAGTACTCCGTACCTTTAAAGTATTAGCTGAAATAGCACAGTACCAAGTAGTATCTAAACAGATTTTGGGAAGGCCCTGACTCCTCGCCTGATCAGCAAAGCTTTTTTTGCTGCTGTTCCAGAGCTGCTTGCCTTCCACCGAATGACCAATTCAAATTCTGGTTGGTTAGCACAAGCTAACACATTAGCAGCAGCTAACATCCAACACAAAGTCGTTAAACAGTCCCAGCAAACCCATACTGACACCAAAATGGCTCAAGTGTGACTTTAAACCCATTAATAGTCTTTAGGTAACATGAGCTGTGTAATGCTGACACTTAGCCCTGCCACTGTGAGCGTGACTCTCACAACTGTCCCCAGATTGGAGCTCATACTCCTTCAGCAGCAGCTGCAACACATACAGTCTGTGGTGTGATGAAGTTGAGCGTGATATGATGCCACCAAAACATTAGAAAGTATGCCTACACTACATGTCACTCTATCCACTTGATGGGTATTGGATGAAGGACCCCGTTGGTGATGGTATCACTTTAAGGTACAGGTGTTGGTACTGGTATCGCTATTTTTTTAATCGATACCCAGCCCTAGAGCCTACTAATCTGAAGGCAATACAATCTAAACTCAGTGTCTCCAATCTAATCATAATGTCCCGGTTCCGCCTGTCTTCCAGCTCCATTGTCAATGTGCCAGGTGAGTCAACACTGCGCCGCGACTTCATCCGCCTGCAGCAAGAGAACAAGGAGCGATCAGAGGCGCTCCGCCGCCAGCAGCTCCTCCAGGAGCAGCAGCTGCGGGAGCAGGAGGAGTACAAGCGCCAACTACTGGCCGAGAGGCAGAAACGCATAGAGCAACAGAAGGAGCAGAGAAGGCGGCTAGAGGAGGTAGGATGATTTTTTTTTTTCTGTCATGGATCTCTCAAGAGATAAGACTGATCTGACTACTGAGATTTTGACATTTCTTTGTCTTTCGCCCCCACAGCAACAGCGACGTGAACGGGAGATGAGGAGGCAACAGGAGCGCGAGCAGCGTCGCCGTGAGCAAGAGGACAAGAGGCGTATTGAGGAGATGGATCGTAGACGTAAAGAAGAGGAGGAACGCCGGCGGGCTGAGGACGAGAAGAGGAGGAATGATCGTGAACAGGTCCGCTTTAAGATATTTCTACTTAGAATGTCTTCAGCATATCAAGTGAGGACTCACTCTGGGCTCTGGCACACTAATTATGAGATTAAACTGGAAGTCTGTTCGTTCACACCAGAATGTTGAATTTGCTAGTCACAGTGAAAGAGAGGATGCTTGTCAGTGAGTTCCAAAATGCTGTACGTAAATGTGTACAAACTGGGGATAAAACTGCAAACTTGGTAGATCCTTGTGTAGGTCAGGGAGCTTTATTTAGAGGATGAATATTAAGGTCGCACAGCTGCCACATTTCCTGTGGAAAAAAGCCAAATTAGATGTTGACTGAAAGCTTAGATATTTGCTGTGAGATTTTCCGATTTTTACTCCAATGGAACAGGCATGTAAAATCAGAAATGAAGATTACATACAGGACATAAAGCTTTACCTTATATTACCTATTTATTTGGATATCCACTAACTACACTGGCTGCTTTGCTTTGCTGTGATTGATAGGAGTACATCAGACGTCAGCTGGAGGAGGAGCAGAGACACCTGGAGATGCTGCAGGAGCAGCTGCTTCGTGAGCAGGCCATGCTGCTGGTCAGTCATGCACACACACCACATTTGGCCCTTTATAGTTCTCCTAAAACAAGTCTTTAACATGGTTCAGTGAACAACTGCAGCTTATCCCTGATTTTCTCTTTAAAAATTGATGTCAGGTGTTTCTTACTTGGCTTTTTTAGAGTCATCTGCAGGTCATCAAATTGTTGAGTCAGTCCTTCATTATGTTTAATCATTGCATCCTCTTTGTTTTTGTTTTTTAAATCAGATTTATTCTGTTTCAGTGGGCACCATGTATTCTTTTTGTAATAAGGATTAAAGCAATATGTTCTATTGGAGCGTAAAGCAGGAAAATGCAGCAACAAATGCTGCCAACATCTGACTGTAAACATGTGTTTTAAGGAGAGGGTTTAAAAGATGGCACTGATTTTTAGTCAGTTTGTCAGGCTGACGGCAGCTGCCAGTTCTGCTGCCTCTTCTCACCACCTTGAATCAACCCCACACTCTGCAATAGGAGTTCAAGTGGCGGGAGCTCGAGGAGCAGCGCAAGGCCGAGCGACTCCATAAGCGGCTGCAGCAGGAGCAGGCCTACCTGCTGTCGCTCCAGCACGATTCCAAACAGCTGCCTGGCGACAAGACCAAACTCCCTTCAGACCATAGCAAACCTCCAAAGACCTCCACCCTGCCCCCTGACAGAGTCCTAACCACAACCCCTCAAGCTCAGGTCCTTGACGGTGCTGTTTCCGTAGCAAGAAGCGCTTGTGATTTCTCCAGAGCACTTCAGACAATCCCCTCAGACAGCCCAAAATCCCAGGAAGCAGTGCCAGAGAAGACTGACTCTGATGAGACCTGTCCCAGCCAGCTCCCAAACTCCCCCAGCCCCAGCCCTCCTCAGACTGAAACCCCCACTGACTCTGAACCTCCCCAGGCAGAAAGTTTGGAGCCCGACAGGCCTGCAGAGCCTGTCAGTCATCCTCCTCAGCCTATCAGAGAGGTGAACCTCCTCCTTGGCTCTGCCTACCCCGCTGCCTGCTCTTTCCAGCTTCTTCTTGCTTGTCTTCACACAGTAATAAATAGAGGTGGTCGAGCAGCAAATAATGGCTTTTTCTTGTGCAAATAGTTACATTAAATTTGGCATTTTCTGTTCTGGATGCCATAGCAATAGCTAATTTGTTACAAGGCAGGGCCTCTCAGCCAGACCCTTTGAGTGAAACAAGTGGGGGGTGCGATGGAGAATAGAAACCCACAGGCTCGCAGCCACCAGCAACCAGCCTTTTTATGTCCTGAATAAAACAGCGCTGTTCTCCTCCACTCTCTCTTGGCACTCGCCCTCACTTGCACTGTTGCTAGTCTCCTTGACTACTAAAACTGTCAGGATGTTTGAAATATTTCCATCTTAATATTCACTAGAAGCAAGCTGAGCAAGAGAAAGAGAAATAATCAATATGTAGGTTTGGGAGAAAGTGGAAATAGATTCCTGTTTCGTGAACATCTTTCAGCCTATTTTTCAAATAATTTTTATCGTTTCCCCATAGAAATAATAATTCATTTCTTTCTTACATGAGCACCTTTTAGGATTTTGTTTTAGTTACCGTCATTTTACACTTTCATCAACCGTCATTTAAATCCAAGTATTCCTTTCATCCTTTTTGTCAGAGGGCTTTCTCCTTACAACAATACAGAACCACACGTGTTAGGAATTTCTCTTGATCTTGGATGGCCGACCTGTGAAATTCTTCTTCTCAATGTGTGTGGATCGGGCCGTTGCATGTGGATGGCTGAGGCCCAGACTAACATGCAGGACACCTGTGCAGTGTGTCCCATCATCAACAGAGCTGTTCTGTGTCATTAACATCGATCTTTCCACCATTTATCATATAAATGTATTTTCAAGGATGTATTTGTTTGAAAGAGTCCTGTCTCTACTTCTGTCTGTGCACATACACCTGTGTCTGTAAAGCTGCCTCCAATGGGCTTCAAGCATGTTTAATATCATCGTCACCAGATGTTGATGTTTGTCAGCCAAATATGAAAGTCTCTGACTTAACTAAAGGACAGTAATGTTGAAAAGACAAGGAGATGGGAACCATTTTTAATCGGAAAAGAAAGATAAAATCTATGCCATTGAACAGGAAATGTTTTCCCAGAACATACAATAATGGGTTCACTGTTTCATGGTTTATGTACTCATTTCATCTTTGCCACTGTTAAAATGGTTCCCTTCTACTTGATTTTAATTTATTTTACGTGTATCATTGAAATACTTCCCCCTGACCCTCATTCCATCTGCCCTCATCCCAGGCCGACGAGCGGTACCGTAAGAACATTCAGGGCTCCCCTCAGATTGCCCCTCCTCCCAAGCAGCCCCCTCTGCCTCCCCGCTCCTCTGAACCATTCTCCAATGGCTCCTCCTCCGAGGCCTCCGCCATGCACCGGCCCATGGAGCCTCAGGTAACTCCTCCGTCCTTGCCTTTTCCTCTTTCTCCTGTCGCTGTTCTCCTCCCTCACTGCTGGGTCTGTGTGCTCATGTGGGTTTGTCAAACAGCAAAGCAACAGCAGGGTCAGTTTTGGGGCAGAATGGATGGTGAAGTGTATATTTTAGCCCTCAGATCTTCCCTGTGTGTGGAAAAAATGGGATCGTAGAAAGTAATCTGCAATGAAACACTTAACACCAGGCATTTTATGCAAATAAATGTTAGAGTGGAAATAGATCCGTTTTCTCGTTCTTTATAAGCCTAATTTTCACGATGCGATTAGCCCTGTCTAAGTCATGCCGGCTTTTTGTTCTATTATAATAACAAGTTGTGCAAACTTAATATCCAGCAGAACCTTGGTGAACTTTCCCCTTCCCTGTTATACTTAGATATGCTATATGCTTATCTGGTCTATGTTGAAAGAAAAAGCAAATTTTGAAGATGGTTAAAAGAAGTAGCAGGGGACGTTTAAAAGCAACACAATACATTTATGTCATTCATTTCACAGACACGTTAAACCATATATCATGGCTTATCAAATTGCCAGATTGCCCAGGGCAAGTAAAATGTCTTGTTGAGGTAGTAAATCAAACAACTCACTTGCCCAGTCCAGCATGTGGGGGAGAACAATTAAACACATTGTTTTTTCCAGGGCTGACAATGGAAGTAGCTGAGGAGTGAGTCATCTTGATTCCTTCCTGTCTCCTTCCAGAGCTACATGTGATGCACAGTTAACTTGAGTCTTTTTTCTGCTAATAAAAAAAACAATTTGTACTGTATAGGGGTAAGTAAAAACTGACTTTGGGCATATAGATTTATGACCCATTAACCAATAGGGCAAAAGTTAAAAAAAAAAGCATTAATGTTGAACCCTTTGCTTTGTCACATATTATGTAAGCCAGTGTTAGCAAATGCTAGCTGATGTGTAGCTACATCAAGAGGAGTTCATCTAATGTCACATCAGCATCATCAGCCAGGTCTGCTTCCTCTTCAGATTTTTGAGATGACATGAGTTATCATAAGCCAGAAAAGATCAAGGCTAATTTTCCTTTGTTTATATTATTTCCGTAAGGCTATGTGCTGCCCCAAAGTAACTTCTAGTGTTATTTATTCTATGTGCACGACGTCATCATGAACATATCCTTCCGTTACATACTGTCATTCTGGTTGGCAGTGTCTTCTATATTGCTTGACGCCCAGAAACTATCTACACACTGTGGGACCCAGCTAAACAGGACGAGCGTCACCATGTATTCGTCCAGCTTGTCTGACCTAGCACAGTAATCAATGGGGGGCAGGACGTGGGATTGGTCAAATCTGTAAGCCACTGGGTATGATCTCTCAGGAAAGTGAAGGCTCGCTATAGGCACAAAGGAAACAGAAAGAAAGTTGTTTTTTTCCCACTTAAAGGAATAGTTCATCATTTTAAGAAATATGCTTATTTGTTACTACTCTCATATCTGTGCTTATTAATCCACCACCTGCAGCTGATAATCTTAGCTTGGCATTAAGACTGAGAATGGTTGGAGACAGCTAGCCTGGCTCTGTCCGAGGGTAATCTACCTACGAGTGCCTCCAAAGCTTACTTTTATATCTTGTTCAAGCCAATGTCTGATCTTCAAATTTACAGTGATAACGATATTCTTTAACGTAATAAAAATGTTGAACTATTCCTTTAATCATTTGCATCAATCTAAAGTTCAGTGAATCATCATCGTGTCGTGTTGTGCTTTGTCTGCTGTATGCATGTGTATTTATCTGAGCACATGTATGTGAAAAGCCACACACATCTTCCCTCATGTCTCACTGTGTTGTCTGCTTGTTCCACCTCCCCCTCCTCCTCCTCCTCCCCCTCCCCCTCCTCCTCTTGTCCTCCTCTCCCTCCCTCCCTCACTCCCTAAAAGGTCCAGTGGTCCCACCTGGCTGCTCTAAAAAGCAGTAACAGCGCCGCCCCCTCTCCTCCTCCTCCGCCCGTGGTCTCTCGCTCCCAGTCCTTCAGCGAGCCCGGCGGCGTGACCACTAGCTTTGCACAACTCCACCTGCGCTCCCAGGACCCCCACCATCATCACCACCACCACCCATCGCCCGCACGCACTGACTCCCAGCCCCAACCTCCCCTCCACCACCCTCAGGCCCAAACTCGGGCCGAACACCAGGCCGGCGGTGAGGAAGTACCTCCGAAGGTAAGGAGCTGATGAGGGCCCCCTACCCCGCCCCCATCCCTTCCCTGCCCTTCACTTCCCCCTCCCTCATTCACTTCTGCTCATGCCATCACTTCACTCATCACGCTGTCTGTTTGCTTGCTTGATGTGTTCAGTCTCATTTCTTGAACATCGACATGAACACTGTTGTGAGGTATAACTACTAAAATTAAACCCGGAAACTTTGCATTGCGAGGCCTACAAATTACTTTGCACATCCAAAACTCAAATGATGTTTTTCCAATCTAAATTTGTTCTGTGTGTAGTAGTGGGGGTGCTGGTGCACTGCGAAGTGTAGCTTCCCTTGAATGCTCAGTTGTTGGGCGTTAAACGATGCTTTTTACGGTGTTTCATTGTTGGCTTTTCATTACATGACTTCAGAGATAACGTCCATATCCCTGCCTAATTTATATTGTGGTAACAGAATACATTTACAGCAGGTATTGGGTTTATCCATTTATAAATTTGTTGCTCTTCCCTCGACTCCTTTTACATTAAGCTCTTGTTTTAGTAACTTTAAATTGTGGTATTTGTTTTTCAGTTTAAGATCAACTGTAATTCACAATGTTTCGCTCAGTATCTACAGCAAAAAAACTAAATGACATAAACTTACCTGTTTTCTTGTCACATATGTACTGCCACTATATGACGACCTTTTGAATCTGTTTCCTTCAGGTACCAGTGAGGACAACATCCAGGTCTCCAGTGCTGTCGCGCCGGGAGTCCCCTCTGCCATCACAGCCCGGCAACCAGGGCGGACAGAGGAATGCTGGCGGGTAAGTTAGAGCTCAGCGTTTTTAACGATTTCTTTGTTTGGATTATGCAGTTGTTTTCAAACTTTAGAGAAGGTTATACACATTTAAACATTTTAAAGTTGAAAAAGTTTGTCATACGAACATTAATGCTGTTGCCAGTGACAGGTTGGCAGGTTTGAAATCTAGAAATGTTACTTTGGTAATAAATGTCACCTATCTAAATATATTTATAGACAAGTGATAGATTTAGAACTGTTAATATTATACATGAATGTGTAATTGGTAATTTTTCATCATTCTAAGAGTATGCAACAGATTAAATCATTTCTTTTATTTACACTTGCAACTAAAAGTTTTAAGGAGTTACAGGGGGATAAAAGAAATAGTTCCAATCTCTGTAAAATGAAATGAAACTGATTTCATTGTGTTGATCTTTTAAAGACATACTTATCAGTCAGTACCTTTGTAGAAATATGTAAATCAACTGTAGCCCAATGATTGTGGTTTAAGTGGTGATGTGAGTTGTAACCAAGGAAGTTTGGTTTGGACTAGTGGGATGTCAGCTACATGATCCAAAGCACAAAAATGTATGTTTACATTAGGCATGTTTCAACTATTTTCCCCTGTGTTTAAATGGAAGTCAAAAGTTGGAAATGTCAGCTGGTCAAAGGTAAAAAAAAATCAAAATTTTGCATAATTTAATCTATAAGGTTAAGCTGGAAAACCAAAAAAAAAGTGTATTTTATAAGAAGCAATTAAAGTTGTCACATTTTAGATGGCCAAACCATATTTTAAGTGAGACTGAAATATGTTGCACTTTGCACTGTGCATTATGTGCATATTATCCTTCAAAACATGACAACATCTCACTAAATAAAAGTTAACAAGCATTTATTTACTGTCTATTTAACGTCCTCATCTCCGTCCAGAAACACACTCTCATGCTGTATCTCTCTCATGCATGAGTGTGCAGACACATAAACACACACCATTCAGGGTTCTCAGGATCCACCGTGCGCCCCAAAGCAACTCTTATTGAGCCTAGTGAGCAGACACCCAGCTGTGGTACATCCACAGATAGCTGCGGCCTTGTACCAGTCACGTTGACATTCTTACAGTCCCATCTATGAGAGCACGTGTGTCTGTGTGCTTGTGTGTTTGAAAGAGAGTGAGAGAGGGTGAGGCATTAATAATCAGAGGTGCTGGGTAGTCTCACATGCAGATCCAAACTCCTCCTGTTTTCTTCTGAGTATCTTGATAATAAGTTTAATTAACAATGATTTCTGGCGCCAACTTGCAAGAATATCAACTCTTAGTAGACTAGCTGACTGTCCCAACATCCCTAGTTTACATTCAGTTGAAGAAAAGGACTTGGTTTGTGGCACTACAAAATACATCACAAATGTAGTGTGAGTGATACGTATTTGTTTTCACTCTGCTTGTTATTAACGTGTCGTTCTCTGTGACAGTAATGTGGAGCAGCGCCCGCTGTGGGATCGGGTGGAGAAGCTGCAGCCTCGGCCGGGCAGTGGCAGTTCCTCCGGCTCCTCCAACTCCAGCTCCCAGGCCAGTCCTGGTGACCGCTTCAGGCCACGCTGTGAGTCCCCTGGTACTGTACTCGGCTACATTTCACTAACTCTACTAACTTCTTATGAGCACATTATCATTATTACTATAATGACACCATTCTTACTCATTACTATGCTGTCCTATCTGCTCATGCGCCTAGTACATTTTTTGGTGTTTTTACACAGGCAATTGAAGATCGTTTGAGAGTCAGCTCCTCTTGCCCAACTCTGTTTCCCCCTCACTAACTCTGCCTCCTTTTGTTCCCTCAAAGCTTCCTCCAAATCTGAAGGATCGCCTCTCCAGCGGCCTGAAAATGTTCCCAAAAAACAAGATGAAAAGAACCTTGTCAGGCCTACTCGACCAGCTGTAAGTCCACTGTTACAAAGTGCTGGTTACATTTGTTTGATGCTGAATAGGTGCAAACTTTTTTATGTTTCTCTCTATTTGCTACTGCTCTAATTATTCCACCACCTGGTGCAACTTCTCATGAATCCAATGGTTCGCGATTGTTGGGGAACCTCTTAGGGTGATGCGGTAAGCCTATTAAATGAACTACAAAATCACACGTATGCTATGCTTGCAGCATTTCCCCACTCATTGCATTATATGAGAACGGTTTGAAATAAAAAGAGCTGTTTCTCCTGTGTGAGGATTAATGCAGCAATTCTTAGCTCTGTCACTGGCTTCTGTCCTTTCTGCCTGTGATGTGATTGTCGTCTGCTGGCGTCTTTCCCTTATGCCTGCACAATTCCCTCTCACATTATTGCTTGTCGTCGACATGTGGCACTTAAAGGGTTAACCCACTGCAGCAGCTTCCTGAGCCTGGATTTGAATGCGACCACATTTGAATGCAAACACACTCCTCCTGTTTCCTTGTACTTGCCAGAATTGCTCCTGATCTCACCTGGCTTTGTTGTTGGATAGATTGTGGCCCATTTGCTTTGTTGAGCATGTCAGGGAAGTGTCCCCCCTCCCTTTGCTTGTCCACTGACCTTACAAGACTGCATTATTAAGAGACTGCAAGGAACAAGCTGAGGGCAACATCTCTAGCGGGTACAACACTAATCTAAGAATTAGAAAACTATTCAGCTATGATCTGATCACTTGATTTTCCTACAGCTTAAGTTAACTGAGCGCTTAGCCCAGGTCTAACAAGGTGTAAACTGGCCCTTTTGTTAAATTACTCAAGCCCAGTTGTAGAGTTTGAAATGTGCCAACTTGAGTACAGGTTGTTTTTTTTTTTTTTTGAGAAAAATGTACTCCTGAGCTAAATACAAACAATACTTAAACATCGAAAGGCCCAGATGCACCAAACCATCATCAAAGAACTAGTGGCGGCAAAGGCCAACTGCTGCTTGGCCTCATGTTGCCTGTGTCTCGGCCAAAAAAGCTGCACTTGAACACAACACAGACCACAGCCAATGGCCAACTAGCATGTAAGCTCTGCATTAACTTACTCTCTCAAACGTACTCTCTGTACCAGCAGGCGGCAGTAGTCCGTATTTGTCATTCATAAATGGAGACCGAAAGACCGACACGATGGATTCAAGATGCTAGTTGGCCAGTTAGCACACAAACAACATAACTTAATGTTGAAAGAATGAAGGATATTGACTGTTTCTTTAAACAATAAACAATGTCGAATTTTGTCTGCTAAAGAGGTTAATGTCAGCTCAACATTGACCCCCGGTCGATAGTCAGCCTAGTGCGTCAGGGCCCTAAGAGCGTAAAATCTTCTATTACATGTACCCAGAGATGCGAGGCTGAAGTTGAAGAGAAAACTAATTTACATGTAGTGAAGAGGGATGACTTCAACATTTTAGATTGTCTAGAATCAAAGAGCCTGCTACGCAGCATTTTACTAATGATGAGTTCATTTCTTTTAGGTTTAAAGTGTGTACTAGTGTGGCACCAAATTCACATGCTATTAGGATAGGTAGCTTTTTGATTTGGTCAGTGCACCAATTTTGCTGCTGTTAGGCACCGTTCTAGACAACCTGAGCTTTACCGAAACATTGGACCTGGGTCTTTCTGAAGACTTCCTTATTGTCCCTCTTAGGATCTGACAGCTCTGGCCAAGGAGCTTCGAGCAGTAGACGATGTGAGGCTTCCCCACAAGGTCACCGACTACTCCTCCTCAAGCGAGGAGTCGGGCACCACTGATGAGGAAGATGATGAGGAGGTGGACCAGGAGGCGGGAGAGGAGTCCACCTCAGGTGCTGAGGACTCCAGGGCTGGGTAGGTAGAACTGTGATGATGTTGTGTCTGTGAAGTTTCAGTGTTAGCTCTGTCGCCTTCATCTTTCTTTGCAAGAAAACTTATCAAGTGTTGCATGGCTTGCCTGCATGATTGTTAACACTGGTCTGGTTACGGACGTCAGATATCCCCATGGCTTCCGCAGGAGGCTGAGTAACGGGGAGACGGAGTCAGCTAAGACCATGCTGGTTGAAGACTCAGAGAGCGAACAAGTCACTACACCCTCGAAGGATGGCACGCTGGTCATCAGACAGGTAAGAGAAGCAAATTGCCTTCTTCTTAGTTTAACATCTAGATAGTTCTTGTGAAGTTGAAAGCCCATTCTGCGTGTGTATAGCTGATACAAAATGTCCTTTTCCATGCTGAGTGTTAGAGTTGTGATCCACTCATTCTTCACCATTTCTTCTGTCTTCTTCATGTTTTGTTTGACATTTTTAGTCATCATAGACTTGCTGCTTGACATGTCACATTTACAGATGGGTAATCTCATACCTCAGATTGTTATAGATTGCATTTCATATGACAGGCACAGCAGTGGTGGTCTCCAAAGATGAATTAGAAGAATAGTAAATCATGATTCGAAGCAGAAGACTAGTTAGGCAAACATGCATCTCCTCCTCCCTCTCTCCCCCCATTCTTGCTTGAGCCCAAGTGTGCCTGTTCTTGCTTCCAGAGCACCGCTGACATAAAGCGATTGGTCAGTCTCTCCTCCTCCTCCTCTCCCTCGGCTGGCCCTGGCCACGTCCACGGCCAGCCTCAACCCCCCAGCCATGGCCTGGCGGAGAAAAACGGCTTTGCCGGCCGCATACACCACCTACCAGACCTTATCCAGCAGAGCCATCACTCCCCTTCCTCTTCCACGACCATCCCTTCCTCCTCCTCCTCCTCTTCCTCCTTCCCCTCATCATCTAGCTATGCCAGTCCTGCCATGTCCCCACAGAACCCCCTGGACAAGCTCACTGCCATAGAGGTATGTCACCCTCACGTCAGCGAGACACACAACTGAGGAATGGGCTGTTGCGAAGTGGTACAGGCTTGCAGTAAGCGGATTGGGCTCAAACAGCAGTTGCATTTGTTTGTTCTATCTAGTTTGTGTCCAAAATTATAAGAGGATTCAAAGCTTCAATACAAGAATGGAGAAGTATTAAGTGTAAGTTGTTTTATGGCCACCCTCTACCTGGACGTGAAGCTAGGTAAAATTTGCAAATGCTGATTTTCTAGTTATTTTGAGCTGGATTGGGTAATAATTATCCCCCTCCATCTGCAAGCCTGTACGCAGCTGCCGTCCACTCCTTGATTGTTGGTCGGAGCCTCTCTGCCCCTCTACCCTGCTAGCCCCACCTCTGTGTCCTCCTGGCTTCACTCTGGCTCTCCTCTGCCCCCTTGTGGCTTGGCTGACACCTCTGATCCGCAACCTCCTTCCCTCCTGCGATTCACTGCATTGCTCTGTGTCACTGCTAACACTGGTGCCTCCTGGTGGTAGAGCATGGTCACGGCACGGAGGAAATTGGAGCTTTTTGGGGTGATCTACATACAAGCTCCTCTTAGTAGTATATGCATTAGAACCACTCTGTAATCCTAGCAGTGTTGAGTGATGGCATGCCTGGTGTGATGGTAGGGGTGAAGTGGGACTTTTTAAATATGGAATACATAAACAAGTCATCAAGCACACATGACCTACTTACAGAGAAGAAATCATTTATTTTTTATGTTAATTATCATAGATTACCACCTCTTTTGTGGTGTGACACAAACAACATGCATCTCTGGTGGTGGAATTACTCCTCTGTGCTTCATTAGTAGCAGCTTTTCCTCTAACACTTGACAGCAGCCAGCGTGTGGATCATTCTTCATTTCCCTCAACACATTTCTTCTTGTTGCACATGTTGTTTTCCCTCTCTAACGTTTCTGTCCTTCAAAACAGCTAACATAACTGCACGTCATCTTTTTTCATTTGATTTGTCATAAACGTGAATTGCAGTGCCAACTTTGTATTCCCAGTTGTTTATGTCATAAAACTGTTGTTTGATTGAGAGCAGTTAAGCTGAATGCTGTTTTATGGGCCCCCAGAGGTAGAGCTATAACTCATGTTCAAAACTGAGGGGGCCTATTGCTATTGTAGTTTAAATCAACAGCCAGTTTTATAAATTACAAATCAGTCCATCAAATCTTTGTCATTTTCTGGACCAAAACCTAATCTCTGACTCTGTTAGACCCAGTGTTTCCTGTCTATGTTACAGTTGTGTTGTCTTTTTCTCTACTAACATGAACTGCCATTGATTTCTGTGCAGGTTAAGTACAATTTGAATGTGTTTTAAATGTCTTTATATCTCTGTCAGTCCCAGTCAGAAAGCAACTCCATGTCCAAACACAAGTCTTCCTCTTCCTTCACTCCCTTCATCGACCCTCGTCTTCTCCAGATTTCTCCATCCAGCGGCAGCTCCCTCAACAACATGGGTAGGTCAAAGACCAACTGAGCGAATCTGTTTATTACTGCAGCTCAGTAATTAAAAACCGTTAAACATATTCCGCTTCAGTTCCCCTGGGGGAGGTTTTATGAGCAATAGCTTCTCCTACACACATTTTTTACATATTTTTTTCCTGGCACTGACAAAGCAATTATGTTGAAACATAAGAGCCAAGTTCAGTTTTATTTATAAATCCCAATATCACAAATCATATTTGCCTCAGAGGGCTTAAAAACATATGACATCAACCTGTCCTTGGACGGAGGGAAGCTTCAGGAAGAGTAAGTGAGGAGTGGTCCTTATTCCAGAAAGGACAGACATGCAATAGATGAACACTGTACAGTGTTACACACGGGGATATATTGGCAGTATAGTCCCATATACTCTGCTGTAAAAAGTACAGGAGTGATGTATATAAACTAAGAGATGGATGAAGATAAAAACACAGACATAAGTGCACATGGCACTACATGTTCAAACCAGGCACCAGGTTGTTCATTAATAATTAAATTATGATCCAGCCTGACCTCTCTGTGCCCCCTCCAGCAGCATTCGGGCCAGATGGACGGCTTGCAGACCCGCTGAGGGCCGACCCGTCCCGTAAAGGCTCAGTGGTCAACGTCAACCCAGTTAACACGCGTCCACCGAGCGACACACCAGAGATTCGCAAGTACAAGAAGAGGTTCAACTCTGAGATCCTGTGTGCTGCACTCTGGGGTAAGGGAATCATGGTCCTGCTCAGAAACACCTCAGCAGAGCAACTGCTTGTTAAAACATATTATTCTACTCTGGTATCCATCAAAGCTCTACTAATTACAGGTGTTTCATTACGTTTATGATTCAGGAGTGAACCTGCTTGTGGGAACAGAGAGTGGACTGATGCTGCTGGACCGAAGCGGTCAGGGGAAGGTCTACCCACTGATCAACAGGAGACGCATCCAGCAGATGGACGTCCTAGAGGGACTCAATGTCCTAGTCACCATATCAGGTACAGAGCATGTGCTGCCTTCAGCTACTGAACACAGATATTGTTTTTTGTTTGTTTTTAATTCATGTCCTGTCATGTAGATGTAGTGATGAATTTTGAATATTGGATTTTATTTGTTGAACTATTGAGAGTTGCTACCACTTATTAAATGCATCTTTAATTTTCTTTTGAGTAATAAATACCTTACACTAGAAGACATTTGAGAAGACTCCAGTCCAACATGCTCGCTCATCTAAAGACAATGTGCTTTTTAGACACAAACTATAAGATTTATCTTGCAGGGTCAATATTTTCTTTTGTGATTATTTCCCCTCCTGCTCCTGGTGGAAAATATTATACTAAACTCACTTTAAGAAATCTAACATTTTAACAATTACTTACATGTTCACTAAAACAAATGACTCTAGAAACGCAAGATAAAAGACGTCATTCGTCAACAGTAATCTTTTCAATTCGGCATCAGTATAATCCATAAAGATAAGCTGTATTTGTGTACAAACTCTACATTTTGGATTTTGTCGCCTCTACTCGCTACCAGCATCCATTGGTTAGTGGGAGGGTGCTTACAGATTTCTTGCTGAAATAAGTGCTGGCTAGTGGATCAGATACACGCCGAATTTAACACAGACTTCTGTTCACTTCACAACTCTACCAGTTTCTCCTCCTTTTCCACAGAACAAGAAAACCGACTTATTCATGTTTTTGCACTTCCCCAGAGTTCTCTTTATGTTTTCTGTCTACCTGGTTCGCTGCTTCCTGTTTGGTGCTGGAGAGAGAGCAGCTACTGGTTGTTGGCAGTGTTGATATCATTCAGCTTCAGCATTTGCATAAGCCAAGACTTTAAAAAACGTATAATAATATTAAACATGTTTGATTTCATGGAACGTCATGACCACCTTACACCAAACAATCAAGGTCACGAGAGTGTTCTCCAACTGAGGTGAAACTCATGATTTTGTTCCTACATTGGACAGTGAAATTGCTTGAAAGCCATTTGGTGTAAGGCACTGGTGTGCTCAGACAACCGCTACTTGGCAAGGACAGGAAAGGCGGCACCTGGAGAGAAACAACAGAGTAGACAAACACAAGCCTATGGCACATAACAGGAGAAATATATCGCCGCAGTCTGAGTCATCACTGAAAACATTATTACATCACTGCATTGTCACTGCAACAGTGATGACTGTTAGCTTTCAGTTTATCTGCAGTCCACAGTGTACACTGTAAAAATCATTTTTCTTTTCAGGTAAAAAGAACAAGCTGCGAGTGTATTACCTGTCATGGCTGAGAAACAAGATTTTGCACAATGACCCTGAGGTGGAGAAGAAGCAGGGTTGGGTTAACGTGGGCGACTTGGAGGGTTGTGTCCACTACAAAGTCGGTATGTTTCCTCGTCTGTCAAAGGTTTTTAACCTTAAATGAACAATATGCACAAAGAAAGGGTTAAATTTGACCTAGATTTGTAAGTAAGCCCTACTTTAAGCAAAGCTATCACTCACTAATGACTCACTTTTCATTCCAGTGAAATATGAGAGGATTAAGTTCTTGGTGCTGGCCTTGAAGAACGCTGTGGAGGTGTACGCCTGGGCGCCCAAACCCTACCACAAATTCATGGCCTTTAAGGTAAGCATGGTCGCTGTGCAAGTACAATCACATTCACCAAAGATGCAAATTGACCGGACTGACTTATTTCTTTATGGTTGGCTTTAGTCTTTTGGAGACCTGGTGCACAAGCCTCTGCTGGTTGACCTGACGGTGGAGGAAGGTCAGAGATTAAAGGTCATCTACGGCTCCTGCTCAGGCTTCCATGCTGTGGATGTGGACTCAGGTGCCGTCTACGACATCTACCTGCCCACACATGTAAGTACTTAGCGCAGTGTGATCATGTCTTGTTCTCCATGCTCTTTACATGTTTTTAACTCTTCCTCCTTTTCTTCCTTTAGATCCAGACCAGCATCCAGTGCCATGCCATCATCATCTTGCCCAACACTGACGGGATCGAGCTGCTGGTGTGTTACGAGGACGAGGGCGTGTACGTCAACACCTACGGGCGCATCACCAAGGACGTGGTGCTGCAGTGGGGAGAAATGCCAACTTCAGTGGGTAAGTGGGGCATTTAAAAAAAAAAAACAAGACTCACAGTAGTAAACAGCTCAGTTTGACTCTTATCTGTTCTATAGCCAAGGACACTGTTGTCTCTCTGTAAATTAATCTGTACCTCTTCTGTTATCTCTCTCTCTGTGTGTCTGAGCAGCCTACATTAGGTCAAACCAGATCATGGGCTGGGGTGAGAAGGCCATAGAGATCCGCTCAGTGGAGACGGGCCACCTGGACGGCGTCTTCATGCACAAGAGAGCCCAGAGACTCAAGTTCCTTTGTGAGAGAAATGACAAGGTAAGAACTTTGTTGTGCCTCCACGCCGGTAATAGCCTGGGCCACAAGGCATTATGTTTTCGGGTTGTCTGCCCATCCCATTCTCGTGGGGAAATTCCTATAAATTTGGCACAAACGTCCACTCAACGATGAACTGATTAGATTTTGATAGTCCAAGGTAACTGTGAGCTCGCATCCGTCTCATTCTTGTAAACACGGTATCTCAAGAAGGCTCTGAGGGAGTTTTCTCAAATTTGGCACAAACGTCCATTAGGACTCAAGAATGAACTGATTAGAATTTGGGGGTCAAAGGTTACTGTGACCTCACAAAACATGTTTGTGACCATAACTGAAGAATTGGTTTGCTGAGGCACACAACCACAAGATAGGAATTCTAGTTTCTGTCTTTCTTTCCTTCCTTCAACAACAATGCAAGGACCCACCACAGACACTACTGTCTGGTTTGCACCCCTTGTTAAATAACACACCCTTTGACAGCTTGAACACAGCCCACTGAGTTCCGCATTTTTGCCTTTGTCTCCTCTCTGTCAGGTTTTCTTTGCCTCTGTGCGCGCTGGAGGTGCCAGCCAGGTGTATTTCATGACCCTGGGACGCTCCTCCCTCATGAGCTGGTAGTCGACATCCTACCACACCAACCAACACGACGACCAGACCTAAGCAGTGACCAACAGATGACGATTGTGACTATGACCAACGACAATGAAGAAGAGAACCGCCTCGAGCATCTCAACAGAGAGAACGGCTTTCTCTCTGCTGCTCGGGCAAACAAACAACGGATTGGACTGTAATCATGACAAGAAGCAAGGGACGGGTGTGCGTTTGGGGGTGAGGAGGGGCATTCTGGTTGTGTGCGTTGTCACAAGCTCACTGAGTTAAGTATGTTACAGCAGAAAACCCCAAACAAGCCTCACCCAACCTTTGAGCCGATCCCCCTCCTCCTCTTCCTCTGCAGGACGTGGGATCTGTTGCCTGTTGATGGTTAATCTTTATGTGTCATAGTAAAACTTTGCATCGTGTATGTGTGAATGGAGGAAACACTGAGCATGTGAATGACTGAAGGGGACGATAAGAGGCTAAATGCGGCTGTTACTGTATCGACGAATACTTTTGAGCCACACCTTGAGTGTAGCCGTTTGTAGCTGTGTTTAGTCCAGATCCTGTTCAGGTGAAATTAACTCCCACCAGTAGATTTCCACGTCAAGCATGTCATTTAACACTAGTTCACAGCCACATAATTAAGGCTTGACATGTAAATCTGCCTCTGTATCTTCACTTTCTTTGCCTTCTCCTCCTTAAAGTGAAGATTTTTTAAGGGACCTTCTTGATATATCCATGAAATACAGGGTACTGGATATCAGCTTGTACATACTAACTCCATCAACCTTGTAGGCTTCAGACTGTCCCAGGTTTTACAGACACTATCTCGACTTTTACCACATTGCCTCACGTACTGTAGGTTATGTCGGACAGAAGTAGCCCTGTTTATGGCAGCATGTTGGCGACAAAAATTAGCTCCAGTTTTTCATACACTGTATATTTTGTATGTGACTTGCTGCACATAAATAAAGCATACGATTGCAGGACGCACCCATAGATGAGTTTTAAAGGAAAAATCCACCCTATTTATCATGAATTTGTCTTTTTTAGGGCTTTTAATATTGTGACTTGCGTCTCTGGTCCGTAATCTGCTTCGGTTGCTCATTTTTAATCATCTAGTGGTAATATGAAATCACACCACCCAAACCCCAAATGTGACATGCATTACCAAAAGCTGTTTTATTTCCTAGGTGGATTTTTCCTTTAATATCAGTCATAAGTAGGGCTAGGATAAACTGTGAATTAGACATGCAGAATTAGCAGGTGGCCATTAAGGTAGCATGGAGGCCAGCGGGCAGAAGTGACAGTAAGGGAATGAAGGCAGCATGCATCAGAGGGCTGAGAAGAAGCTTTGAACATCACACTCCTTTAAAGTGGAGGAAATCAGGATCAGGTGATTGTCCTCCTGCACGGCGACATTTGACTTTACATCTGTCATCCAACTCTGTTGAGCTAAACAGTTGCCTTAGAGGGGTCTCCAGCTGATTAAAATTCTTAGAATTCCTCTGCAGGTTTTTAAAGTTAAAAGTGAAGTTTGGATTTCACGTACTGTAGGAACACTCGAGTCTGAACCAGCCGTGTGATTCAATATTGGACCTCTTTTTTTTGCCATTTTGAGCTTCAGACAGGCAGTTTGTTTACTCAGTCCAGTCTGGATTGACGAGACTTTAACTGGATCATTACTCCATCCCAGAATTTCCTTCATTTTGCTTTTCTTCCTCTCGCATCCTCTACAACATATGAGACAGTCTCATTCCACTGTTATAATGTAGAATCCATCCTGCAGCTGTGTGTATGTATGAGTAAAAAAAAAAAAATCACTCCCCCCCACCCCCTCCACTTAAACTCGACTCTTTGACCCTGCTCTCAGTAAAGGTGGTGCCTTCACTGTCCAAGGTGGGACCTGCTGAGAGCTGCAGAACACGGGAATGAGATGCTTTCACTGTCTGATCATGTGCGGAAAGCAAAGAAAGTCACGTTCTAATAGCAGTGTTACAGAACCACTTCAGATGGCGTGAACTAAGCGGCATATTTTTAACTCTGACTTAGTTTTTAGTCTTGTTTCTGCAATTTTTATTATGTAACCCTTCAGATAAGTATGCGACTGCAGTGGTTTTTAAATTGTAATGCACACCTTATGTTGAAAATGTTTACAGAAGCAATTGTTTTGTTAAACCAATGTGCATCGATATGAATATTTATGGTTTATTTTGAGGGCAGTTTTCTCCCTGTTTTGTATTTTGTATTATTCCCTTTTTGTACTATCATTTAGACGTTTGTGTACAGGAATAATCAACTTTTGCTCACGTTATGGATTACACAAGTCTAGAGTGTGATTTCACTGATTCCTCTACATCCTGCATCGTGCACAGTGTGCCCCTGGCTGTGTGGCAGCGTGGATCAAATGTTTTCTACCACCCAGGTGCCAGGTGACATGTTCCCCCCTCAAATGTCTCTCTGCCATGCCTCTCTAATTTATGTCCTCTCTGTGTGTACTATGGGAATTACTGTATTTTCCTGAAGGTCTTTTTTTCCATTGAATAAAATCAGAAGTAATTTACAGTGTGTTGTTTTTATTTTAACTATTTTCTGAAACAATACATAATTTCATTTATAAGCTCATTGTGGCAAACTTGATTTGGAGACACTGCTCATAACAGGTTTATAAAAGCCACATTTACAACACGTTTCATGTGGGCTGATCCTGGGCTGATCTCTAACGTTACCTAGCTCAGTGATGTTAAAGCCCCATTTCCACCAAGCAGCCTGATATGGTTCAGTTCAGTTTGTATTTCTTCCATTTCCACTGTTATAAGTTGTGGATGGTACCAATGTTCCTTAATGTCCCCATTTTTGGTCACCCCTCTGTTGGGGTACCTAGCACACAGATCTGGTACTAAAAGGTGGAGCTGTGAACACTGCAGTCTGCTGACTGGTCAGTAGAGGACGGTCACTCTGCTCAGGGCTGAGTTGTGGCTGGTTTTGAAGCTTAGTTACCACTGTTCATACTGAGGCAAGTTTTACATATATTAGTTAACTATAACTATAAAATGAAAGGATGTTTTGCTGCCTCTAGCAGCAGCTATAAGAAGAAATAACTTAATTCAACTTAAATGTCTACTTGTAATGCTACTCAAAGCGTGAGCTGATGACATCAATCCATCAACACACCTTAAACTTTAATGTGACAACTGTAATCTTTCCATTAGTTTTTGTTTCTCTCGGATGACATACACATTTAGTGATGAGTGGATCTTAAAGCATTTAAAAATATATATATATATATATTTATATATATATATGTATATATATATATTAATTTCAATCAGATTATGTGATCTGCATATATTGTAATCCTCACTTTGAGAAAAAAAAGCATCATGGAGCATTGTTTCTGTGGGCTATGGCAACACTAAACCCCTGAGCTTGCCTGAGAAGGACTATATACACAAACTATTTTCAAATATCCCATGGAGAGAGACTCTCACTGCAGCCTGTTTTATTTTGTTCTGAAAATGTTGGCGTGTAACCTCACACTGTGGATGATACATGAGGTGCAGACTTCCCTCTGTGTCACCGGTGATGAGGTAATACAGCGAGTGCTGGGTGGAGCAGTGAGTGACAACAACCCTGCCAACATTTAAGAATACTGTTTGCAGTGGAAAATGTTCATCAAACTGCTCACAACAAGGTCTATGGATTATCTTGAGTAACTGAGTCCTGATTTCTGGAAAGAGACATTGCTGTTGAGCACCACAAGCTGAGTGCCATCTAGTTCCATTATTTTGGAGAGAGGGCAGACATCTCTACAGCTGATATCTCCAACTCACACCAAAACTATCTAGACTGATGAAAAGCACAACAGGTAAGAGGGAAAATATCTATTTTAATTTGGGGGTGGCCTCCCCCTTTAACATGCCATGCTAACAATTTTTTTTTTAATAAATAGGTAAATGTAGAAATAATTTAATATTCCATGAAGGGAAAGCAGCCCTCTGCCCATTCCCCCTGATCAATAAATATTAATAAAAAAAAAAACAAAAACAAAAACAACAACAACAACAAAGAAGAAGTACTTTGCATTATTTATTCTAACCACAAGATGGCGTCGTTGCTCACCTCATGGCCCACCCCATTTTGTATGGCTTCCAAACATGTTGGCAGTTTAGTAAAGCCAGCCTCGTTACTTCATAACGTAGTTTGTAGTTTGCCAAAAATCAGTCTAAATTTTCAACAGCGGATAACGAGCATTATCTTAAACTTTATTAGTAACATATGGTAAACTTCCAAACAGGAAATGTGTTGCAAGAGAGGTCTTAAGGTCAATTTGAGTACCGGAAGCAGTGTAGTTTTCCTCCCTATGTCGAATTGTTATTATTAAAGCAAAGGTAAGGTAAAGGTAAGATGTATTGGAGACAAAAAAAAACTAAGAATGTTAAGTTACACGTCTATTCACAAATGAAACGCTTTAAAGAATCACTTGAACCACGCATTTGCTTTTATTGTGAAACAACGTCAGACCGGAAGCTGCCTCGTTACTCTCTCTAACTTGACGCAGTTTGGCTGGGTCACGCTGCAATCCAGCCGGATGTTTTGCGTCGCCAGTATGTGATGGGAGCATTTGCTCATTTTATCACAAAGCTAATCGAGCGGCTCCAGCGGCGGCCCTGACCAGGTGAGTACCCGCACACAGCGTTAGCCGAGCGGAGCTGTTAGCCACAGAGCTGCGGGGTTGGTGTGGGTGAAAGCTGCAGGGAGGTCGTGACGGTGTTGGTTTGCAGGTGACCGTGCACGCCCCTGCGCGCTCTCCAACATCCATAATATAGTTTGTGTGGATTGCTGTTCAACAGGCAGATGACGGGGATGCTGCTGTGCTGTGTATCACCTGCTTCGACTTAAAATCCAGATGAAGATGTTTTTACACGAGAGGAAATGGAGTTTGTGTGCTGTGGAGTGAAGGAGGCCTGAGCAAAAAGCTTGCATTAGTTCTCTCAGGAGGGAACACTGTGGACCCTGACTGTCCCCCCCCCTCCACCTGTCCAGTGTTCATCTGTATGTGCTCTCTCTGACAGCTGGGTCTCTGTTACACAATGGTTGATGGTGGCTCCCTGAGGATCAGAGAGCAGCAACAGTCCAGGCTTGAGTTCACAGCTTTTGATGAGGGGTGGGTGATGAGCACGAGCCCCAGCTGCTGTCTTTTATTTCATCCTCTGCATTAACTTCTGTGCATCCTCCCTGACTCTAAACTTTAGGTGTGAACTTGAGATCTGGCTGCAGCTTCCACTTTGCAAGGAGTCCCTTTGCAGGTTTTAAAGGAGTAGTTCAGATTTTTTGAAGTGGGGTTGTATGAGGTACTTATCCATTGTCAGTGTATTACACATCATAGATGTCAGTCTGCACACCCCCAGTTTGGAGAAGCAGGCTGGAGTCCCGACACAAAAGCAATGTACTGCAGTGGATGGGGGCCAGCAACAAATCAATATCAGTTGAAGTGTACGCTATATCGAGAACACTTTCACCACCTTCTGGTTCTGACGGTGAAGCTGTTTACAGCTTCAGTTTTCATCAAAACCACCAGATCCCATTAACAAAAAGTCATTTTAACTCACTGAAAATAGGAGCAGCTGGTCTACGGGTGCTTCGATAAGTTAGTTTGTGTTATTGTGTGACTTTAGTGAATTTAAACTAACCCCTTTAAACATACAAGTCACACAAAAACACAAAATAACTGATAGAGGCAGCGGTAGACCAGTCTGGCTTAAAATAGAGTAGTATAACAGGTACAATATGCCCATTGGAAATTACTGTCTGACATTAAGGTAAAGCAGTAAAAAATATTCTAAATATGACAAACACTCAAACTAATTTTGATTTTTTTTTTAGGTGAGACTTTTTTAAAAAATATGTGTTGTTGCTGGCCCCCATCCACAGCAGTACAGTGCTTAGCTTACATATTGGACTCCAGCCTGCTTCTCCAAACTTGCAGTATGCTGGCCGCCATCGATTGTATGTAATAGGGCGGGGTGATATGGCCTGTAAAATAATATTGTGATATTTCAGGGTATTTTTGTGATAACGATATTCTTGACAAAGTAAATATAAATAAATAAATATATTCAAATATCACCTGTAACCTGTGACAGGCTGTTACGCTGCCATAACTATTGCACATTCTCAAAAATGTAGTTTTTTGTCGAGCCGTGAGAGTCACGTAGGTTTACCATACCAAAGGTTTATGACAAAATCACTTGACCACACTGACTCCCATGTGTGCACAGTTAGAGAGGAGAGGTAGAGATGCTGTGCTGCTGCCAGAGGAGCCGCTGAAGCGAGTTCATAAAACATTAAGGACGCCACAGTTTATTCCACGCTGCTGAAGCTGCTCCTCTTTTTGGAACCATCGTGGAGTCGGTAATAATTTTGCTTTCAGGCATTCTTGTTATTACAGAGGGTAACAGCCCACTTCAAAAAATCAGAACTATCCCTTTAAGGGCTGAACTAAGTCTAATAACCCCTCTGACATATATGCATGAGATCTGGCTTACAACAGTTTTATCAGTTATATAGTTCCCTTGCAAATATAAGAACTCTTCATTTGATTGTGGTTTTAACGGTTTTCTACAAAGACTTCATCAGTTCAGTTTGTGAGTATTGATTGAATGACATATGCATGCAGCAGACGTACACCGAGCTGCTGACAGTTGCTATGATATGTAACTTAATCTATACTGGCTGTTTTTAGGTGTTTTCAGTGCTCGGTAGAAATGCACGGGTCAGAGGACGGGTCAGGGAGGTCACGGGGGCAGGGGGCCTCCTTCTGTTGCTCAGATCTGCAGGTCAGATAGTATATGCAAATGATTTTGAATATTTGTTTTAAGTTGCCAGATGAGTTTAATGCTGGAAAACCTACAAAATAGTAATTAATTGGCAATGATGAATCATATTTTAAGCAAAAAAGCCAAGCACCCCTCTAGTTCAAGATTCTCTATTGCAAGAATTTGTTGATTCTCGATGTTTTAAATGATAGTAAACTGAATATTTTGGACTGTTTCCTCAAGTAAAGGCAAGTAGTTTATATCACCTTGGGTTTTAGGAACTTGCGGTTGCCATTTTTTCCCAATTTTCTGATGTTTTACAAAGCAAAAATTCATCCAGATAATTTATAAAGAGCAGATTAAAGCAATGCTCTGGCCCCTCCCTTTAAGAACTGCTCTTTTGCCGTTATTGAAATCGTAGCTTATGTTTGTTTTGTGTGCGTTTACTGTCATCTGTCTCCAAAGAAGAAAAACGATCATCCTGCTGCTGCTGCAGTTGTTGGGAGCAACACACACACCTGTTTGTTAGGACAGATGGTCGACAGAGTGTTCCTCTGTCTGTGTGTGTGGATGCCGTGCAGTTGGTCAGCTGTTGTATCTCCCCTCATCGGCCTTATCTCGCTGGGCAAGCTGACTCTGAACACATTCTTATTTAATCAGGCAGTTGCTTTCCTGTTGAGCCACTAAGCTGAAAGAACTGGTATTTTATTTGGCAAGTCGAGGGAGGACACACACTAAAACACACAGACACTACCGTCTGCTTGTTTTTGCTGTAGATTACATACTAATGTCTCGCTGCCAAGATAAATTCTGCTTATATTTGACCTTATCTCACCAAATTAATATTTCTGTTGGCGGACATGTTGCCTTCCCAGGCTAGATCATGCTGTAACTATTCAGATCAATTAATTTGCAACTGTTTTGACAATAAAGTGTCTTTTTTTTTAAGCTAAAAATCAAAAACATGTTCTGGCTTCAGCCTCTCAAATGTTTTTTTTTTTTTTTTATAAAGCCCAATATCACAAATCACAATTTGCCTCAGAGGGCTTTACAGCATACAACATCCCTCTGTCCTTTGGACCCTCACAGTGGATAAGGAAAAACTCCCCCAAAAAACCCTTTAACAGGGCAAAAAATGGTAGAAACCTCAGGAAGAGCAACTGAGGAGGGATCCCTCTTCCAGGACGGACAGACGTGCAATAGATGTCCTACAGAACAGATCAACATAATAATTAATGTACAGTGATCCATATGACACAATGAGACATAAAGAGAGACAGAGAGAAAAGCAGGGCAGACAGTAATAACATTCATTTTAGTAATAACATTATCATAGTAATAACTGTAATTGTAGTAGAATGTATTGTTAGTATATATTAATATATGATAGTATGTGTATGTGACAATAATCAAATGTGTAATGGCCTATGTCAGCCTAACTAGGGGCTGGTCCAAGACAAGCCTGAGCCAGCCCTAACTATAAGCTTTATCAAAAAGGAAAGTCTTAAGTCTAGTCTTAAAAGTGGAGACGTTGTCTGCCTCCCGGACCGAAACAGGAAGGTGATTCCACAAAAGAGGAGCCTGATAGCTGAAGGCTCTGGCTCCTGTTCTACTTTTGGAGACTTTAGGGACCATGAGTAACCCTGCATTCTCAGAGTGCAGTGTTCTGGTGGGATAATAGGGCACTATGAGCTCTCTGAGATATGATGGAGCCTGATCATTTAGAGCTTTGTAGGTTAGGAGTAAGATTTTAAATTCAATCTGGATTTTACAGGGAGCCAGTGCAGAGAAGCTAAAACAGGAGAAATGTGATCTTGTTTCTTAGTTCCTGTCAGTACACGTGCCGCCGTGTTCTGGATTAGCTGGAGAGTTTTCAGGGACTTGTTAGAGCTACCTGATAAAAGAAAATCACAGTAATCCAGCCTCGAGGTAACAAATTCATGGACCAATTTTTCTGCATCTTTTTAAGACATGATAGGCCCAATTTTTGCCATATCACGCAAATGAAAGAGCGCAAACATTGAGGTTTGTTTTATATGGGAGTTAAAAGACCAGTCTTAATCAAATATTATTCAGAGGTTTCTTAAAGTAGAGCTAGAGGCCAGAGGAATGCCATCCAGAGAAACTATATAATCAGAGAAAGAGTTTCTGAGGTGTTTGGGGCCAAGAACAATAACTTCAGGTTTGAATGTAACCGCAGGAAATTGTAGCTCATCCAGGCTTTTATGTCTTTAAGGCATTTTGAAGTTTAGTTAATTAATCTGTTTCTTCTGGCTTTATGGCTAGATATAACTGTGCATCATCTGCATAACAATGAAAGTTTACAGAGTGATTTTTGATGGTGTTACCTAAGGGAAGCATATATAAAGGGAATAGAATTGGTCCGAGCACTGAACCTTGTGGAACTCTGACACAAACAAGTATGCAAAGATGATTAATTATGAACGTGAACGAACTGAAAGTGATCGGATAAATAAGATTTAAACCACCTTATTGCAGAACCTTTAAGGCCAATTGAATGTTCCAATCTCTGTAGCAGAATTTGATGGTCAATTGTGTCAAATGCGGAACTAAGATCTAATAAAACAGGTTGGTCTATAGTTGGCTAACACCTCTGGATCCAGGGTGGGCTTTTTTAAAAGAGGTTTATTTACAGCTACCTTAAAAGGCTGTGGTACATAGCCTGTTAATAAAGATATATTGATCATGTCTAATAAAGAAGTATTAACTAAAGGTAAGACTTCTTAAAGTAGCCTAGGTGGGATGGGGTCTAAGAGACACGATGATGATCTAAATGAGGAAATCATTGAGATCAGTTGTTGAAGGTTAATCAGAGAGAAGCAATCCAAATATATATCAGGTCTTATAGCTGTGTTTAAGGTCTCTCTGTTTGAAGGCAGATTGTACTGTCCAAGGGCAAGAGATGATGAATTTTGCCTCCAATATTTTTGTCATTTAAAAAGCTAATTAAGTCATCACTGCTGATGGCTAAAGGAATACAAGGCTTAATAGAGCTGTGCCTCTCTATCAGCCTGGCTTTTCTTTGTCATATATGATAGTCAAGTGAATATCCTTGGGTTTTAATCTGTTGGGTGAAAAAAACAATTTGAATACATCTCTTTTGACTGTGGGACATTTTATAGACAAAATAATAAATGGAATAATTGAGGGCATAATCGGCAGATGAATCCATAATGAAAATTAGCACTTAGTTGCAGTCCTAATTCAATTACTATTAAAATAAAAAAAAGATGAAAACTGCAAGGTCTCCCATTGGTGAAGCAGGAACGACTGGACAAATGACTGACACATTAAATCTGATCATCAACATTGGTAGTGTGTAAATGTTTAATCACCTAATGTCCCCTTTCTTTTTTCTCACTGTGTATCAGCAGTCATGGATATAAATTCTGAATAATAACTTAGGGTTGGGCAATATATCAATATTACTGTAATAATATTGTGATATGAAACTAGATATCTCCTTTGATGTTGGATATCATAATATTACAAGTTTTGGATCTCCTGGGTTTAAAGGCTGCGTTACAGTTAAGTGATGTCTTTTTCTGAACTTACCAGACTGCTCCAGCTGTTCTTTTAGTCATCATGTCCACATTACTGATGATTATTTATCAAAAAACCTCACCATGCAACTGTTTTGTGAAAGCACCAATAGTCAATCCTAGAATATCATGATATTTGATTCATATTGCCCAGTTCCACAGTAAAGTCATAACATCTAAACTTTTCTTTTATATATAAGTAATTTTAGAGCTGAAACAATTAACCGTTGAGATGATCTTTGTCTTATTTTACTCTTGCATTTTATAGACTAAAAGATTAGTCACTTATTCTACAGGTTTGTTTTCCGGCTTAGTTCAGTGCCATACAACACCCACATTACCAGAGCTGATGCAGCAATAATCAATACAGCATAGTACTACGATGTCTCGGTTGGCAATATTGTATCGATACACTGAACGCCAAGTATCGATTTTTATAGTTTGTTTTTTTTGTTTGTTTTTATGATACAAATTAGGGCTGGGAGATATGGAGAGAATCAAATATTAATGTTTTTGACCAAATACCTAGATATTGATATTGCAACTATAGGGTTGACTATTGGTGCTTTCACAAAATATTTACATATTTACCAATATTTATTTAGTATTTACAGAATGAGAGGTCATCAGTAATAGGGATGCAAGATAATGTTGGTACATCATTGGTATCGGCCGATATTGGCTTTAAAATGAGCCATCAAAATCGGTTATCATGCTATTTCTTATTTTGCACAATGACTGAATATTATATACATTGTGAAGTATTATATTTCATGTTTCCATCTGCTGGTGGGTCATCAGGATAAGAGTATGCATGCATAATATAATGTTAATTCATCTCCAGAAGAGACTTGATGATCACTAAATTTAGGTGGGGAAGAAAAGTGGATATATCGATATTGGTATAAGTTATTGGCCGAATAAGTTGCTACTGGTAGCAAATAACGGCTAGAATAGTAAGTTCAGGTACGTTCAGAAAATGACATCGCTTAAATGTAATGCAGCCTTTAAAACCAGGAAAAGACAAAACTTAAAATATTACAATATCCCAAATCTGAGACTATATCTAGTCTCATATCACGATACCGATACAATATTGATATAGCCCATCCCGAATATTAATTAGTACTATTATTATTATTATTATTATTATTGCAAATACAAATTAAACTCTTGCTAACCTACTTTAATAATGACATAAATTACTTTTTCAGCCCAGTAGAAATATTTTGCTGCAGTAAAAATGACTGAAGTGAGGCAAACAGACTGGAACTTTATCGCATAAGATAACATTTATCAACAAAGTTTTCCTCAGGGGACAAAATTTGCAGTTTTGAAATTGCAATTAAATGCAGTTTATGTTATCACAATACTCAGCATATAAAAAAAGACAATTAAAATCACAATAATGTATCGTGATAATATCGTATCTCAGGATTGTGATAATATTGTATCATGGGCCCTCTGGTGATTCCAGATGATGTTTTTATGAAATAGAACTCTGGATCTGGAGGTGACGACTATAAGTGCTCAGCATGTGAGTACAGCTTACATTATTTTGCTTGGCTTGGATCCAGAGTCTTTTGTTTTGATAGAGAAAACGCCTTTGAGATGTGGAGACGGCTCAAATATTTAGCTTGATGCAAAGCTACTACATATTCTTCTTTTGCTTGCTCTGTGCATTTTATTTAACCCTCTCTTGTTTCTTACTTTTTCAACCCTACCCATGTTATCTCCACGTTTCTAGAAAGCTACATATTATGTGCATATCCCAGCGGTCTGGTTAGTGCAGTGAGTATTGCACTGAAGTGGTTCAGTCCCCCCGTTGGCTTGGTGCCCATTTACAGTTTTTCTGTGAAGTCATACAGTTCTTGCAGCATGTGTAACTGTAGTGTCAGACTTTAATGTCGTCAGTAAGCATTTGCATCAATGACAGTGGTGAACATGAACGTATAATTGCATTACTTTTGGTACCACATGAATGTGGGCGTGACTTTATTTTGAAATCATTCAAATTCTGTTATTTGCACAAGAGCTCTATAATCAAAGAGAGGACAGAAAGGCAAAGATTTGTGCTTCCGAGTCATCTGCCCTAAGTGTGCTGCAACAATGAGGAGCAGGTCCCCTCCTCATACTCATTGGGACATAAAACTTTTTGATGTCCGTCGCCCCCCACACTTGTCCTTTTTCCCTTTCAGCCCGGCCACACTCTCCTCTTTCCTCTTCACTCTCTTAAAGGCCACGCCAGTCTTTCAGCCAGCATTGGTCTTTTCTTTCTGTTTTGACCCCCCCTCCGCCACCACCACCCCCCAGCACAAGACAAAGAGTGGAGAGTGACTGTGGTGCTCTGCAGCCAGGTGTTCTCCATTGCTGCCCCAGGCCGTAATAGCACCAGCCCTCACACTGCAGCTGCCCTCCCCAGCCTCCTATTGTGTAGCTCTATTGTTGAGCCGCCCACCCCTCGTTGATTCATCGGCCACACAGGGGAAGCCCTTTCAGGCTGAGGACAGGAGTGTGTGTGTGCTGGTGCACTTTGAGTACGCGTGCCTTGGGGAAACTGGCTGTTGCAGGCATTCGCCCACAGCCACTCCCCTCCTCCTCCTCCTCCTCCTCCTCCTTCTCCTCCTCCTCCTTGTCTCTGCGCCTCATTGTAAGGCCGCTGCGCTCTGATTGGTGGAAAAGCAGCCACTCTAAACGAGGGAATGGCAGACATTGTTGCTCCATCTGTTCTGCCACTCATTGTCCAACTTGCCTGCTCCTGTATGAGAGAAAAAAAACAGCTCTGGAGGAGTAGTGAGGACAGAGGTGGCTGGAGTTGGATGCTCTGCTGTACCTGCGTGCAAAGACGAGCAGCGGCCTCTGATCTGGGAACTTTAGGACTTGGTTCTCTTCAGTTTCACCTGCGCCTGGTTTTCAGGGATTTAAATATGCGGAAATGAGCTGATCCCTTTCGTCATTGTTTGTTGATCTGTAAAGGCCTGGTGAGTGTGTCTTCTAAATCCTGATTCTTATTCTAATATCTTGAGCTTCCCTTTTTGTGGCTGGTGTGTTCTCTGTCTTAAAAAAGCAACTGTGACTTTTACTGCCCATGTCTAGAGGGCCACTGAGATGCCCCCCAGCAGTGCTACCTGCGTGACAGGTTGCAAAGCTGCAACATCATAATTCACTTTCATGCTGACCTGCAAATACTTAACTGACATGACCTTAAGTACTGGGTTGTCCTGCATTTTAGATAGCTGTACAGAGTCAAGTATTTTTCATACCAATAAATTCAGAATAAAGTCCAGAAGGTGTATCTGATGATGATTTTGAATGTGCAGACAAAAGATGAAGTGGTCTAAGTTTAACCCGTATGTACCACAACATCACAACAATTCTATATGTGCAGCCCAGACTCATAAGAGTTTGTGATCACAGGACTACATCTGAATAAACTTTGCGTCAGTGTGCAGCTCTAACACAGGTGCTGCACTTGCTTGAATTTCAAACAGTTTGATCTGTGTTGATATGAAGCTTGATTTTGGGGGATGGGTCAGTGTTGTGGGGTTTTTTGGGGGCGGTAACAAAGAGCAAGCTTCTTCTTATCTGGGTCACATGAGGCCAGAGGAGGCAAATAGTGCATCGGCTGAAGATGCTGGCTTCAGAAAGTGTGTGCAGCTTTTACATTTGACTGTGTGGCCACAGTGTGTGTGTGTGTGTGTGTCAGTCAGAAGCTGTCTGTCCTGCTGCGTCTTTATTCTCGCTCTATTGGCTGTGTGGAGACAGGGGTGTGTGTGTGTGTGTGGGGAGACACCAGTTGCGAGTAGCGCTCAGCAGACATCTGTTGCCCTGCTGCTGGCGGGGAAAGCCTAGCGCGCCATCTAGATGCACCAACACACACACATAGTACTCCCCTGGCTGATTATTCTGCCCGGGACAGCCCCCCCCCACTCTTTTTTTTTTAACAATAACTTTTGCACAGTATCAGGCATGCAGCGATTATACCGCCAGACAGCCCCCTCCCTGACTCCCCCTTCACCCTGAACCCTTTACCCCCTCTCTCACCCTCAGCACACACACTTTTTACACAAAGCTCCCACATACAAAGCGCTGTAAGGACTGTGTTACATATTCATTACTGCCTCCATCAAAGCCAGCAGTGCTGCTGTGTGTGGGAGCTGGCCCGCTGATGTTTGAAAGATGCACCCACTCAGCCTGGAGGTCTGGAGATGGTGTGATGAGGTGGCTGTGCCGTTGGTCTGTTAGCACTAAGCCTGATTTGGGAATTCCACAATGCAGCTGAATGCATTATTCTGTAGAGTTTGGACCACACTGGAAGATTGTGCTGGGTGCTATGGAGAAAACCACACATCATGGTATTTTTGGCCAAATACCTCAATATATATATTTCAACAATATTGTAAGGGTTGACTATTGGAGCTTTCTAAAAATATTTGCACAATGAGACTTTTGATAATAATCACTGGTAATGTGGATAAAACAGAAAAAGACAATTTACAAGAGAAGACTCACATTTAATCAGATCACACATTTAACAGGCTTTAATAGTGATTAGCACACTGCTCAGATTTCTGGCGTCAAGCATCATTATTAAAAGATTTGTACAGATTGTAAAAATCACAAGAGGTCAGTGTGATTGTGGATCAGAAGATAACCTGCCATATGTTTTGCAGATCAGCATTTCCCCTTGTGTTTATGTAAAAATGTGCTCTTTTTTCTCAGTTTAGTAGTTTATGTCTTTTGTTTTGAATTTTTTTTTTTCAGACAATATGTGAAATTGTGATGGTCACTTTTCCTTTTTTATCGATTAATCTGCCAATTATCTTAATTGAATAAATGTTTTATAAAAATGTCTGTAAAATGTCTGTAAAATGTCAGAAAAATGTGAAAAATGAACATTCCAGTTTCCTTAAGTCCAAGGTCATGTCTTGAAATGTAGGGCTGCAAGATAACATCGCCACGTCATCAGTATCGGCCAGTATTGGCTTTAAAA
This sequence comes from Cephalopholis sonnerati, assembly GCA_019142605.1. Classification (NCBI taxonomy): domain Eukaryota; kingdom Metazoa; phylum Chordata; class Actinopteri; order Perciformes; family Serranidae; genus Cephalopholis; species Cephalopholis sonnerati. Next base: position 19,135,998 of record JAGQAX010000024.1, read on the forward strand.
CAAACTATCAGAGTCAGCCAACATGCTTTGTCTCATTTTACGCAATGGATGAATATTACATACATTGAAAAATATTCTATTTCATTTGTCCATCTGCTGGTGGGCCATCATGATAAGATAAGGAGTATGCATGCATGATATGATGCTAATTCCACTACAGAAGAGACTGGATCACTAAAATTACGTGGGGAAAAAGGAGGACTTATCGATAACGGTATTGGTTATCGGTCAAATGAGTTGTTGCATATTGGCATATCGCATATCAGAGAATCCAATATCTTGCATCCCATTTAAAGTCTAAACCCAAAGATACTCAGTGTAATATATCAAACAGAGAAAAGCAGGAAATCTTCATCTTTGCAAGGCTGAAAATGCCATTTTCTTCCAGCTTTGCATTAAAATGACTTAAATGAGTAATTGATTATCAACATAGTTAGCTGGTTATTTTGCTGTCCATTGACTCATCAGTTGGTGGACTAACTGTTCCAGCTCTACAGCAGAATAACCAACACTGAAAGTAATCCTTAGTTGCCACCTAGATTAGATTCATCTAGATCTGTGTGGCTTAACAGTTTACTGTGTGAAAACCTGAAGATTCCATTACCACTTAATTATTCTGCTTTGTCGTGAATGTATCCTGTCATATATTGGGAATATTTTTGGCTTTGATGATCAGTTGTGTGACGTCGATTCATGGCTGGCTATCATCTAGTGCTGATACCTGTTTTTTGTTCCCAATTCAAAACAATACTACAGTACTAATTTTGTTACCTTACATTGAGGATTATTAACATATTTTTCTATATATTGTTTTTCTTTTTGACTAAGAAGCCAAAATTCCAGTCTGTTGAAAATTAAAAGCAGCAGTATGAGAACCTATAGAACAAATAGTGTAAACTTTGCAAAATTTGAATCAAATTATGAGCTGTCTAATGAAGTAATACACAAAAATACAAATCTGAGGAGACGTGAGATAGCAGTCTGAGAAACTTGACAGTTTGGCCCCCCTTACACCTTGCATCAACATGCTTTTTCCTATTTCGCACAATTAATGAATATTACATACATTGAAGCATTGTATTTCATGTCTCCATCTGCTGGAGGGCCATCAGGATAAAAGCATGCATGCATAATATGATGTTAATTCCACTACAGGAGACACTTGATGGTCACTAAAATTGGGTGGGGAAAAAAAGAGGATATATTGATATTGGTATCGGTTATTTGCCAAATAAGTTGTTACATATCTGCAACAAATCGAATATAATTCCACCACCAGGTCTGAAACCTGTACTAATTCAGCACTGGTGCTCCCTTTTTACCTGATTTATAATCTGTGCACCTCAGTGTGTGGAATTCATTGTTATGTAAGGCAACATGAAGCCACAGACTAGTGTAGTGTTTAAATGTGTTTTGACATCCAGCTGTGACTAAGTGAATTTAACTAGGGCTGTACAATTAATCGAAACATTATCAAAGGGACAATATGACTAAGTGCAGTATCCACATCACAGTCGCCGCAGTTTTTGATCAAGGTAAAATGTGTCACAACATGCTAATGTTAACAAAGCGTCATGGTGCTTCAGAGATGCCCCGGCCTACAAATGATATCTCAGACATAAGGGAACATACTTGCTTGGTACAGACTTCAGCAAAAGTTGTACTTTTCTGTCACACACCACTCCTTTGATGCCTGAGGATTTTTAGTGTAGTAAGGCATTAGTGATCTGCGTCTGATTGCATCCTTAATCAGAGTCCTTGGTGGATTGTCGTGTCTACGTGGTGCTGAGGTGCTGCGTGTGCTTGGAACTGATGATGGCAAGATTTAAAGAAACTAATGTAAAGATGGTTTGGATGTGTTAGTTTGGACCATCAACAGAGAACAGTATGCATGAAATGTTCCCAATAGCCCCACTCTCTCCACAGCAGTATGAGTCACTGGGTGAGGTAGATGTGTGTGTGTTCACGTGTGCATGGGCACCATCAACGCCCACATTCGTTGGTGCCAAGGTCCCAGTCCTAATCACTCCTGCAGGACTATTGTTGTCTTGGGTGGCAGGGTGGGTTGCCAGTAAGGCACACTTAAGCCCCTCCCTCCCCCACACCAGATCTTTTTGTAATGTGTGTGCGTGTGTGAGGTGGGTCGTCGACTGAACGCCGCAGCCTCTGTCTTGGCATTTGGAGGGGAGAATGCTTTCAACAGCTGTAGCTTAGCAACAGTAGCTCAGCCGCGTTGCTAGGCAGCCCTTTTTCATAAAATGCGAACTCACTCCTCCCCGCCCCCCTCCCACCATTCTTTAAGTCACTTCCCCTTCCATCATCTGTTTTGTCCAGATAACATGGGCTTGGGTTGATTTTGAGCCAGTATTGAACTGCACATTTACATTTGTACAATTTGCTAGGATTGATTCCTCCAGGGAAAACAACTTTTTGGAAACGCCACAGATACTGAAACTTTAAGCCTAAATTTAATGTGGACTTAAAGGGATAGTTCAGATTTTTTGAAGCAGGGTTGTATAGGGTACTTATCCATAGACAGTATGTTACATACAGTAGATGTCAACCAGCACACCCCCAGTTTGGAGAAGCAGGCTGGAGTCTGACATGGAAGCTCAGCAATGCACTGCTGTGGATGGGGGCCAGCAACAAAATGTATTTTAGCCACCTATTAAAAAAGGCTCACCAAAACATCAATATCAGTTTAATTGTACACCATATTTGGAATATTTTCACAGCTTTACCTTGATGTCATGACAGTAATTTCCAACAGGAAGATGACGCCATTATATCGCTTTCTTTAAAGCCAGACTCCATTGAGAAATACAATGGTTATTTTGTTTGTGTTATTGTGTGACTTTGGTGTTTAAAAGGGTTAGTTTGAATTGAACGCAAACTAACTAACTGATCGAAGCAGCAGTAGACCAGCAGCTCCTGTGTTCAGCAATCTAAGATGACTGTCTTTGTCAGTGGAGTCTGGTGTTGAAAATACTCTCAATATAGCATACACTTTAACTGATATTGATGTTTTTAGGTGTGACTTTTTTAGGGCGACTACAATACAGTTTTTGTTGGCCCCATCCACAGCAGCACATTGCTTAGCTTCCATGTCAGACTCCAGCCTGCTTCTGCCAAACTGGGGTCATGCTGACTGACATCTACTGTATGTAATACTCTGACTATGGATAAGTATCCCGTACAACCCCACTTCAAAAACTCCAAACTATCCCTTTAACTCCAGTCAGCATACACCAGGCCTGTAGTTTTGTTTCTGGAGATTAACGTATCAGTTTCCTGATCTCAGATTAACTTTCCAAAGTGCTCCCTGTAATTTGTGTGCAGCTAAACCTTTGACACCAATCAGATTAGCCTAACCAGATCCTGTGTCCTTGGTGCTTGATTGCACAAATGTTGATTGGCTCGGTAGCCTCGGAGCCCCTCAGTGCTTTAATGAGTGACTCCACCACCCCAGTGGGAAGAAGCATATGGACCTTAATTACCAGGTAGAATGTGAGGGGGAAGGGTCCATCGCTAACGGCTTGCTGTCTCTTTTTAAAAAAAACACAGTTCACCCTCTGTTCCCCTTTAGATTAATGTGCTGTGGCGTGGCCCTGTAAAAACACACTGGGGCCAGACTGAAAAAAAAAAAAAAACGCGGGAGTCCATTAATTAGGGTGAGAGGCCCCATTGGCTCTTTGTGTCAGCCAGTCTGCGCCTCAGTGGAGTCCCCAACTGCCCCAGAGTCAGAGCCAGTGTAAATAACAGCTCACAGCCACAGTGTGAGAATAGCTTAGACAAAAATTTCCCTATGAAAATATAGGGAAAAAGGTCAGATTTTCCTAAAATGACAGTCAGTGTTGACTTTAAATTATCACGTCACAATACAGCCTGAATGCAAATTCTCACTTTGTGCTGTTCAGGAGAATAGAAAGCTATTGTTATTACTGCACATTGTACAACGTATTCTGCTGTGCAGTTTTTTAAAACAGTACATTAATATTCTGTACATGCATGCACACTAGCCTACACACACACCTGCCCTTGCTATACATATAAATAATAAGTGCAACGGTTGCTTCTGTAACAGACACCACACTTTTGTTTTCACCCAAATATTAGTTTAAGTATCTCTCTGCACTTAAGGGATTTTCCCAGTGTCCCTGTAGTGTCATCTCAGCATTTGTAACAACAGATTTTCATTTGACTAGTGAAGCTATGCTGCATTACTTTCATCCTATAAATCAACTTCATCATGTTCCCTCGCTGTGTGATTTTAAAGTGATGTCAGTCAGGACCAAATGTCCACGTGTCTCACCATCCCTCCCTCCTGTCTGTGTCTTTCTTTAGGCACCGATGAGTCGAGCTTTGTGAGAGGGGCAGCAGTCAGCCCCGTGTGCTGGATGTCTGTGACAGATCCATGGGCCAGAAGGACCATGTGGAGGCAGGAGCAGGCCACATCCTTGACCTGGGGCTGGATTTGGAGTATCTCCACGTAGCAGGGGCCGACCGGCAGGCTGGCTGCGCTGACGGGCCCCCTGCTATGGAGGAGCAGGGGGAAAGCTCCGGCAACAGCAGCACCGCCAATTCCCCTCCGCCGGCCGAGGTGGAGGAAAATGCCGGGTCTGACACAGAGTGCAAGCCGGCGGCGTCTTCCAGCGCCACCGTTGCTGTCGGGCCCGACCCGGATGGAGGAGAGGGAGGGTTTACTCACAGTAAAAACACCCACCAGCCGCTTTGTCGGACCCAGTGTGTGGACTTAGGCACTGAGGGTCCTCCTGAGCTCCCATCTGAACTCTCATCGGAGCTTGAACCCGACACCCCTGCACAGTCCTCTCCCAGCTCCCCGTGTAAGCACCCACCTGAGCCTCCATCCATTCCCTCCTCATCAGAGCCAGCGCCCGAGGCTGGCGGGAAGGAGTACCAGGCTAAGTTGGAGTTTGCCCTGAAGTTGGGCTACTCTGAGGAGACAGTGAGACTGGTGCTGTCAAAGCTTGGCCCTGATACCCTCATCAATGACATACTGGGAGAGCTGGTCAAACTGGGCACCAAGTCAGACAATGAGCAGCCGACTGGATCACTAGCCTCTACCTCATCTTCTTCATCCTCCTCTTCCTCTTGTGGCTGTTCTGATTTGCTGGATAGCCAGAGGTCGGACTCACCCTGTCCGTCGGACTCTCTGTGCGACCAGGATAACCTGCGGCCGATTGTGGTGGATGGCAGTAATGTAGCCATGAGGTGAGTGTCTCTTGGAACAGTTTTAACTCAAATCCAAACAAATACTGTTATGGTGAATTTCCACTCTGAATGCACTCATAAATCATTAGCAAAAAAAAACAAAACAAAAAAGGCTAGTGGTGCTAATATAGCTAACAATGCTAAAGGGGTTTTGCAGCTAAAAATGAAGCCGCCTACTCACCAGGAACTAGACTGTGTGTCCATCTTATTTCCATAATTGTGACATCACAACTACACAGAAGTCCTAACAGCTTGTTTAAAGGCGCAGTGTCTGAAAATGGCTGTGTGTATTTCTCTGTGTTTTGATAGTTTGACAGTATTTATAGCACCCATACCTGCTTTGTAATAAAGACATTGAAATCTGACTTTTTACAATATTGGACCTTTAAATCACAGCTCACTTTTACATAATGGCATGTGTTGAAAAACCTATATTAACACCCAACATAAATGACCTTCTGCCTCTTACCTATGTCCTGTAGCCATGGCAACAAGGAAGTGTTTTCCTGCCAGGGCATCCAGCTAGCTGTAGATTGGTTCCTAGAGCGTGGTCATCACGACATCACTGTGTTTGTGCCTGCGTGGAGGAAAGAGCAGTCCCGCCCTGACGCCCCTATAACAGGTCAGTACAAGAGGCCAGCTGACACAAACACACATGGCATTAAATAAACTGAGTTTATTCTAGCACAGCATTTTTCTCAACCTTACCACACCCCTCCTCTCACACAGATCAGGAGATCCTGCGTCGCCTGGAGAAGGAAAAGATCCTGGTCTTCACTCCATCACGGCGTGTCCAAGGTCGGCGCGTGGTTTGCTATGACGACCGCTTCATCGTCAAGCTGGCCTATGAGTCAGACGGCATCATCGTCTCCAATGATAACTACCGAGACCTGGCTAATGAGAAGCCTGAGTGGAAGAAGTTCATTGATGAGCGGCTGCTCATGTATTCTTTTGTCAATGACAAGTAAGTAAAGCGTATTACTGAGGGACAGACTCTGTCAGTGTGATAGATCATCGTGACTCGGTGTTAAAAGAATTGTGAGATTTATAATTTATGTCTCTTATTTTGAACTCGTGTCTCATTCAGCATTCACATCTGACATTTGGTTTAACAAATGCCACGACAGCTGTCATTTTCACTTGGTTTATGAAGGAGAATTACTGCTTGTTTTATTCTGTCTACCTCCATGTTACAGTTCCCCCAATCAATTTACACTGAGAATGGGACATGTAACTTAAAGATATGCCCCAACTTTAAGGGTCCAATGTGTTGGATTTAGGGGGATATATTGGCAGAAATTTAATGTAATGTAGTAAGTATGTTTCTTTAGTGTATAATCACCTGAAAACATAAATCATTGTGTTTTAGCTACCTTAGAATAAGCCATTTACAGCTACATAAGGAGTGGGTTCTGCTTTATTCAGTGTTTTTACTGGTTTAAATCACCAGTAGCTATTTTTGGAGAGGAAAAGCCCTCCGTGGAAAATTTGGCTCCCAGTGAAAACCTCCTGAACAATGGTGGGAGAAGTATCGGCTGGTTGCAATCTGCAATCCTCACCACTAGATGCCACTAAATCCTCCCAAATATCACAGTCATGTAACTATCTTGTCCTTTTCTAATAATCCTTCCTTCCCATCTCTCAGATTCATGCCCCCAGACGACCCTCTTGGTCGTCATGGCCCCAGCTTGGACAACTTCCTGAGGAAAAGACCTGTCATGCCAGAGCAGAAGAAACAGCCTTGCCCATACGGTGAGAACACAGATACACACAGAATCTACCTAAATGCTTGTGTAGAAACGCACAGACATAACAATGTATTTCATTTTGAATTAAAATGTGTGCAGTGTGTCTTCACCGATTGCGCAGGTTACATGTTGACATATGTTGCATAATGTCCATTTGTCTGCATATTTATTCTGTAATAAAACTGAGATCTTTTGTCCCCAGGAAAGAAGTGCACTTATGGCCACAAGTGTAAGTACTACCACCCAGAAAGAGGTGCCCAGCCTCAGCGTGCTGTGGCTGACGAGCTGCGTGCCAGTGCCAAGACCTGCGTCACCACAAAGAACCAGGGGGACAGTGGGTTGGTGAAGAGCCACAGTGTGCCAGCCGGCAGCATTGAGGCTAAAAAAGGCGCCCCGAAGAGGCAGTCAGACCCCAGCATCCGCGCTCTGTCGTACAGCGATGCTGAGGAGAAGCTGCTGGCAAAAGGGAGGGTGGAGAGCCAGAAGAGCAGCATGTGTGGCAGCAACAGTAGCAGTGGGAGTATCAGCATGTCTCCAGCCCCAGGAGGCCCTCCTTCCAGTTTCAGCCTTCCCCAGGACCAGCAGACCAGAGCAGCGACTCCTCATAGTCTACCAGCTCCCACTCATGACCTTTACCCTCACTGTGAGTCTCCAGACTTGAGCTACTACTCAGTAACACGTGCCTACTCTGGCCTGAGCCTCTCCTCTAGACGGAGCCCAGACTGTCGCTTCCCCAATGACACAGACCTGCGGCTAGGCTCAGTGGGCTCAGCAGGCTCCGAGTGCGGCAGCGAAAGCAGCGTGAGTTGCGGTAGCAGCTGCGACTCGTACAGTGAAAGGCCGTGTCCAGGATGCCCCCCAGACACCTTACTGGAAGACAGCGTCCATTTTGCTAACCCCCACAGCCGGCTGTATCCCCATCACGCCGCATCAAACCATGAACTATGTGGCCTTCATCCTGCCGATTACACAAATATCCAACATAGCCACGCGTCTAATTCTGGAGTACACAGCTACCACCTGGCACGCGGGCAGAGCTGTGCTCATGATCAGCCTCCACCAGAGGCTCCACCAAAGCGCCCTCTCTACCCCCTGCCCCCTCACCTCCAGCACCAGCCACTGGCTGCACGCTCCAGCTGCCCAGGCGACTACCACTCTCTGCCCCAGACCAACCCTCACCCCCCTGGCTCTCCTCTTGGCCGCTGCCTGGCCCCCACACGAGGAGAGAGCGTGTCAGACTCACATCTGTATGAACACCTCTCTACATCACACCATCACCACCGGACAAAAGCTTTGCCCAGCTGGGACACATACTACAGACAACCTCCATTGCCGCCATCCAGGTATGAGCCGTCTGCCTATCAGAGCCTGCCAGACACACGCCAGTCATCCTGGCACGCCCCTCCCTGGGCACAGGACGGCTACACCCAGCACCACTCCTCCCACCCAGCTCTCCACCCATCCCCAACACATTACCTAAACCACCCTCCACCTCCGGCCCACTCTCCTCACCCACCTCATCCATCAAGCACTCCCCTCCCACCGTACCCGCCTCACAGCGCTCACCTGACGGTGCCCTCCCACGCTGCTCCCTCCTACATGCAGCAGCACCCAGAATCCCCTGCGCACAGTCGCTACGGAGACATGAGGGAGAAAGTTTACGTCAACCTGTGTAACATCTTCCCTTCAGAGCTGGTGAGCCGTGTGATGGCCAGGAGCCCTCATATCACAGACCCCCAGCAGCTGGCAGCTGCTATACTTGCAGAGAAAGCCCAAACAGGCTACTGAAGACTGAAGGACAGTTCACCTCCCAAACAACAGCAGTTATGTAGTCTGAGTACAAACAGGAAAACACGAACTGAGAAGTTTGCATCAGCAGAGCAAACTGGAATTTGCCTTTGCGACACTTGAGAGCACGGTGGGTTTGCATGGCGGAATTTTAAATCCTGGAATGCTTTTGGATTGTCTGCAGGGGGAGCTTTTTCTTCTCTTATGACATTAATGAGACAATGCATAAGTTTTAAGGATATTAAATGCTGAAGATAATCCAAAACCAGCTCTGGTCACTGCGCAGCAAATCAACTCAACTTTAGGACGTGTGGGCAGAGCGAGTCATTTGATGAAATCTTTGACTTTGACACAAAGTGCGACTTGTGGAGATTGTTCCAGACCTGCCCAGTTAGCCTTTTTTATTTTTATTTATTAAGTAGCTTATTATATGTGTCTTACACATGCAGGACTTGTTATGCATAGAATTCAAAAGGCACTTTTTTTGTTTTACAGCCAAATCAGTGAGTTGGTATTGTACACATCAAATATGAGGGATATGAAGGATTATTTAAGCATTTCCATGACCTTTTGACCAGATTCTACACTGTACATACTCTCAGAGCTGAGTCAAACAGTGTTTGAAAATATTCCGTTCTTACATGTATAAAGCGCTAGATGGATGGGATTTTTTACTTCATAATTATAAAGAAAAGTGTCACAAATAAGTATTTAAACCTGATTTTCCTAATCAGTTATGTGGCAAATCCACATCTGGTACTCCATCTTCACATGACAGTTTCAAACTACTATTTGACCGAGGTCTGTGTATTATATTAATCTCTTTGTGTGATGTGCGGCCATTTGTGGGGCTTTTTCCATGTTGGTAAAAATGGGTGTTTGAAAGATAGTCGTCTTATTTGAGATGACGTGAGTATTTTGGTCAGAGTTGTAGCTGTAGAGATGGGTGACCCTGTCGTGTGTACCTTAGTTTTAGTAAGGGACATCTCTCTCTCTTTCTCTCTCTCTCTATCTCTCTCTCTCTCTCTGGCCCTTTATTTTGGGTCAACTCTGGTATCTGCTACAGACAGAACATGTTGACATCAGTAAATCAGACATGTATGTATTGTAAATATATTTAACAGACTCCCCTGCTGTGCTTTTGGCCTACAGCAGCTACTGTTGTCTGTAGCAGATCCCAGCTGAATCCATGCTAGACAGAGAAAAACCTTGTTTGATACAAATTGTATCATTAAACTAAGTACATGGACTTGTTGATCCGTATCTATCAAACACTCTTAATGTATTGCTATATGATGAAATGCATTGACAACAGTTATGTTCCAATCGAGATGTTCCAACTTTTAATCTTGTGGAAATTGCTTTGAGACAATTATTTCAGGTATGTTAAGAAACAAAAGGAGTTGTCTGCCTACTATGTTTAGGTATCACAACTTCTTTGTCCGCGTTTTGGGTTTGAAGCTGGCTTATTTTTTACAGGAGCTCAAATGAAATGACGTGAGGAATATGCTTTGGTTGACTGGTTAAATGCCCATTTGAAAACAGACGTGAATTGGTCTGTTTTTTCAAGGTGAGGTTGGGGTCAGTTCATTAAACATTTTTTCAGCCTCTTTATTAAGTCAGAAAGTGGATATCCTTTAAAATAACATTAGACATCATGCTTGAAATAATAGAGAATTGATGCTGTATCATTATCTAATCTATTGTTTCTACTACATCATGAATTAAGTGGACAGACCCCAACCATGTTTAATAAGTAAAGATTTATACTTGGGTCAGTCCCATATCCCATGGCGGCCATTTTGAATCTTTGTAGCACTCTACCAAAGCTCCAGCCAGAGTGATTGCAAATAGAATGAGTCAGAAAATCCGAAATGAGTTAGCATTTTAGCACTCCTGGTTTTCTCGTCTTAAAGTCAATGGGTTTTTTGTTTGATGCCTGAAAAAGATCTGTGGTTAACACAACCTTAAGAGACTTTAATGTTTTGTTCTACGATAAAAAAAAAAAGGCATTTGATTTGTGTAGCCTTTTCTTTAGAAGGGCGGTCGCTATTAATTGGCTAAGTGAGGCCACAGAACATCGTAAGGCCAAACAAAGCTTTTAAGCTTCGTTGTTGTAGCGATGTTAGCCATGTGACCATGTTAGCTTTTTACTTCTGGTGTTAATTTATTAAGGTTATCTTGCTGAAAACACACATAAAAGTTAGCCACAAAGCTTATTTTCTGCAATAATCAAAAATCTAGTAGAAAAGTTCAAAAGGCTTTTTGACGCAGGGAATAGCGATGCTAACTTCCTCATCAACCTACAAAAAAGACATCGTCCCTGCAGCACTGAAAACCCAAAAGTGAGTTAGCATTCCCGGTTTTCTCATCTTAAAGCCAATGGATTTTTGGTTTGACGCCTGATAAATCAATTTTTGCCGTAACAAGTTCATAGAACCAGAAATTATCAGTATAGAAATCTCAAGAATAGCAGCTACAGCTAGCAGGATGTTTAGCTAGCTAGCATCCTTGCTGCTTTCCAAACAAATGTGGAAAGGTTTATATTTTAAGGACAAAATATTGAAATGTCTCTGGTCACAGTGCATTACAGAGTGGTAGCTTGAAAAACAAAAATTTGAATATAAACAAAGAAAATGTTTTAACTTCCTCACACACGGGAGGCTTCCTGAGCACTTACCTAACTAATGCTAACACCTACAATTTTTCTTATCCTTGACCTTTTCAGGATATAACCTTCCTATGGCCTACTGTGTGCTATCATGGTCCAAAAATGGACATTTGGAAATACGCTGCACTTCTGTTAGTTGGACGGTAAATATTCTGAATGCTGTATTAGCTCAGCTGTACTTGATCAGGTAGAGCCCAACCAAAGTGTAACCCAAGTTCAAAATGGCCGCCAAGGAGTTATAGTCTACAGAGTGAGCTCGTCATACAGTTCATCACAAGCCAGCTCCATAAAGCCCACTGGTTTCTTTCCTGTCCAACGTGTCACATTGTACAAATGATGAATAATGGTACAATAACACGTGCTGTTGATGAGAGAGAACCTTTGTGTGTATTGAAGAAGCGCCTTCTCTCTGGCCTCCTGGCACTGTGTGTCAGCGTGGCACCTGAGCGTGGGCCCAAAGTAATGCCTCTTCATGGCATTGTGCTTATGACACATCCAATACTCTGAACTATGTTCAGCTAACTGTTATGCATGTTTTTGATTTGTTTTGGTTTCTGCATGTTTCCTTGCGTTTAATTTGTGTACATAGCTGTGTTTCTGTCCTGGAAGCCTTGTCTTGCCGTTACTGTGACATGATTGTAGCTGTCGAGATGCCTCTAGGCGTACTTATCAAAACCGGCTTGTTTTTCTGCTTGTTAATGTTTAATTTCATATATCAGTTAGTATTGATTTCAGAACAACACCTTCCTTTGACATACAATATAAAGTCAAGAGAGAATGCTGTTTGTTTTCTATAAGGCTTGACATTTACTCCAAAGGACCAGGAAGCATGTTTTGGAATGCATCCCACTTTTCTCCTGCATTGTTTGCTTTGGAAGTACACTTGGCCACAGACAGTGATAATGGACACCATAATGATTCATTGACTTCTGTGCTGTAGATATAATGCTATACAGGCCACGACTCTAATACAAGGAAAATCTTCTGTTTCCAATTATATTTACATTTTGCCAGTAGAATAACAGTGTAACTAATTGATTATTGTGACACTCAACTGTAACTGTGATTGTTCAATAAAGAGTACTGCTACAAAACGTGATGTTAACCATTGTTTTTATTAAGAATTCACAATTTTAGTTTATACTGTAACCACTTATTAACATATAAAAAGAATTACTGAGGAGATTTTATTTACCTCGCATAGCACGTCTCATTCTCGCTAACGTGATATCTCTAGAACACCTTGAGGGAATTTCTTTAAAATCGGCAAGTCAGCAATGAACTGATTACAATTTGGTAGTCAAAGGTTGAAGGTCAAGGCCACTAGGACCCCGTCCTTTACGTCTTTTATTGTGAAATGTTCAAGGACGGATTTGCTCTGTCATTTAGGAGATCCTGAGGTTAAAGGTGAGCTTTGAGGTCCAACACCTAAACAAAAAGGTTAAATGCACTTGGAGAAAAGGTTCCAGTGTGAAGGGTGCTCAGTGACATGGTCAGTGGTATTAGGGTGTCAGTTGCCCAAAGTGTGTGTTTGAATCCTGCCTGTTGTCAGTACCTGGAGCAAACCAAGCATCCTGGCGTTTGCAGAGGTACACATGAGGGGTTATGCAACAAAAACCAAGAACCAGCTGAAATTTAATTGGAAATTAGTATGATAAACTTTTGCAAAAATGCATTTAGAGACACATTGCTTGGCAGTAGCTGCTGCAGCTGCCACCACCACTGCCTCTGTGCCTCGATGTGAACCAAATACAAAACCTCAGGCAGTCTGTGATTCTGTGATGTATTTAATATGCTTCTGTACTATAACAGTCTTGCTATATACTTCTGCCCAACAGCAAGTCCCTCCACATGGACTGAGTCAATAAACCACGACTACTGATTCTACTTGTGTTCATGAGAAGCATAAATTTATTTTATTGAGCTACAGCTCAGAACTACCACTAAATAAATTCCTTGTACGAGTACGAAGTGCCGACTTTCCAGGTCAGGGTTTGAACTTGAATGTGGAACGTGAGGTATTACAAAGACCTGTGTGTCACCATGAGCCACATTACTGCTACACACACTGTGACGTAAATGTCATCCAGAGAAAAGAGTAACTTTAGCTGTAGTCTGGTTTGGACTTAAATTATATACACATACAAGGAGTTTGTCTTCATATGATAAACAGAACAAAAGTCAAGACACATAATAAAGAGACATTTACAACAGAAAGTATGAAAAAAAACACGTATCAACACATGCATCAAGACAAATGATAGATTTTTGATGTCTGGACACTAATATGCCAATGACTCCCTTCTTTGAGGGAAACCTAGAGACCTCTGTTTATCTGTCTCACACCATAAGGATATCAGTGCATAAAGGAGTGACAATCTTTAATGAAGCCCAGGCATGGATGGGGGTTGAACCCATGATCTTTGGTTTACGAGACCAACGCCTTACCACTTGGCCACCATGCCTGTTAATTTGGCTTCTATTTCTCTAATTGAGATTTTTAAGTATTCAGGTTTAATTTATTGACATGTGGGCTTTCTGTTAATCAACAAATCAATATGTATGTATGCCCAGTTCCCCCTGTAAGCACACACAAGCACACAACAACAACATGTGCCACCATCAAGACCAATAATGGAAGAAACCCAGAGACCTCCTTTAGTTTCAACTCAATAATGATGAAGCCCAGGCATGGTGAAAGTCAAAACCACATTCTTTGGTTTACAATACCAACAGCTTCATTTTTTCATATCAGAGATCCCACTATGACGTCAGGTGAAGTGATTGATATTGATCACTTTGTTACAGTGCAATGTTCTGCTGGGAAACCTTGGGTACTGGCATCTAGTGGTTGTAAGATGACAGTACACTAATCTATGTAAAAACAAGATGGTAGCCATCTCTGCCATGTCAGTCTGCAGCCAACCCTGACAGAAAAGTGGACAAGGTACAAAACCTCAAATCTATTGGTTGAAACTTGTTTCTTTATTATTAATAATGTTTGTAGTTTGATATGCTATTGATATGCAGTCACCAACTCATTGAAGGACATTCGGACTTTACTGTCATCTCGTTTGAGGACACTGGGACCCTATCATTGTTAACAATGTTTAGTTTTTTATACTTATCAGGTCCTACTAATCCCAAATAGCTGGGCGAAATTAAAAATGCATACCAAACAAAAGTTTGGTTTTCAAGAGGATATATGTATGTACTGTACAGTGGGTAGATAAAGTTAAATACCTGAATCCTGATTGTGTTACACATATGAGTCATGTAAAATGAAATGACAATGTGTTTTAATATTACATCATCAAATTCACATGTTTAAGCATCTTTAGTGTTTATCCAAATAGAATGAACATATGTGGCCATGTGCACTGCTTACCTGCTGTGGTGGGTACAGCTGGATCGGCCACATGTTTACCATGCGCATCTGAACCAGCATGTTTACTGTGTGCATCTGCATCAGGTGCATGTTTATCGTGTGCATCTGGACTGGACACAGTTTTGTTGGACACAATGTACAAACAATACAAAGTCAAGTTCTAACTAATGCTTATCTTCCCCTCTCTATGCTTCTTTTGGTATCTCTCTACACTGGCCCGATGGAAATGATGTGCAAGTGTTTCCTCAGAAATATGACCTCAATTAGCCTCATGGAGGCGCTGTAATTAACACCCAGAAAGATTTTGGAAAGGCCAACCCCTCACACTGTAAATCTGATTGACTTGAAATTTGGGAGGCATATCCAGCTCAATGTGTCCAACAAAAAGCCCCTTGGACTCAGGCCAAACAACATAGTAACATCTGTCATGTAATGTCCTGCAGCCCAAAGACTTTTTCCTGCCTGACATGGTGAAACAGATGTCTGTAAATAAGTGGATATATTTTTGTGAGCATCACTACCACTGCAAAATGACTTGTTTAACTGTCACGACTTGATTGATCCTTTCGGTCTGATAACATTTGGAAAGTCTAAAAGAGCATGATTCAACCATTTTATCCCCATTCAAGTTCACTTCTCTAGAGTGCCTTGTTGCGAATTTGTGAATCCGGGGATAGTGAAGGAATGATCCGCCTTATTCTGCCTTACCCTGCCTCTGATTGGCTTACCCTGACATTCTTACCCTAACCCTAACTCTAACCCATCCCATTTCTCTTGCCTTAACCTATACAATTTGGCACCATAACTGGAAATGATGTCCTAATGCTTCACATTAAATTTAATCGCAGTTTCTCTGATGGTGGTGCTGTAATTGACAGCCAAAAAAGCAAAGAAAAACTTTGAAAGGCCACACCGCTTGATGATTGACTTTAAGTTTGAAAAACATTTACATCTGTGTCCTTCTTTAAATTTACTTTATCAACAACAAATTGGTAAACATACCTTGTGGGACTGAGTCACACAATTCTACATTAAATTAGCAAAATTCTTTAAAAAAAACGGTGTCCATCAATCAAAAATTCTTCTCCAGGGGTGGGGCTTACAGGGAAATAAGCCATTGCTCATGTTGTCTTGGAGCAATTCTGATTAAACTCAGTGAAGACATGCAGCACTCAGTCCTAAATGTACCCAGCAAGTTTCATTCACATCTGATAAAGGGGGAGCAAAAGAATGGACTGAAATGCTGCTCATATACATAGAACAAAATAAGCATGATGCCATCTGTGATGTCAAAAAATACAAATGGAGTCAAAACACATAATCAAAATTTAAAACTTTTATTTGTGAACCAATGAACTGGACTGCAATCCATCCGTGCCTTCTATCTTAAAGAATACTAACATGAACATATGGAAAAAAACAAACGGCAAAACGTGACAGCTGGTGCCAGAGCAGGCATCATCACAGACACTGGCTTCATTGGAGGGGACAGGCAGGCCAATAACAGAGTCTAACTGAGGCCCTGCTGCTTGAATGTGGGGGGTTTGAGGGTGTGGACGTGTCAGCCAGAGTTTTCCCCTCCAGTGAAGCTGTCCTGTAAAGCGATGCGTGCTGCTGATTTAGGGTCTTTGAACACAATACAAAAATGAGCTGGAAGCACAGGATCATTTTTTTCACCTGCTATGGCAAACACAACACTAACAATGGACACTGAAGTTAACACAAAAGGCAGGCTTCAGTGTCTTGTTTCATACAAGTGCTTTAACTTTAAAACTCTGACTATTAAAAAAAATATGAACCCGCACCAGCTGTCAAGTAACGCACGACAAATAATACAATAAACATTTTTCATCATATTGTTAATAAAAAAAGAAAACTTTCTGTTCACTCATTTCAAAAAATGCACCCTGGAACATATTTTCCACCCCACAGAAGATGAAGTCAGTTTGTTGTCTGAGCACAAACAATATCAGATGAGAACCGAAGAGATTTTAGGGGAAGAAAATGGCCTCCTGTCCTTTTGAGTCAGGAGAGACTTGTCTCTTCACATTACGAACTACTAATAATGCATTCACAAGTCGCTCAGCCCCGTGAACACACTGCAGGTCTGTCTCCTTAAGGTTAAATGACAACACAGGAGACAAAGCTGTGAGCAGACAATGAAGGCAATTAACTATTTTACACTTGAGCCTTCTTTCAAACATCTTGAGTCCAGGCAGCTCTGCAGATACAGTCTGTCATCACCAACTTTGAACCAAATGCTTCACAGGACCCCGTCAGGTAACGACTACATGACCTAGCTTCTTCTGAAAACGAATCTGTATACCATAATACATCTCTATCTTGATGTTCGCAGCATGACTCATGTTTCCTCATTGTTTGGGAGAGACCACTGTGTAAAACTAGCTTAAGAAATAACACTTTTCAACCCTAGAAACTAGAAGGTATGTTTTACATAGACCTTTAAAGGGATAGTTCTGATTTTTTGAAGTGGGGTTGCATGGGCTACTTATTCACAGTGAGTGTATTATATACAGTAGATGTCAGTCTGCATGCCTCCAGTTTGGAGAAGCAGGCTGGAGTCAGGCAAAAAAGCTAAGCTGTGGATAGGGGCCAGTAACAAAATGTATTTTACACACCTAAAAATGTCCCACTCTAAAAAAAAAAAAATCAGTTTAAGTGAATATTATATTAAGAGTATTTTCACTGCTTTACTTTTCGGTCGGACAGCCTGTTCTGACTCCATTTACAAAAACAGTAATTTTAGCTTGCTGAACACAGAAGCTGTTGATGTACCACTGCTTCAATTTGTGTAATTGAAGCAAAACATTGCTTAGCTTCTATTTCAGACTTCAGCCTCCTTCTTCAAACTGGTGGCGTGCTGACTGATGTCTAATACACTGACTATAAATAAAAAACCCATACAACCCAACTTCCAAAGATCTTACCTCTCCCTATAATGTTCTCTTGATATCCTTATCCCAACGTACAGCCACAAAGCAACCGACAACATGTAGCCTGCCCAGGAGCACCACTCAAACATGTAACAGAAACCAAGTAAAATCATGACCTTACTTTTTGTTTTTGGAACGAGAGGGAGGGAGGGAGGGAGACATCCTGAGTGTTTGACTGTCAGTCACCACTGCTAACATTACTGAGGTAGAGATTTGTCCTTGGTCAAGGACTGATGTTTTCATAAGCTCCCCAGCCAGAGAGGTGCCAGGTCTCAGCTTCCACACCTGTACACATTTATATATGCTTTTAAACACTCACACAGATACACTCAAACGTTTGGACAGACAGACAAACAGCTTGGACATCATCTCTCGGTTCCTCTGTCTGTCCATTTAACACTCTGGCTTCCTTTGTGAGCCGGTAGGCAGAGAAAACCATCTATGGTGACTGGGAATGAAACACTGGGATGCAAGTGGAAAACACACACAAGCACACAAGGCTAGCAACTACCAATTAGCTTATCTTCATAACACTTTGAAGCTCGAGGGCAACAGCTCAGTGGCACAAGCTCGATACATGCTATCTTATCACCTCTGCATGTAAAAAACACTTTCCCTTTGTTACCTTTGCTACATTCGTTCATCTAAACCTGCCAGGAGACAAGCTGGATGGCTCTTTTCCCTATGAGAGTCATTCCCTTGCTGCTATTCTTGATCTCCAGCCTGAAATTAAACTAAAATACTGCAGTGTTGTTCTTTAATATAAACCTATAAACGTAACATTCAAATAACAGTTTGAATTGGTTGAATAGAGTGAAATGACCTCAGCTCAGCTCAGCTCTCTAATGACTCACAGATGCTAACAAAATTAGCATGACTAGCTTGTGATATGTTTGACTTGATGTAACATAAGCAGCACTTGGATGCTGAATGAAAACACTGACCTAATTTGTCCCCAACTATCCAGTCTGTATTTATAGCCCGGGACTAAACCTTGCATTAATGTGTTGAACAGACAACTAAAAAGAAGCGCACCATCAATAAAATGAGTCAAACTAAAGCAGAGAAACAACTTAAAATCAAAGAGAGGACAGGTCATCTTTAACTGAGGACATGGAATCATACTAAACCTTTGCATACAAGTCATCAAGCAAAAAAAGAACAAAAGTAGCTTTCTATGGCCTTTTTTCAAAATAAAAAAATCCAATTTCTTCCATTTTGGTTTTACAGTTTTTTCCCCTGTGCTGAAGTATTACAGATGATCTCTGCAGTATGATGAGATTTGCTTGTTTAGCGTGGCGTGTAGGCAGCTCCATATGAGCGAGATATCCGATTGTTTCAGAGTGGAGATGTGGGGCAGGACTTTGGCAAAGTTTGACAAGATGATTTCTCAACATTGCCTGGGGGTGTAGAAGGGGGACTTGGTGGGACCATAAGGACGGCATTATCTTTTGTCCATGAAAATCGAGCAGCCGCTGAGGGGAAAGTTAGGGAACAGGTACCCATGAGGGAAAGAGGGGGCGATGGGGACGGAGGTGCTGTTCTCACATGGACTCAAACTCATCGATGCGCTGCTTCGTGTTGCCCTGTCGGATCTGGCGCAGTGTTTTGTATTTGTCTCGGCCCGCTTTCACGTTCTCGGCGTGTAGCACATCGTTCTGTGTCTTCTTGGTTTCATCTCTGGCCTCGGCCAACTCTGAGCTTAATGTCTGAGGGATAAAAGAGAAGGGTGGATGAGAGGGTGGATGAGAGGGAGGAGGGATAAAGGTAAAAAAAAAGAAGCATAGGGGGCAGAGAGTTAGCGGAGGAGAAGACGTGGAAAATAGAAACAGGACACAGGCGCAGGAGAGCTAAAACGGGAAAATATGTATCAATAATTAAAAAGTGAACATCCAATTGATGCAAAGCCACTTATGTACAGCCCTTTGCTCATCAAATAAATCCCTCCAATGAGGTGGAGTAGTTCTACTTACTTTAACCCTGAAGCAAGGGTCAGTGGGTACATAGGTTTGGCCAAAGCCTGTTTTTTTCAGCACTGTTCATGGGAAGCCAAACACAGGCTTACAAGTGCTGGTGTAGTGGACACATATGTTTTTGTTTGGTATGTTTTTGAAAATGAAGGGTAATAAAACCAATTCTTCTTGCCATAGCTTCAGTAAAAGTCCTGGCTTACGCAGTAGCCCAGCTTAGATCTACAGGCCCTGTAATATATTTAAAATTAGGGAAAATATGAAGGTATTTCATGCAATTTGATCAATTAATTACCAGTAGATCTGCTTTGAAGCCAGGCTACAGTCTAAGCCAGCAGTTTAAAGAATGGACAGATAAGTATGCCTTATCTTACCCTTATTTGCCATTTCTTGGCTGGTGTTTCTTCTTTGCAACAAAACTGCTGTTAGAAAATAATATATTTTGGTTGTTATTTGTGTTTGTGAGATGCATATCTCATTTGTTCAAATAAAACTGATGAATTGAATTTTTGGTGAGACTAAAGAGATATACATGGATCAGCCAAAACATTAAAACCACTGGCTGGTTAAAGGGGTACGTTACAGCTGGAAAGATGGCCTTTTAACAAAACTAGGATGTCTATGCAGTAAAAAAATGCAATACTTTTTGAAATTGTTACTACAGAACCAGAGAAAAAAAAAAAAAAGGACGGTTTTACTCAAGTGTGCTGCACCAGAACAATAAATGCTTCAGTTTAAGTTTGATCAGCACTGCCTAGTTTTACTGTTTGATGTCAGTTTTTGGTCTGAGTTTGAGAGAAAGAGGAAGGGCGGGTCTGTCTTTTGATCTGCAGCTATACTCTTTGTGTCAGCGGTGGCAGCATGGGTGGTGGGGAATATAAGAATGCAGAAGTACAGCCTGTAGGTCCTGTAGTTCAAGCAACAGCCTAAGAGCCAGCGAAACTTGCCAAGGGGCGAGGAAGGATATCTAGGCACTGGTTAGATGGAGAGAAGTTTCCCACAGTTCATGTGCACATATTACCCACATTGTTTTGATACAAAGCTGGTTGAAAATCTGTTAAGTATCCTTTTAAGTGAATAACATCTGCTAACAATGCAATGTTTAGCTGGGAAACCAGTGGTTCTGGCATTCATGCGGACGGCACTTGACGTGCACCACCCACCCAAACACTGTTGCAGACAGTGCCATAATGTTTAGGCTGAACAGTGTACATTGCTTATTAAAAACAATAATTTGATCTGTATGTTTTATTCATAGGGTAAGTTTCAGACTCATTTCAACCCCAGGTTGCTCTCTACATGGGGGCATCATTTATTAGATGGTATTTTTATTTTGGGGATTTAAATGACTTTTATATCGAGTGTGAAGGTTCATCTGACTGTGGGAAAAGCAGTTCACAGGGTGAAGCAACTTTATTTTTGGGATATGTCAGCAGTTTTGCTAAAGCCCTCTTCAAAGGAAATTTCCAGACTTTCAGCTTTCACCCCTTGCTCTCACCTGCAGCTGTTTCTTCACCCTCTCGTTTTTCTGGGCTTCAGTGACGCGTGCCTCTTCACTGCGGAGGTCTAGCTGGCTGACGCCCTCATTGGAGAGCTCAGGCGCTGGCCTCCGCGTGGTTCTCATCCTGCTCATCATGCTCGTTCTCAGCATGGCCACCCAGAGGTGCTGGCACCACAGACATGGCAGTCTTCAGCTCCTCCTTGGTCTTCTCCAGGTCCTCCTGGGCTGACAGAGCCTGCAGAGGACAGCATGGAGAGGGAGAGGGTAAGACAGAGACACATACTGGAGTCACACCACGCAGGTGAGAGTGAAGTATGCTAGTGGACCATCAGTATTGAAGGACATGGCTAAATGACTGAAGTCCCCATCACATTGGGTGAAGGCATGTGTTATACACACTTTAAATGTTATATAATCAATAATTTCCTTTCTCTTCCTCCTCTGCTTCCTGCCATCGCTCAACTCTTTGTAATAAAGGCTTAAAATGCCCGGAAAAATGTATTCCTAACAAATGACTCCACATTCTTATGCTAGATGACAAGTTAAGCTTTGATTTCCAAATGTTTGCACATTCATCTCATTTTTTAATATAATATTACACTACAATGCAGAGTTCCCCCAGAGAAGTTGTTAGGCTGGGTGGCAAGTATCTTTTGACAGGGGCTTTTTTAGGACCGTGACAGTACACAAAATTCATGGTTTGGTATGTACTTTGGTTTTGGGGTTGTAATTTGGTACATTTTTTGTGCAGCAGAAAAACAAAAAACCAAAAAAATCCTATGAAACTATCAATTATCGACATACAGTATCTGTATAACTGAAAGGTGTACATAGTGTACTTGGATATTATTTCATATTTATTTTATCTAATGGCAATTAAAATAGTTGGCAAGCCACAAAAGCCCTTGACCCAACTCTTTACAGAGAGGACGAGGAAGAAAGTGAGGAGGATCTTGGCAGCTCCCATCCTCTCTTTAGCCAGGAGGCGCTATTGAGTCCCTCTGGCACCTAAAAATGTCCTTCATCCCAAGTATCACCAGTATCCTTAACTCAACAAAGTGACTAATGAGTTTGAAACCACAGACAGACAATGAGCTGATTCAATGTGTCTAAGTGTTTTGTAATGACTTTATATGCTTGTCTTACTGACAATTTGTCTGCTTTTTACAATGTTGTCTTTTGTGTTTGGTGAGCTGAAGACAACTCTCCACCCACTATGGACAATAAAGATATATTTCTATTCTATTCTAATTTGGTTGCAGTTGCCCTTAACACAAGGCAGGCTCAAAAGACGACCATATGTTTTGATTTCATATTCTCTACGACTGAGTGTGGTCACATGTACGCAGCAGTAAACACTCTATAGCAGGGGTCTTCAACCTTTTTCAGGTCCAGGACCCGTGTGCTGAAAGACATGGAGTAGGGATCTGCTACTACATATATTGTATAAAACTGAGTTGCATATTTAACTGTGTGGACTGGGCTTGTCAGGCAGAGAGCCGTATCAGGCTCAGGTTGCAGCACTGACTTGTATTTGCTTTTCAGGTAGGTAAGAAGGACTCGCCGTGTAGCCTGGTCATGTCTTGTCCTGCTACTCGACACAGTCTGGTGCTGCCGTCCTAAAAGAAATGTTAGCAGCCATCCTGAAAGCTCGACCTCATTACGTAATGAAAGGTCAGGGGTTCAGTTTTTGTGATAACAGAATCACGGACTGAGTCGTGTAACTGACATTATCACTAAATGTCACAAAGGAAGCATCAATTACTGACAGTTTGGCTAGGTGGCTAAGACTGTAGGTAACATTAGCCTGTGATAGTTGGAGGTGTGAGGGTAAGCAACACTGATCTCAGACCTGCTGTTTTCCTCTTGTGCATTCATGTTTTCGACCAAGCTGTAGCACTGTAACTGTAGTTTAAAAAACATCTTAAAAAATACATAAAAAAAAAAAAAAATCCACAATGCTTAGGTGAAACAGACGGTCAGCTTAGATTGGTTGGGCCGCCTGGCTTGCAATAGATGGATGGAGACCCTGTGTTAGCCTATGTAAGATTGGGGGAGAGGGGTCCTGTACCTTGTGCTGCCATTCAACAGCCTCTTCGTCTTTCTTCTTCTTGGCTTCTTCCAGTAAAGCGATCTTAGCTGTGAATTCAGCCAGTTCAGCAGCCTGGGATGAAACAGAGAGCCTGCTGTCATACATACTGTACATTTAAACACACAATATGAATGTTATTCTATTTTAAATGCCCATCAAATACACATCAGAGAACTGTGTGAGCAAAAACCTAAAAATATGCACATGAGCCAGCCTGTAATTGTTCCCACCATCAGTGACAACAAACACACACACACACACACACACCAGTTGTTCCTGGTTCTTCTGCTGGTCTGCAGCCTGTTTGGCCAGCTCGGCCTTGGCCTCCTCTGCCATTTGCCTATCTTTCTCCAGCCTCTCTGCCTCCTCTCTCGCTCTCTTTCTCTCCTGCTCCAGCTCCATGGCCCGGCGAGTCTGCTCCTCAAGTTCTGTGAAAGGGCAGACACTCAAACATGTTACACATAAAGTCTTCTTTCATTTGATCTTCTACACATTTCAAAGTCTTTCTGACCAGATACAAACAGTAAAAACAACCAGAGGAATGACAGAGAGATGTGGTTATACATGTCAATGTAGTTATACAAGCATGATGAATAGACATGATTGGCCTTGACTGACAGCCCTAGGGATATCCTCTAATTTGACAGACACAGGGAAGGGAGAAGAAAGGTGGCAGCAAAGATAAGTGAACAGATGCATGGATAAAAAGAAAACTGGGGTACCTTTCTGAGCTCTCATCGTCTGCTCTTCAATCTGTCTCAGCCTCTCCATGAGCTCCTCTTTCTCGCGCTCTATCCTCTCCTTCTCTTTCTCTGCGTACTCTCGCTTCTTCTTCTCATTCTCCAGCTGAGCCCTGAGAAGTTTTGTAATGACATGTTTAAGATTACCTGAGGATTCTGGAGTGACAAACAGCCATTTTACTACAATATAATAACACATACAGAGAATAATAACAAGTCAAGCACTCTTATCTTAAGCTTGATAAAAGCTGCAGCACCTTTAGCGAGGTAAAATACTCAGGCACTCCTATTGCCTGTGTGTGTAAAAGAGGCAAGACTGCCCTCTAGTGGAGAAGCTCTACCAAATACTTTTTCATCAGCAACTACTTTTTGATTTCCACTGGACTTACAGGGTAACTACACCCATTTTCGAAATTTATACGTTATTATTCTGGTCTAAGACAGTCAAAAAAATATTACCAAAACAAGAACAAATCTCTTCCAAATCCAAAAACTAGAGTGCTACAGTACCTGACATTTGTAATGTCATAGGGTATAAGGTCTGGAGCTTCTTCACAGACATGTTCTAGATGAAACTGAGAGCCACCAGGGGAATGTTATAAGGATAAGGGAACATTTTCTGTTTCTGAACTAAGAACAAAGCAATAGAATAAAGCTCATTTGGGTATAAGAAAAACCCCACTGTGGGTCCACAAAATCAGGCTCTCATTGGTTGTCTGTGGAGCAGCTCCAGACTTTAATTAGAATTCTTAATTTGGGTGGGGTTCCCTTTGAAATGGTCCAGTGTGTAGGATTTAGATCATATAATATAAAATGTAATGTAATAAACGTGTTTTCTTTGTGTATAATCACCTAAAAATAATTTGTGTTTTCAATATCTTAGAATGAGCTGTTTGTATCTACATAACATTACAGTAGCCCAGAATGGACAAACCAAACACTGGCTCCAGATAGGGACATTTGTGTTGACCACTGTAGTTAGTACCCCATCTGCTACAAGCAGAGTTAAAAAAAAAAACTCTGATTTGTAACTTGAAACGGCTTTATTCAGTGTTTTAACAGTTTAAACCACCTGGTCTTTGTTTTGGAGAGGAAGAGACCACTGCAGATAATTTGTCTCCTTGTTAAAACCTCCTGAACATCTGGATCTTTAGTAATCACAGAAAAAGGTGAGCACACATTAGCATGTGGTGGGCGAGCCACTCATCTCTGTGATGTGAATCGGCGTCAGAGAAACACTGATTAGTGTTTCTCTACTGAAGGAATTCTAACAGGAAGAAGTGTCATCTGGTTGCAATCTGAAATCCACTAAATCACTCTATATCTGACACACTGGACCTACAAATACTCAAGTGGAAGAGTTTGGATAATATTTCTGTCTTGTCGAAAGTCAGTGAAGTGCGGGCTGATTATCCTAATAATATATTGCCATATATTAAATTATATGATATTAAATTTGACAAGCTGGCCAGTGTGCCTATCACTTCAAACATTTCAAACAGAAAAAATATATTGCTTTAAGACAATTAAGTTCAATATTTTATAATATCTATATGATATGCAGAACTTCAGATAGACATATGGATCATTTAAAAATAGACATATAATATTGGAATGTCTTTTCTGACTTAAGGAACAAACAAAAATGACAACACAGTTGTGAGTATTCCTGTGCAGTACCTCTCCATCTGTTTGTGATGCTTCTCCTCACGGGCCTGGGCCTTCATCTGCTGCACCTCAATGGTGTCAGGCTTTCTCCTCCTCATGTACAACTCGTGGTTACCCATACACAATGCCAAGATACGCTTGTTGATGCGCAGTCGTGGGGCGTAAAACACAAAATCCTTCATGTTGTGGAAAAGACAGGGGAGAGATATATCTTTTACTGCAAGCAAGAGGTGTTCTGTATACAGCAAGCAGACAGTTTAATATTTGTTGCACTTTATAAAGATTTGATGAATGTGACACTCACAGGTGCTTTCTTGTCAATGGGTTTGATAACAAATTTCTTGTCATTGAAAGAGATGTTTCGAATCTCACTCCAGGGGAAGCCAATCTTTGGTGTCAACCTGGAAAAAAAGGTTTACATTTTACACTTTTAAACATTTCAACTTTCGTCTCCCTCATATGCTGATAAACACTACAGGGTGTTGCACAAGTTGGATGTAGAAAGTTTTACAACATTCAGCCAGCAGATGGTGCCCAGTATAACAGAACACCTTCAAGGGAATCACAAGACTTTACAACTTACATTACAATCTCCATTTTTTTTTCTCGGTTAAGTGGTTAAGAAAAGTGACAGGAAAGACAAGTAGGCGAATTAAGCTCATATATCACTTCCTGCCAAGAGCTTAAATGATGGGGGTGTTCTCTCATCAAAAAGGAACAAATAGGAAGAGAAGAAAGACCGGGATCAAGTGATAACTAGGATGTTGCTGTCTACAGACAGAGAAAGAGACTCTCCCTTATTTCCTTTCTTTGTCACCTGGACAAGAGGACAAGGATGGCAGTGTGAGGACCTCAGATAACGGACAGGAAGGGAAGAGCAGTGAGAGGAAATGCTACAGGGGTTGTGATTTAATCTATCCTTTCTTCCACAAAGTGGGAAAAAAATCTCTGAGCAGAGAAGACAGGAAAGACTCTCCTACAACGGACAGTCTTCCTCTCTCCACCTCTCCCTCAGTTTTCACCTCTAAAAATATCTTTGTTTCCTCTAAACTTGTGGAACATTGTGCAGCTCATGCTGGCAGCATTGAGCCTCTGTGAGGAAATTGCAAAGCAAGCCTGGCTGATACATGATAAGTTAATATGAAATAAAAAATACCATACAGAAATGCTTGAGATTTGCAGTATTAGTGCCATTTTTTTGTGGTTTTTGCAAATTAATACATTTATTTTGATTTTAATTTTTAGTAATTAAGCTTTTGATAAGGTGCAATAAAGGGTGCAATGTTTTTTCAGTTGAGATGCTTTGGTTGTGACTGATTGTTAAGATACATAAAATAGGTGGAAGTTAAAATGTTGGCACAAGAGTTCCTACTTGCACTCGATGAAGGGAATACTGAAGCAAGTAGGGGTAGAGGACAGACCGTCCAATCTGTGAGGGTTCAGTATTAATTTCTCCTCCACTGCTGTTGTTGTTCAGCAATGTGACAGTTGGTCTTTGAGGTATTTGTCCTCGTCCTCCACTGTGACTGGGTAAAAAGTGTCACCCAGTGGTTTGTGGACTATTGTTTTGAGGCCTTGAATTCAGCATTTCAGCCATTGCCATCTTGTTTTCTTGGGGGCCAGTAGTGACCTTATTCAGGTGAGAGGCTGGCGCTGTGGAGGAGTGAGGGGTAGATCCGACTAAGAAGCCAATGACACTATCAGCAGACAGCCTGTCACTCAATGTGGCCTGTCCTAAATTATGTATACCTTTAAGCCTTAATGACATTTAAACAGTGGAGTTAATAAAATAAAATAAGTTGTCATGTCGGGGGACATTAGCTAAAAAGACTAAAACCCTTTTTTGTACCAGGCTTTAAACATGTTTATTTTTGCTGTTGGGCATTTTGACACAGGGCTTTATAGAGATTAGCTGGCTTTTGGAGCCAGCCTCAAGCAGCCATTCAAAGAACTGCAGCTTTTGGCACTTCTGTGATGGCTACATTTTTTAGCGTGAGGTTGCTGTTTGCTCTTGAAAACCAGACAAAAAAAAAAAAAAAAACCAACAGAGGGATTTGCAGCGCCTCACCACACTGCTGGCATTTGTAGCAGGGTGTAAGTATGTAGCGTTTTCACTTAAAAAAATGGAAAAACATGAAGATAGAGGTAGTGGCAGTTGCTCGCCATGCCCTGTGGTTGGCTTGTCATTAGTGTGATATTGCAATATTGCGGTGTCACAATTCTTTAAAAAGCTTTTGAATAATGCTTTACTGACAGTAACTGCTAGCAGCTCTGTGTACACCAAATAAACTGTGTAATATTTATTGGCAAATGGATCCCTATTCCAATAAAGAGTTTTAAGTTTAGGACCACTGCTCCAGCTAACAACAGGGTTAAAAACATCAGCTGCAGCAGTCTGACTGGTGAACACATTACATTACTGACATCATTTCATAAGGTTCTGCCAAACACCAAAATACGTTTCATGACTTAAAATCAACAATATCAAAGCTAAACAACCAGCTGTTTACAAGTCTGATCAATAAAGTTGAGCTTGCAGTATTCACTCTGTTGTCATAGCAGAAAGAGCTTGCACAGAACCCACATAATTACCCCTGTCCTTTTGGTAATGGGTGACTTAAGTCCTCGAAAATGTACAAAACATATTAAAAGCTACACTCTTGTGAAAAATAGTCCAAAACAAAAAGCTCCAGACAAAAACACAAGCTTCAAGAAGCATACTGTTATGTTGTGATTGTTATCATCTACAACCTACATGCTGAAATTACTTGAATGAACCCAACCTATCCAGCGCTTCACTACGTGATAAAGCTAAAAGTTGCCCTTTACAAGATTATCAAACATTTCCTGTTATTTGTTTATACGCTAACACCTAAGGCTCTGATGTGGTGAAGTTGTGTGAGACAGCGGGTATAACAAACACTGTTATGATGACATGCATTGCCACACATCAGCTGTGACACAAGCCTCTACCGACTCAATGGTCCTCATGTTTGTTGCTGTTAAGTAATCAACTGTCCAAGCCTGTTGCAAGTACATTTCTATGAGTGATAGGATCCATACAAAAACACTTCCGCTTTAGGGTGGGGGGGTGGTATTTGAGTGTGAAAGCTGAGGTCTTTACAATCAGGCACGCAATGCAATATTTTGAAGTATTAGACTAATTTTTTTTTGTTCTTCTCCAGAATGCATCACTTATTTTGTACATAAACTCAACAAATCTGTTTGGGTGTGTGTGTGTCCATTACTTGTCTTCGTGTTCGTAGATGTTGAGGCCGAGGGCGTCTACACCCAGCCACAGCTGTGTGCCCTTCTTGTTTTTGATCTCAAAGTAGTTCACTCCGTACATCTCCAGGTCCTGGGCGATTTTCAGATATTCCATCATAGAGTCCTCTCTAGACAGGAGGAAAAGCAGGAGTGTAAAGATTTTATTTTTTATATATAAATATATATATATGACTTCATAGAAAATGATCACATTACAATCAGTAGAACAGAATCGAATCTGTGTTTATTTTATTTTAGCAAATAACCACTGAAACAATCAAATCACCCATTCCGATAAAGGTAGGTTAACACTCACACACCATATTTGGTAACTTTTGGTGTTGTTCAGCCCTCTACAATAAGTAACTACACAGACAATGACGTCCCAACATGACACACATGAACAAGCTCAAACATGTACACTCAGACATAACTTTTCCTCGTATCTCTCTGGGAGTTTGTTAGGGACAAATATGCCACATACCTGAGCATTCCTCTGTGTTCTTCATGCCAAGTCTGTATCCTGTCCTCCCACTGCTCCTTGGTCAGCTTATGCTGCTCCAGGACTCTGTGTACACAAACACAAACACAATGACTTCACCTAAAGGGATGTTGAATAGCACACGATTGTTTCCTTGGGAGGAAATCATAGAAAATTCCAGCAGGGAATGAGTCACACTCCAGGTTTCAACAGGTCTGGATTGTGTGTGAAAATTCTACACTTCAGCTCAGCGGCACAGCTCTATGAATTGTGACATATTGTGTGTGTGTGTACCTCTGAGGCAGCAGTCTGTCATGGGTAAGGTACCCAGGCTTGTGGACATCTTTGTTGTAGTCTCCATACTTGGCCTGGACAGAGTATGATGCCAGCAACACAGCTGTCTCTGGGGGACAGTAGTTCTCATCATTCAGGATGGCCTCCTTCACCTGGTGGGGCAGAAGGGAGTGAAGGAGTTAATAAATGGAACACTGCTTTTTTCAAAAATATATATATCAAATTCGGGTAAAATTTGCACTACATTTGGATGGTAACTGGACTTGATACCTGCAGGAAGAAGAGTCTCTGGGTAATCTCTTGGATCAGTTCCTCTGAGACATCCTCAGGGAAGAACTTGGCTCTGAACTTAAACTGCAGAGGGTTCTCTTTCTTTACATCCTGCTGGGTCACCTGGACGATAGAGACAACATCATCATACATCTATTAATCAACAGACCATGACCTTTGTCACAGCTATGTCACAGTGAGACAACAGGAAGGAAAAACAAAGCTTGTGACTCTAGTATGTTTGTGGGAATCATGCTCATTTTGTATAATCCTTTTCTCCATATCAAAGCACATTACCCTCAGTGTTATAGCATATGCATCGCATAACACTTATGTAATCTGGTTACTGTGGGTCAGAGCAGATGATATGTGGGGGCATGTGCTGCTGGGCTGGGCTGTACATGCTGCATGTGGACAGTTGTTGCTCACACACACATACAGCATAGTTGCCATGGGAACCCTGCTTGTTGTAAGAAATCCCGTGCTCCTCTCTGCCCCCCCCCTCACACACACACACACACACCCTTGTAGACTGTTAAGGGGGACTTTCTGTCAAGCATACACAGACACACTGTAATAGTAGGGTGTCGAGGCTGGAGGGGGTGTTGGCCTCAACAAGAGAGGAAGCCTTTTAAAGAGCACATCTGAGGCTCCAGACCACAGCAGAGCTTCTGGGCAAGTCCCAGATAAATGACAGATACTGAGAGGATGACAGGCAAACAGATAACGCAAAGGAAAAAAGCCCAGACAAAGAATGTGAAAAAAGGAGATAGAGACAGTAAACGGAAAAAGACAAGGAGCAAGCATGTAAATGAAGAAACTGTGTGTTTTGTTAGACTGACCTTCTTGTTGAGTTTGAGCCAAGTGATGTAGCCTTTACTGTCCACATATTGTAGTCCAAAGAACCAGACCTCTCGCAGTCCCACTGTCTTCACCACCTGACAACAAAACAAAAATTAAATCTGAATTCTTACAGGTGCTACAAGCAACAGTCTTTAAAAATATTATTGTGGCAGTATTGCTTTTTTTTGATAGTGAACAGTATAGACAGACAGGAAACAGGTGGTGGAGGTTAGTGTGGTGACACAATACTGAAACCAGGGAAATCATGGTTATGCAGAAAACAAATTGTCTTGTGACTGACTGACGATTGACTCGATTGCTTTTCTTTGTGTTGTCAAAAAAACAAAAAACAATTCTTAGAAATGCTATTAAATCTAAACATGCTGATGAAGAAGATTCCTAAAAGGACAGTTCACCCCAAAATCAAAAAGACATGTTATCCCTCTTACCCTGCAGTGCTATATATCAAGATTAATAAATAGCATAACTATGTATCAAGTTTGATAATGACCACTAGATTCATAAATAGCACTAAATGTACGAGGAGAAATGGGTATTTTTGATTTTGGGGTGAACTGTCTCTTTAAATTGACTTAAATGCTTGTGTTTTCAGGTAATTTTTTTAAGGGGCCATACACATGCTGTGTCTTTAACCACCTGCAAAATGCAAAGTCAGGCACTGGGTGCTACTTTTGTGCCTTTTCTGCGCCAGCTTTCAAGAGTGTGGCGGCAGGTTGCATCTGAGGTTGCTAAGCAACCTTAACAAGTGCCGCATCATAGGCTATGTAGCGGAAATCCTGAGTGTAGAGCTGATCGTCTAGGCGTTGTCTGTATGGAGGCCTACTAATCGTGGGACAGATGTAAAGCTCTGGCGGCCCTGCACTAAAATAATCAACTTCTCCTCCATATGTATCACAGACTGATATTTATGGAAGACAGGAAAAATATCTGTCGGCTGTGACTAGTTGGTCCAATCCAATCCAACTTTATTTGTAAAGCACTTTAAAACAACCACAGTGGACCAAGGTGCTGTATAGAAGAATAATTAAAATAAATAAAAGAATAAAATACAAGAATAGCTTAAAAAGACATAAAAACAGCTGTACAATAAACAAAACAAAAACAAAACAAACAATAAAATAAAATAAAAAATAATAACACATTCAACATCTCACATGGTGCCAAAAGCCAAGGAGAAAAGATGGGTTTTAAGATGGGATTTAAAAACAGACAGAGAGGAGGCCTGTCTGATGTGGAGAGGCAGATCATTCCATAGTGCAGGAGCTGCTACAGCAAAGGCATGGTCACCTCTGAGCTTGCGCTTAGTTTTAGGTTTAGTCAGGAACAGTGATCAGCTGACCTGAGAGAGCAGGGGGGTGTATAAGGCTGCAGCAGCTCAGAGAGGTAGGGCGGGGCGAGACCATTGAGGGATTTAAAAGTAAATAAAAGAATTTTAAAATTGATCTTAAAGTGTGTGGGCAGCCAGTGAAGTGAGGCTAAAATGCGTGCTGCATTTTAAAGTAGAACTCTGTTCATCTCAGGGTGGCATGTGTATGGCCCCTAAGAGTGCTCCACCTATAAAGAAATGCCTAAAAAAGAGGAAGGCAGCTAAATCTCTACTTCCTGCTTCTAAACATATACATTTATCGATACACATTGATTCTGAATATTTTAAACTGTTTTAATACTTATTTTTTTACAGTATTGATACATTGGTATCAGCTGTGATTTCTTGCTCTCTCTTGTTGTTAATGTTTAACAATCATGTTTTGTTCTATGTATCATTCAGTAAAAATGTTAAAATTTATGCCGTCAATTTTCCCTGTGGTTTCAAAAATAATATTGAATATCTATATTTTCCAAGGTACCAAGGTCCAAGGTGATAATACTAAACCCAAGTAGTCATGCCCAAAATTTTGTTATTCATTACAAAAATGAGTAAAGTATATGCATATATCTAAGAGAAATACAGTGGGTACCCATGGCACTATGTCACTAATGCTCACCTGGTCAAAGAGCTGTTTTCCTGTGGTATTAGGTTGGATGGCAAACTCCAGCTCTGCATCCATGGTGGTCACACGGACGTTGATCTAGAAAACAAACAGAGCAAGATGTTCACTTTGTTTGCCATATTCCACAGGCAAAGATTTAGCATGGAGTGGTAAAAGAAGAAACACCCACAGTGGTGCCATTTCATTGGGAGCTGGACACAACAGTGTCTCACTAAGCAACAGGTTTGAGTAGAGCTCTGGATACCAAATGAGTTTTGGTGAGACCAACAACTCTCTGAGACAAAAAGTCACCAATGTGTTTTATAGGTAAGCAGTAGTTATACCAATTTGTCACAAATTATCACCTCCTCATTTAATATATTTATTTTAAAAGTTTGTTAGTTTTTAGGCTTCCAGTTGCCTGGGGGATATGATGTGTGCCGCATAACCACAAAGTCTGCTGTTTGTTTCAGGCATGGGACCTTTGTTGCATGTCATTCCCTGTCAAACATTTCCTGTTTGTATCTCTATTATCAAATCAATGCTAAATGAAAAAAAATCTATGACACTAATATCAGTGCTATTTGTATTTTCAGCTCTGAGGTAGAATTAAGTGCTGTCTGTGCTTAATTTGACATTAATCACCCTGTTGTTTGTCATGGAACAAAAAGTTTAACATAATATATATTTTAAGATGTGGCACAAGGCACGTACAGTATGTACCAACACAACTGACACTGCAGAAGTGCTGCTGTCTAACTCCTGAGTCAAACAATTTTCCAGGAAATCACAGAATTCCTGCAGAAGAGAACGGAGGCATTTTTGCTCAGTATGCTTGCAATGTTTTAATTTCCTTCAATCCTAACCCAGGTAGTTAGGGACTGTGCAAACTTGTGTCCCTCTCCCTCTTCCCATCCTACACTACCAGGGTGAGAAAGCCCCACCTTTCAATGCACCCTACTACTCAAGGACCACTGTTAAGGTGGAGCTGAGGATATAACTCAGCCATAGGCTGCCAGTAAACGGCACTGGCAGTAGGCCTAGCAGCAGCTGATGGCACAGAACAGAGCAGGGCTGACCTCCGAGGCATCTCACATCCTTCCTCCCACACACACGCACACTGAGCTGCATTGCCTCAGCAGTGGTTAACAACTCAAAGCGAGTGTCAGAGGGAAGCGAAAGGTACAGAGGAGGGCGGGAGGCAAAATGAGAGGCAGAGTGCAAAAGCAAAAAGTTTAGCAAGAGTGCAAAAAAAAAAAAAGCAGGGGAGATAGAGCGCAACAGGAAGCTAGAGAGATGATCTAGGGTGTACTCTCTTTGAGATTAAGTTACAGCGAGGTTACTGTAGATGAGCCAACCATATAAAAAAGGAGGGAGAGAAAAAGGGGACACAGAAATAAGAAACTGAGGAAAGAGCCCTCCCTTTCCTCTTAGCAATTATACCCCAAACCTCAGGAAGGCTTACTCTGCATTTCTCTCCCTCTCCTCTCAATATTTCTTCACTGTCTCTCCTGCCTATCCCTCTCAATATCCCTGCAATGAATAATCCATGAAACTTGTGTCTATACAGCACATAACTGGACTCCCCCATGCCACATGGAGCTCAGACCACAATGTATCTGCCTCTGTCTCTCTCTCATTAATTACCCATGAAAAGTTGCAGCACTTTCTCCACACTATACACATCTTGCCTGAACACTCCTGCATGGCCTAAGCTATTACTGTAATGTGCCACCGTCCATTCATATATAATATCATTTAAGGAACTAAACTGTTTCCCACATGTACACCATCTAACCTTAGGGCTAAGCTTGATTTTGGTCGGAAACTGTGGGCAGCTTCCAGGGAAAAAATTAAGTAGTATAAAATGACTGAATAAAACTCTGCCTACAGTCAGGGTCAATTTTCAGTTGGTATAGTTACTGTGTTTGGTGCTCTTTGAAATCAAACCTCTCTGGCATGCTTATTGCCAATGTGTCTTTCAATGAAGATTCCACACAGAGAGGCACTTTATTTTTCGTCCACATCAAGACCAAAGCTTAATCCATGTCTGGGAATCAACCCACGCTGCAATTATGTGCCAGTTATTTTCAGTGGAAGAAAAAAAAATGGATAGGGCTGTATTGAATAGTTGGAAGCTTCATTCATAATGTTGACATTCAAATTTTAGGGGCGTTTTTTTATATTGGGTACAACACTGTGCCCAAGTAGGACAGCAACCTAGCACCATCATTAATTATATTTATTCATTAAAAGGTCCAGTGTATGGGATTTAGGGGATATACTAGCTGAAATGGAATATCATAAATATGTTTTTTTTAGTGTTATTCTCATATTTAACTTGATTTAGTGTTTACTACCTGCCTGTGGGTCTCTGGCAGCTAGTAAACAGACTGCGGCTTTGCTTCTCTGTAAAAAAAAAACAACCTCTGATGAGTCACTGAAAGTTCCAGCTGCTACAGGACAAGCAAAGGCTTGATGTGCTGCCATGTTATGTACACTTCTTGCAAAAATTAAGTGTCAGTGAGTTATAGTTGTCTCATAGTGTGATAACAGCATTCACCTAGTACTCTTCATGCAAGTGTCTTATCAAGTAGTGTCTCCATTATTTGAGCGCTGGATGATAAGATGGCCTCACAACTAATTCACAGAGTTTGTCCTCACTGATCTAACATAGACTAACTTTAGAAAACAGAATTGTACTTAATCCAGGTGCTGAGGATTTTTGTGGAAATAAAAATCTCCAACAAATTCCATCTCACTAAATGAAGCCAACTAAGGCAAAACTTTTAACTACTAGGGGAACATCTCAATCGACAGCTCATGACTAACACACATTGACAAAAAAATTGCGTTTGTCAAGACAAGCTGCCTCATTGACTTTCTGAGATAGTAGTAGTTATGGAGAATGTTGTGCTGAGCTGGGGTTTCCAAGTGACCGGCCTTGAATGTCCCTCCCCTGTATTTGTGTGGGGCCCGCCTGCCATCAGCAATCAGCTGTGAAAGAGCCAACCTTTGTGCTGCATGTGCGTGTGTGTGTCTGCCAAAACATAGCCAACCCACAGAGCAGAGAGAAGTGGAATCCTGTATGGACCAGACGGCCAGTTAATCCCATCTCTCCTGCAGAGAGAGGGGGAGGAGAAGAGGGACGACAACATGCCGAGGTACTGACACAGCTAATCACACACTCCGACAACTGAGAAGTCCCGAAGGAGCGACTTTTGTAAGCCTGTCCTTATACGACACTGTCTGTCTGGTGATACTAGACATACTGATTGGGCAACATGACAGATCTTCAAAGAGCCAAATTACTGTCTATAAATAGTGAGTAAGATCAGTTAAAGTTTAAGGTAAGCTTTAGACGAGCAGTTTACTCCATAAAAAAGACACACGTAACAGTCAGTCGAGTCATGAAGAAGACATGTCTTAAAACTTCCTAAAAGCAAGAGGTAGTAAATCTTTAAAGTAGAGTAACACCTGATATACACTTGGCTAAGTCACACTGAAGTTGTGGCATTGGCCTGAAACATCTCCGCCTCCATATTGGAAGCGTTTTGGAAACAGATTTGCTCTCCCTCCTTTGTGTGCAGCATCACTAAACAGGCCTCAGGTTGCAGTGAGTATAGTTTAAGTTTGCACTTAAGCACTGACCTGACAAGCAAGTGAACACATGGGGCCACCAAATATGAAAGGCCAGTGAAAATCTATTAATCGCATAACTCTCGCTACGTTTACACCTAGCATCCACACTACTCTAGCATTTTGGAAACCCTAAAACAGACACTTTTGGAAACACTGCTGCACCTGTTTTAGTTTGTAAACTCTGGCGGTGCATTTTAGTCTGGATGGGCAAAAACAGAGACTTTTGAAAATGATGACGCAGACACCTACATTCACTTGCTGACATGGTCTTATCAGTCATGACGTGTCAAGCCAAAATATTATAGGTAGGTCAACGAACTTTTTGTTTTTTCCTTTGTTGTGTGGATACTTCTTTCTCACTGCCATGGCTTCCTCAGCAATAGGTGATGCTCCCGGTACCACTCAAATATGTTGCCATATTTGCTTTGCAACAAATCCCAATCTATCTCAGCAGATTTGACTACGATCATTGTAGTATTTTCTGTAACTAAGTAACAACCACAGAGAGGAGACATCTGCTTCCTTGTTTACATCATACATACAACACACACAGTTGTCATGAATGTTGAAATTAGCTATAGAGACCAAAACTGCTTTTGGTACCAGGCTGTAAACATGTTTATTTCTGCTGTAAAGCCGGGCATTTTAACATGGGGGTCTGTGGGGATTGACTCGCTTCTGGAGCCAGCCTCAAGTGGCCATTAGAGGAACTGCAGTTTTTGGCACTTGGTGTTGGCTTCATTCTCCAGCCCTGATGATTGTTGCTTGGTTTACATTGGCACATGATGCTCGGCATAAATGAAATGTCACAAGCATTTTCAGGTGTGTCCGTACAGACAGAGATTGTTTCTAAAATGCTTTTGTGTTTGGAGATCGTTTTCATTTCAATACACCGTATTAAAATGAAAATGAATTTGTGTAGATGTGGCCTCAGTGAGTCTCAAAACCAGTGGCTGTATCATTCACATTTTTGTTTTTTTATTTCTATGCGCCCTTTAAGGATGCTTCTAAATCCCCCTCTCCATTTCAACTGCGAAGACGAGTTCTCACTCAGACGGGCCCCTTGTTAAATGTGCAGCTGTTAAGTTACTGTAAGCTGTTTAGAGGAGCTTTGCCGAGAGAGGCCTTAAGAGACACACACACACATACTACAATCCGTAGAGTTGCTAATCTGGCCTGCTGGGCTCTGAGCAGCTGTCTGTCCCTCTGATTAACCCCCCTGCAGAGTGAGGCAGGCTTCGGAGGGGAGGAGGAAAGGAAGGAGGAGTGAGAGCGTAAAGGGAATCACTGCTACCTACAAACACAAACATTCATCCTTTGGGGGAAGGGAAGGTGAATGCTGATGTGTGAAACTATCGTCCAGTCAACTGCTGAAGACAGGATCTGGGAAAAATTCAAGTGATTCTACAAGATACACCAGAGGGATACTAGAGGAAAGAGGGCCTTGCTTACGCTACTTGATTACAAACCTAACTTTTGTATTGTATGTGAGGTTAAGGATCAAACACAACAGGCAAACAGAATTCTAATGTTGCCCAGCACTACTATATATTCCTATCTACTTTTCCTCTCGCTCTCCATTTCCTATTATTCCTAGATTTTATGTTCACCCATCTGACTCATTCCTGTCCTGACAGTCCCTCAGTCATCTGGTAGATAAACCTCTCTCTTCACCTTGCTTCTGTACTTCCACAGGGACAGGATGTTGACACAGACTGGGCCCCGATGTACACAGCGGGCCCCTTCTCCAGCAAACGGGAAAACAGCCGCAAGCTAGGAAGCCAGCGAGGGCTCTCTTCCTGTGGGGTGCCGTCACCTCAGCCCCTGCCCCCAGCTCACAGAGAGCACCAAACACAAATGGAAGGATATGGGAAACAGCACATTACTCTGTATTAACAAAACTATATAATATGTTCATCGACTTCCTGACACAGACTGTTTTATGCTTCATCCACGCTAATGTTGATCCTATAAGCTAATCTAATTCATTACCAATGACTCATCATTAAACAGTATGTCAGGACACTTCCTGTCAAAGCTGAAGACAGAAAAACTCAGTGACCTTCCTGTACCTCTACCAGTCTATCAATCACACAAACTGGTGAAAAAGGAGTGTGGACAGATTCCTTAAGCCAGCAATGTCAGAGTCAGCAATGTGCAGCACAGCACAGCACAGCACAGCACCTTCCAGGACACTGGCTCCAATTGATTTTAAGTGGCTGGTCTCATTTTAAAAACCTGTGTACATGTGTTCAGACCCCAAAAACTATTAAGACTTCTGATTTTTCCCCAAACTTATTGCCTCAACTGTTCACATTCATGTTTGAAATGACGCAAATCTGACATAAGACATTGCATTTGTGAGACAGGCATTTGGGGAAAAAATGAATTACATGGTGGAGTTTGGATGACAATTCATCACAAGTTGAGGATGAGGGGGAGAAGGAAAAGAAACACAAAACATAGCTATATCTCTAATAACACCTATTGCAAGTAGTTCTATGCAGAGAGAAGTGAGGGTGCGAGAGAAGAGTCAGTGTGGTGGGGTTTCGATGTGGAGGGTTTCAGGGAGAAACAGTTCCAACAAAAACTTAGGGATGTCACGGGTTACATTCCAACATCTCCGTCTGCGCCTCATGAAAAGCCTGTCACGCCAGGACTCAGAATTTACGCAAGCTATCCCTGTCAGAGAGCATCTAGTTTTGGGCTCTGCTGGCTGGCGACTGGGGCAGCCTACCACTGGCCCAAATGGATTTAGGCCTGATTGCTTGTATTGCTGATAAAGCCTACAGTCCATAGTCAAGAGTCTGGATAGTGTGCAAGTTGCTGTAAACCTCAGCTGCCAAAGGGCCCTTTTACACATAGAAGATGCCTTATCTTATGTTGCTACACTGCCTCTCAAGTGTCAGGAGAAACTTTACATGAATTTTGCTTAGTCACTGATTTAGCTGCAAGGCAACATAATGCATTTAATCTAAATGTTTTGCTGAACAGGTCATGTGCATTTTATGTAAAAACAATAAAACTCTTCTCAGTAAATATAATAGTTGAATCTGTGTGTGTGTTTATTTTGACACCTCACTTAGCCAATAATATCACCACAATCTTAACCTTTCGGGCTCTTACACAACCACAGAGGGTTAGTAATCCAAACTCTGACAACATTACCGCCAAACCAAACTTAACAGGATGTGCTCAGAGTTCACAGCAAAAACCAAACTCTTATGTTACTCAACCTTGCGACTCTTTTTATTCTTTGGTTACAGATGAATGCTGACACTGTCGCATAAGAGGCCTAATCCAAAACAAAGTTTTGTTTTCTGGCACCAATCCCAGAGAAGGTCATGTCTGATGAACCCTGTTCTTGCTTCCTCTGTTTACTGTGTCTGTGCCTCCCTGCGACAAGCTGTACTTTCTCTTTCAGTTCGTTATTGTCTGTGACAGAGATGTCGCTCTGAGCTCAGTGGCCAGCCCTCCACTGTCCTAGCTGTTTTGGGATGGTGCCCTGGTGACTCAGGGGACATAAAGGGGAAGTGGAGGATGACATCAGTGCCTGGCTGTTCCTCTTCTGCAGCTTTCTATTCCCCCACCCACAAACACCTACCGCCTTAAAAGCTAGACAGGCGATGTTCACTTGTTGCGAAGACTGACACTAGTTGTTGTAAGTTCCAAGGAAATTTTAGCAACTTGCCTTGTTTTAAAATTCGTCAAGTGAACCACTAGTATTGCTCTATCATGGTTTCATTGCTAAGAGTAACAAGTGGTCAAGACAACTTCATAGTTTGAAAATCTCTCATGTCGTGAAGAGTAATTGTGCAACATGTTATTTCCCCAGACTTATGCGTAAGCTCTGTCAAAGTCTGTTTGGGATGAAAAAGCAGAATGACAACAGTGGGACAACCATGAAGGGAGTGCATCAAATTGGTTTTGTTTTGGCGTTGTTCACATCCCAGGACTCTGGCATTCTCTCCACCCTTTAAGCAACAATGGCAGCAGTGTTGCAGTTGCAAGTCTGTGGGCCAGGCAGTTCATTTCACACTCTGGCTGTTGTTTACTTGGAAGAGGAGTATGAGGAGTGGGAGCAGCCATGGGGATGAAACTGCCACTTCCCTGAATGTACAAATGTAGCTTTCGGCAGCAGTGCATGCCGACTATTATGACAACTGGAAAGATTCAATTTATGGGAGCAGACTAGGCAGGAATAAACAAGCAACTTTCATGTTTAGAGTTCATATCATATATCCTAAGCTCCATGGGCTACAGCTTAATATGTTCTAACACTGGAAGTCTTTTTGTTTCAAATCAAACAATCTGAAACGATTAGCAGGGAAAGCAGCTAACTCAAGTGTTTTTTCTTGGCTTCTTCCCCCGAGCAATGCATTTCTGTTTACCTCTGGAGAACAGTGGGGTAAAAGCTGCTGACATTTATATGCCAACTCTCATGTAGCTCCTTTCAGCCTCTTACCGGTTTCGGCATCTTTGCTTCCTCTCCTCCTTACGCCCGACAGCTGGGAGGATAAATCCGTCACAGGACGGCAACAACACCTGTATCACAGGACCTGAAAGCGAAAGACACAATTTTTCCTTCATGGTTAAAACAATATGAACAGTTGCCTACGTACAACATTATGCACTTGTGTTTTTTGTATTCCCTCTGTAACTACAACATTTGGCAAGAAACAATACATCAAACTTAAATGATTAATCTTTAAATATAGCAGACATTCTTATTCTAAAGTTGACTATATTTTGTATCAGGATCTATCAGTCATTTCCTATATTCAGTGATATGGACAACACAATACATAAAACAGAATATAACATTTGAGGAGAGGGGAAATAAGACACTTTTTGAACTGAGTGAAGATAGCGTGCTCAAGAGCACTAACAAAATGAAAAAGAAAAAAAAAAACTGAAATGAATCCCATTCCTAAATCTGTTAATAACTGCAAGGCACAGAAACCCCAAACAGCCAGACACACAGGAAGGTGGTTTTGCATTCAATCTCAACATGCAATACCATGTTGTTGTACATGGTGCACATATGGTAACTATTGCAAGCGTGTATGGCTGAAAACTACTTGAATCATAATTACTGTGGAGGAGAAAACTAATTGCCTGGGTCCAGACCTTTGAATCCACCCACTCCACAGAGTTCGAGTTGACTGATGGAAACTGAGTGGAACGTATGGATAATTCTGTCTGAAATCAGGCAAGAAAACTAAAAGACATCCAAGGCAATATGTGATGACTCGTGGGAATTATAATATAACCATCAGTTACACTTTATCAAAATAAAAGATCTGTCTGACACAAATTATTGGATGCTGGGACAACACTTTTTTTAAACGACCCTACATCTCCTTATTGCACGTTATACATGTCATAGTTTGGGTACACTCTTAGTCGAAACACACACCTGAAAGTTAGGTAATGACCTGGGCTGAACTGCCATATGATACTGAAATGATCCAGTGAAAACAACAACAGTTTTTGTTTTGTGAGCATGTCACATCAATCAGATCTGGATGCTCCAGTATATGGTCTCCAAGCTTTGGTCTCTTAGCAAATGGCAGAGCAAAAACACTCATAACATGCTTAAATGGTATCATTTTTTGCAACTGACTGTTAGCGGTGGGGGGGTGGAATCAATACAGCTTGGTATCACAATATTTTGTCTGGCAATATCGATACAAAGATGCCAAGTTACTTTTCTTTTTTAATTATATGACTTATATTATAGCAAATTCAAATCAAACTTTTGGTAGCCTACTAAATAAATTGTTTTTCAGTTCACTCTATACATTTTGCTGCAATAAAAATGATTAAAGTGAGAAACTTTAATCTCTTTAAAACTTTATCTCTTAAGTTAAAAAACAACTTGACAATTTTTTTCCCTTTGAGAACATAATATAAAGTCCAAAAAAAAGGAATAAATCTCAATCATGGATGCACGACATTTAATTTTTTGCCGATATGCCAATATGTAACAACTCATTTGACCAATAACCGATACTGACAGATATATCCACTTATTTACCAACCTAATTTTAGTGATAATCGAGTCTCTTGTGCAGAGAAATCAACATAATATGCATACATGCTCTTACAGTGATGGCCCACTGGAGAATGGAGACATGAAATACAATACTTTCCAATGTATGTCATGTTCATTCATTGTGAAAATACAGCAAAAGTACATTGGCCGACTCTGATAGTTCATTTTAAAGCTGATATTGGCAGATACCAATGACGTACCAATATTATCATCATG
Organism: Cephalopholis sonnerati; assembly: GCA_019142605.1. Taxonomy (NCBI): domain Eukaryota; kingdom Metazoa; phylum Chordata; class Actinopteri; order Perciformes; family Serranidae; genus Cephalopholis; species Cephalopholis sonnerati. Next base: position 19,178,812 of record JAGQAX010000024.1, read on the forward strand.
CTGGCTGATTCCAATGTTTCATTTTAAAGCCAATTTTGGCCAGTACTGATGGCATGTCAATATTATTGTGCATCCCTAATCGCAATACATGTTATTGCAATACGTTTAATATCAATAATATTATATGGTGACTAAAATATTGTGATAATATCATATCGTGGGTCCTTTGGTGATTTCCATCCATTGTGTTTTGTCTATAGACATTTTTGCAGAGGTGATGCTTCCTGTCACTGGGGCTTTAAATCTATTTTGATGACTGTTTTTATAGTTCAAATGTCCTTTACTTGTCATTGCCTTTACATTTTTATTCATTTTCACTAAATACTGCTGGTCAAACAGCCAGATTACATCCTTCAGTTTTGGAAAACTATTGTGATACTTCACAAGGCATTCCTGAGGTATTTAGCAGTTCTAGTACTATAATGGCAAGTTGGCAACTGAATTAATCCTACTTTAGTTTGAAATTAATACCCAAAGAAATCTCGGTTACAGCTCCAAATACTTTTTACGTCCACAACCCAAACGCGAACATCAAAAGGACCCGACTCCATATTGGTAATTTAAGAGAGAACAATGATTACAGACTATAAATAAGTATAAAGCTACTAACAGACAATAATTGTGACCTTGCGGAATGAGAGTCTGACAAAAACTAGGATTACGTTAGGGACAACTGTGGAAGAAAGCCCACTGAATAGCTGGAGCGTTTGTACTCCACATGAAGACATGCCCACTTTTAGCTTGTGAGCAATTAGCTTGCGTATTTACCCGCCGAGAGTTGGCTTCCGTTACACTGTAATTCAACCACACTTTAATCAAACGGTGAACAACTGTTACACTCTTGGCAAAACGTTAGCTACAGTGACATAACACGACGAAAAATGAGAAAGCACACAGCCTATATTTGACGTATGAAAAAGCCTTTTTTACTGAGTTTTACTCGGTAGCACACTAATGTTAGCCGTTATACTAAAATACTCCTGAAGTGACACGGTAACCGTTTAAACACTGACATTTTTTATGCTAGTTAGAGGGTGTAGTCTTCATAACGGGACAGGGGCAGCTAACGTTTGCCTGGCTCGTACACAGAAGTTTTAAAGCATTAAAATGTTCGGCCATCATTAATTCACATTTTCCAGCAAAAAAAAAAGAACCACCCGAGAAATTGTGACTACGTAAGGCAAGCTGCGGTGCGTTTACAGGCACTTTAAGGGGCCCAACTTCGTACAAGTCCTCATTTCCATCGTGTGGTATAAAATATAAATTGGTCGAACACGAGGATATCCGCTATTGCATCAAACTTGAAGAGAAGCTCATCTTTTAGGGAGAGGCAACTCACCGGGGGGACGAAGTGTGTCTGTAAATGGATAGGAAAGCCTGGTATCTTCAAATGCAGCAATATATCCACGATGAAAAATCCTCTCTGGTTCTCGTTGTTTACCTCTTAGTGGTTTTGACGAAACAAATTCCCGCACACATAGAAAAACGGTTGAAGTCTTAACCATAAGGCGATTTGGGGTGCTAGTGTCGAGCTAGCCGGAATGTAATACTACGGCTTCCGGTGTCAACTTCAAAAATAAAAGCTCATTAGAAGCATGACAAGAAGAAAATTATTGGAAACGTTTAACATCATAATCTTAACCATCTTCTCAACCATTAACGATAGTCAAGAAAGAAGAGGTTGTAAATAAAATGTAAAGCCCTTTCTTGTATTTTATGCAATAACGTTGCTGTCAAAAACTGGCATACGTAAAAAAAAAAAAAAAAAAAAAAAAACAACTCTGGAGATTTTTTTTCCATTTCGTATCTATCCAAACTAAGTGCTCTAAAGAGGTTATAAGATTTTTTGTGCATCCGAGTAGTTTCTCTCAAATTAATTCATGTTTTTAAGTTATTTTGAAGAAATAAATGCACCATTTCCGGTCTTGTTGTTAGTTTCTGTCGCACACTTGACGCAGCTAATTGTGGAGATGTTCAATATGGCTGTCAGCAGCTGAGGAGTGGATGCAAGGCATGTATGGGGCGTGCATCGTGCCATGAGCTGTATGGGGAGTGATTAATATCAAGCAGGGCATTTTTAAAAAAATAGAAATCAGTAGCAGAGCTCCCCGCTGTGGACCCCCTGACAGACTACATCTGTACACTAGCTTGCATTGGAAGCAGTTACTTTAGCACAGATGCACATACTGAGAGTTTGCTAAGGAAAGAAGCAGAAAGAAGAGACAGTATGAGTCTATTCATTCAGGACATCTGGTTTGTAAACTGTATCTGAAATAATTTACCATAGACCTACGTTTACCCAGGGCCCCGATGAGAGGGAGGCCCTCAAAAGGCCTGAAATTTAAAGTTTGGTTTCATTTGCATTTTTTTAAAAATTTCTTAGTAATAGTGCCACAACTAAATTAAAACTGAGGAATATACTGACCTTTGTATAAAAAAAATAGTGGACTCTCTCTAATGGCCCCTCTCTTCCATTAGAGGTGCAAAATGGTTTAGTCCAAGCCTGCATGACAAAATGTCACCAAATGCAGCTAGGGCCAAGTGACGGCTTATGCTAGGGGTGGCCACACTTTTTTGAATGGGGCCCAGATTAGATAATGTTAAAATACCTGGGGGCCAGCTCCTTTGCACATCATATGGGTTAAAAAAAAGACATGCAAATGCTGTTTCACCACTGCTAAAAGCGACGGCCTGTGCTGTTGACCTTATGCTTTTTTGCTATGGCCATGTCTCTTACCTAGCAGGAAATGTCTGCTGTTGGGTAACTGTTTGTTAGCTTGTTTAGCATCTGTTTATAAAAACACAGTAGTTTCATCTGCTTAGTTTCTATTTGGTGCATGTCTACAAACTGTATTATGGTCCTGCCATTGTGAGGTCAACGGTAAAAGGTCACAGATAGTTTATTTTGAATGACAAGCTGCAGGTTGTTTAAAATTGGTCTGTGGGCCTGGCTTAAGCTGCTGGAGCACTAAAATTACACTGCCATGTCTTTTTCCAAGAAAGAGAAATCCAGGTTCCAAAATAATGAAAAGCAGCAAACAGACTTTGTTAAGAAAAAAAAAAAAAAAAAGTCATAAGGTGCTTTAGAGAGGAACAAAGGAGGAAAGGTGGGGGGCACACAGAGACTGCTTATAGATGGGACCCAGAACTGGGAGCCACGTCCCTGCCCACTGCCACAGACATACATCTAGGCCTTTATCAAACTGTACAAAGTAGTGATGGTCATCAATTCCTATTATTGTTCTATACACAACTAAAAAATATATGTGTCCACTGGAGCATCAGGCAGTATGCAGTATGCAGTAAGAATTCAGATCCATTACTTAAGTAGAAATATTAATACCACACTGTAAAAATACTGTTACAAGTAAAAGTCCTGCATGAAAAACGATAAAGTAAAAGTAAGTGCAATATAGAAAATGTATGTAAATGTACCACAGTAAGAGTACCCAGTGTAGAAAAATGTCACCTGTGACTTTTATAGTATTACATAGTGTAGCACCAGTGGCGTGCACAGACATTTTGGGGGGCAGGTGCTCAGTGAAAAATAAGGGCACTTTGTGCGGCATGTGGAACTGCCGGCTGCCTTATTATAGCAGTGTGAGATTTAAAAAGCTGTGCACTGTCTGCTGCTACAACGCGCCTCCGTTTGTGTCCGCTCTGCGCATTCACATTGACCAGGGAAGAGAGGTGAGTGCGGGTGGGGCGGGGGGTGGAGGGAATATTAATTGGGGCATTATTAATACACGCTTTTAATCGCCAAGCATTTATAGATGATCATGTCAGCATGGGCCACATACACTGTTAAAAAAAAAAAAAAACTTTCAAAAGGGCACTTGCTTGGTCCAGAGGGCAAAGGGCAAGTGCTTTAGCACCACCTAGTGTCTACCTGTGCACGCCACTGTGTAGCACTATATCAGTGGTGTATATGGTAGTTAGGATGGGCCCTGGTGCTAGATTTTGTGTTGAAACAACTACCATATGTTTTATAGTCATCACATGATCAAATATTCATTCATTCATTCATTCAACCTTTATTTAATCTCGAGAAAACATTGAGGGACCGCCCTCATTTACAATGATGTGGAGAGTACAGTTAGAACAGAAACATATATGAAAACAAAACAAAGCAAGATCAAATATATATGCACATGCATATACATATACACATACACAAGAACATATGCAGACACCACATACGTTCACATGTAAATACTCACACACACACACCTACAAAAGGAGAGAAACACACACACAATTCAGACAAACAACAGAACAGTTAAAAACAGTTACATTCAAGAGTGGAGTAGTTTGTAATCATGGTGTTAAACTGGCCTATAGATACAAGTGCATCAAGTTTTAACGTTTGCTGTTAGGTGTTCCAAGTATGTGCAGCACAAAAACTAAAGGCAGTTAATATAGACTTGATGTTGGACAATATCAACATACATATTACAAATCATCACTACAAATCTATGACAAAAATTTAAGTATAGTTTCTGTAAAATGAACATAATACTTTGTTACAGATTGCCACTGATTATTTCAGATAAGGAAAAAAAGAGACATTGATGGAAATGGGTTTGCTTTCTCAAGGGCATATATAGCAGATGACAGCAGTTGTATTTTAATGTGAGGTCTTCTTTAAACACAGGCGTATTTCTGAGGTGGCAAGTTGAAACACTCGCAAGGGCCTCTGCTCCAGAGAGATTGGGCTCTCCAACCACTCTCAATACAGAATACACAATACTGAATCCAGAGGCATTTTCTGCACTGATTTTGTTCTACCACCAGATGTCATGGTGTCCCCTCTGTTGGTGTCCCACATGCCTTTAAAGTTCCTCTATTTGTAGGTACTGAAGATTGTTTAAATATGCATGCATTTCATTTGTCAAGGGTGTGTTTTATGTCACAGTACCCTGACACATCATTACAATCCATCACACGCTGGTGAGCAAACAGGTGCAGCTGCTTAACAAGCTGTTACCTTAGTATCAAGTCTTACAAGCTCAAGTTATCCAGATATTAGAAGGCCAAATACACTAATCGATATTTCCTCCTACTGGCCGAGGGAGAGAAGGAAAGAGGAGGAAGAGGAGCCAGCACAGAGCTGGGTCCAGGTAATTGGATGGGCGGAGCTGTTTTGCATGCGGTTAACGTGCAGGTAAGGACAGGTCATTTATATTAGCCAGTAATTTGGCACACATTACATATGGAATAAAATACTAACACAATAAAGCTTAACAACCACGCCATCATCAATGTAATTTCCTAACAGGACGCAGCTGTGTCGGCAGGCATGCTAATTGACATGCCGGGCCATTACTGAGACAGCGCGCCAAACTCCATTATCAATCAGGCAAATTAAGTGTTTACATATTGATTAAGTAAATATAACTCACCCACATTTGACATTTTAATTATTACAGTCAGACTGACAATTCGGCATATACGTGCTTCAGCAACTTTAATGAATTATTGATTAAATTTGAGTGCAAAACTCACAGGAGATGCATTCTGGGTATTTGACCAGGTAAAAAGTTGAGAAAATATACAGATTTTAGAATGAGGTTTGGAGAGATGAAGAACATTTTAATTCGAGTACTGGTGTGTCTCTCTCGTTTATATTATTCATTTAACGAGCTGGGACAAGGCCATAAATGTATGTTTTGACATTTTAATTGACTTCCAATGAAACCCAGCACATCTAGGATTGTAATATGAACCCATCTGCTGTCAGAGTGTTAGCAGGGGTGTTTTTACTTTGGAGACTTGGTGTCACCAAAAAAATTTAATTTCACTTCATGTGAAATAAAAACTAAATAGTTATGCATCATTTTCAGTGTCCAGCCCCTTGCATACAACACACCCATTCATTAAATTACTCAGGTAAATGTGTCAATTCAAATGCATAACTAATACAATGATGTAATTTGGAACTGCTTTGATATGTTTTGTACTTTAAATTCTTTGGATGCAGATGTACAGTTTGAATTGGAGACCAGTATTTCTTTGAAGTTGAAACTAAAAGTGAGTCAGTGTGTTTTCCTTGGGAAACACCTAAGCCCTTGAAATCTGTTGACTCTTTTATTACCATGTGCTCTTGATGACATCCCCTAGGCCATGTCTGTGAACTTGGGCGTTAGAAGTGTCACATTGTATTGCATGTGGAACCAGCCTCAGTCTTTATTTAGCCTGGCATATCACCACGTCACAAGATCTGTGTCCATATGACCAAGGGCGTGCTGCTCTATTGTCAAAGAAATGAAAGGAGCCACTGTCAGGGAGCCTGTAATTGAACAGGGACTTGGATAAATTTGCTTTGATTGTTCTTCCAAAAGACATCAGATGTGGGCGTGAGAGTCTGTTTTAAGACCAGATCAGATATTGATACGCATGCTCAACACACACAAAAATGGCTTAAATAACAAACTTTGACACCATGTGGACCAGACTATGACTTTATATCATAGCTATTGACTGAAACTAACCATTAACAATAAACAAACAAAATACTAACATTGTATGTGAACAAGCTTGCAACATCTAGTTAAAAAAAAAAATCTATTGAATGGGCCTTTGACTCAGATCATTCAGCCAGTGGCGCCTCAAAGTGGTGGCCAGAGGGGGCCACTGAGAATCTTGTGATGGCACACCAAAACCAAAAGACGTAGCTGAATGTCAAGAATTCTATTATGCTGTTGTAGTATATAGGCTAGTTGAAACCTATGTTAAGGAGTTACATACTGATTTATTTGTTTTTTTAATTTTACGGTTAATGTTACTAAAATGACACAGAAAACACAAAGAAACTGCATGTTTTTTGGCCAAAAACTGCATGAAATTAGCATAAAGTTGGCACGTCTTTGAAAGGGACACTCGTGGCTACCCCATCTTGTTCTCTTCTCAGCTCAGCACATATCGCCGCCTCGTCAGTGACATTCACGTCTACATTTTACGCATCAGGTATCCCCCTGTGTTTGTTCTTAAAGTTCAGGGACGGCCTGTCAGTTTAATCCTGTTAAATGCATTGTGTTTTTGTGTCAAATACACATCCTTTTTCACAGGAAATGTACAGTTTCCTCTTAATGCAAACAGCCTTTTGCAAAATAAACGTCGGTAAATCAACCCGTATTTTTGTTTTCTTTCCTGTGCAACACAAGCATATGGTTAGGTTTAAAAAAAAAAAAACATCATAGTTTGGCTTTACATTCATACAGGAAGCGAACACCGGGCTTCCAGGTGAAAGTCCGGGGTTTGTTAGACCTGCCCACCCTATAGGGACTTTCCAGCTCCTATATTACCGACAGCGTTTCAAACTGATGCCATCCAACGATGTATCATACCACTGCAAAAGGTGGCTTTTGGCGTCAGTGTTTGATGCCATTACTTTTGTGCTCCCGTCATAGCATGCCACAGCCTTCTAAAGACAGTGATGTTGGCCGCTAATTATTTTTGATTATTTATTTGCAAGTGGGGCAGTGGTGTTGGGGCGGCATTTGTATCAGGGTGGCCATGGCCCCCCTGGCCACCCTTTGGGTTCGCCACTGCATTCAGCCTCTTGTCATGAATTATTTGTCTATTGAATTCTAAAACAGCAGGGGATGGGTTCCAGGACGCTCTCTCTACAGCATTGTTCTTTTCTTTAAGAAAAGTTTTGTTGTCTTAAATGTGGTCCTGGATAATCTGGTTGACCTATGTTGATCACACCAGTCCAAACGCTGAGATAAGTTGCTGCACAGCTCAGTTGAATGTAAAGATAAAATTAGCGCCAGTAACGTTGTTAACACCACTAAGAACAGACTTGTATGTGTTTGGATGTTGTTATGTGTTACGCAAGTGCAAAAAAAACCCTCAGTGTCCTGTGTGTTTGTGTGCGTGTGTGTGCATGTGCGTGTCTTTGACTTCCTCCCCTCCCTCTCTGTATACTGCTGACCAAATTAAATGGAAATCAGTCTCTTTCTGTTCTCATTATTCCTTCTGTCTTCTTTCACCTGAGTCTGCTGCTCAAGTATGGTCATGCTTCAGTATTTCTTTTATCTTTAGATTAACTCTTGTAGTTGTTGTTTTAATATTTGGTGTCTTTTAGGTGCTGTGAAGTACATGTGAAGAGAAAGTCTGCTGACTTCTGGGGTCAATGATGGGAACGACACAGTCAGTACCAGACGACTTGGAGCAAACGGCAGAGGTGCTGTCGACAATTAGCGGTAGGGATCCCTGCAGTGTGTGTTGTTTTATCACCAGAGGGTTGTCTTAGTCATGTATTCATGTCACACAGAAGATGGGCCACACACTGAAATTGGATAAATCAAAAATTGTTGTTTAATATTTTCAAATGGTGCCAGTGTCCCATTTCACAAATGATTGAGTTCCGTAAGGGCTGTCACATCCTCATGTGTGGGTTGCCAGTATGACGTGTGTTTCACTTCATTAGTTAAGTGTGTCAGAATGAACAGAAGAGCAAATGATTTCATTTGGCAAGTCACAGCTTCACAACATGGAGTGATTTCACCTTGTCAAAAGATTCATGCCCAGCATGAATAGACTGTATTAGTATTAGATAATATAACCAGTATAAACCAGTATAAATCATGTTTAAATTTCCAAGAGAGCAATTTGAGAATGGGCTTAACCAGGAACAAGCTACAATAATTGAGTTTGTTGTTAGCGTGATTTATTTTGAAGGCATTTCAGAGCAGGAGGGTTTAGATCTTACAGACTGTGACTCTTCTACTTGATGAATGCCACATAATGAAAAGTGTTTGATCTTTGCTTGCTACCTTTTGAAGTTTAAATTGGGAATAGTTGTGTAATTGGGAACTGATAACTTAGATAAAATTAAGATAATGTGATAGTTTAAGGTAAGTGGAGGCCTTGCGTTCACACTATGAGCGACACAGCAACATGCTACAGTTATTCTCAATGGAAGCCGTCATGATGCTACAAACTGACACCCGACACTTGCCGCTGTGGACGGGCGTGACGTGCTATAAAGCTGAGCTTTATATTTAACAGCGTATAATTTAATCATTCATGGTAATAAAACAGCCTTGTGAGACTTTTTGGATCAAGTTTTGTTGTGAGAAATTAGTCAATAGTTTCCTCATGAGGACAGTGAATTGATAGCTGCTGTTGTGAAGATAAAGCAGAAAAGCTGACACGTTTTTCTTTATCTTGTGTAGACACACAGAAAAACACAAATTATTGATATACTCATGTCTGAGTCCAAATTCTTGCTGGACTTCAGACACCTGATTGTATGTGTTTATGTGATTTTAAGTTGAAAATAAAACCAAAAATGTAGGTGATTGTATTTGTATTTATTTTTACTGTACTTCTGTACCCTGGTGAGCAGTCCAAATCACACACAGTTATTTGTCAGTATAATTAGCTGCAGGGGGGTTTAGGTCATCCCTCCACCCCTCTCTTCCTGTGATAAACACAGAGCAGACATGAAGTGAGATAAACAATCACACATTCACAAGAGAGCAAACAGGAGGAGAGCGCGAAGACATAGCATGAAACCTACTGTGATAAGACGATGTCTCTTTTGGAGTTAATACAAGAGGGTCAAGAGGTGCTGAGTGGACTGCTTCACAATTTGTCTGCATCTATCAGTCTATTGACCCGACACACACACAGTAGGAGCTGTGGACGAACAGGTTAGTGTTGGTTTGTGGGTGCTGATTGTTAAGGTTCGGTTGTATGTTCTGTGTTACTGGGCGTCCGTGTTCAAAGAGTGTTCTGGTCTGCGGTGTCTGTTATTTCAATCAATGTGACAGGACAACAGGACAGGATGTCCTGTTACCACGGGGAGATTCCCCCCCGCTGTGTTTCCTCCTCATTATTCCAACATAATAGAAGAACCTTACTATTTAGCTTCCTGCTGATTCCTGCTGATCTACAGTACAGTACTTCTGCTGAAGTTTGGGTGACCTTAAATTGGACCATAGGGACTGCAGATGGAAACGAACATCATTTATTATTTTGCATGAACTTCTCTCTCTAGATAATATCAACACAGTATTTTTACAGTGTTAATTAAAAGAAATCAGTGTAGTTAATGGCTGTGGTTTACAGCTAGTGTCTGAAATGTTCAGGGATGTAGCCCCCAAACAATACTCAATACCAGTACCCTTAAAGTGATAGTGATACCAATAGTGTACTTCATTTGATACCCATCATGTGAATGAAAGTATTTAGTTGTGTAACGTGCCCCCAGGCGTCACAGCTGTGCAGTATAGCCATGCGTGGTAGTGGGCCAATCACATGTTGCATTAAAAAGAAGAACACTTGCCATGATTGGCTACAAGCAAAGTCATACAAACAGTCATTTCTTTCTGGGTTAGGGTAAAAAAGGATTGGATGCAGGTATCGTTTGTCTGGAGAAGTTTCTTGGCTACTTTGTACTGGGTTACTTTGGTTGATACCTTAAACGTACCAATACCCAACACTTTCTCAGTTCAGGGTAAATTACTGCATTATTTAATGGGTTTTAATGGGTCAAGGACCTTTACAAAAGCACATGGAAATTTCCCATATGAAAGCCACCTTGCCATGTAACAATGTGGTGACTGTGGCTCAGGAGGTAGAGTGCATCATACTAATCAGAAGATCAGTGGTTTGATCCCTGGCTCCTCCAGTCAGCGTGTTGAAGCATCCTTGGGCAAGATACTGAACCCCAAATTGCTTTTGGCTGTTCTGCTGGTGTGTGCATGCATTTTAGTTGTGTTACAGATGGCAACTTGAATGGCAGCCTCGGCCACCGGCATGTGAGTGGGGCAATGTGACATGTAGTGTTGAAGCTCTTTGCATAGTCGGAGGACTAGAAAGGTGCTACACAGGAACAAGTCCATTTACCTTAACTAAATTGAAAATGTAACGCTCTTTGTTAAGGTGCAAATTCGGAAAACGTATTTTCTTTATACAGCAGCCCTACCTTGTTGAATTTAGCCATTACTTGTCTGAATGTCTGACTGAAAATACCTAATTTAAACCATAATTATTCAGAGAATTACAATTTTTTTAAAAGCCAAAAACAGACAAAGAAAAAAGAGGAAGTCAGTCTCCCTAGTGGGGATTACATCATCTGTATTAATTGAACTTTTTGATCCATCTCAGTCTTAATTTTGTGTGTATGTGTACTGCAAAAGGCAAGTATTATTTTGGACTAAAATATCAGCTTTATTTTTAAGTATACCGGGATTGTCTTCATGTTATACGATAGTGAATTGTTCTTGTGACCATAGCATGTAGAGTTGTGAATTTATAATAAGTAGGAGTGGGTGATATAGCCCTAAAATAATATCACGATATTTCAGGGTATTTTTGTGATAATGATATTCTTGACGATATAAAAAATTTGTAAAATAAAAAAAGTTATTATTTTAAGAACAAAGAATTGCAACAAAGTGAGGGATATAGTTTTTACATGTCAACCTCACAAATATTCAGTAGAAACTAAACAAAAATTAATTAATTAATTAATTAATTAATTAATTTCACATTTAAACAGCTCCCAAACACAAAAAATGTACCCTTGGTTCTATTTATATAAATCAGCAGGCACTATATTTTCCTTTTAGCAAAACCCTAAATGATTGAGTTGTTTTTTTTCCATGTAGACCTTTATGCTTTATGAATTTTTCATATCATATTAAAAATTATACCATATTATTGTGAGCGATATGATATGGCACACCTCTAAATATGTATTTGCATATAATGTAGATCTGTAGTCTGTTTTCTACATGGATTCTGCCAAAATAACTTGGTTTTAACTTTAAAGTAAAATGTACAGCATAGCAAATACATACCAGTACTCTCCTCATAATAAAATATCTGACATACAACATGTAAATGTGACAGTTTTGGAGTTATTGAAAGGTACTTTAAGGAAGCTAAACTTTCTCCCTGTCTCCCTTGCCTCTGTACTGCACACACAGAAATAAAAATGTTCAGTATTTTCATCATAGTAGGATGTAGTGATTGTGAGATACATGGAAAACCAGCTTAGCTCAGCGAGGGAAAGTGGTCAGCATAGTTAAGTTGATTGATACCATAATGCAGCCCCTGAAAATCTGTTTTTTCTTTTCGCACAGCACTGCTAGTATAATGAAAATCTGTTGTTATCACCCTCACTGATATAAATGAGGTGGATAAAATCTTTGAAATGCTCTTGGTCTCATTCAGAAGCTTTTAAAAGCTTTTATCTGCCCTCCACAGTGCAAATTATTCTGGGAAGTACTGGATCATCATTCATAAGACTTTACTTGAGGCCACCCTGAGCAAAACAAGCAACGCTTTCATTTCTCAAGCATTTAATAGTTAATTGGTTTTTAGGATGATTTGTAGTGTAGTTTCAGACCTCTTAATAACTGCCAACAGTTGATTCATATTTAATGGTGTATAATATTATGATTTATGGTAATAAAATGTAGCCTTGTGTTTTGGTATCATGTGTTTTTGTGTGAAAGGGACTTTAAAGGAGCAAAAATTTCTCTCATCTTCCAGTTTTGTTTTCACGTAATGCCTCTGTATTGCACACACACACACAGGGATTGAATTGACAATATTCTCATCCAACATCCAGTAAGACAGGAAACAAATGTACTGGACTTCCCAAAATGTTGGAGAATTCCTGTAAGTGCAGACTCAGCAGACCAAGAGGGGCGTTAGCAGTCACTTCATGCAGATTCTCTACCCTGAACGCAGCCCTCTCTGGTGTTTGACCTTTGTAACTGATTACCTGATACAGCCCTTGTGAGTAGCTAATTGATAACTTCACCAATGTCTCAATACACGCGCAGCAGAAATGTCTGTTAACTAGTTGGATGGTCAAGAGACAGATAAGACAGATAAACAGGCAGACAAACAGAAAGTCAAAGAGACTGATTAGAAAGACAAGCAGACCGGTTGACTGGTTTGTGTGTTCATTATGTCTGCCAGACTTTGCTGTGGCCGACAACCAGCACACAGGAAACAGAAACACAAATGCATCCAGACTAACAGACAAGGTGAGTGTCAGCTTATGTAAGAATTTCTGCTGAGTAGTTTAGACCAGATGGGCACGTTTTCACTGGTTGCACTTTGTAAAGGTGTTAAGTTTAGTCGGTTAAACTTGCATTGATTGGTAAAAAATCACATTTTACTCCTGTGGCACAGCCTAATCAATATTTGTGCTCAGGAACAACTTTCCCACAAGGCCAGAAACCAGACAGGGAGAGGATTAATCGTGGTTTGTAGACATTAGATAGGAGGTCAATTCTGTGTGGAGCTCTTCTATCCGAACACACAGTAATCCTCTTAGGCTCTTTATGTGTTATAAAGACATCTGACTTGCAGCATGTTGCTGCCACCAGTGATACTGAGAGTTAAAGAACTTTGGCTTCGCCTGAGATGTATAGTTTGAGCTTAAGCAACACAGTCTGCTGACAAACTATGCAAACATGAGTCTAGATTAGTGGCAACATTGGCAATATTGACAGATGAGAATACACGCAGCCATGAGTGTTTGTGTAATTGTGTTTATTCTGTTGTAAAAGGCTTTCCTCAGTCTGAGGCGGGAAATGAGAGACACTGACAATCAGGTCTGCCGTGGACTATGAACTCTTTCATTTATTTTTGGTGGTGTCTGTGGCAAGACATACAGAATGCAAGACAAGTGATTATGCTTTTCCACATATTGTCTTATATATCCACCTTGCTCCTGAGGGTGCTACTGTAGGAATGATCCTGAGTAAAACTTCTGGTGAGACAGCAGAAGTTGCAGTAGCATTGACTGTCTGTGGTTTGTTCCAGTGGCTGATCTTGGTGAATAGCTGCAAACAGCAGTTCTTCTTTTAAGTTTTGTTTTTAACAGCCTGCGTTTGTCACGTTATTAACAATCGAACTGAACTACCTTAAAACTTAAATTAAAAGCCTAGTCCCAATTAAATGCCCAGTCTCTTTTACTCGCCAGGTGTGGCTACACATTTTGACAAATAAAGACCTGTCTCAAATAGAGGCCTGGTCTGGTTACCAAGCAGTTAAATTTTATAGAAGTTCTTTGGATGTATAAAACTGGATTGCTGGCTACACACTCTAGCTATTGTTAGTTAGCTGTTTAGATTGTGGTAACAAATATAAAAGTTTAAACTTTTGTCAGTATGGAGATGCTACATATTGTGAGCTTGGTTAGATTTTCTATAATTTAGTTTTTAGTTTGTTTTACTATAAACACGAGCATCAAAGAATGATGCACACACTGACATGGTGAACAAGACACAAAAAAGGGGGCCAACTCTCTACTTCTGAAGTGGTCATAAAGTCAAGTTAAGTGTCCATTCCTCAGTTACCCTGTAAGTTATTCATATTCCTTTAGTCCATAAGTGTCCTCAGATAAAAAGGGTTTTCCATTAAAATTAATCCAAGTTGTTAGTATTGTTTGAACAGGATAAAGTGATGTTGCGTCAGTATGCCAGGTGCCGTAATCCTCGGGTGCTGTAAAAGGAGTGTCATAACTCTCTTTGTCTCTCTGATGCAATGTCTCTCAGAGCTAGATCAAATAAATGATTCTTTATTTTTATATTATCTGAAGCCTAATTTTCATACAAGTTATATTCATACTGGTTTAAATAAATAATTTGATTGTATCTCCCCATTTTTACTGGGTAACAGTTTTGTGTGAAATGAATTAAAGGCCTGTCCCATATAGAAGCCTGTCCCAAATACAGGAGTTCAGTGATTGAAGTTTTACAGTAATTTATTACTTCAACAACAGTGTTAAAGATGCACCCAGAACAAAAAAGAGTTGTTCACGTAACAAAAAGTGCAGTTTCCTTTGCTTACCTACAGAGAGGAATGGTTGGCACCCGAAAATGAATCAGTACAATATCACTGTCTCTACTTGTCTGATTGAATTCTCATCCTACATTAGAGATAAATAAAATAAACTCAGTTAGTCATCTAGGGTGAGAATGTATTACTGATTTATGGTATCTTTTTTATATCAAATAAAACAGTGGTTCCCAACGTGGTCCAGATTTCTCTACAGTCATTAATCAAGGTCCATGTAGTTTAATATTTAGCATCATACTTGTGTTTGGCTATGAAAAGGCATTTCAAAATAAAAGCTCTGTGCCTGAAATTCACTGTACTCTAAAATGAAGTGTGTTTTTTACAAACTTGATATGAAGGCGAGTCACTTGTGGTCCATTCAGAATGGACCCGTGACCCACTTTTGGACCGCAACCTACCAGTTGGGAACCACTCATTGCCTGAAGTTATTTATTTTATCTATTTATACTAATTTATGTTATTGATATTACAGGAGTTAGCTGCTAAATTCAGCGTTATATCTCACTCAGTAGAGCTCCAATTTAATCAGCAGTTATAAAAATGTGTAACTGTGACGTTAAGGCAGATGAGTGGAGCATTAGCTGGTAAACATCGCTTTACGTGAAGCTAAAATTAATACAGAATTCTGTTATATGTTCATTGAATGTGTTAACATGTCTGTTTATGAGTCGTACTAAATCAGAAATCATTTTTGAAAGGACATGTTTGTCATGTGTTAGGTCTGGCACCATTAAATTTAACAATATGCTAAAGTAGCAAGGCTGGCTAATCACTAACATGCTTGGTGAAAAGCGAAAACAACCAGTGCTTTGAGATGGCTGTCAGAGATGGCAGAGGTATGATCATGTTATCATCGTCTGTGGTGAAACAGATGGTTTGTTTCACATGTTTTATTTCCCAATCACTCTGTAAAAGAGGATTAGTGTGCTGTTAAAGCACCTTTACCACTGCGCCTGACGTCACGCCCATAAGTCACACAAGGTATCATAGGGGCTAGGAATAAGGTAGATACAGAAGACCTGAAAACACTGACCAATCAGAGCAGGCTGGGCTTTTTTGAGTCCTTTCAGGGTGAACACAGGTGTTCCAGCATATATTCTAGTAACATCAACATTAAAGCTTTCCAGTAGACATCTTACATACAAGTGTGAAACTGTAAATTAGCATAATAGGTCCTCTTTAAATTCCATGGTACATCAGTATATATTCTTAGTCTCCTGCTCAGATATAGGTGTGCAGGTTTCCACAGCAGCAGGGAGGGGCAGAGGAAAGAGGAGTGCTGTAATCACTCAAGGAACTTTGACAGGTGTGTGTGTACAGGAGAGAGACAGACAGGGAGGGTTTGGAAATACAAATGAGAGCAGGATGAGGCGGGCGATACTGTTCTCTGCGCCCGTCGGGATGAAGACAGTGAGGGAGGAAGAGGAGAACAGACAGGGGGACGAGATGAAGGAATGTACCGGAGGACAGGAATATGGAGGAGAGAGGTTCGTCCGCATCTCACTGGAGGAGATGGAGAGCTACTACAGATGTGTCCAGTGCTGTCAGCGGCTGCATAGTGAGTTTTGCAGGGATGTCATTGAGTTTTAACTGTGGTGTGTGAGGTGTGTTCATGCACGTGAAGGCTCATGTTAAGTCAGTGTTGGGATGGAATGACTGTCTTTTTTAGGGGACAGAGATAGAAGAGTGTTTGTAAGTTATGTGCATAAATCCTTTTTTTCATAGCTGGTTGTTTGCTACATGATGATCATAGCTCTGTGATGCACCTTTGGCCTTTGGTCTTGAGATGTGTTTACTATACCAGTACCCAAAACTCTTATTAATGCCCCCCATGACTACTTGTAACTGCTGCAACCATGACATATAAAAAAGCAATTCACATTTGTTTACTTAGACAATTGTTTCTGCTGTCATGAGTGCCCTTCTCTCACAAAGAGACAGTGTTAATCACACTTACAAAGAAGTAATTCTAGTCAAATTGAAAATGAAATAAAAATGCAGTAACTTGTTGTGTTTGCTGACCTTGGAATTCAAGTGCTCGCTAAGTCAGCAGGGGAACTACTGTGCAGTACAGAAACTAAACATGACTAAATTGCATTTGGCCTGTAAGAGATTCCTACACACTTCTCCTCTATCTCCTAAGTACACTTCATAGCCACTGTCCTTTTTACAAAGTGATTATCAAATCCAAAAATGCCCAGAAAACATACTGACTTTCCCTCTGGTAAATGTCTCCTGCTGCCCATCACAGGAGACCAAAGTACATGTGGGAAAAGAGTAATACAGAATATTACTACATCCTGTTTACTCAAGGTGGTTCAATAAAAGGTGGCATAATTATCTGACAGCCTGTGTACGTGTATGACACAGTATTTGTACACCATCGATCACGCAGACTCCCACGTGTCTGCATGTGTTTGAGGACTGTGCAGTGTGTGCTTGATGATTTTTAGATCTTGGTGCCTGTCAGTGATGGTTCAGGTCTATTCTGGTCCATTTCCTGTGGGCTTTGGTCTGTATTTAGAAATGATATGTGTATTTTTAGCAAGAGCTGTTCTCACATTGCTGTGTCACGGAGACAGGTGCTGTGTTTTTGCTCTTGATCTTATTTTCCTCCTCACTGTCGCTTTATCAACTCATATTCCCATTACATGTTTGTTAAAATGTTGCTGCTAAGCCATGAGGTGAGATATTTTTTTAGATTTGTCTTAAGCCTTCTGTTATTTTCTTTAAAGTTCTAATCTTTGACGAACATGCACATGCTGTTAACCTGCAGAATTACATCATATTATACCTCCACGATGGCAATAGATGGAGGCATTATGTTTTTGGGTTGTCTGTATGTCCTTCCCATGCACATGAACATGATATCTTAAGAATGCCTTGAGGGAATTTTTAAATTTGGCACAAACGTCGATTAGATTTTGGTGGTCAAAGGTCAAGGTCACTGTGACATTGTCCGTGTCATACTTGTGAACGTGATATCTCAACAACACCTAGAGTGGGTTAACAGATCTTCTGTGCTGCTCGGGGCAAGATGTCTGTGATGTGTCCATGTTTTTACAGACATAGATAAACTGTAGCTGCACCGTGACTGGTTCCCGGGGGGATACAACCACAAGGTGGTAATTCTAGTTTCTAGTAGAATATAGTGTAGTCCTCTGTGTAAATCTCATGCAAAAATCTAAAATGATTCTAGCTGTAATTGTTAAAATCATTTATTTGATGTCATGGGTCATCTGCTGTAACTTCCCATTGTGTTTCCTGAAATGATGATCCATCATGATAACATTTCCCCATGTGGCAAAACTTCCTCTTTCAAGCGTATTCTCGTGATTTTTTTGCATGATCTGTTTCCCATGACTTTAACTTGTCTTTCCCATCATATTCCTCTCTCTGTCTCACTCTCTGCTTTTTTGACGTGACTGACACCTGCTGACCTTTTAAGATAAAATCCCCGGCCATCATCTGAGTTGTTGTTGAGTGACCCTGACCCTCCCACATACTCTTCATATTCATTGTCCTCATCCTGATGAGGGATTTATCAGAGGGTTGTGAGCTGGATTTGAGCCTTCATTGTTGCACAGCAAAGACACACATTTATCTGCTGCTTGAGTGCAGGTGTGTGATGTCACCAGAGCACCCCTGCAGTACTATTTGTTTTATTGGGTTTTATTAGAACAGTAATAACTGACTATCAACAACTCTTGAGACCGGATGAGGATTGTGTCTTATAAAACAATAAAAAAACAAACAAACTCGTGACAGATCTGTCACGTGTAAAGCACGAGTGTAAATGTGATCATTGTTTGATCAACTGTATTGTTTGTGGATATTTGAGTTCCCTTTTCCAAACCAGACAGCCAGAATCGGTGGTGATTACCAAGCAGCAACCTCCGGGCACGGGTGTAGTGCTGTTTGTTTAAATACCAGAATACACCTGTGAAGCGTGCGAATTAGTTGCGTCTCCTCTAGAGTCTTATGTAACCACTGTTCCTACATAGCGTCGACGCTGGATAGATAATGTAACCATGGTGTAACCCCAGGATCACAGAGTGTTGGCGTAGCCATAGCTGTTTCAGTGTGTTTTCAGTCCATAAAAGTTAATTGTAACGTCTGGGTCACCTTGGTTGTACTAAAAGTTGTACTAAAAGACCATTTCAGGAGTTATGTTCAGTTTGTCCCTCAAGTAGATTTGTTTAAGTAGTTTTAAGCTAGTTTTTTGTTAACAAAAATTAGCATTAGCATTACCACAAGACCTTTTTACACAGAGATGGCACTATAGGGCCGCTACAAAGTCCCTACTTTATGCCTCCTTTGTATTTTTACATAGAAACAAACAATGGCAGTATCATGCTACTCCATCTTGTCTTTTTTGACAGCATGCTGGCATTGCAGAAGCAAAAGAGATGTGACAGGCATGACATGTAACACAACAGGATTGTCCTCTAGTGTGACAAACAACATACATGTCGGCAGCACTTTGTAAACAATAACAACGGCAAAACATGGCAATAACAGTCATTTACCATCCCTGTATTATGGCGGCTGATCTCGTCCTCTGCTTGAAGGGTAAAGAGCTCCCAGACCTCTTTGTTTTACCAGTTTGCAGACATTTTCTTCTCTGAGTTAGCTGCTAACTGCTTCCAGCTGCTTTTGATATCTCCTGGTGGTGGTGTCTTACACACACCAATTTGTCAAGATGTCACACCTGTGGCGTCCATGATCCCGACCCTCCCTTTTATACAGACATGGTTTCAGGGCTGTTACTACCTCCGATGTTGCCTTAAAGGCAAGACAACCATTCCCCCCAGTACATAATTGTATCTTAAATACAATTATGAAATTTTCCGCCTTGAAGAGGCAGTGTAAAAGGTCGCAACAGTTAACCACAGCTGTAAATGCACTGTGCTAGCCAAGCTTTGAAATTAAATACCAGAAATAGTCTATGATGCTGACTGAAATATGGTCACTACCTTGATTCCAACTCACTTGTTCACACTTGGTTTTGTCCTCCTACATACCCTATGCTGCTCGTCTCGGCCTGTGAGTCACCTCTCAATTGATGTCTTCCTGTTTATGCTCCAGCTGGCCAATAGTGTTTGATCCTGCAGAGGAAGGAGTCAATAGCGTTTCGTCTTTGCCGACAAAGACGTGTAGGGGGGAAAGTCTCAAATAAATAATGCAGCTGGGAGTTATTCTAGCTGTAGTCTGCACCACATCCCTCATACACACACAGAGGTCTTCTTTACATCCCGTGTGCACACACTTAAGTGTCTGCTCTGCATCCCATCCCACAGATGCACAGCCACATGTCATGCAGTATTTTTAACTCAAAGTTGATTTGAGAGGCTTTGCATGTGTTATGATAACGGATACACACACCTGTGTTTCTTCTTAAGTCTTCATTGAGTTTGAAATGAAGCCAGATGAGGTCATTAGTAGGGATAATAGCACGTAAATAACTGGAAAATGTTGTTGTAAACTGTCAACTGTTAAGACATTTAACATCAGGAGGGACTTACATTAGTATCAAAGGTAGTTTGTAGCAAGTGTGAAAATATTTTTTTTCATATGAAATTGTGGGACTAGTTAGTGCATAATTGGACAGTATTACACTTTTTTTCAGTTTTGTTAACTTTGCACTAATCAAATGAATGGCTGAGATCTGGGAACACTTGAGTGCTGAGAGGAACTGTAAATCAGCCACCCTTGGGTGAAATGGGCTGCTGTCGGAGCTACTGGAGGATAAATCCGCAGAGACAGGAAATGAACTATTATAACCCTCTGCCTTTTCCTGTCCCACAGCCAACGTGCTCTATCATCTAAATCTGACAATAGGTAAACACACACACACACACACAGTCCTGCATTTTTTGACACAGCTTTGCGACACCACTCTGACTGACCTATTTTTTTATTCAGATCTTTTTAAATCCTGTTGGCGCAAACTCTGTTTATCCCTTCATTTATTGATAATCTTATCTCAGACTAGACTGAGAGATTCACCCTTAATCTAAGTCTTAATCTCTCACATTCATTGTTTTTCATCTCCTCGCGCTAATCTCAGTTTATCTATCATTTCTACCTCTGTAACTCCATGACATCACCATATTTTAGTCCATATTCATTTAAATGTTGACTTCTGGTGATGAAAGCATTTCTAACAGCCAGGATAAAGCATGTGTCCTATTTGGACTTTATCTTAAATGGATGGATGGACTGATCTTCATTCTTATTTACTGTAGGTACTTGTTGATGTGTGCTTAAATTATTTGAGTTATGTATTCATACATGTGCCCATTGCATGTGAGGATCATCCCTTTGTGCTGGTCAGCAGGGTCAGAGAAGATGAGGTGTTTCTAGGTGTCTGACTGTAATAAAACTGATGTTGCAGTGCAGGAGAACAGCTGCATGTTACATTATTTTCAATGCACAGGTCTACAGTATCAGTGCATTAAGTTCAGTTAGGCTTAACTGACTCAAATCTTTTTATTTTCGATCAAAACAGTGACAACAAAGAGGAAGACAAGAAAAGGAAGACGAGGTTTATGGGAAGTGTTCTTAAGGGGCTACTCAGCAATTTAGTATTGTTTTTTCATAAGGAGGAAGTACCTAAAGGTTTTGTTTACAACATTCAGAGCATTAATATGGCAGCAAATCATTATTTGCCATGTTAAGATGCAGTGTCCTGAGCAGAGAAAGAAGTCACGCTACCTGTGTGTGTGTTGAAATCCAAGCTTCTCTGTGGTTTGTTGTGGTAATGCATGTGTATATCCCACTGGCTAGCTCGTCGCTGCTGCTTTGCATAGCGCTCATAGAGTAATTATGGCTGATATTGAATGGCATTGTTGTGGAAGCACAGCGCCCACCCTCTGGTCTCTTAGGTTAACACAGATCGTAGCATTGTTGCTGTTGTTTAGCACTGTTGATGGAGATAGCACCGTTAGCTGCTAGCCACAACCTCACCCGCCTCCATGTTGAGAACCGTGTCCAGATGACTCATACACTCTGAATTTCGTGCAAAGCCTCATTAAGTCTCTGTTAGTGTTGTCAAAAATATGGCTTTATTGAAAAATATTGGTTCTGAATATTTGAAATGGTTTCAGTGCTAATTTTCGGCCTTATTTATACACCAGTACCTGCTGCTCTTTCTCGCTCTATCTTATTGTTTAAGTTTTGGTAAATGGTAAATGGACCTGCATTTGTATAGCGCCTTTTTAGTCATCCGACCACTCAAAGTGCTTTTTACACTACGAGTCACATTCACCCAGTCACACACACATTCATACACTGGTGGCTGAGGCTACCATACAAGGTGCCACCTGCTACTCAGTTTTTAACACACTCACATACAGATGGAAGCATCATCAGGAGCAATTTGGGGTTTAGTACCTTGCTCAAGGATACTCCGACATGCGGACTGGAGGAGCCGGGGATCGAACTGCAGATCTTCTGATTGGTGGACGACCCCGCTCTACCTCTGAGCCACAGCTGCAGAAAAAAAGTCTTTGTTGTCATTATTATTGTTATAGCCTTGTTATGTTATCTTGTTCCAGAAAAATTTAAATTTTATGCCCTCAGTCTAAATTTTTTTTATTTGTCAAGGTATTGAGTTAAAGTAAGAAATTCCAATATCGTGACAACACTATTTCCTGTGGGACAGCATATTGCAGCATGTTTTAAATCACAGTAATATTATATTGTGACTTAAGTGTAGTGATAATATCATCATGAACCCCTAATATTTATATGTAAAATCATAAGAAGTTATCTTTAGTTTAGTGCTAATTCTAAAGCACACCAATCAAGCTACATGTTTTTACTTCAGACTTCATCTTCTGAGAGTACCTGGTGTGGTGCATCTTGCCAAGGTGAAAAGGCAAATAGCAGCTGAAACACCTTGTGTGTTTTAACTGTTTGTGATATATACCAGTGACAACAGTTAATTGAGAGATGTTAATAGGTATCACACAGACAAAGTTTTGGGCAGGGTGAGAAAATACAATTTCTTTGTGTCATTATGGGCTTAAAAGCAGGACAGACGGCCTCAAAAAATGTAATGTGAGGAGTTACTGTATTTATTGTTTATGTGGAGGAGGGTGAGCAAACTGTTGAAAAAACAAAGCAACACAATGACACTTTAGAAATGTGTGTTTTCCTCAGCAGGGCAGCATCTTATGAATTGAGCTCCCGAGGGGTCTATTCACATTTTCACCAGTCCGACTTCTCACTGCTTCTGTGTGTGGCACACTGGGTCCCCCTGCTGTCTTCACTGGCATTGTGTGTGTGTGTTTAGTGTCTGTGAGAGAGTGTGAGAAAAGCAGAGAGAAGGAAGCCTCTGTTCCCTCTGGCATCATCATGAGTTTATTTGAATTGTGTAGCTACACACAGAGTCATGTTTACTTTACATGAGCCTCATTTGGAACCTTTTATGTCACTACTGTGCCAGCTTGGTGTGTTCAAATGTTGGAATCTGGATGTCCCAAACCTAAAAGTTGAGTTTACTCCTTAAACCCAGAAGACAAAAAGGGTATGAACGTTATTCTGCATATGTCGTCAGTGTCGTTGCAAGTAGATTATGTCTACGTTTTTAAAATGCATTGAGCCCGATAGCTGAAAAATCTACAGGTTTCTCTCTTCCATTGCTGCCAGGATCAGGATGGAAACTTGAAACAGTAGACAGAAACACGTCATGTAGAGGCAGATCTAAGCAGCACATTCACAACTTTGCATAAGTAATTTTGCACCCAAAAGAAGAGTTTTTCGATTGGTGTTAGAGTAGCATATTTGGTAAAGCTGTGCAAACTTGGGCATATTTGCTTGTATATTCTCATTACAACATTATTCTGTTTAGCACATTTTAAGCACAGTCATAAAGTGCCAAAACAATAAAATACAAATTAAAGGAGACAGAGAGAGAGAGAGAGATAGCCGCCATAAAAATGTAAACAGGCTAAATGGATTAGTATCGGCTAAGAGATCCTTTGGTCTCAGCTCATTTAGACCATATTTCATACTGCCTAATGTTGAAAACAAAGAAATGTATTAATGCAGTGATCTAATTTATTAACTTAATGTAATCACATGATAAATGAACTATAGATATTATTATGTATTAGCAGTTGCTGTCAATTCTAACTATCCCAGTCTGTCATCAAAGTTTTATTCTGGCTGTTCTTCTACAGCAAATATTCTTTATTTTTATTATTCAGCAACACTTATTGATACTTATTTTCCTTCACATTTTTCAACGTAGAAACTTCATTCAAACATTGAATCATTCAGCACAGTTGCACGCTTGTATTTTTTATGACTGAATGTAGAGGCAAGAAAAACAATAATATAATAGATAAGGATTGACTTATACTCCTTGTAATAGTGTCCACATACATGTTTCCCTCCGCTGTCACATCCACGTCTACACCCCTGTATTCGTGATAATCCCGAACAAGAGCTGTACGCACTACAGACAAAATGTCTCTGTATGGTTACAAATACACATAACATTTTGTAACACACATAATCAATATGAGCACACCGTGTATTTTAGGAGCCCAGTACTTATGAGCAAAATCACTCCCCCTATGCTCGGAAAAGAGTGTTTACTGGTTCCCCTTAGTTAGTGAAACTTCAGAAACATTAACCATTTATTTTTGTATTTTTCTACCTCATTTACAAGTAGGGGTGGGAATCACCAGATGAGATAAGGATACGATATTATCACGATACTTAGGTCATGATATGATATTATTGTGATATTGCCATATGCTGAGTATTGCGATAAAATATATTGTGATATATTGCAATTTATTACCTTTTTTTCCAACTGCAAATAATTTCCTCAAATGGAAATCTTGTTAACATCAGTTTTACCTAAAGTTTTAATCGTATTTATTGCAGCAAAACTTGATGTAGTATCTGGTGGAGAGTACCTTGGCAACACCCCTGTTAGAAGCATTGTTTTAATTGACAGCTGCATTACAGGCTTTGAGTGGTTGTTTTTTGGTGCGATAGATTTTGGCAAATACTATCTGAGGTAATGGGACATGGTATTTTTCATAGACTACCTGTCTCATGTACTACAGTGTGGATATAGCGACAGTTTCAGCAAATATGACAAGATATTTTCATCAAAGTAAAACCAGCAGTTCAGTTTGTGTTAGATTTTCAAACAACTTGAAAATATTCTGCATCTTTCATACATTATGGGTATTAAACAACTTTTCAATGGCATTCACACTAATTAAACCTATTTCCACTCTTCCAGCTATTTCTATTACTTCACCTTATTCTTACACATATAAGCCAGAAATATAGTGTAGCATTAGCTATTCAACATCCAGCATTCACACTGCATCTCTTCAGAAAAACCTTCTCTAGTTTATTGTCCAGGTTTTTAGAGACTTCCACATTCTGTCACATCCAGTTTCCCTCTATCTGTCAGTGAAAACAGTGTGACATGTGAAACTGGGGGTGGACCATGTGAAACTCCGCCTCACTGGCTGGTACAGATGGGGAGGGGGGAGGTGTGTGTGTGAGAGTGTGTGTGTGTGTGTGGGCTGCGCTGCGCTGCGCTGTGCAGTGACAGCTCAGTAAGCGGCTGAAGTCCTCGGCTTCAGAATGGACTGCCTGAACTTCCACCGTGACATGCTCTGACAGAACATAGGGCTTTGTGTGAATGTGTTTTAGCAGTGTGTGTATGTGTGTGTGGGTACATGTGTATCAGGGTGCATACATGTACCGGCAAAACAATGGCTCTGAACCGAGTGTCTCAACTCTGCCACGATATCACCAGGCTGTGGCTGCAACTGAAGATGATGACAGGTAGAGTGTCTGTGTGACCGTCTGTGTTTGCATAAGTTTTAAATATAGATACAGAAGTCCGTGTGAATTCTGCAGGTGCTTTCTTGCATAGTTTGTGTGTGTTTGTGTGTCTGTATGCATGTAATGGAGACACTGACTAAAACATAGTTCTCTGCAGTTCCATTAGCATTTTGTGTTTGTGTGTTTTATGCAGTCTTGTCCAGCTGTCATGTGCAAACGGCAAACTGCAGTCTTTTGCATCAGAGGTTGACCAAGTGTTAAAACAGAGCCAAAGTGTTTTAAGGTGAAGAACAGAATTAACTCACTGTGTATTTATTTATTTATTTGTTCATTCCTTTTTTTTTTTACTTAGATCATTTTAAGTAGTGACTCAAAAATGCACAGTTTGTCTTGGGTAGAATCAGAGAAACGCCACTTACTGTTATTTACAGTGAGAGTCAACTGCAATTCAATCACTCAGTATGGATACGTTTGGATTTATGGTAGAAACTTTTAAAATAGGAACAGGAAACAATATAAATCTGTCTAAATATTGTAATATTCGCAGACATTGTGATTACAAAAGAGAAGGATGTATATCTAGTAGAAATCAAAGGTTCAGTGTGTAGAATTTAGGGGACTATGGTGTTAGAAATGGAATGGAAAATAATAAGTATGTTTTTTTTTATCGTATAATTGCCTGAAAATAGGAATCCTGGTGTGATTAGAAAATTAAAATGAGCTGTTTATATCTACATATGGAGCAGGTCCTCATCTATGGAGATCACCATGTTACACTACCATGTTTCTACAGTAGCCCAGAGCGGACATACCAAACACTGGCATTAGATAGAGCCATTTCACGTTGGGCACCATAGTTCACAGCCCCTCTGCGCTAAGAGCGTCTAAAAAACACTGAGTTTTTTAATGTGAAACTGCTTTAGTTTCACTCAATGTTTTGTCAGTTTAAATCGACGGGTCTGTTTGTTTTGGCGAGGAAAAGACCTCTGCGGCTAATTTATCTCCTGGTAAAAACCCGAATGTCTGGATCTTAAATTATCAGAGAAAAAAGGTGAGCACACATTAGCAGGTGCTGAGTTAGTGGCCCATCTCCGACATGCCAAACAGCATAGGAGAAATACTTATTTGTAGAGTGTAACTGCTTGCTTCAGTGTTTTTATTGGTTTAAAACACCTGGTCTGTTTGTTTTGGAGAGGATGAGAGCTCTGTGGACAATTTGGCTCATGGTAAAAACCTCCTGATCAATAAACACAAGAAAATAAGAAAGAGCTTGTTGGCCAATTCGGATATTTAATTTTAAAGCCAATATCGGCCGATACCTATGACGTGCCAATACTATCAGGCATCCCTCATGAGCACTGACGGAATCCTCACCGAGAGAAGTTTCAGCTGGTCAAAATCTGCAGTCCTCACGAGATGCCACTAAATCCCCTTAAATCTTACACTCTCGACCTGTAAATACTTAAAACACAATGTGAAAAGCTAACTATAAAGGTAGGTTTCTACAAAGCGTGAGCTTGTAAACAGAAGTGCAGAACATTGCATGTGATATTAAAGAATCTTATAGAAAGTCTTGATTTTGATTGGCTGCAAGGTGTTAAACTTTACACTTATGATGCAGGTGCCATTGGCTGGTTCTCAGCCATTGTTTCATCCATTACAGTTGTAGCAGGTTCAACTTGTTGGATATTATATTATGTTGTTACACTGTTTATATTATCCCTTACTTGACCCTCTATAATGGAACTTTGACCAGAGCGCGATGACAGGTCTATGTTTCAACTGTGAGATGTTCCTCATAGTACGCATCTTGCTCACAGTATTTAATGGATCTTAAAAAATGTGTCATCTTCTTTTCAGTCATCCTCTGGGGACCGTGAATATCCAAAGAAAATACTGCTTTTAGTTGTAAAGATGAACGGGTCTAAGTGTTGGACAGAGAGACAAAACTCTTCTAAACCACACGTCATAGTGCACAAACACATTCACACACTGAAGTCATCACCACAAATCTCTTGTCACAAGCAGTTTATAAATGGACGTTAACAGCAGTTTATAAATGGTTGTAAGTATGAAGGAGCTCATTGAGTGACCTGACTTTGTTATCCACATTGATTTCGTCTCATTTCCCAAACATGCTTTTCCTGCTGAAGGCATTACTATCCATCAGACGGTTACATAAGCCAATCTACAGCATAGTGCTCCTGAGGCTCTAACTGTGTGTGGAGCTGGATGTTAACGTGAGGTTTGTCCATCCTCCTCAGTACAGTACAAAGCAGAGCACGCTGACAGCATGTTAATCACATTGGTCCCAATAACACAGTGTGTTTCCTCCTGTCAGCTGGAAGCAGTGCTGGGACAAAATCCTTTAGAGAGTTTGAATGTCAACATCTCCTCCCACTTATTTCCACTCTGGGTCATGTGTGTTCATTGGTTAACTCCATCCTGTTTATTCAGTTTTTTGGTCACTCTGATGTGCAGTGATGACAAACCTGTGAACCACAGTGTTGATAATAATCCATAGAGATCTCGTCGTGCTTTTTTTGGCCCTCTGCAGGCTTGTTCAGGTGTGTGTGCAGTGTGGTGTGGTTTGTTTTGTGTTGCTGTGCAGAGAGAGTGTTTGGTCTACTGACAGATGGACTGAGGTTATCTAATGAGCCTATGCAGCCTGCTCACACACACTTGCACACACTTAGTTCCAAGGTATCAACCTATCCTATTGCTGCTTTTTGCCAAATCAAGATTACAAGTTGACAAGTCTCAGCTAAGCTCGTATAATGCAACCTGGGATGTGGATCCCTGTGTGTGTGTGTGTGTGTGTGTGTGTGTGTGTGTGTGTGTGTGTGTGTGTGTCCCAGAAGAACAGGAAGCATGTATGTTGCTTTAAAATGATCTGTTTGTACAGGATCAAGCAGCAGCTGTTGTAATGTACCTATCAGTCAGTTTATTTCAAGAGTCAGTTAGAACGGGAGTGTATCAACACAATCAATAAACTCAATAGATTAAGTGGGCATGATGAATCTTTAATGATCCCTGAGGGAGGATAGGATGATGGCACAACAAATCAAACAAATTGATTTTTAAAGAGGCAACTTATTTATCTGACTAATACACAGCTCCATGTGGCTCCATAGACTTCTCACTAGAACCTGGAATCCATTTTAGTTTATTATTATGCTTTTCTACAACTAACAACTAACTTGTTGTTACACCAAGCAATTTTTCAAGCAATTTCTCAGTTGCAGACAAATTTCCAGTGTCGGAGTTTTACCTCAGTTGATGCGCACTCCTGTGATCTTGATTGTTTGGTGTCAGGTGTTCATAAAACTCTGAGCTGTCGTCAGTAAGTCTTTCTCGTCTTGATGTCCTAACAAAATGGGAATCACCAGAAGCTCCATGATACGATATTATCACGATACGATACAATATTATTGTAATTTTAAACATGTTGTGATATGCTGAGTATTGTGATAAAATATATTATGATATATTAACTTTTTCTCAACTATAAATAATGTCTTCAAAGAAAAACTTTGTCAACATCTGTTTTATCTTATCTATCTCACTTTAGCAAAATGTATCTGGTTATCTGGTGGACTGAGAAAGCAATTGATTATATTATTCTAGTAGGCTACCTAAAGTTGAATTTGTATTTGTAATATTAATAATTTTATTTTAAAAAAATTTGATACTTGGCACCGTGTGATGATACGATATTGCCACTCAAAAATATCGCATTACTTTGCTGTATCAATTGTTTTCCCCACCCCTAGATATTACTGAAAGTTTTTCATCTCATGAAATAGAGAAGTTTAGTGACGTGAAAATTAGTAGACCAATAGCAGCTCTCTCTTCAGCACCAAACAGGAAGCAGCAAACCTAGACAGTGAATGTGGAGGGGACTCTGGGGAGGTGCCATGGTCAATACGTTTCCATGACATTAGAGAAAATAGATTTATTGTGTTTGTGCAACTAAAACCAGACTTTTAAAATACATGTAAACATGTGAGTCCAAATGAAATTGTACTAAATCGAATTTCTCAAAGTCGGACTAACACACCAAGATAATGCAGTAGGGAGTTGAATTACTCCTGCATGTATACAGTCAATCGGACCCAAACTATTTCACAGTTTCCCCCCTGGGCTCGGACCCGGAAGTAGCTGATAACAACATGGTGAAATCTACATCCACAGCTGTGCATTTTTGGACAGAAGAAATATACAGAGCTGTAAAGTTGTCCATCATGGTCTAAGCTAAGTCGTTTGCCACTGGTTTGGTCTGTGACATAATAGGTCAACCAGAAAAGGTTCAATACTAACAAGCTGTAAGGGGCGTATTGCTACCTGTAGTAAGGAAGCAGACGACTCCCCTTCCATGCTTGTATACCGGTGAACAAGAGTCTGTGTTTAATTTAGCGTGTATCTGATCCACCAACCAGCACTTATTTTAGTGAGAAATCTTTTTTGAAACAGTTTGAAACAGTTTGCCTCTCATTCCCACAGTCTACTCCCAGTAAAACAGCACAGCTAGCCAACAGAGGCTGGCAACAAGCTGAGGTGACAATAAACAAAATGTAAAGTTTGCACGTAGATACAATTTATCTTTTTTGGAGTATATTGATGTTGAATTGATAAGAATACTGTTGACATATGACGCCCTTTTACCTTGTGTTTTTACAGTTTTTTTGTGGGCATGTAAGGAATTGTTAATATGTAATATTTCTTAAAGGGGCTTTCGCATAATATTTGCCACCAGGAGCAGGATGGGGAAAAAATGTGTGAATAATGAGATCCCCAGTCTTTGCAATAGACTGAGGATTGTGCAACTGAAAACTGTTGTTGTTCTTAGATGTAAGAGGGTACTCATTTTTTATATGCATTGTGCAGGCTTAAACAGATGCGAACAGACATCATAACATAGTCATGATGAACTAGAATGATCCCTTTAAAGCTGTAGGTCATACCCTGGAGCAGTGTGCTCTAAATCAGATCTTCTTTTCATCCTGCTCTACATGTAAGCTTTGAAGAGACGGATCACTTTCTGTTGAGGATTGCTGACCTTTTGATTATGACCTACTCAACTTCAGCACAGATTCACTTCAATACCAACTGATTGGGATCACATTTCTGTGCTGTAAGATCAGACCAGTTCACTGTCCTCCATGAATATTGAGGTGGTTTTGTCAAAAGTTTTCCCCCCACAAAAAGTCAATATGATAAATCCTACTACCCTCAAAACATCCTGAATTGAATCCAGCACACCCTCAGTGACCTTAAAAGGCTATTATAGAAGATAAGTCTCGCTTCCAGTGCATGATGTCATTGTGTAAAAGAGTAGTGTCAGGTTTTTCCTACAGCTGCAAGTTTCTTTTAGGGCAAGTAAAAACACAGACCTCCTGGATTCTTTACTTATTCGCTGCCCTCCTCTTATTCTCTCTGTCATTCACCCTTTCCTTCCCCCTCTCTGTCTTCCTCAGTTTTCATGTTTTTCTTTGTTCTGTATAGTGTAATGACTGGTAGCTATGGCCAGAGGCAGCTAAAAAAAGGCATGCTGTTTAAAACCGCTGGTTTTACTCCCAGCTGAGCTTTTACAGTCTGTTTTTTTTACTCTAATGGAGGAGAGAGAGGAAGGGAGGAGGACCTGGGTTTAAACCCACAAGATTGCGAGTACATGCTTTGTAGTTTTAGCGAGTTGCACCACAGATGCCTCAATAACTCACAGTGTTTAGGAGGTACTTGATTCATAAATGTCCATGAGACTACATCTGTTGTATGCACTCAACCCAGTTGGCAGAAAGACGTTGGCATTGTACATTTCTGCAAACCACAGATTTGTTATATTTGTACGTTATTATGTAGCTGAAACACTGAAACTTTGTTTCGACAATGCTGTGGTGAGGATCAGGCTCCAAAACCACTTAGTCGTGGTTATGAAAAGATCATGAGATCATGTTTTGGCCTAAAATACACAGTTTGGGGGGTACAATCATCGCTGAAATGCAGTAATATTATCATGAAAAACAACTGCTTTTCATTGCACTATACTAGCAGGAAATGCAGCAATGTCTTGGTAAAAATCCTCAGTGGAAAAACAGTGACAGGTTGCCAGGAAACACTCACGGTTGGTGGCTTAAATAATGCTGGAAATGTGGCAATGACTTGTTAAAAAAAACAACCGATTTTGCTGTTTGTTGGTCTGCAGCTTGGCAGGTGTCTCGCCTAGGTGTCATATCATCCACCATCCTTTCCACGTTCTGATGACAGTCAGCTCATATACTACATCACTTTAAAAACTTTGATATGATGTGTATGAAATGTACAAATGTATTGTATACATGTTTGCAGAAACGTACAATGCCAATTCTTTCAGCTGCTGGACTGATCCACTTGAAGCAGGTGGGGGCTTAGGACGCATTCACACTGGTGCTATTTGGTCTGCTTTAAACAAACCCTGGTCTGCTTCCACGGAGAATTTGGTTCGTTTGGAGTGGTCTGAATGCTCGTTCAAACTCTGGTGCGGACCAAATGAGCAAACCCTCGGCCGCTTAAACACTGGGGGTCTCGGTTCACTTGCAAGTAAACCCAGGTGCAGTTCGCTTACAGTGGGAAATGCAAACGAACTATCCAGCGGACCAAAGAAAGGAAGTGAACCAAAGAGAGGAAGTGAACCAAAAAGAGGAAGTGACATAGAGCGCAGTGCAACTTGGGTAAAAAAAAAAACAAAAACAAAGCCAACAGCATGGACCGGGAGAAGCAGAGATAAAGACAAAGACAAAGTAAAAAAACAGAAAGTAAAAACTGAAACCCCAAGACTGCATAAATTTGGTGTTGCTCCATTGTTTTTGCGGTGACCAAGCCGGCTGAAGGGGATGGATTTCTTTTTTCAGTCCTGGCCAATCGATGAGCTGGGTTTTTTAATTCCTCGTGCTTTTTTTCTTCCTGGTCAGTGGTCATTCGGGCAATACTGCCCCCTAGTGAGCAGCTGTTGTAACTGCGTGATGTTGTCCGTGCGGTTTGGTCCGCTTTAAAAAGTGCAGTGTGAAAGTCAACCGAACCAAATGAAGGTGTGAAATTTTTCGGCATTCCCCGCCCAATCAAACTGGGTCCCTCGGACTATCCTGGTGTGAATGGGCCCTTAGTGCCACTTTGGCGTAGGACTTGGTGACCTTCTCTTTGCAGAAAGGGTGGGTACAACAACAACTCCAGAAAATAACTACTCTTAACCATGAAGTAGTCTGTCCCACAAATTACAATTTGACATTTTTACCCTGCCATTTTTGTATGAAACATATAATGTGTTAATTAGTGAGCTTTAGAGGTGCTGGTAGTTATTATTTATTAAATATATTACCCTTTGTAGCCATTTCCTCTTGCTTCCAGTCTGCTAAGCTGAGCTAGCTGGCTGCTGGTTGTAGCTTCACTGACAAACACAAAAGTGGTATTTAACCAAAATGTTGGTCTATTGCTTTCACACTTAGAATGCATTTCAGCTTCTCTTTATCTTCATTATGACAATATTGAAAAGGTCCTGAAAGTTGTTGTTGGCACTAAGAATCAAGGGCGTAGGTTTTGTTGTAACATGTGAAATTTGGCCTTTGGGGTTCTCCCAGGAAATTTTACTAAATTTTCTTCATTATAGTGATTTTTTTGGCATCAATATTGGTGGAAATGTCTTTAATTTTGTCAAAACAAAAGTCACTCGGTACTTTAATATGTTTATTGACAGGTCCAAAAGCTCCCCTCAAAATCTACACCTGTGCCAAAAACATATGTGCAAGACATTTACATTTACAGTAGATGATTTACTAATTTACAGGTCAATGGGGACCAGTATCAACTACAAAGAAGCCCAATTCTTTCCCATCCCAAATAACAGAATCTGAGCAAATTGTTAATTTTTACTAGGATGCGAACTCAGCCTCCAAGCAAATTGCGTGTCTGTGTGTGTTGTGACGGCAGCACAGACTGCAGACAGGGGGACAGTAGTGTGTTGTTTTGCTGAGATGATGATGCCACCATCCATTCAGTAAATCAGGGCTCACTGCCAGAGACGGAGTCAGGCCTGAAGCCATTGTTCTGGATTTGTAACTGTTGCTGGAGGGAGAAGGAGCACATCACTCTCAGCTTCTTGGCCTCACCAAGACATACATGACTGATAAAGCACTGCAGCATCACAATAATAGGACCCAACCGAGGAAACTGTTGCAGAAAGTAAGCACAGATTTTTGGAAATGCCTTAGTGACCCGTGGATGTAGTGACATTGGAAGACCCCAAACAATCAGGATTGAACTCACGTGCCCAACAGTAATATCATAATGTTAGTCTGGCTGCTGTTTCTCCTGATCCACAGTAATTTAAGCTTTGGGTTTGGGTACAGGCACTACACACACACACACATTCCAAGCCACTGTTGGTCCTGTGACCCAGTTGTTGTTTGGCATGGGGTATATGTATTCCCCTGTCCTATGTGTGTGTGTGACAGATACCCCACACAGCAGTGACAGATGGGCCTTTGGTAAACCCTGACTGTAATGCCAGATAATAGAGCTCAGATTTCCTCACAGAAGTGCACGTGCACACACAAACACATAAACACGCAGCTGTGCATAGCAGCTTGCAAATCCTTGCCTCATGCAAATACACACAATGCAGCTGACCACCTCTCTGCTGGCATTTGATACCAGCAACTTTTAACCCTGCGGCCACACCCGTACCACACACAGAAAGTGCCCTTAAGTCTGCATTCCAAGTCTGTCCTTTCCATGTGGTGCATACTAGAGCAGCAGATGGAGGGTTGAAGGTCTCAGTGATGGACGCCACAGTGCTGGACATCTGTCTCATGGATGTCTCAATTCTCTACTTTTTAATGGCAGATCATTAGGCAGGATCAATATGTAAGCTCATAGGAAATACTCCAAATCTTAATATGCTCCTGTGGCACTCATGTTACCGCCCATGCATATTAGGACACACGCCAGTCTTTGCATACATACAAATAATTATTATGACAGGCAGCAATCTCTAAAACAACAACTTGCTCAATTCTAGCTGAGAAGTCACTGAAATTCAAGTCAAGTCTTGCAGCTACAGCTTCATGCCACCATGCTGGTGACAGATCTGGCTGGAGGCATTGTATTTTCGAGTCCCATTCTTGTGAATGTGATTTCTCAAGAACGCATTGAGAGAATTTCTTCATGTTTGGCACAAATGCCCTCTTGGACTCAACAATGAAAGAGATTTGGATGCTGAAATGTTAAAGGCCAGGGCGACTAGAAGCTCACCTGGTAGAGCAGGCGCACCCCACATACAAAGGCTGTGTCTGTGCTGCAGCGGCCGCCGATTCGAGTCCAGCCCACAGACCTTTGCTGCATGTCATTCCCCCTCTCTTTCCCCCTTTAACAATGTAGCTGTCCTATCAAAGACAGGCCGAATGGCCCAAAAGATATCTTAAAAAAAAAAAGTCAAAGGTCAAGGTCAATGTGACCTTGCGTCAGTTCCATTCAAGGTATCTCAAGAACACTTTGAGGGAATTTTTTTTTTAAATTGGCACAAACATCTATTTTGAGTCAAGGATGAACCGATTAGGATTTTGTAGTCACTGGTTAAAGGTCAAAGTTGCTGTGACCTTGCCCGTCTCCTTCTCATGAGTGCAGTATCTCCAGAGTTCCTTAACACCCACTTGGACTCAACAAAAACAGATTAGAATTTGTTGGTCAAAGGTCAAGGTCATTGGGAGCTTGCATCTGTGTCATTCTTGTGAATGCAATATCTCGAGAAGGCCTTGAGGCAGTTTCCTCAAATTTAACACAAATGTCGACTTGGATTCAACAATGAACTGATAAGAATTTGGTGGTTCAAGGTCAAGGTCACTGTAATCTCACAAAACATATTTGTGGCTATAACTAAAGAATTCATGCGCTACTTATGACAAAATTTCATACAAATGTCTAAAGGGAACCAATGATAAAGTGATGACATTTTATATCTCAGAGTCTGCAGAGGCATATAACTGCAAGCGATAATTCCAGTTTAAGTGTGCGCAGTTCTAATGATGTCTAAAGATCATGGCACTCACCAAAAAGTAGTACTATGTCTTGTCATCAGTGATTCCTCCATCAGTTAAATTTTTGTCACTGCAACCAGAGCGCACAGGTTTTAAATGGAGAAAGCTTGAGGTAATATGATGCCTTATACTGTGATCAGTGGACCCTGATGAGAGATGTCCATTTCGTGAACAACTGCATTGTGTGTATAGGTCTGTTTGGTGTGTGAGTTCATCCATGTCATGCTTGTTTTTGTTTGCATAGTCCTCAGCCAGGCTCCTGCATGTGTGTTCATGTGTGTCTGAGTGAACATCACACAGCTCTCCAGCTTCCTGTGGCTTTGAACTTTGACCAGCACTCAAGCGCTGGCAGCCACCAACCAGCAGAGAACAGCTGGCTGCCATCTTTGAACTGACAATGTGTGTTTAGCAATGAGAACCTGTAGGAACATGACTGCAGAACAAAGGAAGAGGAGGAGGTGTTGTGATCGAGACAGTCACAGACAGTGCTTTGTGTGTGTGTAATGGACTGTATCTTTATGGAACTTAATAGGGCTGTTACTTCTCCTTCACCTATGTGTACTGACTTAACCAAAGTGTGCTTCACAAATTGAGTTTTTTTTTTTTTTTTTTATAAATTGCATTGTGAAGGAGTGTTAGCTGTAATCAAATCCACCTGCACACATGTACACAGTGTTTGCAGTCTCACAGTGGCGCCTTTTTTATTGTTAACTGTGTAGGGGTGAGATGCTGAGAGAGATGAGACTGTGTTTTGCTTAAGTGGTTAAGTGAATGTGGAGCAATAAACTGCAGTTCCTCTAATAACCACTTGAGGCTGGCTCCAGAAGCGAGTCACTCCCCATAGACCGACATTTACAGCAGAAATAAACATGTTTACAGCCTGGTACCCTGATTCACGGAGTATAGGCGTAGCTGTAGCTATGACTATTTCAGTGTGTTTTCAGTTCATGAACATTGATTGTCATGTTTTGGTCACCTAATAAAGTCTTGTTCAGTGTTTGGTTAAACTAAAAGAACCTCCAAGTAGTCCGATATTCAGTTTTTCCCTTGAGTACAATTTGTTTTATTGCTTTTAAGCCCCTGTTTTAGCTAGCAAAAATATTACATTATTGAAAAGCTGGTAAATATTAACAAATCAATTAACTGACTTATCTTTGCAGCTCTGGTACAACACAGATGACAGCAGTTCTTGAAACAGTGAATTAAATGGAAAAGAAATAGTTAAACATAACCAGGCCACTTTGTAGTATGTAATGTAGGTTTTGGTGGTGTGTACTTTACAGTAGAGTGTTGTACTGCTGTTGACCCCCCACCACAGAGAAAACACATCCACAGTGTCATCTAGCACCAGGCCAACACATTAAATATGTAGGCATGTGTAAAGAAACCCTGTCCTCCATTTCATCCCATTGAGACGAGAGCACCTCTGCGCTCCTTTTTTTTTCCGACTGCCTCATTCTCCCTCTTCCCCTCCTCCTCTTCCTCTTCATTATCTTTTCACCTCTCTAAATCCTCTCTCACACATACAGACACACAAACAGGCATTCAGCCGGAGACACTCGAGAATTAGTGCAATTGAGTTGGCTTTTACTTGTTATGGAGTTTCTCATATTTAAGTTATGACATGTTTTTGCAATATCTGTTATATCCTTAACTATGACGTGAAAGTAAATTAAACTGCTGAATGGAAATACTGAAGTGACCCAGATAAAATAGAGCTGAGTGGAGTTATATTTAGTTTTTATGGGCAGATTGTTGGGTTATGTATCAGTTTGCCCCTGAGCTAAGCCCCCGTAAAAAAGGATGAATGAAATAGTGAAGGGGTGTCAGGGCTTGGGGGAAGGGTACAAGGAGGCGGGGGACATTCTTTCTAGGCCCCCCATAATCACTATTTGTGTTTGGCTGCGTTGCCCCACTTCCAGTGAGAGTGTGTGTGTGCGTGTTGTTTGGTGGGTAAAGGGGTTCACTTGCAGTCTAACCGCTATAGTTTAATTTCATTCATTCGGCAGAGGACAAAGATGGGAGTTTTCGAGTTTCAGCACTAGTGAAAAGCAGCCCGACGCCTGAATGTCTGATATGTGGGCACCATTCACCCCTACAGGCATGCATGCTCTGTTTGAACTTGGAGAAGCAGCTGTTTTTCCAAAAATATATACATTTTCCATAAAATGTTTTTGTAATATTGAGAGATAACTACGTGATTTAAGAAAATGGATGGAGCAACAAAGAATACCATAAACTAGAGAAGGTGTGAATGTTGGATGTGGAAATGCTGACACTCAACTGCAATGCTGGTAGTGATGAGCAGACCATTTCTTTTCCCAGTAACTGCACTAATGATCGATCTGAAATGTGCAACAACATTTTTGGCAACACTAGATATCAAACAAAAGCTACAGATTGTATCATCTTAGGTTTCTGTGGGCTATATATGCATCACTTCTAAGCAGAAGATAACGTTATCTTGAAACCTGACCAGCAGTAATGATAATAATAGTAATAGTAATAAATAATATTTTTTTCAAAAGACAGTTTGACTTGAAGACATCTCAGTCAATTGAGGGTACAGAAATGTCACTGGCCAATCATCTGTCGTTCTTTAAGAAGCAAATAGCAGATGTGTCAGTTACCTCCGCCAGAGTCCTACACAGGTCCTTTTTTGAAAACCCGCACCTGCCAATATCTGTTAAGCTCAGTACCAGAACCGACCCGTTACCTGTCATTATGTCTAAGTCAAAGCCACACCCACTTGCACCTGTTGATAAAAGTCAGCGATTAAACACACTCTCACATTAAGCTGGGTTCTACATTCCTCAATTACAAATTCAGAGGACGAGACGTCTCTTTCACTGGCTGCGCTCGATGCTGGGATGGTGAAAACATTCTGCTCAATCACTTCCAGGTTAGGAGACATTTTAGCATGCTCCGTCCACCACCATAAAACCCCAAAAGGATCCTCCTGGATGTCTCGAACTTGACATTGGCTGCCACCTCATCCTCAGGCTGCAAAGTTTCATGGCTGGAGTCCTCCATGTCTGTGACAAATGTGACGATGGGGTCAAAGGTTCAACTTGTGTCATTGACTTTTAAAATAAAAGGAATTGCAGCTTGATAGTATGGATTTAGATGTCAAAGTATTACACATATACTGCACATCTTTTTCATTTGTTTTATTCTGAAAAGAATAAAACGAAGAATGCGTGTACTTCATTTCTGCCTGTGATTTTATATACATACATACTTTTTTGCGAGTTACCTGTCGATTACCCATGACATGGTGCCTGACTCTGACCTCCACAGCCTTGTGTTGCATTCAGGTGGTGTCGGTATAATCTGAAAAATGAGTTCCCAATCATATTTCGTGGCTCACCTGCTCCGTTGCCTTTGCTGTCCACATCAACGTGTTTTTAAAACACTCAGCAGTGAATACAACACGTCTACTTTGTAGCCTCCATACTGTTTGCAGGTCACTACTGAGAGCCCATGAACACAGCGAAGTCGAAGAATGACTATGCATGAAGCATGTGAATGCCCCATTGGCCTCTGTTGGCGCAGTTCTTGACTTGAGTCTGATTTAGTCGCCTCTCATTCACTCACTGTAGCAGGCAGCGTGAGCAGTACCCTGCAATAACAACGAATGGGCAAGTGGCAAAAGTTGGTGATTCATGTGCACTTGCACGCTTACCAGGCTGATCCAGTACGTACCGGACATTAAGAACAGTGGTTAATTACTAATTGCTGGTTTAACCTAGTAAAAAGAAGCAACTGAAGGAGTATAAAGAGTCAGAAAAGTGGGAAAGGTTCTAATTATCAAACATCAATCAGCTGTGTGTTCCTACCTGTAATTACTCAGGGCTATTATTCTAATCGCTTGCATTTTAACATCGTGAGAAAGAGTGTTGTAATAGTTTGTAAATGGTGATTACGAACAGATACAGAGGCCTGCCTTCTGGCTATGACTACTTGGTTTCAGTCTTTGAGGTCAAAGACACACACACACACAGATACAGTAGAGTCAGAGAGCACGTCACATGTCTGGCTGTGCTCCAGACTTTGGGTCTTAACCCGAGCTTACTGCCTGACACACTGAACTGACAGCTGGCCCGACAGCACGCTGAAACACACACCCTGACATCTGACAGCACATTTGCTCACACACAGTCTGAACATCTGAGCATTTCTAAACAGAGCCTCGACTCTCTGGAGCTTTATCGACTGTGTTTTTAGAGCGCCGTTCACATGTCCAAAGCACATCCTCTCCCATCTCTCTCTCCGTTCTGGTTTCTGCTGTTGTAGAAAATACAGTAATTATGGCGGAGTTGTTGTTTTGGGTTAAATTACAGGCTGGTCGACTGTGCTGGAAGCTCTGCGGTCTGGCAAGGTCTATTAAAGTGGACCTGCATTAGTGCCAAGTTAACCGTCTCCCTGAACTGGATTCTGCTTCAAATCATGTGCATACCCCAGCGTTCCCATGGGTCCTTGATAACCTTGGAAGGTTGTGAAAAAGGAAAAATCAAGACCTCTGAAGTTTTTGAAAGTTATTTTTATAACACGATTGATTAGGCTCTGTTTAGCTGTTGTCTGCAAGCTTGTCTGCTTGTTCTAATTATAAAAATCATCAGTGTAACTGTAATATATGTCTTAAACTACGCAGTGTTATGTCCTTCAATTTGAGGAGACTGGACTTGGAAAGTCCTTGAAATGTCCTTGAATTTGATATTTAAGACAGTGTGGGAACCTGGATCTCCTCTTTTAGACTCTTTCTTCAGAACTCTCCCTTCTTTTCCACTTTTCCAACCTGTTCTCATTCCCAGGTCACGAAATACCAAAGCTTTTTCACGTCCTTTGGTGTCTGATACCGACAAACACAAGGCACCCTTTAGCGTCTGTATGAGACGCACTGGGCTTTGTGTTCTTAGGGAGAATCCTAGGTATGTAAACAAACTATGACACATGTCCCTTGCGATGCGAAAGACGGAGCCAAACAGAGTGTGGAGCGTGTTCCAGGACACCACCGTTGACGTCACTGATGACATCAATAAATTAAATAAAAGTCTGTGGTGGGTTCGATTTGCAAAACCACAGAAGCAACTGTACCAGAAAAGTACAGTTAAATTACCCCACAACCAGAAACCATGGATTACTAAAACCATAAAGGACGCCATAAACAACACACCCTGCAGCCAATCTGGGAACATGGACAACTATAAAGCAGCAGAGATGTAAGAAAAGGCAAAAACATGCATAGCAGAGATTGAAGAAACTGGACTGGATGGACTGGAATTTTACCGTGTATGGTCTTCAATGTAAACCCATCCATGTCATTATCAGATACTCAGAGCAACTGACGTAGTATAAAGAGCGAGGGAAGGAGGTTGGGGTGGATGGATGGGTCAAACAAACACAGGGCTTTCACCCAGGAGACCACTGTTTGTGTCCTGTGTGAAGTCATTTTAACCCAAACCATAATCGTATCCTTCATTTTCTATGAAGACAGAAATTATTTTGAAAAAATATTGTTGCATATAGCAAGCAGAAACTGACACATAAAAACTGTTTCTAGAAGGATTCGTGAAGTGTCATAGTTTAAAGCGTAGGGCCACTGACCCAGCTGCCATATTTAACGAGTTGGTCGTGAGATTGTGTTGTCTTTTTTCTTCTTTGTTCCTTTTTGCCTCATCATTTCATTCCTTCTTTAAATCCCTCACTCATTTCTCTCCTATTGCCTTCCTTCCTTTTTCCAACCCTCCCTGTCACTGCTGCTTTGCTTTCGTTCTGTATTTTCAACAGATGACAGACGCGTATGTCTTATGTCAGTGTGGTATTTGGTGCTGTGTTTGTGTACATGCACAGAAGCTTGATGTTTCCTGAGTCACTGCTCTGTCATCTTAATGTAATCCCTTGATATTAGGAGTCATGCCCAGTGCTTTACTGGCATTATTATTACTGTGTGTGTGCGTGTGTGTGCGTGTGTGTGCATGTGTGTGTGTCAGGGTTGTACACCTCCAGTAACAGATTCCTTCCTGACCACAACTCCATGTGTTGCGTGTTTAATAGTTGTAAACAGCTGCCTACACTCTCACACATGTTGTGGACTACATGAGACCTGCGCTACGTGGTGTGAGTCACTGTCTAGCCAACGCTGCGCTGACACACAGTATACAGCATTACTGAGGCTCTAAGCTCTTAATCTGTCGGGTGTCTTCATCGTATGGAGCTGCTGCAGAAAAAGACAGCGTCCTCTGATTACAGCTTTCGGAGATCAATGAAATAAATGACTAACAA
This sequence comes from Cephalopholis sonnerati, assembly GCA_019142605.1. NCBI lineage: Eukaryota > Metazoa > Chordata > Actinopteri > Perciformes > Serranidae > Cephalopholis > Cephalopholis sonnerati. The sequence continues at coordinate 19,220,826 of JAGQAX010000024.1, forward strand.
GCATCAGCATGAGCAGTTATACCTCTGAAAAGATAAATTGTCTAATCTATGAAACCAGCCCTCTCCAATAAAATCTGCACATACCTTTGCACACAATACAAGTTCAGCAAGCCTTATAAGTAGTCCGTAGAGCTGCTCCCGTGGTGGTGGTATTGGGGGGTTGAAAATATGAACAGTTTGCTGGGTTTGCACTTAGTGGTAATTAATGCCTCTCCCTGCCAGCCCTACCATACTGCTTGGAAACCTTGCCACACTCCCTTCACACCGCTCTCAGTGCCAGCCTTTGTCTATACTCGCAAACACACACATGCACTTCACAGTGATGCTCCTTTGCGCACGCTAACATGACAAACATTACAGTTTTCATTCACACATGCACACAGGCTTGCACACAATTAACAATTCTCCCCCTTGTGTTTGGCATACATGGGTCACACATGGCATCCAAATGGGTGCTGGATAATGTTTTTTTTGCTCTATCTCTATGTTTCTCTGTCTCTACATGTCTCTGGGGCTTTAATGAGATTACTGTAATCCAGCTTGGCCGGAGAGAGGAGGAAATCCAAATGCTGTTTACCTCACTTTCTCCCCTCTCCTCCCTCATTGGAAGTATTTCTTTTGCTTTCCTCTTTATCCCTATCTTTCCTCCTTTCTTTCCACTTCCTGGCCTACCTACCGGTCCTTCCCACAAAATGCTCTGCCTGCCCCACCACCAGATGTCTCGTAGGTTAATTGTCACTACACAGACAGGGTTTACAGGACAGACTGACAGGTCTGACAGTCCTTAGGCCTACAAGCCAGTACTGTAACACACTGGAACAAAGTAATACAACACATACACAGAAAGACATGAATAACTTAATGTATTACATTTGCCAGATTTACAAAAGTAGACAGATAATTAAGGACATGCATATAGTCCTTAATCTCCCCTTTAAGTTGGAAATCACAAAACTCAGCAACTTTTCAAGGGAGTCTGGTAAGAGTGGGGAAAAAAATTGATACAGCATAGTCTTGCAATATTTTTGTGCAGCAAAATCATCTCCCCCTACCTGGTTTGCTGCTTCCTGTTTGGTGCTGGAGAGAGAGCTGCTGTTGGTTGTTGACAATTTTCATGTCACTAAACTTCTCTATTTGCATGAGCCAAGACTAAAAACTTCCGGTATTATTTAGGGGTGGGGAGACTGAAGACTTAATCTTAACAGATAAAACAGATTTAAGGGACATGATTTACAGTTGAAAAAAGGTTATAAATCACAGTATATTGCAATACTCAGCATATCGCAGCATCCTTAAAATCACAATAATATTGTATTGTAAGCTAAGTATCATGGGGTCCAGATTTCCCCTCAGTTATTAGCTAAAGGTCCACACAGTTAAATACATTCAGCATCACACTTGCATTTGGCCATGTCATCAAGCTAGTTTGCTGTCTCTGTCAAGTAGCTGTCTGTTAGTCACTGACTCTACAACAGGAAACAACACTTCAAAATAAAAGCTGTGTGCCAGAAATATACTGTACTTAAAAATTAAGTGTGTTTTCTACAAACACGTTTCCAAGTCACTTGCAGTCCATGAGGCAGCTGTGGCTCAGAGGTAAAGCGGGTCGTCCACCAATCGGAAGATCAGGGGTGCGATCCCCAACCCCTATAGTCCACATGTTGAAGTATCCTTGGGCAAGATACTGAACCCCACATTGCCCCCGATGGCTGCTCTGTTGGTGTGTGAAAGTGTGTGAATGGGTTACTGAGTAACAGGTGGCACCTTGTATGGTAGCGTCGGCCACCAGTGAATGAATGTGTGTGTGAATGGGTGAATGTGATTCAGCAGTTTAAAAGCGCTTTAAGTGGTCAGATGACTAGAAAGGCGCTATACAAATGCAGGTCCATTTATCATTCAGAATGTACCTGTGACCATTTTTGGACCACGACCCACCAGTTGGGAACCACTGCTTTAGATTGTGCCCCAAACGCATCAAATAAACTTCTCAGAAATATTTATCAGAAGTCATGTTGTGTAACGTCACAGTGTGGCTTCAAAGCAAACTAAAACAGGGAACAACTCATTCATGTCACCATAATAAAAAAACTAAGATTGCACTGTCTTAAAGTCACAGTAGAGACAGAGACAGACAGACAGACAGAGGTAAACAGTGCACACTATGAGCTGTGTCTGAAAATTGTGTGTGAATGAAAGAAAACCCATTTAATATTAATATAATGAAAGAAGTACTCAGATCTTTGACTTCAAAGTTGGATGTAGAAATACTCTGTTACAAATAAAAGTTCAAAATATCATCCAAGTAAAAGTCCAAAAGTGGGGCGCCCACTTGCTCACCTGATAGAGCAGGTGCCCCTTGTACAAAGTTCATGTTCTTGCTGCAGTGTCCGCACTCACTTGACTTGATACCAATAGCAAGCCAACAAGTATTACTATATATACACTTGATTGAATTACGTACATTATGTACATGCCAGAGGATGGTTATAAAAGTGTCTCATTATTCCACGTAGGATGGGATCAGAGAACCATGAAATACAAATATAAATGAATGAATGAATGAATGTTTCTGTAATAAAAAGATCAGCTGCTCGCCATAAAGGCTGAAACGGGTCACACTGGTTTATTGGCTCCATATCAGAATGTGGTTAATCAGCCAGAATGCTCCTCACAGCCACATTTTAACTTCTTCCTCGTCTTTGTCGTCTCATCCCATTTGTAACGTTTGTAACGGTCGCCCAACCTCATCAGCCAATCAGCTGTCCTCAGATACAAAGAGCTGTTAACTTCCAACATGGGTGCCCGCTTTACATGCAGATAATAAGGCTGTGTTTTGTGTGTGAAGATATTAACGTCTGATGAATATATCCATCTCTCTGTCTTTTTCCTCAGATGACATCATGCAGAGGGAGGATGGTCCTCTGTGTGCAGCAGAAATCGGCTCAGAACTCCAGAAACAGTTCGCCATCCTGCCAGGTTGGTTGGGTTTCTGCCTTTTACTGAATGTGAGTGCCACACTCTGAGGATGTGTGGCACTTTAAATATAAACTTAGAGATAATTAGCCTGCAAGTGATTCTCAATTCAAGCAAATTTAGCAAATAAACTGCAGCTCCACTTTTGCTAGCTTTCTCCTACCTTTTTACTCGTGCAAACACACCCAATGAATAAGCTTAACAAATTAAATTCAATACACGGTGTAATACTGTTAAATTATTAGATGTGCAGTGCAGTGAAGTGGTGAAGTTCAAGATGAACTTGTAAACCTGGACGGATGCTGTTTTTAAATAGGCAGCATGGATGTGATTACATTATTTTGGAATGAAATCACATTCATGTAAGCCAAAAGGGGATTTTATGTAAGAATAGAACATACTGGGCTTACCTATTTACCTCTTAGCTATTTAAATATCTTTCTTTATTCCTGTTGTGCAGATATAATGAGCATAATCTTAGCTCAGTTTAACTCACTTTTTCTTTCTGTACAGCTTAATTTTACAGTTACAGTTACTAGTTAATTTCCCCGTTCAAAACAACTGTATGGGGATTAATTTTATATAACTCACCTATTTAAATGTTCTTAAGGCCTAAAGTTTAGCATAAATAAGGGAGTGGACAGTGACAGGTGACAGGTGGGTGCTGTCTGTTGACAAGTCTCTACCACAGCGACAATGTTGGTTAACATAAACATGTCATAACTCTAGATTCATGGAGTATAGGCGTAGCTGTAGCTATAAGTATGGTCACTTCTGATTCCAATAATCCAAGATGGCAACGGCCAAAATGCCAAACTTGAGGCTTCAAAACGGGACTCCACAAACCAATGGGGGACGACCCCGCTACCAGGAAGTGCACCAGGGCTTTTACAACTTCTGGGTCCGTCATGTAATGCCATTGAGCCCTTTTTTCCATAGACTTTCCTTTAGAACGAGACATCTCTAAATCAGTGGATACATTTTTAACCCCAACAAAATGACTAGTTTAACTGTCAGGATTTGATCCATTTGGTCCGATAACATTTTAAAAATCTAGAAGAGCCACACAATTTAATCATTTTTATCCCCACTTAACTTAGCGAAGGCTAAACAGGAAGGCCATTGATAGCGACTCAGCTGGTGAAGTCTCTAGTGCACTTGCTCTATGGGCCCAGTGATGCACGTATTGTTTGAAGTATGTGTCACTTCTCACTCAGCCCCTTAACTTCCTTTAGACATAACAATTTTACTGTATCAAATTCAAGAAAGACAAGCAGACGCATTCTGTACATGAAAAAGTTCCTCCAAAGTGAGTTCTCAGGAGGTCTTTATACAAACAATCACTCACGTTGAAATCCGTACATAGCAACATGAAAAAAGCATGCACACTGATACACACAGAAACACACACTTAGGGCCCAGTGTTGGGTTACCATGACAATAATGCCTGTCGAGTGACGGCATGTGAATAATTCATTACTGCAATGATCTGCTTTGCAACTTGACCCACCAACGAAAGAGAAGGCTTAGTGTGTGTGTGTGTGTGTGTGTGTGTGTGTGTGTGTGTGTGAGGTCCTTTTGATTTGTACTGTCATTAGTGGAAAATGTATAAGACAAGGGATTAAAGTTATAGATTTGTATTTTTCATTAGGTCTTCTTTTCATATAGTTTTTTTTAAGTTGTGTTTTTAATTCAGTTCAGTTTCAGTTTCCAGAGTGAGTTCAGCTTATTTCAGGTTAGTTTTTATTGTTTGACAATTTTTATTTCTGGTTTAGTTTTTATTAGTTTTGGCATTAGTTCATAGTGTTAGTTATGTTATTATGATATCAGAGTATTTCAATACAAACACAACACTTTATGAAGGCAGTTGACTCAGTCATGTAGACATCGTTGTGTTGACAAATTTGATCGTCTTGTATATTTTAATTTTATTTAAGTTAGTTTTGGAAGTAGACAATAGTGTTTCTGTTAGTTTTCTTTTTTTTCTAAGCCTACATTTTATTTTTGTTTCCATTACCCTTATAGACCGGCTAGGTCTCCTGCAATCCTCGGTCTTTTAGAAGCTACAGAGGGCTGAATTTTAAATGTATAGTGGCTATACTGGTCACATATGAAACTAGAAGACCTGCGAAATCCAGTGGTACCAACCATCTCATTCTAGCTTAGGAAGGGGGCTAAATAACGCTCCAAAGTTCGGCAAAATTTTGGCGAGAGAAACAGCACGGCCATTTTCACTGAGGTCACTTGACCTCTGACCTCAAGATATCTGAATGAAAATGGTTTCTGTGTGTAACCATGAGTCTGAGACTCACTCAAAGCTGAGACTCTTGTGGGTTCAAGGAGCCCAATTTTAGTTATGTGTGACGATATTAGCCCCCATAGTAGCCATTTCATTGTAGTGAAACTGTTTCTTTGAACATCAGTGTGTAAAATGACCTATAGTGACCTCTAGGATGAAACTGTACAGACATGAACTAGAGATCAGAGAGACAAGCATTCAGAGAATTGATGCATTTCACAGGCATATGAATGGTGTTCTTCAAGGTCTTTCCAAAACCCTGTAACAAATGGTATCAACCCAAAAATTGCTGCAACAGCTTACAAGACATAGATGATCACAGGAATGGTCGTCATACATTTCCATCATAATGTTCTGAGCCCCTATTCACTTTAAACCTTTCAAATTTCAATAGGCTTCTAACCCAAACAAAAGTTTATTACGGATTTATGATTAGAAAAATTGACACACAGGGCTGAGCTGCATCTCAAATAAATCTGCAGATTTCAGCTTTCAGGTGATATATATCACTTCTATGTGGTATGTACTGTTGACCTGCTATTGCTCCAAAAAGATCCCCCCTTGCCAAAAAAAGACAAAAATGGGTCTATGTGGGTCTCAGAGGGTTAAATATATATATTTTTTCTCACCTATTTTTTGTTTTTTGTTAAGTTTTGGTCAACTATAATAATCTTGTTAAAGACAATTATTATAGATTGTTAAAGATTTAAAAAATCAAATTTCCATCTATGAAATTTAGACAAAGTTTGGCACATGGGCCACACAGCTTTATTATATGATTTGTTCTGATTTTTATAATTTCATTTAAGATGTCTCTCTGCTCAAAAGCCTGTTTCTGTCTGCCTGACCTCTGTGTCTCCAGGTGGCCGCGGGACGAACGGCAGCCCCATCATCGTCTTCCCAGAGTTCCCCGATTTCAGCGAGCTGGAGGAGGAGGAGGTCCAAAATGTCCTCAGCTACCTCAGCAGCATCCCCAGGTTAGCGCCACACACAGACAGACAGACAGACAGACACACACACACACACACTGGGCAGCCTCATTTGGTTTGACAACAAACTGTGAAAGGAATGCAGCCAATTTGAGGAGGTGCAATACCATGTGGAGCCAACAGATGTCAGCACAGTACCAAAGGCCTGCCACAGGGAGAGCGCCACAAAAGACATAAAGACAGACTGAAGAGAGAATGAAGGGTCGCAGGAAAATATATTTTAGCCTGAAAAATACATTTGAAAAAATATAAACTGCAGAGAGGAAATAAAAATATTCTGTGGACTTCCCAGTGAAAATTTTATGAATTTATTCTAGGTACGGACAGAATTTGTCTAAATAAACTACCACAGTAAACCTGGCACTGAGAGACAGGTTTTAGATGTGGATTGAGGTTAAATGTGACATAATTAGTTTTGCAAATTGAATTCACATTAAATAATTGTACACACTCCTTTTCTTCTCTCTGTCCTTTCTCCTCCTCTCCTCCTTTATTGTCTCCTCCCTCTCTCTGTCCCTCCTCCCTCTCACCTCCCCTCCGTTTCTTTCACCTTTGCTTTTCTGCTGAGCGCTGCACTCCCCTCACACACACATACTCATGCATACACACACATAATTAAGGGGAGGAGAAAGGATGGAGATGCATACATGTGTATATACTGTTGTACTTGTGTGTGTGTGTGTGTGTGTGTGTGTGCATGTGTGTGTGTGTCATGGCGGCCTTTTTTTTTTTTTTGTGGCTCATCACCTTTCATATCCCGCTAGCCCCCTCTGAGTCCCCTCCCTTTCTCCCCACCAGCTATTTGCACCCAGCTGCCAATGGGATGCACTCTGGGCTCTGATTGGCTGTGGGAGAACAGCAAGATGCAGGGCTTGGATTTAATTGGCTGAGGACTGGAGGCAGGTGGTGGAGGAGCGGAGGGAGAAGGGAGAGGAGGAGGGAGATGCTCTTTAAGGATGTGAACGGTCACCTCTTTCCATCCGCGGGCTGCAAACAGATGATTGTGGATGCAGGAATTGAACACTGACAACAACAGAACAAGGAGATTTTAAGGAGGACTGGATTATTGCTGGATGATAACAATGGCATATTAAGGATTTGTGTCTTTTTTGTGTCTGGAATAGCAAAGATTTTCCCCAGATTTTCAGCCGGCTTCATTCATGTGGTTGGAATATTTTTTCCAGTAAGGATGGATTGAGGATTTGATGTCGCAGCGTTCACTGGGTAGTGTAGCGTGTCTATTTTCTCAATATGTTTGTCTGTTATGATGAAAATTGGCTAATAATGACGCCCAGATGGGCCGACTCAGCAGTATCCTATGTTGGCACCACAGCGTGTGTGTATGTGTGTGTTGTGTCTTAATCCGTTTTGTGTTTAGTTGTCAGGATGCATGTCAATTTCTCCAGTGGGACCTTTGCAAGAAATACTGCATTCACACACATACACACTGACACACACATTAGCTTAATGAGGTTGCTACATATGGTGCTGCCTGTGGAATGAATGGCAAGATTTTCACATACACACACACACATTAATGCAGAGCCAAGGTTGCCATGGTAATCACGAGGGTCGCTCATAATCACCACTGATGACAGATGATTACTACAGACAGTTGTTGCAAAGGTTTTAACCTTTCCTAGCATTGCTTTGTAATACCCCAAATATATTTTTTTCCTGTCAAGGAGACCAACAAAGACCACTTAAAAGGTTGGTTTGGATTTTTTGAAGTGGGGCCTTAATCCATAGTGTATTAAATATTGTAGATGTCATCCCCAATTTGGAGAAGCAGGCTGGAGTCCAACACAGAAGCTAAGCAATGTACTGCTGTGGATGGGGTCCAGCAACAAAATGTATTTTAGCCAACTAAAAAAAGTCCCACCTAAAAAAGTCAATGTCAGTTTAAGTGTACGCTATATTGAGAGTATTTTCACTGCTTTACCTTTCTGTCAGACAGCCTGTTCTGAAGTGGAAGCTGTGAACAGGTTTAGTTCTCCATCTATGCTCTTGTCTAAGTCACCAGACTCCATTGACAGAAACTGTTTTTTTTTTTTTTTTTGGCTCACTGAATGACGGAGCTGCTGGTCTACCGCTGTTTCGATCAGTTGGTTAGTTTGGGTATTTGTGTCACTTTGGTGAATCTGAACTAATCCTTTTAAACACCAAAGTCACACAGTAACACAAGCACAATAACTGTCAGAGGCAGTGGTAGACCAGCAGTGTCTGTGTTCAGCAGTATTAAATCACTGTTTTTCTCAATGGAGTCTGGCTTTGAAGAGAGCGATATAATAGCTTCATTTTCCAGTATGAAGTCACTGGAAGTCAGACATTCTAAATATAGAGTAAACTTAAACTGATATTGATTGCTTTAGGTGGACCCCATCCACAGCAGTACATTGCTTAGCTGCCATGTTGGACTCCAGCCTGCTTCTCCAAACTGGGGTCATGCTGACTGACATCTACTGTATGTAATATACTGTCTATGGATAAGTACCCCATACAACCCCTCTTAAAAAAATCTGAACTATGCCTTTAATGTCTGTCATTTTTATATGAATTATATACATGCTATTATGAGTCAGTTATAGTGAGCTGACAGCTAGCTTTAGCTCTAACAGTGACTTGAAGCACTTTACTGCACAGTCACCTGACTCACTAAGAGACGTGTGAACTCTGGGAAATGCAGTGCAGGAATATCATAATAATTGAGCAATTAGTACCAAATATAGAGACATATTTGCAGCTTATTTGCACACATATTTTCTGGGACTAGAATAAAATCTGATAGATGTCATTTGTGGTACATGAATCCATTCCTCAGTCCTCATCTTGACCTGATGTCTAGACCTTAACAACTGCTAGACTAGACCTCGACTTAAACACACTTTACACACCTATATAGAGAAGTGGTCTCCTGGTGATAATGGTGTGTGTTTCTCTCCTGCAGCGTTGCAGCATCAGGAGTGGGATTCATCCTGGTCATCGACAGACGACTGGACCGATGGGCCGCTGTCAGGGCTACCCTGCTCCGCATCGCAGTAAGCCCCTGTGTACTTGTGTGTGTGTGTGAGACCGTCCAAAGTGTGCACTGGATCAGTTTGTTTGTGTGCATCATTTGCTGATGATGTACCTCTGACGACTACAAATGGCTGTTTTGGACTGTGTGCATTACTCTCCGCGTGGTAATGCCTGTTTGAACATGGGTCTGTGGCCGTAGTTGCTGGTGTCAGCTGTGTGTGTGTATAATTTGGTTTTGTCACCACTTAGAGTAATGGATGTTTTGGTCTTTGGTGTGTGTTTTCTAGCTTGTCCAAACTGTACATTACGTGTGTTTTAGCTAAGTTTTGATTCATTAGCTGTATGTAAGGACATGTAGTGACAATTAGGCGAGTGTGTTTTGTTCCGGATGAAACAAAGCAGGAGGGGAGTTAAAAATAGCGTGTTATGCTGGAGTGGGTGGTGGATTCTCGCAACGTGTGAACATAATTTGTGCGCGTGTGTCTGTGTTGAGATATTGTCCTAGAAGACACAGAATGTCTAAACTGTGCGAACCGATTTTGTAATTGTGCCATTGGCCTACTAGCCTACTTCTTGGATGCTGTTAAACTTTCACTCCTCTCTGAGATGATGAAGTGAAGAGGCAGTACAACAGTGAAAGAGAAGGGATGAAAGTGAGGGATGATGAGATGGGAAAAGGCAAAAAGATTGAGAAGAGAGACGATGGGGAACAGAAAAATAAAAAAGCAGAGAGAGGCAGAGGATTGACATCACACAGACTTGAGAATCAAAGTTACTGATCGCTGCTCTCACAGGTCCTTTATATGAAAAATTAAAAAAGGAAAAAAGAAAACTGCTATATCTGAAAGAATTATGTGGTTAGGATGAGGTTTCCAGACAGTAGCGCTGCCTTGACAGCTCCCTTTGCGTTATATTTTAGCTTAAATTCACTGAAGCAGCATCACATTGGAATCCTGATTACCCTGCTCTGCCACAGAAACATGGAGCTCCACCACACCCTACACATCTGTTGTTAAGATGCTTGTCCTGTATTACACCGTTTAGCATGTTCAATATATGCAGATATATGCTAATGTATGCTAATTGGACACTGATTATAATCAAACCCAATGGTCGTTCCATGGTATTTCTAAGAAACCATCCCCACTGTGACAATAAGTCATAATGAAGCTCCTTGCCTCATAATGACTCCACCAAGTCAGTTTAACCTGTACACACAAACATCTGCACACTGAAAGACCCCCCCTCCAGTCATAATGGACCATTCCAAGTCTGTTATCTTACTCCAGTCCACTGGCCCAGTCTGTGTCCTTGAAGGGGACGATGATGGACTGTGTGTTGCACTGATAGCAGAGAACCAATCAGTTTCTCTGTTTTAATCAGTGTTACTGCAGGTGTAAGAATAAAAACAAGTTAAGATACATGGAAACAGCTGTGTTTTTTCAGGCAAAGTATATATGTTGAGCAGAAATTGATGTAGATTCAGAAAAACGTCCTCAAACACTAAACAATGGCCTTTTATCAAATGTTTTTGTTTTTCAATGACTGGTGACTGCTGGAGCCAGCAGCTCGTTAGCTTAGCTTATTATTAAGACTGTGAACAGAGGGAAAGTGCTAGCCTGGCTCTCTCCAAAGGCGGCCAAATCCACTTTGAATTGGTCCAACACTGAGGGGGAGCGCTGCAGCCAGCCGCAGCAAAACAGGCTGTGATGTAACCACTCCGGGCAGGTGTGCCCCATCAATTAACGTCCTCTAAAACTGCTTGTTTTTGCCACTCAGTACGTTTACATGCACAGTTAAGTGGAGCTACAGTTACAGCGATTAGGCCATGTAATTGGACCACTGTCCTTGTCCCAGTATACAAGCACGGGAGGGGAATTAATTTATTGACCAAAGTATGTCCGACTCTGCTACAATAGGTAGCGATATGCCCTCTTTCAGTTTGTTAGTGTTGGACCGTTTTCCAGTTTACCTATTACGTCACAGACCAAACAATAGATAACCAAGTTAGCTACAGTTAGTAGCGGCAATCTGGTATCATGGTGGACAACTTTACAGATCTGTCCATTTCATACATGCTGTATGCTTTACCTTTTGTTCAGATTAGATGCACGCTGGATGTAGATTTCGCCATGTTGTTAGCGGATTATTCTTCTGTTATGCATTAAATGCTATTTGACTTCAAAACTGTGGAGCATGTGCAGAGTGTCTCAGCCAGTTTGGGTCCAATTGACCGTATACAAGCAGGAGTAATTCAGCTCCTAATCACATTATCTGGGTGTGTTAGTCCACTTTTGAGAAATTTGATTTAGTACGATGTCAGTCGGACTAACATGTTTACATGTATTGTAAAAGTCCAGTTTTGGTTGGACTAACACAACAAATCCATTTTCATATTCAGCCATGACACTGAAAATCTTTCAGAGAGGAGTAAGATACGCTTTTTTGTACTCCGACAGAACAAACTCCACCCGTGTTTCCACCATTTACTTCCTGCAACAAGTTGCCTCTTACGAAATTTCAGACAAGACTTCTCGTTAGCACAAAGCAGACAGGTACAAGCAAAAAGCACAGAAAAACTTTACATTTCTTTGTAGAGTCCTTTCCATTATGTTGTAAGACACTCATAATAACAATCTGAGTCTGTTAGCACCAAAAACCATTCATAATACACTTCCATTTTCACAGGAAATGTACAGTTTGCATGCAACCTCTTTCAAAATAAACGCACTATGTTGGTACAACACTGCAAACTGACATTTTTTTCCTTCAACAACAAACACACATGGTTGGGTTTTGCCAACACGTACACATGGTTGGATTTAGGCAGCAAAAGCATGTGGTTGGGTTTAGAGAACAAAAAAGGTTTGGCTTTACGATCTTACAGGAAGCAAACACTGTCCTCCCATGTTAAAGTCAGTGGTTGTTGGACTGACCATCACCCCTCCCTCCTGCCTAACTGGGCTTGTGCTGCCTTAACTTTTGTTGTTGTCCTGCTGCGTTTCCCTCCGATGCCAGTGGGCAGCGTTAAATAATAATGGTGACTGGCTGCGTATCATGCCGACGTTAAAGGATGGCTTTTCCCGTTGGTGTCTGACGCCAAAAGTAACTGACCAGGCACTGGATTTCAGCGACTTCAGAGTGAGACCAGGTTGCAAAAACAATCACGTGTAGTGAGCGTAAAATGGCAGGCTTACCTGTTCCCAGTGGTTACACTGGACATTTCACTGCTGCCAGCTAAAGCACTCTCTCTCAATACTCTCAGTCTCTTACACACAAAAACAGAGGAAAATAGGATCCAGATTGAAACATACCGGTTTCCCTTTCATTACCATGTTATATCTTGTTTTTTTTCATCAATATAAAAACAAAATCACTGTGCCAAATCTAAGATATAATGAGTCTCACACTCTACCATACCCAGTCTTTTAACCCTGTGATGTCGAGAGGTAGGTGGGAGTTTATCAGCATGGCAGCAGAAGCTTCTCTGCAGGATCCCCCATTGTCCTGCTGATCACCTCTCTCTGTCTCACTCTTGCTCTCGCTCTCCTTTTTTTCCCCTCCATTACTTCTCTTCTTTGTTCTGCTTTTGTGTTTCTGCTGTCTCTTTGTTCCTTGGAGTCATCTTCCACATCCCTCCCACACATCACTTTAAAAAGTGAACCAAATGGGAACACCGTATTTTTATTCTCAGCTCTATTTGTTGAGCTGTTTATTGTTTAATATCAGGCTATTGTTGACAACTGTAAACAAAGAAAATGGTTGTCACTGTTTGTCTTTGCTGTTGTGGATTGTCATGTTGGAAGGAATTTCTACAGCTTCCTATCTCATGCTGTAAAGCAGTTCAACACATCTAAGAATGAGCTGCTAGCCGGGTGGAGGCTGATAATCTTGTTGGCGGTGCCTTTTGTTGACTGCACTAATATCTCACAAGTATTGCAGTACTAATGCCAAGATGCTGCATGCAAAATGTGGCACGCAGATGTAAAAAAGAAAGAACAAGGTGGAATGATGGAGTAAATGCAGAGAAATCACAGTAATATCTTGTGTTTGTGAGATCTAAAGACCCTAATCCACTGTGTAAATCAGACGAATTAGGTGACAGAAGCCTCTTAAGATCTAGACTATTCTTAGCAAAATTAGATCCTTATGTAGTCTTTTAGAAGATCCTTTTATATAAGCCCCATTCAAAAAGATACAGCAGGTGTTTCAGCTTTAAATCCTGCAGGTTCCATGTAGAGAGAGCAGAGCTGTATCCCGAGAAGTCCACGACTGAAGCAGGCAGCATCATAACGTAACCTGCAGGCATGAAGAGCAGGTGGTGAGAGCAGTGTCTCCTCTTCAGTCCCCTCAGTTTAGTCCCCTGCGGTGGAAGTCCGTCTTCAGCAACGCCTGCTTTGTCCCTCAGCCAATGACACACCGTCTTACTGGAGAATGAAGGTCTTCCATCTTCCCGTGAGGCTCTCTGCTCATCAAGGCCGTTCAAGGTCGCCTGCTGCCATTTGCTGGTTCCCCTGCCAGAAAGGGAAAAAAAAGAGGAGTGGGCAGTATTGTCATTAAAACCAGAGATTAGTGTGTATGCACAGATGCTTACACACTGCCATGTTGGCTGGCTGATCAGTTGCTTTAGGTCTCCTGTACAGGGATGAATGAAGATGAGTTTTTTGACCTCAAGTTAATAATCATATAATTAAATGGCAAGAAATAAATTTAGAGGGTTATTTGGCTCCCTTTCCGACAAGATAGCTTAACATGGTTGGTACCAACGGATGTCTAGCTTAGTATGATACCCATGTCTTCACTGTAGCTTTAAAATCGAGTCTGATACAGCATGTTTTATTGGCTAACATTAGTCTGCCTCACTTCTCACCATCATCTCTGCCTGTCATGCCTGCTGCTTCTTCTTTTATTTGCCAGACATTTGTCCAGCACCTCTCTGCTCGTTTCACCTTCTTGTTGTCTCTGTATCCTGACTTTTACTAAAAATGGTCCCTGATTTTTTTTTTGAGGCATTCTGACTGAGCTAATCCGGCTGCACTCTGCCTCACATGTTTACATGTTTGCGGCACTTACGAGTTCTGTGCATCTGACCTTCTCTGCCAGACGGAGGCACCGTTTCATACCAATACCTGCAGGGAGTGGGAGTGTAAGACAGCAAGTGAATTGGGTTTCAATGATGAAAATACATGTATAGTTTCTGAATCTTTCCTGGATGCTTCAACAACAGTCTCACTGTTGATCTTCCATCCAAATACCAGGATTTAATGAGAGCAAACAGGGTGAATCCACATGCTTCTGCAGTTAAATGATGATGGTACACCTTCATCTCTGTTGCACCCCATCTTTGTGATTTAGACTAATAAATATGCAGTCACTGAAGCATACAGGAACATTGCTGCAGGGCTAAGACACAGACAGCTCTATCAGTTGGTGCAAAGAAGAGGCTCGAATTTGTTACATTTTTAACTAACCAGCCAAAAAGCCGAAGAGCACAGCAGCCTCTGTCGATCTCTTTGTCATAATTTGGACACTTTTCATGTCCAGAAGCAGTGATGCATACAGAGGCAGTCTGAGCATGTGGAAGGAGGAGGTTTAATATGGTGGCTATATAACTCCCATGAGGACAATGTGGATGTCATTAGATGAGAAGACTGGAGTGGGTTTCCTCCCCAATAGAATATAAATCACCCTGGTCAACAGAAAATGATATTCTAATCCTAATCATTTATTTATGTGCGCTTTTTATCTGCGAGAAGTGTGTGCGCTTGCATCCCTTTAATGTCCAAGTGTGTGTCCAGGGGTAGCACATTAGCATGTCTGTGTTCATCTGTCAGGGGGATGCACCGAGCAGATTGTGTATTATCATGTTAATGCAGAGGTACAAATTAAAGCAAGACCTCTCAGGGTTTATTGAATTTAATGGATTCCAGTTACAGATATATGCTCACTGTGCTTTGTATGGTGTGTTAGTGGTAGGTGAATAATTTGCTTGGCTACATAAAAGGATTTAAACAACATGATATGTTTATAATATGTATATAAGCATGCTAAATAATATTTTTTCTGCTTTTTATTTATAATTTATTTTTGTTCTTTCCTGTAGTTTTTATCTGCAGGTGCGATTTGCTGTGATCAGAGCAGCAAGTGCTAGAAGGGAGAATGCAGTGTTATTTAAAATATGCTGTCAGTTTGGGAGGAAATTGGATAAGATGTAGAAGGAGCGCTGAATTTTCCAACCTGGCTGTCTTTCATCAACATCACAGCAGGCGGAGTGTGTGTGTGTGCGTGCCAAAAATAAATGAGTGGAGGTGCAGCACCATCCACACTTTTTAAAAGACTCCTCCACACAGACATCTCTCTCCCTTAATTTGTCCCACACACACACACACGCACACACACACACACTGCCTGTCTGTATCATCACTCTCGCTTGCATTCCGTCATGCACTCTCCATCTCTCGCCATGCGTTTTCCAAGGAGACCGTTTCCATGGTAACGCAGTTCAGGCATTTCATGACTATGATGTATGTGTGCCGCTGTGTGAGTGCAGGTCTCCTCGCAGACTAAATTAAAACCATGCACAGGCTTTTTTTAACCGATTCTATTAAAGCACTCGTGTCTGTTGTTATGGGATGTTCTCTGTGATTCGACGAATATCAGCTCTTTAGTGATGAGGGTGGTTGCAGGCAGTGGGTGGCACCATTTTGTTACCATGGTATTCCTCACATATGAAACACAACCCCTCTAAATGTTTAAATAATGTAATAAACCTCATAAAACAAAACATTTACAGATCATACAGTGTAATATTTTTGTGTTTTCTACTCTCATTTTACTTTCTTTTTTATGGCAGTGCTGATGATTTAATAATCTTGTCACATATCCCTCAGCGTGCCTCTGGCCTTGTGTGTGTGTGTGTGTGTACAGAAGTGTGCGAACATGTCACCCTACATCGATTTATGATGCCTAACAGGGTGGAGTAATTCACCCAGGGTTTTAGAGGAAGCCATAACCAATATAGCCTTTCAGCTGAGTGGCCTCTTGGGCTGGTGTCTGTGTGTAAAGACAATTCTACGCTTTTAACCTGTTAGCGCAGAGGTGGAGAGACAGAAACTGTGGTTATTCCCAAAGCCACAGGATTAATTTACCTTGTAATCGGAGATTTCTAGACAGGAGGTGCAACAAGGGATCAACTGTGAAGATTTGTAGGAGAATTGGTGGATATTAAATCTCAGACAAACCTCTGCGTGGTTCAGGATTGTGGCAGAGGGACAGATAAAGGAAAGTGGGCCTTGTCCAGCTTCATACCTCTGCAGCAGGACGCTGAATCTGAAATGTTACACTAAAATGGATGCATAGATGTGAAGTGAGCCGCTAAATCCAAACCATTTGTGTAAATCAACTGGGGCATCTGTCTATTTTCTTTCAACCTCACCATAAAGACAAACATCCAAGGCCTGAATTTCAAAATCTAAATTGATGCATGTCACTTATCTTACCCCTGCAGACTATTTACACACCTGAATTCCCCTAAAATTGTAAGTAACAGATTACTACAAACATTTGTACCCTCTCTTTTTTTTCTCTCTCAGGGTTCATTTCCAGGGAACTTACACTTGGTTCTGGTGTTGCGTCCCACTACTTTGCTCCAGCGGACTCTGTCAGACTTCCTGTTCAAGTACAACAAGGATGAGTTCAAAATGAAGGTATGACTTTTTTTCGTTTGTTATGACATACTGGACCCTATTTAAATGATCTATAGTGGATGGTCCAAAATTCATGGAGCAAGTGCATTTAGGGTGCGTCCAGCCACTTTTCCTAGTTAGTGTTTTGATGGTAACATAAATTCTATTCCCTTTAAAAGCCAGTTGTGCTTGCGCCTGACAAACTACTATTTAGATGGTGGATTAGGCAAACTGGAGAAGCAAGCAGTTTTCTACTGAGAGTAATGCAGTAATGTCACGCAGCAAATATCATGGGATATTTAAGCAGCAAAACTAAAAACTGCAGGTATAAAATAGACAGAGGAAACAGAACTGAACGTTGCACCTCTGAAATAATCAGTGAAGTTATTCTCCTTATGCGTACAGAATGTCTCCTAATTGGGAGTCGGACAGCAGCTTTGCAGCTCCACTCTTATCTCTGCTGCGTCCACATTTCACAGAATGTCATTAATATTTTCCTCATTAATGATTTATTAATTCACCCTCCCGCAACCCATCCGCACACTCCTGTGTGTGTGTAACAAGCAGAGTGTATGTGCGTTGTTAACCTGCTGCAATTGCTTCCTGCTGCCTCAGGATAGCAACACTCCAACAGTTCACCTGACGACACCTCATTTTCAGACCTCCATGCCCATGGGCACACAGATGGGCAAAAGTTAATTTGCTATTTAAACAACATGGACAGTGGCCATGAAAATGACAACTGTGTCTGTCTGAAACTAGCATTTACAGTTGCTCTACACTGTGCACCACTTTGTGCCAAGTATAATATAGGACCCAATGTGTCTTTTAAGTTATTGGGGATTCTCTTTTAATGAGGGATGCGCAATTTTGGATTTTTGCCGCTATCTGATATGCCGATATTTTCCAATTAATTTTGGCCGATTGCTGATGCAGGTACCAATATACGCACTTTTTTTTTCCCACCTGAATTCAGAGAACATGAAGTCTCTCCTGCCTACCAATCGCGATGGCCCAGTGGCAGATGCAGACATAAAATACAATGTTTTTCAATGTTTTTCAATGTGCACATTCAGTGAGAAAAATACGATGCATGTAAATTCTGACATATTTATTTTTATGTAACATTTTCAAACAAAACTGTAAAATGACATATCGCTCTCCTTGAGACAATCCTGAGAATAGTCACAACCAGGACAAATTTGACATGTTTCGACTAATTACTGTAAAGTCGCATAAATAAAGCATCATCTTTCTAACAAATACAGCTTTGCATAATCAGTTGATTGTGTTTGTTTTATCAGGTGGTGATGCTGAGTTCGGTGACTGAGCTCCATGCCTATATTGACCCAGGACAACTGACCACAGAGCTGGGAGGAACGCAGGAATACTGCCATGACAGCTGGATCTCACACCGCACTGTGTGTACACTCACACATACACACACTTTTCTTTGTTTCACAGTATGTGTGTCCTTGTATCCTATGTATTGCTACCGCTTTGACTTTTCATATTCAACCTGAATGTCTCCTCTACAGGCAATCGAGGCATTCGCCCTCATGGTGAAGACCACGGCTCAGACCCTGCAGGCATTTGGCACTGAGCTCGCAGAGACTGAATTACCCAACGATGCCGAGGCCACCACCAGCCTGCTGCACACACACACTCTGAAGAAGGAGAAAATGAAGGTCAGATTTCTGTCTTGTCCATACATGTTAAGCGACCATGTGTTTGTGTTGTCTTTGTTTTCTGTCTGTCTCTCATAGATATTGGGTGACAAGTTATAAGGCAGGTAAATTGGCGCCGATTGTTCACTGTTGATCAAAATTATTTGCTTGATTTTCAGGAGGACCTGCAGGTGGCGCTGTCTCAAGGGGGACGTCTGTTGGAGTGTATCAATGAGCCTCTACAGACAGACCCTGAATACAGCATGACCTACGATGAAGTGGAAAACTTAGCTACTGTACAGAGGTAGAAGAGGAGATGAATGGAAACATAACTAGATGAGGAAGTGGTCCCTGCACACATTAATTACTCCTCTCTCCTCTCTTCCCATCACTCCTCCTCCTTTCTTTTGTCCTCCTCCCCCTCAGACTCCTGGGTCAGCTGGACGAAACAGAGACAGCGTTCGATGATTTCTGGGAGCGTCACCGCACCAAGCTGGAACAATGTTTACAGCTCCGCCATTTTGAAAAGCACTTCCGTGAAGTGAGTTGAATTATAGGAAATATAGTTTTGGATAGAGAAAATTTAACTCATAACGCAACATAAACAATGTGTGTGTTTGTAGGTGCGCGCCCAGCTTGACGTGACATCAGAGCGCTTGTCGGGTTTCTCAGAGGTCAGCATAAGCCCCGCCCATGCTGAGCACGTTCTCCGAGAGCTCAGCGGCCACGAGGACAAAGCCTGTGTAAGTCACACACACAGTCCTGATTCACACTGTAGTCCACGTGAAACAGAAAACACACACTCAACACTTTGACCTTTGATGCATCCTTGAAGCCATATGGCTAATGATATAATCAATGTGATGCCCTGTTCATCCCCCACTCACTGGGAATGAGTGAAGGTAGATGTTAGATAGACAGAGTGAGAGGTAGACACCTTTAAACCTAAAGGTAAACCTTTTATTCAAATCAGAACTGTTTTTTTTTGCCTCAGCCATGATGGCTGCCATTCAGTTTTAGCATCTAGTAATGATTTAAATGCTCTTTCAGAGCCTCAAACTGGACTTAATATGTGAAATT
Source organism: Cephalopholis sonnerati (assembly GCA_019142605.1). NCBI lineage: Eukaryota > Metazoa > Chordata > Actinopteri > Perciformes > Serranidae > Cephalopholis > Cephalopholis sonnerati. The sequence continues at coordinate 19,240,537 of JAGQAX010000024.1, forward strand.
TAGAGAATGTTAAGATGCTGCCACTCTTCTTAGCAGGAGAGGACGATGGGAGGTCGTTTTATAGTCAGTGATTGATTGATTGATGTGTCCACTGCTATTAACTGACAGGCCAGTGTTCTCGCTGTATCCTTAAGTATATTAAGAACAAACCTCATCACTGTCTCAATAGGACACACTAGACCGTGCCCTGTCCCTGGCTGGTGAGGGTGACAGGCTGATAGAAAACTCCCATTATGCCGAGGACTCCATCAGGCCGAAATGCAGCGAGCTGAGAGCAGTGTGCGAGGAGATCAGCTCCACTCTACGGAGCAAGAAGAGCCTGCTGCTCAGGGCCATGGAGCTCCACCACGCTCTGGAGAAGGTATGGGTGTGGCTCAGATTGTATGTGTATAATGTAAGAAATGGGAGAATTGGGGGTCCATTATTTCTAAAACACTTCTCCTCCCAGGCATCACGGTGGTGTGAGGAGGGCATCTTCCTGTTGGCCAGTCAGCCAGTGGACCGCTGTCAGTCTCAGGATGGGGCTGAAGCAGCCCTGCAAGAACTGGAGCGATACCTGGACACAGCGCCGCTACACACCCTCGCTGACCGCAGCGCCATCTGCTGCCAGTATGAGGCAGTGCTAACTACTCAACTCAGGGTCAGCAGGATGTGGATTCACCTGATCGCATTATGTTTAGTTTACCTTTCAGTTATTTCACTGCAATATCTTTGTGTCTGCTTGTCATCAGGATCAGGTAGAGAAAGTTTTCCAGAAGCAAAGTTCTGTCCAGGAGATGTTTGAGAAGAGACGTGTCAGCCTGAAGAAACTCGCCGCCAAACAGACCAGACCAGTGCAGCCAGTAGCACCAAGGCCTGAAGTGAAGTCCCCACTCTCTTCTCCCAGTAAGGCTGGATCAATAGTTGAACTGATTTAAAAAAAATCTGCTATATTCAGAGTATTAATACAGCAGCAAACCTCTGTTGTCTATGTAAAGATATAGTGGAGTAATGGCGTCCTGAGCAGAGAATGAAGTCACAGTACCTCTTTGTGTGTCGTAATCCGCTGTGATTTCTTGTTTTAAGCTGGTCCGGCTGCTCATGCATGTCAGTGTTTGTATTCCACTGGTTAGCTCAACACCGCTACTATGCACACACTCATATGGTGGTTACCACTGATACTGGGACAGTGTTGTCACAGCAGTGCTCACCCGGTTACCCCTGATTAGCACTGTTTATGGGGTCAGCATGGTTTGCTGCTAGCTGCTTGCTCAGTCATCTCCAGTCTTAATTTTGGCAGCTAATTTAGATTTAAATGCTTAGTTTTAATCACATTTTAGTCATATTTACCCTTCATAGTATTAGTCTAGTTTTAGTTGACGAAAATTCTAAACGTTTTAGCTGATGGCCATTCAGCAGCTAACGAGCAGAGCTCACTGCTAACAGCAACCGCTACAACAAATCCATCCAACACTTCCACCATCCACAGTCAGACACACATGGCGGATTATTCACTGCTGAATTACAGCTCACAACTCGCACCAATGGCTGACGCTGCTCTGGTGGGAGTGCCTTTGCTGTCTAGCAAAACTGGTGCAGACTATTTACTGGAGTTTACCAGCCTGTTGCTTGTGCGGCATTTGAAGATAATTGCAGGCTCAGTCATTCTGGGCTTTCAATGTCTGATAGTACGCCACTAAAATTTTCGTCACGTTTCATCTTGTCAACGAAACTGAAACATAGATTTCATCTTAGTTTTTATTATCAAGATCTATTTTTTGCTTGTCATCGTCTCATTTTCATATTGGAAAAAAGGTCATTGACGAAAAATTTTCGCCATAGTTTTCATCAACGGAATAAACATTGATCACCTCCATGTTTAGGATTGTGTGCAGGCAACTCACACGTTCTGGATTTTGCCCCTTTAATGAAAGAGAGTAGCAGTTTAACTGAGGCTTGATTTTAAATCAGAGCTCATCTCACTTTGTCTCTGTCTTTCAGATCAACAGAGAAAAGAGAGAAGATACTCTGCAGATAATGCCATCTGCAAAAAGGTAACCAATGATCCACTGCCTAGCAGTGGATATTATATAATGCAAGACAGAAACTTTGAAGATTTTTATAAGATTTTCTTAGTTTTTGTTAGAGATTAAAGCAAACACTGTATATGAATGTGTGTGTTACCAGGTGGAGTCTCCCATACATAACGGTGGCACCAGACATGCTTCTCTCTCAGAGGAAGAAGAAAACCTGGCAGTACTTCGGCGGTAAGGGGTCAAATGTTATCCTCAGAATCATAGATGAGAAAGCAATAAATGTACAGTGAAACTGTGCTCATTTTCTTTGTATCACTTTTAAGGGATAAAATTGTATTTAAACTAACTAAATGAAAGCTCTCACACCCATGTCCCTCAACGTATAATGTTTAAGAAGTACCACTACTGAAACTTGCATTTTATTTGTCTGCGTTCCAGCCATGTGATGAATGAGCTGCTGGAGACGGAGAGAGCATATGTGGAGGAGCTGCTGTGTGTGCTGGAGGTGAGTGTTTGCCATGTCAGACATTTAGTACATTCATCTGCTCTCTATATCAGCAAATGTGTTGATGTAATGTATATAATCCAACTCCAGGGCTATGCAGCTGAGATGGACAACCCTGCCATGGCTCACCTCATCCCCAGCACCCTGCTGAGTAAGAAGGTCGTCTTGTTTGGCAACATGTCTGAAATCTACGAGTTTCATAAGAGGTATGCCTCCCCCATGTTTCAAGTCTTTATGCTAAGCTTAGCTACCTAGCTGCATATTTAGCATGTACAGATGTGAGAGTGGCATCAATCTTCATCTAACTCTTGAGAATAAAGTGAATAAGAATAAATCTGATCTAACTCTTTAATGTCATTGTGTTTGTCTCCAGGACATTTCTAAAGGAACTGGAAGCATACACTGACTGCCCAGAGCTAGTGGGCCGCTGCTTTTTAGAGAGGGTCAGTGCTAAAATTCTGCTCTCTTGCCTGGGCTTATTAAAGCCAATAAAAAATGTTCATCTTAAAAAAATTCACATAATTTCATTTGTCTCTGCAGATGAAGGACCTACAGATCTACGAGGCGTACTGCCAGAATAAACCTCGCTCTGAGAGCTTGTGGAGACAGTGCTCCGACTGTGCCTTCTTCCAGGTTTCACCTTTCTCCTCATACTGTAGCGACACCTTCCCTTTCCTGTAGCTTACGAGATCAGTAAACTCTGAGTATCCCTCTTGGTTTATGCAGAGTGTCTGCAGGTCCTAGTAGAGCCTGAGCACCCTCTGTACAGAGGGCAGCCCGGTCCTTTGTGAGCAAACATCACGGGGTATTTAAACACGAGGACACAGTCATGTTACATACTGTTCAGACCTGAAGAAGCTCAACTCACTAGCAAGCATAACCATTTCTACCTAAATGACACTGAATTCAAACATGTCCAAACTTAGTAATCATACAGACAAAAAGCATTCTCTGAACACAGTGCATGCTCACACTGCAGTGCTCACAATAACGTGCCTCAATATCCTTACAAACGACACCTGAAGTGAATCCTGAGATTCCACAGATTCCAGTCACATAAGGCCCTGATCACACAGAAAGGTGCACCACACTTCTTTTAATTGAATGCCACTAGTAAAAAGCAACTGCTCCATCACCTCTTTACCCTAACCTTCCCGTGTCTATCTGAGGTGAGAGGCTGTTAGCAAATAGTTTGTTGGGCACAGGAACATGGAGATGTGTGTGGGTACATGAGACCCTAAAAATGAGGGTGGATCACAGGGAGTACCACTAGTTTCTCCTCCATTGTTTACTGTAACTGTAAACCTGTTTTCGTGACCACTACAAAAGGCCCGGCTCTCAAATCATCCAATTGGACACTGGGAAAAAGCGGAGATGACAAGGGGCGCTTTTCTACTGAGTTTAAGTTTTTCGAACTTGAGGAGTTCAGGGCACTCCGGCAAAAACGCCAGTCACCAAGAGCGCAGAAACACTAGATGCGTAGCAACACAAAAACAGTGAGCAAAAAGGTTCATTCTTAGTAAAAACTATTACACAAAGCTGCCTCCAGCTGCTGAAACACTGTCTTTGTGGTCGGGGCCTAACTCCTGTGACTACAACAGACTTTTTTATGGAACATGTCTAACTGTCTGATTGATAAATAAATCCAAACAATTGTATTTTAATGGACTTAATACCTTTAGTGACATATCAGTGACATTAAGGGATTTTTATAGCGACTTGAGAGTGACAGATGGTACACGAAAGTACCCAAAATGGCCAATTTAAAGATTTTATCTACACCTGCCTCTACTGAAACCTGTCTGAATTTGCTCTGCTTCACTGTATTAGCACCAGTCTATGCACAGGTACTGTAATGTTCAGATGTTGTGATGTGGTTTTTCTGGAAGTTTTGTGCTGCAGCTGCTTAATTTCAAAGGGATATTCACTCTAAAATTGTGAGGTTTTGTGAGGCAAGGATAAAATCTTTTATTTATCTTATTACTCAATGTACTCTGACCTAGTAACATCGATATTCAGGCTTACACCTCTCTATCAGATTTTATAAGTGTACATTTATTGTGATACCAAGATTATGTAGGTAGACCTTGGAGTTGCAGGGGACTAAGCCAGAGGCGTAGTTAATAAAAAGTTAAAAATATGAGGCCTCAAAAGTCATTAAATAGTCGTAATTTATCTTCTTTTAATTTCTGTTTGTCAGAATGAGAGAAGCTCCTCTGTGTGAAAGTCCACATTTCTGATGTTACAAATCTTTAAACACAGCACTGAACATCACACTATCTTTTTACTTTATACTTCTCTGTTAATAAAATGTAGATTAACCTAACTCACTCTAATGGTCATGTTTCTACATAAAACCTACCTCTGCACAGGACCACATATGTACCACTTATCTGCAATGCTTCAATAAGAAAAAGAGGATTTATCAGAAAAATCTGTCTCAAATTTGTTTAAAAATGATCTTGAAAAGGTGTTAAAAAGCATTCAGTTTCAGTGTGTGAATCCTGTAAACACCCTGTTATGTGTTGTGAATCAGGAGTGCCAGAAGAAGCTGGAACATAAACTTGGTTTGGACTCCTACCTCCTTAAACCTGTCCAGAGAATCACCAAGTACCAGCTACTGCTTAAGGTGAGCTGTGTCCATGTACTGTATACTCTGTGTGTGTGTTTATATCAAACTCACTTTGTTTGCTGCTTTTTGTTGTGTGTTTGCAGGAGTTGTTGAAGTACAGTAAGGGCTGTGATGGCTGCGATGACCTACAGGAAGCTCTTTCCTCCATCCTGGGGATCCTGAAGGCTGTTAATGACTCCATGCACCTCATCGCCATCACAGGATACGAGGTCAGAGAAATAACGCTGTTTGAAAGATTCTAAAAAATGTCATTTGGCTGATTGGCTTGTGCAAGAGTTGACCATAAATGTTTGTCTGTCTTCTCTATTTTTCAGGGTAACCTGTCAGACCTGGGTCGCCTGCTGATGCAGGGCTCTTTTAGTGTGTGGACGGAGCATAAAAAAGGTCACGCCAAGGTCAAGGACCTGGCTCGGTTTAAGCCCATGCAGAGGCACCTGTTCCTGCACGAGAAGGCCCTGCTCTTCTGTAAGAAAAGAGAGGAGAACGGGGAGGGCTATGAAAAAGCTCCGTCTTACAGCTTCAAACACTCCCTCAGTGTAAGCTCACATGGGTCAGACTTGAGTTCGTTTGTCCTCTAGGTCAGCAGCAGTAGTGAAAGATCAGGGCTGACTGTGTGCTTTCATTGTCCTCTCAGATGAGTGCGGTGGGCATCACAGAGAACGCTAAAGGAGACAACAAGAAGTTTGAGATTTGGTGCAACTCCAGAGATGAAGTTTTTATAGTCCAGGTACGATCACTCAGCCTCACCGCTTTGATCAATGGAGCAGAACCCCCATCATTGTTAATGCTGTGTAACTGTCATCGTTTGTCTCATCTAGGCTCCGACACCAGAGATTAAAACATCATGGGTGAACGAGATCCGTAAAGTTCTGACCCAACAGCTCAAAGCCTGCCGAGGTATCGTAAAAACACAGAGCTGCACAAGCTCGTCAGTATCTCTTGATTTATGTCTTTCGCACAATCTTCTGCTTTCAACTGTGGTTCATGTTTTAGATGCCAGTCAGCAGAAGAGCTCCGACTCTGTTTCCCCAAGTCCCACCAGCAACAACACCTCCATCTCCCTGAGGTTGGCATCTGGCCTAAACTATATGTTAAGGCACACCCACAGATAAGAGGCCTTTTATTTATTGCTGTTTTCTTCTCTTTCTCAGTCCCTTTCGTAGTAGCGGCCAGAAAAACCAGAAGAAGCAAGAGGAGAAGAAGGCGGAGACGAGCTCGGTGTCTGACTCCTCGTCTTCACCCAAACATAAAGGTGAATTTTGGATGCACTGACATACAATTAGTTCATTCTTAGTCAACTATGGCTGAAAGCTGCAGTGTGAACTCACTGATCTTCTTTTCTTTATCACCTTCATCCTCATGGTTCCTCTTTCTGTCTCTCTACCTCTTTTTTTTTTCTTTTTGGGGGTTACATTTATTTCTCCATGATTACAACACTCTTTTTCTTTTCCTCCTGCTTTCCATTTCAAACCATTGTTTCCAGATGAACCAGTGACCAGTCCAACCACTGACAGGTCTTCAGTGGCTAAAAAGCGTTTTACTTTGCAGGGCTTCAGCAATCTCAAGAGTCCGAAAGGTAATGTTAGCAGACCTAAGAAGGTCTTTAAAACAGGCACACAAAGCTTAGACAAGTTTAGTGTCATTATTCAGGCTATGTAGCTATTGTATTCTTTTTTTAGCAAATCAAAAGTTTAATTCAAGAGGCACCAAAATGGACCTTTCAATTAAATAGATAAGAATAGACAGTGTTTTCCATACAGCCAGTGCAACTATCATCAGCTCTATATTAAACACAGTACATACATGTGCTGTGTTTTTAATTAAAGGTCAGGCCCCCTGTCGAACTTTAGTCAGGACTTGATGCAGTATAATTGGCCCTCACTGTGATGTGAACTGGTGAGCGTTGCTTTTATGCTGCAGACACTCTGCCCCCTGGTGGTAAAAGTATATCATTGCAAATGCTGTAGTTTCCTCTGCATTAGATAAACCAGATCTTTAACAGTGATGCAGAAGTTAATGTACAAACATCAGCTCACAGTAGCAGCAGTAGTATCAAACTGACATAAGTTATATACGGCATGTGGGGCGCCTGGTAGCTCACCTGGTAGAGCTGGTGCCCCATGTACAAAGGCTATGTCCTTGCTGCCAGAGGTGGGGGACTCGAGTTACATGATTTGACTTGAGTCACAAATTTGAGGACTTGAGACCTGCTTGACTAACACTGATGAAAGACGTTGTGTTTTTAAAATGCATAAATCGCAGCGGGGGAGGAGCCCACGCTACCACTTCCCCCTGCCCACAGCTCCTCGGAGGAATGGCAGTTTTTGGCTGATGCTGATCAAAGACTGTAGGTCACATTAGTTACAATATGTACAAGCTTCTCACTGGTTTAGATATTTAAAAACTGACCAAAGGGCTTTACAAAGAGATGAAATAAACTAGAGCAATGATCAAATAAGAACAGTCACAAATAAGAAAGACGTAAATTTAAAATAGCATACAATATTTTGATAAAGTGATGACACAAAAACAGCATTGCATAAACAACAACAAAAAAAAATTACAATGTCAATTTGGTCAGGCATCTGTTTATGATGATAAAGGCTATAGAAAAGAGACGGGTCTTAAGACAGGTTTGAAGGCATTAATCTAATCTTTGGCCCCAAAGATTAGATTAATTGTGGTTTTGTTGGAGAGAGCTTTTAGCCATCCAGGATTCAAGCAGTGTCAAAGGGAGTTAACACTGCATGGATCACAAGGTTTCAGTGGGAGGTACAGCTGGGAGTCGTCAGCATAACGATGGTCGGAGATATTATACTTTCTGCAAATAGCCCTCAAGGGAAGTATAAAATTCTGGGGAAGCATTTAATGAAAGTGTTAAATCTCTGAGGCCGTTCTCCTTCTTACTTCTCTCTTCTTCTTCTTCTTCTTCCCTCTCTTCACTGTTTTCTGCCTGTGTGGCCAGGCTCAGCCCTGAGCCCCGAGCACAGCTCCAAACGCCACTTGGTCAAGAGTGACCCCACACCATTTGGGTTCAAAGGTATAATGTCATCCCATAACATCAGGCCCATCTACTTCTAGATGCCAACATTCATGGTCCCATCTCTTACCACTAAGGCATAGTCCAGTCTTGTGTGTTTTCATCATGTAGACTTCACCTGTGTCTCAAATAGAAGGACGTAACTCACTATGACGTTGATCCATCAGTAGTCGCTGTTCTTCATACTGTCACCCTCCATTTGCCATGACGGTGTTGTACATGTGTGGAGGGAGAAATGTGTTGTGCTCACACAGACTATCTGCAGGTCCTTGAAGTTATCAAATTAGTAATATAAATGGTTCAAAAAGTCCTAAACCCAGCTGTATTTGTATCATGATAGATTTCGTTCGCTCTACCTGCCAATCAATGTGTAGCCAGTCTGCACACATTTAGACCAATGAATGTTTCCAAAAGTCTTTTTTTGGCTCTCTGAAACCTGCAGATGCTCTACTATATATATGTCTGCATGTATCTATCTATCTACACAAAGAGAATGAGAGAGAGATAACATTTTTTTCACAGGTCATGACCTTTGAAATCATCATTATAACTGAATTACATGTCTTGTACCTTTAACATTTCTTGCTGAAAGTTAGCTTATATTAGCATAATGACTGGAAACAGCAGAAGACCATAGACAGTATAACATAATGGGCCTGGCTAACGTGATGTCACCCAAGCAGAAGTGACCATATTTGGAAGGAAGGGCGGAGATAACCCAAATGCTAGGTGCTAGCTGAGTTAGCACGCTGCATTTACAGCTACTGTTAACTGCAGTAAAAAAAAAAACAGCTTAAAACCATGCTAAATGGAAAAGTGAATATTGGACTCCTTATAGGGTCTAAGGACCAAATCATGCCATTGTTATGTTACCATCCTGACAAATGTTGTCGCTGTGGTAGCGACTTATCAAAGGACTTCACTCACCTGTTAATCTAAGGGTAGCCTCAAGTAGTCATTAGAGGAACTGCAGTTTTTGCACCTTTCCAATGGCTTCGTTTTTCAGCCTTGGGGGCTGCCACCTAGGGAAACAGCTAGCTTTGATTTAGGCACAAAGAAACAGGAAGATTTTGTTACATTTGTACAGGGCCAGGCTAACAGTTTCCTCCTGTTTCCAGTCTTTATGCTAAGCTAAGCTAACTGGCTGTTGGCTCCAGCTATGCACCATTCACAAATGAGCGTGGGATCGATCTTCATCTTACTCTTGCAAGAAAGTGAAAAATTCTATTTGTTAGTGAAGGTGCTGTGTCCATTTTCGCTGGGAAACATTCAACAAAAGTCAATGGATGAATGACTGACTGAGAAATTGTTTGATTTCTTTACTAACCATGTCAGTGGAGAGAATCCTTCTGTATTTCCTGTGGCAGTGATTTGGAGCCTGAATACACCTGTAGTTTTTCTCCTGCTCCATTTTAATGACTGACCCAGCTATCAGACTGCAGGACTAGTTGGCTCTCTCACTGACTCGCTGGCTGTCTCTCCTCGTCTAGAACCAGCTCCCCATGTCACTCTGAGCAGAGTCAAATGGATGAGTACCTCTAGTCTGTTACAGAGCAAGCGGCAAGGTACAGAGCCGCTCTGAGGATCAACAGCTGTGGGTGTAGCTGTGCTGTGGTTTGTGGTGGTCGTGATTGATTTGACCAGAGGTAATGTGCAGCAAAATAACCATTTGCTCGTCATTTAGCCTTGTATTGAGTTTTATTGTCTTATTTTCCATTTTACATGAGATGAGTCTCAATCAAAAGCCTTTCTACTCTTTTTACTTGTAAATAAAAATTGAAGTCTCAATGCAACGCTACATGACACTGATTTTTGTAAGATACCTACTCTTAATCAAATCAATCATTCTCTCCTCTTCTGCTATTGGTGTTTTGGGTTAGTGGTTGAGAATTAGAACGTATGTGTCAGTACCAGCAGTCAGATCAGCCTTGAAATAAATCCAGGTGATTCAGATCTCTGCGTTCTTTGATCATGAATCCTTGATTTACATTGGCTTGTGTTTTACTGGGGTCCACCTGCTCGATCATTGATCTTCTCTGGGATTTTGGAGGTTTGACCTTTGGCTGTTTGTGTGTGTGTGTGTGTGTGTGTGTGTGTTAATGTATTGATTTGTCAGATAAACATGTTTTGACAGAGATCTTGTGTTTTTTTGCTCCTGATGGGAGATTTTTGAGTAACTGGGATTCTCTCCAAGTGGCATTCAGTTTGCTCCTGGCAAAATTCCCATTCACTAACATGTGCCGTGTCCGTCCTTTAATATTGACAGAAAAACATGTATCCTACTTATATCACAACCATAACTATTCCTACTATACACTCTGAGAAGCACAGTCACTGTGTCTACATCATTCTACATGTTTTGAGTTCTCTAATTGGTGACCTAGGAAGCACTTTAATGCCACGTGGAGCGGGAATGTCTGTGAAACAGATTCCTCAAGTCACCTCCCATGTCTGATTATTACATATCCCTTCTTTGCCTCCAAATCTCCTAACCTGTGTACGCTTCTTTCCTCTCCGTACCACCACACGGTTACAGGCTGGAACAAGGCGTCTCTCTCGGTGGATGCCTCAGAGGAGAATGATGGGTACTCCAGTGGCGAGGACCCCATGAACTCTGACCCCGAGGACGAAGTAGGGAGGAAGCTGGTGAGCCTGAACCTGAAGACTGTGTTCACAGTATATGATTTACCATCTTTTGCCACCTCTAATAGACTGTCTTTGGTGACCTTTGACCCTTTAGGCTCCAGGAAAGTATACAGTTGTAGCAGACTGCGAGAAGGCGGGACCTCAGGAGCTGTCTGTCAAGAGTGGAGACATGGTCCAGCTAATCAGAGAAGGAGAGGAGGGACAGTGGTAAATATCTTGTTTTCTCCAATCAAAAGAATCCAAATTCAATTTTAATGCAGACCTATTAGTTTGTCCCAACAGTTTCAAAATATATTTAGCATCTGCAAGAAACCTCCTTTTGGACTCTATTCAGTTATGGAAATTGTTATATGTCATGGAATTTAAAGTTGTGAATCTGGGTATGTTAAAGGTTTTTTATAAAAGAGGCACTTGACAGAAATACACCAGAATGTATTTTCCATTTTAATTCATGGTCACTACAACAGCATGTGGTTTTCAGCCCAAAGAGTGTAAACCAGACTGTATAAAATTATTAAAGCAACCTGACTTATGTCCTAGAAGTTGTTGTCTTTAAATTCTATGTCAGAGCCACAGTTTGATTCCTGATTTCACTGTCCTGAATGTACCCTTAAATTCTGGACAAAAAAAATCTCCAAATCCTTGTAAATTATGTGCAATAATGCCAACAAATGAGGCTATATGAAAAGATATATACATTGTTGAGTGAAGTCACTGTTTGTTAAACCCTCTGTAGGTTTGTGAAGAACCTTCGCAGCAGTAAGGAGGGCTGGGTGGCAGCAGCAAACCTCCTCAGCCTCATCTCAGAGTCCAAGTCATCCCAGTCACTCAGCAGCTCAGGTATGTTTCCATATATACTATACTGGGTCTATTGACAACTGCTCTTCAATGCTTTGAAGTGGTAATGTGTTCTTCCTCTTGAATCACAGCCCACATCTCAGACTTTTTCCACAGTCCAGCAGAGCTGACACTTGTTCCTGTTCATGCACCTCCCCAGAGTCCCCTCCATGTTTACTGTCTACCTGGTTTGCTGCTTCCTGTTTGGTGCTGCAGAGAGCGCGCAATTATGAGTTGTTGACAATGCCGACGTCATTGAACTTCACTATTCACTAAAAAACGTACAGTCATATGAAACATGTCATGAGTACGTCAAGATAAGAAAAAGGCTGTCTTAAAGGAATAGATCAGGTCTTTGAAGTTGGGTTGTATGAGGACCTTACCATAGTCAGTATATTACAAACAGCAGGTGTCAGTCCCCAATTTGGAGAAGCAGGCTGGAGTCATGGAAGCTAAGCAGTCTTCTGCTGTGAATGGGGGCCAGCAACAAAATGTATTTTAGCCACCTAAAAAAATTAATATAATTTTTAGTGTATGATATATTTAACTGGTTGAAGTGAGCCAGGGACTGAAGCCGTTCTTTCGCTCTCTTCAAAGCCAGATTCCATTGAGAAAAACAGTGATTTAACACTGCTGAACACAGGAGCTGCTGGTCTACCACTGCTTTGATCAGTTATATTGTTTGTGTTATTGTGTGACTTTGGTGTTTAAAAGATGATAACAACTTGATAACAACTTCCCCATCAAAGTTCGCTGTCTGAAAGAAAGATAAAAATTCTCAATATAGCATACAATTAAATTGATATTGTTTTTTTTTAGGTGAGACTTTTTTTAGGTGGCTAAAAAAACATTTTATTGCTGGCCCCCATCCACAGCAGTACATAGCTTAGCTTCCCTGTCAGTGTCCTTCTCCAAACTGGGGGTGCTAACTGAAGCCTACTGTATATAATATACAGACTATAGATAAGTTCCCCATACAACCTCACTCCAAAAGATCCGAGCTGTCCCTTTAAGACAGCTTGGACTGGGTTTCATGACCTCCTTAAACCAAACAATCCTGGTCACTGGAGCATACACCAATGGACTTTATGCCGACATAGTAAATTTGTCTGCAACAGTGAAACTGCATGAAAATTGTTTTGGTATAAGGCTGGTGTAGCATGAACACAATGTCTAATTGAATAATGAAGTGTAACAAAATAGCAACTAACAAGGAATCTGTGTTCAACTCTGTATAAACACAGCTGCTGTTTATCTGGAATGAATGAAGTCAGCACTGTTGTTGTTTGTGTGTTTGTCCTGCAGATGGCAGCGTCTCTGGGAACCTCAGCACTTCTTCAAGCTGCAGTGAGACCTACACCAGCTTCTCCGACATCAAACCCTGACCTGCCAGCACTGTCCCAGCTCCATCCTTACACCTGAAACGATTTCCGTGTGGAATTACAAAGACCTACAGGAGGACAGAATCAAAGTGTTTCGTCACACACCGTCAACATCACAGTTTGTCGGATCAAACCAAAAATCTAAACCATCACCGCATCAGCGAATGTTACCAGTGTTTAGCTGATGGTTGACTATACCCCACCTTCTCTGAGTATTTACAGCCACCTGTGAGTCTCACGCTAATGGAAAGCAGCTCTCCTTTTTACCTTGAAAGTTATCGTGTCGGTAGAATCTTAAGTATTTTCACAGTTCCAGCGGCAGAAAATATCAGGGAAAAATTGTTCCTCGACATACACGTTACAGTCATGTGATGTATAACCTCCTGTCAGGCCTTCTTTAAAGATCACAGTATCTGTAATCAGAGAAAAGCTAAATGTCTTCAGTCTTGTATTTAATCCTTAACATGTAGCATTGAAGTGGAAACATTTAAAGAATATCTGCACTAAGTGTGAGCTCTCAACAGCTCACCAAACTGAACCCCTTCAAGTGGATAACATCACAGCATAGCGACAGATTCTTGTGTGAAACATCTACAGGTACAGATACTATCAGACCGGTATTTCACATGATGCTTTAGTGTCAAACGTTAATCGTACACTGTGAAAACTGGCAGCTGGCTGCAACAAGAAAAATGCTTTGGGTGCATCTTGGAGCATCTCTGGGCAGGTCAGATTTGCAGGGCGTGTTACTGTAAGCCTTGTCATGTTTTTGTATGTGGGACACATACTGGGTGAAGTGTGTTAAATCCCTTGTAGTTTCTGGCGGGCCAGTGGTGTCAAAGTAGTTTTAATTTTTCCTCATTCAAGGATGCTGTATTCCTCCCTTGTTGTTAACAAGAGCTTCCTGTTCCCTATTTTCACAGTATGTACGAAATGCAGTTAAATGTATCACCGGGTGAATGTCACCAACAGCACTACCTGGTGGTCAAATGTCATGCACTTCTCCAGCTACACATACAATCACTTACACAGAGTGCGGCAGCTTGGAACAACTTTTGAACCTCTATTTTCTTTTTATTCCCCAAGAGTAATTGTCTAACTCGCCTCTGAACTGCTCTGGATTTACCTCTCAGGAAGCCCAAGAAGTTGTGTGGGCAGGCAGGTGTGACTGCATACCTGCTTGTGTTGACTACATGTCTTTGTGTGTGAGCATTCTTGCACGTGTGTGCTTCAGCACAAATCCAACAAGCTTATGTCACAAACTCCCACAGTGGCTATTAAGCTGCAGACAGCAGCCGGGTCAGACAGGCACACAAGTTCCCATTTAGGGATATTTTAACTAAGTTGCGCATTTAGCTGCTGATATAATGTATAGTCAGATAAAGTTAAAGAGATAGTTCAGATTTTTTTGCAGTGGGGTTGTATGGGGCACTTTCCAAAGGCAGTATATTATATACTGTAGATGCAGTCAGCACTCCCAGTTTGGAGAAGCAGGCTGGAGTCCACTGTGTAAGCTAAGCTTTGTACTGCTGCGGAGGGTTCGGCAACAGAATAGATTTTAGCCATCTAAAAAAATTCTGACCTGAAAAAATCAGTTTAAGTGTACGCTACATTTAGAATATTTTCACTGCTTTACCTTAATGTCATACAGTGCTTTCCAACTGGAAAATTAAGCTGTTATATTGATCACTTTTAAGCCAGACTCCATTAAGAAAAACAGTGATTTAACATAGCTGAACATAGGACTTTCTGGTGTACTGCTGCCTTAACCAGTGATTTTGTTTGTGTTATTGTGTGACTTTTGGGTTTAAAAGGGTTGGTTTAGAGTCACTTAAGTCACACAGTAACACAAACTAACTAACTGATTGAAACAGCAGTAGACCAGCAGCTCCTGTGTTCAGCATGCTAAAATTACTGTTTTTGTCAATGGAGTCTGGTGACTTTGATGAGAGCAGAGGTGGGGAATTAAGGCTGTTAACGGCTTCCCTAGTCAGTGGGTAAAGGTAAAGTTGTGAAAATACTCTCAATATAGCATACTATTAAACTGATACTGATTTTTTTTTTATTGGTGGGACTTTTTTAGGTGGATAAAAAACATTTTGTTGCTGCTCCCATCCACAGCAGTACATTGCTTAGCTTCAGTGTCAGGCTCCAGCCTGCTTCTCCAAAGTGGGGGCGTGCCAGCTGACATCTACTGTATGTAATACACTGACTACAGATCAGTGCCCCATACACCCATTAAAAAAACCCAAACTATGCCTTTAATTGATGACACCCAGTTTAGGAAGCCCTGGTCAGATAAACAGAAACAAACACTCTCAAAACTCTGCATATAAATCCAATTTTGGCTTCAGGGCCGCTGCTCTCACCTATCTTTGGTGTGCACTGCAGCAACAAAAGCAGGCTTTGTCCCCTCCCTCTGCTCCCAGCCCCACTAGGGCATGTGACAGTAGCCACTTCTGTACAAGCAGGGCTAAGCGGGGCCCAGACCTTTCTTAACATGTTTGCACCACCAGCTCAATGACAGTATTTGTTTATTTACCATGATGTAATGCTGTGTAATCGAATGACAAGGTGCAAAAAATAGTGACAAAAGTCTGACTTGTGGTGTGAATTACACAGCAGGGGTGGTGAGTAACATAAGTTAGCCCTAGCTGGCCCTAGAGTTGAAACGAAGATGTTGATGCGGGTGCATAGCACACTTCTGACAACCAGCTGCTGTGACAGACACACACACAAGAAATCTGTGCTGTTTCTAACACTGAATGACACCTTTTTCTTACCTTGTTTTTCAAGGGTGAACATATTTTTTTATACCCCCAAATTTCTACTGTATCCACACGGTGCACTGTAAAACAATCTGTTCCTTTTTGCCATCTTTAATATTGAATGTGTGACTCTGTTATTGAAACAGAAAAAATGCAGCATGCTGTTCCACTCAAACCAGCCCCACCTGTTTTATTACTTAAAATGAGTTGTTCGCTCCGCCACTGTTAAATCCCACTGTGGTTTTGTTAAAGGAATAGTTCGTTTTTTTTTAAAAGTGGAGTTGTATATAGTACTTGCATAGACAGTGTGTTACATACAGTAGATGTCAGTCAGCACGCCCCCAGTTTGGAGAAGCAGGCTGGAATCTGGCATGGAAACTAAGCAATGTAATGATGTGAGGGGGTCAGCAACAATATGTATTTGTTTGATTCACCAAAAAAAAAAAATCACACCAAAAAAAAATAATATCAGTTTAAGTGTGTACAATAATTTGAATATTTTCACCACTTTACCTTAATGTCAGACGGTGATTTCCAGCGGGAAAATTAAGCTATGATATTGCTCTCTTCCATAGCCAGACTCCATTGAGAAAAACAGTGATTTAACATTGCTGAATGCAGGAGCTGCTGGTCTACCACTGCTTTGATCACTTTATTGGTTTGTGTCATTGTGTGACTTTGGTGTTTAAAAGAGTACGTCTTGATTCAGCAAAGTCACACGATCACACAAACTAACTCACTGATTGAAGCGAGTTTAGACCGGCACCTCCCATGTTCGGTGAGCTAAAATTACTGTTTTTCTCAATGGAGTCTGGTGGCTTTGGGGAACTAAAGCTGTTAAAGGCTTCCCCGTCAGAACAGGCTGTCTGACTGAAAGGTGAAGTTGTGAAAATACTCTCAATATAGCATACTATTAAACTGATACTGATTTATTTTATAAGTGGGACTTTTTTAGGTGGATAAAAAATATTTTGTTGCTGGCCCCCATCCACAGCAGTACACTGCTTAGCTCCAGCCTGCTTCTCCAAACTGGGGGTGTGCCAACTTAAATCTTCTCTATGTAATACACTGACTATGCATCAGTACTCCACACAACCCCACTTCAAAATATTCAAACTATCCCTTTAAATTCGGCCCCTGGCTATGATTAGTGCTTGTGGTTGTTTTCTCAAGCTCTTTTCGCTGAGAACCACTTTTCTTCTCTAATCACAACACGCATGTCGTCCCTATGAAAGGGAAGATTCTTCTCCAGAAAAAGGAAGGCCTTTCTGTGTCAAACTGTGAGCTAAACCAGCGAGTAAACTGTGGCTGGCTTTATGTGTTGATCTGTGTA
The DNA here is from genome assembly GCA_019142605.1 of Cephalopholis sonnerati. Classification (NCBI taxonomy): domain Eukaryota; kingdom Metazoa; phylum Chordata; class Actinopteri; order Perciformes; family Serranidae; genus Cephalopholis; species Cephalopholis sonnerati. The sequence continues at coordinate 19,257,695 of JAGQAX010000024.1, forward strand.
AGTTCTGTAAGACTGAGATATGTATGTTACACTTGTACAGACGTGTCCTCTATACCTCACATTGTTTTCCTCGAGAGCATGTACATTGTGAAGAGGATCATGGTTTTTGCGAGTCTCCTTGTCTCTCTGTATCTCATCTCTCTTTGTCGCATGTTCTTCATAAACCTCTCATATCAAAGTCCTGAACGGGGCGAGTCTTTTTTACCAGGCACTGTTGTATTTTGTGAGAGTTTATTTTCTGCCCTCCTGAAAGCTTACACGGGCACTAAACTTTTCAGTGTTCTATCTTGATCACACAATAAAGATTATTGAATAATTTGTACTTTTTGAACTGGAGGCTGGAGAGATGAGAAGGGTTCTATTTTTTAGTTTTATGCAGCACATTGCAGCGACCACTGTCTTTATTTTCCTATTGTATCTACTGAGTATGGTGTTGATATAAAGATATTATAATAATGAGACATATCTGTGTATATTTGTAAATATGTAATTCTGAATTGTATGTAAAATTAAAAGCAGCTTTAATAAAGTCTGAGATGGTTTCCCTTATTGGATTTTGCCTTTTTAAGGGAATAAAATCTATTTTATTTTATTTCAATAAGATTATAGTGTGTGTGTGTATGTGTGTGTGTGTGTGTGTGTGTGTGTGTGTGTGTGTGAACCAGCATTAAATTTGATTCCGTTTTTATTACTTTTTCTTTCTTTTTCTTTTTTTCACTAGTTAAATACCATTGCCACTGTTATGAATAATGTATTGTGATCCGGAAGTGTAATTTCAACCACGTGGAATCTAACCTCCAATGGGCTTTTTCCAGTTTAGCCCATCATAGTTTGGCATGGGTTGCGTTCCAATATGTACAGCATCCAACCTTCACTGTATCTTCTCCTCTATATATTCCTGTCGGTGGAGGGAAAAGGGAAGTCATATGTCACAACATGTATTAAATTTAAAAACCGTGACTCAAATTGTACGTTAGCTTGTTTGAATGCCATTTATTATTATAATATGTGAGGCAAGGTGGCTAGAGAGACTTGATTGGAGAGGATGTGAACGAGACTCAGCCGCGGCTGGAAAGATACAGATGTATCAAGTTGGCACGCGGGAGCCAGACAGCTACCGGAAGTGACGAGTTTGCTTTGTAAAGCAAATTTGTCTCTGCGCCGTCGTCATAGTGTATTAAAATGACATATATTGGTTGAATTATTTAAAAACAGCAGTATTTCGCTCATTAGTAGTTGTTTCCGCCTCAATTTCGTCCTCGTCCCTCCGTCTTCCTCCATTAATTTAAACGGAAGAGGGTCCACGCAGTTTTTATTATGAACGTTTACACCGGAAGTCGTTAAGTTTTTTATGACGCGAGCTTGACAGACGACTGGAAAGCGACCAGATGGGATTCTGCACTGGCTTCTTAACAGATTCCTCACATTTAAATTTGTATCGCACACATTTTTAGCTGACTTTCCTGCTAACAAACAGCCGTGGCGTGACTGCAGAAGCCTATCTGGGAGGCTCGGCTGCGCTGTGAACCGGGACAGGAGCGGTCAAGACATTTAAAGATACCCTACCAAACATCTTCCCACTGTAGGTATCATTTCTAGCCCATACTGTCGAAGAGCAGTAGCTTCCAGTCATCTTAATGGAGAGATATTATTGCCCTTGACAGTCTTTGTAACTTCGTTACGGGTTGAAATGTTTGTTATGTTGAGAAGTGAGACACCTCTAATGTCCTTTGTAGCAGTTGTTTCTGAAATGATGCAGACTACTGTGATTAGCTTTGGAAATCTGTCAAACAAAAAGGGAGTTTAGCCCGGAGGCGAGAGGGGTGTAGCCTTGTTAAATCACATTGTCCGGGACTGTTTATGCGGCCTTATGTGTTATTTACTGCCGTCTGCGTTTTAAGCTCTCATTCCTCTCAACACGCTATTTCACGGGATCTTTAATTCTTCAGCAGCACAAATACAGTGTGTGTTTTTTGTGTTTGTCTTTTTCCTCCTTGCTATGTTACTTTAGACGACCCGCGTCATGCTAGCAAGAACGAAAACAATGCAGCTTCCGGTCACGTATTTCATAATAAAATCTGTCTAGTAATGACATTGAACTAAAATTATTAGTTCAATAGATTATTAATAGATCTACAGAAAGTTAATCGCCGACAAATTTGATAATAGACTAATCCTTTAAGACAATTATCAAGTAAATATAGCCGTCTTTCATTACCCACCGACTTACCTACATTTCCTAGATCAAATAATTGACCAATTAGAGAAGTAATTAAAAAAATCATAAATACTGAATATAATTAATATCTGCGACCCTGTTTATATGCTGTAAAGTCGTGACAGTATTATGCACAGTAATGTTTTACAGCCAAAGTCTGGCTTCATTTGTAATGCTGGCTGCAATTAATATTTCTAATGTCATTCACCTCTGCCAGGATTAGCCTCTTATTGCTGATTGATGTGACTTAATTAATGATATTTTTTTAATATCTGATATTGGACAGACAATAATCTTAACCTTTAGAGTGCAACTTTATGACTAATAATATGTACATTGATTGTTTGTACTTATTGTGTATTTGAGAATGGGTTTGTCAGTCAGTATTTTATATGTTCTGAATCTGCTTGGCTTTTATTTTTAAAGCACAACAACCTTACTGCCTTAAAGCTCTCTGTCTTTCTCTGCTTGTGCTGACATATAGACAGACCGCAATCAGATACTGTAGGCTTTCATACCCTGGTAAGATTGTCAGTCTGGATGAGCGTACTGTTGAAGGACCTGAATGTACAGTCACACCCCACATCATGTATTTCAGTACAGGTCTTCATTGTTATGCCGTATGCTTCAGTGAAGCACATTAAATACAGGCAGGTGTCAGGGTTCATAGTATTATTGGGCTGCTCTCGCCTAGGAACATTTGTCATGAAATCCTTCTGTTTCCAATTCAAAGTTATAAAGAGGAGGGATTTCTTCACATCATTAACAATCTCAGGATTGGACTTGATGAGCTGCTGTTTGTCCTTTTCAGGGAGCGTTCCTCCCATGTTGCCTCGGAGAGGACAATTTCCTTGTGAACGTCTGCAAAGAGAACGTCTCTTTGTAGTTAGAGATGGGGCTGTGGTGTAGTTCAAACAATTAGATCCTCATTTCTCTGGGAGCTGGCTCTGCAGCATAGAAAGAGCAGATCTACTTTTTCAAGATAGAATTAGGAGTAAGCCAGGGTGTTTTCAGGACTTAAGAAGCGCTGAAAGGTTGTGAATTTCATTACCTAGATTCAAGGCCTTTAAAAAATTGCTTAAGTACAATCTGTATTTATATTGACTTTGATTTAAGACATTCTCAAAATGTTTTCTTAGGAAGAAGTAAATCCTGTTTAATTTAACTTTTATTTAATTAAAAAACACTTGGTTTTATTTATGCTGAGTGAGGCTTTAAGGGTTAAATATCCTCCTTGCTCCGCCTTGATTACTTAAATTCCAGTTGTATCATGAATGGCTGCCTCTGCATTCCAAGACAGTCAAGAGGAAACGCTGTCAAATTAAAAGCAGCCAACATTTTTCTTTCCTGAAAGGCGATACATTCATCACATTGTTAATGCATTCAAGACTTAATGAAATAAATTTGCAAGCATTTCTGAATGCTTCAAAAGGTTTCAAAGGAGTTCACAGACACAACAAAAGCTGTACAATGTAATTATCAATTTGTTTTTTTCATTTGATATTTATATATTGAATCGGACTATAAGCACTCATGCGAGTAAGTGTGTACATGAAGTCCCTCTACGGGCCGATGTGAAACCTGTTTTTAGCATGAGCCATGAAATGTCTAACTTGTATTCACTACTAGAGTGGCAGACTGACGTCTAGGTGTGACAGATGACTATCTTGCAACACTGGAATGACTTTGATTAGTCATCGAGGCCACCCACTACCAGTGTAACTTCTTGTTACGGTGTATGTTACTATAATCGGATGCTGCAGAGGGCAGCTGTAATGTTTGATTATTGATCTGTGAAAGGAGACTGATGTTTATGTGTCATGAGACTAGACAGATTGTTTTTTTTATTTTTCTAGGGGTGGGTGTGGCGGAATTTGGCCAATTAATCACTTAGGTGATCAACAGAAAAGTAATTTTGATAGGTATGTAAGGTATTTTCAAGCACAAATATTAGTCATATTAGTTTTGAGGCTCTCAGTTGTGCATGGATTCTGTTTCTCTTAGTCTTATGTGACAATAAACTGAGTATCTATGGGTTTTTGACAGTTGGTCAGAAAAAGCAAGTAATGAAAAGACGTCACTTTTGGCTTTCTAACATCTTTTATAGACAAAACCATTAACCATTGAAATTTTCAGCCCACTTGCATTTTTTCCCCCAATATCATAGATAAGTAAATATATATGGTATGATAACTGTCAACTTAAATATCACAGTGTACGTTAAAAGCTGTTTTCAACATGGCAGCCGGGTCACAAACTTTGTCATTTAACAGATAAACAGTACACTAAAATATGTTTTTGAAAACATGCAGTAACAGAATCTTGGTTTATATTTGAGCAGTGCGGTCCAGTTTGATCGCAGTTCATGAGCAGAGACTCTTTGCCTCTGATTGGCTGTTTTCCTTCAGCCACAGTGGATTCTGGCAAATGCCATTAAAGGCGCTACGAGGAGGAGGAGGAACATGATTTTTGTTTTAGTTTATCTTTCTCATGTGCTTCTGCCTGGATACAGTGACAGTTTCAGCAAATATGACAAAGATATTTTTGATGAATATGACCAAATACAGCTTTAACTGATATTGGGGTGTTAAAGTATTTCTGTTTTGAAACCTCAAAGTGTTAGAATTTAATTTTTTTTTAAAAATAAATACAGTCACATATCTCATCTTGCATTGACAGAAATATTTTTAAAAAGAACAGTTAACCCGCAGTTGAGGACTGGATTGATGTAATCCATGACATTTTTGGAATGGACAAACTTACATTTATTTTACGATCAGAACAAGAGAAGTTTAAAAATTGTTGAACATCTTGGACTAAATATGTATCTTGAATTTCACATGACTTTAATGGTCATGAATGATGGAGTTAATACATCACTCCCCCAAAAGTTTATGTTGAGCTACTCAAGTTCTTTTCTTAAGGTGCACATGAATGCAGCTACACCCCCTTCCCATTTTCTCTTTGGTCATCATCTATTCTTGCATTATGCAATAGGTCAGTAAGAGACTCTTCTAGTTCACTTGAATATGTATCGAGGTACAAGAAATAATTTGATTCATAAAGTGGTATCTGTTATAAAGGCTTTGTTTTTATTTTTAACTATTTACCCATTTATTCATTTTCAGCTCTGGTTATTATACCACTAATACCTCAATAATCTCTACATATATATAAAAGTCATACAACAAATATTTAATCGCTTTATTACTTTATTTTTTAAAAGAAAAAAAACTTTGCAATTATGATATGCTGTAAGACTTTTTTGTGATCAAATGTTTGTTTAGTTTTCTTGCTAAGTATTTATAATGAATCATATATACATGACCGCATCTCGTCCATATGTATCCATATATTTCAAGTTTTGCGGTTATTGAAACTCCAGTAATGATCTCTAACCCTTCCCTCCCCTCTCTTCCCCACCTAGCTGGTTTAGGATGACCTGTTATGTCTAAGTTGTTTAATAAAAGAATGATAAGACAAAAAAAACATACAATGACAAAAAAACATGAAGGGATGTGCTGTTAGACTTGCTCCAACTTTGTTCTAAAAAGAAAACAAAAAAAAAAAAAAACAACAATTAAATGAAAAGTTAAGTGTCTTTCCAGAAAGTATTGGGAAATCTAAAACAAGAGAAAAGTAAAAAAAAAAAAAAAAAAAAAACTTTTCTTGTTAAAATGGAGGATAATGGTAATAACTGCTTTTACCTAAATATGTCTACGTGTTTAATTATTCTTCACAATCAGTTTTAAACTGTACTGTATTTGGTCACTCATAATTACAGCTGAAAAATTAATATTTGGGTCAATATGGAGCCTTTCTCTGTTAGATTATACTTAAACAGAGCAGCTAGCTGTGTGTGTTCAAGCCCAGTGGGCACCAGATTAATTCCATTACATAACATTTAGCCAGTCTTAAGCAGGCTACAAGTGAAAATGAAGGCTTCACAGTAACCTAGAGCTTAAGCTCTCCAGGACTCAAAGAGGTGTTATTAGATGATTAAATGGCCCCTTTAAGTACTCTTGTAATAATCAGAAACATTTGGTTACAGACGACAGAGTGGAAACATTAGACTTCTGACACAGTAGTTTACAATATGATTGGATTAGAAGGCGGGCGAGTTTGATAACTACTTCCTCATTGCCTGCTTATCCTTTGACAAATATTGACTGGGCTGAAGCTGTGTAGGCATGACGTAACATGAGAATAAAGTGAAATATTGCAAATGGATGCATCATGTTATAGGGTATTATTTGTTTTCATATTTGTCTCCTTGAGTTCAAGTTCACCGTCTGATGGAGACTGAAATATTTTGTGCACTTAGCAGCTTGTGGACAAAGTATTTTTGCATTTCCCTGATGACATGAGGCATCTTGTACCATGTGATTTTATTTGTCAAATGTGAATCAGCAGTCTACCCACAGTCTGGCCGATGCCATTGTCTCTAAGTAAAAGCATAAAAAACGTCACTGTAACAATAGGAAGAACATCAGAGCTGAGGCTGTTATATTAAATCAGTTCTTTCTACCAAAACTAAAAGGTTGTTGACAGAAGTGAATACACTCAGCTGAGATTTTGTCTTTGTCAGGTGAAAACCTTGTGATTCCAATTCAAGCTGTTTCCTTGTTTTTGTCGGCATCAAAGAACCCTCCCTCCGGCCCCCTTTAGGAAATCTCAAGTTAGTATTAATTGAGCAACACGTTGGGTTTTATGACTTTTAATGTGATCTCTGCAATGCAGCAACATTGATGTAATAAGTCAGGTTGTACAGCTTGGAGTTCACCGCGTTGTGTCAGTATTGTTAGAGGAAATCAGAAAGTCTCTCCTCTCCACCTTTCAGACATATAGCTGTTTTACTTTCACAGTTCTTAATTCTGATATTGCGTTCTTGTGGCTCCTGACTGTGCAAGATTTAGTGAGTGTTCTGGTCTGTGTAAAATCATTTTCACCGATTTGAAAAGAATACAAAAGGTGCAGGAACAGGTCATTAATTTAGCTGTACTGTAAGCAGTTGGTCTTTGAAAAAGGGGACTATCTAAGATAATAATATGCAGCTGATTATAGTCAATGAATATCTCTTCAGGGAGTAGCCATTTTAAACACAGCAGATGCACCTGTCTAGCAGCTGCTGTCCCCTTGTGGATACACAGTTAATAACCTTTTTATCAGTGTCACCAGAGAGAATGAGTACAACTCAAGGTGTGTATAGTAGAAATGTAGCTTGAAAGAAGTGCGCAGAAATGGAGTGGATTGAGGAACAGTAGCAGATGTAGATTGAGAGGAATGAAGGTTGGAGTTGGAGTTAAGAGGGAGGGTAATGCCCTTTTACATTCCCACATGAGGATTAGCAGTCACAAGTTCTCTGCCTGTTCCTGACCTGGCCTGGATTGTGAAGGCAGCTGCTGCCTCCTGGATCCTTAAATGCTCGTACTCAAGTCATGGACTTGACCTGATTCTCTCCTTGTGTCCAGTGGTACTGCATTTTGTTGTATTTATGTCTTGCATGTATAGATGGTGAAATGGTACACAGTGGCTTCAGGAACTATTCAGACCCCTACACTTTCTGCACACTTTATTGTGTTATAGAAATAATTCTAAATGGATAGAATTGTAATTCTGCCCATCAATCTGCACTCTGTAAGTCATTATGACAAGGTGAAAACATGGTCTTAGAAGTGTTTGCAAATTTATTAAAAAACAAAACTAAAATCTCTCATTTGCATAAGTATGTTATGCTGTGGCACTCCAAACTGTGGTCAGGTGCATCCTGTTTGCTTTAATGATCCATGAGGTGTGTCCAAAACTTGGTGGAGTCCGCCTGTGGCAAATTGCATTGGTTGAGCATAGTTTAGAAAGGTACACACACCTGTGTCTATAAGGTCCAACAAGTCACACTGCATTTCAGGACAAAAACCAGACCATGAGGTCCAGAGAACTCTGAGATGAATTAATGGCAAGGCAGAGCCAAGAATGCAGTGGCTGCTTTCATACTACTGATGTCAGAGATGGGCACTGTTTCAGTTAAATGTATTGAAAATATGTATGTAATTACTTTGGAGTGTTTTTTAATTTGCATTGAATCTTGTAAAGTTCTTCAAACTTTACTTACTTCACTGCACTTGTATTTATTGCTCTCGAAAAAGGCATCTGCCAAGTTCCCAGTTGTATTGTCATCTAAAAGAACTTTGCATCACTGTGACCTTACTGTTCACTTCCCCCAGTTGCTTTTCAGTTGGCTGTTCACTCCGTCAGTCAGTGGTCACCTTTGCTGTGCTTCCACTGCATGGTACAGCACAGCTCTACTTACCTCAACTTGTTCCTTTTTGGTTTCCATCAGCAAAAGTTGTGGATCGTACCTGATCCTTTTTTTTATCTACTCACCCCATATTTTTTAAAAATGTCTGCCTGCAAAAGTACGCCGTTCTCGAACATACTGTGCAGTTGATAAAATGAAGACACGGTTACCAATGAAAGGAACCAATAAGTGTTGCTTTGGAGATGATTAAACATAACGTTGCTATAGCAGTTAGCTTATAATCCCACTTCTACTGAGGGGGCACCAGCTGTAGTGGAAAACAAAATAGAGTAAAGGACCTAGTACCAAAAGTGAGTCGGGTTGGCTGAACCGTGCAGTGGAAACAAGGTATTTCACTGACAGCATCCACCCAGCATGCACCCCTGAATTCACAGCCTCATCTTTTCAATGTATGTGGGTTAAGGTCAGACACGTATTGAGACTACTAAATGCCTTAAATGTGATCACTTCAGTTTGTACAGGATGAATTTTAATATTACAAATGACTTGAATTTTAATTGTATACATTTTCTCATACCAGTATTTTCATGTCTCTGCGCTGGGCAGGTTGTCCATCTTGTAAACACTTCTCAAGAATTACTTTTTGATGGTCATAGGTCAAAGGTCAAGATCATTGTGACCTTGTCTGTCTCATTCTTTCTCAAGAACGCCTTGAGGGTATTTCTTCAAATTTGGCACTTGGACTTGGACTCAAGGATGAGCTGATTAGATTTTGGTGGTCAAAGGTCAATGTCACCATGACCTTGTCTGTCTCGTTTTTATGAATGCGTTATCTCAAGGTCACCTCAAGGGAATTTTAAAAAATTTTACACAAACATCCACTTGGACTGTAGAATAACCTGATTTAGAATTTTGTGGTTGAAGGTCAAAGGTCAGTGTGACCTCACAAAACATGTTTTTGGCCATAACTCAAGAATTCATATGCTAATTCTGACAAAACTATACACAAATGTATAAGAGGATAGAATTTTGAAGTGATGACATTTAACATCCAAAATTTTCTATGGGTTATTAAGTGTAGATTAAGGCCTCCCGATTTTTTTTTCTTTTATTGACTTTGCAATATCAACATGCGCAACAAACACATTGCAAGAGACTGCAACATTGAACTAGGAGATTTTTTTTTTATGCAATTGAAAGACAATGTCATTAGAAAACTACACTTTAAAATTCAACTATCATTCTTTGACTTATTGGTGCCTTTTGCATTGAGTTTAATGTTCAGTTTGTTCCATAAAATTAAATTGCAAAAAGTTCTCTTAAACATCAATACACTTTATTTGCTGCAAGTAATATTGTTATTGCAATTCAACAATGTTATCACATATTTTTCTTAAATCATGCAGCCCTGGTGGAGATTGATGGGCAATTTTATCCATTTAAAATTTAACCTACAACACAATAAAGCATGCAGTACTTTCTGAAGCTGCTGTATATCACTAACATTGGCTCACCCATGCTGAAAGCTCTGTGTGAGACAGTACATCAGTAAGGTATGTGGCTGCAATAGAATACTGTAGTAACCATGTATTGGCACCTCCTCAAGTGTTGTTACCCAAACAGTCTGCGACATTCTGACAGTACCAGGGCAAAATACAACCAGAGCCCGACGCAAATATTATGAAATAAAGCATAAGTCTATTATTTGGATCATATGCAGCCAAGACAGGGACTTACTATAAGTGTTAAATTTGCAAGTGCAGGCCTACTTTGCCTCAAAATAATTCAGAATCTGAAATTGGTGCAGTGTTTAGGAGGAATTTGAGATTTCCTGAACAGCAAATTCCTCATTGTTCTTGGTCTTATATAACAATCCAATGGTATGACTTTGACTTGACTATCTGAAGTGTTTGGTGTCAAAGAGGCTGCAGTTGTCGCTCATACAGACTAGAGATGACGTTGGAATGTGTCTTTAAGGTGCACGGGAATCCTAGCACACACACCACATACTTATGTCTCTCTAAACGGCCTTTTGTTAAATTGTCATACCAACTGGATGAAGAAAGAGTTTAAAAATTCATCCATTCCAGGAATTCTTTATGAAGCTGGGCGGGCTGGGATGGGCCTCTAAAGGCTGATGTTTTCTGATTTTGTATTAACTTTATATTTGCTAATTTCATTCCCAATAATGCAGAAAACATTCAGCATAGTGTAAATCTCCCTCAGGACCGCAGTGTTCTTTGCAGGCTGAAAAACCTGTGAAACAACATTTAGATTGTGTTACACCAGCACTGTTTTCTGAAACTATTTGTGTTTCTTCTGTGTCAAACATTGTGACACACTCCCTGGTCTACAGCACAATGTGTCCTGTGTGTCATCAGGAAATGCCCCTGATGCTTCTTTATATATTGGTTTATATATTGGCATATATATGTAAATGTCAGCCTCAAAACTTGGTATTGGTTGGGCTCTCATCTATTATTCTGTATCCTAGAAAACCTGGAGAGCTCCTAAATGTCACTGAAATGTTATGAAGCAGATGTGCAGTTGTTCATACAAAGCCAAGTTTCTCTGGTTTAGGAAGAAAGTCCATCATGGACTGACAATAAAAATGACTCCACACTGTTATGGTTTCATCCAGCTTGTTTTTGACTGCTCATTTATGTGCCCTGCATGTGTGTGTGCCCCAGGTCCCAAGGAGAGTGTGTGTCCATCATGCCGCTGTTTGGTAAATCCCACAAGACTCCGGCGGACATCGTCAAGACTCTGAAGGAAAACCTGGCCATCCTGGTCAAACAGGATAAGAAGACAGACAAGGTAGAGAAGGACAGTGTGTTTCTGTGTTTCTGTTTTTTGTGTGTGTGTGTGTGTGTGTGTGTGTGTGTGTGTGTGTGTCTGGGTGTCCGGGGGCTTGAGGGTGACAGTCGTCTGTGAAATAGGACCATGGAACAGCCTGGTCCTGTCATCTCCTGACACTTCACTGTCAAGACAGTTTACGCTCTCTCTTACACACACACACACACACACACACACACACACACACACACACACACACACGCACACACACAAGTTCAGGCTCAAGTCAGTTTCAGATTTCTCCCTTTCCTCTTTAACTCCTAATCTGTAATGTTTGTTTGAAGTCCATGTTTGCTTTTGTGTCCCTCCATATTGTGTCCTTGAAGAGAACAAAGTATCTGAAACACGCAGAAGCACCCATTCACCATCTCCGTCATCTCCCCCTCTCTGTTCTCTAGGCGTCTGAGGAGGTGTCCAAGTGTTTGGTGTCCATGAAGGAGATTCTGTACGGCAGCAATGATAAGGAGCCTCATACTGAGACGGTGGCCCAGCTGGCCCAGGAGCTGTACAACAGTGGCCTGCTGATGTCTCTGGTAGAAAAGCTGCAGGTCATAGACTTTGAGGTAAGGAGGGAGGACTATAGTCATGATATCGGTCCATAGGTTCTCTGTTCCTTAACCACACAGTGGGGCAGTGGCCATCGCTCATGATGAAGCTGTCATAGAAACTTGATAGTATCATCTTTTCTTCATTCTCCAGTTATGGAGGGGAAGAGAGATGCAAAGAAAGAAAGGGGGAAAGATGAGTGTAACTGACAACAGGATGAAGAACAGGACAGTACACAGAACATTTTCAATTTATGCTTTGAGGAAAGGTTTCTGTCATTTCCATGGTAACCAGACACTGTCCTCCAGCCAGCTTGTTTAGTTACATCATATCATCCCGATCAGTATAATATATCCTTCTGACAGCTGTTTTGTTTGTATATTTGTGCTACTTTGTGTTTGGGTTCAGATGAAACAAGTGTCTGGCATGGACAGTGTAGTTTTTTATGAGCATGAGTATCATCTGAGTAAAGGGTCTCAATAGTCCCTCTGGTGATGAAGGAACATTTCTTATTTGGCTAGCTGTGTGCACATCATTTTGCGACTGACCAGCCATACACACAGGGTTCACTGCTGCAGCTCTGGTCACACAGACACATTCTGGCCATCATCATGGGCAGCCACAGGGTTTGACAGCTCATGATTGTCACTGCTTCTACACCGAACAAGTTTTCGGTTTTCTAGATCATAAAATAATGCTAGGTCCGGATTTCTCCTTAGTCATTAGTTCAAGGTCCCACACTTTAATACATCCAGTGTCATGTTTGGGCTTGGCCATGTTACTTAGCCAGGTTGCTGTCTCTGTTAAGTGGCTGTCCGTTAGTCACTCAATCCACAGCAGGAAACAGTACTTCAAAATAAAAGCTCTGTACTGGAAATTTACTGTACATAGAAGTAAAGTGTGTTTTTACAAACTTGACACGTTTGGGATTCAAATACAGTCTATTCAGGATGGATCCAAGACCCACTTTTGGGAACTACTGATTTAAAAAACATCAGGTAGTATCCAACAAATGCGGGACATGAACGAGGAGATACACTTATGGTATTTTTTCGGATGTCTGCCAATCATTTTGATAATCTGGTCAACCGGATGTGGCCCTGCGTTGCTCATCATGGGACACATAAAGCTCTGGTACTTGTGTCAGAGGGGCTCCATGGAATTACCCAGTCACATTGGAAGATGAAATATGATGGTGTCTGCAACATAAAAAACTCTCAAGGTGCACGATATAAAAAGAAAAGATTTTTTCTGTTGAAAATATGTCATTCTGTGCCATTTGGGTGCTCAACACTTTTGATGAGTCTAAATCATTTAGTGTTTGTCTAATTGTGTGTGTGTGTGTTTCCAGGGGAAGAAGGATGTGTGTCAGATCTTCAACAACATCCTGAGGAGGCAGATTGGGACGAGGAGCCCCACTGTCGAGTATTTCTGTTCCCATCAAGAGATCCTCTTTATACTGCTGAAAGGGTGAGACACACACACACACACACACACACACACACACACACACACACACAGCACATACTGTACACAGTCTGGTTTCCAAAGAGGTGATGAAAAAACTCTCTTTGTGTCTGAAGGTACGAGACACCCCAGGTAGCGTTGAATTGTGGGATCATGCTGAGGGAGTGCATTCGCCATGAGCCACTCGCCAAGATAGTTCTCCATTCGGAACATTTCCACAGTTTCTTCAACTACGTGGAGATGTCTACCTTTGACATCGCCTCGGACGCCTTCGCCACCTTCAAGGTACCTCCTGTTCCTGTTCTTGTCTGTATGATAAAGCTGATATATATAGACTCATACAGAAGTAATCCTTCTCAATTATCACTTATGGCCCACTCTCAGTGTGTGTTGGTGTATTTATCTGCAGAGACTCTGCCTTCTGCCTGGATTTTCTTATTTACTTGTTATTGTCTGTGTTCCTGACATTAATGGTCATGTCCCCCACAGCGCCTAGCTGAGGTCTGGGCTTTATAAAAAAAGGTAATGACTAGGTGCCAGACCATAACAGTGCTGAAAAAACACAAATGTAACAAGGCAAAACACCAAATGAGAGTGAATCTGGGATTTGCCTTTGTGTTCCCTTTTGCTGGCTGTATGTTAACAAACAATAACCAAAAGTATACCTTTATAGGAAAGCTGAGAATGGCTGTGCTTGCAATATTTTTTTTTTTTTAATGCCGTTATCATTGGATCACAGGTTAATTATTTTGTTATCTCGAGATAACAAAGCTCATTTGCTCATGATAAGGAGTTAATTAATGTCAATCCTTGAGAAAACAAGGGCAGATTTCTCAAGATGAAGAGATGATTTGATACCAAAAAAAATCTTTCTTTTGTTTTCTCAAAAATTGGATAAATTACCCCGCTATCATCAGAAAATGAGATTTGTTATCTGGAGATGACAAAAAATGAACTCATGATCTCAACATTAAAAAAATAAATACATAAAGATTAAAATCCAATTTAAAAAGCACAGCTGGTCTCAGCTTCTGTAGGTTTTGGATCAAGTCTGTTCATTTTTTGTGCAGGAGAAGCTTTTTCTCTGCCATCTTTTATTGATTGAACAAAATACCTTCTTCTAACATACAGTTTTTACACCGGGAGAATTCAACTTCAGATATCCTTCCTTATCCAGTGTCTTACTAGCTTTGTTACTGGACAGAAAGTCAATATTTCCTGTTAAAACTGATTCATTCAGCAGCCATGTTGGGATACGGAAAACTACACAAATATTTAAAGTTTAGCTCTGTTATCTGACATACTTGATTAACTATTTATTTTTTGGTCTTTATTCACAGGATCTCCTGACAAGACACAAAGTGCTCGTGGCCGAATTCCTTGAACAGAACTACGATGCAGTGAGTGATTTGTAGTTTTACCTCACTGCAGAATACATGATGGATGTCTGAGCTCCCACATGCACATTAATGCAAGTTTGCCCTGTTATTTTGAACCAGCATTACCAGGTGGAACTTTTTTTAGTCTCTAACTTGCATCACGCCTCCCCCCACCATCCCTGACCACAACCATGAAACATACACACACGTCTCCCACGTAGGTCACGCAACATTAGCTGCTAAGCGCAATTTGGAAGTATAAACATAAACACTGTCCCCAGCTCTAAATGGCAGCTTGGCCAGAAAAGACCCCAAGAGAGGGAACACACTCAGATACATAACAGGATCAGATGTCAGTCACCGCAGTGTTCAATGGCCCAGTCATGTGTCCAGAATAGACAAAAGTAAGAAAGTTTTACTACGTTTTTACTAATACACTTAAAGTTCCAGGAAAGCTTGATGAGTGAAAATTCCATTTACTGTCACATCTTGTCTGGATGAAAGCGCTGCTCTATGCTGTCACTTTCCCCAGGCAGAGGGGCCCCTTTCATACAGAGGGCCCCAGGCTGAAGAAACCCCACACAACACTGCCTTTTTACCTGGATGTTATATGTTGACAGATGTCTCTGTGAAGCCTGTCATGAGAGGGTGCTATGAGCTCAACAGAGTTGATGTGACAAGGCTGAGCCAAAATATGGCACTTTGATTAAATTGTGTGACCTGCCCTCGTACATTTACAGCAGCACACGTTAGTTTTGACTGATTTTATTACCTGTGATAGACAGAATATTGCATAAAGAAGATGTCAGTCAGCACAGCCCCTAGTTTAGAGAAGCTAAGCAATGTACTGCTGTGGATGAAGTTCAGTCACAAAACATATTTTAGCCACCTAAAAAATGTCTGGCATAAAAAAATCAATGTCAATTTAAGTGTATGATTATATTTAGAATATTTTCACAGCTTAACCTTAATGTCAGACAGTGATTTCTGATAGGAAATTATAGCTATTATATTTCTCTCCTCAAAGCCAGACCCCATTGAGAAAAACAGCGATTTAACATAGCTGAACACAGGAGCTGCTGGTCTGCTGCTGCCTCAGTTAGTTAGTTAGTTTGTGAGGCATTCTAATGATCTGTGAGAAAACGATACAAGGGTGGCACTGGTATGAAAACGTCAGAGAAAGTTGCGATTGAGAGAACACTAGGCTCTGTAAAGTTTGGAGGAAGTGAAAGAATGGAATGACATCTCCCATTTTATCCACTTCCTCTTTGTTTTAGGAGCTTTTTTCCTTGTTTAAACACCCACGTCTCAGTAATTTTTTTCTTCATTTTGGCCTATCTTTAAAGCTGTAGTTGGTAACATTTATAAAAAATATTTTTTGTCATATTTGCTGAAACTGTCACAATATCCACACAGTAACACATATTAAAAAAAACATGTTCCTCTGCCTCCTTGTACTGCTTCTAATGACATTTGCAGGAATTTACAGTGGCTGACAGAAAACGACCAATCAGAGCAAAGGAGTCTCTAATGCAGCTGTCAATTATGTCAATCACTGCTTGTGAACTGTGGTCAGAAATGTTTCTGAAATGTTTTCAGAAACATATTTTAGTGAACTGTTGATCTGTGAAATGAGAAAGTTTGTGAGCCGGCCGCCATGTTAAAAACAGTTGGAACGATACAAAGCGCCACCCACCAGCTGGAGCAAACTTTCTCATGTTACAGCTAAACAGTACACTAAAATATGTCTCCAAAAGGTTTCTCTAATGCAGCTGTCAGTCATGTCAATTACTGCTCTTGAACTGTGGTCAAACTGGACAGTGCTGATCAGAAAATGAAATGAGATTCTGTTATTGTATGGTTTGAAAAACATTTTTTAGTGTACTGTCTATCTGTAAAATGAGAAAGTTTGTGACCCAGCTGAGCCAAATAAAGCACCACCCAAAGGCCTGAGCAAACTTTTTCATTTCACAGCTAAACAGTTCACTTAAATATGTTTCTGAAAACATCTGAGGTTAGAAATAGGCAATTATGTAACAGAATCTTGATGCATATTTGATCAGCACTAGTTTGACAGTTTGACAGCAGTTCACAAGCAGTGATTGACATGATTGACAGCTGCATTAAAGACTCCTCGACTCTGATTGGGTGTTTTTCTTCAGACATGGTGGATTCTAGCGAATGCCATTAACAACACTACAAAGAGAAAGATGAACAAGATTTTTTTCACAGATTATCTGTGACTGTGTGCTTTTAGTGACAGTTTCAACAAATATGACAAATCAACCAAACACAGGCGACTAAAAAAGCTACAAGCCTAAAGTTTCAAATTCCATTTCGCAATAATCTATAATAAAATGTGTCATTTATGTAATTGCAGGTGTTTGCAGACTATGAGAAGCTGCTGCACTCTGAGAACTACGTCACCAAGAGGCAGTCTCTAAAGGTTTGACTCATTGATTTAGATTTAGAGCAATTCAGTTGTTATATTTAAGCATTAATCCAGTGGACCTCTCTAATATATTTGTCACCTTGTGTTTAATTCTCTCTCCCCTCCAGCTTCTGGGTGAGCTGTTATTGGACAGACATAACTTCACGGTGATGACGCGCTACATCAGCAAGCCGGAGAATCTCAAGCTGATGATGAATCTGCTACGAGACAAGAGCCCCAACATCCAGTTTGAGGCCTTCCATGTCTTCAAGGTAAAAACGCCACGCTCCAAACACAGCAATTATGAACCCATTCAATTAATATTCTACTGACGTCGACTGTTACCCAGACACAGCATGTACAGATGGTACATTCTTCGTTTGTATCTGTTATACGTCTGTTTTTGCTGTCACCGTCCTCAGGTTTTTGTAGCGAACCCCAACAAGACGCAGCCAATCGTCGACATCCTGCTCAAGAACCAGACCAAACTAATCGACTTCTTGAGCAACTTCCAGAAGGATCGCACAGATGATGAGCAGTTCAACGACGAGAAGACCTACCTAATCAAACAGATCAGGGATCTGAAGAAACCGGCTTCCTAGAGAAGCATCCTCCCTGCCCTCAACCCTCAACTTTTTATCAATAGGAAGACATACAGTAGAAAAAAAACACATTAACAATAACGGTTAATCTATTTCAAAAAAATCTTCTAGACATTTTCTTTTTTCTCTTTGGTTCATTTAAAAATTGTGCAAGAGTAGTTCTCAATCACTGATATTTGTTTTGTAAATTTTTCTCATTTTTTTTTTCATCTGTAGCATGTAGTGCCACAACTCATGGTGTTGGAGGCAGCTGATTTGCTCTGTTGGGAGAACCAGCGGTTAAAAAGCTTCGGACAAAACGGACGTGACCATTTTTGTATCAGTCGCCATTTGCGGGCGCTCTGTTAGTTGCTGCACACAATTTAATTCCTTATCTGTTTTAATGAAGTAGCTGCAAATATTAAAAAGAGAAGAATTTCTGTTGTTTTTTTTTTTTTCAGCAGGGTCAATGTGTCTGGTCGGGATCAGGCAAAAACACATTCTCAGTCATTGCTAAAAGCTTTGTAAGCCAAACGGCAGCGGTAATTCTTAGTTGCCTTCTGCTAGCCAAACGTCTCTTTTTTTGTTGTACTGCCAAAGCCAACGATCGCTTAGTTTTCTCTCTCTTAAACTGAAAAGCATCATCAGACTTAACTGTTAGCAGATTTTAGCATTGCCAGTTTAACAAGGGAAAGGCCAGAGGCGGGGACTTAAGTCACATGAGTTGGATTCGAGTCAGACTCGCAAATTAGTTTACTTTCGTCTTGAGAAAATCAAAAAAGACTTTAACACCGATATCTCATGACTTCACTTAGACTTGAGCCTTTTGACGTAAAAGTACTTGACACTTTTCCCCAAGCCCAAAGATTTAGTTGACGTACAAAAAATATGCGGTGGTCAACAAAAAGGAATCGCAGTATGCAAAAGCAACTCCCAACTTGGATGAACATTTAAAGCTGCACAAAGAACAGTAAGTCAAAGCTAACATCAGCATAGTTAGCGAGCTAATGCTAACGTTAGCTTAATAGTTACGTTTTTAACAAACTTGTTTTAAGAAGTAAATGCAAATCTTAAACAGCATTCAGGCTTTTTGTAAATTTAATATTGGCATTACTTTTATTAAAGAGCGCTTTGTGACTTGTTTCATGGTTAAGGACTTGGAACTTGCTTTTCTTAATTTGAGACACGACTTGGGACTTACCAGTCTTGATGTGGGACTTAATTTGGGACTTGCCCTTTTGGACTTGTAACTTTCCCCTCTTGACTTGGGACTTGCCCGTCTTTATTTGGGACTTGCCCATTTTGACTTGGGACTTCCTCTCTTAATTTGGGACTTGTCTGTCTTGACATGGGACTTGTGACCTGCCTTTCTTAATTTGGAACTTGCTTATTTTAATTTGGGACTTGTCTGTCTTGACTCAGGACTTGCTTGTCTTGACTTGAGACTGTAGACATTTGACTTGTGACTTGCAAAACAGGCACTTGGTCCCACCTCTGGCCTTTTCGGAAGGCTGAAGCAGTTTTGTGAAATTGAGAACACATATATAGAGGCTGATTTGTTTATGATAATATCTTTTCAAAATCACAGATTTGGCACTTTTCTGCTAAACAAGTCTGAGACTCGAGTTCTTCTAGTCACTGTTGCCGACAGAAAGTAATAATTGTATGAGTATTCTAAGTTTCTGAAATGAAGGGCCTTGCTAATTGAACATTGGGCTGCTATCAGTACAGTAAGCTTCAATCATTTTTGATCACTGGTTCTCTTTGCTGGTGGCTGATAGCACTTTCTGTATGATAAAAATAATAATAATATTTTTTTTGTTCATCTTAAGCTGATCACTGTTTTCTCACTGCTTGAGGGTATTTTTTATATATATAGTTTCATTTCTTGTCATGTACAGTTTCTGGTTTGTACACCTGAAGTGAGTGCCATTTGGAGTGAGAGCATTGAACATGAACAGGAGGCACTTTGCTGTGCGGAGGAGAGCAGCTGTAGAAATGTGTTTGTGTTTCACTCCTTTTTCTTTCTGGACTGTAACAAGTGTTTTTGCTCTGATTTGGATCTGATGTTGGTTAGAAACAGGTGAGAAGATTCAGAGGTGCCTTTTTCTTTTGGTGTGTTTTCCCTTCTTCTTTTTGTATTTTCAGTATCTTTCTAGGGGGAGCTTAATTATTCTGTTAATGAAAATATGCTCTGGATAGAACATATTTGTTGTGATTAAGCAGTGAACCTCTCGACTCACTATATTTGAGTTACGCTGTCAGAGAAACGTTTTAAACTTTTTGCAGCTGATTGGTTGCCATTGTGTACAGTCCAGGGTCGGAGTTTCACTTTGAGTGGCGCTGGTTCAGTATACAGATTACAGACCATGTGTGGAATTTAGTGGCAGAATGAGGCCAAAGTTGTAACTGGATTTAATGGTGAAATGTAACTGTGAAAAATCCAAATGTGGTTAAAATTTAACTTTTAAATTGCTGTTAGTTTTATATTTGACTGAAATGAAAAATCTTGTGTCCATTTTCTAAAAATGACATAGGCAGTTATGTCAGTAAATTTCTCAACTTATTGCCCAATCAATATTTAATGTGCATCTATCAGGTTGCTTTGAGCTTCGAGCTTCCAAATTTCAGTAGCTGCCAGTGAAATGCAACAAATCTAAAGACAGGCATTAGTGGAGTCCAGCTGAGTGACAGTAACAGCCTGTGAAATGCCATTTTTTCTTCTCATCTGGTATAAAAGGAAAGAGTTCTCCATGTTTTGTTCTGTAGGTGAAAAATAAAATTGCCACCTCTTTTGATGTCATAAGCTGTGACATATCATACATCAGATGCAAAAGTAGATCAACCAGCTTTACATCAGACTTGAGCCAAACTCCACTTTGTCTTTGCTTTTGTTTCCCAAACTAAAACAATGAGCAACTTTGGTCCCATCAGAACTCCACATGATCTTCCCAGTGTCCTCTCTCTCTCTGAAACAGCCACCTTATCTTCCACATTGATGCTGTTGTTCCACATTCACGACAATAAAAGGATCGGAATGCATTCTTTGTGTGTGTGCTTGTTTGTGACTCATTTGCAGGTTGGTGGTGTGCAACCTACTGTACAAAGAAACCTCTTATGTTTTCTTTACCCATGTAATCCCATCGGTAGTGATGGCCTCATGAAGCCTCATGACGCATTTTCTTTATTTTCTGAGCCCACTAGATGGCACTTTTGGTTTAAAGAGAGAGGCACAAAGAATAGCAATTCAGTGTGTTTTCAAGCTTTTGTTAAACAAAAAGCGCCATCTAGTGGGCTCAGAAAATAAAGCAAATGCTTCATTTGGCCATCACTACCTATCAGTTACAATAGTGACCATTAAAAAAAAAAAGAAGTTCAGTTATAAGGCTCTAGTAATGTTACTAGGTTACATATCAATGCTATTCCAGTGAAAGGTAGTGATGGCCAAATGAAGCCTCATGAAGCATTTTCTTTATTTTCTGAGCCCACTAGATGGCGCTTTTTGATCAACAAAAACTTGAAAGCACACTGAATTGACCTCTGTCTTTAAAACAACAGCGCCATTTAGTAGGCTCAGAAAATTTTAAAAAACACTTCATGAGGCCATCACTAGCAAAAGGTCCTCAATGACATATGTACAGTGTCACATGTTTAGCGTAAATTGTCACATGACCAGAGCTGATTACTTCCTGGTTGCACCATGAGACGTAGATGGCGTATCAAAGCTACCAACAAAAGGTTAGTAACTCATGTTAACATAAAGATAGGATGGGGATTTTTGGTATGCTTTATCTTTAAGGTGTCTAGTATTGATACCTGCATTTGCAATTACTCAGGATTCAGGATTAGTGAACATGTTGACGGCATCACTGATGAAAGGTGAGATGACACAGCATCTAATCGTACATGTACTTACACACATACTTAGTTCTTAAGAAACTCAAGCATGTCCAGTTGCCTATGATATAGCACTTATGATGTCTTCAGCGATTGTAATAGTGATGTGTCAGATAAAGTGATGGCCAAATGAAGTCTCACGAAGCATTTTCTTTATTTTCTGAGCCCACTAGATGGCGCTTTTTGTTCAACAAAGACTTGAAAGCACACTGAATTGCTGTTCTTTTAGCCTCTCTCTTTAAATCAAGAGCACCATCTAGTGGGCTTAGAAAATAAAGAAAATCCTTCATGAGGCTTCATGAGGACATCACAAATGAGGGGGAGACAGGCCATTTGCCAGAGAGGCTTTTGAATCTATATGCTGAACTTATGCAGACAGAAATATGCATATGAGCATTGTATTGTTATATCTGAAAATGATCAATTAAAAAAACAAAACAAAAGATGACATCACATTGGCTACCTCAATTATTTATACAGTCTGTGTGTAATATAAGGAGCAGGGAAGTCCATATAGGGTGGGTAGGAGGGGTGGTGGACAGGTCTAACAGTCCCAAGACTTTCACCCAGGAGTCTATTGGTCCCTTCCCAAACGCCAAACCAAGATGTTTTTTTCTAAACCCAACCATGTGCTTTTGTTGACATCACGATGTTGCAACGTCAACGGCAGACTCAAAACGGGATTAAACGGGTTGATAACATCTTTATTTTCATTTTGTGTGTATTATTGCTGCATGTCAGCCATAAAAGATCATTCAACTGTCTTTTAACACTGAAGCAAGTCATGTTTGTCTGATGATTTGGACCTCAGTTACAGAAAGAGTTAAATGGTTTGTTATTGTACTGACAGAAAAAAAAAGGTATGACACACAATGCACAGCAACCAGACTGTCCTTCAGGGAATTAAAGCTAAACTCAACATGATTTTTCAACACTGTGGATAAATAAATGAAAATAATGACACCATTGTAAAGCTCATTTCTCAGGGTCCTTTTCTTAAAGCTGCATTATTTATTCATATCTGTGTGATGTAATTTGTAATATAACAATAATATAATCCTCAGTAAAATATCTTCACAGCAACGGACCTTCAAATAAAAAGACATGACAAATGAGTTTAAACCTTCTTCGAGTCACCATCCTGTAGAACAGCAGCTACACCCATGATAACCTGTGTATACAATACACACACACAGTATGGTTGTCTTTATATCCGACCATTACACCACTTCAATAAAATGAGATCAGCGTCCACACATCATAGTTTATGTTACGATCCAAAGTAGATTGGGGGAGGATAATCCCTGTCCAACATCCATGTTATGTCTATCTATCCATCCGTCCAGTCATCTGCACATCCATCCATTAGTTCAATCTCATTTTATTTATAAATCCCAATATCAAGAATCACAGTTTACCTCAGAGGGCTTTACAGCATACGACATCCCTCTGTCCACAAGTACATCCATCCATCCATCCATTATTCATCCATCAATCCTTACATTCATCCGTCCATCCATTATTCATCCATCAATCCTTACATTCATCCGTCCATCCATTCATGAATTCATCCATCCGTCTGTCTGTTCATTCATCCATTCTTACATCCATCCACTCATGGATTCATCTGTCCATCCATCCATCACTCCATCCATCCATCCATCCATCCATTCACTCATGGATTCATCCATCTGTCTGTCTGTTCATTCATTCATCCTTCCTTACATCAATCCATCCATGGATTCATCTGTCTGTCTGTTTGTCCATCCATCCATCCATCCATTCATCCGTCTGTCTGTCTATTCATTCATTCATTCATCCATCCATCCATTCATTCATCCATCTGTCTGTCTGTCTGTTCATTCATCCATCCATCCATTCTTACATCCATCCATCCATCCATCCATCCATGGATTCATCTGTCTGTCTGTTTGTCCATCCATCCATCCATCCATCCATCCATCCATCCATCCATCCATCCATCCATCCATCAATGCATCCATCCATCCATCCATGGATTCATCCATCTGTTTGTCTGTTCATCCATCCATCCCCTCCATCAATGTATCCATCCATCACTCCATCCATCCATGGATTCATCCATCTGTCTGTCTGTTTGTCCATCCATCCATCCATCCATCCATCAATGCATCCATCCATCCATCCATCCATCCATCCATCCATCCCTTCTTAGTGGTTTCTCTTTGAAGTCAGCATGGTGTGTGGTTTCCAGCTGTTTCTCATCTCTCCAACCTGCTGCTAAAACCCACTTCTTCACGTGGTCCTCAAAGGACACAGAGACATGTCGACCAATCACCCACCAGCACCTCCTGATTAAAGGAGCCTCTGGTTGTTTAAACGCAGCTTTGCAGTGTTGTCACTTTTTGCAAATCTCCCACTGAAACCTGCCGCAGTCGACTGTTGTTCAGCACTCAGGAGGGTATCAACCACAAACATGCAGCATCAGATTGAACAGTCTACAGAGGGACACAGGAAGAAGCTAATGTCTATGTCCTGACTATACAACAACAGGTTCACACAACCAATCCAAGTTTTTCATCAAAGAGCAAATAAATAATCTAAAATTATGTGCGGCACAGATTTCATCTTCAGATTTCTCCCAGTTGCAGCTGAGTGGATGCAGCCATAAAATATCAAATCTGTGGCATGAAAGCTGTTCCAGTAGTTTTTGGTATGTCCATTTACGTGAACGTCCATCAGTCCGCAGCTGATGTTCAGCTGACAGTGGGCGAGTCGTGGGATCTGTTGGTGCACAGCTTCTTAGTGCTGTGGCTCTCCTGCTCAGCCTGCCGGCTGTGCTTCCCCACATAACCATCTGAAACACAAGACACCGCTGTCACAACACCAGACAATACACACACATCTAAAGATGTTTATGGTAACAAGGTGGAACTTACTGGCTTGGTGAGGAGAGGATGCTGAGCAAACTGCAGGACTCCTCTGCCACTGTGAAGACAGACAAATGTCACATTCTCCTCTCATCGTCTTTCCTCAGCTCAAGAAATCAGCCAGCTCCTCCCTGCTCCCTCCATGTACTCACTGTGAACTTGCTGATGTTCTTCAGGCTGCTGAACCTCAGGTAGGAGATGTCTCCCTTGTCCTTGCCCCTGTCCAGGTCTGTGGTGTAGATGTGTGTGATGCCTGCTCCTCTGATCAGAGGGATGCACTCATCACATGGACATTTGGTAACAAACAGCATGGTGGGCTCCTCGGGTTTGATGTGTCGAGTCCTAACAGCATGAGGACAAGGAGACATCTGTTTTTCAGTGTTTACAGGAGGAGAGTGTGTTAGGACTGGGACATAAAGATCATTGCTTGTCTTCCTCTGCTGGGTAACTGTCCTGACCTGAAGGTGAGGGCGTTCTGCTCTGCGTGAACGATGTATCTGTATTTGCGTCTCTGTCTGTCCTCCTGTTTGTCGTCCATCTGTGGATATTCTGCGTACTGTGAGCCTGCTGGGTAGGCGTTGTACCCGCAGCCCACCAGGTACAGACACCCAGTTCCATCACTGCCAGCCTGGGACAACAGAGCAGATCAGATTTCATTAGTAACATGAATAATAAGGTAATTAGTAATTAAAGGCGCAGTGTGCAACTTCTGCCACTAGGTGTCTCTCAATCATCTGCTGCATCTGGATGTACTCAGCAACAGCCAAAAAAAATTGGGATTGCAAAAGTATGAGATTTTCATGGTATGATAACCATGTTTAAAAATATCCTGGTTTCACGATTACACGGTATTACAGAATTATTATTATTATCAGTCAGAATGACCCTTTAAAGGATGAAAACAGAGGGGTTATTTTGGGTTAAACAAACGTTTTATTACTATAATAGAAACCTGAAACCATTTTAATGGAAGCTTGTATCTCCTTTTTTTATACATAACTAAAATAAAGTTGAGATTCTCCATCCAGTTGCATTTTTAAAATCTTGTAGATAAGCAAACGTACACAGTGTGTGACAACTGTTAATTTTGATATTACGGTTTATCTTGAAAAAGCTGTACCGGTGCAATCCTTTGTCACTTAAGCCCTGAAGCTATGGGATAGATACCTTTAGATGTCAGGGAAGCCAGCTCGCTACAACATTTTTAAAGAAAGCTTAAAATGTATCTTTTCATTTTGGCCTTTAACTAGCTCTGACTTTCCTGATGTAGGACTGAAATGCTGTAGTGCTGTTTAGCAGACTGTACAGGCAGTGATTTACCAGAGCTCCAGAAAGATTTAATAATGTATGAGCAGTGAGGACCCACAGGTCTCTGTAAGGCAACTGTTAATGCACTGATGGACAGTGAGGACAAACAGTTGGACAGCGCAGCCTGTCCCACAGGGAGCTGTTTAAACAAATGTTTAGGTCACCTTTTCATTGGAGCTCTGTTTCTGGTATGTTACTGATGAGTAATGCAGAGGGGCAATGCAGAGTTCTCCACAGTCACTGGATTTACATTTCAAATCCGAAGTTAAAACTCATCAGAAGCCTCGGTCCCTTTATAATGAATTGTATTTGGGTTGAATTGGGTTTTTATTTTATATCTTATTTTGCATTAAATATGGCACTCTGTTTTGAAACTAATTAAATGAAACTAAAGAAGAGAACTGACATTTGCAGCTGTTTATTAGAGCAAGTGATTACATGACTTATTTTTTGGAAGCATTTTTTTTTCTCCTGACCTGTAATTTTTGTCATTTGCCACAATTTCCTGCAAAAAAAAAAATCTCATAAAAATGCCGCAATTTTTTAATCGCAATTTTTGACAACATTGGCTACAATTTTTTTGCCGCGAGATCCTGAAGGGACTGATTACTGATGACAATCTATCTGACGTGATTCAGATGTCATGTTCACAAAACTTTCATGTGTTAACGTTTTATTCACGTTAAGTTATTGACATCACGTAATTTCACCCTGATGAAGTAGTCATGAGGAATGTGAGCTAACATTAACTTGAGAGTGGCTAACCGACTTCCTTCCTCACTTTGTGGCATGTTTCCCGAATTTCCTCGTTAGTGGGAGTTAAGGGGATATGCTGCCACAGATGAACAGGTGACAAAATGAAACACGCCTTTACCTTATATGAGATTACAGATTTCTCTGAGCATTGCTGGAAAAATTTGGGATAATGTCAGCACACAACTCTAATTGTTTAGACATTTTAAGGTGTGGAAATGTTACACAATATATCTTCATAATACCAATTATTTCTGCAGCATATTTCTGTGGGGCAGTGTCAGAGCTCTGGTATTTTGCATGCTGACTCAGTGGCACTCCTTAGTAAGGAACAGAAGTGTCATAAATATTATTAGTTCATTCTATAAAGGTAAAAGGATAAGTTTGACATTTTGGGAAATATGCGGATTTGTTTACTTGCAGAGAGATAGATGAGAAGATACCACTCTCATATCTGTACGCTAAATATGAACGCCATTACCTTAGCTTAGCATAAACACAGGAAACAGGTGGAAACAGTAAGCCTAACTCTGAGGAAAGGTTAAAAACAACTACAAGCACCTGTAAGGGTCACTAATGAACACTCTCTGCACTGCGCTAAACAAAACACTCCATCTATATGAGGCTGATCTACCAGTTTTGCCCATTTCGTCACTGTCAGCTCATCTGTTAAGTGTCACATCATGACCAACACAGCTGACAGACACAAAGCAAAGGCAGGAAGGAATGTGAGCTCACCGACGGTCCTTTGGCCCAGATGACAGCACCCACACCCACTTTGGGGTCCTCTGGAATGATAAAGACAGGTTTGTTAGAAGCTGGAGCCAGACTGACAGGAACTCTGTTTAAAATGATTGTGACCTTTAAGCCTGTCATTCAGGAGCGGTATGCACCTGTCGCCTTAACTCCCCAGATACTCACACACACACACACACACACACACACACACACACACACACACACACACACACACACACACACACATCTATTGTTGACTTTAGTTCCTTGTATTCTTTCCTTTGATTATAGTGTTGGATATTTTAGTGTCATTTTCCCAGATTCTCATTTTTAGCTGAATGTTTGCAGCTTAAAGTGTTTAACCCTAAATTACTCTGTGACATACAGAAAAACCAATCAGACCTGTTCTATAAGCCAGCAGCCTGGCCTGGATGATGCAATGACGAGCGACTTCTTGGGACAGTCCCTCATGACGTGGAGACAGTAAGGACTTGGCTGGTGATGGCTCAGGGGTTGAATGCTGCTCCCTGGGTCACAGGTACAACTCCATCAACAATAAGTAACAGCTGCGAGACGCAAACACTTGAAGGACTGTGTGTGTTTCTAACCTGTAGAAGCCGTAGTGTTGCTGCGGCACGCCGGCAGCCACCACAGCCAGAACCTCCACCAGCTCCCTCATGTTGTTTCTCAGGTTGGAGAAGTACGGCTCCACACAGAAGTTCTCCAGACCCATGTGGGTCAGAATCTCCCGGTGCAGCTGGGACGTCCTGACCAGGAGCTGTCTGGAGAAATCTTTCAGGTGTCTCATTCGCTCTCTGGAAAAAAGAAAGAATTCCTCCTAATTATATGCAACAAAGCTTCTTTTTACCAAGAACTAAATGCAAACACAGGTAAATAGTGTAAGTAGAGTATGGTACCTGTTGAAGAGTTCCTCTTTGTTCAGCCCTGGGTCATCATCAGTTATTCTCTCCATGAAATCACACTCTCTGGACGTCTCGTCAACAAACTGCGCCAGGCCAGGAGCCAGCGGCTGCAGCAGCACACATATGTGAGGACGGCTGTTGGATTTCAGCTTCTCTGTTGCCACGGCGTCCAGCGCCGCCTCCTCGGTGATGCCGCCAGGTAGACTGTGGGAGTGGGAGTTGCAGTTTGAATGGTTTGCAGAGGTGGACCTCAGCATGCTGACCTCAGGGTCTCCGGGCCAGAAGGAGATCTGACTGACTCCAGCTAGAGAGGAGTGAACAGCATCATCAGTATCTGTTTCTACTCACTGTTAACTTTCCCCAGTGGAGGTGGAGCTGACAGCTGACAGTGTGACAGCGGTTAACTGTCCCTTTAACATCCACTATAAAAGTTAGGGTGAAAAAGAAAGAAGAAAAAGTAGGGTGCACAAAATAATAAAAATGGCTTCTGTAAAAATACATGCCTGGCAAATTCCTATACAACCAGCAACAACGTCAAACGACAGGGTGTTACGCTGACAGCTCTGCAGACACAGAGGACTGGACTGATGTTTCCTAGCGAGACAGACTCAAGTCATCACTGCTGCACTCTTGCATTTTTCCAGTTTTTCAAATATCTTAGTGTTGTGATAATTTTATTTCTGGCGTTATAGCGTTATTTTCTTAGGTGGGAAATGTGTGCGTATCCCAAATGAGATCGACCACAAATATTGTCCCTGCACAGTCTCATCTGTAGCATTTCATTTACTCACTGTCATTTTGTGTTTAGGGACCATTTCTCTTCCCTCTTTGTCTTTCCACCATCTTCTCCTCACTTATGAAACTCTTAAGCCTCTTAGAAGTTCTCCTCTCTGCTCCTTACATTTTTTCACCTTAGGAGCTCTTTTAAGGGCTAAGATGCTCTGTGAATAACCTTTATCTTTACAAGGACCTAATCTTAACTTTAAGGGGAAATTCTAAGAAAATGTCACAACTCTAAGAATTGTCTTAGAATTCCATCACTAGGAGCAACTCTTTGCACGAGGAAGCTTGGTGAATACGGCCCCTGGAGTTTTTCTCATAGTTTGAAATTAGCTAGTATTTACTGAGACTTTAGAACTTTGAAGACAACCTAGTAACAGATTTATGAATAGCTGCGGCAACCCAGGCCTACTTTGAAATAAGTGGTTTCAGTAGATTTAGAGTTGAAATATCCTTAAATGGCAATAATCCCTCCTTTGGACAGAGATCACTCTTTGTTCAGGGATCAATATGTGACACTCCTTAACTGCAGAACTCAACATGGATCATGAATGGGATCATTTTAAAGTGAAGGATGAGTCATACATTCATAGATAACCAAATGCTTTTCATTGAGTTTTTATTATTTGGAGTTCAAGCCTGAAGGGATGAAACCCTTTTGTTCTGAGCGGGTTTATTTGTTTTGTTTTTTTTCCTTAAAACTATTTTTGCAAATACCCTTAAGATGGAACATCTCACTCGTGAAATTTTACCAACAATTGTAAGTTGTGCTGGTCATGTATGTTTACTGTTTTGAGTGCTGGCGTATGTGATGTATGTTATTTTCTATGTGTGTCTGTGTGCATAAAAAATGGGAAAAATTCAATAAAAATATTTGAATAATAATAACAATTATAAGTTGTGACCAAATGTTAAAACTCCTAAGTTGTAGTTTCGATGTATACCACATTTTCTGTGGATGTTTACTGGATCAAGCGTATCAAGAGTTGCATTACACTTGTATCTTATTTAGTTTTCAAGATACTGACCAATGAACTTCAAAATGGCTGCAGCTCAGAACATAAATAGACCTAACTGACCCACCCTTGGGCCGATCATCACAAATCTTGAACACACCCTGACAGTTTAATACAAATCAACCACTAGGAGCTGCAAAAAAACTGGCTTGGCACACCATACATCAAACTAAATGTCAAAAAAATATTTGTCCAATTGTTACAAAACTAAAGTCACATATTTTAAGACAATGTTGAGCCACGTGTGTGGCTTTTCTCTCTATAGGGGGCGCCACCAGCTCAAAACAAGTGCACTGGCTGATGCAAAATTACAGTTTGTCAAAACATCACCAAAATCCGGGGCTTTTTTTAATTGAAGCTGTTGAAACATTTCCCTAAAATGTTTTACAACTGACAAAAAGGGGATGAAGGCATTGCTGTATAAGAGCGTGGCCTGGCTCAGATTTGGTCATAAATAATTGGACTGTCTGTTGGATCTTTATAAAACCTGTTAGTTCTCTGTCAAAGGTCTTGATCACTCACTGCTTTAAAATTCTAACTATTTGTGTTGCCTACACCCTGGAAATATGCTTGCAGCTGTATTTGTTTGCGCCCTGTGATGTTTCTGTATGTTTCCTGGTTAAATGTGTGTATTTGCATAAAAGCCAAACTTCGTGTGATACTCACACTGAACTGCTGTTTTGTTTGACTTCATTAAACCAATATGATATCATGTTACTGTTTTAAACTGCTAAACAAACAGGACATGTGAGCAGTATTTCAGTTGTCTGGAACGCTTCCAGGAACTAGAGCTGCAAACTGGGTGAGACTTTAAAAACTATCTTGCATATGACCTTTTTAATTTCTCGGCCCCTCCCTCTCTCCTCACCATTGATGATCATCTTCAGGCAGGTGGCGCAGGGTCTCCTAGAAAAGTACAGCTGACAGTCAGCCAGGCTGGCGCCATGTTGGATGATGGCTGCCTGTCCTGCGTGGAGCTCAGGTCCCGAACAGTGGAGTCCCACCACCTTACTGTCCCGCACCACCACCAGACCCATCCCGCGGATCTGGAACACAGCAGATTGTATTACCTGACAGCGACCATGCTCCAGTACTGGAGCCTGCTACAGCTCACTGTAGTAGATAACCTTCATTTCATACAATCTATGTCTTTTGTGCACCAACCTCATTGTGGTCATCCTCTTCAGGTTGCTCCTGTGGGAACAGCTCCATCCACAAGCTCAACAATGTAAACAGGTTTACCTTAGATAGCCTGGGGCCATGACCTGGAGGAGGGACAAAAAATAAGATCATCTTGTCCACGCTTTGCTGCCAAAGTGCGTTGTTCGTGCTAAGGTGTAATTACCCTGGCTGATGTGAGAATGTAGAATGTCATGTATGTGAAGGAGAGGGTTAAACCAAAGTCACCCTCGGGCTGATTCCACATCTTAAAACAGCAACAAAAGCAGGTTCCTTCCTAAGTTCACCAAATTACCAGAACAGAGGGGACACAGGAGCTGAGCTCTGAGAATGTAGGGCTCTGACAGAGGGATCTGATCTTCAGTTTTGTTCTCAGGTGGAATCAGTGGCGTTGTTAGGCCTGGGCATCTGAGGATCTAAATGACTTGGCTGTATGTATATTTAGAAAATAAAAATTAGCCTAATAATAAAAACAAAATGTCCCCAATCTAATAATCTGTCTTTCTATTAATGCAGTAGAAAAAATAGATGATATTAAAAGTTTAATCTATAATATTACATCATTATTTATTAGTTGATTAGATTTTGTATTTTTAATCTGAATTTTCAGAGTAGCTAAATGAGACAAATAAATCTAGTGGAGTAAAAAGTACAATGTATCTCTCTAAGCTGTCGTGGAGTACAAGTATAAAGTAACATAAAATGGAAATACTCAAGTGCAAATACCTCAAAAGTCTAAATTTTATTTATAGCAGTTGCGAAATATTCTGTTTCAACTCAATACAAATATCTAACAGCTACTGTTTTTTAAAATCACAATTCACGATCAATTAATGTGTGAAACAAAAATGTTTTAAGGGTAAAAATGCATTAATAAGCATTAAAATAGAGCTTCACTCCAGTTCTGAGGTCTTTACACTGGCTTCCTGTCTGTCAGAGAATCAACTTCAAATTCCTATTGTTAGTTTACAACAGTAAACAAATACATTTCTGACCTTCTGCTACACTATGAACCATCCACACCTCTCAGGTTTTCTGGGACAGGTCTGCTTTGTGTCCCCAGAGTCAAGACTAAACATGGAGAATGCACCAACTTTCACTTCTCTTATATCAAGGTTGAAGACTTCTCTGTTTGCTGCTGCCTTTTATTAAATCAAATATTTATTCATTTCTTACACAGCACTGTAATTTCCATTATTCAAATACTTTTACTGACTGCACTGTAACTTTTAGTCTTGTATTTTATGCCTGTCTTAGTATATCTTAACTCTCTAGTTCTTTAATGAATTGCTTTTAAATGTCCTTTTATAATGTGTTTGTTTTGCACCTTGTCTTTTGCACTTGTATTGCTTTGTTGCTGATATGTGCTGTATAAATAAACTCGCCTGGCCTTGCCTTCCCTGGGGGAGGATCCCCTAGGAGGCCCCCACATAGGTCTGGACTAAGCCCCCATGTCCTCACATGTAATCACACAAAATATAACATGCACTTCCTTAATTTCTCATTAATAAAGTTAAAACACTGTTAGTTCTGAAGGAATAAATATTGGACCCACTCAGCTGGATCAGACTGACACCCATAGAGCTCACAAAATATACAATTCATTGAGGACATAACCATGTTGGACTCTTACTGTTTGCATGTTTACTTAGATAAACATGCTGATTGACATCCTGCTGCCATAAACAGTCTCAGAGAATAAGCAGCTGTTATGTAAGACTCTTCCTATCACTCCTCTCTCATTAATAATCAGCTGTTTTATGACATGAAGGAACAGAAACCTATGTAAGCTACACCATCACATCATGAACTCCCTCTATGTGGCTCACCTTGCAGTCTGCTGTCAGTCTGGGTGCTACTGTCTCTCGTATCTCGACCTGGCATGGACTGGCCCGGTTCGGCTCGGTTCCTTATCTCGCTTTCTTCCATTCAATCCGCCAGCTAACGTTAGCGAGCCAATGTCCAGCCCCAGCTTTTAGTGTGACAAGAGCAACTAGCAAGTGAAGAGGAGTTAAACCGGTATTAATATTGACCTGGTTAACACTGTCAGGCTACACAGGCAAACACTACATCCGGCCGCTGCTTTCAAAATAAAAGCCTTACCAGCGAACCAAATAAGGTATTGCACCAGAAATAAATAAAAGGTGCACTTGGGGAAGACTATGTAACCTTACTAAAAGAATACACATCCGGGGTTTCTTTTAAAATAACCTATTCATATCATTTGTCAATTACTAGATAGAAATATCAAGCTACAGCAAAGCTAAAGCTAGCTATTAGCAGTTAGCGACGGGACCAACAGTCAAAACTCACAGACTTCGACACAAAACTCGTAACAAAACGTTAGACTGCCTGACTCACCCTTATTTAAAGTTACATTTAAAAGGTTTACTTTATTCTCTACATTTTTCAAAGGAAGCTTGGCCTTATATGCGCTCTTATCGCCGCTCGTGATCGCTGGCTTGACAAAGTTCCGGGTTACTTCCGCAATAACCTCTGACGTAAACAGAGAGCGCAGCAAGGAATTAGTGTAGTTCAGTATCCTTTTGTTCCACTGGGTGGCAGCACACTATGTGTTATCACAGATCATGCATTAGCTCCTTCAGATGAAACACAATATTAAATGCAGAATATAAAATAAAATAAAAGTCTAAGTAAGCTTAAGGATGTGTAAGCTCATGCCAGAGAATATGTTTACAATAAGAATGAATTGAAATGTGTCTACTTTAGTGCAAATACACAGTATATGGAAACAAAGCAGATTTTAGTTATTTATTTCTTCACATGTAATGTAACATGTAATTCCATAACTAAATATTTAAATAAAAATGTCAGTTATGTAACAGCAGAAACCAGCCATACAAATCCTAATGTTTTAATGTGCTTGGAGTTGAATTTAAACCAAATTATCAGCAGTTTTATAAAGTTATCCTTTGCAAAGCAAAGCTTAACAAAGCCCAATAAAAATATACTTTTGTCTTAATACAGTCAGCAAAACAATCTTATACTTTCCATATAAAACAAGACTGTCCACTAAAGCTTTAACGGCCACAGAAACCTAACCTCAATACATCTGTAATTGTTTTCTAACCTGAATGAAACTGCGATAATAAACAGAGATTCTATTTCAAGCATCAGAGCACATCAAGAGAAAGAAACCTAACAGAGGAAACAGGAAGTGATGTCACCAATCAGCTGCCAGCTGACCCGGTCATTAACACTCTTATCTCTCCACAGCACCCAGTGGTGCAGAAGAGAGTAAAAACTAGAACCAGCAGGCAGTTTTTGGTCATTATAAACCAAAGATAGTGCAATACAAACATCTGACTTACTTCTACAGAGCATTTGAAAGCTTGCAGGGTCTTGTGCGTTTTCACTGAATCTACAGAAAAACCTGCAGAAAGTCTCCTAAATTAACCACGGTATTATTCAAAGAATCATTTTGGTCTTACTGAGCCTTCTGTGCTGTTAGTTTGTTTCTTTGTAACAACAGCAAACACAAAAAGATGGTATCAGTCACCTTGGGTCCATATGTTGAAGTTCCCAGTGTAACAAGTAAGATAAGATTATATTCCTGATATATAAAGCGTCTGCAACATACCACCTGTTTCAGATACATTTTACAACCTTTACACTTGCAAAGGAAAGAAAACAAGCTGCTAGTGATGTAACAGTGCCTCTAGTCTTCCCTTTCCTTTAAACGTTTTGAACACTACTCTATTTTAGAAGCAACTGCAGTTTCTTAAAAGTGCCACAGCGTAAGAATATAAGTCAGGCAGGCTGAACATAGAAAAGAAAACCGACTCGAGTACAAAAAGGAAATTATTATACATACCACAATAGTTCTGAACTTCAAAAATGTACAGAATATCAGCTAAGAGTACAAAGAGGTTCAACACATCCAAGAGCTTCTAATGCCTGCAAATTGAAAATGACAGAAATGTGAAGGAGATGTAACACAGGTTCTACTGTAAGTACAAGTCAGTTATCAAAGCTCTTCAACATCCCAAACCAGAACACAGACTCCACTCTCTGAGCTAGTTTCCTATTCCCTCTGGGTTTGTGTTCTCCCATATGAACTTTTCAAAGTAAAGGAAGACATGTCAGAACATGTGGAAGCACTGGCTGAGATAAGACAGAAAAATTCAAGTATACATACAGCATGTAAAGAATACAATGCAATATGACAGAAAAAGGCGCCATATGTTTGAGTGACTTCCACAGGAATAGGCCAAAGTGCAGACTTCAGATCCCCCGATAACACTGCTGAAGTTCCACTCCATCTTGTGGATGATGCTGCAAATGTGCCAACAAGTGCCTCAGTATATATGTAGCCCAACATAAAGCTTTCTCTTAGGAATGTGATCCAACCTGAAGTTTTTGCAGCAGCAACACACCCTGCTGCTGCACTTGAAGAGCAGCCACATCCATTTGGTCAGAACAGAGTTTAGAATTTGTTGGAACATTGAGTTGCACTCAGTTCTTGAAGGCTCCGCAGCGGCTGGCTCTGCTGATAAACTCCTTGAGCATCGCTCCGTCCACCTGCCAGAAGGCTCCAGTCTGAGTCACCTGAGTCAGATGGTTTACACAAAACCTAAAACAAAACAATTCCAGGTCCTACAAAAAGACAAATAATATAAGATTAGAATACAGAGTAAAGTAACGGAACAGAAAAGACTGACATTATCCCTTTGGAGAACACAGTGCCGCAGCAGCAGCAACATGAATAACACAGCTAGGATTTTTCCAGTGGCATTGCTAAAGTGTGTGTTTTATTTTGCACCAACAGAAGATATTTCACAAGTCCGCTGACCTGAGAGGAGCTTTGGACATGTATTACTCGTAGATCAGTTGTAGATGCCGAATGACTTTTAATAAAATGCTTCCCCTACCTCATATGCTGTTACAGTCGCTCCTGCACAGAGGAGCAGATGTAACATTTGACTTCTAGTGGTTCTTTTTGTTTGAAAGAACAGTTTATAGGGCACCCTTGCATGTCGCCCCCTTTCATGTTTAGACTATCCTATCTAATAAAGGCAAAGAGCCAAAAAAATAGAGAAAGAAAAAACTTTTAATGACTGTTAAAAAGTAGAACACGGATACAAGGTACCTATATGAAAAGGTATCCAATAGTTTGGGTGATAACATCAAAACCGAAATTGTCACAATTGCCCCCAGTCTCCCCTAATCAACCCTTTATTTCCAGGTGCAAAACGACTCAAATCCTGGAGAAATGCAGGTGAGACAGAACAGAGCTGGTATATGTAAAGATGCCATGTCAGTCTTGTGGGCACAATATAGGACAAAGTTAAATGTAAACACTGTCAGAAAACAATGCATCTTGCTTACTGCAACCTTTACAGCCGCATATTCTCATGAATACAGTCCATCTGATGCTCCTTTTGTTTCTGTTTTTCGCAATTTAATCACCTCTACAAATCCAACTGTAGCCAGTATCTCACTATCACTATCCTCGTTCATATTTTGAGAAGCTACAAATTATATTCAGACACAAAATCAGCCTGAAAAGCTGGACATCAGAACAGAAATATAGAGAGTTGCATAGTGATGATACACCATCTCAACTAGTTGCATTGGAGTGTTGCAGAACGGCACATTGCCTGTTTCAGCTAGTCTCTTTGCGAATCTCTGGTCTGAACTGGGATTGAGGTAAAGCAGAGAAAATATTACAAATATAAAATAAACTGATAGTGATTATTTAGGTGTGTCTTTTTAAATGCAGTCCCTGACCACAGCAGCACTTTGGTTCATCAAAGAAAGATGGTAGCAAACATCAGATAGGTCAGACCAACGTGTTTAACTATGTATCTTTAAACGTTACAGTTACGGCTGAAAATGACAACAGAATAAAAAAGTTTGGCAATTTCATATATCTCGGCAACTCAAATCACTTGCCTGTTGTCTATCCAGAAGTGACTGCTGTTAGCGTGACATCACCGTGATTGGGGCTGCACCATTTGAAGGAAAGTTTAGACGTGTTGATTTCACTGGAGTTGTTCACAACTATCTGTACTGTCTGTAAAAGCAGGGTGGACCACTGCACCCTCACCCTGGCATTACAGTATTGAGGTGCTCAGTATGTGGTGTATATTGTACCTCTGCGTCATATCGTATGGCGGCGGACAGCAGGGTGAAGGCGTTTTCCACAGTGATTCCTCTCTTGATGATCTGCTGACACAAACGTTTCAGGCGGTTTTCACAGTAAGAGGTGGCCAAGTCCAACAGGCCTGCAGACAACACACAAACACACACAGGTGAACAGACAAATGGCTCCAGTTACAAACCAGATGAATGAGAAAGCACAGTATTTGACAACTGTATGTGTGCTAACCTATGGCATCCTCTGGTGGCAGGTCCACAGTGTCTGTGTAGAGGAACTGCAGGAAGGATCTGTAGACAGGGTAGGAGAACTGGCCGATCTCTATCACCTCCTGCTGATCCTCCGTCCACTGGGAGCGGAACATGGAACGGAAATGCTCACACCTTTTCAAAAAAACAAACAACCATTAACTGGGTATGGAAACAGACACGCTATCAACAATTTAGTATGATTACATTTTAGTTTCGTCTATGATTTACATGCACATGGACACTCGCACCTGATCTTCAGCACAGCTTTGTGAACGTGAATACATTTGCCGTCGACGCTGAACTTAAGGTCGGCTGTTTCTGGACTGTCAAACTCTTTCCTCAGAGCCTCCGCAACAGTCAGGAAGTCATCATGTTCTGGAGTAAAGCAGAGTACAATAATCAAACATCATCCCCTCATTCACATTGTGACTTAAAAACAGATTTATAATCTTAGCAAAAAAAAAAAATTAGGATTAACATCCTCTCACCCATAGACATGAGCCTCCACATGACAGAGGGCGTGGCAAAGCAGGCGAAGACGTCATCAGTGTTGGTGAAGTGTGTGAGGTGTGGCATGACGATGGCCTGACCCCGACACTGACCCCACATATACACCTGGAGGATAAAATCACATCTTCATCGTATAATACAGCTCAGAGGCAATTCTGTTACACTATAATGGCTTGCTGAGATGCTGAGTGAGAACAGAACAGAGCCATTGTTAAAGGGACAGTTCACCTAAAATTAAAATAACGCATATTTTATCCCTTACTTGTAGTGCTTTTTATCAGTCAAGATTGTTTTGGTGTGAGTTGCAGAGTGTTGGAGATATCAGCTTTAGAGATGTCTGCCTTCTCTCCAATATATTGGAACTAGATGGCACTCAGCTTGTGGTGCTCAGAACGCCAAAAAAAAGTAAATCTGAAAAACTCAACAGCAATGTCTCTTTCCAGACATCATGACCTGGTTACTCAAGATAATCCACAGACCTTGTTGTGAGCAGTTTCATGTAAGAACTACTTTCTTTCTACCAAAGTACACCCGCCGACTGTATCTGCACAGAAGGAACTGTCCATCTACTCATGGAGGAGAGGCAGCGTTACTAATGTTACAGCTCAGCCAAAGAAGACGCCATTAATGTTCAGATCATGCACTGTCACTAGCACAAGCTTCTTATCTATGAGTAGATGCACACTTCCTTCTGCACAGTGACATAATTGGTGGGTGTAATTTGGTAGAAAGAAGCTACTGCTCATGACAGCACGAGATGTAAATGATTAAGCTACAGTTGCTAATTTTTATGAAAATAACTTTTAGAAGAATGCACTGCAGTGCACTGAAAACAACCAATCAGAGTCAAAAAGTCTGTAACACAGCTGTCAATCATGTCAATCACTGTTTGTGTGCTATCAAATGACCAACCAGGCAGCACTGATCAAATATAAATCAAAATGCTGTTACTACATTGGCTATTTCTCACCTCAAATGTTTTCAGAAACATATTTTAGTGTGCTGTTTAGTTGTAAAATGAGAAAGTTTGTGACCAACTGCCATGTTGAAAACATGAGAGCCAAAACGAACCACTGTCTACCGGCTGAAGTAAACGTCCTCCTTTTACAGCTGAACAGTCCAGTGCCATCTAGTTCCATTATATTGGAGAGAAGGCAGACATCTCTACAGCCGATATCTCCAACACTCTGCAACTCACACCAAAACTATCTAAACTGGTAAAAAGCACTACAGGTAAGAAAAAAAATATCAATACCATTTTGATTTTGGGGTGAACTGTCCTTGAATTTCATTAGTGTCACCAATTCAGTATCTGACCAAATATTTCCCCTTCTGTTCCTGAGATATGACGTTGAATAATAGCCAAAGAAGTGTTTTATGTAGAACATTATGTCATGTTGAAGTTTAACCTTTGGGATTTAAAATGTCGTCATCATCTTCATTATTTTATCCTATTAGACATTTGTGTTAAATTTTGTTAAAATTTGCGTATGGATTCTTGAGTTATGGATAAAAACATGTTTTGTGAGGTCATACTGACCTTGACTTTTGACCTTCAACTACACTTGAGTTAAGCAGTTAATTCTTGAGTCCAAGTGGACGTTTGTGTCAAATCTAAAGAAATTCCCTTAAGGTGTTCTTGAGATATCCTGTTCACGAGAATGAGACAGATGCAAGGTAACACCAATCTTGAGCTCTGACTATTGAAATCCAGTCCGTTATTTGTTGAGTCCCAGTGAACATTTGTGCCAAATTTAAAGAAAATTCCCTCACAGTGTTCTTGAAATATTGCATTCATAAAAATGACAGCCAAGGTCACAGTGAGCTTGACCTTTGACCTATGAATACCAAAACTAAATCAGTTCATCCTCAAGTCTGAGTTGACCTTTGTGCCAAATTTAAAGAAATTCCCCCAAAGCGTTTGTGAGATATCACCTTCACACTTATGAGACAGACATGGTCACAATGACCTTGACCTTTGACCTATGACGACTGAGTCCAAGTGAACATATGTGCCAAATTTATAGAAATTTCCTTGAGGCATTCTTGACATATCATGTTCGTATGGTTGGTGTACGCATTGCTGGATAGACCAACCAGCAACCCAAAGCATAATACCTTTGGCCAGTGCGGAGGCATATAAACTGGATGTGGTCAGGTCAGGATGAGCTCTGATCTCATCAAGAATGGATAACACTGACTGGACTAAAATCCCAGGTCAAAATCAGAAAGCCAATTTATCAATGAAACCCTCAGACAAACTCTGAAGGCAGAAAATAGACAAACAACTCACATATGAATGAAATGTAAACATACCTGCCCACTTTGGGTCTTGGCAGCTGAAGTGTGTGTTGAATGGCATGCTGCGACTTCTACAATCCTGTTAAATAGGAGATGTGTTAACTAACTGACATATTTTCATTTCCATGTATGAATAAAGCTCATGTCAATATTGTGTTGTAGCCACAAGAACAAAAAACATGACACTGCATCAGGGAAGGACAGGGTGTGGTCATTGTTTATAAAAAGGAACATCTATATGAGGAGATTCTTTAGCCCACTGACAACTACTTAAGACTAGGAATGGGGGCTGAGGCACAGAGGGAGGAAATGAGGACAGGAAACAGGAAGTTGAAGTCTGAACAGGATGGGAAAAATGTGCTTGTGTATTCTCCAAAATACAAAGAAACCCGCCCCTCCCTCTCCCCTACCTCTCTTTGTCAGCCATGATTTGTACAGGACTGAGGTGGTTGCTCTTGTTGCCTGTTCCCAGCTGACCGTAGGTGTTTGCTCCCCAGGCGTACAGCAGCCCTTCATCTGTCAGAGCCAGGCAGTGGCTGTAGCCTGCTACAATCTGGAAAACAATTGAGTCATGAGTGAGTCATGCAAACATGACAGTATGAAGACCAACCTTAGAAAAGGTTGTCTTACCTGCTGCATACAGAGTCCTTGGAGAGCATTGAGGCGACAAGGCGTCAGCTGGTTTCCATTGTTTCCAATACCCAGCTGCCCATTACCGTTGTAGCCCCAGCCATATACCTAAACAAACATAAACAACGTTACTGTATGGAGTTCAGATTTATCAGTGGGATTTCATGTGGTATGATTTGCAGTGAAACTCTTTTGAAATGTACTTCAAATTTTTATTTGAAAAAATTCTAAATTTCATCAGACTTATTTTTCGCCTCCAGAAACTGTTCCCCAGCAGCTCAAACCTCTGTT
Organism: Cephalopholis sonnerati; assembly: GCA_019142605.1. Classification (NCBI taxonomy): domain Eukaryota; kingdom Metazoa; phylum Chordata; class Actinopteri; order Perciformes; family Serranidae; genus Cephalopholis; species Cephalopholis sonnerati. Next base: position 19,299,036 of record JAGQAX010000024.1, read on the forward strand.
TTAAATGTTAAACACACAAATGTACATTTACCACTTGTTCTGGTCATGTGAAAACGTAGATACTTCACACACATCTTCCCCCCACAGCACAGATGATTGAGATGATACAATCAGAGCAATTTTAAGGTGGACACTTGTGACAAATTAGGGTCACCAATTCAGTATCTGACCAAATGTCTTCCCTTCTGTTCCTGAGTTATGACACTGAATAATGGCCAGAAATGTGTTTTATGCAGACCGTTGAAGTCATAGTAAAGTTGACGTTTGACCTTTTGGTTATTAAATGTCATCACTTCACTGTTTTATCCTCTTTGACATTTGTGTGAAGTTTTGTCACAATTAGCAAATTCATTCTTGAGTTATGGCCAAAAACATAATCTATGAGGTCACACTGACCTTGACCTTTGACCACAGAATTCTAATCAGTCCAAGTGGACATTTGTGCCAAATTGAAAGAAATTCCCTGAAGGTGTTCTTGAGATATCACGTTCACGAGAAAGAGACAGATGCAAGGTCATAGTGACCTTTGACCTTTGACCTATGACCATCGAAATCCAATTAGTTAATTGCTGAGTACAAGTGAAAATTTGTACAAAATTTGAAGAAATTCCCTCAATGTATTCATGAGATTGAGACAGATGCAAGGTCACAGTGACCTTGACCTTTGAGCTATGGCCACCAATAACTAATCAGTTCATAATGGAGTCCAAGTGATTGTTTGTACCAAATTTTAAGAAATTCCCTAAAGGCACTCTTGAGGTATCAGGTTCACAACAATGAGACAGACAAGGTCACAGTGACCTTGTCCTTTGAGTTATGACCACCACAAACTTTTCATTTCATTGTTGAGTCCAAGTGAACGTTTGTGCCAAATTTGAAGAAATTCCCTCAACAAGTTCTTTAGATATCATGTTCACAAAAATGGGACAGACTGAGGAATGGATGGACTGACAACCTGATAACATGAAGCCTCCAGCCATGACTGTTGCTGGCGCCAAGGCATAACAAAAAACAAACAAACAAACAAACAAAAAAGTCATGTAATTTCATCATCACCTCTCCATTGTCGATCAGAGCCATGGAGGAGGTCTGTCCACAGGTGATGCCGATCGCGGTTTTCCCCTGCAGGCACCCAGTGACTTTCCTGGGGTAGGGCTGGTTGGCTGTGGAGCCTGAGCCTATCTGGCCACAGTTATTATAACCCCATGCATAGACCTGCAGGGGCAGAGAGGCAGGTCAATACTTCATGTGAGTGATCCTGAGACAACTCTACATGAATAAATCACATTTACATTTACAGAACACCGTGAAATCTCCTTGTGTGCAGCTGGCATCATTTAGCATGGTAATAGCCTTTACACACACACACACACACACACACACACACACACACACCTTAATTAGGTTTAAGGCCTTGGGGTTAAAAATAAGCTGCTTAGTGTGACACCTGCAAAGCTGAAGGTGGCTACGTCAAGGTTTTTTAAGTGACCCATCTATGACTAATATGAAATACAAACAAACCAGTATATGTAAATATGCTGCTTCTGCTTTATGGTAAAAATAATGTATTTTTTGTGTGTTTTTCTTTAATTAAATAATGTACTTGACTCACACAGGAAAGCCAAGATTTATTTTTCTATTCTATTTATTTATTTTTTTTACTTTAATTATCCAATATATTTTACCTGTTTTCTTTGGCATACATACATATATATATATACATATGTAAGCTAAAATTGATCCTTTAGGTAAAACGTTATATTCAAATAACTTCAGTAAATGAAGAAGCATTTAATCAGCTACCTCTCCATCCTGTGTGAGGGCCATGGAGTGGTGCGAGCCACACGCCACCTCTTTTACTTTCTTGTTCTGTGGGCTGGGGGTGACCAGCAGTGGGGACAGTCCCTGGTTGGTAGTCCCATTCCCCAGCTGACTGTAGCCATTGTGCCCCCAAGCAAACAGCTGTCCATCTGCAATAAATAAACATAACAATTGCATAAAAAGTCGGTGGCTTGTGACTCCAAATTTGAAGTAAACCTTTATTTCTCCCACAGTGGAGATCAAATGTGCACTTAGTGGCTTTCACATTAGTGCATTAACTACTTAGGCAAGACAGCTATATTTATTGAGGAAATATCATTACTAAGAAACAGAATGTGCTTTAAATTAACAAAGGAACATAAAAATAAACCAACAAAAAACATCAAGCATATGCCACAATAAGCTTTAAATGCAGATACAGGTCTTATAGATGGCAGATCATTAGGAAATCCATTCCAGAGGGCAGGTCTGCATTAACTAAAAGCACCTTTACTAGTCCCTGATCTTTTCCTGAGTACAACCAAAAAGCCATTGTTTGAAGACCTGAGAGGTCTGATGGGGGTGCAGTCAGTAAGCAGGTCAGAATTATACTGAGGAGCTAAACCGTGTAGTGCCTTAAAGACCAACAGGAGGATTTGAAATTGAGTTTGCTGAGGCCAATAAAGTGATTTAAGTACTGGAGTAATGTGATGATGTTTGGTTGTGGCTGGATTCTGAATGTGTTTAAGTTCTCTGATAATCTTGTATATCTGATATGTGATTTTTCAAAATTGAGGTCAGCATCCAGGTTGGCACCCTGGTTTCTGACCTGTTCACTGGCTTTTATGGTGATTTATAAAAGGTTTAAAGTTAATTTCTGCTCCTGTTTTTGGGGGGGGCAAAAAAGGAAGAATTTCAGCTTTATTCATGTTTAGCTGTAGGGATTTTTTTACCTTCCAATAATAGATGTCTGTAATGCATTTTTTCAGGTTGTCATTAGGTTAAGGTCAATGGGAGAAAGAGAAGTATAGAGCTGTGTGTCATCTACATATGAATGAGAGGATATGTTATGATTCTTGACAATATTACTAAATGGGATCATGCATGGATTAAAAAGTAGTGGGCCAAGTATTGACCCCTGTGGGACTCCTGAGAGAATTTAGCCATATTGTGTTGGTTGGAATTGTGACGGGAACATACTGAGCACATAGACAGACAATGAAGATGCTCATGCAGCAAACACAAGTAATTCATATTTATTTGCTTATCTTAAAAGAACTGCATTAAATTTCCCTGACAGTTAAATTACAATGAGCCAAAGCTACAGGTCACATTATGGTAGAACCTCAACACACTTAATATAATAAGATAACTTTGTTATGGAAAATATAGGTGCATTTCAGCATGACAAGGTTAAAGGTGAGAGGACACATGGTTTGAGCAGATGGTTTACAGACTATATTAACAAGCACCTACCCTCTGTAGCCAACAGGACATGAGGCCCACTGCCATAGCTCAGGCTCACTACCTTCTTCCCACGCAGGAAGTCCAGTTTCTTTGGCACAATGGTGCTCAGACTGTCTCCTGTACCAAGGCAGCTACTGCTGTTTAACCCAAACCCAAATACCTGGAAAATAATGACACACACACATACACACAGTTCACATTAACAACACAACAAATAAAACTGCTAAGCAGAAATCCAAGAACGCAATATGATGCAAACTAAATATGCAGATATGTGCAACAATGGAGTATGACAAAAGTCTTCTGTAACGTTCTGGCTCATGGTGTTGTAGTGGTCTATTGATTGCGTTATGCTGACATTCCAGTCAGGAATGTAGAAAGACAACAATGTGTCCTGCAGTGTTTTATTGCAGAGGTGGGCTTTCTATGGTATTTCCTTTGTAAGCTTTAAATGTAGATAAATAAAGACTTCCCGGAGCGGCGGGATACACTGGTGCCTCACACACTCCTCACCTCATTGGCATGTGTGATGTAGATGGCTTCATTAGCAGAGGTTCCAAACACACAGGCCTGTCTGATCGTGGCCAGTTCCTCCGTGCTCAGCAGAGAAAAGAGCGGCCACTTACTGACGTCCACCATGGCTCCCGCAAAACTCAGCCTTCCTTGTCGGGGCGGGGTGGTTAGGGCTGACGGGGGAGAAGAGGGAGGAAGGGGAGGAGGGTGACGAGGAGAAGGGAGGGCGTGAGGAGGAGAAGGAGGTGGAGGTGATGCTGGAGGAGGTGGGGAGCAGGGACCAGAACCATCCCTGCTGACACTTCAGAAAGAACAAGATAAGAAGTGTGAACAATTGAAACAAGGCAGAGATCTCTACTGACAGATGGGGCTTTATAAACCAGTAGATATGAACATACACAGATAGATGCACTCAGAATTACATGCAAAAATTAAGTCACTGATTCTTAAGCTATGTGTGAGAATCACAAGCTGAAAAACTACCTCTTCAGCTTTAAGTGATTTGGAGAATCCCTGGTTTAACTAGCTCATGGAAATGAGGGATGGCATGCAGCCAAAGCAGCACAGCGGATTAGGGGGGTTTGGGAATCGATACAGCACAGTATCGCAATATTTTTGTGTGGCAGTATCGTATTGTCACACAGTGCCAAGTGTTGATTTTTTTATTATATAGATATCATAAATACAAATTAATCTTTGGATAGCCTACTAGAATAATAAAAGCAGCATTTAGCTGCAAAAAAAGTAGGATGAACAGACTGAAAACTTTTTTTTATTAGATAAAACAGATGTTGACCAAGTTTTCCTTTGGGGACATAATTTGCAGTTGCAAAGTGCATATCACAATGTGTTTAAAATCCCCAAAATATTGTATTGTGGAGCCTGTGGGGATTCCCACCCCTACAGGGGATCTCCTATAGCAAGGCTTTATGGTTCCTATACCTGCCTCCTCTTGAGAGGGCCAAACTCCACACAAAAATCTGTCAATTTAAATTATTCTTGCTTCTAGGCGAATGTCAAGTATCTTGTTCAGCAGCTATGACTCATTACTTTGCTTAACCAAACCCTTGGGGTAATTCCGGATATATTACATGTCTTCACATGACACTGCAAGTACTATAGGATCATGTATCTCCCCATGTCATACCACACTGCAGAGTAATGAACATATAGAAAGCTGTGGGCATACTTACAGGTTGGTTGGAATAAAACCTAGCTGTGTTTAGATGAATACCAAACGCTAGATGTACTGACGTGGCTCACAATGATTAGCAACAGCAACTGAGTCATGTATTATAAGATGTGTTAGCTTTTAGCCGACAAACAGGCAAACTTTTAAATTGCTCAATTATTGAGTGGAGTTCGGCATCGCGTTTTCTCCATCGGAGCTAGCCAAACACATCACAGAGCATTGCCAGCGAGCTAAAACTTATTCAACAGTTCCCTGTTAGGCCACGTGAAATGAAATATTTTTATCTTACCCATGTATTAAGACACTACAGTAAGCTAACTGACACTGAAGCATACTGGATGGTAAACAAGAGAAGCTAGTGGCTTAGTTAAGCGCTTTCCTGTGCTCTTCCTACCTAAAGCATCGCTCCATGACAACGAGTCAACTGAGAAAAGACAGACAGACAGAGAAATTTAAAAACAATGTCACTATCTGTAAAGATACCCGTGACTACAACATGTAAACTAAACTGCAAAGTTACCTGCACTGAAATTAGTCTCCCCGGTGATGTCAACAGTAGAGCAGCTTCATAAAACTGTGTCGGCTGTGGTTTCTTCTTCGTCTCCTTTATTTCCGGCAGAGTAGACTAATGCATGAGCGTGTTGCTGCCCCCATCAGGTCATTGGTTGAACAACTGTTCTAAATTTGTGTTGTTTATACAGTATTTTGGGAAGAAAACAGTGTTAGCCCAAGTTTAGCCAGAACCATAGACTGGATTAGATTTTTAAAAACTCAAAACAGACAAATAATAATACTTCTAGCACAGATGACAACATGACATGATGATACAGTCTCAAACAAAGAAATAAAAACAAAACATAGAATCAGACTTACACAGAGCAAAGTGAATAAAAGAGAGGACATATAAAAGTTAGTGGGATCGCATCAATAATTTAAATGATTATGTTAATAGCACTAGAACAAAAGAACTTAAATTAATGACAGGTTGTGCATAATTATAATTCTATATAGCTCCATTCCAATTTTGTGTTACGTTATGCTACTTTATGATGTTTTGTAGCAGTGTTTTTTCCATAAGAAATTGACTTTGCGCTGTATTTTCCAGTAAACTTGAATTCAAATTTGTTTTCCATTGAGCTTTAAATATAGATATTTTACCCAACAAAATAATTACATTTACTGTCTGGGGATAGTTTTCACCCAGGACCCGCAATAAAATGTTTGAAGGTGTAAGTTCAAAAGAAATGTTGATTAGATTTTTATATACAGTCTATAGTCAAAGCCCTTTATAATTCATTAATATTGAAACCAAAACATGTGGGATCAGGAAAAAAGGATTAGGTTTGTTACATTTGTAGTGTTGTTAAACTGTCCTACTGAGCCTAGGCCAGGGCCCAAGCGGGCCTCCTGGCCTTCACCTGCAAAATGTCAAACGTTAAATTAACATGCACTAAACAGGAAGAGACTCACAATGACCACAAGGAGAAGAAAAGGAACTGCAAGGAGACCCTTTTACTGTTAGTAAACAGTATGATGGTTTTTGGTGGGCGGGGCTTCGCTTGAGGCAAAACAATTCTCCATAGACTTTAACTAGTGCCAGCTAGCAAGTTCTGTTGGCTTGTTCTCGACAATGGAGGAAGATAATGCGAGTGGTAAGTTCAGAAATACTCATTCCAAGTTATGGAGCTCACCCTGGCACAAATGGGACCATTTGTACATACGGAGCGCTGTCAGAATGTACAATTCGATAGTCCAGAGCACTGCAATCTCAGAGTGGGAGAGCACACTCTGACTGGGGAGACAGAGCAGCAGAGCGCCTAGTGGAATAATTTTGTGATTAACTTAACCACTCCTTAATTCTTGTATGGAAATATACAAATCTTTGCCAATTTTACAAAGGTGGGCAACACCTGAACGGTTTCCTCCAGTTGGTTTTGCTATCAAAGCTAACGTTGGCTAGTGCACTAAAAAGTTAGCATTACAGAAAATCCTATATTCCTCTGAATGCCTCCATTTTCTGATTAGATGGACATAACTCTTAATGCACATCATTCATCCCTACAACAATATATACTTTATTCCTAACCTGATATTAAGTGTGTACTACACATGTGAGCACTTTTGATTATCACCTCCGTCCAGTCCTTTCATCTCATCACATTTAACCACGTGTCTTCATTTTTGTTGACAGGCAGTGGTGAAGATATTTTTAGACTCCTACGTAGCCTACAGCCCTGTGGTGGCGAGTCATGTTTTGCCTCCAGCTAATAAAATGAAGTCATTGTGACGTCGGCCCTAAAAGGGTCTAGAGACAATAAATAACTACAAAAATAGGCAAAACAATGACAAACACACACAATGACAAAAAGTACACTATGAACAACAGTAAAACCTGGGCTTTCATTCACTATTTGTTTATTGTTTGCACACATTGATATTACAGTATATTACCATTATAATCATACATATATACGACTAAGATCACAACATATCAAAAGTAATGGATGAAAAAAGTTAAGAAAATAAGTTCACTAAGTATCAATAATTCAGCCTGGAAACCAAATCATTTCTCCAGCAAAAAAATATTGTTCACTGCCACCATAACAACAGTTACAGTACAAAGATCCATAGATCGGACAAGGCTGTAATTGATCAGCGAGGTTGAGGAGAAACAGTGTTATTAAATTAAATAAACAGAAATTGTACTTGGTTGATATAACTGTAGAAACTAAACATAAAAAAGGCTGACGTGTAGTCAGATTATAAAGTGGAGAGAGAATTTGGTTGTGCAACATTTTGTATAACATCTGAAACAACAGGTGATTTTAGCTGTACAACAATAGTAATCCTTTGAAAATGTCGGAATTATTAATTAGTATTTGGCTGACTGGATATTGTAGAAATTCTAAAACAAAAAACAAACAGAAAAAAAATGAAAGCAAATTTTTTCAGACGACTTGTAAATTATAGAATATTGAGAGAATTGGGGCCATGCTGTATTTTAAAAACAAATGATTTTTAACAGTTTTTAAAGTAAAGGATCAAAGTACAAAATTCTAACTTGAATCCACATTTTAAAACATTATAATTTTGTATTTAATTTCAGAATTATTTTTATTTATTGGAAATCAGAGTATCAAGATTTATTTCAAAACTTAAATTTTAATTAAAGAAGTTATGGATTTCATGTTTATGAGGTTATATTTCTCAAGCCTGCGATCATCCATTACAGTTCGAGCTGTGTTCAACAAGCCTTGGAGTTTGCGACGGAGCTTCATTGCCCCCTTTGTGTTTTCTGTTCAAGGCACCTTCAGCCTGTTAACATGCTGTGTCTAACATACAGACACTAAAGCACTGTTGAACACACCTCGCTTCGTGTTAATCTATGGCAGAACGGGCACACTGGCACTTTGATGGCTAAACACATGATCACTCGGGGGAAACAAATAAGGCTCAAGGACACACACGCACACTCACACACACTCTTGTACATCTATCTTTGTGAGGACCTTCAGTGATATGGTGCATTCCCTAGCCCTTTACCCTAACTTTAACCATCACAACTAAATGCCTAATGCTTTACCCTAGCCTAACCCTGATATTAATCTGGACGTTTAAACCAAGTTTTAACCCACAAACAGGCCTTTGAAGAGCTAATGATCGGCCAAAAAGTACTAACTTTCCAAACATGTCCTCACTTTAAAATGTTTTGGTCCTCACTACGTAGCAAGTACAAGTACACATACACACACATCTCAACTGACAGGAGCCCTAGTTATACTAATATATATTTAAACCCCAGCAGTCAGAAATATTTTGTCTATTCAAATATACTGGGTCCAGCTGAGTTAGCATTTACACCTACACACACACACACACACACACACACACACACACACACACCCAAATAGACACCAATAGCATGTCAATAGCTGTGGTATTGACATGACTGGGGGTTACAACAGGTAAACATTTGAGATTTTTTTTTTGCTTTCAGCTTCAGTCAAACTAAATCTCTGATCTTTTGGTGCTTTTCAGTCACATCATATTAAGTACCATAGCAACATAACAACACTAAAATTCATCCACTAATAGTATTTTGGCCATTGACAAAATAAAAGATTCAATAGCATGGTTTGGCCGGGAGTCTTTACATAAACTGCACGACTACAGGAAGGAGACATCGTGGTCACAAAGGTCAAACAGCTAACCCTGTTTAGTTTCTGTGACCTCCAGCCAAAGTCATATACAGTATAACATATCATACCTGTAACAACTATGTCAAAAGTACACTGAGCTGCTTAAGTCAAAATAATTATTTTCATTTTTTTATGTTACATCAACACTATTTTAGCTCCACCTGGCTCAATCTTGGCGAAGGTGCCAGAAGCGTCAATGAGTCCAGACTGATAGAAAAGATTTCTGCACACTTTCAGTCTATCAGACCTTCATCCCAGCATGCATGAGTCAGCAATAGACAGGTGGGTAACAGTATCTTTTACCTGTGCAGAAATCTTTTCTATTCACTTTATGTAGATGCAATGCTTAAGGGGAGATAAATTTGGTGACAGATGGCAGAAAATGAGAAAAGGTTGTTTAAATTAAGGCTTTGGGAACTGAATGAAGACAAAATAAAGCTTGAGGATGCACCACAGAGTACAGACAGTGATGAGTGCAGAAATACTATTTGGCCTGGGATCTACTCGTTATTAATAAATGAAAGAAAATGAGTGAATGACAAATGAAAACAGTCCAAAATGCAGGAAATTGCTAGCCTCTGAAGCCAAATCTATTTTTCACATTTAGCCAAACTTTACCCTAAGATGCTGTATGTGCTGAGTGATGATGTCACTAACAAAGGATGTCTCCTATTATTTTCAGGAACATGGCAGGTGAGGAACTGTTTATTAACCTACATCAATGTGCCTGTAAGGTATTTGATGTATTTATTTTTTGGTTGTTTATTATCAAATCACCCACAAAAGCAAACCCTGAACCTAATCCCCTAACCCGTAAATGCTTAAAGTAAAGGATTCAAATACATCATCAGCAGATCTGGTCTTGTGATTGGTTCACCTGCTGTACGTGCAAGTGTCTTTTCACGGATGGATGCAACCCTTTCAGTGCTTGCCCCTGCAATGTTACCCCCGCCAGCTCCTGGAGCTCCCTGCCCGTCCATCAGCCAAAATGATGTGAAGCAATAGGACATGTTTCGTGTCATCCAGCAGATTTTTGCTAACAGCACAGGTGGGAAGTTCCCGGAGCTGCTGGTGCAAAGGGAAGCCTACTCCCCACACAGAACTAACACAGACCTGGTTGAAAATTGCCAAAGTATCCCATCAAACGACTGCTCACAAGTAGCCACTGTAGTGTGGCAGCAAGATAATCCACTGAAACCTGTGTGGTCATTAAAAAAAAGCACTCAGGAGGTAATACACCCTGTGTGTTATTACTGATAACAGCTTGTTGTGGTTCATCCCTGACTAACAGACCAGAGGACCCTGCACCAATGACACAGAAACCATCATACTCAACTTGGACACACTTCAGTGGTACAGCATCAACTAGAAATACAAGTCAGCTAAGGATATACATAAAACTTACATCACAACTTAGTGTAAATGGAGATTCTGTGGGTGTATGTTAGAGGCTGGAGTAATCTCAACCTGGTGTTTGTTTAAACCAGAGAAACAAGCGGTTCAGGATGGTTTTGGTGAGGTTGTGAAAAAAACATTGTGACAAAAATATATAAAAACTCAAATATAAACGTAATACAATAAGAAATCAGTCAACAAAAAGAAAACCTGGGCCAGGCTAGGTTAGGTACTTTAAAAAGACTATTCCCTCTGTACTCTGGGTCCCCTCTTCTATACAGCTGCTGCTGTTGGGCAGTTTGGACTGACTAATAACCAGTTACACAAGCAGGACTACAGATAAATAATACAACTGCAGGAACGACAATGTGTTTGGCCAGTGTCCAACCTCCTCTTACAGAGCACTGAGACACAAACTGAATGATACAGAATGCACACTGAGGTGATCGTGCTAAAGATGCTGGCTGGAATGAATGACAAAAACTACCCAACACAGAGACTGAAACATTAACTCATACCACTGTCCTACTGTCAGTGCCATGAGTGTCTCTCAAGTCTCCTCACACAAACACCCAACAACCAGTATAAAGTACTAAAGCTGCACAAGGCAACACTGAACGTGTGGCACCTTTGGGGAATGGTTTCAAAATGCATTAAACTTACGTATGCAGAAATCCTGAGGGCAGGAAGCCAGTAACATGTACAGTGAAAGCACTTCCTGCAATGAACAGTATCCATAACAACACTAGAATTTCAGTAGGCTAAATGTAGACTGCCTCAATTAGCGGGGATATGAAGACTTTGATGATGTACATGGATTAGAGCCACATTTGATATTATAATATTGCCAAGTCCATGTCACCCACACAGAGCACAGGGATCTTAAAGTCATGTCATACTCACCACTCTGCTACTCTATTATAAATACCACTTTTATTTACAACATTTCATTGACATTTCTGCCACTGAGGTAAATAAAAGCCATCCACCCATTTTTAACCACTTATCCAAAGCTTGGTCGCAGGGGCAGCAGGCAGAGCAAAGTATTTCAGATGTTCCTCTCCCCAACAAAGCTTTCCAGCTCCTCCTGGGGGTCCCTGAGGCATTTCCAGGCATACGAGATATGTAATTCCTCCAGCATGTTCTGGGTCTGCCCCGGGGCTTCCTACCTGTGGAACGTGCCTGGAACACCTCTAACAGCAGGTGCCCAGGAGGCATCCTGATCAGATGCCCGAACCACATCAGCTGACCCCTTGTGACACGAAGGAGCAGCGGGTCTACTACGAGCTCCCTCCAGATGTCCAAGCTCCTCACCCTGTCTCTAAGGCTGAGCCCAGCCACCCTACAAAGGAAAATCATTTCGGCTGCTTGTATCCAGGACCTCATTCTTTCAGACATTACCCAGAGCTCATGACCATAGGTGAGCGTTGGGACGTAGATGGACTAGTATATCGAAAGCTTTGCCTTTTGACTCAGCTATCTCTTGACGGTCTGGCACAGCGCCTGCATCACTGCAGATGCCACGTCAAACCGCCGACCCATCTCACGTTCCATTCTACCCTCACTCATGAACAAGACCCCAAGATACTTGAACTCCCTCACTTGGGGCAGTGACTCTCTCCCAACCCAGAGGGAACAATCCATCGTTTTCCGGCAGAGAACCATGGCCTCAGACTTGGGGGTGCTACCTCTCATCCTGACCACTTCACACTCTGCTGCAAAACGCCCCAGTGCATGCTGGAGGTCACAGCGGGATGAAACCAACAGAACCACATCATCTGCAAAAAGCAGAGATTAAATTCTGAGGTCACCAAACTGGAGACCACGATCAAACTGTGCATTCAGGGGAAAAAGTACCTCGTTGGTATGGGGACACTGGGGCCCCCTCTGGAGCCAGACCTGTGAGGGAATGGCAGAACTTGTCAGTGAGCATCTGGTGGCCAGGCCTTGGGTCATGGGGCCTGATGACATGCTGATCTGTTTGTGTATCTGATTATTATTCTTAGCTTTGTTTTTGTACTACTGAATACTAGACTGCACTGTGCACCGTTAAAAAACTGCTTCTCTGATGAACTACAATGAGACATGTTATGATAACGACAATGGAGTTAAGATAATTCTATTGTTGCGGGGAAAAGATGTAGAAAATCCAAAGAAATACTATGAATACAATGTTAAAGTCAAATATAGTAAGGAGAGAGCCATAAAGAATCATAGATATCAGTCAGATCACTATCAGGATATTACAGAATATATTACAGAGCAGTGGGTCCTGGGTTGGATCAGACCAGGTCCAGCACTCATTTCATACATGCACAGCTGTTTCTAAACACTTCATGATCTACTGGTAGAATCACGCAGCTCCTTTTCTACTATAATTACAGCATTTCAAAGATTGTCCACAACGTTTGGTACCAAGTTCACCGTTAAACCTGAGACTTTCATGGAGATGGGAACTCACACCTCCATTCTCTTCATCTCTTCTCTCTTTAAGTTTGGGATCATAATCTTAGAGGGGACTTTTGGTAACTGCACTGCTTCATTATCTGTAGTTATTATTCTCAATGTACTATTACCCTGCTCTTTCTGTGGAAGCTGGAGGCCAGTTTTGTATTTTTTTGGCACTACATAGAAAACAGCAGAGAGACAGACCGAACACAGCACAGCACAGGTATACAGGGACAGACTGGGGACGTCTACGTCCAACTGCTATTAATCTCCCTACAGAGACCAAAGATGATAACCAGAGTGTGTTCAGGTTGGCCTGAGACACTTAAATACTATTAACACATGCACTTAGGACTGGAAGTTCTTGAGGGTGGGTTGGGTGTCATGGGGTGGGGGAGGAGTCAGAAATGTTCTATGGGACTGTACTGCAGGTTGCCTGTACCGCAGCCAGAGGCTGTGCATGCATTCACACTGGGATCAACATCTATGTCCTGAAAGATACAATCCCTGATTATGTTCTAAGACTTTATAGTGCACAAGCCAGCCTCACCAGGATGGCAACAATGAACGCAAATTCTACCAATCCCTGTGAATTCTGTGTAACCTTGCAGTTTTGTCCAATTACCAAAACTTTTACGCAATTCTGACCAATCATTGTAGTCTCCAAAACTCGCTTGCTTCTTGTTGTGAAGACACAGACATGTGCAACACGGGCGTCTCACATTTACAAACATAAATGATTGCTAAAGACTGTGTGTTTAGCAATCATCAACTGTGTGCTAAACTGTGTCAATAACTGTGTGTTGAAGGTGACAAAGTAATGTCAGTGTGGCTTAGAGTCTATAACTGTATTACAGAAAGCCTGCATTGCAAGACTGGGTTTACCGGGCAAGTGTGGACAGGTGAAAGACTCTATTAAGGAATGTAGGATCCAGTGTTTTTGGAGCTTCACCAAAGAGACTAAAATTCAAGACTTCTTTATTTTTGTTCAAGATTACTGCTACATTATTGGACTGCTATGTTGACTTATCAAAATGACAAAAGCAACAACAACGCAGCAAAAATCCATGACTTGCTGAACAGACTTTGCCACACTGAGGTTAAATCTCTCAGCCTTTGCTCTCCACAGTCAGACCAAAGTGTCCCAGTGTGAATGGATGCTGAATTTTGTGCTCTAAGTTGTTTATTGAGGGTTATTTGGCTGCAGTGTGATGTATGTGCCATTTCCATCCACATGCCTGAAATCACATGGGAATGGAAATGCAGGCCAGAAGCTAGCAGATGTCGATACTGTTTGACGTAACAACACTGTTAATGGGCCGATCAGAATGTAAAGACTAGTGGGAGACTAAATGAAATGTGATTGGTTCACAGGATCTTTTGAGAGTGTATAGTGTTTTCATGGGAAAGGGTGTTTCTGACTTGAAGAGAGACTGCAGGGTAAAGGGGCGGGGTTTAGGGAAAGACCAGATGCTGCTGGTCCAGCAGGGTTCTGGTGAAGTTGTTGATTGGTCCGATGGCGCTGAGTGACATGGCGGCGTCCCGCCCCCACAGCAGGTTAGGACCAAACACCACGGCCAGGTTACTGTTGGTCATCTTATTCACTTCACTGTTGGCTGATACCTAAACACACACACACAGACAGGTTACTGTCGGACCGATGATATAAAGGTCCAGGAAGGTTATTAGTGGGTGGTGGAGTCTATCAGCTCTACCTGTGCCAGGAATGTGATGAGGTATCGGAGTGATGCATAGTTTTCCTCTGGCAGTGACTCCACCAGTGTCTTCATCTGTTCCACCTGGCTATCACTGGATACAGCTGAAACACACCAAACACCACTGTGAGTTAGAGCTCATTTAGGATGTAGATGCTGTTCATGTAGTTTTCAATCAGTACATTTACATATGCACAAGGTAACCAGGGGAAATCAGGTTACACAGGAATTCAGAAGAGTTTGCATACACCAGTAATAACCTCGTCATGTATATCTGCATAAAGATGTCAGTAATCAGGTTTCAAGTGTTTTCATGTATACAAGTGATACACAACACAGCCTCCTGATTTTTTTCCCTTCCTGCCATCTGCGTGTGTTGAAAGACAGGACAAGCTCTGTGGTGAGGGGAGCGCACAGTTTCTCTCTACAGCGCCAGTGTCTGAATTTTACAAAGACTTAACTGTTCAGCTGTGTTGACTGATGTATTTAGACTTGCACCCAATTCAGACACTCTACCCCTTTTCGACAGTCATGGGCTGGCTTGCCTTGGTTTGGTTTGGCCTGTCAACCCAGCACTGCAGGGATTTGCATTTCCATTACAAGAGGGCTACCTGCTTGAAGGTGTCTTTAGTGATGATGTTTAAAAGAGGTGCAGTAAGAGCCTATTGTCTGCAGCTCTTCATCAACATCTGACTGTGACTGTTTCTGATTTCACTTTCCTCCCTGTGCTTATTTTCTTTTCTTTTTTCATCTTTCCCTCTCTCTTTTTGGGGCATCAGTTAAATGTTAAGCCCCTTCCACTCCCTTAGGGTCACCGATGTCCTTGGCTGACAGTAGAGGCTGTAGTGGGCTGAGTTTCAAAGCTAGTGAAGATACTGGTATCATTTAAAACTAGGTAAACAAGCTGTGATACAGTGCTTCTTGAGGTTGCTTAACAACCTCAGACACAACCTGCCGCCTTGCTCTTGAAAGCTGGCACAGAAAAGGCACGAGAGTAGCACCCAACGCCTGACCTCTTGTTTTACAGGCGGTTAAAGACGCAGCATGTGTATAGCCCCTTATTGGGAAGGGGGATAAATAGCGCTTGAGGGAAAAACTGGCATGTCCATTTTCACAGGGGTCGCTTGACCTACTCACCACAAAATACCTGAATAAAAATGGGTTCTGTGGGTACCCACAAGTCTCCCCTTTACGGGCTGTTAAAGTCTTTTCACGCAAGTCCTTCTAGTTTCCTATTATTTATTGAGTCACTTAAATGTGCCACGTGACCTGGCATCTCAGGAACCTTTAATTAAAGGCAGGTGTGCTGAAGTGATAGACGCCACGAGGTTACAGTCTTTGACCATCATGTGTTTGGTAAATCTTAGTCGATTAATTTTGATTTTGTTTTAATGCAACAGCAGAAACAATCAGTTTATACATCCTGAAAATTGATCAACTCTTAAACCAACTGAAGCAGCCTGGGTATCAAACAGTGAGTGCATTTAAACAAAGACAGCAAGTTGATCTTATCTCCTGTTATGGCGTCTGTGGGCAGCTATTTTTGAATGTTTTTGGAAGCCTGAATACAGCCATACCCATTTAATGTCAGTCCCATGAAGTCTGGGGCAAAAACCATGCAGTTTTGCATGCAGTATAAATGTGTCACTTTCACCTATATTATATTTGAATATTTCTGCATAGTGTGGTCTCTAAACAGTCTTGTAAATGCATAAATTGGATCTGACTATATATTGACCTATAATGATCGCTGGGATAATCACAGCCTCATGAAACTGTACAGACATGAACTAGAAACCTTGAGCACTTGAAGGATGGATGGCTTTCACAAGTATATTGACAATAAGTGTTAGTTGCCTTAGAAGTGGTAGTTTCCATCTAATTCTCCTATGACGAATGATGAGATTTTAGGAATTCTGATGATGACAATAAAAACGTAGTGACTGTTTGAACCTACAGGTGAAGTTGACAATGTCGTTGTAGAGCTGGTAGGTGAGCAGAGGCTCAGGTAATTCCCTTAGGAATGTCTTCAGAATCACAGCAGCCAAGTGGACGTCTTCCATCTCTCTGAAATCCACTGTGGTACCTGCGAAACACGCAAACATGCACAATACGAAACTTCATCCAAAAGAAATAATTTTATTTTCCCTCAGTCAATTATGACCCCAAATTCACTTTACTCAGTCGGCAGGTTTCGTTATGGTTGCCATGTGAGCAGCCCAGCAGCTAATAAACACACACAGACACACTGTAGTATATAGTGCCCACAAAACTTTAGCTTATTTAATAATGTGACCGTCTACGTTGTGCTTCACAGTTGGAGAAGTTATAACCTGTGCAGCCTCCTTGTGCACCCAGGAAGCAATTGCATCGTATGTCATCGTACAGTCTGTATACATCAAACTTGATGTCGTTCCCAAGTTTATTAGATTCATGTCGCACAGTGTAACTGCACTAAACTTAGAAGACCGCTAAAATCTCAGTCTGCAGACTTCAGGAAGGGCTTTTTTCCCATGTGCAATGAAGCCTTGTAAACCATTTTCTTTATTGTATGAGCCCAATAGATGGTGCTCTCTGTTCAACAAAGGATTGAAAGCACACTGAATGGCCATTTCTTAAGCTTTTTTCCTTTAAATGAAGAGCGCCATCTAGTGGGCTCAGAAAATAGAGAAAATGCTTCATGAAGCTTCATTTACATGGAGCACTATTAAGAGACAAACAACAGAATCAAAGAACTTAAACAGGCCTGTTGATCCTACCTGAGTTGTATCTGACCTGGACATCCTTTACCAGAGTCACATTGGCAGACCGTCTGAAGATCCCTTCAATCTCCAAACCTGACACACACACACGGTAAAAAAACAATGCAGTTCTTACTGAGAGAACAATTCATTGAATGATCTACAGCTACAGTTCATATATGCATTTTGTTTGTGTTTCCATCATCACAATAAAAGAGTTACCTTGCTCTGAAAGGAAGCCAATGGTGTCTCTCATCACCACGGGAACTAGATCATCATCTGAACTCCTCTGTCTGAGCCTGTAACACACACACACACACACACACACACACACACATTTAGAGTAAATAGTGCGAGTGCAATTTGCCAAAGCAGACCCTAACAAAGAGACGAGCAGACCTTTGGTGACTTACAATGCAAGTGGCACTCCAAACACCTGGTTGGGGAGGGGAGGGCTGTGAGGAGGAGACATGGGAGGCTGGGCGCTTGGTTTCAGAGACGCTCTCAACTTGTTGTCATACCTGACACAGACACAAAGATTATAAGCCACTGAGGATTTTAAAACATGAAGAAGTTGTACGCTTATTGTGTCTGATGGAGAGTAAACATACGTTGGTTTAAATTATTTCTGGAGCTGCATTAAAACAGGATACAGGGAAAAAAGTAGCAACAGTAACTGTAATGCAGCCGTCAATTTCACTACCAGAATCTATGAAAATGTTTGCAAGGTGTGCAAAATGACAGTAGGATGCAGTGTGAAATCACATGTAATCATTAACTGTGTATAATGCCAAAGTAGGTTTATGGACCGGACTGAGGAGTGTGACATCAGCTCTTACTCTTTGACGCGGGCAGGGATGAGCAGCTGCTCACACTTCACCACATCCTCCAGCTCACTCAGATAGCTCACATAGTTGATCTTCCTGCCAAACTTAAAACTACAGACAGACAGACAAAATCAGCTTCAAATGATTTCACTTTAGTATTCTTATCATTTGTGAAAATAATGATAATAGAGCCAAATGCTGGACAGCAAATTTTTAAATTTTTCCCCTGCTTTCATAATGATGACATTATGCGGAAAATGACAATGACGCAACACTGTTAACTTAGAATTGTTACTGTCTAAGCATATGTAAATGTCTGATCATCTCATACTGTATATTAAAACGAAATATAAGAACGTACACTGATCAGCCAAAACAATAAAATAGATGAAGAGAAAAACTTTGATCATCTTGTTACAGTGCAAGGTTCTGCTGGGAAATGACATGCACCACCCACCAAAACACTGTTACAGACCAAGTAACCCCCCTCATGGCAACAGCACTCCATGAGGGCATGCCACTGTAATTCTCAAAATAAGGTATCAAAAAAAGAGTATTGTTTTGCCCTCAGTAATGAAACCTCGGCATCATGTCGGCACTTATACTGACATCACTTTAAATCACACTTCATGTAAGTGCAGAATTTAAAAGGTGAGGAGAGTGTACAATTCTAAAATGCAAATCTAATGATATACAAGTGACACAGCATTTGTTGGAAGGGTAACCTACTAGAATTTGCTACTCATCAAATTTTACAATCATGTGTCAGTACTCTCAGTGAGCCTCATCTTGCCAGCTGTTTGTCAGGTATTAAATACACCATCTCTCCTGAGTCAGTCTGTACTCAGTGGAGGAGATTACAATATCACATTTAATACTTTTGGATGGATGCTCCCCAACTTTTTACATATAGATATCCAACATCAGTTTTCAACCCCAAACCTGAAACCTCAATATGAAATCTGTTTTGTAGTTTTTAAAAGCTGCCACTAGATGTTACCAGAGCCATGTTTTACTGATTTTATCAGTTATGTTAATAAAGCTGCCTCAAATCCATGAGACTAAACGGCACTCGGACAGCAGAGACCTCTGCCAAGGCCTCACAATGTAAACAACAGCTTCTTTCCTGGCCCTTGCTTTACCATTGCACAAAGTTTCATGAAAATCTGGAAAGTTTTTCTGTAATCCTGTGGACAAACTGCACTGAAAACATGACCTCCTTAGTGGAGGTAACAAGTATGTTAAAGACTTGAAGCTTTCTCAGACAGATGGTCCACATTTTTTGGAAAACTTGACAACAAAAATGTTCACACAACTGCACTCTTTCTTGGAAACAGAAACCAAATGATCTGAGTGCTACAGTGCTATTTTCAGATGATGTTGGTTTAGTTTTCTTATCAGTGTAACTGCTGCTCACTATGATAACTGGTGAGTGTGGAAACATGCCAGTGGTTAGATTTTACCATAGAGGAAGCAAATGAAAAAATATTCTGACCACAGAGTAATACTTTGTACTACTATAGTATACTATGTTAAAAGATAAGGGACAGGAAATCTGGTAGCAATCCAGTATGAATAAATAAGTAACAAGGGCCATAATTACCAGTATCGATATGATACTTTCTTTTATTAAAAGCAGCTGATGCATCATGTTTTATGCATCATTAATAGGCCAAAAATTAGGCATTTATCTTTATGATCCTCTGTTAATTGCAGGCATTTCATTTGCAAATAACAAAAACTGTGAATACTCTGATTGGCGACGCTGCGTGTACACAACAGCAGCACAGAAGTAAGAAATGACGCAGTGAAAAGATTTTTCATGTGTTCAGGATGTGATCTAACGTTAGACAGATCCATTTTCTCTGTTGAAATGTCACTTCCTGTCAGTGTTAATTCCATCTGTAAAACATGTTCAGTAAGTTGACATATAAAAAAAAGGACCTGATGATTGGTTTGAAGAGGATCAGCAGAGTCTTGATGAACATGGTGGGATGGACGATATACAGAGCCTTGATGTTCTTCTTATACCTGAAAACACAAACAGATGATAGTGTGACAAAATGTACTCAACAGATGATAAGGATAAAGTCTCTTGAGGAGAGTATGTTGCTGTATGCCGTTATCTCATTTCACTGAGGCAGGCAAATTTGTTCACTTTTAATTTGGGGGAAAATCCACTGCACTTAAAGCCAAGTTCAGACCAATGACTCGCCATGTGATGAATTTATTTAGAATGTTGCAGAGAAAAGTTGCAGTGGTGTCAACTGGCCGGTCTGAGCTCGACTCAATCTGGGTGCAGCCAAGGTAAGACAAATAAATGGGAATTTTTTTCTTATATTTACAACTCATTTATACACACGACTGTGTAAAGGATGTCCTTTAGTGATATGTTTTTCTCAACACAGAGAGAAATGAGTTTCATCCCCTCCCACAGATGCTCAATAAGCCAGTCCAACAGCCCTAATTTAATTACACCAGTGCAACAACAAGCACACAGGGTTAGGTGCTGGGCACATGGACAGTGTTGGCACCACCAAGAACACTGATACTGATATTGATATATCCATGTTTTCCCCCAGCTAATTTTAGTGATCATCAAGTCTCTCCTGTAGTGGAATAAACATCATATTATGCATGCATGCTCTTATCATGGCGGCACACCAGCAGATGGAGACATAAAATACAATACTTTTCAATGTATGTAAAATTCATTTATTGTGCACAATAAGAAAAAGCATGCTGGCCGAATCTCGGCCAATATCAGCTGTTACTGATGACGTGCTGATATTATTGTGCATCCCTAGTGTTTGGTTTCTCTCCTTTCACCTTTGCACTGTGTGCTCTGTGCTTGGTACCAAAATACCTAACAGAAAGGCAAAGGCAATTTCACAATCAGGAAAACACAAAGTGGTGCTTGTGCTTGTCACTGTGCTGCCACAGGAAAGTGGTTTATTTATTTATTTTCTAAGGGTAGTTTTTGTGCCTTTATTTGCCTTTGATGATATGATAGCTGAAAAGAGACAGGAAATGCTGGAGAGAGGGAATGACATGCAGCAAAGGGCCACAGATCAGAGATAAACCCAGGCCGCTGCAAAGGACCCAGCCCACATGGGGCGCACACCCCACCAGGCGAGCCAGAGGTCGCCCCAAAGTGTTTATTTTAAACAGATCAAAGTGAAGGATTTAGGCATGACTAAGGCTTCAGTCACTTCTGATATGATGGTCTGGTGTTTCCTCTATAATTGTATAGACCTGGCAGGGTGCCAGGACAACAGGAACAGCAGCCAGCACCCCAAAATGCCAAAACTAGAATACATGTCTGTGAAAACATGGATGCTTCACACCCACTGTCCCTCCGACAGCACAGAGGATCGATACAATCAGCACAGTTTCAAGGTGGGCACCCAAGATTAGTGTCACCAATTAATTATCTGAACAAGTATTTCCCCTTCTGCTGATGTTGAGTAATGGCCAGAAAAGTGTTTTATGCAGAACATTATGATGTCACAGTGAAGCTGACCTTTGACCTTTTGGATATAAAATGTCATCACTTCATTATTTTATCCTATTAGACATTTGTGTGAAGTTTTATTATAGTAAGCAGCTGAATTCTTGAGTTATGTCCAATTTTAAAGTGTTGGGTTTGAGAACAGAATTTGGTGTGACAGTAGGTTTGTGTAAGTGATGTTACTGAGCTTACTTTCTGTCAAACTCTCTGTAAGCATCTCGTAGCCAGCTGAGAGACGGTTTGTTTTCACTGGTAAGCCCATGATGGAAATAGATCAGGGTGTAGTCACTTTCAACATATTGATCCAGTGTTCCTTTCAGATACCTGCAAAAATAAAACAAAGTCATTGTCATTTAAATAGACGAGTGTGTTTCTCAACTGGACTCCATGTTCTGGTCCAGGTCTACTAAGCAACCACATTAACAACGCCTTCAGGCCACATGATGAGAAAACACATTATAAGGTGAAAAAAAGTGGCATCTTGTTTCAGTTCACAGAAGCTATTGAGGCGTGTCCCTTAAAAGATTTCTGAGAAACAAGTCCTGTTGTTTCATACTGAGTCATATGGTTGTGTCCTGGTGAGCCAGCAATTAAAGATGTAGACTAAGCACAATATCTATGGTTTAATCCCAGCCACCGACCTCTACATATGACCTCTTCCTCTACTCAAATGTCCTGTCACTCCCTAAAGTCAAACAGCTATTAAATGCAGAAACAACTTTGTAAAAAGCAGAACTGCGAAACAAAAAGGTGCAATCAGAAGTAGAGAAGGCACTCTCTGAAGAAACTGCAGTGTGAATACTGGATGTTGAAAAGCTGATGCTAAATGGGATTACTGGTTCTAAAAGTAGAATAATGCCCATAATGTGTGAAAAACGTGGAATGTTTTCAAGGTTTGCCAAAAAGCTGACACTAAACTTGATTACTGGCTTTTAAAACTGAATAATGTCCAAAATGTATAAAAGATATCGAATATTTAAGATTGGAGAACTGGCGCTAAACTGAATTACTGGCTTTAAAAGTTGAATAATGCTGATAGTGTGTGTAGTAGTGCTGAAAGCAAGCACTTGCCGCACTTTTTATTGTTGCCAGGCAATCACCCCATCACCTCCTTACCCTAACCTTACTGTGAAATCAATCTACCGTTTATTTTAGCTGAATCTACCTTCTTTTCACAGTGATAAGTAGCTAGTTAATAAAATGTTCAGGCAGAGGGTTCTTGCTGTAGCTCTCAGGTTGAGGTTGAGAGTCTGTCAGCAAATAGTTTTTCAGGCACAGAGAAATGAAGATCTGTGTGGGTACATGAGACCCTAAAAAAGAGGGTGGATCACAGGGAGTACTACCAGTTTCTCCTCCATTGTTTATCAACTGTAAACTTGTTGTCGTGACTACCACAGAAAGCCCGCCTCTCAAATCATTCAGTTGAACAATAGTAAAAAAGTGGAGATGACACGGGGCGCCTCGAGCGCAGAAGTGTGTAGCAAGGCAAAAAACAGCAAGTAAAAAGCTTCATTCTCATTAAGAACAATTACAAAAAGTCGCCTCCAGCTGCTAAAACCCTTTCTGTATGGCCGGGGCCTTAGTGTGTGCGTGTGCATGTGTCCAACTGCACTAATTAGCTCATCTCTAACAACTGTGTCCCCAGCTGCAATCAAATGTTGTGATGGTAAGTGCTGAAGACAAACATTTACAGTATTTACAGTAGTTCTTACATCAGCAGCTTGTGATGGTCCAGTTGGTGCTGTGGAGGCATCCTGCACGCATTAAACACTATCACCTTCCTGCCAAAGTTATCATCACCTGCAGACACACAGACAGACGGAAGGGATTCAACATTACCTTTATTCAAAAAGATTACTTCCACTGTCATATTAAAATCCATATCAAGCAGTTCTAATCCTGTAAATTATCCTTCAAATTTTAGTCTAAAGAAGTATTGCTAAAAAGTAAAAGCAAAAGACAAACTCAACTGTAAGTGTCGAGGTGGAGATGGGAGTAAAGAGAAGAAACAGAGGTTTTAGATTAAAGGACTGACCTGCCACTTCAATGATCTGATGCCTGGCGATGTCATAGAAAGGATGGTCCCAGGGCAGGTGGGGAGAGCCAGCATCAAAGCGCTGGGAGAGATCTGTCTCTGTAACATGCATACGCAAACACACGAACATACACCCACACACGTACACACAGCTGTGTGAGCTCACAGTGATTTCTTTTGTTGCATGATTTTCAGCACCGTCTAAAATACAGACACTTATGTTTCTAATAACCTAAAACACAGATGCTGTACTGAGGATGTATTTTATGATACTGACACTCTTTGGTAATTGGGGGCAGCTGCTGATAGCTACCAGGGAAAACAAAAGAGCTATCTTCTTCCTGTTCTGGTTGTGCACTTCCTTTATGCCACACTGTAAATCAAGCCTTCGTTCAGACAGAAGAGCAAAGTGGAAGTGAGGCTCATACCGCACCAATCTAAACACAGATGATGTCATTGTTCTACAGCCATTAAACTGTGCCATCAACATTAACTTCATAATAATAAGTTAAAGCAAACAACTATTTCCACTTTAACATTTGAAAATGTGTATTTTACCTTTCCACAAAACACCAATGTAAAGGTAATTTCCGACCTCTATTTAACACCTGCGGAACACTACGTAAAAAGAAGGCTTGGATTTTGGGAATGAAGTATTTATGGTCATGTTCTGTACAGAGCCTTTTCAAACAGGGACATATGAATATTTGGTTACACAGTATTTGGTGTTTAGCTATTAGCAAAGTGTGTTCCTGTTTGGCTATTATGCAAGGACTGCGTGACAGAGCACATCCTCTTTTACATTTTTTGTTTGACCAAATTAGTGTGAATCACATCAGCATGTTTCGCTTGGGCCTGCATACGGGAGTGTGTGTGTGTGTGTGTTCTCTTGAATGTCTACTATACACTAAAAAGTTTCAGACCTTGGCACTGAGGATGTTTTAGGCAGTGCTCATTTTTTCAGCTAGGCTGTGAACTATGGGTTGAGACTGTTTAAGGGTTAAGGTAAGCCCTAGGAACTGTCTTAATGCCAGTAAGATAAGGGTAAGGCTTTGGAGGGGGTACTCACAAGTCTGTGATGAGTGTGTGCTCATAAATCCTTCTCACCTGACTTGCTGAGAGTCGACTCATCAGCGGGCCACTGCTGGTCCTCTATCGTGGTCAGCTTCAGTTGTCCCAACTGTGCAGTCGCAGGGTCTTCACCCAGATCTACCAGCAGCTCTGAAGACATCACACACACTGCAGAACGGCGCTACACGCACCCACTCACACACTGCACAGTGGTGTCTCTACTGTACCACACACACAAAGCTGGGATGTCCGCAGAGCAGTGGCCAGAGTCCTGCAAGACAGACGGACAGAGACACCTCAGGTCAGCTGGGTCCAAAAATATTTCCAACTACTGCTGAAATTACTGATGGATCATTAAACACGACTGATTTCTGTAATCAACTAGGTGATTTAAGCCTGCTGATTTCACCTTAATTTGTTGTTTACAATGTTGCATAATCAGGGAAAAAATAGGGCAGGTCCCCTGACGCATCAACAGAGTACCCCAGGAATGAGTCCTAAAACCTGAAAGTGAGTTAGCATTTTAGCACTCCCCATTTCCTTGTCTTGATGTCAATGGATTCTTTGAATGTGTTTTTGCTAAGATGCCTGAAATAAGGTCTGTGGTTGACACAAGCTAAAGAGACTGTCACAGTGTGTTCTACGACATTATATACATCAGTAAATACCCAACTCATGAACACTGAAGCTTTATGTGTCCTAAAAAAGGTGGTTGCTAACAAGTGGCTAAATAAGAATGTCATCACGCCAAACATGGATTTACAACCTTGTTGTAGTCGCGACAGTTGGTGCTTCTTGGAGTCAAGGAAGGATCCTTGTACGACTGAATTTCAAGATGGCTATGTCTTTAAATCCTGCCGAAGGACTCTCTCAAATTCAACCGAGGACAGAGTCCTTCCTTAAGAGAATTTTCAAGGATGCATGTATGTATTCTCAGCGAGCATTAAGTACCCATAATTCTTTAACTCAATTCTTCAACTCTTTAGTTAGGGCCTCTTCAATGATGCACACCTGGACACTCACTAGAATAATAGAAAATAGTCCTGCCTAGCCTCTGTACAACCTGACCTGGAAGGACCCGTCCTACCAAGGAAGCATCCTTGACTTTGAGAAGCACATGTTAGCCATGTGACCGCAGTGTAGTTTGCTTATAGCCTATAGCTTTTTACTTTTGGCGATTGCATTTAGGCTTCAAAAGTCATAAAAGTGGCCTTCACTTGTGAATGCTAATCTTGCTGAACAAAAAATGTAAGTCTCACAAATGTTTGTTTGCCATAGAGCTTAGTTTCTGCAGTAGTCCAAATCCAATGGAAAAATCCCATTGGCTTTCTGATGACGGAACCAAGGTGAAGCTAACTTCTGGGTCAACCTACAGAAAAACGTCATTGCTGCAGCACTCTATGGTAAGTCTTTTTGTTCCTAATGTATCCAAGGAAAGATCTCAGTTTTTCCCAAACATTGTTTTTATTGTCACCATCATGATGGGACGCCATTAGTCTCAAGCGCTGCTTTTTAGCCTGTGCAAAATTGATGTGACACAACAGAAAAACATCGGCCACTGCCATCAGTGAATATCATCTCATATGCCGATAGGCTGATGGCAGTCAACAAGGCTTATATTGGCAGATACCGATGTTGGCCGATAAATCGGTGTATCCCTTGTAACATTACATCCGACTTGGATCGCTATATCCACTCAATAATCAACAAATCCAATATCATACATACAAAGTGAAAACATCAGCACATATCAGAATCTTCCTAAACATCCAAACAGTGCTGGGGGCACAACGCAGATACTGGCAAGCAACCAGGAAAAAAATGAAGATATTTACTGATGTCATCTCATACTGATCAAAGTGAGCATTAAATGCAAATGATATCACAGAGGACTTTGTGCTGTCAACAAACACGTCCCCATTGTGCAAAGAATCAATATAATCTCATTTCCTAATCAAACTTGTGATTTATACCCCATGATACAGCCCTCTCTGTTGTACCTCCCCTCTGCTGTGTAGGCTACTGAGAGGCCTCTGGTTTTAAATCCTGCCTCTAGCAGCTCCAACAACAAATTCAGTGAGCTTGAGACAGCACCATAATGTCACTGCTGCAAATGAATGACTGCATCTCTCTTCCTCTTCTCACATATTAACGCTCACCCCGTTTTCTATACTCACACTTATCTCCCAACCCCCACTTATTTACCCTGCTTTCTCTCTTTCTCTCACTCTCTCTCTCTCTCTCTCACACACACACACACACACACACACACACACACACACACACACACACACACACACACACAGCCTCTGTTCTCTCTCTACTATGTGATGTTATGCTGGCTGACAGCATGTTGCTTTAAATAAATATCGCTACTAACCAACAGACACAGTCAGCCTATTGCTACTGACCAACCACACACACACACACACACACACACAGATAGTGAAAAACAACCATTAGGACACAGTTGGCCTGTTTCTCAGTGACCAAGAAGCTGTCAGGGGGGACGAAGGGACTGGGATTTTGACTGATGTGAACACTAACAGGTTACTGTTTTCTTGTATTGGGTGTTCCTGAACACAACCCTTGTGCTCCCACAGCAGGTCAGCCTGTTTAGGTCAGAGCGGAAGGCCAAGGACACGCCACCTGACTGTGACATCATCTTTGGACATGATTTAACTCTACGGTTAATGTTTAGAACTGATACAAGAAGCGGCACTGGGGCTGTGACTATATGGGTCTTTTCTTACAGCAGTGAAATAGCAACATATTACAGCAGTTCGGCAGCTTACTCCCACATAAAAAAATAAAAAAATACAGTCTATGTTTTATTATTGGACTTTACAGTGCCCACGCCTCACGCCATCTACATCAGAGTGACAGAGTGACAGAACAGCTGTCACATTTGAACGGTGCAACACAGGTTAAATGCAAAACGACAGGTCTGCATAGTATACATCTGTATATCAAGCATGACTTGCTACCTCTAGAAACTCCTTAAAACCTTTTGAACTGTTATCATAAAATGAGGACAGATTCAGCAACTGCATGGCTTATTTCTCTCCTCAAATGTTTTCAGAAACACAATTCAGTGAACGTTTTTCTTTATGTAAGAGAAAATTTCCAAATGAGCTGCCATGTTGGTCCAGTTTGAAATCTGGGAGCAGACTGCCTGCAGGCCTAGTGGCATGCCAATCAGGCGTCCAATGCTGCAAAGTGGCAGGTCCACTCATGTCACAAAACGCACCTGTGGACAAGGACTATCACTCCCTGTTCCTCTCCTTACAGTTCTCGTACAAGTAGGGGTTACGTTCAGTAATTATTTACTATCCGCACAATGTTACCAGCAGAAACACTGGCCTGTTTTAGCAACTTCAGTAATATCTGCTGTCTTACTTTTGACACAGTTCCAAGCCCACTTGCTCCCGTAGCATCTACAGTCTCCGTCTTTCTTGTTTGTGGCAGCCCGCGTGTTAAGACGCTAATACTTTAGACATGTAACCAATCAGATTGTGCTGTAGGGGGGGACATTGAGCAAATTTTGTGACCTCATCACAGCCACAGCGTCATGTTACCGCAGTATTGCAGTGATGGAGTAGTCATTCAGTGTGACTGATGTAACTACAACCAATAATTTTTCATTGTTAAGGCTGAATAGTGGACCAGCAGAAACTGCGGCAAAATAATCTTCTTCAAAAAAGCAACATACTTGCTTCTCAGACATTTCATCCATATCTCATGGTTTTCATCAGTGAGTGAAAATGGCTGAGGAAGTGCGGAACTTTGGTAATGTGATAACACTTGGTTATACATGGGGGACAGACAGCATCAACTGTCTGTAAACGCCAGACTAAAACCATTCACAGTAATCACTGGAACATTTTCTTAATATAAAACCACCTGTTATCATGTGACTGAGGATCTAAACAGACTCCACATTAGGCAGTTTATTTGATTTATTTTACTTTGATGAAAAAATCCTTTTACTAGCCTTTTCCAGAACATTCAACAGTGTCACACAGTCTTCATCATGCAGTGGAGCTCCCATATCAACAGATAATTTCCATAACATCTGAGCAAACTCTATGTGATGATGAGAACCATGTGATATTGTGGAAATGCCCAAAAAAGCAAATAATTAGACCTTAAGCTGGGATTGCTTTGTCAGTCTGCTATTTCAAAGGTCTGTTTCTAATCAATTAGTTTTCTGTTGATTAACTAATCAATTAATAAACCAGAATTACCGCCCCACTAGTGCATGCCTCTATGCGCTAGTCTCAAGTTTCTCTAAAAGTTTGCATCAGTCTGTGAAAACATGGATGCTTCACACCCAACAGCACACAAGCTCTATGCAACCAGCACAGTTTCAAGGTGGACACCCAAGATTAGTGTCACCAATTCAGTAACCAAATGTTTCTCTGTTTCTGAGATATGACCTTGAATAATGGCCAGAAAAGTGTTTTACGCAGAAAATTATGATGTCACAATGAAGTTGACCTTTGACCTTTTGAATATAAAATATTATCACTTCATCATTTTATCCTATTAGACATTTGTGTAAAGTTTTGTCATAATTTACATATAATAATACACATAATACTTTTACATAACACATATATTTTAAGACCACCCAACCAAATCAATCAGGACTATCAGATTTGGAGATCCAAAGACTACTGATGTTGCATGTTCAGTCATCCAGACAGTCAGTCAATGAGTTAGCTGTTGAGCCAGTCAGTCAGCATACTGCTGCGGTCTAGGAAAGTAAAACGTGTAGATTCTTATCTGGTAGCCTATTGGCTACAATCAAAGCACTTCCACATCTCCCAATCAACACTCACATCCATACAGACAACAAAGCATGAAGTCACCTCATCAGTCAGACAATAAAACAGTCGGTTTGCTCCCTCCAGGATTTACAGCAGTATAGTAGTGCAGCTCACTGTGCTCCGCCCAGCCCCGTCTAGCCACAACACCTGTCTGCAGGTGTCAATGTTAAAGGATCCTGTTGCAATGCAACACTGCAAACACACACACAGCCACTGTGTACATATGAGCAGAGGGATCCAGCAGTAACAGCACCCTGCCTCCTTCATTCCCCCTCCTTATCACAGCACGGCAGAGAGAGCATCAGAGGAGAGCAGGGGGTTGGGAAGTGATTCCAAGGAAAGAAAGGCAGGAGAACTACACCGCAGACAAAAACCTCAGAATTAATGTTCCCAATACTACACAGATAAAAACAAGCAGAAGAAACACACTGCTGTTATCACTGATCATTGCACTGTCTCCTTCCATTAGGTCTTTATGACAATGCTGCTTCAACAGTCACGATGCCACTAGATGTTAAGGTTCAGACTCTTAAACAGCGTCTTTCAGCACAGCTCACAAACCACAGCAGACATGCTGCAATACCATGCTCCTTTTGTAACTTATGCAGCAGCTTTCACTCTCACACACACACACACACACACACACACACACACACACACACACACACATATATACTGTAACTGCAGTGCTATCTTTGGGCCAAAGACAATGTAAGATGCAGAATTCACTCTAATATATGTAATATATTCATGTGACAAACACACCAGAGGCGGTTTCAAAAACACCACAGCAGATCGAGCTGGGGTAGGCAGTTTAAATTTGAGCATACTGAGCATACTTTGAGGATATTGTAATTTAAGTGGTCTGAGAGAAAACTAGACCTCTGCACCTCCTCTTGGCTCTGTTTCCAGGCTTTAGAAAATTTTGCCTGTGACAGGACACTGAGGCTGATTATAGGTCAGTTCAGAGAGAGGGCATTCCCATTTGCTGTTCTATAAATGCAGATGTGCATGCACGTGTCCACTGTGAAAGTGTGATTCAATGGCAAAGAATCCTACAAAGAGAGTTGCTATTCCAGCATTGCAACCCAAAAAGGAAGACGGACTGATCGAAGAGAGTCTAAAAGAGAGTCTAACAGTAAATAAAACAAAAAACAAGTCAATATTGGCAAAGAATTTCAGTGATGGAGAGAAAGTGTTGCTGCTAACCAGAGCTAAAGGCTAAAGCTGCGTCTTCAAGTTCATGTTCATGTAGCCAATAAAAGTTAGAGCCTGATTCACAGTGTGTCCTTCACCTCACTCCCCGCCACTACGGCCCACCTCGCTTGGAGGAGAGCAGGCAGCAGCTCTGGGGACTGACCCACAATCAGCAACTGCTGCAGCCTGAATCCAGCCAGTGCATACCCCAGCTATGAAGGACCACACAGCCCCAACCCCCTACCAGATTAGCAAACTTTCTGGTGCTGCCATTACATAGGTTAGACCCAACGCTACCACTGGCCACCAGCCCACTGTGACAACTGGCGCTCAGGTTTGTGCTGAATTGGAGCTGCTACAACTGCAGACCAAAGATCTGTCTCCTGAGCTGCCGCCTGCTCTCCTCCCAGGGAAGACGACCACAGTGGCGGGGAGCAAGGTGGAGAGACCGCATGGTGGCTAGCAGTTAATTCTTGTACATTTGTGGTCTGATAAACAGAGAGAGAGAGAGAGAGAGAGAGCAGGGATACAGGAGGCTGAGCCAATGAGCTGTGTGCAACTCTACAATGAAACAAGATTAAATTAATCAAAGTATAGGAAACACTGGGTTACTGTATGAAGCGTGTGCATATGCCTGTGGTCGCCTGGTGGGAGGGGCTTAGGGTAAAGAGGGGGGAGCTGCAAGAGGAGGGTATATTTTCAAATTCTGCTGTTTTTTTTTCTCCTTTCCATTCTGTATTCATGTCTCTTGGTTTTTGCAATGTTTGCTTTTATTGTTAATTTCATTTTCTCGTAATATGCTTATGTCATGAAGCAAAGCTCAAAAGCAAATTCCATTTATGTGAAATCCTACTGGGCAATAACCCTGATTCTGTTTCTGGATATGTCCTCTCTAGGTTTATTGAATTAAATAGGTCTGCTGTTGTGCACTTATTTGCCCCAGATGGTGAAAACAGTTGACCAATCACAGCTTTGTAGATGAGATTAAGAATGGGGACGTCATCCTTCAATATAGCTAGATGACTAGATATCTACAAGTCCATGAACCACAGGGTACCCAGTTCCACTCTCTCAACTTATTTCCAGTCATCTCTTCAATAAAACGTTGATAAATACATTCTAGCTACATCTATGAAAACAAACAACAGAATAATGTGGAATAATACATTGATGCAGCTATAGGGGTTGTTGTCAGTGGACTCTTAGATTAACATATTGAGAAAAAGTGAACTGCTCTTTGCAACCACAACCACACTGCTTCCGCTTTGTTGAAAAATGAGGATTTATTACTTGCATCTGACCTGCCAACCTAATTTGTAGGTTAGGCTGCATTCTACATTAAAAAATCTAACATTTAGTAGTTGTTTTTTTTTTAGGACAGAGTATTGAGGACTCAAAATGTTAACTACTTTTAGGCCAGTTTATAAATAAATAAATGATTTCCTCACAAAAACTTTACTCTTAGCAGTGGGGAGAACTGCTTTTAAAATATGTGTAACATTTACACACAATATAATAAGTTAGCTGAACAAAACAAAAATGTTAATACATTATGTTCAATGTTTGATCAATTTATTTATGAGACATTACTTAAACTGAGGAATTAAACTGATGACAGTATTTATACATAATATAATGTCAATTTAATGTCAAATATGTTCTTAATTATGTAAATTTCCAGGCCAGACCACTGTTAGACCTTATTATTTTTTATATCAATTTTCAAAAACAAAAAAGACCTGGGATTTTATTGGTTTTTATTTTGAAATATTCTGTAGCTCAGCAGTTTGTGGCTAGGCTGGTGTTGGAAGCTGATAAAATCACAAGGGAAAACGGATTTATATAATGGGATGGGGAGGGGCTTTATTTTTTAATCCTTTATTTAACCAGAGTAAATAAAAAGCAGCATTCTCTTTTTACCGTCACATCTGGATGCCGCCCTGTGCAACCACAGTCTGAACTGTCGGCCAATGAACACCTCCACCAGAGCTATTTGGGGTTAACAGCCGAGGGCCTTGCTCAAAGACATCATCCAGTCACAAGCCCACTCCTCTGACCTTTAGGTCACCACTGCCTCCCTGTTATGAAGTGTTTCTGGTCACAGTTTTGATGTATGCATTTCTGTAAACATTTCATTGTGACTTTGATGGCACCAGTGGAAAATGTAGCCTCACGCCCATTGCACACACAAATGAAAGCATACTGACAGATGTCCGGAACCATAAAAGCTTCAACACATGAGCTTTTTTATTCCAAAGGAAGTCACTGTCTGGTCAACAGCTCTATGTTATTGTTCAGTGGCTACTGAGCCTAACAAAAAGTCGGGTAATTGACCACAATAAACTTAGTTTTAAGTTGGGTATTTGAGGTCAATTCACTCCAAACGCAGTG
Source organism: Cephalopholis sonnerati (assembly GCA_019142605.1). Taxonomy (NCBI): domain Eukaryota; kingdom Metazoa; phylum Chordata; class Actinopteri; order Perciformes; family Serranidae; genus Cephalopholis; species Cephalopholis sonnerati. The sequence goes on from JAGQAX010000024.1 coordinate 19,332,370, forward strand.
ACATCTTCTTTGTCACACTTATTAATTATATCATACACTGGAGCCCATGCACATGGCCTATACTGGTGTGAGCCTTTATACTAGCCTGCTGGTGTGTCTGTGTCGTTCTGCAATTATGCCTCCAAAATACTAATGTTGGAGTTCAACCTAAGTGATGTTAAACAACAGTTACTTTTACTGAAATTACTTCCTTTCAATTCCTTGGAGCTAGTCTTTTGGAGATGAATGTACTTTTGCTTCAAGTTATTTCCTCTTTTTCTACATTTAGTGATGCCCACACCAATGTTTATGGAAATCTCTTTCCATGAATTTGCTGCCATCTGGCAGTCCTTGCAATGTGACAAATGTACATATTTACAGGCTTCCTCAGTTCACCTCCTGATGACCTTGTTTATTTCTGTAAAGTGGAAACGATTTCTTTCAGAGGAAGCAGAACTTTTATTCACTTTTTTTTTTTTCAAAGACAAGAAACAATAAATTGTGAAGACAATTACACCCCACAAAAATAGCATTTGAGTTCCTGCGTGTGGTTAATCATGACTTCATGTGAGTAGAGAAAACATCCACTAGCTGCTAGGCTAATTTATACAGTGTAAGATGCCATAGGGTTATGGTAATGTTAGCATGTTGTATATGTGGAGAAAATGTGTGTAGCAAAAGACAACTGTTTTGTCAAATGCTGTTACAGTTAACCCATGTATTTATGCATGTTTTAGGTGTGTTTATTGAATGAATTAAACTTAATTGCACTCTACATAACCTCAACACAGTGGCATAGAGACCCCATCGCTAACTGGCATTTTGATGGTGTAATTGCAAGGCATCCCAGACACACAAGCGCTCAAGTGCAAATCAGGCCACGAGGAAGTGCACCAGGCTTTAAAGCCAATTTTCATAGTGGCCAATCAATTAAATTACAACTCCCAAGTCTGTCACGTGACCCCATAGGGCCCAAAAAGACTTTTTTCCATTGACTAACATTGGGAAAGAATTGTCTGTAAATCAATGAATACATTTTTTGACCGTTCATCCCCTGCAAAATGACTTGTTTCACTATTGGTCCAATAACATTTGGAAATTGTTTTATCCCCATTCAAGTTTTTGCACACTAAGTCAGTTTTTCTTCTTCTGAAATTGTCTCACATCTAAAAATAAATACGACCTCAAGTTGTGTCAGTCATGTCTGCACACTGAGTCTGAAACCTTTGTCTGTCATTAAAATTTTCAGTACAGGTTTGACACTCTGTGTCTTTCACATCCACCAGAAACCTTTACAGAGCTGTTTGACCAAGAATCAGTAAAGACAATGTGGCGGCAGGACACAACCACAACAAGACAGAGGATCGGGGTGCAGAGAATAATTTGATAACTCACATAGCTCACTTTCAACAGGTCAAAAAGTAATATTCAGGTGGATGGTGATGAAGAGGAGGGAGATGAGACAGAGAGAGGGGACAGCTCCACCCCTTCATGGAGCTGCAGTGCCAAATGCCAGACAGGGAGGGAGTGATGACAGCCAGAGAGGCAAAGGAGGAAATGTGGCTTTACATTTTGTCATGTATTACAATTTTTTGCAACAAATACAACAATAATATGCATCAGAATCAGTGTGCAAGGTTTTTGTGCATAATGATTTTTTTGGGGATGACAGATTAAAAAAAAATGCATCTGAAAAAAAAACAAAAAAAAAAACAGGCTCAGTGCACAAAGGACCATAGGCCGGAAGAAGCCGGCTCGGCCAGTGTAAGTCTCTAGCGCCTTCTGATGCCCAATAATGCAGAAGTAGTGCCAATCATCCGGGTAATTTAATCCCTGGAAATAGGTTTTTCTTTTGCTTCTTGCACACTGAGCGACGTTCATAGGAATGAACGGGATCCTGCCTCCTGCAGTGTATCCAGTTCTCTTAATACATCCACTGTGTAAATACTCACAATGGTTCAGGCCATTTGCGTGGGCTACAGTACAGACTTTGCATCAAGCTTGCGTAAAACTATAAATCCAGGTAGTGGCTATGGCTACAGCTATGGCATAAACTACGATGTACAGTATGCATCTATGCCGATGCATAAATATAAACAGGCCTTGAGTCAGATAAGCTGTCATCCTACTAGAGGACTCTAAAATTTCATTTTCAAGTAACCATCAAAGGGTACGTTTTTAAAATCTACTAACAGTTGTTGTGCCAAGTAACTGATACTATTTTGGCTGCTGCTGCCACTGTTGTATGTGTTACTATGTATGTGTTAATATCACTGATGCTGACTGTGTGTGTGCTGAGATGTGCATATGTGTGCAGTGTAGGCTTATTAGATGCTGTTGGTTTTGTGTAGTAGGATGTGTGGCTGTCATGCACCCACAATCTGCTGAAGTGCACACACCCTGTGTGAAGATGCTATCTGTAAAGAGAATGTGCAGTTTGCTTAGGAAATCAGCTGATGTTTTGGTGAGAACTCTACCACCCTCTGTGCTCATTGCGTTTGCTACAATACTAACTACATCTTGTATTTATTGTGGATGGAGAGTCATGTATTTTACTCTGGTCATTTAGGGAGGCTGAAGGAAAATATTTGAAGCCCCAGGGAGGGTGACCCCTGTCACCTCCCCTCCTCTGATAAGTACAGAACAGTCCCATGACACAAGATAATGCTGGGTCAGGAACATCCAACTTAAAACTGACTTCAAAGCACTGTAACATTAATAACAATAATTGATAAGAAAAGAAAATATTGAGATGTATGCAGATATTTAAGCTGGCACCTTCTAATTAAGAATATTTGATAAATTATGTTTGAACGCATGTGCAAATGACAGGAAAACAAGGAGACTTAATAGATATTAAAGTGGAGTTTGGCGCATCGCTCTCTCCGTACAGAGGACAGTACTGGAGCTAACTATGTAACGTTAGCCATCGATATGTCTGCTGATAAAAGCAACAAGTGAGCAGTCAGGTAACTGACTTCCTTCTTACCCACAGAGTCAGCTAAAGAAAAACATCCAAGTAATCTTGGCGTTGCTTTGGAAAAGCTACACAGGCTAAGTTAGCAACCTTAGCAGGGAACTGTTAAAAAGCTAAAACACAGAGGCAAAGTGCATTAGCAATGTTAATATCGCAGTATGACGGCGTATGAATATACAGACATTTAATACAAACGGTGCCTGAGCTGTGTGGGAATTAACTCCTACAGGGAAATGCTGAAGTAACGCTTAGCTAAAGCGTTTCACCGCAGTATAACAAATCAATTTCCCACTACAAATTAACGTTAGCTCCCTGATACTGTACGACTGGGAGCTCACGACCATGAAAGGCTCGCGCGCTCAGTGAGCTCCTGCCTCCATATTGGACTTTTATCAAACAGCATCAAAGACACAGCTTAGAGAAATATTCAAATACCGTATATATGACGCTGCAATGGGATCAGCTGGTGGGCTTTGTGGCGTCTGAAGTCGCCGTAGACTTGATTTGTGCTGTTGACAGCAACAATATGCGTCAACACCTCTTCCGGTATAGAGCTTTCAAAATAAACGTATACATTTCTGTTTAAGTTGTACTGTACCTGCCACAATAAAAGCACTATAGGACCCATGCGCCCTCTCGTGGTCTGGTTACAACTGCAGAACCCAGTGAAGTTGTGTGAGACATCACAACTGCTACAATTACAATTAAAGGACAACATCACCTAAATTAAGACTTCTTTTTTATTTTATTATTTCTATGGCCTAATGTTAGGAAAGGTCAGTCAGTGTTTGTGATCAGGATCTCTCTCTATGCCAGAAAACAGAAAAGTAAGTCTCAAGTATAAAGTCTGGAGCTGCTCCATAGACAATGAATATGAGTCTAATTTTGTGGCCCCACATGTTTGTTTTCTTTTTTTTCTATACCCAGAATGAGCTTTATTCTAATGTAGTGTTCACAAATTTGAAACAGGAAATCCCCTCAGGTGCTCTGATACATCTAGAACATCATGTAGCACATCTTTCCCAGTAGCTTGTTTGCAATCAAGTGGCTGTTATGCAAATTCAGATGGAGGGCAGGAAGTGATAAATCCATACAATGTGTAAACTGGATATAGAGGAAAGTGATTACATGAAAGAGCTGGATGAACCTGCAGGCAGCAGGTATCATCAGACAATTGAAACTCATGTGGGATGTGATCCATACAAAACACAATATTTTTTCAGATCACAGGCATTTCTGCTGTGTTGATAGTCTTTCCTCCAGTTGCCTGCCCACCATCTGGATAGTGCACTGATGTATGATGCCATATGCAAAGAGACTAGTCATTGTTTATGAAGCAGCTCTGGACTTTACACCCTATGACATCACAAATTTTAGTTATAGCACTCTAGCTTTTGGATTTGCGAGAGACTGTTTTAGACCACAGGAATAACATTTTGAAATTGGACGTAGTTCCCCTAAGTTCCAAATCTCTCTCTTGTTCCAAATTCTCATTTTGTTGGTGGTAAATTTTCAAATCTGCTCTGCCTCATGTTGGCCTTCATGGTACCCAATGACTAAAGCCTTATTTTTTCGAGCTACTGTTTTTGCACTAATGTCCTTCATATATAACACCAGAGAAATACACATTAAAAAGGCACATATTAGGATCAAAAGTATGTCCAATACTTCTGAATAACACGTGGCTACTACATAGCAAGTACGCTGAAAAGCTGATTGATTAATAATTATTAATTTTATTCATATAGCACAACTGATGCAACACGTGCAAAGCTGGTTCAAATTTCTTTGTCTAGATCTAGTATGAAGTTAAAGGAAACCTGCTGTTAATAAGCTGTGGCAAAGACACCACTGTTTACATAGACTCAAAGAAACTGCACGTTATTTCCCTCAGTGTCACCTTTATGTCAGAACTGTCAGGCTGTCAGATTTGAACAAAACACCTGATGGTGCTGAGGGCCTCCAGTGTGATGGTGGCAGGCAGCGTGATTCTGGCTGTGCTCCCCGAGCTGTCCTTAAACCATTTAAATTTACCATTGAACTGCAGTGAGTGAAGAGCAATACCTGAGGTTTATTAAGAAGAGAGTGTGAAACACTGCACACTTGGTGTGCACTGGGAGAGTTGCCTCAGGTGAACGCCAAACAATGAGCCAACTTTCCAACACTACTTTTGACTGCTAAGACTCATCTCTTGTGCAGATGATGTTGCTAAAGAACGATTCTGAACAGCTAAAATTACCTCACGCCACACTTGGCAAGATTGAATCCTGTGCAACAAAACTCGAGGCTGTGCACAATATCAGACTTGAAGATCGAGCACGCAGAGATAATTTACTCCTGGTAAATCTCAATGAGGGAATCAAGTTATTTGATGCCAGGCAATATCAATTGTCCAGCATCCCAAAAATGGTATCCTGCACTGGCTGATCAACCTCCAGAAATTATGCGTATGCACAGGATTGGTGCACCCAGAGGTGCCTCCTCTCGCCCAAGACCTCTGATCTTTAAGTGCCTGAGGTACACTGACTGGGATCGGATCCTCAATGAGTCCTGAAAACATCCAGTGGAGGTAGCTTCTTTTTCCACTTCTTTACTATTTTTTTTCATTTTTTTCATTTATATTTTTTGTTTTTAATGCATATTTTTGTGTGTGAGTACATATACTGTTAGATTGACCAGATGATTGTGGATGTGATGTGTGTGTCAGTGGCTTAACATACTGCTCTTTTTTTTTGTCTTTTTTCAAAGCAAAACAAACCTACTCTCTGTGAGAGAGATTACGATAGTACTAACCCTCCAACCAGGTATAATTTGCAATATATAAATGTCTTGCTAATTGTTTTTGTTTCAGATTATTGCCTGATTGCTGCTGTTAGAAGATTTACCTTATTTTTGCGTTATTAATTTCTATTTCAATAAGGACTGGAATCCTATCAAAACACCTTTTCCTTATTTTCTTTTGTCTGTTATTCATTAAAACAATTGTGTATGTATTTTATGTACAACTATCAGCAAATATCCTATTAACCTCAATAATATATATGTATATATAAATATATATATAAATATATCAGTGTTATATCCAGTGGTGTAGTGGTGTATACGCTGGTATTCGAGTGAAGTAAAGTGAACCTAAACTTTTATCTTTGTGCATGTAATCATTACTGAAAAAACAATGAATAAAGAAAACATAGACACGTTGGACTAATATTATAGACCTCGGCATGGTTATATTGATAGCAGTAAATGTTTGACACAGGCTCATTAACGACAGAGAAAAAAATAAAACTACACTGACGGCACAGCCCGAGGGACAAGATTGTGTGCGGAAGTGATTTTTAGTCTAGCGCAGTTCCTGATGCAACTCTGACATGGCAGTGTCTACTCTGCAGCGTTTGACACACAGGCTCTGATTTATACAGCAGTGTATCAATATAATAATCATCACATCTTACTTAAAGCAAAGTTAGTTCTCTGAGGTGCAGCAGAAAGCAGAGGAGTGCGACAGACAGGGACCTTTTAAGAGAGGGTTTCGCTCGCTCGTATTCGTCACAGGATATGGAGCATTCAGAGTCTCATCCCGGGAGACCCGGGGAGGGAGTAAATGGGAGTACAGGACCACCGTTAACAAACCGGAACGGCCCCAAACCGTGGCCGGTGGTCGTGCTGTCAGTGCTGGGCTCTGCTGTAGCTGTGGCTGCTGTTGGTTGTGTCTGCGCCCTCTTATACCCGATACTCAAAGGTAAGCGCGCGCGTGTCTCGCGCACACGATGCTACTGAAACTTCTACTTAGTCTTTTAAGTTTTCGTAAACTTAGTGTAAGATGAAATAGCCTGTTCCTAACACTTCCTGGCAGTTTTTGGGAGTCCTATAGGCGATAGCGCAGGAAAGATTTGATATAATTTAGCACGCAAGATGGCGAAATCAGTCAATAGAAGCACCATATCATCTTGTGTTGTTATATTCTGGTATGAAATACACTCTACAGTAGGGGAGACTGGGGTTGGTTGGAACAGTTTCCTCTCTCTTAAAATACTCTAATCCGTGTTGGACAAGTTACTCTCAAAATGTTATGTGTTACATATTACTAGTTACCTTCATTTAAAAGTAATTAGTTACTTTACAATATCACTCTCTGTGTAGAGTAATAAGTTACCTATTACTCTACTTTGGTGCTACTTGGACCAAAATGAGCTCAGAAGAACTAAAGTTAATTTTAAATGGATGAATGTCATGTTGTTTCACAGCATGTAATCAAAGCACAGAGACTCCAGTGTTAATGCCGTGTGATCAAGTCACTATGGCGAGCACAGATTAATACAGCAGAGCTTGAAGACTCACCTGCTGGTTCAGCTACAACAGCACCAGCACCAGAGAGAGAGTTATGCATAAGAACAGTACTGTGTGCTGGCAGTGCAGTTGTAGGGGATGTAAATGGAAACACATCCAACATATGCTAACATCATCCAGATCACCAGGATGAGGAAAAACAACCAGGCCAGCTCCTTATATCCACTGCTTTCAGGCAGCCTTAGGACGCAAAAGCAGAATGGGATACAGTATATGAAAGGCTTTCAGAGCACCAGCAAAGAGCTGTATGCCAACCAACACTTGTAACCAACAGACCCCGGTCTCCCCTACATTCAAACATGTGCACTGTTTGGCTCACTGACCTTTATCTAAATATATCATTATATTGTGTAAAATATAATCTGAAAGGATCACTGTAGCCATTCACTTGTCTGTCTGACAAACAAAGTGTTCCTTCAACCAAAAGTAAGTAAAGTCAGTTTGACCACATTTTTGTGACTTTCAGGCCTAAAGCACTGCCACAGTGAACAAAACAGAAAGAAGATAATCATCAGGGCCCATTCGTTCAGGAGTAATCTGATTGGATTTCAGATATCGGATTGGATCAAATCTTGAGAAGGGGTTGTTCACAAGGAGAAAAAAAATGGAGATGAGATCAGATCATGTAATTCAATATTGGTTTTAATCCCGATCAACCTTGTATTGTCTAAAACTTTTTGGTAGGAATGGGATACCTTTGATCCAAAATATCAGCATTATTCTGATCTCAGCAGAAGGCAAGGTTCAGGCTAGATTTCAGGAACAAAATGTATATTTTGCGTTTTAGATTTTAGGAGTGGGAATCACCAGAGAATCCACAATATGATATTATCAGGATATATTAGTCACAATACAATATTACTGTGATTTAAATATGTTGCAATATGTTGAGTATTGCTAAAACTGGCACAAAATAGATCAGCTGATTCTTGACAGCAAAACATGGGATTTCCAAATCCAGATCAGTCTTATCCAGATTGAGATTTTTTTTTAAAAATTACATAAGATGGACCTAGACTGAAAGTTCATTTTGACATTGGAAAGAGAAGTTCAACAAAATAATCTTGCTGTATGCAGTTTAGCTTTCCCAGCCCATGCCTCATGAAGACTGGTAGATGAGGTTGACAGATCCTTTAAAGGACAACAAGTGGACCTTGAGTAAATCATGTTGTCAAACTGTGCTGCTCGAGAACAACACAAGTAACAACACTTGTATCAGAAACAAACCATACGTTATAATAAAACCTAGCTTTACTGATTGATTTGATTTGACAAACACTGATCAGTGTGATATTTGCTTTTGCCAAAGATGTATTGCTGCTAATCTTGTCGTTAGTGATACTGATTCTTAATGACTGTTTCAGAGCTGCGGGCAGAGAGAGTGAAAGGAGAGGATGGGACTGAACAGAGGATGCTGGGTGAGTATCAATAGATCAATCAACAGCTCTTCTGGGGGTTTAATAGTGCCCTCGGAAACTTTAGGTATTATGCTCACAAAATATTAATTCTATTTTTACTATCAAGTCAGAGAAGTGAACCCCAAACAGTGCTATGAGAGTGCAGGGTTGCAATTGTAAGTCTATGTAATGTCCCCAAAAGCAACATAAGTCGTTTATGTGTGTGTGTGTGTGTGTGTGCAGGTTTCTGGAGTATCCTGGTGCTGTCACTATTAGCAGGATGTGTCTGCTGTGCCTTCTCATGGACTCTCACCTACCTTGACTCATACCAGCCTGGCCAGTCAGGAACTCCTCTGACACTGGCCCACCTCAGGTAACACACCAGCTAATCAGACCACCTTATAGTTAATATGAACCATCATCTAGTCAGTGTGGTTCAACCTTACTGACAGAAAGCAGGTGATGATTTCAACATGGTAAGAACAGGAATCTGTGTATGTTTTCTTCCAGAGGTGCATCTGGCCATCGTTTCCACATTGGTTATGGTGTTGCTGTCCTTAATGGCATCATGGGGATGCTCACTGTCATCTGGAGCCTCACCTGACACACAGACACACCCTCAGTAGAAGTGCTCAAGTGGACACAGATCTGATCCTGGGCAGGGACCAGCCTGTAACAGTGTAAAGGCATAAGGGACATTCTCCACTATGAAATTTAAATACAAGGTTGTAATGGAAGTTTCTCACACAGACTTCAGACCAGACATACACACAGTTTTCTAGAGACAGCTGTAGGTGATGTGATAAAGAGGAGATTTAACATAACTTTCATCTTGTTTGACAATCTTACTGATTGTGTTATTGTTTCTGCCGACCACACAGCGTTCTGTAAAATGTCAATCAAAGCCACATTTATGAAATTAATTTTAGATCATTTAAGTAATGAATGTTGAATGTGTTCTTTTTATTTTCATTTGAGTGTAAAGTCAGTTTCAATATGAGTGCTATGGATGAATCATTGATCATCTTTGACGTTTAATAGTTATGATGACTGAGATTTTACTGTGGTGATGATGGTGTGCAGAGTAGTGACGGGACAATATATAGTATACCTGGTGAATTTCCATCGTCATGATAATCATGAATATCGTGTCCAGCAGCACCATCAAAACACAAAGATCTTCATCAAGCATATTTCATATCGAAAGATATGATGCCACTTCAAACAGTTGAAAAGTGTGGCTTTTTAACATTGTTTGTTTTTCACTAAAAGTTATGTTCACTGAAAAAGATGTGTGTCCTATCTGTGATGCAATAAAAGTATTTGTTATCAACATAATGTAACGTAAAGTGATTCCAGCATGTTTATTGCCATTGTGAGAGTTATAAGAATAGTTTGCTGAGTTATTTTGGCCATGAAGTTTCTATTCTATTCTATGCCAATTACAGAAACATGATGAATTAGTGGTGCGGACACTACAGTTGTGTGTAATGACAGCTACTCTGTTGTTGGAGAAGCTTGCTGTTGCAACATAGTCTTTGAAATTGCGCTAACTTGGGTTTAAGGGCATGTCTATAATCATTTATGGCTGACTGTGGAAGTGGAAATGACTTGTGCATACAATTGTTTGCAAAAGTTTGGGCATCTCTGGTCAAAATTTCGTTGACTGTGAATAGCTGAGTAAGTAGCAGATGAATTGATCTTTAAAAGGCATGAAGTTAAAGATGAAACATACTTTTCAACATTTTAAGCAAGATTGGTTTATTAATTTTGTTTTGTACAATTTAAGAGTAAAGAAAAAATGAAAGGAGCACCATTCAAAAGTTTGGGTACCCCAAGACTTTTGAGCTCTCACAGGGTCTCAGACAATAATTAGCTTGTTAGGACTCTGGTTTTTCACAGTCGTCGTTAGGAAAGGCCAGGTGACGCAAATTTCAAGCTTTAGAAATACTCTGACTCCTGAAACCTTTTTCCAACAGTCAGCAGCCATGGGCTCCTCTAAACAGCTGCCTAGCACTCTAAAAAGTAAAATAACCAGTGCCCACAAAGCAGGAGAAGACTATAAGAAGATAGCAAAGTGTTTTCAGGGAGCTGTTTCCTCAGTTTGTTATGTCATTAAGAAGTGGCAGTTAACAGGAACTGTGGAGGTCAAGCTGAGGTCTGGAAGGCCAAGAAACATTTCTGAGAGAGCTGCTCATAGGATTGTTAGAAAGGCAAATCAAAACCCCTGTTTGACTGCAAAAGACCTGCAGAAAGATTAATCAGACTCTGGAGTGGTGGTGCACTGTTCTACTGTGCAGCAACAGCTGTACAAATATGACCTTCACGGAAGAGTCATCAGAGGAAACCTTTCCTGTGTCCTCACCACAAAATTTAGCGTCAGATGTTTGCAAAGGAACATGTTTGGAGAAAAAGGGTGCAGAATTTCATGTGTAAAATTTCCATGTTTTGCCACCAAACATGAAGTGGTTTGTAACTCCAGCCTACATGCTCAAATCTGCCCCAAACTTCACGGCTGATGACAATCCCACCTTGAACACAGATGTGATGTTTTATGTTGTCCTTGACTTCTCCTAGCAGGTTGACCAAATCCACCTTAAATTTCCTTGGAAAACTCTGAAGACCTTAATGATGCTTTCTAATGAAGATTGTTACTTTTTGTCAGTCAGCGTTGCCATGGCATGACTGCCATGTTGGATGTTTCGCCATAAAACAGGAAGTTGTTGTAACTTGAGCATACATTGTCCAATCTGCCTAAAATTTCTCATACATGATAAGAGTCCTGTCCTCATGACATCTATGCACCACAATTAAGTTTGAGTCATAGGGCCACGTACTGTCAACAGGAAAGGTCATGTTTTATATTTTGACATACTCGTAATGGGTGACCAGATCCTCCTCAAATTTGGTCTGTATAAATAATAAGCCATGTTTAAATCTTAATTATCTTTATATTCACTGTTTCTAAATCACTTGTCATGAAACAGGTACGAGGCATCGTAGTAGCTTTGACACTCTTTAAAAAGTTTTCTTGCTTTATACATGCCACATTAGACCAAACCAAGATCAAATATCTAGACTTGTCAAACCTGGACTAGATTAACACAGAGATCATGAGGACAGTTCAAAACAGAGTTGCAGACAGATAGAACACACTGCTGGGTAGTTGACTTTATAACCAGTAGATGGCACTGTTCTCTAACTGCAGCAGACTGACTGAGGATCTTACCCACTTTGCACCACTTTCCTCACTTTCCTTTATTTTTAGAATATATTCTTTTCTGTGGAACATCATCTAAATATTTAACTTTTATGTGGTTTAGGACAAACATTTCTATTAGGCCACGGTGTAGATGAGGGGACACAAATATGGTGGGAATGAAACTTGTGAGCAACTAGTAGGAACCTGAACCACAGTTTGTGAAGCTGTGAACTATTCAGCTGCCCCGAACAAGGAAAAGAAAAGCTTAAAATCCACACACACATCACCCACACAGGGTTTAGTCTGGTTAGATCTCAGGAATGTGGGTGTGTACAGACTGATATACTCCTTTGTGAGTTTGATTATTGGGAAAATTTTAAAACAAAAGTATTATGAAACTTTTTCGGTTTTATCTGCTGAATCATTATGAGATTAGTGGTTCCCAGCCTAAGTCCCCGTCTCAGGGGAGCACTACAAGTGATCACCAGACAAATCTGAGGGATTATTAGAGGAATCATTACGTTGATTTTTCTGACTTGTGACAATTATTCATATAAAACAAAAAAGTCAGTCTTTGGGAGAACTGGGCCTTGTGCATGCTGCCTCTCTTGGACACTTGATAAAACAGAAGGATCTTTGTTGATATTTGCACTGTGACTTTCCTCTTATGACCAGTCAACATGTCTGCTGTAAAAACAAACAAGCAAACAAAAAAAGACCCATGAGATTTAATTTATTTTAGAAGTTTAAAGACAAGTCCCGAATCAGTAGTACATGTAGTAGTATAAGTAATGCGTAAGTCAACAGAGACATGTTCAATTTAAGTCTTAAGTCAATCAAAACAAATCCAAGTCAAGTCACCAGTTAGGCAAGTCCAAGTCTTGAGTCAGTCAAGATGAGTCCATGTCGAGTATCGAGTTACCAGAGACAAGTCAGAGTCAAGTTCATAGAGACAAGCCCATGTCAAGTCTCAGTTCAGCAGAGTTAAGTTACAAGACAAATCTTGAATCAATCAAGACAAGTCCAATTCAAATGTCCAAATTTCAAGTCAAAGTCCAAGTTAAGTCTTGAATCAAGTATCAAGTTGACAGAAAAAAGTTCAGGTCAAGTCTCAAGTAAGTCAAGACAAGTCTAGGTCAAGTCTCAATTCAGCAGAAAAAAGTTTTAAGATAGGTCTCAAATTAGTCAAGCCGAATCCAAATCAAGTATCGAGTTAACAGAAACAATTCAAAGTCCAAGTTAAGTTTTGAGTCAAGTATTGAGTTGACAGAGAGAAGTTCGGTTCAAGTCTCAAGTCAGTCAAGACAAGTCACAGATATGTCTACGTCAACTCTCAATCAGTTGTAACAAGTCCAGGTTAAGCTTTGAGTCAGTCAAGACAAGTACAAGTCAAGAATCAATTTAACAGAGACAATGCAAAGTCAAGTTATTAAAGACAAGTCCAAGTCTAGTCTCACTTCAGCAGAGACAAGTTTTAAGACAAATATTGAATTAATCAAGATGAGTCCAAGTCAAATTTCAGGTAAATAGCGATAAGTCCAGGTCAGGACTCAAGTCAGCTGAGAAAAGCTTCAAGACAGGTCCAAGCCAAGGATTGAGTTAACATAGACAACTCAAAAGTCCAAGTTAAGTTTCAAGTCAAGTATTGAGTTTTTGAGAGACATAAGTCATTCAAGACACTTCAGAGATATGTCAAAGTCAAGTCTCAAATCAGCTGGGACAAGTCCAGATTAAGTCTTGAATCAGTTGAGACAAGTCCAAGTCAGGTATCAAGTTAACAGAGACAGGTCCAAGTAAAGTAATAGAGACAATTCCAAGACTAGTCTTAGGCTAACTGGGACAAGTTGCAGTGTTAATGACATTCCCATCAGCCCCAGCTCTACTTTGTGTGTCATGCTCATTAGCAAGTGTAGTGTTTAGCTCAAAGTACTGCACGCAGAAGTACAGCTTGAGTTCAAGACCTGTTCCTGAAAAAAGAAAACATTAAACGATAGATGTTATTTCTGTTTATTTAAAGATACAGTATGATTTATAAAATAAAAAAGGAACAGTGAAATACACACCCATACATTATATCCATATCACCATCACAATACACCTTCTAGAAAAATAAATCACACACACATTATTTCATGTATGACCAGTTCTAAAAAACAGTACAAAGAATTTAACAGAAATCTGGAATGAACAGACATTAAGAAACAACACACAAACAATACACAGTGTACTGGTGACCGCCAGTGTCAAAAGAACAGAATACACTTAAAGGTACAGTGTGTGGGATTGAGGGGCATCTAGTGGAAGAAATGTAAAAAGTATTCAAAACTATCCTTTATTTGTTTCTAATAACCTGACAATAAATTGTGTTTTTTGTTACTTTAAAATTAGACATTTATATCTACATATGGAGTGGGTCCTCTTTCATGGAATCTGCCATGTTGTTTCTACAGTAGCCCAGAGCAGACAAACCTAACACTGACTCTAGATCGGGCCATTTGTGTTCTGTGCATTAGTTACTGTAGTTCTTCTACATGCTCGGTACACAGGAGAGGTTTCAGTACTGCAACCCACCCTAAGTCCTACACATTGAACCTTCAAAACACACAAACCTTTATGGAAAAAGAAGAGAAGTATGGTCTCACACAGCAAAATGCCTGCTGTGCATAGAAATATCTAAACAGATCTGTGAGGTTTTGTTGAGTTTTGTTATAGTCTACAGTCTTACAGTTTGTGCGTATGGATCATGACATGTAATTTTCGTAATGATAATTCAAGCTATTTGTTTGTTGACAGAAAAAGGCATTTGAAAACACATGTATTTGCAAAACATTAACATGAGGCACCTATTTGTGAGACTAATCTGTATAACAAAATCTTTGTTATACCAGTGCTACAGTTGCAAAGCTGCTAATCCAACACTGTTATAAATACCTTATATTTATATAAAGTGACACATGAGCTAGCTAAGTTTAGTTTATGGTGATTGTGTGCGATGTGTGTTTGGAAGACGTGTTTTCTACTGCAGTTATTTGTAGTTTATATGTGCCCATATTTTTCTTATTTCTTTCAAATTAATTAGCTGACAACAACTAGCTCATCACTTTTTACCCACAAAAGATGGTTATGTTTTGTAATTGTCTTATAGTCAACAAATCCCATGTGCTGGGACAAATCAGCAGCACTAGTAAATATTGTATGTCTTTATGCTATACAGCTCCATTGTTGCCCCTTTGCTGATCTGGGTAACATGTTCCTTCACCGCAGAGTAACAATATCAAACATGTGATGCAGGTAAACAATTTAACATTTCAAGCCTCAACAGCAGTGTTTCATTTTCATTCATTTAGGACAGTGGTTCCCAACCTTTTTCTTGAAGGACCTATTTTTACCATTGTAGACTTTGGTGACCCCCAGTCCCCCCGGTACACACGTAACACACACCCATATCCTTCCAATACATATTTTAAAAACTTTCTATACTTATTTTTTAAATTTTGAATGAATGAATGAATAAGCTTTTAATACAACCCTTACATTTATTTGTTTTAGACACATAAATGAATTAAATTCTGACACATAACACATTAAAATGATAACACCCCTTAAAATCAAGAGGGCCTCGCGACCCCCCTGTTGCTCTTTGGCGCACCCCTAAGGGGGTTGCGCCTAGTGATGGCCAAATGAAGCCTCACGAGGCATTTTCTTTATTTTCCAAGCCCACTAGATGGCGCTCATGGTTTAAAAAGAGAGGCTCAAAGAATGGCAATTCAGTGCGCTTTTAACCTTTTGTTGAACAAAAAGCGCCATCTAGTGGGCTCAGAAAATAAAGAAAATGCTTCATGAGGCTTCATGAGGCCAACACTAATTGCGCCCCCCGGTTGGGAACCACTGATTAAGGATACATATTGATAAACCTGTTACCAATACTCATCAGTACCAATACCTGACATTTTTTTTAATACTCGAAGCTTCTATTGACATTTTCGATTGAAACTTCAAATGACTGTCCTCGTAATTTATAGGGGTAAGGCAAGGTAAGGTTGTGTGGCAACATCATATCGTCACACAGTGCAAAGTTGTTGTTTTTTAAATATATAAATTATAAAGACGACAAATACAAATGAAACTTTAAGTAGCCTACTAGCCTACCTTTAGTCCACTAGATACATTTTGCTGCTGCTGCAAAAATGGTTGACGTGAGATGAACAGACTGAAAACTTTGTCAACATCTATTTTATCTAATATAACAAAGTTTTCTTTCGGGGTCATAATTTTCAGTTTAAAAAGGTAATAAATTGCAATATATCGCAATATATTTCATCGCAATACTCAGCTTATTGCAAGATATTCTAAAATCGCAATAATCAGTACGTCCAGAAAATCACGATCTTGTGAAATAAACCAAAATATTTGCGGCTGCTTGCAATTTTTCAAAAGTTCCGCAATTTTTCCGCATTCTCCATCTGACTGGAAGTTGTCGCGCATGCAATGTCATTTGAAAAGTTCATCAGACGCATCATCAAATCACGCTAATGGCATTGCAGTATGGAGAAAAGCTCTGTATTGACATAAGAATTGTCACTTTGTTTAAATGCATACAATATGTGTTGAATTTATTAAAATGTTATGTTTACAGAAGATGTAGCTAACATGTTGTTTTACAGTCACATTGTCTGGTTTGAGAGCTACAATATTCACTCAGGATTTTTTGTAACATTATTGGAGTCCATGTTTTGAAACTAATTAAATAAAACTAAAGAAGAGAACTGAAACATTTGCAGCTGTTTTTGTAATATTCAGTATGACTATTATAGCAGGTGATTATATGACTTATTTTTTGGAGGCAGTAGTTTTTTTCCTGACTTGCATCACATAAAAATGCTGCAATTTGTATTGCAATTTTTGACAAAATTTACTGCAAATTCAAGGGTTTCAGGCCGCAAATTAAAGGTTTTTTTGCTGCGAGATCCTGGAGGGACTGAATAATATAGCATCGTGACTTAAATATTGTAATAATATTGTATCCTGGATCCTGTGGTGACTTCCATCCCTAGTATTTTATGACATCATTACTCTTATAAAAAAAAAAAAAAATTAGAATTTTATAATACAAAATTAAATACAACAAAAATCCTTGAACAAAATCCTCAGTCTTAATAAATGGATTCATTGGATTAAATGAATTAGTCTTTTTTAATAAATAAACTTCTTTTAATGAATACATATAATTTACAGAGCTGCTAGACTGCTGCTACAATGCCCTGTTAGCTCAGCTGTGTGCCTCCCTTTGTGTCCTGCAAGTGGGAGGGCAAACTGTTTTTTGACCATAGTGAAAATGTTGTTTTTTAGGCTAAACACCAACAGATAAAGACTAAAGCTGTAGATTTTGGAAATGATTACATCTGTCTTTTTTCAAAAAATGTTGACTTTTTGACTTCACAACACTCTGGAGTTACTGGAAAGATTTGGATCATGAGTCTGAAACAATCCTACACAGTCACCACTGGAATCTAATTCTACAATTAGTATAATACTAATAATGTTATCGTGGCCTAATCCTTATCTGCAGCTGTGCAGAAATACTGAATTCAAACAGAATGAACAGACATAAATAAAAAAGAAGCTGTGCAGCGTTCGAATGTTGATTGAGAATTTGAATGTCAACGTTATGATGAACCTTTGAAGCTTTGAACTATTCAGTAAAGCCCTGAGTGCAACACACAATCTACGCACATATAAATATAAAAATACAAACATATCTTTTTGGCTGGTGTCAGACATAACACAGAAGTAGCAGTGCTATTAAGGCGACATTCCTAATGTTTTTGTACATCAAGTCTAAGGCACCAACTTCAATAAGCTGGGCAACATCTGTAATATATATGACGTACAGTATATATCACATGAAGCAAAGAGTGTTTTTCTGAAGGTGCACTGATCAATCTTTTTTTAATTTTACACTGTAAAGTGAAACAAGACTTTCATATGTGTGAACCTATGAAAAATTGTCACCCATCTGTGCAGCTCTTTTTGCTCCTTGATTTGCATATAATTCACATTTTCTGTATAGTTTGGTCTTAGTGCTCTCATCAGTGGTTTTCAGTCTTAAAACCAGTAGCAGCAGGGAGATGCTACCAATGAATGGTAACAAACAGCATTCCCATCATCTATCATATCACCCATAGCAACAATATAGTAACAATATGTCAGGGCTGCACACCTGTCAGCCTGGTCTGCAGTTCTTCTGCAACACAGTGACAATATGGCTTCATACAGCTAGAAGTGTTCCAATCACTGTAGACAAAGCTACAGCCACTGTGCTCACTCACCTATGGTCTTCAGTATGTGAGAAGCTAATCAATATCTATTATTGTGTCCTCTCTACAGGAGCTGGAGGCCCTGATTGGAGTAGAGTCTGATTTGTTTCTGCTGGGCTGTTATCGATGACCTCCTCCTCCTCCTGCTGCTTGGAGCGCCTCCTGGAGGCCAATTTGAAAATTCCAGCAAAGAGGAAGATCCCAGAGATGACAGCAAAGTAGCAGCCATAGATGAGGAACTGTGGGAAGGAAACAAAACAATGATCAACGATCAATCAAACAGCATGAGTGCCTCAATATATGTTATCACAGACAATTATGGGTGGGCAGAGCTCGATGTTCCTCCTCACCTGAGGGAAGACATCGAGGCCGAGGCCTGCTGAGTCCACCACCACCACAGTGAGGAGAGTCTGCAGCAGCAGGGCTATGAAGGTGTTCACTCCAAATACCAAGGCGTAGCGCTGCATGTTGAGACTGGCTGCGATCTGATATCTGATGGGTCAGCGGGCAGACAACGCATCATAACATATGTGAGGAAAGTTCAGCTCTGCAGTATGTTGTAAATGGACTGCATTTGTTTAGTGTCTCTCTAATATTCTGACCACTGAAAGGACTGTTGCACACGCTAGTGGCGGATACTGTCATACATGGTGCCACTTGCTACTCAGTAACCATTCACACACACTCACACACCAATGAAACAGCCATTGGGAGCAGTTTGGGGTTCAGTATCTTGCTCAGGGATGCTTCGATATTCAGCCTGGAGGAGCTGGGGATCAAGCGACTGATGGACGACCTGCTCTACCTCTGAGAAATAACACAGCTGAAGTACTACACAGTGGTAGAACTTGACTAACATCCAAATCCAGCCTCAATGTACCAACCCGACTACAGAAGAAACAGAGGGTTGAGAGCCAGAAAGAAAGAAAAACAGAGGGTGAACACAATAATCCCTCCTGACCCAGCAGCCCTGCTATTTGTTTAAGCTTGTGTTTGGTTTTTGTTGGGCTTGTGAGTGTTCCCACACTTTTCTAACCAGAACCAACACCAGAAGAGGAATGTGCCTCTAACTGAGGACCTCGTGTCTCATGTTTAGACATTATAGTCAATGGTTGCTGCAATCTGAACCATAGTTGCACATGTTTCCCCTTTCCATCTTCCGTTTTCTCTTTTAAAGCTGTCTGTGAGCACTGACAAATGGTGATGAATAAAAGATACGATTTACTTAAAAACATTACTGCTCGCTTACACTAGGCAAAATGTGTCTGATAAAGGGCCAGCGCCCATGTTAACAAACTTTACCCAGATCTGTTATAAAGCTTATTCCATTCCAAATTTTATGATTCAATGGTTGACTCAATTTTATTTTATGCAGCAGGCGTGTGGGATTTTAAAGGTAGCCCTGACAGTAATGCTGTTCAGACCCGAGCCATGAGGTGCTTTCTCGGGGTTCACAAATATACTGCTAAAGGGGCTATTGAAGGGGACATGGGATGGGTGTCGTGTCTTGTGAAACAGAAATGTGAAATAGTTCGGTTGTGGAACCGCCTTGTTCAATTGCCAGAGGAAAGGCTGACCAAAAAGATTTTTAACTGGGATAGAACTCATAATTATCCTTGGGCAAAAGAGGTTCCTGTATAATTTTCGTTTTCTGATTTAAATTATATATTTAGGAACAATTTGCAGTGTACTACGTTCAAATCAAGGTGGGGTTCCATACAGAACATTATGTAACTTTTAATTTGAAGAGGAGACAGAGGTCCCTTTGTGCCCAGTTAAAAACTGGTACCCTTCCTCTGGCTACTGAAGTAGGCAGATATAAAGGTATCCTGAAGGAGCAATGTATATGTGTTCTTTGTGATCTTGATGTTATTGAGGATGAATACCATTTTCTGTTTCATTGCCCTTTGTACTGTGATTTAAGAAACCATGTGTTTGAAAAAATTCAGTGGAAAAATCCTGATTTATTTTGGTAATCCGAAGGTGAGATGTTGCGTTGGCTTTTTAATGAGGAGACCTTTGCCTTGGCAATATTTATAGAAAATGCCTGGCACTTAAGACAGAGAATGTTGTACCCAACATAATAAGATGTTTCTGTTATGGACTTTGGCTGTTCTGAAATGCTTTTCTTTGTGGACTTCTTGTTATTGATCTGGCATGTGGCCATCCAGGCTGTTTAGTGTCTTGTAAGCCCACATGGGCTGGGCACCACTTGGTGCAAGACACTTAAATAAAATCAGTGAATCAATCAATCAATCAATCATGTTGGGTCTGTAATGGTTTGGTACTGCAATAGTAATGCCAATGCTAACATTAACAAGCAAGCTAATGTTAGCATTTACATTATTGTTCACAGCACCAAACCATTACAGACCCAACAAACATCAGTTCATTTATATTTCAGTCACCAACCATTCTCTATTCAGTCCGACAGAAGCATTTTATATGTATGTATATATTAAGTTTCAGTCTGAAATTGCACTTACGTAGCCACGGTGATGAGCAGCATGTATGTGGCTCTGAAGAGAACGTATGAGCTGTAACACACCCATATGTCCTCCAGTGTGTCCATGATAAACACACACGCAGCCATCAGTAGGGAGAAGAGAAACAGAGCCAGCTCCCCCCACACAGCCCAACACACAGGCAGATAACCCACCAGCAGCGCTGCCAGAGCCCCTGTGGATCAGCAGGACACAGAAACAAAATCATTTTAACTCAGCTGAGCAAACTCCATTCAATCCCACAAAGTGCATCACTAAATTAAAAAAAGTGTCTACATCTACAAAAAAAAAAAAAAAAAAAGGCCACAGATTATTTTTAAACCAGACAAAGTGGCACCCCTTACCCAGCAGTGTGGACAGTGTCTCTACATAGCCGTTGTAGATTTCGTAGTCCTGGGATGGACGAACGTTCTCCCACAACGCTTGAGCGTAGTTGATGACCTGGAAGTAGCCGCAGGTGGCCAGAGCCCACCACAGCGACCAGGCAAGGAGGGACTGACATCTGTAGCACTTCAGGAAGTCATCAAGCAGTATCTTTAACACCTCCACAAGACCACTGCTATGCCTTCCTGACTCAGAGGTGCTGGACATCTGCATGGAGAGTGAAGGAGGCCAATAATGGCCAAGTGAAATACACTTATTCACATTTTAACATTTAATATTCCAATCAGGACCCTGGTGTGACCTGAACACTCACTGAAGGGGCGTCCTGCCTGTTTGGAGGCAACCTGCCTGTTGAATCTTCAGCCTTCTCCAACAGGGCTGTGCTGCTGCTGCGTGGCCTCTCCTCCACTGCGTCTGGACTCTTATGGAAGAACAGGCTCCTCTTGGGCATGGGTAGAAACCAGGGTGCAACAAAGGCCACAGCGGCTGACGAGAGTGTGATAATGACGAGGTGGACCAGCTGAGCTTTGGCCAAAGACAGCAGGAGCTGTCCCATCAGAGATCCAGCAGCTGATCCAAACAGCGTGATGCTGCGGCAGTAACCTGTCACTCTCTGGTAGTGTGCCGGCTCCACCACGCTGTAGATGTAGGAGTAGTAGGCCACCTCTGAGGCTGTGGCCAGCCCAAAGAAAAACTCCAGGAGCTGCATGGCCACCATGCCCTGTGCCTTCAGCAACATAACATAGGTAACTACTAAACTAGTGGCCTGCAGGAGCAATACAGGCTTATAACGGAGGTAGTCAGTGATCAGGAAGACAGGGAACAGCAAGGCCAGATAGGAATATGTCCAAATTGGATAGATTTCATTAACGACCTGCAAATAAGAGATAAACATTTTTAGAAATAAGAATTCATTCCATTAAAATTTCACTCATACCAATCCCTTCAGCATCAATGCTGCTTTCCAATAATGGCCAGAAAAGAGTTCCTGCAGAAGAGTATGATGTCACAGTGAAGTTGACCTTTGGCCTTTTGGATATAAAATGTCATCACTTCTTCAGTTTATCCTATTAGATATTTGTGTGGAATTTTGTCATAATTGGTGTATGAATTCTTGAGTTATGGCCAAAAATATGTTTTGTGGGTCACAGTGACCTTGACCTTTGACCACCAAATCCTGATCAGTTCATTGTTGACTCACAGTGGACACCAAATCAGGGGAAATTCCCTGAAGGCCCTCTTGAGATATCGCATTCATGAGAATGAGACAAACGCAAGGTCACGGTGACCATGACCCCCTAAATCTAATAATTTCATCCTTCAGTCTAAGTGGTCGTTTGTACTGAGCAATACATTATGGTTCAGTTTAGTTAAGTACCCTTTTTTTCCGTTTCGAGTGCCGTTTGTTATGAAAATGTCGGTGTGCAGCCTCGTTCAAAGGACAATAAACAAGGTGCAGACTTCCCTCTGTCTCACCGATAATGAGGAAATACAGTGAGTGCTAGACAGAGCAGTGAGTGACGACAGCCCCGCCCACATTTAAGGGTACTGTTTGTGGGTGGAAACGCTAGGGTCTAGGTACCATGTATGAAGGGTAGTTTTGGTTCCAAATGTTCCATACCAAAAGTGTTTGGTGGAAACGGGGCTTAAGTGGACATTTGTGCCAAATTTCAAGCAAACGACCACTTGGACTTCTTGCATTCATAAGAATGAGACAGATGTGAGGTCACAGTCTGCTTTGACCTTTGATCACCAAAATATAATCATTCGAGTCCAAGTGGACATCTGTGCCAAATTTGAAGAGATCCCCTCAAGGCCCTCTCACGTGTATGAGAATGAGACAGACACGAGAACACAGTGACCTTGACCACCCAAATGTAATCACTTCATCCTTGAGTCTAAATGGACGTTGTTGTCGAATTTGAAGCCAACCCCTCAGGGCTTTCTTGCATTCATGAGAATGAGATAGATGTGAGGTCACAGCCTGCCTTGACCTTTGACCACCAAAATCTAATCATTCAAGTCTAAGTGGACACCTGTGCCAAATTTTAAGAAATTCCCTCAGGACGGACGTATGTAAGGAAAGGCAACCCGAAAATCATCATGCATCTGGCCGTAACTGTCATCAGTGCTAAGGCATAAAAACAAAGAGTAAATCACTTCATACAGTCAGAACAATCTGTTAAGTGTTGTAATAGTTACAAGATTACAGTTTCATTTGAAAGCTGTAGACTGGTTTGTTCACTTGTACTATAGACCTATCTAACTGATTGCAAACTAGATCAGACCTTTCAAAGGCCTTGTGCATGGGGCTGCTGGTGGAGCCAACATTAAACATTTCGTCAGCTATGGGAGTGAGGTGGTCAATGTGACACAGTCTGACCACTTTCGGGTACTTTCATATTGTCAGTACTTGCCAACTGTGCCTCTGTTACTGCCTGAATGTGATGCTTGAGACTTGCAGTTCTCTCGATCACTGTTGCATCATTCTGAACCTCAATCATATGCAGCTTTCACTGACGTAGCAGTGGCACACCAAGGTATGTAAATGAGAAAGACTTGCTCATAGAAATCAACCCTGTCATGTATTCTGAAGGTGTTTCTGGGATATCCAAACTTTGTGAGTATGGATTTATTTTTTGGAAGCTGGCAGGGCTCTAAATCACAAGACAGCTAAATTCTACATTACCTGTTAAAATTTATCGACATTTACTTGTCATGTTCCTGAGCAGCAAAGAACTGGATCACCTGCACATCTATAGATTTTACATTCTTGTTTGAAACTCATTCATATAGATGCACAACCACCATGACCCAAGCACATTTCCCTGTGGCACAACATAAATGCATGTGGCAATGGACATCCTGACTACTTCCCAGTAGATAGAACTCAAAACATGTCAGTGTTACAGAGTTAAAGCTGAGTAATTGTAGTTTTTAAAGTGTTTAGAACAGGATCAGAAGCCATTTTTAAGTTAAGACATAATGCACTGACTTCCTGTCTATTTGTGGATGATGTAATATCTTCAGCCGTTTATGGCAATTCCTTAAACTGCTCTGACTTGCAGTAAGACCTGAAAACAGTCAACAACCTGCTTCTGAATCATTTTCCAATACTTAAGGTACCGTGCATAACATGGACACCTGACAGTAATTTGCGACCTTAGTATGGTCTAAAAGTGCTGACGTCATTCAGGGCAAAAAAGATTTATCACTGCTCCTCTAGATGAAAGCTTTTTGTAAGCCAGCTTAGATCTTGATGGAGGTAATTATTTCAGGATTAACCAGAAATCCTAAAGAATCTGACCATTTTTCCTGAGGGATAATCCTGTCTGGGGCAAGTGTGTTTGAGTTTGTCGTTGGGGCTATTCTGACTAAACAACAGGATTGCGCCATTAGAACACATCCAGTTGTATTATTTAGCAACCCTCAACACACCTACTACACAACAGTGTAATAGAAATATGTATCTAAATATGGATTTCGGTAAGTTCTTTGCTCAAGTGTAAAATAGATTCACATTAAGCTATCCTTAGCACACCCCAGTGTATGCAAACCAGTCAGCACTGGTCACCATAACTCGATGCACATGTACATACTAACTGACGTGCTGGCAAGAGACAGCAGTACAAAGGCAGGCCCAAAAATGAGGAAACATACAAAGTGTGAGGAATGTGTGTGAATGCACACCAGCTCTGACACAACCAGCTCTTGTAGAGGTGTAACAAGAAACAAGAAATACCACCTCGTGGTTGTATGCCTCAATGAACCTCAAGTTGCAGTCACAGTTTGTATCCATGTCTGTCCAGGCTCATTTGTAGCCATGACAGTTAATGCTTCAAATATGGATGTTGCTGCAAAGAAGCTACATATTCTAAAGCATAGATGCTTCTCACACGTCTTCAACCCAGCAGCACAGAAATCTAGACATTCAAAGACAGGCACCCAAGATTAGTGTCACCAATTCAGTATCTGACCACTGTCGCCTCACAGCAAGAGGGTCCTGGTTCGATCCCGGGTGCGGGAGCCCTTCTGTGCGGAGTTTGCATGTTCTCCCCGTGTCAGCGTGGGTTCTCTCCGGGTACTCCGGCTTCCTCCCACAGTCTAAAAACGTGCAGCTTAATTGGTGACTCTAAATTGGCCGTAGGTGTCAGCCCTGTGATAGTCTGGCAACCTGTCCAGGGTGTACCCTGCCTCTCGCCCAATGTCAGCTGGGATAGGCTCCAGCCCCCCGCGACCCTCAAGAGGATAAGCGGTTAGAAAATCGATGGATGGATGTAGTGTAATATGTAGTATATTATGCTCTTTTGAAGACGCCTTAAAGACGCCACAAATCATTATATCTGACCTTAATCGTATCTCTGACCTTATGTTTAGTGTCTCATACTCGAGCTGCACTTACTAGAACATGTAATCTGAAACCGCGGCCTTCGGTCTTGTTTATACCATATAGTCTGCCCAAAAACAACCCGCCATTGTGCACCTGCGTGAGAAAGCGCATCATGACCCTCCCGGTAGTCGGGAAGGCACCCTTCCTAACCGCCACACCTGTTTGTTATCTGTAGTTTTCCCAGGATCGGTAGCCACCCGGTAGCGTGAGAAGAAGGGGAGTCTGCTTGTATAAGCCGTATGGAAGTGTGACCGCTATACCGTCGAGAAGGATATGAAGGAAGATAAGGGAATTTTAATTGGGCAGCTGTGCCACTGGACGTCCTTGTTATTGTGTTGAGTTTGAACTGAAGTTACCTGGCAGGGTGGGGTGAGTGAGAGAGATGAGGTTATCACGGTCTGAGACTGCACTTTGGTGGCCTGTCTGTGAATGTTTTTTACTATTATATTTTATTTGAGAAACTATTATACTCTGTATTACAGCACCTGAACATTATTGTACTGCACAATTATGGTATATTTTAGATATTTTAACTGCACAAGCACCTATTGATGAGTGAATTATTTTAGTATGTTATTTTAACCTATCACACTATGACACACATATTGAGTTATGAAAAGTAATAACACTGAGATTGAATGTTTGATGCACCTGAACCCCTTGTAATGATTGCTTTGATTAATCTTGTGGTTAAAGGAATGTTTTTAAGAAACAAAACACATGGGAAAGAGTTACCAGCTTGAACAGGTGGTGAGGGGAGAGTCTGGAGATGATCCAGGACATCCCACCTGTGTTTTGATCTTAGGGGTTGGTTTACAAGAAGGGGGGGTAGAAACTCTCAGCATACCCACTCAGCGTATAAAACAAAGCGCAGAAAGATAGAATTTTAGTCTGGTTCTGGAACTTGACTCACTGGGTTTTGCTGTGTTATGTCTTATGGCACAATAAAGCTCTTTTGCATCTGATCCAAGTGTCTCCAGTGACTGTTTGAGTGCTGCTGATTGACTCCTAACCATTGATACAGAAGAACAAGATTTTTGAAGATGTTTTTGAAGTACTTCATGGATGTCTTTGGACTGCGGGAGCAAGCCTGAGCACCCGGAGAAAATCCACGCTGACAAGAGGAGAACGTACAAACTCCATACAGAAGGGCCCCAGCTGGCCAGTGGGTTTGAATGAATAACCCTCTTACTGTGGAGCGACAGTGCTAACCACTACACTACGGTGCTGCCCTAACATTTAAAAAGCATTTAAAAAAATAAACACAATGTCTTCCATGGACAGTGTCTGTGTAACTCTTGAGAATTTACAGAAAACAAGACACCGTCAACAGTTTTCATTTGGACTATTTTGTCCTTTTGCTACAAAAAAGTCCTAAAAGTGTATATCTGCAGTGATGAGACACACATGAGGGAAATGAGACGCATCAATGGACTCTTTTGAGTAATTACTTTGTCCCCTAAGGTGCTCATGGACACCATATGCTTGACACACAATTAGTGCATGTAGGTCCTGCTGCAGAGCCTTATTTTAATAAAAACTAAAAACTACTTGCTTCTCGTCGATAAAATATTGAAAAAAGGTGACGTAGAATGATTATTAAATATCACACACAAACTGCGCATCATTCTACTACTGAGGAAATGTATTCATCCGCCCAGAAGAGACTAAATATTAATTCCTTTCAAATGTTATCAAGTTGAGAAGTGATGTAAGCTCCTGAAAGCAGTCACTAGCTTTTAGCCTCGCGAGCTAACTCACCTGAGTCTCTGTCAGGTTCTTGTCCGGTCCCATCAGGTAGGCGGTGAGGAAAGGCTCCGACGGCCGGAGGTTGGAGAAGAAGCCGTACACACAGAGGAGGAGAGTGGGGTCGAGTAGAGACATGTTGGACCCACGAGCATGACCTCCACACGCTGCTTTCTGACAGCGAACTGCTTCTTCTCTGGTGCTGCTCAGGTTGATATATGGGGTTGACTCAGGTACACCACCGCCCCCAGCTGGTCACAGTGTGCAGCAGCAGCAGAGGAGTGGAAACTTGGTTGACATGTTTTCTCAGAAAGATATTAAAATGATAACAATAATAAACGTCTGACACAGTGTTGGTTGTTTTTTCTTAATGGAAGAGATGTTTTGTATGTTCTGCCTTGGAACCAGATGAATCTGAGAGCCATGGCCTTAATAATGTATTTCACATTAGTGGGGGACGCAAACCCTCCAATAGGGGGTCAACAGTCAACAGTGATATATCCTACATAACACCCATTACAGTTTAGTTTAAATACATTTAAAAGTGATGAAATAAAGACAGTAAAGTGTTTGACATTGATTGTACCCATGGCAGTCAGGCAATGGCTTCTGCTGGGAGACAGCAACACCACAAGAAGCAGTAGTCCAGGCAAACTCAGCCCCAGGAGCCAATCATGTCCCACAGACTTTTTTTTTTTTAACTTGTCTTTCAAAACATACATGTGGCCCTCCACCCATCAGCATATTTCCATTCACCTCACACAAACTAGGGGAAATGTGCTTTCACAAACAGGCGGTAAACCAGCGTAGAGGAATCACAGCAGACATTTCCTGCTAGGTAGAAGGCATGGCCACAGCAAAGAACCCAGATCGCAAGCCAAAATTGCCTGGCCCTGGATCAGCCCAAATAGGCACGCTGGAGGAAATAAGTCGAACCATGTGCAGTCGATGCCACAGAATCACACCAAGTAAACTGGCTCCACTCTGGCTGCCGACGCTACCATCACTGGGCTGTTGTCAAGAATGACCTGACCCAGCGTCGGCCCAAACTCCACACGCTAGAGGAAATAAGTAAAATACTTTCTCACTGAAATCCATATGACAACTCTTACAATGGGAGAGCATCTGGCCCCCCAGTATTTTCACACTACCTTGTTTGTACACCCCTGTGTAGTCGTATTAATAAGAATTTGTCAAGTTTATTTATGATTACATTTACTTATGATTTTTTTGAATGGTGGTGCTTGATTTCATAGCATAGCATTTTCTTTCTTATATTTTTATTTATTTATTTGAATATTGGGTGGAATCCAATCCAAGGTTTTGGTCTGGTGATGTCAGACGACTATATGTCGAAACTAGGAGAATTTTAGATCATTGCTTTCACCCCTCCCCAGACCCAATAAATACACAAATACCATTCTGTTTGTAATATTTGGGAAACTCTTTATTGATTAATGTACATTACTTTAAAATGTTCAAGTGTTACCACTGAGCAAGTCACATTAGGAGACTGGACCAACAGGCAGGAAGCCTACAGAATGAATATTTGATCTAACCAAGCCAAAACAAAGAAAGTAGAGATCACTGAAGCGCATAGTTTATTTATTTCTGTAAGTACTGTCAGACATGTTAGTGTAATGAGCCCAATATAGTTTATAATTCACAATATTATCAACAAAAAAGACCAGAAACTAAAGAATTTATTGAAATACACAGAGTTTTTTGTGAAATTTGTTTTGTTGCACAATAGATAGAACCGACCTTCACATAGCTCTTAGACACAATAGGTACTGATAGTGATACATCACGCTTGTAGAAGCAGGATGAACTGATATTCTGAAAAGTCTCAAGGTTTTGACGCAGGCTACAGAGGAGGGAAATGTGTCCCAAAGTTGAAGTAAAAGACAAAAAAACCACATGAGCCAACCAGGAGACGCACGGCTGAATGAAAAGCCCTGGCCATCGACACATTCAGAGAATGAAGTATTAAGACAAACTGGCATAAAGAGCTGATTTACAATAATGGGAGTGAGCCATGCCTTCTGCAATGTGCATCAGAATGGAAACAATAATAAACACTGCAGTGAGGCATAGGATGTCAATAGTCAAGAAGCATCTACCAATGCTGCTGTCAGGTACAGAGACATTTAGACGGTGATGTGAGCAAGAAAACACATTTCCTGTCATAGCTGTCCGAGTCAAA
This sequence comes from Cephalopholis sonnerati, assembly GCA_019142605.1. Taxonomy (NCBI): domain Eukaryota; kingdom Metazoa; phylum Chordata; class Actinopteri; order Perciformes; family Serranidae; genus Cephalopholis; species Cephalopholis sonnerati. The sequence continues at coordinate 19,361,822 of JAGQAX010000024.1, forward strand.
TCCACGAATTTGAAATATTTTCTTCCGGATATTATTTGTGGGCTAGCTGTATGAGAAATGGCTGGACATAAACAGATGTCTGACGGCAGTGAAGGGCCAGAGTGTAGGGCTATGGACTATATTTGTTCAGTCTCACTGTCTCAGCAGTGGCAGGCAGCAGTTTTTGGTGAAACCAGCTTGTTCTGCTGTAACCCATCTCATTTTTAATAACTCAAGAAGCTGACACTTTGCACGACCGGGGTTAATTCTTTTTCTGATGATGGACGTTTAAAGCAGCGAAGCAGTGTGGAATAGGGTGAGTTTTAGTAACAGCATCACAATCTTCTTAACAAGAACCTTGTGAGAGCTCACCACATTGTGGTCACATCATGAAACCTGTAGAGAAACATCAGAGGTACAGTCCAAAGTTTGGGATGAAGCCTTGTCTGCAGTCTTACCCAGAGTCAGATGAAAAGATGGATTTCAGTTTCTGTGTGTCCAGTACAGAAGTCTGTCCAGCATGTGGTTAGCCTAGTTTAGCACAAAGACTAGATACTACACGCCAACTTTGCCAAAAATACCATTCAACACTGTTGTTAGCAAGAAAGCTAGTTACCAATATATCCAAGTGGGATTTTATATTTTTACTTTTCCACAGGTAAAATAAAAATGATACATGAAAATAAGACTTTAATGAAAGGTTCTCATGTTATAGCTAGGCTAACAGCAGTTAGACAGAACACATTACTATCGGTATTGGACGCACCCCGGATGTAATCTCAACACAGAGACAGAAGAGCTGATCTTTCCCATGTACACATGTCACGTTAGCAGAGGCAGATTTATGAAGCTACATGGTGAAGTGTCTCGTGTAGTCGTATTCTATTGTGGGAATGACAGCCTGGACAAACTTGAGGAAAATCAGAAGATACCTGAAGGTTTACGTTGAGGAAAACACAGAGGAACATGGAGGGCAGTTACAGGAAGGAAGTTACAATACAGTAACACAGAAGGCATGATGTAATATCAACTACAATATTAACTTTCTCTGAACAAGAATGCCTTAAAATACATATTACATGAGACAAAACATGCAATTTTGTGTGTTTAAGTGGTCCTTTAGTAAGTAAGGGGAAACACAATTTGGCTGTTTAGTGCCTAAGAACAGGCCACAAACCCCTTAGTAAATATCCTCCCAAATGTCTATCATGTCATATATACAGTTATTACCATGAAAGGATACATATGCACTCCAAGCTCTCCTCCCCCCTCTGCCACAGTCTCAATGATCTTTTTCATCACTTCAGCATGTCTGAAAGGAAAAGTTGGATCAACCAAAGGTTCATTTTTAACATTCAGTCACACTATCAAACATTCCTATACTAATATCTGAAGACATCACTATAGCCAGTTTCAAACCAGCAAATGAACAGCTACAAACAGTCTATAAAAAAATGTATTCTTATGTTTCTGTACATGAACCACTGGTTGTAGTATCTCAACATTGTAAACAGAGATAAAATGGAGTAGGACTGGGAAATATTACAACACATAGGCTTTAAGTTTGTACCTCTGTGTGGCTTCAAAGAGCCAGTAGGTGGGAGGGACAGGTGAACAAGCTTGCCACTGGGGAATTAGTCTCTATGATGAGGCAACCAATCAGTTATTGCACCAGGTTGTCAGCTCACTAGCATTAGACACTAACATAATTTACAGCTGACAGTGATATGTCAGATCATATAAAAAAAGGTCTACAGTATGTGCAATGAAAATCAACAGGAGCAGAGTATTTCTCTGTGTAACAAGGGCATCAAACAACTCCAAGCAAAAGAAAGACGAGAGCCTTGAGTGCTGCTCTTGTGATCAGCAATGTTATATAGGAATGACATTAAAGAGTAACGTTGGTATTTTTCAACCTTATTTGACCCTATTTTCATGTTTTGGTATCTAAGTGAATAACGGGCAGAACAATTTTTTAAATCAGTCCAGTTTGAGCGAGATGGCGACGGCAAAACAGGCTGCAATGTAACCACTCTGGGCATGTTTTCACTGTCAGTTTATGTGCCAGTTTAAACATGCCAGACTCCATTTAAAAAAACAGTAATTTTAGCATGTATACCGCCAGCATATTTCACATCTAAATGGATGCATTCAGGGTTTATTTCAACCAAACCAGAGCTGGTGATTGCTGGAACAGTGTAAAGACAAACCAAGAAGGTTTTTGTGAGTTTTATTTTGTTGATGTTGACCTTGAATGAGGTGTGTTTTACGACAGTACAATTGTTGCTTATTTAAAATGAAGTCTGGCGTGTTTGCTGATGGCAATTTATGGGTTGTTTCTGGTTCTCTCTTAAACAAAAACTCTGTAGTGTCCTTTCCATAATGTTGTCAGACACTTAGAATACCAATCTGAGCCTGTCAGTGGCAAAAACAAATATTTTTAGTGGATGTAAATTGAAGGTGCCAAATGCCCAGAGTGGTTACATTGCAGCCTGTTTAGCAGCTTTTGCACTATCTCTTAATACTGGACCAAGTTTTAAAAAGCTGGTGTTCCCAATGGTCACTAAGACACAAAAAACATGGGAACACAGCCAGGGGCGTAGCCAACATTTCAGAAGTGAGGGGGACAAATTGTTCAGAGGTTTATTGAGTGATTTATCATCCTCTCGCATTCAATTGCACCTCTCCTAAGAGACTAAAGAACTAAATAACTCAACTCAACTTTATTTATAGAGCATTTTAAAAACAACAGTCGAAACAAAGTGCTGTACATAAACATAAAAACATAAGACATAAAACAAACAATTAAAAACAATAAAATAAAACAAAACAATAAAAACACTAAAACAAGAGCAGAGTCTCATGCTGAGTTGAAAGCCAAGGAATAAAAATGGGTTTTAAGACGAGTTTTAAAAATGGACAGTAAGGGGGTTTGTCTGATGTGCGAAGGTAGGTCGTTCCAAAGTTTGGGAGCAGCAACAGAAAAGCTCTTTCCCCTCTGAGTTTCCGCTTGGACCTCGGTACCTCCAGGAGCAGCTGATCAGCTGACCCGAGGCACTGAGCAGGAGTGTAGGGATGGAGCAGCTCAGAGAGGTAAGGCGGGGCGAGACCATTTTAAGATTTAAAAACAAATAAAAGAATCTTATAATGAACTCTAAAGTGCACAGGCAGCCAGTGGAGGGAGGCCAGGATGGGAGTTATGTGCTCCCTCTTACATGCTCCAGTTAAGAGACGAGCAGCGCCATTTTGAACCAACTGGAGACGTGTGAGGGAGGACTGGCTGACTCCAAAATAAAGTGCGCTAGCGTAATCCAGCCAAGACATGATGAAGGCATAGATAACTGTTTCAAAGTGCTGTGGTGCAAGAAAGTGCTTAACCTTTGCCAGCTGCCTAAGATGAAAAAAGCTGGACTTAACTACTGCACCAATTTGCTGATCCAATTTGAAAACACCATCACTTCTGTTTTCTTTTCATTAAAATTTAAAAAGTTCAGGGCCATCCAGGCTTTAATGTCTCCGAGACATAACAGAAGTGGTTTTAGCAAGAAAGCATCTTTCTTCTTCAATGGCAGATATATCTGACTATCATCAGCATAACAATGGAAAGAAATACCATGCTTTCTAAGGATGGAACCCAGAGGCAGTAAATAGAGTGAGAAAAGCAGGGGCCCTAACATTAAACCCTGTGGAACACCATATGACAGAGAAGCAGAGCAGGACTCAGAACCACCAATGCTTACATACATAGTTCTGTCTGCCAGATAAGACCTAAACCACTCCAGAGCACTACCACAAATGCCCCCTAGGTGCCGTAACTGAGACACTAAGATATTGTGGTCCACAGTATCAAAGGCTGCTGTTAGGTCCAGCAGAACAAGAACTGCATAGTCGCCAGAGTCATTTGCCAGGAAGTCATTATAAACTCTTAATAAAGCTGACTCTGCGCTATGCAGTGTTTTAAAACCAGATTTAAAGACCTCCAGGATATCATGCTCATCCATAAAGAACTTTAACTGAGCATGAACAGCTTTCTCCAGGATTTTTGAAATGAAAGGCAGCTAGGAGATGGGCCTGAAATTGGCCAGCACAGTGTGATCAAGGCCACGTTTCTTTAGCAGGGGTTGCACTACTGCTGTTAATAATGGCCAGAAGCGACTGTGCAATACTAAGGAAAACCTTCTTGAAAAAGTGAGGAGGGACAGCATCACCAGGAGAACCTGATGGCTTAATATGGCCAACCACGTCTTCTAAAAACTCTAGAGTCACAGGCTCAAACTTATCAAACACAGCTGAGCAGAGGCAGGGGTTGAGATAAAAGCCCTTGTGGCAACAACCTTATCAATGAAAAAGTACAGGAAGCTATTGCACATTTCAGGGGATGCTTCAATAACCACATACAGCCACAGCACAGCACCAGGGGACCAACTTTAGTTCTTTAAATATCAAAATCTAAGGTTTTAGCTGCCAACTTCTGAGACACAATGGTCTTTGGATCTGGCTGATGTAGATTTAAAGTGGCCACAGAAGATCCATCCTGTGCTGTATATCTGTCTGAAGCCTCTCCCTGACTGTAAATGCTGCAGCCTGGTCTCTGTCCTGACACATGGCCTTCTCCCTGTGCTACCTATTGTAATACAGACAAAAAACATTTTAAGAGTAGTTCTGAAATAGCTGTGAAAATTAATCTTAGAGTCACTCTTATCCTATAGACATTTCCTTAGCCAGTTATAGTTTCTCCTTACCTGTGAAGCCTCGGGCTGATAACTGGTGCTGCTGTCAGGTCCCTGTCCTGATACCTGCCTGGTTTGTCCCTGTCTCTCTTCTGTCTATTACAATAATATAGATAATAAATGTGCAAAGCAAAATTTATAAATAGAGTTAAGAATAGTAGTGGTGACATAGCTGTGGAATTTAATCACAAAGTCACTTTTATGCCATAGATATTTTTTCTCAGCCAGTTATATTCTCTCCTCACCTGTGAAGACCCTGCGTGATCATCCTTGCTGGCCTCTGGTCCACTTTCTCCTCCCTGACCCTGCTCTTATTATTGTGGCAATAAAGATTAAAAAATGTGTGCAAAGCAATAGTGAGCACAAGTTTTGCGCAGAAATTAAGGAGGAGTGGGTTTATTCCTAGCATGAAACTTGCTAGCAAGCATTTTTAACATAGGTAACAATATCTACATGCAACAGCATAACTTAACGTATACGGTTTGTTTGGAAGAAACTGTGCACGGTTTTTTGCTTCTTTCTGGTTGGTTTGCTGAACATAGTTAACACACAGCAGCACTGCCCAACAGCACACGTCTCGTCTGTGCGATTGAGTCAGATCACAACACGACAGTGTGTGTATGCCGCCTGGCGCCGCCTACTCATGGTGCATTTCAAACGAATTGAACGGTTGTAACGGCTGTAAAAAGTGCAGGGGACATGTCCCACGCGTACCCCGCGTCCGCTATGCCCATAAACACACATCCAGCTTGAAAAATACTGACGCTTATTTGTAATAATACTGTGTGGCATCAGGTAAAAATGCTTAGCCTCTTAGTATTTGGTGAAAGCTCAAGATCTACAGTATATAAAACCCCAACTTTGGATGCAGAAGTTACTCTCAAACTCCCTCTGCATGCGTGTATCTTAAGAAGAAAGGTGAGTTTTTCCCCATTTGTTTTTCTCACCTGCAGGGATGGACAGAGCACATGGCAGGTGGAGGAAGGTGGGGGTGGTTCTCAATGGTGACCGTCTTCTTGACATGGTCCTGGCTGATGTCCTCGTACATCTGTTCTACAGTCAGCGGTTGCCTATCCTGAGAGACACCACAGCATCTGAGATTCTCTAAATGTGCTTGAAATGTTCTTACATAACGAAAAACTCCCATCTCCTACAGAACAGTTAACACTTTCAGCCTTTTTTAAGAATAAACAGGGGTCCCATTTTGCCCAGGTACATACTTCATCATATCCAAACAGCCAGAGTCGAGGGGTCTGGTAGTATTTATCGTATGTGATGCACAGGTCATATGTTCTAGTCTGAAGGATAGCATCTTCATTCCCAGGTTCTGCTTTGGCTTTGGTTTCAACCATTTTACTGGTGTCCAGGGTTGCCTAGACACAGGAGACAAGTGTAAGGTGGTAACTAGATCGATGATAATTAGTATTGGATCACACACTGAGTGATGCGCTGCCACGCTTTAAGACGTCTACCTCATCTGTTTCCAGCAGGCCACTTTCCTCGTACTCTGAAAAGACAGCATGAGGGACAACATGAGGTAAAGCACAGGTCATCTGAAAGACACAAAATGACTGCTTCATTACTGGGATGATATGAGTACCTTCCATATCTGCTGCTTCTCCATCTTCATCATCATCGTCATCATCATCATCACAACATGCTGCAGATGTGGCATTCATATTCTTGTCCTACAGAAAGTCGCATTAAAAGGACCCATTTACAAATGGTCACAAATTTAAACAGGTTCTCCATGACCAGTAAAAGACTAAAAGGTCTTTTAACCTTTTTAAATAACATGTCCAGTTATTGCTGAAGAAGGTCATGGAGTACAGCTGAAAGCTTCAGGAACAGCAAATTTAGAATTTTTATCACAGTATGACAAGTATAACAAATATGAAGCCTACCTTGTTATTGTCCAGTGAAATTTCTCGTACAGCATCTGTGACTCCTAACACACCTGCTGACACACAGCAGTGTCAGGAAATGTTCTTAAGCAGTATTTAATATCTTTTTAATCTTAACCTTGATTTCATAAGATCTGGCATTGACAAGCTGGTGCTATCAGAATCTGTAAAATCTAACTGGTATCCAGTTCAAGGGAGACCTACCTCAAGCATAAATAAATAACACTACATCTAAGTTAGGTAGTCTTTACTTTTCTGTGAATTAGAGTGTGACAGCTCAGTGTATTAGTGGACACGTGGTCCTCTGTAGTCAACCTGCATATCAGTCCAACACACATTGATTTCTGACATTAAAAAAATGACCTAGATACAGCCATGCTCAGACTATACACTAATCAGGCAAAACATTAAAACCACTGGCTGGTGAAGTAAATGACGTTGATCACTTCACTTCCCCTGTCAGTGGTTTTAATGTTGTACAGATATAGATGTTGATGAGAGATGGTGTCCTACTTGAGTTGTGGTAAGTGTCCACCCAGCCTCCATCTCCATCATCCTCCTCTATGATGGCTTCCAGCTCATCTGAATACTCCATCTGTTTACAACGCTTGTAACAAGGAACTGCAAGACCGCAAACACACAAGACATGAATCAACACAGAGAGAGGTGGGTTTAAACACAAAATATAGGAAATAAAAAAGGTAGAGCTCACAAGGTAAAATATGGAAACACTGACTGCGGGATTTTCCTGCCAAAATGTATGGGTTTTTTAAGATGAAGAAATAAATCTTTTATTGCTTTTATTACTGATGTAGCTGTAACCAGTAGAATTATCTTACAAAACAGAAAATGAGGATCTATTGCACAGCTACAAAGTATGAAGCAGGACAGAGACTGAGAGCAGGAAGAGATTACTGCTTCCTGAAATACTGGCTTGCTCTCCATTGTCCATTGTCTATGTAATCTACTTGTATGTTGATACAAGACAAATGCAATGACACCATCTATGCAACCAACATTCTTCATTAACAGAGGCTGGACTGTGCCACTAAAATGAAATTTTCTGTGTTATTTAGAAATTACTTAAAATCAATTAATAAAGAGCTGAAAACATTCAGTCTTGTAAAATTATGTACTTTTTATTATTTACATTTTATAGCGGGCCATGGAATTACATTCCCCCTATGAATTTATTTACAGTTCTTTTTAATCCACACTGTCATTTAAAGATGCTTCCCTTTAATTCAAAGACATGCAGCCTGTGTTTCATAAACAGCCACACTGTTTCATAAATTACGTCAAACTCAGGGAAAAATCAGAGTTGCTTCACTTCACTTTTCAATTCATGAGGAACTGGAGAGAGTTATTTATGTAACACATACAAACTGTTGATGTGACAAAGTGAGTGGTTTAGTGGAGTGGAATTTAAAATACAGTTAAGAACAATAACAAAAGAGAAACTTTAAATGAACAGCATTTTAAATTCACTGTTACTGGGCCATTATTGCAGCAGAACTATTTGCAAATGTGTATGGGGAGATGTGCATCTGTATTTCAATCAGTGTGTGCGTAATCAGAATGTAAATGTGTAAAAGAGTCTCTAAATGTGGACTCAGGTTAGTGAACGTGTACAGTAATCTGTAATTGTGTATTTATAATCTGTGTGTGTGTTTATCAGATTTGTAAACATGTAAAACAAAAACAAATCTCCAAATCCGTATTCAGGCCTTCAAGTGTACTGAGATTTGAAAACATGTAGGCAAATCTGAAAATGCGTACGTAAATCGCTGAATGTGTAGATAAATACGTCAATGGGTACATAGATATTAATGGCTGACAAGTCTAAGTATTTTGCTCCAAGAGTTGGAAATATAGATATAAATTACAACTCAGGCAGGCCTTTCTCATGTGACTTTTGCTTCACTTCTGCCCTGGCAGAGATCTGCAAATGTGTGTGGCGATTTGTCTGAACCACTCTGAAAAACAGTCTTTTCCGCCATTAATACCTATATAATGCATTCATAGATTTGCCTACACATGTACAGATTTATTAACGCATTTAGAGATTTGTGTACGCATTTACAGATCTTCTTGCATTTGATAAACCCTTTGATCACCTCTTACCATTGCGTGTCAGGAGAAACTGTTTATCCTGGGGCAAATATGGCTTCACCTTGACTTCTTCCCCAGTGGCCCTGAAAGGAGAAAGAACCACAGACAGAGATATTATTTGCACTTACTTTAAACACGACTTAATTCACACTCACTTAAAGTTTTACACACTGCTGTTTGAGATTTGCTTTCATATTTTTCCTAAAGCAGAACACAAGCTGAATTACTGTAACGTGTTTTATCCCACTTGGCACTGGGGAGAAAATGTTCTAACAGGCAAAAGGAAAAAATATCAATGAGTGGCAGAGGTTAAGACAATCACTTATAAACAGGGGTGTGTATGTGTGTCATCAAACATTTCTGTAACAATGCCCATACAGTGCCTGAGTTTTGGTATCAAAAATATATTTTTCTAAATATATGATTGACCTAAAAGATATTAGACACAAAAACAGCAATAAGAAAAATATTCCTTCAATTTGTTTCTCAGATTTGATAATGTGCCGCAGCCAGCAGGCACAGTAAATAAATAGCGTGATGGGTTTCTTTAAGGGGAATTTTGCACTACATTGTGAAATTCAACAAGAAGAACAGAGAAGTAAGCAGTGTAAAGTACATTCAAGACCAACCAAAGGTCATATATTACTCTGAAACCTTATTAGAATTTTACAGTCATACTGGGTGATGCCAGGAATGTTCTAGCGCCAGCAATAACCACAGTATTAACATTACCACCATGAGTAACCACATCACTAACATTACTACCAACAGCCACAGCAGTAATAACACTACTACCAGTAGTCACCACAGTACTAACATTATTACTAACATTACTACCAGCAGTGACCACAGTAATAACATTATAACCTATAGTATCCACAATACTAACATTACTAGCAGCAGTAAGCACAATAATAATGTTATATGGGCACAGGTACTGTAAGTGATTTTAGTTAATTCAAAATGTTGATGATAATGTCCATGATATTGCAGGCAATGTCCCATTATAGCGCATTATGGTTTGGTCAGAATGTTATAATGACTGTAATCAATGAGAGACAGTAGTCCAGAGAGAAAGAGAAAGAGACAGAATATACCGATAAAGCACAGCAGAGCTGAAATAGAGGCTGGAGCCACCTACTCTCCACCTCTCCACTTGAGGTACATGAATTTCTAAGTTAAACTGCCACAGGAAGAAAGAGTCTCTTCATTGTCAACATTCTGCCATTTACACAGCAACCCCCTCTCTGACACCACCACCAAATAATCAAGCTCCAGCCTCAGGACAGAAAAAGTTGAGCTTGTTGATTCTGTTGGTGCTGACGATTTGCAGAGATCATGCTGACTACTTTGACTTCAAATTCAATATAAGCAGCTTCACAGTAATAGCCTTTCTTTCCATACTACCCAGCGCCTCCCAGTACATGAGCAAGCATCATCTCTGCTGTACTATACAGGGTAATAACAAACACCATGAAATATTAACAGGGTAAAACTACTGATGACTTGATCTGTCAACACACGCTCCAAAACATCAGTCATGCTTCCAGGACCCTTTAATCTTGTTTCATATATGTAAGGGGATCTTAGCATGAGTAATTCATGTAGCTATGATTCATATATAAGAGGACACTCACCATTTCCATGTGGGGCAATGGTGAACCAAGTGATCTCCAGCTGCAACAAACTAAAATACAAAAGGACAGGGCTGAGTATACTTTTACAGATAGGGAGTAAATATTACCTAAAGTAAGATGATACAAGACATAATCCAAATTTGTGGATAAGCCTTAGACAAGTATGTTCTCACCTCCTCTGGTGTAATGACTCCAGTCTCTTTGAATTTGGATTCCTATGATCAATAACAGATATAACATTAACCTCACGCATTAACAACAACTGTGCAAATATTTTCATGAAGGCTCGATATTCCATGAGGGCTGATCGCTTGCATCCAATTAGTGCCTAAAATAACATTAAAAAAATAATAATGACGCATGTTACTGTGAGCTACTGGATGGCTCTGATAAGCTGCAATGTGTGTATGACATCTCACAGTAGCCACCACCTATCAACAAGCTAGCTCCTGTAACGTTAATGTGAGTTTACCTTTAACACTGGGGTGAGAAACTCAGCCACACCGAGAGCCGTCCCTTTCACTGTGTTTATAACGTTCTGCATCTTGTACAGTTCCTGTCCGATAAACGTGAGGTGCTCCAAAAAACCGTCCTGTGAAAATTCTAATTATTTTGACATAGCTACTCAAGCAGAGTGGCAGCAAGAGCAAGTCACATGATACGTCTGAACACTTCCGGAATCAGATTCTCGCGAGAAGTGGCGGTGGAGGTGACAGTAGTGGTTGAAATAGCGCGGAGGTTGTTGTCATCAGAGGGGGTCTGTAGCCACATTAGCTAACATTACACTGTTTCTGTTTCATTTATGAGTTCAATGTGAGTCGAGTAGCTAGGCTAAGCTAGCAGAGCGCATGCTGCTTCACAGGTGTTCACAATGTGGAGGTGCTCAGTAAGGTCGGTGCTGTGGGAGGCAAAGGTCCGCGGCTGTTTGAACACAGCTCAGTCAGTGAACGCTGTCACGCTCAGATCAAATGGATCCTGTAGCAGTGTGACAGGGAAGAAGTGGGTGAGACCCAGCGGGTTTGACACGGGTTTAAAGACTTACAACAGCCTGACCAAACAGAAAGAGCCTCTCATTCTGGCAAGAGAGGGAGTAGCAACCTGGTAGGATATACTATTATATCATCAGTATACACAACATGCATAATAACTGCTTAATGTTTACATGTGTTGTATTACAGGTATAGCTGTGGACCCACTGTATATGACCATGCACACCTGGGTCATGCATGGTAATGTTTTATGATGTTATATTTCATGTACAAGCCAAACATTGTAATTATGTGTTAGAGCTAAAAGCCTGTGCCCCTGTCTTGTCACAGCTCATATGTCAGGTTTGACATCCTGCAGAGGATTTTGTCCAGGTTGTTTGGAATCACTGTCATCCACGCCATGGTCATCACTGACATTGATGACAAAATTATCAAAAGAAGTTGGGAGGTAAGATCACAAAAGTCTGCTGACATCATTTTTTATAGGCATACTTATTCAGAAAGTGTGTGTTTTTTTGTTTTGCAGGAAAATGTCTCCCCAACAGTCATATCCACAATGTACGAGGAGGAGTTCAAGAGGGATATGCTGGCATTAAAGGTGTGTGATCGGGTCACAGCTACTGTATTTAAAGGAACGGTGTGTAAGATTTAGGGGGATTTAGTGGCATCTAGTGTTGAGGATTGCAAATTGCAACCAGCTGAAACTTCTCCTGATAAGAATTACTTGTTTAGGAGGTTTTTACCAGGAGCCAAATTATCCAAAGAGGTCTCTTCATTTTCAAAACAAATGGACCAGGTGACTTTAACCACTAAAAACACTGAATGAAGCAGTTTCACGTCAAAAATCAGGGTTTCTCCCATGCTGTTTGGCATATCGGAGACCAGCTGCAAGCTCAAGCTCATAATTTAGGTTCCAGACAGTCAGGAGGTTTTTACTGGGAGCTGAATTATCTGCAGAGGTCTCTTCTCCCAAACAAAAGACCTGGTGATTTTAACCGGTAAAAAACATTGAATGAAGCAGTTTCACAATAAAAGATAAGTGTTTTTTTCTCATGCTCTTGTCATGGAAGAGGCTTTAACTATGGTGGCAGATGCAAAAATGCGATTGGAAGTATCTAGAGCCAGTGTTTGGGTTGCCCGTTTTGGGCTATTGTAGAAACACGATGGACTCCATAGAGAAGGATCGCTCCCTTTGTAGATATAAATGACTCATTCCAAGGTAACAAAAATGATTCTTATTTCCAGGTGATTATACACTTAAGAAAACATACTTATTATATTAATTTCTGCCAATATATCCCCTTCAATCCTACACACTGGAGCTTTAAGAATGAGATTTATTTTACTTCAAGGCTGACATAAGTGGTTAATTCTTTAAGATTAAGCTTTGGAGCCACTCTTAGAAGAGTGTGTTAAAACCTAATTTTTTAACAAAGCAACAGCTTTTGTTAAAATTAAACAGAAATGAATGAGTGTTGTAGAATTGTAATGTTACATAGGCAAGGAAACCATGTCACAAAAAGTGATTTGCTGTGAGGCACAAACTGCGACTACTGTGTATTGTGTTTATCTATAAACTTTATATTCTGTCCTTGTTTTTGAGGTGATTCCTCCTGCAGTGTATATAAGAGTCACTGAGAATGTGCATCATATCGTTGCGTTTATTGAGAGGATCATCAAAAATGGACACGCTTATGCCACAAAAGAAGGTAGGAACTTTAAGAATTATTGTTCTTTCTTGTATGTAATAATGACTGTATCCCAACAATACCTGTGTCAACATAAGTGACATGCCTTGGTTGTAGGTGATGTGTTTTTTGACATCCAGTCCATTGGCGATCGTTATGGCAAGTTTGTGGGAGCTGTGGATTCTCAGGGAGAACCTGGTAAGTGTTTCTGTCTGCTTCAGTCAGTCTCAGTCGTTTGTTATGTTAGAGGACGGCCCTGTATCAGAGAAGAAAATGATTCAGATGCTGAAGAGATTTGATCATGCAGATTGCTTTTATCCTTTCCAAATTTGAGAGCTCTTCCCGCCAGGATTAGTACTAACACATGCATGTATCTGGCAATTCATAGAGTATAGGTGTGACTGCTGCCCCCATTTTTAAAGGAAAGGCTTAAGATTTCTTGAACCTGAGATGCTCAGTCTTTAGTGGCAAACTGTAAAGCTGAATAAGAACAATAGCCCATGAGGAAATGGGGCTGGGGGATATGGAGTAAATCAAATATCACAATATTTTTCATCAAATACCTCAGTACTGATATTGTGACTATGTAGGATTGATTAAAGAAGAGTCTGGTAAATTCAGAAAATGACATTACTTCATTGTAATACAGCCTTAAAAACTAGAAAAAGACAACACTCACAGTTAGACCTGTCGTGATAATTACTTTTAGTACAGGAATAATTGCGATAAATGATAGTATTGCCATTTAAGATGATTTAATGCCACTGATGACAGTATAATAGCATAATAATGCAAGTATACCTTTTCAAAGTACTATTAACACTTAAGAATATTCTGACATTGGAATTGAAATGTGAAAGGGAAAAAAATCCTAAATAAATAAAATAAAAATACATTTCTGTGTAGAGGAGCTGAACCCCGCCAAGAGACAGAGAGCAGAAAAACAGTGCGACCAGAAATGACAATAACGATATTATAGTATTCTAAATCTAAAACAATATTCAGTCTTATATCACAATATAAATGTATTATCAGTATAATGCCCAGCCCTGTGGAGAAACTCCTCCACATGACCACCTTAGTCTAGTTTTCATAGTTTTAGCCTCAATAATGACTTATTAACAGCATAATGTATTCTCTGCAGTTTTAGTTTTCAGTTTGTTTTGTGTTGGCGATCAGAGTTCAGTATGCCATTAAAGGTTCTGAAATGTGACGTTTTGAGACCCATACACACTGTGATAACTGCCACTGCTGGTTTTGTATTAGGCACAATATATGTTAGCTTTACTAATGGATAACAAACTGCACGGTTCTCCAGGCAGCGCAAATAAACGAGACGTGAGGGATTTTGCTCTTTGGAAGCCATCAAAACCTCAGGAACCATACTGGGAGTCTCCGTGGGGCAGAGGAAGACCTGGCTGGCATATTGAATGCTCTACCATCTCTAGGTTTGGATTTACAACGACCTTTCTGCTTCATTTAGTCTCATATTATATGTGAGTGTATCTTTGGGCCTTTCTAAGGATGCAGGTTCAATGTAGAGACACCCTCAGTGCATAAAGACAAGACTTAAAGAACAGAGCTCTTGATTATTTGACATCCTTATACAGTTAATATTTTTTCTTTTTGAAATTCTGTAACATTTAACAGCATTGTCAGTTCATGGAAATAATAATGAATACATTGCTTTATAATGACGTAGCATGCTTGTCAGACTCAGTCTATAGTGTTGTGGTTTCAGCTCGGTGTTTGGGAGTCAGCTGGATATCCACTCTGGAGGTATTGACCTGGCTTTTCCTCACCATGAGAATGAGGTGGCTCAGAGTGAAGCCTATCACCAGTGTGAACAATGGGCAAACTACTTCCTCCACTCAGGTAAATCCTACATGTTTTTTTCCCCTGTTCCTTAAAAAGTCTTAAATTCAATTTTATAAATAGCAGGCCTTAAAAGTCGTCAAATAATCTTTAATTTGTCATGTCGTGTGTGGTAATGGTTAAATGGGAACTCCATCCTTTTTTTTTTTTAAATCTCATACATGTTATGGCTGTGATCTAAGGCTCAGTACGACCAAAGATTCGCGATGAGACATACTGAAACATACAACTACTTGCAATGCATCGTTCTGCAGCGTTCTAAAAACCTGCCTGTTCACACCAATGCAACTACATGAGACGGTGTAACATCACTATGCAACAGCTCTCTGAACTTGTGTTCTGATTTGCAGCTTTTCAGGCTTATTTTATGAATGAATATAATTTGTAGCTGCTTAAAATATGAATGAGGATAGTGATAGTGAGATTCTGGCTACAGTTGCAAAAAACAGAATCAGATGGACTGTATTCAAAATCAATACACCACAATAATAAATAACCAGCGCCAATTAATCACACAGTGAGAATATGTGTGTGTGTGTGTATGTGTGTGGGCACAAGCACATACAGTGAGCAGCAGCAACCCATCGTCTGACACCGGCATATGGTGAGGATGGAAACAGGGCCCGGGAGGGATGGCGCACACACGCTGTCTGAGGTCAATTTGACTTGACCAGCAGACTTCACTACAAGCCGACTGGCTGTTGAAGCAGGTGTCGTGCTTTAAAACCAGCATTTGAGCAGCTGAGGTGCAGGTGACACCAGCAGCCAGCTTGAGTCGAGCTCAGACCGGCCACTTCACACCGCTGCAGCTTTTCTCTGCAACGTTCTAAAACGGTTTCGTCTCATCGTGAATCTTAAGTCTGAACGAGGCATAAGACAGTCCGAAAATCAAAATCAGACGCCCAGTCATCGACTATGGAGCAGCTCCACTCTTTATACCAGTGAGAGTAGCTCATTTTCACTAATACTGACTTATAGGCCATGGAGATAACATTTTGGAATTTAAGTGGCATTCCCCTTTAATCTCTTCATACAGTAGTGAGACTTAAGGGGTTTTATACACACAAAAGGAAAACTGAAGAATATTTCTGTCCTCTGAACGCTGCTGCACAACTCTTTATACATCAAGTCAAGTGGCTTCCTCTCTAAAGATGCCCAGCTCAGTGTTTCTGTTTTATTATGTGCACCTGAGCGGTTGTTCTTGTTTTCAGGGCACTTACACCTAAAAGGCAGTGCAGAGAAAATGTCTAAATCTTTGAAGAACTACGTAACTATCAAGGTAAGGTCACCATGAATTATTCCTTACTTACTGAGTCGCTGAATAAAGCCCTGTATCTCCCATGTTGTTAATATATTTATTGTCTTTCTTTTGTCCTCCATCAGGATTTCCTGCAGTCTTACTCTGCCAATGAGTTCCGGATGTTTTGTCTTTTAAGCAAATACAGATCAGGTGGGAAAATATCTGGCTCA
The DNA here is from genome assembly GCA_019142605.1 of Cephalopholis sonnerati. Taxonomy (NCBI): domain Eukaryota; kingdom Metazoa; phylum Chordata; class Actinopteri; order Perciformes; family Serranidae; genus Cephalopholis; species Cephalopholis sonnerati. The sequence continues at coordinate 19,378,206 of JAGQAX010000024.1, forward strand.
ATTTGCATCAGATTGTAGAATATTTCTTGACTCTGTGTTTTTGCTCAGTGCAGTGTGTCATGGTGCCATAGCAGGAAGTGAAATAATTGGAAAATACATTTTGAATCCATGTAAAAAAATGTATTAATTAATGAATTAAGTGAAAAAGTAGCTAATTATTCAGTGGCATACTTCAGCCTCCATCCATTGATGGAGCAGGATGTAGACAGTGTCTTGTTTGGCATTCATTACAGTAACATGTTTAGTTGTCATATTGACTGAACATGAGTGATTTGTCGTGGTGTCCCTTCAGCTATAGACTACAGTGACAACAGCATGCTGGAGGCTCGGACCTCTCTGGGAACCATCTCTACCTTCATCCATGACGCTCAGGCCTACATGAAGGGTCAGCTGCAGTGTTCACCTGTACAGGAAGCTGTTCTCTGGGAGAGGTAGGAAGTTCCTCCACAGTTTGATCAGATCACTCATGCTTTAGTTAACTGTCTTTATCGGTTGAATTTGTATCCCATATTCTCTGTCGGGGTGGGATGGGGGCACGCCCTCTATAGGCAGCGGCGGAAGAAGTATTCAGATCTTTTTAAGTAGCAACACCACAGTGTAAAAGTACTCCTGATAGAAGCAAAAGTCCTGCATTTAAAATGTTACTTAGGATACAAAAAGTAGCGTACTTATTGGACAGAAAGGCCCATCTAAAGAATCATATATATTAGTGGATTATAATTATTGATGCAATAGAAGTCCAGTGTGTAAGATTTAGGAGCATTTCAGCTGAGAACGTCTTGTATTCCAGGTTGGCTGAGACCAAATCCAGTGTGGTGAAAGCACTGGCAGATGACTTCGACACCCCGAGAGCCATCGGCGCTGTGATGAATCTGGTTTACCAGGGAAACTGCCAACTGCAGCCTGTTTCTCAGGTAACTCACTGCGCCTGACTGGACATCTGACTCTCCTGGAATTACATGAACAGACGAAAGGTTACAGTTCTGCTAGCTGTCCTCGTCAATCAGTGTTGTTTAAGCCTTGGCAGTGGTGGAACAAAAACGTAATGTTTGTCCTGAGTTGCTAGAGGAAAGACTACGGCGTCAGTACAATGGAAAAGTTGGATGTATTGGCTTACACATGCTGGTGGCAGGGAAATCATGTCTTTGGAGGGTCCGTTGCAAAAAGCTTAAGCAACAAGACTGAAACAGTTTATTGTCCAAAACAATAAGGGGCCAAACACAAATGATTACACATGTCTAATTATCATTTCACGGCACTGGCAGCAAGATGAAACACTGAATCCTGACTGCAGTGGTGATTGAACTTGTGTGTGTTTGTGTGTGTGTCGTATCTTTGTCCAGTCTGAAGGAGTGGCTCGGAGCCCTGCAGTGTTCGGAGCCATGGTCAGCTACATCAGAGACGTCTTGGATGTGTTTGGTATCGATCTGCTACACAGTAAGGTCAGAGCGCAGGGATATTTATTTAATTTCTTGAGATTCTCAACCAGCAGCAGGACAGGATTGAGTCAAAATTAACTGCAGTGTAAGTGTGTTCATGGTAAGGAAGGTGTCGGGACCTGACCTTGTAATGGGACTCAAGAATCAAATTGGCTGTCAGAAATAATTAATTATTAATAATGATTATTTATGTAATTATTTGTGTGAGAGAGAAAGAGACAAAAGCGTGTGTGAAACAAGCAAAATGGCCGACAACCAGAAACAACAACATGGATGCATCAAAGATGGTTTCAGACCGGAGGTGGTTTTGCCTGACAGTGTGGTCAGTCGGGACAAAGACAAAGACAAAGCGGGAACTTTGATTCTCCTCTTCGAGTGTAGCCATGTTGAAAGCCAATTTGTTTCTCCTCATTTGTGCTGTCTGGCCGTCATGTGCAGGAGGCTGATGTGGCCAGTGGTTGTGGAAGCCTGGAGGGTGTCGTGGAGCAGCTGACTCGTTTCAGGAGTGAAGTTCGAGCGTTTGCACTCGCTCGTCAGGATGGTCCAATCAACAAACCTGGACTTTACCCAGAGAGACTCCCTCTCCTCAAAGCCTGTGACAACCTCAGAGATAACCTGGCACCCTTGGGTGTGCTGATAAAGGTATGTGAGGATGGCTCACATCAAAATGAAAACTGATATTTTACACAGCATTTACTCTGATATCAAATACTTCAGTTTCCAGGGAGATTTGAATGTTGTGTTTTCTTGTTTTCCAGGACAGAGGCGCCACCTCCACGTGGGAGCTAAGTCAGGGAAAACAAAGTCAGAGAGTCCAGGATAAAGACCAGGAGACATCCAGCTGAAACACACCTCTGCCTCTGACACTGACTCTTTATTTTAGGCTCGTGGACTCAATTGAACCTCATCAACTGAAAGACTTTATGAAAACAAGAGACCAAACCACACTGATTTCAGAGCAGAAACTAAAGCTAACATGCCTAATGTGCCTGTCAGCAGTGTATGAACTCTGTATGAACTCTGATTCATTGCATCGTAATTCAGCCGGAAGATTCTACAATAATGTCTGTCTATTCAGGCGGTGTAGTACATTTTATGTTTATTATATGTGTGTTTTTAAGGTGCAGATTGTGGTATGTATGATTGATGTTGAGTGGAACACTGAAGGCACTAATTTATAATACAATGACAATACTCAGCCTCAATGAGTCAACCCCACCCAGTGCAGGACTTTGGGGCTGCTGCGTGTTTCACTGCACCCAGCTGTTTGAAATGTTCATATTAGATGATATTTTTTTTGTGTGATACATCTGTTATCTTACCACTGCTTTCACAGCTCAGTGATACAAATGATCAGAGAGCCTCCTTTGTGGACGTACCGTCACATGACCTGCCTGTCTGCTGCTCTTTGACAGTGAAACAGAGAAATGTGCACTTTAAATGACCATAGCTGGAGATTGTAATGAATTTACAAGTCCCCTATTAGCACCACCAATTTCATTTGTGTGTATGAATTCAAACTTAACAATTAAATCCTAATATTTTGTGTTCTTGTGGCTGAGAGCTGAGTTGACTGATTTTCAGGTTTTATCACTAAGTGAGATTCAAAACAGTGTTGCTGTCTTTCTCTCTAACCTGAATCCACAACTGTGTCTAATGTTCACCGTAGCTAGTAGTTCACCGTGCTGACCCCATCCACAGCAGTACAGTTGTTTAGGAGGAGGAGGGTTATAAGGAGAGGTCTATGCACACCCACTGAAACTTCCCATTTAGTTTCAAACTGAAAAACGTATAGTTAAAAAAGGAGGGAGCTGACACACATGGGTTTGAATCTGAAAGACACGCATACAAAATTAGGACTTAAAAATAAGACAAAAGTCCATCTTAGTCAGGAAAAATAATGCTCAGTTAAACTAACCATACACATGATAAACTAAAGAGAAACAAACTGCTTTCCAGAGCTGCTGCCCCATGTGATGAAGAAGAGAGGATGAGTGCAGTGGTGTTCAGGGTTTAAATAGCAAGGCACTGGACATCTCCACGGCATGTTAGATGTGAGCTTCTGTTTAAACTCTTATGTGACATCATTGCAATGAAACTCATGTCACACTAAACAAGACCAAGCACAGAAAGATGTGACCAAAATATGAATCTTTAATTTTTAATTTTTTTTCCAGATTTGTATTTTTTTCTTACAATATTAAGTTGAGTTTTTTTTTTATGTTGACGGGCTTGTTAATTTAATGCCATACACAGTAGTTACTATGTATTTCAGCTTTGAGGTGAATCAACCAGAATCGTCCTCTGATTGAAGTCTGACACCTACTGGTGAATAAAGGCTACTGAGCCAGGATGTCAGCCAGCAGCAGGTGAACAGTCCAGTACGTGCTTTACATCAGCAGAGGGGTGCAATCCTCACACAGCTTATATTCTTCTCCAGCAGCCTCATAGTGACTGTTGTCCAGGTGTCCTGCAGTAGAGCTGCGTCCATCAGGCCGTGCTGCGGCTCTCAGGCATCAGGTTGATCAGAGAGTTACTGGCCTGAGCGAGCTCTGTGATGGACACTCTGCCTCTCTGTTTCATGAAGTTAGCCACTGAGTCCAGCTCTTCAGGAGTGATGGAGATAAATTTCCCTCGGTCATCAATCACTCCTGCACAGAACACACAGCAAAATGCAGCGTACCATGTAATACAGCTATGTAGTTGTTTGGACACACATCATATCAGGCAGTCAAGACCATGAAGCCAGCTTTATTCATTTAAAATATTTCAAGGAAGTTAAGTGGGATGATTATGGAGTCTACAGAGGGCATTTGTGGGTTAATGTAGCCCATGATTCATCATCTTCAGATGAATGAAACCTCTCTAGTTCATCAGAGCTGAATTTGTTTTAGGGCTGCATCCATCAATTATGTTTAATATAAATTAAGCGGTGGATTATTTTCCCAAATATTTGATTATGTAGTTCAATATCTGAAAATAAATAAATTCTCTAAAGCCCAAAGTGATGTTTATAAATGTCTTGTTCCGTCCAACCAACAGTCTACTACCTACACATATTTGATTTTCTCATGAAAAGCAGCAAAAGTTCACAAATGAGAAATAGGTAATGTTGCCATTAAAGGGCAATTTAAGTATTTTTTAACCTGGATCTTATTTTACCGTGTTTTCGTTTTAAGTGACTAATGGGAACAACAGTTCTTGACATTAGTTCAGTGTGGAGCGAGACCGCGGCAGCAAAACAGGGGGCAATGTTAGGTTTTTGGGCAATAGCGCAATTTACGTCGAATGAAAATGTTGGTTTTTTTACTGAGATTATTATTCTAGGTGTCTGACTACATTATGGAAAGAATCCCTACAGAAAACTGACTCCTGAAATGCACCACCCTGTGGCACCTCACGCCACTGTCCTATTTCCAGCCTTGCCACCCCTGGAATTAAATGCATTTTTCCCTCACTCGCTTGCTCTCTGTTTGTATATCCTCTCCTCACCATGGATGCAAAAGGACCTCTGTTGCTGCTGCTGTGTCTCGTGTGTGATGAAGAATGGATGAGATTGTTAAGTTTGAGAAATACCCTGAGCTAAACGACCCGCAGTCCAGACATCATAAAAGCCAAATTATAATGTCCAAAAAGATACTGCCTGGTGAGTCATAGCTCTGGAAATCAGCACTTCAGGTGAGAAATCAGCTTTTATAAAGGTTGCCCACACATGATGTGGTTGTCTGTTAACAAGCTGCAGCGTGACATGTCCAGTGTGTGCTGGGGTGGCACTTGATGCGTGTCACATAATGCGCCGCTTTCAGCTCAAAATCCTTTTTGTTTAACCAGAAATAACCCTTAAATTGCTCTTGCCAAGCCCACCAGACTCCATATAATAAAACGTAAATTTTATCATTGTATAACACACCTCAGTCAAACTCGACAGAAACTCACAAAAACAGTTCTGATTAGTCTTTCCACTTTCCGAACAATCACAAACTCTAGTTTGGTTGAAATAAACCCTTAAAGGAACACGGTGTAAGATTTAGAGGGATTTCATGGCATCTAGCATTGAGGACTGCCGACTGCAACCAGCTGAAACCAGCTGAAAATTGCATGAGCTCTCACTGCAGAGGGGCTGCTAACTATGGTGGCTGATGCAAAAATGTAAATAGCTCTATCTAGAGCCAGCGTTTGGTTTGTCCATTCTGGGATACTGTAGAAACATAGTGATAGATATGTCAGTGAAGGTTCTCAGTCATCCAGGTCATGGTAATACTAAGTGTGGTCAGCAGATTTTAATGGCTGGTTTTAATGCCTGTACACAGCACGGTGTATGTTTTCTTGAACCATGTATATCAGCTGTAGAAAAACTGTGGCATTACCTCTCTTGCAACACAGAGTTCAGATGAGTAGAGAAAGTTTCATCCACACCTGCCCTGGCCACACTCACCTGTGAGGGAGCCATCAGCTAACAGGTCCTGCAGTCTGCTGATAGCATCCTGTGTCCTCATCCCAAAATGTGAAGCCAGGTCCTCCAGGAGAACCACCTTAGAGCTCTGCAGGGCAGAGAAGACACTGTGAGATAAACTAGACTCAGACACTTCAGTGTGAAGAGTGTGAGGAGTCTGTCAGCTCTCACCTCGATGTACTGGATGAAGTCTTGCAGCAGGTTGCGTGACTGAGAGAAGAGAACAAACACTTGTTTAAAATACATTAAAGACAAAAGAAATAAAAAGTAAAATGTTAAAATGAGCTCAGCAGACATGTGACCTGGTCCTCAGTGAGCTGCTCCTCTTCTCCCTGGTCTTCTACGATGAAAGAGGCTTTGAGTCGTAAGTACTCCTCCTCCTCCCGTCTCTCTTGCTCCTCTTTGGCCCGGCGCTCGTCCTCCTCCTGTACAAACACCAGCACAGAGTCTCAGCGTCTCCTCGTATGAACACACAGTGAGGAAAGAGCTGGTGAGAAGAGTGTGTGACCTGTTTCTGTTCCAGCTGTCGTTCTCTCTCTTCGTCCTGACGTCTCTCCTGCTCTCTGAGCTCCTGCATCCTCTTCCTCTCCTCCCTCTCCTCCATCTCTGCCTGAGAAAGAAAAACACAATACAATGAATACAAGACAACACAACACTGATGCTACTGCAAACTTAACTGTTGGACTCAGGCTGTTTCACAGTGGAGTTTAAAAAAACAGGCTGCGATGTAATCACTCAGGGCATTTGTGGACCTTCAATTTATGTCCACTTAAAATGTTTGTTTTTGTCACTGACAGGCTCAGATTGTTATTTTAAGTGTCTGACAACATTATGGAAATGATCCCTGCACAGACAGACCTTTGTTAAAGAGTAAGATCCTTTTTGTTTAACCAGAAACAGCCATGAAATCACCATAACCAAACCCACCAGACTCCATTTAAATAAACTTTAATTTAAGTGTGTATAGAGACAGCATATTTTCACATCTAATTTAGTGAATTAAGGGTTTATTCCAACCAAACCAGAGTTGGTGACTGCTGAAACAGTGGAAAGACAAAGCAAGGCAGCTTCTGTGAGTTTTATTTAGTTTCTGTCAACTTTCAATGAAGTGTGATAACGATGATAAAATTACGGTTTATTTAAATGGAGTCTGGTGGGATTAATGATGGGGATTTTGATTTCTTCTATCTTTGATTCTTCCACTGTGAGAGAATAGTGTCCATCGACAAAATGGACCACTTCTAGTCTGCAAACTGTCTCTCTGATTCTACGTCATGATACCACTTTTCCAGTGTGACTTTACACTGACAGCCAGCTTTGAGTTAGTGTGTAGTGAGCCCTCACCTCTCTCTGGGCTTTCTTGGCCTGTTTCTCCTCCAGCTTTTTCTGCTTCTTGGCTCCAACTTTTGCGTGTGGCTGGAAGTTCTGCTGCTCCACGTCTTCTTCCTCTACACGCTCCTCCTCTGAAATTAACAACACACATTTACATGTAACAAAAGATTTGCATTGGTTGAGATGGGAGCACTCAGTTAATTATTTTACTCTCTAATGACAGCCTGGCAAGTTTTGATTTCCATCTTGATATTTGTGTATGTTCCATGACTGGAAAATTGGATGTAGGAGCTCTGAAGTTCTGTTCTGCTTCTTGGTTTGGCTCCATTCTGCGTGTCCCTGTCAGACACTGGCAGACTGGTCCCATTTATCTGCCAAATGCATCGAATGTGATACTCATTTTGTAGCATCTAATGTAGAGGTTCTACATTTGTTTGGCTACTGCTTTTTTCATACATCTGATCATCTCATAGAAGAAAGAGCACAGATAACATTGACACAACTTCCTATTCAGGTGCTTCTGTTTCAGGGTATTACACATACTGGCTGACTGGAATGGCTTACTGGGACACTGCTATAACTTAAACTTGTTGTTTGAATGGCCCCTGAGAGCATCAAGCTGAGCTGTGGCCCATAATGAAACATTAAACACACATAAGTGTATGCATGTTACAGTTCATGTGATTACATGATCTCAATCCTCAGCATGAACAGCTGCATTATAAACGTAAACTGTTAGATGTGACAGCGTTTACCTTGTTCAACAGCTTCTCTCTGTGGTCGTCTATTAGCCATCGCTGAGGCCAGGTTCCTCCTCCTGCGAGGCATACCGGCTCCTCGCTCCTCTGCCGCCCGCTGAGGGGGCCCTGCTGCCCGGATAACATCCCTCCGCTGCTCCTCATCAGCTGAGCATGGCGAGCACACACGACATGACACAGTATTGTTTATGAAATGCACATATGTTAAGACTTTCACATTTTAAGCTGAACTGCTTCACAATAGGGCCTTCAGTTAAGGACTGTTCATTACTTATGAGGGGAGAAGGGGTGCCACCTGCTACTCAGTGACCATTCACACACAGTCACGCACCTAAGGTACAGCTGGCAGGTGCAATTTGGGGTTCAGTATCTTGCCAAACATGCAGACTGGAGAAGCCCGGGATTGAACTACTGATCATCCTATTAGTGGACAACCTGCTCTACCTTGGAGTTACAGCCACCCATATTATTTATTATAGCGATTTTTTCCCCCAAATCTCCAAATCCTGCTGGCAGGTTTGAAAGGCATGTTTTGTTTTTTTTTGTTTATTTGTTTTTTATCACCAAAATAACACCATTTATTATAGCCAGAGACTGTAAGAACATAAATTATCATTTAGTTTTCAAATTTCCAATAATCCTTCAACACATCACATTTAATTTGAATTTACTTATAAAATTAGCTGTTTATTTTGGTGATAACTTTAGCTCCCATGCTGTTTGCTCGTTGTATTGGCTCCAATACTGCATACAGGTGGTGTGAATCTAAAATATATAAAATACAGTCCCTTCATTATTTTTTAATGCAAGAAAAAAGTAAACAATGTCTTATACAACTGATTTCACAAGTATAAAACAATGACAACATAGAAAGAGACGCAGAATATCACCTAAAGACAGTCAATACCTTTTATGTCCCAGGTAAAAACGTTTTACTGATCTGATAGAGCGACGGCTTCATTGACAGACGAAATAATTCAGCCTCAACTGGCCCACTGCAGCCTCCGTAGTATCTCACGAAATGACAGCTATGAACTGACGTTGCCTAAAAATTCCGAAAACCTCCCCAAAACAACTCAATACTACGAATAATTTATCATCTTGACTGTTTCCTCTCACTACAGAAATATTTACGACAACGTCAAAAACATGACACCGTGTCTAAACCTGTGTTAAACCTTATGTTAAATCAACAGCTGGTTGTAGCCACTATGCTAACAGTTAGCATTAGCTCACTAGCTGCTTACCTTCCTGTGTTCTCCCCCGCACCTTCAACGCAAACACAATGAGGACAATGAGGATAGCAGCTGCTATCAGGTACAGCGCTACATCCATAGCTGCTCTTTAAACAGAATTTCACTAAATATAGAATATTATCCACGTTTATTTCTGTCTGCAGCTCATTACAACAGTGTGGACTATGGAGGCCAGTGACTCTTCTTCTACTGTGTGTTTATTTGTGGATCACAAACCATCGTCAAAGATGCATACCGCCACCTGCTGTATCGGAGTTTTGGTTTTCCTATGATGGCGCTGCCTTTGAACAGGTATTTTTTGCTTTATTGTGATTGATTCGCTTATATGGGTTTTGTGTTTGGCTGATTACCAAGGAACTTTAAACAAACAAACAAACAAAAACCTAGTGGTTGGCAGCCAGTTTATAGGTGCATTACCGCCACCTGCTGGACTGGAATATAGACAGGTAGCTTGAAAAGAGAAATCTCTCCCTGATCTGTTCCTGTATTTTTATGGTGCCTTCAAAAGCAGACTTTCCAACATTTCTGTGGACATTTTTCTAATTTTCCAAAAATCATTATGTTGTAGATCAATCTAAGAAAATGTTTTCAATGCAGACAGCTGAGAAGAGACACAATTCTAAGATGTATTGTTAAAAACGTGTTTGAATGACAAAAAATAATGCTTGCCTTTGCAGATCTGCAGCCTGCCTTAGCAAGCAAAGCACTTTGTCCTGGTTACAGGTACAATGCAGTGCAGTTTGACTCTCACTAGATGGCAGACACGCTGCCTCTGCAGGCATCACATCTGCTGACTCACTACATGTACTGTACTGTGCATGTGAACACCCTGTAACGGACATCCTCTCTCTCTCCCTCTCTCTCTCTCTCTCTCACACACACACGCCTCATCCATCAAGCCAGAGAGAAGGTCACACTGACAGTGCCATGCTCTCCGTAATGAATCACACCTGAGAGTATCATCCACTACTCCGCAGAGATTAGGCAATATGTAAATACTGAAACTACTGTAATAATGCAAATATTACAAAAGTAAAACCATAAAAGCAAAACACCACACTGCTCTGGCCAAACCCAGGAGCTGAACTGAACTGTGACCTTGAACACATTTCATCTGTGTATGAGAGAGTTGCTCTGTTCCTGCTCTCAGAAGTTATCAGTAAACCGGAGGCCTCCCTTTTGCTCCTGCTTGTCTAAGATTTAATCATATTATGTGGCCGAGTCTATTCCTCCTGCCAAACTAACTCAAGCTGCCAAATAAAAGAACAATATTTCCCTCTGACATGTTGTGAGCTGTGGAATAAAATGGGAATTCTTAACTAAAATGTCTTCCTTTTTGTGTTTTGTGGACGCCAAGTATCGTTCTTTTATTATATACAGTATTCATTTTTGCAAATATACATTTTGATACAACTTTTAGGGAAGGGAGCTGCCATGACTCAAATATGAAACGTGTTTTCATGTAAGAAGAAGAAGGATTTTTTTAAGCACAGGAAGTACTCCTACACTGATGATGCTTCTGGTTTCCTACTTGTCTTGTGTTTTGTGGCTCCTGGAGCTGCAGAGAAGGCTCCACATCTCCCTGCTGGTGAGACCACCCTGGTTAAACAAACACCAAATGGAGTATGAAAGTTAATTGAAAATTGTTGCCCTTTGCAAAGCTTTCAGAAGCATATCATGGTCTTCATCAGCAAATCGAAGGTGGCTCAGTTGTCGTCGAAGTTGGCGTGATAACTGACTAATTTCACATTGCTGATAAATGGGGTTGAACGTCCTGGAAAACCCTTGGACCTTGAGTTAAAGGTCTGATTGTACACACGAGGATCACTTCACTTGTTTTCCTGCTCAGCCTGTGAAAACACTTTGATAATGTCTCCTGTGGCTCTGAAGGAAAAAATAACCATGACAGTGTCACAGTGATGTCATCGTACTTTAAATTTACTCCACAAAGCCTGTGTTATAATCTGGAGGTGAGGAGTTTGAAAGATGTGATAAGATACTGCCGGCAGGACGCAGTGGTTTCACAGCTTCAGTCACACTTGGAACTAAAAGTCATGATGACTTGATCCCTGCTGCACAGATTTGTTTTCATCTGTATCTCACCCTGTCATTATCATTCCCTTAATGACTGCTTTCTATACAAAAACATGGAGTCACCTGTGTTTTTAAAAGATCGTGTGTAAAAATCATAGAAGAGTGCAGTGAGTTCATCATCATGCATCATGTCTGCATGTGGGATAGTAAGCAGTGAACTCATTCCTGTGCTCGTGCAGCAGGAGCTGAAAGAATGTCCCAGTCAGCAGTTTTTAGAGAACAGCAACGCAACGTAAGAAGAGGACAGAAGAGAGCAAATGAAAGTGAGGACGAGCTAATCGTTTAATCCCCTCTCCCACAGAAGGATGTGAGGCTCCGCTGGGTGTGACGGTACTTTTCCGTCACCAGTGACATCTGGAGGACGCAGCCTCCTTCTAGAGCGCCCACTGCAATCTGATACTGTCTCTGTGTCTGTGTGTGTTCTGTCCTGTATGTGGAAATGTTTTGTTGCTACTAATAACACTCTTCATGCTGGTAAAAAGACCAGTGTGTGTGTGTGTGTGTGTGTGTGTGTGTGTGGCAGGATCTTTAATCCAGTGATTACAATGACAGAGCAGTGAGCCTGAGCAGACTGTGCAGAGATGTGAAAAAGATGAATTCAGACATCTTCTCTGCCTGTCTTTTCTCAGTGTCTGTCCCAGCAGCAGACCTCTGCTCAGCATTGTGTTTTACATTGAGTTGTAAATGCGCCTCTGCCTACAGATAAGCATGACTGTATGTGGCTGCTGAAGTGAGTCTCATCATAATCTACCCGTCAGAAGCTATTTTATGGTATGCAAAGAATTTATGCAGGCCCGAGACGGTCTAAAGTTGAAGGTGAGCATCTGAAGGACACTACACTTGCCGCAGTCCTCATTTCCTGGTTCACCGCTCAGGTGATCTACGGGGGGGCGGAGATTACTGCAGCTCCTCTAGAGGGATGGCCTTGCAGATGAAAACTGCAATATAAAGTAGAATAGTAGTTGTTGGGCACATGACGGATGTCCCCTGTTTCTGTGTCAAACCTCCAGAGGTCAGTGTGGCCTCAGTCTCACATGGAAGGTGCAGAGCCAGGATGAGTTCAGCCAGTCAGCAGACTGTGCAGGTGTAGTGGTGTGGATGCAGTCATGCAGAGATAAAGAGGAAGTAGTAGTAAGGAGGGGGCTGGACACAGAGGCAGGAAGAGGAAGACAGGAGGAGCTGCAATGGTGTGCAGGGACAAGGTGACTCCTCTGCAGGACAGGTCTGTTCAGGAGCGTCCATGCTCACCTGCAGGGTCAGAGGGCGTGTTTGTGTCACACATTATGACCAGCTCAGCAGATTAATTATGTATGCCAACACAAAGAAACACAAAGTAAGTATGTTAGTAAAGGTTTGTTACATACATTACAACTGACATTTCAAACCTCAGGATGTGATTGGCTGTCAGGCATTCTAACGGGTGACAGTAACAAGATAACAAGGTTGCAAGGTTCATTTGTCATTTTACAACACAAGCAGCAGATACTTCTGTTTCGCTTGCCAGATGGCAGCAGGGTGAACATGCTGTTACTGGGGTGGGTGTCATGTTTTAGTATCCTTTGGGCTCTGCACAGCCACCACACCACACTGATGTCACTGATGCTCTGTGGGTGCCACAGAATAATGGACGTAGCCACCGTGACATCATCAGTTGGTTTGTGGACCCCTGTTTTAAAGCCTTGAGTTTGGCATTTTGACCGTCGCCATCTTGGATTTTTAGGAGCCAGAAATGACCATATTTGGATGAGAAGGAGGAGCTATGGTGCATTTACAGCTATGATTAATTGTGATAATGATAATTTTCACTGGCAAAAAACAGGCCTTAAACTATTAAAACATAATGTATTAACCACATAAATAGAACGTTGGACTCCTTAAAGGTTCTTTTGGTACACCCAAACCCTGACTTTCTAAGTGACCATAATGTCACAATAAACTTTCATGGATTAAAAACAAACTGAAATAGAGACAGCAGCGGCTATACCCATAATCTATGAGTCTGTCACACAAGAGGGAATGCTGTTAGACTGAATATCAGCACTGCTGTGATTCAGTCATTGGCATGAGGCCAGGGGCTTTTTTATGAGAATAAAGTTGTAATATTACGAGAATAACGTCTTACATCTACGAGAATAAAGTTGCAATATTATGAGAATAAAGTTCTAAATCTGTGAGAAAAAAAAGTCATAATATTATGAGAATAAAGTTCTAAATCTGTGAGAAAAAAGTCATAATATTATGAGAATAAAGTCTTAAATCTGTGAGAAAAAAAAGTCATAATATTATGAGAATAAAGTTCTAAATCTGTGAGAAAAAAGTCATAATATTATGTGAATAAAGTCTTAAATCTGTGAGAAAAAAGTCATAATATTATGAGAATAAAGTCTTAAATCTATGAGAATAAAGTTGCGATATTCTATGGGAAAAAAGTCATAATATTATGAGAATAAAGTCTTAAATCTGTGAGAAAAAAGTCATAATATTATGAGAATAAAGTTCTAAATCTGTGAGAAAAAAGTCATAATATTATGAGAATAAAGTTCTAAATCTGTGAGAAAAAAGTCATAATATTATGTGAATAAAGTCTTAAATCTATGAGAAAAAAAGTCATAATATTATGAGAATAAAGTTCTAAATCTGTGAGAAAAAAGTCATAATATTATGAGAATAAAGTCTTAAATCTATGAGAATAAAGTTGCGATATTCTATGGGAAAAAAGTCATAATATTATGTGAATAAAGTCTTAAATCTGTGAGAAAAAAGTCATAATATTATGAGAATAAAGTCTTAAATCTATTAGAATAAAGTTGCGATATTCTATGGGAAAAAAGTCATAATATTATGAGAATAAAGTTCTAAATCTGTGAGAAAAAAGTCATAATATTATGAGAATAAAGTTCTAAATCTGTGAGAAAAAAGTCATAATATTATGTGAATAAAGTCTTAAATCTATGAGAAAAAAAGTCATAATATTATGAGAATAAAGTTCTAAATCTGTGAGAAAAAAGTCATAATATTATGAGAATAAAGTCTTAAATCTATGAGAATAAAGTTGCGATATTCTATGGGAAAAAAGTCATAATATTATGAGAATAAAGTTCTAAATCTGTGAGAAAAAAGTCATAATATTATGAGAATAAAGTTCTAAATCTGTGAGAAAAAAGTCATAATATTATGTGAATAAAGTCTTAAATCTATGAGAAAAAAAGTCATAATATTATGAGAATAAAGTTCTAAATCTGTGAGAAAAAAGTCATAATATTATGAGAATAAAGTCTTAAATCTATGAGAATAAAGTTGCGATATTCTATGGGAAAAAAGTCATAATATTATGAGAATAAAGTCTTAAATCTGTGAGAAAAAAGTCATAATATTATGAGAATAAAGTCTTAAATCTATGAGAATAAAGTTGCGATATTCTATGGGAAAAAAGTCATAATATTATGAGAATAAAGTCTTAAATCTGTGAGAAAAAAGTCATAATATTATGAGAATAAAGTCTTAAATCTATTAGAATAAAGTTGCGATATTCTATGGGAAAAAAAGTCATAATATTATGAGAATAAAGTTCTAAATCTGTGAGAAAAAAGTCATAATATTATGAGAATAAAGTCTTAAATCTGTGAGAAAAAAGTCATAATATTATGAGAATAAAGTCTTAAATCTGTGAGAAAAAGTCATAATATTATGAGAATAAAGTCTTAAATCTACGAGAATAAAGTTACGATATTCTATGGGAAAAAAGTCATAATATTACGAGAATAAAGTCTTAAATCTACAAGAATTAATTCAAAATATTACGAGAATAAAATTACGAGTCTATGAGATACAAGTTACAATATTATGCGAATAAAGTCTTAAATCTATAAGAATAAAGGTGCAATACTATGAGAATTAAGTCATATATCTATGAGAAAAAAGTTGTATATCTACAAGAATTAAGTTAAAATATTACGAGAATAAAATCATGAATCTATGAGTAAAAAAAGTCATAGTATTACGAGAATAAAGACCTAAACCAATTAGAGAAAATGTCATAATATTACAATGATAAAGTCATAAATAAAGCCTGAATATTATGAGAATAAAGACATAAATCTACAAGAATACAGTTGTAATATCATGAGATTAACATCATAATTTTAGGAGCAAAAAAAGTCACAGATTAAGACCGCAGAGTCAGGTAACTTGGAAAGTTGAAAAACTTGAAAGCTGTTGTGTCATATACAGACTGCATTACAGTCTGGGTGCTCAGCACATCTGGGTGCTGCTGACTTCAACTTTATTCTCATAGATTTACAACCTTATTCTCGAAATCTAAGATTTTTTTCTTAAACATCTAATCCTCCTTCATACTAAACTGGCTGTGAAACCTTCACTCTAATATTACGATTTATCTTGGGAATTCCCCTGGACAGAGACATGCAACATGCTTTCCCAATATCTTAAACTAATGACACACTGTTGAACTGGTGCAATTCACTTTCCCATTGATAACACAAGGCCCCTGACTAAATGCTGCTTCTGAAATAAACCTCTGCACAAAATACTTCACAAACAGTACACTCTGCATTTGGGTCAGTGTGTTTTTGTCATTTTTGTCAAGCTTAAAATAACTGCTGAAAAGAACTTCTTTGTCTTTTCTCCGCTGTCACATTTTCTGTCAGACAGAAAACTTCCAGCACTATGAGTCCATAATTTGGAAAGATTACATGACATTGTATTGGCTGCCTCTCTGTGGTCTGGTTGGATGACGTGCAGGGACCACATGGTCTTGAAGCTGAAGCTTTACTGCAGTGTGATGGAGTTTCAGAGCCTCACCACAAACATCCAGTCACAGCAGATTAGTCAGAGATGACTGGGAACATTTCTTTACCCTCCCTGCACACATGAAACACTGACAGACCATAATGGTATGCTTGATTTGAGCCTGACCCTGAAGATGGAGGTCAGTAAACACACTGGTTGTATATCAGCTGTATAGGTCACACACTACAGTATGTATGAAATATCCAAATATCTGCTAGATCAGATCTTTGGTGCCACCGGGAGCTTGTCAGGATGCTTTGGCCCTTCAACGAGCTCCAGTTATTTATTTCTTATTTTGTATAATAAAATGTTAAAATATCTTAAAGGTGGGTTTTCACATTACTGCTGTGTTACAATAAATGTTAAAGACAATGTGACTGTATGAGATCTGGTTAATTTACTTATCAAATTTGTACTTTTTTGTCCATAACGAATGACAAAAAATGTTGTCATTGCTCATTTAACTGAGCTGCAGCGGCCCAAGTAATGCAGTCATCCAACTTGTTCTCACTGCTCTGATTACAGTGCTCTTTTTCTCCGAATTCAAAATCCCCATGTCTCACTTAAACTCACTGGGGTTGAGTTTCATGTTAAGAAATATGAGGCCAGAGATGTCTTCTTAATGGGGTCATCCATCTTGGTCAGCTCCTATTGTTATTAAGTAGACTGGGCATCTGCCAATAAGTCAGTATCAGCACTGATACTGGTACAGTGTATCAGATTTGTGTGTTCCTACTGTCTGCAAGTACATACTGAGTATTAATGTCGACAGTGCAAAGTTAGTCTACGAGTTTGCCAGAAAGTAAGGTGCTACCCCATTTTCCACTAACAGGATCCATTAACAGATGTGAATTTAAGCACACTGAACTCCACAAATAGTGACAAAAAATTCTGAGCTGTCTCTGGTGTAATAGAATAATCTAAGCACTCATGGTCTCCTTCAGCAAGTAGACTAAGCTCCGGTGTCATCACCTTAAAGGGTAACTTCAGGAGTTGCACAAGGAGACTCAAAATATTTCTCATGAGAACACAAAAGTACTGCAAGGGAATGCAAAAGTTTCTAGGGAGAACTCTCTAGAGAGAGTATTTATCTTTGTTTTCCTCCCATGTCTCCTTAGTGGCTCCATACAGAGCACTACTTAAAGGGTAACTTCAGTATTTTTCAACATGGACCCTATTTCCCCATGTTTTATGTCTAATTGACTACACAGACAACAATCTTAAAAATGTGTCCAGCACTGAGCAGGAGGGCTGCTGCTGGCAGCCACAGAACAGGCTGCAATGTAAACACTTGGGGCATTTGGCACCATCAGTTTATAGTACGTCCACTAACGTGCTTGTTTTTGCCACCATTAGGATCAAATTATTATTTTTAGTGCCTGGAGAGACCTGAGATTGCTTTTGGTAAACCCACCAGACTCCATTTAAATAAACAGCTATTTTAGCGTGTATAGAGGCAGCATATTTTCACGTCTAACTTGGTAGAGTAAGAGTTTATTTCAACTAAACCAGGGTTGGTGATTGCTGAAACACTGGAAAGATAAACCATGTCAGGTTTTGTGAGGTTTTTTTTGTTCCTTTTGTCTTTGAACAAAGAGTGTTTTACAATGATAAAATTATTGTTTATTTAAATGGAGGCTGGTGGTTTTGAAGATAGTGATTTTGTGGTTGTTTCTGGTTAAACAAAAAGGATCTTACTCTTCAAAAAAAGGTCTGTCTCTGTAGCGTCCTTTCCATAATGTTGTCCAGTACATACAATAACAATCTAAGCCTGTCAGAGTCAAAAACAAGCACTTTTTGTGGATGTAAATTGATGGCGCCAAATGAGTGGTTGCATAGCAACCTGTTAAGCAGCAGCTGACCACAGCCCTCTCGCTCAATAGTTTTAAAAATGGTTGTTCCTATAAGTCACCTAGACACAAAACATGGGGAAATAGGCTCAGGTTTACAAACACGGACAACCTGGCCTCACTCCAAAGTCGCTGAAAATGGTCCGTGACTTCCAACGATGATACAGATCAAAAAAATGCGTCCTTTCACGTTGGTGTGATACATGGCTGGTCGGCGTCAGGGGGAAATACAGCATAACAATGATGAAAGCAGATTATTTTGAAAGGGACTGTATGCAAGCAGACAATTTCCAAGGCATGTCATATCTTGACGTGGAAAGTCTATGACCTAACGTCGATATGTGACGAAGTCTCTGAGAATGTGTTGACACCTAAGACACTATAAATCCCTGGATCGCCTTTTTAACTGCACATACTTGGTCACTGATCTGTCTACATGCTGCCATTTTCTGCAGGGGACAGGTGAGAGCAGACAGGTGAAGGGCAGGCCAGAGGCAGACTGTCCGCCTCTAAATGCAGACTTTGTTGACACTATGTTCGGCTGACTTGTGATCCGTAACGGTGACTTTGTTGTCGTCACAATAGAAGCTGATTACGTCTACTCTGCTTCCCTGATTCATCTACAACTCTTCTGCTGGTTAGCCAGATAAAACTCTGATACGCCTCACCATCACCGCTGTCTGATGCAAAAGATATTTCAGGCTGATACCATGACAACTCATAACAGAGTGTTTTTCAGTGTAGTAAACAACACAGTAATGTTGAGTCCTGCAGGAGTGTGAGCGAGCTGCTCTCTGATTTACAGCCTAATATTCTCTTATCAATCCAGCAGAGTCTGTTAATGGTTGTGTGTTTTATATGACTGCAGGTCAGATCGGCTGTGACAGGGTGTGTTGGGTTACTCTCACCTTGTGTTTCAAGGGCATCATGGCTTCAGTTGTTCTCACAGTGTTTCCTTTGTCTCTAATGTTAAGCCAAACACACTGTTCTACCTTTCAACAGGTGTTAATATGAGGACACACTGCTCCTCTACAGCACTGTAGGTCTGCTACAGAGAGACTGAGGAAGGCTTTCCTCTGCTTTACCTGTATGAGACACTGCAAGCAATGTCATGAAGTCAAGGTTATAACTCCATAACCTTCCTATGGTCCCACCCACTTATAACAAATGTTTTTTTTTAGGCAGTGACAATGTACTATAGTGTATATAGTATAAACACCTGACTACTACCACTACACACACACACACAGCAATATGGTGGCATGGTGGGGCAGTGCTTAGCATTGGCGCCTCAGGAGTTCACATGTTCTCCCCATGTCACTGCAGGTTTTCTCCAGGTGCTCCACTTTCCTCCCACAGTCCAAAGACGTGAGTTAATTTGTGACTCTAACTTGTGGTAGTCTGGCAACCTGTCCAAGGTGTACCTCACCTCTTGCCGAGAGTCAGCTGGGATAGGTTTCAGCCTCCCCACGTGACCCTTAACCCTTAGATAAGTAGGTACAGAAAATAAATGAATATTGAGTTTATGTATATTTAACAGCTGGTATTCCGTGGCAATGTCCAGGTTTATTAAATCAATGTTGGCAATATCACATGTCCTATTAATAGACATTTCTATAGACATTTGGGCGAGGGGATTTATTTATGTCCATCTGTTCAACAACTTAAACTACTTAAGAATTCTGAAACCTTTAAAAACTCCAAACATGTCTTATTCAAAGACAGATTTTTTTTGCAGCTGCAGTGTTGCCTGGGAAATTTGGGCCTAATGTTCTTCAAACATCATAGCTGCTAGCTCAATCAAGTTCAGATAAAGGGTAACTTGAAAATGGTCTAATTAAGCAATGGGCAATTTATGTCCACTAAAAGTGTTTGTTTTTGCCAAAGAAAGGCTCAGATTGTTATTGTAAGTGTTTAACAACATTATGGAAAGGATCCCTACAGAGATAGACCTTTGTGTTAAAGAGTAAGATTCTTTTTTTTGACCAGAAACAGCCCCAAAGATTGCTGTTGCCAAGCCCACCAGACTCCATTTAAATAATCAGCAATTTTAGCGTGTATGGAGTCAGCATATTTTCACATCTAACTGGGTGAATTAAGGTTTTATTTCAACCAAACCAGAGTGGTGATCGTTGGAACAGTGGGAAGATGAACCAAGACAGTTTTTGTGAGTTTTATTTTGTGTCTGTCAACTTTGAATGAAGTGTGTGTTATCATTTCAAAATGACTGTTTATTTGAATGGAGTCTGGTGTGTTTGGTGATGGCGCTTTGGTGCTGTTTCAGGTTACACAAAAAAGGATCTTACTCTTAAAGAAAAAGGTCTATCTCTGTAGGGATCCTTTTCATAATGTTTTCAGACACTGAGCCTGTCAGTGACAAAACAAACACTTCTAGCGGATGTAAATTGATGGTGCACGATTACCAATAACGTTAGCTTGCTTACAAAAAACAGGAGAATATAGGATCTAAGTTGAAAAAACGCATTAGTTAGTACAACTAATTTTCAAGATATCACAACTCAAAATGTGCTCAGAGAGAAAAGCATTGAAAGGAGCAGGCAGAGGGAGATCTTCAGGGTGTGGACAGAGCTCAGACCTGGCAACAACACTAATATATGACAAAGATTTTTGACATGCTGCATGCTTTAAAACACTGGGTCCTCAAAGACAAGTTTCATAACATCTATAGTGTGACTTTGTAGTGCTACTATGCTCCCAGTTCAGACAGCTGGAGTCTAATTCTGTTATCTATGCAGCTCAAATATTAACCCTCACATGAATTATTGGAAGGAATGAGTACTAAACTTTGTACTGGGGTAAGCAGCGGCTAAATATGAGTGAGATGTGGATTAATTTGTAACCAGGGAACAGTTTCGCAAGAGCATATATTTCACCACAGCATCAGGAGTGGCCAGTCAGGAAGTGTGATCTGCATCGAACAGGTTTGGAGCATGGCGACAGCTCAGACGAGAGAGAAAACAATGAAAGTTTAATAGGGGGGGTGTTTGTTACACAGTGGACACCAGCGGTTGGTCATATGCACCTCCTGCTTTAGACTGTGCTGACACAAGCAGATGACTTATGGCTCAAAGTTGTACAACATAAGAAAAAAACACTTTGCTTCAGGTATTGTTTTGTGGTTTATTTGAATGTTTATCATAAAGGCAAACTCAATTTTTGATATCCCACTGTTACATTTCCCTCACTGCAGTCATTCCTCCATATCCCATTTAATTCCAAGTTTGCATATTGATGATGGTAAAGGAGCTGATGAAATGTCAGCAGCCCTATCAGGTTCCCACCTTCACTCTGTCGTGACATCATGGCCTGCCTTAAGTGGATTGGGTAACAGTCCTGCAAAGAAAAACATTCACCTGACTGAGTGTATCAGCAGCAGAGCGACACAAATGCAGGCAAATCAGTAATCTACAAAGATCACATATTATATGTGCTGTTTGGCACCAGATCAGGTTCAGTTCTATGTATGTTTTATAAGATAGGTACTGAAGACAGAGGGGAGAGAGAGATGGATATGACATGTGGGGAGGTGCATGGCATGTGTTGGGCCACAAATACTGTATGATCTGTCACTGTAGTTTTTATCCTAGGTTACTCAAACATGACAAATTGTGCATTTGTTATGGATTAATCCAAATTTAGCGCTCTAGTAACTATTTGGGACAGCAGGATGGTGTTTGAGTCAAACATAATAAATAATAATAAACACACAAGACATGGTAGTAGGTTCAGTGAGGGCTGGGCAACATGGATTAAATCAAATACTGCAATATTTTTGACTAAATACCTTGATATTGATATTGATATTGCAACAACATTGTATGGTTGGCTGTTGGTGCTTTCATAAAATATTTACACAACGAGATTTTGATAAATAATTATCAGTAATGCGGATGTAATTACACATTAGTGTTTACCCACAAATGTCGCCTTTACCCACTTAGTCTTGAGCAAATAATAGAACAGTGATAAGTTCAGAGCATTACATCACTCTACTGTGATGCTGCCTTTAAAGGTTCAGTGTGCAGGCTTTAGGGAGAAATATTGGCAGAAATTGAATATAATATAATATAATAAGTATGTTTTCGTTGGTGTACACTCAGCTGAAAATAAGAGTTGTGTTTTCATTGCCTTAGAATGAGACATTTATATCTACATAGGGAGCAGGTCCTGTCTCTACAGTAGCTCAGAAGGGACAAACCAAACACTGGCTCTAGATAGGGTGCTTTGGTATCAGCCACTGTAGTCAGCAGCCCCTCCATGACAAATATGTTGGGAAAAAAAAAATAGCTGCTGGTAAAAAACCTCCTGAACATCTGGATCTCATGTTATCAGAAAAAAAAAAGGTAAGCACACATTAACGAGTGCTGGGCTAGCAGCCTGTCTGTGATAAGCTAAGCAATGTCGGAGAAACACTGATTTGTAACGTGAAACTGCTTTATTCAGTGCCTTTACTGGTTTAAATCATCTGGTCTGTTTCTTTTGGAGAGGAAGAGACCTCTGTGGATGCGTTGGCTTTCAGTAAAAACCTCCTGAACAATGAACACTGAAGGGATTCTACTCAGTAGAAGTTTCAGCTAGTTGCAATCTGCAATCCGCACCACTCGATGTCACTAAATCCCCCTAAATCTTACACATTGTGCCTTTAAAACCAGGTAAATACAACACTTATGATATTATGCTCTGTTTTGGTGTTAAGGGATCTTAGCGCAGCTTTTGATACTGTGGATCACAGTGTCATGATTGAAAGGCTCAGACAGTGGGTGGGTGTCTCTGGGAGTGCCCTTGACTGGTTTTGCTCCCATCTTTCAGAAAGAAGTTTCTCTGTGTCTCTTGGTCCTTTCAGGTCTAATACTGCTGCTCTTTCCTGCGGTGTACGTCAGGGCTTTGTCTTAGGTCCTATATTATTTAATTTATACATGCTTCGACTTGATCAGATCATTAGCTAGTTCACAGGTATATCATATCACTATTATGCTGATGACATTCAACTGTCCGTCTCATTTAAGCTTGATAACACAGGCAAACTTGTTGTTCTTCACAACTGTTTTATTGCCATCAAGGACTAGATGTCAAACAAATACTTACAATTAAACACAGACAAGACAGAGGTTTTGTTAACTTCTTCAGATTGTATAGCTTCAAAGGTCGCCCAGAGTATTGGGTCCCTTTCGTCAGCTATACGGTCAAGTTTCAGGAATCTTGGTGTTTTGACCAGGCTAAAGACAATTTTAAGAAGAAGACATACTTAATTAATCCCTGAGGAAAAATTCTAATTTTTTCACTATGTTGCAATATACACAATGGCACGAAATACACACACATGTACAAACAGGACCTATACATTGATTAAACTGAGAGATGTCAGAGTGAGGGGGCTGCCTTGGGCACCTCAACAGTGCCCAGGAGGCGAACTGGCACCTCTCTAGCTACCAGTCCATGCTCCTTGCCTGGTCAACATGGGGACTTGAGCTGGCGACCCTCCAGTTCCTAACCCAAGTCCCTATGGACTGAGCTACTGTCGCCCTCTTTCTCATATCATGATATCAGCACAGTAATATATTGTCCAGCCCTATGATCAGTTCATTATTGGTTTGGCTCTGCACATGACATTTGTTGACAAGAGAGAAAATATATACCCTGTAAAATATTTGACTGTACATTGTACATTAGTTGCATCACTTTCACAGTAAGTTACTGTGTCATTTTTACAGTAAATTGTTGTGAATATATGCCGTATACCATGACAGATTATGTCAGTTATCCATGCTGTAGTTTACACATAGGGAAAGCTACAGATTTGGACTTTAACCCTTAATTGTCACCAGTGTTCTCATGAAAAGCAATATAAATCAGAATAAGTATTCCACCACTTCTTTTTCCTTGTTGTTGACTTCACTCATGAGTTGTGAGGTTCTAGTAGTTGTGAGTCAGGTTGAACAAGTTAAATGAAACCACAGATTCTTTTCACAACTCTTACACATTAACCAGTGCCTTTCAGAGAGGACATTTAAACTTTCCATAATGATCCTCTGTCAATTATTGACCTCTGGGGCGTTATGGTGTGGCCTTGGGTTGTGACTCACAGCAGGACTTCAGACATTCCATAAGGCAACATTAAAGGGAAGCACAGAGAGGCTTCACTATCGACTATACTCCCGTGTTTGTCTTTAACGAGTTGTAAGAAGGAAAATATTACTACTGTGCTCATGTGTGCCCTTTGCCCTCAGTCTGAACTCACACAGCACACACATACACACACACAAACAGCTGTCAGTGACAGAATTTTGACTTTCCTGTTAGACCTTTAAAATTCATCCTCCACCTGTTCATCCACACACACACACACACACACAGGCCACAATGCCCCTCAATAAACACACACAGAACCAAATGAAGTTGAATTCTCTCCTGCTTTGTAAAGTTGGAGACACACAGTTGGACATAACGACTACGTTGGAGCAGGACTGTTCCAGTCTCAGTTAGCTGGTGTTAGCAGTCACCAGATCAATTCATATAGTGTGTGATATGTAAATAATCCAATCTGAAGTCAAAGCCATTGGTTCTCATACAGATTTTTTAAAACATGTTTACCAGCATTGACATATGATGACGTCACTTGTGTGTCACCCGAGGGAGACGTAACTCTAAATAAACAGTATTGCCTGGAGTGAGCTTGGTTTTACAGAGTTCACTCACCTCCGGTACCCTCTGTAGGCTCCACAGCAGGGACACTCAACCTGCGCTGCCTGGGGGCCACTTTGACAAAATGACAGAGAGCCATTAGCCCAGACCTCTATCGGGGGCTCCGGGCGATCCTCCTTGGCACTTTTTTTCTCCCCCAAATGAACTCTATTTTGGTACGTTTTTAAAGTTATGCACTCTGGCACCTTATTTAGATTTACTGTACAAAACAAATGTAACAATGTGTTGGTTATTCACTTCACCTGTAAGTGATTTTAATATTTTGGCTGATCAGTGTACATGTATATGTATATGTATAGATTTAATTTTGCCAATGTGAAAAACGTCATGTATCCCACTCTTTCTAGTTTATGTTGGCTGCAAACAAACCACAGCCAGTGAATCCAGTTCCATAAGCTCTAAACTTCTGCTAAAATACCATGCATCAGTGTCCTGCAACATAACGTACTATGGCATTTCTGTCACTGTTTCAAAAACAAACAGCTTCACGGTACACTCTGCCATCAGAGTGTACAAAATGGTCAAGGTCAGGAGCCTTGTCTGTGGACACAGGCGGAAATGACTGTCTGAAAGCCTGAAATATGATCCTATTGTATTCTGTCTATATTCTCAACTTTGGTAATTTGGCAATAGCCCTGAAATTAAAACTATTAGGTTTAACGATGTAGCAAAGATTTTGTCAGCATTAAGTAAAAGTAAAAGGTTTATCAGTATCAGATTGTCACAGGCCTGCTGTTGTTCAATGCTAACACAATTATCAGAGTGCCCAAATGGGATGAGCAGGTGCAGTAATAGTGTAATGAACATAAAATGAACAGAGTAGTTCGGAGTCATGTTGAAGCCTTTCAGTGAAAAATGGAGACTAATAACAGGAGGCAGGATTTCAGCTCTCTCTAAGTCAATGTGAGACAAGCAAAATGTACCCCTCTATAGAAATGCAGTGGTTAGCAGCTTAGGCAAGGGGTCACTATGATGATGATAAGCCTTTCTGAATAAGAATGTTAAGGTGCTGAAAATCTGCTGTTAAACTATACCAAGCTTATGTTCAGGCAGATTGACATGGATCCAGATACTGTCTCCCTCCCTCTTTCTAAGCGAATTAAACAGGGTCATCCCTACAGGGTACCGTGTTCCCAAGGTCCTATGCTCACAGGGTCCTTCATTGAGTTGCAAATTATGCTTTAAAAGAAGAGACTCACACGATCATGGCAAGCTGCAACTTGAGAAAATGTTCTACCATTCTGAAGCTACGTCCTCTAGAATTTGTTCTGTTTTTCTTCCTCTGTTTCCAGCTGTTGAGTGTTGAGCATGTGTGTCTCTTAAGCTAAACTAATATTGTAAGAGAAAGGTGAAAGCTGTCTTTGCAGTTCAAATTACAAAAGAATGAAGAGAGGTAGTTATTTCAAATGCAGTTTGATTGGTAAAAATCTGCTCAGCCAGTGTAGTGATATCAATGTCTAAAGTCAAGAAAACTGTCTTGCCCATAAATTTGAGGGTGTAGATTTAAGGAGTATAACATTAGGGGGAAAACAGCTAGCGTGGCTCTCCTCAAAGATCAAAAATCTCTTACAAAAAGCTCACTGATTAGCATGTTGTATCTCCATTGTTAAATTCACATTTAAATAGAAAATTGAAAAAAACAAAACAAAAATATTTGGATTTTAAGGGGGGAGTGAGCAACCAGAGCGATTTCTTGACTAAGAGGTATTCATTCGCTAAGTGCTTTTGCGCAGCATCTCTGGCTAATGCTCTGGTTGCCAGATAAAATTGGCGAGCACATGTTTTGGTTATTGTCTGTCCAGGCACACAGCTTTAGACATGGTGGTATGTGTATTTTTGAACTATGTACAGAGCCAGGCTAGCTGTTCCCCCTGCTTCCATTGTTTATGCTAAGATAGACCAACTACATTCTGACTCCACCTCTGTAGGCCTACTTATGCCTCAATCACGTCATGGTAGAGGTGGGGAAGACAACTTTACCAACACCACCTCAAGACCTACCAACACCTCGCTGTGATGGCAGAATCAAAAGTACTGTGCATTGACAATATAGCAGGCATTAAATGTTTGTTGGAGTTTTGGTAATGTGTCTTTCAGGCACTTCCATAAGCACCATAGAATGTCAGAGCTCATCAGTTATAATGATTATATTAATAAATGGAAAACAGGTAAATATTGCCAGTGTCACATGAGTACAGCCTTGTCTCACAGACATAACATTGATATCAATCTTCTCACTCATTCTCGGGAAGAAAGAGAATACATTCATTTCCAAAATGTTTAACTATACCGATTCCTTTAATGATGAAATAATTATAGTATGAGACAAGCAAGCGATTTAGAGGTAAAGTAGAGACGTCCTGGCATACTAACAGTTCATAGTGAACTCATGGAAGGAGCAAACAGGATCAGCTCTTTCATTCAGCTGTGAAGCTAAGAGGAAGCCAACAGGAAATAGAATGTTATCATCCACAGCTCTTTGGTTAATTAGTAATTAACCTTTTTGAGCCTGTCAGACACAGCAGTGGATTAGTTTTTAAAACAACAGGCAGACAGATCAAACTCAGCTACTTTACATTCTAGTGGAAGTGGCAACACTTTCAACATATCAGGCTAAAAAAATAAGGTTATCAAAGCCCAAAATGATGCACAAGACATGTAAAATAATTCTACTGAATAACTGTAAAGCTAGGGGCATAATTCACAGGTGGCACACAGGGAGCAATACCAGGTGGCACGATACAATACCACCATACTCAGTTTTTTAATGCACTTACACACAGATGGAAGCATCATCGGGAGCAATTTGGGGTTCAGTATCTTGCTCAAGGATGCTTCGACATGCAGACTGGATCAAACTGCTGATCTTCTGATTGGTGGATGACCCGCTCTACCTCTTAGCCACAGCCACCTCTTGAGATATTGCGTTCATGAGAATAAGACAGTAGCAAGGTCACAGTCACCTTGACCTTTGACCACCAAAGTCTTATCAGTTAATTGTTGAGTCCAAGTGGATGTTAGTGCCAAGTTTGAAGAAATTCCCTCAAGTTGTTCTTGAGATATTGCATTTGTGGGAATGAGACAGAAGCAAGGTCACAGTGACCTTGACCTTTGACCACCAAATTCTATCAATTAATTGCTGAGTCCAAGTGGACGCCCTCCCCCGATATTGCGACCATGAGAATGAGACAGACAACCCACAAACATAATGCCCCTGGCCACAATGGTCGACTGTGCCACGACATAAAAACAGCTGTTGCAACTGTATAATGGCCCACTGTGTGTATACAACTCTGTTTGTTCGTATCAGAAGGTTTGTTTGATGAGCAGTGGCTGAACAAAGTGTCTCATCGATTATTTTTGGAGTTGACTAACTTTTGCTCATATTTGACTTAAAAAAAGGCAAGGGGAAAGGCATGGAATCTGATACTTCTATAATTGTTTCTGGCCACATTTAAGCATTGAAATACCTTATCTTAGTATTTGTCTTTTGACAATCCAAAGACACAGATCAGAACTGTAAGGTCATCACTTGGAGTAACTGCACTTTCCCCTCTCACTGGTTAGATAAATGCCCCACCAATTCTTCTCACTGAGCTCACTTTACGGGTGGATCGCAGGAAGTACCACCAGTTGGTCCAGCAGCTTCACCTCGGCGATGGCCGTTTCCAGGCATATTTTAGGATGACTTGGGGGAACTTTGACAGCCTGCTGTCTATCGTCAGGCTGTATAACTCTGGGTATCCAGGAAATGCTACCAACAGTTTCCCCTCCATAATTTGCCAACTGTAAGCTTGTTGTTGTGACCACCACAGAATTAAAAAAAAGAGTAATGATGGCTCTGTTTTAACCTTGCTAGGTTGCCATGGCAACTCATGCTGAAGACCTAACCTGCTCTGAAGCACTTTATGTTCAGAGGTTTGACCTGAAATCAGCTAAAAAAAACCTCTATTTACCAATAATTTCCTTTGGAAATATTGTCACTCTATAGTCAATAGTCAGTCTATGAGTGATACAGATTTCCAGCTAGTAATGTCACTGAAAGAAGCTGTGCGATTACAATAGCGCAAACTCATGTTTTGTTTTGGGGTTTTTTTGCACAATGAAAATTCTGCCCCTGTCTGAAGCCTAATAAATCATTGTGTCTTGGCTTGAATATTTTACTAAGTTTAAACACTGGGACAAGGAAATACATTATATTATCATAAAGAGTGGACAATTATTAACTTCACCACTGCGGAAGAATCACTCTGGGTCCAGGGTTGGAAACCAGCAGGCAACAGAATGTAATAATCCACAACACTGGATTTAATAAGGCATTTATGTCACTCTTTTCCAGCGTGTGCCATAGGCCATCAGCATAATGGGTCAGCTCTGCTTATAATTTCAACTTGACCACTTACAAAGTTACACTTAACATGTTCTGTGGTCTTTATTTTCCTTCAGTGTAGATGTGGAAATTGGACCAAACCAATGTTTTTGCTTGTTAGGTGAGACAGTCAGTGTCCATTTGGCAAATTATGAGTGTCCATTTGGGGAAGAAGACAGACATATGCCACTGAAATGAATGTGGCTTGTGTATTTTCCTCAGACAGTAGATATAAGGTAACAGCTACAACACTGTTTTATCAGTGTTACACAAACACAGTAATCACTTATACAAATACACAGGCCTGAGGGCATGCAAATTTTGGTTTGAGTTGATCAGATTTGTGTAGACAGCAGCGTGCAACCTGTGCAGGCCTCAAACGGGACGACTCACTTTCACCTTGAGTCCACCCTCCCCCACGCACCCTCATACAGTACACATGTTTATTGTGTACACAAGCTGACAAAAGGCAGCAGTTGTCTAGGCGTGGTTGCTGTCAGACGCCAGGCTGTATCATTAGAAAAATGGCAGGCTTTATCTCACTGGCTGCTCCACAAACCCCGGCTCTGTGATTCCAGCTTGATGGTTACCTTCACATGAGCTCCAGCATATAAACAAAGGAAATGAGCATTGTAGTCGTGCAAATTATGACCAATTTTGGATCAAGACAAGTATACAGTAGCAGCAAGGTTCTCAGCAATTATTAGAGCTTGTCTTGTCATGTTTGGAGCCGTAGATAGGTGGGATTCACCGCTATAACTAGGACTGCTAGAAAGTCAAAACACTCACATGAAAGAACTGAAATCAGAGTAGCTTTAGATTAAAAATATGTGTTTATAAAGAGAGACAGACTTATCAAAAAGACAGTCAGAGATGGAGAAAAAATGTCACTAATAGTTAGCCACCAAAGGCTAATAGTTGCAGCTAATTCAAGGTCATGTGTACAACCTCGAAACACAGTATGTGATCTCAAAAGGCTTTACATGCACAGACTTTCAGTCAGTGGCCATAGCAACTCAAATTCAGTCCCTATAAACTCTAGTGCTGGGGAATGATTTGCCTCGGCTTCCCGCCAGATCAGCAAACATTCTGTTGCTGCCATCACACAGGTGAGACCTGCCGCTTGCCACCAGAAAACTGTCTACCTCAGGTTAAGTGAATTTTCTGTATAAAAATGTGCTAAAGACGTGAAACACTCTGATCTCAATAGGCAGTATTCAGCGAGTGTCCTAGATCTGAAGGCCTGGTCACCTTCAGTCACAAGCCAGGATGAAGGAGTAACTAGCAGAGCCCTTTCCATCGATCTAAGAGAACTTTCTGCAGGTATATAGGGAGTCAGTAAACACTGATATAATTTGGAAGAAGGCCATGAGATGTTTTCAAACATGATCAGTAAATTTTAAAAATCAGCACAAAGTAGAAACCATCATGCAATGGGATCACTCCATGTACAATACAGCAGGGGCAGGGGCGTAAAGTGAGGGGGCCTTTTACATTTGTAATCGTAACCTGGCTTTCATGGTAAGAGCTGGAGGACACATCATATAGACAAGGCTTCTGCTGCCAC
The DNA here is from genome assembly GCA_019142605.1 of Cephalopholis sonnerati. NCBI lineage: Eukaryota > Metazoa > Chordata > Actinopteri > Perciformes > Serranidae > Cephalopholis > Cephalopholis sonnerati. The sequence continues at coordinate 19,408,856 of JAGQAX010000024.1, forward strand.
AACAAGGTTTTCCACTTTGCTGGAATCCCACACATTTCTTTTTGTGCATGTTGCCTCCGTGGCGAGCTGCTATCTGCCTGTTTGTTTGGCTTTAATGCCAGTGCATCATTCATGCTGCATTTCTATTGGTTGGTTAGCAGGCGTAGGTCGTAACAGCAGTCACACAGTGAGATGGTCACCCCAAATTTCCAATGCTGTCAGAATTTTATTTCAGGCTGTCTTTGACCACAAGACTGTGACAACAGCCACCCTTAAACCTCTTTCACTGTGTGACGTAGGACCACCGTTTTGGGGCCACGACCAAAGATATCACCACGTTTCTTTCACGTTGGTCATCTTTCTTCTGGGACAGCCCCAAATCACACAGTGTATACCAGGCTTAAAGTGAACTTACAGTGCAACTGGATGTCCAACCCAATCAGCAGAATAAATGTTAGCATTGTATGTTCAATCCTCAACAACACTGTAGTTGTCGTGTGGTTAGGTTCAGGCACAAAAACCACTCATGTTTTGGCTAAGAATACTGGGTTTTGGGAGCATAATTCTTGCTGGAATAGCGTCAACATCTTGGTAAAAATCAATCGCCTTTCGCGCCACTATCCTTGCTGGAAAAACAGAGACATGTTGCTACAAAACACCAATGTTTGATGCCTAAAAAACGCTGTAAACACAGCAATGACTCGCTAAATCACAACCGGTTTTGTTGTCTGTTGGTCTGCAGCTTTGCAGGTGTTTTGCAGAGGTGTCATGCCATCCACAATCCCCTTCACCTCCCAGTAACAAAATCAGCTCATATATTGTGGCACTTTAGAAACACTGATATGATGCGGGTGAAATGTACAAATATATCTGTGGTTTGCAGAAACATACTGTCTTCAGTTCCTTTATGTAACAGTTTTTAACTTAGAGAGTTTGTGGGTTAAAGTCGTGTCAAGGCATCTGGAAAGATGTAACCTGATTGTGAGCAGGAGGTCAGGTGGTTCTTACCTTCATGATGGAGTTACACAGGGCTGGACAACATTCGTGATTTTACTCTTCTTGTCCTTGAGAAGATATTTAAAGGTCAAAACCCCTATATGCATCATCCTGACCCATGTCACCTACACACACATACAATATTTACATTCAAACAAATGTACACCGCTCAAGAAACTCAGATGGGAGCAAATTGCAGAGCGATTTCACACATGCATGCATGAACACACACATTACACACAGCTCGCATAGCCAGACAAGAATGTGAAGGATGCACACACATCTGTATTGTCAGCGAGTGTGTGTGTGGCTCTAGTCTTTTAATTCTGATCAATTTTGAAACTCTTTTCAAAATAAATTCAGACAAGGCATTTGTCGCATTTGAGTACTTGGTGACACAGTATGAATTAAAAGCCTCTTATTTGTTGCTGAGATTGAAAATTGGGTCATCATGCGGCCCCTGGCAGTAGCAGCAGAAATGCCCTTGGAGTCGGCTTTAGCGAGGGGTTATAAGCCCTAGAAGGCAGGATATATATCCAGGTTTCAACTATGTGTATACTTGGCAATGCTGTGAAGCTAGAGCTTATTATCCCTGTGGTGTGAGGGGGGTGACTGTGAGGAGGAGTCCACTGCACACAACAACAACACAGGACACCCACCAAGTTAAACTGGGAACAGATACCAGTGTGAGCCACACAGGCTTCAGCTAAACGAACTCCGTCCCGTTAGTGAAGGGGATGAAATGATGTATTGTTTGTGCCATAATAAGATGTTTTAGAGCAAGCGACTTCATTCACAATTGCAGGTTGGTGCACTGTAATCTGGCATTCTGCGTGTGCCTTGTTGTAATTGTTGGCATGCAGTGACTTAACCCCGACAGTCATGCTGAATCACAAGTCTTTAGCTACACAGAGACATCCATTAGACCTGCTTCTATTTTCAAAAACTTTAATTCACAGTTGCTGTCCTCTGCTCGGTCAAACAAACACTAAATAATAACAAGTCACCTAAAAAAGCTGATAACCAGTAGGACAAGACTTTTTCTCAATTCACCAGTCACACCAACAGAGACATCAAGGCAAGCGGACATGTAATCTCGCTACAGTCTACTTTATGATGATGTTTGTACAGTAAACAAGGACAAATATGGACTAATGTCCAAAACCAACCCTCCACTCTCTGTTGGTGTGGCACTGACACACTAATTAGGTTGACTCTGTGTGTATAGTACTGTTGTTATTAAGGTCAAGCCTTCCTGTCTTCTAACTGGACTCTGATGGAAATGCCTTCAACTGATAGAGATCAGCTTCACAGGAGAAGTCTGACTGGCTTAACCTCTCTGTAGTTGTAGAGGTGGGACCAAGTCATTGCTTTACATGTCTCAAGTCTTTCCACTCAAGTCCCAAGCCAAGTCCCAAGTCAAGTCCCAAGTCAAGACTTATAAGTCCCAAGTCAAGTCCCAAGTTAAGACTTATAAGTCCCAAGTCAAGTCCCAAGCCAAGACTGACATGTCATAAATTAAGTCCCAAGTCAAGACTGACAAGTCCCAAGTCAAGTCCCAAGCCAGACTGACATGTCCCAAGTCAGGCAGTCCTAAGTCAAGTCCCAAGTCAAGACTGACAAGTCTCAAGTCAAGTCCCAAGTCAAGATTGCCATGTCACAGTCAAGTCTCAAGTCAAGACAGGCAAATCCCAAGTCAAGCAGTCCCAAGTCAAGTCCCAAGTCAAGACTGACAAGTCCCGTGTCAGGCCCCAGTTCCTAAACTTTGGGTTGCGAGTCTTAAACAAGTCATAACGCACCCTTCAGTGCATTTGACTGACAGACACCAGCTTCAAAGGAGAAATCTGACTAGCTTATCCTCCCTCTTTGGTTTGCAGAGGTGGGACCAAGTCATTGTTTTGTAAGTCTCAAGTCTTTCCACTCAAGTCCTGAATCAAGTCCAAAGTCAAGACATGCAAGTCCCAAGTCAGGACTGACAAGTCCCAAATCCTAAAGCTTAATCTAAATCTAAACCTTAAACAAGTCATAACACACTCTTGGAATGCACTGGATCGACAGACAAAAGCTTCAAAGGAGAGGTCTGACTAGCTTATCCTCCCTCTTTGGTTTGTAGAGGTGGGACCAAGTCATTGTTTCTCAAGTCTTAAGTTTTTCCACTCAAGTCCCAAATCAAGTCTCAAGTCAAGACATGCAAGTCCGAGGTCAAGATTGACAAGCCCCAAGTCAAGTCCCAAGTCAAGAGTTACAAACTCCAAGTCCCAAACTTTGAGTTACGAGTCTTAGACAAGTCATAACACTCTACAATGCATTGACTGATAGAAAAGTCTGAGTGGCTTATTGTCCCTCTGTTGTTTATACAGGTAGGACCAAGTCATTGTTTTTCAAGTCACAAGTCTCCCCAGTCAAGTCCCGAATCAAGTCTGAAGTCAAGACATGCAAGTCCCAAGTCCTAAACCTTGAGTTGCAAGTCTTAAACAAGTCATAACGCACTCTTCAATGCATTTGACTGACAGACACCAGCTTCAAAGGAAAAGTCTGACTAGCTTATCCTCCCTCTTTGGTTTGCAGGGGTGGGACCAAGTCATTGTTTCTCAAGTCTTAAGTTTTTCCACTCAAGTCCCAAATCAAGTCTTAAGTCAAGACATGCAAGTCCCAAGTCAAGACATGCAAGTCCGAGGTCAAGATTGACAAGCCCCAAGTCAAGTCCCAAGTCAAGAGTCACAAGCTCCAAGTCCCAAACTTTGAGTTACGAGTCTTAAACAGGTCATAACACTCTACAATGCATTGACTGATAGACATCAGCTTCACAGAAAAGTCTGAGTGGCTTATTGTCCCTCTGTTGTTTATAGAGGTGGGACCAAGTCATTGTTTTTTAAGTCACGAGTCTCCCCAGCCAAGTCCCAAATCAAGTCCCTTAGGACAAGTCCCAAGTCCTAAACTTTGAGTTGCGAGCCATAACGCACTCTTCAATGCACTTAACTGACAGACACCAGCTTCAAAGGAGAAGTCTGACTACCTTATCCTTCCTCTGTAGTTTGCAAAGGTGGGACCAAGCAATTGCTTTGCAAATATTGAGTCTCCACTCAAGTCTCGAATCAAGTCCCAAGTCAAAACAGGCAAGTTACATGTCAAGACTGACAAGTCCCAATTCAAGTCCCAAGTCCTAAACTTTGAGTCCCAAGTCCTGAACAAGTCAGAGTGCACTTGTCAATGCATTTGACTGACAGACATCAGCTTCACAGAAATGTCTGTCTTATTGTGCCTCTGTTGTTTGCAAAAGTGGGACCAAGTCATTGTTTTGCCTGTCTCGAGTCTTTCCACTCAAGTCCCAAATCAAGTCACAACTCAAGCCCCTAAACTTTGAGTTTCGAGTCCTAAACAAGTCATAATGCACTCTTCACCAAATGTAATGTCAAAACAAAAGAGTAATAATATATAAAATTCACACAAATCATGAATGCTTTTTAAAATGTGTATTTATTTATTAAAATATGTGCAATTAACCTTAATCATGAAGAAGCAACGCTGACATGCACTTTCACAGCATATGGCACTATAACCAGCACTACAACAGAATGAACTTTGTGTGTTTCTGCCCTGTCTTGTTGTTTTAAACTCATCTCATGTTACAAAAATATCTTTCATTTGTCTTGGGGGAAGGTATCAAGTGTTTTCAAGTCCAAAGCCTCAAGTTCAAGTGACGTCACAAGTCACTGGTATATTAGTCCAAGGTGAGTTGCAAGTCTTTGATGTTGTCAAGTCGAGTCTAAAATCATCAAATTTGTGACTTGAGTCTGACTTGAGTCCAAGTCATGCACACCTCTGGAAGTTTGTGACACTTTACAAACCCATGAGATGGATGCATGTCCTGGAGTATCTCTGGTTGCAGTCATTGCACCAATCTGCACTCACCTTTCGTGACAAGTGGCCGATGGATCACTGGAATAGGGGTGCTGTTGACGGAGAGGGGATAAGGGGTGGGAGAGTGGTGGCTCAGATGTAGGTGGGGGAGTGAATGATGCTGGGGCCCCAGAGCTGGATAAATATTGACTGTGTGAGAGCTGTGGAGCATTCAGGGCCCAGCTTTTCTTGCAGACACTCCTCACTGACAAAACAGATCCATCAGACTGCTATGAAATGAATCTATACGATAACAAAGTGCCCCAGGTTCACCGTGTGTCATCAGTGTGTAAGTTATTGTGTAATTTAGTGATTTCATTAATTGCAGTTTTTGAGATCAACATTCATTGCACCTTATGGTCACCTGTTGTTTGCCTCTCACAATACCTTACAGTAACCTTTGTGTATTTATGCTTTTATGTATGCATGGGTGCATTACTGAATGACGTAACATTTTAAGCATAGCAGACCCACATTATGTCCAGAAGATGCATAATGACAAAGATGAGATGCAAAACAACAACAAAAAAAGCTGAACCACCACAAAATCTGTGTCTTGTTCCTGTGTCAGAGAGGTGGTGGGGCCCTCTGCATATCTGTGCTCAGGGGCCCATTATCTCATAATCTGCCCATATGTATGTATAGCTATGTGTATATAAATGTGTACATACTCATAGATGTATAGGTATATGATGGTATTGTGGAGCACCTTTTGTAGCGGCTGATGAATGCTGTTGTCACATTACATACTTAATATAATGTCACATACCTAACGTAATGTTATGTATGGTAGGTTTAGGCTAGTAAATTTACACAGGTTAGGTTTAGGAAAGAAATATGATCCAACCTTGCACTTTACGGTCATCTGTTAACTGCCTTTCACAATACCTTACAGTAACCTTTGTGTATTTATGTTTGTGCTGTACATATGCATGCATGGATTACTGACTGGATCCAGTGGGCACAAGCTCAGGGACCCAGAGTGTCAGGGGGCCCCCCTGGCCTTCACCTGCAAAATGTAAAATGTCAGATTATTATGTACCGACCAAAAAGGGACACAAAATGGCCACAAAGAGACACAAAACGACAAAAAGACACAAAAATTACCTTAAAGAGACACAAAAAAATCCAAAAGTAGACACAAGATGACAAAGACAAAGACAAAGGCATAAAAATATACATAATTAACTGAAAAAGACACAAAAAACACAAGTAGAAACAAAATGACCATAAATGGACGCAAAACAAAAAAGTCACAAAATTACCTCAAAGAGACACAAAAACCAAACACAGACACAAAATGACCACAAAGAGACACAAAACAACAAAAGAAACAAAATTACCTCTAAGAGACACAAAACGACAAAAGAGACAAAAATTACCTTAAAGAGACACAAAGAAATCCAAAAGTAGACACAAGATGACAAAATGTATACACAAATGACCACAAAGTAGACACAAAATGACAAAGACACAAAATTACCTCTACGAGACACAAAACGACAAAAAAGACACAAATTACCGAAAAGAGACACAAAATTACCGAAAAGAGACACAAAATGACCACAAAGAGACACAAAACGACAAAAAGACACAAAAATTGCCTTAAAGAGACACAAAAAAATCCAAAAGTAGACACAAGATGACAAAAAGACACAAAGTAGACGCAAAACAACATAAAAAAACAAAATTACCTCCAAGACACACACAAGAAAACATGGGTAGACACAAAATGGCCATAAAGACACACAAATGACACACTATTAATTCAAAGAGACACAAAAAACCCACAAGTAAACATAAAATGATAATAAGACACAAAATTACCTCAGAGAGACACAAAAACCAAACAAAGACACAAAATCACCCCTAAGGGACACACACATAAACAAAAAACTCACAAGTAGACACAAAATGACCACAAAGAGACACAAAATGACAAAAAAGACACAAAATGAAAAAACAGACACAAAAACTACCTTAAAGAGACACAAAACGACAACAAAGACAAAATGGCCACCAAGTAGATGCAAAACAAAACAAAAAAAAAGAAACAAAATTACCTCTAGAGACACAAAAAACATGGGTAGACACAACATGACCATAAAGACACGCAAACGACAAACTATTAATTCAAAGAGACACAAAAAACCCACAAGTAAACACAAAATGACAAAAAAGACACAAAATTACCTCAGAGAGACACTAAAACCAACCATAGATACAAAATCACCCCTAAGAGACACACACGCGTAAAAAAACTCACAAGTAGACACAAAATAACCACAAAGAGACACAAAATGACATAAAAGGACACAAACTTATTTCAAAGAGACACACAAAAAAAATACAAGTAGACCACAAAAAGATGCATCACGACTATGAAGAGATGCAGAAGTGCCGCATGTCTTGTTGTGTAGGAGAGGTGGTGGGGCCATTTCTGTGCCCAGGGGTCCATTGTCTCATAATCCGCCCATGTGTGCAGAGCTATGTGTATATAAACATGTCCACACTCATAGGTGTGAAGGTGTATTGTGGTCCACCTTTTTGTGGTGGCCGGTGATTCTGATAAAATGCTGAATGCAGGGCTGACAGGGATTTAGGTCATCCTATAGTACCTGGAGAGGATGGATAACTTGTACCTACACACACAGACATACATTATCTGCACAGCTCCGCCAGGATCTGTGTGTAGTGTTGTATGTCTGCATCTATAGGCTTTCTGTCCGTCTTCCTGACGTCAGAGGTGCGCACAGCTTGTCCGCTCCCTAATTGGCCGGCGCCGCTCCGCCCTGCCACTAGGTAACTTGTTAGGAGTTTCGGGCGGAGTCGAGGAAAAACGGTTTATATTGGGGTGCCTTCCAGCGGACCGAGCTGGGTTCCTCTGCCACGGGTCGGGATTGGTTACAGCACGGAGGGAGTCCGCAGATTAAAGGAACACTTTAATAGGGAATAAATCAAAATGCCTTCAAACAAAGACGATGGTGGATGGAAGAAGTTTCTGTGGGATTCGGAGAAAGGAGAGCTGCTCGGTCGCACCGGAGGCAGTTGGTGTGAGTATGGTTGATGACTGCCCGGGTGTTCATGGTAGGCGCGCGCTCTCGGCTTGCAGGAGCGCGCGCCCGTGGCCTCGTGTTTCTTGCCACCTGTTTGATTTGACTTTGCTGCATTCAGCAACAAAACGGCAACATCACTCAGAATTGCGACACTGTGGCATTTACCTCTAAGTTAGTCTCTCATCTCCGTGCCCGCACTTTGTGCGTGACGTCGGAGAGGCATCTCCCTAATTGACTTGCTTTTAGTTATCGTTATTAAAAAGCGCGGTGACGGATAAATCAGGTCATGGTGTGCGTGCTTTTGCTGTTCATATGCATTCAGGGAGCGTAGACGCTGCGGTGCGGGCTGCGGTGCAGACGGCGGAGCGCTGGCTAACGATTGGACCTCAGTCTGGTCCACAGTGGCTGTTTGTTGTTGGGGAGACGCCAAGTTGTCTTTTAGCAGTTTTGGAATGAGCCGTCAAAGGGTTAAAAATGCATCACAGTCCAAGGTGAGTCAAGGTGATAGGGGCCCTGCTCGGAAATGGACAGGAGCCCATCGATCCGTGTCGGGTTCCTGTGATCAGGTGTCACTGTAATCTAACGAACAATACAACTGATTAACTTGTTCGACCTTTCTTCTCCTGTTTCTCCAGCAGCGCCAGTGCGCATGTCCTTGTTCCTCCTCTCAATGTCACACAGCTCTTCAGTCTCGTCTAGACACTAACACCTGGGTATAAAGAATGTGTTCAGTGACATGATGTGTGCTCAGCGTAGATCAGAGCTCAGGGAGAGTGGCTGCTGCAGGAGCTCCAGCTGAGGGAGGCTGGTGTGTGAGGGGGGCTCAGGGGCTCATATTTGTCCTTCTCAGGTCATCTGAAAAATGCTGATGCATTTGGGAAGTTTGCCATGCGCAGTGCTGTGTTGAAGGTTGTCATAAAAGGCTGACATGAGACCACATTAAGAATGAGTTAGATCTTTCTGTACTCCTCACAGTGGCTCAGATATGGTGCTGCACATACGTAGGAATGTCAGGTGTACAGTGCCCACAGGACACAAGTTTTGATGCATGCTCAAGTAATGTGTCCGGCTGTTGTGACCTTTTGACATTGCCTCATGCAGCAGAAGCATCCGGATGTACAGCCTGCTAACTGCAAGGTTAACTTTAGCTTAATGCATTGCTTTGCTGTGAAGACAATGCAGCCGTTATGCTCTGTTAACTGACATTTATCAGCATCTTCATGCTAAAAACTGATCCCAGTGAGCAGCCAACCAGCAGAGCTTTGGGTAATTACTACCTTGAACTGTAAGAACAGGCTTCACAGTTGAATTCCTGTAAATCGGTAAAGACAATGGCTGCCACTGTTGGACTGATTTATGATGAATGCTGGCTTTGTAGTCCCCTACATCCATGGTGGGGACACAGGCTCTGTTAACATGTTGGTGTCTGACAGGCAGCCTCGGAGCTCCAGCAGCTTGATGAAAGATGACTTCATGTTGGAGAGATTAGTGCGAATGTTTGTTGTGGGCAGCGTGTTTTATAGTCACAAATAGGAGGTTATTAAAGTGTTGTTACAGTATTGTAAAGCCTTTGAGCCATTAACATACTCAGTAATTAGCCTGAATTTAATTTGTGTTCTTCCTCCATGCAACATTTAACTCACACTCGAAGTACTTTTTTAAACATTTCCAAAGACCTTTATTAAGCAAGAAATGATTGATTTCAAAAGTATTTACCCCCTAAAAAGTTAGTTCTCAGCAGAGGCCTCATCGACAGCAGTTGTAACCTTGAGTCTGACTTCGCGTTGATCACCTGCACACTGCAGTTTCCTGCATTTCTGTCGCCTAACTTTTAAAGCTCTGTCAAGTTACATGGACACTTCAGTTTTAGGTCTGGGCTTTCGTGGTAGAAAATGTTCCTGTGTAGCTTTGACTCTGTTTTAGGAAGCTTCTCCTGCAGACTGCTGGAGGTTCTCTTGCTGAGTTCTTTTAACCTTCTCCCTTCACCAGCCGTCGTCTCAAGGTGCAGCGTCTCCACAGCATGTTGCTGCCACCAGCAGGTTTCATACTGGGGGTGGTGTGTTGCCTCTGATGTGTGACATTTAGCGTAAACAATCTTAGCTTCTTGCTCATTGGCCAAAACGCTCAAATGAATTATTTATGGTCTATAATTTTATGGCCTCATAAGACCATAAAACCATCTGCTGCTTTGTCTCCTTCATGCCCTTTAGCAAACACAAGCGACGCGACAGCTACAGCCGTAAGGATGAAGCTCATGTAACAAGTCACCCTTCTCCCACCTCACCCACGGAGCCCTGCATCCGGGTGTCCTCCCTCACTAGTCGTCTTCACGCAGAGACAGCTTTGAAGCTGCTTTCCCTGCCGTGTGGCAACCAACCTGACAACCGCCTACCTCCAAGAGCGTTCCCCTAAATAGCAATGTGTTTTTAAGAGCAACATTTGGACAGGCAGGTGCTTTGGTGAGCGTCACTGGCGGAAGTGCGAGCTATCATGTAGCTGCGTACTGTAGCAAGACAACACTGACATTACCAAAGATTTCTACATATTTGGACAAGTTTGGTGGAAATGTATGTCTTCTGGTTGTTGTTATAAAGTGCTTGTTGTATTCATACACCAACATTATCAGCTCCTCTATCTTGTCTTCTTCCTGCCCCCTCCCTTCTGTTTGGTTGGCCAGAGCCAGGTAGTTAACACCTTAAGTTGAGCAGGGGAGGGCAAAGTCTGTGAATGTTCATTGAAATGACTGGAGGCAGGGAGTTTTGCTCGGAGGTGTAAAAGCCTCTTGAAGTTGGCTGGTTTGTTAAATACAGTCGTTTTTTTGTTTTTGTCTGTTACAGCCCAACATAGAATAATCTGTCAATCTGATAATCAGTTAATTGTTTAAGTAATTTTTCATGCAAAACTGTCAGAAAATGCTTTTTTCAGACTCTCAAATAATGATTTCCTGCTTTTCTGTGTTTGATGGCATAATAAACTGAATATCTTTGGGTTTTGGATGACAAAACAAGACTTTAAACACATCACTTTGGACTTTAAGAAACTAAGATAGACATTTTTTTTGCTATTTTCTGACATTTTATTGACCAAATGATTAATTAAGTAATCGAGAAACAAATCGACAGATTAATTGTTGACCGAAATGTTGTTAGTTTCAGCCCTGATAGGTGGTCAGTGATGTTTTAGATTTGTAAAAATCCAAGGTGGTAAATACCCTTTTCACATCTGCAATTGTGTAACTGTTGTTATCAGCTGTCGTGTTGTTGCTCAATAGAACTGTAGGTCTCATAAGGTCTAGAATTTTCCTAGCTGATAGTATTATGACTTATTGTCTTTTCAGTGAAATGGTATCATCTGGTGTGATTATACTGTGTTATTGTTGACAGACTTAGTTGTGTCGGTTAATGTTACCAAGCTATATATATATGATGTATGATATAAAACTATTGGCATTGAATTTAACCCTATGGACCAGCCGTCACCTTAAGTAATTTCCTTGATTTTCTGACCCACTCATGGCAGTGCAACATTTTGCTGTTTTACCTTCTGTCTCTCTCTGTACTGACACATTCTTTGTTTTTTCTCCTCCACAGTCAAAATCCTATTGTTCTATGTCATTTTCTACGGCTGCCTGGCTGGAATCTTCATCGGCACTATCCAAGCCTTGCTGCTCACCCTGAGCAACTACAAGCCCACCTGGCAGGACAGAGTCGCACCCCCTGGTAAGAAGAGGCACCCACTTCCTGTCTGTTAGGATGTTAGCATGCAAACAGAATAGTAACAGTAACTGCTTATTAATAGTCAAATAAATCAAGTGGCAAATAGGGTGACGCTTATAAGAGGATCCTATGACAATACTTCACAATTAAATATTGCAGCTAAACCTCCCTGAATAGGTCTGCTGGATGAGTTCCTGAGTTTTTGTTATACTTACGTGCCGGCAGTTGCTATGGCCTGAGGCATTATGTTTTCAGGTTGTCTGTACGAGCATCCCATTCTCGTGAAGGCGATATCTCAAAAACACTGTGAGGGAATTTCTTCAAATTTGGCACAAACATCCACTTGGTATCAAGGGTGAACTAAGTAAATTTTGGTAGTCACAGGTCAAAGGTCAAGGTCACTGTGGCCTTGTCTTCCACCTTCTTGTGTGTGCAATATCTTAAGAATACCATGAGGGAACATCCTCAAATTTGGCACAAACATCCACTTAGACTCAAGAATGAATTGAATAGAATTTGGTGGTTGAAGGTCAAAGTTCGAGGTCACTGTGACCTAACCAAACATGATTTTGGCCATAACTCAAGAATTCATACATTAATTATGACAAAATTTTACACAAATGTCTAAACTGATAAAATGATGACATTGATATCCAAAAGGTCAAAGGTCAGCTTCACTGAGATAATGTTCTGCAAAAACACTTTTCTGGCCATTATGCAAAGTCATAACTCAGGAACAGAATGAAAAATATGTGATACTGATCGGTGACTTAAGTCTTGGGTGTCCACCTTGAAACTTTGCTGATTGATTAGATCTTGTGTTCTGCTCGGGGGAAGACGTATGTGAAACTATAACTACAACCTGACTGGTGTGCAGAGGCACACAACCCTGAAGCAGTACTTCTAGTTATTTCAGATGAGCTATGACCTCTGGTGTTTACTCAGTTAATCAGAGGTTGCCTTCTCGGTGACCTTGGTGACATAACAAGATTGTTTTTCATGACAGTGTCGGGATGAATGAGTGCATTAAGTTCCAGATAAACTTAGATGTGAGATATCCTTCCTGTCTTTTGGAGATAATTCTACAAGTGACATGATTTATTTTAGCAGCCCTTGATATAGATTTGAGCCCACCCAAAAATAAGTAAATGCATATATCCATGAATTCATATAAGATTGATTCTGAATTCATTCTTATTTTTCCACTGCAAGTTCTCTTGTGAACATGGGGCTGGTTTGCAGTTCACTTAAGTGTTTGATGATGGAGTTTCTCTCCTGATGAATTCAGCACAAGGTTAACGCAAAATTAACAAAAGCCACTGAAGGGAACCTTTAATGAGATTGTCTATTTTGTTAAAGTTTAATTGGATATTTGAAATGATACAAATCCATGATCACATTGTTTCTTCACTGACAAACTAACAGGTAAAATGGTCAAAGATGCACCTGAACAGACACATGAACAGGGTTCTCCACATCAGATATTAACTGCAGTGATAGAAGTGTTACTCTTGGTGACATGTTACCCAATAAAAGTCAACACATATGTCCAAGGTGTTGCTACATATGTTCATCCTTGCCTCAGGTAACATAGCTGCATATTGTTTTGGAAATGAGCTCATCATATATCTTCACATCGTGGTCCCAGTGCATTGCCTGCACTGACAGCAGCCTCCCCTGTGTACACACCACAGCCTGGTTTCCATGACAGGGAAAGGCCAGTGGGGATTTACCAGGCTGAACTGAGCATGTGCCGAACACAGTCAACTGTCTGAGTGGACGGGAGGAGGGCTGGTGGCAGTGGGCTACTGTATGACTGCTGTTTGAGTTAGTTTCAGAGTTCCACGTTAAGCAGGATGCTTATCCATGAGCAATGTGTTCATTTGAGGTCATTCAAACAAGTCTGTCAATGACCTGATCTCCGGTCAGCTGATTAGAGCCGACAGTGTTTTAAACATGCAGCTAAAGGACTGGTCTGTGGTTTGTGCTTTTTACTCAGTCACGTGAGATCCTATGGTGTCATCTGAGTCCAGTGCAGCAACACTGCAGGTTCGGACTGTTTTCAGCCTTTTCAGCTTATATTAGCACAAGAAGTGGAAGCAGGGGGAAACAGTATCTGTATCCTGAATGCACAGACATGACATTAATATTGATGATGTCATCTGAATCTGCAGAAGTTGGCAAAAATCTGTATTTCCCACACAGTCAGTGTTCCTGAATGTCACAGTAACTCTAATGACATCTCATCTAAATTCTAATGCTTAATTTTCAGACTTTTGAAGCTTGTGTGATTTTTTTTTTTTTTTTTATTTTGTTTTTTTTTTTGTTTTGTTTTACTTCCATTCAAGATGTTCACCTTTTTCAAACTATGACCTTTTACGCCTCTGTGCCGACCAAAACCTTGGCTGGAGGCGTTATGTTTTTGGAGGGATTTTTTTCAAATTTGGCACAAATGTCCACTTGGGCTCAAGGATGAACAAATTAGAATGAGAGAGTTGCTGGTCGAAGGTAAAGGTCACTGTGACTCCTTCCATTGTATTCTTGTGAAGGGTCAATCTCCTGAACACCTTGAGGAAGTTTATTAAAACTTGGCACAAACACTTGGACTCAGTGATGGTGGTCAGAGGTCAAGGTCACTGTAGTCTTGTGTCTGTCTCATTCTTGTGAAAGCGATATCTCAAGAAGGCCCTGCAGGAATTTCCTTGAATTTGGCACAAATGTCCACTTGGGGTCAAAAATGAAGTGATTATAATTAAGGGGTCGAAGGTCAAACGTTCACCTGACAATACATGTTTTGTTGAGTAATGGATGTAAACTGTAAGTGCCCAGTGACTGGTTCATGAGCCATACAACCACAAGGCTGTAATTCAGTTGTTCTGGGATCATGACACACAGGAAGCATTTTTCTTAACAATCATAATCTGAAGTTTTAACATCACTGATGATGATCAAAGGCACAAATAACAGAGTATTGTAATGATTACATGTGAAACAAGAGTTAGGTGTGTCAGCTGGACTGTGGTGTAAGTGGACAAGGACCATGAATAATGTAGAATTAGTTGATAACAAGAGGCTGATGTGTTCTCCCTGCAGGCCTTACACACACCCCACGATCAGAAAAAGCTGAAGTCAGCTTCAACCTCAATGACGTGGAGACCTACCTGCCTTACACCAAGGCCTTGAGGGACTTCCTGGCCAACTATGATGACGAATTCCAGAGGGATCAGATGAAGTACGAGGACTGTGGAGGTAGGATAATGTCAGACGTCACATTGGCTCTTCTTACATTCCACAGAGGATAGTGTCAACAGAATGTAACAGTGACTACATTTCTATGCACACTATTAATTCGAATATGAAGATATTCTGAATCGGATGTGGGTCATGTAAATGACAGAATCCAGCTGCATATTCCGAATTTGGCCTGTTTCCCCAATGAAGCATTTTCTGATGAAGATATGTGGGATATGCCAATATCATTCAGGTTTTAGGAGCATTCTTTGGACATGCATACAGCACATTTTGAATATACGCCTCTGCTGGGGTTTTCCTTCCATTTTGACTAAGAAAGTTCCGAATGACTAATTTCCCTGTAGTTTAACCAGAAAATGTAGATCAGATTTTTCAGTAACTAAATCATAATTTAAATGCAGCTGAAATGTTTCATTAGCCATTATAAATGGTAAATGGACCTGCGTCTTTCTTTCTAGTCCTCCGAACACTCAAAGTGCTTTTACACACTACATATTATATTTCAGCAGACATTTACTCAGTTTAAACATTTACACTCACTCGCACATCGATTGCACAGCCATTGGGGGCAATTTTGGGTTTGGTGTCTTGCCCAAGGATACTTCAATATGCGGACTGGAGGAGCCAAGAATTGAACCACTGATCTTTGGATAAGTAGATGACCTGCTTTCCCTCCTGAGCCACAGCTGCCCATGTAAACAGCTTAGTAGGAATATTGTGTTTTTCAGAATAAGGGCAAAAGATGGAATATTTTGTGCATATAAATATAGTCATTGTTGCATTATAAGTACAGGAAGCTCTGTGGACACAAGAATGCCATCCCTCTTTAAAAAAAGCTTCTAGATTTAACAGGCTGGACTTTCCGATGAGTTCTCACTCAAGTTAACCTCTCACTTCATCCCCCACTCCAGATGAGCCTGCAGAGTACAAGAACAGGGGCGACTTGGAGAGCGATGTAGGCATCAGGAAGGCCTGCCGTTTCTCCAGGACCCTGCTGGGACCCTGCTCCGGCATTGAGGACCGAGACTTTGGTTTCAAGGAGGGCAAACCCTGCCTGCTTGTAAAGCTCAACAGGATCGTCAACTTCCGCCCAAAGGTAATTTTATATGAATATGTATGTTTGCAAATGGAGTCATGTTTTGTTGGAGACAAAAAGTCTGAATTGTAAAATATTTGTTTGCAGCAAGAAACAGTGCTGATTAGACTCTGACTGTATGTCATTAATAGTGCCAGCAACTAATTTTAGTGTTAGCTCACCCAAGGAGAGTTACTTACTCTTACAGTGTAATCTGATGCCCACGCCTCCTCCCAGTTCCTTTTTGTATTAATCTGCCATCTCTGGATACATTATCTGATCTCACACCTCTGCCCGC
This sequence comes from Cephalopholis sonnerati, assembly GCA_019142605.1. Taxonomy (NCBI): domain Eukaryota; kingdom Metazoa; phylum Chordata; class Actinopteri; order Perciformes; family Serranidae; genus Cephalopholis; species Cephalopholis sonnerati. Next base: position 19,425,128 of record JAGQAX010000024.1, read on the forward strand.
ATGGTGATCAGATCTCAATATGTAAACTTGTTAGGCTGTGAGTTGTCAGATAGTGCGTCTCAGGTCGTAGGGAAGTGATGCAGGATACCCTCAAGACCAAGGTCACAACAACCCTTATCAGTCATAACACCCTCATCTTGTACATCCGGGTCATTCCCCTCAACAGAGGGAGAGCTCGTCTGTAGCTTTTTGATAGGCAGCTTGAGATACCAGGAAGAGGCGGAGTCAGGTGACCTTCAAATTTGATGGATGTTTTTTTTGTTGCTGTTGTTCCTGTATTATCATGTGGCTGAACTGTACACGTCATTTACACCTGCTTAGATCAGTGATCCAGTGAGAGCCAGAGGTTCAGCTACAGTCTGGTTGATCTGACCACAATTTATTCCGCATGCACTACACATGTATTCACATGTAGTAATGTTGTTTTTTATTTTTTTTTAACTGAACTGTATTCACATGTTTGTTTATACTGAACCAGATAGAGATCAGAGCCCTCTATTAGAGCTGAATGATATAGGGAAATAATTCAATGGCGATTTTTTTTTTTTTTTTTTTTTTTTAATTTTAATAAAATTATCCTTATCTTCTGTATTATTAAATATACACAAGCCATCAGTCATTCCATCGTATGATGACGGTATCGCAGAAACACCTTTTTCAAATTTGGCACAAACGTCCACCGGGGCTCAAGGATGAACTGATGACAATTTGGTGGTCAAAGGTCACAGTCACTGTGACCTTGGGTCCATCTCATTCTAGTAAACATAATATCTCATGAAGACCTTGAACCATCCTCAAATTTGGCACAAAAGTTCACATGGACTCAACCATGAACTGACTAGATTTTGGTGGTCGAAGTTTAAAGGTCAAGGTTACTCTGAACTGGTCCATTTAATTCTAATAACATATCTCAAGAACACCGTATAGGAATTTCTTCAACTTTGGCACAAATGTCCACTTGAGCTCAGTGATGAACTGAGTAGAATTTGATGGTCAAAGGTCACTTTGACTTCGCGTCAGTCTCGTTCTCACGAATGCAATATTTCAACATCCATCTTGATTCAAGGATGAACTGATTAGAATTTGATGATCAAAGGTCATCTTGACCTCACAAAAGGTTTGTGGCCATAACTCAAAGATAGGATGTACTGGGATATAATAGGATATAATGATGATGTGATGATATTTTATATCCAAAAGGTCAAAGGTCAACCTCACTGTGACATCATAATGTTCTATAAAAACACTTTTCTGGCCATTACTCAATGACATATCTCAGGAACAGAAGGGGAGACATTTGCACAGAAACTGAATTGGTGACTTAAATCTGGGGTGTCCACCTTGAAACTGCAGTAACTGTAAAGATCTTCTGTGCTGCTGAGTTGAGGATGTGTGTGAAGCGTCCATGTTTTGCAGCAACATCCATATTTAAAGCGTTGTTAACTGTCATGGCTACATATGAGTCTGGACAGACATGGATGTGAACTGCAACTTGACTGGTTGGCGGAGGCATACAACCATGTGGCAGCAATTCTCAGTTGAAATGGGATTAACTGCTCAGCCCTAGTCTCTGTAGATTTCTACTGAAGCATTTGGGTCCAGTCCACCTCCTAACTTGTCTTTTCTTGTTAAGCCTCCTACCTCCAATGAAAGCATCCCTGAGGAGGCTCAACCCAAGGTGCAGCCCAACATCATCCCTCTCTTCTGCACCAACAAGGTACACACTTTTTATTCGTTCAGTTTAGACCTCGGTACAAATGTATGAGATTTCCCTTTGTATTTGCTCTGTAGTGCTGTCATCCCATGCATGTCTCTTTTTTTTTCCTTCCAGAAAGAGGAGGATGCTGGTAAAATTGGGGAGATTAAGTACTATGGTATCAATGGTGGCTTCCCCCTGCAGTATTACCCCTACTATGGCAAGCTGCTGCACCCTCAGTACTTGCAGCCGCTGGTGGCTCTGCAGTTCACCAACCTGACCCTGAACACTGAACTGCGCGTCGAGTGCAAAGTGTACGGAGACAACATCAACTATAGCGACAAGGACCGCTACCAGGGACGCTTTGACATTAAGATCCAGGTTAACAGTTTATGACCGCCATCAGGACCGTAGCACTTTCCCTGGCCGCCCCTCCCACCTCTGCCCCCTCTGTCCTTAACTAAATACAAATCTAATGTAGGAGATTCTAAGTGAGGGGGGTAAGCCGTAGCGGTTAAGTCAATCACAATAGTCTTGAATGAATACATGAAAGAAAATCCATGATAGGGGACCGATGTGTAATCATGTCTGCTTTCATCACTAGCTTCTACACTTCTGTCTAGCGTTAGAATGTAATTTAGAGGAAAAGTAGCAATAGGCCTAATAAAAATATTTATTCCGCCGGAATTTAGACTTTTCCACAAGCCATGGGACATCGTTCATTGATGACTGTAAAGTTTAATTCCATCTCTGACGTGTAGCGAGCCGTGTTTGTCCCCTCTGCATATCGCTGCCTCGTGTGGTTTCAGTAGATATTTTTGGAGTGTGCATTAGTCGCAAAATCTGGTCCACGCTGTTCCTCATTTTCTTCTGTGAGCAAGCTTTAGCTGTCCTAGGCATGTGTGAGTTAGACATTAACGCACACTTCCAGTTACTTAATGATTGAAATGGTTTGACATGATACCCTCTTCTGATCTGTGTAAGGAAAAGGCTGCACTCCAGGGAACTTCTTTCCTCTTTTTATTCGTCTTTTACATCTGATCACGGGAGACTCTTTTTACTTTGCCTTCTTTTCTTTTATTGCTTTGTTAAATCACTTAAATGTGTGAAGGGGTTTTATTACTTTGGTTTCATACCTTTTACTTTTGATTTTGCCTTGAATGTAGAGTTGTGTGTCCAGCCTGTTAGACACTTCAGCCTGCTGTACGGGCGACGGTGCTAACTCAAGTTTTTAAAGATTTTTTTTGTTTAGCTGGATTCATGACAGCATTGTGGTGTAACTCTCTGAATGTTTTAGCCATTTAAACATGGTGGATGAATTTTATATTTATGCAGTTGTACATTTTGTTTCTTTGCAGAATATTGTAATGTATAAATGCAATACCAAAGTGACGAGTTGAAGAGAGTCTTAACAGAAGCAATGCAGTACTCGTTTTTAGGATCTCATCATGTTAAGTGCTAAAGTCAATGTCTCGCCTTGCAACCTCAATGGTTAACTCTTGATTTGTGTTCTGGCCATGAATGTAGTTAGAATGAACAGGTAACAAGCTGTTTAGTTCCACAATGACCTGATTTCATGCATTAAAAAAAACTTGAGTTCTTCCAGAGCTCAGTGGCTTTAGATGATCAATGATGTTGGCTTTGATATTCCATAGAATCTCATGTTGATGTAAGACACTCAACTTGAACTTTAACACCAGTCAACGTTCCATCAGTTCATCCAGCTTTGTCATTTAATCAAAGGTAGAAACAAATAAAATCATAATGGACCTTTCTCCTGTGTTTTCTTTCTCTGTTATATTGTGACGTTCTCAGATCTACTTCCTGAACCACAACAACTGATCATAATGTGTTCGTCAGGGGCTTTTTCCCAGCATACACTGGGTGATTTAAAACCAATCACTGGAGCTGTAAACTGCCCCATTAAACCGTTCACTGGCTGATTCATGCCTTAACAAAGCGGCAACCTCCAGGGCTGAAAAATGAAGCCAATGTGAAGTGCCCAAAACTGCAGTTCCTCTAATGGCCACTTGAGGCTGGCTCCAACAAGTCAATCCCCATAGACCTCCATGTTAAAATGCCCATATTCACAGCAGAAATAAACATGTTTAACGCATGGAACAAAAAATGGTGTTGGCCTCATCTAATTTCCCCCGTCATGACAACTGTAGGGGGGGTGAATTTTTAAATAACTCATGCTTTTATACTTTATTAAGACTTAAAGTTATGTATGAATAAGGGCGGGACCACTGCAGCGGGTCTGGTATCTGACGGAGAAGCCGGTGAGAACAAATATATATATTTATTTTTCAGGATAAAATGAATAAAAAAAAGATGTGCAGTATATGTGTAATACTTTAACATCTAAATCACTATTATCAAGCTGCAGTTCCTTTTATTTTGAAATTCAATAGCACAAGTCGAACCTTTGACCTGTCGTCACATTTGTCACCGATGTGGAGGACTGCAACAATAAAACATCGAGTTCAAGACACCCAAGGAGGATCCGTTATATAAAAATTCACCCCCCATATACAGTCGTCATTCATGATGAAATTAGCTATAGAGACCAAAACAGTTTTTTGTACCAGGTTGTAAACATGTTTATTTCTGCTGTAAAGTTAGGCATTTTAACATGGGCGTCTACGGGGATTGACTCACTTGGAGTCAGCCTCAAGTGGCCATTAGAGGAACTGCAGTTTTGATACTATCTATCGCACAGCTACCACATGTAAAGCACTTCAGAAACTAAAGGTCATGTGCAGCTTCATTAAACCTCAGTAAGCAGCCCTGCACGAATCCAATGACAAGTGGAGACACAGGCAGCAGCAATAACATGAATAAATACGAATGTACTATTTCCGAACACTGTCCTTTTCTCTGTCTGTGTGACAGACTTCACCCCTTCATCCTCTTCCTGTTTGACTTCAGAGGTGAATGAATGAATTGTTGTGGGCAGAGGAGGGGGAGCAGTGTGACTGGACAATCTCTGTTACTGTTCAGTCATTGAGTTCAGACAGGAGGAGGCTGCTGGATCAGTTGCAGACACATGGTTCTGTAATTACAGGAGGTAGCTGCTGCTGTGAAGTAGCTAACAGAGGGATGTTGTTTCAGACACCAGCAGAGAGCAGGTATTAAGTCACCAGGAGCCGTGGGGGCCGATGCGGCCAGCCAAGCAGGCCGGCAGCCAGCCATTAAGCTGAGGCTTAAAGGGACAGTTCACTCCAAAATCAGAAATACATATTGTTCCTCTTACCTGTAGTGCTATTTATCAGTCTAGACTGTTTTTATGTAAGTTGCTGAGTGTTGAAGACATCAGCTGTAGAGATGTCTGTCTTCTCCTTAACATAACTAGATGGCACTCAGCTTGTGGTGCTCAAAATGCCAAAAAATAGGTTTGAAAAACTCAACAGCAATGTCTCTTTCCAGAAATCATGATCCTGTTACTCAAGATAATCCACAGACCTTGATGTGAGGAACTATTTCCTCTCTTCCAAACTCCACCTGCCAGCCGTATCACTGCACAGGAGGAGAGTTATCTTGACCAAATGGGTCACGATTTCTGAACAAGGCCTGAAAGCCTCTCCGATTTATTAGGCACCAGATATACCTAATACACAAGCAGTCTGTAGTTCTTCCTGAATGTTTTCATTTGAATGCCACCAGTTGAATCTATTTTGTCTTTATGTGCTAACCCATCACATGCTTCCCTTCAGTTTTATTCTATGCCTCTGCACAGGTGACAACCGTTGCCAAAAACAACCATGTTTTCGGGTTGTTCATACATCTATATGTTTGTCTGTCTCAATCTCGTGACGTCCACTTTTACTCAGCAATGAGCTGATTGAATTTTGCAGGTCAAAGGCTAAATGTCACTGTGATCTTGTCTCTGTCACATTCTTGTGAGTGCACTATGTCACGATAGCCTTGAAGGAATTTCCTCAAATTTGGAACAAATGTTCACTTGTTGCTGTTTTCAACATCATAACTGAGGAACAGAAGGAGAGACATTTGGTCAGATACTGAATTGGTGACTCTTTTTGGGTCCACTTTGAAGCTGTGCTGATTGTATAGCTCTTCTGTGCATCCGTGTTTCAGAAGTTGTAGCTTCTTTGCAGCAACATCCATATTTGAAATATTGCCTGCTGTCATGGCTACATATTACCATTGCCTTACTAAAGAGAGACCTGACCAAAATGGCAGCACAAAAACACTGTGTTAACAGATACAAAACAAACAGTAAAAACAGGCTAAGAGAAACCTAACACACTACAAAACAGCAGTATAAATAGGACATAACACTTGGATGTTCCATCCATATTTGTGTGGATCACGTTAACTTGACTTTACACTTTGAGCTTCATATAATTTTAAATTAACTTGGCCTCATATAACAACAGTTATCTTGAGGCTGAAACATGTGTGTGCTTTGCTCTAATGGGAGTAAAGGATACACAGCTGATATGTAAAACATCCATGACCCTGCACAGGATGAGAATATAGATAGATGGATGAATATATGTCCTTGATTAAGACTGTTTGTGTTACAGCTGTGAAGGTGGAGACAGTGTGGACAGAGGAAAAGACAGAGAGACAGAGACAGTCAGGGAGTTCGTTGACAGGGCCTCAGATAACAGTAAAGGAGCAGTGAGATAGCATCACACTGTCAGGACACAGTGTCTCCACTGAACACTGAGGAACACAGTTAATACGAAGAACAACTTTATCTCACAACAGCCAGCTTCGACCTCCTGAGAAGCAGCTGTGTCCCTGGAAATGTTTTAGAGGGGTGGCCAGATGGGGCCCCTCAAAATTTTGGGATTGAACACCAAAATCCATAACTGAATGTAGGGAATTCTATTACGCTGTTGTAGCATATAGGCTAGTTAAAAACAATGTCACAGTGCAGGCTGTTTGTATTTTCCCTATTAAAAGTAACGCACCAAAATTTGTGCATATCCACTGTAATCATGAGACATTGATTTGCGTATGACCCATGTATTTTGGAAGGCTGTGATCACATGACCAATGCGCTGACAGGATGGAGAAGTGATTGAACTTGGACTCATTTTAAAGTACGTTGTCACCATGTTTTTTTTCCTAAGCCTAACCACAGTAACTTTACTAACCTAAACCTCTTCCAACTGTGGTGTAAATATCCACCATGCATCTACATAAGGGAAAAGCAACATTAGATCAAGCTTGGTCTGAGGATTTAAAGGGATAGATTCGATTTTTGGAGTGGGGTTGTATGGAGTATTTATCCATAGTCAGTGTATTACATACAGTAGATGTCAGTTGGCACGGCCCCAGTTTGGAGAAGCAGACTGGAGTCTGACACAGAAGCTAAGTAATGTACTGCTGTGGATGGGGTCCAGCAACGAAACCTATTTTAGCCACCTAAAAAAAATCAATATCAGTTGACTTGCATGTTATATTAGTATTTAGAGTATTTTTACCACTTTACCTTCCCTACCTTGGGGAAGCCATTAATGGCTTCAGTTCCCCATCTATGCTCTCGTCAAAGCCACCAGACTCCATTGACAAAAACAGTAATTTTTAGCTTGCTGAACACGTGAGCTGCTGGTGTACCGCCGCTTCCATCAGTTTGTTAGTTAGTGTTATTGCATGACTTTGGTGAATCCAAACTAACCCTTTTAAAACCCAAAGACACACAATAAAACAAACAAACAAACAAAAAAAAAACCAAATAGAGGCAGCTGTAGACCAGCAGCTCCTGTGTTCAGCAATGTTAAATTACTGTTTTTCTCAATGAAGTCTGGCTTTGATGAGAGTGATATAAAGGTGTTATTTTCCCACTGAAAATCACAGTCTGACATTGAAGTTAAGCAGTGGAAATATTCTAAATATAGTGTACACTTAAACTCATATTGATTTTTTAGGTGGCTAAAACACGCTTTCTTGCTAACCCCTCCACAGCAGTACATTGCTGAGCTTCCATGTCAGACTCCAGTCTGCTTCTCCAAACTGGAGGCGTGCTGACTGACATTTACTGTATGTAATACACTGACTGTGGATAAGTACCTCATACAACCCCAGTTAAAAAAATAGGAATTGTCTCTTTAAAATGTGGTGTGTGTGATCAGGACATCCCTGGTTTTGAAGTCAATTTAAGAGAAGGCTCTGACTTTAGAAATAAAACAACTTATTTTATTTCTATGGTTTCCTCTGTGTGTGTGTGTGTGTGTGTGTGTGTGTGTGTGTGTGTTTGTGTGGGCCCGTGGGTGCCGACGCAGCAGCAGGAGGACTGGTCATACCTACTGGCTCATTCACCAGCACACCTCGCCTTACACCTGTGTGGCAAACACCAACAAACAAGCTCCATGGCAACAAGGCAGGCCCACCATAAATGTAACAGGAGTACAGTAAACAGAAGTCAGCCCATCACCCAGCCTGGTGATTGGAGCAGAGCTGAGACTACACTAATCCAAATGAAAACCACTGAAGAACCCACAAATCATGAATCATACAATCCGAATAATGAAAATAATGACATACAGTACAATAACATGAATGTGTTGAACCACTTTAATTCACGTGTTGTACTGTGAGGATGTGTCTAATGTCAGCAGGGTCACGCTCCGTAATCAGATGACATGGACTAAAGGAGTAGTCACACCCCTATCTCATTCACACACTGTTAACCATCATGACCATCTTTACTGATTACACTCTATCATGTGACTGACAGATGCCGTGTGGTCAGCTGGTAGTGGAGGAGCGCAGCTGTGGGGCGTAGTTCCTGTCACACTCTGATATCACACACATGATGAGCTGCTGCCTGTGGGAACACGCACTGCGACATCACCAGTGACACAGAGTCACTGACAGGTGTTCTTCTTATTGTTATTGAACATTTCTTCACTTTGTAAAACCATCTTTAAAACAGAGTATTTTCACCAGAATAAATGTTGGCATCGTACGTTATAATGTAGTGGATACATCGACACTTTAGCTTTCTTTGTATTCAACAGTGATCTGGTTAACCTAACCACTTGGTCATGTGAGAGAGTATTATGTTTTGGGTTAGAGTACCCAGTTTTGGTGCCACTATCCTGTCAGGGAATGCAGCAATGTCTCAGTGAAAAATGAAGTTCAGCATAAGTTCAGTCATGAAGACTTTCTTTGTGCTGCATCCATTTCCAGTTATCTCCATCCCACTCCCACGGCCTCCTCCCATCAGCTAACTATGGGTGTCCACTCTTCTAGTTATCCCATTGAACTTTGCCACGATCTCTATCAGTCAAACAGGATGCTACTGTCTTTTTTTTTTTTTTTTTACTTTTACAGAATACAAACCATTGTTCAGTGAATGTATGTGATAATTCAGCAAGTTTTCAGAAGTGGTAAGAGGGAAATCAGTTCTCCATTCTTTTCAAATACACAGTGATTTCTTTGAGACTGATTCTAACCATATGTATTTATGTATTTTTAATAATGGTGCAAAATTAACACAGTTGACTGAATAATGGGGGGTGGTTGCAATGGTTGTAAGGTACGTTGATTTTTTTCTTTTAAACAGTGTTATTGTCAATATTGTGTCTTTGTCTGAGTAGGGAGTGATTGAGCTGTGGTCAGATAAGTGTTCCAGATGCATAATTTCCACTTTTTTCTATGAACTGAATGCTAGTGGTTCGTTTTTGGGCTTTACAAATAAAATTGAATTGAAATTGAAATTAAAATTTATATATACTGTATATATGTCATGGAACTCAACCTTCCTTTTTTCCTCAAAACAAAAAATATATACCAACACAGTGATATAGATTTTTTTTTAAACCTTTACAGTTGCATCCCAGCCACTAAACAAGTGCCATGTGAACACAAGAGGGCAGCAGCGCTGCACCACATGAACCTGGTCACCCTGCTGACAATAGCAGCTGACAGGAGTGTAGGAAGGATCTGTGTCTGCAGCTGGAAGGATATTCAGACCAATGAAAAAATAAACCCACCATTATGATGCTGTGGTACGTCTTATGTGTCATGTCTGCTGGGATGTGTAGTTTAGCAGATTTGTTTAATGGCACAATCAGACAATCCTTGTAAAACATTTGAAGTCTGGTGGTCGTCACATGAATCATTGGTTAAATGACATAAATGAAAAACGTCACTGCATGATGTGAATAATTTGAAATTACATAGTTTACTGAATTTCAATAAGGTTAAAAGGTTAAGCGTGAAACTGCACTATCCAGTGTTTTTACTGTTTTACATCACCTTTGTTTGTTTTGGAGAGGAAGAGACCTCTGTGGATAATTTGGCTCCTGGTAAAAACCTCCTGAACTATGAACACTGAAGACATCCTAACCTGGAGAAGTTACAGCTAATTGAAGTGTGCAGTCCTTCACCACTAGATGCCACTAAAAAAATTGTCAATTCATGGTGTTGTGATGTAAATTTCTTGTGAAAACAGAAGTGTATCTTGAAAGAAGACAATGCATGTAACAGGCAGAACTTGACATGGTGTCCCAGAATGTCATCAACCAACGCACCCAGGTTACCTTGCATTTTGTATATGGACGTGGAAAGTCCATGACCAAAATGTCAATATGTGATGAGGTCAGAGTGAGAATGTGTTGCACTGGACCTTGAAGAGTGCCATATATTCCTCTCTTGATGGTGTAGTAGCTCCTGGCTGTTGATTTAAAGAAGAGAGGTCTTTCACCTGTTGAATTTCCTGACCTTCTCTGAGTAGATGACTACTGTGGCTCTTACTGGAAACCAGACATTCCATGATGTTCAAAAACTGTCAGAGAAAGTATTAATTAAATGTCCAACAAATATTAATTAATGTCTGATAAAATGTACAAAAAATATTATTAACATGAAATGTCCTAAAATGTCAATAAAATTCCAAAAATGTTGTGTTAAAATGTGTAAAAAAAAAAAAAAAGTTAAGTAAATGTCTGAACGTAAATAAAATGCTTGAAAAAATGTTCATAGAATGTCCTAAAAATATAAATAATGTCCAAAAACATGTAAATGAAATGTCCAGAAAATATAATTGAAATGTCCAAAACAATGTTGATAAAATATCCAAAAAATGTAAATAAAATGTCCCAAAAAAATGTTAATCAATTTGAGAAATAATTTTGACAAAATGTAAAAAAAAAACTTAATTAAATGTCCAAAAAAATGAATGTAATGTCTGAAAAATTGTTCAAAAAATGTCATAAAAATATTAAAAATGTCTGAAAGAAGGTTGATAAAATGTCCAAAAAAATCTATGAAAATGTCCAAAAAAAAAAAAAAAATTAAATATTAAAGAAATCTCCAAAAACTATAAATAAAATTGCATGTCTTTGTTCTTGGTAGCAGCCAGAACATGTTAATCACAGTACGTTATTGATGTCATTTGATGTCACAACCTTGACGAGCACCTGAATGCACCATTAGATTGTGTCTCTGTGACTGTCTTGAAGACTGTCTTATTTGTGCTAGTGAACTGGAGTGACCTGGGGCCCAGCGTGTGTCTGAGGCAGAGGAGGATGCAGGAGAGTGGCTGATGCAGGAGCCGCCATGACACAGTGGTCCTGTGGGGAGGCAGAGACAGCTGAGGCTGTAATGAATTTAATTGGTGAGTCGGCTGTCAGCAGCTTGTTAACACGTCAGCAGCACTGGGAATTGATGACAACGGTGATGTCACAGTTTGATGTACTGATGTTAGCCTCCTGCATTCAGTCCTCATCTTAAGTTTATATGACAGCTGACTGCTGACTGATTCCTGGGATCTTAACTCATAACATATTTTAAACTAATTCAATTGTAGTGTAAGTGTCTCATTATTTCATTTAGTAGTGCCTGTTAGACTGGCGGGGGACATCACACATTCATAGATTCTGCTGGCACATCTATTACCAGCCTGTTCTCCACCCAGACTGATCTTTAAATGTTCCTCCATGGTTCACTCATGGTTGCTGTTTTAATGATAATTAAAAGTGTTGGTACGTATACTGTTCTGTTAGACCCATGTTTTATGAGGAGGAGATGTTTAGGTTCACAGTAAATCATCCAGTGATAATATCCTGACAGCAGGGTGATTCAGTGAGCAGTGCAACCTGGGAGACACTGAAGACAACAAACTGAACCCAGAGCAGCTTAGCAATTATAAATGCACATGGGGCCAGTGATTATCTATGGACAACCTCCAGTGTCATGAAATGAGACCAACAGATCAGCAGAGAGAATCGCTGAGCAGTAAAATAGCATTCATCAAATATGTGACAACGAGAAATCTGGACCCTGTGGCTGGACCAGGTGGGAACCACTGCTCTAAATGTCACTAAAAAGATATTTGCTGACGGTGCACAAACGCATTTCCCTCCACAACAGCCACATCACTACGCATTCATCAGTGTGAATTGTGATCCATCACTTCTTCTCTGTCTGCTTACCGACAAGCATCAGCAGATTAGCTCTAATCTCATTTACAGCAGCTAATCTGACTCAGCTGTGTGGCTGCAGTCCAACTCCACAGGCACACACCAAGACAGGTTACACAGTGTCCTCAGGGAAGCAAACAATTCAACATAATAAATACAACACATTGAATTATGTGTATTTTTTGTGATTTTCTTATAGCTAGTGACAAATGGTTTTGTTCATGCCAAAAAACATTAAGAAACTCTCACCCCAAAATCAAAATTAGATATTTTTTCTCTTACCTTTGGTGCTATTAATTAATATAGACAGAAGTGTGGGAGATATCAGCCATAGTTTAACTAAATAGTTTATTACAGTTTACGTAGAATAAGCACATAATTTTGTTATAGAGTGATATTATTTTACAAAAACAGAAACCCATGATGGAGATGTTATGATATTTTGACTGAACCGCACAGCTCGATTTGGCTTTGCTACACACACTGGCGAGAAGTGACCCTGAACAACACCACAGGACTGACTGCTGAATCCCCCTGTGATGTTTCCTCTGCCTGCGGCCTGTTAGCACCTCTAACTGATCAGCTGTTCTCACTTTCCCAGCAGCTCCCAGCTGTCACACACCGAGCTCAGAGGAAGCAGTGGGAGCGGAGCTGAGATTAGCTGAGGCTGCTGGGGGATTGTCCTGCTCCTCTCTGAGAGCTGGAGGTGGAGTCTGATGTCTCACTTTAGCTGTCCACACACTAAGAGGATTTACTCAGACTGGAAGGGATATAAATAAAGAGGTGGCTCCGACTCCAGTCACTCCTGTTTATCTATCCAGTGATACATGCCTATAAAATCATTCTTCATTTAAAATAATGACATCCTATAAATGTTTGGGTTTTTCTCCAAGAGCCCTTTTTCATGAATCTTAGTGTCTAAGCGACTACTGGAGAGAATGATTCCTGAAATTGGTTCAGTTTTAAGCAAAAGCAGCAGCGAAACAGGCTGCAATGTAACTACTCTGGGAATTTGCCCACTGTCAATTTATGTCCACTAAAAGTGTTTGTTTTTCCTGCTGACAGGCTCAGAAGTGTCTGACAACATTATGGAAAGGGTCTATACAGAGATAGACCTTTAGTTAAAGACTAAGATCCTATTTATGTAACCAGAAACAGGCCTGAAATCACCATCCTCAAACCCACCAGACTCCATTTAAATAAACAGTAACTTTAGCATGTATAAAACCAGCATATTGTCACATCTAACTGGGTTAAATTAAGGGTTCATTTCAACCAAACGAGTGTTGGTGATTGTTCACAGTGGAAAGACAAACCAATATGTTTTTTTGTAAATTTTAATTTGTTTCTGTCAAGTCTGACTCAAGTGTTTTTAATGATGATAAAATTACTGTTTATTTAAATGGAGTCTGGTAGCTTTTAAGATAGTGATTTTGATGCTGTTTCTTGTTCAACAAAAAGGACCTTACTACACTAAACATAATAATCTGAGCCTGTCATTGGCAAACACAAACACTTTTAGTGAATGTAAATTGATGGCGCACAATTGCCCCTTAACGTTACATTGCCTCCTATTTCACTAACACATTCTCACTCCTACCTCGTTACATATCGACATTTAATCGGTTGCATTCAGTCTCTTTCAATGATAATAATAACAATAAATACACTACAGTGGTACAAAACCGCAAATTTATGTTTTTTTTCCTTTAACAACAACAAATGCACGTGGTTACGTTTTACACGTACGTGGTTGGGTTTAGGACAAAAGAACAAGGTTTGGCTTTACAATCATATGGGAGGTGAACACTGGCCTCCCAGGTGACAGTCGGTGGTTGCTGGATGCACCCACCAGCCCTCCCACCCACCTACCCACCCTGCTCTGACTTTTTGCCCCCTTAACTTTTGCTGTTGTCCAACAATAACGGCAACTAGCCGTGCATCATGCTGACATGATAGGACTGCTTTTTTGTCAGTGTTTGATGCCAAGTCACTGACCAAGCGCCAGTTTTCAACGACTTCAGGGTGACTTTGGAGGGTCTGTGGCTACCCTGAGCTCTATGACACCACGTCCTACTTATATAAAAACAGGAATAAAAAGGAGCTCATACAGAGTGAAAAATGGTGGTTGGAGGAAGCCACTCTGCTAACATGAAGATTTGCATCTTTTGGGCACTCACATACATGCATTTTTACATGTGCATGACACGAGTTATTCGCTTGTATGACGCGAGTCAAACAAAATATTCTAGCATTCAAGCTTGCATGACCAACGCAACAAAAAATGTTGCAGTGCATTTGGTGAGAACACGACATTGGACTTGTGCAGCCCCTGAGTCCAAGACGAATTAACCTACAGGGACATTAAAGTATACTGATCGTATCGTATCGTATCGTATCGTATCGTATCGTTATCTTTTTAGTTTGTATTTCTGTCCAGACAGCCATTCGTTTCCATTCATTTTACTACTTTTAATCAACTTACTGATTTATATGTTTCAAATCTCAGCAATATGACGCAGAATGTAGTAACTTTCATATAAAGGAACACTAATTAATGTGATTATTTAGTTAGTGAGGCATTTGCAGGTGAATACAGAGTAAGGTTTGAGATTTGGCTGCCTTTATATTAAATCTACAACTCAGAACAACTGACATGGAAACAGGGAGATAAGCTCAGAAATCACATCGAAACATTGACATTCCAAAAAAGATAACTCGTATCATTATTTAATATCTAAAAGCTGGGACAATATCTTGTTTCATCTCTAAGCTATATTCCTAGTGTCAACTCATGCTTATTCTCATGTACTTCAGTTTAAAGGCATAGAAAATGATCTCTCCTCCCTCCTCCTCCCTCCCTCCCCCTTCATCCTATGTTGGGAGGTAGTGCCGAGTGGATGAGCAGTAGGAACTCCTCACAGCAGGGGAAGATCTTCACCACAGAAAAGCATGGGTGTTGTTTCCTCGTGTGACTTGTGTTAAAAGATAGATATTAACTCTGTGACAGAAGGATCTGTGTCACTGAACACGAGTCCTCCGCTGTCCTGTCAGCCTCATGTTTGACGTGAAGGAGGAAGAACAAACAAGGAGCAGTATGGGATTCATTCAGAGCTCACCCTGACTTCACCGTCATCATCATCATCATCACCACTCACATTCAGGTAAACCAAATTTACCCTGATAGTGTTTGTTTTTAATGTTACAGTGTGATTACAAGAAAAGAAAACTACTCTGAGGTCCTGAGCTTAACAAGTCACACCGGGCTGAAACTCTAATTTTAGCTGGTGTAATCTGGGAGAGAAGGATTTGAGTTAACAGTGCTGAGAAACATGCTGAGCTAATGGGACTAAACACAAACAGAAGCTACTTCACTGTCTCTCAGTTAGCTGTCACTCCACCATGGTCTGCTGTATCTAAAATCAGTAGGAGTAACACTGACTCCACTCCATGAAACCACTCAAATACAGTATATGTTAATACTGAGATTGACACAGCATATCTCATTTACAGGGGAAACCTGGCCACGTAGGTAGCACTGACATGTTTCAGACAGGACAGGACATGTGTTCCTTTGGGACCAGAATGGCCGCATCAAAATCAGAGTTTAAATCAAAACCAATATCTTCAGTCTACTGGCGGGCATTTGTATAATGTATGACTAATGTAAAGATTCTGACACTGGGATAATGAGCAAAAGGCATTTTAATATACCTTACAAACTGAGTGGGTGTTGGGTTATGATCTTTACTGTTACATCCTGCAGTTACACGTCTTCTGACGTGGATACTTCATGGAAATTAAAGGGATACTTCACCCTCCAAATGAGCATTTGTATATCAGTTACTCACCCTGTGTTATGTTGAATTTGAGAAAAAAAAATGTAGTTTTTTCTTGTATGCCTCCATGGTGAACAAAGAATCCAAAAACAGAGAGAACTGTTGATGAATTGAAGTCATTGGGGTCCACGTATAATAGTAGAGTAAAAACTATACCAAAACATCTGTTTGCGACCTCTCACACAACTCATAAGATATTCCAGGTCTAATGTTTCTAGTCTAATGCTCAGTACTACCCAAACAGACGGCCCATTCTGACAGGAAACTTATCTATGCTCTCTTTAAAGCCAGACTCCATTGACAAAAACAGTGATTTTACCTTGTTGAACATGTGAGCTGCTGGTCTACCACTGCCTCAATCAGGTAGTGTATTTGTGTTATTTTGTGGCTTTGTTGTTTTGAAGGGTTAGTTTGGGTTCACCAAAGTTATACAATAACACAAACAAACTTCTGATTGAGGCAGCGGTAGACCAGCTGCTCCAGAGTTCAGCAAGGTAAAATTTTGGTTTTTGACAATGGAGTCTGGCTTTGATTAGAGCATAGATAATTTTCACTTTAAGTTCAGTTCCCTGTTGGAGAGGGCTCTGTACTGAGCATATGACTGAATAACTGAGACTTGAGCTGTGTCTCAAATCACATACTTCCGTTAGTACACTTCCATGTAGTATACTATGTGCACTATGCACGTATTGGCATAGCGCGTGAATTTCGACAGGGTAGTGTTGTCTCAAACCAAACACGACCGTTGTGCACTTACCGGAAATGACAACCGGAAATGTGCAGCTGTAAGCTATTTCCAGTTTAAAAAGTGGTCCCTCCTCTTCCACTACGTAGCCAAGATGGCGACCATCAAGGGCGAGAAGTGTCCATAGTTCCACACTCAACTTCTTGACAGTTTTGATTGCACCATCCGGGCACTCATAGTGCACTGCATTTTTCCATACTTCTCAGTGTATGCACTCAAAATATTAAGTGTAAGTACAGAAGTGCAGGATTTGAGACACAGCATTAGATTATACTGCATGAGTTGTGTGAAAGCTTGTAAACAGAAGTTTGATATAGTTTTGCTGTTGTTAAATGTGGACCCCAGTGACTTCAATTCATCAAGAATTTTCTACATTTGTGGATTCTTTGTTCACCATGAAGGCATATGAGAAAAAGAAAGTTATCTTCACAAATTTAACATAACATGGGGTGAGTAACTGATGAACTTACAGTCATCTGGGGGCTGCAGTGCTCCTTTAACAGATACATTTGATGACTAGGGCCTGAATGTAGAATATGATTACTAGACATCTCATTGGTTCAAACAGTCACTTGTATTGGCCATAGTTGTCACGCTCATGGGGGAAACAGACTGTACAAAGCAGCTGTACCGGGAGCTGCTGTCCATCCAGTACACTCAGGGGCTGTTTCAGGGTCTACTCCCTGTCAGTCAACCCAGAAAACCCAGAGAAGGGATGCTGTTCAGAGACATCCTTACAAACCTAAAGCCCCTAAACTAACTCATCTCAGTGACAGGGTGTAGTGGCTCAACATTAAGATGCTCCTTAAGAGCTAAACTCCTCTCTCTGTCACTTAGAGCAGTGGTTTCCAGACTTAAGTATTGGCACTGGGAATGTGAATGGCATGGCTGGATTAACCTGTTATGGGGGCCCTGTTGGGTCCCTTCCTGTATCCTGTCTCCTCCATTATTCCCATTAAGTCCATTGCTTGTATTTTTTGTTGTATTTGACATTGTGACTGTGAGCTCGTTATATTATCCTCTCCATGTTTCCAGGCCGATGGACACTCAGGATCAGCCATCTTTAGTGGGGACAGGACTGCTGTCCAGGTGAGTCTGGCTTAGGACTATGTATTTATACTATCCACCAGAGACAGTCTCAATAATGTAAATAGTGATGGGGAGAGACATTAAATTATTACCAACTCAAATGTTGATTGTTTTCCTGCCATGTGTTTGGTGTATCTGCTGATAAAAGATGATCTTTTTTCAAAGGATGTCCAACATGATGCATTTTGGGAGGAGTAGTGTTGGCCCTGCAGAGTCCAACGTCAGCAGCCAGCGGACAGAGGAGAACATGGGGAGCAGGAGCAGGTGAGCTGCAAACACATCCCAGTCCCTGGAGACCACACATCTGGAGGATCTGAGCCAGACCTCAGTCCACACTCACACACAAAAGTCACACTGTACTACACAGGAAATGCTCGAAGCAACGTTTTCTATTACGACTTAATGCTTAAAATATTATAACCTTTTTTTTCTCTTATGACTTTAAGCCGGGGTAGGCAGTTTTATTTTGGCATCAAAGGGCAAGAATCCCATAACAAACTTTGAGCATATTGTAATTTAAGTGCCGTGCACTGCTGTGTCAAATTAGGCAATTCTGATTAATTATGAATCGAGATGTTGTCACGGCATGGTCTATTTCTCAACTCAGATGTTCTCAGAAACATATTTTTAGGGACGATTTAGCTGTAAAATGAGAAAGTTTGGGACCTAAGCAGGGTGGAGGGCATGCACATCCACAAAAGTTTTACAGGTGCTCGATCAAAAAAGCACTTCTTTGTTGCCTAAAAAAAAAAACGCTTGTGAAACAGTGACAGGTTGCCAAAAAACACTGATGTGCTGGATCAAAACTAAAGCATTCATTTCAAAATGCCTGATGACAATCTCTGTTAGAATGAAATGCTGCACAAGTAAAACTACTGGGAGCTTTGGATACACTGGTGTGTTTACTGGCAGATATGTTAGACTGATGTAAACTGTTTTTACATTCTTATGATACTGAGCTGCTATATCTCTTGTAAAACATACAATGATTTGTTTCTCTTCCAGCGATGGTCGCTGGGCCCTGGCTGCACAAAACATGAACAACTCCAACAACAATGATGGGTAAGATAATATATGGATCCTCTCACACACCCTTCATCATACTTGATTACACTGGAATAGAGATAGTGTAGCATGTGCTCCAGTATTTGTACACTAGGTAAAAAGATTTGAGCCAATTTAATTTCATGCGATGTGATATTCTTATCATATCAAAGTGCTGAATATATGTACAATAATACTTTTTTTTTGCCTTTTTCCAAGTGTTGATGCAATTGTGTGACACATAAAGTAATGGCACTAGTCGGAAAAACTGTCATGAATCAACACGTCTCCTGTCACTCTATCCTGTAGATGGATGGATCAGACTGGTCACTAACACAAGCAATCTCTTGGAAAAATAAATTAAAGAAAAATAGTCCAACCATGAGATTTTGAGACTTTGCTATGGACCAAAGAGTTGGTCAAATGGGAACTGTGATGTCATTGTGTTAACAAAGTAAAGGTCAAAGGACCACCAAAACTGTTAGGGTTAATGGGCAAAATGTTGGTATTTTACTTACATTACTTACAAATTACATTTGTACATCATTATGCAGTGGATACACTGAAACTTGTTATCCTGTTTGAGTTTTAAAAGAAACCTTATTGGGGGCACATCCTGCCTGGAAAAGCAGCAATGTCTTTTCATGGCACAAACCCCAGTGGAAAGACAGCGACAGGCCACCAAAAAACACCCATACTTGGAGCCTAAAAAGCCACTGGAAAAACAGCAAAGGGCTGCTAAAAAACTCCACATTTGATGTCTACGAAGCCGCTTGTAAAACAGTGATAGAAAGACTCATATTTGTTGCATAAAAAGCTGCTGGAAAAACAGCTATGGGTTGCTAAAAAAAACCACCCAAAAAGGTGATGAAAAACAGTGGCAGGTCACAAAAAACACTTGTTTGGAGCCTATAAAGCGGCTTGTAAAACAGCAATGGGTCAATAATGAGCATTTGTTTGTTGTCTAAAAAGGCATATGGAAAAACAGCAACAGGTCAATAAAAAATACTGATGTTTGGAGCCTAAAAAGCCACTGGAAAACAGCAACGGGTCACTTAAAAACATCCATATTTGGTGCCTAAAAAGCTGGTTGTAAGTCAATAAAAACCCTCTTGTTTGTTGCATAAAAAGCTGCTGGAAAAACAGCTATGGGTCACAAAAAAAAACCACACTTGTTTGTTGCCCAAAAAGGTGATGAAAAACACTGACAGGTCACAAAAAACACTTGTTTGAAGCCTAAAAAGCCTCTTGTAAAACAGCAACAGGTTAATAACAAGTGTTTGTTTTCTAAAAATGCCAGTGAACAGTAATAGGTCAATAAAAAACACTGATGTTTGGGGCCTAAAAAGCCACTGGAAAAACAGCAATGGGTTGCTAAAAAAAACACATATTTGGTGCCTAAGAAGCTGCTGGAAAACCAGCGATGGGTCATTTCAAAACATCCACATGTAATGACTCAAAAACCGCTGGAAACACAGCCACAGGTTGCTATAAAACACTTGTTTTTTTTGTCTAAAAAGCCGCTGGAAAAAAAGCAATGGGTCATTTCAAAACACCCAAATTTGGTGACTCAAACTCCGCTGGAAACACAGCAATAGGTTGATATAAAACACTATTTTGTTGCCTAAAAAGCTGAAAGGTTACAAGCATGAACTGAGCCAGGGAGAATCCTGTGATCATGTAAGACCAGGGGAGTCCATTAGTTTACTGAAATTAGCTCTATTATCCTTGCTCCGCATATCCTGAGCAGGACTGTACACAACACTTGGGCTCAGTAGCAGAGTCCAACTTCACTGTGTCACACTCTCTGTGTCTAAAATTATATTTGATTAAAAAAAATGAGCTACCAACACTTTTGTTACACTGCATAATGTATGAGCCCTACACTTGACTTGCTACAGAAAGGACTCTTTCCAGGTGATGCGACTTCACTCAAAACCATCTCATTCCTGACGCAGCACGTCTCTGCTGTTCACACAGGCTATCACAGTTAAAGTCAGTGATGGATGCAGTGCTTACAGCATTGGGACTACATGACTGTACTGTGTCACAGTGCCCTCCTCAGGCTCTCTGATCATACTGAATGACTCACCTGCCTCTGTTTCTGTACATCTACAGTAAAAAAGATGGCAAGGCAGAGGAACCCAAAAAGGATGAGAAGAAAGACGAGAAGAAAGACGAAAAGAAAGATGAGAAGAAAGACGACAAGAAAGATGAAAAGAAAGATGCTAAAAAGGATGATAAAAAAGACGATAAAAAGGAAGAACCGTAAGTACCACATACTGTTTTCTATGGCTGCAACTTTCTATTAAATGGGTATTTAGATGTTCATAGTCTTACAAATATTTGCTCATTTTGATTTGGTATCTTTGAAATGTCCACTACAGTTTAAAATAAAGTTCTGTGGATTTGAACAAAGTTTGTCCACAGCACACGATTAATGTTTAGGTGTCAGTTGTAACATTATTACTTTAATAATTTTGTAACAACTCTGTTTTTAACATAATATGTAAACTTAGGATGTTCAAGGGATAGTCCAGATTTTTTGAAGTGGGGTTGTAGTTTGAAGAAGCAGGCTGGAGTACAACATGGAAGCTAAGCAATGTACTGCTGTGGAGGGGTCAGCAACAAATTGTATTTTAGCCACCGGCTTCCAGTTGAAACGAGCTGTCTGACAGAAAGTCCTACATAAAATGATCAATACCAGTTTAAATGTGCTCTATATTTTGAATATTTTCACTGCTTTACCACAATGTCAGACAGCTTTTTCCAACAGGAAAATGAAGCTGCTATATCGCCCTCTTCACCGCCCGACTCCATTGAGAAAAACAGTGATTTAACATTGCTGTACACAGGAGCTGCTGGTCTACTGCTGCCTCGAACAGTTAGTTTGTGTTGTTGGGTGACTTTGGCATTTAAAATAGTTAGCTTGGTTTGACCAATGTCACACAATAACACAAACTAACTAACCTGACTGAAGCAGCAGTAGACCAGCAGCTGTCTGGTGGCTTTGACGAGAGCATAAATGGAGAACTGAAGTCATTAACGGTTTCCCTGTTGGAACGAGCTGTCTGACGCTAATGTGAAGTGGTGTAAATACTCTCCATATAGTGTACACTTAAACTGATACTGATTTCTTTTTGGTGGGAATTTTTTTGGGTGGCTAAAATATGGTTTGTGCTGACCCCCATCCAAGGCTGTAGATTGCTTAGCTTCCATGTCTGACTCCAACCTACTTTTCTAAACTGGAGGTGTATGAACTGACATATACTGTATGTAATATACTTTCAATGGATAAGTACTCCATATAACACCGCTTAAAAAAAATCGGAACTATTCCTTTAAGCTATGGTAACACTGGTTATGGCAGTACTAGCTGTGCTAATGTTAAAAGTAATTGTTGAGGTAGTATTCTTGCTATCTCAGGTGTACTTGATCTATCATTTTAAAAGTCATAATATTAAAATCAATGTATCTACTGTGATGAAGGAAAAAATAAAGATCCAAATCTGTAAAGTCTCTTTGGAAAGACTATTGATTCTAATCCTTGCCAAAAGTTAATCTGGAACCGTGTGTAAACAATGGTTTCCAGTACATATAGGGCCGGACATGGGTTGAAATTCTTCAATACCGATACTGATAAAATACTTAGATCTCTGTGTTACCAAAAACCTTTTTCAGTGCCTTACTTTACAAAGTATGAACATGCTTTTTTACAAAAAACATCCCTTTTCTTATTCAGAAAGGAAGTGTGGATCATGGACCCCGCCACAGATATGTACTATTACTGGCTGTGCACAGTAGCTATACCAGTGTTCTACAACCTGATGCTCCTGGTTGCCAGGTCTGAATTCATGACATTTTCTATTTCCTCTTCACCCTATTGTTGCTTCAGAGCTCTTAGTCATGGTTTTGCTTCTCTGCAGGGCTTGTTTCAATGAACTGCAGTATGCAAATTCAACCACATGGATGGTTTTGGACTACATTTCAGATGTCCTCTACTGCATTGACACCTTCGTGAGAGCCAGGACAGGTCAGTGACAGGAATTTTTGCTTCAGTGTGTGAAGAAGGAAACTTTAAGCACATGATAATGCTAATAAAATTACTAATTCTAGTGTTTCAACAGGTTTTCTGGAGCAAGGTCTTCTTGTAAGGGATGAGAAGATCCTGAAAGAAAAGTACATGAAGACGCGCCAGTTCAAATTAGACATCATATCAATCATTCCCACAGATATTGTTTTCCTAAAAATTGGAGTTGACAACCCAGAGTGGAGGTTCAACCGTCTCTTAAGGTTAGCCCGACTCTTTGAGTTCTTTGACCGGACTGAAACTCGAACAAATTTCCCCAACATCTTCCGAATTGGTAACCTTGTACTTTACATCATTATCATTATCCACTGGAATGGTTGCCTCTACTTTGCCATCTCCAAGGTACTTGGCTTTGGCTCAGACACCTGGGTATATCCAGACCTCAGTAATCCTGAATTTGCTCGTCTGGCGAGACAGTACATCTACTGCTTTTATTGGTCCACTCTTACCCTGACCACTATTGGAGAGACACCACCCCCAGTCCGAGATGTTGAATACTTTTTTGTGGTAGTTGACTTCCTCACTGGGGTTCTGATCTTTGCCACAATTGTAGGCAATGTTGGTGCC
The DNA here is from genome assembly GCA_019142605.1 of Cephalopholis sonnerati. Taxonomy (NCBI): domain Eukaryota; kingdom Metazoa; phylum Chordata; class Actinopteri; order Perciformes; family Serranidae; genus Cephalopholis; species Cephalopholis sonnerati. Next base: position 19,448,601 of record JAGQAX010000024.1, read on the forward strand.
ATGATTTCCAACATGAGTGCTGCACGTGTAGAATTCCAGGCTAAGATTGACTCTATAAAGCAATACATGCAATTTCGAAAGGTCACCAAAGACCTGGAGGCAAGGGTAGTGAAGTGGTTTGACTACCTTTGGACGGAGGAGAAAACCTGTGATGAGAAGCTGGTGCTGAAGAACCTGCCAGACAAACTAAAAGCTGAGATAGCCATCAACGTCCATCTGGAGACTCTAAGAAAAGTGCGCATCTTTCAAGACTGTGAAGCAGGTTTGCTTGTTGAGTTGGTCCTGAAACTTCAGCCACAAGTTTTCAGTCCTGGTGACTACATCTGTAAGAAGGGGGACATTGGCAGAGAAATGTATATCATCAAAGAAGGAAAGCTGGCCGTAGTAGCAGATGATGGGGTGACCCAGTTTGTGGTCCTCAGTGATGGAGCATACTTTGGAGAAATCAGCATCCTCGGTATCAAGGGGAGTAAGGCAGGAAACCGAAGAACAGCCAACATTCGGAGTGTGGGCTACTCTGATCTGTTCGCCCTGTCCAAAGACGATCTCATGGAGGCACTCACTGAGTATCCTGATGCTAAAACCTTGCTGGAGGAGAAGGGAAGGGCCATTCTGATGAAAGATAATCTCATAGATGAGTCTTTGGTTGCTGCTATTGATGTCAAAGACTTGGAGGAAAAAGTAAACAAAATTGAAAGCAGTATCGAGATCATGACAATCAAATTTCGAAAGCTAGGAGAACAGTATGAATCTTCCCAGCGTAAACTAAAGCAACGGCTCACTAATATGTCGAACCAGGTCCGAACCCTCCGAGTAGACGAGTAGATCTTGGCTTGGTGCTGCTACTGCTCGTCTTAGGGACGTTTCCATTTCAGGGCATTCTTTCTGAGGTCATTCTATGGTGCTGTAGGACTCTACACCAAATGGCATATGACCAGCAGTTGGACAGTGGCTGTCTCCATTCATTAATCCCATATATGGTCAAATAGAAAGGTTGCCTTGAGGATTGACCATTCTCATACACACAGATATTCCGAGGGCTGGGTAATACCATACTTCACCAAAACCAGCACCAACTGATTAGCTCTGTCCCTAGGGACTTGGGTTGGGAACTGGAGGGTCACTGCTTCAAGTCCCTGTCCGGACGTAACATGGGGTGTGGACTTGTAGCTGGAAAGGTGCCAGTTCACCTCAGGCGAACTACCGAGGTGTCCTCAAGCAACACGCTGGCACCTGTCCATGGGCAGACCCTCGCTCTGACATCTCTCCACTTAATGCATGTATAGTTCTTGTTTGTGTGTATATTTCAGGCATGTGTGAATATGACAACAGAGTGGCAAAATTGAATTTCCCCTCAGGGATTAATAAAGTATCCTCTTCTTTTTGTGTCCCTACTGAGTCTCATGAAACTGTTACTGCAATAGATTACAAGATACTTTGTCAGACTTTCATGAACATCTGTTAAACAGGCACTTTCTGATCATTTAGATCATTTTGTAGTGATATATTCAGTGAAGTCTCATCGCAGCGGTTTGTCTGATGCAATTGAGACATTTGGCTTATTGTGTTACGTTTTTAAAATGTTTCTGAGTAAAGAATTTACCAGTTAGGTCAGAGAACAAAAATTTGTGGCATATTTGCACCTGTCTGGAAGTAATTTGAATGACGCCCAGCTCTAACAATGCATTTTTGTGATTAATTAGAAAGGCATCTGTCAATGCTATGTTTATTTAAAGCACACACCCAAATTCAATAACTATGTTATTAACAAAATCACTACCCTTTTTCGTTTTCATTTGTGATATTTGTAGCATGATTTTGAAAACATCAGTTACCAGAAACACTGTTTCCTGGGTCTGTTATTTAAGCACTGCTTTAAATAAACTGATTTGAAGTCAGTCTGTGTATATTTCCATCTGAAGCACAAACACTTTGTGTTTAGTGCTAATAAGCAAATATTAGCATGCTAACATGGTGAATATATTTAACAGCTCCTGCTACATACAAGCAACAACTGCCGAGGCTGAAAAATACGGCCAACACTGAAGTGCCAAAAACTGCAGTTCCTCTAATGGCCACTTGACGCTGACTCCAAAAGTGAGTCAATCCCCATAGACCCCCATGTTAAAATTCCCAACTTTACAGCAGAAATAAACACGTTTACAGCCTGGAACAAAAAAAACCGGCTTCAGTGTCCGTAACTAATTTTCCCCATTCATAACAACTGTACAGGGGGTACATTTTTATTCAACTCACCCATTTTAATTTTGTTAAGGCTTAAAGTTACAGATAATTACGGGTATGGCTTCTTTGCGTGACAAGCTGTCTGGAGGGCGTTACCAGTGTCTGAGTCAGATCCATGCCTTGCTCTTTCACAGCTCCACCCTCTTGTCCAAATATGGTCACTTCTGGCTCCAAAAATCCAGGATGACAACAGCCAAAATGTAAAACTCGAGGCTTTGAAATGGCAGACCATAAACCTGTGGGGGCTATATCTGTTCTTCATATACAGTCTATGGCTACATATTCAGTGGTGTAGTAGAGGTTAACCCACCTCATATTCTGACTGTTTAATGTATGTATGTATGTATGTATGTATGTATGTATGTATGTAATCCATCTATCAGCCAAAAAAAAAAACATTAGGATATATAATAGAGTATACCCACTTCCTGCTCGGTAACCTACCCATCTACCTAGTAGCACACCCTCTCCATTAACTACCACTACGCCACTGTACATATCAGCATGTTGACATTGTTACTAGGGATGCATGATAATATCGACACTTCACTGGTATCAACTGATATTGGCTTTAAAATAAACTATCAGAATCGTCCATCATGCTTTTTCTGAATTTGCCCTATGAATAAATATTACATACCCCTGGGGATCAATAAAGTATTTCTGATTCTGATACATTAAAAAGCATTGTATTTCATGTCTCCATCTGCTGGTGGGTCATCAGGATTAGAGTATGCTTACATAATATGATGTTAATTCCACTACAGAAGAGACTTGATGGTCACTAAAATTACAATATCGGTATTGGTTATTGGTCAAAGAGTTGTTACATATCTGCAAAAAAATCCAATATCATGCATCCCTATTGTAACTGTTAGCATACATGAACTTCTCACCTGCATGCAGAAAAAGTTCATGACAACGTAGTGTGAGAGGGTAATTTTGTGCCTATGCTCCACTGAAAGGGATCAACAATAAATCCCTGACCATGGGTTAGATTCACTTTCGTGACACCAAAGGACCTGCAGACTAAAATCAGGATTATAAGGCGATACAAGTTGGAAAAAAGCTGTCATCTTTATTTAGCATGTTTTCACAACACTGAATACTTGTAGCCTTTCATCAGTTTGTATCTTTTAGAATGTTACTGTCAAGTCAAACCAATCTATTAAAACCGCTTCCCTTTCCAAGATCAGGTTTCATCCTTTTACCTTCACCAGGCTCTAGAGCCCTTTCACATGTCCACGTGAGCAGCATCCTCAGCATACAAAACGGAGGTACAGAGTAATGGTAAACAGCAGAAACCAGACCTGGGCTCAATAACAGTTGTATGTAATCCTTAACCTTTGTTTGAACCTACAGAGTTCCACATAATGAAGTTACTACAATGCCGGCTAAGTTGTTATTCCCACAAACTCCAACACAGTCCACTGTAAGTCCACATTTCCAGGCACTCCTCGTACTGTCCAAAGTGACTCCAATGAAAGCTAAAAGCAAGCAATGAAAAGTACTCTCCAACATCATTTAGCCCAGGTCCAGCTGAAACCATGACGATGAGAAAGTAAAAGAACAGAAAGAATGGCTCAGGGTTGTTGTGTACTGCTGTGGTCTGGGCGCTGTGGTTCAGTGGCATGTTGTGGGCACCATTGCACTCACAGGCTGAGCAGCATTTAAAAAAAAAAAACAGATAGTCCTCCTGCAGACGCATCACTAGGACAGCAGGAACCTCATGGTTGGACACACCAGTGTCTGAGTGAGAAGTCATTGATTCAATCTCCAAAGACTGAAAAGCCCATGACAACTAACAGAACACCCCTCTGCTCTCAACAACTTATCAGTGACCATCTGCAGACTGCTGTAGTCCCCGACCAGCTTTAGTTATATCAAACCTAATTTTTTGATCATCTGGGTCTTGATCAAATCTAAACTCAGGATCCAATTACTAGTTTTCGGGAGCTTTTGAAAACATTTACATTCTACACCAAGGACCATCTTTGAAGAGAGACAGGGTTTACAGTCTACCCCTGTGTAAGACCACTTAGTATCCCGTGAAGGTCTATATACACCAATCAGCCAAAACATTGATAATTTTGTTATAACGCAATGTGACATTCTCCACTCAAAAAAAAAAAAACACCACAGACCAAACACACCCCCTCATGGCAACGATACATCCCAATGACAGTGGCCCCACAGCAGGACAATGCACCATGCTACACTGCAAAAACTGTTCAGAAAAGGCCTAGAGGAATGTGACAAAGAGCTCAAGACACTGACCTGGCCTCCAAATCCCAATCTGACATAGCATCTGTGAGATGTGTGATACCCCACCTTGCAAGCCACAGGACTGAGAGGATCCACTGCCCCAAGAGGTCCTGTGCCCATGCCTCGATAGGTCAGAGCAAGTCCAATTCAAGGAGTATCTCTGGGGTCTCCCTGATCTATGGTGATCAGATTAGGTATTTTGGGGTTGTTGCCTTGAGCCCTTTGTCATGTTCTTCAGGCCATTCCTGAACAGTTTTTATGGTGTTGCATGGTGCATTGTCCTACTGGGAAGGACCACTACCATCGGGGAGAGCTTTTGCCATGAGGGGGCATACTTGGTCTACAACAGTGTTTGGGTGGGTGGAGTGCGCCAAGTGGCATCTCTAAGAATGCTAGGACCCAATGTTTCCCAACAGAACATTGCATTGTAACAAAATAATCAATGTTCGTCATTTCACCAGCCAGTGGTTTTAATGTTTTGGCTGATCGGCGTATACATCAAATGATGACACCTGGGCCAGCTACATTTACTGATCAGGGCTATTATGTGTTCAAAAGCTCAGAAAATATAATAAGTGGACCTTGACATAAATGTTATAACATTTCATGGCAAATCTGAAGATGAGGAGAAACTGTTAAGACAGTCTTACAGCAGTGGTTAACCATTAGTGGTCAAACAAGTGTTTACCTAAATTATCTCAACCACTTATTTGGAAGTGAAACAAAAGGTGATGTTAAAGGACCTGTGTGTTTGCCTTACATTTTTAATAACCATGTTCATCTGTAAGATTCCTGACATGTGCTCGAGTTGTGTAATCCATCACAATATGAAACATAAATGTCTTCGTCTGGTAGTAAAGGGGGTTGAAAAGTTGACACTGCACTACCTTAGAATGGTAATCTAACTTGGATAAAACAACCAAGATTTTAAGAGTATACTTTTGACATTGTATATTCATATTGCATGGAATGGTAGAAATAATTAAAATTTCTAAAACAAAGCCTGTTTTGCAAAAGGGCTGGATGCAAGTAGGCATTGGACGATATGAAAATTTCATGGCCAAAATTATTGCGATTCACAATATTATCCTGATACTTAAACATACTGCAATCACTTTATCTGACATTTTGTTAAGAAATAGAAATATTTCATGTTGTAACCAGATACTTCAACTACTTCCAAGGGCACATATTAGGGATGCACGATACTGAATTTTTTACTGATATCCGATGTATAACAACTCATTTGGCCGATAACTGATACCGATATATTTACTTTTTTCCCCACCTCATTTTAGTGACCATAAAGTCTCTTCTGTAGTGGAATTAACATCATATTATGCATCCTTACTCTATGACAATGGCCCACCAGCAGATGGAGACATAAAATATAATGATTTATAATGTATGTAATATTCATTCATTGTACAAAATAAGAAAAAGCATGCTGATTCTAATAGTTCATCTTGAAGCCAATACTGGCCGATTCCACTGACATACAGATATTATCAGCATGTTGGCAGATTCTAATAGTTCATTTTAAAGCCAATATCGGCTGATACTGATGACGTGCCAATATTATCGTGCATCCCCACATCCTATCTATATCCTATCCTATCTTTTGATATGAAATGCTTGGTTAAGATCTTTTGACATTTTTTAATGTTGGTGTGTATGCAGCCTGTTTTTGCAGTCTCTTTTACGTTGCCTGCCCAGATATCTCTTTCGGTGCTGTTGGACACAATATCCATGATTATCCCAACAATGGAAATTCACCAGGATCAACTTATAGCAAGAATTTTTTATCACTGTCTGCAATGAAATTGTACATTGCCCCATAACTAGCTGCAATGTATGTGCGTGTGAATGTATAGAGTGCCCGAGAAATGAGTCAGCATTTTAGCACTTCCAGTTCCCTTGTCTTGAAGTCAATAGTTTTCGGTCAAATGCCTGACATAAGGTCTGTGGTTAACACAAGAGACTTTCTCATTTTGTTCTATGACATAACTACGTCTGTCAATACCCCACGGTGAATCTGAAGCCTTTATGTGCCTCAAAAAAAGGCAGTAGCTAACAAGAAGCTAAATGAGACTACAGAACGTCATCACACCGAACACAGCTTTGCAACCTCGTTGTGATAGGAATATTAAGTCATGCAACCGCGTAGTTCCCAACGTTAGCTTTGTACTTGTGGTGATATCATTTGGGCTTTAAAGACCATAAACGTGGTGTCTACTTGAGAAGATGATCTTACTGAACAAAACATATCAGTAACATAAATGTTTGCCACAGAGCTTATTTTCTGCAATAATCCCAATTCAAATGGAGAAACCCTGTAAGCTTTTTGACAAGAGAACCAGGGCAATGCTAACTTCCTACTACTTACCAGAGTTACTGGCTGTGCACAATGCAACAAACTGTCAAAAGTGACATTTCAGTGTGTTTTATTTTCATTTTCAAATAAGTGGTTTTGATAATTCAGTTAAACTGTGGATGGGTTTAAAACCTGTCTGGGTATCTGATAACGTGCTGCCTACCCTAATGCACTCTGTTGACAGTGTCAAATTATAAAGTCTGTGTGCAAGAACATCATGCAGACATTACTGAAGTTCTTTACAGGTACAGCCTATTCAACTGAACAAAAACAGAACTATCAAAGATATCAAACATCAGCCTGTTCTGTAGGAGGATGATTTCACAGTTCCAATTAATGTTGAAAAAGTGCTATGAAATGCTTCCTAGACTTTTCCATAGACAGTGGTTACACCTGTGTAAATTCTCTTTGAATGTGACAGATCCAAATATAAATCTGATCACAGTGATGTGTCCATACAGTACCGTCCTTCCCAGAGTCAGAGAAGACAGTATCAGTGTTATTCACAGAGGTACATAGGTCTAGGACATGTTTAGCTCAGCTTAAAAGAAAGGCTGGAAGCAGGGGGGTGCAGTTAGCCTAGCCTCGCTACATATGTTAAACTAAAAGATACAATGTGAGAGCCATGGAGAGGGAGCATTTGTTTGTTCTACAGAGCCAAGTTAAAGTTTCTGCTTGCCTCTGGTCTTTGAGCTACGCTTACTGGATGCAAGCACAATTACAAAGTGCTTATTTTAAATGTTATTTTGCTATCTCTCATATGCATAAATCAAAGAGAGCACAGATCAAACCACAGATTTACATTGACATTATTTTCCACTGTGGTCCTAACAGCAAACAAAGGACTAATAGGAACATATCAGGGTCTGTTCTGAGATTCAGACCCTCTCTATATGTATACAGGTATGTTTGAAAGTGGATATTTTCCTCTAAGATTTGGCCTCTTGTCCACACGCAAATGGAATTTCTAGGTCACTTTATGTAGCATACACCAGAAACAACAACTGGTTTGCTAACATTGTTTGCACTGCTTGGTCCAATAACTGCTTTACACTTAAACTCAGTATTGTTGCACTACTTCCCTGATGCATGGAAAAATAAGCTGCACTCAGTGTTTTTGCTCCAGCGTTTGTGGTTTAGAGTCAGCCAGAAACTACAGTTTTAGATCAGGACCAATGGGACACTTTCTAGACTTTTAATCTTTTAGTGATGGAGGGAGCATGCCCAGAGCATCTCATTTGCTTGAGTGAGCTCCTTCATCCTTATATTTCCTTTACTACCTTTGTGACAAGGGGAGACTGCTGAAGACAGCGACAGTCATCGACCGTTTGAAGTCATTTTTACGTTCTTGAGTGGACAGCTAGGGGGAAAAATATCCGTTTTCAAAAACATCTGTATACGTGTAGACAGGGCCTTAGTGGCTTCAGGGTTGACTGAGTTGGTTGCAGCTTTGACATAACCATCAGTTTGTTCAGATTGTGCTTAGACTACTGTCCTCACTTGCCCAGCATCTGATCACAGTGCCAGCCTGCCCACACTGGGACCTGGCATGGGACTGTGAAACACTTGAATCTGTGTTGTGTTTCAGAAGATACATGTTGTATTAAAATGACAGGTGTAACCACAGCCGGAGACTAAAGATCACAAGGTACCAAAGCTTTATCAATGACTGCCTTCTTGATTCTACATGGGGGCTTTCAGATAAACTGCCGTTATATTGAAGAGACTCTCTAGAGTCCAGACTAAGCCAGAATGAGACGACACAAAGTGCTTACTGGGGTTTCACCCACCTATCAACTGACTGTATAGGTTGGCACAAGAAGAGCTCTATGTCTGTATCTGAGAACATCATCAGTGACTGGTCTACATGTGTACATCCTCCAAAACGTGCACAATACGGTATCGTAGTTCCAACCGCACTGATATATAAATACTGTTTTTATTTAGAATCGTCAACACAGGAAGACATGGAAATAAAATGCTTCAAACAATCATGGCAACCTGTGGCCAAAAAACAAACATTCTGAAAATGTCTAAGTGCACTTACACAGCTCTGACAAGATTTAGTCTAACCTGCGGTGCCCCCCACCCCACCCCCAAAATAAGGAAAAGAGGCCCAAAAACAAAAACAGCTTTTTCATAATGTGCCATTTTGGACCAAATGACATTACTAAACGCTTACCTTGATCAAAAATGGACTTGGTAGAAACAACAATAACCGATTGCTGTGAGTGGAATGGTCTTTTTCTGTGGGGAATACAATATTTTGTAGTAAAGGCTACACTAAAACTAGATTTTCTCTGTCAGCCGTGAACCAGAGTTTAGGTCTACTTAAACACAACTTTGTTCAATAAATGGGCTTTATATTGACTAGTTAATGTGTCGTCCCAAATTTACATTGTTTAATAATAACCCTCCCCCGTTCCCCAAGTAGGGAAGCTATCACAACAGGCAGGCATGAAAAATAACCCATTTTAACCTTAAAATAAATAATAAGGAAAATGATCCTCTCTGTACATAGAAAAAAAAAGATGGGGAGGCTGCTGCACATTCACATAATGTGGATGTGGGGGTGGGTACTTTGATCAGGAGGTCTCTGTGCTTACACTGACTGATGTGGGATGATGCAGGCACAGTAAAGAACTACTGGAGCGCTCTATTGGAACCATTTCTCCTCTTTCATTATTGACTTGCTTTTCCTTTAAAACATACTCTGTCTTTTGTCACCTGTAGATTGTGTCTGATAAAGGAAGGGCAGGGTTTGATGGGCTTTCTGAGAAGGAGTCCGTTTTGCTGTGTGTTTGGAGCAGGGGCTCAGAGCATGCCAAACCCTTTGGCATAGGTGATGGCTTTCAGCAGTCTCTCCCTCAGCTTCTCCTTGCTGCTGTACTCAGGCAGCAGCAGCACGTTAAAGCAAGTGTGAGACGTCGGTAACCTGCCGAGACAAAACAGCACACTGACGGTCAGTTTTTCTCCAACTCACTGTTTACATTAATCAAACAGGAAGAATCATGTATGGACGAAGATTTGTGCAATCAGACAAAATTTGTTCTCTCTGAATTTAATAACTGTGTCAATGCCAATGTAAAATAGTTTGAATTAAACTGAAAATGAACACTGAAAAACAACATTTCCAAAAATTTAAATGTTTTGAAACAATAAGTTTCAGATTACATAACTCAGAAAAGTTAGAAGAGAACTAGCACTGTTGACAAATATTCAAAATTCTGTTGCTGAAATTTCTGAAAATCAACTATTGAGTATTCAATTCATCAAAACTGAAGCTTCTGTGTTAACAGGTTTCACTGGACCTAGACACTAGGTGCCTAGCCTCTGAAGCTACACTATAGGCTAAGGCTAAGTGGTGGTCTATCATAGAAAATGTAACTACATGTTGGAGCTACGGCGACACCACAGTAACCACATGAGAGCCAAAAGAACTGTGACTGATCGTCTTCTGTTTTCTCCTTGGTGTTTCTGATGCTAGCAGAGATTAGCGCTGGGCTAAAATAATCGATTCATCTGATTCAAATCGATCTTGATTTAAATGATCCAATATCGATTCATAAAATCCAAGGTCAATCTTTTAATATATGCTTTTTCCCCACATATGTGTGAAGCTTTAACTCTGATAATCTCACCAGCAGCAAACGAGTTTGGTGCTAAATTATTAACGACCGTAGCATTTGGAAGCTCCGACATTGCCGGTTGTTTTCTCTGTAACTGTTAGTTTACTGTATTTATGTTTTGGTTCTGAAGTGCATCTTTTTTAAAATAATTTCTGATAAAATGTACAGTTTCAGCTCTCTGAGAATCTCTTTCATTTAGCAAAAATTGGTATTGTAACTGAAATATCCCAATAGCATTGAATCAGAAATCAAACCATAATAGAACCTTGTGAATTAAAATTGAATCGATTCAGGTAGTCAGTGGCGATACCCAAAGACTCAGTAGTCCTTTTCAGTGACACACACCTAGCAATGCCAGTTCTGCTTTCAACCCTCTGCTTACTATGACCCCACTTTCTACAGCGACTGCAACAGCAAAAACACAGCAACTACACAGTGCTCTTAGATTCACTGACAAAACAACTTCTCACCCTTGCTTGGATGAGACAAAGTAAACACATTTACCGTGGGGAATATAATTAGAGCACAAAACACCTATGATCCATTAAGCATTGGTGCACAGTGATAATAAACAGGTAAACTGTAATTCAGCAGGGCCACATGAGAATTCTCACCCACCTGGATTTAAGTTGTAGGCTTTATTTATACTTTGTCAAACACGGGCTGTACAGATGTTAACTATAGCTACCTAACAGCACCAACCCTGTAGGTCTGCCACAACTTCAACTCAGACTCGTTTTAAGATTTAGGCATTTTAAAAAAACACATGCCTCCTCATTTAGTTCAGTGTGAACACTGTGTTGCCACAGAGGGCCCACAAAAGAAAAGTGGGTCTGTCTTCATAGCTTGCTGGGTGCTATTAAACTTTCTGCTAAAGCATAGTGTAGCAGACATCTCAACCGAGTTAACTTGCTCACTGAGCACAGTAAAGAGGCACATCTATCACATCCTTAAGTAAAGTACACATTTTTTCCCATTTTCACTGTGAAAATGTGGATGGTACCATAGGAACAATTCAGCTACTAACTTACATTAGCGTCTTTAACACTGCCTCTTTCAGGTGGGGATTTCTCACCTTTATGCTGTCTTGCTGTTCTTTATAAAAAGTACGACTGTGGAATGGGGGGACAATTGTCTCACCTGTAAGCCAGCATCGGAGACAGTACCACAGCAGAAAAGACGGAACTGGATCATGGTTGGTGTGGGTGTGACGTTTTGACCACGTGTTATGTGTGTGACCCACCATAGGAGATTCAAAAAGTACCTAATAGTAGTTAGCAGCTAACTCTAAGAGGAACAACAGCGGTTGAAAAGAGTTTTTCAAATGTATTTTTTGGCGCTTTGAGCACCACAAGCTCAGTGCCATCTAGTTCTATTATATTGGAGAGAATGCAGACATCTCTACGGCCGACATCTCCTCCGAAACTATACAGACTGCACTTTGACTTTGATTTTGAAGTTAACTGTCTCTTTGAAGTAAGTGAGCGCTTTACACAAAGTGTGCAAAACAGTGTGTAAGTCTATTTCTGGAAGAGGTTAAGCGCAGCATAATGGATAGAGGAGGCTCACCTGTCAGTATCAGGGCCGTTCTTGGCAATGATCATCTTCAGCTTGCCCAACCCACCCACAGGTGCTCTGTCAGTGCCGGTGGTGAACTGCAGGAAGAGGCGCTTCTGCTCCTCACCAAACGAGTGCAATGTCTCCCAAAACTCCCTACGACAGGACATACACATTAGGAACATTATGAATGACTGCAGTGTTAACATTTCAAAATAACCTGTGGTTCAATCAACATTTCAACTTAAACAAATGTGACTATCAAAAGCCTCCCCGTTATTTTCACCATTATTCTGACCAAGCAGGAAACCTGTTTCAAGGTCACTAGGGTCTTGCACATTGGATGTTCGGTCAAACCATATTCATTATTTGTGTGCACATACTGTACTGACAAACACAAACACTTCCTTACTTGATGATTCGAGAATCTCTGTTGTAACCTCCATCATATTCTGTTGTTTCTTCAAGTGCTAGGAAGTCCAGGTTCTGCAGTATGTGACAAAGGCAAAACAAGGATGAGCATTTAGGAAAATTTTAAAAACTTACTGACATACTCAAATGTCTAGTAAAAAAGTCTCACCCTGCTTCCACAGATCAGGAGCTCGATTTCCTCTGGTCTGAACAGGTATTTGAGTGGAGACTCGTTGGTGACCATGTGGAAGCCTCTCCTGAAAGCTTTGAACTGCTTCTCCACACTTTTGTTCAGCATGTACTCTGCATACTGGGCCACAAACTCCTGCACACACACACATTAGCAGGGACAGTTACTGTTTAATGTCTCGATCCTGATGGGCATATCGGCCTTCCCACTCAGCATCTTGCCTTAAAGTTAGCTTGTTTTGTTTGCCACAGTTTGCGCATCCACTACTGCACTGCTTCTTTAACTATGGTATATGGTATATTTTGTTTGGATAAACAGAGCTGGACTTTTGGAACGCAACAGTGCACACCGCAAAAAAAACAAAAATACTTCTTCTTGCCAGTAGCCCTAGTTACAGGGTTTCCCATAAATGTATTTATTTGTGGCATAATTAAAACATCTTCCGCTATAAACAGATTTTTTTAGCTGGACTGTTCATTAGGAGGGTTAGTGGAGTATATATATATATATATGTTTGGTTATCTAAAGCATCACACTGTTGAAATGCAGAGCGTACTCAGAGCACCAGAGGGTCAGGCACACTAAAAGTGAAACTTAACTGTTCATTCTACTGGATCTAAAAGTTTGCATTCAGTTGCAGCAGCTGCTCCTCTCTAATTTGATCAGCTCTGAATGGCTCGACAGATCAATTAATCAAAGAATTAACATTGCTTACTTTTCTATGTATGTACGTGCAGTAAAAAAAAAAAAAATTCTGCTACAGCATTGTGTTGAATTCAATTTCAATTTTCTTTATGAAGCCCAATATCACAAATCACAGTTTGCCTCAGAGGGCTTTACAGCATGTGACATCCCCCTGTCCTTGCACCCTCACAGCAGATAAGGAAAAGCTCCCCCCAAAAACCCTTTGACGGGGAAAAACTGATGGAAACCTCAGAAACCTGAATAAATTGCTGTTATAGACTACAACATACCTGAGGTGGATGGGGGGTGGAACTAAGCCTGTATGTGATGCACTTTCGCTAGATGTTTCAAAAGACTGCTCATGTTTCTGCCCTACATACCCAGGACTTTTTGAACTTGTGGCAACAAGCAGTGTCAGCATCAGCTCATGTGAAGTATAACCATACTTTAGAGTATTTTGCTCTCTTCACTGCTGCCACTGATAGCAGGGCCTCTGTGTGTGTGACACAGGGTGGCAAAGCTGGCTCCGTCCCTCACAATAGCAATAGCAAAAATGCATCAGGGACGAACGTCTTAATCTTACTGCAAATTAGAAATGGAGTTGGTGTGACAGAAACTGTACAAGATAACATTTATGTAACCAAAATGAACAAGAAATATATCTTTCTCCAATACTGAAAGCAGAACCTAATATTGGAGCTTATCAATACGACAGTCTTAAATAACTCGGCCCCAGGGCCAGTTTAATACCAGGTTTCGGTACCCATCAAGTCAAGTCCAGACTGTAACTGGATTTTATCTGTCAGAAATAATGACAAGCTGCCAGAGGCGAGAAGGAAATACTGAATCTTGTGTTGTTATACTACAGAGGATAGCCGCTTCGTGGTCACTTTTTAATGAGGAACTGCTTCAATACACAACAACCCTCCTTTTTTCACATATCCTTCCATTTCTAATGTATTAAAATAAAAACCCACACTCACATGCTGAGCCATCTATCTCTAAAAATCTTGCAAGCATACTTTTTACAGATCACTTAGAGGATTACCTTCTTAACGGGTCATGATCAGCAGATGGATTTAGCAGTTTAGCGTTTGAATTCTTGCATAACTCACATATCTACTATCACACAGTCCTGCTTTACTTTCACACCCTAAACAAAACAAACCAGAGTTCATTTGGATGCAGACCAAGACCCTTCTTGCAGTGAGAAATACTGCAGTTTGAGGCTGCATCCATCCATTAATGGCTGTCAAAGGGGAACAAATAAGTATAGCCACAGCCATAGTTTTGCTTACGCCATGGCAAAATTAAGACCTGTCAGTCCTATGAAGTCCAGTGTTAGAGCTAGACCTAAAAAAAATGTTGTCAGTTTGGCTCACCTTTCTGTTTTCATTTGTGACTGGAATCTTGTCCCCATTTTCCCTTAAATCATACATGAGAGGGTTCCCAAACAGGTCTGTCTGGGAAATCTGGAAAGTGATCATCATGTCCTCCTCCACACTGCCCTCGTACTCCAGCAGCTCCTTCAGACTCTGGTGTAGAACCTGTCCAACACAGTACAGCACAGTCACATATCATATTTAGTATTGCTCATCAAATGACAAGTATGGTTGCAAAAAAAAGAACATCCAGCACCAAAATCTGTCAGTTTTGATAGTTTGTAGATTTCGTCTGTGGTTACATGAATCATCTAGCTGAAGAGCAGTCAGTACATTTGCTGAGGTAGCTCTTACCGGGTTGGCATCAGCCAAATCCCTGAAAGTTCCTTTCTTGCCCATCAGCTTCCTGTACACCACCATGGGAAAGTGGACATCCAGGATACAGTTGTTGTAAATGGCCAGGCCCAGAACGATGCCAATCAGAGTGTACTGGCCCTCATTTTCAAACGATGACGGGTTAAACCAAAACAATTTGGTGCCCTCGTCATATGTGAACATGCCTGCAGGAAGAAGAGATGACATGGAAAAAGTTTTAGTTGATATGTATATAAAATATATGCAGGGCTGTCCAGGAAATGTTAATGATTAGAAAAGAAAACTCATGAAGCACACTTTGGCACTGCTTCCTCTGCTGCCATCCGGTGTCAGCACTTTGCCTGACAGTGAGCGTTTATTACTGAACTATGACCACTATGACACTTTTTTATGACTGTGGAAATGTGACATTTTTACATCACAGACACGATCAGAGGCACAGTCCTACTATATGAGGCTTACAGGTAAAATGTCAGACTGGGCATTAGACTGTAATTAGGAGTTGAGTCTGGAACAGCAGCTCTCCATAAATGTTGAATTTCTCAAAAAAAAAAAAAAGGAACAAACACAAACTCTTTAGTCAGCATTTGGGGCCGTGCCCACAAAAATGTTTTCTCTTGGGGCCGATGGATTTTAAAAATTCTTTGCAATGGAAGTGGCGCATATTTGCACTGCGCTACTATCTCCAGCTTGACGAGGCACTGTGCATGAATTCTATGCTGCAAGTTGGACGTTTATTTTCTGGGCGCCAAGAGTTTAAAAAAAGTTCAACTTTAGGTAAAAACACTGCGCACATCACTGTCACTTTAGCTGTTCAGTCACAATGAAGCAGGGTCAAATACGAGAAAGACCAACAGTCACATCTTACATGTACAAGTGCTGAAAAACAACAAAAACAATGGAGGAGAAATTTGTTAATATACTGTAAATACAATATGTTTCCTCTCATAAACCCACACAGGCCAATGGATCTACCTATTCTCGACATGTTTACTTCCACAGATATTCCATATCATAGAAACCAGACGCAACCAAAGTGCTCTCAAATGCCCCTTGCTGGGTATTTCCAGAGACGGCTCTGAACTGTGGATGAAAAAGAACACTTCAATTTGACTTTTTAATACTGTCACACAGACGTTTAAGGCAAGACACCCTTCTTCGGCAAGTATTCTGGCATTGTCACAATCATTATATGAACAGGTGGGTTAATTATGGGTGATCTGCATTGTTTCTTAGGGTGCTTTCACACCTAACCTGTTTGGTTCGGTTAAAACAAACTCAGGTATGTTTGTGTGGTTAGTACTGTTGGTTTGGCCTGGTGTAAAAGCTGTCAATTGGACCCTGGTGGAGACCAAACAACCGAACCCAAACTGCTCAACTATGTGGGTCTTGGTCAACTTCCAAACAGACTCCAGTGCGGTTCCATCGTGGTGTGAAAGAAAACGAATCAACCACAGGATTTTATGATAACAAATATGTGATTTTAGCATGACTAATAAGAAATCCATCTGCTGATTGTGAAATCTGTCTGTGATCTCATGATTGATCCTGATAAAGGCCATGTATATCCCATAACCTTTTAATGTTAATGCATACATGTAACCATGGTAACACATAAGCACGTCAGTGAGGGTATTTTCCCTGAATAAAAAGCTGTTATAACTGCAATCATTGTATCTGACTCTGTGTATTACTGTCCAAGATGCCTTCTTTTCATCCTGTCTCTATGTTAGTCATTATTCATAACATGCCACAGATCTACAGTCTAATAATAGCCCATAACAATGCTTACAATCAGCTACTTCTCTATAAGCTCTTTGTGAAAACAAAGAACAGAACAGAAACAGTTTATAAGCATTAAAGTGCTGCTGCAGAAACTTCTGTCAGTCACCAGAATTCAATTTCCCCACATGGGCCGTGGTAATGCAGGATGACAAACACCAAAACTGTCCAATCAACGAGCTACCTGTTACACGGTCACAAGATACTGGGACACTTGGATAGAATAGAGCCTCTATTAATGTTATGGATGACACCTGTGCTTTTCCTATATGTCACAGTCATAAGTGTCTGCTGGGAAAAGGCCAATCATGAAATCTATATTTGCTGTATTTGATATGTTTACTTGACCATCTTTCTACAATAGTTGTTCAGCCTATAATCAATGTACCGTGTTTACCTCACATGATCAACCCTGACAGCCTGTGGCACAGATGGAGTCCAGATAGAGTTTGAGTACCTGCCTTTCTGCCCCATTTGGCTTTATGGTGCATTCACACAATGCTCACACAACTATATGAACCTGAAATTCTACAGTGATTCCGACCTGGGAGTGTTCACACGTCTTTCTTTTTCAGATGGTTACCCCCACATTACCTGTAAATGTAACCTGCCTTGAAGTTCCACCATTTAATTTGCTCAAATTAGTTGCTCTCATATTTGCAGCATTTATTAGACAAGTAAAATAAATATGTTAATATGGGATTGGATGTGGAGTGAGTATTTTTTGCTGTTTACTTGGATGATCAAGAAACTACTCTGAATATGTCACATAAACACTTCAAAATAATGCCAAAATGTTTTGCTACTTAAGTTAAGAGTGGGAGAGTAGTTAATGACTGATGAGGTCTATCTGACAGAAACGATGCATTTACAATAACAGGAGCCAAGTGACAGTGTGTAGACTGTTTTACTTTGGTTTTTATTTCCCGTTGTCATCACACAGGTGTTGTGTTATTCTGAGCTGCAGTGATGGAATCAGGGTGTGATATCAGCCACACTGTCAGCTGTCACAAAATAAACCCAGCACAATTACAGTGCAGCTAAAATCCTTATGTGTTTATAATCGCTGTTTGTTAGAAGCTCTGTTTTAAAGCCAGAGTGGAAATAGAAAGCCTGGAACAATGAAATGAACCTGCTGACCTACAAAAATGTCTGTTACTCAAGACTTCAGTCCATGTCGGCATTAGGAGTATAAATCACTGGCTTCATCATGATACAATATAATATTGATTCTTTGGACAACGATACAATATTTGCCAATATCACAAAGTCTGCCATGATACAATTTCGATTCGATGCGATTTAGGGGCCTGCGATCGATATTACATGCCCATATAACACAACTGGTTAAAGACGCAGCCGCTACCCCTTTCTTTTCTGCTTTTAAACATAAAAGATAAAAACAACAAGTAATTGTAAAAGTACTAAATTCAGCTCAGTAATGACTGTCAATGTTCATGGAGGTTTTTGCCAGTAAGTCATTTTTAGCTTAAGCATGTTTACATTACATAAATTAGCTGCATCTCCTGAAAGAACAGCACAGTTGAGTTGCAGCCTGCATGCATGTTTTTTTCAGACAGACATTGTTGAAACAGAGCACTTAATGCTATCTGAGTGAGATGCGCGGCCAGACAGGTAACACTACGTCATGTTTTATCTCTGTCTGCATTTCCTCTGAAATCCAAAATATTTCCAAACTGCTGATTTACACCCGAGTTAAAAACATTCTCCACGCTGCTTGTCATCTGCCTGCAGTTGTATGAAGGTGACACAGACTTTCAAAATAAGAGCGTGTCAATATGTATAGATGTTTTAACTTTGCATTGATGAGATTGGATAGTTGACCATTGAATCAATGTATCAATCCCTAACACTGGCCATCTGGATAACCAGTACTACAGAGCTGGTTATTAACTGGTTCAGTCAACTCTGGGTTTTCCTATTCAGCCATGAGCGCTTCATGTGAAAGAGACAGGGTTGTTAATTACAGGCAACATCACCAGAACCATGAATGAAGTAGGCTGCTTCATATAATATGTGATGAAATGGTAGCCAAAGTGTCTGCAACTACGAGACAGTAAAATACCAGTGGGGTGGGATGTAAACGACAATCTGTAATCTTTAAATGGTAAATCTATAAAAACTGAAAACAAGACCCAAAAATTAACAGTCATCTGCGACTAAATTACATGTAGGTATCACTGAGCCTATGTGACATTAGTATAAAGTAATTTTTGCTGTTTAGTTGGATGATGATAAAACAGATTATTTTACTAATAATCTGCACACTGTTGGGGTGTTAACAGGCTGTGAACCCATACTCTGAAGTTGAAGTGCTCCAAAGCAGGTAAACTGTTCAGTATAAGCTACCACGGAGAATTAATCCGGTAAAAAGAGAACCACCTTTGTAGTACTGAAAACCAGAGTTAACCCTGGGTTATCTTGCTAACTTCAAATCCTGCTTCTTAGTACAGGCCTGTGGTTAGCTCTTACCAAGGTAATTTTTCACCCTGCTGCTTCGGCTTTGGGAGCTGAATTATCTGCAAAGATCCCCTCCTCCAAACTGACCGGATAATTACAACCAGTAAGAGCACTGAATAAAGCGGTTTCACCTTAAAAATTAGTGTTTCTCTGATGCTCTTTGGTGGTGAGTTCAGGAGGAGTTGCTAGCTCAGCTGCCTCTAACATTAGCTCAGCTTGCTTGTACGTGCTTAGCTTGTTTTTTTACACTGGATTTCTTCAGTGTACATCCTTCACAAGGTTTTTTACAGGGAGCTGAATACTCTGCAAAGGTCTCTTCTTCTCTAAAACAAACAGGCTCATTCATTAAAACTGTTAAAAACACTTACTAATAATACAGTTTCACGTGACATGTCAATGTCTCTTCGACACTCTTTGATTGGAGCGGGGGCGTGGGGACTGCGAGCCAAGCTACCGCTAGCGTTAAATCAGCTTGTTTCTCTGATAACTTAAGATCACAACTTCCACTCAAAACCGTTATCTGGTTAAAAGACATAATCAAAAACAATTAAGATCTAAAAGGTGACAGTGACCTGACTTGAAAACAGCAGACGGCTGGCACTTATGGAAAACCTTGCATGAACATAGCATTTAGCACACTCAGTTGCTCTGTGTATCTGGGGCCTTTAAAATCCTTTTAATGTATTAAGAATATCAGAAAGAATATAACAAACAATGTCTCAGTTAAACACCAGCTGGAGTATTCCAAATAAACTTTAATTCTGTTGGAACAAAAAGGTTTAAACCTTTTCTAATCTGATCAAAGGACACAGTATCTGTGTGTGTGTGACAGTAACCTTTGCTGCATATTAACCCTCTCTCTTTCCACATCCCCTGTCTTTGCCTGGACTGTATACTACTGCATCAACACAAATATGCCAAACCAACCCTACTCCAAATATTAGACATAAAAAATCATTTATATAGATTCCAAGTTTTGAATAAGAATGAAATATTGCACTTAAACGCTTGTCATTCTGAAACTGCCACTGTCCTACAAGTCATCTACAGTGCAATTATGTTCCACTCATACTGAAAATGAAAGTACGGGTTTGAGGTGAACGTTATTACCCTAACTGCCCAACGAAAATTTCCATTACATTTTGAGAGTTGCTTCCTGTTCATCTTTGAAATAATCACTGTAGTTGTACATACACACAGCTTCACAGTGCAGTAAAGTAATCATGCAAGACAGCCAGCGTCATGGCCACTTCTCATCGAGGGGCTTAGATCATTTGATTCGACTAGTCTTGCATGACCACATACAGTCTGTTGAGAATAGACTCCCTCCTGCCCCATATCTCTGCAATTAAGTTGGTTATTTAAACAAGCATCATGCTTGATAGGAGGCTTAAAATCAGGCCTGTGGCATCTAAAAGTATATGTCTTTCCTACTCATACTATTAGCTTAGCAACATAATTGCTTGTCGTAGTGTGTTTTCTTACCAATATCTGGGTTGAAAATCTCCTCTACCACCAGCTGGAAGAACTCTTTGGAAACACCTCCTTCATCTACACCTTGCTCTCCTTCAAACTCCACATACAGCTGCTTCTTCAAGTCTGCAGGATTCTCCATTGCTATCATTTCCAGCTGCAGACACAAGAGGAACACGTCAGAGCAATGTGTTTGAATTAAACTGAATGTATTAAAAAGCGGCTTTAATTGTATGTACTGAAGTGGCGCACACATACCCTGACCAGAGCATCATCGATGATGTGGTCTCGCCGCACTTTAAGCCTCAGGTAGGGATTGAGCTGCTGACCCTGAACCAAACTGTAGAGCACAGTAATACGCCGCTCGCTGTACATGCGGATGCGGTTGTCGTAGTACAGACCCAGGTTCTTGGTGACGGCGTTGAGGATGAAGGGGCAGGTCATAAAGGAGAACTTGTTTTCAGTTTCAACCTTAAAGAAAGTGTAGTCCTTGTCCATCTCCAGCACCTCGTTCAGAGGCTCATTGACAAACTCCTCAAAGGCAATGAGTGGCCGTCGGCAATCGTTGGTGCGGATCCCCAACTCTGTCTCCAGCGGGTCCACCCGAGGGCCCTTCTTGTTTCGCCGTTCCTCGCCCAGCAGCTCCTGCAGGGTGAGCTCGCTAGACTCTGGGATGGGCTCCTCGTCCTCTTCCTCGTTGTGCTCCACGTCGAGGTCGCCGCCCAGCACGTTTGCATAGTAGACGATCTTCAAGCACTTGGTGGCCGCCACCACTGCGTCATCATCGTTGACCAGGTTGCGGCTGTTGAACTCGTTACTGATCACCTTGTAGGTAATGAGCTGCTGGAAGGTCTCTACCATGCGCCGGATCTGCTCCGCGCTGTAGTGCGACCATAAGCGTGCCAGCTTGGCCTGAGCTGCCAGTGGGAGTTTACTCATGGCCTTGCAGAACTGTGGGAGGGCGATCTCAAGGTACTCTGGACTGTGGAGGTTGCTGTTTTCCATCACTATAACAAACAGGTTCAGGTAGTTTGGGTCTCGTGAATACACATTGTGGTACGTCAGATCGCACTCTACATTGGGTGAGAGGTAGACCAGTGCATTCAGGAAGGCTGCTTCTATCTTCTCGTTGGACAGCAAGCGCTCGTAGACCCGCCGCACGGCTTCGATGTCCACCGACACCTCATCAGGGGCCAGCTTCTGGACATCATTTTCCCCTGAGGAGCCCTCTCCGAGCCTCGATGATGAAGAGCTGGCGGAGGGGGAGTCCTCCTCCATAGCTGTAGCAGAACAGGCGGCTGCTTCCTTCTCATCCTCATCCTTGTCCTCGTCCTTACCTTGGAGAGACTTGAGCTCCTCCTTAGTGTGAGGTTTGGACCTCCGAAAGCTCTGCACCAGGCCCTCAGCACTGGAGAACACCCTACCTATTACCCTGATGAGAGGCGAGTAGTCTTCCTTCTCTCCACAGATGTCCAAGATCTCATACACTTTCTCCTCTGTCAGGTAATTTACATCTATATATAGAAACAAACATTACAGGGTTAGAAATACTGATTTAGCCAACAGATTTAACTCACCACATTCATAACCTGTATGCAGGTAGCATCATATTTAAGTCTCTCTGGGATTTTGCAGGCTGTTTTTAGGATTGCTGTGGCCTGAAGTGCCAGATTCCCTCCAAGAAATTGCGATGCATGTTGCTAAGTTTATAGGTGTTTTTTTTTTTTTTTGCAATGAAATGCAGGGCAAGGGAAAATTGCAAAAATAGTTATGATGCTGTCTCGGATTCGGTGTATAATTATAAGCATCCAGTGTTTCCCACAGAATTAGAATCTATTTGTGATCCTGCTCTCTCTGCTCATTTAGCTCGAGCTAACACAGCACAACATGATCTTGTCCCTACTTGTCATATTTTGCCACTTGAGCTGAATAACAGCAGTAATTAACATCTGACATCAAGCCATTAATCTCACACTGACACTGAAACGGCTCAACTCTGTCCTTAAACCTGTTAATAAGCCTTGGGCAACGTTAGCTGTGTGATGCTAACAGTTAGCCTTGTCAATGTGTGTGTGACTCTGGGTGCGATCTGAATCGCATACTTTTTCTTTTTACATTCAGCAGGTACTACAGCTGCCCTTAAAAAGTATGTATCATACAGTCAGGACATACTACTTTCTCATTACATTACGCCCTGATGACAATGAAATGAGATTTTACCCATTTTAAATAGTCAAATTTGTGGTTAAGTTGCAGCAATAGGACAAAATTGCCAGGTTGCGCAGAGTTCATACTGCTTGTGATCGCAAAATTGCAAAACCCTGGAGGGACTGATATCCTGCTCTATTTCATTCATCAGTAGTGTCTAAATCCTGAATGTCTGGCATCGACTCACCTTTGAAATTATCCCGTACAGAGTGGACATCTTTGTGGTTCAACTTCCTGTTGCTGCAGGCTGAGTTGCTGTGAGTGCTGCTCTCCAGGTAGGCTGAGGCAGTGCCTTTCTTCGAGGGGTGGGGGTCACATAGCTTAGCATTGACCTTGTAGAGTTCCAGGGCTTTAACCGCAGCTGCGTTGTTATCCATGCGGTTGAAGCCGAGTGATGAGGCACACCATGAGTTGGAGCATGACTCATTCCCACAGCCCTCTGTTAACTGGTGGTAATAGCGCTCTATTAGATGTTTGGCAGCTGCTCGCTTCCTGTGTTTAAAGGTAAGGCACAACAGGTTATAAATACTGTGTGGTCTCATTTTTTGATCATTTACAGCAATTAGTACAATAGGGGACGGATGGTAGAGATGAGAAAGATTCAAATGTTTACGATTTAGTTATCATTGAGATTCCATTTGATCTGACAACTCAAGACAGCTGTATGACTGTAGTTGGTCGAGTGAGTGCTAAAAATACAGTGTATTAATAAATATATTACCACATCCATTAAGTTTGGACGTTGGCTAACGTGAGGCATTTGTACTTTGCCGTCTCTGGCACTTCCATATTGGAGTCTTTTTTTCAAAATTGCTGATGTGAACATTATTTATGTGTCAAAAACCAGTGATAACAGTAACTCCCGTGTGAGATAACTGAAGCATATGGCTAAATATGGATAGAGTCTGAGAGGCTGACTCCAGTATCAATTTTAGAGTTACATAAATCCAATAGTGATGTGAGGCAGTATGTATTAACATAAACACAAAACTTATTAAAGGCTCTCTAAATTTGAGCACTGAAGTTCATTCTTGACCTTGTCAACAGTGGTTTGATAAGACAATTTCAGCTCAAGGTCTACTTAACGCACTAGTTGTGTCTAGAGCTGTGTTCAACCATATCCATCAGTCTTCTTCACTGCTAATCAAGACCATTTGTTTTTTAAGAAACTGAACAGTGTGCTCGGTGCTACTTAGTGCTCGGCACCGCAACAGGGTCAACTTTAATGAACATATTAGCATGCTAGTGTCACTTGATTCTGTTGCAACTTTCTATCACTATGGTTCACTTTGTAAATATGTACAAACGCTGCGTTCAAATGGAACCCGTGAGCTCATGTTTACGACATTGAAAGATGTGCATACAAAGTCTTGAACTTAGAGCTCTCTGAAAATTTTCACTTACAAGGTCGTGAATACCACATCAGGGTGGTGTTCATATGGACCCCTCTCGTGAGCACAGTAAACACGAGCCCATTTAAACGCAGCAATATACCTTTTCATTGTTATTCTGTTGCTATGGAAACAGCTTTGGGTCCCTGTTCACTTCCTGACAGATAACAAGGAAACTATAAAAGAAGGAAAGGACATAGTGTCAGTGACAGTGTTAGGAAACAGTTGGAAACAGACTTTGGTGTCGCTTCTATCAGAGCCAATGAGGTGGGCACGGTAAATCACACTATAACCCAACATATCTTTGTTGTTTCACCTTTAACCACCAAATTAAAAAACACACATTATGCAATGCTGACTGACACTTTTTTATCTTAATGGGCATGTTCGTATTCCTTGTTATTAGCTGGACGATCCAAGCTACATCATGATACATGACCTATTATAACTGACCAGAGTTCTATTATAACCAGATCAGTTCATTAATGGCTCAGATTATTGCTCTGGATTTATAAAAATGCGTCAATTAGTGCAACCTCCTTCTTATATTAGAAACACTATTAGAGATGCACGATAATATGGGCATGTCATCAGCCAAGATGTTTTTTACTTTACACAATGAATAAATATTATATACACTGAAAAACGTTGTATTTTCATGTCTCCATCAGCTGGTGGGCCTTCACAATAAGAGTATGCATGCACAATATGATGTTAATTCCACTACAGAGGAGGCTTGAGGATCGCTAAAATTATGTGGGGAAAAAAGTGGATATATCTATATTGGTATTGGTTATCAACCAAATTAGTTGTTACCTATCAGCATATCAGATATTGGCAAAAAATCCAATATTGTGCATCCCTAAACATAACAGAGCCGGCTAACGTTAGCCCTCCTGAATATTATTACTTATCATTCGCAGTTTGAAGGTTCGTTTGTTTGATAATCAAATACATGTGGCCTACAGCACTGCTATCTTGGACCAAACAGGAGCTTGAAATGAGCTATATGCACCTGACAGACATGATCTGTTTGGAGACCACTGACAAGGAAAACAAACATGCACGTTTAGAAAAAAATTGTCAGTCAGTATCACGTTATGTGTTTTTTTTATTTGGGGGAAGCTCTTTGTTAGTCAGAAATGAAACAACAAAGATATGATGGGTTACAGTGTGATGTGCTGTGCCTGCCCCATCTAATCCAACAGAACTGGCACCAAAGTCTGGCTCCAATGCAAAACTTGAACACTGCCACTGAGGTCATGTCCCTGCCATCTTTTATATTTCCCTTGCAGCTACCAAAGAAACTACTCTGTACTTTCATAGTTTCCTTGGTCAGCCACTGCATTAACAAACAATCCAACAGTAAATACTAAGGGACCCATTTAGAATATTTCGGTTGTCAAGTTTGAAAAGGTCTGTAACATGGTTATAACAACCACAGTCTGACAGCAAGACAAGAAAACAAGAAGTGAGAACAGGCAAAAACAAGAGTTGTCTGAGCTTCTGGTGTACAAGGGCAGTCTCAAACACATCCTGACAGGCACATATATGTACTAGGATAAAATGAGTTTGACTTACATTCGGCTTGCTTCTGGGTTTTCTATTTCAGGCTCCTCGTATTCTCTGAGTGAACAACAGACACAACGATGAGAACTAACGTTACAGCAGAGGTCAAGCTGTGCTGCATTGACATGATGATTACAACAAATACTGCTGCCCCACTGTCTCTGGAGAGATATGATTATAATAAATGATTAATGCATCTTTAAATTTACAAAATGCATGTGCCTTACACACGGTGAGAAAATGACATGTTAACCATAAAGCAACATAAGAGTCGGTGCCTTGTAGCACCAGCATAGCTTTACAGTGGGGTCACAGTCAGTGTATTCTAATAAATGTGTTGCATTAATGTTAGTTAATAAACGTAGGATGTTATTTAACATCATAATAAGCCTTTAACAGAATCACACGTTTCAGTTTTGGAGGGGCAGTAGGGCTAGTGAAGTGGGAGAAATGTCAGGGACCTCAACATCCTGACGCTGACTTAGCAAGCTAATATAGCCCAAACTAGCTAGCCAGCAGGCCTTATTTCAACTATTATTCATGCAGAACTGACGTTTCTAAAGTACTAACATTTATTACGTGTTATTTAACTAATGCTTACTGTGAATTTTGCCTAATTATACTGATAAAAACAACAGAGCAATAGCACGCACACAGCTACCAGCAACATCTAGCTAGCTATCACTATCAGTGATCCTCCTAGCATCCCCGGCATCCCCGACTCTTTCCTGATGACGTCCCCACCTATATGGTCCTCCTGCGGGGCTAGTCTCGGCCTGTGGTGGCGCACACTCACAGTCCTCCTTCTCGTCGGAATTCATACGAGACTTTATCCTCAGTTGTTTGTTATTCTGTTGCTGTCTGTGAATGTATTAGGTCCTCCACAGGTTGATTACAACTTCAACAGCACGTTGGTTTGAGTCTAAACGGGCAGCGAAGACGGATTTTCTATTCAAAACTTCATTGACGGCCTTCCTACAGCAGGCTCTCTCCGCAGCCTGGGGTTCACAGCCATCTTGACTTCACCATCAACCCACGTCCCACAATGCACTGCGTTCTAGCTGCAAGACCAGCCGGAATGGATCACAATGCTACAAGGACCTGGACTCATTTTATTCATCAGTAAACCATGGTTTTACCATAACTAACGAAACACTGGAGGGTAATATATGTAGAAATTTACATTAAATAATTCAATTCAATGTATATGTCACTTGACATGACATGCCAATTTTATGAGGTGCAGTTTCAGTGAAATGTAAAAATCAGAATCCAGTTTACTGCCAAGTAGATTTTTTACTGTTTAAAATAAATCAGCTGAGCAGAAGTGTGCATGAAAAAATCTAGTTGATGTGCAGGTGTTCACAGTATTAGATGTACGTTAATTTAATGAGTGATACAGATGTGATGATGTTGGTGTAATGTGTGTAATGGACTAGAGCGGGGAGTGAGGTTTACAAGCCTTGTTCATGAGGCCAGCTACAAAAACTATTTTTGTGGCATAAGGAAGTGATTCCTAACTTCAGGCCCATGGGCCAAATCTGGTCCCCAAGTGGGTGCCAGGTGGCACCCCAACCATTTTTTAATTTCACAATGAAAACAAATTGATTCACACTGGGGAATTTTATTGTACTGGAAGTTTCTGCTAAGGCTTATGTAATCAGTATTTATTGGGCCATACATACTGGAGTATATTGTACACACGGTCATACAAAAGGCCAGCCTATGCTGCTGAAGCACTTGTGTGGTTGAAGCTGTGATCCTTGACAGATGTGGGCTGGGAGCTTGGGACACAGTATGTGCCAGGGATACTAAAAATTATATTTAATCACAGCTGTTTATTATACAATATTAGTGTGTATTATTTCCTTAATTGTGTTTTCTAACCTTTGGTTCTGAAGAGCATTTCACATCATCCCTCCCTCCTTTATCACTTTGTTCCGTAGACCAACAGTGGAAATACAAATGTGACCTTTTAAAGGAGCACTGTGTAAGATTTAGGGGGGTTAGTGGCATCTAGTGGTGAATTGTGCTGATTGCAGCCAGCTGAAACTTCTCCCAGTTAGAATTCCTTCAGTGTTTATTGTTAAGGAGGTTTTTACCATGAGCCAAATTATCCGCAGAGGTCTCTTCCTCTCCAAAACAAACACACCAGGGGATTTAAAATGCTGAAACCACTGTATAAAGCAGATTCACATTATATATCAGTGTTTCTCTGACACTGTGACATGCTGAACAGAACATTCACAGCTAAACCATTTTAGAGCATTTTGGGAAAAAAAAAAAAAAATCTTACATCAGGGGTCCTGAAAGTTTTGATGACTGAGTGCCATTTCAGGGGGCCAGCATACGATCAAAGACTGCAGAGGAAAAGTGCAAACACTACGACTTTCTTATGACAGATCACAACTGTTTTTTAATGACGGCTATGACATTTTTGTTGCATAGTATACGAAAACATTTGTCAGATACTATGTAATGACTTTTTATGACATTTTTATGGGATATTATATTATTTTCTATGACTTTTTAATCCCATTTTTATGACATACTATGGACATCAACCGCTCAGCTAATTTATACAATGTAAAATGCCATAGGCTTATGCTAATAACGTTAGCATGTTAGATTTGTTTGGAAAACGTGTTTAGCATGACAAAGTTCTTTGTCAGTGAACCTTGTGAGTTGTAATGGAGCCAAACTGTGTGCCGTTACCTTTGTTAAATGTTGCTGTTGTCCCATGTTTTATATCAGAAGAAGAAAAGATCGCAGGCCGCTCAGCTAATTTATACAATGTAAAATGACGTGGTGAAGATAGTTTCGACGTTGGATATTCGACAGATATTTGCATATTCATTTTGGGTTCAACACTGATTTCCACCTCCATGTCATAGGCAGAAAACAATGAGCAACATGGAGACTGTAAGAATATAACAGTTTTTAAAAAGAGACTCATTTTACTCGACGCCTCAACTGAATTTCAGCCGTTAGAGAGCTCAAGAGCCCCAAAAACTGACGTTAATGGCTTAAATTCAGTTGAAGCGTGGATTAAAATACTTTTTACATTTTTCAAGTCATATTTTTCGACGACTTCACGAAATTTAAGCCTTGAGGCGTCGACTCACGACTATATTAAATTGAAGCTTCAAATAAAATACTTCTTTCTCTTTCAAAGTCATTTTATTCGACCAATTAACTAAATTTAAGTCCAATGCGTCAAAAACTTGACAGTCCAACAGACTTTCATGGCTGAAATTCAGTTTAGGCGTCGAATAAAATACTTACTCGACACCTCAACAGAATTTCAGCCGTGAGAAAGTTCGACAGCCCCCCAAAACGGACTTTCATGGTTTAAATTCAATTAAGGCATCGAATAAAATGCTTTAACTTTTTCTTAAGTGATTTTATTCTACGCCTAAACTACATTTAAGCCTTGAGGCGTCGAAAGCACAACATCCCCAGAAAACATAAATCGTGCAACATTACAATTAACGTGTCAGTAATTAATGTGTCATTAATGTGTCATTGATGTAGCCTAACAATGTCAACTCCTGAACCGACAGCTGCTTATCGAGCTAATTTTACTTATTTACACTCCTTTGTGAAACATTTATCAAATGTTCAGTCAAACATAGTTGTAATGAATTAAGTAGAGTCCATTCCTGAACTGTATTTCAATCATTACAGATGCGTGATGTGCCAACCCACCTCCACGACCACCGCTACTGCAGGAGAGAGCCCCGCAGGAGCCACCAGCAGGAGCACCCTGCTCCCAGCACCCCTAGGGTAAAACTCTTGACTTTTTGCTGTCTGGGATACACACAGTTAAAAGTGTGTGTCCTTTTAGATTTGTTATGAGTTTGTGCGTGTTTGAAATATCTTGAAACGTATTTTAGATGGGTAGTTTAGTGCCTTGATACCTGATAATTGAATTTATGCATTTGTCTACATATTGTAAAATGTCAATGTCTGTTTGATGGAAAATCAGCACTTTGAACTACTACGTAATCTTTGTGACAATGCAACAACCATGACATAACACAGTGTACCACATGCTGAAAAATTACATCATTTATTACTCAAGCTGTAAACAATTGCCTCACACAGTTACCCCTGGTTTGACTTGTAACACTATCTAAACAACCAAATGTTTGACAATTAAAATGTGGGTTTCTTCAGCTCCAGATTAAGACAGTGTCTGCAAAAAAAAACCTCAAAAACAATAGTGAAAGTATGCTACTTTAGTTGCAGCTGCTTGTGAAGTGTTGCATTCAGAGCTTTTGTAATTTTGCATTTGTAGTCTCTGAACAAACACTGTGGAGCACAGTGAATTGCACAGTCCGTCATGGACTCAGTATCAGAGGACATGAGTACATACGTAGAAGAGGTTTTTTACTTTATTACATACTAAAGGTGTAGGAGCTGTTTATTAGTTTGTGTTTTTATTTGTTTTGAAATAATTATAGGTTTGCTTTTTTTTTAGATTAGATATATTTAGTATTTTCTTTTATAACTTATTTCTTTAGTTTGCTTAGTTTGGCTAGTTTGTTTAATTTATAGAGTCTATGTTTGTTTTGTTTTGTAAGAGCTGAGCAGCACCTCAGGGTTTAAGAAACAAAAGATCTCTCTGGTGTACTTCTACATAAAACAGCTTATTTGCAATTAGTGTGGCAGTCACTGGAGATATGTGACAGTAGAAAGCTGTCAAACTTAAATTCTACTGGATGAGCTAAATTCAGTTAAACTGTAAATGTGAGGCTCCCCCTGCTGAGGACATGGTAGGAGAAAGTTAGTCTCTGTGTCCCATCCTGGGACAATACAGAGGCCTACAGCTCCTGCCAGTGAAAACAGAAGTCTCTGCTGAAGTGTGGGACAGATGGGCATCTCGGCTGGCTGTCCTGCAGTCAAAGCATCACCCGCGGCAAAACGTCTGTCTGCACAGGAGATTCAGCTGTATGTCCTACCGGTGTAACTTCCTCCTCTTCAGTGTTGCTATGACGTGCTGTGATGTATTTTTTAATTCCTCATACTGGCCTGTGTCGCTCTCCTGGAAGCTGCAGTAACATCTGTCTTCAGTTTCTCTGGCTGTATGAACTGCAGGCAGCTGACCCACTGATCGTTTGTCCTCCTGCAGGTCTTCATGCGCTGCCCAGATGACCATGTTGTGCCTACTGAACGTTTGGTCTCGCCGCGGTCCTTGCGTTACTCTAAGTGATCAGTAAGTTTGATGTGTCGCTGCGTGTATGATGAGAAGTGTGGAGTGAAAGTGTGTGCTGGAGCGTTACAAGTCTGATTTCTGTTATTATTGCTGTCAGCAAAGGCCTGCAGATTGGTCTCTGGCAAGTTCACCAGGAAACTGTTTAGCAGAGGTGGTTAGCCACCCAGATCCTGACACATCTTACCTTGTGATCACTTGAGTTTATCTTGGCGGCCTAAACAGTGGCCACGCTCATCAAACATGTGGCATTACCTGTGTTTAGTTTATAAGTGTTTACTATGATGAAACTCTGTGTGAAACCCCGCAGCCGTTGAATTTCCACTAGTGGGCACTAATGACATAATTTAGTAATTATGGGATGTGCTGCAGTGGCCCCTGGTGTTGCTGGGCAACTAATCACAAATAAACGAATCCTGACCTGA
Organism: Cephalopholis sonnerati; assembly: GCA_019142605.1. Lineage (NCBI taxonomy): Eukaryota > Metazoa > Chordata > Actinopteri > Perciformes > Serranidae > Cephalopholis > Cephalopholis sonnerati. Next base: position 19,480,256 of record JAGQAX010000024.1, read on the forward strand.
AGAGTTTATGTTTCCTCTATAAGCAGTTAATGCTGGTCAGACCAGACTGAAGTCATGCTGCTGTGTATCCTATTGTAATTGTATAATAATTGAAATACAATAATCCATTCAGTTACACAGGAAACACAGATGGAAACCAGTGACCTTACAGCAGCAGTCTGAAAAGACTATACCTGAACTAGTTTGACCTGGTCCCTTACTTTTCCTTCTGTTCATGGCTCTAACAGGTTGCTGGAACCAGGAAGAGGCAGAGGGATGACAGCCGCTCCAGAGGCCCCGAGGAGCCTCCGGAGAGACGTCGTCGCAGCCCTAGCCCGCAGCCTTCCACCTCTACCCCACAGGGCTGGCCAGAGGATGTCCAGCTTGAGGTGAGTGCTCCAAATGTTCACACTGGCAGGTCCACACATTACATACACATTTATCCCACACTACTGCATCCAGCTTAAAGGGTGTAGCTGAACCAGTCTGACCCCCGACCCCTCTCTCTGTCTCTCTAAATGGTACAGGAACGGACAGCAGTTTTCCACAGCTTTAGCTAGACGCAGTGGCATCCTCTTAGACACACAGTTTACACAGTGTCAGATCATCTCTACTCTCTACATCACTGGACTATATACACCAGCCAAAACATTATAACCACTGACAGGTGAAGTGAACAGCATTGATCATCTTGTTACAGTGCAGTGTTCTGTTGGGAAGCCTTGGCTCTGACATTCATGTGGTTGCCACCTGACATGTTCCACCCACCTAAACACCAGTGCAGACCAGGCCCCCCCCTCTCATGGCAAAGGCACCCCACCTGATCAAACATCTCTGGGACGTGCTTGTACCCCACCTCACAACCCACAGGACTCAAAGCCCTGGTGCCACTCACTATGGGGCACCAGCCAGAGGACCTGTGTCCATACCTTGACAGGCCAGAGTCAGGTCCAGTCCAGTCCAGGGAGGACCCACTGTGGATGGGGGTGGGGTTATTTTGTCTGCAACAGTGTGAATGCCACACATGAATGCCAGGACCAAAGGTTTCCCAGCAGAACATTTCACTGTAACAAGATGACCAGTGTTATCCGAGACAAATAATATAAAGACATTAATATGATAGTAATATAAAGACAAAGCAAGCAATGTGTGTTACTTTATTGTAAATCTTATATCTCTACATTATGCTTATCCATACTCATTCAAAAAATTGAAATATTGTTTTACTAACCATTCTTTATCATACTTTAGTCTTATCTCACTCTACCACCTAAGCTGCCGCCGTACACTGTGGACCAAATAACGGTGAGTACAAGCTTCTGACTTAAAAAGACAGTCACTTAAATAAACTAAAATGTGCAAACCTAGTTGTCAATGTCACATTATGTTTTCAATAAGTAAAACATTATTGGTGTAACAGCTTATTTTCCTCCACCACCTGAGCTGCTGCTGTTCACTGTGGACTAAAGGGTGAGTCTGAGCTTCTGACTTATCTGTTTCTCCTTATATTATCACTTACTTAATAAATCAAAGATTGTCTGTCTTACTCTCAGTCTGTAGGACTTGCTGTTGGAAATCACTCTCTGACAGAAAGGTAAAGCAGTGAAAATTCTCAATATAGTGTCCACTTTAAGTGATATTGATTTCTTTTTAGTTGGGCCTTTTTGAGGTGGCTAAAATACATTTTGTTGCTGGCTCCCTTCCACAGCAGTAGCTTTGCTTCCATGTTGGACTCCAGCCTGCTTATCGAAACTGGGGGCGTGCTGACTGACATCTATTGCTTGTGATACACTGTAATGACAACATTAGACGTTTCCTGTCAGTCTTAATGTTACTTATTTAAGAATTCAAAGATGAGTATGTTACTCATTCTACTGTACTTTTTTTCATGTATATGTTTTAGAGAGACTTTAGGGTTATCCTGACAAGACAGAAAGATCAGGGGAGGAAGAAGATGAACACAGAAGGGAGGAGAAGAGAACTGAAGTGTTCAGCCACTGTCAAAGATCAAAATCATACACACCTCCGTCATATCAACACACATCTATGAAGGTAACTCAAAATTTAGACACTGAATTGACATATATTACACATATATATGGTTTTTGTTGCATTTAAAAGGTTTATTTGTTTGTAAGGTCAATCAGAGCTGACAGTTTTCTGTAATTTAAGTATTTCATAAGGTAATTAAGCATTACTCTGGATGTGTAAGACAAACAAAAATAATGCATCCTCCACAGTAAGACTAAAAGTCTATAGCCATGCTGTGAGGCTGTAATGATCTTGCCACACTAAAAACATTGAAAGGATGAAAAATTTAGATAAAAACTGCTTTGTTTGACCTGAGGGTGGCGTCGGAGGGAATTTAGTGTAAGCTCAGCTCTTGACAAAATGCTCTCAACAGTCACCGGCGAAGTCCACTCTCAGTTTGCCACAGTTTCAAATATAATTTTTAATTTGTGAAGCATTTCAATTGAAACTAAATAGTTATGGGAGAACAGAGGATATCTCAGATGAAAACAGATTATGCTGAGTGCTTCCTCCTGCAGTACTGAATGTGCCAAAATCCCTCAAAGTCCAACACCTTAATTTAAAGAAACAAGCAAGAAGAATTTACACTGTTCCAAAAACCTCTGGAGCCATGTTTACATACAGCACCTTGATTCACCAGCAGGTAGGGATTAAACTCATCATTGTGGTTTTACTGGTGCTTTACCCACACACAGCTGTCCTCTTCCCTGGACTGTCCATTTGCTCTGTATGTACTGTGTTATTCATTTACTGTGCTGTGAATGAACCCAGAGGATGAAATAAAGACAGAAGAATCTGTCCTAAATAATAATGATAATAATAATAATAATAATAAACTTTATTTATATAACACCTTCCATACAAGAAATGCAGCATAAAGTCACTTAAGACACTTATAAACATTTTAAGAAGAAATCACCTCTCAGGTCGTCTGCATTGGGTCAACTTTCTGTCCCCAGAGTCAGAACTAAACATAGAGAAGCAGCATTCAGCTATTATGCTCTGAATAAATTACCTGAAGATTGTAGCTCCGCCCCAACTCTCAATATTTTTAAATCAAGACTGAAGACCTTTTTGTTTACTGTATGTTTTTAGCCTACTATTTTATTGCATTTTAGCTTTTTAAACTCCCTTGTCAATCCTAATATACTGCCTTTGTGTTGTTTATTTTATCATTATATATTATATATCATTGATGTTTCTTGATGTTTTTTATGAATTTTAATGTAATGTAATGTACCTTGTTTTTAAATGTGCTTTATAAATAAAGTTGTCTTGCCTTGCCTAAAATGAAATGTTTCACCTAAGCTGTATGTTTTTTTTTTTTTAAAGACACGTGTAACTAGCAGAAATTGCACATTAAATAAACAGAAGTTATTTTGAAAAGACAATGCATGTATTAAGTGTAAATTGACACAGTGTCCCTGAACATCCAAAACTGACACAAGAGGATACCTCGTGCATCTTATTATGATGTTTAGGTATACTGACAAAGTGGCTATATTTGACAACTTGGGATGAGAATGCCACAGCTACCACTGCTCCAATCTTCTCATCTCATACCTTAAACAGACAAGTGAATTTCCCAAAATGTCAAGATCTTGCTTTGAACAAAAGCTTGTGACTGACAAAACAGATTACGACTGAACGCTGGAGGGTGTTCACAGGTGTAGGAGAGCAGGGGCAGATGATCTCGTCATCTCTATTCTTCTATCATGCAAAATCTCTTTTGGAAAAGCAAAATCAAACTTCTCCTTGACCTACATTTGTCTCCACATGAAAAGTTCTCCATGTAAGATCACATGGCAGACCAGAAAATGGTTTCAACATCTTTTAATAAAAGGCACCTGGATGACAGAAGAGAGGGAGACCTGTACCTAAGGTCAATTCATCAATCAGCAGAAAGAAAACTTATTATGTTATGATCATGGATTTATAGGTTTTTGGACAAAAAAATATGAGCAGCTTCTTTTGTATAAAAATATATATACCACAGCAACAGCCTTTTGAGGACCAGTTTTGCTGCTGTCTCACTTTGACCCACTATATCCAGTGGTTTTCCCTGTTTAATCAAGCCTGTGAAGATTTGTACAATAAACAGTCTTAGCAGGTATCAACAGGTCAGTCTATGCTGTGTATAAAAATATGAGAGTCAACATTAATTTCTCTGTTCGTCTCTCTTCTGTCTCCCCAAATGCTGTTGAGGTCAGTGTGCTTGGGTTTCTCAAATCCACAGTATTTGGAAACGTCTCCAGGTGGGACACTGCAGTCCAGTGATGGATATTTATTACTGTAGGTGTAGTCATGGCTGTGACAAACAGGGATCTTTGTCTTTTGTTTTAATTACATGTCACGTAAAATTCCACACTATAGCTTTTTTTAATGAGACAGTACACAAAGATCACCGGAACCTGTGGATACAGTTTATTATCACTCATATGAATTCATATTTAGTCGTATTCTCAAAATAGTCCAGATGGGCGGCAAAGCAGCGGAACTGGCAACCTGAGCGTGCTGGTCAACGTGCACACGACACGCTACGTGACAGAACAGCGACTAGACTGAGCGGAGCCACGCCACGAAGGAGATTAGCATAACTTTCCACTTGAGAACCGTTTGACTAAGTGAGTTTATACAGTTTAGCTTGTCTTCATTGCAGCGACCTTTCTGCAAAACATTTTCTGAGAACAGAAGGGATGTTTTGTGAAAACTAATCTGCTTCGTCATCCACGCGGAGTTAGCTAATAGCTAATAGCAGCTAGCGCCACACCCTGCCTACTGTGCGAGCAGGCGTCGACTTGTTTGTACGTGACCGTCACCTTCAAAATCTCTCGCTAGGTCACATTATATTTTCCTTAAAATACCGGGTTTTGCGTGGGTGTTTTGTCAGGGAGAGTGACTTTATATAAAAAAAATAACGGACCGTTCCGCTTTAAATTCCCATTGAGTCTCTTGGTATTAGCTAAATAGCAAAAAGTAGCACACGCTGATTTCGCACACGGCGCTAGCAAGAGAACGGGCAGCAGTGATGCTAGCTAGCGTTAGCAGTTTGGCGCGATAAAGTCGGCGATAAAATCTACATGTGTAGGTAAATTGAGTGCAACGCGACGCGTTATTTATGTCTCGAATTTCGGCATGGCAAAGTTGGCTCGTCCCTAATACTACTACTAATAATAATATAATACAGCAGGTGTTATAGCTAAAGTTAGCATTAGCTTAAAGCTTTGAGTTGCGTGAAGCACGTGGTCTGTAGGTCATGTGCGGTGTTCCTTTTTGGAAATGTTAATTTGACTTTTGGGGACGAATGAAAACTATATTGCTCAAACAGACACTGTAAATACGTCTTTGACTAATCTTAATAGGAGATGGTATTTGTATGACGTCACATCAGTATAAATGAACAGACTTTTCTTTTTCTCAACAGATTTCCACAAGGATTCATGTAACCCAGCTGTCCCTTCAGTAGTCACTCTAAAGCAACTAATACAGTTTCAGCATCTGAATGTCGACTTTTCCTTTCAATTTTTCAGGTGAACAAAATGGAGAAATGGGACGAAGAGGTAAGTACCTACGAAACTGAGCTGTTTGCCAATAGCACTTTTCCACAGAGGACCCTGACCTTGACTTGTCACAGTAGGAGAAGCACAGGTGTAAGTAATTAGAGCAGGGGTGGCTAAACCTTTTTCATTGTGAGCCAGCTACAGAAAAGAAAAGAGCTACAGGCCAACATGATCAAATACATAGTGTTCAATTAGACCAGTGGAAAATTATTTTTATTGCAGCTACACAACACTGCAAAAAAGTCCAGCATTTGTCATTACAGTAGTTTATTGGTGTACCCACATATTACAAAAGACATTTCCCAATCGTCCTTCTTTCAAGGTCCGCTGACATTTTTACTGAGGTAAATGTTTTTATCAACTCGTTATGAATTATTTAAGGTGAAGTAGCAATATCTAGTGGTCAGGTTTAGAAGTGCAGTGGCAGGGCTTGCCCGTAGTTCAAGATAACAGCGACTGTGTTTAAACAAAGCTGTTCAATGTGCATACAGTGAGAATAATTTAAAATATGCTCAAGCCATATTCTGTTTTATTTTTAGGAATTGGTTGTAAGCCATTTAAAAGCAGTCAGTGGGAGATGTTTTTCCCACAAGCTGTAGGTTGGCCACCCCTGAATTAGAGTAATGATGACTGCATTTCATTGAGCTGATCTGATTTCAGGTTCCTGATGTCTGCATGCTGGCCCACTGTCAAACTCATCTTTAATGTTTGTAAGCTCCACTCTCACCAAAAACTTTAGGTATAGAAGCTTTAGAACCGAAAGCAGCTCCTTCAGATATATACCTAGACCCTGGATCAGTTTAGTGTGTCCGCTGCAGACAGTTTTGTCACTTTTGTTGTCACTCACTGCTCCATCCAGCTTTCTTTGTGTTTCTGCTTCACCCGTGATAAAGAGGGAAGTCTGCACCTTTTCCATCGTCCAGAGAATGGGGTTGCACAGCGACATTTTCAGCACAAAAAAGAGCAGGCTGGAGCAAGAGTCAAACTTTTTGGGGTATTTAAAAACAGGTTTGTGTATTGAGCTTCTCCCAGGCAGAAGCAGGGGTTTAGTGCTGCTGGAGTCCACTGGAATGACGCTCTGCATTGTTTTGTTTTTTTTTTCTCCAAGTGAGGATTAGAATATATGCAGTTCACGCAATTCAGTTGAAATTAATATGTATTTTCTAAACACTGGCCCTAGAAGGACTAAATGCACAAACCAGCTTTTTAAAAAATATCCTATTGAGAGACTCTCACTGCAGCCTGTTCTTTGTTCCGAAAATGTTGGCGTGTAACCTCGTTCTGTGGACGATACATGAGGTGCAGACTTCCATCTGTGTCACTGATAATGAGGAAATACAGCGAGTGCTGGACGGAGCAGTGAGTGACAACAACCCTACCCACGTTTAAGAGTACCGTTTGTGGTGGAAGCACTAGGGTCTAGATACCATGTCTGAAGGGTTACTTTTTTTTCCAAATGTACCACACCAAAAGTGGTAACTGGGCTAATAAAAGCTAATGGAAGTCGTTATATAAAAATTCAAACTGTGCTGATAGATTCATGTTGTGCTTGTGCATTAAATAACATTACAATTAAATGCTCCCCCTTAAAAGTTGCTGACAGTCGGCCCAGCGAATTAAGTTGTTTTTTCCTCAGTCTACAGCTGCTGCTAGAGGCAGTAAACATTTAATTTTATAGTTATAGTTCACTGATATATGTAAGACGTGACACTGTATGAACAGTGGTTACTAAACTTCAAAACCAGCCACAACTCAGTGCTGAGCAAGAGTGACCGTCATCTGTTGTCCAATCAATGGATTGTAGTACCGTACCAGATCTGTGTGCTAGGTACCCCAACAGAGGGGGGACCAAAAATGGGGACAGTGGAAACAAAAAAACTGCTCTTAACTGCTTGGTGAAAACAGGACTTTCATGACACCTGTGCTTTTCCAACTGTGAAGAGTGAAAATGTCTGTGCTGAGAAATGCCTGTCATGTCCAGCTTATGTTTTGCCACGGAGCCAGACAGTTAACACCTGATGTGAATTTACTCATCTTTACAGAAAACTGCCACTGCTACTTTTGCACCAACCAGTGAAGGTATGTTTATTGTTCTGGATGCAAGTTATTTTGTGATAATTATTTGCCATTATATTTTAAGCTTTAATAGTGCATCCTCTTTTAACATGTAAAATTGACTGTCCTGCCCTCGAGCACCTGCTGAAATTGAAAACTATTTTAAGTTAACATGAAGCATGATTTGGTATGAACATCCCTAGGCACAGAAGGAGATGCCTCTTACACTGGTGGTGGAGACTTTATCAGGGGTAAGTGTAGAGAGGATCAACACTGCTCATCTCTGTCCTACAGTACATTGATGAAGACAGTTATACTGTTTCTCTCCAGGTCGTGGTGGAAGAGGCAGAGGCAGACAAGGAGGATTTAAAAGCTCAATCTTCTCAGGTTCCCATGCTTCTCATACTATTAAACAAAAAGGAAAAAAAGATTCTTAGTTGAGTGACTGAATATTTATCAATGATAACATACTTTATGGTTAAACAAGTCACTATCAACTGCAAGACATCACTTTTGCCTCTTGAGCCCCTTTTCCACTGCACAAAAAACCTGCCAGCATCTGCTAATATCTGGCTTTTTAATGTAATAGGAAAGGTTACAGTCGGCATTCACATCCTGGTCAAATGACTCTGCAATAGTCACGGGTGGATAAACTAAATAAGTACGAGATGTATGAAAAGAAGTAAGAGCTGCAAAGTTGCTGTACTTGGGCATTTAGTGAGTCCTAATCGTTTAATGTTGTATACCTAACTGATTCTAGACAAAAGAAGCAGTGTTGCTGTTTGTGTGTCAAAACTGGTAGGTGTGTGGTGGTATAGTTTAGATTTGAAAATTTGAAATGAGACCTGTGAGTAGAAGTCTAACCAAGGCTGCATCCACACTAATATGTTAAAAAGTCCATGCCCAGCATCAACACTACTCCAGCATTTCAGATCCCCTTAAACAGAGACCTTTGAGAAAGCTGCTGACCCTGTTTTAGTTTGATAACTATGGCGTTGTGTTTTAGTCTGGATGGGCATAAATGGAGACTTTTGAAAATAATGATGCAGACACCCAGGTTCGCCTCCTGATTGGGCCTTGTCAGTCACGACATGTAAAGCCAAAACATTAATAGCTAGGTCTACATACCTTTTGTGATTTCATCCTTTTTGTGAGGGTACTCCATTCCCATTGCCATGGCTTCCCCCGGTCATGGATAATGCTCCTGTTACCGCCCTAATAAGTCGCCATATTGCATTGTCACAACTCACAATCTGTTTCTGCCACCTTTACCACCTTATGCTCAGGTTATTGTCAGTAACAGCTCTACCTTGTCTTAGGTCCAGTCAAAGAAGCCTCTGGTCTTACTTTTCACTGTCTCTATAATAGTTCCTGTGCAAAGCAACCAAAGGCAGATTAGAGAATCTGCCCAGCATGTGCATACTATGTGATAATGTTTCCAGGTGTGTTAGAGGTTGTGTATACATCAATTGCTTTTATTTTAAAACTTTTAAAATGACCACGTGTTAGTGTGAATGTAGCCTAATGCTTGGATGAGTAAGTCTGGAGAAGGAATCTCATCTAATTCTGGTGCTTTGCTCTTTGTTTTTTAGATGCTGATGAGAACGGGAATAGTAAGTACTGAGCAGTATTATGTTAAATGGTGTCAGCACTTTCTCAGTCCTTGGTGCTACTGACCCTCCAATTTGTTGTGCGCAGATCAGGACACCTGGAACTGTGCAGAAGGAGAAAGAGGTTCTTTCAGAGGTAGAGGGAGAGGTAAGACACGAACTGTAATTAACCACACAAGAAAAAGTTTTGTTTCACCTCACTTGGTGGCGGCAGAGCAGGCAAGTGAGGGGAAAAAAAACAATGTTGAACCCTGTGTTAAACTCTCAGAACTGTAGTGTCTTCAGCTCCACTGTCAGTGGCCAACTCTGCCCCCTCTCAGTCCACAGGCATGCAACACTTGTTATGCTTACAGCAAATGTGGTGAACATACTAACAGTTATAAAAGTAACTGCTGAGCTTAATAAGTGTTAGAGCTTGAATTCACGTAGACCTCTAAGCTAAGACCAAACAGCCTCTCCAGCGTTGAGTCTCTTCATCAGCAGCAGAGGGAGGAGGACATAGGATAGATGATGACACAGGGCTGTTACACACTTTATAGAAAAGACCTATTCAAATCATGAACATTTCAAGAAGCATTAGGGCTGTCAACTGAGCTCAGAAATTAAATTAGAATATAAAGCTTTGAAAAACTGCGCAATATTGATTATATTTGAATGTTATTTTTAATCATTTTTATTATTATTTTTACTTTTCATTTATTTTTTTTTTAATAGAAAATAACTGCATGTATTGTTAAAATGGGTCAGCGTTAAAAGCGTACAGGCCACAAATCAACTCAAAACATGTCTGGCAGACTACAGATTGAAGACGAGATGGTTCACTTGATCAACAGCGAGCACTGAGCGCTTTTCGTTAACAGTGTTGCCTGCCGAGGAAGACACACGCTCTGATCTCACAGAAGTACCGGGTACAGTAAGGTATTTTTTTTTTTTTTGCAACCTGCGCAACGTAGGGATACCTTACACTGCCTGTCGCTTTCCACCATAGGAGTGGATCTGCGTCGGCTGACAGCAGTGGCTCTCCTTCATACGTGTTAATCTGTTTGTGCAAACTGCTTTGGCGTTGCTCACAACGTTTTCTCCTACTGACAGAGTTCCAAAAAATTGCCACACATCACTTTTCAGATTATCCGATTTAGTAATAACTCTGTCCGGCGTGGAGTCGTTGGCTTCCCCGGAGTTCCTGGGTTCTTTTTCAGGCTCACTTGGTTGTTTTTCGGCCATGTTAACGTGTTCTCCTCCTCACTGCTTACTGTGTGGTATGCGGGTGGTTTGTTATGAAACGTGACCGCAAGCGCTCAACTACATAGGCCAGTAAAGGACACACACCAGAAGAGAGTGAGCGGCGCGCCCCGTGCTCTGAGTGACAGCCGCGCCCACTAATCGAATATTAAACTTCACAACCAAATGTCCTTTTTTTTTCTATATGTAACGGTTATTCAACCTTTGAATATTATTTTACCAACCCTAAGAAGCATCCTAGAGGAGATGGGGTTCCAAATACAGTTGTTTCTTCATGTAGTCAGCCATTAAACCTTCTGAACAATGTGTAGAGCAAATCCTGCGTTGTTTTTAGAGGATTATGTCAAGGTCAGTTGTATGCTTTGAGCAGTTATTGTGAATGTGTGTCCTGACAGCATGTTTATTCTCTCAGGGCGTGGCAGAGGATTTGGCGGGGCAGATCGCAGTGCATTCAGTGGTAATGTTTTCAAGTTTGGTTCTAAGACTGCTGGAGTCAGATCTGTTCTCAGTGCAGCTACAGACGTTTTATCTGGTTTCATTAACTGCTGTGTTTTACAGGAGGTGATGATGGAGTGTCTGAAAGTGGTAGGTGCCCCTCCTTCTGTTAAACACACACACATGGTACAAAAATGGGTGTCAAACTGTTTTAAACCTAAAGTTATAGTTTTCTACAAAGAAATACTTTATCTACTGTATGAAAATCTTTGTATTTCAATCCTGTCTGTTGTGAGCAGGGTTTAGAGGAGGAAGCCGAGGAGGAAGCAGAGGAGGAAGAGGCAGCAGAGGTTGGTAGTTCTTGATTCAGTCCTGTTTAGTGAAGCAGGAAAACATTTTCTTTGAAGTTAGATCTCTAAAATGCAGAGTGATGCATTGTGAATTAAGCAGTTCAGTCTTACTCTGAAATGTGAATAGCAGATCATTAATGGTTGATCATGTGTTTATGCAGGTGACCAGGGTGGCAGAGGACGCTTTGGAGGAGGTAAGTGATCAACACTAACTATTTGGAAGAGGCAATTTCGTGTTGGTAAATGTCACGTGTGTCTTAATCATTGCAGGCTACCGTGGGAAAGATGAGGAGGTGTTTGCTCAAGGTTGTAATCATTTTCATGATGATAAACAGATTTTTGCCTTTCAGTTTGGATTTGAAACATTTCACTGATGTGACTGACATCTGTATCTGATACAGGGGACAACAGAGATCTAGAAAAAAAGGATGCGGGTGACGATGAAAGTAAGTTAATGAAGTGTTCAATGTAAATATGATTTCTGTGGTGTTGCAGCATGATTTTAAGAGTTTCTGCCCTGACCCACAGAACCAAAGGTCACTTATATTCCCCCAACCCTTCCTGAGGATGAAGACTCCATTTTTTGCCACTATGAGTCAGGCATCAACTTTGACAAGTATGATGACATCATAGTGGAAGTCAGTGGAACCAACCCACCACCGGCCATCATGGTGAGAAGTAGGGTTGCAGCGGTATACTGGTTTTACAGTAGACAGCGATATAAAATTTCAGTTACTTCTAAAAGGGAGACTTTTTACACATACTTCCATTAATAAAATGGTTTCAAGTTTCAAATGTAGTAATAAACTGTCTATATCCTGGGTCTTCAACAGGGGGTCCGTGACCCCAAGGGGGTCCTCAGAGTCACTGCAGGGGGGCCGCAAAATGACTCCAATAATTTAATTAATGAATCAAAGTTTTAGTAAGTAAAATGTGCCTGAAAATCCACATTAACGTAAATCTAATATATTATTAGCAAAGATAAAATAGCCTATTCATAAAGACCTTTTTAGTTAACAGTACACAACATTAATGATAGGTTGACTGTTACCCATGAATCCTTGTGCAATCATATGAGCTAGTTAACGCGACATCACTGTGCCGCACCTGTTTTTCTCTTTTTTTTTTCTTTTTTTTTTTGCCATATTAGCAAATTAGCTGTATTACCATGTCAAGGTTAGACATTCTTGTGAGCCTCAATGGATTGTTTTATAACTTTCTACTAGCCTCTGACACACCGTCCACCTTGGAAACCACTGCTAAAAGTGCAGAGGGGAGGCTAACGCACCTAGCCATGCTACAACTGCTGCTGACTTAGCAGCTACAGTCAAACAAGGGAAGACCCGAAATCCCAAAATGTCCCAAGTGCAACTCAGCTTTATACAGTACAGTGTTTCCCATTAATCAATGAGACTGTGGCGGCCCGCCACAGTCTCATTTGGGCCCGCCACAGTCTCATATGGAGAAAAAAATACGATCTGTCACTCTGTCAGACCATTACACAGCTGTACTTTCCTACCGCCCATAAACAAGCCAGAACAAGAGTGCGCGCGCACTGGTCACGCTCATAGACGTCGCTCTTTACTAGATACGTTTGGCGCGAACCAGATTCCAGCGACACTGGAGCGGGACGTCTGACTCTGAGATAAGTGCAACTTCTTTTTTGGGCAATAGCGCCCATGCTAACTGCGGCCGTGGACACAGTATCTCACTGCGCTGTCTGCCCCCCTTCTCGGAAAGAGGAACGGCTGCACCGCGCACGTCTCGGTTCCAGAGTTTCAGTGACGAGAGCGGCCATGCTGCTTCATTATCACCGCGCATTCAGAGTCCGTGCAGGCACACAGTACAATCACCTGTTACCATACCAACGAGCTGACGCGGCTTATTATTTCATATTCTCCTCTCCTGGGGCCTCATTTATTACAGCGTGTAAAAGTCCTCTTAAATTTCACTTACGACGAAAAGGCAAAACGTGCGTACGACCAAAATATATACACTCTTTTCAGATCTATCAAACTCTGTGTACATACGGCTGCACGCTATTCCCCGTGATAAATCACACCGCGCCGAGAAAAGTGTGGATGTGAACACACCTCGTTTCCCGCCTTGAACACGCCCGAACATAACGATAGCCTATATGGTCAATGCAAATCAGTACGTGCATATTAAGTAGCCATGTGCGCTCTGGGATTTTGTAGAGTGACGTCAGTGTAAGACGGTGAACACAACAGACGGAGAGAGCATGGAAGAAGCTGAATTTCTCTCAAAGCGAGATACACAGCAATATCGGGAAATATCAGTCAGATGGCCAGAGTTTGTAAATAGCCCAAGTTTGTAAATAGTTGTGTAGTGTAATGTGTAAATAGTGTAAATAACCTGTTGTTGAAATGTTGTTCAGTAAATTGTTCAAAAGATTGTGAGTGAGTGAGTGAGTTAGTGAGTTTTTGGTTTTGTTTCTGAATTAAATTTAAAATATTTCTGATATGCCTTTGTAAGTTCTTATTTATCAACATATGTTCATGTCCATGGTCCCAAAATGCACTCACTGTACTGTAAGGGCGATACATCGCGCTTAAAAACGTACACACACATTAAAACCACCGAGGGTCAGAGACTCTCCCACCACAGTCTCCTAAAATCCTGTGGGAAACACTGCAGTATATATGGCAGGGGGTCCCTTCTCTGTCTCTCTTTGAGTTAAGGAGTCTGACTAATAATAATAATTCTGTAATACCGTGAAACTGCGATATTTTATGAGATGGTTGTTGTACCGTGAAAGTCTCATACTGTTGCAACCCTAGTAAGAAATGCTGCAACAATGAGATAGCTGATGAATGAGTTGGTGGTTAAAAACGACACACAAAGCCACAGATTTGCTGCTTTTTTGTTCATAGTAACAGGTCCACAAAATAAGCAATTTAAGATGCTTTGGTAATTTCTGATGAATGAGCATTAAACATTTTATAGACTTGTTGATGTAACAACATGCTGCTCATTCTGTTAACCTCTGTGGACAGTGAGACTTCACTGAATCTGACTGCTTGTCAGACAGAAATGAAAAGCATCAGGTTTACCAATGCATAAAATCACCCATTAAAATATTTTAATCATCAATTACAACAGAATAATTATCATTAAATGAATAAACAAACATTAGTTCCAAAAAAAAGGGGGATTTAAACTCTGGAGTGCTGTGTTGCAGCTAAGGATGTTTTGCTTGACAAGCTGCCAGCTCACTGACAATAAAATCTGTTGACCCTGCATTAGTACCTTCACTGGGGTGTAACTCAAACCACCTTGTGGCAACAAATGTAAACTGTCCCTTGAGGGGACATTCATTTGTTGCAATGTTTATCTGCTGTGAAAATCGCTGGTGCCCAACCTGGTCATCCTGAACCCCACCAGGGGTTGCTAAAGCTTCACAGGGGGTTGCAAGGCCTCATTGATTTTTAAAGGTGTGAGAAAACCTAGAAAATAAATATGCAGTCGACTTATATCTCAGCCTTTAATTCATTTCTGTGAAGAAAACTAAATAAGATAACAAATCTCACAGGATAAGGGCACATTGAAGACCTGAACACAAGGTATATTCAGAGTCTTGGCTCTCTGCCAAACAGCCTCATCCTTCATTTGAAAAGTATGAAACTTTCTGCAGTTACTGTGCTTACTGTTTGACATAGTTGTGCTGTTTATCAGATGTGCTGTGCTGTTGTTGCTCATTGAATGTAGCCTTAAAATATGTGGCTTACTCTGATGGTTCATCAGTTAGCTCAAAGATGGAAAAGGGGTTCCTTAACAAAAAAAGGTTGGTAAGTGGTGGATGGTGTGCTCATTCAACAGTCCAAACCTTTTTCCTTCAGACCTTTGACGAGGCAGCATTGTGCGAGTCCCTGACAAAAAACATCAAGAAGTCTGGCTATGTGAAGCCGACCCCTGTGCAGAAGTATGGCATCCCCATCATCTCTGCAGGCAGAGATGTCATGGCCTGTGCACAGACTGGGTCTGGCAAAACGGTGAGATGAGACAGAATAAACACTTGACCTGTACATGTGCCTGTGGGCAGAGTGTAAATGCAGATTTCCCTCCATGCAGGCTGCATTCCTGCTCCCTATTCTGCAGCAGCTGATGGCAGACGGTGTGGCAGCCAGTAGCTTCAGTGAGCTGCAGGAGCCTGAAGTCATCATTGTGGCCCCAACCAGAGAGCTCATCAACCAGATTTTCCTGGAGGCCAGGAAGTTTTCCTTTGGGTATGTTCAGACTCCTTAGTCACCCGGCAAGATGTTAAATACACCCCATAAATTAATGATGCCATGTGCTGCTTTATGCACATTTCTCCTGGTTTCTAATCTTAGTTCTCTGACTGTTGTAGGACATGTGTGCGTCCAGTGGTGGTTTATGGTGGAGTCAGCACTGGACACCAAATAAGAGAAATCTGCAGGGGGTGCAATATGGTGTGTGGAACACCAGGGAGACTGTTGGATGTGATTGGAAGAGGAAAGGTAAACTAATAATTTTCAGTGATTTGATGTTTACATCAGAGTTATACAGTCCTTAGTTAAAGGCTTAAACTGTAACTGAATGGTGTGTGTGCGCGCTCCAGATTGGGTTGAGTAAGCTGCGGTACTTGGTGCTGGATGAGGCAGACCGGATGTTGGATATGGGCTTTGAGCCTGACATGCGCCGTCTCGTGGGCTCCCCTGGAATGCCAGCCAAAGAGAACCGTCAGACTCTGATGTTCAGTGCCACCTACCCCGAGGACATCCAGAGGTTTGCTCCCTCATCAAACACATCTGTCACTGTTGATCCAAGCTCAGCTTGTATGAATATGGATGTGAATGTTTTTGCAGGATGGCAGCTGACTTCCTCAAGACTGACTATTTGTTCTTGGCTGTGGGTATGGTGGGCGGAGCCTGCACTGATGTGGAACAGTCTTTTGTCCAAGTCACCAGGTACAACAAGAGAGAGCACCTCCTTGACCTCCTCAAGACCACCGGTATGTATTTTGTAGCTATGTTGCCAGCCTCTTGGTCCCCAGTGTTCAGAACAAGCTTTTAATATAGGCAAGGAAAAGACTGTGTTATTTAATGAATAGCTGTCTGAATAATTAGGATCCTGGCAGCTAATGGTAGACACTGAAAACAAGTTGCTGAAAAGGCCGTTAACAGCACTGCTTGCTGCAGACGCATGTATTAAGTTAAAAGCTCAGAAACTCTAAGGCAGGGGTGTTAAACATACAACCTGCCAGCCAGTACTGGACCACCAAAGGGTTCAGAGGCTTTTCCAGCTTGACAGTGAATACTTCTTGTGGCAGTGTTACCGCTAGATCTATTTGCTGCTAAATGATTAGTGCCGCTGCTATATAAAAATCTCCCCACACACAATTAACTCCCGATCTCTATTTTGGGCGGTCAGGGTCAGGGACAAGCAATGATTTAAATCTTAACACACCCAGATAAGGATGCTCAGATCAATTGGCCGTCATTACTGGCTTTTCTCTTAGTTTGAAGGTCAATCAGAAGAGCCGGTCAGATGATGCAAAACACATGTTGCAAATATAGCCTCACAGTTTTGGAGGTTGTGACCAAACTGTAGCTCACAATGAACATTGACTAGTAAATTAAAGGTTTACTGTTAACCTCGCATCCAGCTCACCTGCCTGACCCAAGTGCGGCCACACCGTCTCTCTCTCTCTCCTCCCTTGCCACACACACTGCACTGAACGCTTCTGTAGAGGTTGCAATGAGCCAAAAAGACTGTTGATTGTATATTTACTCTACAACAAGCAAACCACCCGGCTCCCAGGCCATCCATCCCCTGCTGCACACTGGCCGGATTGTGACTGTGGTGCTCCTGAAACTTTTATAAACGTGTTAGTTGCAAGAGGCATCACTTGGTTTTGTTTTTGTTGGTCAAATTTAATAAGTTATTATGGGCAACTCCTATAAAGGCACTGTATTTTCTTTAAAAATGATCAGGTGTAAATTAAAGTATATGCTCAACACATATTTTCAAACACCAGTTCCACTATCTGAATATTTTTAGGAATTTAAAGTTTATTGCTGTTTGAAAAGGGTGTACTTACTGTAATGTTATATTATTATTATAGCAGTAAAAGGGGGGATATTTTGGAGGTGGTGTTATTTACAGGTTATAATGCAAAGGCGTTACTGGTCCGTCCCTCTTGAGATCAGATTTAATACCCCTGCTCTAATGGCTCACCTACACAGAAACATGGTTGAACTTCATACAGTAGCTGGTGGCATTGCTACACTGTTTTATGTAGATTTTCAAACAGCACTGTGCAGCTCATGTATGACTGAATAACGCACTAAAGCTTGTCCACAGTGGAGCATGAGCTGGTGCTGATTGTCTGACAGTGTTGATTTTGATGACTGGCGTTGGTTGCAGGAACGGAGCGTACCATGGTGTTTGTGGAGACCAAGAGACAAGCTGATTTCCTTGCCACTTATTTGTGCCAGGAGAAAGTTCCAACAACCAGCATCCATGGGTAAGCGGTTCATCCAGGAAGCTATAATGTCACTTGAGTTAAGGCAGATAATAAATGTAATGTGTTGTCTTGTCTGGCAGGGACCGTGAGCAGCGGGAGAGAGAGATGGCTCTAGCACACTTTCGCTCTGCCAAATGTCCAGTCCTGGTGGCAACCTCTGTAGCTGCCCGTGGTCTGGATATTCCAGATGTACAGCATGTGGTGAACTTTGACCTCCCCAGCAACATTGACGACTACGTCCACCGTATTGGGAGAACTGGCCGCTGTGGGAACATTGGGAGGGCGGTGTCTTTCTATGACCCAGATACTGATAACCAGTTGGCCCGCTCTCTTATCACAATCCTGTCCAAGGTACGACAGCTGTCTGAGACATGTCAGAGACATCTGGAAAGCACCATCTTGATGATCCACATTCACATTGAACCTTTTATCTCACTAATAAGCAGTAATTGGAATATTCATACTCGGCCTGCATGAGTTATTTCCCCTCAGCAAAGCCGATCTAGTCATTCACTGCACAAGCATTGTACATCTGTGGGCACAGCCAGTGTCGGCCTTCATTGTTTGTGTGTTTGGACTGATTGGCAGGCGCAGCAGGAGGTGCCCTCATGGTTAGAGGAGTCTGCGTTCAGCAACCCCAGCGGAGCAACAGGCTTCAACGCCCCCAGGAAGAGCTTTGCCTCCACAGACTCCAGGAAGGTAACTAGATTGACTTTACTGTCATATAGTCAGTCACTTGTAGTTTTCTCTTTGTAATCTGTGATGTCAGTGTAGCTGTGTGTCCTCACACTGCGTCCTTATCCTATCTCTGTCCTCTCACCGTGTCCTCAGGGAGAATCTTTTCAAGGTGTGCAGAGCCAGCCGGCTGCTCAGCCTGCAAATAATGATGAAGAATGGGAATAGAGGGACGATCGGAGCAGCACACACACACAACATTGACTCGAGTTATTTTTCTTTTCAGGTGTTCAGCTTGTTGAAGTTTTATCTAAATATTTGTTTGAAGATAAAACTAGTTTCTCAAGCCAGAAAAAGTAAAAAATTGTCTAGCCAGGTGTTAATCAGGAAACAAGGTTTCTCAATCTTCACTGACTGGCATATTGTGGAAACTTAATTTTATTTTTGTTTTTGTTTTATTGTGGAAACTTAGTTTTATTTTTTTGAATCGTCACTACATTTAACATGGTTAATAAGGAAAACAGTTTGTCTGACCAAAAGTCAAAACTTAAGCATGTCATTTTTCAACTGATTGGTTTCATACAAAGATAAAGATCACCAATAAATAAAAATGTGTTCAAAGCAAAGCCTGCATTTATTGTTAACAGGAAACAAGGTTTCTCAACCTTCAATGACTGGCATACTGTGGAAACTTATTTTATTTTTTGAATCATCACTACATTTAATAAGGAAAACAGTTGCCAAGATAAAGATCACCAATAAATGTGTTCAAAGCAAAGCCTACATTTATTGTTAAATGTGTTAAATGTCAGGTATTTTCACAGCATTTAGTCCTTTGAGGCGAGTCTCCCTGAAAGGCTCAGAGTAAATTTTATAAATCAAAGTGTCTCAGCTGCCTCATGTAAATTGATTGAATGTTGGAGAAATTGATTCTCTGATTTTAGAAAGACATAGAGTCCCTGAATGATTGGGTCACTGGGTGGTCCTCATACTTCATCTAAAAATGGCCATCAGGGTCAGGTGACCATGGCTGGCTAAAGACTGGGTGTTTCTCAAAGTCAAGGATCCTTCCTTGGGAGGGTGGGTGCAGAGGCAAGGGTCCTTCTATCATTCAGTGAACACACATTGGCCCAAGGTGCTTGGCTCATGCTCCCCCATTGACCTTGTGGCCTTGTCCTCACCGTCTTTTTCTTCCTTTGAAGAACAGCGGTCTCACATGCTTTGCCAGTTCGTGCCCTTTGCATTTATATGGACTTATATGGGCTTCAGGAGAAGCGACCAACTCTTTGTATCCTGAAATAATCCCCATATGGGTAAGCCTATCACAAAGCAATGGCTCTCCCACTGGATTGTGGGGGCAATTGCTCTAGCCTACATGGGCCAGGGTTTGAGGGCACCAGAGGGCCTGCACTCGTGGCCTAGCTACATCCTGGGCCCTGTTTCAAGGGGTCTCCATTCAGGACATTTGTGCAGCGGCGAGCTGGTCTTCGCCCCTCACCTTTGTCCGGTTTTATAGACTCTCTCCCCTGTCTGTGTTAGTCTCTCCCTTGCTGCAGGGTGTGGCTGGCCTCTCTTCCTCTGCTGTTCGTCCTTGCCTTCTCTGCCTCCACTGCACACCTGCCGTCTACCTAATAACTCACCTGCCTGCTCACTATAAAGACTCCAGTTCAGCTCCCAGTATTCGTCAAATCGTCCGTTTCCCACAGTGGTAACTACTCTGACTTTGAAGAAACTGAAGATTGGTTTTGCTGCCTGTTTTTGCCTTTTTGTCGGCTCTTTTCCCTGACTGCTGTCTCATGTGCTTCAGGTCTCATCTCCGGTCATAAGCCAGCCTTGCCCTGCCTTGTGTCAGTCCCTGAGATTGAAGATTGTGTGGGCGGAAACCCTGACTTCACTACCTGTCCACTCTTTACCCCCTTAGTTAAGAATTTTGTTTTTTGATATTTTTACTTGGAACATTCCATTAAATTTTGCTGCATTGTGGGTCCTATTCAGTCCTTAAACCTAACATCAGGCAGACTTCTGGCCCACCTGGCAAAGGGCAGGGCTGACTCTAATGTAATTCCTTCATTGAAAGATAGTAGTGGAGTTAAACACTTTGAAACCAAACATATGGTTAATATCATGCAATGCTCCTACCAAAATCTGTACACACTGGAGTGTCCTAATAGTATCGATGATGCAGTTGAAATTTTAGATCATATAAAATTGCTGACCCTATCAGTTGAAGGCAGGGATGCTTTGTGTCGCCCAGTCACCAAAGAGGAGAGCTCTGAGACATTAAAACCCTAACAGGTGGTAAGGCTCCTGGCCCTGATGGCTTCTGCCCTGAGTTTTATAAGAAAATGGCTAAACTGGTAGGGCTGCTCACTAGAATGTATTTGGAGTCGCTTGACTCTACCTGAGACACTTAATCTGGCCAATATCTCATTAATTCTAAAGAGGGATAAACCCGCAGATTGCTGTTCTTTGTATGGGCTGATGAGTGTAAACTTATCAAAACTCCTTGCTAGGAGACTGGAGTTGTATCTTCCTGCTATTAAGACTTTGACTGTTGAGTATGTTTTTGAGTTGTTATGTGTTGTTTTACATCACTAAGTTTGGCGTAGAAATCAGCCTTACAATACAGGCAGTATGCCCATGTATCATCTCCAATAGACAGCTTCAACCAGCCTTTGAATTCAGGATTTGATTCCCACTCCTGTCTGTATATTTGAGTGTATAGTTTAGACTGAGACATGATGAGCTATCCAGCTAGATGTTTAGCTTCTGTCACAGAGAGGCACACACACAGTGGACATGGTGAGTAAGTGAGTGAGGCTGTGTGAGTCAAATGCAGTGATATATTTTAAATAAAGAACATTTTACATTTACATCTGAGGGGTGAACATCTGTCCCCAAAAGTCTCCAATAATACAAGAAAAAGTTGCTTTATTTGTTGCTGGTCTCTTTTTTTTTTTTTTTTTTTTTTTTGAAAAAGAGTCACTAGAGGGGTCAGAAACTTGGTTATTCAGATGGCGACACACAGGGCCCTTGTATATTCTTTTCTACGGCTCTGGCAACACACTGGTTCTGCAGCCCCGCCCACTGCAGGCAGGCCGCTCTCCGATTGGTCAGCTCCATGTTTTCCGTTTCAAACTTCAAGCTTTAACCGGAAGTTAAACAAACCAAATGAACCGTACATGGAGAAACACTTCAAACTCAAACGCAGTATCTAAATATTGAATATTCAGAAACCGCCTCACTCTGTTTGACAGTTAGGAAACATGTGAATGAGCCCAGGAGGCTGAATATTTGAGCTCAGTGCGGTGCGGTAGCTGACTGAAGCTGTTCACCATGAAAGGAGCAGCTAAAAGCAAGGTAAGACGACTACACTCCAGTTAATATACAGCTAATAATAATAATGATAACTAGCTGTGAGTGTCATGAGAGGAGCTTCATAAAGACGTGAGGAGAGATTTTCAACTGTTCTGAATGTGGCTGACTGTTGCTGTGCTGTCTGTGTGGACACATGAGGCACAGTCAATGTCAACAGGATGAGTTCTCACTGAGTACTAACTACTTGTCATTGCTTTAAAGTTGAAGCTAACGTTATACTTGGTGCTAATGGTTTAAAACAACCTTCATCCTTAGCCATATAAAATCAATATCAGTTTATGTGTATGCTATATTGAGAGAATTTAACCACTCTACCTTAATGTCAGACAGCTTGTTCCAAAGGGGAAGCTGTTAACAGCTAAAATAGCTAAAATACATTTTGTTGCTGATCTCTCCACAACACTGCATTGCTGAGCTTCCATGTCAGACTCCAGCCTGCTTCTCCAAACTGGGGTTGTGCCAACTGACATCTACTGTATGTAATACTCTGACCATGGATAAGTACCCCATACAACCCCATTAAAAAAAAAACTGAACTATCCCTTTAAATTTGTTCCAGTAATGTAATGAATTATCTCCTTGATAACATTGCCAAAAAGTGAGCGTAGATTTTAGAATGCAGGGTTGATGTAAAAGCTGGACCAGCTGAGAGACGTTATCAGGGACTCATCCTCCACATGCCACAGCTCCAGTGGACAGGACTGTCTCACAGAGAAGATTTAAGAATATGAACATGCTTCAGTACTAAAGCTGTTTAAAATGTAGGCTTGTGATTGGCAGGTGGTGACATCAGGGAGGCTGACAGGAGGGGGCAAAGTGCCGCCAGCCAGGAGACGGTGAGTACACTGGCCTTATTCATAACCTTTTATTGTACACACTTCTTTTTATAATAATAATAAAAAAAATAATCATAACAACTTCAATTTATATATAGCGCCTTTCAGAAAACTCAAGGACACTTT
This sequence comes from Cephalopholis sonnerati, assembly GCA_019142605.1. Classification (NCBI taxonomy): domain Eukaryota; kingdom Metazoa; phylum Chordata; class Actinopteri; order Perciformes; family Serranidae; genus Cephalopholis; species Cephalopholis sonnerati. The sequence goes on from JAGQAX010000024.1 coordinate 19,503,041, forward strand.
ACACTGATAGTCACAGAAATAACAGACACGACAAACAACTGGAAAAGACAAGGGAGACTAGGTTGGATGGGTGGGGCTAAGAGAGGTTGTAAGCTGCAGTGAACAGGTGGTGTTTAAGGAATTTTTTGAAATTGTCTATGGATGAGGCATTGTGGAAGTCAGCAGGGAGAGAGTTCCAGATGGTCGGTGCTGCCACGCTGAAGGCCCTGTCCCCGAAAGTCCGTAGTTTGGTGTTGGGAGTGGAGAGCAGGCCAGCGTCTGAAGACCGGAGGTTCCGTGATGGGGTGTAAGGGTGGAGGAGGTCTGAGAGGTACTGGGGTACAAGGCCATGGAGGGATTTGTAGGTTTTAGAAGGAGGATTTTGTAGTTGATCCGGGACTTGATGGGGAGCCAGTGAAGGTGGATGAGTGTTGGAGTGATGTGTTGCCAGGGCCTGTAACGCGTAAGAACCCTGGCAGCTGAATTTTGCACATATTGGAGCCTGTCCAGGGTTTTGCTGGGTACCCTGGACAGGACTCCATTGCAATAATCCAGACGGGAAGTGATGAGTGAATGCATGAGGGTTTCTGCCACGGAGTCAGGGAAAGTGAGGCCGTGTTTGCGGATGATCTGTCCAAGGGGGAGCATGTAGATGATAAAGAGGAGGGGTCCAAGTACAGAGCCTTGGGGCACGCCTTGGTTGACTGGGGCTGGGGGGGGACGGGAGGGGCCAATAGTGACAAACTGCTTATACTGTTCCTCTCAGCACTCCCACATTCTTATGCTGTTCTCTGCTCCTCTGACTTGTGTTATTAGAGTAACGCCAAATTCAGGACCAGCAGCCCGCCCTGAGCCAGCCTACTCTCTGTACTCCACAGACTCAGAGGACCAGGTAATGAGGTGAACTGATTCACAGTCAGTCAAATCAAAAAGACATGCGAGGACAATTATGGGCAGGAATGATATGAATCAAGATTCTGCTGTAGCAACTTTTACCAATAAAAATCATCAGCATTATGTTGTAAGGACGTGGACTTCATTGATTGTCAGTGATACTCACAGCTGTGTCTCGTCCCCTCAGGTCACCTCTCTCCATAAAGGTCTGGACCGCTGTGCTGCCCTGCTCAGTGGCATCCTTCAGGCTGAGAACACAGGTCAGATGAGTTTCCTAACACAATAGACATGTAGAGAGCAGCCAATAGATTGTTACAGGTAATGTGGAATCGATCAATTGATCAGTTAATTGAGAGAAAAGTAATCAGTAAGCAACAAAAATGCCAACTGTCCTCTGGTTACTGCTAAAACAAAGCCTTAATCTTTTATAACGATGTACACACCTGTGTATGTGTGTGTGTGTGTGTGTGTGTGTGTGTAGAAGCCTTGCCATGTGTTCCCAGAGCAGTAAAGGGTGGAGCAGCTAAATCAAGACCATCTACTTCACTGGGGAAGAAGTCTATCAAGAAGCTCCCTACAAAGACAGGTAGCTGTGTGTTCATGAGTGTGTATGTGTGAGGTTTATTAAGTTTATTTGGCACTGTGAGAAGGAGGATCATACACCACTACAAAATGTCAAAGATGGGGTGCCCACTAGCTCACCTGGTAGAGTGGGCGCCCCATGCACAAAGGCCCATATCATCCCCTCTCCCCCCCGTCACTCCAAAGCTTTCCTGTCCAATAAAGGCAAAACGCTAATCTTAAACAAAAGTGTCAAGGACGACACAAGAAAAGTTCTGAGTTATTTCCATCAATGTCCCTAATGTACTAAGAGTCCAGGGGGCTTTTTATCAGAGTCCTGCATGTGTACATTTTTGAAAACCCGCACTCGCCCATACCCGTAAAGCTCAGTACCACACCTGACCTGCTACCTGTCAATATGTCTAAGTCAAAGCTGCACCCATCCACACCCACTAATAAAAGTCCTGCAACTTGACACACACCTGTGACTGAACACACACAGGCTACAGTCACTCACATTAAGCTGGGTTCTCCGCTCTTGAATAACAAATCCAGCGGAGGAGACGTCTCTTTCACTGGCTGCGCTTGATACCAGAATGGTGAAAACATTCAGTCACAGTCAGGTTAGGAAACATTTTAGCATGCTCCTTCCACCACCATAAAACCTCAAAAGGATCCTCAGTGTAGGCTGCCACCTCATCCTCGGGCTGCTGAGTTTCATTGCTGCAGTACTCCATGTCGGTATTGTTATTATTACACATGTACTGCATGTGTTTTTCATTTGTTTTATTCAATATATATTCATTCTCATCGCTGCGCACCCAAGAACAAACTGGTGATGGACAGATAAAGCCTCATGAAGCTTTTGGGCCTCCAGTTCAGCAGCACAGTGACATCTGGTGGTTTGGTTAAATGCTTGCTTATTTGCAGACATGTCCACAATACATATCTAAGCATTAGATGAAGTCAGGTTTATAAGCCTTGTTTCATTTTGTCAGCATTTTAGAGTCAGAAAATACTGTCAACAGCTATAAAAAAACAAAACAATTTTCACCATGTTTTTAGGAATAAAATGTTTAATAAATCAGGCTATGAATAAAATACGAACAAACCCCTCTGTAAAAAACCTTCAGAATATAAATAGATTAAAGTCTGGTGTTTGTAGGTGCTACTGAAGTCCAAAATTCTGGCTCAGAGTAGGAAAAAAAACAGCCTTTAAAAATTTGTATTTTAAAATTCCATACATTTATAGACCAAAAATGAGACATTACAAGTTAACAGAGTAAAACTTTCAACTACTAGATATCACTGTGAAACTTCCCCAGTTGATTACTTTCATTAACACAGTTCTTTAAAAAAAAAATCTGCTTAAATTCGGAAATGAGGCATTATCCAATTAAAAATGTGCTTTGTGCGTACATTTCCAGAACTGAAGTCTGACTGGAAATAAACAACTATATGTATATTTTGGACATGTTCTTTTTACTTGTCTGAAAGAAGACATGTTCTAGAAAAATAACCCCAAATCTTAAAACTGACCAGTGCATGAAAAAACTGTTTCTGCCTCCCTGTGTCTGTGAGGGTCCGTTTTGGTCCATGTGACGTAGCTGTCGTCTCCCCTCATGTATGTGAAGGTCCTCACAGACCCTTATGTGGACGTCTGCGTGCAACTATGAATTCCCTCTTAGTGTCCTGCCTTAAAGGATGGCGCTCTCAGCCATTGTTAATGTGAGGATTTACAGAAAGATTCAGTCACAAATAAGAACAGCAGACATGCAGGCAGTAGTTGTGAGACGAGAAAGCTGCAGCTCAGATATCAGTGGTGTCTCAGAAACCTGCCTAATGTTGCTTCATGTTCCCTTTATCTCCGCCTCCAGACCTGAAGAGTCGTCAGCCGGTCCAGCGTGGATCAGGCAGCACCACTCCAAAAACAGCTCAGCAGTCTGCTGTTCCAGCTGCACACTCAGGAGTGAAGCTCCATCCATCTCGCAGACATCCTGCCACCCCGCTGCGGTCTCACTTCCCTCCGTCACCCAGCCAAACACTGCAGCACCTCCCCACCACCACCCTTCCACTACAGTCCCAGATCTCCACCCCTCCCTGCCAGCACTCTATCCCTCCACCTCAGCCCCAAACCTGCACCCCTCCACCTCAGCCCAGCCCTCACTCAGCCCAGCTGCCTCTCCCTCACACTGACAGCCAGGCTGCTCCTGAACCATACACACACCATCAGGCAGAGTGTGATGAAGAAGAGGAGGACGTTGTTCCTGTGAGAGACATGAGTCCCCACAGCACTGCTGTAGACACACACATGACCGTCAGACACACACACTCACACATACGCACCTGTACCTCGAGCATGTCGAGCATGCAGCTGGAGCCTGGACAGAAGCAGGACACAGACACTGGGGAGGACTGCAGTGCAGAGACAGAGGATGTGAAAGTGAAGACTGTTCAGTATGTGCTGGGAGAACTCAAGGCTCTGATTGCTGGACAAGGTAACCTGACGGAGAGTCAGCACAGAATCTATGGACAGTCATTTACAGAAGACAAACCATACCCTGTGTTGTGATATGGTGACATCGAAACCATATTAACCCACTGTGTGTGTGTGTGTGTGTGTGTGTGTGTGTGTGTGTGCGCGTGCAGGCAGTGTAGCAGAGAGACTGCTCAGTCACTTGGAGCAGACTGTGTCTTCATCACTGATGAGTAGTTCAAACATCCAGACTGAACCAGACCTGTCATCACTGCACAGTGAGAACACTCAGCTCCGCAGGTAACACACACACACACACACACACACACACACACCATAGTCCATATAACCAAATGGACAAAGCCTCCGTGACGTCACCCTCTGCTCTGTGGACTCCTGTTTTAGGACAGATGTATAAAGAGAACTGGATACAGTGTTGGAGGCGGGGCCCAATCATTGCTGTTAAAGTTGCTCAGTCATGCATGAAGCCAAACAAGTTCAACTTCCTGGATATAATATTGCCCAGATCTTCTGCAGGGGCCCATAGAGCAAGTGTGCTAGAGACCTTGCCACCTATGCAGCTAACTTCCAGTTTGGTCTTCCATCTACTTGAATTTAATCATACCGCTCTTGGAGATTTTCCAGATGTTAACAAATTAAATGGATTAAATCCCAATAGTGAATCGAATCACTTTGCTGGGGGTTGTGACGCTCAATGAAATGTGTCCACTGACCTACAGGCGTGTTTTTCCCCATATAGATCTATGGGAAAAAGTCTTTTTGGGCCGCATGGTACTACATGACGGATCCTGAAATTGTTGTAACATGGTTTGGCTTTAAAGTCACACTTCCTGGAGGCGGGGTTTTGAAGCCTCAAGTTTGGTATTTTGGTCGCCATCTTTGATTTTTGGAGCCAGAAGTGACCATATTTAGCCCAGACAGTTGAGCTTACCCTAATGCTAGCTGCTAGCTTGGTTAGCACAATGCATTTACAGCTATGGTTAACTGTGATAATGCTAATGCTAATTTCTAGCAAAAAATAGGCTTAAAACCAGAAAAAGTGAAAATTCAACACCTTTTACAAGTTTTTGTAGTACAAACAAAAACGGAAGACTTTTTTTAGTGGACCAAAATGTTAAAATTAGTTCTCATGAACTGAAAAGACATTGAAATAACAGCTACGGCTACATCTCTACTAAACACCCCCAGTCTTCCACACTATACACTTTTATTATATGTTAGCTAACCAATGTTGTCCCTGAGGTAGCGAATTGTCAGCAAAGAGAACCCACCTGTCACTCAAAAGTGGCCACGCCCCTATAGCATAATTTTAAGCTTTAGTAACATTAAAATGAGTGACTTACATAAAAATGCATCCCCTGTTCAGTTCATTTTGTACCAGAAACATGTTTATTTCTGCTGTAAAGTTGGACATTTTAACATGGGGGTCTATGGGGATTGACCTCAAGTGGCCATTAGAGGAACTGCAGTTTTTGGCACTTCCATGTTGCCTTCATTTTTCAGCCCTGGCCTTGGCCCCCACTTCAGGCTCCATACGTGAACCCTCTCTAACTGAGTTTTGTGTGTACCCACATTAGTGGGATGAAAAGCTCAAGCACATCATTCATTGTGCTTATGTGTGTGTGTGTCCCAGACGTGTGAGGATTCTGAACCAGCAGTTAAAGGAGAGGGAGAAGGCAGAGAGGGGACAGAACATGGAGACGCTGTGTAACTCAGAAGGTAAGAACTGTGGGTGTGATTATGTTGCTCTTTGTGAAGTCCACAGTTGTGACGAGTTTGACTCCTGTGTCTCTCCACAGTGTCGACTCTGCAGGAGGAGCTCACGAATGCTCAGTCACGGCTGCAGGAACTCCAGGATGACCTCACAGAACTACGGAAAGCCCTGCAGGGCACACAGAGCCAGCTGACGGACAGAGAGGCAGAGAACGCACTCCTCAAATCAGGTTCAGACTCACTGACATCTGCGATCTACTGTATGATCATACAACACATGATACAAGCTCTAACATCAGCTCAGAGTGCTTCTGAAGCAGGCATGTATGAGGTACTTGAGGTACTGTATGTAATATACTGTCTATGGATAAGTACCTCATAAAGCCCGACTTAAAAAAATCCGAACTGTCCCTTTAATGTGTAATGTAATTGTTTTAATATATTTATGTGTGTGTGTAGACCTGGAGGCCACTAGACGCAAGTTGCTGGACAGTGAGCGAGAGAAGACTGAGTTGGCCACACTTGCCCAGCAAAGACTGGAAGAGATAGGAAACCTTAAAAGGTATGTGTGTGTGTGTGTGTGTGTGAGCGCTAAAGCTTTGACAAGTGTGTGATTTTAGTGCTGAAAGCTCCTGGACCAGAGGAATGCTCTCTGTAGAGGAAATGTGAGTGTAGCACATAATTGTGAGACATTCCCCATGAAGCCACGTCCTTCTTCTCTTCTCCTTTGTGTTTCAGGAGTCTTCAGAGTCAGGGTTCATCCAGTTGTCCTCCAGCTGAGGACAGCTCAGTGTCAGACACCATGCCAACTAAACATCAGCAGCTGAGACAGGATCCAGCAGAGCCCCCCACTGAACGCATCACCCAGTTCCTCCTGTCTCTGGGTCAGCTGGAGCCAACACACACTGAGCATGTGTTTGTGGCTGCAGAGAGAGAAGAAGACGCACAAGAGAAGAAACTGACCTCAGTCCAGCTGAGAGACACATTATCACATCCTGATGTCAGATCTCAGCGAGGTGACAAACCTGCAGAGACTCCAGCCTGTCATCAAAGCTCTCATCTTGACCAGTCACGTTGTTTGGATGCAGTCCAGTCAAGTGGGCGGTGGCAGGAGGAGCATAGGCCTCTCTTGAACTCCACAGTGTCTCAGTGTGACGTGGAGTCTGTGTGGTCTGATTGGAGCATGAGGTCAGGGTCAACCTTCACCAGCAGAGACGAGGCTGCGTTCAGAGACGGCCTGGCAGCTCTGGACGCCAGCATAGCCAGCCTGCAGAAGACCATTAAACTTGATCTGGGGAGATGAAATACACTAAGCTTTGATATTTGTATTAAATATGCTGTAATGCACACCTATTGTATTCTGCATTTTGCTGTTTTGGATGATTTTAATAAGTTATATTTAAATTAAAAAAATAAAGTGATTTTAACATTTTCTTGGTAGTGATGGCGTTACTTGTGATAGAGACAAAGGACAGGCAAAATTTTAGTAGCAGCCTGGATTGTTCCCACTGCTCCTGGATGGGTTTTAAATCCCCTTGAATGCCTCCACACTGGCAACAGAGTAATGTTTTCTTCCTGTCTGTCTGCCCGTACCTTTCTTGTGAATGATTCATCTCAAGAACCCCTTAAGAGATTTTCTTCAAATTTGGCACAAATGTCCACTTCAACTTAAGAATGAACTGATTGGATTTTGGTGGTCAAAGGTCAAGATCACTGTGACCTTGCATCTGTCTCATTCTTGTGAACATGATATCTTGAACACTTTAATGGAATTCTTTTCCAATTTTGGCACAAATGTCCACTTGAGGATTAACTGATTCGATTTTGGTGGTCAAAGGTTAATGTCACTATGACCTTGTGCCTGTCTCATTCTCGTACACCATACCTCAAGAACACATTGAGGGATTTTTTTTTTTCAGATTTGGCACAAACATCTACTTGAATTTAAGGATAAATTGATTGTATTTGTATTTGGTGGCCAGAGGTCAAAGTCCTGTGACCTTGCGTCTTTCATTCTTGTGATAGTAATATCTCAATAATACATAAAGGGATTTTTTTTCAGATTTGGCACAAAAGTTCAATTGGGCTTGACTATGAACTGATAAGATTGTAGTGGTCAAAGGTCAAGGTCACCATGACCTTGCATCTGTTTCATTCTTGTGTGTGCCATATTTCAAGAACACATTAAGGTCATTTTTTTCAAATTTGGCACAAATGTCCACTTGAACTCAAGGATGAACTGATTGGATTTTGGTAGTCAAAGGTCATGGCCATGGTGATGTTGCACCTGTGTCATTTTTGTGAATGCAATTCATCTCAAGAAGTCTTTCAGGGAATTTCCTCAAGTTTGGCACAAACATCCATTGCGACTCAAGGATGAACTGATTAAAATTTGGAGGTCAAAGGTCACTGTGACCTCACAAAACATATTTTTGGTTATAACTAAAGGATTCAAATGTTAATTATCACAAAATGTGGTGACACCACCTTTTAACTGTGCTGATTGTATAGATCTTCTGTGCTGCTGGGTTAAAGATGTGTATGAAGTGTCCATATTTTAGAATTTTAGCTTCTTTGCAGCAACATATTTGAAGCGTTGTAAACTATCATGGCTACATATATTAGTAAACTGTAAGTGCAACAACCATGAGGGGGTAATTCTAGTTTTCTGTTGTCCTTCGGAAGGTGTGAAACACAACAGTGAGAAAATTCAACTGCCATAAAGATGCCAAATTGTGACAGAAATCAGTATTGATTCTGTCAGTTATAAACCAGAACAACAAGGCAACAAAAAAGAAGCAGACAACTTTTCATCTTTGATGTGTGTGGCTAGAAATCTCATTATGAACTTGGCCAGTTACTTCTTCTCACCAGTAGAGCTCCATTTGGACTTTCATAGTAAGACTGTAATGTCAGCTTTTTGGGTTATTTGCCCCCACTGTCTTTTGTGTCTGGGTTAATAATCAGTTCTTTCCTTGCTGAGACAGAACCATGTTGTTTAGTGTAACACCATCAAAAGAAACAGATATATGAATGTAAACACGATGTAACTGGATTCTAATTGTAGAGAAAACAGTCTTTGGTTGGTGCTTTCCAATTAATTGCAGGCATCACATGGACAGTCTGAGGCTGGCAGATATCAACAGCAATTAAACACAACAAACTGAACTCAAAGAACTGAGTTACTGGTCCATGATGAAAATACGGGCCAATAAAACACTAAGCATGTCAAGTTTTTTCTGTCAGTGCAGCTGTAGAAGCATTTTTAACACTAAAAATAAGAAGACACCGAAACCTAAACTGATATAAATCCCTCACAGCATAAAAAAAAATCAGCCATCACTTGACACCATTTTTATGAAACTGCAAAACACGTTTTAATAGCAAAAGAGGCAAAACCACAAGTATAAAACCAGCTGTCAGAATCAGCAGCTAACATAGTGTTTACAAAGAGGCAGCGTTTCTTCAGAACGCTGTCTATACGTTACAGTAACCCCACAGATTCCCCTACAGTATGCTTTATAAAATTACAGTACAGCTCTGAATAAACACATTCGTCTGCTCTAAAACATAAATACAAGATTTCAAATTAAAAGCTACAAAAAAACACTTAACATATTCCCTTTGGTATTCAAGGCCAGCAAGGTGTGTGTGTGTGCAGGTGTTCCTTGCTGCTGAAGGATGGCAGATCAGGCTACATTCAGAGAGGACACACAGACACACACACACACAACACTGAATAATCCAAGCAGACAGCCCTTATAGTGCAAACCAGCCAGCAGGAGCAGACACACAAACATCAGCGTTGTAAATACTGAAAAACATAACAGGAAATATCAGCAAAGGTGAAACAGTAAGTTGAGGAAAGTAAACAATGCTAGTCTTATAAAGTGTCTGATGGTCAAACAGGTCCAGATCCTTAACAATCCACACCTCCATCTGTTCATTGGAAGAACTGAACATTGTGTGTGAGATGGAAACAAAGGCAACATGAACAGTGGTGAGGTTTCTGAGCAGTTACAGATGGAGAGACAATGGAGCCAGACTGCAAACCTGTCAGCACCATCATGTCCAGAGCCAGTGAGCCACAATCCTGACTTTCATTTTATAACAAACCCAACAATTGTCTTGCAAACTCTGAAGCTTTAAAGCAGCAGTTTAACATTTTGAGCAAAGTTGTGTTAGTCAGAGAAGATTCATGTCAGTTTCATTTTGATATCAGTCATCTCCAGGACAACTGAGCGGACTCCACTGCTAAAAATATTATCTTTTTGTCAAACAGATATCACTTTAACGTCTGTGTGTAAAAATTTAACTCAGCAGCTTTCACTTGTTTCGCAGAAATATTTGACCAGGACTATCTATACTCTGACTCAAGTAACAGAGTTGTGTACTTTGTCCACGACTGGACCTGGCAACCCCCACTATGACAGAACTATGACATTTTATATAAACTAATTAGGAACTGTTTTTAAGTCGGAAATGTGTCACACTGAAAAAACTATATTAAGTATACCCCAAACCACTTCAAAATACGTTTTTGATTGTGATGTACACTGTTGTCCCACAGTGCAATGCACAAAGGACATGTACACATTAGGACAATCATACATTTGTATATGGTACACTGCTCCTAAACCACAGCTATCATTTTACATTTGTATTTCTACAGTATATGTCCATTATATTTAAATGCAATATATTAATTAGACTAGACTAATTAGAGCTGGAGTTGTTTGAGGACAGATTTCTGTCTTGGTTACTCAACATGCTTTGTAAAATGACAGGAGGCCAGCTCCATTCACTGATGAGGACCATGACATGCAGCTGAAAACTCAAAAACAAACAAACAAAAAGCTGGTGAGTGGGCACCGAGTTAGGAACATTTCTTAAACTAGGTAAGACGTGTCCTTGTGTGTAGTAGTGACTGTGGGTTTGGCAGCAAACTGAGTGTTCTTTAATGTAAGTTAAGGGAAAGCGGGTGGAAGAGCAGCAGCTCCCTGGCTGTCTTTATGAGTCGTGGTACAGCTGGATCTTGTATCTGTGCTCAGCCTGGATGCTGCTGCCGTAGTCACTCAGCTCCTCCGCTGTGTCCCCAAAGCCGTGGAAGTGTCCGTAATGCAGGAAATCCCCGCAGTCTGCTCCCATCAGCCCCCACCAGGCCGGCCGGTGGGACACACAGCTGCTGGGGCTGCCGGTCAGGTGCAGGGAACCACACATGTCAGCAGAAGAGCGCTGAGCAGGCACTGCTGCTGCCTGTTGATTGGCCGGAGGGGATGATGGCGAGGGGATCTTTTTGGGTGGCTCGGGGGCATCCTGGTTAGTGTAAGGCAGCGTGTGATGATGGCCATTGGTGACCGCTTTGGTGTTATCATCTAATTTTTTAAAAAACAAAGTCTCTGTATTAACAATTTGTGCAACATTATACTTCATTATTTTGTGATGTTTGTTTAATCAAGAAAATTAACATGATGTAATCACAGTCCCACCTGAGTTGAGCTCCATGTTCATGCTCTCCAGCTCCTCACCTTCACTGCTCTGCATCTGCTCCAACACATCTGCAGCAGGACGGACACAGTGGGAGGAGTTAGGAAAGGTGACATCACATTAGCCTTTATCTTTTGTTAGCTAAAATTAGCATTATCACAGTTAACCAGCTGTAAATGCACCGTGCCACCAAAGCTAGCAGCCAGTGTTAGGGTTAGCTCTACTCCCTAATTTAAAGCCCTGTCTCAACCGAGCAGTACGGTATGGTTCAAGTAAATTTGGTATCGGTACATTTTTTCTGTTTCCACTGTGAAAAGTTGTGGAACCACTGGTCCATGGAAGCACTCAGTGTTTTACATCAACTCATGTATGTTGTCTCTTAATATTTTATTCTGCAAAGGTCGACACATCTTCAATAATAAATATAACAGTATTACATTTTTGTGCATACCACAGTGTTGACAGCCTTTATTTCATCATCACCATGGCGCACAGTGCTAAGTGAAATAGAAATGTTTAGATTACGCCGACAAATGTCTTACTATCAGGTCCCCTGGCTTTCTTCATGTGACCAGCATCCACGGCTGCCAGCAGCCTCTTCCTGCTGAGCAGGCCCTGACCACACGGGGCGCCGTTTCCGTTCTGCACTCCGTTCACATGGAGCCCGCCGAGCTGCTGCAGGTGCTTCTTGGTTTTGGAGATGAGGCAGAAACAGTCGAGGAAGCCGTGAGCGTGGGCCAGGTCTGCTGCTGTCTGCCCACTGGCATTCCTTAAACTGAACCAGAAGAGAGATGGGTGAGACACTCTGCTTCCTGTTAGACATCACTGACAGGTTGACTGCATCCTGCACTCATCACTGCTTCACTCTGATCAAGTCTATCAGTAAGAGGACTTTAACTTTGCAGGGAGAGATCGTCATGAGCCATGAACAGATCTCAGAACAGCTCACAATAGGTCAACATAACCTTTAATCCTAAATGTGTTCTGGTCTTGACCATCTCCCCCTGCAACACAGTCAGCTCACTACATGAATAAAATCTAACTGGTGGGTATGTAAAATAATATCTTACATAATGTGGCCATATTTGTGACAAGATTACAATTCCTGATATCTTTAGTATTTTACTTTTATGACCAAAAGATAAAATGACTGATTAAAGACATAAGAAAGCAACAGAATAACTACTCTGTAGTATAAAGCATGAACAATGCAGTACATTTTAGATGGATCTACAGTTTAAACAACACAGTCCTGTTAACTGAAATGTTAGTGAGGTAATCCTAACTCTACCTCATTTAAATAAAATGAAATGTCTCCTACCAAGGTTCTGAAATAACCAAATTACTATATTATTTATCTTCCTCAATACCAGACAATAGTTTTATTTTATTATTATTATTAAGTTTCAAAGTTTTAATTTATTCTAATTTAGCATCAGAGCTACTGACATTAAAAAATTTGATATCAATGCATCAGCCAATATTCTTTTGTTGCTAGGGCAGGGGTTAAAACAAATCGATACAGCATGGTATCAGGATATTTTGTGCAGAAACACTTATGAGCTTTTGGTAGCCTACGAGAAAAATAAAATCAGTTGCTTTTTCAGTCCACTAGATACAATTTGCTGCAATAAAAATGATGTGAAGTGAGAAACTTTTTCTTTAAGGGCTCATACAGTTTAAGGTAAGTGGGATTAAGACTTTTTAAATGCCCCACATTTGGTCATTTTTTAAATTTTTTTTTAAGTTACCTATTATTTCAAGATTTTACAATTTTTCCAATTCATATAAATTGCACTTCGAGTCTTGTTAAAGACTTGCTTTCAGCTGCATCTTGTGTAGAGTTAAAAGCTCTACAGCTCAAGATTCTCTGTTCCATAAACTTTCAATTTTTGTGTAATTTAATAAATATTTTTCAGGACTTTCTGAAACATGGTGTTTTCTCTCCACAGTTAAAGCTTATCAGCTGATATACTGTACATGCTGCTGTGATATTTCTGGGACAAGCTAATATTGGCTGATCGATCGACCCACACTATTTATTGATCAGGCTCCATTTTGCATTATATGTGCTGGTAGAATGACTTATGGATGCTGAACAGCACGAACTGTTTTATTTAAAGTTAATTTAGTGTAAAGGACCTAGAAAACTTTTATTCTACAGTCCAAATATAACTACAGTGACTCATTATGTGTGGTATTCTATGGATTAAGCCTTTTTTTAATTTGCCAGTCTTCTGTAGTGAGTCGAAAAAGTACGTCTGGTGTTGAGAGAAGCTTTATTTTTCAGAGTTACTTCAGTTTCAGATTTTGAGAATGTAAGAGACAGAAAAAGGAACAGTTCACCCCAAAGTCAAAAACACATTTTTCCTCTTAGGTGTAGTGCTTTTTATCAGTCTAGATAGTTTTGGTGTGAGTTGTCGAGTGTTGCAGATATCGACCGTAGAGATGTCTACCTTCTCTCCAATATAGTGGAACTAGACGGCTCTCAGCTTGTGGTGCTCAACAGCAATGTCTCTTTCCAGAAATCATGACCAGTTACAAAAGATAATCCACAGACTGTGAGCAGTTCCATTTTGGAACTGTTTTCTTTCTACCAAACTACACCAAACAACCATATCAGCAGCTAGCAGTAGATGCACACTGAAGGAAGTGTAGCTAGCTCACCTAGCACCACTGAGCTAGCTAGTGTTAGCTGAGGAGGACACCATTTATGTTCACATTTCTTGCTGTAAGGAGCACGAGCCTCTCAAAACTCAAGGAAGGATCCTTAAACAGCTGAATTTCAAGGAAGCTATGTCATCAATCCTGCCAAAGGACAGTTTTAATGTAAGGAATCCTTTAAATTCTACCGAGGACGATGTCCCTCTTTCAGAGAATTTTCAAGGATCTGTGTGTGCGTAAGGGAACTGAAGGCGAGGCCTCTTCAGTGACACACACCTGTGTTCACCAATGCTAGGAAGGAGTCTTGACTAACCTCTGTAGGACCCAACTTGGAAGGACTGTTAAAATGTCAAGGATCCTTTGAATTCTACCAAGCACCAGGTCCTTCCTTCAGGGAATTTTTGAGGATGCATTTGTGTATCCTCAGCAGGCATGAAGTATCCACAATTCTTTGCGTACCATTTGCCTGAATTGAAGGCAGGGCCTCTTCAATGACACACACCTGCACTTGCTAGCCTATTCCAATTTGTGTTCACAGAATGCTAGGAAGGAGTCTTGACTAGCCCCTGTAAGACTCGACTCGGAAGGACCCGTCCTACCAAGGAAGCATCCTTGACTTTGAGGAGCACTGAGTGTCATGGTTTCTGGAATGATACATTGCTGTTGAGCTTTTCAAATGTATTTTTTTGGGCAAGTTTTGGAGAGAAGGCATCTCTACAACCATATCGGCAACTCACACCAAAACTATCTAGACTGATAAATACCACTGCAGATAAAAGGGTGAACTACCCCTTTAAGGTGCAGTTACTATCTTTTTCTTTCAACTGCATCTCGTTGATTTCAAACAATAGGTGGAGTTTGTTCAGTCGTCACCACGATCGCTCAGACCGTGTGACCAGCTGTTATTATGTGGCTACCTGAGCCAGGTTTATTCGCTGATCAAGACTGTGAGATGCGGATGTAAGCTTAGAAAAATCTAGTAAGTGTACCTTTTAGTTGAGATCATTTTGTCACACTTTCCAATTTTTTATTGTTTGTTTTGGTAGATTCATCAATACTGTATCAGCCACCATAAAGGTTAATCAAAATTGTGATATTTAGCTACGAACCTGTTAAAAGAAACATTTCGTTTTATTCTTTTCCTGACTTCACTGTTTTCGTGTCATTGTCTACTTTGCTCCTTTCCCTCCACTACAGCACATTATTCCTCCATCTGACACTGAGCTTCCTGTGATCTCTACACTAACTCCTGAGGCGTGTCTAATAAGCTCGCAGTTTGTTAACACAGTAAGCATGCAGGTCAAGACATGACTATCATCATCAGTTTTTTCTGAAACTTGAAACCAATCACTGCAGGAAATACCTCGCCAGTTTGCCAGCTGCAGAAAGTGTAGGAAGCGAACAACTGTAAGATGCTCGCTGATGCACATGTGGCAGATTCTGCAGTGCCTATTTGGATTGCTCCCCCTTTCTGGGATTACTCAAGACAAATCGTGCTCAAATTCAATAGCTGTAAAACATCAGAACGTGCAGGGTGTTTGCAGTTTGAAAATGAAGCTCATGGTTATCCTTTCTTTACAGAATATGGCAGAAGATCCAAAAGCAAGTCTAAATATTCAGTTCACAATGTAACATGTAAGGACAAAACATTTAAAGCAACAGGTACTAGAAGTTTGTAAACACCCTCCTTACTATCGCTGACTATTAAAAATCTCCTGAGGCTGAAAAGCTCATGATGTCTGTTTACTGACACTGATCCATGTCTGAATCAACCACAACTCATTTGATGTCTCCTGAAGTCAGAGCCAATGCAAATTGTACTGAAGAAAAGTTTGAAG
Source organism: Cephalopholis sonnerati (assembly GCA_019142605.1). Taxonomy (NCBI): domain Eukaryota; kingdom Metazoa; phylum Chordata; class Actinopteri; order Perciformes; family Serranidae; genus Cephalopholis; species Cephalopholis sonnerati. Next base: position 19,518,674 of record JAGQAX010000024.1, read on the forward strand.
TCTGCTGAAAAGAGGAGACATTATTTGACCTCTTAGGGGTAGCAGAAAACTAAAACAGACCAACAAAATCTAATCAGTTCATCCTTGAGTCAAAATGAGTGTTTGTTCCAAGTTTGGAAAAATTCCCTCAAGGTGTTCTTTAGATATTGCATTCACAAAATGAGACATATGCAAGGTCACAATGACCTTGACCTTTGACCACCCAATCTAATTATTTCATCATTGACTCAAAGAGGATGTTTGCGCCAAATCTGAAGAAATTCACTCAAGGTGTCCTTGAGACATCTCATTCAAGAGAATGAGACGAAAGCAAGGTCACAGTGACCTTGACCTTTGACTACCAAAATCTCATCAGTTCATTAGGGGCGTAACAATACACATATTCCTACTGAAACGTTTGGTGCGAGGCTTTTGGTTCAGTACACATTACAGACCGAACCATTAGTTGAACTATCCTGTTACCTTTGGAAAACAAAACATACAGCTTAAACTATCTTTAATATAATCTCATAGTCCACTGCCCTCGACAAGACAGCCCACAGGACGGAACTGTAATAGAACTGTTAAACAAAAACTGCTTAATAATTTAACTCCACAGTTCAGTACTACACACTTCAGTCTTTTCATGTTTTCAACAAGTATTTTCTAACATGTGCAATGTGTTCAGAAAGAAAGCACTGATTTTGCTTTACCCAGACTTTAACAAGCCCACCTCAACCTGACTATTATTCCTGCTTTATACAAAAAACAAAAGCCCAAATTTAGGCTAGTTTTGATCCAATTAAAATTTAAAAATCAAGGAAATTTCTCTGGCATTTCTACTTTTTTGCTGCATCAAAAACATACCAAACTGTGACACCGCTGTATCATATTGAACAGAATCGTGAATTTTTTTTTTTTACAGTTACACCCCTACAATTCATCTTTGAGTCAAAGTGAATGTTTGTGCCAAATTTGGAAAAATTCTCACAGGATGCTTGAGATATTGCATTTATGAGAATGAGACAGATGAGGTCACAGTGACCTTGACCTTTGCCCACCCAATCTAATCAGTTCATCCATGAGTCAAAGTGGATGTTTGTGCCAAATTTGCCTCCGGCCACAGCGACAGCACAAAAATGAGATCACAACACTGACTTCCTATCAGCTTATACAGGTGATGTGGTTTAAGTAGTATATTTTTGTATACTTTTTTGGCTCTGCTCTCGTTTTCACTAACTCCTGAGGGAAATATGTCTCTTCAGCTGCTAAATGCTCTACCAGGTTCACCAGCTGGTCCCTGACCAAGTCTGCTGGAAACCTGGAGCCGTATTCACAAACATCCTGAGTGTACTCAAGAGAGTTCTTAACTAAAAACTTTCTAGTGAGGACCCCTAGATTAGGAGTGATTTAGAAAAATTCTCGGAGCAACTCTGAGCAAGAGAGGGACAGAAACTTCTACCTCAGTGAGAAGGTGTGGTTGACTTTATTGCTGGATATGACAGTCTTTAAAAAGGTGTGATTGGTGGTCCTTTGTTAGCCTGTAGGGTATGGACACCTGGTGGAAACGCAATGAACTGCATCACAAATGAGACTGAAAGTGTTGTCACTGTTTGATCACTCTGCTGGTGGAAGGTTGAGACAGATCCAAGTCATCACTGCTTCCAAATATCATAGCATTTGATCACTTATTTGTGGTGTTATATCATTACTGCGTTGGGTGAGAGATGTGAGCGTGTCTCTAATGAGCTTGGCAACAAACATTATCACTGCACAATCTGATCTGAAGCCTTTCATTTACTCAAAGTGATCCAGCGTTATTTCTCCCACATCTTTGTTTTTCAAACCTTCCTTCTATGCTTAGGAAACTTTTGTAAGCCTGCAAGGTTTTCCAGTTTTTCAAATATCTTGGTGTTGTGATCACTTTATTTCTGGCGTTGTGGCGTTAGGTGGGAAATGTATGCATTCTAATCTCATTCTCACCCTCCCACTTTTTATGATATAATGTATGTTGAAGAAGTTTTAGGAGGAATATTTTGCAATGTAGTTACACAATTATACATGCCTTACATAAATGCAATAAATTCCAATTTTGTCTCCAGGTAAAAACAATGTTTTTGTTGGTGTGCTGTACGTAAACAGAAACACATGAGCTTTTCTGCCTCCGGTACTGCCAACATTTTCACTAACTATCTCTATCATATCACATGTGAGGACATTTTTACCTATGCAGCTGTTGAAATAAATACAACACACACAGATAAGATCACTTTCCATCAGCTGGTTTGGAAGGGAAGAATATCTGTACACTTTAAGAGTCACCATATTGTTCAATGATTAAAGCTACACTGGTAAAATAACCTACATGAAGCATGCTTAAAATATTGTTGGCGACTATAAGAGAGATGACGGTGAACCAGCGTGGCCAGTTCCCTCCCAAACAGCTGATGTGACATTGGCAATACACTGATATTTAATGACAGCAGGAAATAGACTTACACCTCAGCACTAGAGCTTCTACAGTGTCAGGAGGTATATCAGCATTTAGAGGAATAAAGAAATGCACAGGACTGGTGACCCAAACCCAGGCTGTTATTTATCCAGGACATCTTTAAAGGGATAGTTTGGATGTTGTGAAGTGGGTTTGTATGATATACTTATCATTAGACTGTGTATTACATACAGTAGATGTCAGTTGGCACACCCACAGTTTGGAGAAGCAGGCTGGTGTATGAAAACAGAAGCTAAGTAAGGTACTGCTCTGGAGAGGTCAGCATAAACACATTTTATATTTTCACTGCTTTACCTTTCCACCAGACAGTGATTTCTGTCGGGAAAATTAAGCCATTGCATTAGTCTCTTCACAGCCAGACTCCATTGAGAAAAACAGTGATTTAACATAGCTGAACACAGGAGCTGCTGGTCTACCACTGCCTCGATCAGTTTGTTTGTTTGTGTTATTGTGTGACTTTGGTGTTGAAACAGGTTAATTCAGATTCACCAAAGTCACACAATAACACAAACTAACTAACCAGTTGTAGCAGCAGTAGACCAGCAGCTCCTGTGTTCAGCAAGCTAAAATTACTGTTTTTCTCAATGGAGTCTGGTGGCTTTGATGAGAAACATAGCCTAATTTTTTTATGTGGCTAAGCCTGCTTTTCCAAACTGGAGGCGTGCCAACCGCCATCTCCTGTATATAATACACTGACTATGGATAAGTACCTCATACAACCCCACTTCAAAAGATCTGAACTATCCCTTTAATGTTATCTTTAGATTTCTAACCAAACTAAGCAGAACATAAACAAATGCAAAGGCTGTGTGCAGACATGACAAATTGTTGCAAATTGGATTAACTTTTGAATAATGACACCCGCACTGAGCTGGTGTCATTTTTCTCAACAAAACTGCTAAGTATCTAAACAGTAAAAGCAGGATGTGAGATGTCAAGCTGCTGCTATGCTGCAAAGAGGTCAGACTGCAGAGTACTTACTGTGGTTTAGCACCTGCTATCAACAGGACCTGGATACACTCCAAGCTACCTGAACGAGCCGCCTTGTGGATGGGAGCCTCACCTACAAAATCCTGAAGACACAATGTCAAACTCTGGAGATATCCATTTATAACAGGTAACAATGAAGGCTACAAAAACACAACATTACAACAAGTACATACTCTAGTACAGTACTTAAGTACAATGTTCAGGTACGTGTACTTTACTTCAATTTTCTGATTTTTATTCTTCAATTTCACTACTTTTAAAAGTGGAAATATAGCTCTTTTTATTTCAGTACATCAGTATCATTTATCTGACAGCTAGAGCTGCTTGTCTGGCTACAATTAACATAACACAGTGACGGTATTAGTGCTTTACTAAAGATGAGAACTTGAAATACCCTCGTCAAGGGACAGGTCAGAAGCTGGGAGCTGATATCATGACTTAAGCATTAAGCACAAGTGTAGGATTGCCATGCACCTTTGGTTCTCAGATAACTGTTTACTCTTACTTTGAAATAAAGGAAACAGGGTGGGAAGAGGACAAAAGGAACACGTGCCTAAATAAAATGGCAAGAGACAAGCTTCTGGTGATGGTATTATAACCTGTTATCATATACATGACTGGTGTTGATCCATTCACATGTGAGTTTATCAGATATTTAATAACCCTGCCTCTAGATACAAAATAAAACACTCAGACATGACATTTGAAATGGAACTGCACACTGCTGCTGGGAGGTGTTGGGAGACTGACCTGCCTGTTGACGTCAGCTCCAGCCTGAGTCAGCCACACCACACAATGAGGGTGTCCTCCGAACGCTGCGGTGTGCGTTGGTGTCTGGTTGAAGCGGCTGGACACCGTGTTCACCTCACAACCCATCTGTACCAGGCGCACCACACACTCCAGCTGTGTGCACGGGAACACAGAACACAGGCAGGTAATGAGACTACTGACAACATCTGTTGTTAAACAAAGAATCAATCCAGTTGTTACACACTGGGAGGCTCACTGTTAACGCACTGTTGGAGATTACTGATAGAGCCTCCTGGTATGCATTGAGTCACTTCTATTGTAAGAAAACAGCTGACCCCGTATGGGGTCGACCCCCTGTGGTTGAGAGATGCTGGTGTAAATGAAGCATAAGAAGGCTCTGTGTGTGTTGGAACAGCAGGTGTTGCTGAGTTTAATTCAAAATAGAATTACTGCCTCTTAGTTGTATGACTCTATGAACTAGTCAAGTTGCAGTTACAGTTTACATCCATGTCGGTCAAGACTAATGTGTAGCCATGACAGCAGGCAACGCTTAAACACTAAAACACTGACTCTTCACACATCTACAATCCAGCAGCACAGAAAATCTGTACGATCAGCACAGTTTCATGTCTCCCCTTCTGTTTCTGAGATATGATGTCTAAAAATGGCCTGAAAAGTGTTTGTGCAAAACATTATGATGTCACTGTGAAGCTGACCTTTGACCTTTTGGGTATAAAATGTCATGAAACTGTGGATGATATTTATCCAGCCAACAAACTAAAACTTAATAACAACTTGGAATTTTGTAAAACTAAAGAAAACAAAATTAAAATGTATTTTATGAATGTAAATGTGATTTTATTGCCTACCTTTTCTGTTTAATTATGATTATAATTATTATCATTTTTGATATTATTTTGTCTTATTCTTTCTATATTAGCTTACTTTTACCCTATGATATGCGGTCATGCTGGATGGATTGTCCTATCAAGAGTGGAGTCATGCCTGTTATGTTATCCTTATTTGGATATGATGCATAAATGTTTCTGTTTCTGTCTTTATGCCACATGTTGTAAGTGATGGTTTCTATAATAAAGAGATTAAAAAGAAAGATAACCCCTAAAATAAATTTGAAAAAAGATAACCCCTGAAATAAATAAAAGAAGGTCATCCGTATGATAAATTAAAAAAAAAAAGATAACTCCTAAAATAAAAAATAACCTCTACAATTAATTAAAAGAGATAACCTCTAAAATATATATATATTTTTTTAAAAAGACAACCCCTAAAATGTATTTTTAAAAAGATAACCCCTGAAACAAATTTAAAAAAGATAGCCCCATAAATAAATAAAAAAAATGATAATATAAATTAAAAAAAAATCAAACCCTGAAATAAATTAAAAAAAGATAACCCCTAAAATAAATTTTAAAAAGATGACTGCTAAAATGAACCTCTAAATAAATAAAAAAGATAATCCCTAAAATAAAATTTAAAACAGATAACCCCTAACATAAATGAAAAAAGACAACCTCTGTATTAAGTTAAAAAAAAAAAACCCTGAAGTAAATTCAAAAGAAGATAACCCCTAAAATATACAAAAACGACAACCCCTAAAACAAATAAAAAAAGATAACCCCTACAATAAATAAAAAAAGATAAAACCTAAAATAAATTAAAAACATAAGTCTTAAAATAAATTAAAAAGATAAGTCCTGAAATAAATTAAAAAAGATAACCCCTAAACAAATTGAAAAAAGATAAACCCTAAAATAAATAAAAAAGATAATCCCTTACATACATTTTAAAAAAAGATAAACCCTAAAATAAAAAAAAAACCCTCGTGTAAATCTAAAAAAGATAACCCTTGAAACAAATTTTAAAAAAGATATCCCCATAAATAAATTTAAAAAATGATAACCCCTTATATAAATCTATAAAAAAAATCAAACCCTGAAATAAATTAAAAAAAGATAACCCCTAAAATAAATTTTAAAAAGATGACTGCTAAAATTAACCTCTAAATAAATAAAAAAGATAATCCCTAAAATAAAATTTAAAACAGATAACCCCTACCATAAATGAAAAAAGACAACCTCTATAATAAGTTAAAAAAGATAACCCCTACAATAAATTTTAAAAAAGACAACCCCTAAAACAAATTGAAAAAATATAACCCCTAAAATAAAAAAGGTAAGTGCTAAAATAAATTAAAAAAAGATAACCCCTAAAATAAATTGAAAAAAGATAACCCCTAAAATAAATAAAAAAGATAATCCCTTACATACATTTTTAAAAAAGATAACCCCTAAAATAAAAAAAAACCCTTGTGTAAATCTAAAAAAGATAAAGCTTGAAACAAATTGAAAAAAGATAACCCCTAAAATAAATTTAAAAAATAAGTCTTAAAATAAATTGAAAAAAGATAAGTCCTGAAATAAATTTAAAAAAACAGGTAAGTCCTAAAATTAATTAAAAAAAGATAACCCCTAAAACAAATTGAAAAAAGATAACCCCTAAAGTAAATAAAAAAGATAACCCCTTACATACATTTTTAAAAAAGATAACCCCTAAAATAAAAAAAAAAACCTTGTGTAAATCTAAAACAGATAACGCTTGAAACAAATTTAAAAAAGATAACCCCTAAAGTAAATTAAAGAAGATGATCCCTAAAATATTTCTTAAAAAAAAAAAGACAACCCTTGAAATAGATATAAAAAGGTAACACCTAACCCCAAAGAAAAAGTGTAAATAGGATGTTGGACTTTGTTGCTATGGTTACAAGTCATTTTTAAGTTTAGGATGTAAGGACAGTGACGTCATGTCAGCATGAACTTACAGTATGACGTCACCATCAGTCTCTGATCTACTGATCTGTTATTAGTGTTCCTGCTTCTCTGGGTTGTTTTGGCGCCTGAGCAGCTATTGGCTGCACCGGAGCCAATCAGAATACTGCCTGCAGTTACGTTATTTATATTTTTTGCCCGACACAACTTTATTGTACAGTTACAGTCAGACACAACTGCATTAGGAAGCGTATCACGCTCCGTAAAGAAAAACGGCGGGTTCTTATGGTGCAGCAGACTTCACTAAGAGAACATTATTTCCATTAAATACAAACCTTTCGGCTCATGCTGGTCGCTGCTGTCCACCGCCATGTTATGGCTGAAAAGTATCATGACAACAAATTAACGTTGGCGAAGCCGCGGCTGAAGTTGACTGCTGCTAAATGAAGTAACCACTCCATGGTAAATTACTGTAAAGTTATAGAGGAGGCTGTCTTCACTACACACACATCCCCGACAGACTTCTAGAAGCAGACGACGTTTGCTAGGTCGCTAAATCTGTTAATCCAGCCTGTAATTTAGAGGTAATCCCTACCTGTCCATAGTGAGCAGCCCAGTGTAAGGGGGTCCATCCGTAGCAGGAGTCCTCGGTGGTCAGATGAGCCCGGGTAGGGAGCTGCTGTGACAGTGACACCAGAGCTCCAACATCTCCATCCCGACACGCTCGGTGGATGGGAAACCGGCTCATGAACGCCTCATCCCTGGAGAAGTCCGGTTCTAGTCCCTCAGACATTAGTGAACTATGAAAGTGGCGGACAGAGACGTTTTTCTCCAGGTTCCCCGGTCCCACGGAGCAGACTGACGGTTCAAACACAAAGGAAGGAGTAGGTAAGCTCCTCGGCTGCTGGACGGTCACAAAACCCGGAGCGGAGTCTGGATCTGTGACTGAGAGCCATTCCGGGTTTGGTGGAAAACCGGACAGAGACAGTCCCCGCCGGTGTGCCGCCTACAGGTCAGAGGGAACCTTTGAAGTAAGTAACATTATTGATCTTAGTATCTCTGAAAATATTATTTATCGACCAAACTTTGGGCTCAGTTCCCTGCCTCGTGTGTTAGCTAACTGTGTTGATGATGCTGGCTTTGACACAAGGAGGTACCAATTTTAAGGTGAAGTGTGTAAGATTTAGGGAGATTTGGTGGCGTTACTGTGAGCCGAATTATCCACAGAGGCCTCTTCCCCTCCAAAATAAACAGACTTTGTGATTTAAGCTATAAAAACACCGACTAATGCAGTTTCACGGTAAAAAATCCGTGTATTTTAGGCGCAGTCTGGCATGCAGCTGCGGGCCGTCAGCCCAACACGTGCCAATGTCAAGTTACTGTTTTTCTTCCATAAGATAAGATGCAGACGTTCAGGAGGTTTTCACTGGAAGCCGAATTATCCAACAAGGTCCCTTTCTCTCCAAAAACAAACTAACCCAATGATTTAAGCCACTAGACACATTAAATAAAGTAGTTTCACGTTACAAATCAGTGCATCTTCGACACAGTTCAGCTTAAGTGAATGTGCGCTCACTATTTTCAGAGCCAGAAGTTCAGGAACTTTTTACTGTGATCCGAATTATTCACAAAGGTCTCTTCCTCTCCAAAACAATCAGAGCCTGTGATTTTAATCGTGAAAATACCAAATAATGTAGTTTCTCAACACAAATCCATGTATTTTAGACACAGTCTTGCATGTAGCTGCAGGCGGCCAGCCCAACACATGCCAATGTCAGGTCACCTTTATTCTTCGATAAGCTAAGATCCAGACTTCAGGAGGTTTTCACCATAAGCCGAATTATCCACAAAGGTCCCTTCCTCACCAAAACAAAAGCACCAGATAATTGAAACCACTAGAAACACTGAATAAAGCAGTTACATGTTACAAATCCATGTATTTCCGTGGCAGTCTGGCACGTTGCTGCAGGCAGCTCGTCCCACACATGCCCATGTTGGATCACCTTTTACTATTATAAGATAAGATCCAGACCTCTGGGAGGTTTTCACTGGAAGTTCCTTTCCAAAACAAACAGTCCAAGTGATTTAAACCACTAGAAACACTGAATACAGGAGTTTCACGTGACAAACTACAGCACAGCTCATTGCAGCTGGGCTTCTTACGTCGGTGGTCGATGTGAACATGCAAATGGCCCCATCTAGAGCTAGTGTTTGGTTTGTCCGTTCAGGGCAATTGTAGAAACATGGCGGTGCAACATGGCGATCTCCTTAAACAAAACCCGCTCCTTATGTAGATATAAATGGCTCATTCTAAGGTAAGGAGAACACAACAGTTTTTATTTTCAGGTGATTATACACCAAAGAAAACATACTTATTATGCTGTATTCAATTTCTGCCAATATATCCCCCTACATCCTACACACTGGTTCTTTTAACAAGTTATTTATACTACTGACAATGCTCCCACAGGAAAAGTAGAAACAACAGAAGAAGAAGACGACAATAAACTGACCACCAAAGATGTCAGAATCATTAGGAGGGAAATCTGTGTCTCTGAGTCACGGTGCAAACATGAAGGCAAGCAAACAGGTAATTTTACTCAACACAGCTCCAGAAACACACTTTCAATCCAGGGGCTCCTAATACATCCATGTGGTTGACCTGACCAGGGGCGTAAATGTAGACAGTGTGGTAGTACTAGGGCCCACTGGGTGGGGGCCTGCAGAAAGTTGAGGAAAGAACCACATTGCCACCTCAGAAACGGCTGTGATCAAACAAGAACTCATAGTAAAGCCATTTGCTATGTATGGCTTAAAAAGGCAAACTCATATTTGTCATGGTTTTCTCTTTCTTTTCTTTTGTAAAATCAGATGATATAATGTATTACTTAATGTTCACCCTGTGTTGTGTGCAGATTAGTTATTTGGTGGATGGACAGGGGTCATACCTTTCTCGAAATACTAACCTAACATCTTCCCCAGATCCATGCACTGAGGTTGATCTTTTTTCTTTCAGGATGGCTTTGTCAAAGTGCATAAGAGAGATCTGGAGAAGTTAACCACAGAAGTCATGCAGCTGAGGGAGTTCCTGCCCAAAGTGCTGAAGGGGGACTTGATTGAAATGCTGCATAAAGCTCGAGCAGCTCAGACAAGTACGCTCCCTTTAAACTTAACCTCCAGCAGAAAATACTTCATTGAGGTGGATGCTGTGTCAGCCATGTGTTATCTAGTAACTGAAAAAATCGATACAGTATTGTATCGTGATATTTTGCGTGGCGATATTGTAGCGATACATGTACGCCAAGCATTGAACTTTTTTTTTTGGCAAATACAGCAACATTTGGCAGGAAGTTCATCAAAACAAAGATGAAGGCACCAGAGAAAGAATTCAGAAATGCATTGTCGTCGTTTAAATCAAACATCTGGATTGTCATTGTTATTTTTGCAGTTATGTCCTATTGTTTGTAATATTATTATTTTGTTCACTTAATGAATTAATACTCTTTTAGCGACTTATCGCTTAACTGAATCTGAGAAGTCCAGGGCTGTTCATAAAACATTCAGGACACCACAGTTTATTCCACGCTGCTGAGCTGCTCTTCCTTTTAGAACCACCACGGAGTCACTGTTAATTTTGCTTTCAGCCATGATTGTTGTTGCCGTGGGTAACAGTATGACGTCAATATGTCAACAAGTTGAAATATTGCGAGTATAACAATATTCCTTTTTTAGATCATATTAAATATTTTACCGGTATTATTGTGAATGAGATGATATGGCACAACAACACCATCATTACCAAATCTGCACCTGTGGGTAAACATCTTCTAGATTGTAAGTGTGCAGACATTTTGTATGTGTGTGTGTGTGTGTGTAGTGGAGGAGCACCTCGTCCAGGAACAGGAGATGTTGCGACAGGAGTGTCTGCACCTTCAGTCCCGATTGGATGCAGCTCAGACTGAGTGTCAGAAAGAGAGAGAGGTGAGACAGTTTGTATACTGTATGACTTTCACACACCGTGCGAGGCCTGCAGAAGGACTCATATTACTTAACACAACAATGAGATCAATGATGAGCCTTTAAAGGGTTGTTTCAGCAACACACACACACATGAAAACTCTTCCTCTGCCATATAGCCATGCAGAAACGTGTCTTGTGTGAACACATTCTTAAATATAGTTTCCTTAGTGGAGGAAACTTTTACTATGTTATATTTAAGGACACCTTGCTGTGTGTTACCACATGTGTATGTGTGTAGGAGAAGCTGCTGTTGCGGGGGCAGCTGTGGCAGTGCGAAGCAGAGCTGCTGCAGCAGGCGGACTTCTGCTCTGGTCTGGGATCTGCAGCCTGCAGTCTGCTGTGGAGCTGCTCTGCCAGTGAGGACACGGTCACACGCTGGCTGGCTGATGTGAGTCGTCTCCACTGTGTGTGTGTGTGTGTGTGTGTGTGTGTGTGTGTGTGTTTTAGACTCATCCCAATGGCAGCCATGCTAAATTGTAAGCTCACATTTTCATAGTAAACATTGAGATAATTGGATATCTGACAGCTGATTGGTGGAGTTGTATTGTCTGGTGTGTGTGTGTGTGTGTGTGTAGGGGAAGCTGCAGTCCTTCCTGGCTATAGCTATTCAGACTCTGGAGAGCTTTGTCAGGTCTCTGGATGAGGAGGTGAAAACTCAAGCTGAGGACCACAGCTCTCAGGAGCACCAGTTTGTGCTGGCTCTGGCTGGAACCATTACCAGTGAGTTCACAGCTGCTGTACTGCAACACGTTGGTGTACTCACACACACTTAAGATTTCTATTTTGCGCCATTTTCTGTTGGTCATTTTGGAATATGTTGTGTATATCAGTATGTTTTATACCACCAGCCCTGCGTGGGACCTCCCAGTCACAGCAGTTCATTTGAATCAGGGTTGGATCTCATTTTCTGCCCTCATTTATATAAATGCAGGTCATTAGTCACTGTAGCAGCCTCAAGCACTGGATGTACCATCAGAATTTATTTCTCAGGCTGATAAAGAGGAATGGAACAGAAAAGTGCGGCCATGACTCTGTGACTGTGTCAAACAGAGTGTGTCGACTACTCTAAGACGTTAATGTCAGTTGTGAATTCCTCCTGCAGGATCTGAAAGCACCTGAATACCTCACCTGTCTTTCTTTCCCATCAATCAGACATAGCAGCAATATCTTGTGGTCGGGACTTCCTGTCCAACTCGGCTCATGTTCTCCTGGACACTCTGATGAAGCTTTTGGAGCTGATGAAGCCTGGTGTCTGCCCCAAACTGAAAGCGTACGTGGAGCTGTGGTAGAATACAAAACACAAACAAACTGGTAGTTTCATTGGTTGTCATAGTGGCTGTGAGGAGATCCCCTCATAGGGATGAAGTTTAGCTGAAGTTAATATGAGTTTTCAGCAGTCTAAGTTGAAACGGACAGGAAGTGTTCATCATCAATAAAAATCTGTAGATAGACCTTAAATAGAAAAGAATAGAACTTGATGTTATCCCAAAGGGAAATTCGGCCGTCCAGCTGCTCATAAAAGACAAAAAGCAAAATAAAAAACATTAAAATAAGTGCACACTGTAGACCAGTCACCATCTGTGTGCACATCCACCAGTTACTGGTCATTGGAAGCTCAAGTAGATTCAGTAAAGCATGTTAGTGTGTAGATGTGAACAGCAGGTGTCAGTACTGTGCTTCTGCAGTTCACAGTAGGTGTGTTTTGCTGCAGGTTGATGCTGATGGCTCTGTATAATGTCAGCATCAATATTAAAGGACTGAAGTACATCAGTGAGAACCCAAGACTCCTGCCTCTCATCTGGACCCTGCTGAACGGTAAGGAGACCATTTGGAAACACAGCAGTCTCTTTCAGAACAACTCACCGCAGGTACAAACTGCAATACACACACACACACACACACACACACACACACACACACACACACACACACACACACACACACACACACACACACACAATAATGTTACATAGTAACCACATAATTAGGCTTCCTGCCTCCATAATAGAGGATCAGCTTCCCTCTTAATGTGCAACAAAAGCACCACTAATAAACGGACGTTGCAAAGCAGCCTGGTACAGTTGTGGTAAAAAGTGCATATGCGCTTTGTGAGGGACATTTATGTCATGGTAGTCTGGGGATTTCAGTTACTTCTGTAGCTGCTCTTCTGTTACAGAATCATAAGTTTCTTTTAGACATTTTTTGTGGGTCCTCTAAAAGTATGACAAAATCTAATGGGTCAGAAATATTCATAGGCCATACAGTACTTTATGTTATAAACATTAGTGGCATAGGAAGTACTAAAATAACATTTACTTTATGGGAGTGCCTGTAAACTTCCTGTCAGTGATGATGATTTACTGCAGTTGGCAGCTTCTCTGTGCCTGTATGCTTAGGGCTTGTTTGACTGCATGCATTTGAATGAGCAGCACACATCACAGTGGGAGAGTCCAAAGAGTTCAGTAAGGATCTGAGAGTGCATAAATGACACCTGGGGTTTTACAGAGCAACTTCAGGTCACAAAATCATCAGTGCAGGAATTGTTTGGAAGTACAGATTACAAGGAAACAGCACCTAATTAGCTAACTGTAATACTTTCAATGCTTGCCCTACCTGCTAGCCATACCAGATTTAAAACTGACAGCTCTGCAGAACAGTGATCTCTGTAAACACTGTGTATATGTATACATAATCTGTACACAACAGGACAAGATTATGGAATAGGAAATGTTCTGGTTTCTGTTTGCAGTCTGAGTATTGTTGACCAATTATGTTTGAGGCAGGTAAACAATCCATGGAACCCATCTGCTATCATCTGACGATGAGTTAGCTTTGCATTATTTGTTTTTGTCTGCATTCATATGAAGATAACTGTTTATAGGGATTGGCCTGGGCCCTCAAGACATGCAGCCGGCTTTGAAGCCAATTTTCTTAGTGTCCAAACAGTGTAATTACACTGTCATGTGATGCCATGTGGCCGAAAGACTTTTTCCCATAGGTGTACATGGTGAATGAGAGGTCTGTAAGTCAGTGGAATTTTTATATAACTCACCTGTTTGTATTTTATTAAGGCTTAAAGGAGAACAACACCTTAATTCTGAATCCCCGTGTATTTTTTCCATGGCCTAGGAAAGATCAGTCAGTATTTGTGAACGTGAGCTCATCTCCCTCAAACGGTTGTAAACATAAACTACAGGAGTTTGACTGTCAGCTGTAACAGCTGCGACACTGGAGTTTCTTCTCCATTGGAAAAGCACGGGATCACACCATTCTAAGATTTATTGAATTAAATACACCACAGTTGAATTGTTGTTAGTGTCCAGGTGTCAGCTTCCACACTACCTCTGATCTCTGATTGTCTGACAGATGGAGACTGGGAGGTGTCTCTCCACTCTCTGCGTCTCCTGCAGTCAGTGTTGTTGGAGGAGGAGGTGCTGCTCCTGCTGGGCCCTTCTCTGCTGGATCCAGACCTCCAGGCTCGTGTCAGCTGGCTCACCTCCAGCATTCAGCCCAGCCTGACGCTGGTTGCCCAGCAGACCCTGGAGGACCTGAAGACCCTCCAACAGGTGCCAAACTCACACGTGTTGAGATTAGTGTCTAAATAAATGAGCTAAAAAAAAAAGGTGAGGTTCAAACAACAATCAGGAAAGAGAATACATAACTACATTATAGGATCCATCTGTGAATGACTGAACCGCCCAGTGACGACCACTCCTAAAAAGAAGGTGTGTCTGCAACAATCAGAAATAACAACAAGTTATATCTAAGATCATTTGTGAATGTAATAATACACTGTATCCAGGTCCAACTGACAGAGTCCTCACTTGACAGGATGGCACACAGAGGTGGAGACACACATTTTAATGTGTGACAGTAGGCAAAGCATAGGTGTGAAGAATAAAATGAATGTTGGCTGAATTCCTTTCAACTGCTTCAGTTTCTTTGTCCTTAAATACACATGAATAACAGAGCCACAGATAGAGACTGGTTTTTGTACACTTGTGTAGGTTGTATATAGCATCATGTGTTAAACTGAGGTGTAATGTGAGCACAGAGAAACTTTCCCCCTTCAAGTAAATAAATACGAAACATACTGTGCACTGGATGTGGTGGGAAAATATCGATACAGAGTTTTTGTGATATTTTGTGTGGCGATTTTATATCAATACAAGGACGCCAAGTATCAGTCTTTAATTATATACATTATTGTTTTTTGTAAATTCACATTTTAAAATATCTTTTTGTACTAGAATAATAAAAATCAATTGCTTCTTCGGTCCACTAGATGGTGCTGATGTTTTTTTCCCCTGGTGAGGTCAGCACAGGTGGCAGGAAGTTCATCAAAACAAAGATGGAGAAAGAAATCAGAAATTCACTGTTGGCATTTAGATCAAATATCAGGACTTATTTTTGGATTTTTTTAACATTGAAAGAAGGACTTGGATATGGTCAGCCGCTGACGGCCGAGCTAACTCTAAACCCGTTCCGCCAAAAAATCAAACACTGGACACCTCAGCTTGACAAAACTACCATCCAACTCTGGGAGAGCTAAGAGAGTAACACAGTCCATCACCTACTTCATGTGCATAGATCTGTTTCCTTACAGTGTTGTTGAAAACAAAGGCTTTTGTTACATGCTAAAAACACTGGAACCCAGGTATGTGACTCTGTCCTGATGTTTTTACAGCGACACAGCTGTACCCAAGCTCTACAGAGAATTGATGCATAATAAGGGCATTAAATCTGCCAACAGTTCAGTTTGTCAGGTGTATGCAGCATTTCTGACAGGTTTTATGATGTTGTTGGTCAGTCTGTGTGCTTTGCATCACATTTTACTGCAATAAAAATGACTAAAGTCACATGAACAGACTGAAAACTTTATCTTATGATGTAAAACTGATGTTGACTAAGTTTTCCTTTGGGGAAAGAATTTGCAGTCGGAAAAAAAGGTTTAAAAATTGCAATATATTTTATTCATTCTGCACATTTGTGAGCAGAGAGGGACTTCATTAGTTTATCTTGAAAGTTGTAAACAGTGAAGTGTGGGAGCGGTGATAAATGACAAGTGTTTGTGTGTTTCCAGGGTCGGGGAAACACAGCAGCCTCTGATGTGGATTCAGGATGAAGTCCAGTCCTCCGTTTGTGTTAACTTCTCCTATCTGTGTTTGTGCACTTCATGTCCAAAGTGAGGAGAAAATCTGAAGATGAACATTTTCATCAAAGTTAAATGTTACATATTAAAGTAAAAGGGACAAACTTTAGTGTTCTTACATGCCCTGTTCACTGTTGAGCCTTCAGGTTTGTTCATGTTTGTGTCTTAATTGGTTGTTACCCACTTAATGTGATACAGTTTTATAGAAGACACATTAAAGATGTTCGCACACTTTCAGAGCACTGTTTCTGTTTTCATTCTGACATTCTATGGCAGTTTTTTTGTTGATTTCACCAAATAAGAAAAATGCAGCCACACCTTTTTGGCTTTAAAATTAGGTTTGGTTATTTGGGTAATGGTTTTGGTTCAGTTGTTTTCTTTTAAGACACCTTTATCAAGTGCTTTATGATGAAACACCCAAGCAAGAAAACATAGTGACAATGTAAGACTGAAAGTTAAAATCAAAGGCAGACTTTTTGAGGGTTTATATCTGTTTCAAATTAAAAGCCCTGTAGCATTTCAGTGGACAAAATCCTTTTATTTCTAAACAAAGCTTTTATTGTGAAACATTTACATGAAAATGTAGGGACAGCTTACAGATGGTCTGGTTGAACTTGCATGCTACAGTATATAGTTTGGCGGGGACATTAACACACATACTCCACTGACTGAAACAGACCAATGGCCTGTATTTGGTACCATTTTTTATTTGTGGTAATTTTTGTTAACCTTGATAGAGAAAGATAAAATTGGACAGGAGACCTAAGGGAGGGACAGGTCAGAAAGAAGAGAGGCGTTCTGACATTGAATTTTGGTCACCTATATCACAATCTAAAATCAAACAAATATCAACATCTAATGATGATGCTCACCAGCTGGGGTGCCTTCTTTTTAGTTCAGGGGAGACTCGTAGAACCCAACGTCATTCAGATATCTTGAGATGAGAGTTCAAGGAAAATATCTGGGATCTATTTTACTACTGTGCTGCCAATATAAGATCCTTTAATTATTGGCTTAAATATGAGAGCTTTGATATTCCTCATACCTGGCTAACTATTGAGGCGAACTCACTGAACACCCTTTTGTACTCTCTGCTTATTTCCTCTGCATCTCCATATACAAAGAATGCAAATGTGAAGTCATCCTTTTAGATCTAGTCTCCCTTTCTTCTTCTTGCCTATCTAACATTTACAAAGATGTCTCCCTGAATTGTGACAGATGTAATCAGGCCCTTGCCAATCTTGTACATATGCTTTGGCTTTGTCCATCCTTGTTCAACCGCTGGAAATGATTTGTAATACTTTGTGTGAATTACAGGGCCAAAAGCTTGACCTGACGCTTGACGTCTTGACGCCTGAAGCTTGACTCTGTCAATGCTCTCTTTGAGGTGTCGTTCTCTTCACCCTCTTTACCTTTATCTCAAAAGAATGTAATTACCTTCACCACTATACTGGCTAGTGAGACTGATCCTGATAAAGTGGAAGTCACATTTATTGGATTCGAGACGTGCTGTACTTTCTTAATTGGAGAAAGTTAAACTGTCTCGTCAAGGAAGGTCTAATGCATCAGTCATGGTCTGGAGACCTTTCCTCTTGTGTGAAGAAAGTTTTCCGATATTCCAACCTAATTCACAGTTTAGGGGGTAAGGTGTGGCTACATGTATTTTTGTTTTGTTTTTGCCTCTTCTTGTTTTGAGGGTAGAGGCATACCCTTAATGTTCTACCGAACATCTTTATTATGTACATGTGCTATTGTTTTGGATATAGAGGGACTGGTACCCATTTCCATATATCAGCTTGGCACCCTTAGTTGTCTTTGCCTTAAAGTCCAGATGAAACGACATCTTGAGAATCTCTAGTGTCAGTATTTCTGAGTGAAACAAGGCAGGCAGGAGGGATATAAGAATTTGATTTGATCGTTGAACCACTCATCTAATAGTTCCACAGAACCCAGAACAATTGCACCAATGTCATAGTTAGCAAATTGCACCAAATTGATTGAACCAAAACCTCAATTGAAGAGTAAAGAATAAATCCACACAAGAGTTGCCTTTGGTTAATTATACAGCTTTATTGTATGTTTCTTTAGTATGGACTTCTCAGTAATGAGCAGGTATCCATTGATAAGGCCTAGACTACAGTACAGGATATATTTAAGACAAGAGAGGAGAGGGTTCAAAGAGTCAGCACAAGAATGGAAGCAGCTAGGGCCTTAGAGAACTTCACTGATGGAAAATGGACATGTGTGACATTTGCCTCCAAGCTTAACCCCAATCATCTGTATTGTCAGAAGGCTCGCTCTGACACAGATTAACACCAATCAGCAGAATGAAGCGCCCGGTCATGTGAATGTCTCGTCCTTAGATGAGTTTTCTCCTTCAAAACTCCAGCCGCCCCTCACTTAACCATCCTCATGGGGAGATTTTTGTTAAGCTCAAAACAATGATACTAATAATACTGTAAGAGTGTGCCAAGTAGAATCAACAGAGGAGAAAGTGAGCGAGGAGGACACAGATATCCTCTAAGGAAAAGGGAGAAAAAGAAGCCGAGGGGTGGAGGATAGAGATTCTGTGGTCGTCCATCCCAGTCGAAGCAGGGTGAAGGGGGGCCAAGCCCCTCTGGCACCCTTGGTTGACCCCCACCATTTGGCCTCTAGGAGGATGCAGCAGCGTTGGGCTTGTCGTCACGGGTGACAGGGATGTTGCGATCGCTGCGGCCAGATTCACTCCCCACGCTGACCTTTGGCCCGGTCAGAGTCAGCAGGCCATCAGCTGACAGGGTGCAGGTGATTGCAGATTGGTCAACACTGGAGGGGAGGCGGTAGCGGCGGTGGAACTCACGAGAGATGTAACCGTGGTCATCCTGAAAGACAAGGTTAATGCCATAGTGATAGGGTCAGCTAAAGGAAAGACTATCCCAAAGGCACCCTTTAGCATCTTTACAAGATGCATGGGGCTTTTCAGTATCACTAATGTCAACCCATCGGCAGTAATACTTGAGGTTGAGAGCAAATATAGAGATGGACTGGAGGAAAAAGTTTGTTTCAACGTAACATTACGAAACTGACATACCTATGCCTCACATGAAGCCAAAAGTCACCAGTGTTTTAACTTAAGGGTATTTGCATCACGTTACATTACATTATGTAACAAACATACCTGTTTTAACCCAAAGTATGATCTTTTTTCTAAACCTAACCAAGTACTTATGTTGCCTAAAGCTAACCAGGTCCATTTCACAACATTAACAATGTGTTTCAACATGTTTCAGCTGTGCGTCACAAAGATACGCTAAAGGGTGGCTCTGTGCATCACTATCAGACGCCAAAGCATGTGACAAAGCTTTGGTATTTGATGACCTGGGAATGAGAACAGGTTGGATAGACTTAGCAGTGGTGTAGTGGTAGTTGCTAAAGTGGGTGTTCTGCTAGGTAGTTGGGTAGCTTTTATATTCCAATGGCTTTTTGGCTGATTGGTGAGTAGTCCAGAAAAAGAGGTGGGTATACCCCATATACCTATACCCTCCACTACAACACTGGACTTAAGGATTAAAGGAAAAGTTCACTCCAAGAATTAAACTCTGTCTTTATATAAATGGCAATAAATTCTGCAAATATGAAACTTTTGAAATTACCTCCAAAATACCGTGCTGATATTTTGCAAATCAAAGAATCTTGCAATAAAATAGCAACAGTGAGCTGGGATAAAAGTTTTAGATCTAGAGGTACAAACCATCACACCAAAAGTTACCTACTTAACACCTCCTGCAGCATATTTCAAATGTTTTGTAGCTGAACAAAATCTGTATGAACGTCATGAACTTGTCTCATGAGGCTGTGTATTCTAAGTGTGCTGTTAAAACAAGGTGGTCTTGCCAGCTGATACAGGATGTTAAAAGTATCCCCAGACAGGGTAGGACCCAGCACATTCGACATTAACAGATAATAAGTTCTTTCTTTTTGTTGTTCTGCATTGTACATAGCTTTTACCATTGTATTTTCTCTTACGTTAGTGCTCTCCACACACACTCCTCTCCATCATTTCCTCATACCCTAAAACTTCAATGAATAGCCCGGGCTATTATTTGCTTAAATCACTGAACTAAAGCGGCTAATTTTTGGGACAGGCATCTATTTGGGACAGGCTTTTAATTCCGTTCACACAAAACTGCTACACTGCAAAGATGGGAAATGCAATCAAATCGTTTATTTCAACCATTGTGAATATTACTTGTTAAAAATTTTGGTTTTTGACAAACGTCAATTATGAAGAAGTCACCACTTTTTTTTGTCTCTCTTCTTTACTGGGCCGGTAAATTTGAATTAATTATTCTTCGGTGGTCATGGAGAACTGAAAAAAGAGATTCTACTATGTTCCTCTTCACATGGTTTTATTGTGATGGCATTAGGGGGAGAATTTTGATTGTACTTCGTATTAGGGATTCAATATTGTGTACTGTACATCAAAATAATACACTTATGGGTCCTTCCCACTGTACTTTAACCAGGCAGCAACCTCTGGAAATGAAAACTGAAGCCAATGCGGAAGTGCTAAAAACTGCAGTTCCTCTAATGGCCACTTGAGGCTGGCTCCAAGAGAGAGTCAATCGCCACATACTCTCATGTTAAAATGTCTAACTTTACAGCAGAAATAACATGTTTACAGCCTGGTACAAAAAAAGTTTTGGTCTCTATAGCTCATTTCAAAATTCATGACAACTGTGCGGGGGTGCATTTTTGTATAAATCCCTTGTTTGCATTTTGTGACAGCCCAAAGTTATGCCTAATTAAGGGCGGAGCCGCTTTTAGTGACAGGCTGTTTGCGGGGCATAGCTACAGTCCATAAGTCAGATCCACCCCTCGTTCCTTCACAGCTCCATCCTCTCATCCAAATATGGTGATGGCCAAAATGCTAAGCTCCAGGCTTCAAAGCATTGGGCAATGTCACAGTAGCTATGTCCATTATTTCATACAGTCTGTGACTTAATCTGAGCAACTAATCTGGGAACTTTGCGCTCCCACTCACATTACAAAATAAAATGCCAAAGGTGTGTGTAAAGGTCCAAGTGGATCAAGGGGATGTGAGCACCCACCTCAAAGACTAGAAGACCTTTTTCCATGTGAACATATAAATCTTTCAGTTAATATATACTGTATAAATTGACTGAAGTACAGATCTCTGTGACCCTTCAGCAGAGGGCACAGTCCTACCAGATAGTTTGTTGTGTTTCAACTACAGAACCCTCTTGTAGAATATTCTGTCGAACATTAAAACCATTCCTCTAAGGATCAGGGTGACATTGCTGAACCAAATTAATGGACCCCATGTGTCATTTAACAGTCTTACTGTCTATTATTAAAGCTGATGTGTGTATGAGAGAGAGTCGGAGCTCTACCTGTCTCTCTCCGTGCTTCCCCTGGATCTCCACATAGTCATCGGTGACCTTCACACTGAGCTCATCAGGAGAGAAGTGCTTGACGTCCAGGTAGACTGTGTACTTATCCCTGTCAGACCTCACCTGTGGGACACACACAAGCATAAAGAGGCTCCATTGTATCATATAATATCAAAATATAGATTTAATTTTAAGAGCTTGAACCTCTCAAATTTCAAGTTCTTAATATTTAGAAGTGCAATTTCTTGACTTGAGCTGAGCTTAGATGGAGAGCAACTAAAATGAAGACTATCACTGGAATAAACCAGAGAAATTCTGGATATTAAATAGTTGTACAAAAAATTGTAATGACTAAACAAGATCAGGACAGTTTTAGGAAAGAAAAAAGTGCAACACTTCACATTATAACACATTAACTGCTATTTCAAATGTTTTTCAGGGATGTTGAGCTAAAGTGTTATCTTAACATTCCAAAAATTGTTTGGAGGCAGATGAACACAATCCTCTGTCTTTTTCCTATGAACATATGAGTTAAGTCAACTTGGCGTCATGATGTGATTCCTGACATGAAGGAACCTGATCTTGTTACCTCAGAGGTGCCGGAGTTGGAGGAATCCAAAAAGTTGCGGAACAGCGACTGTCTGTAATATGGGCTGATGGTGGAGGTGGTGTAAGGGAAGAAGTCGTAGTCAAAAATGCCCTCTCCAAAAAACTGGTCAAAGAGTCGGGCAGGGTAGACAGAGCCCAGGGCACGTCTGAACCAAGGGTGCTGGATGGCAATATCCATAGTGACTGGAGACTGTTTGGTCTAGCTCAGCTTGGTGTGGCTCAGGTTGGCAGATGTACCTGCTCAGCTCAGAGTCCAGCAGGTGGAGAAAGGGAGGTGAAGCGGGATAAAGAGAAGAGAATGTCAATGAAAAGCAACGAGTGAAGAATGTTTCCAGAGAGCTTTGTCCTCTGCTCTCCGGCTGCCTCCTCTTTATATACCTGAGAGCCAGAAAGAGAGGCTTTAGACACGATCCCTCTGGAATGGCATTATCTCATGGTGGGTTGGGCCCCGTCAGCAGAATCGGGGTTGAGGATGGGGGGGCACTGCTGGGTCCAGACCCTGGTGCGACCCAGTGCCACCCACACACCAGACACCCAGGGCTGCCAAAACAAACGCTGCTGGACGGAGAGGAGGGAGGAGGAGGGCATGACAGAGACAATGAGGTCAGGAAGCAAACTAAAGACACAAGGGATTTTACCTGAGTGACAATGCATCAAATAGATACACACATATCTATTCTGTCAGTCAGTCAGTGACATAATGCTGCTGTATTGTTCCGCCTGTGTGGTTGGACGGTGGGCAGATTTAGAAACAATGCTGCATGGGGTCAATGGAGCAACAACAACTGACACACAGACATGAGGACAGACGGTTTGGGGTGCAAACATATTAACATATCACGAATGTAGATTACTCAAGTTGAAAGAATAACACTATATCAAAAATGCTGTTGAGGTTTTTAAATGGAAATTATAATTACTGTTTTAAAGGCCAAAAATGGAAATAATTTTTTAATTGGATCAATTAAAGGGAGCCAACAGAAGGCCTTCTTGCTGCAGACTCTCTAATATTTACTTAATTAATAATGAAACTGCATCTAATTTATATTGACACAAATGAGCAATTAAAGGCCCATTTTTCAAGTTGTCAGATATTGTTGCTTTGTTAGTGGACTTTCAGGGGTACATATTATGCGCTAGGTATTCTATCCTATTCAGGCATGCCACAACCAATGCTGGGATGTCAACTAAAGCACGAAGCTAGGTTTAGAAAAAAACATCATGGTTTGGCGCTTCATTCATACAGGAAACAAACAGTGGGCTCCCAGGTGAAAATCCAGGGTTTGTTGGAGACTCATAGTATTGAATGTGGTATTCCTCAGGGAAGCATTCTTGGGCCAATTTTGTTTTCATTATATATCATTCCATTTGGAAACATCATTAACCGTCACCATGACAGTGATCATTTCTATGCTGATGACAGACAGCTGTACATGCTGTACATGTCACACCAAATGCCCCTAATGCACTACATGCCCTCATTGCCTGTCTCACTGACATTAATGTATGGATGGGTAAAAATGTTTTGAAGCTAAATGTGACAAAAACTGAGATTCTTTTAATTGGACCCAAAGTAGCAGGAGAAAAACTGCACTTGGTGTTTGGTGACCTTAGCTAACACATTAAAATGCTGAAATACTCACTCATTCTTTTATTACCAGCTTTGACTATTGTAATTTCCTTTTCACTGGATTACTTAAAATATCTAAAAGAAAACTACGGCTAGTTCTGAACGCTGCAGCCAGAGTGTTAACTAGAACAAAGACCAGCGCTGTTTCATACCACTATGAAAGGTGGTTTTTGCCACCAGTGTCTGACTGCGAAATCACTGACAAAGAAGTGGTATTTGATGACTTTGGAATGACAACAGGCTGGAAATGATCACAACCTCTGAACGCCACATTATGTTGTGGTGGCATGTGTCAAAATTATGCATTGATGGCATGGTTGGGTATTGGCACCAAAACGACTTGATATTTTTGGTTAAAATAACTTTTTGTTACATATAGGCTGTAAGTCGTAAAGTGACATAATTATTAAACCAGGGAATTCCTGCGTCCAGCACGACAAAGGATCCTATTTGACTTTCCATTGACGCAGTTTCCATGGTGCCAGCACATAATTTCAACACAATATGTGCCACCACCTCACAATTTGATGTTAAGAGGTCAGTGTCATTTCATGTATCTGTAACTTTACTTGCCTAAAACCTTAAGATGCCCAACCATGTTTTTTGCCTAAACCTACCCACAGTAATACGATAATAATAACAATAATAATAACAACAACAATTACTTGCTTAAATCATATCTATGAAACCTTACATAAAGAATGTACCTTTACGTTAAGTATGTAACATTATTTATGGGGCGCTAATTCTTTAAACATTATACAGAGTATAGTGTATGCATTTTCATAAAATATCATAAAAACTATTCTATGAGGATATATTCCATTGAACCAGGGAATTTGTGTGTCCATCACGTCAAAGCATCATGAATAACTTTCCGCTGGCACTGTTTCCATGATGCCTGAAGGTAATTTAAACACAACGTGCTACAGTATTCTGGACTTTGACCATATGACAGCAATCAGACTGCTCAAGTCAGGGTCTTATTGAAAGCAACAAAAAACATTATGCACCCCACAGAGATCTAAATGACATTCACTGACTGACCTCCATACAGTTCTACAGTCGCTGAGTAAATGCACTGAAGACATCGGTGAACAGATGCACCAACATTTCCTCTATTTCAACCCATTCTCAGTCCCAGATTGTGGAATACGGACGGGTGCGATGGTCATATGTACATTACATAATGTTACATTAAAGCAAAACTGGCTTTGGGTTTCACATGGGACACAAACTGCCATCTCCTGGGTGAAAGTCCGGTTTTGACTGACCCATCCACCCACACAGACTTTCTTGCTGTTAATACCACCTTGGGATAAGAACGGTCTGTCCAGTTACACAAAGTAAGATCTGATATCAGTGTTTTTAGTGCCAAAGAATAATAAGTAAAAGTCAGTGCTCACCTTGGATCTATATAGACCATAGGCCCAACCTACATTTTAACATCCATTTTGAGACACACAGACACAATTATGAAATTATGCTGCTATACCTCAGAATGTAGTGGTGATATTCACATTAAAAAATTGATTAAAAAAAAAATATATCACTGATTTGGAGCTAACATTCTTTTCTGACCCCAGTTTGACTGCACATGGGTGGTGTATAAGCACAGACTGTTGTCAGAGCTGTCCTCAAATGCATAAAAGTGATGCTCTCATTGTCTGGGGAAAACAACAACACAGCAGTGTTCAGCATGGCCTCTGAGTGGCTGCACAGTGCCTCTTACCATGTGAACCTTCAGAAGAGTGTCCCAGGGGTGGAGTGGAATCACTTAACTACAATTATTTAAGAGCTGGAGTCACTACAAATTAAGATTTCTGCATAAAAACACACCAAGAGCATATAAAATATGTTTTGTTATGCATTAAACTAACTAATAGCTTACAAAGTGCAGCTGTAATGATTATTCAATTAATCAATTAGTCGACTGACTTAAAATTAACTGGCAACTGTTATGATAAACCTTTAAAGGGAGAGTTCACCCCAAAATCAGAAATACATATTTTTCCTTTTATCTGTAGAGCTGTTCATCAGTCTTGAAAGTTTTGGTGTGAGTTACTGCGTGTTGGAGGTATTGGCCGTAGAAATGTCTGAGCTGTGTATAGAGCTGGAGACATGTCCAGTCGTGTTATTAGCGACAAAAGCGGGTATTTCGTAACAAGGGTTCTTAACATGTCTTGATGTGTTCTTAGCGACAAAAGTAGGTATTTTTTTATAATAAGAGTTGGGGACATGTCCAGCTGTGTTTGTTGCAACAAAAGCAAGTATTTTTAATAAAAGTTCGGGACATGTCCAGACCTGGGGTATTTAAACAAACACCAAGTGGTTTGTGAACCTAAAGCATAGAGTTAATATTAAGATAGACGACATGACAGGTTCTCAATAGTGAAACTGAATCACCTTGATCGCCCCCTGGTGGCTGGCTGCAGTAAGGGTCATAAAGCCTGCCCTCTCCATGTTAGTGGATGGGACATGGGCCAAACTAAAAACTTAAAGTACACATCAAATAAAAATTTCCCAAAGATGGTTTCTGTCATTTACGCAGCTATTTGTCTTTTAGTTTTAGTTTTTAAGTTTTATTGTAATAAAACAGGGATTTTTCAATATGACTTACAACTGTGTGAACCCATTAGTGGGTTCAAATGCAGAGACACTGCTTGCGATTGGTCGAATGGGTGTATGGGTGGGAAACTTGATATCACAGAGATCACTACTGTGCCGACTCTGGCTCCAAATGATGTCACCAGAGCAAGATGGAAACAACCGTATCCAGGATAGTTTAGCTTCACTTCTGTTCAGTGGGGGTAAGTGGAGGGGTGTTGTCCGTCTTCATATGCAGTCCATTACCTAAACATAACCACACATTAACCAGAGCGTTGTGACATCATGAAATGAATTGTAAGAAATGTAAAGTTTCAACATATCCACTACGTATGAAACATACAAATGTAACATATCTGTGGTTTACACAAACATACAGTGCCAACATATATTCTGCCGACTGTGACGGAACTTTTATTTGTACATTTGGCTATTGGTACATCTGAAGGATCTGAATACATCACAACAGTTCAGCCACCATTAACGGGATTGGTTCCAGAGCCAGTGTGATGTGTAGAGGTGTGCCCACCTACATCTACATTAGCTAGCAATCTTAGCTATCTTGTAGCACCAAGTCCAGATTTTTCGCCACATTTTGTTACCCCATAGGATAGAAACATTTAAAAACTAAATTAATTAATTAACTAAAAAAAAACCCACACCACATCTTGTCTCTGTGTTCTACTGATGAATTCAGACTGCAAAAGATGCACCACCTAAAGAGGCCTTTCACAGCACAGATCAGTATATACGTTACATAGGTACATCAACACTTGTGCATTCTAATGTACAAACAGGCCATAGTTTGTAGATAAGAGTGAATTCTAATGTAAAGACAAGGGTGACTTCCCATGCCTGTTGTTTCACCACCAGCGGCTTCCCGCCACCTGCATTAGTTTAATCCCACAGGGCTTTGGCCAGCCAGCACAGAGGCTTAGGCGCTCCATGCACCCACAAGCCAAGAGCAACTGGGCCAGGCAGCCAGGGCTGGGGCTGTTTTGGGGGCAGTTTGGGGAGGTTGTTGGGGTTTGTGGTTACGAGCTGCTGCAGACCGGACTTAGATGCCGTTAGACTGGCTGCAGTTCAGCAGAGTCAGCATTCTGGGTTTTTATCAATGGGACAGACAATGGCTGTGCGCTCTGTGTTTCCACAGCTCTGAAAAGCTGTTTTGGCTGACAACCTGGCAACCTGGCGGGGTGGACACGCTCATATTCATTCATAGATTTTTGCTCTCTAAAAAGAGCTAAAGTTCAAAAGGACAAACATGTAGAGGGGGAAAAGAGAGCTGGCAAGCTTTAAAAACCAACATCACGTTATTGGAATGTCTGATGCTATAGTCAGTGTCATCTTAGACTTTCTCTTAAATATGATGTCAGAAGAAGCCGTCTGTGAAGTAATTAACAGGTTGAAGTCTACTACATATGCTCTAGACTCGTTCCAGCCAAGCTGGAGCTGAAGCTTTCAAAGCCTATCCCAACAAACAACAAGTACAGAGCCATTTCTAATCTACCTTTTCTTAGTAAACTTTTAGAAATAATTGTTCATCTACTTGTTCATCTAACCAACAATGTCATTCTAGAAAACCTCCAAATTGGTTATCAGGCAAGTGATAGCACAGAGACTGCCTTACTGAAAGTTGTAAACAACCTGAGAATTATTGTGGATGCAAGTCACTGACCAAGCGCCGATTTTCAACAACTTCAGAGTGAGACTGGGTTGGCTTGTCAGCCTGGGCACTAATCTATCAGAAATTATAGTATTGAATGTGGTATTCCTCAAGGAAGCTTTCTTGGCCCAGGTTTGTTTTCATTACATATCATCAGTCATCATCAATGATGATTTTTATGCTGATGACACAATTGTCACACCAAATGTCAACAATGTGGCTGTGGCCATTTGGTACAGTTGACCGCAATATTTTAATAGACAGACTAAGAAAATGGGTTGGGTCAGCCCAAGTCATCATATATTGTTGCTTTGTCAGTGGACTTTCATCTCTATATATTAAACACTAGGTATCCTCTTGCATCTGCTGTTGACATTCTGGGATGCTGCAACCAATGCCAGGACTTCAACAAATGCACGTGGCTAGGTTTAGAACAAAACATGATAGTTTGGCTGTACATTCACTCAGGGAAGTGAAAACCAAACTCCCGGATGAAAATTTGTGGTTTGTTGGACCCATCTACCACTCCTCCCACTCGCCATTTAGGGACTTTCCAGATCCTTGTATTACGCCATTACCGGTAGCATTTCAACCTGATGCTGTCCAGCGGCATATCATACTGCTGCGACAGGTGCCATCCGGCCATGTTGTGAATGACACTGCCCATCTGTGTATCATACTGCTGCAACAGGTGCCATCTGGCTGACCAGTGGCATGTTATAACACTGCAGAAGGTTCCAATCAGCTGCATTACAAACTGATGCCGTCTGGCGGCTTATCATACCAACTTGAAAGGTGGTTTTTGATATCACTGACAAAGCATCAGAATCTGGTGACTTTGGAATGAGAATAGGCTTGTAGGTGTCTCTGACAGTGTTAGCTTGTTCAACATATTCTAAGTCTGACCTTGTCACATACTGATGTGACCTTGTCACATACTGATGTTTGGTCATGGACCTGGATGCGATCGCTGTTGATGTTCTGGGACGCCGTGTCAATATCAGCCTGTTACATGCATTGTCTGTTTTTAAAATATACTTCTATTTTTGCAGGATATGTACAGTTTGCATACACTTTCTTTCAAAATAAATGCAGTACGTTGGTACAACACTGGGACTTGACATTTTTTTTCTTTCAACAACAAATGCACATGGTTACGTTTTGCCAATATTCGCACATGGTTAGGTTTAGGAAAAAAGAACAGGGTTTGGCTTTACACTGACACGGGAAGTGAACCCTGGCCTCCTGGGTGAAATTCAGTGGGTGTAGCACCTATCCACCACCCCTCCCACCTGCCCTACTCAGACTTCGCTGCCTTAACTTTTGTTGTTGTCTCGCTGCATTTCCCTCTGACGCCATAAAGCAATAATGATGACCAGCTGTGTACTATGCCGACATGAAAGGATGGCTTTTTTCATTGGTGTCTAACACCAGAAGACACTGACCAAGTGCCGGATTTCGATGACTTTGGAGTGAGACTGGGTTGGCTTATCAGCCTGGGTGCTGATGTATCAGAGACTTTTACTGTTGAATGTGGTATTCCTCAGGGAAGCATTCTTGACCCATTTTGTTTTTATTATATATCCTACCATTTGGAAACATTATTAACCAACCATCACCATATTAATTATCATTTTTATGCTGATGACACACAATTGTACATCCAAGAAGTCAACCTAGAAGTTATGTTTATATGCAAAACTGATTTGAACAACAAATACATAAATCCAAAGAGTGAATTTTCTGAATAGACTGTAATTGTGGAAAATACTCACTTGATTTTATCTAACTCAGGCTGCTGAAGCTTCAATTTATTTCTAGCTGAATGAGTGTGAATTTTGTCTCCCATTATACGTACAACAGAACTGCATTGGGCGGAATCTCAAACACGGACAGGAGGAACAATTCCAGCCATTAAAAACTGTTTCATGGTACACATTTATTGGCGTGATAATAATTTCTTGAACTTAAACATATCTAAAACTAGGAAGTTGATTGTTGATTTCAGACGTAACAGGTCACAGCCAAAGAAAACATTATTCACAGTGGAACTGTGGAAAGGGTTACCTCTTACAAATATTACGGTACCTATTTTTAAGAACATCATAATTTGATGTAAACACTGCAGATATTGTGAAGAGAGGGCAACAGAGAATTCACCTTATCCATAAACTAAATTCCTTTTCAGTCTGTCCTATTCCTATCAGTCTTTTATTAAGAGCTTCCTACATTTTTCAGTTATCTGCTGGTTTCACAGCCTCACACTGAAAGACAGAAACAGTCTAACTAGCATTGTTAAAAGACACAATGGGACTTTTTGCAAACCTCCAGAAAAGCTAAAGTATTTCAGCTTTTTCTGAACATGTTCTTGCAGGCAAATCAGGGCATTGTTACATTTACCTGATTGGAAAACTAACTGGTATTCAAATCTTTTATTCCCTCAGCAATTAGTCTTTTAAATTCTCTGTAATATCTTTAATCTGTTAATGTTTTTTAAATCTCTTTTATTGATATCAGTCTATCAACTTTGTTAATTATTTATAGATTCCTTTATTCCACTGAACTCCTTGGCATATTTTTAATTGTATTTATTGCTCAACTATTTATGTGTCTATGTGTTACTGTATGTTACAGTATGTGTGAAAGGCAAGCTGATCAAACAAGTTGTCCCTGGTGGGATTAATAAAGTTTTCTGAATCTGAATATGGGCATGTGACTGTTATGTAATGACAGGTATAAAAAGAAAGTAAAGTACATATATGTATTTGGACGATCACAGTCAGATCACTCTCAGAGAAGCTGAGCTGTGCTGCCCTCTGTTGGACTCTAAAACTTCCCAGATGGGGAGCCTGGGACTGCACTGTCAGTGCCTACCAGCTCTAATAGGCAGGACCATCTGAAAGACACAATGGGATTTTAAGAACTAGCAAAATGTTATTTGGGGGAAAATGGATATTAAGTAATATCTGTCTTAACTGTATATAAGCTGTGCTCCATTAGTGATGTAATCATATATGTAAGTGTGTATTTGTGAATGCATTTACCACCATCATCCCACCTGGATCTATGTATAACTCCGCACTGCACCCTGCTGGAGTTTCACTGCCATCAGATGGGACTATTGTGTTTACCCTGCAGCCCAGGGTGAAGGAATCATCTCTGTGTTCCTCTCAACTGTGGAACACATCATAGCTCTAAGACATGAGCTGAGACCCGAGAAAAGGCAGGGGCGTAAATATAGACAGTGCAAGCAGTGTGGCTGCACAGGGGCCCCTAGGGTGGAGGGGCCTGGAGAGAGAGCAGGCCCTTACAAGTGATTCAGATTGCCACCTTGGAAATATACCTATGTTTAAAGATAAAATATAAAACAAATATATAAATATTATTTTAAAAACAGTGCCATTTGCTAATATATGTCCTCAAAAAGGCAAACCTATCTATGTCATTGTTTTCCTTTTTATTTTTAAATAGTCAGTAGCTAATTACAAAGACTAACTTTTTCCATATAAGCTATACAATATACTATAAAAAACTATACATTAAATGATTAATTTCTTATTTCCTTCAATATTATTTTTGTCAGATATGCAATGATAATTGCTGGGTAATATGTATATTGATGTGCCGAGACAATACATGCATGATAGCGTGCACTAAGGCTCGTCATAATAGTTGTGCACTGGGGCACCACTGACAAAAGGCAAACATTTTTTTAATCAGGTATGACTTCATCAAACTATAAAAAACATCAGTCCTGTTGCTATTTTTAAAACTGTTTTCAGCAGTGAAGCAGAGTAAAATCTGTGTAATTCTGCCAAGACTCCATGTGTGCCTGTGTCTTATTTAACTGGTTATTGTTAGTTATTGTTATGTGGCAAAATTAAAAATTCTAATTGGAGTGCTGCCCTCATCTTCACTTTATTACTGGTTATGGTTTGAAATACACACAGTCTAGATAAGTGCCCCTTTTGCAAGCTGTTTTTTTTCTATTTTAGTTTTTTTTAATTTGCTCTATTGAATCAATTCTCAGTTAAAAATGTGTTATATGCCTGACAGCTGCATTTGAATGGAGCCCCTGCCCCTCCCTCTTCAGCTTCCCTTGTGGCCCCCTGCACCTTCCTCTTCAGCTTCCCTTGTGGCCCCCTGCACCTTCCTCTTCAGTTTCCCTTGTGGCAGCTGCACGCAAATCGAGCGCCCTGCAGAGCAGCATCACATCTCCCTTACCTGTCTTTATCCACAGCCATGTAACAATAGTGTTTGCCCTAAGCCTTGGCATTGTTTGTCACTGTTGTGAAATTAAACCATTAGAACGTCATAATAGAGCCAATCTAATTTAGGCAATAACCCACCATTGACAACAAGCTAGTCCGGTGTAAAATCATCGCGTCTCCCTGCAACTCTATTAGCTGCCCAGTGTGAGCAGAGACAGGCGCCGAATTGCTTTCCCACGTCACTGCGTGTTTTTAAAACCAAAACTCAGTTTAAATTAAAGTTTATGTTCCCCACACATCGGCTCTGATAATTAATTTAAACAAAAATGACATGCAGTTTGGGGCTGCAGTGTGTAATGAGCATAGAGGAGGGTGGAGCTGCATGCATCTGTTTTCTGGGATATGTTTAACAATATTTAAAGCCTTTTTGGAAGATAATTATAAAAATTACAGCGTGACTATTTAAATGAAAAGTAGAAAGAAAAGTAGAGCAAAGGAAAGGATTGGAGAATAATTAGAGGTAAGGACAGCAGAGGAGAGGAGAGTCGAACACACTTAGCCTGATTGTTGCAACTGAACACAGGCCTACTTTGTAGTCTGGAGGGTAGATTGGTTGGTTTATTATTTTATTTATTCGGAGAACAGCTTTTTTCAATTGTGTGTCAGGGTTTGTTGATTGTGAGTGATTTAAGTGTGCACAATGTGGCATTGATTTCTTTGTTGTTCCCTTTTTTAAATAGATGTATCAGTTCAAGGAGGACCCAAATGGCTCAACTTTAACGCAGCTGGTAGACAACACAGGCAGATAATTTCATGTCCAAATGAAAGCACAAGCAAAACCAAACTGAAAACCAACAAGGATAATATGATGAACTCAAATCCAAAATCCAAACAGAGCACCAGGCAGGAAACAGAGAACACAGGGATGAGCACAGGAATAAACACAGGAGGAACACAGACAAACCGACAAAGAACAAAAGGACACACAGGTATATATACACAGAAAAGTAATCACAAGAATGAGGCACAGCTGGAGTAGAAAGACATGGGCAAAAGGAGGAAGTGGAGATTGGCTAACAACAAGGGTGTGGAGGGGAACACCAGGGTGGAGCAAACAAGACTAATACAGAACAGGTGTGAAGGGAAGACTCTGGGAACTGGGAGGGACTAATGAAAAAGGTGTGCCAGAAAACAGGCGGGAAAACACACAAAAACAGGAAGTAAAACCAGACACGACACACGAGGAGAGAATCTACAAAATAAAACAGGAAACAGCTTAAACATGAGTGAATAACATGAAACAAGGAACACAAACAGAAACCTCCAAAATAAAGTCCATAGGATAACAGAATATAAACAAAGCCAGCCTCCTCAGGACATAGAGTCGTCTGCACTTTCCTGTGTGTTTACTGACGCACGCACAATGTGATTTTGCCAAGTAGGACATGCTCCTGGATCAACATCCCACATTGCGCTCCTGCTCCAACACTGCAGTGAACCAATCACAGTCCTCTGACATCATCAGTGTGCTGCTACTGTGCTTCTTTCAAAATGACTTAGCTAAGCTAATTTTCCAAATTGAAGTTAGTACAATTGAACAAAAACCTCAGCAACGCTGAATAAAAACCGTGTAAGCTACTGCAGGGCTAGCGAGTTAGCTTGCTAACTAGGTTGGCTATGCTAGTTTAGTGCATCAAATGTGTCCTTCGTAGGTCTTTGCAACTTCAAAATGACATTATCCTTCCTCTTAATGTTAATGAACAATATTTTTGTCTCCAAAAACCATGTAAGCCACGGCAGGGTTAGCGAGTTTGCTTGCTAAGAAGGCTATGCTAATGAGTAAACTTGCTGATAGACTACAGTATTAGCAAGTTAGCTTGCTAACTAGGTAGGCTATGCTAACAAGTAAGCTTACCAAAAGACTAAAATATTGTCCGTTCACATTAAGAGGAAGGATAATGTCATTTTGAAGTTGCAAAGACCTGCGAAGGACACATTTGACGCATTGTACAATATTCTAGCCTAGTGGCAAGCTTACTTGTTAGCATAGCCTACGTAGTTAGCAAGCTAATTTGCTGATAATGTAGTCTATCAGCAAGTTGACTCATTAGCATGGCCTTCCTAGTAGCTTACATGGTTTTTGTTCAGTGTTACTGAGGATTTGTTTAATTGTACTAGCTTCAATTTAGATCTAAAGAAGCACAAAGATATTTTGAAAGAAGCACAGCAGCAGCTGCAGATGATAAATGTGTAACAACTATCAACACTGCCACTATGAGCCTTTAATGAAGGGACCTACTGGACAGCTGTTTGGTCACATTACATGCTGTATTTTATCAAAATGAGGGGCATCTTGCAATATAATGCAACCCTATCAAACAAGCTCTTAATGTGGAGTTTTGTAATCACGTCGGTGCTCGTTATTAACAGGCTGCTTGTGCTGTTCAATAGATGACGAGAGAGGGAGAGGTAGAGTGAGGTAGACAGAGGCTCGGAGAGGGAGAGAGAGAAGGCGCGAGCTCACAGCTGATTTCCTGCAACATGTAGATGAAGGACGGAGCAGGACACCGCTCCAACTTTTCAGCTGACAGAGGTCCAGTCCACGTCTGTCAGTGAGCCTGTGTCCTCTCTGACCGGGCACACCGACACAACTCCGCCGTTACCTGTTATTTACCAGAGCGCGCGACACAAACGCAGCCTCATTTGCATACGCACCAAAATAGTAACTTGTAAAAAGACAGGAGCACAGCAGGAAGCAGCTGGCTCGGCTCAGCGCGGAGGATATCATTACCACATTTTCACACCGGTACTCGTTAAACAAAGCGGGACAGAGACACCGCAGGGATGATGAGAGACTCCGCTGCTGCGGTGGTGGAGCGGCCCGGGCTGGAGGACGTAGCCGAGGAGGAGGACGTGTTCGCCGCGGAGGGAAGCTCCAGGAACACGCTGGAGCCCTGCAGCTGTCAGGTGGGTGTGTGTGGGTGTTTACTGGCATGTAAAACTGGGTGCTTCCTCTTTCATACCTACACCCAGCACTGTCAGAACTCACCTACTCTACAATCAGAAAACAATTTCTTAGTGTGCCATCTGTAATCCAACAGTTGTGTCTGTTGCTAAACCTACCAGTTTAAAAGAAGGGATAAAGCTGCACTGACAGCTGGTTACACTGGGCACAAGATGTGTGTGAACTGATATGTGTTTCCTTCAGGCACCTGGGGAGAATGAGGTAGAGGGGACAGAGGAAGAGGAGGGACAGCTGTCAGTGTCCCAGATGGAGGCAGAGTTTCTCCAGCTGACCCTCAGGAAGCAGGTGTCCTACAGGTAGGAAAAACCACACAAGAAAAAAAAGTGGAATGCGACCCACTTCCTGTTAACCTGCTCGACCTGAATGCTGCACTCTAGCCCTTCCCTGACTTGTTACTGGATGTCACATGGTGTCTGTGTTTGTGGAAAATGGTCTAAAAAAAAAGGTCACATGTTTATGTGCATATCCAAAGTGAAAAGGTTAGGATCAGGTCCATCCCTGAGGTCAAACCTTAAGCTCTATAACCCTACCCAACATGAACATCCAAACTGTAACATTAACACGAACCAGGTCCAACATCCTTTTTTGTATGTACCCAGTTGGTGACTATATCTTACTTGTAATAGGATGTTCCCTAACAAAGACCACGCCATGTGTATGGTGTAACGGTAGATTTATTGGATGACTGGAGGATCAGGGATGATGGGGAGAGGGTTGAGTTTGATGGGATGATGTGGTTGAGGAGCGTCAAAGATAAAAGGGGTTGTTTGCCAGGGGGTGCACAGGACCTGCAGGTTGTTCATGGTTGTGTATGATGGGATGATGGGAGTGGGGGTCGAGGAGGGGGATGAAGAGAGGTTACATTTGTGGGGATAGGTGGTTGGAGTTGGATGGAGTCTCAATGAGCTCATATCTGGGACCATCTCGTTGTGAGGCGACGGTGCTAGTGACTGACTCACTTTGCTGTCCTGCTGAGAAAGAAGAAAGAAAAAGAACAGGGTTTTGGGGGTAGAGTCGTGAGAACTGAGACAAACAGAGGAGAAAGAGTTAGACACACTTATATAGGTTCCAGCAGGTGATTGAACTGATGAGGCACAGGTGGCTGAATTAGCGAGGTGCACAAGCTGAGGTAAAACTAGACAACCAAAGGCATCCATTGGTACCAGGGAGCCAGGGAGGGGGCTACATCCATCCCTCCATCAATTTTTGTAACCGCTTATCCTCTTGAGGGTTGCGGGGGGGCTGGAGCCTTTCCCAGCTGATATTGGGCAAGAGGCAGGGTACATCCTGGACAGGTTGCCGGACTATCACAGGGCTGACACATAGAGACAGACAACCATTCACGCTCACATTCACACCTACGGACAATTTAGAGTCACCAATTATCCTGCATGTCTTTGGACTGTGGGAGGAAGCCGGAGTACCCGCAGAAAACCCACGCTGCACAGAAGGGCTCCCTCCTGGGACTGAAACAGGAACCTTCTTGCTGTAGTGCTAACCATGACAAGCTGTGTATTTGTCTTTTTAAGGAAAAGACCAACCAGCCTATTTGAAAAACAATGAATCACCTAACAAATGTATATACAGATACACATTAAACCGCGCAGATAACTGGTAATATTAACTGTATAATAAGAAACCAAAGTATATCAGTATGTGATTCCTTTACTGTCCAAACTGACATAGTTCCCAGCTGGCACTGAACGTCAGTATGACTTCAGAAAGACAATAGAGTCTAATGTTGGACAGATGTCAAATTTTGGTTGGAATGACAGTTGCGGTGATGATATTTTAAATGTGTAATGAGAGTAGAATTTCATGTTGTGTGGATGTTATGACATTTGCAGATATTGGGTTTTGTTCCTCACACCACATGACCAGTGTTGGGCGTGACGCGTTACAAAAGTAACGTCAAGGGACCCGCGTTACAAAACTACCCACAAAGTCCAAAGTCTATTTTAATGGCCATGTGTCCCACATTTTGTTGATCCACTTTTCCAACAAATGTATGCATTTTTTCGTGAAGTATTCATGATTAAATCAAATTTCTGATTCAGAGTTTTTACTAAAATCTACTGTTGTTCTTTTAGCCTGATTGAGGTAATATTAAGTTTTGATGTACTGTGTGAGGTTACTTCTATTCACAAACGACTGTTATCATAAATGAATATTGTCTATTGTCGATTCTGCTTGGGCCTGGTAATGAGACACAGTTGGTGAAACTGTTTTGATCCTTCACTGCTCCTTTTATTTGAAAGCACGACATCTTCTGAGTCAGATGGCAGATGAGCATATTTACTGCAATAACAAACTGTTCCCTCAGCTTAAAGGTCTGACATCAGACATCAAGAGTATTCATAATGTTTTCTTGGTTTTGTCTCTGTTTTTGGTGCTCAGCACTAGTTGAAGTGGTACACTGCAACATCTTTGTCCTTGGACTTAAAACAGAAACACCTACAGAGTGGCTCACTCTTTTTTAAAATGCAGTTATATTCCACCAACTATGCAGTCTTTCTGCATATGTAGCCTACCATGACAAATAATGCCTATTATTGTAATTATTCAGACCGTGCATTGTTCAACTAGTAAGGGACCAAAACAGTGTGAACACTGCAAACACTCACTATTCAATGGAAAATGTCACTGCACTGCTTTGCCTCTATACTCTATACCCAGCTGGCCACCAGTGTTGTTTGATGTTGATACTTGGATGTTTTTATGCCTCTGTGCTGGCGATAGCTGTGGACGGAGGCATTATGTTTACAGGTTGTCCGTCCAACTGTCCCATCCTTGTGAACACGATATCTCAAATTCCCTCAAGGGAAGTTCTATAAATTTGGCACAAACATCCAATTGGACTTAACGATGAACTGATTAGATTTCAGTAGTCAAAGTTCAAGATCAATGTGACCTTGCATCTGTCTCATTCTCGTGAACTCAAGAACACCTTAAGGGAATTTCTTTAAATTTGACACAAACGTCCACCTGGACTGAAGAATAAACTGATTAGAATTTTGTAGTTGAAGGTCAAAGGTTAAGGTCAATGTGATCTTTCCAAATATGTTTTGGGCCATAACTCAAGAATTCATATGCTAATTATGACAAAACTTAACACAAATGTCTAATAGGATAAAATAATGAAGTGATGACATTTTATACCCAAAAGGTCAAAGGTCAAATTCACTGCATCATTGTAATACTCTGCATAAAACATTTTTCTGGAAATTATTCAACGTCATATCTCAGGAACAGAAAGGGAAATATTTGGTCAGATACTGAATTGGTGACACTCATCTTTGGTGTCCACCTTGAAACTTGATTGTGTAGATCTTCCGTGCTGTTTTCACAGACATGGAAACTTGACTGGTGCATGGAGGCCCCCACATTCACACCTACCAATTAACCTGCATGTCTTTGAATTGTGAGAGAAAGCCAGAGTACCTGGAAACACTGCGACACAGGGAGAACAAGCAAACTCTGCACAGAAGGGCTCCCCTACCCAGAGTTCGGATGCGCCATCCCAGTTTTAAATCAGGAACCCGCTTGCTGTGAGGCGACAGTGCTAACCCCTAACAGTTTTACTTTTACCAAAAATGTTACAGTAACATTACTTTTACCTTACTAATATTCTAGTAGTCTTTCCATGTCTAGTTCTGAGTGTAACCATAGCCAGTGTTGGGGTTGGGTGTTGGGTATTGGGTACTTCCACTTATGCTGGTACAGGGTTCTGGGGGGGTTGGAGCCCATCCCAGCTGACACTGGGCAAGAGGCTGGGTACACCTGGACAGGTCACTAGACTATCACAGGGCTGACAAGCTTACAGTACCGGGTATTCCCAGGTGGTCTCCCATCGAAATTGCCCAACCCTGCAATAGGTTTGCAGCGATATACCAGTTTCAAGGTATACTGTGATGTAAAAGTTGATGATTAGCATATTGTGTACATTTGCTTATCTATGATATTGGAAAAAATGCAACTGGACGTTGAATCTCCCGTTTATTTTAGATACTTCCCAAGGTGAGACTTTTATACCTATACCAATTAAACTATCTCCATGTCAGCTGTGCAGCTCTGTTTGTTGACAGAGGCAACAAGATATGGTTGAAAGTTCTAGAAACAACAAGTTAGACCCTTTGATGTGATTGTTTTTTGTCGATAAATGTAACATTATTGGGCCCATGCTTCAGTTAGTTACTTAATGAAAAATACAGATGAAAATATTAGCTACAATAAGGTAGTGTACTGAAATACATTAAATAAAGACACTGCGACCAGTCATGGGTCTGTCACTGTGGACTGTTTTATTGCAGCATTCTACAAACTATGACTTGAAAACCACTTGGATGTTTTAACTGTCCTCTGGAGGCTGGAGTTCTCACCTTGCTGCAGTGAAGCAGAGGTGTACTCAGAAACGCTGAATGTCGTCAGAGGGGCAACAAACTTTTAACATTCAACAAAAGAAGTCAGTGAAACAATGCTGTCCAGCTTGGTGTTGAGTTACTCTCTAAATAATTCAGTCTGTGTGTGTATTGTTGTCTATGACAACAAGAAATCATAGAAACATCCAAGTACAGAGGGGTGTGCCTGGAGCAGGGGGAGGACAGCTGTTGAGGCAGAGGCCTGTTTACAGAGGAGGACGGCCTACAATCAGATTAGAGACTATCACACGCCAACTGTTTCTAAGGCAACAGACAGGCCAATGTTTCATTCATGGAGAAAGCAACGGCTACACCATTAATACCGACAACACAGTGGGATGTAAGGTCAAAGTGTCCTAAAAACATACAGCGGGAACAGTTGGTTAAATCTTTTTTAGATTATATCCTTCAACTGTGCTGCCAGACCAACTGCTTTCATCACAGGAGCTGCTGGGAAATGAATCGTTGAGGTTAGAAGAGATGAAAATATTTGGCTTGGATCCACTTCTGAGCCATAAGGAGATTCCGCCTCAGTTTCTCATTGAGTTTGGAAATGTGTACACTACCTGGTTACAGAGTAATGTGCTACTTACTAATGCCATTACATTTGTCTATAACGCAGTCATGTATTGCAATTGTGTTCAAAATTCAGTTTACATTACATTTAACAAACAATTTTGTTGTTATTTGTGTTACGTAAGTTCATAATTATCTGTATGAGAGATGCAGGATATTGGATTTTGTGCTGATATGTGGTATGTTGATATATAACAACTTATTTGGCTTATAACTGATAGCGATACAAATATATGCATGTATTATGGAATAATATGCAACTTTATTCCCAAATCCTCTGGCTAAATATACCTTTTTCTGTATGCTTTATATTTATATGTATTTTCATTTATGTGGGCTTACTTATGTAATACCCTGGTGATACCCTTGTGTTTGTATTGTCTAATACTATTATGTTGTTGTCTGATTTATATGCAATTATAAAGAATGTTTTCTTTAAAATTTGAAAAGTGGCTTTGAAGAGAACATAAGTAATGGCTTCAAAACCCACCACTGGTTTAGTCCGCAGTGTTTTACTTGATGATCTCGACAAAAGACACTGCTGTTTAAAAATGACGGGCAGTTCCAGACTGAGCAGATTCGGCACCCTAGGCAAACTTTCTCCTTCTGTCAAAAATACGTTTTTTATCTTGTTCCTCCATTGTACTGAATGATGTATTTGCACAGTGTGTTTTCACATTTCTCTGCTGGAGGGGGAAAAATTTCTCTGAGCTCACATTAAATCTCAGTTTAACCCATGGATCTAGCAGCAGGGTTTAGAGATTATGCCTCATGCTGGCTGTGACATGGCAGTTACTCTTTTTAATGTCGTCTCTATAGAGTTGAGAAGAAAAAGCAAAATGATATTACATAAAATGTGGTTTTAAAACATTTTAAACCTTTGTGCAAGTGTCAGTAAAATGTAATATATGAAAAGCCATTGATTCGTGGTTTTTAAAGTAATAAAATAAAGACAGCGTGGGATTTGGAGTCTGGCCTCTAGCTGCAGGCCAGAATAAAAATAATAAAAGACCCACTTTTAATACCTGGGAAGAGTATTTGTGAAAAGCCTGTTTGATATTGAAGATGAATGCATGCCAAGCACTGAATGTGATCTTACATAATGTGAACTGATCTACCCCTGCTCTACTTCAGATGTTTAATTAGTGTTTTGTGCTTCAGTGTTTTAAATGTCGCCACTGGTGTTTGATTTCAGGTGTAACATTTCAGTGAGGGCGGATGTTTTCTATCACTGTTTACGAGGTCAGACAGTGAGACGTAGTGAAGCTGTTTATCAGCCAGTTTCTTATGTCACTGCCAGCATGAGACATAATCTCAACATAATTTAGTATAATCAGTAATCCAGATGGGATTGTGCATGCATGCTGTTTGAGTGTTAGTGGTGGGGGTGGGGCAGGCTGGTACGGCTGTCAATTCTCCTGACTCACCACAGGAGTTATGTAACCATCACTGTCTGTATCTGTGGCACTGCCACTCTGTGTGTGTGTGTTTACATTGTCTTGTGGGAACTGCCTTTTTCCAAACCAGGTAGTGTACTGTTTGTTTATCATGAAGTTGGAAGATTTATAGAAAATATCAGCAGCCTTGAAGGGATAGCTCAGATTTTTTGAAGTGAGGTTATATGGGATTATTGTCTGTAGTCAGTGCATTACATACAGTAGATGTCAGTCGCCACACCTCCAGTTTGGAGAAGCAGACTGGAGTGCCAACACAGAAGCTAAGCAATGTATTACAGTGGATGGGGGCCAGCAACAAAATGTAGCCACCTAAAAAAATCAGTAGCAGTTCATGCTATATTTAGAGTATTTTTCCTGCCTTACCTTGCCATTAGACAGCCCTTTCAATAGGGATCTAAAGTCATTATTTATGTTCTCTTCACCGGACTCTATTGACAATAAAAGTAATCTTAGGTTGTTGCTCATCTGCTGTTGCTCTGATCAGTTAGTTTGTTTGTGTAAGTTTGTGACTTTGGTGAATCCAAACTAATCCTTTTAAATGCCAAAGTCACAGAATAAAACAAACAACCTACCTTAATAAGGCAGCAGTAGACCAGTGGCTCCTGCGTTCAGTGATCTTAAATTACTGTTTTTCTCAATAGAGTTTGGCTTTGAAAAGAGCGATATAATGGCTGAAATTCCCCATGAAAAATCACTGTCTGATGGCAAGGTAAAGTGGCAAAATATTAGCAATAAAGCATACACTTAAACTGTTAATGATTGTTTTTGGTGGCTAAAATATGTTTTGTGTGGCCCCCATCCACAGCAGTACATTGCTTAGCCTTGGTTGTGGTACTCCAGCCTGCTTCTCCAAACTGGGGGTGGGGGGTGCTGACTGACATCTACTGTATGTAATACACTGACTATGTATCAGTATCCCATACAACCCCACTGAAAAAAAATCTAACTCTCCCTTTAAATCTGCTCCAAACACTGTGCAGCAGGGAATCTTGAAGTACCATTAGCTTGAGAGAGACATTGTGACATTGGTCAAAAATGCTGCTTTGCATTTCGAATCCAAAAAGCTGCCACACAAATGTCCCACAGGAGCATTAAACCAAATTTATCTCATCTGCTGGCATGATGTCACCGTCACAGGAAAAGGCAAAGTTTCTGGCGAAATCAGTTTTAGATCATTATCTCTGTGACATAAACACCACTGGTTTTAACTTTCTGCGCGACCTTCTTACTTTGTGCTGTCATCTGACACTAAAGACATTCATGACTGATCCCAAGCCCCAGCCTGTTTTCAGCAGGATCAGTGATTTGCTTAATGTATTGTTGAATATGCGGGTGGCAGTGGCTGTGCTTGAAGGTGTGAGTACCTCAGAGACGTGCTGTAGGACGTGCTGTGACATGATGATAGCTTTCTCTGCTGCTGGCTGATCAACAGGGACTTCTTCCACTTTCACTGTGGTATCTTGGCATCAAGCAGCATGACTGTGAATTCTAAGAGTGAGTCAGGAAGCATGTTGTTAGCAGATGTGAAGGATATGTCAGTTAAAAGCTTCCCACGAGTTGGCCTCTTGCACGTCTCACAATCTGCTTAAAGAATCTTTGCAGCTTGCAGCAGTGCGGGGTATTTCTCATTCATAGTCTTATCTGCTTCTTCTCGCCTCAGCTTTTCTAGGGCACCATGGAGGGGTTCACTTGATGCACATATGAAACCTAAACCACATACCTGGTTAAGAGCTGAAATATGTGAACTAAAGTGTACTGATCGGCAGCCTCAGAATTCAGTTTATCAGTTTTCATACAGGTACAGCCTAGACTCTCAAGTTCTCCATGCATGGTTTGTGGTAGGCTATATCATTGGCAACCATGTCATGACCTTGCCCAGTCTCAGCAAAGTCACCTCTGCCCAACTTTGCTTTCTCCCAGATTTTGATAGTTTTTATGCCTTCGCATCGGCGATAGCAGTAGCCGTAGGCATTATGTTTTCAGGTTGTCTGTTTGCCCATCTGTCCCATTCTCTTGAATGCAATAGCTCAAGAATTTTTTCAGATTTGGCACAAACGTCTTCTTGGACTCAAGGATGAAAAAAATTAGACTTTGGTGGTTAATTGTCAAAGGTCAAGGTATCTGTGACCTTGTGCTAGTCTCATTGTTGTGGACCTAAAATCTCAAGAACGCCTTGAGGGAATTTTATCAAATTTGGTACAAGCGTCCACTTGGACTCAACAATAAAGTTATTAGACTTTGATGGTCAAAGATCAAGGTCGTTGTGACCTTGCTTCAGTCTCATTCTTATCAACGCAATATCTCAAGAGCGCCTTGAGGGAATTTCTTTGAATTTGACACAAAGAATGAACTGATTACAATTTGGGAGTCAAAGGTCAAGGTCACTATGACCTAACAAAATGTTTTTGGCCATACATCAAGAATTCAATGCTGATTATGACAAAGTTCACACAAATGTCTAATAGGATAGAATGATGAAGTGATGACATTTTATATCCTAAAGGTCAAATGTCAACTTTGATGTGACAACATAATGTTCGGCAAAAACACTTTTTGGGTCATTATTCAATGACATAACTTGGGATCAGAAGGGGGAGAAGGGGAGACATGAATAGTGACACTAATCAGCAACGTAAAACTGTGCTGATTGTTTAGATCTTCTGTGCTGCTGGGGTGAAGATTTGTGTGAAGCATCCATGTTTTAGAATGTGTAGCTTCTTTGTGGCAACATCCATATTTGAAGCATTGTCTGTTGTCATGGCTACATATAAGTCTGGACAGACATGGCTGTAAACTGTAACTTGACTGGTTTGCAGAGGCATACAACCACAAGACTGCAATTCTATTTTTTTTCAGAGACCGTAGACGTTGCATTTTTGAAAAGTGAAAAGTTCTTTGGTGATTAGACCCCATCATGACATGTTTATTCAGGGGGGAAGGGATGCCATGGTTAGTTTAGGAATATTCCCCCCTGATGGAGTCTAACACTGGTGGAGGAGGTGAAGACAGAGTTGGCTACAGATGTGGATGATGGGTTGAGGAGCGGGACAGGGCACTGGATGGTTGATTGGAGGTGAATGGGGTGGAGGGTCGCGTCTGTTCGACCTGAAATGACAGCAGGAGAGAGGAGAACGGTTTTAAAATTTGGCAAT
The DNA here is from genome assembly GCA_019142605.1 of Cephalopholis sonnerati. Classification (NCBI taxonomy): domain Eukaryota; kingdom Metazoa; phylum Chordata; class Actinopteri; order Perciformes; family Serranidae; genus Cephalopholis; species Cephalopholis sonnerati. The sequence goes on from JAGQAX010000024.1 coordinate 19,563,607, forward strand.
AACAAGATGATTGTTTTAGGGAGATTGTAGCAACATCTGGTTGGATTAAGTCAGATTGACGCCCAGTCAGCTGACAGAGTAGAAACCTGAGAGTGAGGCAGAGAGATCTGTGAATGAACAAGTGTAAAGAGAGTCTCCCTGAATGACCCTCTGCTAAGCTTCATATAGCTGACAGCTGTTGTCAGACCTGGTTGTTGGTCAAATGGCTATGGGAGAGGCTCATTTTCCAGTGTACTTCACTGCCTCATGACTCTGTTGTATGTATTGGGATCATTTTAGTTAATCTTTAGCCCCAAGCTCTATTTTCCAGCAGGAGTTGCATTGTTTGGACCCACCCTATACATTTCTAGATTTCCAGTTGACCAGGTTGTGCTCCCAGGTTGTGATCCTTGAAGGTCCTAGATATCATCTCTGGGTCTCAACAAAGCAAGAAGGAAGGGTTTTGCCCCCTGGGTATAAGTGATGGCAAGATTTAGTAACTCTGATTGTCAAAATTTTACAGTGACCATTTTAAACAACATATAGTCTGATCCTGGCTTTTGATGCCACCTTCTCTATCACTCCCAAGTGAGGATTATGAGACAATGGACCCCTTGGTACAGACATGTAAATTTGTTGTAAATTTTTTGATCTATTTTTTTAAGGTGTTTTGTGTCTTTTTTTGGGTGTTTGTGTGTTTTTGAGGTCATTTTGTTTTCTGGCCTCTTTTTGTAGTTGCTTTGTGTCTTTAGAAGTAATTCAATTTTTTTAGGTTATTCTGTGTCTTTTTGTTGTTTTGTGTTTCTGAGGTAATTGAGGGTTTTTAAGGTAATTTTGTGTATCTCTTTTTGGTTGGTTTTACCCTTTTTGTTGTTATTTTGTGTCTCTTTGTAGTCATTTTGTGTTTTTTTGGAAATTTTGTGCCTTTTTTTGGACATACTGTGTCTCTTTGTATTCATTTGTGTATCTTTGAGGTAATAATGCATTTTTTATATATTTTTTTGTGTTTTTTTTTGGTTGTTTTGTGTGTCTTTGAGGTAATGTCTTCCCCTTTTTGGTTATTTTGCCCCCTTTTGTAGTTACTTTGTGTTTCTTTGAGGCCACTCTTTTTTTGTCATGTTGTGTCTCTTTGTAGTCGTTTAGTGTCTCTTTTTAGGTTTTATGGGGGAAATTTTGTGTCTTTTTTGGACATTTTGTGCCAATTTTTTGTCTCATTTTGGTTGGGTTTTCCCTTTTTGCATATCATTTGTGTCTCTGTTGTCATTTTATGTCTCTTTGAAGTAATTTTGTGTTTCTTTTTTAAGCAATTTTGTGTCTATGTTATTTTGTGTCTCTTTGTAGTCATTTAGTGCCTTCTTTGTAATTTTGTCTCTCTTTGTATTCATTTTGTGTCTGTTTCTGTTTTTTCCCCCACTTTGTAGTTGTTTTGTGTCTCTTTGAGGTAATTTAGATTTTTTTTTTTAGGTTATTCTCTGTCTTTTTGTTGTTTTGTGTTTTTATGTAGTTAGTTTGTATCTCTTTCTGTTTGTTTTGTCCCTTTTTGTAATCATTCAGTGTCTCTTTTAAGTCATTTAGTGCCTGCTTCGTAATTTTCTCTTTCTTTGTAGATGTTTTATATCTCTCTCTGTTTGTTTTGTCCCTTTTGTAGTTATTTTGTGTCTCTGCAGTTCCTTCACATCTCTTTCTTGTCTTTTTGTGTCTCTCCCTGGTCAATACATGTTATTTCCAGTGACATTTTATAGGTGAAGGCCAGGGGGTGCCCTGACACTTAGGGCCCCTGGGCCTGTGCCAGGTAGGCCCGTTCAGTAATCCATCACGATCACTCCTGGTCATTTTTACTGTATGAACTGTGAGGCTGTGTAGAATACAAAGATATGACCGACCAGCTTTACGTGACAAGAGGACAGGTGCTGTTTGTACAAAATGTATCAAGGTCTGTCTGGTATTTGTAATCACACATTAGCAATGGTTATCAGTGACAATAGAGCGTGCAGATGGAGCACAGACCTGCTGCCTCCAGACGGCTGTAAAGACAGTTAATTAGCTGAAAGGGAAAGACTTCATACATGTTGTGTTGTTGCAGCTGACAGATGCTGATAAGAATCAGACATTAAGCGCCGTCTTCCTGGCAGTAATAACACTAATTGGAATACAATTGTGTTTATTCTGTATAATTAGATATGTCTGCTGTTTGAAGGATGTATAATGGAAGTAAACCAACGTTATTACAAAAGGCTTGTGTCAGATTTGTGATGCCTCCTTATGCAGTCAGCCTCGACACCATGCTTGCATTATGTTTTGCACTTGTAAGTGACACAGGTTTGTGTCCTTACTTCTTGTGTCTTGTGCTACCTTCTGAACAAAATGTTCGCCTCTAAACAATAAATAAAATCTAATCGGCAGAATGTAATCAGATAAGCGCCTTTCATTTTGGCCGCTTTTCTCTTGCACCTTTATTATTATCATGCCTGAAATGTCATCTTTGTACACAAGCTATCTAATAACCTGAGGCCGTGTTTATACAGGCAACAGCGCATGACAAACCCTAGTCATTTATTTCATGAGACCTTTGTGTGAGCACGGTGCATGGAGACGGCTCCGGCAGGGTAAAAAAAATGCGTAGGGTTGTCATGGGTTATGGCCAATCAAATACAAATATATCAAAAATCTGATTGATTACTTTGTAAAAAGAACAAGGTATATTACTTGTACAGTTTGTCTTGCAGTCATTGATGATATGATAACTTGGTAACAAGAGTTGTAAAATCCTTCTTTACTAAATAGCAACGTATCCTCGTAAAACGGTTTGTATAATATCTTACAGAATGCACATATAACAGTTCATATGATACCTAACGAATCAGCATCCCATGAATGACTTTACTTACCATAAAGTTATGAAGGTTAGGCTTAAGCAAATAAACTAAGTTTGCGAAAGGAAACATGGTGATGGATGGCACGGTGGTGTAGTGGTTAGCACTACAGCAAGAGGGTTCCTGTTTCAGTCCCAGGAGGGAGCCCTTCTGTGCAGAGTTTGCATGTTCTCCCCATGTCAGCGTAGGTTTTCTGCGGGTACTCCGGCTTCCTCCCACAGTCCAAAGACCAGGTGGGGGATAGGTTAATTGGTGACTCTAAATTGTCCGTAGGTGTGAATGTGAGTGTGAATGGTTGTCTGTCTCTATGTGTCAGCCCTGTGATAGTCTGGCGGCCTGTCCAGGGTGTACCCTGCCTCTCGCCCAATGTCAGCTGGCATAGTCTCCAGCCTCCCCGCAATCCTCAAGAGGATAAGTGGTTACGGAAATGGATGGATGGAACTTGGTGATGACATACCTTAAAGAAACTTAAAGTTCACCTGGTTACGGTCCCAAACACAGGCCCCCTGGGGGATAGTCCTGGGACAGTCCTGTGTTCTTTCAGTCTTTATACTACTTCCATCTTCACTTCTATCAACGCATAGGTCATGTGATTACAGCCTTCCCCATTATGTGGGTTATATACCAAATACTGGCTCATTACCATATGGGATACACTGTATATGAATAACTTGTTCATGATTATGTGGGTTATAAACGAATGACTCAGTCATGAGTACATGGGTTATATACAAATAACTCTGTAACTCTGATTACATGGGTCATTTACGAGTTGCTTGCTCATGATTACGTGGGTTATATGGGACTCAATGGCTCATGGGTTATATAGGAATGACTAGTTCATGATTACATGGGATATATATGAACTGTGGTGCATAACTTTTCGTAGGTTTATGTATGATCAGTTAATGAGAACAGCCTATGACTGTGTTTTGTTGTGTGAAAAGCTCTTTGCAGATCTGTCTGTAAAACTGGACTTCCTGTCGTTCTTTTTTCAATGTCTCACTGTTACTTGGAACAACATTGACCTACCAGAGCAGGTCATTATCTTCTTCATTGCAGTGCTGATTTCAATCTGAGGGTGTGGTAACAGACTGACTGCCAAGAAGCTTGCTGAGCAGAATCCTTGTAAACAGAGAATTGGGGGTAAACAGTATGGAAAAATCTGCTTTTTTTGGACCAATATTCTGGTTGCAGTTCACTTTACAGTTTTTATTAAGATGCTTATCTTCCTCTATTGTCTTCCTTAGCCATATTATTCACTATATAGAAGCAACAAATCATTCTATAGTGTAACCGACACAACACTGGGTGCAGTCAGCTTATACTCTTCTGTTTTGTGTTGGCCTGGCCTATGAAATTAGATGAATTAATATGAATAAATGGTAAATGGACTTGCATTTGTATTGCCCCTTTTCAGTCTTCTGACTGCTCAAAGCGTTCACTACATGCCACGTTCACACAGGAGTTGCCATGTAAGGTGCCACCTGCTCATCAGGATCTAATCAATCATTCACATGCACATTTGCACACAGATTTCACAGCCTTTGGAAGCAATTGGGATTTCAAGGATACTTTGACATGTGGACTGGAGGATACGGGATCAAACCACTGACAATCTGCTCTGCCTCCTGAGCCACAGCTGCCCCACCTTTGTTGTAAACATGTTAACTTTACCCAGCAGTTGGGAAGCAAAACATAGATGGAAACTTTTCTTGGATCGTGAGGAGCTCCAGTTTATTCAGAGACAAACTGAAACCTTTGCTGTATATTTACTGCCACTTTACAGCTTTAATTTCCTCCCCTCTCTAATCGCCAACACCTTATATGCTTAGAGCTCATCCACCATCACTCTGTCACTTTTTTTCCTCTTGACCACACACATTAGACATATATGCTACTCATTATACGTTACATTTAATCCTGGCCTTGGCCATTTTCACAAAGTAGTATTGCCAGTTTACAAGATGTTTTCGTCATCTACTCTTGTTTGCCAACTGGGTGTCACTCCCAACTTGTCAAATACTGATGCTCAGTCAGTGGATTTTGGTGTCAGATACAGGCACAAAGAGGTACTCTTTAGCTGCAGTATGCAATTTTAACATTTGGAGCAACTGTATTAGGAGCAAGAAAGTCCACATAGGGCGGACAGGTGGGGAGGTGGATGGGTCAAACAAACGTCGGTCTTTCACCCGGGAGACTGCTGTTAGTTTCCCATGTGAAACCAAAAGTCAGTCGACTAAATTAAATAACAACGTACTGTGCTAATATGTGTAGCATGCTATGCTGGTGACATATGTCACGTGACATTACGTTGCATAAGTAACAAACAAAGTTATTTTAGGCCAAGCCATGATGTGTTTTTCTAAACCTAACCACATGCTTTTGTTGCCTAAACCAAAGGAAATAAACCCCAAAACAAAGTATTTTACTAATGTTCAAAGTTTATTTTGAAAGGAGCTGCAAACATTTTTAAACAGAAACTGTACATTTCCTGTGAAAATGAAAGTTTATTTTGAAAAAACTCACCACATGTAATGAGTGTAAATTGATCCAATCAATCCCGAACATCCAAAACTGACATTGGAGCAACACATTCTCACTCACCTCATGACATATTGACGTTTGGTCATGGACTTTCCACACAGACATATAACGTGCAAGGTACCCTGGGTGCGTTGGTTGTTCCTCCTGTTTTCACAGGAAATGTACAGTTTGGCAGTTTGTTACATTATCTTTCAAAATAAATGCACTACATCAGTACAACACCAGAAATTGATGTTTTTTTTCCTTTAACAAGGAAAGCACATGGTTGGGTAAAAAGGAAAATCATATGGGAAGAGAACACTGGCCTCTTGGGTGAAAGTCGGTGGTTGTTGGGCCCATTGACCACCCCTCCTGCCTGCCCTACTTGGACTTTCGCTGCCTTAACTTTAGTTGATGTCCCGTGGCGTTTCCCCCTGATGCTGCCCGGCACAATAAAACAATAACGGTGACTGGCTGTATATCATGCACAAAGTTCAGAGTGAGACAGGGTTGGTTGGAGGGGTACCTAGTGTTACAATTTGATGTTTAGGGCCACATTATTTAAATAACTCCATGGTCTTTCCTCTAGTTCCACCCTCAGTATAAACGTTATACATTATAGGTATAGGTAAGGCACTAGGAAAAGTAAAATTATATTTTTGTTGTATTGTGTGTCATAATTAAATTTCAGTTGTCTGCAGCAGCTATCATGCCTTTAGTCTTTTCTTTTGCGTCTGTGTTTGCTATCTGATGCTGTGTGTGATAATTTTACCCCCGCCTCAGGCAAGACACTGATGATCATATTGACGATCATGATTGACGAATGCTAAATGAATATTAACTTGACCAGCTGAGGGAGTGGGAGGGAAAAAACAATGCCCCTGTTGCCTCAAGCCAAAAAGTTGCATAATGTAGCAACAACAGTACACCAGATGGAAGCAAACACAGATGGCAGAGATAAAAAGCAAAAGGACAGATGGGAGCGCAGGGCCCACCAATCCAAAGCTGCCTCAACTCCTTCTCCTCACAGGACTCTGTAGTTTTCAGTGTGCATGTTAATTGTCTCTCCTTGTGAATGAAGATGAGGTAGCTTACTCAGGCCAGCCACTATGATGAAGGTCACCACTGCTTGTGAAAGCTCAGACTTTCCTTTTATCACTGTAGACGACCATGTCTCTCTGTATGCCATGCATCCTGTAAAACTAGATAGATAGAACACTTGTTAGATGCTGAAATAAAAAAACACAATATAAGAGCAGGATACTTTGAGATCTCTGTAGGCTTTTCTATCAGTGATGTTTTTTGGTGGTAATATTAGATGGATCAGATGGCAATTTAATTTGGTTTTATACCTTATTAGCTTCCTTGTAATTTTCTCAAATAAAAGTCTCAATGGCAATCTCACTGAAACATTTCTGTAAGAAATTGAACGCTGCAGACGTCTGAACCAAATGCTGTCAAACATGCAGAGAGAGAAATGAACATGTTGTTAAGCATGCCAAGATCACTGTGAATAATTCAGTCATCAACTCAATCATCACCCCTTATGCACAGTTTCAGTTTAATTAACTAGAAAACACTGTCAAAGAGCTGATTTTAAAGGGACAGTTCACTCCAAAATCAAGAGCACACATTTTTCCTCTTACCTGCAGTACTGTTTATCAGTCTAAATAGTTTTGATGTGAGTTGCTGAGTGTTGGCGATATAATGGAACTAAATGGCACTCGGATTCCGGTGCTCAAAGTGCCAAAATTACATACTATAATACTAAGACGAAACGATAAAGAGCTAAAAATAGATTGTTGATAATAAAGGTTAGAACAAATGTATGTTTCGTTTTTGTTTGCAAGAAGACATGGGACCAAAATGTTAGTGGTGGGTTATTAGACTGTATGAGTGGTATGATATTGGAGTGCCATAGGGTTAGTAAACTCCAGTAAATAGTTGGCACCAGGATGTTTGCTAGCCTGCAAAAAAATACACACCGGCGCAGTGTCAGCATTGTGATCTGTAATACTGCAGTAAATAAGCAGCCGTGTGTGTCTGACTGTGGATGGTGGATCTGTAGAATGGATTGCGTTTGTGGAGTGTTTAAGTTGCAGAGGTTTAAGTTAGCAGCTGGCTCTGCTTGTTAGCTGCTGAACCGCAGCAGAGCGAGCCCCTGCGAGAGAGGGTTTATGATTTGTTTGCTGTTTGACAGGCAGGTAGGAGGCTCACTTATCTGTCAGTGTAGCTGTGCTGTAAGTAAACAGTCTGAGCTCAGATCAGTTTTCTCTGACAGAGATAAAAGTCACAAGTTCAAACCTCCAGACTGACATACTGCAGATTTAGAAAGAATTCTGACTGAAATAAATTTTTTAACAGTGAGATAGATAAGTCAGCGTTTGCAGTGAACCTGGGTACAAATCCTAGTTGTCTCAGATAGGTTATTTATGCTCTAAAAGTTTGAGATCTTGACCTTTTCAAATGATGATCAAAGTGCTTGTGCTCGTAAATCATCCTTTAAATCTGTCAAAAACTCTACAGAACCAATGAAAGATTGTAAATATGTAGGAATGATTTCTAGTTGTGGAAAAAGTTAGGTCTAAATGAAATATCATCTCTTTCTACAACCTGTCACCTTGATTCCAATTTCTGATATCTGTATCAGCCTAATTTAATTAGTTCAAAGGCAGAAAGCCGCTTTACCAATTTGTGACCTGATGTGATGATCACCTGAAGCCAAAATGTTCACTTGTACACAGGGACTAAAATATAATTGGCAGGATGAAATGAAATGCACCGGGCACCAGAGAATGAATCCTTTTAATTTTGGTAATGAGCTTTCCTCTAGTGCCCTCATTTGACTCAAATGACATCTTTGCTGTTGATGTGTCTTATGTAAGTAATATGCTGAGCACAGTCACAGTCTGTTTGTTGGATACACTGTATGAAACAGTTAACAATGCAATCAGGTAAATGTCATTTAGTCAGGCCTCTGTTTATGTTTTGAGGCTCAACTGACATTTACCGCTTCATTTCAGATGATGATCCAAAAGAAAAAGCCTGATGCACATGAAGGCACATTATCACTTTGCATGTCTCTTCACAGTGAATGCATTTATATGAGAAATAAAGTTCATTTTCATTGGCATTAGAATAGGTTTTATTTTACAATACATATTTACATTGTTAGGTCCAGCCAGACTGATTCAACCCATTAAAAAACAACATCAGATTTCATGTGGAGCCAATCTAGCAGGCTGTTGATCTCATTTCCACTGTTATACAGGCTGTAGATTGATTTGAAAAGTCTTATACTGACACTTATATAAATGTGTGAAAGGATTTGGAAATGGTTTGCAAGAATGTTATAAATGATTCTTTGACTGGACAGTAAAGCCATACATTCACATTATCCATCAGCAGCTGGTCACAGGTAGTTAAAGCATTGTACTTCTCCTCCCCTGCCACAGTCCCGCTTCTAATGTTAGTTGTCAACTGAAAATAACTACCAGTTAATATTATCTGTCAGTGTGCAGGGTCAGATACAGGAAGTAGGTTAATCAATATCACTGATCACTGTTGTCCCTCCACAGTGGAGAGGAGATGGAGTTATTAATATACCATATTATGTTTCACTGCACTGCAAATTATTTCCAGGAAGTTACAACATGTAACTGTAACATTTTACAATAAAGTGCATTATTATCACCTCACAGGCTTTTACTTTGATATTTAACCAAATTCTGAATTTTATTGTGACATTCATGCAGGTAAATATAGTCATTTTACAGACGCAGTTTAACTGTGAGATTACAGTGAAATACAGTAATTTACAGGAACATACTGTTATATCGCAGTAATCAGATGTGTATGAACTGTGAGGTTACAGTTAAATAAAGTCATTTTACAGGAGCATACTGCTAAATCACAGTAATGTGCAGGCATTACTATGAGATCACAACAGTTGACTGTAAAATTGATACAGCAACTTACTGTGAAAGTAATGCAACTAGTAGCCAGTAATTTACTATAAATGTACTGTCAGATTTTTTTGTGTGTATCTCGTTTCTCAGCTTCTTGTGTATATAAACAAACACATAAATAAATAAATAAATAAATAGATAGTAATGCCACAATTAATGTTACAATATGATATAATGGTATGATCAAGCCACAGAATGGACAAGTCTTGATCACAGATTGTTTAGAGCTATGGTTAGAAGGTTAGAGCTAACCCTAACACTAGCTTCTAGTTGTGCGAAAAAATTGTAATAGTGTTTTTTTTTATTATTTAAATTATTACTATTACGAATACAAATTAAACTTTAGGTAGTGCACTAGAATAATATAATCAGTTGCTTTGTCAGTCCACTAGATACATTTTGCTGCTGCAAAAAATGGCTGAGGTGGGATGAATAGACTGATAATTTTCTTATCAGATAAAACTGATGTTGAGACATAATTTACAGTTGAAAAAGGTAATATATCACAGTATATTTTATTGCAATACTCAGCATATTGCAACATATTTGAAATTGCAATAAAGCCAAATCATGACTTAAGTATCGCGGTAATTTGGTATTGTCGTATCGCTTCTAGTTTGGTTAGCACAATGCATTTACAGCTATGGTTAACTGTGATTATGCTAAGGCTGAAAAACAGGCTTATTAAACCATTAAAACAAAATGTACTTAACAGAACAACTGAACATTTGACTCTTGAGGGTCTTTTAGTACAAATAAAACTAACCAAACCACAACTCTGCTGTGTAACCACGTTGTAAAAATTCATCCTGACTCACGAGTTTAGTTGGCACTAACATGGCAACATGAGCCCTTCCACAGATGGAGCTGACACAGTCAGCAGACAGAAGGTGCTGATCTGTACTGGTTATTCATCAGCCTCTCTCTTTGTCTTTTACATGAACATCACTGTGAACATTCAGTCTGCCAGATTCTTCTGTCAAAATCAAATTAACATGACGAGACAGTGCAGGCGTAAGCAAGGACTGCTTGGAGTGTAGTAAAATGGCAAATGGCTGCATTTATCTGACACTTGTATCTAAAGTGCTTTACAGTTTACCTCACATTCACATACTAATAGCATTGAGCTACCATGCAAGGTCCTGGCCTGACCATCAGGAGCAAGCTGGGGTTCAGTGTCTTGCTCAATCATTCACCAGCCCTGAGATTAGTGCGCAACTTACACCACCTCCCTCGCCACAACTATCAGTATCACATCATAGTTGCTGCTGCTGTATGAGCTTATGCCCCGCCCCCACATTCATTCTCACTGACTGATTAATTGGCGCTGGTTATTTATATTATTGTGGAGTATTTATTTTGAATACAGTCCGTCTGATGCTGGTTTTGTTTCAGTTTTTCGTTCCATCACTACTACAAATGCAACTGTAGCCAGTATGTGACTATCACTGTCCTCATTCATATTTTAATAAGCTACAAATTATATTCAGCCACAAAAAAATCCCGAAAAGCTGGATATCAGGACAGAAGTACAGAGAGTTGTTGCATAGTGATGATACACTGTCTCATGTAGTTGCATTGGTGTGAACTGAAAGGTTTTTACAAGGTTGCAGAATGGCACATTGTAAGTAGTTGCCTGTTTCAACTCATCTCGTCGCAAATCTGAACTGGGCTTAATAGTGCTACAAGGAACTATCACAGGGGGTTCTCTAAAAATAGTAATTGATGATGTTGCCCATTGCAACAAATACAAAGAATCCTTGAAGAACCCTTTCTTCAAAAAAGAGCTCTTCAAAAGCAAGTGGCTCTTGGTGTAACCTCAGCCCTTCAGGAAGAACCCTTCTGGAACCCTTAAGGCTCATTTATATTCCCTTTGTGTATGAAAATAGATACGTCTGTTTTCAACCTTGTAAACGTCCTGTCCTCATTCTTTCATGCGTCCTTTATGCTGGCATAGATACAGCAAACAGATGGCAACAGAGGGCGGAGTCAAAAGTTTCACACAATAACAAACGAGGCAACGGTGGAGGAGGTTGTAATATTGTACCTTTAAACAGAGGCGGTGTCGAAGATGATGGAGGTTTGTGCGGCCATTATAAACATCCTGACAAGTGGACGGCGAATTCTTTTAATTAATTTCACCTATGTGTTATTTAAATTTCTTCTTCGTCTCCTATGGTCCTGTCTTGCTTGAACTATGCTACACTGCCTTCATGATTTCCGGTGGTCCTGCGCCGTTTCGTGTACATATGTGATACGTAAGCTTTCAGAAAATGTGCTCAAATACAGACAAAATGAACGTAGAGAATGGATGAAAGACTCCATCTGTTTCCATAACACTGAGCATAAATGAGGCCTTATTTCTAGGAGTGTAGGTCTAAAGGCTGTGTACACACTTGTTTGTAAATTGGACATGAGCCTCCAAATATTTTATATCTTTTAATTGCTGACAGGTGAAGGCGCTGATGGCACACACCAGATAGATATGGGGGACCATAACGTTCTTTGACCATTCTATCTCCAAAGATATTATCTGTAGGTCTCATTTCCACAGCAGCTAATCACTACAGCCACAGACATGGCAGCTCTGATGTTCGTGTCACACATTTCCTCTGTTATCAGATGCAAATGTCTCTACGAGACTATAAGAGAGAGTGAAGGGCTTACTGCTGTGGACCCTTCTCTGCAACTCATTAGGAAAATGGTGTGCTTTGGGGTCAGGTCTAGGATTAATGTTTGAATTTCTAATCAGAGTTCGTTATAGAGGAACAGAGGGAAAAATAGGTCAGCGGTGGGTGTTGGGAAGTTAAAAGGATCTCTCTGAATTGTGTGTCATGCTGTTGAGTGGCATTTTATTTGTCATGGAAATACTGAGTGGGCGACGGATGAGAGGGAACAGTGATGACAGAAAGAAGAGGAGCAGGTGTGTGTGTGTGTGTTCGTGTGCATACAAATGCTATGATGTGCTCTGTCTGTCAGAGGCACCAAAACCATAATCACACACTTTTATCCCCTTCTCCTACGCACAGTACATAGATATTTTATTGCTATATAAGGAACAATATTTTATATAACAATCAGGGCAGGCTAGAGTTAAGTAATGATGACACCATAACCACAACAAAGGTGTTGATTCCACTGAAATCCTGAAAGAGGGGTCTGATAAAGGAGTCCATTTTTAGCCAGTTCCCTCAGAAATGTGTTATTCTGACATAAATAAAAATTCACACATCCTCCACATGTTTGGTGGGACCTTGCAATTTTACCCAGTCCTTGCATAATAATGTAAAAAGGAGCTGTAAGTGTGACCAATCAGTTCAATTCAATTCAATTCAATTCAATTCAATTCAATTCAATTCAATTATTTAAAAAGCCCAATATCACAACCACAATTTGCCTCAAAGCGCTTTACAGCTTATTACATCCCTCTGTCCTTTGGACCCTCACAGCGGATAAGGAAAAACTCCCCAATAAACCCTTTAACGCGGAAAGATTGTAAATCTGATTCTTTTTTGCTAAGCCCGTCTTCGTGCTATTGTTGCCTGGACCCCACCATGTCCTATTGTTGACTACCCAACCACGTGAGTTTGTTGTTTAAGGAAAAAAATTGCGGTGTTAGTTAGTTGTCGTAGTGTGTTTATTTAGAAAAATACTGTATGCAAACTATACATTTCCTGTGAAAACGGAGGTGTATTTTGAAATCAGACGGTAAATGTAACAGGCAGAACATGGTGTCCCAGAATGTCCACAACCAACACACCCAGGGTACCTTGTATGTCATATCTCAATGTGGAAAGTCCATGACCAAAACGTCGATATTTGACGAGGTTGGAGTAAGAATGTGTTGAATTTGGACATTCAGGGATAGCGTGTCAATTTACACTTCTTACATGCATAGTCTCTTTTCAAAATAAACTTCCATTTTCACAGGAAATGTACAGTTTTTGCTAAAGGCATGCAGTCTTTTCCAAAATAAACTTAGAACATTGAGAAAAAACTTTGTTTTCAGGTTTACTTCCTCAGGTTTAGGCAACAAAAGTATGTGCTTCGGTTTAGAGAAAAACAATATGCATTGACTTAAAATAACTATATTTGTTATTGACATAATGCAATGTCACGTGACATACTCAGTACTGTAGGAGACTAAACATACTAGTGCACTTTGTTGTTATTACAATAACTTGATTGACATTTAGCTCAGCTGCCTGCTCCATCAGTAGAAACCAGAGACTGACCTCTGGTGGCATGTGCTGCACACTACATACAATGAGTTACATAGACAGAGGAGCGCATGTATTTTTGACTATATGGAAAATTATACCGTCAGGATTATTTAATACCCTGGTATACCGTAATTTTTTTTAGAACGTTAAAGAGCCATCAGTGTATAAAGTAGCTTTAAAAATGCTCCACCGGCTGCAGGATTAACACGTTTAACACATTACTACATCATTATTAACTCTTTAGTATTATGTATAAAAGTGTGAAACTCAGAGGGTCCTTTTTAATGGTGGGCAAGCAGTGTTGTTGCTCTCATGTATTCATCTTCCCTCACTGATGAACAGTCAGTCAGTTGGTGAGCGCTATTGTGATTGTGAGAGTGTGTCAGTCTGCCTGTTACCAAGGCAGCTAAGTGTGTGCTCTGGACTGTATTTGTTGTGATTCATATTCATATTAAATCACCAAGTTAAAGCTGGTATGGTGCATATAAAATGGAACCATGTTTTCTGATATTGAGACTGTAACATGGCTCCTTTAATGGGTCAAAAAAGGATTCAGTTTCCTACAGCTGAGTATAATTGAATGGGTGTATGTTTAGAAACACTAATTTTCTAGCTGTTTCTCTGTTAAGTCACTTTATCTAAAGTCTGCAAAGCTTGGCTTGGGTGAAGTCAGAATTTATGTTGTCAACATGGTTTCTGTATTTGATGTGCTGACAATGTGTCAGTGAATGAAAGAATTAAACACATGACTGCCACTGTGTGGATTACACCTCTTCAGTATTTCCTTTCTTACAGCAGCCCTGTTGCTGGATACTGAATCTTGAAGGAAACTGAACTGCTTATGGGCTGTCTTCTGGTTGTCTACTTGCCAGATAGCACCCTCATGTGGAGAAGTGGTGACTGTGTGTTTGCTCTGTATTTGGGTTTGTGTGTACGCTTGTTGATGCTGAGGGGGAAAGTGGCCCAAATGTGACTGTTTTTCTTCCTTAAATGTATTAAATTTGAATTAAACTGCGTTTTTAGCTCATATTGGATTACAGCATTCATAGTTTTTTAACAGTGTGTAGGATTTCGGGGGAATATGATAAGTCTGTTTTCTTTAGTGTATAATCACATGAAAATAAGAATCATTGTGTTTTTGTTACCTTAAAATGAGCTGTTTATATCCACTCAGAGAGCAGGTCCTTGTCTACAGAGATTGCCACGTTGCACCGCCATGTTTCTACAGTAGCCCAGGACAGACAAACCAAACACTGGCTCTAGATAGGGCCTTTTGCATTTTTGTGTCAGCCACTGTAGTGAGAAGGCCCGTCTGCAACAGTTTTTTCAAGTGTCCCAGTGCAGTAGCCTTGTGATCTAGACGGGTAAAAACATTGGAAGAGCAAAGCAAACCTGGAGCGCTTTGTGTTCACAAGGGATAGGCTAAGTGAAACGCTCCGCTGGCTTGAAGAGTGTTTTCACACTTGGTCCTTTGTAAAACAAACAAACTCAGTCCTCTTACAGTGGACCAAAAAGTGGACCGACAGAAAGGGGACTCAGCTCTCTCTCTGGTCAACTTCAGCTCTGATGGGGCCTCAGTCCTCTTTCTGTTCATACTATAGCCTATATATATATTGATGTAGTTTTGTTTTTACTTTGATGTGGCACTGCAGTGTGGTTATGAACTTAAGATTGGAGGAAAACCTCAGTGTTTCTGTGTGCTGTGGACAGTTGCTGTTTGACGCTTTTCTTGTTCCATATCTGGAATAGTGCAGTTGTTCCATTGTCAGACAAAAGTACACCTCGTCCACTGGTCGTGCTGTTGTTACCTGTGGCCATGCATCCGAACTCAGACCACCTCCCAGGGTGGTCTGAGTTCGGTTCGCTTCAGAGGGGTCTGAGTTCTATTATTAATGTAATAAATGTACAGATTTTTGTCAAAAACACACTTACATGTATGAAAAATAGACTAACAAGAAAACACTGAATAGCACATGGACTATGATTTTACTGAGCATGAATAATAAACATAAATGTCAGCTGACAGCTTTGACCAATAGAAACACAAAGTGATCTGCTACTGTGGTCAAGTGTACGGCAACAATATCCCAGCCTTTTTGATATATCCTTTAGGGATGTTACCAGGACAGGGTTAAAAAAGGAAAAATGCTAGCATGAAACAGCAGAGGTGATTTAGCAACCCAGTCAGTACTGGAAAGTATCTGTTTTTTTAAGTTGCTAAATGCTGTGCTATGTTCACCAGCTGCTCTCTAACTCTGTCCGTCTGCTGCCGGGCAGGTAGTTTACAGTGGCTTTTTACAGCTTCTTCTCTGAAAACTATAAGAGCTGTGAGAATGAACCAAAACAGTAAATGGGCTAAAACTCACTGCAAAGCTCTGCAAAACACCTTTCACCTTGTGCTTCCTTGTAGGAGACACTTCTGAGGAAAGTGGAGGTTGAGGCTGTTATTTTAGACTGTTTGAGCTTTGGTGTTTGTTGTTTGCTTTCTGTTCACATGTAAAACAGTTCTGTTGGACTAAATCAACACATTTTGAAGTCATCACCAGGTTGTTTGACAAACAGCTACTCACACAGTGCTGGTTAGCAACAGGTGTGGTTATAATTAAAAGAATTCCATTTTATCAGGACCTACAGTGTATCACACTGCCACAGCTCCGAGCCCTCTCAGACTTAACAGGAGCATGTTCAAATGTTCAACATTGAAACATGTTCCTTTTTGGTAAATGAAATTCATGTACACAGGAGTGTGACCGGTGTCAGATATTGGCTACATTAAGGACATAAAGTAAACAGTGCAACAAAAACTGGTGAGCAGCAGTTAGTCAGTGAGAGTTTCAGTCAGGCATGTGACAGGACAGCTCACAGTGAGGCCCTGATTGTAGTCATTATCCACTTCCTGGTTTTAGCCGGGCGGGTAGTAGAGGATCAGTGTGTGTTTACGACAGCGTGTGTGTGTAGCAGCGTGCAACTCAGCTGAGTGTGTGTGTGTGTGTCAGAGTGCGCCTCACATGGAGTGTAATTAAACTCAGCAAGGAACTAAAGAAGAAGAGAGGAAGGAGGAGCAGGAGAGGAAACAGTCTAAAGTTAGTGAAGAAGGGACAAGAAGAAGAAGAAGAAGAAGGACAGGGAGGAGGAGGACAGAGGAGTGAAAAGCTGAAGAACAAACAAAGAGTGGACACTGAGGGACAGTCCCAAGAACACTGGACGATACTGCACTGATACTACTGCTGCTGACAGCAACACTGCTGAGTGGGAGACGTGGAGAGGAATGCTGGGAAGGATTATCTCTCCCTCAGGACTCAACACTAATCTCTCTTTCTCCACACACACACACAAACACACCTTGTGTATCTTGTAAAAGACCTTTGGCATGTGGATTACTGACTTTGTAGCCTCTGCAGGGTAGCCATGTTTGAAGTCCTTGAGTGGTTTAAACGTAGTAATCATTCATTGTAGTGGATTTACTGAGTGTAATACTTGTAAGAATAGCAGTTTGAGTGTAGTATATTCATCACATTGCTCTCTTTAAACATAATTCTTCAAAGTATATCATTGTATGGACCATAACTTTTGGATCTTAATGTTAATACTGACGTTTGTGTTGTTGTAGCTGCAGCAGAATGCATTTAATTTAGCAGTTTCATGATAACATACAGTGTAGTGCTTTCAGTATGTAGGAGGTTGAGTCCAGTGTCTTGAAGTTTCTGGAGCATAATGAGTCCTGTTAATATGACAGCTTCTGAGGAGTTCTTTAAAGGTCCCATATTCTACTCATTTTTAGTTTCATACTTGTATTGTGGGTCAGTTCTAGAACATGTTTTAATGCTTTAATGTTCAAAAATCCCATTAGTGTTTTAAAACCATCTGCCTGAATATACCCGTATTCATCCTCTGTCTAAAATGCTCTGATTTAGCGCCTGTCTCTTCAAGCGCCCCTTCCTGAAAAAGCCCAGTCTGCGTTGATTGGTCAGCGGGTCTGCCTCATCTGCGTTCTTGGCGTCTTTTCACTATCATTGCAAACTGGGGAACGACTGTAATGGCACTGTAACGGCAGTTTCTACCTTTATTTAGTGAAGTTGTGACATCACAACTTAACAGATCTGTTGATGACTTGTGTTAAAGGCACAGGCTCTAAATACAGACTCTGTGCATTTCTCAGGGAATTGAACGTTTGATTCTTTTTACAGTATTTATACACCACCCACACCTGCTTTATAATAAAAAAGACACTGACTTTTCACAATATGGGACCTTTAAACGTAGTGATTGTAGTAATGCACCCTGGTGTGGCCCTTTGGTTATAGTTCTTTGAGTAGACACAATCAGTCTTTGTCTCGCGGTTCTAGGTCATATTCCTACTATAATATCTTTATGACATGACGGCAGTAAAACAACTGAGAGCCTTGTATCTAACCACATTTATGGTCATTATATTTATAAGGAAGATATACTTTGCAGCTTAGTGGTTTCCTAGGAAGCCTTAACAATCTGCGGTCAGTATGATTTTGACTGCCTCTCTACATGGAATTCATCTGAACACCAAGAACTCCTTTGGGAATATTTGGAATACTTAAAGGAACATTTGGAGTCCTTCTTTGGGATTGCTTGGACTACGCAGGGATTCAGGACCTAAGTCATATTTGGAGTTTTCTCTCTAAGAATATTGCAAATTTTGCAAGAACTACCCAGAATTACAGTAGTTTTAGGTCATCCTGCAAAAATGGTTTAAGTCCAGAGACTTGTCCAGTCTTGTTTTTGGAACATAGTGCAGTCCTGTTAATATGACCACTTAAGAGGAGCTCTGTAAATGTATTGATTTTATTAGTGTGCCCTGGTGCGGCCCTTCGGTTCTAGTTCTTTGAGCATACACAATTAGTCTTTGTCTCATGGTCGGAGGTCATATTCCGACTATGATAACTTTGCAGTGAAGCAGCTGGTGGCTGACAGCCTTGTCTCTAACCAGAGTGCACCTTTCTGCCCTAAAAATCTGCTCCTGTACATGGTATTCATTTACATAACGTAATGTTTGGAGTCTTCCTTTAGGATTGCTTGGACTATACAGAGGATATTCAGGACTAAAGTCATTATGCTACAAAGGTTATGGTAAGGACCTGAACAAATTGTCCGTCATGGATTCCGACCTGGGACACGAGGCTGGACTCGAGGCCTGTGGTGGTGCCTCTGAACAACAAATGGAAGAGACAGAAAGAGAAGGGCTACTAAACATAAAAGAAGGTGATGGAGAATTCAGCTCTGCATCCTCCTCCTCTAATTCCTCCCTGCCTTCCTCCTCCACCCTTTCGACATTCTTTCCCCAAATCTGTGTGGAAGAAGAGAAGGAAATGCTGACCGGTTGCTCCAAGTCTTTATCCGGACTCAAGCTCTTCACCAGGAGGTAAGACTGAAAACAACAACCTGAATATTAAAAAGATTGAGGATAAATAATGGTGGTCTACCCTGCACTGGTGTAATACCTTTTATTGGCCAGCAGGTGGAACCATTGGTTGAGACTCAGCCTCCTGCTATGATTAGACAGGATGTGAACAGATGTGTGGGACTTGCAAGTCACATTAAGGCAGCTCACAGCTGCAGTAACACCATCCAAGCCTTGAATATGCACACACACACACACACACACACACACACACACACACACACACACCATAGGGCCTTGCATATTTCTAGTAAAACAAACTCTAGTACAGACCACTAGACATTAGATAACACAGCCACGTGCCTCCTGTACAGTTGAAGGTTTAGTTCAAACGTTGGGGAAAGAATGCAGACATGTTCTTTTTGCAGCTGTCCCTGTGACTCAGGGTAGATCAGGATTACATTTTTCTGTGTTTGTGTGTATGTGTATATAACCTTGCCACTGGGTCACTAGTCATCATGTGGAGAGGGGACACGATTCCCACAGCAACAGGGGCAGCAGTTGTCATGCCAACGTTAGCAACGATGTCAGTCGTGCCTCCAGCTTGGCTGCAGCTTGGCTTCTGATAAACAGTTGTCAGGAAGCTGGAGATCATGGTGCAGCACTAACGGCTCATTTGGTTTGTCTGGTGCCTGCTGAGAGGGCAGAAGATGTTGTGTGGTCTCATGTTGTATTACCCCCAAGCACATACATATACACACACCCTGGTGAAACTCTTTGTGTATCAGTCTATAGGAAAATATATTTTTGGGTCCCAGTCGTTGTAGTTCCAATTTTGGCCATTATGTAAAATTGGCTTCAAGGTCTGCTGCTGTTCCCAGGGGCTTGAGCTTGATTAACAGGATGAGCTGCTTCACCCATGGATGTATGAAGAGAACTGGATACGATCTTGAAGGTGGGGCCCTGGTCATTCTTATGGACGTTGCTAAGTGGTGCATGACACCAAAAACATCTGACTTCCGGAATATAAAATTAACTTCCATTGGCTGAGCAGCTATTTTCAGGTTTAGCGCTCCGCTAACTTGAATGGGGATAAATTGCATTAACCCTGTGGCTCTTCTAGACTTTATAAATGTTATTGGATCAAATGAGTCAAATCTCAACAGTGAAATTAGTCTTTGACGGGGGTTCTGTCTCTCACTCTTCACCATCTACAATCCATAATATCATCAAAGATTCGGAGTACCCTGAGAAATCTCTGCACGTAAAGGGCAAGGCTGAAACCAGCATTAAATGCCCATGACCTTTGACCCCTCAAACTGACTTGACTGTAGAAAGGATATTACTACATGGGCTCAGGAACACTTTGGAAAACCACCGTCAGTAAACACAGTTCATCGCTGCATCTTCAAATACAAATTAAGACTCTACCATGCAAAGTGAAAGCCATATATCAACAACATCCAGAAACACTGACGACTTCTCTGGGCTGCAGCTCATCTGAGATGGACTGACACAAAGTGGAAAAGTGTGCTGTGGTCTGATGAGTCCATCATGAACATCATGTCCTCTGAGCTAAAGAGGAAAAGGACCAGCAAGACTATTACCAGCTCAAAGTTCAAAGCCAGCATCTGTGATAGTATGGAGGTGTGTTAGTGCCCATGGCATCATGGGTGACTTGCACATCTGTAAAGACACCATGAATGCTGAAAGGTACATACAGGTTTCGGAGCAAAATGCCATCCCTGCTTATTCAAGGAAGACGGTGAGACACATTCTGCAGGTGTTCCAACACCGTGGCGTCGTAGTAAAAGAGTTCAGGGACCACGCTGGCCTGCCTGCAGTCCACACTCCTGTGGACTGTTGAGCAACTGAAGTTGTATATCAAGCAAGAATGGGAAAGAATTTTACTTTCAAAACTTCAACAGTTAGTGTTCTCAGTTCCCAAACACTTACTGGGTGTTGTCAAAAGAGAAGATGATGTCACACAGTGGTAAACATGCTCCTGTCCCAACTTTATTATAACATGTTGCAGGCTTCAGATTCAGAATGAGTTCATATTTACCCTAAACAATAGTTTGTATATGAAGTATCTTGCCTTTGGACTGTATTCAATTGAATATAGGTCAAACAGAATTTGCAAGCATTGCATTTTGTTTTTATTTAAGTATTTAAGTTTTTGGAATGGAGGTTATAAATTACTATTGTTTTTTTTTTTATCTAATAGAAGGTGATAAACTATATCGCAAAAATTAAAGAAATAACAACATAAAAACAAGCAAAGCATGAAAATGACAAAGGTAAAGACAATATTTCTGTTTGCAGTTTGTTATAAGTTGGTATGGGTTGTTGGAAATGAAAAATGGTTATGATCAGTGGTTGTATCGGAATATTACTCTATCCTAAAGTCACACAGGTCTCTAGTTTAGGTAATTCAGTCTGTAGTACTGAACAGTGTGGTGTAGAAAGGGGATGTAACTCATAATCACTTCATCTATCTTCAGCCTTTTCTGTTTCCTCTTTCTGACACTGCACTTGATGTTTGAGTGTGTGTGTGTGTGTGTGTGTGTGTGAGCGAGAGAGATCATCTGTCAAAAAGTTTTTCACTCAGCTTGTCAAGGAAGTACAAAGTTATTTTAGTCCTTTCTCAGGCTCTCTCTCTCTCTCTCTCTCTCTCTCTCTCTCTCTCTCTCTCTCTCTGTCTCTGTCTCTGTGCCACACCCACTCTCTCTCTCTTTTCCTCCCACCACACCAGCAGTGTCTCTCACCCCTCCCTCTCTCCCTCTCTCCCTCCACATAAGCGGTCACTGTACACCAGGGTTTAGTGTGAGCGCGGCAGAAAGATAGATGAGAAAGAGGAGTGGAATCATGGATGGATAATTTTCTCCTCCTTTTTCAGGTTGGCTCCTAATTTTATTCTTTGTTGTTTTTTTTTTAAATAATATTTATTAGAATGAAGAAGATTGCATAAGCTTTATTTAATATTCCTAAAACATTGAATTTAGCATGATAGAAATAACTTTTTTGGTTGTTGTGTTGGATTGTGAAGTGAAAGTAAAGTCAGTAATGCTCAGTGATGTCTGTCAGGTTGTTAGCAGGCTGATGCAGTGCTGTGTTTCAGTCAACTCAGACAAAAGGGGGGCATAACCAGCTGATGAGAGGGAATCTCCATGATAAATAAGGAAAAACAGATCAAATTGTATCTGGCCAACAATGTCATGTAACTCAGTTTGTCCCAAAACTTAGGTTCTACTCATGTTAGTCCACTCCATGGTGAGGATGAGTTCCTGCACAAAGGCCTGTGGAACATTTTCTGTGCTCTTTTAAACAAAGTCACACGTGCTTTATCAAGAAATGTTCATCAAAATGCATCACTGTTTCTCAACGTTAAACAAAATCAATTAATATTTTACACATTTTCAAAGAATTTACTTGAAAAAATGAAAATTAAATGGTCAAACTCAAAGTGAGAGGGACAGCATGAACTGTCACCTCAGCAAGAGGTTTCAGGGCCGAGTTGGGCTCTTCATGGTTTTTTTTTTTCCTGGTCCTCTGTCTTCGTCCTACAGCCCAAAGACATGCAGGTTAGGTTAACTGGTGACTCAGAATTGCCTTGAATGTGAGCATGAATGGCTGTCTGTCTCTAAAACTTTATTTAACTACAGGGAAATTGCCATGCATGCAGTTGCAATACAAACAGAAGAGTGCTAATGTAAAGAGTGCAAATATAAAACGTTTAAAACAACAATAACTGTAAGCTGCAAATCCAAAATATATACAATGCCAAAATCAGTATAAATCACAATAAACAAACAGTTCAATGGTAGGGAGTGTCAAACTCTGGACTTGCACCCAGGAGACCGCTGTTTGTGTCTTCTGTGAAGCCAAATGTCGATCTGATTATTTCAGTAAGATTATAGTGTGCTGTGTTAGTGATGTCATGTATGTCATGTGACGTTTCATTACATTGGAAGAAATGTTCTTATTTTAAGCCAAATCATGATGTCCTTTTAAAATCTAACCACGTGCTTCTGTTGCTTAAACCTAAGCAGGTGATTTTTGTTGCCTAAACCTACCCAGGTGTTTTTGTTGCCTAAACCTAAGCAGGTGATTTTTGTTGCCTAAACCATAAAACGTTTTTTAAAAAAACGTAGTTATTTAGTAAGAGTCCGCTGTTCCAACAATCACCTGCTCTAGTTTGGGTGAAATAAACCCTTAATTCACCAAGTTAGATGTGAAAAATATGTCTGTTGAGCAGCAGCTCTCACTTCTACTTCAGAGGCAGGAACATTAACATGACATCATATTTCAACAAACATGCAATTAATGGCAGCAAATAAACAGGGAAACAAAAGTAATATTTTAAAAGTAACATTTTACCTATTTGTATTACTCGCTACTGGTTTGCAAGCCTCTCCTCAGTGAGTTTGCGACCTACTGCAAGTCAGTTAATATGGAAGGTTATATGGAAATTAGTTTGGAAGTTGCACTACAGTGATTGCAATAACAACAGTAGACATAGAAATGGCTGCTGCTTGACCATCCTGCTGCGTTGATTTGACCTCTTCTATGGCATCAACTATGGACGGTGTAATGGACACTTGCTGATCATAGTAATGAACTCACAGAACATTATAACCTGACGGCAGTTCCCTTCAGCTCTACCGAGCCTCTTTCTGCTCACTGTTTTGGGTTTCTGGCTTGAACCTTTTCTGTTTTAATTCAGTCTTACTGTTCTTATAGTGTTGTTTCCAGCAGCAGCAGGCAGCTGTGCCCGACTAGGCTGAGATTTGGAGGGAATGACGTGTCAAATTGGGCTGAATAAATTCCTGCTGCGGACACTGCTATCACTGGGAGAGGTCGTTTGATAAAATTTGTACCAAGGTTTTTTTTGTGTTTTTCTAGCTCAAGAACTAACATCAACAATTTTGTTTAAAAGCTAACTAAAAGCCAGTTTTGACCTGCACACATCATCATCAACCACACGTTTAAAAGTACTAGAAAGCAGATACCTCTCGTAGTCAGGTGTGTTGTCATTTTGTATGTGATGGTCCAGATCCATTATCTGGGTTCTGCGCCCCTTTACTATAAAGTAAATGAATGATTAATTATAGTGGTGGAATCAAAAGGACAACAATCAATGAATGATAGTTTAAATATTGAGCTAATGTTTAGCTAAAATGAAATCATATTAGAAACTCCAACTCATTATTTAAGGTATTATTTATTTCATTGTGCATGCTAATACTATTTTGTTGTGTTTGTAAAAAGCACTGATAGGGTTTGTTTTCAGATGACATTATCCTCATCCATCCGCTCTGTTGTTGAAAATGCCTGTCAACAGAGGTGCTGAGGATTATGCTGAGCAAGATTACTCAGGTGCCTGTATTTGTGTGTTTGTTGAAATGTGCGTGTGTGTGTAATTCCAGCCATGAGGCTGACATAAGAGCTGCTGTTTAGACTGAAAACATGTCACCATGCACTGACAACAGCGAGAGAGAGAGTGGTAATAAGAGTGTGAGAGATGGCAGCTGTTTAGACTGAAAACATATTTTGTTCATGAGAGAGACAGCGGGAGAATGACACATGAACAAGTGTTAGATTTGTTTATTTGTCATGTGGCTATGAGAATATAGAAGAGTCAGTTAGTGACTGTGTAAGGTTCCAAGGAAGGGAAGGAAGTGCAGTCTTCATGCATATTACTGGCTTTACAAAATCTAACATCAATCTAAGTTATATCAACACTCCAAAGCCCCACATTTCCTCCCAGCTCATTTTAAAAGTCAACGTTAACAGTGCTGAGTTCTGAACACTGTAACAGGAGGACTCGTGGAGGATCCCACCAGGTTTCCCAAGGCCTTCACCCTGCTTCTCTGTCCTCTAGAAATTACATTAATATACCCATTTTCTTTTTGGTATTTTGGAGGAAACAAAATTGCTGGCTGGATTTAGTTGTTTTCCAGGAAGTGCTTTGTCCCTGTGCTGCACAGGAGTCATACGGTCAGGTTGGATAATGGGCCACAAAGAACAGGGGCCTCGTTTCGAGAACTTCACATTCAAATTCAGATTCACACTAAATGTTTGCATACATACAAATGAGGAAATGCCAAAACGATTCTCACTTAGAAAACTGTTTATATGTCTGCTCGTGCCCAATTTCCTATTATAAATCCCAAATCTACTCAGAATTGTCCGCATGTGTATCAGCCTCATATGCCTATCAATGCAAAACAACTCATGAATGTCGATGCATAGAAACGGGCCTGCTGATCAGTGGGTCTTAACGGTGTATCATGGCACCAACCGAGTGTCACATATGTTTATATATTGCTTCAGACCTTCGCCCCAATATGATAGTGATATCAGCGGTATCCTCCACCCTGGTTATTATTTAAAATGGAAGTTTGATAGGTGAACACAATTTATTGATTTACATAAGTTAGCTGACGTTAGCCAGTAACGTTAGTCTGACAGCAGTGCATCCATGTACAGAGTTGAAATATAGAAGACAGTTATGCTGAAGCACATTTACTTACCTGGCCAAAAACAAGTCGACCGTCATTTCGGTTGTGAACCAACCCGGTCTTACTCCAAAGTCGTCGAATAGCAGTGCTCCGTCAGTAACTTCCAGTGTCAGACACCATCGAAAAAAGGCGTCTTTTCACGTCGGCATGATACATGGCCGGTTGCCGTTATTGTTTGATGGTGCTTGGTGGTGTCAGGGGGAAATGTGGCGGGACAGCAATGTAGGTTAAGGGGGTGGAAGTTTGAGTAGGGCTGGTGGATGGATCCAACAACCACCAAACGTTATTCGGGAGACCAGTGTTTGCTTCCCATAAGGTTGTAGAGCCAAACACTGTTCTCTTTTCCTAAATCCAGCTGATATTGGTATTGGAACAACTCTATGTATATGCACCATATTAGAAGATATTATTGAAAATTATTGACTCTGTTCTGCAACTCTTTAATGGTATTTGATATTATCTTGGACCCTATAAGTGATGATGCAAATTTCATCAGTTAGGCTAGTTAACGTGGAAGTGATAAGGACTCAGAATATTCATGCAGGGAAAGCTAAGCAAGACTTACAAGAATCCTGCCACCTGCCGAATTCTGGCGTCATTCTGCATTTCACTAGCTGATCATGAGTGTCATTACCAAATAGGTTGGCCCTCTCCTCTGCAGTCTGAGGGTGTGGAGTGTGATGGTGACAAACAGCAGTGTGCACCACCCTAAAATATTGAACAATATATTGGGTGCATGGATTGTTTAGCGCCTTATTTGTAGCCTTTTGCTATATATTTCCTTCCCTGGGAATCTTTTTATTTTACTTTTCAGCTTGTGACACTGCTGAAAGGTTGTTAGGGATGTACAATATTGGATTTTTTTGCAGATATCTGATATCCTTTATAGCGGAAACACATTTGTTACTGTTTGTTAGCCAGGTGGCTCTACCCTGCCGTGGAAGCTCTTTGCATTCAAGGTATTTTGTGGATCTAAAAAGTGTAGCTGACTGATGAGCTGACACGGCCCTTGCACTTTGACTTGATGTGATGACGATATCACGTCAGATCGGAGGAATTAATTCAACATTTTAGACTTTAGTGGTTTTCATATATTTTCTGAAAGGGAACCTGATCATATGCTGTTCATAATTCAAAACAAATGTTCAGTTCATTATTTAACACTGCACCCATGGTCAATAGGGACAGTTGCAGCACCCTTAGCACCTACCTTCCTGCACCCATGTTTACAATGTGCTTTAACAAAAGACTTAACTGAAAGTAATACAGTCGTCAGATAAAAGAGATAATAAACAATATTGATTTACTAATGTAAGTGTTTTTCAAAGCTAAAGTGGGAATAATTAGTCCATAGAGTAAGACAGTACATGCTGATCTGTCTATATCTGTAACATTTAGAGGCCGTTTTCATATCTTGTCAATCTGTGGTCAGCTTTAAGGGCAGCTGTAGCCAGAGACGTCTTTGTTTTACACAGAACCCCACAGTGGAGCTGATGTTAAGGAACAAGCCTGCTGGTTGTGGTTTTACTGGTAAATTCAAATGCTTCCTGATGTGCTGAACTTGATGAAGTTTGAGTTTGAGGCGCTCTTTTCATGCATGATGTGAAGCGATGTGTGATTTATTATCGATAGCAGAGCCTGTTCATTTCTAAGAATGTTGCTCACCTGGCCACACTCCAAAAAAATCTTCTCTTTTCCTGGATTGCTTCCTCATTCTGTTGCCCACTGCACATGCTCAACAGTATCCAGTAGATTTTAGAGAGATTACAGCATTACATTGATTACAACAAAAGGGTTTCAGGTTCCAACCTGCCAGGTGGTTTTCTCTTTGTTCTCTGGCTTCACACCCGCTTTGGCATTTGACATGTCACGACAACAGTTTTACTGACCTTTCTTTTAAAATTGTTGCCTATTGTGTACATACTGTTTGGGCTGCAGGGGTTTTTTTTAGTTGCAGTGTCATGGTTGGCCAGTGGGGCAAACTGGCTGACAACTTCTGCACTGTATCCAGCATGAGATTTTTATTCCTCTGTGCTGGTGGCAGGAGGCATTACATTTATGGGCTATCCATCAATCCCATTTTCGTAAATGTGATATCTGAAGTACGCATTGTGGTAATTT
Organism: Cephalopholis sonnerati; assembly: GCA_019142605.1. NCBI lineage: Eukaryota > Metazoa > Chordata > Actinopteri > Perciformes > Serranidae > Cephalopholis > Cephalopholis sonnerati. The sequence continues at coordinate 19,591,195 of JAGQAX010000024.1, forward strand.
CTTCAGATTTGGCACAAACGATCACTTGGACTTAAGGATGACCTGATTAGAATTAATGGAAAATGCGTGTGAAGCATCCATTTTTTTTAAAAGAATTTGTAGCTTCTTTGCAGCAAAATCCATATGTGAAGCGTTGTCGCCTGTCATGGCTACATATGAGTCTGGCTCTTGGCTTACTCTGATACCTTAACCGATCTTACTCCTTGTGCCTAGATATCATCTACCATGTTGTCTAGTCAGCCAAAACCAGAACCAGGTTGCTGAAAGGCGTTTTGGGAAACAAAATCACTGTAGAAGTAGGAGCAGAAGATGCAGATTGAGGCAAACATCACATGAGTAGAATTAGAATAAGTGGATTGCAGTTTGGGTGAGGTGGTTTTTCTCCAGGCAGTGTGACATAAATCCTGTACATCCTCCCTCACAATGATGCACATCAGAGCCTTGTAGAGGTGTACAGACAGAAGCGCTATCTCTCACTGCATTGCTACAGACAGCTGGAAGCTTTGGTCTCACCTTAGTAGAGGAAAACCACATTGCTGTAGAACACTCTTTATGTCAGTGTATTTACATAGCACCTCACTGTTTTTCATGTAAATATTTAACCCAGCAGCACAGAGCTCTGGATAGTCTCATACACTCACACACACACCGACAAAACCTCTTTATTCTTTCACCCCAGGCAGTCCACCTGAGCTGGTTGCACATTTAACAGACTATTGCACCCAAGAGAAGTAGTAGGGTACTTGCACTTAGAGCTTGTAAACTTGCAGACAACAAATATGCTGTCAGTGCCTTATTTGTTTGTGCATTGATGAAGTCATTAATTGTCTGCTTGTTTGTGTGATGTTGGTTGGTTGATTTATTGGTCTAACAGTTTTGGTCCATTTGGAGTAACACAACTTGACACCTTCAGAGCCGCATTCCATGAACTTGGCGTACAGGCTGGCTCTTAATGGTTTTTTGAAAAAGAAGTTATACGTTATTAATGTCTGAGAGTGTGTTGTCATACACACACAGGCCTGTAATACACACAAGCACATTGCATTAAATGGAGATATGTCAGAGCGAAGGGGTTGCCCACATTGGAGCAGTTGGGGGTTCAGTGCCTTGTTCAATTTGGCACCTCTCCAGCTACCAGTCCATACTCCATATTTGGTCATGATGGGGGCATGAACTGGCGATTCTCCGGTTTCCAATCTAAGTTCCTATAGATTTAGCTACTGATGGTGATCTGATGGTGGCACTACAGGAAAGGTCAGGACTGTCCTCGCCAGAAAAAAAGCATTTGCTGTGTTTAAATGATTTAATGACCAACTCTTCGGTATGTCCTATACTGACAAATGAAATCTAGCTGTTGTGTAAATAATTACATACTACTGATTTCACAACAACAGCTCACAAGGAGGAAGCTAAGTAGGATGGTTGGGCACACAGAGTGTGTTTATGCCATCTTTTACCAACAGTCAGTGTTGTTTTTAACCATGAAGGCCATCTTTACCTTAACCTAAACCCTTACCTTGTACTTTAAGTAGCATAAACATGAGCAGACCGTAACTGTCGAGGTGGCAGATCGGAAAGCATTTTGAATTTTTGTTGGGATTGTCACATTGCTTAATGTAGAAGGTAGTAACAGGACACTCATGTTGTTGTTTAGAAATGATGACTTGTTGTGGGCTTGTTTTAAACCATGTGTACTGTGAGTGAACTTTGAGTCATTTAAAGGTACATCCTCGGCATCTCTTAACCAAATCACCCTAACTTTATGTATGGTGAATAATTTTTACCTTAAGTACATAGTGTTATTCGTGGGGCACTTACTTGTAGGATATCATACGAATAGTTGTATGAGGATACTTTGCAAATTTTAACACGGGAGACCGCTTTTCTTTGCCATTTTCTACCTTAACAATGTTTCTTGAAGCATGATTGTGTCATTGTATGCATGCATTTGCTGTTGTAACTACGACCCCAAAGGTCCCCTAAACTTAACCCAAACCGCAACGTATACCTAACCTTAACCTATATTAATCCAAACCATGATTTTTCCCTAAACTTAACCCGGTAGAGTTGGTTCCTTAACCCAACCAAACTTCAGAGATTTTCTATGTGAAATTCAGAGTGTATGAGTTGTCTGGACGTGGTTCTCAACATTGAGGTGACTGAGCTGGCGGCTAGCAGCTAACAGTGCTAACTCCATGAAGAGAGCTAAAAGATGACAACAGTGCTGACAGAGCTAACAGTGTTAACCGGGGGAACCGGAGGATGGGCGCTACGCTTCTGCTACACTGGTGTCCTGATATTATCGGTAACCACTGTGTGAGTGCAATGCAAGAGCGAATGAGCTAGCCAGTGGGACACACACGCACTATCATGCTCATGCAGCCGGACTGGCATATCACAACAAACCACAGAGAAGCTTGAATTACAACACACAGAGGTGTGTACTCCACTATAGCTTTAGATTAGAGTTCTGCATTGGGTTGGGTACCTTGTGGTTGTAGGTGGTATTTTAAGTTAATTTTATTTCCGTGCAATATTGCAGTGTTGCGATCTTCTAATGTAGCAGTGTGGCAGTGTTGCGGATCCAGCTTGGGAGCAGGTCTTGAAAATCAAACTGTGCAAGACTCTGCTTTGCATCACAAATAGTAGTTTATTGCCACATTAATGTTCATAATGTTGTCACTTCATTAGTGATGTTTTTTAGTTTTTGGAAGGCACAGACAGATGACATCACCCTGCTGACAGAAAACACTTGTGTGTAGAGGGCATGGACAAACAACTTATTTGTTGCTTAATTAAGAGGACTTGCTCTGTGAATATTGATGATCTTCGGAGGATGAATCGTAATGCTTTTAATGTCTGCGGCTTCCCTCCAACATCCTGCCAATATGTCCACTTGTACACAAGAGTATTAAAATATAATAAGCAGACGTAATTAAAATGAGATTCTGTTTTGCAGCCTCACTCACAAGAAATGATGTCAACATGCATATATTTCCTAATATAGGCATATGGATCACATACACTGTGTGGCCTCATATTCTCAAGGGGACAAACCCCTTTAATTCATCATTCAACATCTTTAAAAGGAGTCCTGCTCTCTTCAAAAGAACGTCTCTATTTCTGGAAACAAGAAACAGGAAGATGTTTTCCTGTCTCCTTATGCAGATCGAAATATCCCAGTGGTTTATTCCTGTCTCAATTCAGCCTGACAAAGCACGTTAAGCTGTGTTGACATGCAAATACACACTCAGGTGGGTAATGTTTTATTACTGAGTACTCTCGTCTCATCCCTCCCTCACTCTCCCCCGTTATGGTAAGGGATTATCATTGTAGAAGGCAGCTGTTACATAACAGCAACACATGTACACACACAGACACACGCACACACACATAGTCATAATATAGTTGTTTAGAGGCAGAGGGGAGAGGAGGGATAGATAGGAAGGATCAGAGAAAAACAGTTTTAAATTGTAGGAAAGTAGGTCTCTGCTAAGCATCAGTTCTTTACAAAAAAATAAGGACACATAAACAAATTATAGCTTGACTTACACTTGTTTTTTTACATCGACAATTGTAAAATAATTTCTTACATGAACATTTTTGATACATCACTGAAAATGGTAATTAAAAACTGTGACTCAGATCTGTACGTGACATTTCTGCACTGACTCGTAACTTATCAGACGACATATTGGCCTAAAGCTATTATTGGCGAATATATCAGCCCTGACGAGTTCTAAATCAAATATACTGCTTCCTGCTCTCCTACAGGACAGATGCTTTGCTTCTTGCTATCCACTTTGCTTACATTCTCTTGCTGATTTGTTTTTTCTGCTAAAAGTTCTGGAAAGCACATCCTGGATACTTATAAATAATGGGGACTTTAATTTATGACAGACAAAGAAGGCTACCACAATATTGTTGGAATAGCACTGGAATAATACCACTTTATCATGGACTCAAAACAGTGGACAAAAGACTGCACAGCAGCCCAGCTAACTAAAGGCGTGTGTCCAAATATAGGTTTTCTTTGGCAGAAAAGTGGCGACAGGGCGTGATGGTGATAGCTGTGGCCCCAGCTATTGTTTTTTCGGGTTGTCCGTACATCCAGACAAATTTGGCAGAAACCACAGAAATCCACTTGAACCCAAGGAGGAGCTAATTAGATTTTGGTGGTCAAAGATTAAAGGTCAAGGTCACTATGACCTGCTCCATCTCATTACTGTGAATGCGATATCTCAAGAACGCCTTGAGGAAATTTCTTCAAATTTGGCACAAAAGTCCACTTGGTGGTCAAAGGTCAAAGGTCACTGTGACCTTGCGTCCATCTCATTCTCGTGAATGCAATATCTCAAGAAAGCCTTGGTGGTTAAAAGGTCCATAACTCAAGAATTCATATGCTAATTGTGTAATATTCTACAAATGTCTAATAGGATACATGATGAAGTGGTGGCATTTTATATTGAAAAGGTCAACTTCACTGTGACATTATGTTCTGCTAAAAGACTTTCGTGGCTATTTTTCAATGCCCTGACTCAGGGGAAACATTTCGTGAAATACTGAATTGGTGACACTAATCTTGGGTGTCTGTGCTGCTGGGTTGAAGATGTGTGTGAAACATCCATGTGTAGGAATTTGTAGCTTCTTTCCAGCAACATCCATACTGGGAGCATTGCCAACTGTTATGGCTACATTTGAGTCTGGACAGACATGGGTGTGACCTGCAACTTAGCTTTTGCAAAGGCATACAACTGTGAGACGGTCATTTGATTTTTTTATGACATGCTGTGCAAAGGTTTTGTTTCTGGGACAACACTATCTTGATGTTAATGATAGCTAGGTAGCTAATGTAACATTATGTAAACAGAGTTGACTACATAGTTAACAACAAGCTTGTAACACATACAGTAATAAAAACACAACACTTATCAGCAACTTTGAATCTCCAGCCATTTGCTCCCACAAATGGGCTTCTCTGTCTTTGTTGCAATCACTTCTGACAGCCATTGCATACAGCTCGGAGTGGATAGGCTAAGCTAAAGGTGCAAGAGTAATGACACCAGTGCCTTTTTATAAGTTCTGAGAATTTAAACTAAGAGCGCTAAAAGTGGCTATGTGATAAAGATGGAGTGCTCTGAAAAAAGACTCTGGCCATGGCTGCATTTGCTCTCTCCTTATTGGAAACAACTGAAAAAAGACACTAGCACTCAAAAACAGCTATGTGGACACAGGCCCTAACACCAACAAGACGACAAACAAACAGGAGGGCTGTTTGTCTAACAATAAATCTATAAGTGGTAGTCTTCTCTTGAACTCTCATGGTGCAAAAGCTAAGAATAAATAATTTCCTTGGGAAATAGGAAGATGAGTGATAGCCAGAGTCCAGCGCCCTGATATTTGACGCCATTGGCTGCTCTGCACCAATATGCAGGCAGAGTGCCTCATCAACCCCTGTGCTCAGTTGGAGGCAGCTTTGGGCAGCTGCAAAAGAAAGTACAGCAACAAACCTCCCCAACAACAAAGTGTACAACTTGAGAACAGATTTTCACCACTGCTGCAGGTCCCTGGATCTCCATCAGGATATCCTCTTATTGTCACACAAAAGGCTAGAAGAAAAGAGAGCTAGAGCTACAGTTTGGGGCTCAATTTCTGGGTAATTCTGCTGACATGTAAACAGTGTGAGTGTTTAGAGGACCAAAATGCTTTCCCAAAGGCATTGTCTGTGACAGGACAGAAAGAATCCCACATATTCTGGCTGCAGATCAGACCGTGAAAACCATACTGCTCATAGGGACTGATGACATGGGTCAGCAATCAGTGATACTGAAACAAGACTTCTACCAGTTCAGCAGTCAGAAAATAAGTTGAGAGATTCAGCAGATTTCCGGTATTTAGCATTTTCAGTACTCTTTATTGACAATTTTAACTTTTTCTTGGACCACATACATCTTTGACGGGCAAATGGAATAAGTTTCCACAAGTCATGAGTAAAACTGTTCACCTCTAACCTCCTTTACTTCCTGTATCACCCATCTGTTCCTTCTGCTAAGGACAAGATACAAGAGGGATCAAAACAATGACAAGACATAATACAACACACCAGAAACCTTGAAGCAGAGCCAGATAAGCTCCTGCCTGAAGAGACATGAGGGACATCTGAGCCAAAGAGAGTCTCCACCCCACATAGCAATGACCTCCTATTCCCTCCTGTTCCAGTTCACTGACCAGATGACAGAGCTGGTTTCTGCTGGGATCTAACTCCCTCACTATTCACCGAAACCATCAGCTTTAAGTCCCAAGTCAGCTTTGACACTTGTCTTGGTTACGACACCCACCCTGCAAATCTGCAAGGGAATTCTGTGGTCTATTTAAAACTTCTCATCTGTTGCCACATGGGAAGAGGCCTACACATACAAGGACATGCACTGGATAAAAGTAATCTTTAGATGCACTGCAACATTTACAAAGAGAGGCTTCATATTTACAATTGAAAAAACTAAGGCCAGACAAACCTTTTTGTCACAGCATCAGCGGTAATATCAACAATTCTTGTGCCTTGTTCATCACTGTTCAAGCTGACCAATCCCTCAACCAGTACTTGAAGTGGGCCAGTACTCACTGGTACGCAGTAATGACACTTCTACATGTAACTCTTTTTTCTTGTAAAGCGGCACATCTCAGAATTTGCTGGTACTCTTCTGCTCTCTCTGATACAGGTACCTTGGGCAGTTCATAATAGCCTTAAATGAACTGCATTACCCAGGGGGCAATATGTGATGTTCATCTGCTCCCGTTCTCACCTGTCTGCTTTTCTTTGTCAGCGTCTACTCTATAGCAAGGGTACATTACAATAATGTTGGCCTGGGTCCAAAAAGGCAACACAAAGAGAACATGAATAGAACCAAAGTTGATTCAAAAGAGCTTTGAAAGTCAGATCCTCCATTACTGAATTCAGGCTGGGAGCAACAAGCTATAGTTAGTGCCACTTCTTAGAAGATCTTTCCTTTGAGTAACCTGATTTGTGTCATTCACTCACCATTAATAAACCGACTCATGACTCTTTTGTTCTTTTGCTTCACCCCAGTCTTCCCTCTACTGGAAAAATATTGAGAATACAATTTTGATAAACTGAATAACTTTCAAAACAGAAATGTCCTGTTGGACAGATATCCATCTGGCCTCAGACTACAGCACAGAGACTGCACTTATAAAGGTGTTAGATGATATTCATCCAAATACTGTTTCAGTTTTAGTGCTGCTTGATCATAGTGTAGCCTTTTGACACTGTGGACCATAAACCATCGGCAAAGTGGGTGGGGTTATCTGGCCCAGTCCTTTGGTGGTTCAGGTCATATCTCAAATGCATAGACTAAGTTGTTACCATTGGGGATCATACATTTTGAGCAGATAACAATGACGTGTAGTCCCTCAGGGTTCAGTTCTTGGGCCACTACGATTCAGTCACTCTGGTGCAAAAACACTTTTAATATTTAATTTCTGTTTTACTGATCATACAGCCTCTTATTTGTCTCTTATCTTAAGACATGAACAGACTAAATCATAACCAGCTTTACTGGCCAAGTATGTGGACACATCCAAGGAGATTTACTCACTGTTTTCAATGTACTTGCACAAAACAGTTTACAGGAAGATAGAAGGAGATAAACAAGGATGACAAAGCTGAAACTTAACATTAAACTGTCATGTACATACAGGTGTAAAAACAGGTGTGTATGTATGCAGACTGAAAAGGAAAAACTCACATAAAGCTTCTTGGTGAGGTGTTGGGCCACCATGTACTGCCAGAACAGCCTCAGTGCAGTCAGTGTTTTTGATGATGAGGGTAAAGAGTGCTGTTAAAACATTTATCCAGGCTCTCCTATAATTGTTCAATTGGGTTGAGATCTGGTGGCTGCGATGGCCGTAGTATATGAGTCACATCATCATCATGCTCATCAAACTGTTCAGTGAGCTCTTGTACCCTGTGGATAGGGACATTGTCATCCTGAGAAAGACCAGTCCAGGTAGCAATGTTTTAGGATAAAGGTGATTGCTTAGAACAACTTTGTATTGATTTGCGATGACCCTTCTCTCTCAGGGGACATTGGACCCAAATCATCCATCCACCCATTAGCATTCATGCACATACACGTGTATACGATCAAATCTGAGTTTTCTGTGGCATTCATGAATCCGGTGTCGTTCTTTAGTGGCACGGTTTTTTTTTAATGTGCAAATCTACTCAAAGATTTAAACATTTCATGAATGAGACCAAATGTCTACATACAAGTCAAGTGTTAATCGATTATCAGCAAAACTACAGTTATACCTAACATGGTGGAAGCAGTGGTTGATGGTTGATTTTTAGCACAGGGTCTCAACATCTCACTCGTGTGTTTAGAGGATAGAGACTGTACTTCAACAAGTTTTAACTTAGTGACGCAAGGAAGACATGTGAGTAGGAAATCAAAGTGTCATGTGACCACATTTTCAGATGTGAGCTGGCCTTCGATCCTCTATGTGATAAAGAAGTAATAATAAAACTCATGGCTTTATTTGAATAAATTGCATATCACCGCAGAGTATGGCTGTTGTTTGCTTCACTGTGAAGCTTTATGAAAGCTAGTCATCGCTATGACGACCCCTAACCTTTATGACAGAGCATTAGGAGAGAAAGTGCTCGTCTGTTTCATGTCAGTGGTGGGATTAAGTGAGCAGCGGAGCTCTCAGTGTGCCGATGATTCTCTGAGATGGGACTTCCTGTTAGACTCCGTGGTGGTTTCAGTAGCAGAGTTCAAAGCTGCACACACTTTTATCCTGCGCTGTTCTCATCTCATGTCTTGTGTCACATGATACGCTATTCTGCTCATGCACAGTAGTGACACTGATCACAGCACGTGTTTTCTGTCCCACCCTCTGAGCTGTAGTCTCATCCGTTGCGCTGAGCTAGGTTGTTTTTTGTGGCGGTGTGGTCTGTGTGGCCCTGACTCAGTCATGTTTCTTGTAAGTTCAGTGATAAAACTAGAAAGAAAATATGGAACAGAAATGTTGACTTTCCCATCTCTCATAACCACAGAGCTCTTTTGTGTTTCATAGTTTTCAACAACCCAAGTGGTAGTTTACTGTAAACTCCACTGAAGTGTGTTTGCAGCAGGAAACTCTACAGCTATTTGATGCTTTGCTGACAGTTACTGTAATAAAGGACAGAGGCGCTACGGTAAATGGAGTTAATGATTTCACAGTTTGTACTTCTGCATGTTGCAGTTTCAGACCTGGTGTTGGCTTTTGTTTCATATGCACAACTACCCATAGTATGGCAGGATGAGTCATCCTGACCAAATATACACTTAAAGGTTTACGTATAATGCCCACCTCACTAAAATTAATGCAGTCTGATACAACAGTCCTGCAATAAACCCAGCCTTCATGAAAGTTCTGTCTAGTTTTTTGTGGGGATGAATAGTCTAATGAGGTTGTTCTCAGGATGTGTCCATTTACATTAGGCAAAGTCAAATTAATTTACATGTTCTTGAAAAAAAACAAAAAACAACTTGTGCTTAAAGGTCCAGTGTGTAAGATTTAGGAGGATACAGCAGACCGAGTGGTGAGGGTTGTAGATTGCAACCAGCTGAAACTTCTAGTTAGAAATCCTTAAGTTTGCATCTCTTCATCTCCAAGACAAACAGACCTGTTGATTTAAACCGGTAGGAGCACTGAATAAAGCAGTTTCATGTTACAAATCAGTGTTTTCCCAATGCTGTTCAGCATGTTGGAGACAGCCACTAGCCCAGCACCTGCTAATGTGTGCTCACCTGCTATTTTCTTAATATCCAGATGTTCATTGGATTTTTACTGGGAGCCGCATTATCCGCAGAGATTTCTTCCTCGGACCAGGTGATTTAAAATGGTAAAAACACTGAATAAAGTAGTTTCATGTAAAAAAAATTGGTGTTTTTCCGATGCTGCTCATCATGGAGGGGCCGCTGAATATGGTGGTCGATGCGATAATGTGAATGTCGAGCCAGTGTTGGGTTGTCTGTTCTGGGCTACTGTAGTAACATGGTGGTGCAACATGGCAGTCTCCATAGACAAGGACCTGCTCCCTATGTAGATATAAACAGGTCATTCTAAGGTAATAAAAACATAACAGTTCTTATTTGCAGATGATTATACTCCAAAGAGAACATACTTATCATAATATGTTCCATTTCTGCCAGTATATCCCCCTAAATACTAAATAATACTTCTTGGACTTTCTGGGTCTTATGTTACAGTCAGCACAAAGCAGCGTACAGTGCAGCACAACTGTCATCGTCAGACTGATGCCATTGTCATTTTCAAAGCCAGCACCTATGCTGTGTAAGTACACAAGGACCACATGAATGCACACATGGGTGTGTAGGTCCTCAAATAAGGTGCAGTCAGGCATACTGTTGGGGTGTTGCTATTTTGAGGCAGCAGAAAGTGATCGCATCATTGACCAACAACCTAGTCGTAAGTTGGAATGGCACAGTCATTTCCTGTTTTTTAAGGGTGCATTATTCAGATAGTATGATGTGTCTACATTCTACATGGGTGGGTTTACAACGTGCATACACACGTATTGTTACACACACAGGAACATGCAGATGGGTTGTGGGTGTGTGAAATAATACATCATTAATGAGGAAAGTATTAATGACATACTGTAAAATGTGAAGGTAGCAGAGACCAGAGCAGAGCTGCAGAGCTGCTGTCTGGGTTAAGTTTAGTTCTGTTTTCTCTGTTAGGTTCATAACTACAGTTTTAAATTTCCCTGCTTAAATAAACCATGATATTTGCTACAGTGGCATTGCTGCTCTTACTGCATAACTCTCAGCAGAAAACCACTCACTTCTCTAACTTGCTGAATCTGCGATGTAAATAGCAGTAAGTCAGGTGTGGGCGCAAAACACATCTATGATTAAATTACCTGTAAAGACCTAATTCAATTTAGGGGTCCCCTGACACTCCTATATTTATTTTGATTTTCTATCTCATTCTAGCAGTCAGCACCAAGTGCCACACATCATTTTTATTCAGGAGAACCTGAAGTTTAACACATCTATAGTCACAATTTTACATTTGCTTTGTCTGATAATGGATAGATTTAACTGAATTTTTGAAAAAACACCAGTAAAAATTTGGTTTGCACTTTACCTTCCCTAAGCAAGTAACAGCCATTTATTTTAAGATTTTCCTATGCATTTTTATTGGTCAAAAACAGGTGTATTCCTATATTTTATTTCCTCAGGCTATGCACAGACATTTTGCCATCTTGGTCTTGCTTTGTGCTCTATCGTGCAAATCTATTTTTGTTTATGTTTTCATGCAAGCTAACGCACCCACTACCGAAACCAATGTTGATTGGTAGAGTAGATTATGTCTTGGACCTCCACAGCGAAACTGTAAACTAGTTAGAACATCGTTGCTGTTTTTCTTAGGGAACTGAACAGCGTGGGGTTCCTTGGTGAATCAATGCTGTAGAATGTAAAGGCACAATCATGTTCACTATAGAGCCTCTACATGTCTAAACAAGACATATGTGGATTGTATTAGCGGTTCAAAAGTTATTAAACATTAAAGAACAATAGCTATTTTTAGCTGTGGGCATCTGTCTCGGTCTTTAGGGTTAAGGAACGAAATACAACCCCTTTGCCCCTTGCGCCTTACTTTGCTCCCAGATTATGTGTTGTCTAACTATCAAAAGTGGTTGGACATGCCCTACAATGCACTGTAGACCACATGCCATAGATTGTTCAGCAAGTTCAGCATTGTCAAGGCAGTTTGCAGCAGGTAAAGTTCACTGCAATTGCACTCTGGACAAAAGCACTGCACAAAATAACTTAATTTCAATGCCAGACCTTCCTCAGACTCCTAATTTTACCCAGTAATACCAGTAAGGTATTATTATTGCCAACAACTCTAAACCCATTCAAATTAATGGATGGAGGCGTTCTATTGTTAAATCTGTGGCCTTGGTCCAATGTGAAGCTAACGTGTTCAGATTAGTTTTCATAGTTTTCATGGTCGGACAAAGTGCTTCCTCAATTTACCTTTAGCTCACGTTTCTGCTCGTAACAGCATAATTTGATACTGTCAGACTCAGCAAAATTTAGTCCACCAAATACCCTTGGGCTCAGAGCGACAGATTTATACTTATAAGAGAAGAAATCCCATCAAGCATGGGGAAATTAACAGAAATCAGAGCATGACTCTGGCTGAACCCAGTACACTTATATGCCTTTTTGCCCCAGTAGTCACAGACTCTTAATAGACCCCAGAGCTGGATGTGAATTTAGTGCATTTGCATTGCCACTGCTTATCAAGAATCACAAAGATTAGACAGATTGATATGTCTAATCCTTGCAGATGAGACACAGCACAGGGTGTGTGCCGCTGTGTTGTCTGATGAGTGATGGAAAGGAGAGGTGCTGATGTGGAAAGCAAGATTAAAAGCATCAGGAGGCCAAGGTATCAAAAACAAGGATATGCCGAGTAACACTCTTAATCGTTTCAGTGTGTAACCACGTTGAAAAAACAAGTCATAAAGTTTCACTTTGATTTTTCTTGCTCCGCAATCTCTCTTCATTTCACTTACTCCTCAGCTTGTTGAAGAGTTAAGTTTTGCCTGCTAGCTTCTCATGCGCGGTTGCACTCTGAATGCTGAAAGTTGTTGCGCTTGCCAGACTTGTGTTTGATTTGTCAGTGATCTTTGATACTTTCAGTATGTATACTGCTCAGTCTGGTGGTCAAAATGCAGTAAATGTTACTGGTTCTTTGTAAAGATCGTTCCCTTTAAAGAGAAACATATGTCAGATGAGGCAGCCTCGGGTTTGGGCTGAGTCTGTGGAGCATGTAAGTAGTACACCTTTTCCAATCATTTTATTGAGCTCTCAAGTCATTTCAATGCAGATACGACTTGAGACTGAGTTTACTGAAGCCGTATTAGTTAAGTTTACCGGCATTTGGGTGGCAGAGGAAGTCTACAAAAAGCTGACACATACAGTACATCAATTCACAAAGTTGGTTAACCAACAAGTAGGTGTTGCATTGCAAATTCAGAAGCCAAGTAGTGACATTAGCATTCATTCAGGGTCATTATCTGTGTCCATCTGATGAATCATGGCATTTGTTTACAGTAACTTCTGGGTAGAAAACCTCCACGTCATGTAGATAACATAAATGCTGAGCAAAAGAAGACAAAGCAGTAGAAGTACTGCTTGGTCTTAGTAATAGTCATGTACAGGTGCTCTTTGGATACGTCATTTTACTTCTCAGAGCACAGGAGTTACTGGTCCACAGCTGCTTGCTTGGGTATTGTGTAAGATAAAGTGGAGAAAGTATTTTAAATATGGCGTACAATTGAACTGATATTGATTTTTTGGGTGACTAAAATACATGTTGCTGCAGCACCTGTCTTCAAAATTGCAGAGCTTCTGTGCCAGCATATTTGTTTTTTCAAAGATGATAGCAACGCAACACAGTACATAAAATAAGCACAGCAGAAATGGCAGATAGGTGGGGCCTTAGTGTTTAACCATTGATCTTTAAACTCTTCAGGAAAATATCTGTGTCTTCAGCTGAGGGAAGCTCCACTATGTTAACCAGCTAGTCTCTAGCTGTATCTGCCTGGTGCTGACCTGGTCCTGTATGAGGGATGCATGATAACATCGGCACGTCATCGGTATTGGCCGATATCGGCTTTGAAATGAATTATCAGATTTGGTCTTCTTATTTTCCACAATACATGAATATTACATACATTGAAAAGCATTGTATTTCATGTCTCCATCTGCTGGTGGAGCTTCAAGATAAGAGTATTTATGCATAATATGATGTTAATTCCACTACAGAAGAGACTTGATGATCACTAAAATTAGGTGGGGGAAAAAGTGGATATATTGTAATTGGTGTCGGTTTTCGGTCAAATGAGTTGTTTCATATCGGCATATCTGATATCGGCAAAAAATACAATATCGTGTGTCCCAGTTTTGTAGAGTGGGTCCATCACAACTTTTTTACAAAACGATTAAAACACTGAGACTGAACCAAAACGTGCCTAAAAACCAAAACCACTAAAAGGAGTCAAATCACAGTAGAGGGAACAGAACTGCCCAATTTAAAAGTCCACTTACAGTTTTTCAAGCTTAGGGTCTCCATCAATGCAACTTTTCACAGTGACACCACATGAGTGTCACTAAACACCATGAAAGAAAAACAAGTGAGTGAATATCATTAGGGTTGCAACGGTATGATAAATGTCTCAGAACATATCCCAGTATCACGGTGTTATAGAATTTACATTATTATCAGTCAGAATGACCCTTAAAGGAATGAAAATAGAGGGGTTATTTTTTTGGTCAAACAAAGGCTTTATTACTATAATTGGAACTTGAAACCGTTTTCTAATAGAAGAACAGTGGCATGCAAAAGTTTGGGCACCCATGGTCAATTATTCCTTTATTGTGAATAGTTAAATAAGTAAAAGATGAACTTATCTTCAAAAGGCATGAAGTTAAAGATGACACTTTTATATCAAGGTATACCTTGAAACCGGCATATCGCCGCAAGCCTATCAATTGTACTGTGGGTGTTGAGGGAAGCAGTGAAGGGATTTCTGCTTCATATCAGTTTTGATGACCTGAGTGACTTTGAAGAAAACAGCACTGCATCAGGGATCCACTGATCTAATTAAACAGCTGGTTAGATGATTAAGCATGGGAACAATTGACTTTAATGGATGTAAGTCACTGTTACTGCGGAGGTGTCTCCCTACAATATGCAAGACTTGTATCAGTATCAGTAGATTAATAGGAAGTGATTCTCTCTGCCGATGTCATGTAGGAAACACTTTTAATAAACAGAAAAGCCTATTTGTCCCTCCAGCAATTCTAAAGGAAGATTGGAGCAGAGAGGAGCTGGACTACCATCAGTAATCATGGAAACCATCTTCTGTTGCATGGATATTAAAACCTTTAACCTTAAGCTTGGTATCAGAGAAGACATGGAAAAGGCACTGCTATGTTCTTTACCCAAGCACACCTTGTCACATGCTGCTCATCTTTTTTAGTACCTTCCATATTGCACCGTGTTCCAAGTCATGATGGATTTCTTCTTTCATCGTCATTTCTGCCGTCGCCAAAAAAGACAGAAGCATGCTGCCGCAGTGCGTCAGCCTGGTCCTGCTCTTCAGACCAGTAAAGCCAGGAGGCGCTCTAGTGCTGGTCTGCCCTCTGTGGCATTAGTACAGTCCAGACGCTCCTCTGTTGGTTTACCTCCAGTTTGTCCTGACCAGCGCAGGCGCCCCAGTGTCGGCTTACTGGTGGCCAGTGGACAGAGGCGGCAGTCCATTATAGAGGTAACAAAAACAGGTGAAGCAGTGGGAGAATCTGGAAAAGGAGATGTAATCTTCAAGAGAGGAAGAAGAGGATTTCAGTATAAACCTCACTATTCTCGTAGTGGCTCTGGCACAGGCTATCGTGGGATGGCGATGCGATATCGACGTCCTTCTAAAGTAAAATCTATCGAACCTCATTTACTTGGATCCTCCATGTTACTTGCAAGTGTAGTCCAGATGGGTAGAGGAGTGAAAGAGAAGGAAGAGGAACAAGATGTCTCCATGCGTTCCTGTTCTGAGTCAGATGGAGAGGAAGGGAGCGATGAAGATGTAAACTCCAGGCCTACAGCTCAGATGCACTTAGCCCAGGCAGTCGTGACGGAAAACATTACACCCCGCCCCTTGCTCCGTGCTCCTCGCTGTCTGAGACGAAACTCCTCCCACCTCCTTCCAGCAGACTCTGTGTTTCGGAGCGGTGGAACAGGTTACGGAGTTTACGGGCGATATAATCGACGGAGATCAAGTCAAGTTAACTGGACTTTAAATAAACAGATCCAGACTTCCACGACCAGCCCCAGTCTGGGTCACTCAGCAGGTATGAGCTCTGAGACGGGGGCTGCTGGAACCTCTAGGTCTGCACTCCATAAAAGCTCTTCCTCACCACTGGGGTTACCAGAGGGAACCATATACTATGATCCTTATCTGGAAACATGGGAGAACTTCCTGTTGTATGTAATACACACTCACACACACACACTCTTCTTGTATTTCTATCGTTGTGTAAACCCATAACCTAAACCTAATTCTAACCTGAACCTCTAAAACCAAGTCTTAAGTGTGTGCCTGTATTAGTTTTCCATCTGTAGATATACATTCATTCTCTGCTTATACTAATTACTGCCAACTGCAACATCTACTTACAGTTTAGACTTTTCCTGTATAATTTAATGTGGAATGTTCCTGCAACATGTCCAGTATGTTTAGCAATGATGTCTAGCAAGATGTTGTGACAGTCCAGCTCTTAATCTAACAGTGTTTGTATTAGTCTTGAGTCGGGGTGGAATTCAAATCAGCCCTCCTTGTACCTGTTGGTCCTGAGTGCTGCCCTAGAGTCATACATGGAAGTCACCGGAATGACATTTACATTACAGTAAAACACAAATTTACTTCTTATTTTTGTGGTTGTATTTTTCAGAGAAGGAATTCAATGTAGATATTTTAAGTCCCTTAGGGATAATTTTGTGTCACAAACTATCTTGAAGACTAATATATTCAACCTCATCTACAATATAGCAGAGTAAAAAAAAAAGAAAGCTCATAGGTAATAAAAACACAAATAAAAAACTTATCATAGAAATAAAAATAATGAAAAGCCAAATAAAATCATAAAACCTCATTAGCGATTAGAATTTAAAGGAACAGTCTTTAAGATTCAAGGAAACTTGCTGGCATCTCGTGGTGAAGATTGCAGATTGCAACCAGCTGAAACTTCTCCTAGTTAGGATTCCTTTAGTTTTTACAGTTTAGGAGGTTTTTACCAGGAGCCAAATTATCTACAGAGGTCTCTCCCTCTCAAAAAACAAACAGACCAGGTGATTTAACTAGTAAAAACACTGAATAAAGTAGTTTCACATGAGAAAGCAGTGTTTCGCCAACACTGTTTGGCATGTTGACAGGCTGCTAACCCAGCACCTGCTAATTTCAGCTACATTTTATACCTGATAACTAGAGAATCAGACGTTCAGGGCGGTTTTTATTCAGAGCTGAATTATCCGCAGAGATCTCCTCCACTCTAAAACAAACGGACCAGGTGATTTAAACCTGCAAAAACACAGAATAAAGCAATTTAATTTAAAAAAAAAATCTGTGCTTCTCTGATGGGCTACAGTAGACATACTGTGGTGCAACATGGCGATCTCTATAGATGAGGACCCGCTCCCTATGTAGACAAAAATGGCTCATTCTAAGGTAACAAAAAACATACATATTATATTCCTCTTCTGCCAATACATCCCCTAAATCCTACACACTGGACCTTTACCAAAAAATACATCAAAGCATAACATAAACAGCTGGAAGTGGAACAGGATGAAATCAAAAACATTTAATAGCTCCAAGGATAAAAATGAGGTAAGCTTTGGATTGTTCTGCAGGTTATTTAAGGTTGCAGGTGCACAATGAGAAAAACTGGATTTTCCTGTTTTCCAGCACCTTAGACATAATCCCATCGTTTGAGCATCTTTGATAAGGGCCCAGGTCAGACTGGAGTCACAGATTTGATAACTTCAACTATTTAACAGCCCCTCTTTATATTGAACTTCACCATAACGATAACATGACATGTTTGTGTTGGTTTTGACAGTCCAAAAACATGCTGCTGTGATAATTAGTTGCTCATAGGTGTGAATGGTTGTTTGTCTCTCTGTGTGTCAGCACTGTGGCAGACTGGTAACCTGTTCAGGTGTACTCAGCCTCTCACACACTGTGAGCTGACTCCAGCTCCAAACATGATAAGTGTTTTTCAGAATAGATGGATGAAGAGTGTCACTGTTGTGCAGTATGGCTCATTATGTTGTATGTATTGTGTGTCTCATCATGTCTTGTGTAGCACCAATGATGACAGGTCCAGTTTTGTGTGAGCTGCACAGCTTTGTTACTTCAACTGCTACTATTTCACCAAGCTCATTTCATGATTATATTTTTAAACTGGAATTTTTATTCTGGTTGTCTGAATTTAGGATGAACACAATCATTTAAACATTTGAACACAACACAAATATGAAGCACCATACACCCCAGATTATGAATTAAAATTTTTTATTTTTCATTCATGTCTTTTGAACTTGGATCTACTGACATTAGAAAACATCTAAGACATGAATAAGTTTCACAAAAGCAGACCACAGTTCTCTTGGTGTTCTTTTTTTTTCTTGATTTGTTTGACAATCAAGAAATCTATGGTTAAACAACTAGCATTGTTAGGAGCATTTAAATCTGTGTAATGTTGGGAGATTTTAGTTTTCTATAAAAAAAATTCCTTTGAATTTATGGTCAAAAAGAAAATAGGAGTGTTCACACTTTCCTTCTCTTTGTCTTTGCAGGAAAGCGATAGCTAAGTCTGGCCTGCACCATCTGCCCTGTCAGCCTGGCACATCATCCCTAAACAGGACTGACCCGGAGGCAAATATCCGCAGCACTGTGGACTGGACTGTGAGTCTGGGTATTGGGGTCTGAGAAAAAACACCCAAATATTTCCTGTGCTTTGCCTGTACCTTATACACAACTTAGCTGTCAGAAAAATATTGACCTTGTACGCCCTTGCAAACCGCAGATACATTACTTGTTATGCAAATATGCTGAAACTTTTAACCATTTTGGGGTTAACACTGGGTAAGGTTAAGAAACAGAAGCCACTTGGTTGTTGGTCGGAAGAGATCATGGCGCAATCCGCTTTGCAAAAGCGGCAATGTCTCGGTAAAACACAACCACTTTTTGCACCACTATCCACACTGAGAAAACAGCAAAGGGGCAGCAATAACTTGCGAAGTCACCACCAATTTGGTCTTGACAAGTCGCCTACAGTGTTCTGCACCTTGGCAGATGTCTCACCTAGATGTCACACCAACCACCATCGCACTTCTTGTCCTGATGATAAAATCAGCACTTATACTGCATCACCCACACCCCCATGCACCCTCAGACACTGTCTAAGTATGATACATTATCTCACCACTTGGTCTATCATCTCTTAGGGGTGGGGGAAACAAAAAAAAAGCGTAGTGTTGCAATATCTTGCTTGGCAATATTGTAGCCATATGCAGACACCAAGTACTGATCTTTCAAAGTGCGTAAATTATTTATATATTTTTATTTATTTTACCCATTTTTAAATTGATAAGTCCCATTGAGATCAACAGTTTCAACAAAAAGTTACAGCCATACAACAACACAATAAAAAACATAAAAGATATGCAGTAACATGTATAAACATAGAACACCTACACACAATGACAAGAACCATTTGACTCATTCATCCTTGTACGTACAGTATGAGAGCTTTAAAATCAGGTAGAAAGACCAATTCACATAGTTTCAACTCTGTATCAAGGTTGTTCCAAGTCAGAGGAGCAGAGCACATAAAAGTCAGCTCAGTCTGAGCACTAGGAACAGACAACAAAACTAAGTCTTGAGATCTCAGACTATAGCTACAGTCAGATCTCTGTTCAATCAAAGTTCAAATGTACAAAGGGAGTTTACCCAGTATGACTTAATAAATGAACAAATACCAGAGACTGAGACTATGAAAGGTCAAAGTTGGCTGATCAGCCCTGGAGTAAAGCGTACAATGATGAGTGAGGGCTTTACAATTTGTAGCAAATCTCAGTGCACTATGATATGCAGCATCTAACATGTTCAAATGAACAGATGCATTCATCTACAGCAGATCACCATAATCTAAAACCAGTAAAAACGTAGCAGCAGCCGGTCTTTTTCTGGCCTCAAAGAAGAAACAGGACTTGTTTCTGAAATAAAACCCTAACATCAGCCTCAGCTTTTTAAGAAGAGGGAGTCATCAAGCCAAATGTATAAATATTTGTAACAAGTGAGTGTTCACAGGCTTCTTCCTAGGATCTGAGAAATGCACAACCTTAGTTTTATCAGCATTCAAAACCAGCTTTAGTTGTTAAAGCTGAATCTAGATACCATTAAAGACAACCTGCAATTTGGCCACAGCTTCTGTGATGGATGAGCCAGCACAATATATCACTGTGTCATCGGCATAAAAATGAAAATTGGCGCAATAAAAATGACTGTAGCGAAAAGAACAGACTGAAAACTTTGTCTTTTTAGATAAAACAGATGATGAAAAATAACCACAATATATGTTATTACAATGCTTAGCATATCATAAAATATTGTGAAAATATCGTATCATGAGGCCTCTGGTGATTCCTACCGTGGTTATCTGTGCACATTGCATATACTTGTGAACTTTTGCACATGTATGCCCCCGGCTAATATTTTGCACATTCTGCTCAAAACTGTGCAGCTTGTTTTTGGTACAGTTCTTTTTATGCCTCCACACCAGTGATAGCCGTGGCTGGAGGCATAATGTTTTAGGTTGTCTAAACAGGTTAGGTTAGGTTACCCTCCATACGTTTGTCCATTCCATCCTTGTGAACATGATAACCCAAGAACTACTCAAGGGAATTTCTTCAGTTCTAGCACAAAGAGTCACTTGGACTCGATGATGAGGTGATTAGATTTTGGTGATCAAGGATCAAAGGTCAACGTCACTGTGACCTTTCATCCATCTCTTTCTCATAGGCGCAATATCTCAAGAATACCTGGAGGGAATTTCTTCAAATTTGGCGCAAACGGTTACCTGGACTCAATGATGAACTGCTTAGATTTTTGTGGTTAAAGGTCAAGGTCACTGTGACCTTGTCTGTCTCATTTTTGTGAACATGATATTTCAAGAACACCTTAAGGGAATTTCTTTAAATCTGACACAAACGTGCATTTGGACTGAAGAATAAATTGATTAGAATTTTGTGGTTGAAGGTCAAAGTTCAAGGTCAGTGTGACCTCACAAAATGTGTTTGACCATAACTCAAGAATTCATTTGCTGGATATGACAAAACTTCACAAAAATGTCTAATAGGATAAAATAATGAAGTGATGACATTTTTTATCCAAAAGGTCAAAAGTCAGCGTCACTGTGACATCATAATGATCTGCATAAAACACTTTTCTGGCCATTATTCAACGTCATATCTCAGAAACAGAGAAACATTTCGTCAGCTACTGAATTGGTGCCACTCTTTTTGGGTGCCCACCTTGAAACTGTGCTGATTGTATAGATCTTCTGTGCTGATGGGGGGAAGATGAGTTTAAAAACTAAACTAGTTTTGCAGTATCTGTGTCATATTTTCATCGTATCTTTTCTATATTTATATTCTTGAATATACTTGGTAATAAATCTTATACTGACTCTAGAAACGTTGATGTGATGTGTATGAAACTTGCAAATGTGATGAATTTGTTGTTTGCAGAAACATACAATGTTTACATTTTCTTCTGGCCGCTGGGCTTACACACAACAGCAGCTCTTCGCCTCTGGTATCACACAGTATAACACCTCTTGACTGCTATCACAACAAAGTTTCATCACTGACATTTCTGTGCAGCTGTTGAGAGTGCTGTGACATTAAACGTTTTGTAGGACAGTTGATTTATAGATGATAGTGTACCAGGAACCACATGAGCTGTCAGCGGTTTCACAATGATCTTGTCTTTCATCAAACATCATCTATGCCTTATTAATGACTTATCAGTGCTAAATGCTAAAGTGACCCATCAGCCTCTCATTTCAAATGGGTTCACAGAAAACATGTTGTCATATCCTGTCCTCCTCTGTGTCTCTGTGTTTGTCTCTTTGTAGGAGACGGCTCTGTATGGAGATCATATCTGGCATGAGACAAATGTGTCAGGAGACTACTGTTACGTGGGAGAACAACACTGTATTGCCAGAGCACAGGTTAGTATCTGACTCTGATTATCCCCCCTGTTCCTCTCCTCCCTGTCTGTCTTCTCTCCAACACTATTTTCTACAAGCTCCATTCATACGCAGCTGCTTTGATGTAGCAAAGTGTTTATACGTCTGCATATTTGCATCCCACATGTTTACATATGTAAATCTACTAAATGTTCTCTGACTCAGTCGGACATTCCTTAGTATCTGCACCAACTAAACATCTGGAGCTCTCGTAAAAACATCCCTTTCATCCAAGTTACAGAACAAGCACTGCACACCCGCTACATCTCACAGTCCACTTACTGTTTTCTTCTGAGCTTTCACCCACATCTCTCACAGGCTTCACTTTGCCTGTGGAGAAGGCTCAGCTGACATGTGAATACTGTACACGAGGGGGAGATGGTGTATCCCCTGCAGCTGTTCACAGATGCTCTCTGGAGTCAGATGTGACATACATCCACTGACTCCTCCTCCATGACCTTTGACCTCTTCCCAGTGGATGCTGTGACTGGTGTTCACAAAGGGGTTGATGTTGTTTGTGTGCAGGGTTCATTCACTCTCTTGTCCAGGGTCCTCACTTCTTCACTCATTTTCTTTTTTTTTGGAAAAATCTTTTATTCACAAAAGTTAATGTAATATACATCGGTACGTTTATGTGACAGCAGAGAAAATTTATTTATTTTGTTAGCCCAACTAAAACCAGACTTTTAAAATAGATGTAAACATGTTAGTCCGATTAAATTGTACTAAATTAAATTTCTCAAAGTCGGACTAACACACCCGCATAATGCGATTGGGAGTCGAATTACTCTGCATGTATATAGTCAGTGTGACCCAAACTGGCCTAGGTGCTTCACATTTTCCGTCCTGGGCTTTGACCCAGAATTCTAACAGCATTAAACGCCTAACAGAAGAAGCAGCCGATAACAACATGGCAACATCTACATCCAGAGCTATGCATTTTTAGACGGACGAGGAGACACGGTTCATACTGAAGAATTAATTGGAGACTGAGGTAGTGGTTTACTCGAGGACTTTCTTAATGTTAGACTCAAGAAAAAATGTAGGTGCTCTTAAAGAAAAGAGTGAGCACATGGGAAGATGAAATTAATTTCAGGCACTCCTGAGTGGAGCAGGAACAAATGCACTTGAATTACGTTAAAAAGCCTTTATTCATTAACATGGCTGCTTACATTAAAACACTGACTGGTTTCTTCAGGGTGCAAAAGCACGGACAGGAGTCAAGCAAATATTTTATAAACTTGGTAGGAACTGTCACCCAATTCATAAGGTGGGTGATGGCGGTAGATCACAATGAGAGGCCATTTTAAAAGTGACAAGCCTGCACAAATGTTCAGGAACAAAAATGAGAAATTACTAAACAAACATCAAAATTAAATCTGTCACATAAACAAGAACTTACTTAAATTATTTAAGTTGTATCTGTTCAGAAACATGAGGTAGGTAGGTAAATAAGGTCTGTGTATTTGACCATCTCTATCCCACAATGCTCAGTACAGATCTCTTTAGGATCTAGGATTAAATATTATTAAATTAAATATTAATAAGAAGATCAGTTGTCATATTATGATATTTAACATTTAAAGGAAGCCCGTGTAATCAATTTCCTCACTTAAACCAGAATATGTCATTACATCAAGTTTAAAAAGGCGTCTTTTAGTGTGTCCTACATAAAGACAGTTACATGGGCATGTTGTACAATATGCAACAAAAGTTGTGTTAAAGTTACTGAAATATGTCGTATGTCCTTCCTGTTTTGAAACCAGTAGTAGTCTTTATCTGAGTCATATTTAGACAGTGCTTGCATGTGTTAATGAGACACCTGAAAGGAAGTCCTCCAACTCATTTTTTGTTGCATGCTACAGCACTAAATCTAAAAAAATCAAGCAGGTCATACATTCCAGTTGGGTGATCCTTTAAAGTGACCACAATTTGAATGTTTCATTTTTTATTCTGGCATCCTGAACTGATTCTTGATTTTAGAGGTTTGTTTTTTAAAATTTCAAAGGAAATTTGGAGTTTGTCACACTTCCACTTTCGTTCTGATTTTCTGCGCTCCTAAGGGCCCCAGTGGTGTCGTTAAGCCAAGGCTGTCTTTTTGGCTTAGGCTTCTTCATTTTGAGGGTAGCCACAGTGTCTAGAATTGAGGAACAGGTGGTGTTAAATACGGAAGTGAGTTCTTTGGTGTTGAGATGGGCAAGAGAGGCCTCAATAGTGCAGGTGTCAGGGGCGGCTATGAGAGCCTCGCTTAAGTTATTGGCAGTGGAAGCGTTAATGTAGCACAAGAGAGTCTGCAAAGGCTTTTTAACTTAATTGAAATGCATTTGTTCCTGCTCCATGCAGTGCCTGCAATTCATTTTTTCTTCCCATGAAGGAGTTAAATATTTTAAAAACCATGGATGGAAGGACACAGAATGGCTATTGTTTGGTCTGTGATGCAATAGGTCAACCTGAAAATAAGCTGAAAGGGGGCATATCACCACCTATCGCAGTGGAGTCGGACATACTTGGGTCAATAAATTGATTCCCCTCCCGTGCTTGTATACTGGGACAAGGACAGTAGTCCAGTCAAATGGCCTAGTCGAGCTATCTAACTATGCATGTAAACTTACTATGTGCTGCTTTTTCCCTCATCACTTCCTGTCACACCCCCAACAACAATATAAAGATTTGTGATTAGAGTAGGATGTGCAGAGTGACTCCTCTGACAGGTCTATGACCGTCACTCCTATGCTGAATAATCCACCGATCTTTGCTATGAAATCACACCTCATGTACACTGATGCTACACTGATTCATTTCCAGCACCATGACAGTCACTCAGTGTCATATCATGTCATAGTTTCACTACTGTCAGCTCATATTAAAGTCACATGGCAAGCCTGTCATATCACACATACACAAAGTCATCATACACTACCATGTCGTATCTATCTATGTATCTGGTGTCAGTTAGCAGCATTTCACTTTGTGCAGCACAGGGCTGGCCCCAAGTGGTCACAGTTGGTATTACAACCTCATGTTTTGGTTATTCAACAATCACTCACAGGCTGCTGAGGATTATAAAACAAAGGACTAAATTACTGTTAGTCAAAATAAAAATTAATTTCAGTTTTATCCTGTGATTCTGTGTCTATTGTTTTTGTTCTATATTTGAAATAACTGATCATGTCCTCCCTCTCTTTCCAGCAAAAGTCTTTCAGTCGAAGGAAGTGTGCTGCCTGTAAGATAGTCGCCCACACCATCTGTATAGAACAACTGGAGAAGGTAATTTCTCATGTACTCGAAACACTTTTACCAGACTGATTCAGGATATCTGAGAGTTCACCTTTTTAATTTACTTTATGGAGGCAAGAAAGATAAAGAGGCAGGTGTAAGACTTCATTCATGACACAGACAAAGGTGGAGAGAAGATTAAAGATGGATGTTTAAACCATCCTTCACGAGGGACAAAAGGTGATAAAGGCAAGAATAAAGAAGGATTAAACATTTAGTCCTCAAGGATGAGTTCAAGATCAGATGAAAGTAAAAAAAGAAGGATTACTTTAAACCCTCACTCATGATGGAAATCTAAAATTGGATCCAAAGATGGTTGCTTTTCAGCTGATAGCTACTCTTTATTTATTTCACTTATAGCTTTTTTTCTGTTTCATTTTAATTATTTTCATTGAAGCGGAGGACAGTACAGTACAGGCAGCTTGTCTTTAATTGTTCCTCATGTCTAACTTTCAGTTCCCCAGCTCTAGAGCCATTCTGTTGGATGCCACCCCGCCCCTCAATGACCCCAACTTTACAGTGAGAACTACTTCTGTCTCTCTTCTCTCCTCACCTGTGACCCTCAGTCTGACAGAAACACACAGACCTAAGGTGGTGTCTGGACCTCACTTTAATTATTCAGAAAGAAACCAGTGCACTTCAGTGTTTCCCTCAGGATGAGAATTTATTCTGAGAATCTTTGTAGGTGGGGGCAAATGCATGGGGGGTGACCTCTCAAATAAAATCTCTACAGTATATGGCAAACACAGATAGAGCATGCATTCTCTAAAAGCAAGCAGGTTTGTGGATAATCCAATTTAAAGGTCCAGGGTGTAAAATTTAGGGGGATGTTGTGGCTTTGAGTGGTAAGGATTACAACCAGCTGAAACCTCTCCCCGTTAGAGTTTCTTCAGTGTTCTTCAGTTCAGGACGCTTTTACTGGGGCCGAATTATTCACAGAGGTCTCTTCCTCTCCAAAAAAAAAAACAGACCACGAGATTAAAACTAGTAAAACCACTGAATAACACAGTTTCATTGTACAAATCAGCATTTCATTTTGGTGGTCCTAGGTGGTTAAGGTCACTGTGACCTCATCTGTCTCATTCTTGTTAACACGATATCTCAAAGAACACCTTTAGGTAATTTCCTCAAAATTTGCAAAAATGTCCACTTGGACGCAACAATTAACTAATTTGATTTACTATGGTCAAAGGTCAAGGTCGCTGTGACCTTGCGTCCTTGAGGGAATTTCCCAAATTTAGCAGTAACTTCCACATGGACTCATTGATGAACTGATTAGCTTTTGTTAGTCAAAGTCACTGTGAGTTTGCATCAATTTCAATCTTGTGAACGTGATATCTCAAGAAAACCTGGAGGGAATTTTCCCAAATTTGGCATAAATGTCCACATGGACTTAAAAATAAACAGATTACAATTTGGTGGTAGAAGGTCAAAGATAAAGGTCAGTGTGACCTCACGAGACATGCTTTTGGCCTAAACTCTAGAATTCATACAGTATTATGACAGAAATTTGGACAAATGTGTAATAGGATAAAAGCGTAAAGTGACACCATAAATCTGAAAGGTCAAGGGTCAACTTCACTATGACATCACAATGTTCCTAAAAAACACTTTTATGTGATGTATCTTTTATCTGTGCTTACCTCATTTTTGATCAAGACGTTCAAGAGGTTTTTACCAGGAACTGAAAACATTTTGCGTTAAAAAAACTTTGTGTTTTTCTGATGGTGCTTGTCATGGAGGGGCTTCAAACTATGGTGGACGACGCTAAAATGTTAATGGCCCTATCTAAGGACAGGGTTTGTTTTGCCCATTCTTGGCTACTGTAGAAACATTGTGGCGCATGTAACTATAAAGGGCTCATTGTAAGGTTACGAAAACACGCTAATCCTTATTTTCAGATAATTATACACTAAAGAAAACATACTTATTATATTCCATTTCTGCCGATATATTTCCCTAAATTTTACACACTGGACCTTTAATTGAATGAATGGAATTGGGATCTAATCCAGGTCAGACACACACCCTTTGCAAACTTCCACTTTTGTTCTTGCACCAGGGAGGGGTCATTTTCTTTCCCTTAAATCCTGTAGAATCTTCCGTCCCTTCCTCTCATTTTCTTCTTTGATCAAAGTGGTATGATTAATCAGACAGGTTTAAAGGGTTGGCCCTGTTGATTCCAAACTGATATGATACTAAAGCCATTTTCTGAAACAGCAGGGGTGGAGGTACAGCAAAGAGGGATCAAGGACAGGTGGTCATATATGGCAGAAATTGCAACTCCTGACTGAGTTAGAAATCTCTCCTTCACTCCTTTATAAGTCGAATTTTATTTATGAATCATCAGCATTTCATGTGGTCACTGATGGTTACAGTGTTACACGACTGTAATTTTCACATCCATGAAATGTGACACATTGCATTGAAGAAATTCTTAGCAGAAAGTACTTAACGTGCTGTGGAGACATCTTTTCCTGTCCATGAATTTCACAAACCAATAACCATGGGGGAGGCCAACTTCCACTGAAAATGTGTTTGACTTTGTGCAGAGTACATGGAAACAGCTCTCACTTTGGTTATACAAGAACTGGATGGCTGGTAGCAATGGCCCTGGTACCCCATTCGCCCAAAGGACTTCCTATTGGACGTGGTCATAAGCTTTCTCAAAGTGCCCAAAGGTCATGTAGGCTGGATGAGCAAACTCCCATGACCCCTCTAAGGGTGAAAAGCTGGTCCACTGCTTTACGGTCAGGACAAAATCTGAGGCACAGTCAGGCAGAGGAGAGTGTCCGGTTTGGGGACCACAGAATTGTGCCACTGCTCCTTGCAGATGATGGCTTAATCAGACCATGACCTCCAGCGCACATTGCTTCCACCAAGTGAAATATTCAAACCAAAGACTTTGTCTTGATGCTTTTAACTGATATGGGGAAATATCCCACATCTTGTGCATCATTTTACACACATTTCCCCAAGATCAAGTAAAATTTATTTGATATCAGTGGAGCATTTCTGTGGATTTGAACCCATTAATGGGTCTGACTTGGACTTGACTTAAGAAGTCAACCAAAACAAATTCAACATCCTATTGGGCCAGGCAGGTCTTTTGTCATGAACTCCTAATTCTTGGAGCTGTTGATCATGTCATGATGTCAGTAGTATACCGTTAATCATGTGATCCTAACGTCCTAACTGATCCATATTTCTTCATGGAGAGGTGGATATGTCTGAGGTCTGTGATATGCAAGGCTGAATCATGATATATAGGAACGAGCAACGAGCAAGTGTTACAGTAATGAACCAGAATAGTTCAGCAGGATATGATGACCTGTTCCATACCCCTTCACCACAAACAGTTTGGTTAACCTCTGTTCTTCCTGGAAACCACAGTGTCCTGTGGTGTCCCCTCTCTGGTCAGGGTGGCCCTGGTTTTTCTTTTTCTTCCGTGCACACTTCATTATAGGGGAATCACGGTGCCTCCCCACTTTCATGGCTACAAAGTCACATGTCTAAACCTCTTTGGCGGAACCACTTCTTTCTCCTAACACATGTTTTACCTGCCAACGTGATCACTGGAAATTATTCCAATCAAGGCTCTGCAGCTGTCTGTTCTGGAGCTCCATGCTTTCTCCTATAACCTCTCACAGTACTCAGTTTAGATTGTGCAGCAGAGCTTAATTATCATCTATGTTTCTACTTCTCTTTCTGTCTTTTCTCCCTCTGCTCTCCTCCAGATTAACTTCAGGTGTAAACCATCTTTCAGAGAATCAGGCTCAAGGAACATCCGAGAGGTGAGTTCTGGAAGTTTCTTTCTACAGATTGTTGTTGGGGTCCAAGCAGTGCTGCTAGTGCTAAAGCTGTTTTTAGAATCCATCTGATTCTTCATTGAAGCTCGGGAATCAACAGAGAAATATTTTGTGTTCATATTCAAAAGTTGTCATGGATTCAATGTTATAAAAAGTTGGCTATTTAATTTAGGTTTGGAAAATGACGATTTGTGTAATTTGTGTGTTCAGCCCATTGTGGTGCGTCATCACTGGGTGCATCGACGACGGCAAGAAGGAAAATGTAAACAATGTGGCAAGGTGAGTGGTAATTATAATGATATTTTTCTATTGACCAATAATTAATTAGAATCATTTATATCTTTAAAACTAATCCTAAAAGCTTCTCAGTTACATTGACTTTGTAAAATGATGCATGTAGCCAGCATTACGTCATCCAGTGGTTTGTGACCTTAGAAGTCTTGAGTTCAGCATTCTAGTTGGTGCCATCTTAAATTTTTGGAGAGAAAAGTGACCATATTTGGACCAGAGGGTTGAACAAGCTTCTAATCCTAACACTAGCTGCTATCTTGATTAGCATTTATGGTTAACTGTGACAATGCTTATACTAAGCTAGACTTAAAACCTTTAAAACAAAATGTACTTACCGAAAAAACTGAATGTCCGACTCCTTCGAGGGTCTTCTACTGCAACCAAACCACAGTTGGAATTTAGCACCAGTGACCAGCCAAATGGTGTTAAAATATCCAGGTGGCTGCTAGATTTGCTTTACTCACCAACCAAAAAAATAAACAATGCTAATTACTAATTGAGTGGCTGGTTGATCTTGGAATCCACTGGCCACAGTTGTTGGTGGATAAAAAAGTCGTTCCAACCCTGATCCAAGCACTGAACTTTTTTAGGTGACTAAAATATTGCAGTTAACTTTCATGAACTGAAAATACACTGAAATAGCAACAGCTATAGCTATGTCTCCACCATACTATGTGCTACCAAACACTACTAGGCCCACTATACTACACACCTATAATAAATGTTACCCAACCAACGTAGTTGCTGTTGTAGCGACTTTTCAATGGATGACACCCACCTGCCGATAAAACCAGCCACATCCTTAATTATGCATAACTTTAAGCCTTAATAACATTTAACTAGGTGAGCTGTAAAGAAATCACCTCCTGTACAGTTGTCATGAACAGGGAAATTAGCTAAAGAGACCAAAACCACTTTTTGTACATATTTATTTCTGCTGTGCAGATTGCCATTTTAACATGGGGGTCTATGGGTACTGACTCACTCTTGGAGCCAGCCTCAAGTGGTCATTAGAGGAACTGCAGTTTTTGGCACTTCTGTGTTAGCCTCACTTTTGCATCCCGCAGGGTGCTGCTTGGTCATACTTAAAGTTTTTGAACATCAGCAAACATTCTGTCTCTTTTGCGAGTCTCCTACATTAATGGAAGTGATATCTTAAGTTGCCTACTTCTTTAACTATATAATATAAAATAAACTGGTACTTTAATTCATTTTTCAGAAGGAGTGAAACACAAAATAATTTTTACCCCTGTTGTTCCGTGCAGGGCTTCCAGCAGAAGTTTACTTTCCACAGTAAAGAGATTGTGGCCATCAGCTGCTCCTGGTGCAAACAGGCTGTGAGTATGTTTGGAAAAGGGAGTGACACGCTGGACATTGAACTTTATTTAAGCTGACGTCTTTTTGTACAGCATTTTATTCTTTTTATTCTATAGTGCTGAATACATTTATATTATTGCTGTATTTCCCTCCTTAGTACCACAACAAGGTGTCCTGCTTCATGCTGCAGCAGATTGAAGAGGCTTGTCCAATAGGAGCTCACGCTGCACTTATAGTTCCACCCACATGGATCATTCGAGTCCGACGCCATCAGGTCACTACTGTCAATCTTTTTTTTTTCTCCAAAAACAGTTTTATTGAATCACCAACTGCCAACTTCAAACAATGTATGACTGCATTAACAATAACAAAACAAGTAAGTGACAGAACATACGTAAGGTCAAAGAGCCACTGGTAAAATGCACTAGAATTAATGTAATAAATACAAAATGGTAGATAGTAGACATGAAAACTAATTCTTCCAGTTAGAGTCAAATGAAGGTTATTCCATGTCTGAAAGTCTGACTCTGTTTGAGAAATTTGGGAGTGAAGTTTGCGGAAAATGTTAACCCGAAGATATTTGAACCCTGATTCTTCTTATGTAGAAAGGCAGGTTTGACTGCTGCAGCTGTAGTTATATTAACGGGAAAACATTTTCTTTTCTTAAGATTCAGCTTGGAACCAGAGATCTGTGTAAAGAGATGGCTGAAATTTTATACCCTCCCGGAAAACTTCATGGAATAGAAGGGAGGAACAGGGTTACAGCAAATAAAAGGGGACATAAAGGGCAACTTTGACGAGTCCCAAGAGACGGTGCAAAATGATCAGATGGCGTATCATTAGCGCAGACACTTACCCTGCGGTTAGTTTACGGAAAATAGATCCATGAGGTGAAACGTTCACTGAAGACAAATTTTTAAGGAGCAGCCAACAGACTACAACCACTCTATTCTATTGAATGCTTTTTCTGTTTTTACTGATGTAACAACGTGAGGGTTTGTTCTCAGGTTTGTCCTGAGTATACGATATTCGTATCTTAAAGAGTTCACTCTTTCAGTATTTCATATAGGAAGCACTTTGTCGTTCCTTATCATTCATGAAGGAAAACAGCCTTTCCTTCATTATGAGAACAAGCTGCATTATATCTTCCTCTCCGCTCTCCATGAGATCAACCTGCAATGGTCTGACTCTGGTTTGTGTCTCTCACAGTCATCTATGAAGTCGAGTAAGAAGAAAAAGAGAACGTCATTCAAGAGGAAAAGCAGCAAGAAGGGAGCAGAGGTCAGTTCTGTAGTCACAGTCACTGTATCTCTGTCTGTGCCATCTCTGGCCACATGGTTATGGTATGCATCTGAAACAACCTGGACCCTGTTTTCTTATGTTTTTCTGCCTAAGCGACCAATGGGAATAACAGTTTTTTAAATTGGTCCAATATTGAGCGAGAGCACTGCAATGTGTCGACTCACTGCATATTGCATCATCAATTTACGCTGACTAAAAGTGCTGTCTTCGTCACTGACAGGCTCAGATTGTTAATCCAAGTGTCTGACAACATAACAGAAAGGATGCCTGTAGAGACAGACTTTTTTGCTAAAGAGTAAGATCCTTTTTGTTCAACCAGAAACAGCCCGGAAAATCCCTATCGGCAAACCCACCAGACTCTATTTAATAAACAGTTATTTTTATCATAGTAAAACACACTTCATTCATAGTCAACAGAAACAAAATATAACTCACAAAAGCCATATTGATTTGTCTTTTCACTCTTCCAGCAATCATCAGCTGACGTTTGGTTGAAATATGTGAAAATGTGCTGGCTTTATACATACTAGAATTGTTCTTTTTTAAAATACAGTCTGGTGGGTTGGACGATAGCAATTTTTGAGGTGATTCTGGTTAAACAAAAAGGTCTGTCTCTGTAGGATCCTTCCTATAATGTTGTCGGTCAGTACAAGATGGGCCTGTCAGTGGCAAAAATAAACACTAGTGGTGCACTTAGCACTTAGTGGTTATATCGCAGCCGGTTTGACTGGTGCAACTTGCTCAACACTGAACCTTTTTAAAAAAAGGTTATACCAGGGAAAATAGGGTCCGGGTTCAAGTATACCATTTAAGGATAAAACCTAATTTAAGATATGTCTTAAGGACATGCTTTCTGGTAAATTTTTGTTTGTTTTTGTCAAAGAAAACTGTCAGAGAACTATTATAGAGGATAAACATAACTGTTAAAGAGGATCTGAGTAGATCATCTTCTTCTCTGACAGGAAGGACGGCAGTGGAAGCCATTTTTAATCAGACCCATCCCTTCACCACTGATGAAACCATTGCTGGTGTTTGTCAACCCCAAGAGTGGAGGAAACCAGGTATTCATGAGCAACACAGTTGGCCCAACAAGTGGCTAAATCAAGTGAATGAGTCAGTAAACCATCAACATGTCACCCAGTTTAGCCAGTGTCTTAGTCCCAGCTGTTGTATTATAAGTAGATTCTGGGGCAGTTTAGTTACTTTCTATCTTCAAACGTCCATTGGTCTCTCTACCTGACAGGGCACCAAGATCCTGCAGTCCTTCATGTGGTATCTGAACCCCAGACAGGTGTTTGACCTGAGCCAAGGAGGACCAAAGGAGGGGTAGGTCTTTCTAAAACACACACTATGAACAGTAAACATCTACTGGTGCTGTCAAACTTGTTTGGCTGGACTGATCAATAACCAGGGTCAATCTTGTAGCCTGGAGCTGTATCGTAAAGTCCATAACCTGAGGATCCTGGCCTGTGGAGGAGACGGCACGGTAAGTAACACACCCATGCAAACTCTTTTTTTAAAAATGGATATTCTCCTAATATTGTCTGGGAATACGGAGTATTGTATGCCTATGTCATCAGCATAAAAATACATGATGTTATGTGATTATATGAGCCAGTGGTAATGTAGAATTGAAAAACAGACTGTGACCAAGAATCAAACCTTGAGGAGCACCGCGGACATGAAGTGGGTATCCAGCTGAGGCATCTTTTCTAAGGGAAACTTCCTGTTTAAGAGTGATGGATGGATGGATGGATGGATGGAGGCACACAGCCTTCTGTCTCTGTAACTGCATGTCCGTGTGTGTGAAACTAGGTGGGCTGGATCCTGTCCTGCCTTGATGAACTGGCATTAAACCCTCAACCTCCTGTTGCCGTGCTACCACTTGGGACAGGAAATGATCTCGCCAGGACCCTTAATTGGGGAGGGGTGAGTACAAACACTGATAAACACATTGACATACAACTAAACTGTGTGGGCAGATATGGATAGTCCAATTACATGCTGTTGGCAATATGAGCAACTGCTGGCTCATTTCTAGTTCAATATTCAGTAAGCCCTCATATGCTGTACTGAAGCTTCTCCATTTGCTCAGTTTCTTCCTTTCATTTGCCACTAATCTGTGTGTGAGCTTGGATTAAGTCCAAACTAACATACAGATGGTTCACACACAGCTATATAATCTCAGCAGAGTTTCCTCAAAATGAAAGTCCATCTGTTTCAGCGCTTTTTTTCTGAAGTGTTTTTGTCACCTCAAAGTTAAAATCCTGTCTATCTGTTTTATGCACCTGTGTATGTATTCCAGGGCTATACTGATGAACCTCTGTCTAAGATCCTGTCCCATGTTGAGGATGGAGCTGTTGTCCAGCTAGACAGATGGAATCTACAGGTTGAACCAAACCATAGTGTAGGGGCTGAACTGGACGAACAGCAAACTGATAAGGTCAGTGCACATACACACACCAGCAAATTAACTTCTTATATCCAGATACTCTGAGCTGAATTCTGAAACTCCCACTGCAGACACTTAAAAGGTAACCTCGGCATAATTCAACCCCGACCCTGTTTTTCCATGTGTTTGTGTCCAAAGCTGAAAACACACCGGTACTGCCGCTCCAAGCACACACTGGACATGTCCAGCTGCTTGTCAACAAACAACCATGCAAAGTTATGACTACTTTTACTGATAGATCTGTACTTCCTCCACCTCTGCATTTGCTTAACATCATTCTCACCCAAAGTGCCGATCTCCAGAGCTATGACGAGCCAGGCAATATCTTTTTGGCCATTGTCTTTATAATGACGGGATTGTGGGTCGTTTAGCTCGGGATATTTCTCAACCTCAACAATGAGTCTCTCCTCATCCATTCTTTGTCATACACGAGACACAGCAACAGCTACATGGTTCTTTTTATACATCAATGGTGAGGAGAGGAGTCGAGCTGCTACGGGAGCTGGTATGTACAAGCAGAGAGCGAGTGGGGGCAAAATGCATTTAATTCCGGGGGAGGCGAGGCTGGAAAAAGGACAGTGGTGTGAAGTGCCGATACGCGTCTAGCCGCCGCCAGTGTGGGTTTGCACATACTTAACACACTGTGCCGCTGTGTTTTGGCCTTAAGTGACAACAGTTTTGAAATTGGTCCAGTATTGAGCGAGAGAGCTGCAGCCAGCATCAGTGAAACAGGCTGCTGTGTAACCACTTGGGGCATTTGTGTACTGTCAACTTTTGTCCAATAAAAGTGTTTGTTTTTGCCACTAACAGGCTCAGATTGTTAATCTAAATGTTTGTCATGTGTCAGTGAATATGAAATAAAATATTTACCCAGATGTGACTGTTGTGGGTTCATGTTTGTGTATATGCTCTTTCAGCTTCCTCTAGATGTTTTCAACAATTACTTCAGTCTTGGATTTGATGCCCACGTGACTCTAGAGTTCCACGAGTCAAGAGGTACATTCATATTAATACACAGAACAATGACAAACACATGTTATCACACAATATACTATGCAAGAAGCTCCTCATTATTGTTCATATCAATATTAATGTGCACTGCAACATTGCTAATTTATGGACACTTTGCTTTTCCATTAAATTTGCCCCATATATATGAAATATTGTGCTGATTTTCTGTCTCTGTGTGTCATTGTTTCAGAGGCCAACCCAGAGAAGTTTAACAGTCGTTTTAGGAATAAGATGTTCTATGCTGGGGTGAGTGCACGTCCATGTTAAACATCAGCCTGTGAATGTTTCTCTACTGTTCATTTTTAATGCAACACTTTAACATTTTGACAAAAAGTGCTGGTAATCATTTTATCCACTGTGTCCTTTATACAAATAAAGTGATGGGCTGTGTTTAGATGTTAGCGTTCACTTAACGTTAGTTTCCTCTAAAGTTGTGTTCAAGACCAGATAATGTTAAAAAAAATGTTAATGTTTGTAAGAGACATTTAGGTGAAATACTTTGAGTGTGTGGGCAGATTTTGTTGTTGGTAGTTATGTTATAAAATGTCTCTGGGTCACAAAGCATCACAGCAGGAGGCTCGCACATGCAGCCGAGAACGAACTTCATTAATGAATGCAAACATTAGTCACTGTTTACTGGGAGCAGCGACCAGCTGTGTTGTGTCCATTTACAGAGAAGGATTAGTTGTTGTCTTTGTTCTGTATTATTTGCACATTTAAAGAAACTATTTTTTTTTTACTTTTAACCGACCCAAGTTTTTCTGTTTTTTTCCCAGCCCATTTTCTGAAACACTGTTGCAGTTCTCAAACACTAAGAGCAATTATCATTATTTTACCCTGAGCAGCAGGACGCTTCATTTGTTCTGCGAATTAATGCCCTCCACTCACAACATTTCAACTGCCTGTCAAATTAAATAATTTTACCAATAAGTTCATCACTCTCACTAAAATGACATGTTCCTCTATTTCCATGTAAGTCAAGACTATCTGACTGTCTGAGGAACTGTGCTAATGCAATGGAAGACACCACAATGTAATGTAATGTCATTCGACCTTGAGGCAAATATTGAACTGAAATAGTATAAAGAATATATGGCTGTCACTTCTCAGTTTTCCAGTCATACTCAATTTGTGTAATTTCAAGACTCTTCAGAAACCCCAGTTTGCAGAAGTATTTAAAAACAAATCTTTTTCTCTTGCAAAATTTAGGATACATTTTAAGCATTTTGTGCCCCCCTTTCTCACAAGATAACATAACATGGTTGATACCAGTGGATGCCTTTGTCCTTTAGATTAATATGATACCCTTGTCTTCACTGTAGCTTTAAAACTGAGCATAATACAGCGGGGTTTCTGACTAAAAATTAGACAATGAGCATGTTTATGAACAAACAGTTTAGTTAGTTTTGATCACAGAATACATCACAGAAACAATTAAAGACATTTGTAACAATTCATTTGACTTAAAAATTGCATTATCTGTTAATATGGACCATACATTTGAGAACTGCACACAGTGTGTTGATAAGCATTTGATGACTGTGCCAAAGACACTGAGAAAAACACAATTAACAAAATCACATAAATCTAATAAGATTAATTTCCAGTTTTGGTGTTTGTCCTGTCAGCTGAAATGTTCCTGGGCCTTCTGTTATTTTTTTGAAGTGATTTAGTTTGAGGTCTGAGGTCACACCAGTTGCTGTGTTACAAACATCTGATGTTGGTCCTCAGGCTCTTTTATGTGGTGAACATGAGGTTACTCAGGTCAGGCTGCTATTGAAGTGTGGTGAGAGAAAATAACTTTGGAGTGATGAAGATTGAACACTTTCTCTGACTGCCAGGGGCAGCAGGAGGTAGCTCCATACTATTGTGGGTTGCACAGTGAACTCCTCTGAGACAATCCTGCTTATCTGTCTGTCTGTCTGTCTGTCTGTCCGTCTGTTTTTTGTCTGTCTGTCTCTCATACAGACAGCATTCTCAGATTTCCTGATGGGAAGCTCCAAAGACCTGTCAAAGCACATCAAAGTGGTGGTGAGTAGCTGTCGATCAAGCAGTCAGTCATTTGTATACGAATACAGAGTCTCTCTCTGTCTGTCTGTCTGTCTGTCTGTCTGTCTCTCTTCTTGGTTAGTGGTTGCATATTGAAAATGCCTTGAATTTTACAGTGGTCTTTTGAGCTTGTGGTTTTCTCTCTATCTCTGTTTTTCTTCTTCTCTTGTCTTACGGAGGATTTAGGAATTGGGTCACTTAATTTAAATGACAGCAGAGAGCAGGAAAAAAAACGGGAGTGTTAGTGGATTATGTAAAAGAGAAAAATGTTAAAGCTGGAGTGCAGAAATTATGTCTCCGCCCTCTGGCAGTGAGAGTAATTACACAAACACTGTTGATGAGTGTTTATAATGTCTGCCCAAAGGTGAGCTTGCTGCATCTCCCCTGCCCTCAGGAGCACTCACTTCAAGTCTGTGTTGGCATTATGTATTCTGGTTGTCTGTCCATCCGTCTGTCCCATTCTCGTGAATACAATATCCCAAGAACACCTTGAATGATCTCTTCAAATTTGGCACAAATGTCCACTTGGACTCAGTAATAAGCTAATTAGATCAGTGTGACCTTGCACCTGCCCCATTTGTGAGGATGCGATATGTCAAGAACACTTTGAGGGAATTTCTTCAAATCTGACACAAACGTTTACATGACTAACATAGTCATAGGTAAAAGGTCAAGGCGACTGTGACCTTGTTTTTTGCATTTTTGTGAACCCATTATCTCAAGAACACCTAGAGTGAATCTTTTTTTACTTTGGCACAAACATCCACGTGGACTCAACAATGAACCGATGAGAATTTGGTGGTCAAGGTCATTGTGACCTTGC
The DNA here is from genome assembly GCA_019142605.1 of Cephalopholis sonnerati. Taxonomy (NCBI): domain Eukaryota; kingdom Metazoa; phylum Chordata; class Actinopteri; order Perciformes; family Serranidae; genus Cephalopholis; species Cephalopholis sonnerati. The sequence goes on from JAGQAX010000024.1 coordinate 19,629,445, forward strand.
GTTCATCTTATTCTCGTGAACGCAATATCTACATTTAGCACAAATGTCCACCTGGTCAAAGGGCAAGGTCACTGTGACCTCACAAAATATGTTTTTGGCCACTCAAGAATTCATAGGCTTACTATGACAAAATTTCACACAAACTTCTAACAGGATATAATGATGAAGCAATGACATTATATATCAAAAAGGTTAATGGTCAGCTTTACTGTGACATCATAATATTCTGCAAAAACAAGTTTCTGACCACTACATCCCTTCTCAGGAACAGAAAGTGAGACATTTGGTCAGATACTGAATTATAGCTTATCTGGAGCATCCACTCCAGAAACTTCTGTTGGATGCTTTCCAGGATATTCAGCCATAGCTTCCACCATCCTCCTAGTTACTGTTCCATCACCATGGTCTATCCTGGCTCTCTTTTTGAAAAAAAAAAAAAAAAAATCTTTATCTCCAACTGTCAAGTTGCAACAAACCCCCAACACCAGCACTCCGGCATACCAAGATTTCCTTGGTTGTTGACAAGCTTAATTAGCATTGCGTAAACTCATTTTTCATGGGCTTGATTGTAACAGATGTTCATCTATATGCAAAAGATCTGGACTCTAGTTTTGGTGTTGTTTATTTATAAGAAACACACAGTTATGTTGCAAATGAAGTAAACAATGAAGGACGGAAACATCATTAGTCATGGTACCAATGGGAGTGTCAAAGCAATAAAAATGTTGGAGGGTATCATACAAGCAGTCAAAGAACAACCTAAGGAGCATAACAAAACCCTTGCCCATTCTCCAAGATAAAGTGCTCCAAGGTGGCTGTGCAGATTGATGTTCTCCAGGGATGGATGGGCTGCCAGCAGATTTTTTATAAGAGCCTCTGGTCAGCACTGGGCCCAGACTGGTATGAGGCGATGCTTGAGTGCCTTCATGAAGGGTGGCTGCCACTTGATGCAGAAAAGTCTTGACACTTCAACCAAAGAAAGGGCATCTAAATGGTTTGAGGAACTGCTTTATGTTGATTTTATTTTATTTTTCCAATAACCTCGCAGATCAGTTGAGGAGACGGCTCGAGACAATTCTACTTTGTAACCTTGGTTGAAGTAACTCTATGCCATGGCCTCATGTCTCATTCAGGTATCCGGGGAACTATGTAGATCAGTGTCTTTTGGGAAGGGCTTTCAGTATGACTTTCCATTATCAATGCAAGTAGGTACTCTTGCCACTGGACCTCTGGCTTTGGTCCATAGAAAGGCCTAAGGTGGGGTGTGGCTGGAGTTAGATTTAAAGGCATGTAAAGTCATCTCTGCCTATGCAGATGATGTGTCAGTGCTGGTTAAAATGAACAGGACCTTCAGGTAGTGGGGGGTGCATTTCAGATTTATCAAAGGGTCTCATCAGCAAAGTGAACTGGGAAGAGAGTTGGGGTTTGTTGTGTTGGGTTTGGAAGGAATTGGAGGTCCCACAGCTACTGGGAGGACTAAAGTGGAGCAGAGAGGGGCTGGAGATGTTGGGTGTGTACCTAGGCTTGGAGGGCTGGGGGGGCGGGGGCGGGGGTTACCAAAGACACCTTGTTAGCAACAGTCTGGGTTCTCTCTCAGATTTCATACAAAGGTTGGATTAGTGGATCGGGGGGTTGTGTGTGCTTCATCGCTCGTACTAGGTAAACGTCTTTAAATGAAGGAGATTAAAACTCAAGTCTCTCTCTCTCTGTCTCTCTCCAGTGTGACGGGACAGATTTAACATCAAAGGTTCAGGACTTGAAGCTGCAGTGTCTGGTCTTTCTCAACATCCCCAGGTAATATAACTAACACTACTACTGTTACTGATACCACTTTATTATGTCTACAGCTAATAGACCTTTGTACTTGTGCTGAACTTTGTGTTCACTGGTTGACTTTGACTTCTCTCAGTTAGTATCTTTTCTAGTATTAAGATTTTTTTGAAAGAAGCACAGCCTGACTTTGGACATTAAATACAAGCGTCTTACAATCCATTCAGACAATCCACCAGAAAGTGTGACCAGGGCTTTTTGATCATAAATCAATAATACATATGCTACTGATAAAAAACAAACTCAAAAACACAAGTAAAGACAATTGGACAGATACTGATTTGTGGACACCAATCTTGGGTGTCAACTTTGAAACTGTGCTGATTGTATAGATCTTCTGTGCTGTCAGGTTGTAAATTGTAACTGCAGCTTGACTGATTCATGGAAGCATACAACCACAAGGCTTTAATTCTAGTTTTAACTAATGAGTTGTTGACTGGCAAACCTGTTGTGTCAGTTCTAAGTATTCTTTTAAAAATGTTAAATGTTTTGTCTGTAGGAACTGTCTATCACACCTAATTGGCCTGTGTGAAGTGCTGTGATAGTACAATAACAAAGTCCCAATGTCCTCAAATGAGTACATTCTAATTAAACGGGTCTTAGCTTGTTACTATTGCTAATATCCCATCGAAGGACAAATGTTATGAAGCATAACTGTGTCCACTTTTGTGATGGCTGCAGACTGATTTGGCAGAGATTTTTATTTAATTTTTTTTACATTGATTAGTGTATTGTATTTCTGCTACCACTAGATGGCACAAAAAAGTGTCCACAAACGAGGACAATAGGTCTAAGTTAAGCAGAATGAAGTATAAGGTGCAGCAAACCCAAAATGTAACATCCTCGTATGAGAATGCGGGCTGTTTGGAGGATAGATGAAGTCCTCCTCTTTGCTATTTTCCATGTACCAAGATACTATTAGCATCTTGCTACCTGTTCATCTGAGAATAATCGATAATATTGAGCTTCATGTCAGATAAGAAGGACTTTGCCAACATTCAGGGAGGAATTGAAACATGTAGCTGTGTCACATAGGCTAGGCACATTTAGTTTAGAGGAGTTCTTTTGAATTGGGATTCTATCAGTATCCTGCTGCATGTTTATGAGAGATATTCTGTTTGAGCTATATCTCAGCCGAGAGGGGCTTTGCTAGCCTTCAAAGGGAAATGCAACATGTATGTTGCATAGATACAGGATTTGGGATTGCAGTGGCTCTGTTGTTTTGTGGGTTCTTATGTGCTTCCTGCAGAATCCTCATCATGTGGGGATTCTTTGAGAGCTCTCTCAAACAGCAGAGCCCTCACTGTCAACTCCAACTGAATAACCGTTTTTGAATATATTTTCAGTTTCCTAACCTAAATGTCTCAGACAGAAATGATGGTTATGACATGACATGGTGTATGTGTGTGTATGTGCTGTGTTCTTCAGATACTGTGCAGGCACCACACCTTGGGGAAATCCTGGTGAACATCACGACTTTGAACCTCAACGCCATGACGATGGATACATCGAGGTTATTGGATTCACTATGACCTCACTGGTATGTAGCTCATCGTGTCTGGGTAGTCATGGTAATCAGGGCAGGAGGACCAGCAGCCAGCTGAGTGTCTTACTTAAAATGAGTATAAAAATTATCTTACTTGGGATGTCAACCATGATAAACAGTATAGTTACTATTTGTGATGATAGGTACACTGCTTAACATCAGTAGCAGTTCCTGTTCAATCCTCACATGTTCTCATGTGAGGAATACATAAAACGATCAGGTGTTGCTTTTCACATTTTTAAGCGATCAATATGTGCTGCAAATACTCAGATGCCAGTTAGAATATATTCTAGTAACACTTCTCTGACTCAGCCAGATTTATGACCTGTACACATGGCACGTCTTTAACTTTTTGGAAAATGCGTGGTTGGCCACTGGTTCCTATTCTGGGCCACCTTTCAAGCGCAGTTTGCGTCAGAGGTTGCTAAGCAACCTGAATAAGCACGGTATCATAGCTCATTTACCTGAAATCCTAAGCACAGTGCTGATCTTCTCCAGGTGGTTTTTCTTAAGTGTGTAGGCCTAAGATATTGTCAGTGTGACAGATGGTAAGCTCTGGCAGCCCTGCACCACAATGATCAACTTCTTTTCCATATCTATCACACACTGGTATTTATAGAAGAAGGGAAAGACGTCTGTCGGCTGTGATTGACTGGTCCTTGTCACATGATATTCAGTATGTGCTGCTGCATTCCTAAAGTTGAACTCTGTTGATCTCAGGGCACAGCCATCACACCTTGGACAATAGGTGCTCAGGATTGCGTGCACGTTGCTCTGGCATAGCTTTGCCAGCTTTGTCGTTTTGTTGTCTCTTTGCTGTCGCTTTGTTGTCGTTTTTTTGTTGTCGCTTTGCCGTCGCTTTGCCATCGTTTTGCTGTCACTTTGCCATCGCTTTGTTGTCGCTTTGCGGTCGCTTTGTTGTTGCTTTGCCGCCGCTTTGCCGCCGCTTTGCTCTTGTTTTGTTGTCGCTTTGCGGTCGCTTTGTTGTCGTTTTGTTGTCGCTTTGCGGTCGCTTTGTTGTTGCTTTGCCGCCGCTTTGCCGCCGCTTTGCCGCCGCTTTGCTCTTGTTTTGTTGTCGCTTTGCGGTCGCTTTGTTGTCGTTTTGTTGTCGCTTTGCTGTTGCTTTGTTGTTGCTTTGCCGCCGCTTTGCTCTTGTTTTGTTGTCGCTTTGCCGTCGCTTTGTTGTCGTTATGTTGTCGCTTTGCCGTCGCTTTGTTGTCATTTTGTTGTTGCTTTGCCGTCGCTTTGTTGTTGTTTTGTTGTTGCTTTGCCGTTGCTTTGTTGCCGTTTGGTTGTCGCTTTGCCGTCGTTTTGCCATCACTTTGTTGTCGTTTTGTTGTCGCTTTGCCGTCGCTTTGTTGTTGTTTTGTTGTCACTTTGCTGTTGCTTTGTCAATGCTTTGTCATTGCTGTGGCATTTTAGCACACCTGCCGTGTGTCTACATTGCTAAAAATAGAATCGAGCGTGTGAAAAACATAGCATGTGTACGGCCCATTACTATGCTGCACCTCAAGTCCATGCTGACTCAAACTTGCGTACACGAATTGAGACTTGACATGAGATTTGATCAAAGCCTCTGCTCACGTCCACATCAAGAAACGTTGAGCTTTGGTTGCAAATGACCATATGCCCAGTTTTCTGTCATATGTTTGTTTAAAAAATGAAGCCAATGCGTTGGCAGCAGTCTTAAAAGTATGTGCATGTTCTTATTGGGTTGATTTTGTGGAATGGACTGGAAACAGAAATCAAGCCAAGTAAAAATAACAGACAGTTAAAACAGATAATTTTGTGAGGTACAAAAATGAAGAAAGGGAATGTGAAACAAACTGATGGTGATATTTAAGGTATTAGTTTTCTTCTTTCTTTCTTATTCTTTTTTTTAAACATCTTTTAATGGGGAGTGTTGTGTAGTTGTTCACACACACACACACACACACACACACACACACACACACACACACACACACACACACACACACACACACTCATATATTATTATTTTTTAAATGTCAAAATAAGGTATATTCAATTCAATTCAAGAAGGTGCCGGGCTCTTAAATGTCAGGATACATACAGACATTACAGCTCTGCCATCATGAGTTAAAAAGCCGTAATGATCCATCTGAGAATGCCATACCACAAGGATCAGAGCTGAAGTAATGACCAATTATGAGGTAAAATGTTTGTGTGTGTGTGTGTGTGTAGGCTACGCTGCAGGTTGGAGGTCATGGCGAAAGGTTGAACCAGTGCAGAGAAGTGACCCTCACCACTACAAAGCCTCTCCCAGTACAGGTACACACTGGACATACACACGTTACTGTGCTGCTACATTGAACTTCAAGCATGTTTAAAGAACCACACATTGTAACATTTATACTTTTCCAGCTGCTTCATATTTGTTCAATCACAATGAGCAGCTGCCCAGTAATAACCACATTCTTTTACTGTTGATGTAGCTAAACACATGCACTGAAGCAGTTTGGGTAATAACCCGTTTCTGTGATTGATCTGTATTGTTGTCAGGTGGACGGTGAACCGTGCAGACTGGCTCCCTCTGTCATCCACATCAGCCTCAGAAACCAGGCAAACATGGTTCAGAAAACCAAACGGCGGACCTCACTGCCACACCTCAATGAGTAAGTCACACGCAGTTTAACAGATCTCAGCCAGCTAGAGACAGTAGCTCTTTCCAGCCCTGTGGCCATGGTGAGCGTTATGACACCTTGTAATAATGACTTCTGTTAAAAGCTGTCTGGTTCTGTTTGTGTCACAGTCAGCAGCCAGTCCCAGAGAGGCTGAGGATCAGGGTCAGCAGGATCAGTATGACTGACTACGAGGCTCTACACTATGACAAGGACAAACTACGGCAAGCATGTAAGGAAACACACACACCTGCACCCATATATACGGCTGTACCAACAGTGCTATTACAATGATGCATCTGATTACTACGTTCAAACTGGTGCTATAGTTTTGCTGCGTTACAGAAAGGTGATTTGCTCCAAGCAGCAAAATATGATTGAAACTGTTACTGAGTCTATCTCAAGCCATGTATTGCTTACATTATCGTCTACAACCAAAAAGTTCAGCAAATATAATCAAAATAAGTAAAAAAGCAGACATATCTTCCCAAACAGCATATTTGTGGACACACAGGGGAATATATGTACCAATATTTGATAGAGTTGGACAAAATGTGTGGGAGTTATTGCCTTCAGCTGGTGTAATATTCAGAACACAAAATGAGGACATGTATGTAGGTTGGAAAAAAAAAGGTGAATATTAATTTTAATCATTTCGTCCAGCTTTAACTGTACCCTCGATGACTTGCAGATCAAACAATCAAATGACTTTTTTATACAAGATTGTTATACAAGTGTTGAGTGACGGTATAGTATAAGTGTTTTTGATGTCAGTGTAGTGAGGTCATCAATGGATATTGATTTGACTTTCTGTCTTCATTAGCAAACAACCAAAAAGGTAAAATTTAAAGCTGGGGAAGGGAGAAATCTGGAAAAGGCAAAAAACCCCCCTGGCAGAATCTAAAAATATCCCCTCCTCCTGCAGCTCTTCCCTCTCTGTCCTAAACCCCTCCCACCAGACGAACACAGGCATATACACACGCTTCACACAGTAACCCAGTGTTTCCCATACATTGATTTACTCAATCTTGTTTCATTGTGGAGTTGCCTGCAGCTCATTCACTCTCTGTTTATTAGACCACAAATGAAACAACAATTAGTTGCAAACGACCCCTCAGTTCGCCTGCTTCATTCCCTGGGAGAAGAGTGGGCAACAGCTCAGAAGACAGATCTTTGGTCAGTGGCTGTAGCAGCTCGAATTTGGCCAGTGCAAACCCCTGTGTCATGTCTAACCAGTGTAAAGGCAGCAACAGAAAGTTTGCTGATCCAGTGGGGAGTTTGGGCGGATTAGAAAGCTTGCACTGGAGTTTATGCTGGCTGGATTCCGGTTGCTGGGCTGCTGATTGGGGCTTGTCTCTGGAGCTTCTGCCCGCTCTCCTCCCTACAAGGAGCCACAGTCTGATTCTGATGGTGACATATCACCATCAGAATCAGAAATACTTAATTGATTCCCGAGAGAAAACTGTAACGAATCACAATTTTCTCTCGGGGAACAATTAAGTATTTCTGATTCTGATTCTAAAGGTGGTATGTCAGAGCCCTGGACTGCGACCAAAATGCATGTGCAGCCATTTTTTTGTGAGTGTGCAAGTTAAAATTTAATGTGGTTGCTTTCATGTAAGTGCACATTGCAGACTGAGCTCTCTAGTAACAGTAACAGAGTGACAGCTGACTCATACTTACAGGTCTGACACAGGTTAAATGTGCATTGGCAGGTCTGTGTTATATATGCCTGGTGTTTAAAGTGTTTGTATCCTCACTGTGCTGCAGTTTTATAAACTGTGATAACCTGGTCACATTTGTCGCTGTTTTAGGGCGTCATCTCACTCCCTCCATTCCCAGTAACTACTATAACGACAGAACATTACCAGTGGTAACACCACCAGTGGTTGTTTTTGCAGCAAAAAAAGGGTGGGACCAAATTATGTGCTGATGCAAACAAGTGAGAACGTGGAAGTTAGTATGGAGCCCTGTAGGGAATAAGTTGGAGGACATACTGGACTTCCAGGCTCTAGCTACTGTTAGCAACATAAACGTGAACGTTTTATTTCGTTTATTGTCAGACTCTCTTTTAGACTCTCATTTTGATAGGTCCATCATCCTTTTTTGGGTTGCTTGGCAGTGTAGTGCTGCCAATTCTAGATTGCACACACATCCACATTTGTAGAACATCAAAAAGGAACACCTTCTTTCTAAATTGACCTGTAATTGGCCACAGTCTCCTGTCATGGGATAGATTTTCTTAAGCCTGAAAACAGAGCCAGAGGAGGTGCAGATGTCTAGTTTTCTCTCAATACACTCAAATTAAAATATCCCATGTTATGGGATTTTTTTTGCCTAGTGACATCAAAATAAAACTGTCTACACCAGCTTTAAATCCTTATTTTTTCTGGAGATGAAGTGGTTATATAAGATCATATTTTCGTGCGTTTCTAGTCAGTATGTAGTCAAGGTGTCTACCAAGGAGTTAAACATTGTCGAGAAGCTGCAGGTCCATGGACCTGAATGACTGCAGCATCTTCAGGCTCAAGTGGGAATAAAGCTGCTTGATGATTTGAAGGTGGAGCGTTGATGTGAAGGTCAACAAGATCATTGCTGTCTCTTCATCCTGCATCTCAGCCACTCTTCATCTCTGCTGTGTGTATGGAACATACTACACACACAAACAGTGAGCGGCGTTCACTTGTGTTTTGGGCACATAGAGAGGGAAAGCTCTGTCTATCTGTCTCTCTCTCATTAGGAACAATTACACTCAGCTGGCTACCCAGCACACAAACACACACACACACTCAAATGCAGTCAGTGAGTTCACGTCAGTTCAGAGTTTTGACACAGGGTGGCGCTGTTACCTTTTACATACAGTGAGCAGCACGCTTTAGAATACTTGTAACTATTTATATTGGTGTAAATGTAGACATGCTTCTTTTTGTTTCTGTGTTTTGCATATCATTTAATGTACTAACTGTACAGTATCCTGGAACATAAGACTAATCCTTGGTGGAAACATGTGTACGCATCACATAGTAAATCACATTAATAATTCATAATCACATGTTTTTTCAATTCAGCCCCAAAATACTATGTCTATCGGTTTTGGATCATTTTCATAATTTTCATACCTCGTCCTTTGTTCTTGCTCTCTGAAGTTTGAGTTGTTTTCTCATTATGCAAATCAATCACTGGTCTCAACTTGTGGATGTGTCACACTTGGGGGAGATGGTAAAAATATGCCTCATACTCTGAGGCACTGCTGTTATATCATCTCTTTCTGTGGCTCTGTGTTCCATCCTGAACATGGATTGAATATAGATTTGTGTAATAAAGATTTGGATGACCTTTCATAACTGCACACGTATTATCTGTGCAGGTTCTGTATAAAATTATGCAAGACCTATCATCCGAGAGTCAATTCAAAATTCTGATCAAATACTGTCACAATGTTGTTGCGGCTGGTAAGAATAGGACCAAATAGCACCAAATTCTGGGCACTATCCATCAGCATCCATCATGTCTCTCACGCACCTTTGATTTTTTTCATTACCACGTTTTTTTGTTTGTTTTTTTTTTACAAAATCAGTTTCCTTTCTTTTTTTTGAGCACTGATTTTAAAATGTAATTTAATTGCATTTAGAGATGAATTCTAGTGCAGGGCCGGACTGAGCAGATTTGAAGGACCTTGGAGACCTTCTGCTATTTTTTAAATTCAATTTAAGTCTTTCAACCATTTTATTTAACCAATTTTAATTTTGTTATTTCACTACATGCTTAGAAATAAATCGATGCAAACAAAACCAGGCTTCTTGAGGGCCCCCCTCCCTACTGGGGCCCTGGGTAATCAGTCCCACTATTCCCCCAATACAACGCCCCTGAATAAGAAGACCTAGGTACCAAATGTTTGATTAACAGTAACAAAGCCATTGAATTAACATGAGAAACTATTATTAGTTATAAAAGCTGTAGAATGTTATATAGTGGGTTGTAAAACTATGGTTTCATATTCCCCTTTATGTAAATACACTTAGTTTTATTGCAAAGTGCTGCACAATAATGTGAACCTATTACACCTTTCTCTGACACCTGTCTAAAACCCAAAGCTATTCTGTTAATAATGACGTAAAACAAACAAAAAAAAGAAACGCTACACCCTCACATGTGATGAGTTGGAAGCGGAGAATATCTGGCTTTCTGTGACCTAATTAATCAGTCATTAAAATGGTTGGCAATTAATTTTCTGCTGCGAGACTAATTGACTAATCAAATAATCAAGTTGTTGTTTCAGCTCTAATATATACAGTGTCTCTAGAAATTGCTCAGTCCAATTTACATTTTCCACATTATGTTGTCTTGTTACCGAAATCCTGAACTTTGCTTGTATTTATACGAGCTGTCTTTACAAAACAGTGCATCACCATACACAACAACCAATTAATTTCTACTTGCCTGCCACTTGAAAAGGTCAGTTAAAAGAAAGCACATCCTGAAGGAGAGTTGATGAAAATGAATGCAGTAGTTGGACTTTGAAATCAGTGTTTGGTGTGGTGATTGTTTCAGCTTGCACTTGGCTAATGAACTGCTCTGCTCTACCCGTCATGGAATGTTTGAAGAGTAGTGAATTATAAAAGGTGGACCGGCTATGCTTTTCTTGAAACTGTCAAAATGTGACTGATGCTGTCAACCCAGTCCCACTAAAAAATCATCAAAATCCAGCAGTTGTTCAGTAACTTCTGGCGTTAGAAACCGACGAATAAAGCTGTCCTTTTACATGAGCATAATATGCAGCCTGTCGCTGTTGTTGTTAAACTGCGCCTGGCAGTGTCAGAGGGTAACACGGCGGGACAACAAGGCGGCGGGAGTCCAATTAGGGTGGGTGGGATGGGTGGTGGGTCCAACAAACAGCAACTGTCACCCAGGAGGCTGGTGTTCACTTCCCATAAGATTGTAAAACCAAACCCTATCATGAGTGCGTGTTGGCTAGGCATAACCATGTTCATTTGTTGTTGAAGGACAAAAGAAGTGTCAATTTGCAGTGTTGTACTGATGTAGTGTGTTTATGTTGAACACGACTGTATGCAAACTGTACATTTCTTGTGAAAAATGCAAATGTATTCTGAAAACACACAATGCATGTAGTAGGCTGAAGTTGACACGACACGTCATATCTAGACATGGAAAGTCCATGACCAAACGTTGATATGTGACAAGGTCAGAGCTGTGTCTCAAAGATATTTTTGTTAGTGTACTTACTTGTAGTACACTGTGTACTCTATGAACTTACTTGTCAGGACAGTGTTGTCTCAAATCAGGCATCGTCAACCCTTGCCCCTAACCCAAAGGGGCAAGGGTTAACGATGGGGCGAAGGGGCGACGAAGCGGCAAAGGGTGATTGCTCACCTATGACAACAATTGCTACTTGCCAAAATATATACTTACTATATCTGCTTGTTTACTCACTTGTTTTCTTCTGTATCTGTTTAGTCTTTGTATTAAGAATGAACGTGCTTTCATGGCACATTATGAATGTCCATGGCTTCAGCCGGCGGGCTCTATCACTAGCTGATCCCCCAAGTTAATAATAGCTGCTGCATTTTGGGAATATTTACAACTTGTCAAGCATCTGACCACAAATTTAATACTGAAATCTTTTACAGTGAAGAAGACAATGTAACATGCATAAACACGAAATGTAACTACGCCCCTAGATTGTAACGTCAATGTCTGATGATAAAATGTGTACAATGTTTGGTGTTTACCATGGTCATTGGCTGACATGTCACAAGGTTGATGTGTTTGTGTTTGGTCCAGAACTTTCACTACATAGTCAAAATGGTGACCATTGAGGGTGAGAAGTTGATGTAGACCTGGTAGCTTCCAGTTGCCCTTTGTCTGCTTTGCTAAATTGGGCTGAGTCTATGCTGTTATATGTATTCTGCAAGCCTCCTGCTGACATCAGCTAGCTAGCAAGGTTTTCAAAAGTAAACTTCAGCAAATATGGAGGAAAGATGGAGAAGATGGGCACCAGCTGAGCTAGCATCCTGCTAGCCATTGTACAGGCGTCGGAAAATAACCTGGATGACTAGTTTCCAACAGCATGTCAGTAAAGATTTACAATGAATATGGACTGGTGTGATGGTGGGAATATGAGGTGCAGTCCTGTTCCTGCTGTGGATCACTGCTGTACACTGTTCAGAGGCAGCTGCAGAACGGCACTGCCCGTGGTCAGGAGGAGCGCCATGCGGCCGTCTTGTAGGGTTTGGGATGTGTGGGCAGCTAGTTCATCCCCAGACCAGAAACCATGAATTACCAGAACCATTCGGAAACATGAACAATTATAAAGTATCAGCCAACAATGTAAGAAGATACAAACAAGAACTAAATCACAGTGCACAAGTTAAAGGTGCTGATAGGATCACATTTTATGAAACTGTACCTTGTATAATTTTACATGACAAATAAATGATTGATTGGTTAATGAGTGCACTATACATAGACTCATAGTACACTTTATTTTGCCGTACTTCTTAGTGTGAACAACTTACGCACCCAAAATAGCAAGTACAGAACAATCCGGTTGGAGACACAGTTTCTTATTGTGATGTTACTACTGCTTGCTCCCACTGCTGTCTTTGTCTTCCACACTGAGACATTTAGTATCAATGAGAGGTGTGTGTGTGTGTGGGTTCAGGAGCTCCTCGCTAGGTTTGACAGCTCTTTCAGCACAACGAGCTGTGTGATGTTCAGCCAGAAGTGTTGTGTTGGTGCAGCTGGCGGTAGGCCTGCACTGCCTCAGGGAGCAGTCTTGTTTCAACGACCTATGTCGGCTTACAGATGACGAGCCAGCTTGGTCAGGCTCATTTAAGGAAATAAAAACATCAGCGTTAACTTGGCACAGAATTTTGGCACTGGGTATAAACTGTCATTTGTGGAGATGTCCAATATTGATGTCATTCTTAAATACTGGGCTCCACCATCTGAACACTAGACAAATGTGTCACACATGATTAGGCTGTATCATGCTTTAATTATATTCTTTCTTTTTTTCTTCTCGATATTAAGCAACAGCGTGCTATACATGCATTTGTAGAACTGGAGTTACTTTGAAGTAACTTCCAGCTGGTCTTTGTTTCATCACTGAATAGAAGACAACTGCTGCACAGTCTATGTGTCTATGTTCTTTTATTCACTGTGATACAGAGCCAAGTGTGTAGGTTTCATTTCAACATTGGTGGAGGCACATACGAATTGAGGGGTTTGGCTGTCCTCTGCCAGAAAATTTTTAGCATCAAACACCTAATTTCCTGCTCTCTGGTGAATTTTTATGCACTGATTTGGGCCTTTTCTGCATCAATATGCAGTGGCATGCAAAAGTTAAGATAGCCTGGTCAGAATTTTGTTTACTGTGACTAGTTAAGTGAGTAGAAGATTAAGTGATTTCCAAAAGGCATGAAGTTCAAAATAACAACATTTTAACATCAACATTTTAAGCAAGGTTATCGTATTGTTTTTGTTTTGTACAATTTTAGAGTGAAAACAAGGAAAGGAGCACCATGCAAAAGTTTGGCCACCCCAAGACATTTGAGCTCTCAGACAACTTTTACAGGGTCTCAGACCTTAATTAGCTTGTTAGGACTCTGGCTTGTTCACAGTCATCATTAGAAAAGGCCAGGTGATACAAATTTCAAGCTTTATAAATACTCTGACTCCTGAAACCTTGAAACTAACAGTCAGCAGCCATGGGCTCATCTAAACAGCTGCCTAGCACTCTGAAAAGTAAAATAACTGATACCCACAAAGCAGGAGAAGACTATAAGAAGATGGCAAAATGTTTTCAGGGAGCTGTTTCCTCAGTTTGTTATGTCATTAAGAAATGACAGTTAAAAGGAACTGTGGAGGTCAAGTTGAGGTCTGGAAGACCAAGAAAACATTCTGAGAGAGCTGCTTGAAGGATTGCTAGAAAGGCAAATCAAAGCCCCTGTTTGACTGCAAAAGACCTGCAGAAAGATTCATCAGACTCTGGAGTGGTGGTGCACTGTTCTACTGTGCAGCGACACCTGTACAAATATGACCTTCATCAGAGGAAAACTTTTCCTGTGTCTCACCACAAAATTCATCATCAGAAGTTTACAGAAGAACATCAAAGCCTGATGCCTTTTGGAAACAAGTCATGTGGACTGATGAAGTTCAAATAGTACTTTTTTGTCACAATGAGCAAAGGTATGTTTGGAGAATATAGGGTGCAGAATTTCATGAAAAGAACACGGGGTGGATCGATCTTGGTTTGGACTTGTGTTATAGCTGGTGGCACAGGGGACATTTCTAGTAAAGTCTGGAAGCAAACATCACAATGTTTGTGAAAAACCTGAAGATGAAGAGAGGATGACTTCTACAAAAGGACAATTATCCTAAACACACCTTGAAAACCGTAATGGGCTACCTCAAGAGGTGCAAGCTGAAGGTTTTGCCATGGCCCTCACATCCCTGACCTAAACATCATTAGAAATCCATGGATAGACTTTATGCAAGACAGCCCAAGAATCTCACAGAACTAGAAGCCTTTAGCAGGAAGAACTAAAAGAATTAAAACTCAAAGACTTAAACGATTATTTGTTTTTGTTTCATGCCCTCATAGTTCCTCATAGTTCACTGACAAGGTTTGTACTGTAAATATACTCAACTATTGAAGCTGGGATATTTTTTCTAATAAAAGAGTGGACATCTTATCTTTGTGATTAAAAAAACAATGAAGGAAGCACACAGATGAACTATTTTAATGAATCTTTTTTATATTGTGTAGCCTTTGTAAATGCTTGTGTTATCAAGAGCTGCTGTGTGGAGGCAATTGTTGCTGGGTGCTACCCAGCTTTTTCCATTTTTGAGCCATGCACTGTTAATATTCGATAACATGATTGTGCTCCGAGTGCTGAAACAGATTGATGGTATTACCTTTGGTTGCTGAAACGTTGTGTTCCGCAGTGATTACATTCGATTTCTTTCTGTTCAGTGTCGTCTTCACAAAAGCCAAAATGTGTCCTAACGACGGACATGCCCGAGTTGCTCAGTTGGTTCGGTGTTTGAGTTCTCCTCCATGTTGCTTCAAGGTCGCGGACTGGACAGGGGGAGTCACATGACTACACATGCAGTAGTATGTGTAGTCAGTACATTTTTAAGTAACCTTTAAAAATGTACTATTTTTAAAGGTTATTTTTGTGGGGGGGGCTTTTGCCTTTTATTGATAGGACAGTATTAAACGTGAAAGGGGGTGAGAGAGGGGACGACATGCAACACAGCCCACCTCAGCAAGGACACTGCCCCCATACATAGGACCCACTGAGTCCCCACCCATTGAGGCACCGGGTGCCCCAGTAGTACGTGGCATGATGCCGACGCTGTTTTAGTCAGTGTACAAATGTAAAGGTGGCATAAAGACGGGACTTGTAGCGCCATCTCTGTGTAAAGGGGACTGATTAGTGTGTCTTGCTTCTTACTCATTAATAATAGTCAACTGGCATCAAAAACACAAGCAACCCCAGTCCGGTCACAGTTCTTGTGGTCTGTCTGGGTATGTCTGGGGTGGCCATAGCCCTGACATCCTGACATGTGGCTCCTAAGCTACACCACAACCCCTTAACACACAACGTTAAATCCCCCTTGGCTTGTAATTTGCTCTGGAGGACTTTAAACAGCTCTGGTTCTGACCTTCCCTATAAGCTGTTTCTCTCTGTCACAAAGAGGATGCTCTCAGCAAACACGTCAGTATAATTTACAGCATATATTCTCCCTTCTGAAAACTAATGCAGCTGTGTTTTTGTACCCGAAATAACTGAACGTAGCCAGTTTTAATACCAGTTGAGAGGTTTCTCTTGGTGGTTTCAGGTTTGGTCCTCAGCAACCACTGTGCTGCTGGTTGTCTATTCTACATGTTTAATTAGATTCATATGAAGTCCCAGGTCTATGCCTGCTATATGACCAGAATTAAAACTAGCAGTACTCACAGGGTCCTGAGGGCCAGAGTTGAGCACCACTGTATAAGTAGATATCAAAGTGCTGTTGGATAATTGTCTTGTTCCTCTGTATCTCCAGCCATTCCTCTGGGACTGATCGTGGTTTCTGGTGACAGCGACTTAGAAACCTGCAGAGAACACATCCAGCGGCTGCAGGAGGTAAGGAGGAGAGGGGAGGAGAAGGGGGTGAGGGGGGTTGGCGGGTATGGTTCTGTGATACTGAATGGAAAGAAAAAGGCAGCGTCACAAAGCAAGATGAAACAGTGAGGACACAGAAAAGCTCTTTTCTTCTTAATATTTAGAACAACGCTAATTAAGATGTGTGTTCAATTGAGTTAAAGGGATAGTTCAGATTTTTTTAAGTGGGGCTGTAAAATGTATGTATCCATAGTCATTATATTACATACAGTACGTGTCAGTCAGCAGGCCCTCATTTTGGAGAAGCAGACTAGAGTCTGACATGGAAGCTAAGCAATGTATTGCGGTGTTTGTGGTTGGGTGCCTAAAATAGTCCCACCTAAAAAAATAAGTTTTGATGTTGACCCCTCCACAGCAGCACATTGCTGAGCTTCCATGTTGGACTTCAGCCTGCTTTTCCGAACTGGGGGCGTACTGATCATCATCTACTGTATGTAACATACAGTCTATGGATAAGTACCCTATACAAGCCCAATTAAAAAAAAAATCTGAATCATCCCTTTAATAGAGGGCAAGGAGTTTTATCTCATGATTTATAGTTGCTCTAAAGTTTGTTTTATGCAACACATTGAACAGATATGCAAAGGCGTAATGTTCAGTTGGCATAATATTCATATTCAGAAAACAAGACTGTGATGTGTTTCAGTCAAGAATGTGGATGTCAGGTTGCATTATGATATCCATATGGCTTGGACTGTGGAAAGGGCTCAGCTCACTCTGATTGGTTGAGCAAGTACATGCAAATTTCAGTGCGCTGCCTTGCAATTTGAATTGTCAAGCCTATAGACCACTCTGCTTCTC
Source organism: Cephalopholis sonnerati (assembly GCA_019142605.1). Classification (NCBI taxonomy): domain Eukaryota; kingdom Metazoa; phylum Chordata; class Actinopteri; order Perciformes; family Serranidae; genus Cephalopholis; species Cephalopholis sonnerati. The sequence continues at coordinate 19,646,460 of JAGQAX010000024.1, forward strand.
TGCTCTGCTATGCTCCCATCTTCCTCTTCAGGACTTCTGTTCTGTGCATCCCTCCATCAGGTGCTTGGGACCGCAGGTTGGTATTTGGATGCTGGAGTTGTGGTTGATGTGGTCTTTGTTCAGCTCAGAGGCACACGGGAAACTAACAGCTACCACTTCAAAATTTTATTGGAAAATCAGTTCTTTTTTTGTTGTATTAAAGGGATAGTTCAGATTTTTTGAAGATCGGTTCTATGAGGTACTTAATCATAGACAGTATATTATCAAAGGCAGATGTCAGTCAGCACGCCCCCAGTTTAGAGAAACAGGCTGGAGTCTAACATGGAAACTAAGCAGCGTACTGTTGTGGATGGGGGCCAGAAACAACATGTATTTTAGCCACCTAAAAAAATCAGTATCAGTTTAAGTGTATGCTGTAATGAGAATATTTTCTTCACCTTAATGTCAAACAGTGACTTCCAACTGGAAAATGAAGCCGTTATGTCACTCTCTTCAAAGCCAGACCCCATTGAGAAAAACAGTGATTTAATACTGCTGAACACAGACGCTGCTGGTCTACTGCTGCCTCAATCAGTTAGTTTGTTTGTTTTATTGTGTGACTTTGGTTAATCTGAACAAACCCCTTTAAATGTCAAAGTCACACAATAACACAAACTAGCGAACTGATTGAAGAAGCAGTAGAGAAACAGCTCCCTTGTTCAGTGAGCTAAAATTACTAATTTTGTCAATGGAGTCTGGTGGTTGATGAGAGCTTAGATGGGGAAACTGAAGCTGTTAACGGCTTGCCAATTGGAATAGGTAATCTGTAAGAAAGGTAAAGCAGTAAAGATACTCCCAGTATATTGTATATTGCTCCATGTCAGACTACAGCCTGCTTCTGCAAACTGGCGGTGTGCTGACTTCTCATGTTCTGTACTGTACTGACTGTGAAGAAGAGCCCCATACATCCCCACTTCAAAAAATCCGAACTGTCCCTTTAACAGAGTAAAAACAAGCAGCAGTTCCGTAAAAGACATCACTCACAGGAAAGGCGATATCAATAGAAGAAGGCACTTATAAATATATGGATGCATCATCCCTTTTATAGGGTAACATTTATAGTGAAAAAACTTCTGTCAGTAGCAAAGTTATCATTTACACTACAGCGAGCAAACCCCACGGTCATCCTATGGCTGTACGATTTAAGACTGTTTTCCCCCAAGATCTTTCTGCTGCTATCTCACTGCCACACACAACAACCCACTGCACATGGCTCCAAACTGCTGATTGACCTTAGACAAGGTCAATAACATTCAGCCACAGCAGCATGAAAGAGAAAGATTCAAGTAGGAGCTAACAGACTACTCTGCCATATTGCTGCAGTTCGGGTTAGGCTTGTTTGGATTTGCTTATTTTTTGAGTCAAACCATCAAAGTCATGAGAAGCTTCCTGTCTGAATACAGAAATGGATTTTGGTAGAAAGGTTACATCTGACACCAGCACCAGTGTGAGTGATTGACGGCTGAAGGAGTCTAGTTAAAGAGGGCTCTAACGGTTCCACCAATATGACATCCAGCTTTGAATTTCTCCACTGCGCACACATGCACACACACATACATACACACACAAACACACACACGCTATGCTAAACAAACAAACACCCACACACATAAACAGAGCAGATTCTGTAGCCTACTCTAGGGGATACAAAGTACAGCATGTGGCCGGGACTACATTACTAATACATTACACAACACAGTTCGTGCACACAGATAAAACCATGTTTTAAACAGGATCACAAAAAAACCACCCCCCTCTTAGTCAGACCAGGTACTATGTAGAATACACACATCCTAACTTCTCAGTCATCACTAAAACAGCTTAAGTGCGATGGAAGTGTGAAATGAGAACAGGAAATATCTGACTTATTGGTAGATTTGCCAGCACACTTTTTTAAAACCCTCTTATCTTTTACCTGCTTCACCAAAAGTGCTTAAAGTGTTTCAAGGAAATATTGTGCTCCCACTTAAAAACTTGAGCCTTAGACCTTGATCTCATTGAGACACGTCACTACAGGCGCAGCCGCTTCAAAAACGCCTTGGCAAAGTGCAGCAAAACAGCATGGTGCCCAGTTGGAGAGAGGCTGTGTGTGGAACCGGCTGATCAAATGCGATTAACGGAAAAACACACACAAATTAATCTCCTGTAATAAGACAGGAGATTACACAACCTACATGAACTATCATGGCATAAGATATGAATTCTCCCTTCCCTTCCCTTCCCTTCCCTTCCCTTCCCTTCCCTTCCCTTCCCTTCCCTTCCCTTCCCTTCCCTATCATGTTCTCCGTAGCTCTCTCACGGTCCAACAGCTAACCAGCTAGTCAGCCTATTTATCAGCAGTGCAAGAGAGCTTGGATAACCTTTAATCTGAGGGTCCAGGGTTCAAGTACATGTTCGGGCGATGATTCCTTAGTATATCTTAAAAAAATTAAAAATTTATAAAAATTCAGGGGTGGCAGAAGCTCAGTCCACAGGGACTTGGCTTGGGAACCCGAGGGTCATGGGTTTAAGTCCCCATATCAACCAAGTATGGGGTGTGGACTGGTCGCTGGAGAGGTGCCAGTTTGCTTCCTGGGCACTGCTGAGGAGCCCAGGAAGTAATTTATTAATCTTCTATTAAGCCCCTTGGAGATTAATAAAGTATATTGTCTCCCTCTTCTTCTTCTTCTTCTCCTCCTTCTTCTTCCTCTTCTTCGTCTAAACACTGTCATACTCACCAGAGCGCTTCACCTGGCTGCTCATGCAACTCCATGCATGTGTTTGCTGATTAGTATTTGAACAATGGAATGACCTTTATTGTAATTAAATGCTGCTAACATCAGCCTTTTGTCTGCATTTGCCATTGTCCCACTGCTCCTAACACATCTACCGGCATCAATACAAGGCCGCCTCTTGCTTGATTGGTTTGGCTTGCCTGCGCCAAGTGTGACGCTGATGAGCAGTGCAACTCTGCACCTTGCACTGAGAAGTTGAGAATATTTTTCGTTTTTATGCGTGTCTAAAAACCGCTGGTAAATGAGACACGTGTGGCGCAAAAGAGAAGCGCATGCAAGGCATGCTGCACCATCATGGGCGGACAATATGAGACAAGGGGCCCCTGGGCACAGACATGCAAAAGGCCCCCCCACCTCTTCTACACAGAGGTGAGACACACAGTGTCTGTGGTGGTTTTACCTCTTTTTTTTGGTTAGTTTTCTCTTTGTAGTAGGTATGCAGCTTTTTGCGTCTCTTTGCATTTTTTTTTTGGAGGGCATATTAGTGTCTTCATCTCTTAGCAGTAGTTTGTTTCTTTGAGGTCATTTTTTTGTCTTTATATTCTATATATTTTGTATATTTGTGTCTTTCTGTAGTAATTTCTTGTCTCTTTGTTGTTCCTTTGCATCTCTTTGTACTCTTTTGTTGTTCCTTTAAACTACATTTGTGTCTTTTTTGGTCATTTTGTGTCTCTTAGTGGTTGTTTGTGTCCCTTTGTAGTTCCTTTCCATCTCAGTGTAGTCTTTTTGTTTCTTTAAAGTCAATTTGTGACTCTTTGAGATATATTTGTGTCTTTTTTGTTCATTTTGTGTCTCTCTGTAGTCATTTTGTGTCACTGTGTAGTTCCTTTGCATCTCATTGTAGTAGTTTGTCTCTTTGACGTCATTTTTTGTCACTTTGAGGTATATTTTTGTCTCTTTGTAGTTATTTTGCATCTTGTTGTGGTCATTTTGTGTTTCTTTGAGGTTGGCATGTGTTAATTTGATTACCATTTTGACTAGGGGCCCCTTGATACTTTGGGCCCTGGACCCGTGCCCAGTATCCATCCATGGGTACCATACAACAGTTGTTTTGCTGGCAACATGTTCTTAGTAAAGTGTCTCAATGTGACTGGGGCCTTATTTCTGTTGTTTTAGCCACCATTCCTATCAGTGATAAAAACATAATGTCACTGTGTAACCAGTTTTCAGTAAGTTAATTGCTGAGAACTGGTTACACAGTGACACACAAGAAACACAAGAGGTTAGAAAACAAAACAACAGGTATGAATAACTTATTTGCGAAACACAAAAAAGGTGAACACTAAAATTATGACCCAATCTGTCTGTTGTAGACACCCAACACAGTTTACAGACCCACTTCCTGTTTCAACTTTGACCTTCTCTACCTACCAGTGTTGTATGTTCCACCTGAAGTGGATTATGCTAATAGGGATAAACTGTTCGACTAGTCGTGCTTATGTACCGTTGGATCTATTTTATGGGACATTACCATGTTCCCAGTTACTGTGTTGAGCCAATTTTTTTTTAGGCTCTCTTGGAAATTAAAAGTGGAATGATCAGTCTTGCCTTTGTGGATGCATTTGAGCAATCGCTGCATCATTATTTTGAAATTATTAAAATCAAATTAAAATATTAACATTGTAATGAATGCATTATATATTATAGGATCTAGAAACTTTCTTTGTGAGACGCCAGAGTAAACTTGATTATCAAATAAGCCACTGGCATGAATTTCGACCTCCACCCACCCCACAACTTCATAAAAGCCTATAACCTTAAGTCCTCAAAATGCGCCCACACCAAAAAAGAAATTGTCAAAAATATTCAAATAAATTTGAGTTTTCCTTTTATTTATTGAGTTGGTTGTGTTTTCTGCAAGTTTTATTTAGTGTACTGGAGTTATTAAAAGACAGCCCTCTAGAAATGAAGAACTGTTTCTAAACACAATTTACTAAAGTCTAGAACACTGTGTCCAATTTCCTTTCAATTCCCTCCAAATTACATAGTTTTAGGACATTAGAGGAATATCCAGACTTGCAAAATAGAGTTTTACTATTTTATTTCCAAACATAATCATCTAAATTCTTTTCCAAAGCCATCCCTACATAGCCAGGGAAAATACCTAATACATTATTTTAGTTTATTTTGGTGTAAAATTTGACAAATTTAAACATATTTGGCAGGGATGCACAGTAATATCAGCAGTCATCAGTATTGGATGATACTGGCTTTAAAATGAAATATCGACTTAAAATGAATTGAATTAGAATCGGTCAACATGCTTTTTTATATTGTGCACAATGAATGGATATTACATACAATGAAAAGCATCTTATTTCATGTCTCCATCTACTGATGGGCCATCACAATAAGAGAATGCATGCATAATATGATGTTAATTCCACTACAGAAGAGACTTGATGATCACTAAAATTAGGTGGAAAAAAAGTGGATATATCAATATCGGTATCGGTTATCAGCCAAATAAGTTGTTATATATTGGCATATTGGATACTGGCAAAGAGTCCAATATCGTGCATCCTAATATTAGATCAAAATACTGGAACAATTCTTAAAAATAAGTTTTAAGTTGAAAGTTATGACCCTGGATAATTATTATAGTTATAATTATTTACTGCAACTGCAAAAAGGTTTTGACATCCATCGCTGATTTATCAAATGACAGAATACTCCTCTTTCTTAATATCATTCTTTTCCAACTCACCACTGTTCTCCAGATTTACTGCCACTGCAGTAGGGAGGAAAAAAAGGGGCTTTAGGCCTTTATCTTGTGTGTCAGATGCTAAATATCACATGAGTATTGCAGCTCTAGCCATTATAGTCCTTTCATGTTCGAACAGTCATTATGGAACACTCCCTAATGAAGACCTATGTTTGAAAGGCTAAAAGGCCATTACTTTAACAGATAAATGAAGCCAGCAATGTTACAGATTAGACGTCTGAACAAGGCTATATTCAGCCAAACTCAGTCCAGACAGTGGCTGGGACAAAAGTTAAACTGAGAGTTTGTCTTTTGTACTTGCTGTACTTCAGACAGCAAGAACGTTTCCATAAGTGTTTAGTCATCAGTGTCACACAGTTTAGGATGAAAAGCTTAAATAAGCGAGCCACTCGTGAGGTAGTACAGGCCCTCCACCTTCAGAGGTGGGGGACAGGTCAGTTATATAACCTCTTGGTTCAACAGGAGTACAGGCCCTTCTTTTTTTCTGTATTTAGGTATTTACGTATTTGTGTCAAAGCTTGTATTACACACCATCTGTGAAGATGAATGTCTGTGAAAAATCTGTACGGATTTTTGCCTTATGTGAAAATACTTTCAATACCTCAGCTTTTTGAACTGTGGCTCTATTTTCATTGCAAAGTCTGGAGCATGTACCACACCTTGTTGGTATTTTCCTCATCTTCAAATGTACCCTGTTTGTCAATGTTAATATTTTTCTTACCAGCACTGCATGTTGCAGGATAGGTACAAACAGACTCAGTCTCATTTTAATGAGGCAACATGAAGCAAGGTGGTATCGCGTTGAAAACTGGGTAGTTCACAGAGATAGGCATCTGAGAACCACACTTTAGCTTTGAGCACAGCACACAGTTGATAACATAGTGATTCTCTGAACTTGTTCTTTCACACGTCTTGTGGATCACAAAGACAAATCATCAGTGATGTAACCTTGTGGTCATTGACTGTTTTTTTCGGCATCAAACTGCTGTACCCAGGCAATTCAGTTGGAGGAGATGAGGCCCCAGCTTGAATCTAAGAGTGTGTGGTTCATGGATCATGCCTTTTGATCCACAGCCATCTTGATGTCTGTGATGGTAATGATGGCTCTTTTCCTTTGCAATCCTATGATACAGGGAAACTTTAAAGCCCTACAGAGGGAGTTGAAAGCAAAGGCTCTGCAATGAACTTCAATGAGTATATATGTGCATGCCATTCTCAGCTGCTGCCCTCACCTCAGCTTTGTGTACTTGGCTCTCTTGCTGTCAGAGGCCTCCTCCTCAAGGTTCATCCTTGAGGGACCTTCTTCAACTCTTGACAAGGCTGCCTTGCTTGCAGACACGCTTGTTTGCCTCTGACGGTTCCTATACTATTTCAGATGGCATCTGCCCCTCTCCAAGGCTCTTCAGACAACAGCTCTGGATATGTCTCAGGGATCTTCTTCTCTGGTACAGTGGGCATGTTGTTGTTTTTGCCAGAGTTGTACACTGGTGGAAGTTGGATGGGTTGGAGAGGATGTTGTAAATGGACTGCACTGGCTCAGTTGTAATAGGCTCCAGCCAGAAACATCCTGTGCATGGCTTGTTTCTTAAAGCATACCTCCTCTGCTGCTGCTTATTCCGCAACCATGAAATTTCTTTCCTGTTCTTGGGTGCTCTTGCGGCCTTGGAAAGCCTCTGAGCCTGGCGCATCCGGATGCCAGTGTTACCCAGCATGCTGTGATGCAGCTATGACTTGGTCTGGTCAACTGAGTCTTGCACCCTTGACTTCCTCTTAGCCCTGACCTTGTAGCCAGCATTGAAGACTTTTATCTCTGACTAGTTTCTATGTAGCACCCCCTATCCAGGGTAACCCAGATCTCCTTTGTCAATCTGCTGAAGGGTAGCCATAGCTCATTCTTCTGCCTGCACAAGGTGATGCTGCCCAGGATTTGGGCTTGTCCAAGCCACCTGATTGATTGCTCTTTTGAAGCCTGAAGATCAGCAAAGTGCCTCAGGGAGCCCTGATAAATTCACTTCTGTTAGTCATGATTTTCGGGTACAGCCAAAGAGCTTGCCCAGACTCCTGGTTGGCTTCTCTTAGACAGTATCTGACACCTCCAAAGAAGGAAACAAATCTTCAACACTGGTTGAAAACTCATGCATGCCTTATGTAACACATCTTTGAATAGTGATACTGTTATCCATTATCAAGTTGACCATGATGACTTTGATGGGGGGACTGAACACCACGCTTGGTCACGGGGCCTCCTCACTGCACCTCTGACTTGAGGACTAATGGTCAACAAGATCACTTAAAAGGTGCATCCAGTGATAATCCTCCTCTTGCCAATTCTGTGTTCTAATAGTGACTCTCAAATTAAAGCACTTCTAATAATCCAGAATCAAGTTCATAATCTTGCCTCTTAGTGGTCAGAGGTCAAAAGCTGAAGTCACTGTGACCTTATGTTTGTCTTATTCTCCTGAATGCCGAATCTCAGGAATACTTTGAGGGAATTTCTTAAATTTGGCACAAATGTCCCCATGGACTCAGTGATGAACTGATTCATTTTTTTGGTATCCAAAGGTCAAAGGCTAAAGTCACTGTGACCTTATGTCTGTTTTATTTACGTTAATGCAGTATCTCAAGAGGGCTTTGAGGGAATTTCTTAAAATTTGGCACAAATGTCCACTTGGACTCAAGGATGAAGTGATTCAAATTTGGTGGTCAAAGGTCTCTGTAACAACACAAAATATATTTTTGGTCATAACTCAAGAATTCATATGCTAACTTTAACAACATTTCACATAAATGTCTAATGGGATGAAATGATAAAGTTATATCCAAAAGGTCAGCTTCTCTGTGATAATGTTATAATGTCATAATGTTCTGCAAAAACACTCAAGAATTCATATAAAAATTATTAAAGAATTTCACACAAATGTCCAGGGGATAAAATAATGGATATATGTCATTTTATATCTAAAAAGTCAAAAGTCAGCTTTACTGTGACATCATAATGTTCCGCAAAAACACTTTTCTGGCCATTATTCAACATCATATCTCAGGAACAAAAGGGGAAACATTTGGTCAGATACTGAACTGGCAACACTAATCTTGGGTGTCCACCTTGAAACTGTGCTGATTATATAGCCCCTCTGTGCTGTCAGGTTGAAGATAAGGGCAAGACATCTATATTTAAGAATATGTAGCTTCTTTGCAGCAACATCCATATTTGAAGCATTGTCCTCTGTCATAGCTACATGTGAGTGCGGACAGACATGGATGTAACCTGTAACTTGACCTGCTGGCAGAGGCATACAACCGCGAGTCTGTAATTCTATTTGTTGCCTGAAACGGAGTCAGCAGCGACATGTAATGGCTATTATGTAGATCACTGTGTTGCAAGCTAAACAAAAGCATTACGCACAGAAAAACCTGCCTAGACAGGACTTTCAGTTTATCCTCATGAAAGTTCAGCGTAAATGGCTTCAGCGTGGGTGCCAATTTGTGGTGCTGGGCATTCATGTCCTTTCAAGCTGTGTCATCCAGACAGCTGTATTTTTTTCCACTCAGAGAAGGCATCTTTTCTCTGCTTTTGATTAGCCCTGTTGTCATTTACAGGTGGATAATGAACCACCACACCTCTCTGATTTAATGCCTTTTCACTTGCTGCACCTTCATGGACAGAAACACCTTAAAAATTAACCAGACTCCAAAAAGGCAGCATTTTTGATTGATGATATTGTGAGGAGACAAACACACAAAGTTTCCACAGAGATTAGTTTCCCTCATGTGTCTCAGCATGTTACAGCATGATGCATGGACTATTGCTTGTTAATGTTAAGATATGTGTGTGTGAGACCTTTGCAAAGTGTGTTCAATGTGCTTATGGTGTCTTTATTCTGTTATGTGTGTGAAGGCAAGTTTATTGGTGAGTTTATTGTATTGTGACTTGTTGTAAAGGTGAGCTCAATTTGTTCTATAATGTGGAGATGATTTACTCACGGGCTGTTGTGTCAGAGGAGACAAAACAGTTACTAAAAGTGCTGCTTTTATCTTTAATTATTCCTATATTTTAGCGCAGGGTTAATTAATTAGTCTCTTTGAGGCCTCAATCTCGTCAGAAGAGGCCTGAGAACAAAACCAGTCAAATGAGAAAGACAATTCAAAGTACAGCTCTAATGTTTGCAAAGTCTCGATTGTTCAATAGCCACATTTCACAGTTTTGTCTGTCACACGGTCAGCAGAAGACAGCATCCAACAGAAAACTTAATTATAAATGTCATAAATGAAACTCAAGCAGCTTGATACTTTTGAAATTGAATAACAAAATAAAGTCACTTTTAACTCTGGTAGCACCAAGACTTTCTTTTGCTCTTTTGATTCATAATATATCTCACTAAGAAAATGAATGCGTAGAATGTCAACTGCTCGAAAGAGAAGCAATTTAATTTTAATTTTATTTTATAGACTGTAGATTGTAGGGCTTTAATTAGTCCCTGTGGAGGAAAAAGTGCTACATGCTGTATTAGCCCTGTAATGCACTAATGTACCAAATCTTTCTCTATGTCCTTTAATACGCACAGAAGGTACAAGTTGTACCAGTAATTGTCATACTCATGATTATGATCTTATCACTTAAGGTAATTTTCTTCATTGTTCGAATAATTACTGCTCTATTTTCTAATTACTTTTAAAAACTGCACTTACTGTACATTTTGTATAACACTTTGCCAACTAATGGTAATTTGGTAATTAAAAATCAGAAAAAAATCAGTTAGTAAATGCAGCAATAGGTAATGGTAATACCTAATACCACATGTTAAGCTCTTATTTCATGGCACTAATTACAAGGGTAATTAAACAGGTTATTATTATATAAAACTGAAACAAAACAGCTCACAGAATTTTTCTGTTATGTTCTATATTTCTTTCCCTAAACATTTAGGCTACAATGCCTGTTTTGGTCAAAGCTAGTCAAGCATTGCTGGACTTTTAGTCCACTAAGCCTCGACACATCCTGATGTCTCATACTGTTACCAGACGCTGATTAAAGCTTACCCTCACACAGTTGGTGAAAAGCAATTGAAATAGTGTTTGAACTACAACAAAATAATACTCCTTATAATATGCACTGTATCCAAAGTCATGCTGGTGATGACTCTGAATTTAGTGCAGCATCTAGTTACAAAGGAATCATTGTTATGTATTAATTTGTTGAAGACACGCACCACACAAGGGTGTACTGGATGACCTAGATTTTACCATTTGAACGTTCTTTAATTTCACGGTAACTAGCATTTATGTCACTTTGCATGCGAAGCCTCTGGTTTGAATTGAATTGAATTGTCATTGTCAGTCAGAGAGGTAGTGAGGCGTAGGGAACAAGCCTGGAAATATGTCAGTATTCTTGTCTAACTCCAACAGACATATGAGAAAATGGTACTGTATTGTCACAAAACAATGGTAGCTTAGTAGTCAACAAACCTATCCCAAGGTCACTCAATACAATGCACACCCACACTCCTTTGTAGGAGATAGAAGTGAATAGCAGAGAAAAGAAAGATGGAATCATTAATCATTAAGGCCCCATCAGTGCAGGCAATTTTGTGAGAGTTAACAACAACACCTGCACTTTCATGCATCTACACTGGTGACAGCCGTAGCTGGAAGCACTGTCCACTTCGACTTAACGATGGAGTAGTTAGATTTTGGTGGTCAAAGTTCAAGGTGACTGTGACCTCGTCAGCCTCAGTTTTGTGACTGAGATATCTCAAGAACATCGGGAGTACGTTTATTTTTATTTTTTAATTTTTTTTCAAATTTGGCACAAACGTCCACCTGGAATCAATGATGAAATAATTAGAATTTGGTGGTCAGTGGTCAAGGTCACTGTCACCTTGCATCCATCTCATACTCATGAACGCAACATCTCCACTTGGCACAAACGTCCACTTGGACTGAATTTGAACTTGTTTAAAATTTGATGGTTGAAGGTCAAGGTCACTGTGACCTCACAAAACATGTTCATTCAAGAATTCATATGAAAATTATGACAAAATTCCACACAAATGTCCAGGGGTTAAAATGATGAATATATGTCATTTTATATCTAAAAAGTCAAAGGTCAACTTCATTGTGACATCATAATGTTCTGTGTAAAACACTTTTCTGGCCATTATTCAATGTCATATCTCAGGAACAGAAGGGGAAACAACTGGTCAGATACTGAAGTGGTGACACTAATCTTGGGTGTCCACCTTGAAACTGTGCTGATTGTACAGATCTTCTGTGATGCCGGGGGGAAGATGTGTGTGAAGCGTTCATGTTTTCACAGACATGGATGTCAATTGTAAATGTAACTTAACTAGTTCATGGAAGCACACAACCACGGATATAATTCTAGTTCTTTAGCAAATGATAAGCAAAATATTGGTATAACTGGTCAGTAGAAATCGAAGATGAGTGTGGGAGTGTCCCCATTGGTTGTTGCTGTTTAAAAATGAATAGGCACAACAGTGGTAACAACTTTTGATCACAGTAAAAACAAAACATTCCATAATCAGTAATTTCTACTTCTACTTTCTTGTTTTTTTTATTTGTAACTTTGATAAGAAAAAGTCATTCATAAGTTTATTTTAGTGAAGAATGTTGCATTACAGAGTGAAAAATCTGAATTTCCCCTTAAGGGATTAATAAAGTATGTGGTCTTCTTGACCATGTCACGTCATATACTACTTAAGTACACTTAAAGAGCACTTGTTAGAGCACTGCAGATAATTGCATATCACCATTAATTATGCAGGAATTCACATAAGCATCACCACTGACTCTGACTTGGCTGCAATTTAAATTTGACTATACACTATGCAGCCATGTACTAGGTTTTGACCAAGTCTTGTTATCATGTCTGATTCCTTTTCTTTCTGTGTTCTCTGTGGCCACGGGGGGATTTAGCTGCTTGGATGCCATACTGTCATGCTCTGTCATCCTGACACGTGCAGTGGAGGGGATAAGGTTGCTGTGCTTTTACAGTGTGCTGGCCTATGCAACCTGAATAAAGCATGGAGCTCTGCAGTCCTTTCCATTTCTATGGTTTATAAAAGCAGATTTAAAACCACTTAAGGGTGGCTCCAGTATTTTCTGTTGTTTTTAAGGTCTTTATATAATTCCGTAGCTTTCTAGTAGTGCTCCTTATGTATTTAAACCTGAAAAGGTTTGGTCCAAGTATGTTTTAGCCTCATGATGTTACTTTCCCAAGTCCTTGTGAAAACTTTTCCATGTGACCTTACGCTGGTTTGTGCACATATTTGCTGCTGCATATATACCCACATACTTCTGTATTAGAAGTATGTGGTATGTTAAATCTTCCAGTCTCTAAGGTTAATGGTAACATTCCTGATCGCAACTTGTTTAAATTATACTTCACCTAAGGTTCCACATTTTAGCTTTTCTTTATGAGACAGTAGGTTAGTTGTTTTGGTTTATACCACATGTCAGCAGACCATTTTTCTTTAAACATGCGAAACATTTCACTCCTAATGTCCGGAATATCACAAAGTAACCTCTTCTAGAAAATAAATGACAAGTTGTTCAAATAAAACAATGATTTTAACTAATTAGCCCAAGAATGACAGTGGGAGATGTCCAAATTAAAAATCTTTTTCGTAAGTCTCTGATCCAACAACTTCACAAGTCTATTCCAAAGCCAAAGCATTTTACATTTATGCCTAATGTTCAGAGCTTCACATCCCATATCTCAACTTATGGCCAAAACTAAAGTAAATTTATGGACGCCCAGGAAAGATTAAATCGCTTTATAACAACTTCGTTCTCAGAAACCCCAAACATCAGACGCATAGTCTACACAACTCTGTCATTCATGTGTGTGTGCTGTGTCTAAGTATGAAATCCCAGATTGCCACATTGTTAAACTTTGTTCAGTACAGACCCCAGCGCTCTACCTGCCGACTGAGCTAGAACAATGTGCTCGTCCAGCGTCAGGCTAAGGTATTTATACTGGTTAGTATATGACAGCAGTAATGAACCTAATTAAAAACAACTGAACGTCTCTCCTCTCATTTTCTTTTGAAATGTATTACTTGCATTTTACCTTGATTTACCACTAGTCTCCATTTCTAGTAACATTCCTCGACAGATCCAAATTTCCTTCATTTTCAGCAAGCAAAACTTTGTCATCTGCATATAATAATATGCCCACCATCTGATCATTAACTCTAACTCCCAGCTTTGAAGAGCTAAATCATTCACATACATGGAAAACAATTTTGGGGACAAAACATCACCTTGCTTCACTCTAACTTGTTGGGAAAACCATCCAGTTGTGTATTCATAAACCTGAACCTGAGCAACAGGGGCTTGATATAGAGACTTAATGGCATAATAAAACTCCCCATTAATACCAGATTTTAAAAGCCTGTATTGAAGGAGCTCCCTATTAATTTAATCAAACCGCTTCATGAAGTCAATAAAGCAAATAAATGTAGACCTATTCTCCTTAATTCTTGCATTTACAAGGGAAACAACTACACAGACTTGTTCAGCTGTGTAGGAATGATGTCACTATCAAAACAAGGCTGTAACAACTCATATAAGACATGAAATAATCTTGTTAAATGAGTTGTTGCAACCACAGAACAAATCTGCAAAAGTTTGTTCCCATCTTTGTAATACTATCCCTAAATTAGAACTACATTCACCATTTTGTAGTTTCACCTCCATGGGAATTTCCCTTGGCATTTTTGAGCCCCATCTATTAATTTCATTCCAATATTGTTGAGGGTTATGAGTCTGTAAATAGTTTATTAAAATTGTGTTATATGGTGCTTAACCTTTCGTCAAATCTGGTTTGTTCTTACAAAAAAAAAATCTCTGCTACTCCTAGGTTGGCCACAAAGTCTGCAAATCTTGATTCCAATTGGGTTTATAAGATCTTCTAACAGAATACAGTCTTACTTAAATCTCTCAATTAGCTCATTTGGGGTAAAAACCAATAACATAACACAACTACTTAAGCCTTAATGTGGGGTAATAATCTAGTCTACCACAGAAACTGAAGTGAATTTATCCTTGCCCAGAGGTATTCTACCATTGAGCACACAATATTTAACATCTTTAAAAAATGTAACTGATGTTTCCCCATAGTTATTAATAGAGCTGTTTAAATGCTTTCTGTTAGGAATATTATTCATATTGCTTATACAGTCATTGAGATACCAATATAACTGTTGAAATTCCTATACAAATAAACAGCGTCTACATTAGACAAAATATATATTCAGCTGTCAAATGTCTAAAAAGGGACTGAGAACTAGTTGATTTTGTTAATCCCTCTGGAGGTAAATAGCATGTGAAAGTAACAAAATAGTATCCAGAAAACGTATTCTTAAACTGTAATACTAGTATCCTTTTCACAGATTTGTCCTTTTCTTTAACTTCATATGACTCAAACTTTTGTTTAATTAGAAAACTCACTCCCCAGATCCTTTAACTGCCTTTGTGTGCATTGTTCGGTTGTGTCCAAACCGGGTATCAGCCTGTAAGTCAATGACTTCATTGCGTTTTAAATGTGTTTCACTAAGTGAGATAACATCAGGATTATGATCAAGTACTATTCTTTTCCTCAGTTCACAGGTCCAAGTGGTCCACCCATTTAAGTTCCACTGCATTAATGTGAGAGTGTCAACATTCAGTACAGCAAAAATGTCAATTGTTGCAGCTTGGGCAGTTACCGATCAGTTCCCCAAGCTCTCTTTCCCCAGCGCCCAGTTCCTCCTGCTGTGGCTGCCGCTGTTCACTGGCTCCTGCTGCTCGCGCCTGGTCAGCCTCCCCACTGCCTGTCAGGAAGTAGTCCTTTCCAAACAGGAGCTCATTGAGAATAGCTCTTACGTTCAGGCTGATCAGCCTCTCTGTGTGTGACTTTGCAGAGTGAATGAAAACATAGCCAAATCTTTCATATCCCTCAAACTCTGTTTACGATGAAGCACAGCCACTTTATCCTGCTGGGTTTGCAGCTCCGCTTTAATCACACACAACTTTCACACAACATTGGGGCCGTGGAACAGTCACCTTTATCCAACATATTGCACACAGACGTCGGACTGATTTTAGTACAGAAATATTTGGTGTTTACCTTAATATATTTACTTTTCATTCAAGTTTATTGACAACTTTTCTTTGACATGCTGCAACGCCTGCACCTGCTCACTGAAATGCATTAGACTAACATGCGACCACAGCTGTAGGCTACATTGCTCAGCTTCTGTGCCCCAGTTTTCTGTCTGCTTAACCATACCTCCCTTGTAAAAGAGATTTTGAATCTCAATTGGACTATATCCAGTTAAATCAAGGTTGAAATAAAAAACAAAAAAAACAAAAAACAACAACATAACTGGGAGCATGCTGACTGCAATCTAACTGTTGGTAATGCGCTAACTACGGATCTATAAATGTGTTTATAAAGTACAAATGCCGTGTAATATTACATCTTAGTGTGTATTCATGTCACTAACTAAAGGTTTAATAATAATGAAATAGTACCATCTTCCACCTCCAAGCTCAAATCTCCCAAGCCACTAGTTTTCTGGCTGATCCATGCAGATGTTAAATTAACTCAAGTAACCTTAAATAACTCAGAAATGCAAATAACTTTTGCTCTTTTCTTGTCATTAGCCGTGTTTCCATTAAATGTGCATTTTAGAATATTTCATTGGAAAAGCTCTATGGAAATGGGATCATTCCTTAAAACTTCCTCAATTATGCAAAAGAGTTTTTACACTTGCTTGAGATGGTTTTTACCTTTAAAAAAAAAAAAGTGCTAAATGGGACATGGAAACCTCTTTGCCGAATATGTTCTGACGTATCCTATATTTAAGTGTACCCTCACAGATAAGGCCCATTACATTACTGTGATGTAACAGTACATTCTGGTAATTTACTGTATTTAACTGTAACTTCAAAGTTTATGTACATTGGATTACTGTGATGTAGCAGTATGCTCCTATAGAATTACTGTATTTCACTGTAATCTTTCAATTGAACTATATATAAATTATGTAAAATTACCATATTTACAAGCATGAATTTTACAATAAAATTCGGAATTTGGCTAAATATCACAGTAAAAGCCTGTGAGGTGATATCAATGTAATTTATTGTGAAATATTGCAGTTAGATGTTGTCACTAACTGGAAATAATTTGCAGTGTGCCTAATTCACATTTGTTTTTTTGCATTTCAAAGTTAATTTAAAACCAACAGCTTTAAGTGTAGAGAGGATTGCCCGTCCTTTCCTTCCCACTCAGTTTCATACAGTGTTGTTGTTAACATACCATACATAAACAATCTTAGTAAGTTCTTGTTAACTACAGACAGTGAGACGTGCCAAGCAATATAACCGAAAGTTACAACTTTCGATGTTTATGCATGAAGGCCCAGGCCAGTTTTACATCAGTTGCTGTCCCGAAATGTTTATATTCATTTTTTACTTTAATACAGTCACCGTTGATGTTTACTTGTTGGTCTTTCTTTCTGCTCGCTCTGAAATCAAAACCCATTTCCTCAGTTGGTATTTAGCTGAAGAAAACTGGCCTGACACCAATAAACAAACTCCTCCACACATCCACAATGCAAGTCTGTCATTAGCAAATTTAACATGGACAGTATCAGATGAGTACATCTACCTACATTTGTTTGTGTGAAGACTAAATAGAACTGGAGAGATGGTGCGTCCTGTGTTGGTAATAATGGGGGGTGATGCTGCAGCATGAGCAACAGAGCACCCTGGTCAGAGGTGAACCACACTTTAAACTATTGGCTTAAGATTGCTGTGAAAAACTGCTAATCAGTTCGGTGTTATGTTGGTCTTTAAATACTTGTGAAAAATGATGTCCATATTGCCCATCTCAGTCTGAGTATTGACACTTCCTGCCACACTGACATGCCCACATGTTAAGGACCTTGAGAATGGTATACATGGCCATGTAATCAGGTTTAATCCAGCGGAGCTTTGTTAACTGTGCTTGTCTTAATTCCTCAACCCCCAAAAGGAGAATGTTTATTTGCTTCCAAGATGCTTCATACATCAGCTGAAAACCAGAGGTAATCCCATTACTTAAGTGCATGTAAATGCAGTAAAAGATCGCTTGAACATGCTGTATTTAGGCAGTCACTGTGGATGAGAGGACTGTTCTGTTCTTGTGTGGATGTCACGTACCCACATCCTTCAATTCACAATGAGCTTTTCATCTTCCTCTTCAGGAGCAAGCAGAGCAACACTAACTCTGTAAATGTTATTTTTAACAACACTATCTGGTTTTATATAGGTTAGATCACTAACACTGAGAAGACAGCTCATGTGTTGTCAGACTTTGTGTTGCATAGCAACCAGATGATGTAACACTTGTTTTACTGTTTGATCTCCTGCTCTCTGGTGATGCTCACTGGTGCAGTTTGTGAAAGGATTTCTGGTACAGACCGAATTTGGTAAACCTTGTTGCTCTTATTGCAAAACGTATTGGTACATGTATTCACTGTGTAAACAGAACATTACTGTATGTTTTTTTTTTTTACTATCAAACATCAAGACAAGCAGACTTTACATTTGAACCATCTTCTATCATCAGGATAATATGGAAGCTGAGAACGGCCATGCTCCCAATTATTTTTATTGCCGTTATCTTGAGATCACAAATTAATTATTTCATTATCTCGAGAAAACAAGCTTTGTTATCTCGTGGTCACAAGATAATCAACCTGTTACCATGCGAAAAAAAACCCATTTTTTTTATTTCATAATCACAAAAAACCAAGCTTTGTTACCTGGACATAATAAGACAACAAGATGAAAAGTGATAACTAAACAGTTTTCCCTCTTATTAGGCTGCTTCTAATTTTCACCAGAGATCAGGAATGCCAGCTGTAGCAATTGATTTAAGACTGCAGTCAGGTGAACCCTGCCAAGTGCATCCGGTGCATGCCAAACACACTTTTGCTAATTCAGTGGCCAGGCTCTCTTGGCGTGACTTTGGCATACTTTGGGATCAGAAAGAATGCATTGTTGGTGGACGCATTAGAGGCTGTGTCAATCATGGCTTATCACATTCACTGCTTTCACCACCTTTATTCAAAGAGCTCCATGATGACACACTAACAGTTTGGGATTCCTTTGGAGACTTTCCCTCAGAAAAGAAACTTCTTGTTATATATGTATGATTTTTAAACTTCAGTTTTAAACCTGAACAATCTCTACCACATCATGCCGTTTATCATGTTCTGATACCATTTTTTCTTTCCCGATACCCATTCCAAGTCCTGAATTTGTGTATCGACCAATACCCAGTATCAGGAAGATACCATTGTTTAAAAAAAACAAAACAAAAAAAAACCCAGCTGTAGACTATCAACCCTGTATAGATGTGAAATGATTGCTATCATTGTTGAATGGCATGGCTCAGGTTAAACCCTTTGTAATGTGTGAACAAATACATGGAGAGAGTGAACGGCATAGAACTTTCTCTTGTTATCTAGTTTGACACTTTGCTAACATTAATGGCTATTTGATCACTGCAAAGATTATTTGTTTATTTTCTGATACCTGATCCAGCATTTTAGGCAGTAGCAGAAGCATTTCAGGTACCAGTATTGGTAACTCTGCTTATCACAGCTGATTACATTTTGTGCAACCAGCATCAGACTCTTATAGAATAACCACAGATCACCTCATGCTCATGTGCACATCAAACGTGTTGTTTTGGTTAATTAACCTCAGTGTCTCATGCACTTCAACAAACAAGTTAAATACTGACACATTGAAACATTTCACACAGCTCAGTCGTGAATCACTTAGAACTTCTTGTTCCACTTAACTCCCTTAGGTCCGTTTGTTACTTTATGTCTTAGACAACAGCAAGTTTCCTCTGAGGGAAAACTCCACAGCACTCTCAAACTGTTCTTTTTTCCCAAAACCAACCATGTGCTTTTGTTGCCTAAATCCAACCACGTGTGTGTGGGCAAACATGTGTGTTTGCAGTGTTGTATCGCCGTGGTGCATTAATTTTAAAGAGACCATATCTAAACTGTACATTTCCTGTGAAAACTGAAGTGTATTTTGAAAACAGATGATGCATGTAACAGGCTGAAGTTGACACGGCATCAACCAACACACCCGGAGTACCTTTCACGTCATATCTCGATGTGTAGAGTCCATGACCAAACGTTGATATCTGACGAGGTTGGAGTGAGAATGTGTTGTCATGACGGACACCCTATGAATAAAGGGGGTGAAAGCAGTGAATGTGATAAGCCATGTTTGTCACAGTCCTACCTTCTGACCTCTAGATAATGACATTAAAAAACTAATTGGAAGCACAGCTGGTATGGCTTCAATAGGATAGGGTGTTCCATGTGGATCATTTTAGTTTCATAATCTAGACCTGTTGAGAAAGACAAGATGTGGTCTATATTTACATACAGGTATTAAAGTCCAAGTCATTCCTTTTTGTGCTTGTGCTACCAAAAAATTAGGGTTGACCCGAATGCTTCAAAGCTCAAAGCTTTGATCATTGCTGTTTTTCTATACCACTACCCCAAAAATCCCAAATAGCCCATAAATTAATAATCCAAAATAATTCATTATGCATCATCATTAATTATTGAATATTCTGAGACAAGGACGTTTAAACTTATTTATAGACCTAGTTTTGTAACTCTGAAAGTTTGACCACCCGTGGCAGGCTTACAGAGATGCTGGCAAGATGTCGAAAATGTCAAGCATGTGAAAAATTTTCATCATTTACCAAGGTATGCCCCAAAAATTCCAGTGCCAGATACACCAAAAGAAACTGGCATATTACTTATCTACAACTAACTCTTGTCTCATTAAAAATAAGCATAATTTCAACAGAACATTTTGCCTTTAATTTCATGTTTCACTGATTTTTAATACCACATATATAAAATGTTTGTCATATGTCTTCAGGTATTAGGTTTATTAGGATTAGTGTTAGAAAATTTCAGAAGAAGAGAGGTGTATCTTACTGCTGATACCTGGAGCAAGAGGCAAACTGCACTTCCAGGCCGATGCTCTTGTTTGATAAATAACACACACTACTCCAGGCACACAATGAATCAGAAATGAAGCTCACTACATCTGACCGAAACAGAGAAAGAGCTCTGCAACTTTATGTGTAAGAAGGTAAACTGGAGTGAACGGAGAAGCGACGGGAGAAGAAAGAAGGTGAAGAGAGGAGTCAGTCAGTCAAACGTGTTCAGCGTTTGATTCCGTGTTTGTAGGCTTGCTGTAAAAGCCTGCGGGTGTTTTACTCGGCTCGAGACTGCTGCTGAAGTCGACAGCAGGATTAGATAAGTACAGACAAACGCAGAGAAGGAGAGTAGGAGTGTTTACTTCAGCCAGCCTTTCTGTCACAGTCTGCATGAAAGGTTTGCAGTTTGAAAGGAAAACAACTTTACTTTCTTTGGCTTGTTTTACTCCTGTCACGTCTGCTGGAAGGTGACTTTTTAAATTCAGTGACTTCGCTACAGTGCTGAACTGAAATCGTTTTGTACTGCGTTGAGGCTGCCAAAACAGCATTGATTGTAAATTCCACCAGTTTTATGCTAAAATTTACTATTTTCAAGAGTTTAAGATTTTATCCCAGTCACTATAGAAAAGCCTTTTCCACGGCTTAAGACCACTGATGGCAGCTGAATGACAAGGGAGTTTGAGAGTTAGTCAGTGGAATTGTTTTCTCCTTTTTGTCATGCTTTTTATGTCTTCGAAGCATTTTCAGGTTATAGCTGTCACCATCTTTGTTTTTGTCTGACCTTTTTATAAATGTCGGCGTGCTGTCTGCTCAGCTGCTTTGTTGCTGCTCCTTGTCTAATTCGCACTGGATTGCAGATGAATTAAGTTCATAAATCAGTTTCTTCCAAGAACCAGTAACATCAGATATCATGACTGGCTGAGACAGAATGTCACTGAATACAAGATTCTTCTTATTAACAGTAGTGCAACATGTCAAAGGGATATATCAGTGTCTGAGATATATATATGTATAACTAGAGATATATATTGGCCTGTGGAGGGAACTATTTTACTGATCATGATTTTTCTGCTTTAACTAGTTTGGATATCCAGTTGTCCTCCTTTTACATTGTTTAGGTTTTATTTGTTGAAAGAAAACATAAATCATTTCGTCATAGTTTCATTTGGAAATGTTGCTTTTTATTTAGTTCAGTCAGGACCACTTTTATCAAAGAAAACGTAAGTTCCATTTGCAGTATTATATTTGGCGATATGGCTCTGTTCTGGGGCCTCTCTGCTTTTCCTCGGGCCCACACAGAAAGCCTAAGGCAGAGAGAGCACACCCTTCTGCCCTTCCACACGCCTACGTGGAAAGCCTGAGGCAGAGAGAGTAAACCTCACTGCCCTTCCATGGGCCTACGTAGAATGCCTAAGCCCACATTTGGTTGTACAAAAACAGCTGGAAAAGCACAAAAAAACTACATTTGGGGGCAGATATGCCAAAAAAAAAAACCCAACACTGCAATGTGCAGCTACTAAATCACACTTTATTTTTAAGTGCAGTAAATTTCCAGCACAGAGCTTTTATTTTGAAATGTCATTTTCTGCTGTAGAAAGAGTGATTAACTTACAGCTACTTGACAGAGACAGCAAACTATCTCAACAACATGGCCAAACCTTAATGTGAAGCTAAATATACTGAGCTGTTGGACATGGAACTAATGACTTAACAGAGATCTAGACCCTGTGGCTCAACCAGTTGGGAAATACTGTTCTAAGCTCTTACCTATACTTGTGTAAACCACTACTGACATCTATTAATAGAGTGATCATGTTTAAACTGGGCTACTTAACACTAAGCAGCACATGCATCTTCCTAATTAATCCTAAGGTTGAATAAACACCTCTCTAAAACAGTTTCAACAGACACTGAACTTGATGATGATGATGATGATTCATGAAGGAGGTATTACTGCAGAGTTGCTGGATCAGACTGCATAAGTTTTAGTTACAAGGACAAAACAAAGCTGATCCAAAGTTTTTTACAGAACATAAAGAAAGAAGCAAAGACCATGCAGCATGTAACATATGGCCTAGACAAATGCAGGGATAACGAAACGTCAGGCACAGTTAGAACAAAAGTTTACTCTAAGTTGAAAACATCAATAGATAGAGAAGAACAAATTTAAGGAGGAAGATTTCACAGTTGTGGGGCCTCTGCTGAGAAAGCTCTACTACCACAACATTTAGTCCTTGATCTGTGGACAGACAGGAGTCTTTGGTTGGAGGATCTAAGGTGTCTGACAGTGTAGTATAGGGGCAGGAGTTCACAGATAGAAGCAAGGCTAAGACCATTTAGTGCTGTGTAAACAAAGAACAAGGTTTTAAACTTCAGTCTACAGCTAACAGGGAGCCTGAGCGGAGAGGCAGGAATCTCAGTAATGGTGTCTGTTTTTTGATCTTGTTAAAAATCTTGCTACAGCTTTCTGAGCTAATTGGAGATGGGATGAAAAAAAAAAAACAGGACGTCTGGTGATACCAAAATACAAAAAGTCGCAGTAATGAGACGAGTCAATATGAAGGTGTTGACAACTTTCTTCAGGTCACAGACTGAATTCTCCTGTGTTTTCAAGCATTAAATATCTGATAGACCAGTTTATTAAACTTTGATCCTGAATCAAATATGACTCCCAATTTATTTGCATGTGTTTTAATATAAGATGATTATGTCACTAACTGTAAAAAGTAATGGACAGAGCCACCATGATGTCACCCAATGGTTTGTGAACTCCTGTTTTGAAGCTTCTAGTTTGGCATTCTGGCCGTCGCCATCTTGAAAGAAGGTGGAGATAACCATAACACTAGCTGCTAGCTTAGTTAGCCAAGTGCATTTACAGCTATGGTTAACTGTGATAGTGCCAATGCTAATTGCTGCGGGCTGCCTGTGGACTACGATTGGCCCTATTGGCATGCTTTTCTTACAGGGTCTTTGAGTGCAGTTCTATTTAACTGTAATTAATAAGAACAATTTAAATCTTTGATCTTCATACACATAGACTAGATAAAATAATGGACATAGCAACTGTAACATCATCCATTGGTTTGTGGACTCCCTTTTAAGTGGTGACTTTGGCATTTTGGCTGGCGCCATTTTGGATTTTTGAAGCCAGAAGTGACCATATTTGGACAAGAGGGTTGCTGCTAATCATAATGCTAGCTACTAGCTTGATTAGCAAGGTGCATTTACAGCTATAGTTAGTTAGTCTTTTATTACAACCAAAAGGTCAACAGGACTTTTTTTTAAACAACCAAAACATTACAATTAACTTTAATGAAATAGGGACACCTACAACTATAACCTGTGAATCTGGAGTTACGTCATGGCTACCTTACCCAACCAACGTCGCCATGTTAAGGACATTTTAACGGACGTTTCTCACTTGTTACTCAAAGCGACCTCATCCTTAGTTATACATAACTTTTAGCCTTAAAAACATTTAAATGGGTGAGTTATATAAAAATTAACCCCTGTGCAGTTCTAATGAATGTTGAAATTAGCTATAGAGACCAAAATGTTTTTGTACCAGGCTAAATTTTTTTTTAATTTTTGCTGTAAAGTTGGGCTCACTCTTGGAGCCAGCCTCAAGTGGCCATTAGAGGACCTGCAGGTTTTGGCACTTACACTTTGACTTCATTTTTCAGCCCTGCAGACTGCTTCTTGGGATAAACTGAGTGGTTAAGCATGAAGACTTCTAACTGATTTATTCTGGGGTCTGTTGTACCCCGTTCAGACCACCAAAGAGATGGTAGTCAAAAATGTGTCAGCATCTGTCTGAATGGTTTAGTGCCCACCATTCAACCCCTCATCATGACCTCACTGACCTGTGTTGATCATAGGTCAGACTCTATTTGAATTTAGTACATTTTATTCAGTAGTTTGCTTCTTTTTGCTCACTGATTTGCTGCCTTTGCTTTGGAGAAACACTGAAACTGAACCGTAATTTGTAATTATGTAATGTAGGTTAGTATGGAACAACACTACAGGCAGGACTCTCTGCTAACGGCAACAATCAGAGATAAACCTGTGATCGCTGTTTTCATATAAACCTGTCCAACACAGGTTCAACACATTCAGTGAACCATCATATGCATTATGACTTCTGTATGAAGATTTTATCAGATTATCATAGTGATGGAGCTGCAAAGGAAGGCAAATGTGTGTGTCGTTAAAATCGAGATATTTCTGGGTGATCTAGCACAATGGTAGAATATAAATAGATCAAAGGAGCAGAGCGCAGAGTCATTATTTCAAAGATTATGGCTCTGTGGTCAGACAGACATCACAAGTTGGCAGAGGGAGACACAGAGGAGAAGAGAGAGCTCTGACCTCTGACGGATTACTGCAGGCTAAATGACAGACTAAGTTCATAAAATCACCATCATCAGGACTAAAGAGAGACGGTGAATGTGGTGTCAGGAGGAGCTGGGTATGGAACTGCCATCCCTGTGATTAGTGGATGACCTGCTCTACCTTACTGGCCACCTACGTCTTTATGCAAGTATGTCCCTGCCCTCTGCTATGAGCGCCACATTTCTGTGCCTTGTTTCAGAGCTGTCATTAGGTTAGGATTAATGCAGTTGTACAATTTAGTTGTTTCCTGGTGTCATTTGTCTTATGAAATGTTTTAAAGATACTTGAGTTCAGGTTTAGCCTTTCAATGGCAAGTGTTGCATATTATTTTGATTTGTGCGTTAAGCCCAGTTCAGACCAAACAAGACGAGTTGAAACAGGCAACTACTTGCAATCTGCCATTCTGCATCCTGAAAACATTCCGGTTTTTGCTGTTATTGCAAAAAAAGACAATATTCCTACTAGCTACTTCCTATTAGCTACTTGTCATTTTGCTGTTAAGTTTTGCTATCACTTGCAGACTTGTTGGACCTTGCAAACACAGCCTCCTTTCATTCCTTCATCACTTCTTAGAAAGGTCGGCAGTATTTGCACATATCCAAAAGCCTGTCAATATCCAAGTCTTTCATAAAGTCTTTCACAATGTTTGCTAGCATTCCTTCTGACTAGAAATGTTAGCTTTTCTTTAGGGTGCGCATCTCTACATCAGCCTTGGAAACTTGTTTTTGAACAAGCTATCCATTAAACGTGCAACGTACACAGCAACTGTAAACAGGCAAGAGGCTGTGTGTCGCATACCCTGAATGGGTTGTATACATGTCCAAAGAATGCTATTAAAACTGCAATAACACCGGCATATCCCACATGTCTAATCCAACCTCGTCTCATTCTGAAGTTGTTGAATACAAGCACTTGAGCAGTGACTTATAGCATCAGACACTGACGAAAATAGCCATCCTTTCACGTTGGCATGATCTGTAGCCTGTTGCAGGCCACATGGGTTTGTTGTTTAAATGAAAGAAATGGCAATTTGCAATGTTGTACCAATGTGAGTCCTGTGAAAATTGAAGTGAATTTTGAAAACAGATAATGCAAGTAACAGGCTGAAGTTTATATTGCGTCCCCAAACGTCAACAACCAATGCACCCAGGGTACCTTGCCCACCATATGTTGACGTGGAATGTCCATGACCAAACGTCAATATGTGACAAGGTTGGAGTGAGAAGGTGTCACTAATTCAGAAAATACCAAATCTGGAAAAAGACCTAATTCAGAAAATCAAAATGGAATATGATGTATCTGATTGAAAATATTGTCATATTCGGAATAATAGTAGAATATTAGTGTGCATGCAAACATACCCAGGGATCTGTTTAATTGATTTATACTAAGGCAAGGCAAGGGAAGGTATAAAGGTTTGAATCTCTGATCTTTGAACACAGGTAGTCCACGAGGGAGGTACCTTGTTCCTTCATCCTGATGGTAACAACTTATATTCACCATGGAAAAGATGGGGTACTTCACTGTGGATTGCCCACCCTTTCCTCAGCGATCCCCAAGCCATATCTAGGTCTCCTAAACAAAGAGGCCAAACCTTATGTTCCATCCACCCATTTCTCCTTCTTCTTTTCTGCTCTTGGAGCTGCTCTGTCAGCTTGTTGGTTAACACTATTAACAATTACGATTAACAAAAACTCATGTTCCACTGCCAGCCACTTTCCATCTGCTCTGCAGTCTAACTCCTCTGTCTGTTTGTCTTTCAGGAGGAGGCAGCCAAGAGTCTTTCCTCACAAAGATTATCTCCAAAGTGGTGTTTCCTTGACTGTAAGTATACCCCATTGTTCATTATTTACTCCATCCTGATCCGTTTTTCCACTACCTGGACTCCCCACTTGTACCATCAACATTTTTTCCACATGTGCATAAAGTACAGACAAAAATAGCGCAAATGTACTTACTGCAGATAATGAGTGTGAGAATAAGGTTTGCATAGGTTTGTATTCCACTGTGTATTTCCACTGTGACCCCTTGATGTAAGGGAGTGAAGTCTCTGTATCAAATAGTGAAGTGCATACTGCTGAGCTATGCATGCTATACTGTCTATGCTGTGTCTTTCTAAAAGAATAGGAGGGTTTTGTTTTCAGCTTCAAATAAGTGCTAATATATTCCTATCTGTAGTTATATCAGAACAATTCTTTTAATTATTACCAAGTTCACTCAGCCTCTATTCTCCTGACTTCAAATCATCACTTTATGTAACAGACTTGGACTGCCAATTCTATTTGAACTTTGTGACGTTTTGTTGCGTCAGCTTGTAAAAGTCAGAACACTCGTTAGATTTATTATTACTGCAGTCAGTTTAATCTGTCATGCATTATAATGCAAGCTCTCGTGGCCCTGTCTCATAGATGGACCATGTGTCAAAATCTGTTTCTAAAATCATTATTATTTCAGTTTTTTACTGTGTTTAATGTACATTGGACATTTCGACCTTTATATTGTGCTTCCAATGGAAACAGGACTGTACACAGACATTTTTGGGGACTGGTGCTCAAGCAGAAAAAAGGGAACCTCACTCACAATATAGTCACAAAAAGTTATATACAGTACAACATTATATACATAGAAACATCCTTAAGTCTGCTTCTTAAGATTTCCTTAAGTTTTTCTCCATATCTTGGTCCTATACTGAAGGAATTGCTTAAAGTTGATTAACTTTGCACAGAGCACCTTAGCATTCAAAGTAAGGAAAAAAATATAAGGTACCTCTGACTGCGTCTTAAAAGCAACACGGCTGAGTTTATGGTGATAAATTAACACATCATTTACCAGGTTTCAAATGCCCTCACCTGTCTGCGAACACAGTGGTGAAATTACCTTCCAAATGCTGCAGTTTTCTCCCACGTTCCTTGCTTTATGTTGGCAGTTATTTTTGCATCAGATTTACTTTTCAGTATGTTCTTTTTTCATAGAATTTCTCTAGAACTATGATTTTTCCTTCCTCTGACCATTTTGGTTTTTTGTCCTTTATTATGCCATGTTTTTATACTATCAGGCTAACTTTGTGAGAGGAGAGTTAGGTGTGACAACAGGTAGCCTGGCCTATCACCATTGCACATTCATCCAAACAAATGGTCTCCATGGAAACAGTAGAATTTTGCTGCTGTAAAATCTCTTTCAGTGCTGTAAATGCCTTAATGTCTTTTCTTTACTAGGGAAACCTTTTAAGAGATTCTGTGCAACACCTCTAAGTAGTTTTCTCAGTTAAGGAGAAACTAAACCTCAAGTGTCATACTTAAGGAGCAAAATTAAGGTGCTTTGCACAACTGGTCCCTGGTTGAGTGTGGCTTGACGAGGCTGTCTGCTAGCACTAGCATCAGAGACTGTGCTAGCTTGAACCTCCGGGTTTGCTGTTAAGGTGATATTTCAGACTCTGATGGTACAAAAAAATCCTATCTGCTCGCACTGGGCAGTAGGTGAAGTGGATTCTGCTAGAGTTGGAGGGAGACTGTGATTTTACGCCAGGCTAGCTTGTTTATTATGAAGCTTAACAGTGGGCTGCTGCCGAAGTCAGTCTGGCTGTTTTGAGATGTTTTAATAGTGGTTTAATTTCACAATTTAACTGTGGTGGCTGTGACAATGAGGGCAGTCGAAGTGGGAGGGGGCATTAGCTCCGGCAGTCTTGCAGGATTAAATTAAGGATTAGATGAGAACTGATGCCATGGGCCAAACTTAAAAAATCAAAAATCTAAAATTAGAAAAAGAAATGAAAAAAAAAAAACCTTGCAAAAAGGGCACTTATCCAGTCAGAATCCAAAAGGCCAGGTGCTAGCACCACCTGAGGTCTATCTGTGCACATGCCTGACCAGAAGTGATGGATAACCAAATCCACAGTCTGTGCAAAACATAATCCAAGAGTTAATATGTAGCTAATATGAGGATTCAAAAGTCTGAGTTAGACAAATTAAGCGCATATCTTCCCTCTCTATGTCTTCTCTATGGTGTCCTTAAAGTGTTTCCTTGCTGAGCTGCAGTTGAGGGAAAGAAACACAAAGTTTTGTACTAAAAATACTCTAACCTTGGAAGGTACCTGTTTTGACAAACATGACTAACTCAGTCTGCTGAAGCCTCAAACTAACTTAAGATAAACTTTGGAAAACATTTTTTGCCCAAATCTTCTATTGGATGGAACTTAAAGGTTCTGTATGTGACATTCAGAGCCTTAATGCAACAGCAAACCACTATTGTCCATGTAAAGATATAGTGGATTAATGGTGTCCTGAGCAGAGACTGAAGTCATGCTACCTCTGTGTGTGTTGTAATCAGAGCTTCTCTGATTCTCTCCTAGAGTCTGCTTGGAACTATGGCAGTACACTAAAAATCTTAAATGTCAGAGACTTAAATGTCAGAGACTTCCTCTAACTCTTACCAAACACCTGAGATGAGAGGCTCATCGATTTGGGCTGATGTCGATATTAAGAAGTAAAAAATTCAAATACCATTATGTCAGTATATCAATATAAATTAACAAGAATGTCGTTCCTGAGA
Organism: Cephalopholis sonnerati; assembly: GCA_019142605.1. NCBI lineage: Eukaryota > Metazoa > Chordata > Actinopteri > Perciformes > Serranidae > Cephalopholis > Cephalopholis sonnerati. The sequence goes on from JAGQAX010000024.1 coordinate 19,675,978, forward strand.
TGCAGATCATTATATTAACATTATCAAGATAAACTGACAAAAAATGTCCATAAATATACAGTAGGCTAACTGAGCTATTCAAGTCTCTGTCTCGCTGATAAATGACATAAAACTACCTCGACAGCCTGTTGAGCATCAACATTCTCAGCAGTATGAAGAAGATACTGGTAAAGAAAATAAAACTTTATATTATGGTCGGCTTTGTAGATGCAAGACCCGATCGATGTTGATGAAACAGGACTTGTTGACGTGTAGCACATGTCTTCCAAATTGTGCGTCCTCCTCTCGAATAACTGCTTTCCAAATGACAGTTTCTGAACATTGACTGTGAAATACAAAGCACGAGCCTAAACTGACTGCACTCCAATTTGTCCATGCGACAACCAGTTTCATCGTCATTTAAAACAGCAGCATACTGTAGACTGTGGCTATAAGGCTGCCATTGGGCGCTGATTTCGGCTGCCATTGTCCCTCTCTTCCACTATCTCCATTTTACCATTTACAAAATTCTCTTCTACGACCTCTGAGCTAACAAGGTTCATGCTGAAAATGGCACACATTGACAAAAATTTGGAATGTGCAGTAAGACATGCCTGCTTTGTTCTTTTGCTGAAATGTTATAAAGACCATCAACGAATAAAACAACTTGTGTCTGATGTTGATCTGTTTTCTGACACGTCCAGTTAGACTTTATTTGACACATCTTTATATCCTGGCAGTTGCATGCACCAGTGACAGTGACTTAACTCATGCTGGGTTCAGACTACAAAACATTTTTGTCTGTTCCGATGATCACTATGTCAGATTAGGCAATTGTGGAGTGATAAAATTGTGTCGGGACTTGGCCAACAGACACGACAGACTACACGTTGGTCCGCGACCAATCATTGCCGGTCATCTTTCATGACGTGGGTGATGTCAGCGGATTATTCTCATCCTAAATTTCAGTCACTGTGGCTGTTCATGTCCTAGCCGAACTGTGGTGACGTAGTAACGTAAAAAAAAAAAAAAAAACTTCACAACAAGTTCCTGCAAATGTTTCACAATAAAAGCCTTTTTAGAAAGTGAAAGAATTCTCTCAATGAAACTATAACAGGCTTTTAATTTTAAATGGATACAGGAAGTGTTGAGTGTGAAATGATAGCACAATGCATTAACTTTATCAAGGCAAACTGGAGCGGATAAAAAGTGAAAATATTACAAATACAGAGGGAGTGAGAAATAAAGGCCCGTTTCTAATGTAGTCTGTTTCAAATGAAGCTGGTACCCTCTGCAAGTGGTGAGTAAAAGCCCCTCCACTATATGTGAATTTTATTCCTTTATATCCTTCATTTTGAGGAAATGACATTCTTTGCTAGTCTGATGCTAATGGCAGTATTCACTGTGTTGCTGAAGTGCCTCTGCTATTTCATGCCATTATATTCCTTATTTACTCTGTGTGGTAACATCCCTAGAGGAAATATGATAAAGGCTGTGGTGTTATTGTCGCACAGTTTCCATGGCAGCAGATCACTGTGTTTCTGGTCAAAGTGACAGCTATGATGGGAGACGTCATGGAAGACAGAAAGAAAATCAAACATGCTAGTCTTTCTGTTGGAACGTGGTGACGTGTCCCAGATGCAGCGTTGGTTGTCGTCTACTATGACACATTATACGAGATTAAACGATGATCACATACAGTACAACACTCATTGCCGTTCAAGATCCGAGCCGACACCATACAACAGCTGCGTCGGACTTTAATTGGGCTGATACCGTATAGTGTGAACCCAGCATAATGTACCAGTCTGTTCCACTTCATATGAAGACTACTTCTAATAAGATATTAATGAGTGTCACAAATGAGAAAAATACATCTATAAGCTCATGCTTGCAGACTGGCATAAGTCATATATACAGTATGTGTTAAGCTGACAGAATAATCAATCAGTGACATTGAAATAGCACAGTCTCATCAAATATGAAATCACAGTTATTTGCCAACGTCTTGGGTGACAGTGTTTGAAATTGATTCATTTCTGGTTTAAAATTCAATCAAGAGGTTTAATCAGTTGGCATTGCAGGGGCAGGTCACTTTTAGGAGAGTATACAGAACATAAACATTTTCGTTTAAAGGTTGTAGTCAATGGAATGCATGCATACACAATCCTGCAAGATGCAAACAGATTTCTGAGTTAGTACTTTCTCAAAATAACAAAGCGCAGTTCCATTGGATTCTGTTTATTGGTGAATGTCATGAATATTAATCCCATACAGCAGTGGCTTCCCAAAAATATCACAGAGAAAGCGCAGTCGTCTTACACAATGTTATACATGCATGCACGCACACACAAACCCACACACACATACACACCTCTGTTTGTGTGGAGTCCTGGTGGAATTTAGCCAAGAACAAACAAAGATACAACAGTAAGCTGAATGAGAGAGAGAGAAGGGAGAGGTGTTTGAAGAGGACAGAGGAAATGTGTAGGTGGTTAGCAGGTGATCAGGTATCTCGTAGTCCTATGGATAAATTCAAAGGAATATCAATAAACCTACAGTGCACTGGTGACACAATCACACTTCCTGATCAGGCTTTTAGCTTTGGAGCTCTCTGAGTCCTTTGACACTAATGATCTGCCTGAACCAGTCCTAATCTAATATTTAGATGTTTCTACATAATGCAGCTGCACAGTGCAAGCCCCAGTTCTCATATCTGTACAGTATCTTGGCTGTCACTATCAAAATTCCACGAGTCTTTAAAAACCTTTAGTCCATGCGATTCATTTTGTGTCATAGAAATAAACATAGCGATTTCTGTAGGGTCCTCACACCAGCTGGTGTTCGGGCCCTAAGTAGCAGCAATGACTAGGCCTATACTGATATGTCAGGTATTGATCCATTATTATTGGTGTCAGTAAAGGTTTTAGTACTGTATCCTTCCACAAAAGTTTGGATTGTGTGTGTCTGAAAGCTCCTTTCCACCACAGTGGAAACATTTTGGAGTGTTGGGTCACAAAATATGCAGTCTTCTCATGTACTCTTTAACAACAATGAATTGTATTTGCCTTTTGGCCCGAACCTTTTAGTAACAATCTGCTTTAAACCAGCTGAATTTAAAGACAAGGTAACTCTCACAACAGATAATGTGTCATTGATTAACACTGTCTTTCTCTTTTGTCTCTTAAGCTACAACAGCAGATCGTTTCTACAGGATAGACAGAGCACAGGTAAGTGTAGCCCAACTTACTCCACTTGACTGGATATTATTTCTATATCTTGTCTTTACTATTTCTAAATACATTTGCCTTATTTCCTACAAAAAGTGCTGCCTCTCACTGCATCTGACTGATGATCAGTTTGTATCTTTTGGATAGAATTATCTGTAAATATAAACAGATTAAAATGACTTTTTGTTTACTCGAAAGTGCAGAGGAGTTTGGGGACTTTTTGCAGTTGTGAGTCATGCCTGCAGCCTTCCCCACCGACAGCATAGGGCCAAAACAACCTACCTACAAGAAGATATGCCAGCTCATCTCAAGACTCATATTACCGTGCAGCAGTGGAAGCAGATGTCCACTGTTTCATTAGCATGAACAGAATTTGGTTCCATGCCAGCTGCTTAATTATTCCCATTGGTTGGGTAGTACTTGGCATATTTGGCATATCAGTCTGACAAGTGGTTCACACACCCCAGGTACAGTGGCTCCTACCGCTGCATCTAGTTACTGTGTCTTGTTAATATTCGTCTCCTTTCTGGTTTAGTCAGTGTGTCCCTATCAAACAGCAGGGTGCTAGTCTTCCTGAGATATGAGACCAATCATAAACAGTTTATGAGACGATGGGCCCCTGGGCACAGATATGCAGAAGGCTTCACCAACTATCCTACACATGGACCTTGTGGTGGTTTCGCCTCTTTTTATCTTGTTTTACGTCTTTTTGTAGTCATTATGCATCTTCACTCTGTTGTAATTTTGTGCATGGTCATTGTGTGTATACCTGTACTTTTTCAAGGTAACTGTGTATTTTTTGTCACCGTGTGTCTCTTTGTAGACTTTTTGTGTCCCGTTGAGGTCTTTTTGTGTATTTTTAGGCAATTTTCTGTCTCCTGCTTTAAATTATGGAGATATGTAAAATTGGCAAACTTGTTTATTTATCTTGTTATTTTCCACTGTAATTGTAGCATTTAAAGATATATAGTTTAACACTGGTGGTCTGCTGTATGTGGAAAAAAGAACACTGTACAGTATTAGACTAATTAAGTGATATTAATTTGCAGTGCTCTTAGTGTAAACATAGTGTGCCTCTGTTTTCACTGACCTCAGTTTAAATACAGAGCGTTGGATCACCAGCCTCTGTGCTTGACACTAACATTAAGTGCACATTTGCCTAGCTAACACCACACCAACAACCTCAAATAAGTTGTTCGTTTGGTTACTAAAAATGGAATGACACATTAAGAATACTTGTCACAAAATGCTTCCCATTTAAGAGGTCATGGCTGCCAGGTTTCCTCAACTCCCGACTGACACAAGCCAGTGGTCTGTCTGTCCCAAATCACCTCCCTTTCAGATGCTGAGTCCAGCGCTATTTTTCACTGTGTCTGCTCACAGCAGAGGGAAATCTGACAAACCTGAACCCTTTTCCAAACGTTGTTACACATTGTTACTACATTGTTACCTGGCATGGCCATGCTCAGTGCCACTAAATTGCATGTACAGTACAGTACATGACACAAGTTCTGTTATGGAAATTATTGTCAGTGAGCATTGTGATTCAGTCTATATTCCACTCCTCTTGGTCTTGTTCATCCACATCTACACAGTTCTCTGGTTTTAATGTGGCAGCGGGAACATTCTTCAGAAAGCAGGTGTTACTGCTTGAGGCCATCTGACATCATCAAAAATGCGATCGCTTGAGAGTAGGTACGCAGGTGCTGAATAAAAGCCACCACTCAGTAACATATGGATATGGATGGAGAGGCATTTATTTTACTCAAAGAATCATGGCAAATTATGTAGTCTACTCTTCTCCGGGTTATATATATATATATATATATATATGTACTCATTTCTTTCCATATCTCAGAGCCGATGGTGAACCACATTTTATTGGAATTGCAGCAAATCATGTTTCAAAACATATTATACATTTTTAGATTTTTTCTTTATTGACGTTATTTGTCTTTAGTCATTGCAGTATTGCAAATCAATAAAGCTGTATAATGGTAATATTGACTTTTTAGGGAATTTTGTGTGTGTGAATGGTGACCCATTTTAAAATGGTTGATTGATTTGCCCCCCCAAAAATCCAGAAAATTTACCACATCACAAGACGAACTGACATGAGTGTATCAACATTTTATTGCTGTAATTGTAGTTATTAAAAAAATGACAACAGAGGCAACATAGTAGTTTCAGCTGGAGATGTTTTTTGTGGTTGGTTTATGAAGACTTTTTAATGTAGTCATGCAATAAGAAACTGTAGATAAATATTTTTTGTTTGAGGATTAATGTCGCAGATAATATTATGGTGAGCTTCCTTCACAGCAGGGTCCTGGTCTGGTGATACCAGTATGAACTGACTGGTTAAAACTGTTTTATGCTTCATGTTTTATCAGGAACATCTTAACTACGTATCAGAAATCTCCCAAGAAGAGATCTTCATCCTGGACCCTGAACTGGTTCTGATGACAACAGTAGCCACCTCCCCCTCTGCCATGCCTGACCTGGTTAACCCCGTCTCCAGCATGGTAAACAGCGGGTAAGTCAGTCACCACCACACTGATCCTGTAATACCCCTTTCCACCAACTTTGAACAGGTTTTGCTCTGGTTCCCACAACTAATTTTGAGCCATTTAGAGCATTCATTCATTTTCCATAATCCTGCTGGGGGTCTTGGGGGGGCTTTCCCAGCTAATACTGGGCTAGAGGTAGGGTACACCCTGGACAGGTCAGACTATCATAGACACACAGACACAGGCAACCATTCACCCTTACATTCACATCTACATCATCAGTTAACCTAACCTGCATGTCTGTGGACTGTGGGAGGAAGCTGGACTATCTGGAGAAAATCCACGCTGACACAGGAAGAACACGCAAACTTTGCACAGAAGGGTTCCCCCACCCCGTGGTTCAAACCCATCACACTGACTTCGAATCAGGAACCCTCTTGCTGTGAGGCGGCAATGCTTACAACTGCACCACCGTGCCCCACCGTTCACAGCATTTCAATGTCAAATGAATTGGTTCGGTACCACACAAGGTGGTTCCCAGCTGGAACCAAAACATTGCAGGGTATCCTTGACCTAAAGGGCATGACATTAGTAGGCGTGCCATATTGTAGAGGTTGGAAAGACTCCATTTTCAGCCCACTGTCTAGCTGGCATCAAGGACAACTATGATTTTACAGAGAAAATCCAGTTTAAAGAATGAACCCATCTCTTCCCTACAGGGGTAGAAGACCTAATGCAAACACTGATAAGACATCACATCTCTGTACAGTTTTTTAGAGATACATGCAGCAAAGGAAGCGACATGCTGAGATATTTGAATAACTGATAACAAAATATATCATTGTACTGATAATAAATACCACTTGCAAATTAGGGTACAGGCATTAGAAAGCGTATTGCTCTACAATTTGCAGATGTATCCAGCACAGTAGAGACAGTGTGACAAAAGTCACCATCTAACTGCTGCAGAATTATTTGGATGACATTTGGGAAAATGGGGACACATCACGAAAGAATTCATTTTATTCACAGCAAAACTAAACTCTCAGTATATCTCAATCACGGTTGAATTTGACACATACATTCAGGGTTCTGATGTCTTTGGGGGCCTTTTAGTTAAACTCTGACCTTGGGGCAAAAATACAGGCTTCATAACTCATTAAAATGTACCCCTGCAGCAAGGATTATGCATCAAAAAGGCATGGTAGTGCAGCACAAAATTTGGTCCTGATTCTAGTTTTGTCATTGTCATTGTCAGCATTATTTGGTAAAGCAGACATTTATGCACATGCATATACCAGGTACAATGTCTCAGAGGAGAAGATGACTGCTACTGGAAGAAGTTTCCAGAATTGTACAAACCCTCCTCAAAGAAGTAGAAACCGCTGTGTCACGTCTCTTCCTTGGTTGGGTTGGTAGTTTATCTTCTGCCTGTACCCTATAGAAACACATCAGCACCAAAGTGGTCATTTGCTGAATACAAAGTCCGTGTTTCGCAAGCGATTTCCACAAGTGTCTCAGCAAGACGCTGGACCCCAAATTGCTCCTGATGATAAGAGCTCCTAGTGCCTTATATGGTAGCTCACTGCTAACTGTTTGTTTGTGTGTGTGTGTCTGTGTGAGTGAATGAAAAGCAAACTGTAAAGTGCTTGGGATAAAGGGGCTATATAAATGCAGTACACTTCTCATTTACCAGGTCCCAAGTGAAGTCCCACTACTGCCTTACTTTTGTTCATGTATTGCGTTGAGGGACAATGGTTTAAATCAACTGCACACTTAAAAATCCAGTTATTACATTATGCCTCCAAGCCGGCGATAGCTGTGGTGGACTAATTTTGTTTTTAGGTTGTCTGTCTGTCCATTTGTTGGTATGTCTGTACCGTTTATGTGAACCTGAAAGAACAGGTTAATTTCTTCAAATTTGGCATGAACTTTGACTCAATGATGAACTTATTAGATTTTATTTTTCAAAGGTCAAGGACAAAATAAAATATAACATGAATTTCTAATGAGACAAAATGATGGAGTGAAGACATTTGTCATGCTGTTTTGTAAAACCATTGGCAGAGGCACTATGTTTTTGGGTTGTCCATCCATCCATCCATCCATCCATCTGTACTTATGTCTCTCCTTTCCATTCACCTGAACCTGACATCTCAAGAACATCTTGAGGGAATTTCTTCAAATTTGGCACAAATGTCTGCTTGGACTCAACAATTAATTGATTAGGGCCAAGGTCACTGTGACCTCACAAAACATTCTGACCAAACTTGACACAAATGTCCAACAGGATAAAATAATGAAGGTCAAAAGGTTAAAGGTCAGCTTGACTGTGACACCATCATGTTTTAACGTCGTATCTCAGGAACAGAAGGGGAGACATTTGGTCAGATACTAATCTTGAAACTGTGCTGATTGTATAGATCTTCTGTGTGTGAAGCGTCCATGTTTTCCCTGACATGGACGACATGCACACTATTATTTCACTATTATTTTGAACATGACAGTACTACTAGTAAATTTGATTCGGGTCGTGTGAACAGCGTATTCAGTTTGGATTTTCCAAATTAGGCCTTTTTCTCAAATGTAGTATTTTCTGATTAAGACGTGGGATATACTGGTCTTATTTGGGTTTCAGGAGCATCTCACCTGGGGGTCTTACCGCAGTTTGTAACACTCGACCCCTCACCTGTTAATGGTCAGCTCTGTGCATTGTCATGGAGACATTGTACACAAACCAATGTACCAACAGTTTACGGTTGGGGTAGAGGTGCATGCCCAACAGAAAAGCCCACACTTCTGGTCAGAAGGAGAAACACACCTGCTTTAAAACTTAGGAAAGACTTGGAAATCAACAGGTTTTTGGAGATGTGCAGAAATCACAACACCATTGTTTTCAAGACAGTGGTTGAAGGAATGAAAGAGCCACACTGTGTTCGTTCAGTCCAACAAGTCAGCCACTAGCTAACTTTCCTCTTTTCCATACTTTGACGTGATAAAATATGTTGGGGCATGTTAATCAGCATGTAAACAGTAATATTAGTCGACTATTCTTTTCATTAACTATGTAAACAGCTCAGTAGGAATATTGTCTTTTTCTGAATAAAGGGGAAAAAAATTAACATTTTTGTGTATGTAAACATTGTCAGTGAGAGAGCTGATGGGCTCTCCTGTCACTTTACAGGCCACAGCTTAAAAACACTGTAAGTCACATTGATCAAACTGTGACATCATGTGAGACACGACCAGTTTGTCTACATTTTGATGCATAGTCTGTAAAAAATGGGAGATAGAAGAGTTCAAAGTTCAGACAAATAATGAAAACACGGGCAAACAAAAACACTGTCCACTGATCTGATGCATCTGTATACATTTATGGTTAAATTGACCCTTTAATGTGATAAAAGAAAACATTTATCGCCTCCTAAATACAACTTATAATTAACACTGAAACCCACTTTCTTTTTGGGTGAGTAATTAGCACGAAGAGAGGGAACAAGAGATACACAGGGAGTGATGTCAGGGACACAGCGAATCGACGGACACAATCAGCATTATATTTATTTATCATATTTACGTAGTAAAATATGTGTAACACACTGTGGTTTATAGGAAATGTTTGGCTATAGTGTATATTTGGGCTGGACATCTGATCCTGGAGGTTATTGTGCCTGATTCTTAAAATTATTTTTAAGAAAACGATCCAAATCAGACAGGTAAAATACACAAAAACTAACATTTTTTTCTCTGCAGCTCCTCATGTGTTGTCAAACACCATGAGTCTCAGAGAAGTCTGAAGAGAGTGAACCTGGACACACCATCAAAACACATCTAGATTATTCTGTGAGGCACATAATGATAATTACAGGTGTGTTAAACAGTCCATCAGAGGTGGGGATGGTTTTAAAAAAGTGCTGTAAAGGGAAACCTGTTGTTATTTATAACTTTTGTTCTTATAAAGTTTGTATTATAAAAATCCACATGGGGAGAAATGCATTTAGCTGTTTATTTTCAGGCATAAACAGTCACATTTAGAAATATTAAGCCTACAAATTCTGTTCTTATTCAGTAAAATATTCACCATTTGTCCAGCTTTAAAAAATGTACTAAAGACGACCATGTGACACATGCTACGGTCCATTTGTATTTATTGAACAACACTTCAAATATAAGATGAAAAATGCTCTTTAAATAACAGTTACAATGAAACAGAAAAATACATAACTGTTGCAGGGTCCCTCTGGTTGTTGGAAGAAGTTTGATGTGGTGGAAACCTGCAAATAAAACAAGTATTAAAAGACACATCATTTCACTGAGGGAAGGCTGAATGTCCATCAAGGCTCTGATAGACACACACTGGCCACTTTGTTAGGTACACATGTTCAACTGCTTCTTGACACAGATAGCTAATCAGCCAATCACGTGGCAGCAACTCAGTGCGTTTAGTCATGTAGACATGGTGAAGACGAGCTGCTGAAGTTCAAACGGAGCATCAGAATGATTAAGGAAGGTGATTGAAGTGACTTGAAGTGGCATGGTTGTTGGTGCCAGAGGTCAGAGGAGAATGGCCAGACTGGTTCAAGATGATAGAAAGGCAACAGGAAGTCAACTAAGCACTGGTTCCAACCAAGGTGTGCAGAAGACCATCTCTGAAGCAACAACACGTCCAACCTTGAAGCAGATGGGCTACAGCAGCAGAAGACCACACCAGGTGCCACTCCTGTCAGCTAACAACAGGAAACTGAGGCTACAATTCACACAGGCTCACCAAAACTGGACAATAGAAGATTGGAAAAACCACATTCAGATGGTAGGCTCAGGATTTGGAAGCATGGATCCATCCTGCCTTGTATCAACGCTTCAGGCTGCTGCTGCTGGTGTAATGGTGTGGGGGAGATTTTCTTAGTACCAACTGAGCATGGTTTAAACACCACAGCCTACCTGAGTATTGTTGCTGACCGTGTCCATCCCTTTATGACCACAGTGGACCCATCTTCTGATGGCTACTTCCAGCAGGATAACTCACCATGTCACAAAGCTCAGATCATCTCAAACATGACAATGAGTTCACTGTACTCCAATGACCTCCACACTCACCAGGGGCCTCATTTATAAAGCTTGCTTACGCACAAAACGGGGCTTGAAAGTCTAATTGCTGAGTAAGCATATAAATAGTGCGGTGACACTAGTGCGTAATGCTGCACAATGGATGCGCTGGCACTGCTGGAAGATGACACAAATGGTAGGATCAGAATGGAGAGAGTGTTTAGGGACCACAAAGATTTCCTGGCCCATGATGATGACTGGCTAATAAGATGATTTAGATTCCCTAGAGCAGTGCTCTTGGATCTATGCGCTGAACTGGGCCCAGTGTTAGACAAAACCACCCGCCGGAACTGCGCCATCCTGGTGCATATACAGGTGCTGACCACTCTGGGGTTTCTGGCAACCGGCTCCTTCCAGCGGGAATCAGCCGACAGGCATGTGTTTGATATGATTAACAATATATAATGTTACATTTTCTGTCTAAAGCCCCTTTTGGGTGTGATATAATACAGTTAAATTCTGTCCTTAGGTCTGGGATATCACAGCCATCCCTCAGCACAATAATGCCAGCCGTTTTGGATGGTATTGTAAACATGACCAGTCGATACATCGGGTTTCCTTACACTGTGGGTGAACAGGCCAACGTTAAAAGGCAATATGCAGCAATGTCCGGTTTCCTGTAATCGGGAAACATAATTGGCGCAATTGACTACACTCACGTTGCAGTAAGGGCTCCATGTGTAAATGAATTTGTCTATGTGAACCGAAAAAATGTGCATACAATCAATGTGCAAATTATTTGTACCTCAGACATGGCTTTGACAATTTTAGTGGCATGGTAGCCTTGGTGAAATTCCTTTTCCTTGTCTTCTCTGCCATGATTGAGCATAAAATGCCACTGATCAGCAGGCTTATTTATATGCAAAAACATTCATGAGGTACTTTGCATTGACCATTCATGGTAAAATGTGGGTGTGTAGAGGGTGGGATGTGAGGTGAATCCACCTGCGCAACCTTCCAGGTGGACTGTGATTTATAAAGGGAAAAGTGCTTGCAGGTGTGCGCACGTACAGTTTTATAAATCAGATTATTTTTTGGCACACGCCATTTTCAGCTTTTAGACTTAGGAACACTTTTAGTATGGATCCTACGCAGTGTTTTATAAATGAGGCCCCAGATCTCAGTCCAATAGAGCACCTTTGGGATGTGCGCTGGAACGGGAGATTCTCATCATGGATGTGCAGCCCACAAATCTGCAGCAACTGTGTGATGTCATCATGTCAATATGGACCCAAATCTCTTAGGAATGTTTCCAGCACCTTGTTGAATCTATGACACCAAGAGTTAAAAAGAGGGTCCAACCTGGTACTAGCAAGGTGTACCTAATAAAGTGGCCGCTGAGTGTGTATCTTTGAGCATAACTGTCATTTCTCTGACTGCAGTATGAAATACATGATTAAGGATAAACATATAACACAGTACCATTCTCTACACTGTTTGGATGTTGCTGTTTGTTAAAAGTCTTGTTTCCACATCACTTTGATTTGACATTATTAACCCCCTCTAACATCTAAATGGCCTTAAAAATTAGTTTACAGGCTGCAGCAGCAGCAATGAAGGCTGTCACATGATCAAGACATTAATACACACACACGAGGTGAAAACAGTCCGACAGCATGTTTATGTTTACTGTTGGTCCGCACCGCAGCATGCTACAAGCTAGCATGCTAACACCGAGCTAGCTTGGCACAACGGCGTCGTGCGCGGCAAAACATAAAACTAATAGTGTTAATTTCTGATTTGCTTTGTCGAAATACAGCAGCACAGGTACTTACACAGTCTGTAGGTAGCATAAAAACTCATGTTTATTTCTTCAGCTGCTTCTCCTCGGTCTGCAGGTCCAGCTGTGTCTTCACATTTGAACCAGTCCAAGCTGTAGCGGTGACGTTCTTGCGCATGCGCATTACGGCAGTCAAGTTCTTTTTTTTAAACGTGCTCTGAGCGACCTGTGACGTAGAGATCAAAGGCACTCCTGAACTGTGCTGCGTGACGTCAGAGTGACGTAACGCAACACATTGATCAAAGGGATTCAGAGTTGTTAAGTACAGGTACAAGTCAACACTTATCCACACACACTTCACGGACACCATACGGTTGGATAACTGCACCCACATCCTCAGAGAGAGACAAAATGCAAGCAAACCAAAATCAGACCACTATGGAGGAGATCCCAGGACCAGAGGCCTGGGCCCGGAAGGCAGAGATGGAGATCAAGGCCCTCGAGATGGAGAGAGACAAGCTCTTAGCCACAGTCAGGAAGAGATGCTCTGATACCTCCAACAAGCAGGAGGTGGAGCTCGCCGCTGTGCCAGAGTGTGATACTCTGGCACAGCAGGGTGACGCATACTGCGTCAGGACAACTCCACGACTGAGACTCCAACTTGCACCTCATGGAAATGGTCCAGTGAGATGCACAGGACCACCTCAGTCCCAACAGGTGGACGCAAGCATGGAGCTCGCCACTGGGCCAGAGTGTGATACTCTGGTACAGCAGGGCAACGCGTACTACGTCAGGAGAGCTCCACGAGGGAGACCCCCATTTGCACCCCATGGAAATGGTCCAGTGAGGTGCACAGGACCACCTCAGTCCCAACAGGTGGACGCAACTATGGAGCTCGCCACTGGGCCAGAGTGTGATACTCTGGTTCAGCAGGGCAACGCATACCACGTCAGGAGAGCTCCACAAGGGAGACCCCCATTTGCACCTCATGCAAATGGTCCAGTGGGGCACAGAGGACCACCTCAGTCCCAACAGGTGGACACAAGCATGGAGCTCGCCACTGGGCCAGAGTGTGATACTCTGGTTCAGCAGGGCAACGCGTACTATGTCAGGAGAGCTCCACGAGGGAGACCCCCATTTGCACCCCATGGAAATGGTCCAGTGAGGTGCACAGGACCACCTCAGTCCCAACAGGTGGATGCAAGTACGCAGCTTGCCACTGCAGAAGGAGCTGAGGCTCCACAACAGCAACAGGTGGTGAGTGACCCTGTGGTGCCCACTCTGGTACAGCAGGGTGACGCGTACTATGCCACGACAGCTCCACGAGGGAGACCCCCATTTGCACCCCATGGAAATGGTCCAGTGGGGTACAGAGGACCACCTGCGTTTGTGCCGCTTCACCAGCGCCTGCAGCATGCACAATACGCGCTCAACAATGAGAGACAGCTGAGGGTCATGGCTGAGCAAGCAAGAGACTTTGAATGGAGCAAGTGGCAGGACACAAATAGGAAGGTGAACTATGAGCGCAGCCTGAGGCTTAAGTATGAAGATGAGCTTAAAACACTGAGAAGTGTGCCCTCCACAGCACCTCCCTCTGAGCTGGATCAGGAGGCAGCTCAGTTAACAGAACTGATGGACCAGCTTCAGGCCGAAAAGCAGCAGGCTGACGTCTTGCAGAAAGAACTGCAGGAAATCAGGAGCCAGCTGAAGAACACCGTCAACAAGGACCTGATGCTGATTGAAAGGCTTAGAGAACAAAATCAAGCCTTACAACAGAAGATGGAGGACATGAAAAGAGAGCAGGCAGTGGCGCTTGCAGATCTGCTGCTTTCTCAGGAGGACCTGAGGGACGAGCTGCAGCCAAAGATCGACCACGGCCACGAGCTGGCCCGCCAACTGAGAGAAGAGACGGAGGCCACGCAGAGAGAGCAGAGAAGAGCAGATGCTCTGCAGCAAGAGATGATGTCTCTAATCACCTATGAGCCACAAGAAGACATCACAGAGGACAGCGCTCCCCAGGAAGTGCCTGAAACACAGCACAACATTTCTCTGTGGCGAAAATTCAAGAAGTTAATGACACCAAAACACCGGCGTCAGTACAAGAACGAGAGGGCCAACAGAGAATGAACGTCAACAGGCACGTACACAGGCCACAGGACAGCACGGAAGTTCATATTTAGTCCTGACAGACAGAAGCCGTTTGTTTCTGTCAATAAACAATGAAAAATAAACATCCTTGAAATGTATTTCACTTTCTGTACAGTTGTATTCCTGTAGAGGGTTAAGAACTCTTCACAGTGTTGTTCATATCAAAGTGAGACGGAGTCAAATATTGTGTTTGTAACACTAATAAATCTCAGCTGATTTAACTCAGAGAGAAAAAAGGTTCATATTCCTTCACAAATACTTATTTCAGGGTTTAAATTTGCCTAAATGTGGCTTTTTTTTTTCCTTTTTCTTTTTCTTTTTTTTTTTTACCAAAAATTGTGACATTTTACAAAAATCACACACAGTTATATCTGAAATCAAATATTCTTGCACACTCTTGCAGCTGAGTGTAAAAGTATGATATAGTTTCATCCATTTGGTTTATGCAAAGACAAAAGAGTTGAAAGCTTTTCTAATTTTGAACAAAAGCTGGGCAGTAATTATAATTTCTAACATAAATTTTCAAAAATGCTTAAAATGCCCCCAATATCTTGATAAAAATATCAAGATAAAGTGGTTTGTCCAAGTGGTGTTGCCGTACCCCAGCAGAGGCTGTTGCTCAACTGCTGAGTACAATCAATGTTTAACACTGTACTGTTTATAAAGTGTTACAATGTTTTAAATCAATCTTTCAAAAATCTGAAAAATACTCAAACATGAAAAGTAGGATTTTATGAATATTTTTTTGACATTACATTGTCAGATTTAAAAATAATTGGTAACATCTTTTTTCTTTTAATATTTTTTAGTTTAAGTAGGGCCCGAGCACCGTCCGGTGCGAGGACCCTATTGAAACTGAAGGAATTATTATTTTTCCTCCAAATGAATTTGCTTTTTGAGGGCTTTATCATATTCAAAAACTCGCCAAAACTGCCGGTCGCACCAGTCGCAGTGAAAATTTACGTGTATTATGGTTTGCGGCGATGGGCAGGATAAAATGGCGGGGCCACGGCCCTTAAACAGGGGCCCCGACTGCAGGTTTCACTGACATACACAAAAATCGGTACACATATGTATCACACCCAGACGCACAAAAAAGTCTCTTGGAGCCATAGGCCAAACCCAACAGGAGGTCGGCCATTTTGAATTTAGCAGACATTTTTGGTGTTTTCCACGTGTTGTTTTTTATCGAGCTCCACCTCAAATTTGGTCAGAGAGGCCTCAAGACCTTGGTTATGCTATATTATGAAGATTGTCATGTATCATCAAACGGCGTTGCGCCCAGAGCGCGGCAAAGTCAATGTTTCGCCAAAACGCATAAAAGTGGCCTTAACTTCAGTGTCCTTGGTCATATCTGCCTGAAGCTTCATGTGTGCGTTAATGGTCCAGGCCTGAACATGTGCTATGAGTGTCGTTGATGGGCGTGGCTAAATGACTTGGTCACGCCCATTCATAAAAGTAACCCCCATAGGGCATTAACAGATATGCACGAAAATCAGTACACACATGTATCACACCCAGACGCACAAAAAAGCCTCTTGCACCCATAGACCACACCCAACAGGGAGTCGGCCATTTTGAATTTTGCGGCCATTTTTGGCTTTTTGCACGTGTTGTATTTTAACGAACTCCTCCTATAGGATTAATCAGAACGACTTCAAAATCACTGTGTGCCATCTAGACAACGTTGTAATCAAAAGCTATCAAAAGATTAGTAGATCATTAAAGGGTTTGGCCGTCAGGTGGCGGCAAACTTTGATGTTTCACCATGATTACAAAAGTTGTGTAACTTGACTCTAGGTGGACATATCTTTCCAAAACTTCATACAGATGATAACAGTCCAGCCCTGAAAACATTGACAGCAGAATTTTTCACCACCGTCATAGTGCCGCCTACTGGTTGCAGAAAGGTACTGCTTTCCTTCTTTCATGTCTCTCTTCTACCAGGTTAATATCAACCACCTCAATTTGGTGAGACATAGTCCCAAGACTTTCAGAATCAGAATCAGAATCAGAAATACTTTATTGATCCCCAAGGGGAAATTGTTTTCGTTACAGGTGCTCCTTACAAGTGTAAAAAGAAGAAGATATAGTGCAAACAAGTGTAGAAAAAAGATATAGTGCAAAAAGAAGTAAAAATATAAGAAATATAAGAAGATAATTTACAAATATGTATGTAGAGACCACACAACATAATTTACAATATATACAGGAACCTTATATACAGACTGAACAATGTAGTCAGTTATTGCACGGATTATTTAGGAATAAAATATGTAATAAATTATTATGAGTTGGTGACTGGCGCTCAGTGGTGCATTTTGGTGGTATGAGTCTCCCACTGAAAGTACTCTTGTACCCGACCAGCACATGGTGGAGTGGGTGTGAGACATTGTCCAAGATAGTTCGCAGCTTAGACAGCATCCTTCTCTCTGACACCACCACCAGAGAGTCACACGCCATTCCCACAACATCACTGGCCTTGCGGATCAGTTTGTTAAGTCTGTTGGCGTCCGCCACCCTCAGCCTGCTGCCCCAGCACACAACAGCATAGAGGATAGCACTGGCCACCACAGACTCATAAAAAATCCTGAGCATAGTCCGGCAGATGTTGAAGGACCTCAGTCGCCTCAGAAAACAGAGACGGCTCTGGCCCTTCCTGTAGAGAGCGTCAGTGTTCTTAGACCAGTCCAGTTTATTGTCAATGTGGACCCCCAGGTACTTATAGTCCTCCACAATGTCCACACTGACCCCATGGATGGAAATTGGGGTCACCGGTGTCTTGGTTCTCTTCAAATCCACCACCAGTTCCTTTGTCTTTGCCACGTTGAGCTGCAGATGGTTCTGCTCACACCATGTGACAAAGCTATCCACAGCGGCCCTGTACTCATCCTCATCACCCTTGCTGATACATCCAACTATGGCAGAGTCATCAGAAAACTTCTGAAGATGGCAGGTCTCAGTGCAATAGCTGAAGTCCGTGGTGTAGAGGGTGAAGAGGAAGGGAGAGAGGACAATCCCCTGCGGGGCCCCGGTATTGCTGACCACTCTGTCTGACACACAGTGTTGCAAGCGCACGTACTGTGGTCTGCCAGTCAAGTAGTCCACAATCCAGGACACCAGAGAGGCATCCACCTGCATAGCTGTCAGCTTGTCACCCAGTAGAGCTGGACAGATGGTGTTGAACGCACTGGAGAAGTCAAAAAACATGACTCTCACAGTGCTCGCCGGCTTGTCCAGTTGGGCGTAGACGCGGTTGAGCAGGTAGATGATGGCGTCCTCCACTCCAAGTCGGGGCTGGTAGGCGAACTGGAGGGGGTCCAAGAGTGGCTGGAGCGGTGGGGGAAGGTGGAGTGGCTGTTGGTTGCACAAGACAGACAGCAGAAGAGTCAGTGGGGGTGTGAAAGGACAAATCTGTCGCCCGCAAATTTTTTTTTAACAGTGTCAAATCTGTTAAAAAACAGATTCAGTTCATTGGCCCTGTCCACGCTGCCTTCAACTCCTCTGTTGTTGTTGGTCCTGAAGCCAGTGATGGTCCTCATTCCACTCCAGACCTCCCTCATATTGTTCTGCTGGAGTTTCCACTCCAGCTTCCTCCTGTACCTCTCCTTAGCCTCTCTGATCTTCACCTTCAGTTCCCCCTGTGTCGTTCTCACCTCCTCCCTGTCACCAGCTCTGAAGGCCCTCTTCTTGGCGTTGAGGATGGCTTTGATGTCCTTTGTTACCCATGGTTTGTTATTTGGGTAACAATGGACAGTCCTGGCTGTGACAGTGGTGTCAACACAGAAGGTGATGTAGTCCGTGATGCACTCTGTGAGCCCATCAATGTCCTCCCCGTGTGGCTCACAGAGTGCCTGCCAGTCTGTCACCTCAAAACAGCCCTGCAGTGTCTCATAAGCCTCCTCTGACCATCTCCTCACTGTCCTCACGGTCGCAGGCTGGCTCCTTACTAGAGGCACATAGCAGGGGTTGAGGGGCACCAGGTTGTGGTCTGACCTACCCGGAGGGGGAAGGGGGGAGCAGCTGTATGCGTCCTTGGTGTGTGCATACAGCAAGTCCAGGGTTCTCCCTCCTCTAGTAGGACAGCTCACATACTGTGTGAAGTTGGACAGTGTTGTTGCCATGGTGACGTGGTTGAAGTCACCCGAGATAGCTATGAAAGCACTCGGGTGTTGAGTCTGCAGACGGGCTATGGCGGAATGAATGACGTCACATGCCGACGTCGGGTTGGCAGAGGGGGGGATGTAGACGGTCACCATAATCACATGTGAAAACTCCCTGGGCAAATAATACGGCCTGAGTCCAACAGCAAACAGTTCAATATGCGGGCGACAGATTTGTCCTTTCACAGTAATGTGAGCAGGACTGCACCACCGGTTGTTGACAAGCACGGCAAGCCCCCCTCCTTTGCGCTTACCGCTCTCGGTGCAGTCCCGGTCGGCCCGAACAGTTTGAAAGCCGCTGATGGAGACGTTGTCGTCGGGAATGTCCTTGTGTAGCCATGTCTCTGTAAAGCACATCAGACTACACTCCCGGTACTCCCTATGACTCCTGGCGACTGCTGTTAGCTCGTCCAGTTTATTTCCCAGTGACCTCACGTTGCCCATGGTGATAGAGGGGAGGCCCGGCTTATATATCCTCTTTCATAAGCCTCCGTTGTCTCACCCTCGCTCTTTTCCGCTTCTGTTTCATTCCTCCCCTGCATCCTCTGTGTGTTTTCCTCCACATTTCAGCCGGTATCGCTGATGTTCCAGCCGCCAAGCCGGCCGGCCTCAGCGCGATCAGCTGATCTCTGGAGTAAACAATGCGGCCATGGAGTTGTTGCGCAGTGGTGACGGGTCCGAGTGAAAGTAGTAAATTAAGAGTAAAGAAAAAGACCAGGACTCTCTCAATCAGCATGTTTAAAGAGGGCACAGCTTCAGAATATTGGTCGTAAAATACAAAAACAAGTAATAAGGTATAAAGCAAAAAAAAGTAAGAAATTCAGAAAAACAAGCAGGAGCGACTGCAACAGGCTGCACGCACGGTTGGCGCATGCGCACTGATAATGATGCTGATAATGATGATAATTGATAATGATCACACCAGAAGCTTTTGAGTTTTCCTCAGCTGTCACTGTGGCAACGCCTTATTCGCCATAAAACACAAAGTTGTTTTTGAGGGGTAAGGGATGCTTGTAAAGTCATGAAACTTGGCACACATATGAACTTATCTATTATATCTTATCTATTTATAACTCCAGCATACATGCTCCAATCTTCCCCACACTTCACAGGATTGATGACAGACCCGCCCTGAACACTTTCATGTGTCCATATTTGGGATTACACATAGCGCCACCTACTGCCGAGGAAACATAATTGCTGCCTGGGTTATGTTTACTTGGGATGGTTTTTTTTTCCAGTCCAGGAAGTAATAGGTTGTTTTACTGCACAGAACTTGTAGGAAGGTGGCTGGGATGGATGGTGGGTGAACAAAGTGCAGGACTTTAAGAGCAGGGTTTGCATCGTCATTATGTTTATATAAAACATCATCTGGGTGGCATTCCCTTTTTCTTTCCAAACATATTGCTGCGGCAAATTAAAAGAGCATAAATTGTAAGGTTGCTTGGGTAAATACACTGCATACTCATACATACAAATTTCTGTGTAGCAAGGCAAATTTATTTGTACAGCACTGTTCAACAACAACAAGGCTTTTCAAAGTGCTTTACATAAAAGCATTAAAACAAGAAATAAAAGAAACACAAAGCAATATAAAAAAGGCCCAATATTGTGATTTAAAGGGATTAAAACAAATTCAAATAGAGGATTAAAATAGGCTAAAATATAATAAAACAGATCAAACAGAATAATTTAAATTACAGTGCAGTATGACTGAATAGTACCAAATTTAATTCAACAAAATGCCTCGGCTAAAAGACGAAGACAAGGAGAGGAAAAGAAAAAAAAAAAACTTAAGCCCTGATATAAAATACTAAGAGCTGGTGCATACCTCAATTTTTCTTTGAGATATGTGTAAAATGTGAATGCTCCTTTTCTGTGCTTAGTTTGACTCTGGGGACAGGAAGAAGACCTGTCCCAGATGATCTGAGAGGGCTGGACGGTTCAACAGATCAGACATGTATTTTGGCCCTAAACCTTTTAGCTTTTAAAGTCAGTTTTCTTGAAATGCAGGAAGTCAGTGTAGTGATCTGAGAACTGGACTAATACGGTCTCTTTTGGTCTTATTGAGGGACTTTAGCATCGGCATTCTGTATCAGCTGCAACTGTCTGATCTGAGACTTGTAAAGACAGCAGTTACAGGAGTCTAGTCCACAGAAACACATGAAGTTTTTCTAAATCCATCTAACACATACGTCTTTTAATTCTTGATATATTCTTGAGTTGGCTGATTTTGTAGTTGTTTGTTTACATGGATGTTAAAATTTAGGTTTGACTCCACCAGGGTTTCTGCCTTGGATTGCTGTAGTCAATGTTAAGGCCTGTTGCTGGTCTTCTTTGGGTCCAAGTACAATTTGGAATACATTTCAGTTTTATCTTGAGCCTTTTTTACACGTAGATTGAGCTGTAGAGCAGCTGTGAGTTCCCTTCTGCATGCCTCCTTTGCATTTCTACACAGGATTGCTGCTCCAGCATGTGATTTTAGACAGCATCCCAGCATCCTGGAAGTAAAAGATGTGGAACACAGCAGCACTGGCCTATGGCATGACATATAACACAGACAATGGCAGGGCTTGGCGTAACATGGCATCATTTACTATCCCTGTTGTATGGTGGCTGATCTCATCCTTTGCTCGGAATGGAAGGAGCTTCAGCACCTCATTGTTTTCCCTAATTTGCGGACATTTTCATCTGCTGTTCTTCTTCTTTGAGTTACCTACTAACTGCTGTCAGCTGCTTTTTAAATCTCCTGGGTGGGTTTCATACAAAACGTGTCTTCAAAACATCCCATCCATGGTCCCGTCCTGCCAGCTGTCCCTCTTACACAGACATAAGCCCTTTTTAAATAGGAATTGTGCAAATTTGCAGGAAAGCCCAATCAGTCTTCTTTTAGCATTAGCAGTATAAAAACAAAATCGGGGAGTGCAACAAAATGCCGCCTTCCTACTTTTGTTTATAGAGAATGTGCCTTTTTCAGGGCAATGGGGGGCGTGAGCTAGTAACAGAACGTGCAGCTCAGCGTGTGACATAAACAGTGACATCTTGCGCCTGGCTCCGAGGGAAGCCGCACCTGGTCAGTCCTTTGGCGATTCTTTCATAAGCTGGCCCGTCCTTCATCGTCCCTGTCATTTGATGGTTAATGGCCTCTTCATTTGCGAGGGCAAGGAGGGCGCACAATTCCTTGTCTCCCCAGTTGTTCATCTTTACAATTTCTTTCAGGTTGGTGCCTACATTGTTTGCGTTTCCCTCTTGCTACTAGCTGCTCATTCCTGCTATCAGCTGTTTCAGTGGATCACATGTGCAGCGTCATCAACAGCTTCTCCCACAAGTCATCAACAGCCCCTCCCGTGGCTGAAGGGCGCCTGGTCCATTTTAAGCCAAAAAGGTTCCACCTATATATTTACCCATATGCAGCGGAAAATTGGGAACCTCCGATCAACTCGCCCATCCGGCTCTGTGTGTCTAAACGCTTGCAGCTTGCCTGCAAAACGGCCCAACATTTGCTGAAAATCTGGCAGTGTGAAAGGGGCTATAGATTTAGCGATTGTACTACCTCTGCTACCTCAAAGGCGTGACAACTCTGTCCCCCCATTTCACAATTGTACCAAAGGAACAAAGGCACAAAATTGCTGCCTTGATCAGGCAGTGGAAAAGGAGGAGAAAATTTTGGCACACCAATCATTGATTTGGCACTTACAGTAATAGCCATGTAAGATTGCCAGCTGACCTGTGTCAGATCCCCACTGGGTCTCTCGGCTACAGACTAACTTTTAACAGTTGTTGCACTGATGTGCCTAGCTTTTAGGTGTACCAGCACATACTTTGAGCACACTACACTCTTTGGCACCCTGATTATATCTTATACTCTGTGCCAGTAAAGTGTCAAGAGATGAGTTATACAACAGAAATGCTTGAAAAATGAAAGCAAAATGGGTTTAAAATAAATGGTATAGCCTAAGAAATAACTGTGTTTGTGATGTTGTGTATTGCTGTTAAGAAAGTGTAGGCTGTCATTTTTGTATTCTTAAAACAGCCAACATGCCACGACAATAGTGCCGGACCTAGCATATTTTGCACCCTCAGCAAGCTTCCCCTGGTGTATTGTATTTATTACAAATAAGAACAACAATTAACTAGATGTCAAAACAAATTAACAACGTAACTAACGTTGTTGGGGCTATTTTGGCATCCCCCTTCTGGGTGGTGCCCTAGGCAGTCGTCTGTGTTGCCAATAGGAAGATCCACCACACCGGTACAGCAACATACTGGTGGGTACAGCATGTTGTTAGCACATGCTAGGAAAACTGAGACAATGTCTTTTACACGAGGAAGGAAATAACTTAATGTATTACATTTAAAATTGAATTTACAAGAAGGTGTGACGTATTTTATATAGCCTACTGCAGAAGTAAGCTTTCTGCTACTTACTAAGCCTAAATGCATCATTAGCATTAGATCTCCCAACACCGAGTACACATTCTGGGTTCTGTTATCTGCTACTTACTGTTGAGCCCAAACTCAGTGCTGCATTTTCTTTTCTTTCTTTCTTTCTTTCTTTCTTTCGTTTTTGTTTTTAACTTAATCTTGATATGCCTCATTCATTACACAATACGAGCACAGAGCGTGTATGTGGGCAGTTTACCTACTGACACTGTAAGCTGATGAAAGACAGTAAAAAGGCATTGGTAATGCAGTGCATTTTAATTTGCAGTCGGAAGTCTTGGAAAATGCAAATTAACGCCCACAATAGAGTGGTGAAAATGTGTGAATCAGTTGGCTATTCAACTAGTCCAAACAGATGCCAACAAAAACCCACTCATCAAAAATTCTACTAATTTCACAAAATGTTTTGTGAATGGAGCATGAATATTTTTCATTGTGAATTTATGATGAATTAAAACAACGATTCAATGTGATCCTTATTTGATAAATGAATACAGGTAGTTAGGGAATAACATAATTTTAAGATGCACATTTAAATTACATCTTGCATTTCCTATAGCTGTATTACTGTTGATGCACAACGTTGACGGGACTGTTGGTTTTTCCCCATTGTTTGTTGCTCTTTCAAACTGAATAGGTACTGACAGAGCAGTAGCAACGCAGACCTGTTCCTTTTTGTAAGCTGAAAACCATTTCCCTCAGTGGAAACACAGCTTTTATTGACCTTATTTCATTAAAATATAAGAAACATATAAGAAACAATTAATTACAAACACATAAAGAACCCATAAAATATTGATTTTATCCTACCTTCATATGAGTAGAAGAAAAGTCTGCTATGAGTAGAGGAAAAGTCTGCTAACCCCTATGCTAATTTATGCAATGGGAAATGTTATTGGCATATGCTACTAACCTTAGCATGTGATATATATGTGGGGAAAATGTCACATTCACTCAGTCACACAGTTTTACAGTGGTGGCTGAGGCTACCATACAAGATCACCAAAAAATTCACACATGAGCAATTTGGGGTTCAGTATCTTGCCCAAGAATACATGCAGACTGGAGGAGGGATCAAACAGTCAGTATTCCGATAAATTGACAACCTGCTCTACCTGCTGAGCCACAGCCGCTCTCTGTGGCCAGTGTCCCCATCTTCATATAAGTAGAGGGAAACTCCGCTCTGTGAAGTGTCAAAGGCTTAAACTAATAACATTAACATGTTGCTGTCTCAAAAAACAATTGTGAGTTATAATGGAGCCAGATTTTGTACTTTTGTCCAGTGTTGTGACTATTAAGCCTTGTTTTATGTGTGTTTTAGGTGTGTTAGTTGAATCCTGTTTTGTACAGTCTGTAGGGCCATGGCTGTAAGCAAAAGTTTATGACTGAGTGAATGCCAAATGAAAAGCCATTTAGTGTGTCATACATAATCAAGCCACATACTGAGTTTTGACTTTTTCTTGTTTCTTTAAAGTCATGAAGGTGAGATGTTAGGGCAAAATCAGGGTTTGTACTGTGACAGTGTGGAAAATATCTTTATGATAACTATTTACAACTACACTGGCAGCAAACATTATCGAAACCGATTAGTTATTGGTAAACATTCTGTCCAAACCTTGCCTGGGTCCAGAAATTGGACCTATACCTCTGAGTTGACTGATTCGTCTGGCCTGGTGACATGAAACATGACAAATAAGCGCTGCAGAGGGACTAACGACTAGCCAATCAGCACCACAGGTGGGACCAACGCTGTTGTCAAGCTGTTGTCAAGAGGTGTGATGTAACCAATAAGAAGTAACAACAACAATGGTGAGCGTTATAGATAAGATAGACGCTGCTATCAAGGCTGTTCTAAAATGCCATGTCTTCTCAATATCACCTGACATTGTTGTTAATTTTACTTTGCGCTGCTCCACTCTTAAAACTGTGGCAAAACAGGTACGTTAGATTCAGGGGACTCGTCTCTAGTGATTGGTTAGGGAAAATCAAATCCACCTCACCCATGAAAATCAGTACAGTAGGACCTCACACATTGCTTTATGTGTGTGTTTTTCTAAAGGGATGGCCACATAAAAACAACAGTGTGTTCATTAGCAATGTGTTTTGATCTTTCTTTTTTAAGAGTGGCTTAGTAACTGCAGTTTTCAGGGCCTCTGGGAAAAGAGCCTGACGTATTGACTATTCACAGAGGCTCTGATGCCATGTAGTTAAAAACTGTTTTGAAAAACCCTGTAAGTAAATTATACAGGCAGAAGGAACAGGATTTAAAATGTCGCTAGATAGAATAGAATCAAACTGTGCTATGCTAATTAAATTGGTTTTGAGTAGACGTAAGGACTAGACAGATCCTCCAGCTGATATTGAGGGACTGACAGCTTTTGGAATTTTGTTAGTGAAGAAGGAGGCAAATTAATTGCATGACTTGGTGGGTAAAAGTTCAGGGGCCACTGACATAGGAGGGTTTGTCAGCCTGTCAACAGCAAATAAGTATAAATATCTTCATATTTGTCACAAATGTCCAATTGGGCTTAAAAATGAACTGATTACATTTTAATGGTCACAGCTCAATGGTCAAGGTCACTGTGACCTCATCTTTTTTATTCACGTGAACATAATATCACAAGAACACCAAGAGAATTCCTTCAAATTTTGCACAAGTGTCCAATTGGACACAATGATAAACTGATTAGATTTTGGTGGTCAAAGGTTAAGGTCACTGTGACGATGCATTTGTCTCATTCCTGTGAACTGGATAACTCAAGAAAGCCTTGAGGAAATGTCTTTCTTATGTGGACTAATTGTAGTTGTTAGTGATGTTAGAAAAGGACTTCCTTTCATTTATGAATTCTAAAAACAAGTTATAGATGTCTTTATAGATATTGTAATTGCACCTGGGTATTTGTTTTCTGCCACGTGTGTTTGACTTTTTGAATATATTTGAATAATGTTCTCACTAGAGTGGAATTTGTCCATGGTACTTTTTCTTACCACAGACAGCCTTGACTTTAGTGTGAGTAATGGCATCAACATTTGCAATGTTAGAACTGAAATTATCTACATGGTTATCTCCTGCGGGGGCGGGTGTGGAAGAGAAAGCCTCAATGAATAATTCACTTGTGTTTTCAGTGATACAGTGATTATCTCTGTTTAAACATTTGTGTGCACATAGATAATCATCTCAAAGAAAAGGAATGATCAAAAAGAGCAGCATCAGTCAGCACAACCTTTGAAATGTTTAGACCCTTGGAGATAATGAAGTCCAGAGTGTGCCCCTTATTCATAGTTATTCAGAATACAACACAGTTCTAGCAACATAAATCTTATTATCACCTACCGACAGCAGTTAAGAAGCGTCATCAAAGTTAGCACCATATTTAGGTGGTTTGTAGATGTTTGAGAATGCAGCTCAACAAAAGACCAACATATTCAAAAGATGCAAATTTTCTGAAAGATGTCTGCCTGGGTTGGATAGGGTTATCAAACAAAATGGCACCTCCACCTCCTTTCTTTTGCACTGTGGGAAAGAACTGCTGTACTGCTTTCTTTGTTTAACCAAGTTTCGGTGAAAAACATGAAATCAAGATTGTTCTCGATAATCAAATAATCAAATCAATTTGATAATCAATCATACTTTCTTGCCTCCACACAGGCGATAACCATGGCTGCAGGCACTGTGTTTTTGGGTTGTCCGCCCATCCATCCGTCCCATATTTGTATAGGGGTATGACAAGAACACCCTGAGAGCTGAGTTTTTGGTGGTCATAGGTCAAAAGTCAAGGTCACTATGACCTTGTCTGTCTCATTCATGTGAATGTGATATCTCAAGAACACCTAAAGGGGATTCTTTCAAATTTGGCACAAACGTTTACTTGGATCTAACACTATGCTCATTACATTTTGGTGGTCAAATGTTAAAGTCAGTGTGATCTTGCATCCATCTCATTCTCATGAACGTTTTATCTCAAGAACACATTGAGGGATTTTTTTTTTTTAAACTTGGATGTAAGAATTAATTGATTAGATTTTGATGATCAAAGGTCAAAGGTCAAGGTCAGTGTGACCTGGCCACAACTCAAGAATTCTTATGGTTATTATGACAAAACTTTAAACAAATGCCTAATGGGACAAAATAATGAAGTGAGACATTCTTTCTGTCCATTATTCAATGTAATAACTCAGGAACAGAAGGGGAGACATTTATTCAGATACCGAATTGGTGACACTAATGTTTGGTGCCCACGTTGAAACTGTGCTAATAGATTTTCTGTGCTGCCAGGAGAAGATGTGTGTGAAGTATGCATGTTTTCATCAACATGGATGTAAACTGTAAAGAAACTTCACTGGTGCGTTGAGGCATGCAACCACAGGGCAGTAATCTTAGATTCATAATTTGTTGTAATTTTTCTATTCTATAATGAGATTTCTCAATGATTGCAGTTTTTGCTATTAGTTTCCTTATGTTTACTGTGTGCACCAAACACCAAGGCAAATTCCTTGTATGTGAAAACCTACAAGTGAACCTTATTCTGACTCTGAAGTCCAGAAGAAGAGTCTGCTTTTGGCTGCTGACTGGGGCCACTGCATGAGACAGCAGGTCCATGCCCAACAGGAGAAAGAAGGGGCATAGTAAGGGTAATTGAAGAGGGGCATGGACTCTGTCTGTCCTTAGCTTCTTCTCTCCTGACTGCACTGATGCCAGGCAGATTAGCTTGGTGTTGATTTGAATGGCAGTAATTTGAGATGTGACCGTGCCGTTTAGTAGCATCCATTGACATGAAATTGAGTGTAATCTCTGATCTCAACTTCTTAGAGATACCCCTAAGAGGGGAGGTGGAGGGAGACTGATGGGGCAAATATGTGGTGACCTTGCTGGCCTTATCAGTCTTGTCAGCCCGGGCAGGAGAGAGCTCTCTTTTTGACGTCTTCATTATCAGCAAGGATTTTTTTTTTACAGAATGTGCACGGTTGACACAGCAGTGACCAGTGCAAAACATCATTTTAAACATTGTTAGCCCCCACATGTAGAATAATTTGTTAAATTTGGGAGGGTTAACTTATCTTTTGGTTGAGGAATTTTCTTTTTCATGTCACAGAGCACAACACAGAGAGAGCAGCATGCTTTGATTGTGGTACCGCTTATGTTTCTGGTAACAGCATCTCCCACAGCTAAAATTACAGGTTAAATTGTCTCTTTAGATGAGTTTTCCTCTTTGCTCCACATGAGGCTGTTTTTTTGTCTTTTTCTGTTGGCTGCCACTTTATATCATACTCCATATCCAAACTCCACTTATGTCTCATTGAGATTTATTATTGGTTCAAATCTGTCTTCTGCTTGTAACGTCAGGGTTGAATGTTGTCAGTGTTGTCTGCCAGATGTCCATGGTCAAAGTTGGCTGAGCTGAATCCATTAATTTGGCCCTTTGTGGTTGTACAGTTTTGCACCTACCTTTAGATGAAGCACCCAATTTATCCCAGCAGGTAGAAATCCCACTGACAGTGCATGACTTCACTGATTTTGTTTCAGTGAGTATTAGCGAACGTTATGGTGCAAGAGCATTTAGGGTATGTCTTACTCCACTTTGTTAACAAAACAGCACATAATCTGGGCTCAGAATAAAGGAAAAAGGAGTACAATCATTTTATTTAGTCTCTTAATCAAGTGTGTTTTGAGCGCCATCTCCCATTCTTTTTAAAAGCCAGGTGCATCTGCACATGGCACACTGCTATTTACATGGTGCATTTGACAAATTGGAGAGCCAAATGGTTTTCTGCTGAGAGTAATGCAGTTAGAGCAGTGATTTCAGCACAGCAAATATCATGGGACATTTAAGCATCAAAACTATAAACTGTAGTTGTAAACCTGACAGAAGAAACAGAACTAAACTTTTAGCCTCTGAAATCATCAATAAAGTTATGCTGATCTTTGTGCATAAATGTTCACGTCTCTTTTAACAGGGAGTTGGGCCGCAGCTCTGCCGCTCTGCCGCTCTGCTCTGATCTCTGCTACATTCAAATTTTACAGAATGTTATTAATATTTTCCTCATTATGTATTTTTCCAACAATCCTGCAATGCACCAGCACATCCCTGTGTGTGTAAAAGGCAGAGAGTACATGTGTTATGAACCCACCTATATAGGTGCATCTTACTATCTGAATAATACACCTTCTTACCAGCAGGATAATACTGCACCATTCTGACTTCAGACCAGGTTTTTGTTTGTTAATGACACCTATTCTCTCTGCTGCCTCAGAATAGCGATGCGCCAACGATCTGCCTGATCACACCTTATTTTAATGTCCATGGTTGCACAAATTAGCGAAGGTACTTTTGCTACTTGAACAGTACGGGCACTCATTCATTCATTTTCCAATGCTGCTTATCCTATTCAAAGTTTTGTAGGGGTTGAAACCTATCCCAGCTGAGATAGGGTGAGGGGGTGGATACACCCCGGACAGGTCGCCAGACTATCACAGGTCTGAGACAAAGAGAAAGACAACCACACATGCTCACTTTCACACCTACTGGCAATTTAAAGTCGCCAATTCACCTAGATGTCTTTGGACTGTTGGAGAAAGCAAGAGAACCAGGAGAAAACCCACGCTGACATGGGCAGAGACTAAAATGCCACACAGAAGGGTCCCAGCTGGCCAGCATGTTTGAACCCAGAACCCTCTTGCTGTGCTGCCCTGTGGTGTGGGCGTTGGCCATGAAAATGACAACTGTGTTGGTCTAAAACAAACAATGACAGTCATAAGGTGACGGGGTAAGATAGGGCCCTTAGTGTCATTTAGAGGCAACTGTCCACTTAAATTTGTCAAAATGAATTCTGCTGAATTCCCCAGTGTGAATATCCTTCTCTCAAGTGCGCCAATCTTTTGTAACAATTTATGACACTGTGTGCACTCACTTCTGATATGAAGAGTGGCGTAATACAGTCCAGGGGTCTTATTTATGAAACAGTGCGTAGGATCCATACTAAAAATGTACGTACAGACAAAAGCCAAAAATGGCTTCCACCTCACCATCTGCGTCGCCAATTTCCTGTCTCCGTAATGTTCGTAAGCATGGGTCGGTTCCTCCCATCAAGTCTGTTTAAAAAAAAAAAATACACTTTTGCATGGGAAGTGGCTTACGTCTGTTTCAGGCCTTGTTTTGTGAGTACACAGTGTTCAGAAATGAGACTCCTGGCACAATTTTGTCTTTAGGGTTAATGAGTTACTGTTTGGGTCACATGAATGTTGCGAGTAGCAGAGGATACAAGCAGATCATTGCAACACTTGTCATAAACAAAGATGTTTTAAAACCAGGAGAATGATACGAATCGGTAATATAACAAAAAGGATTCTCCGTTCACATGGCAGTGTATTTAATGACCTCACAGACCACCGTCGTCTACAATGCTGCCTGCATTAAAAGGTACACTATTAGGACATCCTTTGTTTGTTATTGTCAGAAACTTTTGACTCTGCCCTCTAGTGCCATCTAGTGGATATAGCTATGCTAACATAAAGGATACACGGAAGTAAGTGAAGTTAACAACCTTTGAAACCTTTTGAGCTTATCTGTTTTTGTACCTAAAGGGAGTATAAATTAGCCTTGTGTGTAGAACAAGTGTAAGGGTATTAGTAGTAGTAACAAATGATCATTATCATTAATCCAACCTACAGGGCCCATAATTCTTCACCTCTAGTATAAGCAAAAAAATAAAAGCAAACCACAAATGAGCCTCTATGAAAAGATCTAAACCACACATTCAGGGGTTGTTTTCAAATCATACATTATATTTTAACATAAGTTTAACCATGAAACACTGGCACTGCTCTCAGCACTGAAGAAAAAGAAGCAGACTGTTTTTAGACCAAGAGTTTCACGATATTTAATCATGCATCAACCTGACATGACCTTTACTGAAATTTTAATCAAGGAGTCTTTGTTTTTCTGCTCCTATTTGTTTTTTCTGACCCTGTTCTTGAATTCCTGGTTGTTCAACACACTTTTATGTAAAAAAGCACCTCGAATGTGATGTGTTAAGTCACTACTGCATCTTAAAAACTGTTTCTCACCAGTGTGGTGCAAAAATGCAGTACAGAAATACAGAAAATGACAGCACCAGGTCCGCTGCGAATTATCTGCATTGCAGTGTTCCATGTTCTGCACATTTCATGAATGAGGTCTACTGAGTATTCACTCCATGCAACAAAATCATATCCAGACAAAGTCTAAGGGGCTAATGTTAACTACACAATACATAAACCAATCAAACTATTGTGGCTAGCCTAGCTACATGTTCAACAAACAATGATAGCAGCTGCTCGAGGATGTCAAGCTATCAATTGTCCTTTATTTGGTTGTTGGGTGTTGAGAAACCAAATATGATACGAAGTTCCTCTGTTTTGGGAGCTAGCTAGCTATGACCTGGATGGATGACATCAGTTGGAACAAAGGATTTAATTTGTCAAATATATATTTATTCAAGTGGAAATCTGCTGAAATTAAGGTCCATCTGAATATTTTTACCTGCATGAATGTTCTACAGAGGTGTGCAAGCAATCATAAGAGTCCACACAATTTTTAAAATAAATTTTCAAGCATATTTTTAGACATGCATGGTATGAAACAGCCTTGAATTGGACGAGGACAGTCTGTGTAACTGGTAGACCACATAGGTGTTTTATTGTGGGTCCATTTAGCTCCAGATAAATCCCAGCATTCTCACCACAGATCAGCGATCAACAGTTGGTCTTCACTGTTAGACTACAGCTGTCTTACATAGTGAGGAAATACTCTGCTGCATGCCATATTTCAAAATATGTTCTTTTTTGGTGATCTTTTAGGGACAGTTCCTCTAATCAGACCTCCAACCAAGTGTTTGACTACCCTGTCGATCCTCCCTCTCCTTCACCTTCATCCTCTGATCCCAGGTAAAACCACACATTGAACATAAATATACTGTGCACTGCAAACTTAACTTTTACAACATAAAACAAATATGCAGAAGAATAACATTCAGAAAACAATACTGTGATGTGTTTCAGTGAAGGGTGGATGTCAAGTTGTATTATGACATCCATATGGCTGGGACTGTGGGAAGGGCTTGGCTCACTGTGATTGGCTGAGCAAGTAGATGCAAATTTCATTACCCTGCTTCACAGTTTGAGTTGTCGAGCCTATAGAGCCTATTAGATGGCAAAGCCTGCATGAAGTAGAACTGCATAATTCTCAAGTGTGTGTGTTTGTGTTTGTGAGCGAGTGCACATAAGTGCATATTTGTGTGTGGGTGTATAAATACATGAATAATATTTTTCTATCTGCATTTTTCCACAGTTTATTTTCCTTCGAGAAGTAGCCAAGTGTTACTATAGTATTTGCTATGGTTGTGTGTGTGTGTTTTCAGTGTGTGTATGTGTCTGTGGACAACACATTTTCCTGCTTGCCCTGCCTCCATATGAAATCCTTTTAACCATATTTACACACTCACTCACACAGATTAAATTCTCACCTACAGGAACCTGTTAGAGCAGTTGTCTGTTGATGCTCTGTAAATGCTATCCCTCTTTCAAAGCAGAAGGAGAAGATTGCGCTGAGAGAAAACAGAATCAGTGAGAGTGGAGATGGTGATGAGTTTCTCATATTTTTCTGTTTACTGATTTTTAGGATAATTCGGGTGTTTTTCTATCCTCCAGGGACCCTGTGTCCTCACATTAGGACATTACATTTTGGGTTTGCTGCACCTTACACTTCATTCTGCTTAACGTAGACTTGTTTACCTTGTGTTTGGACACTTTTTATGCAACCTTATGGTAGTACACTAATCCATGTGAAAACCAGATGGCAGCCATTTCTGCTAAGTCAGTCTACGGCCGATCCCATCACAAATATGGACAAGGTACAAAACCTGATCAGATTTTATAGTTGAAACTTGTTTATTTATGCTGAATTATGCTTGTAGTTTCATATAGCATACAGATTCAACCAATTTTAGGAATAGTAACAAGCTAAGACGCTGTTTATTAGGAAGCATTTCACACAGGCCGATTTAGGTGTGCCAAACTGTTCCCACAGACAAAAAGGACATTCCTAGCTTGGAATAAAAGGAAAGGAAAATTCATACAGAGTTACAAAACAAACCTATCCCATAAAGTCCTATGAAAAGACAAACTAGCAATGTGTTTGCATCTCTGTGGCTCTCAAGACAATTGCAGACATTCATCTGCAAAGACTGTTCACAAATATACCAATCAGCCAAAACAATAAAACCACTGACAGGTGAAGTGAGAAATATTGATAATTTTCATTACAATGCAAAGTTCTGTTAGGACACCTTTGGTCCTGGCATTCATGTGAATGCCCCATAATGCACTCCACCCACCTAAACATTGTCATAGACCAAGTACCCCCACTGATTGCAACAGTTCCCCCAATGACAGTAGCCCCCCAGCAAGGCAGTGCACCATGTCACACTGCAAAAACTGCTCAGAAATGGCCCAATGAGCGTGACAAAGAGCTTTAGGCATCAATCTAGCTTTCAAATTTCCCAGATCCTAATCTTATCGGGCATCTGTGGGACAAGCTGGAACCCCAGAGGTCCTTTGTCCAGGCCTCAATAGGTCAGAGCCAAGTCCGATCTATGATGGGACCTCTGACCTGCCGAGGCATGGAAACAGGACCTCTGGGCGTGTCCTGTGTTGTCTGGCACCAAGGCGTTTTCGATGGTTTCTTTTAGTCCTGTAGGTTGTGAGGAAAGGTACCGGCATGCCCAGTCAATGTTCGATTGCATTGGGAACTGGGAATTTGGAGTCCAGGTTGATGCCTTGAGCTCTTAGTCACGGCCCCCAGGCCATTCCTGAGCAGTTTTTGTGGTGTGGCATGGTGCATTGTCCTGCCTGGGGGAACACTTCCATCAGGGTGTGCTGTTGCCATGAGGGGGGTGTTCTTGGTCTGTAATGGTGTTTGGGTGGGTGGTGTGTGTCAAGTGGCATCTATATGAATGGCAGGAGCCAAGGTTCCTCAGAAGAGCATTGCACTGTAACAAAATAATCAGTGTTACTCATTTCAGCAGTCAGGGGTTTTAATGTTTTGGCAGATCGGTGTACATGGTGTCATTTTTTTAAATGGTTCAGTAATTGTGTAAATCATCCGACCACTGTAGTCTTAAACAAACGATACTCAACCAGAACGAAAGAGTGCATTTGTTGGGGACTGTTTTCAGGGGTGGATTAGTCTGCTTTAGTGCTCTAGTGATTTTTGGGGCAGCAGGAAGATTAATATGGGATTGAGTCAAAAAATTAAAGTGTGGGTGTTCATGGTAATGGAAGAACATGTCACCCAGTGTAAACGAATGGCTCGTTGATGTGTTTTTAATAGGTTTCGGACAACAGCAGTGCTTTTTGGCACAGACGAAGAAGACACATCAGGCTTTGATACACACATACTTGTTAAGAGTTATATTCACTGTTGGTTTGAAACTGCCCCTTGTAATTTATAACTGTTGTCTCTTTAATAACTTGAGATGCTGACTGACTAATCAAATAACAGACCACTTAAAAGCTGGCTGTTTTACAGAACTAAATCCAGCTTCAGTAGCTAAATGACAGACTGAGAAACTGGGCTTTATTTTTGTGCAGGGGAATTTAAGGCTGTGTTTATGCAGAGCTAATGATCCAAATGGCACAATAACAGTTTTGTATGAAGTGGTGCTTCATTTTTCACCAGCTCAGATCACAAATTATTTTCTACTTTTATTAACAACACAACCTTGAAAGTGTGACAGTGCTTTTATACAGCAGTTGCAGAAGCACTTTCTTAGTTAACAGTAACAGGTGACAAAAATTAGGATTTGTTTTTATTCAATCATCTATTTGGCTGTGCCATCACAAATAGTTCTGCAACTAGACTGGGACTGGACTGTTGCTATACAACACATAAACATCCTACTTATTAACTGGCTACTTTGTGTAGGTCTACTGCAGGCCAGCTGCTTTGTATCATGTATACTTATATGTACAAGGGATGCACAGATTGTGAACTTCTGAGGTCATACCATTACCATAAATCAACAATTTGGTCAATAGCTGATAGCAAATGGTTTCTTTTTTGGTTTTAATTATTTAAGGATGTGCGATATTGGATTTTTTTTTACCGATTTCCGATATCCTGATATGTAACACCTCATTTGACCGCCAACCAATTACCAGTATCGATATCAATATATCCTCTTTTTTCCCCGCCTAATTTTAGTGATCATCAAGTCTCTTCTGTAGTGGAATAAACATCATATTATGCATACATACTCTTATCATGATGGTCCACGAGCAGATGGAGACATGAAATAGAATACTTTTCAGTGTACGTAATATTCATTCGTCATGCAATTAAGAAAAAGCATGTTGGACGCTTTTGATCATTTTAAAGCCAATATACCAACACCAGTGACGTGGCTATATTATTGTGCATCCCTAATTTATTCCTCCTTTTGTGCCAGGGAATCAAAGAAATCTTCATTAAAAGAAAAGTCATTTAGTCCGTCATTATACCACCTTTGAATTAGAACAAATTCAGTCATAACCATTTATGAAACAATCTTTCAATATAACCCTTTTTCACATGAAAAACGTTTTTTATTTCCCACTTTAATGTCTACTTTATATTGCTGTGAAACTGTCAACAAATTTCACCTTCAAACATCTGGATTTACAGCTGGTTTCTCATCAAAAACTTCCTTTTTATGAGATTATACTGAACACAATACTAATTGTTACTGAAAAGTGAGTGAATGTATCATAATGTAACTCAATGCAACCTCTGTTAGCTGTTAGTTTCAGACACCGACTGCAAACAGCTAACGTTACCAGCTCGCATCCTACTGATGTCAGCACAGATTTGTTGTTCACAATCGGCTGATACCGTTGTGCGGCCAACAAATTGGTGCACCCCTAATCTGTATTGTTAATTTCCATCTAACGTGCAAAGAGTGAAATAAGAGACTGCTGACAGTTGCTTTGGTGCCATGTGTGATTCTGATGAGTCAACAACCTGAACAACATCCGCTGATGTTATATAAGCACACCTGGAGGTTTGCAGTGAAGTATCCAGGCTTCTTTCCTACCCTTCGTTCTCTTCTGACAACCATTCATAATTGAACTTAAATGTTATTTGTGGTCCCACTGATGTTGCCCTCTATATCACCGGCACTTATGGAAGGCCTCTTGTCCAGTCAAACTACTTCTTCAGAACTAACTGTTGTACAAGGGGGCGCACACATGCCATGTCTTCAACTGGCTGGAAAATGCAAGGTCAGGCGCTGAGTGCTACTCCTGTGCCTTTTTTGCAGCAGCTTTCAAGAGCGTGGTGGCAGGTTGCATCTGAGGTTGCTAGGCACCATACCACAGCCTATTTAGCTGAAATCCTGAGAGCTGATCTTCCAGGAACCTTTTGTGTAGGCCTATTGTCCATGGGAAAGATGTAAAGCTCTGGCAGCTCTGCACTAAAATGATCAACTTCTTCCTCATATTTAATACAGACTGATATTTATGGAAGAAGGGAAAGATATCTGTCGGCTGTGATTGGTTGGTCCTTGTCACATGACATACGTTGCACGGTGCCATATTCCAAAGGTTGAATTCTTTTTATCTCAGGGTTCATGTTCACCACAAGGACGCTGTTCTGGCATTTGAGGGCGCCTGCCGCGCATCTACATCAACACAATGAATTCAAGGATCCTAAGAAACGCGGCATGTGTACGGCCCCTAAACTATACTGTCCATCCCTAATTGTGGTTGTGCTATCACTAGGTAGAACTGTGAACATGTTATTTTGGATAACTTAAACAAACTAATCTTCTTCACAGTGTGAGCAGTGTTAGTGTAGCATGTTGACATAAATCTGACAGATATGAGTACTTCAGAGTGCTTCAGTTAACAAGACCATCTGACTGTCTTTTTTCCCTATCACATCAAGCAATGTGTTTACTCATTAGGATCAGTGCTCTTTTGTACCATTTTAGTAATGAGTGGTAGTTATTAGTATAAACATAAGTGGGCACGCTGCACTGACGGCATCGCTAAAGTTAATTGACCCTTGCTAACAGCTCACAGAGTACAAGGCTGTGTGGTTTACAGCCTGGAACTGTATTTACTTTTCATGCCATCTGAGTTTAATTATCTGATGTCCCCTAGCCATGAACACTTTGATCATCAGTTATTAAAACAACAATGCAGACAATATGACAATAGGGTAAAATAAACATTTACAGGATCATAATATTTCTCTTGGCATTTGAGCTGCTCTGTGGATACAAAATGTAAAATATGAACACATATAGATTAGCATACAGAATAGAATAGAGGGAACAAATAAAGTAACAGGTACAATGTGAGTATAGGCAGAGCAACGCAACCTGCTGATCCTAACAACACTTCCCTTTGGCTATGTGTGAGTGCGCACGCACGTGTGTGTGTGCATGTGTGTTGGCGGGCTGATTTGCAATGCTGAGTGCACTGAGTGGGAGGATGAGGAGGAGAGATGAGACCGAGAGGCAGGGGCAGAGTGAGGGAGAGATGGGTTTAGGAGAAAGATAGAGTCAGAAAAACATTGGATGGAGAGAGAAATGCATGTCAGAGCACTCGAGAGTCACACCAATCTACTGTACTTAGACACACACACACACACGCTCTCACACAGTGTAGCAGTTTGCCCACGCAGGGCCAGAGGTGAACGTTATTCCTCCCACTATAATTACCTTTCTCTCTTGTGCTCCCTATCCCTCTGTCTCTCTGACAAACACACTGGAAGACACCTACACACCAAACATTTTGTTTTTTTCAAATGATTTTTGAGCTGATAGCTTCACAAACCGTCAGTTGACACTAAAGCATCAGGTGTAAATCTGTTTAAGCAGAAACAATCAGGCACTCCGGTCAGGGAATTTCTGAAGTATTAGTGAGGGATTTGTCGTGAAAGAAAACTTGAGATGTGACAGTCACATCAATGTGGCAGAGTTTACTCCCCAATGCAGTTTCATAATATTAGAGTTTATATGTTGGCTGATGAAAAACCAGACTGAACAACAGTAAAAAACAAAGACAACTGCACATAGACATGCTTGTACTTATAAATTTATAGACTCTTTTAGGGCCCACGTCACAATGACGTTATTTTATTAGCTGGAGGCAAAGTGCAACTCGCCACCACAGGGCTGTAGACTACAGTCTAAAATGTCGTCTTATTGTGTTATCGGGTGCCAGAATAGAAGGAGTCATAGCTCAAACTGAAATTTTATCGCATGCTTCAGACTGTATTGTGCTCATGGAAAAAGCTATGCTACTTTTACCCCTGCCTCTGAGAGAAGGGAGCTATTACTCAGCTTTCCAAAGAGGTTGCTCGTCACGTTGTTGACGATGGTGAGGACGTACAGGGTGTTTTCAGTACAATCTTTAAAACTGATTCACCTTCATTCCTTGCTGTTCAAATCTGGGTCTATAATTGGTGAGGCAGTGGCCCCCACTGCCACCCCCATTTGTGGTAAAAAAAAAAATGAGCTAGTGCAAAGGTATCTTCTGAAACCAGTCAGCCCAAGGCATCCATTGGCACCAACAAGAGGTAGGACAAAGTCATTGTTTTGCCAGTCATAAGTAACTCTCAAGTCTTTGCATTCAAGTTCCTAGTCAAAATTGACAAGTAACAAGTCAAGTGCCAAGTCCTTAACTTTTAATTGAGTCCTAAACAGGTCAAAATGTGCTCCTCGCCAAATTAAATGCTATTTTAATTACTAATGTATCAAAACAAGTTTGTTGGATCTCTGTCTGTAGTTTTCACCCTGCACATTCTGCATACTGCAATCTTTTTCTTTTGTTGACTACCCATATTTTTTGTACACTGAGAAGATGTTTGTTGGTATCATTTTTTCCAACCGGCACTCAGTAGCCTAACGCTAGTTCTTCATGATTTTCTCTTGCAACTTGATTGGATGCTGTGGGATTGGTTCAAACAAAATGGATCTGGAAAATTAAGTGTTGACTTGTTGGTTGTTAGTTGATGCTGGAAATGAAAGGAAATTAATTGATCCGTGACACGTTTCTTAGGTAACATACTTATTAATCTTTCGTCTCGTCGGAAGGTATCAAGTATTTTTTTAAATCAAGAGGTTCAAATCCAAGTGAAGTCACAAATCATTGTTGTTAAGGCCCAAGTCAAGTTGCAAGTCTTTTATGATTTTGTCCAGTCAAGTCTAAGTCATCAAATTTGTGACTCAAGTCTGACTTCAATCTAAACCATGTGACTCGAGCCCACACTTTTGGTGCCAACCACGTTGGCATAGCTTGTCAAGAAGGTATTAAATAACGCTCCAAATTTAGGCAGAATTTTGGCAAGGGAACAACTGGCATGGCCTATTTTAAAGGGCTCCTTCAGCTCTCACCTCAAGATATATGAATGAAAATGTTAAATGTAGTGGTATTAGTCTGTGCACATCAGATAAGTACTACAACAGCATAATGGAGTTCCTGATATTCATTTATGGCTTTTGGGTTGGTGTGTCTCCCCAAGATTTTTAGTGGCCCCATCTAGCCACCCTTGCTTTGGTACTCTGCTTTGCAAAACCAAACTTATCTATGCCCTCTGCATCCCATTTGTCTTTATAGGTGTTGCAGTTTTAAGACTTCATGTGCGACTCCTTTTGTGTTCCTTTTTATTGATGTCTAGGCAGTTTCTTCACATACTGGAATTTCTAAGAGAATTTCATATACCTTCTGCCTTCTCTTGGTTTGCCCTGAGCTTGTCCTACTTTAACAGCCATCAAAATGCCTTCCTTTTTCTTCTCCTTTTCTCTACCAGTGATATTATCTCACTCATGCTCATTATCTCAGTGCTCAACTCTTAAACTCTATCTAGCAAGGATCCATTCTTACAAGTCAAGTGAACGTAATGTTGAAGTTACAAAAAGGTCTTGGCAGGCAGTCATGACTAGCTCACACATGCCTCTAGTATGTTCCTTTGAAGATCCTGACAGGGCTGTTAAAGTAAGATTCTCCATATAGGGGGAAATATATATTAAGAATATACTTTACAGAAAGGTTCTCCTCCATACATTCCTGGAGAAGCTGAAGACTTCAGTGAATATGTGAACTTACTACAGAAAACATTCAGTCTTGACTGTAAGCTGGCTGAGGTGGAGTTTGTGAGGTGACTTTGTTTCCTGCGTCTTTTTGTAGTTCTTCCCAGAGGCAGCGAGTGAACAGTGACAGCTGTGCTGGTGACACTTTAACACACAACATAGCACCTGTGACCAGCAAACTCATCAGGTAAGTGTACCCTGACATAGACACACCCTATACTGTGTGTCTTAATGTGTTATCTTACTGGGTTTAAGATACATAAGTAAAACAACACAAACACAATGGGTGATTTGACAAGTTGAAAGGACAAGACATGCACTAACAAAGGATACAAAGGCACACGAGCAGGTTATATTTAAAAGATCTATAGTCCATGGTTTAAAGTGCATTTAGGATGTGTCCACTTCCACATTTGCTAGTTAAAGGGTGCATAATCTGGGCACAAAGTAAGGGACTTAGGTGTTGTATTTTATCCCTTAATTGATCTTAGATGTGTTTTGGGTGTAACACTTAAGTCCACCTATCAGAGTGCAGCTCCCATTCCCTTTAAAAGCCAGGTACCTGCACCTGGCACACTGCTATTCACACGGCGGAGTGAGCGGTTTTCTACTAAGAGTAATGCAGTAAGAGTTATAATGTCACTGCAGCAAATATTGCAAACATTTACGCAGCAAAACTAAAAACTGTAGCTTTAAACATCACAGAGGAAACAGAACTAAACTTTCAGCCTCTGAAATAATCAATTCAGTTCTGCTGCTGCTTCTTACATCTCTAATCCTAACCTGGACAGCAGCTCTGCTCCGATCTCTGCTACATTCACATTTTATAAAATGTCATTGAAATTTTCCTCATTTATGATGTATTATTTCACCCACCTGCAAGGTACAGTCAATGTTTAAGTGCATTGGCCAGTTTGAACAGGTGGGTTTTGAGATGGGATTTGAATATTTGAATGATGTTATGCTGTTGGACTGTTGAATGTGTGGAGGTAGGGAGTTCCAGAGCCTAGGGGCAGTGCAGCTGAAAGCCCTGGCACCCATGGTGCTGAGGTGTGAGGTGGGGATTTTTTGCCAATATCTAATATATAACAGCCAATATAGCCATTTCTTTCCCCACCTAATTTTAGTGACCATAAAGTCTCTTCTGTAGTGGAATTAACATCATATTATGCATTCATACTCGTATCCTGATGGCCCACCAACAGATGGAGAACTACAGTACTTGTAATACAATACTTTTCAATGTATTTATTATTCATTCAAGTGCAGAATAAGAAAAAGCCTGTTGGCCAATTCTAACAGTTCATTTTAAGGCTGATATCGGCCAGTATCGATGGCATGCCGATTTTATCGTGCATCCCTAATCTCAATGTGTCATTATGTGGTATTTTATGTATTGTATCATTAAGTGCTTTTTCCCTATGCTTCTTGTTTGTCATTGTCATTTGTGTTTTGCAGGGCGGGATGCATCCATCGTTCCAACACCACAGCTGCTGATTTTAAACCAAAACTGAAGTGAGTACATTCACACACACTTATTTATATTGCTGCTTAAATCAACAAACTATCAATACATCACAATAAAATTATATTAGAAATGTAACTATATTTAAAATTGTGCATTGCACACGTGTATCCAACTGACTGTGTACTCAGTATAAGAGATTTTTCATTGCTGATGTGTTTGATCACATACAATTTCTACTATATGTACTTAAGAGTTTTCTTAAGGTGTAAAAAAGTTGCCTCAAGAGCGATGTGATTTGGAGTGGTGCGTTGTCGGCAGTTTGATGTGTCTCTTTGTGTGTATGTGTTCTACTTAGTTTTCATTCATTAACAACCCCTACGCAAAGTTCTTGTTATATTGTCAGTTTGAGTCAAGTCTCTATGTCACATCCCTCTGCTCATTAAAACATACTGGTACCCATTAAAGCACAACAGTACTGTGCTCATTAAAACACCACTGCACTGACAAAAGAGTACGTGCAGTTTTTTTTCAGTACCCAGAACAACCCAGTCTGCTGAGGCTGATGTGCGAGGTCAAAACCTACGTCTAGGTAGAAAAAAATGGTGACACTTTATTTGAAAGGGGTTTGCATAACACTGTCATGACACCATCATAACCACGACATGACACCTGTCATCAGCATGAAGGAGTCTTTATGAATGTTTAAAGAGGAGATGAAACACTGAACAGTGTGACTGTGGTTCGTTTGGCTTTTACCTCAGGCAAGATGTCACACTGCAGTCAAACTTGCATCTGGAGAACTAGATTGTTATTTACGTTATCACCAGCAGGGAGCAGCCATCTTTGAACAAGCTTATTAGTGATGTCATGAGAATGGTTTGTCTCTGTTCAGTGGCGCAAGGTAGTCATAATGTAGTTATATTGTGTACGTATCATCTTGTCACATGTTCAAACAGAGACTCACTGCACATATATATGTATATATATATATATATATATATATATATATATATATATATATATATATACATATATTACCCAGCAATCACTCAAAAGGGCCCATTCTCTGCCCAACACAGTCTATGTTTATGCCCTTGTATCTGTTGGTCGCTTGTTTGTCAGTAGAAGTTGTTGTTGAGCTAGGACTGGTAAACTTGGTACTGTAAAACATGTTTTGTCCTTTGATGGCTCTTTTGTTCTCTTACAATAGGTTTTTTTTTACAGCTAGTGTATGAGGTGTTTTGAGTAGAGTAGTGCATGACGGTACAGGAAGTCACATAGTGCCTGACAGGTGGGACACATGCATCGCTGGTGTCCTGGTGGCTGACTTGATGACTTTATTCTTTCAGATTTATGACTCAATTCTCGTAATATTATGGCTTTATTCTTGTAGATTTACGGCTTTATTCTCATAGATTACCCACTTTATTCTTAAGATAGAAGATTTTTTTTTCTTAAACATGGCCCTAATCTTCCTTCGTACTTTCTCAATACTGGACCATTTTCAAGAATTGTTGTTCCCATTGGACACTAAGACACAAAGAGATATGAATAAAGGGTCCAGGTAAAAAAAAACAAAAAACAAAAAAAAAACAAACAAAGAAAAAAAAGTATGTTTTAATGTTAAATTCTCATAAACACACCTCAGAGAATTTCAACTTTGACCAAATAATGACACTTAATAACAACAGTCATTAACATTTATAAAGACTGTCATGTTTATGACAGGTGTGATGTCAA
Organism: Cephalopholis sonnerati; assembly: GCA_019142605.1. Classification (NCBI taxonomy): domain Eukaryota; kingdom Metazoa; phylum Chordata; class Actinopteri; order Perciformes; family Serranidae; genus Cephalopholis; species Cephalopholis sonnerati. The sequence continues at coordinate 19,719,594 of JAGQAX010000024.1, forward strand.
GGTTATGCCAGTGTCATGACACTCTGATGTGCACCCCTTCAAATAAAGTGTTAAAAAATATATTTTATTCAAGTTAATGTAATTAATCCAAGTATAAACATGCAACTAAAATGAAATATTGATTTATGTAGGACCAGGGTAGGTAGGTATGAAAACTGTGTTCAACTTACATGCAAACGTGAGAAATTGTTAAGCATGGAAGACAAAATCATGATCTAAAATATCTGATATACTTTGTGGAGCTATTTGATCTATCTGGGATGTGGTATGAATATATTCAGTAAAGACAGCAAGTCTTGAATTGTATTCTACATATTAGAGGCAGTTTTCACTCTGACCTGTGCTGGACTGTGTGTGTGTGTGTGTGTGTGTGTGTGTGTGTGTGTGTGTGTGTGTGTGTGTGTGTGTGGGCGCTCGCTCCAAACCAGAGTCTTTCGCAGGAGGCTGTTCATCAATTTTAATGTCTCATTTGTTTCTGCATGCACAAACTACCACACAGATGATCATGTATATACTTGATTATCAGTAATTAATCTATGTCTTTATTCTCTTGACAACTCACTCTCTCTGTTAAAATATTAAATGTTTACCACTGTTTATACACTGTATTATATCATGAAATATATTTATATTCATTTGTGTGATTCATCACATCTTTCCCCTCTCTATGATGTCAGTCATACCCTGAAGGCCTTTTGACTATTAACTGCCTCATCCTTTAAAGAGATAGTTCAGATTTTTTGAAGTGGGGTTGTATGAGGTACTTATCCATAGACAGTGTATTACATACAATAGATATCAGTCAGCACACCCCCAGTTTGGAGAAGCAGGCTGGAGTCTAATATGGAAGCTAAGCAATGTATTGCTGTGGATGGGGGCCAGCAACAAAACGTGTTTAGCCACCTTAAAAAAATGCCACTTAAAATAATCAATATCAGTTTAAGTGTATGCTATACTGAGAGTATTTTCACTGCTTCACCTTAATGTCAGACAGAGATTTCCAACTGGAAAATGGAACCGTTATATCGCTCTCTTCAGAGCCAGACTCCATTGAGAAAAGCAGTGATTTAACATTGCTGAACACAAGAACTGCTGGTCTATTACTGTCTGTTATTGTGTGATTTTGGGTTTAAAATGGTTAGTTCAGGTTCACCAAAATCACACAGTAACACTAACTAACTAACTGATTGAGGCAGTGGTAGACCAGCAGCTCCTGTGTTTAGCGAGCTAAAATGTTTTTGTCAATGGAGTCTCATGGCTTTGACGAGAGCATAGATGGGGAACAGAATTTGTGAACAGCTTCCTCATTGGACAGGCTGTCGGACAGAAAGGTAAAGCAGTGAAAACACTCTAAATATAGCATACACTTAAACTGATACAGATTTTTAAAATTTTATTTATTTATTTTTTGTGTGTGTGTGGCTAAAATACGTTTTGTTACTGGACCCCATCCACAGCAGTAATTACATAGCTTCCATGTTGGACTCTGGCCTGCTTCTCCAAACTGGAGTGTGCTGACTGAAATCTACTGTATGTAATACACTGCCTATGGATAAGTATCTCATACAACCCCACTTAAAAACATCTGCACTGTCCCTTTAACTCTTCCATCTACTCCTGATAAGGACGTATGGTGCCATACATCCACACGTTTTGTCCGCTCTGTAAAACTCAGCACACTGCAATACATACTAGATAGACATAGAAGATTAATGTGTGTACATTAGTGTTATGTGTGATTGTGTGTGTAAATAGAGAGGAGTGTGTTAGAAAACACTCGCTATAAATGTAAAGTGAACAGAAACACTGAGTGGCTGAGCAGCTCTTCTGTTTGTGTTGATCTCTTTGTCCAGACAGGAAAAGAGCCAAAAGACAAGTGAAACAGAGAAGGAGCGAGAAAAAGGTAATGCAAACACACACTCACTTGCACACAAACACGCATAAACTCATTCCTGTCAGCTCCAAGGTTCAACTTCGTGTCTAACGTGAAATTTAAATGAATCTTTAAATCAAACGTCAAGCCGTAACAGCTAGGTCTGACAAACTACCTATAGGACACAGTAACGTGTGTGTGTGTGTGTGTGTGTGTGTGTGTGTGTGTGTGTGTGTGTGTGTGAGAACGAAAGAAGTGAGGCAGCTTCTTTGTCTCCAGACAGACTGTTTTCATCTCTGACACATATTTTCTCAACCTCTGTCTCCTCACACTCACTTTGCATGCTGGGGGTTGGCTGTGTGGGAGCCTGAGCTGTCTTTTCTGTCAGCTTCACTGTGGTTTTATTCTCTTTGGGAACTTGCATGTTTTCACTTCATGATCTGGTTCAGTTTTGTTTCTTTCTTGCCGGTGACTTCGCCAGCAGTTTTGTGTTTGATTCCAGTTTTGGTGTTTTGCATTTTGAGCTCAACACAACCCAGTTCTCGCTGTCAGTCATTAAAGTCACTATGGAAATCAGTCCCATTCTACAACATCAGGAGGCTGCTGTGTCTGATAGAGATATCTCAGAGGAAAGTATTCCTGACAACTTTAGATTGTTTAATACACGTACATAAATTTACATCTTTAAGGGGGAATTCTGGGTTACTACATATTGTCCATTATGTCTGCTAGTTAAACTCACAACATCAATAGCTGTGATCTAGGAACTCTGTGACCATCAGACAGGTAAGACACCAACCAGCAGTTAATCCAGATTATCTATTATCCTTATTACAGTAGAGAAGTTTAAAGTGATTACGGTTACAGTGATCAACCACTTATATGGATCAAAAAGTTTAGGACAGAATCATTTCTATACAATGCTGTTTAAATTATTTGCTTCTAGTTAGAAAACTATGGTAATTGTATTTTTGTAATACTTTGGCGTCCGTTTGTTTGCCTGTCCGTCCATACCATTCTCACGCAATATCTCAGGAGCACCCTGAGGGAATTCTTTTCAAATTTGGCACAACTGTCCACCTGGACTCAATGATGAACTAGTTAAATTTTGGTTGTCATAGGTTAATGTTCAAGATCATTGTGACCTTGTCTGATTTATTCTTTTGAACGCACTATCTCAAGAACAACTTGAGGGAATTTCTTTTCATTGGGTGCACACATCCACTTAGACTCAACAATGAACTGATTTAATTTAATTTTGGGACTTTCCTCAAATTTGGCACAAACGTCTACAACTAAAGCATGCTTGAATTCATTAGATTTCGATGGTCAGTGGTCAAAGTCAGTGGATCCCTCCTTTATCATTCATTTCCTCAAATTTGGCACAAACGTCCACTTGGACCCAGTAATGTACTGCTTAGGTTTTTAAGTAAAAGACAAAAAACACCAGCAAAACAGCTTTTTGCAGGCCAGGTGGTGGGAACCTGACCCATCACAGGACTCTGCTTCAGACACATTAAGGAAATATGCACGAGTGTTGAAGTAAGAATATAAAAAAAGAAGCTATTCTCCAAATTTTTGGATGACCTCAGGTCTTTTAGTTGAAGCCGTTGGCTGCATCATTGTGTCTTCAGTGCTGCGTCCTCATTGAAACAATCGAGTAGACTGCATTTTTTGACACAGCAGAATTCTCAGCCTGACCATAGCCACTCGGAGAAACCGATAAGTTCCTCTCTGCCTGTACCTGAACGCTTGTTGACTGGGAAATGGACAGCTGGCACAATGTTTTCCTTTTTGCATAATCTGTTTCAAGAAGAAGTCAATTAAGTTATGGAAATGTTAAAATTCAATTTGCATTTCTTTGTGTTCAACTTACATGCATCTGCTAATTCTAATGCATTCGTCCTCCATAAAAACACACACACACACACACACACACACACACACACACACACACACACACACACACACACATACACAGAGCTCCCATAAGGGTCAGACAGGTTGACTGCATCAAACTGAGAGTTCAATGGAGCAAGTGACGTGCATGTGTGTGTGTGTGTGTGTGTGTGAGGGGAAGATGTGCCCAATTTATGAGTCTGTGAGAGACAGAAGGAGGGGGGCAAGTCTTAGCATAGCCTCTATGGTTTCATAAATCTCTGCTCTCCTGTCTTCCTCTCCTCTGCCTCTCCCCTCGTGTCTTAAGGCTGGCTCTCATTTTCTCTGGTTTACTTAATTCCTTCCCTGGGCTAAATTCATTTAATTCCTACATTCAAAGTGTGTGTTGGGTTTTGTGGTTTGTGTGTTGTTTTTGATTTGTCTTGCAGCCACAAAAGCTCTTAGAGATTTTTTTGAAGTCTTCCCTCTCTTTCTCTCTCTCTCTGTCTCTCTCTCCTTCTCTCCCTCTCTCTCTCTCTGTCTCTCCCCTCCTGTCCCCCTCTCTTTCCCACACACACACACACACACACTCGCACTAAGCCTAACATAACTGGATTAGGACTTAGCTATTTAGAGAGAGAGGGAGTGAGAGCGAGTATTGAGGTCAACCTAATAAACATTCATCTCATATGTCAGCCTGGCTTTAGCCATATACACAGCATGTGTTTCAACCAGTAATGACATTAACATACCATGATGTCTGTGTTTGAAATGGTTTTGATGAGACATTATACTAATGATACTTATATTGTCATTGTCTAATGCACCCGCTGATACTGTATACACTGTTTTACGTCTAGCCATATATGTATTATTATAGACATCTCCCTCTGTCTGTCTCTCCCTCTCATATATGCTAGAGATGCTGATCGACTGTGTGAAGAACAAGGACGTAAAGAAGGTGAGTGACAGTCTCGTTAGCCAATCCACCATCAATGTTTGAATATTCATCCATCACAGATGGAGGCTTGGCAAAACACAGCTGAAGCTGATCAACCTGGGCACATGGTAAAACTGGATCATGTCTCTCAGTGACTGTTTATTACCATGAATTGTAATTGATATAATCTGACAAGATTAAACAGTGACCACTTGATATAATGTAAGTTAAAGTCCCCCTCCAGACATGTTTTAAAGTATGTAAAAATTAGGGATCCACGATATTGGATTTTTTTGCCCATATCCGATACGCTGATATATAACAACCTATTTCGCAGATAACTGATACTCATATCAATATATCCACTTTTTCCCCAGCTAAGTTTAGTGATCATCAAGTCTCTTCTGTAGTGGAATTAACATCATGTTATACATGCATGCTCCTCTTGTGATGGCCCACCAGCAGATGGAGACATGAAATAGAATGCTTTTTAATATTGGTAATATTCATTCATTGTGCAAAATAAGAAAAAGCATGTTGGCTGATTCCGATAGTTCATTTTAGAGCCAATATCAGCCAATACCACTTTCTCCAGCACTGACAAAGCACTATAATGAAGTGTGGATATAGGTCTGGCTATGTGAGACTAACACAAGTTTGATTAGTGGAAGGGGAGTCTGCATTCAGTTGGCTAGCCACACATGTTTGAGCATTAGGCAGATCCAGACTCAAATAAGGATTCTACTGTGCACCAAAATCAGTAACTAGCAGATGTATCAGAATAGTAAGTGTAGTTAGCATTTTTTATGCCTTCGTGCTGGCGATAGCCATGGCCAGAGGCATTATGTTTTCAAGTTGTCCATCCTATTCTTGTGAATGTTATATCTCAAGATGTCCTTGAGGAAATTTCTTTAAATCTGGCACAGACGTCCAGCTGAACTGATTCGATTTTTGTTGCCACAAATCAAAAGTCAAGGTGATTTTGGCTATATTCATGACATTCTCATGAACATGATATCTCAAGACCAGCTTGAGGAAAAGTCTTCAAATTTTGCACAAACATCCACTTGGATTCAGTGATGCGCAGATTAAATTTTGGTGAGCAAAGGTCAAGGTCACTGTGGCCTCGCATTTGTCATATTCTCACAAATGAAATATATAAAGATTGCCATGGGAGAATTTCTTTAAATTTTGGCACAAACATTTACAGATAACACTTAGCCTAACAATGCCCGGGGATTCAATCAACCATACATATTTGTGTGTATAGATATATAGATGTCCGGATAGGTAGTCTGCTTGTAATATATGCTCTTTGGCATATTTGCCATATGAACTTTATCAGGTTTTAAGTCAGATAGTGTGTTTTCAGCTTGTTCCCCTGCCCCACAGTTAAAAAAAAATCAACTCATTAAGCATAAGGTGGGAATATTTTTCTTAAGTATCTGTAGTACTCAGCCCAAATGTTGCAAATTGCATAATGTCTGCCAGTTTAAAACCTTTACCTTCTATTTCACCCAAAGCTGCAGGAGCTGCACCTGAAGGGGGCGGCCCTCACAGTGCTGGACTCATCAGGCTGCAGTTTGCTGCACCATGCTGTTGCTACAGGAAGCAAAGAGATGGTCCGCTACATCCTTGACAATGGTAACTATAGCTTCTAACCATATGTTGTAATTATATTAGATGTAATCAAATTAGACTGTAATTCTAATACATCTAGGCTTCTGGACCCTCATGAGTGATGTCATGGTGTCACAGTTACTTGTACATGGTATTCATACAAACAGCCTAGATTTGGACAAAACAAAACTTTAAATCAGGTTTTCTTTAGTATTAAAATGTGTTTTTGGCATTTAAGGTTAAATCATATAAACTACTTACTACTAGTATAAGAATCCACCCCCTACTCTGGCTTTATCCTGCACTATAAAGCACCACACTACTCTGGTGCCTGTTGTCAAACATACTGATGGCTAATTCAGAATGGTTGTATATGGACCTAATTTGTCTAGTGCTGGGTTGGAATGTCACAGCTTGGTTTTCTCATTACAGATTGGAAAGTGATAACAGTGGGAATGGGCATAGGCTTCACTTCAATGTCATTGATCACATCCAAATTTGGAATAGTGGAACAGCTTTAGTAGTTTGTCATTCAGCATTTTTGCATCACAATAAAAATGTTTTCAAAGTTTCCTACCGGTGCTGGACTTGTTCAACTGTACAAACACAATCTCCTTTTTTTTTTTTCCATCAGCCCACTTTTTTAAAAAGGTTGGCATTGCGATATTTACACATATCCAAAAACCTGTTGATATTCAGCCTGTTGATATCCATTGATTTAGAGTTTTGTTTGTGTTTGTGTTTACCTCATTAATGTTAGACCAGTATTCTCTCTCTTTGAGCTCTGTTTTGGTCTCCACCAACTCTTAAGAGAAATATGTGGCTCAACAGCAGATAAATGCTGTACAGTATTCAAGTGTTTTAAAGTAGGTGTGTTTCTTTTTCTGCCTAGAAATGTGGGCATTTTTTAGGCATGCATCTCCACACCAGCCTTCAAACTGTTGACAAGTTCATTTGGGTACAGTTTATTGATGACAATGCAGTGAGCTGGCTGTAAACAGGCAAGAGGCTATATGTTGCAAATCGTGGTAACAGTCCCACCTGAGACACATATTCTGAATGCACTGTATACGAGATTGTTCCTAAAACCTGACTAATACCGGCATAGTCCACATGTCTTAATTGGAAAATGCTAACTTTGGAAAAAGGCCTAGTTCAGATTATCTAAACATTTTGTGCTGTTTACATGGTGCGTATTTAATTCCGGATATTGTCATATTTAATGTTAGTGCAATGTTAGTGTGTATGTAAACACAGTGGGTGGCATGGTCGTACAGTTGTCGCCTCACAGCAAGTGGGGTTGGTGGTTTGAACTTTGGGGTGGGGAAGCCCTTCTGTGTGGAGTTTGCCCCATGTCAGCAGGCGATTTCTTTGGGTACTCCAGCTTCCTCCCACAATCCTAAAACATGCAGATTAATTGGTGACTCTAAATTGGGCGTAGGTGTGAATGTGAGCGTGAATGGTTGTCTGTCTCTATGTGTTAGCCCTGTGATAGTCTGGTGACTTGTTCAAGGTGTACCCCGCCTCTTGCCCAATGTCAGCTGGGAAAAGTTTCAGCCCCCTCGCAGTCCCTAACAGGATTAGCAGAAAATGAATGAATGAATAAATGTAAACACAGAGATTTACTACTTCTTCTCTTTTTGTCTTTTTTCTTTTAAAGTGCATGTGGTATTTGTTTACGCCAGTGGTACATTAATTAATTTCAATTAATTCACAAACCCCTGGACTTTAAACTTTAATAGCTCGTATTAGTTTCAGCAAAAATTCTGCTCATGTTTAAAACATATCCCACATATCTGTGATCTCTGAGCAATGAGACTTAAGTCGTAATATTTTGATAATAAAGTCAAAATATTTCACGTTAAAATCTAACGTCAGCAAAAAATGGAAACACCAATCCTATTTGCAATATTGGGTTGAGGAGGTCTGTTAACTGTTTGTGTACCAAATACATTAACTAGACCCTGATAGACAACAGTTGTTGTGTTTTAATTTATTCATTAAAAGTATTGCCAGGGACAATTCAGTAGTTGCTTGATTCAACGCTCTTGCTGGTGGGAATCGACAAGATCCATGTTCTGCTCACATGACAGTATCAATGAATTGTTGCAGATGTGATATTTATTTAAATGTAGTTCTTTTTTATCATGAAATCTGGAAAAATGTGATTGTGAACTTAATCATGAAAAGACAATGTAACATCCATCTGTCGTCATACAGTAGCTAGTAATTAATATTTCAACAACAAGATGACTAACCATAACTGTAAAGCACATTCTTTTAGTTAATGTCTCCATCTCACTGATCACTGATGAGGTAAAGAGAATTATTAAATAGAAATCATAAACCAATACATTTTTAATTTGGGTTCACAGAACACGACTGATCATAGACACATATTTTAATGGACTTTGTAGTGTTCCATTGATAATCTGCAATAATGGTCTGGTCTGATGTGTCTCTACAGTAACCTCCTTTCATCTGTTTTCCAGCTCCAAGTGACCTGCTTGATGTCACAGAAAAACTACAGTAAGTTCAGTCATTGATACCTTTACCATTAAAACCATTGAACCATTAAATACTTAGTTGATTTAGACAAATTATGGAGGGACTCAAGAGTCAAGTTTGACTTGTTTTTATGGCCTCATTGGTGATAGCTGTGGCCAGAGATATTATGTTTTCAGATTGCCCTTCCATCCATATGTCCATCTGTCTGTCCATTCCATTCTTGTAAAAATAATATCTGTAGAATGTCCACCTGGACTCAATGATGAACTGATCTGAATTTTGTGGTCTAAAGTTAAGGTCGCTTTGACCTTGCGTATGTCTCATTTTCCTAAAACACCTTGAGGGATTTTTTTTTTTTAATTTGGTACAAACATCCTCTTGGACTCAACAATGAACTGACTGGAATTTGGTTGTCAAAAGTCAGGGTCACTGTGACCTTGCATCCATCTTTTTCTTGTGAAAGCAATATCTTTAGGAGGCCTTGAGGGAATTTCCACAAATTTGGCACAAATGTCCACTTGGACTTAAAGATGAATTTATTAGAATTTGGTGGTCAAAGGTCAAGGCCATTGTGACCTTGGCTCTTTCTCATTCTTGCAAACGCAATTTATTAAGAGCACCTTTAGCTACTTTCTTCAGATTTGGCTCAAACGTCCACTTGGACTCAACGATGAACTGATAAGGTATTGGTGGTCAAAGGTCAAGGTCACTGTGGCCTGGTTCATTCCATTCTTGAGGGAGTTTCTTAAAATTTGGCAAAAACGTCCCCTTGGGGATTTTGGGGGTCAAAAGTCTCTATGACCTCACAAAACGTGTTGGCCATAACAAAATAAGAATTTATACACTAAATATAACAACATTTAAAAAATGTCTAATCAGATAAAATGATGAAGTGATGACATTTTATATCCAAAAGATCAAAGGTCGACTCCACTGTGACATCATAATGTTCACATAAAACACTTTTCTGGCCATTATTCAACATCATATCCCAGGAACAGGAGGGGAGACATTTGGTCAGATACTGAGTTTGTGTCCACCTCGAAACTGTGCTGATTGTGTAGACCATGTGCTGCTGGGTTGAAGATGTGTGTGAAGCATTCACACTTTAGACTTTGTAGCTTCCTTGCAGCAACATCCATATTTTAAGTATTGTCTTCTTTCATGGCTACATGAAAGTCTATATGAGTCTATATGAGTCTACATATGAGTCTATATGCCACACAGTGTGGCTTAGAAAAAGTTGTGAGGCTGAAAGTTTGCCCACTGACTGTGGCACCAGCTTTGAAGTTGTGTCCCTGGGCTCTGGTCTGTCTATATGTGCTGTACATCCTAACAAGCATTTCGAGATCTTAAAGAGAATAAACATAAGAAACCAAACAAAAGCCGTAGGGTGCCCAGTCATCAGTGGTGCTTTACTCTCAGAAGACGTCAGATGCTGTTCTCTCATGCCGGCTCTCTTGCCTTCTCTCTGTCTCTGAACTCTGGACCACCAGTGGGGAGACGGTTCTTCATCGAGCTGCATCTCTGTGTCACAGGACCATCTGTCATTACCTGGTCGAAGCAGGAGCCTCACTGATGAAAACAGACCTACAGGTAAGTTCTGTACACAGGTGTGAAGTGTCTAGTTTTTTTAGTACACCATTTACCCAGCTGCACTTATTACACATCCAATATTCAACTGACTTTACATGCATAATATATATAAAAAAGCACTCTACTGGAAATTAGTCTTTTTATTTTAGTCTTTTTCCAGCTGAAAAGAAAAAACTAAATATTCCTGTTTTGCTCAGATGAGACCCTGGAGAGTACAGCTGTGTTCTGCTGATTTAAAATGACCACAAAGAATTTTTCTTTTTAAACAGATGATACAGAATGACCTTTATAGTGAAGTAAACATATGTACTGTTGTATTAACCAGAAATTACTCTTGTACAGCCTCTTGCTTGGTCTCTTTCTCTTTGTATCTTCTTTCTCTCCTCTGTGAACATCCTCTTTAGTCTCTATGCCTCTGCCATGATGTCTGTACTGAGAACACAGAGCTACTGTAATTAGGGATGCACTGATTGTGAAAATCTGGGCCGATACTGATGTTCAAAATAACTATGTGGCTGATAGTTGACACCAAAACTGAAGTTTTTGTTGTTTTTGTTCATCTTGCTGTTATTTATTCCCCCTTTTGATCCAGGAAACAATGAAATATTCCCTATCAAAACAACTGAACTGAAGTCATTCAGTCCTTCATTACCCTACCTTTGAATGAGCACGAATTCAATCATACACATTTATGAAGCAACCTTTAATACAACCTACTTTCACATGAAAAACATTGTTGAAATAACTGCCTCAAAAGCCTTATTTACTATTTTTCCCTTTCTAACACCTATTTTATAGTGCTGTGAAAACATCAACAAATTTCTCCTTCATTTAAGTTTCAAACTATTTTCACAAGATTACAGTACATTTGAACAAGTTATGAGAGCATCATAATTTATCTTTGCCCAATACTCATTAATACTAAACAGAGTTTGAACACATCATAATTTAACTCAATGCAACCTCCATCAGCAGTTAGTTCCAGCCACCAGTTGCTAACAGCTAACGTTGACTAGCTTTCCTGCTAATGTCAACATGGATTTAATATGATATACAAATTATATACAAACAATCATTTGAAATTATAATTCTATACAAATGGATATTCTCTTATTTTTGTTCCTGTCCATGATTTGCTCTTATTTTGTCAGTACCCATTGACTTTTAGGGATTCACCAATCAAAAGAACATTTTACAAGTATTCGAGAGCAATTTTACCAAGATAAGAGAAAAACATTTCGTTTTATAGTCCACAAATTGTTGTCCGACACAAGGACAAACAACTTTTATATTTTAGTAACATTTATATAATCAGATTTTGAGTATTTGTAATGATTGGATTATTAAATTTCAGGGCTGAAGAAATACTACTGTAGTCTCCTTCTAGTGGTCCCAATTACTGTCATTTCAGGTACTGTACATCCCTCTGCTGACCAGTGCTGGACTTAACTATTTACTCAAGTACTGTCCTTAAGTACAAATTTGAGGACCTCATATTATACTTGAGTATTTAAAACTCTTTCCACTTCAGAGGGTAATATTGGACTTTTTACTCCACTACGATTATCTGAAAACTTTTTTTACTAATTACTGTAGAAATTAAGATTTTTGCTCTCAAGAAATATGAAAAGATACAAGTGCAGCTCAAACAATTAGGCGATTGATTACAAAATTAATTGGTATCTATTTTTAAAATCATTAGTCATTTTTCATGCAAAGAACATTTCATGGTTCCAGCTTCTCATGTATATGTATGAGGACTTGCTACTTTTCTTTTGATTACCGTAAAACTTCATTTAATAGCCCAGGCTATTATGTGCTAAAAATCACTATATTTGGGACAGGCTTCTATATGGGACAGGCCTTTAATTCCTTTCACACAAAACTGTTGCTCAGCAAAGATGGGTAAGTACAATCAAACTGTTTATTTAAACTGGAATGAATATTACTTGTATAAAACTTAAACATATTAATTATGAATCATTAATTTACACTAGCTGTGACAGACAGTGCATCAGAGAGAGAGAGAGAGAGAGAGAGAGAGTGAGTTATGACACTCGATTTACAGCACCCGGCATACCGGCACAACACCACCTTATCCTGTTCAAACAATACTCACAACTTGGATTCATTTGAGTGAAAAACTCTTTTGATTCTTTCGCTCTGAAGACTCTTATGAACTGAAGGAATATAAAATAACTTACTGGGTAACTGACGAACGGACACATAATTTGACTTTATCACCACTTCAGAGAAAGATACTCATCACTTTTTTCCCCATATCTCTTGTTTATCATGCTGGTAAATCTGAAAAAATTATTCTCTGGTGCTCATGCTTTCAGTAAAACGACCTGAATGATTGAACTGTGGAAAGTCTAACTGAGCTAGCGAAGTGTAGCATCTCCATATTGACATAAGATCAAACACTTCTATTTGTATGCACAATCCAAACAGCTAACTAATGTTAGCTTGTGTGGGTAACCAACAATCCAGTTTAATACATCCAGAGAACTTCAATAAAAATTAACTGCTTGGCACCCAGACCAGGCATCTAATTGAGACAAACCTTTATTTGTCAAAATGTGTAGCCACACCAGGCTGGTAAAAGGGACAGGGGGCTTAATTAAAGTTAAATTAAATTTATTTAAACTTCTGCATGAGAACCTTGCATTTGTCTCGGTCTTATGAACGTGATATGTCAACAACATCTTGGGAGAATTGTTTTCAAATTTGGCACAAACATCCACTTGGATTTAAGGATGATCTGATTAGAATTGCGTGGTCAAAAGTCAGGTTCACTGTGACCTTGTATCTGTCTCGTTCTTGTGGACGCAATATCTCAAGAACACCTTGAATTTCTTCAAATCGACACAAACATCCATCCATCCATCCTTGGACTCAACAATGAACTGATCAGATTTTCATGGTCAAAAGTCAGGATCACTGTGACCTTGTGTCTGTCTAATTCTCAGAAACATGATATCTCAAGGAGGCAAGGTCAGTTTGACCTTGCATTTGTCTCATTCTTGTAAAGCCTGATATCTCAACAACATCTTGGGATTTTTTTTTTCAAATTTGGCACAAACATCCACTTGGATTTAAGGACAATCTGCATAGGATTATGTGGTCAAAAGTCAGGGCCACTGTGACCTTGCATCTGTCTCGTTCTTGTGGATGCAATATAATGTAATCAATTGCTTTTTCAGTCCACTAGAAACATTTTGCTGCAGCAAAAAATGGCTTAAGTGAGATGAACAGACTGAAAACTTTATCTTATCTTTTCCTTTTGTGACATCATTTACAGTTGGAAAAATGTACTAAACAGCAATATCTCAGCATATGGCAACATATTTAAAATTGCCATAACAATAAGTATCATGATGATATGGTATCTTGGATTCTCTTGTGATTCCCACCCCTACTAATAGGTTACTTGCGATCAAGTGCGATTCATCATTCAGCACACCTAGGTAAGAGCAGATCTGGATGGTTAGGAATGATTTAATGCATCTGGAGTTGACTTCCATTATATTTTCTCTCACCAGAAGATATATATAAGAGAATTTCGAGAGAATGTTGCAACTAGAGGCCCCTTGTTTTTTGTGTAGTTTCTGTCGAAATTAAATGAAGTGTGTTTGACGATAATATAATTACTCTTAATTCAAATGAAGTCTGGTGGGTTTGGCAGTGGTGATTTCAGGCAGTTTCGGATTAAACAAAAAGGATCTTACCCTCCAACGAAAAGTTCTGTCTCTAGAGGGATGCTTTCCATAACTTGTCAGACACTTATGATGATAATCTCAGCATGTTGATGACAAAAACAAGCACTGTAGTTGATGTAAACTGACAGTGTGAACATGCATTGAAATGTTACGTTGCAGCCTGTTTTGCTGGTGCTGGCTAAGGCGGTCTTGCTAGTTTCAAAAATTGTTGTTCCCATCAGTCACTTAGACACAAAAACATGGGAAAATAGAGCCCAGGTTTAAAACTACCAAAGTTACCCTTTAACAAAAGGTTTGGTTTTTCCGGTGAAGTATACTATTGTGGATGTCTCTTGGGTGTGTATGTTCTGTATGTGTGTGTTGGTCTCAAATATGCATCTTCTTTCATTTCTGTTCAGTTTTCCATGGAGGTTTTAACAGTGTAGAAAATGCTTCTAACTGGCTGGACTCAGCAATGACCTAGATACAGCAAGAGGGAGAGAGGGGAAAGAATGGAGACAGAGAGACGGACAGACAGACCGCGAGAGAGTGCAATGAATGGAAAAAGAGACGAATGACTTGAGAAGATGATGATTTGACATCGCTATAAAGTACTCTGTTTCATCTCTACATCTCTCTGCACCCACCACTTAGGGTCTCGCTCTGTCTCTCTGTGTCTCTTTCTCATTCACTCGTTTACTGGGAATGTTTCCCAATCTGGTAAAACCCCAAAGACAAACACACACACACACACACACACACACACACACACACACTGGACTCAACTAATTAGAGTCTGTTCTAAGCTCTGGAAGTGATTCAGCATAAAGGCCCCTCCCCCCTAAACAGCCACTTAGAATATGTGTTGTGTGTGTTTGTGTGTGTCCTCTCAAGGACACATGTTGTTTATTTCATTTCTAATTCACTCTCATTATCTCATTCTTTTCAGTCGGAGACAATGCTACTGTAACAACAGCTCGATTCAGTTCTCGAGAAATATGATTTGAAAAACTCAGTTGGCTGTAAACTCACTATCACACACGTTTTAGACACGGCAGCTGGATCCTAATGAAACGCCACAATCTCTCCAGCACAGAGAAGAGGAGAGGGCGGTCATTATGGCAAGTGGGAATAAGACTCTAACAAAAGCCTGTTTTGTTTTTAACAAGACTTAAAGTGGAAAGCCCAGTGTTCATCACAGCTCGCTGTGCAAAAGTCACCAAATCACCAGTGTGTTATTTAGTCTGTTTACTGTTGAGACTTACAGTACCAGAGGTCTGACTGTGTTAACAGTGAGGGTGGGACAACAGGCTTTATTGTAGTTTGTGCAAACAAACAAACAAACAAACCTCCAACATGTCATCAAAGTAAACAAGTTATTTTACTGTGCTGTGCAGTGCTGTGGAAAAAGACTTGAATCCTTCCAGCATGGAGTGTTGATGGTTGTTCAAAGCTGAATTACCTAGGGAGGCATTGATTGAGAAATTCTGGGCCAATACCAATGTTTAAGATAACAATTTGGCTGTTAGCCACTACCAGTGTTTTTTGTTGCTGTAGTTTGCTCTGTTTTGTGATTCTGTTTATTTCTCCTTTGTGCCAGAGAAAGTAAGAGATCTTTAAAAAAAATTAACTGAACTGTTTCAAAGTCATGCAGTCCTTCTTTACACTGCCAGACCCTCCAATATGTTGGGATCACAATAATTAATGCAAATTCAGACAGTTTTTGTGAATTCTGCGCAAGCTTCCAATTCAGTCCACTCACTGCAACTTTACTGCGAATTTGACCCTTTAAAACAGGTAATATCTCATTTTATTGTCAAGTTGCGTTTAATGTATCGATTCACCCAGGCCTTGTCTCTCTGGGACAGAAGCCCTTTTTAAATAGGAATTGTGCAAATTTGCAGGAAAGCCCAATCAGTCTTCTCTCAGCATTGGCAGTATAAAAACAAAATCAGAGAGTGGAGTGAAATGCTGCCTGCCTACTTTTGTTCATACAGAATGTGCCTTTTTCTGTGCAATGGGGGGCATGAGCAAGTAACAAAACATTTCATTTGAAGGTTAATGGCGTCTTTGTTTGTGAGGGCAAGGAGGGTGCGCAATTCCTTGTCTCCCCAGTTGTTCATCTTTACGGTTTCTTTCAGGTTGGTCTTGATATTTGCGTTTCCCTCTTGCTACTAGTTGCTTTCAGCTGTTTCCTGTTTTTAAGTCCACTGCCAGTGGGTCGCACGTGCGGTGTCATCAGCAGCTCCTTCCACAAGTCATCAACAGCTGTTCCCATGGCGGAAGGGCGCCTCGTTCTTTTTGAACCAAAAAGGATCCGCCAATATGTTTACCCCTACGCAGTGGAAAATTGGGCACCTCGGATCAACTCGCCAATCCGGCTCTGTGTGTCTTAACGCCCGCAGCTTGCCTGCAAAATGGCCCAACATTCGCCGAAAATCTGGCAATGTAAAAGGGGCTATAGATACACACACAGTTACAGGGCTAACTGTTAGCATCACACAGCTAACAACGCCCAATGGTTTTTGTTGTGTTTAACGACAGAGTTGAGCTGTTTTGGTGTTGGTGCAAACAGCTTGGTGTCGGATGTGAAGTGTTGCTGTGCGACTTCGGCACAATTGACAAATATGATGAGTAGGGATACAATCACATATGCTGTGTTAGCTCATGCTAACCAGGCAGAGTGAGCAGAAGGAGAGCTGCTCATGAAGACTGTCCTTCAGAGCTGCTGATCGCCAAGAATCAGCTGTTGCTGCTCCCCAACACCACCATCACAAATACATTCTAATTTTGTAGAAAACATTGAAAACTCATAAATATAAGCTCCAAATCCGACAGCATCTATTTTTGTAATTTTCACTTGCTCCCACGATTTTATTGCAAAAATACACCTAAAAACATTGCAACATGCATTGCAATTTTTTTTTAGAAAAGCTATTGTGAAATCAGATATTTCAGACTGCAACAATTCCAAAAATAGCCCACAAAATCTTGGAGGGACTGCACTACCTCTGAATGAGCACAAATTAAATAATACACATTTATGAAACAGCCCTTAAAATAACCATCTTTCACATTAAAAGCTTTTTTTAAAAAAAACTGCCTCAAAAGCCTTTTCACTGCATATAATATATCACAATTCCCTCCCTAGCTCTCCACCTGCTAATCTCAACATGGATTAGTTGCTCACAATGTAGTATTATCAGGGAAACAACAGGGCGTGTCCCATAATGCATCAATAGTGACTTTATTGCGTCCCCAAGGCCTGCCAGTGAAGATCTCTGTTCGTCCTGAACTTATTTTTATTGTCCTTGTGATGACAAGATGCCGTTAGTCTGGAGCCCTGCTTTTTAGCCTTTAGTTATCTTATTTGCTGCCGACACAGATTTGCACCTGATAATCGGTGCATCCCCAAAAAATTAGCAGTGCATATCCCCTCCCAGACTTGGTGAAAGGATTATTGGCAAGGGGCGACATTAGAATTTATTTGACAGGTACAATACATTTTTACTTTAAATTGAGAAATCTATGCCTAATCCTTATGTTGCCTGTAGCTGAGTACCTTATATATAAAACAAAGACATAGCCAAGAAACAGTTCTGCAAATTTAAATTGTTATAGTTAACTTGACTAAACACTTTTCCTGAAAGATCATAAGAAGTATAACGATTAGTGCTAAAGAAATTAAAAAGTTTCCACAGTTTAGTTCAGATACACTCTTCTCCTTTCTGATTATGAAATCATGAACACAGTATTGAGAAATCTGTGGAATAATGTGCAAATCTGGAACTGGGTGAGTATAACTTAAAAAATGGGTGCCAATGTGAACATAGCCTCTGTGGTCAGTTGCCATAGTAAAGGCACCATAATGTGCTCTGAGCTTTGATGGACACAGCATAAAGGTCAGGGGGATTTCATGGAAACCTGGCCTCTCACTGTTGAGTTAGCTTAATGTGGACTGTCAGTGCGGGAATAAAAGAACTGACATAACGAAGAGAAATGACAGTCTTTGTAATTCTTTGTGTCTCTTCATCAGGGTGATACTCCCAAGAACAGGGCTGAGAAAGCCAATGACTCTGAACTGGCAGCCTATCTGGAGAACAGACAGCATTACCAGATGATTCAGAGAGAGGACCAGGAAACGGCCGTCTGAAACCGCTGAACTCTTTCTGAGAAGAACGTGGATGAGGACCCCGCTGTCTTCTTCCTCATCGTCATGAGTGTGACAGCAGCTCATTGAGGCCTGTGTGATGGGGAGGACTGGTACACAGATTCCAGCTTGTGCTTTCAAGGAATGACACGTGTCAGCAGAGTGCAGACTGGGAGTGAAGCTGTGCCAAATCTGATCACAACATGCGTTGATGGTAATGACAGCTGACGGTTGAAGCTTATGTTAATGAGGGATAAACAGAAACATTATAAGATGTATATGAAGCCATTCCATTTTATTTTGAGTCGCTCAGTAATAAAAAGTGTTTGTGAAGCCAAGCCAATAGAAACACCGCGGGATGATCAGAATCTTGTTCTTCAGAGTCGATTTGACTTATTTCTCAGAACTCTTTCATATCAAACAAATTCAAAGGATTCCACTGTCAAACTAAAAGTGATCACCTACTATAAATCAGATATAATGTCATTCATATTTGTTATTGTGTTTGTTATCCAAAGTAACGTGAGTCTGTAGATTCTGATCTGAATGTCATGGCTGAAAAAAATGAGGAAATGTTTATTTCATACAAGTATGGTGCAAAAGTTCACCTTACCGAAATTTCAGATGTTTTATTTGGATGAGATTATGAAGTATTGTGTGTGCGTAGTGTTGACATTTTGACCTGAAGATGGGGTTAGGTTAATGCTGATTGAACGTCCAATAAAGAAAACCTTTGAGGAGAAATTTGGGCTCAGTGGTTAAAGAGATGGTCAAAACCAGTAGGATTCATCCTCTTGGGACCATGAAAGCTAATTTCATCAAAATCAGACCATAATATGAACATGATTATTCATGGCAATCTAGTTGTTGTCAAGAGATCTTGCTTGGACCAAAGTGCTGGACTGACCGACCAACCAAGCCATTTACCATCCTGAGCAGCGACATCCCTGTTTCTTCATTAAAATGAAGCTCTATGATTAATTTGCTAACTATAAATGCCATCATCAGTTATGTTGTGAACCGGCTTTGGTTGGTCTTACCTCACCCGTTTGACTTTATCAATATATTGTACATAGTGTATTTTGTTGACTTGTTTCAACATATTCTAGAGATAATTAGTATTTATGTTGGGAAATTATCGAAGTAATGTTTTTCTGGTGCCTGTGCTGAACGATTGGATGTCTGAGGTGAATTAATGGGCTGAGATGACCTCATGTTCCAGTTAAAGGTCCAGTGTGTAGGAATTATGGGGACAAATTGGCAGAAATTAAATATGTTTATTTTCTCTAGTGTATAATCACCTGAAAATAACATGGTTGTGTTTTCATTACCTTAGAATGAGCTGTTTATATCTACACACGGAGCCAGTCCTTGTTTATTGAGATTGAGTCATGTTCACCGCCATGCTTCTACCGTAGTCCAGAAAGGACAAATCAGTGACTTGCTCCAGAAGGGCCAATTGCATTTTCTTATTGGCCACTGTAGTTAGAAGCCCATCTGCAACAAGTAGCATTGGGAAAGCACTGTAACTATAGCTCGACTTAACTGTGCATGTAAATGTACTGAGTGATATGTAACATGAAACTGCTTTATTGTTTTTGAAAGAAAGAGACCTTGCGGATAATTCGGCTCCTCGTAAAAACCTCGTCAACAATGAACACTGAAGGAATTCTCACCAGGAGAAGTTTCAGCTGGTTTGCAACCATGCAGTCCTCGTGGCTGGATGCCACTAACTCCCGCTACATCTTACACACTGAACCTTTAAACATCCTCAACATCAAGATCAAAGATGTTTGTGAGTGTATATTAGATGACAAAGAAAGAGACATCTGTATGCTCATATTTTGTTGTTTTTGTAAAATTTAAGCCTGAAATCATTTCTGATTAATTTAAGGTTGTTGTGCCAAATTTAAAGCTTGTTTACATTGAAAGATATAGTACACACCAGTCATTGTCTTTTGAATCTGTAATCTTAATTGTGTTGAGTTCAACATCAACACTGAGGAACATTTAGATTTTGGGGGTCACTTTTGGACGCTACAGCAAGAACAGATAATAAACTCAAACCTCCATTTCAATCTTTGTGTGCTTTACATTCTTTGAAACTTTGAAGCTGTGTGAGTTTTTAAAGGCAAAGCCTCCAGTCCAGATGTAAACTAAAGTGTAACCCCACCACCAGACGTAAGACAAGAAGAACAGATCGAAAGCTCCTTTCAGTCTCAGATTGATTGGCATGTCTTTAAAAACTCAGACAATGACTAAATGCAAGTAAACTCATCGGAGAATCCAGCTTCTGCGTTCATGGCTTTAAATATCATATGCTGTTTTTAGGAGCCTTCACTTTTAAGTGATGGTGTCTGACACCAGTAATGGGAGGATTACTTGTATTGCCACTCCTTACATCTATTATTACAGTTGATCAGCTGGGCCCAGTCGTTCAGAAGTAATCTGCTTGGATTTTGGCTATCAGATAGGATCAAATCTTGAAAATGGGTTGGTCAAGGGAAAAAAAGGACTCTGAAATTTTACACTTCCACTTTTGCACTTGAATTGTGAAATTGTTACAATGATAAGGTAGATAAAGTAAGTAAGTACAATTAAGCCTTTCAGTGCAGTTAAGTTAAAGAAAAAAAAGAAAAGGGTTGGTGTCCCCATAATACAACCCCCCCAAACAGCTGTCAATATCAAACAAAATGTATTTCCTAGTATTTATATTCCTATTAAGAACACTGGGTATTGGAATTTGGAAATCTTGAAAAGTTTGTATCTGGATCAGGGTGATCCAATCTAATGTTGCTTCGAAAAACCAACACAAAAGTAAGATGGATTGGCTGATCCTGGATAGCAACCATTCACGCTCACATTCACACCCGGCAATTTGGAGTCACCAGTTAACCTAATCTGCATGTCTTTGGACTGTGGGAGGAAACTGGAGTACCCGGAGCAAATCCACGCTGACACGGGGAGAACATGCAAACTCAGCACAGAAGGACCGAACTAGGAACACTCTTGCTGTGAGGCGACAGTGCTAGATTCTGAAACATTTAGAGAATAATACAAATGACAAACAATCAGAAACCTGGATCCTTTTAGAACTACGTCTACATGAAGATGAAGAACCAGGTTTCTCTTTTCCTGTGTGAACATCATATCCTAAATATG
This sequence comes from Cephalopholis sonnerati, assembly GCA_019142605.1. Classification (NCBI taxonomy): domain Eukaryota; kingdom Metazoa; phylum Chordata; class Actinopteri; order Perciformes; family Serranidae; genus Cephalopholis; species Cephalopholis sonnerati. The sequence continues at coordinate 19,741,022 of JAGQAX010000024.1, forward strand.
ATCAACATCAAGATAAGACTCAAAACTGGGGTATTTATGTGCATCTAATCACAGTCAACACTCAGTACATGACAGTGTTTTTTTATACGTCAAGATTTTTCACATCAGTCTTTAATTCAGGAAAAGTGCAGGCATTTTGCAGGTTTTGCTGTCTCTCTTCTTGTAATGGCAGATCACAGCTGGCGCCAGATGTCAATATGATGTCAGAAAGATGTTGGACTCTAACGTCAGATGTTAAATTTTTGTTGGAACGAAAATACAGGTTGATGGTATTTTAAATGTCTACCAAGATTAAAATTTAATGTTGTTTGGACATAAATGTCATCACATTTTTCTGACGTTTGGTTTTATTCTCTGTACTGTAGGTCTAAATGTCATCATTCTACATCAAGATGTTGGCGTAAAATGTTTTGAAGATGTTGGAGTTTGGTAACTTACCAACGCAACTTAAAACCAACAAAATATCAATGTCATCCGTCGTCAGTATTCTATGTCAAATTGACTTTGGCTTTCAACATTGTTCTGACATTGAATTTAGGTCACCCAAAGTCACAACCTAAATTGAGCCAGATATCAACGTTTAACAACACTGGTGGGCAGATGCTGAACTCTCTTGGCAAGCTGGGCATGCTCTTCAACTAAACATATTTTTACCCGTTGCACACCTTTTTCGGGTTACCTGTTGAGAACCCGCAGGTACCCGACCCGATATGTGACTCTGGAATGCATGTAGAAAGTAAAGAGGTAAGTGAATCATTAACGATAGAATGAAGCAGTATGAGAGGCCGTGCCACAGGTGGGTGGCAAATTAAAACCAGCATGAAGTGTCTTGGCATGAAGTCAGGCCACCACAAACCTGCAAAACGAATTCAGTACTCTTTGCCAAGTTTGTGGAACTTTATCTGAGGGATAAACACCTTTCATCCACAAGATATTCCGTCGTTTATTTCATTTACAGCGTTTACTTAATCAGTTTATCTCACTGAGATCAAGCTCTCTACAGCAGATAGAGGAAAACATCACCAGACATTACAAAAGAGCATGTGGGATCAAAGATAATCACAGACTTCACACATCTAACATTTGAGGATAGAAGTTTATACCATGTTGTCTTATGGAGATAATGATGAAGATCACACATCTTTTGGTGTTTTGTTGACTGTAAAAAGTTGTATTCATACTCGCCAAAACATTCAGTGAGCTCTGGTACACAGAGGCATCTGAATCTGATATTTTTTCCGCTCCTTTATTAGGGTTTTTCTTGACTTTGTCCTCGATCTGCTTAAAATATCTTGTTGCAAACATCCATTTCATGAAAGGGACATATCAAAATGATAAAAACATGGCCGTGTTTTGTCCTATCTTGTGTAGGAGTATTTGCAAAATGAAAGCCCTTTTGAGGAATGGTGCCTGAACTAACCCTCCTATCCACCTTTGAAATCAAAATTTTGCCACCAGTATGGTCATGCAGCAAGTAATCCAGCAGGGTGACCGGACCTATGCTCTGTATTTGGAGCCAACTCCTACATTCTGAGAGCTGCTTTGAAGAAAAGCAAACTCCTGAGCAGCCACAGAACTAATCTGCGACCCATTTTCAATCATGTTTTTGGTGGAAATGTATGTGTGCACCAAGATTTTTGGGGGGTTTGATGATTTCTGTCTAAACTTTGTACACTAAGTTATTACCCTGACTTTGATTCAGCACAGCGGCTGCTGAAATAATTGGCAATCCAAAAAAGACATGTCTCAAACTAGCTTCACTGACTTCTTTTTTCATTTTGTTCTGCCTGTGAACTCTAGCATTTGAAATTTGTCGGTGTCTTTAAGTTAGCTTTGCTTTGACAGTAAACTCTGCAGTGATGTATACCAGCTTTTTGAAAAAATGTACATCTGTACCCATCATGTGTATGACTTTTCTAAAAAGTTAAGTATTTTTCATTTGTTTCTCCTTCTATTCCTGCATTTAAGATTTGCTTTTAAGTCATTTGATATTTGGAAAGTTTGTTTTTGACATAAAAATTCAGATAATGAAACAAAGGAGTTTATTTGAGAACGACTTGTGTTTTTTCTGTTTTTATAGATATGGTATACACATTAACAAAGTGAGTTTAGTGTATATTTATTTCAGTTTCTTCCTGCTTTGGTACAAATGAAAGTGACAACAGGAACAATGGGGAGGCAAAAGCAAGAAAACCCCCAAAAGGGCAATGGTTTTACATGTGGTGGCCACAGACAGTTGCAGCCCAATCAGGTTGCACAGGTAGCCCAGCTCCTCCAGGATGGAGGAGAATAGAGTATAGACCGGAATGCCAACTGTGAAGGGCTTTGCATCAATGATGTGCAATAAAACTAGGAAAGATGAAGTGACATCCATAATGGTTATAGTTTTAATCATTTGTTGAATTATTTCACAGTTCAAGTGTTTATTTGTAAATGGTAATGGTAAATGGATCTTCACTTTTATAGCGCCTTTCTAGTCATCTGACCACTCAAAGCGCTTTTATACTACTGAGTCACATTCACTCATTCACACACATATTCATACACTGGTGGCCAAGGCTGCCATACAAGGTGCCACCTGCTACTCAGTAAGCATTCACACTCTCTCACACACCGATGGATCGGTCACTGGGAACAATTTGGGGTTCAGTATCTTGCCCAAGGATCCTTCGACATGCAGACTGGAGGAGCTGGGGATCAAACCGCCGATCGCCGAAGCTTGAGTGTGGGGTAGTAACTGATATATTTTATGTCACAGAACAAAACATGAAAGTCTCTTGTGTTAACCACAGACCTTATTATAGGCATCTAACCAAAAACCCATTCGACGTACCAATAACTTCCAGTATTGGGCAAGTTACTCTCAAAATGTAAGATCTTACATATTACTACTTACCTTCATTTGAAAGTAATAAATCACTTTACAATAGTATTCTCTGTGTAGAGTCATAGGTTCCTTATTATGCTGTTTTTCCATTACTTTCACCAAAATGAGCTCAGAAGAACTAATGTGGATTTTAAAAGGCTGAGGGTCACGTTGTTTCACAGCAGCTCCAGTTTATTACAAGTTATTTCAAATCCAATACTGCACAGGTCTGACCCATTCATGCATTCACATACAGTGGTTACCACTTTGTGTTAAAATGACAAAAATATGAAAGAACGATTGAATAGCCTAGACTGTTAAAAATAAATGAATATCCTTGGACACTGGCAGGGTCAGGCAGAGGATTAAAGTCTGATAATTATGAGATATGGAAAAATATTTGTGGGCCTGAGGTTGGCACAACAAATGGAATGGCGTGCAATTAAGTCACTATGACGAGCATAGATTAAAACACCAGAGCTGGAAAACACGTGCTGTGACAGTCAGCTACAGCAGCATCAGAGAGAGAGAGAGTTATGGCTGGTGCTGCTCTGCAGTTCTATAGAATGTGAAGAAAAACATATCCAACATATCAGCCACTAATATCAGCCTGACATGCTGTTCACTGGGATGAGATAAAAACAAACCAGAATCCAGTTCCTTATCCTCGCTGCCTTCAGGCAGCCTTTGGATGCAAAAGCAGAACGGGGAATGTTGTAGACATTGCGAGTATATTAATTGAAACACACTGAGCATGATAACGCACAGCACAGCATGACCCAGATGTGCCGATCACCAGCACCCTTCTATAACGTTGTCTGTAATGAAAAGATAAGACACAATCACCCTTGGTCTACTTTTTCTAGTGGGGCAACGGCGGAAGTGTCACAGTGTTGATTAGTGTGGATGAGTGAAAAATGAAAACAATAGGAAGTTAGTACCCAAAAACCTGTTGGTATTATCTGACATTACCTGTATTAGTATATTATTTTGTTACTGCTAAAACATAATATACTACTGCAGAGCCTGACTTTTGTGACATGTTACCCCAACACTGTTGACCTGGGACGAATGAACCAGGAGTGCTTAACTGCTAACTCATTTCCGTCATACATTGTGATTTTAACAATTTAGGGGACGCAAAGCCATTGGCCCTTAGCTGCGATAAAATCACACCCATGGCCTGTCAATGAGCTACTGCTTCATAATAAAATGGACTACGACCCCGTATACAGTAGGCATTTAAAATATTCTGCTGCATTTCTTCTTCAGAAACAGATAGGAATAACAAGACTTCGCATCGATCCTGTCGCACACTTTGGACAACTCACTTTGAGAAGAACTCGGTTTAAATACCACTTGCCTGGAATAGCAATAGATTTCCAATTGATTCCATTCAGAACGGTGTGTCTTCTGTTGTACACGCTACGCACCCAATCAGGATGATATGTCAACCCCTCCTTCTAGATCAAATGTATTGATCTTTGTCTTGTTGTTAGTATACTTATTGAGCAACTGTAATGTTGTCAGGAAACAAGTGGCCTGTATTGCTTATTTTTTCTTCTCCTCATTGATTACTGTGGACCTGCCATTCAGTGAGCAGTAATCCATGATACTAGAACACTCTTAGTAGAGGTCTCACACTTTCTAGACTTTGTTCTCTTCAACTAATCACCATTCAAAGAAAAAGAGACTTTAAGTACAGGAGCTTCATTTCCACATGATGGGATTGATCGTTCTCAGCAACCCTTTGCTGTTTGAATGGACATTTTCTCTGTTATAACTATCCTGCTGAACAAGGCACATAAATAACAGTTTGACTGTTTGCACTGAGCAGCAGACGCTAAAATATGGATTCTGCTGTATGTGAGGATAGCTGAGTTTAAGATGGGTGTGGACCGAGCAAGGGGCCTGGAAGTAGGGGGGTACTGAGTATGGGAAAGCGCCACTACACTTCTGGCAGACATTCACTTCAAGTGGCAAATGATTGTATCGTGGCTAGAGTGATCCCATCGCACGATAGTCTCTGTTAGCTTTTTGATCACTGATTTCCAAAGGTGTAAACACATCATCTAGTGGTCACATAGTCACATTCATTTGAAGTCATGTTGGTGTCCATGAATTTAAGTGCAGTATTTCCTTTTTTTTTTTAGCTCTGGTTTGGTCTCTAACACTTCTATGTCTTCTCCCTAAACACTGATGACAGGCTGCCAGAAAAGATGAAAAGAAATGATCCTCTCCATGAGTAGATGCACGTTTCCTTCTGCATGGTGATACAGCCAGTGGTGAGTTTGGTAGGGAGAACATAGCTCCTCCGTGAAACTGCTCATAACAAATTGTGTGGATTATCTTGAGTAACCAGGTCATGATTTCTAGAAAGAGACACCGCTGTTGAGTTTTTCCAATTTTTTTTTTGACAGCTGACAAAACAATATAGCTTGATGGACAGCACAACAGGGAAGAGAACAAACATGTTTTTCTTTCAATTCATAGGTGACGTTCAGAACACATTAAGGCAAAAAACCTTACATTTAAAATCTATGGAATCTCACAAGGGTCCAAACAAAAACTTTTTTTTGCACTCCTCTTAATATGTTTGTGTTACCTCATAATATGTTCTCTTCCCTTGCAACACTTTCCTTCTTCCATTCCTTCATAGGCATATGCCTGTTATCACTCAGATGCTCCCAGAGCAACACCCCAGTATGGATCACTTTACAGAATTTTACTTTGGACTGAGCATTAGGTATGACATTGGAAAACTGTTGTCCAGCCTCACTAGTACTGTGCATGTCAGCACAAATCACACTCGGCTCCGACTGTCTGTTAAACTACAGCAGGACTTCGAGGCACTGGTGGTTAGGATTTAGAGCCTTGGAAAATGTGCATTTTCCGTGGTTCTATTCTGACACGAGTGAAATCCTGTGAGAATTTTAGCTGCATTTTTAGCATGCATCAGTGGCTGCTCAACTTCTGTGTTGCTACTGGTCTTGGTTTTTTCAACCACTTTGACTATTTCTGGATCTCTAAAAGCGGGATAATCTCCATCCTGACCGCAGAGGACCAAGACTGTTAAACACAAGCATCAACTACAATTTGCCAGCACCCTGACCAGTAGGGAGGATAGGCCACAAAAGTTCCACAAAAGTTTCACACACCCTTCTGCAGATACTTCAATCAGTCCCCTGTTCTAACCTTGAAAACTTCAGCTTTCATTATACTGGTTGTCATGAGACCCTCTGTCAGTAACTCCAACCTAATGGTTAAACAGAGGTATCAGTTCCATTATCTCAATCTAATCACTGCCGCTCTGCTACGGCTGAGAATTCCATTGCCTTTTAGTAAAGCCCTAGAAATGGAAGAACTTTAGCAAATAAGACCTTTAAATGATTTTATTACAACCTAAAATTAGTTTTTTTTTCTGTTTTTAACAAAGACCTGGCTTAGATTCGGTAGCATCTTTTGCTGAGCTCTGTCCCCCAATCTATGTATTTTAGAATTCGACCAGTGACTTTTGGGTGTAGCTTCATCTTAGTCTAGAAACCTCCTAGCTGTGGAGTGCCAATGTCCAGAGTCGAATGTAATACCCCTGTCTGCTGTATTGTTATTTATCATCTCCTAACCCCAATGGTAGATTCTTATCTGATATCTCTGATTCTATTGCATCTGTTGTTCTAAGTTGTGACAAAGTCTTATTGGTTGGAGGTTTTAATATCCACCTGGACGACCCCACTAATTGCTATGCTATGCTACCCCAAGACAGCATCTATCATCCCACACATAAATGTGGCCACACTTCTGATTAAGTTTTTACTATGGTTTTATTTGTTAACTCCCTCATCTTGAAATATTTTGTCTCTGATCACAAAACTGTCTTGTTCCATATAACCCTTCAAGTAGCTGCTGCCTCTCCAAAATGTACAGTTCAGTCAGGAACACTTTAGTCAAAGAAAACTTTATTTCTATTTGCAGTCTCATATTTTAGCAGAATGGCTGTGTTCTGGGACAATCTGCCTCTCCTCGGTCCTATGCAGAAAGCCTCTTCCAAGCTCCTAAGAGGAAAGTGTAAGGGGGAGAGAGCACACCTCTCCGCCCCTCTGCGCGCCTACGGCCCTTCCATGCGCCTACAGGAAAGCCTAAGGCAGGGAGAGCTGCAGCAAAGACCCCCCAGGGAACAGAACAGAGCAGCATCAATGCCAAACAGAAATGACATTGATAAGTCAGACACAGCATGAGACTGAGGAGCTGGGAAGGAGTAGGCAGGCCAAAGCAATGTAAGCAGTGTGCCCTGAATGAGATCCGCCGATTGGTTGCGTAGAAAGGAATCATGTGATTTATCAGCTGAATCCCTTCAGCTGCTCCATCAGCTGATTGGATTGCTTGAGATCAGCTGATGTAGCTAGATGTGAGCTGAGCTTGACATCATGTCCTGCCTGAACTAACGCTATGCTCAATTTTATTCGCACTGCTGATAAGAGATCTGCTGATAATTTTTCCTCCATTCTCTCTTCCTAGTCTAGCAGCTGAATTAAATTTCATAATGTAAGTGACCTGGTTCATCAGTTTGATGAGATGACACTCCCCGACCAAAAAGAGAATGTAGAAGAGCGGAGCATAGGCAGAAGAAAACTAACCAAGTCCAACTCCTTCATTTGATAGAGTTATTCTCACCTTATAGTTTATTCATAAAAAAAGGTTAAGTATATCACTAACACTAGCTGCAAAAAATAATAACTCTGGAGATCTGGTTGACATAATTGATTAACTTGTAAAGCCTGCTCCTTCAACAGGCCTATTCTGCTGAAGACTAACACGTTTTTAGCTTACTTTGTTTAGAGGATTAAGGGTATCAAAGCCTCTATGATGCCCCCTACCTCCTGTATAACTCCACCAGATGCCTCCCCCATATTGCTGAGTGAATGTACCTCTATTTCCCTGAATGATCTGCTTGATATTTTGTCACACATGCACTTACCCTACTGTGGCCTTGTCACTTTCCACCTGGACTTTCTAAAGAGGCATTAAAGGCCACTTACCATTGTCTTCTCTTGATTGTAAATGAGTCTTTGTCCTCTGGTTTGTTCCCAGACAATTTCGAACAAGCCTGTATTCAGCCCCTTTTAAAGGAACCTGGCTTTGACCCAACACTTCCTCATAATTACAGACCTATGTCCAAATTACCCATTGCCAAAAAAATCACTGAAAAGGCTGTTGCTAAACAACTACTGGAAACAGCGAAAGCTAATAACCTACATTTTCACCAGCTGTATAGTACTAAAACTGCTCTGCTATAATTCCCCAACGATATTCTGATGAATGCAGTTTCCACTCAGCATCACTCCATTTTAGTATTGTTAGACTTTTCTGCCACCTCTTACCATCTAGCTGAACAGACAAATGCAGAGGGTCGGCGTAGATGGTACTGCACTCAGATCTTTCATGGTAACTATTGATGATTTTGTCTAATTGTTGGCTCATATATTATGTGGGGCTCCACAAGGTTTAATCCTTGGTTCCATCTTGTTCTGTTTATATGCTTCCCCTTCATCATATCACTATTATTCAGCAGTTTAAGAGTGTTGCCTACCATTGTTATGCAGATAAAACCCAGCTTAATGTATCACTTAATCTGATGATCTTAAAAATCTGGATACTCACTGTTACTGTTACTGCTATTATAAATTTCATGTCAAATTTATTTGTATTTATTCATAAAGAAAGCACAGCAACAAAACACACACATTCTAACTAACTATATACAGGCATGGATGTGTATGTGTGCGTGTGGGTGTGTGTGTGTATGCGAGACAGAGAGAGACAAAAGGTGTGTGTGTGAAGCAAAGGCCACCTGGCATAAAAAACAAAATGGCTGACAAAAGAAAACTACATGATCAAAGGTGAATCAAAGGTGGCTTCATACTGGGAGAGGTTTGCCTGACCGCGTGGCTGGTTAGGACAAAGACAAAAGAGTCAAAGCTTTGAGTCTCCTCTTTGGGTGTAGCTCTGTTTGTAAGTGAGTCACAGTCCAAAGATTTGCAGATTGGGGATAGGTTAATTGGTGACTCTGAATTGCCCGTAGGTGTGAATGTGAGTGTGAATGGTTGTCTGTCTCTACATGTCAGCCCTGTGATTGTCTGGCAACCTGTCCAGGGTGTACCCTGCCTCTTGCACAGTGTCAGCTGGGATGGGCTCCAGTCCCCCCGCGACCCTCAAGAGGATAAGCGGTTAGAAAATGGATGGATGGATGGTAATTTGACTTAATTTGAAGTTTTACAACTCCTACATCTTACTCTCTTACTCTTACTCTCAATCTGGAATAATGAACATTCTCCCAGGAGTCCTTTTTTTCAAGCTCACAAACTCATGTAGAAATCAGAAATCAGTTAGGTTAGGTTTGAACCTTGACAACTCCTAAAAAAGGAAGGAAATATTCCTGTACCACATTTCAAAGATTGCATGTACTCAGCTCAAGTTAGGCCATTGATGGATCAAGTTACCAAGATCATTAGGCAATAATGATTTGGGAAAATTTATGAACAGTGTGCAGAACCCAAGGATAAAATTTCAACTTAAAGTCTGTGACTTTACTGGGGAGGATTATAAATTACAAGATAAACTAAGAAAAACTGGATGATGTGCCTATGACCTCTATTTAAAGCCTAATCATCTGGACACTAAATTAAAAAACTGGATAGCAAAAAGAAGTAACACTTAACTCAGTAACAAATAGGAGACAATAAAAAAAGACTTCCAAACTTTAAAACAAAAATATGCTCTGGAAAGGCAAGACTTTTATAGATATCTACAATTATGTCATTATGTTGACCAAGATATTAAATATTACCCACTAGATAACGATGATCCAGAGTTAGAAACTTATTTGTCAAAGTTAAACAGGAGGTGTTATACCGAGACTGTTTAAGAGCTTTATGAAAGAAAAAATGCATTCCAGGGACCGTTAAAAATAAATGGGAAAATAAAGATGACACTCACTCAACTCACATACTCACATACATGGATTTTCAATTACCCCAATTACCCCAAAAAGAAGACTTTATAAGACAGAATTTAAAGGGCTGGAGAATGTGAGGGAACCCGGATGCCAATCAGTGGCATATCATTTGGGAATGTCCAATAATGTCTGGTCAGAGATGCAAGGGACATTAGAAGGCATGTTTATTGCTTGTTTATTTCAGGGAAAGTTGACTTTCATCAAGGCGCTTCAACAATTTATCTGGTGTTGGTGTTGATATCTTGCCTACAAATGAATAGACATACTAAATTATGGTCAAAACTGGAGAGTAGAGAAAATAGCACATGCTATCCCAACGTAGAGGGGACATGCCCTCAGTACTTGAAAGACTATGAGTATAAAGTAGAGTGGGATGATCATATACCGCCCACTGTTGACTACTTGCTACATAGTGATGTGTGATGTACAAGAAACCTTCAAGGAAGCTATGAGTCAGAGATTTGGGCTAGTGCTATAAAGAAGGAAATGGATTCCCCCGGGAAAAAAATGCATTAATATTGACCACACTGCCAGAGGGCACAAATGCAGTTGAGGGCAGATTGGTCGATGCACTCAAAGACAACTTTAATGATACTGAAACATACAAAGCCAGATATGTTGCAAAGGAATATGACATCAGTCCATAGTTTAAAGCAGCTGGAAGCTCAATATGACTTAGACTTACACCAAATGGATGATAAAACAGGTTCTCTATTGTACTGAGATTATCTCCCCACCCAGTAGTTATATCATAAATAAGAGTTATCCCCACCTGGGGTAACTGACGTGTAAAATGAATAATCCTTAAGACACACCACTGCCAGGCTATAAAAGCCTCACCTTGAGCATGCACACACTGATTCACTGATTTCCACTCGTCAGAGTCAACGTGAGAGCAGAAAGAAAAAGAGAGACGAGTTTAGGGTTTTGTCCACTTACCTTTGTTTAGGTGGCAGAGCTAGCCTTCGTGGGTCCCTCTTGAGGATAGCTAAATGCAGTTTCTTCTTTTTGACAATAAGGAGTGAAAAAGTTGAGAGGGGTGCCGTATCCTTGTACTGCAGCTGTCTGTTTATGCACGGCTGAGGCATAGCAGCTCGCTCGAGCCTTACTTAGTCTAGGGGCAACATGCTGCATCACTCTAGGAGGTCGTTGCGGACTCAAACCCAACCAGGTTGGGGGGCAGCTCACCACCTTCCACAGGGGTTTAGTTGACTGATCGCACCTAACAGAGTTGGGGGGCAGTGACTGGCTTACCTCCACAGTTAGCCACTGCGAGGTGTAGCCTGTTGCCTTTCATTTGGAAGATGTCGACCAGCCCATTCTCAGGGCCTGCAGCCAACTAAGCGCCCTTGGTTGGCTGGTCTGGTAGTAGAGGACAGGGGCCCATCTGGGTGCTCCTCAGCCTCCACTATTACAAAATCAGTGGGGGCTGAGCAGACTGTGTTACATAGCACGTTCCCTGCTCCTGGACCCTCTGCTGGGTTGGACAAGAGCCCCTCCTCCGCCAGATCGGGGAGGAGATAGACATTCTTGGCCTTGGGCCCCTAAGGGATGAAGAGTTGTCCTCAGAGGGGCAGCAGGTGCTTGTAAAGGAGCTTTACCAACAGTCATCTCTCCTTCAGGAAATTATTGGCCAGGCTGCATTGGCTCTGGGGCTCGACCTGCCTGCTGGTCAGGGTTCCACCCCTTCCCGTTTCAACAATGAAACAGGAGGGCGACCCACACAGTTCCTTGTGCCTCTCCTTTCTAATTTCTAGGAGGTGGTCAGGAGTCAATTTGCAACACAGATGGCAGGGGCACGCTGGTCAGGGCTCTGTCTGCGCCATCTAGTTGGCCAGCTGGAGGAGGAGTGTAGTCTGGATCTAGTAGCTGAACTACAACCTGTCTCTTCACTTCTTCCTAAGCTCAAAAGGGAGCAGGGTGATGTGGCTGGCTGTGCTATGGCAAGTTTTATGGGTGACAAGCGCCATCTCTGTCATGGTCCATGCTGCAGCCAGAGGATTGTGCATGTCTGCTCAAACTGCCTGTTGAGCCATCTGCCTTGCTTGGGCCTGACACATCCATGATGATTCAGCAGGGCCAGGAAGCCTGTTGCTAAGGGGATAGGAAGATCTGCTGGGCCAGCTGGATGCAGCACAGCATGACAAGTCTAAATGGGGCAGTGAACGTGGCAGTGGCCAGGGGCCACCCAAGCCCATGCCTCCGTCCTGACATGACATCACCCCTAGCCTTCCCTTTGCCCTCATGGTAGGGTCTGGGGGCAGATCCCTGGGTTGTTTCAGCAATGACCCAGGGGTATCATTTACAGTTCTGAAGCACTCCTCCTAACGAGGGTTGCTTTATTTTCCATTATTGCAGACCACCAGCACAGGAAGGTTTAGTGCTTAGAGATGTTCATTCTCATGGAAAAGTCAGCTATCAGGGAAGTGAAGGGAGAGGACCAGCAGGCAGGGTTTGATTCCCACTATTTTTTGGTTCTGAAGCGGGACAGGATGGTCAGGCTTGTCTTAAACCTCAGGGGGCTGAACAAGTTTCTCCGGCTTGCCTTAGAGGGAAAAATCTTCAAGTTCTGTGGGGCCTCTGCTACAGCAGGGTCTCAGGATACCGAATTATTTGGACGACCGGCTAATATGTGCACAGACAGAGGAGCAGTGCTGCCATCTTGTGTCTGCTGGATTTACATTCAGGGTCTGGGGCTGCTCATCAACGAGAAAAAGTGCAGTCTCTTGCATGCGCAGGCCATCCAGTTTCTAGGCATGTGGCTGGATGCCAGATCTGGGTTGGTGACGCTGCTCTCTTTTTCGGTCATATGGCAGCTGTGTCTCAACCTCTTGTTGTCATGGCAGCCTCGCTACAGGTGGGGCCATAACCTCTTCTACACATGCGTCCAGTCCAAAGGCATCTTTTCAGCCTGGGGCTCTGTCCACAGAGACAACTGCAGGCAGCAGTACTCGTCACTGTGCAGCTTTGTGCATACCTCAAGTGGTGGCAGGACCCAGCCAACATCTTGAGGGGGACTATGCATGGTCCAGTGGGGTCTGGAGCACATGGACATGGCTCCTGTCCCTCAGGGCCATGCATGTGCCCTGTCTGGTGAACCGGGGGTGGACCCACTCTCCAGAGCAGGCCCAAGACGAGGGGACTGGAGGCTGCACCCAGAGGTGGTTGGGGAGATCTGGCACCACTACGGCAGAGCAGTGGCCCCCCTGTTTGCAAACAGGGACAATGCCCTTTGCCCACTGTTCTTTTCCATGGGGTGGGACTCCCCGCATCCTGGGTGTTGATGCCCTGGCACACTAGTGCCCTCAAGGCCTGCTGTATTCATTTCCCCCGTTACTCTTCTCCCGAATCTGCTGCAGAGAGTTCGGAGGGAGGAAGTGCAGATGATCCTGGTGGCCCTGAACTGGCCCCACATGAAATGGTTCTCGAAGGTGGTGCCTCTCCTGGCAAGGAGGCCATGGGAGCTACCGGTCTGGTGGGACCTTCTGACTCAGGTGCAGGGGACCATGCTCCATCCCTTTCTGCAGGGGCTCAAGCTTTGGGTCTGGCCCCTGAGGGGGCCAATCTGCTGGGTTTGGGACTTGCGCAGTCAGAAAATTCTGATAATTTTGGTGGATGATCTAACTATTGCTGCCAGTGATAGGGACTCATTTCATGGATCCAGACCTTTGAAGCCACCAACTCCATTGAGGTATGTCCTCACTATATTTCCTGTCACAAACCTAACCACAGTAACTTTACTTGCCTGAACCTAACCTCTGTTAACTATATGTTAAGCACGTAATGTCATTCGTGGGATGCTAATTCATTGAATATCATACGAACACTTGTAAGGCCTCAATTGACATGTCTTCTCAATTTCACACAACATTGCAGTTGGCAACATTTACTTCCAATCTACACTTAAAACTCCAGCAAAACAGGTATGGTGGCATGGGCCTGCATCAGTGTGGGCTTAAAATTACGTTAGAGTTAGGCATACACGTTGGTCTCTAGAGATTGTTTAGGGAAAATTTAATCTTTAGGCTATTAATAATAATAATAATAGAATTTGTGCCCATAGAATGGACGCACGGGGTAGGGGTGCTGAGGGCGCTGCAGCATCTCCTAAAACCAGGTATTATGAATACCATCAATTCATAAAAAAGTTTAAACTAAGCATTAAAATCATAGTGTATCCTGTTGAAGCCTAGTTCAGACCAAAGATTCGCGATGAGATAAAACCATTTTAGAATTCTGCAGAGAAAAGTTTCAGCAGTGTGAAGTGGCCCGACTGGGCTTAACTCAAGCTGGCTGATGGTGTCATTTGCATCTCAGCTTGTCAAATCGCCGGCAGCTGATTTTAGAATGTGAAGCACGTCACCTGTCTCTACAGCCAATCGGCTTGTAGTGAAGTCTGCCGGTCAAAATGACCACATACTGCTTGTTCATTGCTGTGGCAGGTGCTCCGCCCCCACCTCTATTTCCATCCTCACGGTGAGCTGGTTTTGGATGGTGAGTCACTGCTGCTGCTTGCTGTATGTGTAACTCGTCACCTTACAAATCTTTGATCTGAACTGAGCTTTACACCTTATAGTGTTATATAAAGTTACAGGTGTTGTGTATAAAATGTCTGTGTCATCACAGCACTGCTGCATTTTTAGTGGTTAGTGGGTGTTAGTGGTTTTTTTTGGTGCAGTGGAAAGGGGCAAAACTACCAAGCAGAATAGCAATGTACAATTGATTCACGTCAAACACAAACAAACACACAAACAGTCACTTTAAATAAATGCTCTGTCTCTTGCATAAGCAGCATAAAATTGTATAGCACGGGTGCTACAGTGATAGTTTCTTTTATCACACATACCGATTTTTGTGTAGCACATGCGACAGCCCTGACATCCCCCACAGAAATCAGTCAGAGTGGATGCAATATCAAACTAAAGGTAGAAACAGAATGTAACGACTGTGAAAGGAATATTGGGGGCAAAGTTCAAGATGAAGGATTGTGGGAGACTTAAACATTTTCACTAATATTACACAGAGAGAAGGAGAAATAATACATTAATCAAACAAAAAAAGAGACATACCAAAGACTCTGGAGAGGTTTGGTATGTCTGACTGTAAGACAAGTTCAACCCTATGTGAAGAAAAACCGAACTTTGATGGCGATGGTAAACTTGTATTGAATTAGATTTGTGAGGTGAAGTACAGTTAGAGATATGTAATGCCATGTACAAGACCTAAGTTGGATTGTCACTAAATTGTCACAATACCTTTTAGAGCCATATTATATTAAATGGAACCATAGATTGAACATGGACAGTGTTAAGTATTTTTTTAATGGGATAGAACAGTCACAACTGAAAACTATTTAGAACTAAATTAAACATGGGTCGTAGAAATCAGGCATGGACAGCAGCAAAGGAAGCCTACAATATTATATACGGGGGGCACTACAAAGTTTTAAAACACAAAAATTCCATATAATAAAAATGTATCTTGGACTAATGCACTGTCATAACCTAAGACAGTGAAAAATGAAAACTGTCCACAAACTGTAGAGAGATCAGAGCGAAATCCAGAAAGAAATTCATCAACAAGGGATGGCATTGAGTTGCTGCCTTGTGATTGGCTGATTAGCTATTTGCGTTATCAGGCGGTTGAACAGGTGTACCTAACAAAGTGGCGGGTGAATGTAAGTCCCCAAGTAACCAAATAAACTAAATTATTTCAGTGTTTTTAATGGAACTACTAAACTACAGTTGAATCCATTCCATCCATTCATTAGCTATGCCACTTAGCCTTCAAGCTGACACTGAGTGAGAGGCAGGCTACACTCTGGATGGTTTGCCAGTCTATCACAGAGCTAAATGAAATAGTAATTGTCATTTTTCTCCCCACAGGCATCTAGATGGAGATGATAAACTGGTGAAGTGGATCATGGTCTCCAATGAATGCGTTGATGACGTGATTGAACCACCATATACTTGCAGTACCTCGCCGTGGGGTATGTGTATTGGAACTGATTGTAATGGTGTACAGAGCTTTGGCCTTCCCTTAAGAGTAAGCTGTGACCATGATGAACACAGCGGTTGCCTGGTGCTAGAGAGAAGGTTGAGTGCAGTGTCTACATTCAGAGGATAGAATGGCTGAGGGCAAAGCTAAACAGGGTTGTCTCACTCCACTTCAGTAACCTCTTCACCTTCACGGAAAATGAGGGCATACTGGATTCACAGATGTCGTCAATGTGTTTTGTCTACACTACATCTACCAGCCAAGAGTTCAAAGGGTGGCTGCGAAATTCCAAAATCAGTGGAACCACCATGGATTATCCTCACAGGGAGGACAAACACCTCTCCAATTGTGACAGAGAGGGGCTTTTAACACAGCTGGTGCAATTCAGGATATTTGCAGGAAATGGTACCTTGGAAACCAATAAGGACACCCTCTACAGTTAGAGACTGAAAGCAGTATTGTGTTCCAGTAAATGATAGATGAAGAAGAATCCAATATTTTGCATCCCTAATAAAGACCAAGCAACCCATTGGTTTGCTGTCTCAGTGAATTTTTGTGTTTTACTTTCTTTCATTTTGACCTTTGATGCTGCCTCCCGATTGTGACTTTATCTTAATGAGACGGACCTGATGCGGAAAGGTTACACATATGCAGGAGATTGTTCCAGTCCTTCCATTGCAGTAATTAAGGACACATTAAGTAAGTCAAGAAAGACTAACAATATACACTTTTTCTCCATTTTTCAATACTGTTCTTTTGTTGTTAAATACATTGTGAGAAGAAATACATAGAGCAATACAGTGTATTCTAACTTGTGTGACAGAGTTTTAAAAGTAGATTCAGTGTGCACACACTTGTGATGGAGTAGAATGCACAGAAGTTACATGCCTATGTTTCTATGAGAGAAGTAAGGGAAGGAGCAGTGTAATGTATGCTGCTAGTTCCTGTGAAATCTTTATTCATTTTCCCATTGACAAGTACAAGCTAATTCCTCATGAATAATGAAAGCATTATATCAGAGGTTATATTGCTGTCTTTGATCAGGGGTGTGACACACTGCCAACTGCTCTTATACTCATTTACAAAGCATAATCAAACAATATTATCTCTAAATGCAGCATGGAATATCTACAGTAACACAACAACTTGTTATGACCCCTTTTCTACACATTCTGTTGTACTGAAAAATTAATGGTTCAAGGGTTATTTTGAAAAAATCATGACTTGTGTTAGGCGGCATGGTGGTGCAGTGGTTAGCAATGACACACAGACACAGCAAGAGGGTTCCTGGTTTGAACCCGGGGTGGGGGAGCACATCTGTGTGGAGTCTGCGCTCCCTGGTTGTAACCCAGTTTCCTCCCACAGTCCAAAGACATACAGGTTACCTGGTGATTCTAGAGTAGGTGTGATTGGTGATTGTGCGTGTGAATGGTTGTCTGTCTCTGTGTGTCAGCCCTGTGATAGTCTGTCGACCTGTCAAGGGTGTACCCCACCTCTTGCACACTGTCAGCTGGGATAGGCTCTAGCATCCCCGCAACCCCTAACAGGATAAGCAGTTATGGAAATGACCGGGAAGGGGAGCTTGTCTGTTGGGCATGTTGGGCCCACCTCCTGCAAAGACTGGGACTGTGGTTGGGTGAATTGTGTGCTGGGTGGCAGGCAGGGGCGGGGACCTGGGTGTGCTGACCCCTGGTGTTGCAGACTGGCTGTGGGGATGTGTCAGGACATGACTCTGAGAAATATGAAATATAAAAATGCCAAAATACACTGGAGGGGGCTTTAAGTGTCATCAAGAAGTTTTAGAATGATGTTTTTATTTGAGTTAAGGAAACTTCACCAACATGCCTCTTGGCCTGTTTAAATACCATCAAAGCTTCTCTAATACATTATAGCTTCAAAATAGTTATTTTCTCTGCTGTTATTCTTGCTTAGTCTCCCTTGATGAAGTTCAGCTCCACATTACGGGTATAAGATAAAAGCAGAGACATGAATTGATTCAGTTGTGTCTGATAAGAAAGACACACAATGATCAAAGAAACAACAAAGGCTGAAAAGAGATCTTCTCGCTATAGCTGTGTTAAAGCGCTGCTTTTATCATTTTGCTGATGCGACTCTATATGATCAACAAATCCCAAGTGAAAGTTGAGAAACAGGATTTGATTGAGCACTTTTGCAGCTTCTGACCTAACTTCCAACAACCCTGCATTCTCATATGATGACATTGCATTTTGGATTTGCTGCACTAGATATTTATTCTGCTTAACTTAGACCTGCTGTCCTCTTTTGTGGACATGTTTTTATGCCAGCTAGTGTTAACAAAAGCACAATATACTAATGCATGTAAAAACAAGATGCGATCTCTGCCAAATTAGTCCAGAGACCGTTGATAAACTGAGACGGCCCACTTTAGATTCATTTCCTGTATGTGTGCCAATGCCCCGCCCCTTTAGGAGACTAAAGGTACACATTAGTACAGATTATAAACTTTGCCTTTGCCCCATAGTCACTGAAGTAAATATTGGAGCCATTTTTCACAAGCGCCAAACCTTCTAATCATTCTGACACCACAGTGGCATTTTCCAATTCCAATTTTTCAAATTTTTTTATTTATGCTTAATAAAATTTGTAGTTTGAAGCTGCATACACAGTTGGGCAATTTTAGTAAAAGTAACATGCATAGATGCTGGTACTTAGGAAGTACTCGTTTGAGGACACTGGGACTTAATTACTGTGTTATCACATTTCACATAGGGCACTTTGGTGTGACAGACTGTTCCTACAGACAAAAAGGACATTCCTAACTTGGATTCAAAGCTAGTTGGAGATTCGAATCATCAGTGGGAGACCCTTCAGTCATGCTGCTCTTTGGTACAGACAGCTGTGGACACAATGCAGTGGCACAGAGGTCGAGAAACTTTCCACTGTGAGGCTCCGACATAACATTATCTTCAGTTGAATTCAATTTATTTTTATTAATAAAGCCCAACATCTCAAATCACAATGGCTATACAGCATAGGGCATTCCTCTGTCCTTAGAACCTCAAAGCTGATAAGGAAAAACTCCCCCAAAACCTTCAAAGACAGAAAATAGGGTAGAAACCTCTCGACTGCTTAGAGGTGGTAAATTTACATCTCATAGATATTTAATATGACATGGTTGTCGGCTTGTGTTTGCTATCTAGTGTCGGCAAAAAATGTTTTTGCACATATCCGATCCATCGTTAGCGTAGTTACTATATTACATGACTGTCACTATCACACTAAATTCCCTGCTGAGCTGTTCATACTTTAAAACTCTATATGAAAAAAAGAAGTTGCTGAATATATGCATTGAACAGCCAAATCTGATGTAACTGACATAATTCTGAATCGGACACATCCCCAGATTATCAGGATTTCCACAGTCAAGAAACTCCTGGAAAAGTTATTAAATAAGAAAAACAGTTTTCCAAGTTGTGAATGCATGACAATTGAAACGTCATTAGTATCACTTGATGCACATTTGTACATGAAGCTTGCTGGCGGCGGGAATATCTAGTAAGAATAAAGCAAACACTAACAGTTTGGTTATCTGCAAATGCCTGGAGAGTGTGTGTTAAATAATGCATGGTTTGATGAATCAAGAGGGAGGAAGACCAAAGTCGTGTTGGGCGTCAGCTCTGTACTAAAACACTTGACATTGTCAGCATGGTTGAAGTGGCTCTAGTTAGCAATGCTGAAGAAAAAAAAAAAGCATCACGACCAACAGAGGGCTGCTCAACCAACTGCCAGTGTCTACACGTATTTCATGCCTGCCGTAGCCTGATCAGATAACCTTACTGCTTCTGCCAGCATGTCAAGCATTGATATAGCAAATGCTCAACCAGTCCACTGCCTTATCCAATTATCTGCTATCGACTTAAGTGATGTGGGCTTTGAAGACAAGTGAACTCACATGTGGCTCAGAGGTAGAGCAGGTCGTCCACCAATCAGAAGATCGGAGGTTTGATCCTTGAGCAAGGTACTGAATCCCGCGTTGCTTCCATTGGCATGTGATCCATTTCCCATTTCCCATTTACCTTCTTCATAAAGCTTGAACACTAACACAAGTGAGCTTGTCAGAACTATGACTACGTTTACATGCAGTCAATAACCCTTTCATAACCAGAATATTAGCAGTAACCCGGTTGCGCACGGCCATGTAAACACCAATAACCCTTTTGAAAAACCGGAATATGCTCATATTCCGCTTTTTAAAAACCCGAATATGACCCCTGGGTTACTCCTTTTCTAACCCAAATATTTGGTCATGTATGCACCTATCGGGATATCCCCATCGAAAGGAACATTAATTTGTGTTCTGCGCATGTTCTATTCGCAAGGAATCTTGGTCTTTTGAGTGCAGGAACTACTTGTTGAAAACATGGCGAAACAGAGGACACCACACTTTTGGAGCGAGGAGGAGACAAATCACCTCGTAAGTGTGGTTAAAGACATGAACACAGTACTCTGCACAGCTTGCTAGTTTAAATAGCACGATAGCAACAAGCATCCCTAGAGGCACTGGTGTGCGAACGGTGATTTCACAGGGCTCCATCACTCTCTCCATCATCTGGCAAAGTTTAGTAAAGGATCGACGCGACATATGGAAATTGTCACGCCAGTCGGCGTCGGTGAACTCCATCATTACTACCCGTTCCCACCAGTCCTGACTGCGCACCTTCATCCAAAGTGTCCGGGGGGCTCTGGTGGAAATGGGTAGCGTGGATATGGATGGCACAGCTCCGGCTCCATTTCCTATTTTTTCACGTTCTCGCCTTCCATTAATGAAGAAAGTGAAACAGAATAGTGTCAAGTACTGGTGGTGGGTCAGTACCAGCACCAAAGCGCAAACGAAGGCGACTGCTACCAGCCCAGGGCTGTTCATTATCCGCCGTGCTGTTGTTGTTGTTGTTGTTTTTGGATACAGGAAGAAGAAGCTGAAATGACACGCATTGTGTCATGACGTTCTCCGTGCATCGAGACGTTGTCTGCGTTTTGATCGGGATATCCCAATTGATTACAATTACCATGTATACAGGTATAACCCTGTTTGCTAACGCATGTAAACAGGTTATTCTGAATGTTTCAGAAACTGGAATATTGACCTTAACCCGAATATTGACTGCATGTAAACGTAGTCTATGTTTCCTGTGAAATAGTGAAATAGAGGCAGGATTTAGTTGCGCATTGTGCGTACTTTCCATAAGGGAATTGCTTCTTCCTTCAAATCAATCAGGTAAAATATGAACATTTTTGTAAAAATGTGTGGGAACCCTGGATTATGGAGCAAAAAAACCAACAAATCACAAGGCTTTTAGATATGTTGCAAAATTTACGATTTTAGTTTTGTGCAGCCATGTTTAGGTGTTGAAATGAACAATTTTGAAGTTTTAGAAATGAACAGTGATCCCTGACCCACAGAGTTACATTATTATTAAAAATAAACCCTCTGTCCCCAGATGAGGACATCTTTTTTGTTTTTCAAAAAGTACTTACTGTTTAAAGATAATACTAAATAAAGTTTTTCTAATCTCAAATAGCTGGGAGAAATTAAAAATACATACCAAACAAAAGATGAGGTCTCAGGAGACTAATACCCTGCAGGGAGTTGTGTATGCTTTGCCTCCTGAGAACACATCTGTGCAGGTAGATGAGTCAGTTCTGTCTCAGTATGTGTGTGTGTGTGTGTGTGTATGTGTTGGGGGGTTGATAGTTACTGTGTGTGTGTTTTTGAGGGCGTGGGGTGAATGGGGCTAATGTAACCAGAATGAACTGGTTCAGGAGACAAAAGCAGGGGCTCGGGGAGGTGCATGAATGAGAGTTATAGGAAACGAGAGAGACAGAACTTTCCCCTGAGTCTTTCCACAACTGCCTGGTAGACAAGTAAGTGAACTCCACATTCCATGTCATCCTTTACAAGAAATGTTCTGAACTGTAATGGCTTTAAAATGAAAGAAAATTAGTGTTTGTGTGTTCAGAGTTAGGTGTTAAAATGAGTGTTAAAAGGCAGACATTTCATATTAACTGTAACTCTGTACTGTACAGTTGTCCTTGGCTACTTCTCTAACCCTTCTTGTTTGCTGTTTATCGTTTCCCCGCTGGGTTTTATTAGTCTTTATGTAATTGTCCTATTTCCTGTGCCAGCTCCCAGCACTTTCCCCACATCTCAACTTTAAAATACTGCAAGTACAGCTCTTCTATGCACTCTTTATGTGGCATGTGTGAGTGCTCTACTGTAAGAGAGAGGCATGGAAATGTGGTGAAATGTGTGTGTGCAGCAGTTAAGCTATTATAGCACATTTTAAGGGTTTGATTAAAAATTGTTATGCGCTTTAATGCATGTTTTTGCTTCCTGCTGATACAAGTAGCTTTGTTGTGTTGTGCACATTTGCAGTGCATGTATGTGTGTGTGTGTGTGTGTGTGTGTATGAAATTGAGAAGGAGAGAAAGAGAGGTAGAAAGGGCTGGCAGATGGGAGCAGTGTTGAGAGAATTACATATTATTAGCTTTGCTTTTTGCTGACAAACTGGGCAACAGGACAGACTGGTGAGCAGCAACCAAAAGGCGATTAGAGAGAAAGACAGATGCAGCTCAATAAAACTTAATTGTGCAAACCATTATTGTCCCCAAAGTGAATATTCATAACCCATACAGATATGAATTACATGCAAGGGCACTACCATAAATTCTCAGATAGTGGCCTCACATCAGGTCTTAATGTGATACATCTTTATATTTGGAGGTTTTAAGAGCAACAAGTAGAGTGTATCCTTTTTTCTTTTGGTTTTGTTCTAATGAGTATAATTATTATATAACATTCAGAATTTTCATATTAATTTACCTGTTCTCTTGATAAATTTAGCATATGTGCATTTCCACACATGACTGGATTAACTGGCACTGAGGCCTTGGAGCAAACATGAGCCATCCCCTATCAGGCTGCACCAAGTCATCATGTGCTCTTCACCAAATGTAATGCCATTTGAACAACAGATTGATAAATTAAAATTACAAAAAAACATAATTGCTTTTTAAAACAAGTTTGTTGAAAAGTTACAATGCTGTTAAGCTAACGTTAGCTAGCTATTAGCTCTGATATGAGCCTTGACTTACCCTTCTTTGTGCAACTTCAAACCTTGAACAAAGCTGGAAGTTGTTGTGTTTCCATCTTTTATTTTTAAATGACATCTTTTGCTTACTGTAATTTGTTTTTTTGTTGAGCACCACATAGTTTTTGTGCACCAACGAGAAGATCTGTGGGATGGTTTCCCCTGCAACTTGATTGGGTGCTGTGACTTGGGGGGAATTAAGTACAGATCTGCTGGGAATGACTCGTGTTAATGTTTCAGGCAATGAAGGGAATGAAGTCATGGTGCACTTTAAATTACATACTTTTTCATTTTTGGACATGGGGGAGTCAAAAGGCTTAACTCCAAGATAAGTCAAGTGTCACTGGTGTTTAAGTCCAAGATTAGTTGCAAGTCTTTTGTTTAGTTAGTCTGATTCTGCATATGGCTATGCAATGACGAGTAACACGTACTTCACAGTTGTAATTACCCGTTAAACACTATCTGAATGTTTTTTTTTTACGAGATTCTTTACTACTCATACTAAAGTAGTTAATTTTATCAGTACTTTCACTTCTACTTGAGTCAGTATAATTCTGAACTATACTTTTACCTGATTACTTTCTTATTTACTCTGCCAATCACTGATTGATACTGAGTGTTAGAGCATATGACCATATTCCCATACAAATTTCCATTTCAATATTTTGCCACACAGTAATCCTGGGGCTTTTTGGGCTATACTTTCTGCTTCAGTCTGCCTCAACATTTCTTACACAGATGTTTCACATTAAAAGCCTTCCAGAGTATCAAAGGGTGTAAGCCCTCCATTCCTGGTAGGTTATAATGTGAAACATCTGTAGGAAGTGTTGACTCATGGTTAATTTATGGCTCTTCAGGGTATCTGAGTGGGAGAAAATGGGTTCAGAGAGAAGTAGCTGGGAGTAGCTCACTTACTGAACTTTGAGTCTTAAGTGTTGTACACCTTTAAGGTGTAGCTGTTCGGCATGTAAAGGGCAATTCAAAGAAGGCTGGGACACGATCTTAGTAAATGTAACTGGAGCTGTGATGTTGGACGGTAACAGCAGATGGCACTAGAAATAAAAGGACGGCTTCTGCTCAGGTGCTCTTTAGGTGCACTCTTTTTTTGCCCCCTTGGGTGTGCATGGCCTGACAGAACTTTTGGATCCACTCAGTTGGCAGCTGATATACAACTGAACGTTTGCTAACACCTTTTTTTGTACAAAAATATTCCAACCAAAGGCCAACTGTGGACACATTTGTGGAACAAATTAGTCATCCCCTATGTTCTATGATAGTGCAACAGCTACTTAGTCTTTCAGCAGGTGACTCATTGGTATATTTTGTATCTAAAAAGTTATTCTGGGAATATGTGTGATATAGAATACAATATGTTCGATTTTGCAAATTTCGTCTTCTTTGTTCTTTCTTTTTTTGTCCCTGATGGCTTTCACTTTTTCCATTTTCTCTAACTCAGATGCTCTCAACATAAACTCCACTGCACCAAACCCATCAATTCTCAAACATGTTCTGACTGTGATGATCGCTCCCTGATGCACACATCAAGATGAGCTGCATTGCCTCCAGTGGAAATGATACCTCTACTACAGACAGGCAGTTAGCTTTAGATCATTTTCTTTTTATGCTGGATTTTTTTGAATACCCAACAAACCCAAACATTTAAAGAAAAGTTACGGGTGCAGAGTGGGGGCACTCTAGGTGGCTACCTAAGTTGCCCATGAGAAGATCTGCGCTGGTTATCAGGGGTCCATGTTGGAAGGCGATATGATCACTGCTTAGGGAAATCAGGCTGTGGTGGTTTGAGTCCAGGGCAGGCTGTTGGATTAGTGTTGATGAATTTGGCTGTGGTTGAAGACTGGTTTGCAGGATGGGAGGGATGCCCTCCTGTTTTAACGCATGCCTTTCAGCAATAGTATATTTCAGCCCTATTTTGCTGGGAGGGGAGCGGGCTGCAACCTTTCAGACCGCAACTGTAGAGATTTGAATTTAGCCAGTGCAAACCCCAGAAGGTTATGATTCTGGACCAACCCAACTCCCTGTCAGATCAGCAAACCTTCTGGTATTGCCGTTACACATTAGACCCAGTGCTGCTGTAAAAATTGGCATTTGGATTTTTTTTAACTAGGTGGGCAGCCCAAGTAGAGTGTATATGCCTGGGCTGAGCCCCAGACAGCGCTACCTCAATTTAACACCTGGTTGTGTGTGTCTCAGCGCGAGTGTGCAGAAAAAATATTTGCACTGGAGCCAATCAAACTAATGTAATGCTGCTGTCTGCTGGTCTTAGCTCATACTGGACCACAGCCTCTCCTGCATGTTGGAGAAGACATCATTGTGGATCATCTCCTACACCTTCTCTCTACAGGCAGCAGCCGATGCTGTCAGAGTTTCCACTGGATCCATTCTGCTGAAGTAGTGCTGTTGTGCACTCAGAGCTCACAGCCCAAAACTCAGTGTATGCAGTTATGTACAGAAGTCAGGATGCTTTTTGGGTTGCGGTTACAGAAATAAATTGTGAGTGAAGTGGCTGCTGATGTCAGCTGTGTTGATTAAAACTGATGCTTGTTCCATATAAGTGACACAGACGACTGAAAAACCTGCCTGTTTAGAATGACTCTTCCTCACGGATGTCGCTGAGATGTGTTTACAGTCTCTCTACCTATTTGTCTCTACTCTGTCCTCTGTCTTTCTGGTCTGTCTGGCTCTCTGTTATAGTTAGTAGGTCATACAGGGACCGATAAAAAGTCATTTCCGCTTGGCTGCTTTTCAAAATCCCTAATTACAGAGTCAACAGCAACAGCAACACACACACACACACACACACACACACACACCCGCTCTCAAGCCCTTATCTCCAACCTCCCTCACTTCTAATAATTTGGTCAGAATCCAAACTCCAAACTTGGGTGGCTGGGGAGTAAAATTTGTCTTTTTCACAGCACACTTGGCTTTTCAGATTAAAAAGTGAACATGCCACAGAAATTTATACTGTCAGCCTTTTATTATGCGGTATGTGTGTGTGTGTGCGTGCGTGTGCGTAGGCGTTACTGTGTTTTGCTTCAATGACCAACCATGACTCTTGGTCCTGTCAGATAAGAACAGTGTGTCTGCTAAATGCCAGCTCTGCAGAAATTAAAATTAAAGGTTATTTGTTGTAATTCTAGGTCTGCACTGCAGACAAGGCCCTCTAAAGCTAAGTGATGCCAGCACAGAGCAGGACATTGCTTTAAACGCTGCAGAGATGACAAGGAGGTCAAAATTATTCCAGCAAAACTCACCTCTCTTTAAAGAGAAAAGTCAGGGCCAGGCTATCCTGCCACAGGAGCCATGGAAACCTGTGTGCACCATACAAACAGCATAACAGTGCATTCAGACTGAACACAAGGTTAATTTCAACTTGCTTTATTTGAACAAATAACCACTGGAGTGGTTCTGCAATAGAGCATTTCAGTGGAATTGCACTGATAGGGAAAAGATTGGATCCATGTTTACTTCCTGTTTGCTGATGTAATTCACACACACTGCAAAACATCCCAACAAGAAAAGGCTTCTTTGTATGTATCATATACTGGTGTGCAGTCCAGATGAGCAGGAAACTGGAGGTGAAGACTACCAACACTGCACGAATGGCTATAATTTGTGCTGTTTACAGCTGTTTCAATCCATGATTAGGTCTGGAAAATAAGAGGTTAAAGAGGACCTATTATGCTTTTTAGGCCTTTTCTTCTGCTCAAGTGTTTTGTTTAGCATCTTTATGCATCTACAAGGTCTGCTAAGTAACAAAGCCCAAAGTCCAGGCTAAAGGGAGCTCTCTCTCCCCACAGACACACAGCTCCTCAGCTGCCTGAAACGCCTAGTTTGCATTCTTGCCTTTGCTTTTGCAACTTGGTTGCATCAAAATGTAACACATTATCTATGCACACAGTGCCCTCCTGCAGGCCACTGAGCTGCGCCCCCCAAACAAACTTACTCAGAGCAGAGCTGGAGCAGAGAGTTTGAGCTGTTGAGGAGACACTGCTTTCTTCAGTACTACCGCAAATTACCCTTATTTGGACTGCCAAAGGAAGAAGAGACGAAGAGGAAATGGTTGGAATTCATTTTTACACTATTCAACAATATAACCCAGACATTTTATTGAGTTCCCTCCATTTTGTTGAGGACTGCTTCACAAACTGGCAACAGTTTACTGCTGGATTTTCTCAGCAGTTACTACTGAAAGACGGGGCAGTTCCCTTTGTTGGGCAAATCTGGAGATTCGGGATCACATCCAGTAAGTATGCTGTAGAGTTGTGAAGTTATTTAAAAACAAACAAGGATGCTACAACAGAATATTGAAGTGTGGAGTAGATGGCTGTAGGAGCTAATGTTAGGCTGTACACCCAGTGCTTAGCTGTGGGCCTCATCCAGCTGGCTAACCAAAGCTATTGTTTTGAAATGATTTTTTGATTTTTAAGTTAGGCTGCTAGCTGGGTGGTGTCAGTGAGATGAATTTAATGACTGAATTGTGGAGAATCTAACAAAGCTATGAATGTGTAGAATGTCCATATTGACAAAAGTTTCAACATTTATATGTGTAATGCCCGATCTAAGCAGCTAACAAGCTCAAACAAGACCTGGGGTAGAATTGAGATCTGCATTTATTTGTCAGAACGTGTGGCCACACTCAGAGTTTGATTGGAAATTGGCTTTTACGGTAGATATACAACGTGTTTCTCTGTTACATGAGGCCGTTCACAATATCGTTACTGAACAGTTTAGCTGGTCCAGAGTTATACAGCTGGGGAAGTGTTTATGTAATGAAATTACGTTGTGTGTGTACCTGTACATGTGTGGTGTGCTCAATTAACAAGGGACAACACTGTTTAGCGTTTTAGATGTTGACTGTTTTCATCTGGTGCAATTTCAGTATAAGTTACTGAATTTTCCTTTGTCTTTTCGAATAAATCGCAGAAGGGCCCTGGTACCCAACACCTCTCTTCTACAGCCAGATTCCCTGATTTAGGATGAAAACGGACCCTCCTCAAACCGTCTCAGTGGGCACACAGTCTGTGGCATCTCAGAAGATGGCAGTGATCAACCCACAGCTGTACACTAGACATTTTCAACTTCAGTCAGCCACCAGACACACAGTTGTTACCATAACGTCAGATAAGTTACAGCTGATGTTATGATACATGTTACAGCTGAAATATAAGATAGCTACAAAATAAAAACTTACCACTGTGAAAAGTCCTGCTCCAGTCTTTGTTGCGAAGGTGGTTCAGAGTTTATCAGCTCGTGTTTCTTCAAGACTAGCCACCACTAATAAGGTTGTAATGTATTTACAATGCAATTCTTTGCATATTTTTTACAATTAGAGAATGTAAGAATTTATTATAAAAAAAAAAACGGTATTAATTTCTATATGATTTTATTTTTCTTAAGCCACAGGGAGCCACTGGATAGGGCTGTATCTGGCTTTGGAGCCCCAGGTTGCCTACCTCTGTGTTAACCACAGTCCTTACATTAGACATCTAACCAAAAACCCATTCCAAAAAAACAAAAACAAAACATTGGCTTCCAGTGAAGGACGAGTGCAGAAATGCAAACTCATTTCTGGGTTTTAAGACTCATTGCTGAGGCGCTCTATTTGTGTGTTGGGCTGCTTAATAGGTCAGCTTAAGTGGTGGTCTCAACTTGGCATTACATCTGAGTGAGTCTTGTTTTTTTCACTCTAAATGCACATTTGTTGGGAACCACAACTCATGGAGAAGACGGTGTTTTTGTAAATATGCAACATATAACTTGAGAGCCATTGATATTGATTTTTTTGTATTACTAAGGAGGAAAAAGCAAAATATGCTAACCTATGCAGCTCATGTAAGCCTTGTTATGCAGCGTGCCTGTGCTTCACAAACTTTTGCTGATTCAGTCGCTGCACAGATTGAAATAAAAAGTCAGACTGTAAAAGTTAGACCATTACTGTACATGGCTAAGAAGCCCCCTCCCCCACCCAGGCACATGCACACTGTGAGTCAGGAGGAACTGTACGTGTCTAAATGTTTCTGTGTAAGGTTTCATACTCCAGCATCTTAGTGATGTAGGATCTGAATTAAATTTTCTCTCACGTATCCTGTAGTGATTCTGTGGTCATCCTGCTCCCTGACTGTGCAGCTGCTCCCTGGAGATCCTCTTATCTCAGCTGAGGACATTACATTAGCACTCCTCCTCTGCAACAAACACTCAGCTTTTTCAACCAACTTTATAAACATGTTTCAGTAGAAGTTTGTCAGTAACCATCAGTTACAAAGGTGACCATCCTTTGTCCTTATACTTCTTTGAATGAGGCAGTTACTGAAGACAGCTGCTTCAGCCTATATCAGACACTTCATTCCAAGTGTAAGACTCTTCTATATTTTCTCAGGTGGAACTACAGTGTTGGATAGCCTTTGATTTTCTACAAGTTTTTGCCCAATTAAAAAAAAATATGGAATGATGCCTCCAGTCTCATGCCTTTTCTTTGATCCTGCTCTGAACCTAGTTCAAAAGCGGCTGTTTTTATCCACATTGTAGCAACTTCAATTAGAAACACTTAATAGTATTCAATTTTACAGTTGATTGACTTTCTTGAGGGGGGCATCTTCCATCTTTACCTGGCAGGTAAAGGAGCTGTGAAACAAAGTCACTGAGAAACAGAAGCAAATATGGATCAAAAACCTCAGTCTGGAACTAATGTGAAACATTAATGTAAAAAGCGTTGTGTTAAACATGCCTCCAGCTGGATGCAATTACAATAAGCTGTGATAACTTCCTCTGCCAAGACCCAGATTTTTAACGGCGTTTCACCAGACCTCTGGGAGCAGTTGAGCTTTTAGGTGGAAAATAACAGCTTAAGTTAGTTAACGTTACCCTTTACCATCACGACATCCATGTACAGAGTTGAATACTCCACTGCTCAAAAAAATTAAGGGAAAACTTAATGGTCACAGTATAACACCAAGTCGGTTAAACTTTAACATGCTCTGGTGTGAATGAAAGTGACAAGAGGTGCAATAGAGAGGCAAAAGCAAGACAACCCCCGAAAAGGGAATGGTTTTACATGTGGTGGCCACAGACAGTTGCTCTCTCCCTGTCCTACCCAAGTCATTCTTCTCTAGTTTGTGTTCTGCTAGTGTCCTTATCTCTACTGGTAGCACACAGCAGTACCTGCAACCCAATCAGGTTTCACAGGTAGTCCAGCTCCTCCAGGATGGCACATCCATACGTGTGGTTGCAAGAAGGTTTGCTGTGTCTCCCAGCACAGTCTTAAGAGCATGAAGGAGATACCAGGAGACCTGCCGTGACACAAGGAGAGTTGGACGGGACTGTAGAATGGCATCAACCCAGCAGCAGGACTGGTAAGTGCTCCTTTGTGTGAGGAGGAGCACTGCCAGAGCCCTACAAAATGACCTCCAGCAGGCTACTGGTGTGTCAGAAACAGACTCCATGAGGGTGGCATGAGGGCCTGACGTCCTCTAGTGGGACCTGTGCTCACAGCCCAGCACTGTGCAGCTTGACTGCCATTAGCAAGAGAACACCAGAATTGGCAGGTGCACTATTGGCACCCTGTTCTTTTCACAGATGAGAGCAGGTTTACACTGAGCACATGTGATAGGCGTGAAACAGTCTGGAGACACTGCGGTAAACATTATGCTGCCTGTAACATCATCTGGCATGACCGGTTCGGCAGTGGGTCAATGATGGTCTGTGGAGGCATATCCTTGGAAGGTCCCACAGGCCTCTATGTCATAGCTGTTAAGTACTGGAATGAAATCCTCAGAGCGATTGTCAGACCTTCTTACACTGGTGCAGTGGACCCTGGGTTGCTCCTGGTGCAGGACAATGCTTGACCTCATGTGGCCACAGTGTGTAGGCAGTCCCTGGATGATGAAGGCATTGATGCCATTGACTGGTCCTCTTGTTCCCTTAACCCAAATCCAATTGAGCACCTATAAGTATCTATATACTTGCACAAATACATATGTATCTGTGCATCCAATGCCGCCAAGTATCACCACAGACTGTCCAGAAGCTCACTGATGCTCTGATCTAGGTCTGGGAGGAGGTCCCCAAGGACACCATCCATCAACTCATCTGGAGCATGCCCAGACATTGTCAGGAGTGCACACAGGCACATAGGGGCCATACACACTACTGCGTCACATTGTGAGATGCTGTGATAAAATTTAATTTGGATAAAATTTACGCAAGTTGGATCAGCCTGTGTTTTCAATTTTTGACTTTGAATTTTGGTATGATTTTGGGTCCAGCCCTCAGTGGGTTGGTGATTTTGAGTTCCACTGACCGTTGTTATGCCATTATGTTCTCAATAAAGTTTGCAATGTACATCAGTAAAGATTTTCAACATTAATAATCCATTCATCAAGATCTAATGTGTGATTTAAGTGTTCCCTTTAGCAAATTTACTCAAATGGGCAAAAACAGTCCACTAGATTCCTGTATGCTTTCATTTGCTTGCTGTGTAATGTTAGGAGGTCTGGAGGATGATGTAATTTGTAACAATGGATGTGTCAACACTGGACATATCAATCAAGTTGTGGGATAAAATCCCTTTCCTTCATTTTGTATGGATCACATCCAACATGAATTTCGATTTTCTGACGATACCTGCTGCCTGCAGGTTCATCCAACCCTTTTACGTTGTCACTTTCCTCTATATCCTCTATCCTCCTCTATATCCTCTACATATCTATATCACATATGGATTTATCACTTCCTGCCCTCCTTCTGAATTTCATGTGTCATAATTGTCACGATTGCAAACAAGCTATACAAAGGAATCCATTTAGAAAGTTTAAGTTGTTAAGTTTGAAACTGTCTTTAGAGATGAGTTCAGAGCTGTTACACTGGATGTAGCCAGGTGTACCTAATGAACAGGTACAGGCCAGTCTGCATCCCTATCTCCCAAACTCAACCAAACCACAGCAGAGTCTCGACAAACTTTGCAGGAATAATAACCACAAGTTTACAAACACTGAGCCTACTTTCTAACTCTGGTACTGTATTTTTCAGTGTATGGGCTGCAGTATGTAAAGTGCTGAAGGCAACAAGTACTGTATGTATGAGAGCTGGTATCAGTCAGGTTCAGTCAAGTCGAGTGTATGGGTTTGTAGTACTGAGCTGTCTCAGCAGTGAGAGCACACAGCTATGGCAGGCCCTGAGGGGAAAACATGATTCAGTCAGTCAACACCCACATTGCTTTAAGCTAAACTTCCTAACCCTTGTCACACAGCCAGTTAGTTTGGTAACATATAAAAGCTGAGTAGGCGGTAAAAGCTGCAGGCTTCTGTCATGTTGGACTTCAGAGTGTGAGCACACGGATGTTTCTTGGAGGCAGCACAGTGCTGACCGGCTACGTATTAAATTTGCAAGTATCAATAGAAAAGAATTGTGCGTTCATTTTCAGCCAAAATAAGATGGATGACTCATATGTGCTCAGGTCATATCATGTTTTAAAGAAGTGTTGGAAGATTTAGTGGCGTCTAGTGGTGAGGATTGCAAATCCGAGTAAGGTGAAACTTCTTCCAATTAGAATTCCTTCAGTGGTTATTGCCCAGGAAGTTTTCACCAGGAGGCGGATTATCCACAGAGGTCTTTTCCTCTCCAAAACAAACAAACCAGATGATTTAAACTAGCAACACTGAATAAAGCAGTTTCATGTTACTAATGAGTTTTTCCTCTGCATTGTTTGGCACATCACAGATGGCCTTCTTTAGCGCCTGCTATGTGTGCTCACCTTTTTTTCGGATTCAGATCAGGAAGTTTTTAGTTGGAGATGAATTATCCACAGAAGTCTCTTCTTCTCCAAAACAAAGGGACTAGTCCGTTGGGGCTAGTCTGTGCCAGTCAGCTCTAGTTGGGGACAGTCGTCATGACAAGTCAGCGCATAATCTGTTAGTGTGTGATGTGGTACAGACTGGAATCAGCAATTGTGTGCGACTTCAGTCACCAAAATTCAAACATGTTTGAATTTTTTGAGCCAACTCTGGACGCAGTTGTGTAGTGTGTGCTGGTGACAGAGCCAACTGCAAACACATGTAGCCAACAGCCAATGAAAAAGAGGAGGTGGGACACAGGCGATGCTTCTCTAATCTTTGCTACTCTGTTGCTCTGTTTGCTAGTTTGTGAGCGTAGCAGAGCTGCTCATCTCGGGGATTAAGTCACATGCAACGAAGTACTATAGTACATTTGTACTAACGGACATTATCACGAATTTATAAAGCCCCGGACAGGCCGTGAAATGTGGACATGTCCGGGAAAAAGAAGACGGTCGCCATAGTTTCATTAACGTTATTGTAGATCATCATATCTGTTGGCCCTAGCTGTATACTAACTTTTCCTACAGGTATTAGATTCACCCACCTCCAACTCCCTCTGCAGTATGTAAAGTCCACACTGCCAACGTCGACTTGATCCACATAGGTTTTTTTTATCTTGCCTTGCCACTGTCACTGCAGATGGCTGCGCAAAACAGAGCTGTGGCAGCGAGCTGTCTATCATTCATTTTGCTTATCTTTATCTATCTGTCACCAGCTGTCACTTCTGTCACAATCTACTACTGCTTCTTCTCCTTCTTCTTCTTCTACTTCAACTGCCAGCTACTGGACTGGAATTTGGACAGTCTCGTGAGAGTTTTTGCGAGAGTTTGGTGCGTTCAGTTGGCCTCTGTTAGTTTGACAAATTGTGTAGTGTGTGATCCCTCATCTGCTGCAGTCCTTAAATGTGTGATCCCCAGTCTTTAAAAGAATCCGCTGAATTCAGTTGTGTAGTGGTTGCTCCAAGTCTTTTCAAAATCTGCAAAGACTGTGAAAATCTTGTAGTGTGTCCCCAGCTTTAGGCTTTCCATGTAGGCACATGGAAGGGTGGGGAGGTTTGCTCTCTCTGCCTCAGGCTTCCTCACATGCGCGTGGAGGGCAGAGAGGTGTGCTCTCTCTGCCTTCAGCTTTCCATGTAGGCGCATGGAAGGGTGGGGAGGTTTGCTTTCTCTGCCTCAGGCTTCCTCGCATGCGCGTGGAGGGCAGAGAGGTGTGTTCTCTCTGCCTTCAGCTTTCCACGTAGGCGCGTGGAAGGGCGGAGAGGAGTGCTCTCTCCACCTTAAGTTTTCCACGCAGGCACGGGGAAGGCGGAGAGGTTTGCTCTCTCCACTTTCAGCTTTCCACATAGGCTCGTGGAGTGGCAGAGAGGTCCCACAACAGAACCATACCACCAAATGTTAAAAATGCAAATGTTTAAATGCAATGGAAATAAAGCTTCTTTGACTAAAGTGGTCCAGACTGAACCACAATTACCGCCTTGCAGCATCTGAACAAATGTCTCCCATTCTGTTCCTGAGATATGATGTTGAATAATGTCCAAAAAAGAGTTTTTCAGAACATTATGATGTCACTGTGAAGTTGACCTTTGACTTTTTGGATATATAATGTCATCACTTCATTGTTTTATCCTATTAGATATTTGTGTGAAACATTGACATACTCAGTATAGGAATTCTTGAGTTATGGTTAAAAACATGTTTTGTAAGGTCACAGTGACCTTGACCTTTGACTTTTGATCATGAAATTCTTATCTGTTCATTCTTGACACCAACTGGACATTTGTACCAAATTTGAGGAAATTTCCATGAGGCCGTTTTAAGATATTGCCTTCACAAAATGAAATGGACGCAAGGCCACAGTGACCTTGACCTTTGACCACCAAATTCTAATCAGTTCATTGCTGGCCACAAGTTAACAATTGTGCCAAATTTGAAGAAGTTCCCTTAAGGGTCTCTCCAGATACAGCCTTCACAAGAATGCATTGGATGAGGTCACAGTGACCTGTTTCAAAGTGGATGTTTGTGCCAAATTTGAAGAAATTCCCTCAAGTTGTTCTGCGATATTGTGTTCATGAGAATGAGACGGATGCAAGGCCACAGCAATCTTGACCTTTGACCACCAAAAACCAATCAGTTTGCTGTTGAGTCTGAGGGGATATTTGTGCCAAATTTGAGAATGGGACGGACAAAAGAACAGATGGACAACCAGATAAACACATGATGCCTCAGGCCAGGGCCATTGCTGGCATTGAGACATAAAATCTGTGGTTTTCTGATCTTTCTGATCAGGGCTTTTAACTACTGTTGTAGAGCCAGTATTTGGTTCCTTCCATTCTTGGCCACTGTAGAAACATGGTGGATCAAAATGGTGATCTTTAATCACGTACCTGCTTGCTCTGTTGATACAAATGGCCCATTCTAAAACGCAGCATGATTAAACAATTAAACACTAAAGAAAACATACTTATTATACTATATTCCATTTCTGCCAATATATATTCTCCTAAATCCTGCACACCGGACCTTTAAAGGTTGCTCACAGTAACAGTGTTTACAATCTCTCATTCAGTTTGTCATACAGAGTGACAATGCAGGTTTTCCTTGCCACATCACTGAACAGGGGACTCGTCGTGTTTAGTCTTTCATTCGCTGTGAAAGAGCGCAGCAATCTCAGTGAGCGGAGGCTTTGCAGTGAAGATGTGTTTATTGCATGTATAATTTAACTGACAATCAAATGACAGAGTAAAAGAATATGAAATGGCCACTGGTTATATCCTAATTTAATCTCCGTCATGGAGGAGGACTCCACGTCTGTCGCAATAAAACACTCCAGTCACTGAGGAAGAAGGAAAGCATTTCCTCCTTTCCTTTCCCTGACACACTCATTCCACTGGAAATAACTTCTCATACATCATGACCCCGAAGAAATCTTTTCTTTGTCTACTTTCATGTTCAGAGGAAAGTCAAAATGTGGTTTCAGGACTGTTTTTTTCCTGTTGTGTCTTATGGCAGATGGACCTCTAGGCACTGACAGAGATAATCAGAGCAGAGAGAAGAAAGTCACTCAAGGGAGTTTAGAGTTTTTCTGTCTGTTGACCAGGATTTTTCTTTCGGGTAGCACCAACACATTCACACAGTGACTACAGTAGCTTTAAAAACAGACAGAAATTTCACATCTGTACAATCAAGCCCTCCCTAAATTTTTTATCTTTAAACAAAATGCAAAATGATAACGATCAAAGACCCTTTCAAATGTCAAGCATTCCTCTGAAGCATCAAATATTCATTACAAAATAAGCAACAGTCAAGTTGTGGTTAAGTCTTTAAGTATTATTTATTAAGACTTTAACACTCGAAAACATAGCAGATCATCTTCATCCTGACAGGGTGGCTGTGGTTTTGATATCTGGATATAAACTAAGCCAGTACTGATCCACCACTATGCTACCATATTGTCGGAGTTAAATACATTACGCAAACTAATCCTGCAGACAGTCCCCTGGGAACCCACATACAAGTCCAAACAAAGTCGGAGGGGCAGTCACTGACTTGTGGCAGGGAAAGCCCTTTAACATTTAATCAACAGGGCTGATCAGTAGCAATTTAATTTGGTGGAAATGACATTTCAACATGTCCAAATGTCATTGTGACATTGAAATATTATTTCAGGATATCTATAAAACAATTTGACATGTCCCATATATATTTTCACAAAATTACAATTCGACCAGTCTTAACTGATTTACAGATATCTCAAATTTAATTATAGATATCAGTAATTCCTTTTACCACAAAGAATAATAATCACAGATCTCTACCACTGGATTTCCACATGCTTTGGGATATATACATATGTCATTAAGAAGATCTGCAGTGACATTTTTGACTGGTAGATCATCCTTTTTTTGATATCAAAAATACAATTCTGACTACAACCAATTCTAATTAAAGATAGCTACAATTCATTTATCACTAGTAAATTTGATATTGACAATTTCGTACCAGTGGAGATTTTCATTGTAGATATCTGTAAATGTAATTAAAACTAGTCAACTTTTACCATTGAATTCTATTCAAATGTTATTACAGATATCTGCAGTTCAATTTTGACATGTTATAATTCCAATATCTGTAGTGTAAGACCAACTGTTGATTTCAATAAACATTTCTACTAGTAAAAAATGAGTTGTATATATAATTCATTGAGATATAATTAATTTGTATTGCAACTAGTCAAAATTACATCATGGATATGTTGACTTGGAAATATAAAATGTCAAATTTGAATTATACATGTCTGTAATTGAGTTTGAATAGAAGTCAATGGTAAAAGTTGACTAGTTGTTATTAAGTTACAGATGTCTACAGTGCACATTTCCACTAGTAAGAAATTAATTCTTGATATTAAGAATTAGCCTTTTGATTGATTGAGTGACAAACACATTGTAGATATCTTTAATGGAATTGCTACTAGTCAAAATTACATTATGGATATGTCAACATGGAATTATAACATGCCAAAACTGCAGATATCTGTAACTGGTATAAGTTGACTACTTGTAGTTCAGTTACTGATATCTGTAATTAACGTTTTTTTTTACCAGTAAGAAATTAATTCTAGATATATTTTATTAGAATTGCCACTATTCCGAATTTCGTTATGATTATGTCAACTTGGAATTATAACCTGAAAATCGAATTATAGATATTTGTAATTGAATTGGAGTAGATAGAAGCTACAGATATTCACGATTGTGATTAACACTACTGGTTAAAAGTTAAAGAGCTTTTAGCCCAGTCATCAAAAATATGATGTGACCTGATGAAATGGATGCATTGTCCCAGTATCTAACCACAGAGGGGTTTAACATCTTGTATGGTTGTTAATTGTAACATTTAGGGAAAAGAGTGATAAATGTGCATGGTCGCCAAAAAAGTAGAAATAGGCATTAGCACATATTAAATCTTAAAAGGAGATATGACCTACTGTCTAATTGGTCACTACATTCGTAGCTTTTGTTATGTTTCACAAACACACTTACAGTCACGCACAAAAACAAGCCCTGTGGTGTTGTCACAGTGTGTTTCTCGGTCACTGGCTTCACCAAGACTGAAATTGTTTATAATGGATAAAGAGCTTGTGACAGACTGTCCTCTCTCTCTTTCTGTTTTCTGCTTTCTGTTTATGTTGGCCTTTCCCTCTTCTCACTCTTTACTTTTTGTACATGTGGGCGGCATCTTATCCATTCTTTTGTCCTTCCAGTCTATAGCAGGGATGTCAAACTCATTTCATTTCATGGACCACATACAGCCCAGTTTGATCTCTAGCAACACCATTGCATAATAACCTATAAATAACAACATCTCCAAATTGTTTCATTTGTTTCGCTGGTACAATGATAATAATATAATAGCGTAATAATGCAAATACCCCCTTTCAAAGAGCAATAAACTTTTAATTCTTAATAATATTTAGACGATTGAATGGAGTATGAAAAAACATTTAACATAATGTTTTAACAGCTGTTACAATATTCAAGAAAGTAGGCTCTGTAAAAAAATAGCTTTGAGTAGCCCAAAATTACTCAGTTGAAGACTTAACACAAAATTTGACCAACAAAAACAAAACCAAGTGATGCCTCCAATGACAAATAGACAAGCTTAGCAAAGCTCTGAGATCACCGCAGTTACCTCCATAATCCCACTGGTTTGTAGCCAGGGAAGGACGGTCCGGGAGCTGGGTTTGCCAGTGGACTGACGAGGTGGAGGATGAAGTTGTTAGAGGGTAAAACTACAAACTACAGACTTTTTGGCTCATTGCAGCCTCTACAGAAGCATTGAGTGTGGTGTGTGTAGCAAGCGAAGAGACAGAGACAGGTGGTGCCTGCAAAGTCAATGAAGGATCCTTAAATGGCTGAATTTTAAGGTTACATCATCGAATCGTGCTGAAGGACTGTTCCAGTATCAAGGAACCTTTGAATTCTTCTATGAACCGAGTCATTTCTTCAGAGAATTTTCAAAGAATATGTGGGTATCCCCAAGTTCCCACAATTCTTTGTGCATGACTTGTCAGAACAGAGGGCGGGGCCTCTTAAATGGCGCACACCTGGGCACTTGTTAGCCTGTTCCAATGTGCTCACTGAATGCGAGGAATTAAAGGAATCTGGCTTAGCCTCTGTAGGACCGGACTTGGAAGGACCCTTCCTACCAAGGAAGCATCCTCGACTTTAAGAAGCACAAGGTGTGTCTACATTCAGGACAGGCAGGTGAGCTAGCGTCAGGTTAGCAGTAAGCCATGAATTTAACAGTGAATGTTCAGTGTGAACTATAATTTGTCAGGAGCGCAAGACCAGTGAAGCTATTTTAGCAGTCTGTAGAGACATTGTGTCTCATGTTTTGTGTCATCTGATCAGCCTTCAAACTATTCATAACAGCCTATCTATTGATAACAATTGATGGCAGATCGATCAAAGCACCCTTATCTGGAGGTTTTCAATTTAAAATCCTTGTTCGTCCTTGACTCTGGTTTTAGAAAAGTGGAGATAGCAAGTTTATTGTGTATGGGGAGATTTTTATATAGCAGTGGTGCTAATCATTCAGCAGCAAGTAGATACACGGGACACAACCACAAAAAGTATTTCATGTCTTTTCAGAGAGCTGTATTGTTGTCAGTTTGGTAAGCCTCGGAAGCAGCATTTTAAATGAAGTAGGCTTCTCAGTGTTGAACTTGCTCCTGTTAGCTCACCCCAGTCTTCACAAGAGCATCAATATTGGTTGTGCAAAGTCATCCAGCGGGTCAGATTTGACCCTTTGGCATGCCACATCTGGCCTGCCCTATGTTTGACATTCCTGGTCTACAGCCTACCTTCTGCCTGTTCTCATTCCCTGGGCGTAAAATACCCACCACACTAAAGGCACCCTTTAGCATCTTTATGAGATGCACCAGGCTTTCAGCTAACTCCAGTGTAAACCCATCTGCAGCAATAGACCTCTATTTATGTTGATTTCCTTTGGTTAGATAACCATGAAAAATTTGAGTTATATTTTAGAAGGGGGACCTTTTGTGTGGAAGAATTTCTTTGCCAGGCCTAGGTTAGAAAGAATTTTGTTTGGGGACTGAACAATGAAATAACATACTTTGAATTGTTCACTGCAGCATTATTGTCCATGCTTGAGTCCATGACACAACAATGAAATGAAAGTCAAAAAATCAATACTTGATGCTGAACGTTAGGGTAGAATGGAGTGTGAGATGGATCGGTGTTTTGATGGAGGGAGCTGAGCTGGAGGGCAAAGCTTTCAGTTTACTGGTTCATCCCAACCTTCACCCATGGTCATGAACTTTGAGTAGTGATTGAAAGAATGAGGTCATGGATACAAGTGGCTGAATTAAGTTTCCTCCAAAGGGTGGCTGGGCTCAACCTTAGAGATAGGGTAACATCTGGATGGAGATCAAAGTAGAGCCGCTGCTCCTTCACGTCAAAAGGGGTCAGTTGAGGTGGTTTGGGCATCTGATCAGGATGCCTCCTGGGCGCCTTCCATTAGAGGTGTTCCTTGCATGTCCCACTGGTAGGAGGTCCCGGGGCAGACCAGAACATGCTAGAGTGATTACATATTTCGCCTGGCTTCGGAATGCCTCGGGGTCCTCCAGGAGGAGCTGGAAAGAGTTGCTGGGGAGAGGGACATCTGGGGTGCTTTGCTTGGCATGCAATTTACGTACGGTTACGTACTGCAGGCTGTTCTCATACCCTGTTTGTATGTTTTCCTATGAAAAGTAAAGCACCGAAACATATCCCATGGAATCACATGTAATTTGTGTATAACCCACATACTTTGGAAGACTGCAATCACATGGTCAGTGCACTGAAGTGAGAAAATTAGGAAGCATTCCCTTGGAGAGGCAGCAATTGCGCGTTCAGAACTTTGAGTCTTTTTAAGGTATGTCCTCACCATGTTTCTTTTCCTAAACCTAACCACAGTAACTTCACTTGCCTAAACCTAACCTCCATGACTTTACGTTAAATACGCAGCTTTATGCTAAGTATGTGACATCATTCTTGGGGCTCAAATTTGTAGATATCATTCAACTGTTGTATGAGCGCTGACGTCAGGTTGATATTTTAATGACTTGTAATGACCACTTGCCTAACTTAAACACCTGCCCTCTGCTGCACATATAACTCATGTAACAGTTTTGTTGTTTTAATGGGTTAAAGTAGCTGGCAGACCTGACTAACAGCAGCAGCATCCAAACACAGATGCACAGCGTGGGCTCACAGCATTATTGGTTATTGTCTCAGAATGTTTTCTCTCATTATCCAGTTGTCTCCACAAGGTCAAGTCTTCTAAGACCAGCAGTTGCCAACTCTCACGCATTTATTGTGAGACAATCGCTTTCAAGCTCTGTCACACGCTCTCACACTCCACAATCAAATGTCGGGCCCGATAAAAAGAGGCTGCAGCTCTTTTATGGCAATACTTATATATGTTTACACAGTATAGCTTGTCACCAGCAGGCTGTCTAAACAGGGATGCAGTACTTGAGTGCTGTCTTCATCTCGAGTCCGCTCTTGATTTTTTTCCGCATTCTTCAGCTTGTCTTTGTCTCGTGGCTGTTTTAGCGCAGATTTTTCTTGTGTCCTGACAAAATATCTGGTTACGACAGCCCTGCTCTCAGAATTAGGTCAATTCAGGCTCAGAGATTTGTGCTGTGGGTTTTTTTTTACATTTAACCATGTTGGATTGCAGTTATAAACATAAAAAATTCAATATGTAATGTAATTGGTTGAATCCATCATGATGCACTGAACTTGTTTTGCGCTGTTCTTTTCATATGGTTTTATTTTGTAGCATGCTTCCTCAGCAAACGCTGCAGCAAGAGCTAACTATGAGCCACCAGGGACACTGTTATAAAGGGCCCCCCAAGAAAAAATACTTATGTATATTTAATGAAAAGTGGTTCACAGATGAGGAATTTGGGTTTGGAAAGTTGATAATTTCACAGCTGAATGAGCACTTTGTTGGCCTTCTTTTCCATGCAAATTTGAGGGGAGGCTTGCACTCACCATGTCAAACTGACAAGGTGAGTGCAAGAAACACAAGGAGCGTAATGGCAAAAATATATATACCTATTAAAGCAACCCAGATAATTTCATAGCTGTATGCTATCTAAACTAAAGCAAAAGGGAGCCATGGGGTAGCGGTAAGATCTAAAAAATAAAACGATACTGTGGTTGTGGATATGTGAGAAACATGCTGATATTACATCACTTGTCTTCTGACTTGTGTCTTTGTTTTGAGGTACACAGCTCCTTTAAAGGGATAGTTCAGATTTTTTGAAGTGAGCATGTTTGGGTACTTATACAAAGTATATCATACACAATATATGTCAGTCGGCACGCCCCCGGTTTGGAGAAGCAGGCTTGAGTCCGACATGGAAGCTAAGCAATGTACCGCTGTGGAGGGGTCAGCAATGAAACGTATTTTAGCCACCTAAACAAGTGTGATGAAAAGGTAAAGCAGCGAAAATACTCTCAGTATAGTGTACACTTAAACTGATAGTGATTGTTCTGGGTGGAACTTGCTTAGGTGGCTGAAATACTTTCATTGCTGACCCCTTCACAGCAGTAGATTGCTTAGCTTCCATGTCGGACTCAAGCCTGCTTCTCCAAACTGGGGGTGTGCTGACTGACATATATTGTGTATAATATGCTATACTATATACTATTAATTTTTTTAGTG
Source organism: Cephalopholis sonnerati (assembly GCA_019142605.1). NCBI lineage: Eukaryota > Metazoa > Chordata > Actinopteri > Perciformes > Serranidae > Cephalopholis > Cephalopholis sonnerati. Next base: position 19,783,618 of record JAGQAX010000024.1, read on the forward strand.
GGTGGAACCCTTTTATGTGGCTAAAATACATTTTGTCTCTGGCCCCAATCCACAGCAGTACATTGCTCAGCTTCTGTGTCAGACTCCAGCCTGCTTCTCCAAACTGGGGGTGTGCAGACTAACATCTACTGTATGTAATACACTGACTATGGATAAGTACCCCATACAATGCCACTTCTATAAATATGAACTCTCCCTTTAAAGTGCACTTGCAATACAGACAGCGCACATGAGGAGAGAGAGGCAAGCCATGCAACAAAGGTCCCCAGTTGGAATGGAAAAAGGAATACTGCAGGGTATGGGACATCCCCTATAAAGTACATTTAATATGCATCCTTTAATCTGCTGCAGCACTTTCACTATCCCTGTCATTGAAGTAATTTTTACTGTCCTTGTACTGTAGTTTTTTATTAAAACATTGAGGATATGAAAAGCCAAGCTCTTCCAGTTTGTCTCCCTCACTCACTTGCTCTCTGTGTTGGTTGAGTAGTACACAGTACATCTTTTCCTTTCTGTTTGTGCTGCACTTAAGACTGCACACAATGCTCTGCCTGTGGGTCCTAGTGTGTAAAATTTTCATGGCACAATAGCTGTCTCAGTGTTTATAAGAATCAATAAAATCCCACTTCAGCCATCTGTTAGCAGCTCTTAGAACCCCTGTTTACTCTTTGGGGCATTTTGAATCAGCAACTGCAAAAGTTTTAAAGTTAATTACACTATTAAAATTACAATTAAATATCTATAGCTTTCAATGTGTATTACTTAAAACATGTATTCATGTTCAAGTGTAAAAATGTTAAGGTCCAGTGTGTATGATTCAGGTGAATGCATTGGCAGAAGTGGAATATACTATAATAAGTATGTTGTCTTTAGTGTATAACCACCTGAAAATAATGTGTTTTCATAACCTTATGTTATGAATGAGGTGTTTATATCTACATAGGGAGCAGGTCCTCGTCTACAGAGATCCCCATGTTGCACCACCAGGTTTCTGTGGGAGCCTAGAATGGACAAACCAAAAAGTGGCTCTAGAAGTCCCTCCACAACAAGCAGCGCAGGAAAATCATATTTTTTTAAATGTGAAACTGCTTTATTGCATTGCATCTATTGCACGTCTGTCCATTTTTTCTCTGTTAAAGGGTTTTTTGGGGTGGTGGGGGTTCCTTATCGGCTGTGACGGTCCAAGGACAGAGGGATGTCACATGCTGTAAAGCCCTCTGAGGCAAATTGTGATTTATGATATTGGGGCTTTATAAATAAAATTGAATTGAATTGAATTCAGCGTTATTGCTAGTTTAAATCACCTGGTCCATTTGTTTTGAAGAGGAAGAGATCTCCGTGGATAATTCAGCTCCTGGTAAAAATCTTACGTTATCAGAAACAAAAGGTGAGCACAGATTAGCAGGTGCTGCGCTGGCGACCTGTATCTGACATGTTGAACAGCGTCAGAGGAACACTGATTTGTTACATGAAGCGGCTTCATTCCATGGTTATTTGGATACTTCAGTTCATGGTAAAAGCCTCCTGAACAATGAACACTGAAGGAATTCTAACCAGGAGAAGTTTCAGCTGGTTGCAATCTTTAATATTTAATTCTACTATTAAAAATCATTACTTAATAATTTAAATGTGTAATCAAAAATATGTTATCATATGTGTTTGTAACCGCATTTATTAAAATAAATGCTTTTACACTTAGGTAAAAGAAAACTAAGTTTAGATTTATCTATTTTTTTTTTTATTTTGATTTGATAATAATTATTATTTTTTGCTTGTTACAGCAAATATTACAGCAAAAAAAGAAAGCTTATGAAACAGACCACCACTCAACTTAAGCTATAAAAATAAAAATAAATAAATGACAATAAAAAACATACAAAATACAAATACATCTAGAAGTAGAGCATCAGATTTATTATTTTGACTTCTAATTTTTCAGCCCCAAAGGTTGCCGCTTGATTGAAACTAAACTATGTTGGGTTTTACTTGTGAATAGAAATCTGTGTTTTCAGAGACATGGTTCAGCTGGTCCTCAGTGTTTTTATCATGGGAATCATCCTGAGCCTGCTTATTAACCTCTAACCTGAACCAACACTCGTTATAGGTCATTCCTCGACACTGACTGGACACAGTGATAATGACTTCAGACCTTTATTCTGAGCCTTAATGGGGTTATATTCTTTCGGGTAGTGAAAGCAGAAGCCAGTAGTTTGGTAGGTTGAGACTGATCATCACCATGTCATATGGTTCGTTTGTCATTTACCAAAATGTTTTCATAATATAGTTTACTAAAAATAACAGCAAAATCCTCCACCTCATTTTGTCTCATCATATAACATTTGACTCAACATTATTTTAAAAACCCTTCTCTTTAGCATCTGATGATACATAAATGAGGCTCTGGTTGACCAAAGTCTTTACTGCCATAAATATTTTTTCATTTCCCCTGCTGCTACTTCAGTTGATCCCAGAAAAGGCTTGGAATGGTTTCCTCACGGGATGCTACTGCGGTGCTTTTCAACTCCAGTCCCTGGACAGGTTATTAGTGCAGCAGTGCATAATTGCAGCTTGGTTGGTGTGTGAAACTTCCACTCCATCATGCTCCACCAGCTCTGCTTGCACTGTGTGTTACTGACTTAAAAGAAAGAAACTGTGAAAAAAATCAGAAGATGTTTTGTCTGAGCTTTTCATGAGGACACTAACAGTGTTCATGTGTTGTTTGGAATTATATTAGCATAAGAAAGATGAGGAGCGATTATCTACTGATAAACAGATGATCACATGTGTTGACCTTGGAAATAACTGTTTGAAATTTTATCATGACCACCGAGTTGTATGTCTGGAGCTTTCAGCCACCTATCTTTGCCATGGGTGGATTATGATACAATGGGCCCTTGGGACCCACCACCTCACCTACATAGCGGCAAGACACACACACATTGTGGTTTTGTGTGTCTCTTTGTAGTCATTATGCATCTTTTTTTGGTATGTGTCTTTTTAAGTCATTTTGTGTCTCCTTGAAATCAGTGTGTGTCTTCTTGTGGTAATTTTGGGTTTTCTTGTGGACATTTTGTGTCTCTTTGAAGTCATTTTGTGTCTTATTGTGATTGTTTTGTGTCTCTTCAGAGTCATTTTGTATCTTCTTGTGGTGGCTTTGTGTTATGGTATGTGTCTACTGGTGGTTGTTTTGTCTTTGGAGTTATTTTGTGTCTCTTTGCAGTTCCTTTGCATCTCTTTTTGATGCTTGTGTCTCTTTGTCATCAGCCTACCTGGTCATTACATGTTAATTGGACAATTGACATTTTGCAAGTGAAGGCCGGGGGGACCCTGACACTTTGGGCCCCTGGGCCTGTGCCCAGTAGGCCTGTTCAGTAATCCATTCATGAGTTTCAGCTGTCATGGCGTTCTCCATGATAAGAGCCGTAAGATGTGGCTGAAAGGGACCTGGGGACAAATGTGTCTATGTGTCTAATATTTTAATAAATAAAGTTTTCACTCCTCTATGTAAATAGTTTCAAATAAGTTTATTAGTTGACTTATTTTTTTCTTCTCTTTCAGTATGTAGATTTTGATCAAATCAGCTTAGCACTGAGGCCCTGGGGTGTATCAGTGGATATCAGATCCTGCTGGCTAGTGAGGCAAAGCTAGTAATAGTTAATGATGTCTGTTGGCAAGCTTGAAGTCTTTACATGAAGATAAAAGAGTTTTGTGGATTAGAAAACATGAATAGCATCCATCTTTTGCTGGTCTTTTTATCTTGTGTCTAAATGATGAATCATTTCTAGAAATATCTGAGCCCAGAGCCCTACAGGAGTGAACTACATTTTATAGGAATATGCCTGTTTGTTCTAGGTTGCTTACTGCTGTAATCTTTGATGTGCTTTCTTGATTACTTTGTCATGCTGTGCTTATGGCTGATGTCTTGTTCTGTATTGCATGCAGGGCGTAAATGTTCACCTAAGCAGAGTGGAGTGGGATGCAGGTGGTGGAAAGAGCTATATGTCTCTTCGTCTTTCCCAGTAAAGCTCTGTATGTTTGTCATAGAAGACATATTGCAGTTTACACTGTCCTAAGGCCAACACATTGAGTTAGATTTGACAAGAACTGTAATTGTCCACTTCATATTTTATAAAGCAGGGGGAAACAGGAAGAAGACCTCTTTAGGGTCTAACCCTGTAGGTATGTTTTTAGCCTTTTAGTTATAGATATGAAACCCTGAATGAGATTTGCCAATTGGTTGCACAGAAAGGAATCATGTGATCTATCAGCTGACTCCCTTCTATCAATCAGCTGCTCCATCAGTTGATTGGGCCGTTTGAGATCGACTATGTAGCTGGGATGTGAGCTGAGCTTGACATCACGCCCTGCCTGAACTAACGCTATGCTCAATTTAAATACCTTAAACATGTCACTAGCATGCACAAAAATGCATGTCCTGTTTGACATGGATGTATCACTGGGGGCACAGGCCTATAGGGAGCAAAAGTGTCAGGTGGCCCGTGGCCTTCAACTGTAAAATGTCAGTCAAATAACCACATACCCATCAAGAAGAGATTCAAAACGACCACAAAGAGAAGCAAATGAACTCTAAAGAGAAATAAAATAACCACAAAAGGGGCAAAACAACCATAAAGAGATACAAGACACGCAAAAAGGACACAAAACAACCAAAAATACATAAAACTACCACAGAGAGACAAAAAACAACATCAAACAAACAAACAAACAAACAAAAAGCACAAGGAGACACAAAACAATAAAGAAATGAATTACAATTAATAAATTACCTCAGGGAAACACAAAATGACTATGAAGAGACATAAAATTACCCCAAAGAGACACAAAATGACTGCAAAGAGATATAAAACTACCAAAAAATACATAAAATTACCACACAGAGATGCCAAATGGCTTCAAAGAGACACAACATGACCACAAATAGGCATAAAACTATTACAAAGAGAAATAAAATTACCAAAAAAGGCACCACGTCACCTCACAGCGACACAAAATGTCATCAGAGTCAAAAAATGACATGCAACTACTACAAAGAGACACAAAACAACCAAAAAATACATAAAACTACCACAGAGAGACATAAAATGACAACAAAGAGACACAAAATGACCAAAAAATGCACAAAGTTACCTTAAAGAGTCAAAAATTTCAAAATTTCATCAGACACAAAATGACCATAAAGAGGTACAAAACAATCAAAAAGGACATATAATTACCACAAAGAGACACAAAATGACTACAAAGAGACAAGAACTACCACAAAGAAACACACAATGACCAAAAAAGAAACAAAATTGCATAAAGAGACACACTGAAACAACTACAAAGAGACACAAGATGACTTCAAAGAGGCACAAAAGGACTATAAAGAGACACAAAAGACTACAAAGAGAAACAAAATGACCAAAAAATGCCAGCGACTTTAAAGAAACACAAAATTTCATCAGACACAAAATTACCACAAAGAGATGTAACATGACCACAGAGAGACAGTAAATTACCCCAGAGACACAAAATAACTACAAAGAGACAAGATCTACTGCATAAAGACACGAAATGACCAAAAATGAAACAAAATTACCCAAAAGATACACAACACTGCATAAAGAGACACTTAAACAATTACAAAGAGACACAAAATGACTACAAAGAGACATAAAAGGACTACAGAAATACACAAAAGGACTACAAAAAGACACAAAAAGACTACAAAGAGACACAAATGGACTGCAAAAAACACAAAGGGACTACAGATGAAACAAAACTGCATAGAGACACTTAAACAATTATTAAGAGACACAAAAGGACTACAGAGACACAAAAAGTACCACAGAGACACAAAATGACTGCAGAAAGACACAAAAGGATTACAAAAAGACACTAAGGACTATAAAGAGACACAAAAGGACTACACATAAAACAAAACTGCGTAAAAAGACACTTAAACAGTTACAAAGAGACATAAAATGACTACAAACAGACACAAAAGGACTACAGAGAGACACAAAATAACTGCAAAAAGACGCAAAAGGGCATCAAAGAGACACAACATTACCTCAGAAACACAAAATGGTCACAAAGACAGACAAACAAGAGAAATAAAACGATCAAAAAAGAAACAAAGTCACCCTAAAGATACAATAAATTGCATCAAAGAAACACAGAAAAACTACAGAGACACAAAACGACTACAAAGAGAAACAAAACAATCAACATAGACACACAGTAACCTTAAAGAGACACAAAATGACTACAAAGAGATGCAAAACAACCACAAAGTCTGTGTGTCCTCTGTAGGAGAGATAGTGGGGCTTTTTGCATATCTGTGCTCAGGGGCCCCATTGTCTCTTCATCCGCTTATGCTATTTGACTGTGTTACTCTAGGGTAACACTTTGGGCCCTGCCAAACCATACTGATTTCAAAGAACTTGCACTGCCACAGACTGATGGCTGCATTGATCACCTCAAGTTGTTGGAGGTCACAAGTTAAAATCAAGGGAGTCAACAATAAATTTAACCTGTCTTTGTACTGTGGGAGGAGGCTGGAGAACTCAGAGAAAACCCACGCTGACACAGACAAAATGCAAACACATAAGGGCTCAAGCCATCCAGCAGGGCTAAACCTGGAACCCCCTTGCTGTGAGGCAACCCTGCAAACCGTCAGTGTTTGTCTACAAGCTCTTTAGACAACACAGAAATCTAGACGGATGCTATCAACATCACATTGCTGGCTCTCAGGCGACCCACCACATGGGCAAATTAAGCTTACAATATACGAACATAACCAGCTGTTGATTTGTGCTGTGTCCTGCAAACCTGACATTTTACTTCACATTTAGGATTTATAAAAGTTGGATTTATAAAACAATGAATGTACTTGTTTTCTTGTTTACAATGTTCTGAAGTCCCTTGTTGGGTTGTTATGAGCTGTTATGGTGTGGTGAGAGGAGCAGATAATGATTTCACACGAAATAACCCTGGGATGAGGGTCAACACCTAATGGTTTACCAGTTGTGATGAATGTGAACCTTTGTAATGTTGATTTGTCCCACTGCTGTGTGTTTGTACAGGATGAGGGCTGCGCTGCTGCTGCTGCTGTTAGTCACGCTCATCACCGTCCAAACTGTGGCTGGAGGGAAAAACAAAAAAGGTAAGCTCCACTCTTTCTCTCTCCGTCATGCCTGCCCTATTTCTTTTTCTTGTCACATTATATGTAACTGCAATACAAATGTAATGCAATTGATTGTTGAAAGTGAAATCTTATATCCACGTCTTTACACAATCATTCACAGTTAGTGTCTCCTCATATTTTCTTTCTTTTTCCTTTTTTTTTTAATCAGGACCTTTAGTAATAGTACTGTTTGGGATTTACAGCTATGCACAGTGGAGCTGAGGGCATCGATTTATTTATATAATATACTGCCACTAATGGGTCAATTGTTAAAACATTCCATCATTCCCAAAAAGAAGGAAAAATGTGATAATATTGCATGTGCCAAAAAGTGCTTTTTCTGTCAAAATTTAGTACCCTATGATACCAACTTCTGCCACCTAAATGTGAATCAGGCCCCTGTAACAAGCAGCTTACAGTTACACTAATAATGCTAGCCCTGGCTGCTACAAATACAGGATTCACATTCAGCAGGATGAGCACAGTTGGTGGGGTAATATGGTGTCACTGAGCGAGGATTTTTAACTGCTCAGCTTTGCTCTTAACAGAGCTGCTGTTAAGATTGGTTCAATTCTGCCCTGAAAACAAAAGTCTGAGCAGCACACTTTGGAAAATAAGAGCCCAAAGGAGAGGTTAGACTTGTACTTCACTTTGCGATCACTGAGTCATAACCAAATTTAGACACTTGTGTGTCTGAAGTAATAGTCCTCAGCCAATTTACTTTCTAGATTTTTGAAAATATGTTTTCTTTCTTTTTGTGTGTAGATAAGAAGATGAATACCAATGTCTGTTTCAAGGGCAGAGTTGTAGTCACAGTGTGGTTAGTAAGGGCTGCCAAATCTCAGGCTTTGACTGTTGTACTTGACACCTGCCACACAGAGATATCATAGACTGTATTAAAATAATGGACATAGCTACTGTGACATCACACACTGATTTGTGGATACTTGTTTCGTTGTTGCCAATTTGAATTTTAAGAATTGGGCATGCCTGTATCTTTCCTTACAACCCACTGGACTTGAAGGATCCATCAACAATGCCTTGGTGCCAGACAACACAGGACACCCCCAGAGGTCCCGTGTCCACGCCTCGCAAGGTCAGAGGCTCCACTGTAGATCAGACTTAGCTTTGACCAGTTGAGGCATGGAGGCGGACCTCGGGGGTACTGGTTTGTCCCACAGATGCTTGATCAGGCTGGGATCTGGGGAATTTGAAAGCTAGATCGATGCCTAAAGCTCTTTGTCACGCTCCTTTTTTTGTCACATTCCATTTCCTTTGTCATGGGTGTAGTGCATAACGGTGTATCCACATGAATACCAGGACCAAAGGTGTCCCTGCAGAACATTGCATTGTAATGAAATGGTCAATGTTATTCACTTCACCTGTCAGTGGTCATAATGTTATGCCTGATCGGTGTATATCTACATAACAAAACTGAAATCCTGCTTGTCAGTCCTAAAACAAAAAGAGAAATGCTGTGTAATAATCTGAGGAATTTAAACCTGAGGTTACAAGTCCTGGTGTGATCCTAGATTCAGCTCCACGTCCCACATTAACAAGGTGACGAAAACATCATTTTTCCACCTCAGAAACAAAGCTAAGGTACGACCATCTCTAAATGAAGAACATGCCAAGAAATTGATTCATAGCTTTATTTCAAGCCGACTCAACCCCTGTAATGTGCTTTTTACTGGCTGCCCAAAAGACACCACTGAGAGACATCAGCTCATTCACAACTCTGCAGCCCGGCTATTTACCAGAACCAAGAGGAGAGAGCACATCAGGCCAGTCTGAGCTGCTCTGCACTGGCTTCCTGTTACATTTAGAGCTGATTTTAAGCTCCTCCTCCTTGTATGCAAAGCCCTAAATGGGCCAAGCTCCATTGCTAACTCCCTAATTAACTATTTGCCTCCAAGAACACTGCGATCTGCTGCTGGTTTACTGGAAGTTACTGGCAACAACAGGAAGAAGATCAGCAATGAGCCTATGTGAATTACACCCCAAAGCTATTAAACTCACTTCCTGTAGGTATCAGGGAAGCCAGCTCGCTAAATACTTTTAAAAGAAAGCTAAATACGTATCTGTTAACTTAAGCTTTTAAAGTGTTTTTAATGTCCTTTTATATTGAATTGTCTTGTTTGTCTGTTTTATGTGCATTACGTCTATTTTCATGTGAAGCACTCAGCCCTTATTCGGTATGCACATTGCACACCAAACACTGGCTCTAGATAGGGCTATTCACATTCTCCTGTCTGCCACTGTAGTTAGCAGCCCCTCTGTGATAACAGCATTGGAAAAACACAGACTTTTAAATTGAAACTGCTTCAGTGCTTGACCTGCTTCAGTATTTTTACCGGTTTGAATCACCTAGTCTGTTTGTTTTGGAGAGGGGAAGACCTCTGTGGGTAAATCGGCTCCCGGTAAAGACCTCCTGAACGCACAGATTAGTCGGTTCTGGGCTAACAGCCTGGCTCTGACATGTCAAACAGCATTAGAGAAACACTTAACGTCAAACATCAAACTGCTTTATTCAGCATTTTTACCGGTTTAAATAATCTGGTCTGTTTGTTTTGGAGAGGAAGAGACCTTTGTGGCTCCCAGTAAAAACCTCCTGGACAAAGAACACTTACGGGATCTTTGCTTTAGTGTTCTGCTTTCACTTATATAGACTAGAGGTCTTGATGAATCAATGTTTTTGTCTCATGTAATATTTTTAAAGTTTATGTGACATTGGCACAGTAGTGGCCAATTACTCCTGTTGGCTGGCAACACTGTTCATTAAAAATGAATGATGACTTATACGGACACTGAGTTTCATATTCGTACCTGGCTGCTCAGGTGCATGGCCCTGAATACCCTATTGCTTAATTTGCTTTCTTCATACAGGCAGCTCCTAGTGAGCAGCCCTCCCCAGCAGACTGGTTGAACTTAGCAGCTCATGCTTGCACTGTCCCTGAATTTGTGGATTCCATGTTGAAATAATATTGAAACTATGCATGTCTGAAACACTTAATGAATCCTTATTTTGTCCTCAGAGAAAAACAAACCCTCCCAGTCCGGGTCAGAATGCACTGACTGGCGCTATGGCAACTGTGTCCCTAGCAACGGGGACTGCGGAGCAGGGTTTAGAGAGGGGTCATGTGACCAGCAGAACAAGAAGATGAAATGTAGAGTACCTTGCAACTGGAAAAAAGACTTTGGAGGTAACACACACACACACACCCACACACACACACACACACACACACACACACAGAATAGTTGTGCTCCATTGGCCTATAAAGTTAGAGATTTGATAGATGGATTCAGAGCAGGTGAAATTAGCAAAGGTAAATTGCGTATCCCAGTGTGAAGTCCGCAGCTAGAATTAGTACATGAAATGTGAACCTCTGCTTTGCTCTCCAAAGCATCAGACAAACGGCTGACACTGACAGAGTAATTTCCACACTATGTTAATACAAAAGTGATAGGAACAACATCACAAGCACCTGTAATATATGATGCAATCCAGAGCAGCAGCCCTGCAAAAATATGTCTGTGTAGCTATAATGATAATTTGTGTCATACTTTGTCAGTAAAGATTCATCTCTGATTGGCTCAGCAACTAATGATTATGACATATTTTGTGGTGAGATGCCTGAAGCTTGTACTCTGAAGATATTAAGTGTTTTTTAACCATCATGCTTGGAGGTTTACAACGGGTGGCCAACGCGTAGGTCTTCTACTTTAAGCCCAGTTCACACCACATAGCAATGACTCTACTTCCATTCAAAATTCTGTCTTTTCATGCACAACTATTGACTGACTATTGTTTTTATGCCTCCACGCCAGCAACAGCTGTGGCCAGAGGCTTTATGTTTTTAGCTTGTCCTTCCATACATGCATCCAACCATCATTTTCTTTTAATGCGGAAAACCAAAGGTAGGGACCACATTATAAAAGTGACCTGAAAAAGGTGCGATTTTATGTGAATTCTGGGGATGAATAAGTAATTGTGAGAGAATGCAGAAAGCATGCAGTATCTTGTAATTAGATCTGCATGGTAACCAAGTGCTAACCCATGTAGTGCTTTTTAGGTCAGGGTGTGTACTTTGGAATATGCTGCTGCATGAATGAGAGAAGAAGAAGAAGAAGAAGAAGAAGAAGAAGAAGAAGAAGAAGAAGAAGAAGAAGAACTAGTACAAGTAAAGGGAAGAGCTAGTAGAAGAAGTACCACTAAAAGAAGAAAAAGAAGCACTCATACTAGAAGAAGAGGAAGAAGAAGAAGAAGAAGAGAAACTAGTACCAGTGAGATGTAAATGTAGAAATTTAGAAAGTTGAAACTTGCAACCACTTGTTAGCTAACCCTTAATATGGGGTTTAAATGGCGATATTGGGTCAAATACCCAAACATTTAGTTTAGCATAAAGATTTAAAAGATTGGCAGGTATATCTGCATTCTGTTTGACAAATAAGAATGAAACTAAGTCAAAGTGCAGCGTTGACTGCGTGTTCTAAATGTGTCTTCTTTTACTGCCTCAAGTACCCTTAAGGCACCCATTACAGTTACTGTTCCCACTATTCCCACTGGACCATGTACATATGTATGACAGCTGTGTTCCCTGTGTTCAGGTATCTTCTTCTGTCTCTTTTGCTCTCTCTTCTAGCTGACTGTAAGTATCGGTTTGGTAGTTGGGGAGAATGTGATCCAAGCTCTGGCTCCAAGACCAGAACAGGGACATTGAAGAAGGCTCTGTACAATGCAGAGTGTCAACAGACTATTTCCGTCTCCAAACCTTGCGCTGGGAAAACCAAGACAAAAACCAAAGGTTAGACTCACAAGTTCACCATCTGGTGTCTCTCCATATCAATGAAGAGTAATATACTGTGATGTATCATGCACTTTATAATCCATGTTTAATTTTTTTTCATGTCTTGGCAACATAAAACATGGATGCACATACTGCTGAATTTTGCCATCTCCACCATTGCAGATTTTTGCATCAATGAATAAATTCTACAGCGAGTGTACTGCAATGCTGGAAGCTCTGTGAGGCTTTACTGAGGCACAGCGGTGCTTTGGGCTAAATGCTAATGTCAGTATGTTCACATTAGTAACATGATGTAATAAGTGATAATACACAGTGAGCAGTTGCTGCAAAATAAACCCAGACAGAATGATGCAGGATGCAGATTTTGAGTCACCCTGAAGGGATTTATTTTGCAGAAATGACCCACTCACTGTTCATAATCCTGCTTATTACATGGCTACTTGCTAAAGAAATCAATAATTTGACACAAAATATTGATTAGATTGATTTTATTTATTTAAAGCTGACTTTATTACTTCTACTAAGTGTCTACAATGACAACTGTCTTTTATTTAAAGCAACAGTCTGCTCATTTTAGTGTTATAGCATGCAAACTAGTGATACAAATTATTTGTTTTTTTGCCAATATATGCTGATATGTAACAACTCATTTGACCAATAACTGATACTGATATCAATATATCCACTTTTTTCCCCACCTAATTTTAGAGATCAACAAGTCTCTTCTGTAGTGGAATTAACATTGCATATTTTTATTTTGATTGTCCACCAGCAGATGGAGACATGAAATACAGTATTTTTCAATTCATTCACTGTGCAAAATAAGAAAAAGTATGATGGCTGATTCTGATAATTCGTTTTAAGTGGGGCTAAAACTCAAGATGTCACCACATGTCATGTTAATTCAAGATATTTAACTAAAAGCCATACATATGAACCTGATGGTTACACTAGATGAAAAGTCAGTGGATCATCAAAGCGATTAGTATTCATCCTCTGGGGACAATAAATGTCTGCACGAAATATTCTGAAATTTGCTGGATATTCACTGTCCTCAGAAAAAAACATCATAATCAAGCCATCAAACTAACAGCGGCTCCTGGGTGACAGTCTGGGGTTTGTTGGACCCATCCACCTTCTCTCCTGCACACCCTTTAGGGACTATCCAAGTCAATATATTACATTGTTACTGGCGGTGTATCATACTGGTGTCTGACGCCGAAATCACTGACAAGAAGTGGTATTTGACAACTTGGGGATATGAACGGGCTGTGAAACCTTGACCTGACACCACTTTCAGGCCAAAAATTCCAGTTGTACACAAGAAATACGTCAACCCACTGACAGACTCTCACAGCTATTCACTGCAGTTCACAGAGGTATATCCTGCCATCCTGAAAATGCCTCTCCTGCAGACCATCTGAACTGCCATATTAGATTTTGAACCCCCTTTATCTTTCTGATTTGAAAGTTATATTTTTCAATTACAGACCAGTATTTTGTGAAGTAATAATATTAGTGCCAATGTTTTTGTCTTTTTTCCAGGGAAGAAGAGAAAAGGCAAGGGCAACTAGAAACAGGCTGTGGTGAGGAGTCTCCAGGGACACACAAGAGTCTTCAGAGTTGAAGAGCAAATAGAAACAGAACAATAATTGTCTTCACCAGCTTTTGTCTGACAGATACACAGAGGCCCAAACACTTCTAGATTTATAGCCTAATTTGCATACACGCAATTTTGAATCCAAGCTTCCTCAACCATGTATAGCATATTGTTACTGTATGTATCACCAGTGGATAGCATATATGGACACTATGATGTGGAAAGAAAACAATAAAAACATGACGATTATTTTATAAAAAGAAAAGAGACATATACATCTGGACTTAAATTGATTATGTAAATATGCACTTAATCTCTAGGACTAATAATGTTAGCATGTCCTGTGTCTTTAAAACCAGCCAACACAGCTGTTTGAAATCAAAATGCATTTGAAATATTAACAAATTTCTAGACCACTGTGTTCCTAAACTTTGAAATATTGTAAAAAAAAAAAAAAAGAAAAATGTCAGAATTTACCATCTGACCAATCACTACCAAACCCATCATAGATTACATGCATCTGGACATCCTCTCTGCCATAGCTACACTTATTTTAACTCCCAGGTTGTTTCAGCACCTCTGTGCTTTGGGTCTGAATCATTTGTTCATCTCGGAATTGTCATTATCCACACACAAACTGTATGCCTTTTCAGCTAATTCTGTGGCAATAAACACAGCCCACAGCCAGGAATCTATCCTATTCAACCATTCTATCTACCATAGTTCCTTGTAGATGAAAGTGCATTCGAAATATCTGCATTTCAAATTTCCAAAGGGACCGCACAAGCGCCTTGCTATACATTTCTTTCATTCTGAATATTTTAAAAAGGAAAAAAAAAAAAGCATTTTCTGTAAGGCTTTCCCTTGCTGACCTTTTCACTCCTACTTTAGAATGATCATTTCTATTGCTGTAGTTTTTTTTTTCCATTTTTCTTTTGTTTATTAAAATTTCCAAACATACTCTGACAATGTGTCTATTTGTTTTATTTCATACTTTTAAACTCTGTATTCTAGACCTGTTAGCACCATGTAACAACTGAGCAGGTTTTATCCAAAATGGACCCCAGGTCAGGGCCCAGTACTGGGACAAGCCAAATGACTCCCACCATCTTATAAAACACTAAGGTCTGATATACAGTACACTGCGTGTTTTTGGGCTGTCCCAGACGAAAGATGACCAATGTGAAGGAGACCTGGTGATATCTTTGGTCGTGGCTCTAAAGTGCTGGTCCTACGTTGCACAGTGAGGTTCAAGGCTGGCCATTGCCTTATCTTGCGATCAAAGACAGCCCGGGATAAAATTCTGACAGTGCCAAAAATTTGGAATGACCATCTCACTGAGACTGCTGTTACGACCTACGTCTTCTAACCAACAACTAGCAATGCAGCATGAAATGATGCACTGATCAGCGTGACAATGCTAAATGCTAGTAGATGCTAATAAATACATTGAAAGCTCTCATTGCAAAATTGACATACCAAGTTAGCCGCTTTTCGCCAGCCATGACCACGTCCACATTCTCCTCCTCTTCCTCTTTAGACTTTTTCGATACACATAAATTCCACTGTAGCAAGGGCTCCATTCTTGCTTGTTTTCATTTTTCTCTTATTGCTTCAGTGGAGTAGATGGATGACGCTCGCTGATGATGTTTTGTTCTCACATATTGACATCATTGGATGTACCTTGTAGCTTGCAATGCAGTGGGCACTGTCATTGTACAGTCTGCATACATCAGACTTGATGTCGTACCCAAGTTTATTAGATCCATGTCACACAGTGTAGCTTGCACTAAACTTATAAGATTGCTAAAATCACACGGTCTGTTAAAGGCTTTTGTCACAGTGTGCATTTCTGGCCTGTTATCCATTCCAGTCACTCTGCTCATTCAGTAAAATTACACTCACACTGCCTCTGCCAGCGAATTACCTGTCCTCACATTTCTCACTCTTGCAAGTCCACCACACCCACCTCATCAAGGCAACTCAATTCACCTGCTCCTTTTCCAATACATACACTCCAGCCTCACAAGCTGTTGTTGCCAGATTGTTCTTTGTCATTCCCATGAAAGACTCTCCAGCATTTACACCCAGACTGAGTCCTCATTGCGACCCTGCCTGTCTCTGACTCTCCTGTTTCACCTGCCTCTTGGTAAACTCCTCAGCCTTCTGTTCCCCACCATGAGCTCTGCTTCGGTTTTCATGTTCCCCATGGCTGTGTGGAGTTGTTTCCTGACAACTCTACAACATGAGTTAACCTGCTCAGCTGCCTGTGTTTTCCTGAACTGCAGAGTGATTTGCTGTATGGCCACATACATTGCCTTTGTGCGCGCCACAGAGTTCACTCACCTTTACTACTGGTTCCTTAACTCCTCTGCTCGCCCGACGACGTCTCCTGCCTCCTCCCTCACAGTACTGCTGCACACAATTGAACTTTGTGTGTGTGTGTCTGCCTCCAGCAAACAACAGAAACTCCTCTGCTCCCTGCTCACCAAAGTTTTTTTTTGACTGAACCTGTGCCTTGAGAGGCCTTGAACTTTCTTGCTGCTTCAGTTGCCTGCTTGTTCTCTCTTTTGCAAAGTGGTTCAATTCACCTCACCATTTACACCCTTTCAGCTGTGAGCTGTGTTTGAGAAGTGATTTCACCACCTTTGTACATATTTAATGAATAAACAAACTCAAAATGAAAGGAAATACTTCTACACCTCCTTTCCTTATTAATAAGAAAATAACAATCATACACCAACCTTAATTTCTCCCTTTTACTGAGCTAGGATTAGCTTTATTTCCTTGTAAACTCATTGCCAAAAACATTCAAATAAATTTTGTTAGTCCACTGTTTAAATAATTACCAGCTCTGTTTTGGTCAGAATAAACCATTAATGCAGTTAGTTAGAAAATATGCTGCTCTTTTATGATGTTTTGTTTTTGACAAACTTTACGGCTCCACTGATGTGTGCGTGTTGTCACCATGACAACAAAAAACAATAGCTCATTTTCTGTCGAACCAGTCAAATGACCTTAACAAACAGATCAATGTCCTCTCTATTCATTCTGTTTGTATAGTTTCCATCCAGAGTTTCTCTTCCTCCCCGTCTCTTGTCACTCAGCCTTCTCTGTGCTGCCTGTGGGTGTTTCCACACGGGATCTTTGTCCTCCAGGATATTCAGCCTCTCCTCTTGTCTCTCCTTCTTCTTCTATGTGTGTTTGTGTTTTCCTCTACCTTTATGAATGATGTGCTTTTTATCTTGAGTGTTTGTAGTCTGTTTTCTTCCAGGTCTCCATGGTAGAGAGGAGGTTGTGAGGCTCAGGTCTGTCAGGTGACGCCTGAAGTTTCTTGACATCCTCCAGGATCTATGCGTCACATATGTTTATTATCTATCAATATTTTTGACATCCTGATGGTCCATACCATGATTTTTACTTTGTTGATCATTCTGTACTCACAACATTTCTTACATGTCTGTCCGTCCAGGGACAGGGATCCCTCCTCTGTTGCTCCTCCTGAGGTTTCCTTCATTTTCTCCTGCTAGACCATGTTTGGACAGAAGCCACCCAAGGCAAATTTATGATTTGTGATATTGGGCTATATAAATAAAATTGACTTGAACTGACTTCTTCTGGTTGTGATCTTGATGATCTGGTGTCATGCCATTTTGATCTTATTTTAATGACCTGATTTGGCTGTCTCTGTAAAACACACACATCATACGCACCTCCAGTCAGTCCCTTTGTGTCTCTGTCTCCCTGATACACATTTACACACACCTAGTGTGTCACTCAGCCTTTGATGTAGGTTAGAGAAGAAAGCCTTCATCAATAAATAAACAGCTCCCCACAGTAATGATTTATTTCTGCTGTCTTCATTTCAACCACTGATTCACATTTCACACACATGGTTTATCCTGATGTTTGTGAAGTCTGATGAACTTTGCCGCATTATTTAAAGCAAACGGCTGTGCAGACTGTTCTCATGCACAGTGTGTACATTGTCCTACAAGAAGTAATGCACCAAAATTCATATAAATCCTGTGTAATCATTAACTAGTTATCTGTTCATAACCCATGTATGTTGAAAGGCTGCAATCACATGATAAATGTGCACTGGTCATGTGATTGCAGCCTTCCAAAATACATCGATAATGCACAAATTACTGGCTCATGGTTGCGTGTAATATGTAGGAATTTTGGTCCATTACTTTCGTAGGAAAACGTACAAACAGTGTGTAAGAACAGCTTTGAGTTTTTGACAGTAGGTTCACTTCACAGGTAGCTTAATCAGTCCTTGGTGTCAAAGGTTATGAGTTTGGGTGATGTAGAATAAAGATGCTAATGCCTACCGGGACATTGTGTAAAGGTATGAAGCGTATAAAAACTATTTCATCCCTCTGTCAGAGAATCTCCTAAACTCAGAACAAAGTGAAGGTGTAAAATGAGGGGCAGTGTTGCCTGTATTTGAATTCACTTTGTATCTGTCTGTGCTTTGTATTTTAAGTCTGTTTCTGCACTATATATGTATTTTTATGTGTGTACAAGACACACAAATTTCCCCAGGGACAACTAAAGTTATCTAGAATCCTGAGTCTTGATTAAAGCCACATAGTTTCCCAGATATTTTTCATTTAAGAAGTTTAAATAATTACAGTCTGAGCAGTTCAGCTGAGGGACCCAATTGTATTTCTCATTTGTCTTCCTCCTCTTCCTTTTTTCATCTTCCTGCTTTTGGTCCTTCTTCCTCCGACAAATCTTTATACTTTTTTTAGACTTTATTCAATGAGGAATCATACTTCCAAAATATGTTACATTGTCACTGTGTTTAATCCTCTTTCTACATGTTTTGCAATAATATTCAAGCATTGTTCTTTTTGCTTATTCTCTTATCGATTTTTTACTATGGATCTAAACTTCCAGTGTTACCATACATCTTTCCTTCATATCACTGTACACTTTCTATGGTGTCTTTTTTAAAATATTAAAAAAAGTTTTTTTTTTTTTAATTTTTCAAAAAGGTTTTTTGGATGTGTTATCCCACTTAGCTAATTATTCTGCGGCCTCAGTTTGAAAGTTGACAAATATCTACAGTGAATACACCAGAGCCAATTAGGTGAAAACTGTAGGTTCATAAGGTGATGCAAGATGATGTGCTTTGTATGAAACTACCAGGAAGCCTAAAGCTGTCTGTTGGGCAAATCCAAGAAACATACAATTACCCAAGCACAGAGGCGCCCACATGATTGGCCAATGATCTAGCAAAATCCTGTTCAATGTAAGTATTAAGAAAATATTATATAATTTGATTGAAAAATGTGTTTAGGTGTGAAGAGAAAAGTAGGTTTGATCCTTTAGATGAAGGATGCCTAGCTGCTGTAGACATAAATACTGTAGGTACAGCCTCCATATGACCGGAAAAAAAAAAAATATGAGTACTGTATATGCTTACTATGGGTGACAACAAAACTTAAAGCACTGATAAAGGACTAAAGTGCCTTTTCAAGACCGTAGGGAGTAAGGAGGAAATGACAACAGTACGAAGGAAGATCAAAACCAAAATAAAGGAATGTGAGGCAGCCTACAGGGATGAAACACTGTCACACTTAAAGAAGGACACAGAGAAAGCCTGGAAGGGTTTACAGTCTATTACAGGATAGAAACCCAAAGGACAATTTATCTCATTTACTAACGAGCAGGACCTTGTCATGATTTAAAAAGCTTTTGTTGTAGATTCCACTCCAAGGATTTTTAGATGAGAGCAATTGAGAATAACTGAAAGTGGGAAAGGCATTCTTTTTTCTGAAGAAAACTTTGTGTGCACTCAGGGTTGCTAACCACCTGGGTGGGACAAATTATGTCACTGGTTGCAAATAGGAGTTCACAGTTACAGGTCACTGCAGCCCTTACACAAACAGTGCTGTGAAAACAGAAATGTTTTCAGCCACAGCTACAATCTGAACAATGTGAAGATGTGGCAAGACTTGGTAAAGGAGCACCTGGCCATTTGTGGTGAGGAGGAAATTAAGCGTCAGATGACTGGGACAGTAAGGACAACATAGTGTCTGTGAACATAATGAGGCTGCTGAATGATAAAGGCATGCATTGTTCACAAACAAACTGAAGCCACTGAAAAAATAGTTCACCAAAAGTAAATTCAAGGAATGAGAGAAAGAGAAAGGGACAGGAGCTAGGTGGATCATAGGAAGCCCCCCGGCAGATTAGGCCAATATCAGCCTGAGTAGGGGCTGGTCCAAGTGGAAATCTGAGCCAACCCTAACTATATCTATATAGTAGGCCTGTATCAGCCTAACTAGGGGCTGGTCTAAGCAGAAGCCTGAGCTGGCCCTAACTATAAATATACGCTAGGCCCATATCAGCCTAACTAGGGACTGGTCCAAGGGGAGCCTGAGCCAGCCCTAATTATAACTATGCACTAAGCATATATCAGCCCAACTAGGGGCTTGTCCAAGGGAAGCCTGAGCCAGCCCTAACTATAACTATATGCTAGGCCTATGTCGGCATAACTAGGGGTAGTCTAAGGGAAGTCTGAGCAAAACTGGGGTGGTGAGTGGATATGGAAAGAATTGATTGGATGGAAATTATATCCAGGTACGACTGAATTACCGGGTGAGAGCAACACTGACAGTGATCAGAGAGAATCCAGACAAAGTGCTGGTACAGACACAGTGTGGTTTAATACAAAGTCATAATTTTTACAATGCACCAAGTAAAGCCCACAATAAAATAATTACATTGTCTTAAAATCTTCCTTTAAACAAGTGGGCTAAAAACATGAATAAAAATCCATTGAAAGAGGGACGAGAAGAGCTGAAAGTCCATTTGTTAAAAATAGGAAGGGCTAGAAAGTTGCTTCACTCAGATAAAAGGGGGGATAAAAGGACTGTCTTGTTGCTGCTCTCTTGCCGGAGGACACTCCACCTGTAGTGTAGTCTCCCTTGCTTTTCCCGCTCCAGGGGGCACACACACACCAACACCAACAACGCAGGACAGACCACCAGTCAAGACAAGGAAAAACGCCACCAGTACGGTGCAAACAAACTGAAAACGTTTTGCTCCTTAACCAGAGTGTTACTTCTCCAAAGAGATAATCACACCGCCAGGCAGAGCTCCTTACTCTGCAGCTGCGTGTACTTCAGGTCGTAACACTCTGGGTTTCCTCCTGCTTAGGGCTGGTGTTTGGGTCCATCCCTGCTCTGCTCTTAGCTGACTCTCGCCGTTGTCTCTGATCGCTTCTCTCACTCACTTTCTGGTGCCTTTGTTGTGCAGTGTTATGCAGATGCCGAGTCCTCTCCTCCATCTTGTCCCTCGTGCTCTCCTCCAGCATGCTCTCCTAATGTGTGCTCTCCTGACGCGTGCCCTCCTCTTTCATATATTGTCGATTTAGGCCCTCCCCTCTGCAACAGGGTAGGCTGTATTGGCACCTTCATCTTACCTGACCTTTAGTCTAGTGGCACCGATTGAGTGTGTTGATTGGGTGTGCAGTGGTGTTGTCTGTGTGTGTGTGGGTGGAGGGACTTCACTTGCTGTGAGCCAATGGCTGTGGGGTAATTACTGATTTAGGACAGCTGTGATTCAGGTGCTTCACTCCCTGGGGTATTTAAGCTGCAGGCTGCAAACACTGTTCTCTCTTTCTTGTTCTCTGTGTGCTTCTAATCTGCAGGTATATGCATGTTTAAGTGAAAGGGCTTTTACCATTGTGTTACATGTGACGTTAACTATGTGAATGTTCTCTCTCTTGGTCTCTGTGTGCTTCTAATCTGCAGGCCAAAGTCTCCCTGACATGCTGCAGCTTTAAGGCCGAGTTGCACCTTCAGAAAGGCCAAAGACTGATGCCAGCCTAGTGTATGGCAGCAGCCTGAAGTCAGCCATCAAGTAACAGTTGACAATGAAGGACAACTACGAAGCAACCAATGTGCGGCAAATATACTAGACCTATATAAGCCCACCAAGGGGTGGTCCAAATGGAAACCTGACCAAGCTTTAACTTGTAGTCAGGGCTGGCTCAGGCTTGCCCTGGCCTCCTTATTAAAGAGGACACTCTTATGTCTTATGTCTGTCTTGAATGTGCTGAGGGTTTCTACCTCCCGGACCAAAACTGGAGGACTATTCCACAGAAGAGGAGCCTGATAGCTGAAGGCTCTAGCTAGGATGATATGGTACTATGAGCTTTCTAAGAAATGACAGAGCCTGATCATTTAGAGCTTTATAAGTGTGGAGAAGGAGTTTAAGTAATCATAATATTTCAGTCCGAACCAGTTAATGTCTACAGCCATGGTTATCACTGGTGCAGAGGCATAAAAATGCAAAGGGGCATTTTGTTTCAGTTACCAGAGAAATGATGATCCAGGGAAGATGGTTTGAGTAATACATCCTGGCATCAGTCTGAATACTTACCAGTCACTAAAACATTTCACAGAGATTTGTAGTACTATGAGACAGGGCTTTACAACTCTGGAAAATGACGACGGTTACAATTATTTTAGCCTCTGTGAGTGTTGGATTAAACATAATCACTGCCCTGGTTCCAGGTCTCTGAATCATCGCCCACGTCTGCAATTTGCTCATTGATTCAAATAATGAAGTGCAATGAAATGGCGATTCATTTGCATTACCAGTCCACAATTTCAGTTGTAAAGTAATGAACAGCAAGTTTCCCTTACATGTATTTGATTGTCCACCCTTCTTTTGTCAATTCTAACCAAATGAACCAACGCAGGTCAATCCCTGGTCATTACAATTCAGATACGACCTGGGCAACAACCTGGGAGCAATGAATACCAAGTACCTCATCTTGAATCCTCATTGTACAGCATATTAGCACATCACAATAATACTCACATTTAAGCAACAGATGTATAATAATAACTAGATAGAGGACCCAAGATGGCACCAGTTCATTCCAATGAAGTTTGCCCGCCTGGCACTGTAACAGGTGGACTTTGGACCCAAAAGCAACCCCAGGGACAGACGGAACATCTGCGGCGCACACACAAAGGTGACATGTGCAGCCACACAGCGAAGCAATCCACAACATAGATGATCACAGGTTGCTGAGGCAGTAAACTCACTTAGGAAAGCTGGGTGACGGTCTTTCCAGACAGCCGTAGGAAACAGGAAACGGGGGAGGCAGAAGCAGAGCTTGTAGTCGAAAACAGATGGCAGAGTGGTTTACCAGGGAGCAGATGAAGCAGGAGAGTCGGGGACAGGGACAAATGCTAGAAAGTCTTACATGCAAGGCAAAGAACAATCTGGCAAGGAGTGTCTGTGAAGAAGGCATCTTTATAGTGAGAGGGGATAATGATTCACAGGAGAGCACAATTAGCCTGATGAGGGTGGCGTGGTGGGTGGGCAGGGTGTGGTGACGAGGCAGGATGAGTGGAAAATTACTGAATGAGCTGAGGAGATGACATGTATGGCGGATGAAAAGTGCCCACTGTGACAGGCACATATGCTAAAAAAAAAGTTTCTAGCTTCTGCAGCTCACTGAAGACGAGAGGCAAGGTACACACTGGACAGGTCGCCAGACTATCACAGGGCTGACATTTAGAGACAGACAGCCATTCACACTCACATTCACACCTACGGACAATTTAGAGTCACCAATTAACCTGCATGTCTTTGGATTGTGGGAGGAAGCAGGAGTACCACCCCTATGGCGCTAATAAGCAATTTTTAGACTAGTGTATAAGGACTCTAGAATTGTAATTCATTTTAAATTGGAGATGAATTTGAAATAAATATTTCATGCAAGCACCTGCTGCTGTCTGCTCATTAGCCCAGAGTTTCTTAACCTTTGTGAAAACAGTCGTACATTTGGAATATGTCAATGTATGTACACATTACTAATCAACTGGGAGCTTCCACTGACTGAAAATAGAAGAGTGTATGATACCACATTTGCATGACAGCTTGAGCATTGTAATTGCTAGGTTCATCAGAGACCTGACAGGAGAGGCTGGAGAAAAGCTACATAATATTCGGAAATTCAGATTACAAGGCAATCTGATGTTTACATGAGTAAACAGGCACAAATGTGTGTGTATCACTGAGACACTGGTGATAAATAACACCCAGACACAGATGGGATCCTGATTCACACACTCACATATGGTTTTGTTGGTACAATATTTGTTTTTAGTTGATTGTGTTAAGTGTGTGTGAGATGCTTCATGAATACAACCTCAGAGTTCCCATTTCACATTCTTCGTGGTGATTATGCATCCTCATAACAAGACACAGAGTTGTTGAGCTGATGATGAGGATCACATTTTCACCATGGCAACACTGCCTCTCTTCCTCTCTCTGTGTGAGTGACTGCTACATACCAATGACTTTCATTGTTCCGTTTTATATTACAATGGTGTGAGATGCACAGGTTTCTCTCAGTGTGTTCCCAACAGCGTAGGTCAGGTTATAGACCATGAATAAGTGGTGAAACATACCGTCTGTGGCAATGACAACAGATTTTGACCAGTACAAAAAACCCCATACAATTTAAATAAAATCATAAAGGCCCTTGAAATGGAAGTTGGCACTCTTTAGCTTCTGCACTGTGACCTCCAGGTAAGAAATCCTCACGTCACTACATAAGACATAAGACACTTACATTAGACTGTCATGAGACAGGTTAGTTTTACCCTACTGATGATGTGTTGCAATAGTAATCCTGCTCAGTACGAGAGGAACCGCAGGTTCAGACATTTGGTGTATGTGCTTGGCTGAGGAGCCAATGGTGCGAAGCTACCATCTGTGGGATTATGACTGAACGCTTCTAAGTCAGAATCCCGCCTAGACGTAACGATACCATAGCGCCGCGGATCTTCAGTTGGCCCCAGATAACCGGCCTGTGTCAGTGAACACAGGCTCGTGACAGGGCTGCATGTTTGTGAAGAACCTGGTGCTAAATCCCTTGCAGAAGATCTGATTCTGGGTCAGGGTTTCGTAGAGCAGAATAGCTCCCTCACTGTGATCTACTGAAAGTCAGCCCTTGATCAAAGCTTTCAGGGGTGGCTGTGGCTCAGGAGATAGAGCAGATCTGATCCCCAGCTTCTCCAGTCTGTATGCTGAAGCCTCCTTGGGCAAGATACTTTACTCCAAACTGCTCCATTTCATTGGTGTCTGGGTGCGTGTGAATGGTACTGAGTAGTAGGTGGCACCTTGTATGGTAGCCTTGGCCACCACTGTGAATGTGTGTGTGAATGTGTGTGTGAATGCTTAGTGTGGTCAGAAGATTAGAAAAGCACTATACAAGTGCAGTCCATTGTACCATTTACAAAAATTAATTTCCCCGCTCTACCTTGCCGTCATGCAGCACTTTCTGATGGGGAACTGAAGCCAGTATATCAAAGCCACTAGACTAGAATGACATAACAGTAATTTAACTTAGCAGAACATTGAGTTGCAAGTTTACCATTAAGGTAAAGAGGAGCAAATATTCAAATAGTGGACACTTAAACTGATATTAATGTTTTAATAAATTTATTTTCTAATTGAACTAGGGATGCACACTGATACCAATGTTTTTATATTGGTGTTTCTTTTGTTCTTTGTTGTTATGTATTCTTCTTGTGTGCCAGGGAAACACAGAAATCTACACTATAAAAAAAGATACATGTAATAAATGAACAGATTTAAAGTAATTTGGTCCTTTATTACACTACCTTTGAATGAGCACAAATTTAATAATACACATTTATGAAACAACCTTTAACATACATTTCTTTCACATGAAAAACATCTTTAAAAAAGGTAAGGTGGGGGAAATATCTGTTTTATAGTGCTGTGAAAACATCAACAAATTTCTCCTTCAAACAGCTGGATTTCTTCAAGCTTTTCACCAAAAGCTACATTATACAAGATTACATTGAACACATCATGAGAACATGATAATTTACCTAAGACCAATGCTAATTTTTGCTGAATAGAGAATGAACGCTTCACAATGTAAATCAATGCGACCTCTGTGAGCTATTTTTTGCAGCCACCAGCTGCTGAAGTGACTAGAGGTAACAATAGGTAGCTCTTGTCCTGCAGATTTCAACACTGGTTTGTTTTGTTATTTTCCATGTTCTTTCTTTCCACATCCACTCCTGTCAGTAGTGTAGTGGTCACTGAGTGGGCACCAGAGAGCTTTTGTCGTGTTGACATGATAACGACACAGCATGTTTGGGGTTCACGTGACGTCAGATAACTCGTCCATCTCCCCCAGGAACCCAGAAAAAAAAGCCTATCTATTATTTAGTAGGGTTTGCTATGTAGTTATGTTGTGGTGGTTGTATGTTACATTTTAAAATAACACCAGTAATAGTATTAGACAAAAATAGCAAGGGATAAGCATTTTAATTTTTTCTTCCCCCATTTGTGGCGCCCCCTATGCATGACTAACTACCTCTCTGCCTGCTGATGTCAATATGTATTTGTTGTTCACAATCTACATAATAACCTTTTGTTTTCCTCAAGCTGACAGACTTGAGTTTAAGTTATCATATTCATTTAAACAGATGCCAGACATAAACTGTGGTGGTGTGCATGAAATAGACTTATGAGGGAAAAAACAGAGTGTGTCCCCCAACGATTCAATAGAGATTTTACTGTATCCCTTTGTCCCAATGTTACGGCTGTATGTGTTCTGTTCTGCTGTGCTTTTTCCCTCCCTTGTAGATCTGCCTAGGTGTCTTCATTAGTTAACGAGGTGCTGTGCACCTGGCATGGAGGAAGTGGTTACGAGCTCCTGTGCCAGCAGCAAAGAGGAGGTGCTTCTGGTGTGTGGACTGCTGGGATTTTTGTCATCTTGTTTGCTTGTTTTGATTCTATTTGAGTGTTTTAAAGGTGTTCATGTGATTTTTGGGTCAGTTTTGGAGTTTTGTTCGCCCCATAGGACCACCTAAGGGTGGGGTGTAACACCTGGGGAAGATCTCTGCTCATCCCAACAATGTTTTCTTTTGTCCCCTGGGCAATGGGATGCCTTTAGTCTTGGGCCCTGCGTTTTCAATGCAGTCTCAATCCAAAGTCATGGAATACTGGCACTTGGTCAGTGATGTCTGGTGTCAGACACTGACAGAAAAAGTTGCCCTTTCACATTGGCATGATATATGGCTTGTCGCAGTTATTGTAAAATGATGCCCTGTGGCATCAGTGGGGGAAAGCAGTGAGACAAAAATGTGGGCAGAAGTCCGAGTCGGGCAAGTGGGAGGGGTGGTGGGTGGGTCGACAACCACAGACTTTTACCTGGGAGGCTGGTGTTTGCTTCCTGTCTGATTGTAAAGCCAAATCCTGTTCTTTTTCCTAAACCCAGCCACATTCGTGTGTGGCTGAACATAACAACCAATGCATCCAGGGTACCTCACACCCCATATGTTGACGTAGAATGTCCATGACCAAACGTCGATCTGTGACAAGACTGAAGTAAAAATGTGTTGGTTTTTTAGCCTTTGCAGATTGAACGTGACACAACAGAAAAATATCGGCCATTGCCATCTGTGAATGTCATCTCATTTGCTGATGGAAGTCAAAAAGGCAAATATTGGCTGATACTGATGTGCCGAGTAGAAACTGGTGCATCACTAGTTTTGCTCACTGACATCAAACATACATCTTTTCTTATCTCTTTTCATATGGCTCTGTAATCTAGTTTCTATAACCCTCAAGCGGTCAAGTGTGGTTTTATTTGACCAGTGTCATATAAGACAAAGTCTTATTTGATTGGATGAACTTCTGTGTACACCCTGAGTGCAGGATGAGTCATCAAACATTTTACCTGCTGCTTTTACAGGAAGAAAGAAGACAGAAAATACTAGGATGCTGATGTTTTCACACTTATTTGCCATATAACAAGAGATAAATGATTATTAACCGAGGGACAGAGGATTAAAACTGGAAAACTGTATTTTTCATTTCATGGAGACTTTAACTTTGAGCTTTTTGCACATTTAATTATTTTTCCCTGATTCTGACTCTTAACGACCTGCTCCTCCTAATCTAGGTCAGCTCTGATGTTCTGATCTCTGTGTTCCATTTCATTGGAATCGACACTGGAATAAATGTGTGTAGTTTCTATCTGTGTTTCCATGGTTACAGTGTGACGTTGGCATTACAGTGCCAGTTCCAGTGGGAGGGGCTATCTGTGGTTCCCAACACTGATGCTTGCTTAAACAGATAAAAGGCAAAAATTGTGTTAAACGATTACAGATGCATTACACAGATTGAGAAAATACAATTCATAGATGGCTTTCAATAAATTGTATTTTAATTGTATGGTCCTGTACTGTAGTCCCCTCCACTCACAAATACATTTTTCATCCTTTTCCTTGATTCTGTTTGAGTTTACTGTGCAGAATAATGTCTGTGCACATTTTCTCAAGGGGGGAGGTTCTCTGTGCTGACACTAAATCTCAGTTCATCATATGGACTTACCTGCAGGATCTGTGACATCTGGCCAGTCGTGCCAGAATAGGGGTGTCAGTAAAACTTTAGACAGGCTCCTGACAATTTATCCGATATGTTGATCAGATACATTCCATCTAGATCCCCCTCCTCTGGGTGACTAAATTTCCTTCAGAATAGAACTAAAAAGTACGGTGATGCTGCATTCTGTGTCATTGGCCCTCGTCTCTGGAGTCACCTTCCAGAGGACGTCAGACTCTCTGATTCAGTTTTCTTTTTAGACTTGCATTCACGTTGCTTATATTTCATTAACTGGTATCAAACCTAATTCATATTTTTTATGTGTGAGAGTGCGTAGCCACCAAACACTTTCAGTATGGTACCTTTGGAACCAAAAGTAACCCTTCAGACATGGTACCTAGACCCTAGCGTTTTTTCACCGCAAACAGTACTTTTAAATGTGGGCTGGGTTGTTGTCAGTCACTGCTCAGTCCAGCACTCACCGTATTTTCTAATCACAGGTGACGCAGAGAAGTACAAACTAGAACAGGCTGCAGTGACAGTCTCTCTCTCTTTTAAAAATAGCGAATTTGTGCATTTAGTCCCTCTAAGGCAAGCTCAGAGGTTTATTGTTGCTGTGGCCCACAGGAACAACACTTCACAACACTTTTTTTTCCCCTCCAAGTGAGGATTAGAATAAAATCAGTTCATATAATCTAATTAAAAATAATATATATATTTAAAGATAACTAAAGCATTAAGTAACATTACAAGTAAAAAAAAATTTTAAAGTTGCTGGCAATGAATGTATTTTTTTCCCAATCTACAGCTGCTGCTAGAGGCAGCAAAACATCCTTTCATTTTATAGTTAAAGTTCACTGATATATGTAAAACTCTCCACAGTATGAACAGTGGTTACTAAGCTTCAAAACCAGCCACAACTCAGCCCTTAGCAAGAGTGACCGTCCGTAATTGACCAATCAAAGGACTGCAGTGT
The DNA here is from genome assembly GCA_019142605.1 of Cephalopholis sonnerati. NCBI lineage: Eukaryota > Metazoa > Chordata > Actinopteri > Perciformes > Serranidae > Cephalopholis > Cephalopholis sonnerati. The sequence continues at coordinate 19,812,606 of JAGQAX010000024.1, forward strand.
TTCTTTTAATATCGGATCTTTGTGCTTGGTACCCCAACAGAGGGGAACGGTTCCAGTCGTACCATCCACAACTGTTCACAGTGGAATGGTAAAAGGCCATACCTAACTGAACTAAACTGTGAGGGACTGCTTGGCTCATTTTTATTGTCCCTCTACTTTTTGTGTGCACAAAAAAAAAACCACTCTATTATCATTAACTAAGTGGTGCAGCCAGATCACAGTCAGGTGCCCTGCCAAGTGCTTTAGGAGGCTAAGCTTCCTTGGCACACTATGTGGGATCAGAAAAAACACATTATTATTGGCGCAATAATAAGAACACATTGTTTTGGGTGTGCTTTAAAAGCAGTAATAATAATTTATGACGTTTCTGTTGAATCACAGAGCTCATCCTGTCATGACAGCTGCTGTGCTTAAATTTGTCGATGCTTCATCATGAGCCAGTAAAAGCCCAGACTCAGCTGATCCACACCCCATGTACCTTTTGACAGCAAGCCACTCAGGGTAAACTGGAGCTCCATTGCTGTAATAGGCACTATTGGGGCATCTGGAATATTTCCAGGCCTCAGCTCTGTAGCAGCTAATGCAAAAACTTGACAAAGAAGGTCTTTTATTGTGTAGTAGGATGCAGATGATGGCACCTTATTTTTCAAATGTTTGTTGTGGCTGCTGATGGTCTCCTGCACTGCTGGTCGCCTGTGTTTTGCAAGTTACTGAAATTTAGTAATTAGTCACAGTTACAAGTTACTTCTCTGAAAAATAAATGAATTACTTTACATGTATATGTATACCCTCCTTACGCATGTAAAATGATTCCTGTTAACACTGCAGTTTATTCATTGAGCAATTATTCACCAAATTTATATGTATATTTCATATTTAATATATGTCATATTTTACCCCTATATTTTAATCTCTGATGGAGGAAGCCTGAGATCTTTCTTTTGCCAGTGACTGCCGCCCTGTTGTGCACATGACAATAAAAAAACTTGAAACCTGAAACAAAGATGACTTTTTTTGTTGTGGTTATTTTGTATCCTTTGTAGTCAGTTTAAGTCTTACTGTTGGAACATGTTAAAATGAGTGAAATTTTGCAGGTGAAGTCCAGGGCAACCCCGGACACTTTGGGCCCTTGTGCCCGCTACGCCCATTCAGTGAGTGTGATATATCACTTATATGCTTCTTAATGTTTTGGCGGCAGATCCATTTATTCCAGTGGCTTGCAAGGTGGGTTAATGGCATGTGCCACAGATGCTCATTCAGATTGGGATCTGTGGAATTTGTAGGGCACGTTGACACTTTGAGGTCTTTGTCACATTCCTTGGGCCATTCCTGAGTGATGTTTGCAGTGTGGCGTGGTGCATTATCCTGCTGGGGGGCCACTGCCATTGGGGTGTACTGTTGCCAGGGGGGGTATCCACATGAATGCCAGAACCAAAGGTTCCCAGCAGAACAATACACTGGAGCAAAATAATCAAAGTTATTCACTTCACCTGTCAGTGGTTTGAATGTTTTGGCTCATGGGTGTATGTTCAAAGTTGTACATGGTCCCTCACTACAACAATTAATAAATAAAACAAAACATACAGAATGAAAAAATGAAGACACAAGCCTTGTGAGGAAACTTGAAGCCTCCAGGTCACGTACACTGACAATTAAGTGGTTAAACCTTGAAAGGAACAGCTACCTGAGAGAAGCAACATTTGCATATTCATAGGTTCTGGATTTTTCAGTAAGGGCAGAAGGGTAGATATACTCCTAGGACTTTTTTTTTTTTACGAGGTGATGGAACATTTCATGAAAAAAAAAAAACATTGGACAGAAGTTATTTTTTTTAAATTTATGTCTTAAAACATGTCTGGAGGGTTTTTTTTGGGAAATTTCTCCTGAATAATAATGTCTAAAGGCTGTGCCATTTTCAGGTCATTGAATGTGGTTTGAGACAGCACACATTATACAACCATTTAACAGCAGGTGTTTATTAGCATTACAGTTTTGTATCAACACAAGTTGCTTCTAATATATCTTTAATACATGTTATTTAAAAAGTAATACTAGCTGTGTATTGTGCCAGGCTATGCTCTATGTTATTTTGAAAATGATGCGTCTATTCAAAGAGTGTTTTACATGGAAAAGTATGTGAGTAAGTACAAACAGCCATAAAGAATTATACAGACAAAAATAAAAATAAAAATCAATAAATCACCAGAAGAGTTTTCCCCAAAAGCCAACACTGGAAGCCAAAGTAAAGAAGCACCTGACTACAATGGCACTCAATGTTTTAAAGAGTAAATCAACCGTGATTCATGAAGGGCAGCAAACTGCAGTTTCACAGCAGTATGGCCCATGTTAGAAATAGAATATTTTTGCCTTATTTTACCACTTACATTACTACCACATGAACGTTTTTATAGGTAAAGCATTTAAATATATGCCACTAAAAAGGTGTCACCGTATGGCAACAATGCTAAGTACCTGAAACTTAGATTTAGTGACACTGTAAGAGCAGTGCCTAGATTTAGGTTTAGGAACTCACCCCTACATTGGTGGGATAACTATGCAATCAAAAGTAGAACTTGTGACTATGACTACACCTTAAAGGGTAAGTTCCGCATTTTTCAACCTAGACCCTACTTTCCCCATATTTTTGTGTCTAAGACACAAATGGTGTATGAACTGCTTTTATTTAGCGCCTTTCTTATCTTAGTGACCACTCAAAGCACTGTATAACACAAGAACCATTCACCCATTCACACACATTCACAAACTGAGCGGCTGTGGCTCAGAGGTAGAGTTGATTGTCACCTAATCGGAAGATTGGCGGCTTCTTAATTCCCAGACCCTCTAGTTTGTATGTCAAAGTATCCTTAGGAAGGATACTGAGCCCCAAATTGCATGTGAGTCCATCTGAATGTTTAAAAAATGAGTAGCAAGTGGTACCTCTACCACCAATGTATGGATGTGTCTTCAGTGGGTGAATGTGATATGTGTTTGAAAGACTAGAAAGGTGCTATACAAGTGCCAGTCCATTTACCATAAACTGGTGGCCAATGCTACTATACAAGGTGCCATCAAATAAACATTCAGACACAATCAGAAGCAATTGGGGGTTAAATTTGAGGTTAACAGTGCCAAGGAATTGCAATTACATGCCGATGACACTGTGTTTTACACAGTAAAACAGGAGTAAAATAGGGGTCCACACTACTCTTTAAGTTAAGGGTTGCTGAGTTCCTGCAGTGGAAAAGACCTATTTGTGTACTGACAAAGAGCCTCTCATGTAAGCTTATAAGTGGAAATGTTCAGTTCTGTACCTTTGCACTCCAATACCAAAGTCAAATTACAAGCCAAAGCACGTGCTACATTTAAAGTTGATTTACCCTTTAAAGAGTTGTTCTGTTAGCATCTTGTGTGCTGTTGGGAACCCAGTTCTGGGTGAGTAGCAGATTAAATTTAAAGCATATACAGTACATATACAGAAGATTATCAACATAGAGGAAACATTACATGAACATTATATGTGGGTGTTTCCTTTAGATTGGCATTTATATTACAGATTTCCAATTTCCAATATAAAACATATATCATCTTTATGCAGGGATGTACTCTTGACAGAAAAATGAATGCCAAAAATCAGTTGCTCTTCCATAAGGTGAAAATGTTTAGTTGTCACTTAACTGATACCATTGAGCTGAAGTTTTAATAGCAATACTCTGACAAAATATAAGACTACAATTCACAATGTCTTTAGATCACTATAACGTTCATGCTCTGTACATTGGGAGGTAAATATATTTCATATACTTTGAAAGAACACAAGAACCATGTCTCCTCTCTTTGGAATGAGTCAGTATGTGATATATTGAGCTCAAATATTCAGAATCATTGTGTTGTGTATTTACAGCAATGAGCTTTAAATTGACATTTGAACACACAGTGGTGAATTTTAACTAGTGACTAGTTACTACCTTTGAATTGTACATTACATTGAATTTTACATATAGATCTTTTGAAAAAACAAACAAACAAACAAAAAAAAAACATTTGGACAGTGTCTTACAGTAAACTACCCAATGAAACAAAAGGTCAAGTTATGTAGCCAAATTGAGGTTGCGCTTGGCAAGTGCTTCAGTTTGCTAGTTTGAACAAGCTTCATCCCAAACTGAGAAACAGAAATTGTGATTTATATATTCTGTTTTATCAAGGAAAAGACATTTTGTGTAAAATCTTTTGATTAGAAGATAAAACCTTTCATCATGTATCATCAGAAAAAGGCTAGCAAGACAATCTAATGAATGTTGATCCAGTGACTCTTTAGCATCATCTGCTCATCAGAGACAATGCATATAGGGGCATATATTCTTCATTGACTGACTAAATAACTGTTAATCATTTTAAAATTTGCCTGGGGTTCTTGAGATGTAGTGGCAAAAATGGTGTTGAAAGTACAGGCAGAACAAACTGCATCTACACACACAGTGAGTACATGCACTGTCATGTGGGGCTAAGGCATGTTCAAGACCAGGGACAGTGACCTTCCTGTGGGGCTGCCCTTTGACCGCAATATTTTTACCCCAGGTAGGATAGAAGACAAAGGCTTGTTCATTTTCCTGTGGTGACCCTTAGTTATGGTCATGCTCCTTGTAGTTACACCCATGTGGCTTTCGTGGTCTTGACACACTTATCGCCTACATCCTCCAGGGATTCATGACACCGTACTCTGTACTCTCTGTAGCGATTTGAAAAGTTATGAGGGGAAGTTGAAAAATGGACTTTTTAACCATTGAAAACAGACATTTTCCTCAAGATTTCTTGATACCTTTTTGACTTTTTTTAGTGCCCTGACTGTTCGTTCTATCAGCTATTTAATACAGTGCTCACCAAGGCAATTTCTTACTTTAGTTCACTTATTGTCCCTTTAACCTACGCATTTTGATAAAAAAATAATGTGGCCTTTGTAGGTACATTTCTATGAATGGCTTCTCCTGTCATAAAAAGAATCATTGGCTATTGGCTGCTTCTCTAATTAGACATTCTCTACTTGGTGCTTCCACATAGGTGATAAACATTGTTTGTTACTTCTGAACTTTGCCTGAATGAATGGTACTTTTAGACAAAGCACAGATAGATGGATACCCCTCTTCTACCAGATTAGCTCTGGTTCTTGAACCAATTCTGTTCAGGACTCTTGGAAGTGCTATCTAGCATACCAGCCCACGTTTCCACCATTGTGAATCAGAACCATTGTAATCAAGGATATGTCATCAAAGGAGGTCACTGCACAATGCACACTAGAAATAAACAATAATAGCAAGATGGTGGATTATAACATTGATTATCTGCAAACTTTTGTTCTGGTATTACAGATATTTGCTTCCATTCAATAACAAACATGGACCAACTATTAATGAGAACACTACACGCTCTTTTTTCTCCTGATGATGTCTTACATAATATCTTTCCAACCTGCAGAATGTGACATGCTCACTGATGTAAGAAAGGTGCCATTGACTCTTGGAGGCAAGGGACCAAGTAGCCAAGTCAGGGCATTATGAATTCTAATGTTTATAACAGGTCTCACTGCAATAACATTTTTGTAGTGATGTTAAAAGATAATTGTGTTTTCTGACCAAACTGATGAATATAAATATGTTTGATGTCCCAATAACGCTTAGCCGAATAAACCAAACTTAACAAATGCTTCATTGTTTCATGTTGTCTCAACCCCAAAAATACAGCATGGCAGTAAAAGAACACTCATTTATCTGATTTCAAAGGATATTTTCAATTTTTTTTTGGCAGTGGAAGCAGTTAAGTTGATGAATACTCAGAAAGCATTGAGGCGCCATACCCAGATGTAGCCATGAGCAAGAACTCCTGGCAGAGTTGTACGATCGAAACCCAATCAATGTAGAGTTGGAGAGTGCACTTTGCAGGTGGGTGGTAATTTGTTCCAATGTAATAGGAGGTGAGAAAACCTCAATCATGCCTGTTAGACCTACTTTACGCCCACAGCCTTAAAGCACTTCATGCTGCCTGTGGGTCAGACTCTGACCTGATCTGTCTTCACTATTTCACCTCTGCTCTCCTACCTTGGGCTCAGAGGGATGAGTGCAGTCATGGAGCTGAAGACACCTCCACTGAAAAGAAACTTAGTTACACCACCGAATCAGAAGCATACTCATGTTAAAAGATTTTTAGCGCTTCCTTGGAGACAATAATAGCTGACAGGAAATGAAATCAGAGAGAAGAAGGGATGACATGTAACAAAGGTCAATGCCCAGACTCAAACAGGGAAATGTTGTCATAGAGTAATCTGTGTGTACCTCCTGTTGTTGTTTTTCAACCATTTCATCCCATTCCATTTTATTTTCATCTGCTTACCAGGGCTGGGTCACGGAGGCAGCAGGCTGAGCAAGGTACTCCAATACGTCCCTCTCCCCAACAACACTTTCCAGCTCCTCCTGGGGGATCCCGAGGCATTCCCAGGCCAGATGAGATATATAACCCCTTCAGCGTGTAGTGGGTCTGCCCCAGGGCCTCCTACTAGTTGGATGCACCCAAAAAACCTCTAACAGGAGGCATGATTCAGGCATCTGATCTGGATGCCTGAACCACCTCAACTGGCCCCTTAAATGCGAAGGAGCAGCAGCTCTACTCCAAGCTCCCTCCAGATGTCTGAGCTCCTCACCCTATCTCTAAGGCTGAGCCCAGCTACCTTACGGAGGAAACTCATTTCAGCCGTTTGTATATGGGATCTCATTCTTTCCGTCATTACTCAGAGCTCATGACCATAGGTGAGGATTGTGGCATACATGGACTGCTAAATCAAAAGCTCTGCTTTCCAGCATCACTGCTGACACTGCATCAAACCACCTATCCATCTCATGCTCCATTTTACCCTAACTTGTGACCAAGACCCCAAAATACAACTCCTTTGCTTGGGGCAGAAGTTTGGTTCCAGCACCAGTGCTATACCTAGAGGTAAGCCCAACTATATATAGTTGGTACCGCTCCACCTCCTGCACCAGCTCTGGTTCCTTTCCCACCAGGGAGGTCATGTTCCACATCCCCACAGCCAGTCTGCAATGCCAGTAATCAGCAAACCTGGGTCACTGCCCCTGCTTGCTGCCTGGTACACAATGCACCCAAGCTCGATGCCTATCCGTGCGGATGGTGGGCCCACAGGGCAGTTTTTTTAAAATTTTATTTTACAATTACTGGTAATTCTCTAAAGCCTTGTTCATATTACACAATTTTCACCCCGATTTTGAGGTCGCAGAGGATCTTGAGAGCCATTAAGAAGTCCTGGGGTTGGAGGTGAGTCGGCAGATAGTCTGCCACGGCGAGTCCTCACGTGTGAACAAGCCTATAAGCAAGTCGTGCCCTCGTCTGCGACTGGGACTGGATATCTGGCATACTAGAAAACTGGAGAGGTCTGACACGACTGACAAAGAGCATCAGCCAGAGAAGCGGGATACGGCGATGTGATGTACGGCTTTACCAGCCCCAGCAAGAAATCAAAGTCCTCCACTGTCATCCGCAGCATTTCCTGAAAACCCGTTCAACCATTCAGCTATGAAAAGTACAATAATCTGGGTCAAAATACATGTATAGACTATATAGACAGTACAATGCAAGCTAATAGGCTAGCGGCACAGCGGCAACCGAGTTTCATTCATGGAACTCACCTCCAACTCTCTCTGCAGAATTGACAACCCGCGCAATCCGCATGCAGCAACCCATTCCTTCACCCAAATCCTTCTCTTCTTTTCCTGATTCTTCTTAGTGCAGAGCAGGGCGCAAAAGGCCTGCAGAGCGCCAAGCTGTCGGACATCCATGTTAAAGTAGTTTGGTGACGTCACCACGTTATCTGGGGCTCTGCAGGCGAGGGCTCGCTGGAGAAATCTTGTGGTATGAACACTCGAAAGATTACGATGGTCTCTGCAAGTCAAGACTGGTGGGCCAGTCGAGTAATGTGAACAAGGCTTAGGTAGAACTTCCTTTAACACTAATGATGAAGGCTCCTATCGTCTTTCCCTAACAGAATTGGTGGCAATAAACAACTATATTTGAAATGTAATTTTTAATGGTTTTAGAAAGCATTGATGAAACATTGCCATCCTGTTAATAGGTGTATCATATGGGAAATGGCTATTATGGGTTCTTGGTAAAGGCAATAACGAACATTTTGTTCATTTTGAAGAGGTTTTGTCTCAAATAACTTTTGAAATACATTGAATGCTGTAAAGGTAAGGATATAAAGTCCAGTAGTTTGGTGATATAAAAGAATTTCATTTGGTTTGGTATGTTTGGCATGCACTCTTCTCTGTTATAGCCTAGTTTAAGATGGATGGACTTTCTTGTGAATGTCGTGCCTAGTGAAGCTTTAATTCCTTCAGTCAGTAAAGCAGTCAGGCAGTCAGTCCAATTTCCCTAAACTCTGCTGTCGTGCATTTATTCTGCACATCTTGTCAATTAAGCATGTCAGCAAACCAAGCTGTGATCCTTTCTGCCAATCATGTCCTGCAGTCTGTTGGTGATTGTCTTTGTAGAGTTCCTGCAGTCTTTTTGACACTCTTCTTTTCCTGTCTTTTCTTTGGACTCACTCTCTTTCTCTTCTGTTTTCATATTACACTGAGCAGCCATTCTAAAGTAGTTGTTGTTGCTCTAATCTCAATACAGGCTTTATTCTCATTGTGAGAAAACAAACAAAGAGGTTTTTTGAAAGTGCTGTCAAAAACTCTGGCTTTTATGATTGAACCTGAAGTGTAAATGGTAGTAGAACTTAAGAAAAAGTGGTAAAAGAAAAGAATCTCAATAAGAAGAAGGGGGGTTGCAGATCATACGGGAGAGTTAAAATGTGAGCAGACAGAAACTGTCTCAACAAAATACAATACCAATGAGGAGTAAACATACCATCGCTATGACCCTGAGTTTACAACAACTACGACATTGGTGCCAACATTCTGAAAAATGAGTTATGTTTAGTACTGGGGCTACTTCTATTATCCTTTCACCTAGGAGCTCAGTGTTCGCTTCTTATACGAATGTGGAGCCAAACCATCATGTTTATTTCTAAACCTAACCCACTTTTGTTGACATCCCAGCATTGGTTGTTCTTCCCAGAACATCAACAGCAGAAGCAGGAGGATATCTAATGCGTAATATGTGTTTTGAAAGTCCACTGACAAAGCAGAGATATGTGACACCTTGGGATGAGAATGTGTTGATATGTCCATAAATATACATATACATTAGAAATGCACGATATTGGCATGTCATTGGTCTCCACCAATAATGGCTTTAAATGAGAATCATCCAACATGCTTGTTCTTAATTTGCTCAATGAATATTACATACATTGAAAAGCATTGTATTTCATGTCTCCATCTGCTGGTGGGTCATCATTATAAGAGTATGCATGCATAATATGATGGTAATTCCACTACAGAAGAGACTTGATGATCACAGATAGATTGTCGGATGCCATGTAATTTAAAAGTTACAAGGGCAGTGCAATTACTTGTTGTATTTTGCTCTAAAGTGCTCCATAATAATGTTCAAAGCAAAAACTTATCAAAGAAATAAAAACCCAGTGAGAGAGAGAAACACAGAGTGAAAATGATGAAAATAAAATAAGATTAGGTGGAAGAGAGCATGAAGAATAATGACTAAATGAAGAGATACTGCAGGGATGAGAACAGAATGAATTACCAAAAGCTTTTTAAATGTTCCTGCAGAGTCTCACTGAGAGCAACAACTGACAATAATGGGAAATGTTTTCACTCTATAATGTGTCTTTGGAATTTTCCCATTTCTACTTGTTGTGACAGTCATACAATTTTATACTAAATTATAGTCATAATCAAAATGATCAGTGTTTTGGAACAAAGCATGCTGTGATACAGTACATGTCTGTGCAAAAACTGCTGATGGCATGAAGATGTGGGAGACAAGAGCAAACCAGTGTTGTTGCTAAACTTTCAATTTTAGCCAGAACAAAGAAATTGATTTAAAATGACTCTATAACAACTGTCCTTTGGGCTTGGATTCCACATCACATCACATCACACTGCATTTTGGGTAAATCAGAGACGACAGTAATTTCAATGTACTACAGTCGTTGGACAGCAGAGAGGTGACAGGAAATGAGGGAAGAGAAAAGTCATGGTGTGCAGAAGATCACTGCATAAATTCAATTACATTACCACTAGCCCACCACGATACCCTCTGTTACAGCTCTGATTCATGCCTCTGACTGGCTTCCTCTCCATAGCAGCGCACTTTCAGGCTCATGGGTATTGTAGTATTCAGACCTCTCAGCTAAGCCAAAATGAAGCACAACACATAATTTCTCCGGAACAAAGTTAAATAATTAAAAACAGGTGGCCAAAACATGAACCTATGTGATCATTCTAGAGTCCCATGAATTTGTGTTATGTAACACTGAGGATATTAAATCTTGGGTGATGGGTTTGTCGGAAGTTGCTGGGATGTAATATCTCCAAATTTAATACAGTGGAGAGAAGCCATAAACTTAATTTAGCCTTAAAAGTGTTGCAGATAACATCATTATGCGAGGTGAATCATGCAAATGAGAAGAATGACATTTGGTATGTTTGTTTTTCCTAAAGGTTTCTGATCAAATCTACCGTAATGACCATTTGAAAAAGTCCAAGCTGGTAGCAAATTTTCAAGATGGCTACCACTTTGGTCAGTTTAAGCAAATTTGTTGTTATGAATAAAGCACAGTGCCATAGTTTCTGAAGTTGCTAGACCTAAAAAAGACCCCAGACCCTATATCTTGTCGCAGAATTTTAAAATCTGTGATTGAATATTCCTAGCCAACATGCACCTCAGGAGTGGTAGAGAACTTATCTGCCATAGTTTTTATGTACAGAGGCTTGTATCTTCAAGATTTAATAACTTTAATAACCTGGGGGAAGTGCCTCACTGAGATTAAAAGTCTTTTATCAAACAAGATTTCCCAGGAGTGAACTGATGATTCAGGGGTTGTCCATCCAAACCAAACAAGTTCCACTGTGAGTCAGCTTACATTGTATCTGGGGAAAAAAATTGATTTACCTCTGGAGCCAGAAATAGTTCCTCCCATTTGGCAATACATGAGTCACCCCTCATGATTTCATCCTGTTTGATTTGATCTTGTTTGATTTGAAACTGTCTGATTTGATCTTGTTTTACTCTATCTCGTTTGATTTGATACCATTGAATTTGATCTTGTTTGATTTAATCTCAAGTGATTTGATCTCTTTGGTTTAATCTTGTTTGATTCGATCTTGTGTGAATTTGATCACGTTTGATCTTGTTTAATTTGATTGTTATTAATTAAATCTTGTTAAATTAGATCTTGTCTTATCTGACATCATTTGATTGAATCTTGTTTAACCGGATCCAGTTTGACTTGCTACTGTTGGGTTTGATAGTGATTCCGATTGATTTTTATCTTGTTTGATTTGATCCTAATTAAGGGCGACATGGTGCTGTAGTGGTTAACACTGTCGCCTCACAGCAAGAGCGTTCCTGGTTCAGTCCCAGGTTCAATCCCTTCTGTGCGGAGTTTGCATGTTGTCCCTGCAGAGAGTTTGCATGTTCTCCACGTGTCAGCGTGGGTTTTCTCTGGGTACTCCGGCTTCCTCCCACAGTCCAAAGACATGCAGGATAATTGGTGACTCTAAATTGCCCGTAGGTGTGAATGTGAGTGTGAATGGTTGTCTGTCTCTATGTGTCAGCCCTGTGATAGTCTGGCGACCTGTCCAGGGTGTACCCTGCCTCTCGTCCAATGTCAGCTGGGATAGGCTCCAGCCTCCCCGCGACCCTCAAGAGGATAAGAGGTTACGAAAATGGATGGATGGATGATCCTAATTAAGCTGATCTTGATTAATCTGAACTTGTTTGATCTGAACTTGTTTGATTTGATCTTGTTAAATTAGATCTTGTTTTATCTGACCCCATATGATTTGATCTTGTTTGATTGGATCCAGTTTGACCAGCTACTGTTGGGTTTGATCTTGTTTGATTTGATTCAGATTGATTTGATCTTGTCTGATTTGTCTTCTCTTTGTCTGATTTATCATTTTGATTTGAATTCATTAGATGTGATCTCTTTTGATATCTCTGTTCATGGACAACTACCTAATTTGGGGCAGAAAACAACTCTTGACACTCCTCTAAAGTGGTAAGAGTGTCTGACCTGGTGCTGTGAAATGCTCCCACCAAATTCTGACATTGTTCAGGGTAGAGTACGTATCAAAGGCAATCATATCTACCTGAGAAATCAGTGAAAAAGACAGCAGGTTCTACGAGAGGCCTCTTACTAAAAGGGCCTTTTGTAACAGGTCACCATGAACCTCATTTTAAACACTAACACGTCTAGACATGGTGTCTCCAAGCTTCACCTCAACACTTGAGGAAGCACTTCAAGATTTCACACTGAGTGTCTGTTTTTAGTTTAGCTCTAACTCTGACATTTTCTCACACAAACAGCTTGGAATGAGATGTGTGTTTAAATGTACATAAATATCAAGGACGAGTATGTCATTAACCCTTTAGGGCTATAATTACAGACTAGTTTTCCACTAAGGACATTTCCTTTTATTGGTGAATGACAAGCTGATTCATTAATTCAGTATTCTTGAAAGAATGGAAACGTGCCATATAGTATTTACTAAAGCAACCTGTCTTATTCTCTGAGTTCAGTAATCTCCATTCTGTTGTTCATAAGGAGAGTCAACTATGATGTAAAGTTTTAAAACTCTTCTAACCTGAAACTTTGCTCCACACATCTGTCCATGAAACTGTGTGTCTAAAATAAGGATGATTGGTTGTTACATGGCAAAGACAAACTGTGGAAAATAAGCCTGGCATGCAGTTGTGAATGACAGCAGAACGGTGATGTGAAATTAAAAAATTTTGCATCTCCGTGGTGAACTGACATCTGACTGACAGCAGAGCAGCCTCTCCAGTCTGCTAAATGTTTTGGTGGACTTTCACTCTCCCACACTGAGTGAGCATTGTTAGACTTACTAAGTGTGAGTAAAGAAAATAAAGGATGACAATAAACTAAACCCAGTTGTAGTCACAGTACAAGTCCATGACTTACAGAATTATACATGTCCACACTTACAAGGACTTAGTCAGTCCTTCTCAGTCCCGGGTAAATTAAAAGGATGCCATATTTACCAGTCACGACAACACTGTGACACCTGGTGTTGTTTTCACCTTGTAAGTCTATATGTGTGTGTGTGTGTGTCGTCATTGCAAAATGTGGTCCTGGTAACACCTGTTGTAGCAGAACTACGGCACATGACATTTTGAGCAGGTGTTTGTCTGTTTGTCTGTCTGTTTGTCCGTGGACAAACTTTGTCAATGTGGTAATGCAACACACTCTCAACTCTTCAAATACCGATGCTTTGTCAGTGGCCTGTCACATCAAAATATGACATGCTAGGTAACCCCCTGCATCCGTTTTGGATGTTCAGGGACAGAGTGCCAATTTACACCTGTTACATGCATTGTGTCTTTTTTTAAAATGCACTTTCATTTTCACAAGAAATGTACAGCTTTTTCTCATTAAGTCCATTGTTTTTTTCAGTAAATAAACTTACAACATTGATTAAAAATCAAAAACAACAACCTTTGTTTTTAGGTTTACCTCCTTAGGTTTTGGCAACAAAAGCACGTTTGTAGGTTTAGGAAATAATCATCATGGTTTGGCTAAAAAACATTATGTAACGTCACATGACATACGTCACTAGCATAGTATGCAACACTACGTTGCTATTTAAACAACTAGATTAACATTTTGTTTCACATGGGACACAAACAGCTGGCACTTGGGTGAAAGTCCTGAGTTTGTTTAACCCATCCTCTGCCCAATTCTGACTTTTTTCCTATACTACTGTAGTTGCCCAGATCGCTACCTGGGTTGTCTCATACTGCCGTTGAACAGCGCCTCAACACGTGAGTGTCTGATGCTAATGGGCCATTGACGAAGTGTCTGTATTTGATTTGATGATGCAGTCCAGGTGGTTGAGATCACAATGATGGAGTTCAAAGATGGGCATGGTTCAAGCATGTGGGCTGAAAATAGGGGACAGGACAACACGTCACACAATTCGTCATATACGTTAGTGGACCTACGAGGCTAAATATAACACACTAGGTAACCTCCTGCATCTGTTTTGGACGTTCAGGGATGGCGTGTCAATTTACGCTTGTTACATGCATTGTGTCTTTTCAAAATAACTGTTTTCCCACAAAATGTACAGTTTCTACTTGTTAAATACATATAGTGCTTTTCAAAATAAACTTACAATGTTGATAAAAAACTGTTTACTTCTGTAGGTTTAGGCAACAAAAGTCCATGGTTATGTTAAAAACAAAAAACCCTCATGATTTGCGACCAGGGTGAAAGTTCGGAGTTTGGTAGACTTATACACCACCACTCCTATTCTCCCTGTACGAACTTTCTCACTCCTTATATTGTGCGTAGCAAACTGACAATATTTGACGACTTGGGTTGTTTCCTGCTGCCTCTAAGGGCGCATTCACACTGGCGCTATTTGGTCCGCTGTAAACGAACCCTGGTCTACTTCAACAGATAGTTTGGTTTATTTGGAGTGGTGTGAAAGCTCATTCGAACTCAAGTGTGGACCAAATGAGTGAACCCTGGTCCACTTGAAAACTGGGGGTGCGGTTCGCTTACAGTGGGAAATGCAACTGGACTATCCAGCGAACCAAAGAGAGGGAGTGACGTAGAGCGCAATGTCTGTTTAACCACAGCAGCACATCGTAGTCTCTCGCTCTCCACTGTCTTTTTTGCTGCATTCTTCTTTTGTACAGAGCAACATGCTGGATTGGGGAATGGAAGGGGATTGATTTCTTTTTTCAGTCCTGGCCAATCGATGAGCTGGGTTTTCCTCTTCCTCATGCTTTTTTTCTTCCTGGTCAGTGGTCGTTTCGGGCAATACTGCCCCCAAATGAGCAGCTGTTGTAACTGCATGACATTGTCCAGGCGGCTTGGTCTGCTTTACAAAGTGAAATTTTTCGGCATTCCCTGCCCAATCGAACCGAGTCCCCTGGACTATCCTGGTGTGAATGCGCCCTAAACCTCGTGCTTGGGGTCTCATTTAAAAACATTGTATAGGCACAAAAGGAGGCCTGAAAGATGTTCTATTAAAACAGATTTGATGGGGGAAACTTGGACCAGTGCTTGCAGACATTTTGGTGGTGGGTGAGGTGGGAGACTTTAGAAGAACGCCTTTTTGGCTTTTGTCCCTACGTACATTTTTAGTATGGATTCTATGCACTGTTTGATAAATGTGATCCCTGCTGCTGTGAAAGATGCCTCTGTGCGTCATTATCTGACGCAGACATCACTGAAAAAGTGCCAGTATTTGACAAGTTGGGAGTAAGAATGGGCTGGATCACATGATGGCCGAGTTTAAAGATAGGCGTGGTTCACCAAGTGGGCTGAAAATAGGGTAGTACAGGGTAGGAAGTAGGGAAGGGGCCATTGCCCCCACATTACACCCCTGGCCGACATTTGCCCTGGTTTTATTTTTGTATCCTTTTTCTCTTCACTGTGGGTAATAGGTGCTTGATTAGGTCATGACAAGCTCCTGAGCCATGCTAAGCTGACACATTCACATAATAAGCAGACAGAAAGCCTGCCCCAGTCCTGCTGAGCCATGGAGGATTTATAAGCACTATAGCTGACTGGTTTCACTTCTCAGATGCATTTGAAATGGGCCAAGTACAAATCCTTGTTGGGCATGAATAATGTTTGACCTAAATCTAAAGCTTGCACCAAATTCTGACCTGACATCCCCTCATCATTTATACAAACGACTGAATAACTAACAGCTGCCATTCTTCCTCACAAAGAATAAGATTAATTGTGAAATATCATAAGCATAGCAGCATCAGTGAGCCAATCCAACAGTTCATAAGAAGTGAAGAATTTTGTATGCTAATAAGATGGTCCTGGAGGACAGGATTTTATGCTTGTATCCTGATTTTGGATGATTATTGTGTTTTTAGTCTGTCTGTCTAATTGTCTGTCTGACTGTATCTCCAGTACGAGCAATGGGGATCGGAGCCCAGGACTTAATGAGGAACTTCCTCTATTCTCCTCCCAATGTGGCCTAATTTTCTTCCACAGGCTCATCATTATTTTTTCCTTAATTCCCTCTTTCACCCTCTCCGTTATTTCCTCCTATCCAGATGTTTCTCTATAGCATCTCTTTCCTTCACTCTCTACCTGTGTTCCATTTTCTCTCTCCATTCCCTCTCTGTAGTGCATTCTAAAAATGCATTCACTTGCTCTGTCCTTAAATCACAATGGTGATTTAATGGTGTGAGGGAGGATACATAAACAGTTTAGTGAAGTGATAATCCTAAACAATGTCAGTTTAGATGGATTTGGTGACACTCGTGTTGACAGCAAGTACCCTTTCTAAATACAAATCTTGTTTTGACAGTACTGATGCGAGAAGTGGCAAAGAGGATCGCACTGTCCAGTCAGACGGAAATTCATTAGAAGAGTCACTGCTTTAATTACAACGCTAAAACAAACTAACTCAGTTACTGTAAAATATTAGCTCACAACTAAAGGCCTTATGCACCACAA
This sequence comes from Cephalopholis sonnerati, assembly GCA_019142605.1. NCBI lineage: Eukaryota > Metazoa > Chordata > Actinopteri > Perciformes > Serranidae > Cephalopholis > Cephalopholis sonnerati. The sequence continues at coordinate 19,829,257 of JAGQAX010000024.1, forward strand.
GGCACAAAGATGATAGGTTACAGTGACACACTATAAGTCTATAACATTATTAAACAGAAGAAGCCTTCACAGATCCAATATTTTGGATCCAATCTGAATCTGGAGTAGAAGAAATTGAAGGAGCCAGCAGCGGTGGGTAAGAGCAACAATACATTCCATTAACTTTTCCTCTCTGTCTGCCTTAGAAAGCATTTTTCTGTCCGTCTGTCTCAAAATATGCCACTCCAACATTAAAAAACTAAAAGCATTTCGTCTCAAGACTGAGGCTAAAACTTAATTTAAAATAGCTATCAAAATTAATATTGCCTGGCGTCCCAGAATGTCAGAAACCAGCGCAGTCAGGGTACCCTGCATGCCACATGTCGAAGTGGAAAGTCCATGACCAAACATAAAGTTAAAACGTGTCAGATAGTGCTATACTGTTTACGTTCTTAACCCTCAAACAAACCAGTATGGATAGGCTGTTCTCATACACTGTTCATGTGTTTTCCTACAAAAAGTGACACACCAAAATTCCTACAAACAGGGTTGTAGCACCAAATTCTTTACATTAGTTAAATATCATGTGAACCGTCGTGTGTGCATAGCGTAGCATATCATTTCAACCCTTGTATGAGGATGAATTGGGATTGCGAGTATGACTAAAGATAATCAAACTGCACTTCTGCTCCCTTTTATCTTCTGTATTTAACTTGGCTTGTATGAAAATACTGAAACTAAGAACAATTAGCGATTGAGGAGGGAAAATAGAATAAACTGTCAAGGCCACTGAACAGATGAGAGTAAAATCAATTATACTGTTTTAAACTTGCTGTGGTGCAGACGTGTTAGTTTAATTTGTCATCAAATACTTGTCCTACAACTATCATTTTTATATCAAAATGGTATTTCAAATATCAACGTCTAAATGGGAGATAGCTACAAAATGAAGTGACACACCCACACTCCTCGGAGGATGAGCGCTCTTTGTTTTAGCTGCTTCATGACTCATTCCTCTGGCCAAGCTGCCAAATTTGTAATTACTATATCAGAAACTAATTTCTCTCCATGAAATCTGATGCAAGTCATGTCCATAAGAGGATAAGGCCTTATTATGTAGACATCTTACTCTTTCATTTAATGCCACCATCTGGGCAAACATTTCATTTGGACAGAAGACATATATGATTAGAAAAGTGCACTCAGTACAGTGCCAGGCAGCCAGAGCTGATTATAGCCACTCTAGGCTATGCATGCAGTGCAGCTGTGCCTGGCGGAATTGTCCTTCCCAGCTTCCTTACAGTAAAAATAGCTGTGAAGACAACAAAAAGGGGACTGCCTAACTTATATATCGAATCTTCAGATGTTTTGGTTCAGAATACCACCAAACTTTTCAGCAGATGTCAGTTTTTGCGCTGGACAAAGGCCAAACTATGGCCTGCAACAGACGAGGTAAGGTTTGTTGTTTTTTAGCCAAGCTAACTGCTAGAAATGCATTTTTCTCTAGCCTCCAGAGGCCCCAGCTTTTGTTTGGTATTTTAATTCTTGAAGCTATTTGGGATTAGCTGGAAACCTCCAAAGTATAAAAACCTAATCATTGTCTTAAAACAGGAAGTAACAATACAGTTAGCTTGAAAAAAAAAACGTCCTCATATGGGGACAGTGGGTTTATTTTTAATAGTCTAAAGTGTGTAATATAGTATAAAACTGTTAATTTCAACACCCTAAACATGGCTGTGCAAAACAAAATTGCAAACGATGTTTTGTAACTCTATGGGTTAGGAGTCACTGTTCAAGTCTAAAACAGTTTAAAACTGTTCATTTCAAAGCCTGAACATGACTGTGCAAATTAAAAAATACAAATTATGCAACATATCTAAAAGCCTTATGACATGATAATTTTAAAACTCTGTATGAATTTTCCTCGCTCCATATTTCAAGCTAGCGATGTGCTTTTCTCTGTAGACGTTGACCACTTTTGTGTTGGGATTGGCTGGAGACTGACTTGGATAAGATGGCTGCTATCTTGTTTTTAGGTTGGTGTGCTTTTGCTACCACCAGATGGCACAAAAAGTGTCCACAAACAAGGACAACAAGTCTAAGTTAAGCATAATGAAGTATGAGGTGCAGCAAATCCAAAATGTAATGTCCTCACAGGGTCGCAGGACGATAGGGTTTTAAACAATTACCTGGGGGTTAAAGGCAGTGAAGAGTAAGCTGTCAATGATGGTATAAAACTGCCAATAAAGCAGTTAATAAATCACTACAACTACATGAGCATACATTCATAAATGTGCACACAAAATCTAAGGCTGATTGGTCCAGTAGCATGTGAGACTAACTGCAGGAAAATACACACATGCACACACACATGACCAAACACATGATCCCTGCCAGGCTTATGCCTGGCGCAGACATATATCCATGCTGCATCTCTCTGATAGACTGAAATCTCCAGGAACAGTGTTGGAGGCTGGAAGGCAACATTATGTAATGTATGTCTCATGACTCAACACAAATACTTGTAGAACTAAAAAACAACAAAAAAACGTCCTGATCATCACACTTTAAAAAAGAAAGTATTGCATCCAAATTCATACATATCCCACGTAATCATCAATCAGTAATTCATGCATAATCCATATATTATGGACGGCTGCAATCATGTGACCAATGTACTGACTGGAGTAAACAAGGAAGTAGTCTTAAGTGGTCTTGTAAGGAGGCAGGTTGGGGTAGTGGATGGGTCACAAAACCAGACTTTCCCCAGCTTTACAACTTTGAGTGAACTTCGAGTCATTTTAAGGTACGTCCTCACCATGTTTCTTTCCTAATCATAACCACAGTAACTTGCCTAAACCTAACCCTCCTTCCTTCCTTTGTCTACGTAAGTTAACTTTAAGAATGTAACTTCATTAATGGGGCGCTAATTCGTAGGATATACTACTCTAAGAATACTTAAACCTTTAGAACGTTCTTTCAGCGGTTTAAATCTTTCAGATTAAGGGGTGTATGATAGTACTGCTGGTGGGGCTAGACCTTTAATCATGGTTTAATAGATTAATGAACACTTGACACCAAACCAGCAACTGTTACCTATAACAAACTGCAGGTGACTAATATAAAGTAATGTGAAAACAAGGCTTAGCTACCACTATTTCTAACTTCTAGCATTCTATGACATGCAAGAAATGTGGAAATTAAATGTATTAAAAGGACATTTTAATGGTTGTCATACAGGATTATTATTTGATGGCTTATGCAATGGGATGACTCAAACACTAACTGATCACATTCTATAATCGGGAAAATCACTAGATGACAGCACTGATGTTATTGAGGTGGTCAAGTTGTATGAAAGTCGTATGTTTAAAAGCACAAGTACCTTATTTACAATTAGCCGCTAATGTTGCAAATGAGCTAGAGACCTACAATATGGCTGCCACAGTGTGTGGTATGCTACTTAAAGATTATTATATTATAAATCTCCTTCGCTGTACTGCTAATACCATCCTCTCTGTCCTCCACCATATCATTTTGCTTTGTCATTAGTCAGTCAAAGTCTCCCAGTCATCTCTGCTCCCCTATATTTGTAGATCTTATTTACTTCTATTTTATTCTTATTTCACTTTTTGGCATCTGTGGTCCATGGAATCCATACAACCAGTTACATAATTGGTTATACATTACATTTGAGGTATTAATTGGAATAAGAGTTTTAAAAGTTAATAGAAAATAATAACTTTAAATAAAATTTTATACATTTTATATTTTTCCCCCTCTGACCTGCTTTGTTTCCTCAAGTTTTAAGCTACCTTGCAGTGCTTTTCCCTCTGATCCATAGAAGAAGGCTGAGCATTATGAAACATTATAGTATGGTATAATGTTGTTAATGATATGACACATTCTCACCCCAACTCATCAAATACCACCTCTTTGTTGGTGGACCTACACATCAAAAGATGACACGCTAGGTACCCTGTTGGGTCAGTTTTGGACGTTTAAGGACTGTCAATTTACACTTGTTACATACATTGAGTGGTGCAGTAATGAGTCCTTAAACCTGGAAATAAATGAGCATTTAAGCACTCCTGGTTCACTCCTCTTGAGGTCAATGGATTCATGGCTGAAATAAAGTGTGTGGTTAACACAAGCTTAAGAGATCTTAAAAAGATGAGTGGTGACAAGTGGCTAAATAAGACCATAGAATTAGAGTGTGGATACCCAACCCGAGCTTGACGGGACCAGTCGGAAACCGACGGGCTGGGCAGGGTCCAGATAAATAAAAAATTTTGCTTGGGTTTGGTTGGGGTTTGGCCCACTTGACATGCTGCTGTGTTGTGCTATGGCCTATTCAAGTGCTGGAATTTCTGAACACAGGCTCTGCTCCAACTGAGTGTGTGTACAGTGCCATACTATGCTGCTGTGAGAGCAGTGTGTTTGACTGTGTGTAACAGCAGCCTTTTGATGGTCATTTACACACTGCCCATAACAATAACTATGTCAGGTAACAAACTGTGTCGGGCTCGGGATCGGACTTAAAAATCAGAAAGTCTGTCAGGTTTGGACCTGGCTCGGTTATAATTGTCTCACACTCGGGTTGGGTTCGGTCAGGAAAATGTGGCTCCAACTTGTACTCGACACAGAGCGTCATCACGGGGACCATGGCTTTACAGCCTGATAGTGGTGGTGACGTAAAGTCATGTGACCATAGTATAACGTTAGCTTTTTACTTCTGGCGATTGGCTTTTTTTCCAAGGGAGCCAGGATGAAGCTAACTTCCAGGTTGACCTACAAATAAACATTGTACCTGCGCCACTCTATTGTGTAATGTATGCTTACCATCACGTACCTTTTCTTCATTTTCTCCCTGTATTCCATCTCTACCTCCATATTTACAATCTATCTGAAATTACAATTATGGGCTAGTAGGGCTAGAATAAATTTTAACTATGGGTCATGGAAAAGTACTGACATTTAGTCCATGAAATTGTGTGGAAACCCTGCACAACTTTTTTAGGTTTACTTCCTTAGGGTTAGGCAACACAAGCATGTGCATGTGTCATACGTCACTAGTGTTGCATGCTACACATGAGCCCCATTTCCATCAAGCAGTCTGGTACAGTTCAGTTCAGTTCAGTTCAGTATGCATTTTTCTGTTTCCACCTAGAAAAGTTGTGGATGGTACTAATGGAACCTTACTGTGCCCATTTTTGGTCCCCCCTCTGCTGGGGTACTTAGCACACAGATCTGGCACTAAAAAGTGGAGCTGTGAACACTGCAGTCCGTTGACTGGTCAGTATCAGACAGTATCATACTGTCTTTGATAACATACACTGTTATTAAGGTTTTAGTTAGGCCATCTGATGCATATCCGCCCCAAAGGGTGCCTCTGTGTCTGATGCTGAGGTCCACTGACAAATTGGCAGTATTTGACAAGCTGGGAGTAAGAACGGTCTGAATATCGTTGTGCTTTAGTTATAATTGCTTGCTGTGACAACATCTGAGTGTGAGGGTGCATGCCCAAAACTGTGGCTGGCTCAGCTGCAAACCCGTGTCATTGTAGCTAATTTAAAGATAACTAACTGATCAACATAGTTCTCTGTACTAACGATTCTGACTGGCTCCTGCCATGGATGTGATTGTGACAGACTGTAGCTGTGATTATGGCTGTTGCCATGGCTGCCTCATTGGCTGTTTTAATTACCATGGCAGTGACACATCATTTTTAATGGGTGGTGAAACTATTCCCGAACTCCTGTAGTGTATACTGGAAACACATTCGTCATATCAGATAGAAGCACGGTGATTAGGTCAATCTCAGGGGAAGGTGGGCAGGTTAAAGAATCACTGTTCACACTCACATTTCACTCTGGATCTGTATGTACCTGTAGGGATGACTGGCATTCATTTGCAGAAGATGCTCATCCCCTGTAGATGTCTCTTTTCTTTAGAAGGAACCCTTCAACTAAGTCCTGTCATCCATTTCTCTTCTCCAGCTCCTTCAGCCCTCTCCCACTCACCTTCCAACAATCATTCTTCTCTCCCTCCCTCTGGCCCCTGTTCTTGCAGTGGTTTACCCCTTCCCCATCCGTCCCACCCTCAGTCTGCTCCTCCCATCTCATCTTGTACCTATATTTTTATACTGGCACAGCAGCAAGTTCTTGAATGTCTTTTTAAATGTGGCGTTGCACAGTGCGTAACAAGCTGGGTTGATGGTAGAGTTGACATAACACAGCCAGTAGCCAATAATCCACACAGTGTCAGGGACACAAGATTGGCAGAAGGTTGAGATCAACACCATGACGTTATACGGCGTCCATGTGATGATAAAAGCCAGCAGGATGGCAAAGATGGTCTTGGTCACCTATAGAGAGTGGGAAGAAAAGAGGGACGAAGCGTGAATGAGAGCACTGATAATATTTTCTCCTCTGCAGGCAGCATCATTCATTTCACTGTGGTGTGAAAACCAATTTGCTCAGAGTTAAGACTTGTTTGGGATAGTTAATCCATGGGCGTGAACATTGCGTCTGTTATTTATAAAAAACATGCCTAGTGGCTTGAAAAGTAAGCACTTTATTATAACACAACGGTGATGCAACTAAAAAAAACAAAAATAGAGATGTTTACTCTAAAAGATAGATTACCTCAAGTACTCTGAGACCTCTGAAGGTTGATTATTATACAGATAAACTGAAATAAATGAAAGGCAATAAGGGGAAATAATGTAATAACACTATGGCAGTAATGTTGAGTAAACATGCTTTAATACTTGGACTAAAACATGTCAAATCACTGTTTAAGTCCTTTTGGCAGTGGTGGCTCCTACTAACAGCCTGAACACCGCAGGCCTTATACTATAATCTCATCACACAGCTATTTAGTACGGTGGCTCTGAGAGCTTGGTGCACTGCAAATCAGATTAACATATGCAAACACATATGGTGCTGCTCAAAGTCAAGGGTGCTTCCTTGGTAGGATGGGTCCTTCCAAGCCAGGTCCTACAGAGGCTCTGTCTTAGCACTCAGTGAACACACAAAGGAAAAAGCTAGCAAGTTCCCAGGTGTGCATCATTTAAGAGGCCCTGCCTTCACTTCTAGCAAAGCATGCGCAAAGAATTGTGGGTACTTCATGCCTGCTGAGAATATAAATATATAAATATTCTGAAGTGGCATGGCAGTATGATACATGGCTGTGCAGCATCAGTATGTAACTCGGCCGGACTGCACCTGTTGTGGCGGTATGATACCCGTTGGATGGCGTCAGGTTAAAACACTGTGGGTAATGTAATATAAGGAGTAGGAAAGTACCTATAGGGCAGGTGGGAGTGGTGGTGGCTGGTTCCAACAAACCCTCGAGTGTTCACTTCCCTAATGGCTTGTTTTGTATCCCTATACCAATGACAGAGTCCTCCTGGGCAATGCTACGCCCAGGATGCAGCGACAGTGCCCTTGCAAAATAGTGTCAGGGGAACAACACAGTGACAGGGCTAACTGTTAGCATCACACAACTAATGTTGCCTAATGGTGATTAATGAATTTAACAACAGAGTTGAGCCGTTTTAATGTTGTACTTATGCTAACCGCTCAAACTTTGCAGGAGTAGTGGGGCTTCGTTGTCAACAGTCCAAGATCAGACCCCTGGTGCTCAAAGGATTGTATTCAGGTATTGTTTGATTGGATTAATTTTAAAAGACATGGTTAATCAACTCTGACTGGCTGAGAGAAAAAAAAACAGATCAATGTCGGGCATGAGAGTTTATGAGAGTCTTGGCTTTTCTCAGGTGCATTCACAACTTGTTTTATTCATTGTAGATCTTTATAACAATTCACTGAAGAACAAATCAGGCATGCCTTATTGCATAATCCAAATCTTCATTAACACCTTTCATTTTCAGTGTGTAAGGTGTTAGCTCAGAGCTTGTTGTTGTTGTTTTCCGAACTTAAGGGGATGATGGAATGCTAATACATGGATAGTGGAGGGAAGGGAGAATGCCGGCTGAAATCAGAAGCATTATAGTCTGACTACTTTCTGTCTAAACAAACCTTCAGAGCTTATTTAGAAGACCTGCAAGGGGATCGCCAAACTATATGTTTCAGATGATGTTTTCATAGTTTTTCTTCATATAATTGAGTCTTTTATCTTGACTCTGTTAAGTGGTGTTTGATGTGCCATGAGGGATGGTGTTTAAATGATTTAACAGGCCTAAGCTACCACAAACACACAATAAACCCAACTGACTGATTTACATCTGTAAATTCTGTTCTTCCCTAAGAGGAGGGCCTCTTGTCATTGAAGCCTACCATCATCCAGAATACAATGATCAGTAATTAGCAAACAGCACCGTGATGGAGCAAGGTTGAGGCTAAGGTTGAGGATCTTTGGGTATTAAAATATTCATTTCTTCTGTCTGACATGTTTTCTAATATTTTGTATTAAGTTTCTACATTTTTATTTTTTTAATACTAGCTTGCATATACCAGCTGCATTAATTTTTGCAGTAAGCGTGTGGCACTTAAGTGCTGCTTTGGGAAGCAAGTATAAGATACACTGAGCTCATTATTCATTACTGGAAAACAGGGCCCTCATAAGTCAGTATATCTAAAACTGAGTGATTATGTAACATGACATAATAGTTTCTACCATACATAGCTGTCAGCACTCTCAGAAATCTGGACATTTGTAGCTTTTAGAGCTGATTAGTTAATTTCTAATGAATTCATGATGTTTAAAATTAGTGCTGATTGCTCCTGCGCTGCCATCAGAAAGATTGGTCTGGCATTTTGTTAAAGATACTTTGCTCAGTTTTGAGATTGTTTATAAAATGATGATTTTTTTTATTTGAAATGTGGAAATCTTGTGTCATGCTGAAACAAAATCTGAAAAATGTGGTTTAAAATACACGTTTTGTCATTTTAAAAACTCAGAGGAATGCTTCCAATTGCCATCTGTCATTCTGAGCACTAATGAAGTGAAATGACTGCAGCTTTACAGCAATTCATCAACAGCTGCTCTGTACCATTCTTATGCAGGTAAACTGGGAAGTCCCACTTGTAAACCAAGAACATACTGTATGCTGCCATGCAAAACCAATAATTGTAGCTTTGTTTGTTGTCATGATAAATTAAACTGCTCTTTCCAGTCTGCATAATCAGTGAAGATGTAACCTGCCTCATCATACAGTTTGCTTGTATCACCTACTCTTCCACCTACTCAGACCAATAAATTCAATTCATAAAAACATAATTTATTCACATTATAATCACTAATATCTGCCTTTGTGTTGTTCCACTACAAATCAAGCAAACAACTGTTTCATGTAATGTTATATGTCAGCACACTGTGTATTGTTTATCCATTAATGCCCAATGTTTGTGCAGTGGTACACATATCACATACTTTCTTTTCTCTGGCAGCCATCTGTCTTTTCCTCTTCACTTGGCTTCTAGCAATGCTTGCAAACTTTCGTGCCACAGTCCTAGGACGGCTGATTGGTATTGAATGCCTCTCGGCTCCCTCTACAGGGGGGACTATCTCTATAGCTGTGATGCATTCATCCCCCGCCTGCTTCGTTACAATCTTTATCTTGGACCACCTCGAGCCTGGGCCCATCTTGGGCACTGCAGGATTGGCTGTTGTCGTGGCAACTGGGTTGGGATTTGTTGCTGCCTGTAACAAAACCAAGAGAGTTTTGTTAGGAACCTTTATAACCATCATGACCTGTTGTAGGCTGCCTGAAAGTGTATGAAATATTTGGTTAGCACAACAAAAACGCCAAAATGATCTCCAAAAAGAATACTTACACATCCAGTATTACAGTATTTATCTATTGTTTCATAATTTTTAAACTCTAATGACAACCTTTTGTGACAGATATATAGAACAGAAAATAAAAAAATGAAAGAACTGCAGTACAAATGTCTTACTACAACAAATGTATGTACGCAAGGAAATACAGCTTTAGAAATCAAAAAACACAATGTAAATACCCTCGAAACTTTTTTTTCTAACATTTATCTGAATATGCTTGTCTATCTGGTCACAGTATTTTATCAGATACTTGGTCTTACAATGTGCAAAAAGTCTTCGGGCATGGTAAAACCCTCCCCCTGTCCCTCTCCTTCCATTGTCTCTTCTTGTGTGTACACCTCCCCATCTCAACAAACCATCACATACAGTCTACTTTTACATCTTCACTTACATATGTGAGGTTTGCCTATGTAAAACAGCAAGTGTGCATGCTGACATTTGATCAGTGTCACCAACTTAGTATCTGACCATATATCTCTCCCACTGTTCCTGAGATATGGTGCTGAGAATGGCCAGACACGTGTTTTTGGAAAATATCGGGATGTCACAGTGAAGCTGACCTTTGACCCTTTGAATGTAAAATATCATTAATTCAATTTATCCTGACACATTTGTATACAATTTTGTCATAATCAGTGTATGATTTCTTGAGTTATGCCCAAAAACATGTTTTGTGAGGTCACAGTGACCTTGACCTTTGCCCTATGAGCACCAAATTCTAATATGTTCATCCTTGACTCCAAGTGGAAAGTTGTGCCAATTTCGAGGAAATACCCTTAAGGTCTTCTTTAGATGTTACATTTACAAGAATGAGATGGACGTAAGGTCACAGTGATCTTGACCTTAGGCCACCAAATTCTAAACAGTTTATTGTTGAGTCCAAGTGGACATTTGAGCAAATGTGAAGAAATTCCCTCAAGGTGTTTGAAGTATCACATTCACATGAATGAGACAGATGCAAGGTCACAATGACCTTTGACCTATGACCACCTAATTCTAATTAGTTAATTGTTAAGTCCAGATGGACCACTTTGAAGAAATTCCATCAAGGTATTATTTTTTGTGATCAAATTCTTATTTAGTTTCTTTGCAAAATATCAATATCAAATCATATATACGTAGCTGCATCTCATCTACATGTCCATATGTTTCACAAATTCTGTGGCCGTTGAAACTTGAAATAGAAGAAACTGACCCACTGTCTAACGACCAACCTGACCTTCTCCACTGCCTTAGCCAGAGCTTCGATGGTATTTACCATGGCCCTGTTTGACCGGGCAATAGAGAGTTCCAGAGATATTAGATAGGGTAGGGTAACCCATGAGTAATGTGGAGTGTATGTGGGGGCTTCAATCTATATATTAGCATTTTTTTGCAGCAGTCAAACCTAACAGCCACTGTCCCCTCTGAGAATGTTTAGGAGATAATGAAAAATTATCATTTAAGAGTAAAATTGTCAGAATACAGGGTATACTGACTCCAATTATACCTCCCATTGGAGAGCCTACTTGAGAACAGAAAAGCTCCACCTCTGGGCATTGCAACAATGTATGCAAATAGCTTCCTATATCTCTGTTATTGCATAAGGGGCACATGGGTGTAGAGCAAAGTTGAAGTTGATAGTGTTTCCTGGGAGTAGAGCACAGTCTATGAATAAATTTGTATTCCAGACTTTGGTCGCATCCATTATAGGACTTGTGGCTCTCTGTAACTTTTTACATAACTGGATACAAAACCCCCACATTTAGGTTCAGTATATAGAAGCTTAAGAAGTGGGTGTACAGAAAGAGCAGTGTTGCATGGAGCTCCATAATTTCAAAAGGTAGATCTCAATTGTAAATAATATAAAAAAGATGTTCCAGGTAAACTATATGTGCTTTTAAGATCCTTGAATAATCTCAAGCCTCTATCATCAATAACGTGAGAGAGAGTGGGGATGCCAGCATAAGACCATATAGGAAAAGTATTTGGTTTTCCACCCAGACGGACAAATTAATTTTGAAACACTGGTGTCTGGGTGTGCCGCTGCATCTCCCAGTTACCTAGTGTCCCCACTAGTTGCCAAATCTGTATGGATTGAGGAATAATAGGGCCAAATTAAGTTTGTGCTACAAAATATTAATTATTCCAATTTACAAGGGAAAACCACAGTGCACTCAATCTGGAGCCAAGGCATGTTCACATCTTGAGAGAACCAACTTTTGAGAGGATGGGGCATAAATGACAGTTAGTAAAATTTAAAGTCAGGTAAATCAAAGCTCCCTGAATGTTTGTTCTGTTGCAATATTGTGTTTTGAAGTCTTGGTCATTTCCTTTTCTGAAGAAACTTCGATACAAGGCTCTGAATCTTATCCCAGTAGTGAGGAGGTGATGGTAAAAGTAGCATACTGGATATGAAATGAATCTTAGGTAGAATATTCACATTGATAACTGATATTCGACCACATACTGTAATGATAATGATTCATGATTGAACCGTCTCTCTAGATCCCTTATGATAGAGTCTTTTAAGCAAGTATAATTTTTGCTGACAATTTTATCAAGTAGAGAAAATATCTATGCCATGACACTAAAACTGGGAAACTATTGGTATTTCTGTATGCAAATCAGAATAATCTGAAGCGTTGTTCAAAAGTAAAAGTGCAGATTTATTTAGATTTACTTTATAGCCAGAAAACCTACTTAACAATGATAATATATTGTTACTATATAGTAAATCATGTGTTACATTATTAAAGTATAATAAAATATCATCTACATATGATGAAATGAAATTACGTATGTCCCCTACAACTATAAGCCCTATCTTTGGAGATTGACAGATTTTTTGGGCAAGGGGTTCTAAGGAAATGGCAAATAAAAATGGAGAGAGGGCAACCTTGATGAGGACCTCTACCTATGGGAAATAGGGAGGAACAATGATTGCTTTTAACATATGTATGAATTGTTCACAAAAGCTCATATGTTCCAATGTAATCCACAGAAAAAAGAAGATAAACAACTGATAGTACTGCATTTTGATAAGACATATTATACATGCAATATACATGTAGCATGTATAATATGGAGTAATCTTCTTACATTTTCTGAAGTTAACTATTTTAAACAAAGCCTGCTTGATCAGGGGAATAAGTTTTGATAATTCTGGGTCTAAACTATTAGCCAAGGTTTTTGCGAAAAGTTTCATATCTTAATTTAATACATCTTAAAGATATTGGTTTGTAAATCATGCAAAATGTGGGGTCTTTATCTACCTTACATGAAAGTGAGATGATAGCTTTATTGACATCTCGGTTACAGAGGCCCTTCTGAAGGGATGTATCAATCATGTTAAGCATAATTGGTCTTAAGTCAGACCAAAACTCCGGATGGAATTGTGGTCCGATGCCATCTAATTCTAATCTAATTCAAGTGATTTGCCTCTTTTCATTTGTTTCAATGATTTAAATAATTCATTTTGAGTTATTTTTTATCTAATTCTGTTGTGAGTTGAGGTAATTTCACATCTTCAAAAAAGGAGCTCATAAGTTTGAGTGAGCCATCTGTCTCACTTTGGTGTAATTTTTGGTATTATTTTTTTCAATTTGTTGGCTAATCAGTCAAGGGGCATGCAAAATAGTACTCAGCTTGTATTGACGGGATTATAGACAAATGGTAATTATTATGAGTTTACTGGCCAATTAAAAAACTTGTTTCTCTGCCGTCAAGATAGTGAGATTGTCTAACTGTGAATTAAAAATTCTGACCTCTGTCTGAGAAGAGAACTAAATTTGAATTTAGTCAAGGATAGCTCTTTCTCCCATTCAGAGGTAAAGCTAATGTGTTGCTGATGGATTAAGAAAGAAAAGTGATGTTCGATATTGTTTATCTCTTCAAGCTGCTTCCTATTTTCACTAGAAGCAAATGCAATAGAGTTGTTCTGTATTGTTGTTTGTCGCATCCCACAGTATTCTAGCATCAGAAACAGAGCCTGTAGTGACAGATGAGAATTCCTTTAACTTTTCTCACTTTTGGTTATGAAAATTAGTGCAGAAGTCTGATATCAAACCTCTAGTGTGTTGCCCAACCAGGAGATGCAGTTAGAAATCAAACACAAAGCTTAGCATGGTGGTCAGACAATGACATATGTATTATTTGTGCTTTGTGAATTTAATGAACTAGTTGTGAGGAGATTAAAATATGATCTATCCTCAAGAAGGAGCAATGTCTACCTGAGTAGAAAGTGTACTCTCTTATCATAGGATTGTGCATTCTCCATATATCTAATAGTGCTTAATCCGAGACTAAATTCCACAGGGCAAGAGTATTTGAGGATAAATTATTAGTATTTGTTGTGTTATCCAAGAAGGGATCCATAAATGTATTGTAGTCACCTCCTAAAAAGAGTTTAAATTGATTTATTTAATGTAGAATTTGGTAGAGAAAAGTAAAAAGACTTGTCAAGGTGTTCTTGAGATATCATGTTCCCGAGAATAGGACGGATGGACAGAGACAGCAGGGACATAATGCCTCTGGCCATGGCTTTTGCTGGCGCAGAGGCATGGAAACACTTATTGGTTTCCCAAGATCTCAAGATATTTAACCTGTTATCACAAGAAAGAGATAATAAAACCATTATTAAAAGAAAATGAGTCGGTTATCTGAGGAAAACAAGACACATAGCTACCTTGAGGTAATGGAGTATAAAATATAAAATAATTAAAACCTTGGCAGCTCGACCCCTGTACATATACGTATACACAGTTGTCCAGAGAAAATTGAAGTCATCTTTGTATATCATCTGCACTTACTTTTACCATTCACCACAATGTTTACACATTGGCCCCCACGGGCTTCAGGCACCTGACCTTGCTCTAAGTTGTAGATTGGTGTATTGTGGCTGGATTGATCCAATCGCAAGATGGCATCTCGTTCATATTAAATGACAAAAAAAGTTAAAAAAGTAAAGTTGCCTAACTTTTGAACACCAACCTCAGATATCACCTCGTTGTTGGTGTTGTCCTTTGGTTCTGTGGGAGGAATAAAAGCTGTGGACGAATCATTGGAGCTCTCTTTTTCCTCCTAGATAGATAGATAGATAGATAGATAGATAAAGCAACAGTACATTAGCTATGAAACTTGAGATTAGCTATAGCTACCTCACAGCAAAGTATCCAGTGGACATTGAAGCCATGAAGCTTTCACACTGCTGATCAGTATCTGGTAGGTATACATAAGCAGAGATGTTAATGGTGTGTGAGTCCATACCTGTGTGAGTCCTGGACTGGGCTGTGCTTGAATCTGTGGCTGGACAGGTTTGGGTTCCTCCACTCTGCCATTCTTTACAGCCTCCAGCGCAGTGGTAGTTGAGTCCAGACTGAGTTTGGGAGTAGAGCGGGGACTGGCCTGAGGACTGGTCTCATTGTTATTGTTCTGCTTTAACAGGTGACTCTTCATCAAGCTGGGAGTTCTGAAAAAACAGATGTGCACATTATACAATCAACAAATGGATGTGAATAATAAATTGCACACCCATTGTGGTAATTCGTTCTGCAGCAAGTTATGTAAATGATTAATTGATGTTAATAGCGTGGGTGAAACTCATCTGGTGCCTAGTTATGATTAATTGCCCCACTTGTTATCTCTTTTGTTTGAACACAGAAATCTACTTCTCTGGATGTTGTAAAGTTTAAGCAAAGAGCAGATGTAATGATTACCAGCAAACACAAAAATAGTCTTGTCACATGTGCATTATAACCATTTACTAAGGGAGCGACAACTGAATCTGTATCCAAACAACTCTCTACTAATCAGGTGCACATCACTAAATATATTACTTAACCAAGTGAAGACATGGAAACACACAGTTTTCACATAGTATATTTATCTTTATAATGTATGATTTTTTAAATCATTATTAGATATGTATTAGAAGTGTTTGTATTGAAATTTTCAGTGTAAGGCTTTGGTTCGGTAAGAATTATAAACCCAATGATTCATTGAACTATTACATTTGGAAAATAAATCATACTGCTTAAGTTTTGTGAAATATTATGTCCTTTGTTATTGCACTTAAGAATGCAGCCCACACAAAGTAACAGGCATTGTGCTTTCTGCCCCTCCGACCTTCAAACCAACATTGGGGAGTGGCAGAAGCAAAAAGGCTTGCATGAATTTGATTTGCAATTTGATAGCAGACAGAGGTGTCAGAGGTGTCTTTTGTGTTTTCTGTTCATGACCTAATCTGAAACATGTATCATTATTTGAATTCCTTTGATGCTCTTACTTTATTCCTTTCTTCTCTTTCTTCTCTGGTTTGTGTTTGGAGACCCTGCTCCTGGAGGCCAGGGAAATGTGGATGTACAGGACTGTCATAATAATGACAGGGAGATAGAATGCTGCTATAGCCGTCCCAAATGTCACAGCAGGGTTTGAAAGGAACTGTAGAAAGAAAGAAAAAAGAAACCCCTCCATCATCTACAGAGAATGTTTACATATATACACCGGTTTATAAGGTACACTTGTACAGTCTAATGCAAACATTTCTGAAATCAGTTCTATCCTTGTAAAGTTTTTGTTGACACTGTGCTACTGTAACTGTTAATCTGTGAGGTTGGAGTTTTGCAGTGGTTCTGTATTGCGCTGCATTACATAAAAAGTGTAATATTTTGCACATCCATGCATATACATAAGGGATATTGGAGTATTACACATAATAGCAGAGAGAATCTAAGAGTCTAAAATCTAAATATCTAAACTACACAAGTTCATTCTTAAAATTAAGATCAGCATATGTGGCTAAAAACTGTTGTGTATGGTGTAGTGCATGACATCACATGTATCTGTTGTGGTGAACACCACACCAGTGAAACATTGAGGAGCCTGGACAAGAAGTGAATGAAGACCAGAAAAAAAGACTGGAGTAACCGCCTAATCGAAGCAGTTAAGATGCACTTACAGTTTTCAGAAGATCTATACAATCAGCACAGTTTCATGATGACCTGACCCAATGTCTCTCCTTCTGATGCTGAATAACGACCAGTAAAGTGTTTTGCACGCCATTATGATTTCACACGGAAATTGACCTCTCACTTTTTGGATTTAAAATATCATCACTTCATCATTATATCCTAGTAGACATTTGTGTGATGTTTTGTCATAATAGGTATGTATGAATTCTTGGGTTATGGCCAAAAGCATCTTTTGTGGGCTCACAGTGACCTTGGCTTTTGACTACCAAAATCTCATCAGTTCATTGTTGGGTCCAAGTGAACATTGTGATGTTCTTAATATATTGATATTCATATGAATGAGACAGATAAGGTCGCAGGGACCTTTGACCTTTCACCTATCCTGATGACGATGCTGAAGCCTATCCCAGCTGACATTGGACCAGGGGCGGGGTACATCCTGGACAGGTCGCCAGACAATCACAGGGCTGACACATAGAGACAGACAACCATTCACACTCACATTTACACCTACGGACAATTTAGAGTCACCAATTAACCTGCATGTCTTTGGACTGTGGGAGGAAGCCAGAGTACCCTGAGAAAATCCACGCTGACACGAGAGGAACATGTACACTCCATAGAGAAGGGCCCCAGTGGGGCCAGTAGCCCCTGGCAGGTGGATTCGAACCGAGAACCCTCTTTCTGTGAGGTGAAATTGCCAACCACTGCAACACCATGCAGCACTCATCATTTACTTGTTAAAAATATCTTGTATTAATGATGGCAGTCATGAAATATTGTTTCTACTCAGTACTTACTCTTTCTAAACATTAACACATGTTCTTTGAACGTAAATAAGGTGTCAGAGTAATTAATTAAAAATTAAATTAAATTAAGTTCAAGTTGCCTTGGACCCCAACTACAGAGGTCCTTAAACCCTAGAAATGCCCCTTTAGCTTTAGATAAAAAAATTAAACAGTGCATGTTATAGCCTACAGTCCTATAGAACACTCATATTAACCTGTATTGACACTAGTTGTCAGTGACCAACCAGCATCTCTTTTTGCTCCCCATTCAAAACAGTGTAGAACAGTGCCTGGTAAGGATTATTTTATCACACAAAAATGTAATAGATATGTTATGATTCCCTAAAGTCAGGCACATTACAAGATGAATTAGTCGCTGTTTTTTTAGCTTCTCCACCATCTTGACTCTAAGGGAGCCAGGAAGGAAAGAATCAACAGGTGCAGGTCCATGCACAACTTCATTTTGTTCCATCTGCAACACATCATACCACACCAGCAGCGTTTTAGAAGTGGATCTTTTTGTTTTAGATATACCATTCATGAGTCCAAGTTGATGTTTGTGCCAAATTTGACAACCCAAAAAACATAATGCCTCCAGCAACAGCTATCATGGGAGTGTAAGCATAAAAATACATTAATTATTAATAATTATGTTGTATTGTCTGTGAGCAGGAAAACTCTATCTGCTTTGTGGAAATCACTGTGGTTTCAAAAAACATAGACGAGGCATGCTTTTGGTGTATCTGCCAAAATTTCAATGGTCTACAGTTTCAGCAATCACCTGGCGGACATCTACAGTCTACTTATTTATTTTGTGTATAGTTTTTGATCTGCCTGAAGGATCAGTTACGTTTTACATACTGTACCTGAATATAACATTCTCCAGGTGGCACTGTTCGCTGTCCAACGATGAACTGCCAGAACAAGATAGCAGGAGCCCACAAGATAAACGACAGGATCCATGCTGCAGCGATCATTAACCCCGCCATCTTGGTTGTCCTTCTTGTCGGATATGTTAGGGGTTTGGTCACGCAGAAATAGCGATCGAAGCTGATGATCAATAAATTCATCACTGAGGCGTTTGAGACAACATAGTCTAAAGCTAACCACAAGTCACAGACCACCGGCCCAAGTGGCCAGTAGCCAACAATGATGTAGACTGTGTACAAATTCATGCTGAAAACACCAATGATCAAGTCAGCGCATGCTAATGAAAATAAGAAGTAGTTATTGACAGTTTGTAGGTGGCGGTTTACTTTGATGGACAGCATGACTAAAATATTTCCTGTGACAGTCACAAAGCTCAGGGATCCTGTAACCAAGGCAATAAAAAACATCTCCAGAGCTTTATATGGACTTCCTGCCCCCACTCCATCATCCACAGGAGAGCAGAATGTTGAATCATTAGAGGACATGTTGCAGGAGGTGTTGGAGAACAGGTCAGCTGATTGGATGACTGATGATCCTGAAGGGAGAAACAGAGAGATAAGATAAAGAAATATGGGATGAAACATTCCCATTCGCATGAAATATGGTTCATATTTCATCCCATTAACATGAACATGGATGGGATGAACCAGGCTACAGTGACCTTGACCTTTGACCACTGAAATTTACTTAGTTCATAGTTGACTACAAGTGGAAGTTTGTCCCAAATTCAAAGAAATTTCGTTATGATATCACAGCTAAGTTGACCTTTGCCATTTGGTATATAAAATGTCACTTCACTTCATTACTCTCTTCTATTCTATTCTATTAGACGTTGTTTGAAAGTTTGTCATATCTGGCATATGAGTTCTTGGGTTTATATTAAAGAGCACAGTGCAGGTCACAGTGACCTTTGACTTTGACCACCAAATTCTCATAAGTTTATCCTTGACTCAAAGTGGATGGTTGTGCCAAATATATTAAGATGTTCCCTCTGGGTGGTCTTGAGATATTGTGTTCATGAGAATGAGATGGATGCAGAGTCAAAGTGACTTTGACCATTGACCATTAAAATCGTTTCAGTTCACAGTTGAGTTCAAGTGGACATTTGTGCCAGATTTTTAAAAAAAATCCCTCCAGGTGTTTTTGAGATATTGTGTTCCTAAGAATGAGACAGATGAGGTAACAGTGACCTTTGACCTTTAGAACTTCGAACTTTGAACCACCAAAATCAAATAAGTTCTTATAAGAGTCCAAGTGAACTTTTACACCAAATTTGAAGATACTCCCTCTAGGTGGTCTTAAGATAAGCATTGATGAGAATGGGACAGACGGACAACCCAAAAACACAACACCTTCAGCCATGGCTATTGTCGGTGCTGAGGCATAATAATAAGTGTGAGCTGGCATAGTGTAAATAACCCTTAGTTTTACATTGGGAAAACTACAGAGATGGGGATAGACTTTGGAAAAGTGAAAGGTGGAAAATTTGTTTTTATCCTACCTATGAAATTAATTGAAATGTAAAAAAGTTTATATTTTTTTGGTACTGTAATCACTGCTAAATTTGATTAATAAAGCAAGGTGTAGAGATATTTAAGCTAGCTCATTTGAGATTATGTTTTCTTGGGAGCTGGAAAAAATCTGAAGTTTGAAAATAAGTTATCAGAAACCATTTCTTTAATGCCATAGCTCCACTGGGAAGCATTTTTGTAGAACACCCATCTGGTTGTACTGCCCCTTCTCCAACCACTCTGCACTCTGGAGTTTTGCCAATGTGAAATAAACCCATAGTCACTCCTGGCAATATAATTACTTATAATATTCCTTCCCATCATTAAAACTACGAAAGGTACCCAGCCAAATTCAGATTTTGTTGTGTAGCAGTATTTTCTTTTTCCAAGCTATAAGCGCTGCATTACCTTTAGCTGCTTCACAATATTAGTCAATTTGTGTTTTGCCACTGCAAAGCTTTAAATGTGACGGAGCAGCAACATTTTCTTTTAATAATTAAAGAGATAGTTTAGATTTTTGGGGTTGTATGGGGTACTTACTCATGGAAAATATATTACATACAATAGATGTCAGTCTGCATGCCCCCAGTTTGGAGAAGCAGGCTGGGGTCTGACACAAAAGCTGAGCAATATACTGCTGTGGAAGGGTCAGCAACAAAAAGTACTGTAGCCACCTAAAAAAATGACATCTAAAAAAAAAATCAATATCAGTTTAGGTGTACACTATTTGTGTCCCCCTGACAGCACAGAGGATCTATACAATCAGCACAGTTTCAAGGTGGACACCCAAGATAAGTTCTATCAATTCAGTATCTGGCCAAATGTCTTCCCTTCTGTTCCTGAGATATGATGTTGAATAAGGGCCAGCAGAAAGGTTTTATGCAGATCAATGTCTGTGCCAAAGTTGAAGAAATTCCCGTTCTTGAGGCATTCTTGAGATATCCGACCCACGAGAATGAGACAGAAAGGGTCACAGTGTTTTTGACCTTTGACCTATGACCACCAAGAACTAATCAATTCAACAGATTTGGCACAAATGGATGTTTGTGCCAAATCGGAAGAGATTCCCTTAAGGTGTTCTTGAGATATTGCGTTCACAAGGATCTGATGTACGTACATTCCTATGGACAACCCGCAAATATAATGCCTCCGGCCATGGCTATTGCCGTAGTAGAGGCGTCAAAGTTATAATAACAGTCGTAATAAATAGATATAATTGGGCTGTTTATGTCTTATTTCCTGCACATCTACTAGACTGCAGGGTCTTATTTAAGATACATATTTTGGCCATACAAAAACATCCTAATCCAACCTCTTCAGCACCACGTCAAGAGTGAACAAGATACTAGTTAGTTGCAACTGCTAAAAAAATATACAGGGTAGATAAACAATCCTTGATATTTTGTACAGCCATCGTCAACACAACTGACTTTGAGGAGTGATATCCAAAAGGATTATATTTTTTGATTTGGTGTAACATGACTCAGAAAATAATGTGAATATATAATATGTGAGCAAGTTGTTTAGAGTTTATACCACTGGATAATCCTGACTGAAATTTCCCGACATGAGTCATGTATTTGTGCTGATGATTTCAGCTTTGCTAACTAAATATGAGCTTCAGTGCAGCCCTCTCACTTAGCAGAGAAGCTGTTCCTTAGAGATTCTGAAGTCATTAGTCAGAGTCCCTTTCCTTTCCTGCCACAGCCTTTTTTAAAGACTGTGGTACAAATCAATGAATTTCAGTGCATTTACAGAGCAAATATGTTCACTCTGGACAGCTGGTTCCACTCCAGGACCCAAGCCTTTGAACTGGGCCCGATTAACAGCTGCTGAACTAGGTACCTGAGTGTTCCTGCCTACAATAAAGTCCCTCGGTCAGGGCTGCTGAGGACAACAGTTCAGAGCCGTGGAGTACACTAGCAGCTGCACAGCATGAGCGCAGGGTTTTCATAAATAAAGAATGTTTTTGCCTTGTTTACTTAGTATATGTCCAAAAAGGTAGGTAGATCTGTTGAGAGCAGAGAAAATACAAATAGACTATGCACATAAGGGAATATAGAAGGAGGAAAAGAGAAGACATTCAAGAAGAAACAAACTAATGAGAAAGGGAGGAACAGTTTTGGAAATGTTGTGGTCAAGAGACCGGCATCAGCTCTATGAGCTCAAAAGCAACTAGGACACTGTGCACCATCCTTTTTAAGGGCCTTTTGCAGCTGAGTCCAACATAAAACTGTAATTAGTTTGAGAGTGACCTATTCTAAAGCTCTAAATTGTAGACACATGTTCTAAGTAGATAGGATATGTCGTGAAAATGTAGATGTTTTAATTTCAACCTCAGACTTTTCAAAACTACTTGATCTGTGTTTTGAATGCCCTTCATCTTTGGTCCTTCAGTTCTGGGAGTGGGAGAACAGCTGTCCAGATAAGGGTGCTTAGCTGGCTTCATTGCCAGAGCTTCCAAGGTCAAAAGGAAAGACGAGTCAGTAACCAATAGAAACTTCACAAAGCCATAGACTGGTACAGAATAACCTTTTTTGGGAACAGGGAGTAACTCACAAGGTAATACTGTTTGGGTTAAATGCAAGGTCTCGGCAAGGACACCTTCAGAATCTCTGGACGGCAAACACTGTGTTACACTCTGTATGTTCAACTGTAATTCTCTTCAATTGAGTCCTCATTAAATGGAAAATACAAAAAGTCAATGTTACTAAAGTGCTTATGGCATGTGACATCCTAACTGAACATGTAGCCCATTTCATATAAAATACTGAGATATGCATCATGTATCGCCATTAAGCCTGAAAATACTGAAATGTGAATGTTTGTCCATATCACCCAGCCCTATACCATAAACGCATGATATACACAAGTCTTGTTTTATTCATTTATTTATTTATTAGTAAAACATATAGCATACTTTCTGTGGTTAAGTTTTCTGTCAAAAATATTGATGCCATTAAGGCATTAACAGAGACATTAACAAATGTAATTAAAATAAAATAAAAATTCCCGTTGGGCAAATCACTTAGTATTAATGAGTATACTTTATGATAAAGTAGCCTATTAATCATGCACCTCATAAGTCATGGTACGTGGTTCCCTCCTAAAAAATAATAATGAGCTGCTTTTAATAGAGGAAAGCAAGAGCATCTGTACTAGTCTTTCTGTTGTTTTCAACTCTTAAATCTGTGTGTGTGTGTGTGTGTGTGTGTGTGATGTCAAGATGTGGTCAAGGTGAGAACTAATATAACAGGAACTATCACAGAAGCAGTTTCAAGTATTTTGTCAGGTGTTTATTTGTCTGTCCTTCTCTGACCTGTGGACAGATTTTGTCAATGGAATAATGTCACAACAGTGCAAGATGCTGTCATGAACTTTACAAGTCTTAACCCTCAAACAGGCCTTTGAAGATGTGAGGACCGGCCAAAATGTCCTTACTTTCAAAAAAATGTCCTCGCTTTGTTGCTGAAATACGTATTGTGGTCCCCAGGATGTAGCATGTACAAGTATACACGCACACACACAATATACCTGTGGCCAACATTCATCATAAGTTGCAGATTGCTGTATCGTGGCTGGAGTGACCCCATAGCAAGGTAATGTCTAGTTGTTTCTGCTGTCTAAGAGTATCAGGGTATTGGGTTGAGTATTACACACTGACATCTCACTTTTTTATTTATTGGTAAAGGTTACAGCTGACATTCACTCCCAGGTCAAATGACTCTGCGGCAGTCACGATTATTTTATTACAGCTCCAATAGGTAGTGATGGACATACAACACCTAGGTGGGCGAGCAAATGTTAGCCCCTTGGCCAGTGCAATGTAATGACATGCCACTACAAAATACTCTACATCCAAGTAGTGCTCGAACATCGTTCCAAATTTGTCTGCGATGAGTTTATGAGAGAGTGGGTAAGTGAGTAAGATATAAACTGTAACATTTTCACTGGCTGACCTTCATGCTGCTTTCAACTGTTTGCTAAACTGGTTTCCAGCCTGTCTGTGACGTCGACACACAAAAGAAAAACCCACAAACAAAAAGGCATACTTGTCTGCTGCAGAGCCATGTACCCTGCTCTGGTCTACTGGCAGTGGGAAAGCAGTCGATAACCTATTTTTAGAAGGTTTTCCAATTTTAAATTTACCCACCTGCAGGCACTAATGCTGGTGGAAAGTTATTGGTCACTAGTGAGAAGCTCCACTGCTAAGGTGACCACTAATGACTATCAGAACAGAATATTATAGCGTAGCCTGTGGCTGAAATAAAAGGCTCAAACCTCTCTCATACATTAATACAGAATGGTAATCCAACATGTTCGTGTGTGCATTTATTGCTGGCACTACTTCAAAGAACAATGCCCATTGAAAATTAATGCAAACCCTCTAACCAATCTGTGCTGTGAATTCAATTTAGGCCACGGTTTAAATATACAGTGTATTGTTCTTTCAACAAGATGCTGAGTCAACACAGTTATTCTGTTGATATTCAAACTCATTTAAGAGAGAAAGACTGGCTGACTGTGATAACATTCAATGGATGGATTAAGTGCAAAGGAGAAACAAATGCTGCAGAACCAAGAAACCAGGAGATGAGTTCAGGGGGAAAGGGGGAGATTCATATTTAAAACATTAAAGAAGAACTTCAATCATTTCAACCTTCTGACATTATTTTTGCATGTCTCTTCAAAATAACACTGAGCATTCTCGCAAACGATGAAGATTTTAGCTGGACATTAAGCTTTAAACTGTTTATCTTCCTATATTAACAATAAAGAGCAAAGTTTAGGCTGGCATTCCCACTGGACTTATGTTTAGAGTTTCAAAACAGCCCTGTAATTTTGAAATTTCAAGGACTGAGAGTGGGCAAGAGTAAGGACAAATATAAATTGTGATGTGAAAAAAAAAAACAGTGAGGAACTGGGCAGTAATACAGGACCAGTGTTAGCCAACATCCAGAAGTCATTTTCCATGAACCACGGAATCTAAGTAACAGAGAATCATCCTGTCAGACCCCTGGAGAGAGTTCAATCCAGTCAGCTAAGGTAATTGCTATTACTGCCGCTGTACGCTGACACTGTGGGTGATTTTTACAAAAAAGCATGTGATTTGGTTATTGCTCTGGATTTTAAAATGGCTTTGGCAACCAGAGCTTGATCTATATTTTAGAGGTTTAGCAGAGAGCATTGTGCTTTATATTTTGTTCACCTCGCTGCAAATCAAGTTGCCCATTTGACTGAACTGAGCTTTCCCACATCCAAGCACCGTCTCACCATCTCATCGTAGCATGATAGACTACAGTCACCAATAGTGATGTGCTATCAATTCACCTCACACAACCAACAAGCACACAAATCCTCCCCTCACATAAATAAGCAGCTCTGTCTCATAAGCACACATTGCAAAGCTGTTTTTCTATTTTTTTCCATAGCATATTTCACATTATTCTATAGATGTATTTCCACTGTGTTTTACAAAGCCTATTTATTATTATGACAACAAAAAATGGTTCAAATCAAAGAGGAATGGCCTTGTAATGCATACTCATATCAATCATGAAAGTTTCAGAAAATCCTTTGATAAATAAGTGCAAAAACAAAAGTCTGTGTGGAAATCATACGCCCTTGAAGGTACAAATATTTGTAGCCTACTTGAATGATGGATCACTCCTGCATTACATGCAGTCATGTATCTCAAAAAGAAATCCATGAAACACATATGAAATGCACGCAAACAAAAACAGGCAAAAATAGGACATTTTCACAGTTTTTTATGCACTCAATAGACCTTTTTCTACTTTTTTTTAATTGCAAGACAATATAAAACACTAACTAAATAACAAGAATACTGAAGTACATACAGGCCAGATGAGAACCGTGAATACAAAATTGAATACAGGACAGTAATTTTAGAGTTGTCAGGGGATAAGAGGACAAGGTTGTGTTGGCTGTCTTGTGTGTTTGTGTCCGTCTGTCTATACAGGTTTGACAGGTGAAGGGATGGGGGAAGAGGAAAAAAGAAAAAAGGGAAAGGAAGTATATTAAAATAGTCTGCACACTCTGTGGTTTGATTTTGAAGAAATTCTGTGCTATCTTACTAAAAAAAGCCTATGTTGTCATAGCTTTCACTAATCTCCTGGCAAGACGTTTGATCCAATGATACCAATAATTAAATAATTAATAATAAATGAGAGTAATAAAGTAAAGGGGAGTGCCCCCCCTCATCTGCCGGCAGTGAAGTAGTAGATCATCGGAGAGTTCCAGCATGGGTCAGCAGGGAGAGTCCAGCAGGATTAACCAGGTTATTGTTGCATCTCATGGTTACTGATTTGAAGTTTTACCTAAAATTTTATATTGTTATATTGTTACAACTGCAGTTTCCATATTGTTTTGTCTTCAGATTTTTTCACTTTTTTGTTATTACTATTATTAGTGTTATGTCAGGTTGGTTGTCTTTTGTCAGATTAGGTGAGTATGGAGTCATAAAGTCTGGTTCATAGCTTGGCCAACAGACATGACAGACTACACGTTGGTCCACGACCAATAATCGGTGGTTGTAATTCACGGCGTGCAAGATGTCATCAGCTGATTCTTGTCCTATTATTATTGCTGTTATCATTATTATTATCATAGTTAACGGAAACGCGCCATCAGATGGCAGAAGCTACATGTGAGGCGCCCCATGCAAACTATGCAAGTCACTGACAATACCACAACAAGTTCCTGCAAATGTTTCACAATAAAAGCATTTTTTGGAAATGAAGGTATTTTCTCAATGGAAATTATAATAGGCTTTTATTTTGATTGGACACAGGAAGTTTTGAGGTTGAAATAACGGCACAATGCAATTAAATTAAAAGTAAAAAAAACAAAAGGAATGAGAAATAAAGGCCTGTTTCTAATGTAGTTCGTTTCAGATGAAGCTGGTACCTTCTGCAGTTGTGGTAAATAAAAGCCCTGCCACTATTTTTGAATTATATATAAATTTATATCCTTCATTGTGAAGAAATAACATTCTTTGCTAGCTTGATGCTAATGGCAGTACTCACCATGGTGCTAAAATGCCTCTGCTGTTTCACGCCATCATTTTTTCCCTTACTTTGTGTGCTAACATGCCTAGAGGAAATATCCAAAAGGCTGGGGTGTTGTTGTCATACAGATTGCTCTGTGTTTCTATTAGTCAATGTGACAGCTGTGACAGGAAAAGTCGTGGAGGACAAAAAGAATATCAAACAAGCTAGACTTTCAGGTCCCAGACATGCATCTGTTGTCATCTACTATGACACACTACACGAGATTAAACAATGGATCATTGCATATGACACTTATTGTCGTTCAGGATCCAAGCCGACACTGTACAATGCCACGTCGGGCTATAATTAGGCTGATACTGTGTAGTCTGAACCTGATATATGATATCTCCAGTGCAGTTTCCATGAATTTGGAAGAACCAGCCCCACAGTCACAGACCAGATGTAATCATACCAGTTCAGGACCTCCACATCCAACTTCTTTCAGGTCAGGACCCCAGTGAGGATGATGAGCTTACCTGAGATGTTTTCCAACAGTTTGTGCAGAAATTCTTCAATTGTGCAAACCAATTATAGCAACAGCTGTTTTGGTGGCTGATTTCAGATGGTCTTGCAGGTGACAATGCTGGATGTAGAGGTCGTGATCTGGTGTGGCTACATGTGGTCTGTGGTTGTGAGGCTGGTTGGATGTACTGCCAAATTCATAGAAATGACATTGCGGACAGCTTATGGTAGTGAAATAGCAACAGCTTTGGTGGACATTCCTGCAGTCAGCATGCCAATGTCACACATCGAACTGCACACTTTAGAGGGGGCCTTTTACTGTGATCATCCCAAGGCACACCTGTGTAGTTATGATGCTGTTTAGTGAGCATCTTCTCCATCTCCTACTACACCCGCAGGTGGATGGATTATCTTGGAAAAGGAGCAGCGCTCACTAACACGGATTTTAACAAATTTGTGACCAAAATCTGACAGAAATATATCTACTGAGTGCATAAAAAAGTCTTACATCTTAAAAGTAAGACTCTGAAAAATGGGAGGTAGATCTCGACAAATGTATCATTTCAAATAAGTCAAGCTAACAAAGCTAGATTTAGAAATGACATAGTCTCTCTTTTTATTTATGCATGCATGCTGTACCTAATACATATTCAAAATGCTGCGACATCAGTACATACATATTGCTTTACACACATTTACACATATTGCCCTCAAGTCGCTGACCAGCCAGTAACCATAAAACACATGGATACACACATGTATCACTCACAGACACAGCTCCCTTGGTGCTAGTTCAACCATGCCAAGGCATTAGAAGAGAGAGTGAGTGGAGAGATGCTGTGTTTAATCATGTATGTTATGTTTCTGCAGTGTTTGAATCATGTATGTGAATCCTGCCTCTGGAAGATATGCCATACAGCTCTTTGACAATGATATATATAGAGAACTGCAGTTACCTTTAAATCTTAGGCTGTTGCTATAGAACTGCATCATAAATTCCTTGTTATTTAGAGGGCATCTGCACAGAATAGACTGTAAAGAGCCAGGAGGATACACTCCACTTAAACTAGACTGTTATAAAGATAGCAAGTGGAAAACATACCATAATGTCACAATTATTTGCAGTTATAGTAGTTACATAATCAGCAATTAATAAATAAGACTAAGTAGGATAAGTAAGCTATGAATATTTCTTTTATTGTGTATGTAAGTATGCTATACATTGTTTTATGACAGGATTTAATGAGATCACATCATAGTGAAGATGCAACATGCTCTCATCCCAGCTCCTCAAATATCGCCCTTTGGCCAGTGGGCTTTGATATCTACATATGAGACACTGGGTGTCCTCCTGCATCTGTTGTTGATGTACCAGAATTGCATGTCGATTTACGCCTGTTACATGCATTGTGTACAGTTTGTACACAATGATTGTGTTGTATGTCTACATGTGTTGTATGTCTACAACATAAAAACATGTAAAACATCACCAAAAAAAAAAAACTCTTCAGAGATGTGGTAAAGTTTGGGCATTAAAAGTACATGTTTAGGATTAGGCAACAAATGCATGTGGTTAGGTTTAGGCAATGTGATTAAGTTTAGGAAACAAATGGACATGTTTGGTTTAATCAACTAAAGCACATGCTAAGGTTTAGGCAACAAAAGCATGTAGTTAGATTTAGGCAACAAATACATATGGCTAGATTCAGGCATTAAAAGAACGTGATTAGGTTTAGGCACAAATGCATATGGTTAAGTTTAGGCAATGTGATTAGGTTTAGGCAACAAGTGGACATGTTTGGCTTAGTCAACTAATGAACATGCTAAGGTTTAGTCAACAAAAGCATGCAGTTAGGTTTAGGCAATGTGATTAGGTTTAAGCAACAAATGGACATGCTAAGGTTTAGATAACAAATACATATGGCTAGATTCAGACATTGAAAGGACATGATTAGGTTGAGGCAACAAAAGCATGTAGTTAGGTTTAGGCAATGTGATTAGGTTTAGGCAACAAATGGACATGCGAAGGTCTGGGCAACAAATACATATGGCTAGACTCAGGCATCGATAGGATGTGATTAGGTTAGGCAACAAATGCATGTGGTTAGGTTTAGGAAACAAATGGACATGTTTGGTCTAGTCAACAAAAGCACCTGCTAAGGTTTAGGCAACAAAAGCATGTAGTTAGATTTAGGCAAAGTGATTAGGTTTAGGCAACAAATACATATGGCTAGATTCAGGCATTGACAGGACGTGATTAGGTTAGGCAACAAATGCATGTGGTTAGGTTCAGGCAACAAAAGTATGTGGTTATGTTTAGGCATTAAAAGGATGCATTCAGGATACCAGGAGGCCTATCATATTGCCATAAAGGTTGCTTTTGGTGTCATTGTCTGATGCCAAATTCATTGACCAAGCGGTGGTATTTTGACAACTTGGGAATGAGAACAGGCTTGGAAATGTATTTGATGAATTTACTTTGTATGAGTAAATTATACATTAAAATACATAAACCTGTTCACAGTGTATCCAGATTTATTGGGACTTTGCTTTGCTGTTGTGTATTGTAAATACGATTATCTAACTTTTTCTAAAAATGCAATTAGTCTCCGCTGTATTGGAGGGGAAGCAGATATCTCTTATATCTTTGTCCAGGGTTGGATATATTTGTCTATATAGGCAAATACTACATAGAGGTAAGTGAGAAACATTTATTTAGAGTTTGGCGTTCACACCCTACTCCCATGAGTACCCTTTAGCAAAGTACTGAATCCCCAAATCCTCTAGTGATGAAAGACCCTGGAAAAATGGATGAACAAAGTGGATAAATATAAGCCATATGGAGTTGAACGTAAAAGGTTTCTGCTAGGCTTTAGGCCTGGTTCTGTTTATAAGCACACCATGAAGATCTTTAAAAATGCTGCTGTTGACCTGCAGGTTAATTAATGATGTGATAATATATCGGATACAGGTTAGAGATCGTGACTCCTGGATAAAAGGAGTGAAACCCAATGTACTGCAGGCAATAATGAGACATGATCATCATGTGCACATGTGCGCCCACGGCACCAAACACCCACACACAAATGCAATTCAAACACTAGAGGCATGCATGATCACTACATAAACACATATTACAGAAATATATAAGCTACAGCTCTGAACAGTAGCCTACTGGTGGTTTTTGCAAAAGCTTTTCCAGTCACTGACTTACAGCCACATTAACTGATTGTTTGGATGCTGAGGAGCTGAACACAGTCACAGAAGAACTGGACTGTCAGCCCTGACGCATTATCACACTGGAATGCTTTTTGTGTGTGTGGTTATGAATTCAAGTCCAATATTTACTCTCCATCTGGTTTGGCCTCAACCAAGTCCAGAGGAAGATTTGGTCTGCTGCTTGGTGCCGAGTTGGTAGTGTACGGTGAATTAGAGCTTGTTTTGCTGACAATACGCAGTCTGCTGTTGCTGAAACCATGTTCATGAAACTTAAATATACAGTAAATTAACAGGCTGGTAAACCAGAACAATAAACTATGAAGATACGCTTCATGAAGACAGAGACAACCAGGACTCCTCTCACATTACGCATAGTCATGGTGAGCATACTGATGTTAGCATTTAGCTCAAAGCACAGCTCACAGAGCTGCTAGCACGGCTGCAGGCTCCTGTTGAACATAACGTTAAATGAAATGACTATGTTAATATGCTTATGTTCAGCAGAGGTGATGACTTGAGTGACATGACTCTGACTTGAAACAGACTTTAAACTCGACAAAATCAAAAAGAATTTCAAGTCAACTTTAACACTAATGACTTATGACTTCAATTGGACTTGTGCCTTTTGACTTGAAAATACTTGATACCTTCCCCCAAGCCCACAGATTAAAAAGTATGTCATTTTAAAAACTGTGGCACAAGTCAGTTCATTTCCTGGATCAGCTAACAGTAATGCTGTTCATTCTCAGATGATTCACTTCATTTGAACCAATCCAACAGCATCTGGTTGAGTTGCATGGGAGAACTGTGAAGAACCAAAGTTATGCTACTGAGCTGAAAAAAAAAAAAAGATACCAAATATAATCTTGTTACCGTACAAAAACTCAACTGTCGTCAACAAAAACTGAATCACTGTATGCAAAACATGCAGGCTGAAAATTATCGATGGATATCAAACAACTTCCAACAAACTTGTGTTAACAAATGAGTAAAATCTCAAAAAGCAGTCATATTTGTGGAAGTATAACTATTCTGTTGTTTAAAAGGCATTTGGTGAAAGGTACATTATGCCTCGAAACTCAGTTCAAGATCTGGGACTTGACTTGGGACATGAGTGCAAAAACTTGTCCAATACTTGGCTGGATGAAGAAATTCTTACCAGCTCCTGGCTAACGAAACTTCACAGATGTGTAGTTAAAATCAAAAGAAGGCAGAGTTCAAAGATTGGTGCGGTCCAAGCAGGGGCACCAAACTAGGGAGGTCAGAAGTAGTGGGACACTACTGAGTGCCAGTTTGAAAAAATTATACCAAAGGTCATTTCGTTCGCATACAAAAACTCTACAGTGGTCAACAAAAATGAAATGCAGTTGGCAAAATGTGCAGGTTCAAAATTATAAACGGTGACACAACAACTTCCAACAATCTGGTTTTAACAAATACGTACAGATTTTAAAAAGCCATCATGATTTTTGTAAATTAAATATATTGTATATATATATATACATATATATATTTGTTGTTGATAAAGAGGCATTACATTTAGTGAAAAGCATGTCATGACTTATTTCGGACTTGAAACTCAAAGTTTAAGATTTGGGACTTGACTTGTGACTTGCAAAACAATGACTTTGCAAGTTTGCTCGCTTAATTTAAAAGAAAGTTACTTGGCTGGATGAGGACATTTTTACCAACACTTGGCCAACAAAGCTTTACATTTATAGTTGAGATGAAAAGAAGGCAGAGTTCAAAGATTGGTGTGATCCAAGCAGGGGTATTGAAGTAGGTTGTAGGAAGTAATAGTCCCCCCCAACAACACACTTTTCTAGATGGTCTCTAGTTTAAGTTTCTACTTCAAAAACTTGGATTTTAACTCTTCCTACATTTCAGCATTTTAAGCAGTATCTTCAAAAATAAAACCTAATTAATTATACAGTATCTAAATATAGTATATATTTATAAAGTTTGTGTGTGTCTGCATGTGTGTGTGTGTGCTTAAATTCTTTTTAGATGAGAATATTATTTGGTGGCTCTTAAAAGATATTGAGCAACATTCAGTCTGTTATGTTCTAAAAGCCACCCAGAGCCATCTAAATTTTTTATGCATCATTCATGTGGGCCAAATGGAGCTAATTCTGGATACAGGGTCTATTGTTTATGTAATACTCTAGTCACTATACTCACAGTTTGACTTTTTATGTAATCATGAAGTAATCTTTAAAACCATCTATGGAGGATTTTCAGTTATAGAAACAGTTCAGATTTTTTGACATGTGGTTGTGTGGGGCACTTATCCATAGACATTATATTACATATAATAAATATCAGTCAGCACACCCCCAGT
This sequence comes from Cephalopholis sonnerati, assembly GCA_019142605.1. Classification (NCBI taxonomy): domain Eukaryota; kingdom Metazoa; phylum Chordata; class Actinopteri; order Perciformes; family Serranidae; genus Cephalopholis; species Cephalopholis sonnerati. Next base: position 19,862,320 of record JAGQAX010000024.1, read on the forward strand.
TTGGAGAAGCTGGCTACCACTGCCTTAAACACTAAGTAAGTTTGTGTTATTGTGTGACTTTGGCACTTACAAGGTCACACAACAACACAAACTAACCGATCAAAGCAGCAGTAAACCAGCAACTCCTGTTTTCAGCGAGCTTACATGTCTGTTTTTCTCAATGGAGTCTGGTGGCTTTGACGAGAGCACAGATGGGATACTGAGGCCATTAATGGCTTCTCTGTCAGAATGGACTGTCTGATGGGAAGGTAAAGCGGTTAAATTACTCCCAAAATAGTAAACACTTCAACTGATATTGACGTTTTTAGGTGGGACGTTTTTTTTTTTTTACATTGATGAAATATGTTTTGTTGCTGGCCCCCATCTCCAGCAGTATATTGCGTATCTTCTGTATTGGACTCCAGCTTGCTTCTCCAAACTGGGGGCATGCTGACTGACATCTACTGTATGTAATATACTGTCTATGGATAAGTACACCATAAAACTCCACTTTTAAAAATCGGAACTATCCCTTTAATTACTTTAATTGACTTAGTAGTGTGGAACGTGACCACATGATAACAGGTATAAAGGAGGTGGTGGTAATTTTTTCTCTTCTTTTTTATGTGTAAAATGGCTCTTGCCAAAAATAAAGACATCAGAAAAGACATTTTAGTTCGAGCTCAAGGACACACCCATGCACACACACGACTTGGCTTAGATCCTCATGAAATACACAACATGTGCTGATGAGAAGCACATTGCCGTTGATTTCATCACTGCCATCTTACACACTCATATATACATGAACAGCATTCCAACAACAAGGCTCGAGCCGGCAAGCTGTTGCAACATTTATATCTTTCTAACATGTGCATACACACGCACAGTCAACAGTCAACTAGCAGCCAGCACTCTATTGAAATATTAATCTAAAATAGACATTATATTAAATTATACAACTGAGGATGTTCGTGTTTCCATCCTCATTTACCTACTGCAGCTTTAGATCTGAAATTCTAAATTTATGCTGAATAACATAGCAAGAGCTGCACTCAAACTGAATGTTTAAAAATAGACATTCATGAACATTGTAATGAATTCAGCAAATCCTGTATTAAATACTGTGCTCCTGTAACAGCAAAGTTGATTTAACTGTATGTTATCATTTGAGAGTAGAGTTTGCTTTGCTGTGTCTTGGATATGTTTTCAGGTCTTTAAAATACTCATGCACAATGATTTCTACCTGCCTCTTTTTCTTGTCTTTTCCCATTATCTCCTTCCCAACATGTCCCCAGAGAAGGACCAGGTGAACAATGGGGTGACTTTCCCTCTTATTCCCCCGAGCTAAAATCAAAATACCCATGTTAAATTTTGAAAAGACAGCTCAAAACGAGGAAGAAATCCAAAATAGTCCACAGGGAAGGAAGCTGGTCTAGCAGTTTTCCAGCAAACAAGCCCCTGTGGGGCTGCTGCTGTTGTTTAGTAGGAAGTAAAGACTAGAGCAAACCAACACTAAACCCACAGGTCCCACTGCACAGCCCACAGCATTATCCTAATCATTGGTCCATTGTGGGCTTTTGTGTGCAGGCCTCACGGAAGTACAGAAAGCCTTAAAGACCAGTTAAGCCCGTTATGTCAAGATCACAAGCAAATGATTATGCTGCTAGCACCAGAAAACGTAATATTAAAAAATAGAATAAGATAGAAAGTCTTTATACACATGGTTTATTACAGCTTTGATCTTTATTGGTTATGATAATACTGCACTCATTACAGTAACTGCTGACATTAGGGATTGCTAAAACACAACCCTGTGCCCGAGAAATTATGTTTGTATATTGCTAAATTGTTTTCAAAATTGCGTTCTGGTGACAGTATAATTGCTGCCTGTCTCATGTTGAGAGACATTTCTTTGAGTTATTGAATCAATACACTTATGTACCATGGTGGATTCTTAAGGATACATACAGGGTGCAGGACTGTGACACCAGAGAACTCGGCAGAGTCTTCTGATAAAGCAAGATGATCCATTTCCCGTATCTGTGTCATGTGGGTTTTGACACTGCCCTGCCCCTTTAGGAGACTAGCAGCGGCCTTGAGTCCATATATTCCTACTGAGGAGGATTAAGGCCATGTTAAAGACAAAAAAAAAATCAGGACGCCAAGTCACAATTTTAGTCCAGTGAGATGTGGGAGTCACTATCAAGCATGATCTGAAGACGGGACATCCTTTTCTGACACATGGTCACAGGAGCACATGGTGTGAGAAGAGGGTAAGAATATTTGCCCTAGCATTCATATTTAAAATGACATAAACTGTAAATAAAAAATACATGTGTGTGTGTGTGTGTGTGTGTGTGTGTGTGAAGTTGTCGAGGTTTGTCAGGTGTTATGAAGTATTTTTTATTTTGCATGTTCAGAAATTCAGTTTTTCTTTTCGTTGCCTCAGGGCAACATTGTGCGATAAGGGGTACTTCTTGAGGGAGACTTTGCTAACAGTGTGTTTGACTATATCATATATTATGTCATGTATTTGTGCACAAAACTAGCTGTAGTATTTATTATTCATATTGAATTTTACTTCTTTTAACACATTTTGTCAGAAAAATGGATGTAAGATTGTTCTAGGAGAGGACAGAGCAGGATCGGCATGTTAGAGAAATCCCATCTGACAGTGACGACAGTGACATAGACAGCAATGACAGTGAGGAAGAGTGGAGTGGAGAGAAAGGTTGGAGCAGAACAGAAAAACAGGGTTTTAATGTCATAAAGCAGAGAGCATAGCTGTAGTTGTTCTGGGAAGACGCAGGGAACCACAGCTACCATTCCTATTCCTAATCAGGATGTCCGGTGGACAATACATCACACTGGCCAAAAATGTGTGACAACAAGGGAAGATGCAGGGTTCCTCGGTGCACAGGAACGCTAAAGTGTAATGTGCACCTCTGTTTCACAGTACAGAAGAACAGTTTTGTGAAGTTTCACACAGAGGTGACAGCAATGTCTCACAACATGAGAATCAATATGACATGACACTGGACAATACAAACCTGAGCCTGAATCAAGTCACACATGTAAATGTATTTCAAATGTTTTTCAGTTCTTTGTTTCATAATTTGTTGACATTTTTGGAATATTTTCTGATGTTTTTATTGCTCTCTAACAGTTGTCTTAAGATCTATGAATTAATAATTTTCTCTGTTGTTTTGTACCAGTGTTGCACAATGTTGCCTTAACCCTTGCAGTAGAGGGTTAAATTTCTCCTGCTCTCTGTTTATTTGCTAGTCTTTATGAATTTACATTATTACCTGTACCATTTACTGTTCCTCTCTTGATAATTATAATGAAAAATCTAGAGTATTAGACTTGCCTCAGAGGGTTCACTTGACTGCTCTGACATCCATAATCCCCAAAAGTGCTGCTGTACCAACTGTTAGGCAATGCAGACTTGGTAACATGGGGATCTCCAGTGAGTTTTTGCTGTCAGTGCAGTATCAGAAAGAGATTCAGGGTTTTAGTCCAGTGATGTCAGGATACTGTCTCCCCAAAACAGCAAAGGAAATATAGAGCAGAAAAAGAGCTGGAAACCAGCTGAGCAGGTGAGGAGGCCGACCCCTGGGCCCCAACTACTAATTACATTATCAACTAGAAGGGCACTCAGAGAGCACAGATTCACAGCATTAGTAGTGGCAAACAAGTATTTGCTATGTAACAGAGGTAGGACTAAGTGTTTGTTTTGCAAGTAACAAGAAGGTCTCAGTTCAATGCAGCTAAGTCCCAAGAGTCCAAAGTTAAGACAAGCAATTCCCATTCCTAAACAAGCCATAATGTGCTCTTCACCAAATGTAATGCCATTCCAACAACAGAGAGACAGAGAATATATTAAATTAGGAAAAATCATAAAATCTGTACTTATTTCTTACAACAAGTTTGTCGAGGGATTTTGCATGTCCATCTGCCATTTTCAACTCGCACGTTTTGCAAACTGCAAAACAGATTTTGCTGACCACCACATAGTTTTTGTAGGTGAACAAAATTATCTTTAGTATGATTTTTTTTTCCTACTAGAATTCAGTGACGTAGAGTTAGTATTTCATCAGGGATGCACCATATTGGGTTTTTGCTGATATTCGATATGTCAGTATTTTCCAACTTATTTTGGCCAATTGCCAATGCTGATATCAATATATGCACATATATTTTTCAACCCAATTGTGGAGAACATCAAGTCTCTCCTGTGGTGGAACTGACAAATTATTATGCCGACTCTTACTGTGATGGCCTTGGTGGTAGATGCATACATACAATACAATCCTTTTCAAAATCTACTTTAACCTAGGTTACATATAAAATATGCCATACTTATATTTATGTAACATTTCATAGAAAACTGTAGAACTCATCCCACTTAAATGGGCTTGGATTATGGTCTCCCTAAGACAGTCCTGATAATAGCCAAAACCAAGGCAAATTTGAGTTACTTCAACTATTTAAAGTCACATATTTAAAGCGTAATTTTATTGGCCTGTCATATTGGCAGAAATGTTCATTTCAGGCTGATGCCAATATTTCATTTTAAAGCTGTTATCTGCCGATACCAATGATGTGCCAATATTAATGTGCATCCCTGTATTTCACGATTCACTCTTGCAACTTCATCGGACGCTGACGGATAGTATCTTGGCAATTAAGTGTCATTTTGTTGGGAATGAATAGTAGATTCAAGAAATTTAAAGAAATTAATTGACTCATGGCGCACTTAAAAAACAGGATGTGGGCTCAGGGTCCAAGTGAAGTCTTGAGTCAAAGGGGTTAAAGACTGAGTTGAGTCTAAAGTCTTCACATCTGTGACTCAAATCTGACTACAGTTCAAGTCACGTGACCCGAGTCCACACCTCTGGTATGTAAAGATATAGTGGAGTAATGGCGTCCTGAGCAGGTCATATTATGTGACCTCCGTATGTGTTACAATCTACACAGTCTATGGTTGTAATCCAAGATACTCTATACTCTTTTTGGTTAGGTAGCCCCCCCCCCCCCACACACACTTTTTTTTTTGATTGACTGCAGGCACTGTTCTGTGGATGCCTACTGTTTCTAAAAAATAAGAGCTATAAAGTTAATGGACTTGCACTTGTATAGCGCCTTTCTAGTCTTTCAACCACTCAAAGTGCTTTTACACAAGATGTCACATTCACTCACTCATACTGTGGCGGCTGTGCCTGTCTACAAATCTGAGGATCAGCGGTTCGATTCCTGACTCCTCCAGTCTGCATGTTGAAGTATCCTTGGGCAAGATGCGGCACCCCAGATGCTCCCAATGTGCCATCGGTGTGTAAATGTCTAAAAACTGAGTAGCAGGTGGTTCCACAGCCTCCTATGTGCGAATGGGTGCCTGGTACTATATAAGCGCAGGACCATTTGCACACTGGTGTACCATAAAAGGTGGCACCTGCTACTCAGTTAAACATTCACACGCACTCACACATCGATGGCATGGCCATCGGGAGCAATTGAGGGCTCAAGGATACTTCAACATATGGTCTGGAGGAGTAAGGAATGAATCGCCCATCTTTCAATTAGTGGATGACCAGCTCTACCCCCTAAGCCACAGCCGCCTGAGGAGCAGATGGTGTTTTCCCATAGAGATATTTGAAAAAGCCTATCACTTAACTTTTGTTCAATGCAGTTTAAAGAAAATTATCTTCAAATACTAATCCAAATAAAACAGTGACATTCTATAAATTAGTCTAAGGTCAGGGGAAATCTGGTTTCTGTCTCTGCTTGCCTGTAGACACCTTTTCCTTTGTTTCTCTTGATCTCTACATCTCTCTCTTTTGGCCCCTCTTTTTCCTTTGGTCAGTCCACTGGTTTGTGTATGTGTGTGTGTGTGTGTGTGTGTGTGTGTGTGTGTGTAAAGGAGAGAGAGAGGTTTACCTCCCCCTCCCCAAGCACACCATAGCATTGCCAATCCATATTTCACAGTGCAAGGCCAGCAGCACTTTGTGTGATTATGGATATGTATGCAAGTGTGTGTACTATATGTGTGTTTGTGTGTGTGCTGGCAACATTAGCTATTCTATTTGACACATTCACACTGTAATGGAGCTCCTCTCCCTTTTTTAGCATCAGTCTGTCTCTCCACTTCCATACATGTTGCTTAATACTTTTTTCTTTGGGCTTTATTTTGGCCCAGTTCCACAAGGGGGCAAGAGACTAAATTTTATGCCTCGTCAGTTTGAAAGCAGCCATCACTGCCACACACAAATACATTATACCTCAGTGCAGTCCTTTCCCCCCCCAGTCAAAGCCACATCTTCTAATGTTGTTTTGAATATAGCTCATCTATCCATCAGCCTGGTCCCATTGCAAATACACATTTTATAGGTTTCCCTTTACGAGTCTACAGTCTATGGCAATCCATCCAATAGTTGGGATATTTTAGTCTGAGCCAAATTGGTGGATCAACCAACTAACGCAAGTGTGGCTAAAAACATTCATCAGCAGGGGACAGCAAGTAGTAGAGTTTAAAAAAGCAACTTCATATCTAAAGGGCAATCCACACCATCATAGTTTTAATGTCACTGCACTGGCAATGGTTGTGGCCCATGGCATATTTTTGGATGGTCCTTCCATCCATCTCAAGAACACCTTGAGAGAATTTCTTCAAATTTGGCACAAATGTCCACTTGGGTTCAGCAAGTGATTAGAATTTGGTGGTCAAAAGTCAAGGTCACCCTGACCTTGCGTCTTTTTCACTCTCATGAAGGTGATATTTTAAGACGGAATTTTCCCGCAAATTTGGCACAAACATCCACCTGGGCATGGAGTGAACTGATTACATTTTGGTGGTTGAAGGTCAAAGGTCAAGGTCACTGTGCTCTCACAACACATGTTTTTGGCCATAGCTCAAGAATGTCTATGCTAATTATGACACATTTTCACACAAATTTCTAATAGGATAACATTATTAAGTTAAATGACATTATATATCAAAAAGGTCAAAGGTCAACTTCACGGTGACATCATAATGTTCTGAAAAAACACTTTTCTGGCCATAATTCAACCTCATAACTCAGGACCAGAAGGGGAGACATTTGGTCAGATACTGAATTGGTGACTCTAATCTTGTTTGTCCACCTTGAAACTGTGCTGACTGTATAGCTGTGCTGCTGGGAGCAAGCATTCATGTTTTTATGGACACACAATTGCAAACTGGAACAGCAACTGGAGGCAACCGCAAGGTGGTAGTTTAAAGGGTTTCTGGGGCATTTTAGATGCCCATCACCCATCTCACACAACATACAAACTTCCCTTTACAGTATATGTATTCTTTTTTTATCCTTCTTTTGCTATGGCAAATTTATTTTCAACTTTCAGTCCATCTGCAACACCAAACTGACTGTAAGAGTCAGCACATCTTTCAACATGCATATTACAGCACATCAGGCTTGTTCACAGAATGTTTCTTGTGGCAGGTTCCAAAAACACAGGAAATCAACCAACCCCACCCAATCACTTCTTTTTCTGTTTCCTTCTAAAATAAATCGATAATCAGATTACCAACATATTTCTAAAGACCAGTACCAGGTTGCATGAACTACCTTAAGTTTAACTTCAGGTCCCTCATCCATTTCAATGGAAATAACTTTTCTAGAATGTCTAGATCTATGGTTACTGTCATCTGACTCTGCCCATAAACTTATTTAATTAGATGTCTATCAGCCAATCACAGTGTTCCACATCAGGTAAAGTGGACTGCAGTAGAACAACACACCCATTTTCAACAAGCAGGAGACAAGTAGAACACAAGGCACATTCACATTTATTAATCTATTAATCATTTTGTTGAAAGTACATATTTCGTTCTTAAACAGTTGTTTCAGTAAACGTGTTGTATTACTTATACATGTCACAATATTATACAACAGTTAATAACTTTACTCAGACCTTATGGGTTTGGGGTCACAGTTTATGTCTAAAACTGTTCAATGCCTGAACATGGCTGTGCAAAAACAAGACTGCAAATAATGCAGAATATCTAAAAGCCTCAGGATTTGCTCATGTTGTGACTCAGTACTTGCTGTAGATAGGACCACAGCACAACACAACTACAGTGGATATGAACTTGAACTTGACTAACAGTGTACATACACAGACATTGTTGCAGATAGTGGAAATTATGAGTAGGATGCTGGCATGCTAGAGCCCAGACTCTCTGTGTATCAGCTACATTTCTTTTTGCCAAATTTTCTTCTATGCTAAATCACCTCAGCATTCCAGCCACTGCTTTCTATTCTCTCTACCTTTGTTTGTTGACCTTTAGCCAGTTTTGGACTTTTGCCTGCTTGCCTGTTCCATGTTGTGGATGCATGTGCTGCTAACTGGCTATTTGTCCCACATCCCCTCTACTCCCCAGTTCTCCAGAGGGCTCTTGCCATTTTTGAGGTACAGTGGTGATTCTAATGACAAACAATAAAGGCAGATACTTGGATTCAAGGCTACCTACACTAACCCCTTACAGTTTTCTACTGACCACAGTCCAAAATCTCACCAGACTTCATCACCGGCCTGCATCCCTCTGAGGGTAAAACCAGACAATGGGCCTCATACAAAACCCACTCGTACCAATGGATTGATTTTTAAGCAACTGAGAGAGTTCGTCATGTTCACCAATTTCCTTGTGAGTAGAATTTTCTTTTAGGTACGGATATAATTCACAAAAGGTCAAGGCCTATCATACCAACCGCATAGAGAGCAAAAACTTTTGTTTGGCTAAGAATCATTACTGCTTTAAATGAATGAATTTGGAGCTGAAAGATAAGATACCAAAATCAACTGTACAAAATAAACTACAATTACAGTCTCACAGTTTTATTCCCCGGTGAATCAGTGAACTTACGCTCATGCATCTATGTCTGTGAAAACATGGATGCTTCACATACCTCTTTAACCCTGCAGCACACAAGATTGAAACAGTCAGCACGGTTTCAAAGGTGGGCACCCAAGATTAGTGTCACCAATTCAGAATCTGGAGAGTTCTTTTAACTTTCGTCCACCAAATTCTTATCAGTTTATTTTTGAGTCCAGTTGGACAGATGTGGGAAATTCCCTCATAGCCTTTTTCAACTATCGTGTTTATAAGAAGAAGGACACAAGGTCAGAGTAACCTTGACCTTTGACCACCAAAATCTAATCAGTTTATCCTTGAGTCCAAGTGGACAGTTGTGTCAATTTGAAGAAATTCCCTTAAGGGAGATATTTGAGATACTGCGTCCACAAGAATGGGATGGATGGATGGACAACACACAAACATAATTCTAAACTTCTGTCCACTATATTGTGAATCTGATTGTATTACTGTAAAACACTGAACACTGCAGGAGGATTCTGAATGGAGGTGTAACGGGCTGTAGATCAGCAGCTGACTTTATGCAGACTTGCATGCAATCCCAGGCTCTGTGCCTTCGCACTAGCTTCTTCTACACCTTGTTCACCAGAAATGTCACTTGAGGTTAGGGTAATTAAGCACAAGGATATTTAAAAAGCCACTCTTCAACCATGTACTACTCTATTGCTACATCCTCTAGAGCCATTATAACTGACTACACTTAATGCTATTAAAGTGCTATTATAGTGCTTTGTGATTAACATCAGTACCAACAATTCCAGCAATACAAGTTCTTCTGGGACTAAATGAGATGACTTTTGTTGTATTTCCTCCAATACATTTCCTCAGTCTCACATCAGAGATTTTCCCAGATAGACTTCTACTGAGCTGACCTTATCTACATTTCATCATTGCAGTCCTGTGTATTACATGTCTGTGTCCTCAAAAAACCTCAGTTTTCTGTCTCCATCGGTGCATTCATCTGTCTGCGGTTTGTACAGTGAAGGTTATTAGGCACCATCTTATGTTTCCACACATCTACAGTAGATAAGAAACTTTTTATCTGGTGAGTGAGACAACATGTTTTGCAGCAACATTCCGTAATGTGGGTCAGCTTTCATACATCAGACTACAGTCACTACAGACATAAAAGTATACAAAATATCTCCATAATATAGGAAAAGTGCAGCTAAACTCCCAATTAATTAAATTAATTTGATTATTATGGTATTCAAATACTTAATAAATCTTAAATAAAAATAACAAGGCCAGTACAAACCAGTAGCTTTCATGAACTGGAATTACTGCCTTGTGATGTATGCTTCTGTGAACCATTCACTGAGTGGTGTTGAGCACTGGCCACAGAAATATTTTTGCAGAACATAATGTCACAGTGAGGTTGACCTTTGACTTTTCGGATATAAAATGTCATCACTTCATGTAGATGTTTGTGCCAAATTTGAAGAAAATCCCTCAAGGTGTTCTTGAGGTATTATGTTCAGGAGAATGCAATAGATGGGGTGACAGTGACCACAAAATCTAATTAGTTCATTGTTGACTCAAAATGGATGTTTGGGCCAAACTTGAAGAAATTCCCTCAAATTGTTCTTAAAATAGGATGCTAACAAATATGATACCAATGCAACGTCACAGTGACCTTAACTTTTGACGACAAAATACCAATTAGTTCCTCCTTGACACTAAATGGACGTTTGTGCCAAATTTGAAAACATTTCCTTGAGGCGTTCTCCAGATATCACATTCACAAGAAGAGGATGGATGGACAGTACAGTAACATCATAAGTGATACTTAGCACTTTGTTGCTCTTCATCAACAGCTAATTAGAACAGGAGCACATCAGAAGTTTCTTACGCCTGTGTCAAACAAAGCTCAAGTTCAAATAGTGGTTGTTGATTTAACAGCCAGTATTTGAGAATTCACAGACATTACTGTATTGTTACATTTTCTAAAGATCACTCAGATTCTTCATTAGATCTAGTCGTAAGCCTATTCTTTATAAATTAATGACGGGCAAAAATGAATAAAATATTAGCAATGTTAGCACGATCAGTTCTAATCCTACCAGACCAGTTGTCCTTTCTAGCTTTGAACAGTTGGCATAAATCCTCATCTGCCTCTAGTCAACCCCCTATCCCCTAATTCCTCTATCCTCCCTCTGCATCCTACCCTCCCTCTCCAACTTTACATCCCTCTGTGCCCGATTTGATGCCAGCTCATAGCGGATGTGCCAGTACCAACATCTGGGGCTGACACATACACATTCACATCCAGACACACATAAACAGCCACACACAATAAATGCAACATGGCAACTGCAGTATCCTCAAAACTAGGCCATTACAGGGTGGAAACAGAGGAGAAGATGACAGCAAAACCACAGGTTGTAAAGGATGCTAGTGGCACTATAAAAGCGCCCCCACCCCCCCTTCACACACACACACACACACACACACACACACACACACACACACACACACACACACACACACACACACACACACACACACCTCCCCCACCCCAAAACCCCACCGGTATTTGTGAATAAAATATGGCTAAAGAATTAAGCTAAATTAATAATTGAATTAATCACATCTCTACTCTCCATTTTACTCCATGTTCCTTCAACTAGTATGTCCTCACTGCCAGAGGATTCTATTTACTATCGCTCATGCAAACACTTCATCATTCATTCATTCATTCATTCTCCATAACTGCTTATCCTCTTGGGGGTCATGGGGGGCTGGAGCCTGGCCTACAGGCTGCCAGGCTATCACAGGGCTGACCCAAAGAGACAGACAACCAAAGACCTGCATGTCTTTGGACTGTGGGAGAAAGCCGGAGTACCCAGAGGAACCATGAACCCTATGCTGTGAGGCGACAATGCTGACAGCTGCAGCACTGTGGCACTTCAAACACTTATGTTTATCACTAAACATCAGCTACAGTTAAGTGAGGAATATTTCCTTGATTGATTTATTATTCATTTTGTCTATAAAAGAATAACAATTGGCAACCTGCAATGCTGAGATATGAAGCCAATGTGGAAGTGTTGAAAAACTGCACTTCCTTGAATGGCCACTTCAGGCTGGTTCCAGAGGTGAGTTAATCCCCATAGACCCCCATGTTAAAACAGCCTTGGACAAAAAACTGTTTTGGTCTGCTGGCTAATTTCAACATTCATGACAACTGTATGGGGGTACATTGTTATTTAATTTATCCATTTACATTTTAGAAATGCTTACAGTCATGCATATTTAAGGGCGTGCCACTTATGTGACAGACTGGTTCCAAAAAACCAAGATGGCAATGGCCTCAAGGACTCACAATGGGAGCCCACAAACCAATGTGTGACATCAGGGTAGCTATGTCTATTACTTTATACAGTCTATGGAAAATGACAATTTTTTCACAATGTCTGTGAACTGAGGGTGATGTCCTCTGATGTTTTGTCTGACCAGCATCTGAGAGCTCAAAGACATTTAGTGTACAATTATATAATACAAAGCAAAGCAGCAAATACATTAGAGAATCAGAAAATGTGACTGAAAAATGACTGAAAGATTAACTGACGAAATGTTCTGAGATTAATTTAAAGCTTTAGCTCTAATTCAAACTATCACTACCAAATGGCAACTTGGAAACGAAAGACAGAAAAGCTCCAACCAACTTTGAATGTACTTGTGTGACTTACTTAGAATGAAAAGTAAACCAGAAAATGGATTAAAGCATCAATGTTTGCAGCGGCCACTGTTCTACAAACATGTTGGAACTGTTTGGAGCTGATAGAATGTGAAGGAGCAGCAACACTTTCTGTTGAATGCAGAGTGGGTGGAGGAGGGGCAGTACAGCCAGATTGATGTGCTGCTAAAAAGCAGTGGAGCTGTGGAAGTAGAGAAATGGTTTCGCACAAAGGTGAAGAATATGGGAATTTAGCCTATTTAGCCTTTAGTCCTTGCACCTCTCTGACGTCCTGAAGAAGTCTATCAACTGAATTAATGGAGAAAAAAATGCTAAACACAAAAATGAAACCCATTACCTTCGAAATGTATTAAATGTATTCATCAAATGTATTAATTATTTTCTTACTGCCGAAAACTGCTCTCGAGACCATCTTTCCATGGCCATTGGAGCAAATGAGAACGGTCTGGAAAAGGAAAGCCATAAAGTGGACACACTGTCACGAGGACCTCTACTTGGTTGGTTGTTTTTCCTGGCCTGGCTCTCAGCCCTCACTTCCATCTCCTGCCCGCTTCCACCAGGTCATGTAAAAGTATGTAAAAGCGACATCCTTTCAGACCTGCAATCCTCATGCCATCCACTAGATGCCCTCAGAACTTTTGCCAATCCTGCTATTGAGATTGTGGTAACTGCAACTTGTTAAGTGGTATAGCTCTAGGTATCAAACGGCCGCTACCACCAGAGGCCTGTTCTACGAAGGACTTAGCGAGGTAACTTCAGGGTTAACTCTGGGTTTTCAGTACTACAAAGCTGCTTCTCTTTTAACTGGGATAAATCTCTGTGGTAACTTATACTGAACAGTTAACCAGCTCCAGAGCAGGTTAACTTCAGAGGAATGGATCACAGCCTATCAACTCCCTGGCTTCTAACCAATCAGATCACTGAAGAAAAAAGTATCCATAGACAAAAGTCCGGAATCTCAGGTAAAAAAAGAGTAACCTATTTATTGTTAGAGGTCAGTAGTAATCATCAGCTCTTCTGTCCGGAGTTTGCATGTTCTCCCTGTGTCAGTGTGGGTTTTCTCTGGGTACTCCGGCTTCCTTCCACAGTTCAAAGACATGCAGGTTAATTGGTGAATGGTTGTCTGTCTCTATGTGTCAGCCCTGCAATAGTCTGGCGACCTGTTCAGGATGTACCCTGCCTCTCGCCCAATGTCAGCTGGGATAGGCTCTACCATCCTCTCCCACCTACACATTTGTTTCCACTCTAACAGCCTTTTATTATTCATTTCTTGCAAATATGTCATAGTTGCCATGTGCTTCTTGTATGTGCTTTCTAATAATATGTATCTCTTACCGGTAGCTTGGCCTCTGAAATTTGTTACCTGACTTTGGATTCCCTTGCCTGCCCCTTGTTGGATTTGTTTGCCTGCATGGACTGCCTTCCTAGTTTGACCCTTGCATGCCTCATGATTCTGATACCTGCCACTAAGACTGTATACCTTCATTAAATCACTGAACTGATCCTGTACACCCACTTGGTTGTTTGGTTCCTTCCCTTGTTGCCTGTATTCACTGGTTGTGGCACAAACACATGATGTTTATTCTTATAAATGAAAAGATGTTACAAGATGTTTATGTAGCTGAGGAAACTGACTGACAGGAAAATAGAGCACCTAAACTTGAAAAAACAAACCCAAAAAAAGTAAAGCAGGCAACAGAGGAATCTGGAACACGGGAAATATGTAAAAGCCAAGAACAAGGAAGCGCAAATTATGTTTGGAGCAGAATCAATGAAGAGAATATATCAAAAAGGTCAGAGTCAAGAAAAAAGGATCTAACCGGAGGTGAAGAAGTAGAGTACTGCCTGAGATGGAAATTATACTTGCAAGCATCAATATCACAACTGGGCTGTAAATCCCTTCAGAAGCATCAAAGAAGCTTCAGAAGCCTCATAAGTGTTTCATCCTTTTGGAAGACACTTAAAAGGCAATCTGTGATGATCCAAATGTACACAAAATGTAAGCCTCGCTGTGGAAATTTCAACTCAGGATTGGCACCTGTGCTCACTCCCAGAATGATTAATAGGGCTGCAGGTACAGGGACTGACACTAAACAACCACTAACAGAAAGTTACTAATGTTTTCTGATGCTGTTAAAGGTATTTATTCCTTTTTAACAGCCTCTATAAACTAGATCTAAAGCATCCCTGGGATTATAAATCTGCAGAAGGGCACGTGGGTGAGATTTCCTCTTCAATCTACTGTGCTGTTTTAAATGTTAAATTTCCCCCTCTATATTCTGCAGCGTATTAAATATTTCATCAAAATATCTGGGGTCATATGAAGCTTAGCAGAAGTTCAATCAATCTTTTTGCTTACCTGTTCATTCTCTATCCCTCCTTGCTCCTTTCAACTCAATCAGCTGACTGTAGGAGTTTACCCTTCCGGTTAAACTTTGATTTTGCCATTGTCGTTTTGTCTCTTCCTTTGCTGCTGTCAGCTGCCTGTCAAACATTCTCCTTAAGTTTTTCAGCATTTTGTTGTTGATAGCAAAGCGGATGTCTCATTCTGACAGTGATCCTCCCTTGGGGGATCCTGACCTCAGCACCGTTATTCCAGCACATTCTCATCCTAACTCAAATACCACCACTTTGTCAGTGGACCTATACATCAGAATATGATGGTATAGGTATCCTGCGTCAGTTTTGGACATTCAGGAACTGTGTTTTCATAGGAAATGTACAGTTTCTGCTTGTTCTGCTAATACGAAAAACTGTGGAAAGCTGTGGAAAACTGATTGAAACTGAGGGAATTTGATTGGAGCAAACAAAGAAAGAAAAAGAGCGAGAAAGAGAGTGAAAGAAAAACTTGTCTGATGCCAAGACATACTCTATACTGAATACTTTTATTATATGAACATATATATGTGTATGTATGAAACGGGTATCCAGTACAGATACTGTACTTTTTACGAGTACGAGTATCATATGAGTAAAATGTGTCATTATTTGTGCTCGTGATAAAAGAAAGTCCAGTCTAGAGCTCAATTCTTAGGCCGTTCTGTAAATATTTTTCTCATAGGTAATAAACATTGCAACTTCAAATCAATCAGGCTTAAAATAAAAACTTCTGATTAGGCCCAACCCACGTTCGATTTAAATTCCACCCACTTATGACATCCATCGCCCAGTACAGATATACATACATTAGAATTTTATCATTAGTGGTGTGACAGGGACAGGTAAATCAAAGACCTGGAAGGAGGTAACAGAGGCCATTAACTCCATGTCCTCTTTTTTTGGCATATACACCAGGCAAGCAATTCCACAGGGCTGAATAGGTGCCATCTTAGCATCTGATATCTAGTTATTATTCTACATCTATGGGTTATGTGCTGTACGTTTTATTGATCAGGGGCAGTGACTTCCTGGATACCTGTCAATCTCCTCAAGATGACAAGACTTGTGCAAAAAAGCTAATAAGTGCATTTCCCAAAATGTCAAATTATTACAGTAAGATGTCAATCTTAGATTATTTGGTTAATGGTGGTTAAAAGCAATTGTGTTTTACCACTAGAACTCTGTTCAAAATTAAACTTCCATATCAACCGCTGAGGGCAGCAAACAGGTGTTGAGCTGCTACACTGTCAGAAAAGCACAAGCAGTAACCTCCGGAGCTGAAAATGAAGACAACAGGAAGTAGCAGAGCTGCAGTTCCTCAAATGTCCACTTGAGGCTGGCTCCAAGAGTGCGTCAGTCCCCATAGACCCACATGTTAAAATGCCTAAGCTCTAAAGCTAATTTAAACATTCATGACAATTGTACAGGGGGTGAATATTTTTATGACTCACCCGTTTACATTTTATGAAGGCCTAAAGTTACGCATAATTGAGGGTGGGTTGCTTTGAAAGAGAGGCAGTCTGTGGATAGTGTCCTCTGTCTGCTTTTATGCTGCCTGTTCAAGACGGGAATATGGCCTCATGACAATGCTGTACATAAGGTACGATTGCGGAATGGGGAGGCAGAGCTGTCTTGCCTTGACGCCGCAACAGGAGGTAGTAACAGTGCTGAAACGGTGTCTGTGTAAAGAAGACAGCCGGCATTTGACGATGTGTAATGCACACTCCGACTCCTTCACATATCCACATTTGGTCATTGACTTTTGTTGACATATGACGTGCAATGTGCCCTGGTTGTGTTGGGTGTTGACGTTCTGGGATGCCATGTCAACTTCAGCCTATTACATGCATTGTCTGTTTTCAAAAGTACACTTATCTTTTCACAGGAAATGTACAGTTTGCACACAGTCACAAACGCACATGGTTGTGTTTAGCCTTCACATGCACGTGGTTGGGTTTAGGAAAAAAGAACAGGTTTTGGTTTTACAATCTTATGGAAAATGAACACTGGCCTCATGGGTGAAAGTCTGTGGTTGTTGGACTCATCCACCACCCCTCCCGCCTGCCCTACTGGGACTTTCACTGACTTAAATTATGTTGTTGTCCTGCTGCATTTCCCCCTGACACTGCCAGGTGCTGTTACACAATAATGGCAACCGGCTGCGTATCATGCTGATATAAAAAGGACAGCTTTTTTTGGGTCTGATGCTAGAAGTCACTGACCAAGCGTTGGTGTTCAGTGACTTCAGAGTGAGACCGGTTGGTAAAGAAGGGACTTAGCTGCCCTGCAGCCTGATCTCTGTGTAAAAAGAGCTTCAATCAGATCCACAGCTCCACCTTCTTGCCCAAATATGGTCACTCCTGGATCCAAATAACCAAGACGGCAACGGCCAAAGCACAAAACTCAAGCCTGCAAATGGGAGTCCACAAATGAATAGGTGATACAACAGTAGTTACGTCTTTTATTTGTACAGTCTATGGAAATGCAACATAAACAACTGGTGTCTGTGCAGACAAATACTGTGACCTGAGAGGATTCATCACTGTGTTAAGAAAACAGCCACCATAAGCAACCACCATATCACAGTAATCTACAGCATATTGCATCTCAAGAGTCTGAAACAAATACATGCAATTTTTTTATGTTGGCCAACATTTCATTATAAATTCAGTGTAGCATCACTCAGTCTTTTTTTTCTCTTTTTTTGTTTTGACCAAAGGGACCAAAAACTGACAGAACAGCCCCCTCTAGTGGAGCCAGCACTACAGGTTGTTGCAAACTGCTGAAGCTGTTTTGCAGCAAGATTCCAAAAAAATCTTACATAATAAACCAGCCTTAGCCAAAAACGAAACCTTGTCTTTGTACGGACTATCCATACACGAACTCAGTACATGCATCCTCAGTCCCCACAGCTTCCTCGTCATAGTGACAGACAGGGAGCTGTTCAGGCATTTATCAGGCAAAGAGCAGGGACACTCCTGCACAAGGTGACAATCTTTAGAGCATTCTAGCAGTGATGAGCCATTTTAAACCTGGACCGCACCGGCCAGCGCTTAGCTTTTGACGAACAAAAGAATCTTAGCATAGAATGAAGACTTACAGCAATTACTCGTGTCATTAAACATAAAAGTCTCCACAAAGCAAATGGTACTTACTCTGTTAAGGAGTGCACATGCAAAAAAATAAAATAGCAAATTATGGTATTGATGAAAATAGCAAGTTGTGCTGATGGAGATGTAACTCAAATATGTTAACTTGGTAATAAACGTCTGGTAAGAGAT
Source organism: Cephalopholis sonnerati (assembly GCA_019142605.1). Lineage (NCBI taxonomy): Eukaryota > Metazoa > Chordata > Actinopteri > Perciformes > Serranidae > Cephalopholis > Cephalopholis sonnerati. The sequence goes on from JAGQAX010000024.1 coordinate 19,880,573, forward strand.
TAATATATAAGATTATGACAAAGAAATCACATGGCCTGTACAATAACTGAATAACAATGCTTGTATGTTTTTTCCTTTTTTCACAAACACACAGAGACATGGATTCATTTCCTCTAAATACACACCAAGATACGTACAAGAAATAAATGCTTCACACACTGCTGCTCACTGAAATACACAAACACAAATTATTCTTCCTACAATATAAGCATGTAATTATATATATACACACACCCACATGCAATATTCTTTATCCACACACATATATGTGCACGCACACACACACACTAACAAACACGCCTTGACACCACAGGGATCCGTTCTCTGCAGGAGGAGGGATGTAAATAGGATAGAATTAGGAGAGCAGAAGGAAGAGAGGAGACGTAAGAGGTGAAGAGAGGAAAGCAAGGAGAACAGAAGCGCTTCTGATGGAGGGGAGGAGACAGGGGAGGAATCACAGAAAATGGAGTAGAGGGGGAATGTTACATCAACCCCCTGATGTTTTATCTAGAACTCAGCGCTGTCAATCATTCTAACGTATAGTCTTGCAGCTCTTTCCCTTCCAGGGAATAAGATTTTTTTTTTTTGTAACCGGGTATTAACTCATTCACCCAGCCTGCTCTTTTGTGCGTGCAATTTGTAAAATAGTCTGCGGCAGCATAAAGACATTCAATTATAAACGTATACATTGGGTGACAAGAAAATCTGAAACCCCTTCACTAGGATGCAATCAGTACAGCAGTCATTCAATATGACATCAGTTCAACTTCTGATTGCTGTTGACACTGAGGTGTCATCGAGGTTTTCTTTAGTTTCGGGGGTCGTTTTTGTGCTGTTGTTCTCTATCAGACTGCACTACTTCATAGGGTTTGTCTAACAGTTTGCATCCACATACAGTATGTGAAAATGAGTTTGTATCATGCAGATGAATGCAAAGAATCAATCCGTGGTGGATGTGCCTGTAGGCAACATAGGTGCTGCCTCAGGTGCAATGCAGAGGAGGTTAACCCTTTGAACTCTGCCATAGAAATGGTCCGCCTGTGCATATGTTGGTATTTTTGTTTATTGTGATGTCATTTCTTGGAGTATCTTTGAATGATTCATATCCCTATCATCTGTACGATCTAATCTAAAAGGTTATGTAAGTCAATAAACCATAAAAATTGATCAAAGTATTGATTTCATGTTATAAATTTAAAAAAAGTCATGTTTTTCATTAGATTTGAAAAAATAAACACAACATATTTTGATCCAAAAGATTTCTAAATATAGAAACATAATCAAAATACACATATTTTTTGGTATTTCATCTATCTAAAATCTGTACAACCTCAAAATAAAAGGTGATGTAAGTCAATAAACCATAAAAATTGATGAAAGTGTTGAATTTATGTCATTAAAAAAATACAACTGACATTCCAATTCACCTGCTTCTCTGCTCCTCTAGCACCAACGCTTCAATGCACCAAGTCTTTTGGGCCATTTGTAGCATAACGCACTGATGTTATCGCAGGTGGACAACACAAAAGAACGTTCTAGCTGTAATGGTTTTTATTTAGTAGTAGTTTTTATTCTAAATACATTTTAAACAGCATCATGTAAACAATGACTTCCCACAGCCATGACAGCACAATACTGTGGTGTCAGCACGCTTTTTTTTTACCGCCTTTTGGACTGCTTGTAGCATAACATACTGACGTCACTGCACACAGACAAGGTGATGACGTGAAAGACGGAAGTCTTAACTTTCTGCTAAAAAAAATAAATGTACTAACTCTTTTTTAAAGTTTAGATCAGTTATAAACAGGATTATGAAAAACAACAACCCCTCGCGGCTGCTGACGGGAGGTCTGTTTTCAGAGGGTTAATGTTTTTCTTTTTTTTTTTTTTTTTTTACATAAAAAAAAAAAAATCTAAGATAGAAGGGAATGGTGAAGTTGAGTGTATGCTGGACACAAAAGCCATTCTTGGCACTTATCAAAAACAAGAAGAAGACAAAATTTGCTCACACTTTATTCTCATATTATTATTGTTTGTTATTTATAATTGTTAGCTAATGTAAGTTATTTATGTTGATTTGTCATTAGCTTATTAGCTCTTCTTAGTAAAAACATTTAAGCAAATTTAAAAGGCAGTAATAATAATTAAACATACATTTTTTGGGGGGGGTGTGAGGGGTGCCAGGGTAAGCCAAATGTGTTAAGTTCGGCACTGGAACTGAGCACCAAAACAATTAAAGTAGAAGCTACAGAAAATAAAAAAATAAATAAATAAACATCCTAAGTCAGTAAGTGTCGTTATGTGGTTATTGAGTGTCTTCTAATGGTTTATAAACTACATTTCTGACATTTCTCTTCTTCTCCCTCAGCATCTGTCCTTTAAGGTCTGTGTGTCTCCCACAAGGGCAGATGTAAAATTTGCAATTTTGCAGTGTTTATGAATTTATGCATAGACTTTCATATATATGTATATGTTGTATAGTTAATTCTTACACTATGGACGATAATGCTATCGTATTCTTCTCTCTTTCCAATCCTTGTCACTTTCATATTTCACTTAAGACATGGAAAGAAGAGGAAGAAGATGAGGTGAGGAAAACAAGAAGAGATGAAAATGGTAAAAGAGAGGAGCAGAGTGGAGAGGGGGGAAGGAGGAGAGGAGGAGTTTATTCGGGCTTTTTAATCTCTGAAAACCTGATTCTGTTCATCTTCTCTCACTGTTTTTGTTATCTCCTCCTTCTCCACCTCCTGTCTTCCTACGCCCTTTCTCCTCATTTACAGTTTTTTTCCCCTCTTCTGCCCTGAGGACAAGCTGCTGCTGTCATTGTTTGGATTAAAAAAAAATGAACATGATAACTATGGATGATGCGATTTATCACTGACTTGCTGCTCCAAAATCATCTTTTTGGTCACAAAGGTGGAAAAATATCACTGTCATGATATTAAGACAGTAATAAGAATATTCAGTTGCAGTCCTCATTTAATTATTTGGGCAACTATAATTCAAAAGAATGCTATAAAACTGTGTCTGCTTTGTTTCTAACGTTGCTGTAATAAAATAAAGCAATTTGCCTCATGTTGTTTTGCATATTCAGAAACTTGTTTTTATTTACAAATATTTGTATATGTTTATTAATATTATTTTTTATTGTTGTTATTTTATTATTTTGTTTATTTGTATATTTTTAATCTGTTATTATTATCATTGTACCTTTTATTAACATTATTAAGATTAATAATGCATTGTTGGGTATGCATATTATGCTTCACTGTACCAAAGTGAGGGCTAAGATGCCCAATCAAACTCACTTTACGCACCTTTTTAGAATGTCATAAATCCCACTGACAATCGCACTGACTATATATCTGATAATATTTACACGACAATGTCACTAAAGCCTACATTTTTACGCTTATTTCCTTCCTGTAATCTGGGATTATAATTTACCTAATGCCTTTTATTTAACGTTCCCTGCATTAACTGTGCCATCAAGTGAAAGCCTTCATTAACAACTGTGCGCGTGTATGAAATATTTAGTCTTTCACTTACCATTGAAGTTCCAGGGGGGCTGAAGCCCCCCAACTCCGTTACTGTCGTTACTCATATTGCATGGCGAAGCACCAACAGCTGCCGACCTGAGCTCTTTCTCCGCTTTTTCTCTCCTCCACTTTCCTCTCTCCAAGTTTCCCACCAGCTGTCGCGCAAGAAAATCACTCCAGTAGTCCTTCTTAATATATATATCCCTTTATTTCTTTATTTTCCCCTTCTCCTCTACCTGTCCGTTATGTACTGGAGAATCAGAGTTTACTCTCTATTGTTGATCCTTTGCTTCTGTTAGGGTTTGTCTTTTTGTTATAATATCAACCAATCTGTAGGATATTGCAGTTTTCCTCTCTGAGGGCAGGTGCGGTATCAATCAGCTGGTTCGTCATAACAATCTCTAATAACAAATCAACATAACTTGTAATTCTTAATCAGTCATTAATTCTCCCGAAAATAGAAATCTGCTCGCTCAGCCTCTCCCGCATGGTTTTCCGCGCACCAGAGAGCGCTCGTTCATTCAGAGAGAGAGAGAGAGAGAGAGAGAGAGAGAGAGAGAGATACAGAAAGAGAGAGATACTCACACATTAAGAGAGAGAGAGAGAGAGACAGAGGGAGAGAGAGAGAGAGCGACTTGTGATGTCATTTTCCTCAGCCAATCCTCAATGGTTTAATCTCTGTTGAGGGTATTAGGCATGTCTTCACACTATTCTAAATTTACAGTTATGGCATTACAAACATTAATTCACCACTCAGAGAAGTGGGCAGTTTAATATATGGTGAGGTAAAGTAAAATCAGTCAATCAATTATGTGTTGCAAGGAATTATGCAAACTGCAGCTCCAGTGAAATGTGATCCAATCAGCTCCTTTAACTCATGCACTGTAATTTAGGGCGCATTCACACCAGGATAGTCTGGGGGGACTCAGTTTGATTGGGCAGGGAATGTTGAAAAATTTCACACCTTCATTTGGTTCGGTTCTCTCATACTGCACTTTTTAAAGCAGACCAAACCGCCTGGACAACGTCACGCAGTTGCAACAGCTTCTCATTTGGGGGCGGTATTGCCCGAATGACCACTGACCAGGAAGAAAAAAAAGCATGAGGAAGAACAAAACCCAGCTCATCGATTGACCAGGACTGAAAATGGATATCCATCCCCTTCCATTCCCTGTCCAGCAGGTTGCTCTGCACATAAGACGAATGCAGCAGTACCGAAAAAGATGGCGAAGAGCGAGAGACCACAATGTGTTGCTGTAGTTAAACAGACGTCGAGCAAAGTATTGCAAGGATTTAAAAGTTTTCAGATCATCCGTAAAGCATACCTATGCACAATACATTTGTCACTTCCTCTCTTTGGTTCACTTCCTCTCTTTGGTTCGCTGGATAGTCCAGTTGCATTTCCCGAACCGCATCAGGGTTCACTTGCAAGTGAACCGAGACCCCCAGTTTTTAAGCGGACCAGGTCCACACCAGAGTTTGAATGAGTTTTCAGACCACTCCAAACAAACCATTATCCGAGAGCGGACCAGGGTTTGTTCAAAGCGGACCAAATAGCACCAATGTGAATGTGCCCTTAGTCCCTTTTTTCATGTCCTCTTATACTGTTGGCTGCTGCTTTATAATTGTCCATGTTTCCAGATGGTTCTGGTAATCCATGGTGGCTTAAATGGTGTATAGCAGTCATCTACAGAAGGAACAGGACAGTTCCTGATGTCCTGTTGGAAACTGATGTGGCACAGAGGTCGGACAGTTTATTTTCCAATGCCTGTACAATGACTATCAGAATGGTAGTTAAGCTGGTGCCATCTTCTCCATCTTTTGCGTGATGTTCACCAATGTTTACATTTCAATCAGAAGAGACAGAAGAATGAAATAAAGATGACATTTAATGTGGAATATAAGTGTACAGATTAACAGGTTCTTTGTGCTGATTAGGTCTTTGGTGCTTGGACACCAGAGTAAGAAATTTTTGAGTGTGGGACATCTGAGCAGCAGCAAGATAAGTTCACCCATGGAGTCTAGATACAGGTGGCGGTGGTGGTGGCTGATGACTTTGGTTGATGATTGATAAGGCAAAGTCAGGCTGCCTCCGAGAAGACTAGGCAGTGATGGGGAGGTGGAGGGAATGCATGGCTACAGAGTAAAAGGACCCATATTTAAGTAAGCAGTAAGATGATAGTCAGACAGAGAAGGTGTATTGATGTGCGATTGGTTGATTGTAGAACAGCTAACAACTCGCTTGACAGCCCTGAACACTGACAGCCAGAGAATGAGAGACAGCATGTGTGCAAGGAGTGAATACCAGGGTGAGGAAGAAAGTTATAGCCTAAGCATGAAAAAGTATTGTCTTCCTGACTGAACTTTTGCGAAAACTTCATGTGACATTTGAAAACCTTAACTTGGCTAGCTAGCAGCTACCTAGCAGAGTCATTGGAGGAGGGAGCTTACTGTCTAGTAAGTTCATTTCTTCATCTCAATGAGTGCCACCATCCAAAACCAACCACAAAAAGCATGACCAACACTTGCAAAAAGAGAAAAACCTTAAATTTAGCCCAAATTTAGGAGATTTGATAGACAGGTGACTCGAAATGTCTGTGCTTACATTTATAATAGTGCACATACTGTTCTGCTGTTGCTTAAAATCCCCAAATTCAGTTGAAAATTACTTTCCTCAATTGCAGTTCTCTACTACACTGACCAGCCACTTCATTAACAACACCTGTTCAACTGCTTGTTAATGCAAATAGCTAATCAGCCAATTATGTGGCAGCAACTCAATGCATTTAGCCATGTAGACATGGGCAAGATGATTTGGTGAAGTTCAAACTGAGCATCAGAATGGAGAAGAAAGGTCATTTAAGTGACTTTGAATGTGATTGGTACCAGACGGGCTGGTCTGAGTATTTCAGAAACTGCTGATCTACTGGGATTTTCATGCACAACCATTTCTAGGGGTTACAGAGGATGGTCCGCAAAAAGAGAAAACAGCCAGTGAGCAGCAGTTCTCTGGGCTTTGTTGATGCCAGAGGTCAGAGGGGAATGGCCAGACTGGTTCAAGATGACAGAAAGGCAACAGTAACTCAAATAACCACTTGTTACAACCAAGATATGCGGAAGACCATCTCTGAACCAACAACATGTTGAACCTTGAAGCAGATGGGCTACAGCAGCAGAAGACCTCAAAGGGTGCCACTCCTGTCAGCTAACAACAGTACACTGAGGCTACTGAGACTCAGCAAAACTGGACAATAGAAAACTGAAAAATCACTGGATTTCTGCTGCGACATTCAGATGGTAGGGTCAGGATTTGGTGTAAACAACATGAAAGCATGGATCCATCCTGCCATGAATCAACACTTCAGGTTGGTGGTGGTGGTGTAATGGTGTGGGGTATATTTTCTTGGAGCACTCTGGCCCCTTAGTACCAACTTAACTTCTTTTAAACATCACAGCTTACCTGAGTATTGTTGCTGACTTTGTCCATCCCTTTATGACCACAGTGTACCCATCCTCTGATGGCTACTTCCAGCAGGATAACGCACCATATCACAAAGCTCAAATCATCTCAAACTGGTTTCTTGAGCATGACAATGAGTTCACTGTACTCCAATGGCCTCCACAGTCACCAGATCTCAATCCAACAGAGCACCTTTGGGATGTGGTGAAGCGAGAGACATCATGGGCGTGCAGCCGACAAATCTGCAGCAACTGCGTGATGCTTTCATGTCACTATGGACCAAAATCTCTGAGGAATTTTTCAAGCATCTTGTTGAATCTATGCCACCAAGAATTAAGGCAGTTCTGAAGGCAAAAGGGGGTCCAACCTGTTACAAGTAAGGTGTACCTAATAAAGTAGTAGTGAGTGTATATTGGCAATTAAATTATCAGTAGACTGAGCCCTCACATCTAAGATTTGCTTCCCTGTAGAGCGTCCTACTGGGCTTTGATGAACAAGCCAGCGGGGTGACTATCCAGCGTCACCCACAGAATACTTACTGAATCTACCTTGCTGTAACCACCATGGTAACAAGGAAATGATGAAGGTTTGAGCAGAGCATGCTTTCAAAATGGCCTTGGGGAGTTTCAGAAGCTGTCTTCCATTCATCACCCTTGGGGATGTGGACAATGTGGTAAGCACTGTGAAGGTCTAACTTAGTGAAAAGGGTGGCACCATGAAGAGGGACAAAAGCTGAACTGATGAGAAGTAAAGGGTATTTGTTTTTGACAGTTAAGTTACACAGGCCTCGGAGGTCTATTCATAATTCCGTCCTTCTTGCTGACAAATAAGAAGCCAGCACCCACTGGAGAGGAGTAGGGATGCATACCTTCCACCGTGAGGGAGTCATGGGTGTACTTCTACATGGCCTTGCACTCTGCTTGTGAGAGGCTGTAGATTGTATTGTTGGAAAAGGGCCACCAGGCTGGAGATCTATAGCACAATCATAGGAATGTTAAGGTGGCGGGGACAGGGCATAATGCAAATTGAACACTGGGGCAAGATTATGATACACCTTTGGGACAGAGGGTAGGTCAGGAGACTCAGACAGTGCTTTCCGTGTAGGGCTTTGGCATTTAGCAGACTGTTTGCCCAATTTCTTTTGAAAAATAATGCATCAAAATTCATATACATCAATCATCCTATACAATCATGAGCCAGTAATTTATGCATCACTCACGAATTTATGGAAGGCTGCAATCACATGACCAATGCGCTAACAAGAGTAAGAAGAAAGCAATCCCAAACTGTCCAGTAAGAAGGCAGGTTGGGGCAGTGGATGGATCACAAAACACAGGACTTTTTCCCAGGAGAACGGTGTCCAGAACCATGTGAATTTTGAGTCATTTTAAGGTACATCCTCACCATGTTTCTTTCCCTAAACCTAACCATAGTAACTTGACTTGCATAAACCAAACCTCCATAACTTTACATTAATTACAGAGTATTATGTTAAGAACTGCCAGACTGCATAGCAATCAATAAAACTTTAATTAGCTACTGAATCAACAAAATGTAGAGAGGAGTAAACACTTGGCTCACCACAAGAGGGTGGCAAAGAACTACAGCAAGGGGGAGTAAGACCAGCTGCTCAGCTCACCAGTATTTCCCTCATTGCTGCCCAACATACATTTGAATGTGGGGCCCAGGTGGATAGCAAATGGGCTGAAAAATGGTCCGAATATGGGATTGTCCATGAGATCCATATTGGCCCCATGCTAATTGACCCTTCGCCAAGTCCTGCCACTTTGTGATGGTCTGTTCAACTGTCAGAGCTACACTATGTTTGCTCAGTCTGCGTCCGGGGACAGGACTTAGCGAAGGGTTAATTGCCCACATGGGGTTACCCAGGTGGGCCCCAGGTAAGATGCCCATTTTGGCCCATACCAAATTGGAACCCAGGTAGACCTAGCACAACCCATGTGGGGCCCACTTGGTTAAACCCACCCTTGTTGGCAATTGTGATGGGGCCAATATGGAACCCTTGGACAATCCTACATAGGGCCCATTTTTCAGCCCATTTACTACCCACATGGCCTTCACATACAAATGTTGGTTAGGTGGTGAGCTGGCTCTTTCACAAGGCATGTGGGACACAAGGAGATTAAGTGGCCTGCTTGAGTAAAGGCAGGACTCGGAGTTGATGCGGCGAGCCCTCTCCTCTGGTGTTAAACAGGCTGTGCCTAACTGTATGGGCTTGAGTTCAGAGCTAATCATGAGAGTTCAGGATTGTGGGATTTCTTGGACATGAGCATTATAAGGAGGATGACATTATTGCGGAAGTCAGGTATTTAGCTGCCTTCACTCCAACTATCAACTCTGAGGAGATTAGCTTATCATATCTGACACTTCACACATCACCGGGATATGAAAGCATATATTTTTATGTTACAGGGAAATATGAAAGACAAAAAGAAAAATTAAAATCAGAAATTAAAATCAGACAAATTTAAGTGAAAATTCTTTATCTAAAAAACAAAAAGGTTTGGTGCAGGGAAGCTGTCGATTGAACTGTCCCATCTCCCACACCCTACTTTCAATATCTCTGGCCTGAATGTTTTTTGCCTTGCTGCTGTGTTATGTGTCTGTAAATTTACTTGACAGACATGCCCTTAAGGTCCGCATGTGAAAAACAAATGGTCAAACCAAGGATTTTTGAAAACAGTAAGTCCTTTGCTTGGCAACATTGTGTTATGTTGATTAATGTTCCCTACGCAGCTCCTTTGCCCTTTCTAACGTCACAACAATAAAGAAACAGTGAAAGTGACCTCGTCTGGACCTTGAGGCACTCTTCATCTGTTAGACAGTTGTTAGTGATGTGGGTAAGCTGAGCCATCACCACCAAGGCTTCCACAGTGTAATGACATGGTTCTGCATAAAGAGTATGGTAGGTGTAGATACTGAGAATAGTGACAGAAACAGAGATGTTAAAAAAGGATCAATATATCTATCTATATACTAAAATAAACATATTAAAAAGACTTTCCAAATGTTGCAACACTGCCTTTATCAGGCTACTATACTGGGAGTAGTACTTAAAGAAATGAAAATATTTAAATGTTAATGTTAAACTAAAAATTAGATTCTGTCATTTTGGTCTCCAGTGTGGGTTTTCTCTGATTGCTTCCTCCCACAGTCCAAAGACAAGCAGGTCAGGTTAATTGGTGACTAAACTGCCTTTAGGTGTGAATGTGAGCATGAATGGTTGTCTGTGTCTTTGTGTCAACCATGTGATGTTTGGCGGCTTGTCCAAGGGTGTACTCTGCCTCCTGCCCAATTTCAGCTGGGATAGGCTCCAGGTGACAGCTAATGGATAGATGGAAGAATTCTGTCAGTCTTACTGTAGTTACTTTGATACTGGTACTGTGTTCACCACACACCCTGTCAAATACATACTTCTCTTTCATTCATGGCAAAATTTATTTGCAGTTGTACAGGGTTGGTCCTGCTAAAATATGACAGATCTTGAAGCAACCGACAAAGCTGGGGGACAAGTTCTTGGATTCTACTTAAACAGAAGGATCTCTGGAACTGAAGCATACCTGTTGGCCAGGGGTGTAACTAGGAGCTGGGCTGTGGCAGTTTGCTGGGTTATGGATTGTGGTGGAGGAGCAGAGCAGAGCAATGCTGGTTTGTTTTCACACCTGGAAACAGCAGCACATGTGAGCTTGGACAGAGGAAATGCCCAGTTTGCGCTCCTGCACAGGCAATAAGGAAGGTTGTTAACCAAGAGATAAAGAAAAGGTGACATATCAGAGAATGCTAGGGGCAAGGTGTGATGCACATATTCAACCCAGGGAAGCAGAGTTCTCCAGAAGAATGGATTAGGTGACACAGTGGAGTGATGGTTCCATCTCCTGATTGTCTCCCTCTGTCTGGTTGTTAATCTGGGTATAATGCCCTGAGAAAAGGTTGGTGATGGCTCCCAGGGCAGAACAAAAGGCTTTCCACACCCGTGAGACTAACTGAGGTCTGCTGTCTGAGACAATATCTGTGGGTGTACCATGGAGGAACCTGACAGGTGTGGCATATCAAGATGCTCATTAGACAGCTTCATTACTACACAAGTGTACCTTGAGATGGTCACAATAAGAGACAGCTTTAAAATGTGCAGTTTGATCACACAACACAATGACAGAGATGTCACTAGTTTTAAGGGAGCGTGCCACTAGCATGCTGAATGTCCACCAGAGCTGTGCCTGTGAACTGAATGTTCAATTTACTACCATAAACTGTCTCCAGTGCTGTTTCCCTGATTTGGCAGTACATCCAACCACCCTTACATCGCACACCACAGGGAGCCACACCAGCTCAGGACCTCTACATCCAGCGTCTTCACCTGCAAGATCATTTAAGATCAGCCACCCAGACATTTGATTCAATAACTGGTTTACACGAATGAAGAATTTTTGTCAGAGACCATCTTAGGAAGCTCATCTGCATGCTCATCATCCTGACCAAGGTCTTGACTTGACAGCAGTTTGTCATAGTAACCTACTTGTACAGTAAGGCTGGTTGGATGTACTGCCAAATTCAAGGTGACAGCATTGGAGACAGTTTATGGGAGTGAAAGTAACATTCAGTTTACAGGCAACAGCTCTGGCGGACATTCCTGCAACCAGCATGCCAATGGCACACTCCCTCAAAACTTGTGACATCCCAAGGCTGAACAAAAGGCTTTCCAGACCTGTGAGACTAATGTAGGTCTGCTGTCTGAGACAATATCTGTGGGCATTCCATGGGGGTAGAAGACATTAGCAGCTGTCTCCCTAGCTGAGGGAATTTTGGACAGGGCAAGGAAGTGAACAGCTTTTGAAAAATGGTCAATAATATTGATTAGGCCAAGTTTACTATTTGATGAGGGGGAGACCAGTGGCAAAGTGTAAAAAACTTAATTTACTCTGTGGCACATGTACACTGTACAGTCCTTACAGTAGCTGCTGTTACGCTATGGAGGGGTCTTTCAACCACTGAAGTAAGTCATGGTATAAGATCAGCCATTCCACCTTCAGTTATGTTGATAAGGTACAGGATAAAGTCTACTCCACACAAGTTGCTACCTCATTTTGGTTAAGTGTCTCTGGTATGACAAAACTTATGTGTTATTATATTTGTTAAAGCATTGATTATCAAATAACTGATTGTTTAACCGCTCTCCCAATTAAACAACTGAAAGTAGGTCACTGAGTCATTAGTGATACATTTAAAATATCTAATAATATCATATTAGTTCACTGAATAACAATTAATTACATTAATTCTGGCCAAATAACCCATCAAAAACAAGTAACATAACATTGGGAATGTCAAATGTTGCAAGAACAGCATGCACTCTGACTGATGGAGTCCATATAGCAGTGTTGGATACTTCCATTTGTGCACAGCATAAGTAAGTCTTTTTTTCACATTAGTTCCCAGGTGGAACTGCCTGCATCTTCTTTGGTTCAGTTCCACAAAGACCCCTGGTCCCTTTTCCAACACACAGTATTCCAAATGCTTGGTCAGACAGTTCATATTTAAACTAAATCCCTTTCAGATTGTCTTTTGTGAGCACAGCCATTTGATTTTCTGCCAACCAACTGTTTATCCTTCTGTGTTTTGGTTCTGTTTCAGACCGTGTATTGTGAGAAGGTACATGAAATCCAGATAGTCATTGTACCCAAGCTCTCAATGGCTGTATGGACACTGTCCAATAATGGAGATTGGCAAGGTTTTGGCTGCATGGAGGCTCTGTCCACATGTGTCATAGTCTCACACATTGTCTGTGTCCTATGACTGCATTCTGTGTGTCTTGTACCTCGTTGCCTCCATTGTCAGTGGCTGTCTGTCCCTCCTCATCTGCGCTCTCTCTCTCTCTTCTGGCACTCAAACTGTAATTGTTATGACTATGATGTTTTGCTGCAACTGTATCTTTTTCCATCAGAGTGAGTATAGCTCATATGCGCAAGGTGTCACTCAGTACATTTACATGACGATAGAGGAAATAGATTTATTGTGTTAGTCTGACTAAAACCAAATTTTTATAATACATGTAAACATGATGAAAACACAGAATGGCAGTTGTTTGGTCTGTGACGTAATAAGTCAACTGTAAAAAGGTCCAACACTAACAAGCTAAAAGGGGGCATATTGCCACCATTGTAACGGAGTCAGACATACTTCGGTCAATAAATCAATTCCCCTCACGTGTTTGTATACTGGGACAAGGACCGTAGTCCAATTAAATGGCATAGTTGAGCTTTACCCGTAGCTCAGCTTAATGGTGCATGTAAACGTACTGTGTGCACATATGCGAATAAGTGTGTGCTGGGACAAGGCAACCATTGGTGTACCTGTCAGGGTCTGAATGTGAAATTCTGTTTCCTGTTTTTTTTTGAAAGTCTGTTATTTGTCTCCCTATGTCCTGTCAAGTTGCCCACTGCCCTGATTGTCTGATTGCTTTCACCTGTGTCTCATTATCTGCCCTGTCAGAGTGTATGTAAGTCTGTGTCTTTCCTTTGTTCTCTGCTAGATTGTCTTGGCCTTGGTGTGAGCTTTCTGGTGTTCTTCCCAGTGTGGTTTCCTTGTGAGATTGACCTTTTTTTGTATTTAGATCAACAAGATTTTTGCCTGTTGATTTGGTTACCTCTGCCTGTGCTGAATGCCTTTTGTGTACCGACCCTGACTGGATTAAAAATCCCTACTTTTGGATTTCGTCTCTGTCTGCATTTGTGAGTCCACTGTTGTGTCTGATAGTACCAGTGACCGGCTCCTGCAGGGGGTTGGCTTATCTCTGATGATGGCCACTTTGTAAAAAAGGGGAAGATGTTGTTGGCTTAAGGCAGAGAAAGTGCCTATCGTCTTCATCTCCTCTTCGGAGAGCACCCATACCCTGATAACCTGAAGATTTTGCTATTCTGATGGTTGTTGGTCTGCTGGAGATAATAGGAGTGCGCTACCTGTTTTTTAAACCTTTCTTTCTCCTGTTTATCTTAGGGAGTTATTGTCTCAGTTATTGTATTTCGGTTTATTTTATTTCTTCAGATTATAATGGTTGCCTTCAGAGTTTGATTTTTTCCATAAAGAAAGTTAATCGTACTATGTTCAGCGATCTATCTCTGTTGCTGCTTAGGACTTGGGTAAGATAAGGCTCATTCATAATGTTTCTTGGCCACCTGGCTGTGGCTCATGAGGTAGAGTGATTCACCAATTCCTGGCTCCTCCTGTCCACATGTGGAAGTATCCTTTGGTAAGATACTGAACCCAAAAAAGCTCCTGATGGCTGTGTCATCAGGGTGTATTTAAACTGAGTGTCAATATAAGTCAATATAAGTATATTTTTCATTTTCACATAAATATTTGTGTTGCAAAGAATGACCACGCTCGATGACGTTGTGTCAAAATAAAAAGCACGTTATTATTGTCATTATTGCATTATAATTAGTATTAGACTGTATTATTAAAGACAGAGATCAATAGAATAGAATAGAACAGAATCGGATTATCGTTGTACAAAGAGTATGCAGTGAAGTTTGGAGTGCTACATCTGATCAGGTGCCAACTAGTGAATAAAACAAGCAAGTAGAAAACAGACAACATGATCATCCATAAAATCAGAAATAAATAGTGTAGAGAATAAATTGTGGAATGCATGTGAAAAGGAAGATTATTTTTTATGTTCTGATTTATCTGCCTGATGGCCCACGGGTAAAAACTTTTTGAGTCTATTTGTGTGCAACTTTAAGCTCCTGTATCTCCTACCAGAGGGCAAGAAAAGAGAACAGTTTGTGACCCAGGTGGGAACAGTCTTTCATAGTTTTCCTAGCTCTGCAGAGGCACCGGAAGCCAGAGATATCCTCTAGAGAAAGCAGAGGGCAGCTGATGATCCTTTCTGTCAGATTATGCAGCATGAAAACTTTTAATTTCATAATTTTAACCTTCTAATAAACATCTCTGAATAGTGAGTAAAAAAAAAGCAAAGCAGAAAAAGAATTACCCTGACTGACCTGATTTCAGTATTTCTAAGCATTAGTTTTAATTCAGCAAAGTCAAGTCAACTTTATTTTTATTGCTCATTTCATACAACAAACATAAACTCAATGTGCTTAAGATACATCATACATGACAAACATAAAATATCATATAAGATAATAAAGTATTACATATATAAAAACAAGCAGGGCATGGTAAAAACAAACAAAATATGAGAGTACTAATATTATCATTATTCTTAAAAAGGGGGAAATAATAACAATAATAATACTAATTCCTAAAACAAATAAAAATACACTTAAAAACTAATACTAAACTAAAAGCTTGCAAAAAGATACATTTTTAGTGTGCTTTTTTTTTTTTTAAAGAAAACACTGTTGTAGCAGACCATAGTTCATGTGGAAGAGAATCTCAGAGAGAAGGACCATGATGATTAAAAGCACCATGGGCTGATTGAGAGTTTAGGTATAATGAGTAGACCTTTATTTGATGATCTAAGGGATCTCTCTGGTGTGTACTCTTTGAGCATGCCAGCAACATCGGAAGGAGCTAAACCATTAAATCATCTAAATACAATAAGAAGTATTTAAAAATAAACTCTTTGTTTTATTGGGAGCCACTGAAGAGAAGATAAAATAGGAGTTACTTGGTCAGACCTTTTAGTTTTTGTTAAAACTCTGGCTGCTGCATTGTGAATAGGCTGGAGTTTATTTAATTTCTGCTTTGTCAGTCCAGCAAAAAGTGCAGCCTCTTGGAAATAAAAGCACGAACTAGCTTTCAGAGTCTGACTGTGACAAGGAGCATCTAACTTTTGATATATTTCTGAGATGATAAAAGGTAGTCTTAGAAATATTATAGATGTGTTTCCGGAAGTTAAGATCAGCATTTAAAATGACACCCAAGTTTTTAACATGTTCACATGGATTTACAGACAGCGGGGTTAACAAAGATTGTATTTCATCCCTGTATTTCATTTGGCCTTACTAACAGAATCTATGTTTTGTCATGATTAAGTTGTTAAAAAGTCTTCACCGTCCAAAGTCTGATATCTGCGATGCATTGGCTTAGGTCATTTACCACGCAAGTTATTGTTGGACACAGATATGTATGACTGTGTGTCATCGGCATATTATTGATATGGAATATAAATTGCTGTATTATGGACCCAAACAGAAGCTTGTACAAATTAAACAAAACAACAAAAGACCTAGTGTTGACCCCTGAGGGACTGCATATGGAGTCCCAACCTCATCAGATCTAGAATTACCAATCGACAAAGAGGACAGTTTTCCTGAAAGATATGAAGAAAACACTTCAGAACAGTGCCTTTAAGGTCTATACAGTGTTTAAGGTGCTGAAGAAGAATGACATGGTCCATAGTGTCAAATGCTGCACTGAGGTCGAGGAGTACCAGAACAGAAAAATTATGACACTCATTTCTGACCAGGGCAGTTTTGGTACTGTGGTTAACTCTAAAACCAGACTGGTAAACATCAAAGAAATTATTATTTAACAGATACAACAACCTGAGAATTTTCCCCAAAAATGTAAGGTTTGATATTTGTCTGAACTTCTCAAAAACAAGTGGCTCAAGATTATTTTTAACAGTGCTGAGGGAAATATACCAGAACGTAGGGAGGCATTAACAATCTTAAGGACATTCTCTACTAAACAGCTAAAAACACTTTTGGATAACTTAGTAGTACGGTACTGAGTGGAAGAAAAGAGGTCACACCCACTAGCAGAGGAAGCCACAATTTCATTTCTAATATTAGAAATGTTATACTTGACATATGTGGCAAATTCATTACATTTCTCTGAAGAGTGGGGTTCAGCGGATTATGCAGTTTATCAGTTGTACCAAACAGCACATTATTACCAGAAATAAGAATTGAGCGATATTCCACAGTAATTTTAGATACAAGCTCTCCAAATTCAGATTCAGAAAAAACTGAGTCAAGGAGGGTGGTGAACTGTGAGAACTCGACGGGAATATACAGATCTGATTATTAGAGCTAGGTATTCCAATGCAGAGTAAGAACCAAGTAAAATGCTTTTACATGATAAAGTATCTCAAAAATAGCAGCAACACTGCCAACCTTTTTGTTAGACCTGGTGCAGTGTGAAGATAAAAATCAGCTCCTTACTACCAGTGTCATCAAGCCAGGTCTTAGTGAGTTAAACACAATCAAGTTGATGAGATTTTATAATATCATTAACAATGAAGGTTTTATTACTAAGGGATCTGACACTGAGAGAGGCCATGTTTTGAATAAGTGGAATTGTCAGCTGAGGTAGCTCTAGGCCTTGGATGGCTGTTCAGAGACTGTGTTTGGGAGTCAAAGCACACAGTGGCAGGACTCACACAGTTAATTCTTGATGTGTTAGCAGAAGACACAGAAGTCTTGATTGAGTCTTGCCGCAGTGCATATCAGGATGAAAATGCTATAAACTGGATAATATTTGTGCTCAACTGCTTTGTGCCTTTTCTGTTGGGATGTACATCATCCTCTCTGTACAGGCTTGTATTCGCCAAAAGTAATCAAAGTAAGAGATGAAGTCATATCCTGCAGCGGAGCAGAAGGTTTTGAACCGGTGATGTTGACTGGAGAGTCAACTAAAAAGTTCAGAGCTTTTGGAGAGAGCTGAAATGGGGCTGGACAACATACAACGTTTTCACAGACTCTTAATTGTATGGCACAGAGACTCAAGGTCTGCATGTCATTTGCTGGACTTTCTAGCCACGAGGTCATTCATCAAAACAATGTTAACAATGGGATGCAGGTCAATGAGAGTTGGAATGAGTTCAGTTTAATCGACAACCTTGCCACCTGAGAGACAGTAGGTAATAGCACCAAGGAGAGTCAAATATCTAATGACTGAATCACCTACAATCAAAATCTCAGGATTGCTGCTTACCACACCGCTGTTGTAGACGGCTAGTTTCAGTGGAAGCTGATAAGCCATGCTAGCTAGGCTAGCTGGGTTAGCATCAGCGTCGGTCTAGGTTTTGGGGCAGAAGCTCCATCGCAATCCCCTGGTGATGCACACTTGAGGAGACTTGTCAGATGGAGAGATGGTGCTGGAGCTTGAGTTACTGCACGAAGATCTGGGCCTTTTGGAAGTAACGCTAGCTTTGTGATGCCCTTGGGCACAACTTCTACTCAGCAGTGGTGAAGGCAAAGTTGGTGCATCAGCCAGAGGAACAAAGACATTAGACAGCTCCAAAACTGGGAATCGTAGAGGGGAAGGGTAAATCACCCCTGATCTTGGAGATGTATGAGGACGTGACCGTACTTCGAAATTTACCCCCACTTTCTCCAGGCATTACACCAGTGAGGGGGTAGGCGTCGTGGGGTAGTGGGAAGCCTCAGTTCCCCATCGTAAAGGACTGTCAAGGTAAAGGGGTGAAAATATTCTGAATATAGTGAACACTTTATTGGATAATAATATTTGTATGTGGCTAAAATATGCTACTGCTCTTCTCCTATCCACAGCAGTACATTGCATAGCTTCTATGTTCAACTCCAGCCTTCTTCTTCAAACTGGAAGCGTATTGACCGCCACCTACTGTAGGTAATACTCTGACTATGGATAAGTACCTCATACAACCCTACTACAAAAACTCCCATCTATCCCTTTAATACAAGCTGTCAGGATAGGTGTTTTGAGTGAAGTGTCTTTTAAATTGTGTTTCTTGAAACTGGGATGGGACTCAGCTGAGCTGATCTCCTGATTATTGTTAGACCTTGTCTTCTCCTTGCTAACATCTCCCTCCTACCCTTTTGTGGTCTCCATTTATTTTTGCACTGTGCTTTGCAACCCTGTCTTTACTAGATGCATCTTTAAAAAATGACAAAAAAACATTTATGTTATAAATATTTATGAAGTTTCAGACATATATGTAAGCACTAAATGTCCTTCATATCAACTTTCAACAGAGAAGTTGTATATATATGTGTGTGTGTGTGTGTGTGTGCATAAAATTACGCTGAGGTGTTGACTTGTGCTGTGAGCAGAATAACTTCTTTGTGCGTGTGCGTGTGTGTGTGTGTTTGTGTGTGTGTGTTTGAGCCAACAACCTTATATAAGAAATGCTATGCTCTAGTCACCTCACCTCTGTCACACACACACAGAAACACACACCGCATGTGTCATTATGGATTGAAGTGGGCTGATTTTGGCTCAGCCATTATCTTCTTACACAACCCACTACAGTCAAGAGAGTCTCTGTGTGTGTGTGTGTGTGTGTGTGTGTGTGTGTGTGTGTGTGTGTGAGCACTTACATTACTCATGTGCTTATGTGCCATTTCAAGTCATTTCTAAAATTGCACACTAATAAAGCAGTGTGCTCTATCTATCAGCCCTCTGCTCCCTCTTTGTCAGCAGGGCTGGTTGTGATGTGTGAAAGTCTGAAACACAAAACTGATGCAATTACTATCCCTTTGAAACCTAGAGTCACTAACAAAACAATTCCCTAAACCTGGGTGCAGGTGTCTCTCTAGGCTCTTATTTTCTTTATGCAAGCATGCATAGCAGCAACCTCATTAGTCATGTTATGTTGGAATAAATTAAATCTGATGATAATCATCGGGATGTTGTCTCACACAAATATCATGCAGAGCAGAGTCATGCCTTTCTGGTTATATTATATGTAGTAGAGTCCAACCACCAGATGGTGGTGTAATAAGCTTAGGAAATGGAATTATTGACTTCTATGTCCAAAATATTGAATATAATACACTATAGGCTACAACATGGGTTACTGAGGTAGGGACCTTTGATTATAGAAAACAAGTGTGGCACAATCCGGCTCCATCTGCATTACTTTTATTTTGATGATGATGTTTCAGCCTTTGGGCCTTCTTCAAGATCAGCAATCAGAACAATCAGATCTTGACGAAGGCCTAAAGACTGAAACGTCATCGTCAAAATAAAAAACAATGCAGATGGAGCTGGAGTGTGCCACACTTGTTTTATATAATCAAGTCTACTGCCAGTGATCAGCACCTTGTTATAAACTTGGTGTGCATTACTGTTATATTGTAAGCACTGCAACCTCACATCCCCTACAACTGCAGAGCAACACCCGCACACAGTCCTGTTCTTATCCATAACTGTCTCTCCGGTGCTGATGTAGCTGATTTTTGTCATTCTAGTACAAAGTGGTAACCACTGTATGAACACATGAATGGGTCAGACCTGTGCAGCACTGGATTTGAAATGAACTGTAATAAACTGAAGCTGCTGTGCTTTCACTACCTGCTGTGAAACAACATGACCCTCATATATTTAAAATCAACATTAGTTTCTCTGAGCTCATTTTGGTCAAAGTAGCACAAAAGTACAGTAATAAGTAACTCATTATTTTTAAATGAAGGTAACTAGTAATATGTAATATAAGACATTTTGAGAGTAACTTGCCCAATACTGCAATCGAACTCTAGTGTGGACCAAACAAGTGAACCAAGACCGCTCGAAAAGGTGGGTCTTGGTATGCTTCCAGACGGACTCTGCTGTGGTGTGTTTGTGCTGTAAAAGAAAACGAACCAATACAGGATTTTAGTAACAGCTAAACTAATAATAAATATGTCCTCTGATCGAGAAATCTGTCTGCAATCTCATACTTGATCCTGATAAGGGACACGTATATCCCAAAAGCTATTAGTGCTATTGCACACATGTAACCATGGTAACACATATACATGTCAGTGAGGGTATTTTCCCTGATTAAAAACCAGTTAAAACTGCCATCACTGTATCCGACTCCATGTGCTTTTTTGTTCATTAAGTTCATTAAATGTGTAACAGTGATCCTACAGTATTAAAGGGGAACTCTGATATTTTTCAACGTAAATCCTGTTTTCCCACATGCTTGTGTCTGAGTGACTACTGGGAACAACAATTTTTGAAACTGGTCCAATATTGAGCGATAGGACTGGGTCAGCAGCAGCGAAACAGGTTGTGATGTTATCACTTGGGGCATTTGTGCACCATCACTGTAAGTCTACTATAAGTGTTTGTTTTTGTCACTGACAGGCTCAGATTATTATTATAAGCATCTGACAACATTATGGACAGGATCCCTACAGAGATATATCTTTTTGTGAGAGAGGAAGATTCTTTTTGTTTAACCAGAAACAGCCCGAAATCACCATCACCAAACCCACCAGAATCCATTTAAATTAATAGTAATTTAAGTGTGTATAGAGCCAATGCATTTTCACATCTAACTGGATGAATTAAGGGTTTATTTCAACCAGACTGGAATTCGTCATTGTTGGAGCAGTGGAAAGACGAACCAAGACGACTTTTGTGGGATTTAGTTTGTTTTTGTGAACCTCTGATGAAGTGTGTTTAATGATGATAAAATAACTGCATATTTAAATGGAGTCTGGTGGGTTGGACGATGGCCATTTTGAGACTGTTTCTGGTTAAACAAGGTCGAAAAATACTGAAGATACCGTTTAAGCCCGAGTCATTACTGTGAGAGACACCCTCTTTTCATCCTGTCTCTATCTTAGTCATTATTCATAACGTGCTATTGATTTGCAATCTAATAATAGCTTCCTAATGATGCCTATAATCACTTATCTCTTTATGAGCTCTTAGTGAAACCAAAGAACAGAAATAAAAACACTTAAGAAGCATCAAAGTGCTTCTGCAGAAACTTCCGTAAATCACCAGAATCTCATTTCCCGACATGGGTGGGGATGACAAACACCAAAACTGTCCAATCAACAAGTTACCTGTCAGTCCGTAAGACTTTGTCTTCATGCCTCCTGGTTAGTTTGCATTGTTTCCCTCTGGTGCAACCAAGTAAACCAAACTACAGGTGTGAAAGCACCCTGAGACGTTTCTTGGAAACTGATTTTGGATTTTGTTGTTTAAGAGTGTCAAGACAGCTAAGACAAGCCATAAACACCTGTCTTTATGACCTTGTTGTCATGGCAGCTTGGGTATAAGTGGGCTAGTGGGGATGCAAACTCTGTGCTGCATCTGATGTGTGCAGTCTGTTTCCTGTTACAGCACTGTAATAGATACATTCATTTAAAGACAGCTGAAGCTTGAGAGTTTCCTTATTCATGAGCAACAGTATACGTCTTGTGAATATTAACTCTATATACATGTATTGCTGTAATTGTGTTTGTCATGTCAAGTACCTTATTAATTCAGCTTGACAAAGACTCAGTGACCCTCACACAGCGGACCACATTTACCAGCTGTTAAAGTCACATGATATGGATCACAGCAAAGTCTGTTTTTATGTGACATCAAAGTGACATTAACATCAGGTGATAGGTGTGAAAAAGGGGACAGCTCCTCTGCCCATCAGTTGTTTTCTTCCTCACATCTCTGCTTTAGTCCCTCTCTCTGTTCACCTTGAAACTCACAAAGCTGCTCCATCGATTTCCACACATACAGTCATACGGCGAGTGCTGTTGTAGCGTTTATCTGATCCCTGATCAGTACAACTCCGATCTATATGGGTGGGAAAGCAGTGAACTTTACTAAATTGCTGAAGTGCTATTTTTGGCAGTTACCAAACAGCATCAAGAGCCTTACCTCCACCCTATGGACTGGAATAGGGTTTAACCTGATTTGCATGTAGCTGGGAAAGCCACAACAGATTGTAATCAGATTTGCGATCCGACCAATGGAGACACACTCTGTGTACGCCAAAGTGCATTAAATTACTCCTGGATCTTATCTGCATACAAGAACATGTCTGGCTGGAGGAGATAATCATTGCACTATTGTCCTACTGGTTAATTGACTTCATTGTTGTTGCTTTATGAACACACCGATCAGCCAGAGCATTGAAACTACTGACAGGTGATGTTAACAACATTCATCATTTTGGTACAATGCAATGTTTTGCTGGGAAACCTTGGGTCCTGGCGTTCATGTGGATGGTACTCGACATGCCCCACTTACTGAAACACCGCTGCAGACCAAGTACACCCCCCATTGCAACGGCACATCCGTTGGCAGTGGACCCCAAACAGGACAATGCACCATGCCACACCATGAAAACTGCTCTGGAATGCCCCAAGAAAAGTGACAAAGTGCTCGAGAGCAAAGGACATGCTTCTGTTTTGCCCTGGTGCCAGACAACACAGGACCCCCCAGAGGTCCTCAACAAAGTCTGATCGATGGAGGCCACACTGTAGATCGGGGATACCTCTGGGGTTGTGGCACATCACATAAATCAGATCTTGGGACTTTGGCGGCCAGGTGAATGCCTTGCGCTGTTTGTCACATTGTCTATATTCTGTGTACGCTGACAGCAACAGAAACTGCAATTTAGTTCCTTGCATGTGTACTGTACACAAATAAGTACACACAATTAGTCAAGAAAGTTAATTCTTACAATAATCTCATGAATACAGGGTACAATATCGCAAGAACACTACCTGCAAAGCAGAGAGGAGAATGTGTATGTGTATTGACCATTAGAAATCTCCCAAACTAATCAATAAACTAAAGTAGCAGGTGTGTACACTTTTTGAAAGGCTACAAATGAACAGTCCAAAACTGGGCTAAGTAAAATATTTATTCTCTTATGCTTACTCTGTTTTGATTACTGACAGCGTCAGAATCCACAGATTTCGGTTTAACTGCTAACACCTTTGAATGATAATTCACTTATCCCCTGTCCTAAACAGTTACATTTCAGTAGGCAATAAGAGGCTCAAGAGGTTCTCCATCACAATAAAACACAGAGTCTGCTGTTGAAGTTGGTTGCCGATGTGTTGTAGCTGTTGGCGGTGGTGTCATATGGTGGGGTGATGTCCCAGGCAAAGGGAGTGATGGAGTCTAATCGGCTGGGGTCTGGGGTGACGACTCTATCTGAGGGTGGGTCTCTTGGCTCAGTCTCACTTTTCACGTCAGGCTTTGTGTCTGTCTCTACATAAAAGGGAGAAACATGACAATGTATACTAGAAAGATATTGATGAGAACATTTAAACCTAAAACATATAATAAAAGTTAAGCATGAGTCATCAGTGGACTCTCTGCCCCATCAAACCGGTAAGGTACATTCATGTTTCATGCCAACAAATATATTTTACGTCAGCTCTTTCAACAACATATTTACCAACAGCTGGTATAGTTTTCATCTTGTCAGTCTTTGTGTGTCGTCATGGCAAAATGTGATCCTGGCAACACCAATTCCAGCGGGAACTACCACATTATTGGTTTTAGAGTATTTTGCCAGGAGTCTCTCTGTCTGTTGGTCTGACTGTCTGTGGACAGATTTTCTTCCAACATGATAGTGTCACAACCCTACAGTTTGCAGTCACAAAACTTGTAGTTGAGATCAAAATCAAGGTTGGGTTTGAAGATAGATGTGGTCAGAGCAAAGAGGGCTGTAATTGGGGGGATGGATTCTCTCCTTTACACCCCTGGCCCACATTTAAGTCGCATATCGCTGCTGGAGTGATCCAGTTGCAAGATGGTCTCTAGTTATTACTTATTTTACTGTAGCATTGCACAATAGTATTTTCATATTTTAGTATTACAGATTTAGCTAGAGCCCATTTTAAGATCGGGTAACTCTAGCAGCAATACAGAGATCTGCAATTTAAAGCGAATGTTTGCCAGGGGCCTAAAGTGAGAGGGCCCTTTTCCTACCCACAGCCCCTCTTACTGAGACCACACCCAGCATCTAGACAAGGGGTTGGCAATCTGTGGCTCTGGAGCCATATATGGCTCTTTCGCCCCTCTCTAGTGGACCTTTGACTTTGACAAAAAAAATTGGTCAGTTTTGTTTACATTAATATTTATTGTTGGTCTAAAGAAATTCCTACATTCTCCAGTTGTAAAAATGTGCAGCTTATGCACTGAATTAAAAAAAAAGTTTTAACATTTCATCTACTAAAATGTGTGTCATAAGTCTACGACTTATTAGGGTGTTTTTGGTCAAAAATGGAACTTCTGATAGTTTAGGTTGTTGAGCCCTGGTCGAGACCTTTCATCTAGACCTTCACTGTGATCTCAGTTAAACACTGGTAAAGTTTTGTGAGTCAGTGGTGTAAAATGGGAGGCCAGTAGTGATGGCCAAATGAAGCCTCATGAAGCATTTTCTTTATTTTCTGAGCCAACTAGATGGCGCTTTTTGTTCAAAAAAAGCTTCAAAGCACACTGAATCACCATTCTTTGAGCGTCTCTCTGTACACCATGAGCGCCATCTAGTGGGCTCAGAAAATAAAGAAAATGCTTCATGAGGCTTCATTTGGCCATCACTAGAGGCCAGTGCCCCCTTCCACATTTCCACACTTACCCCTTACATCCGGCCCCCCTCGCTTGGACCATGCCCATCTTCAAATTTGGCCTTCATTTTGATCTCAGCTACACATCTGTAAGGTTTGTGACTCTTTCTTGCATAATTGCAATGTTATCATGTTGACAAAATCTGACCACAGACATACAGGCAGGCAGACAGACACATAAATACAAGGAAAATACTAAAACCAGCTTCTACTGTAGTTTCTGCCACAAATGGTGTCACAAGATGAAAACAATACTAACACAGGGGCTTCTTGGACCCACTTACACAAATAAGATTGAAACGGAAATCAGTGAGGCGTTGTAGTGCTCCAGTCTTGAAGAGCTATAAGCTGTGCAAACCACCAGATGTCACTGTGCTGCTGAGTTTGAAGCCCCTAAGCTTTAAGTCTCATCTCAGCACAAAATGAAAGAAAACCTCAAAGCTTCATAAGGATTCTGTCCATTACTCACTCACTAATCACAGTAATCACACATTCTCTAATATCATGCTGTATCTTTTCTTCTAGTGCGTCTCCACTGGCTTACAGTTCCAACCCACACAGCAGCAGCAGGTCACCAGATTTGGGCAGCTAAACTTGGAGGTCAGAAAACTTCTATAGTAGCAACTACTGTGCCCTCCTCTCCTCTCTACATGCCTTGTCTCTATTCCAGCTTCTGTGTCTGGATAATTGCTGTGGTTAGCCAGGACTGTCCGCACAAGAAGGGCACAGGTTGCATTCACTAAATCAGGCTGTTCTCGTGCACTGTGCAGACATTTTCCTACCACCAAAAATTCATACTTATCACACATAATCATGAGCCAGTAATTCATGCATAAGCTACGCACCATAAAACTTCATTAAGTAGCCCAGGCTATTATTTGCTTAAATCACTTAAGTCAACAAGCTTATATTTGGGACAGGCGTCTGTATGGGAGAGGCCTTTAATTCCTTTAACGCAAAGCTGGGAAAAATGATCAAATTGTTGAATTGAACCAGTATTAATATGACTCATATAAAAATTAGACTTTGAATAACATATAAATTACGAATCATTAATTTAATCTAGCTCCAACAGACAAGGCTTCAGATAGAGAGGGGTTTATGACACTCTTTTTACAGCACTTGAGGATCAAGGCACCCAACATACCGACCCAACACCACCTTAAGCTGTTAAACCAATATTCACTACTTAATTAATTTTCAGGAAAAACCCTTTTAATGCTTTTGATCAATGGATCCTAAAAGACTACAGGAATATGAATAACTTACTAATTAACTAAGTAATCAAGGGATTGACACATATCCTGACTTTATGACAGCTTCACGGGAAGGGAGGCACCTTTTTTTTTTTGTCATGCCAGTAAATCTGAATGAATTCTGGTTTTCTCTGGTGCTCATGGTTTCAGTAAAATGAGCTGAAAGATTGAATTGTGGAGAATCTAACTAAGCTAACAAGATGTAGCATCTCCAATTTGACAAAAGGTTAAACATTTATATCTGTATGTATGATCTAAACAGTTAATGTTAGCTCAAGTGGGTAGCCAACACTGCCTTTATTTGTCAAATGTGTCGCTACACTGGGCTAGTAAAACAGACTGGGTGTCTAACTGGGGCTAGGCCTTTAATTAAACCTGACTAATGCATTGACAGAAGTCAAGAAGAAAGCGATCATGAAAGGTCTGTTAAGAGGGGCATGTTGGGGTAGTGAATGGGTCACAAACAGTTACCCATTAGTTACATTGTCCCTATTTTCTTTTCCCGAAACCTAAACACAGTATCATTACTTGCCTAAATCAAACAACTGTATCTTTATGTTAATTATGTAACTTTACATCAAGGACATAACATCATTTGTGGGGTGTTAATTAGTAGGATACCATACAAACTGATGTGTGTGCACTTTAGTAGGATATCACACAAACCATTGTATAAAGATATGTTGTCATTCTTTTCAGCACCTAAGTAACCAAGTTTACCATATACCTAAGCAACTTATTGAATCCAGCACCTCATTTAACTGACCTCTATCTAGCTGCTTCTCTATCCACCTAACCAACTAGTTTGCTAACTACTTCATCCTCCCTGCTGTAAATCAGTGTATTCACCTGATTAGCCTGAGAGCTAAGAAGTAGATTTTGGCAAATCTTTTTTTTTCATGCCTACATGTCTATTTTTTCCTTTTGTTTATTATACTTTCATTTACACACCTGTCTATAAACCAATACTATCAGAGTGATAGCTGCCACCATGCCACGCCGATTACATTACAACAGACTCTCTTACTTTTCTGATAATTTTCTATATCTTATATTCTTTACCTGTTTTGTTCTGGCCATGAAGGTGCTCCCTGTAAAGACAGATCTCTCCAGCCTCTCTTCCCATGATGCTATCTTCTGACACCAACGGGTTTCCCAACAGGAAGTAAGTGGTCATCTGGCCCTTACCCTTCACCTCAATCTGCCCACGCTCTTGTATGCTGAACCCAGCATCCTTCAACTGACTAAAGAGGGGATGGGGGTGGGATGAGGGGATTGGGTGGTGGTACAAAGAGGGGCACAGAAGTTCTGGGTAAAACAACTATGCCACAGCCCTGGCAGCCCATATCAAAGTTAAGGACTCTTAACACTTAGTTAAGAGTCCACCCATAGTTAAGAATCCCTGAAACAGCATACATGCACACACGCATACCTATATGTGGAAGCACTAAGATGAATGTGGTCGGGGAGTCCATGACTCTCCATCCTGGAGGCAGTGTTAACAGAGTCTCCAAACAGGCAGTAGCGAGGCATCTTCTCCCCCACCACCCCAGCTAACACTGGACCAGTATGAAGACCCACCCGGATCTGAAATACATGTGCACACCATGTCAGCACATACACACTGGCTGGAGTATATGAGCACAATAATAGTCTACATTGTGACATAAATCCATGAAGAAAGAGTGGCATCCTGTAGTAGAAAATAATTGTTATATAATCTTTTAAGTAACTCAAAAGGGGCATTGTGACCTTTGACAGCAAAGGTCAAGGTTCAGATTGTCCATTTGTAAAGATTAGAAGAACCTGGGGTGTTCAAGTTTCTTGAGATATGCTGGTTGGCCTTTGACCACCAAGGCCTAATCAGTTCATTCTTGAGGCCAAGTGGACATTTGTGCCCAATTTAAGGAAATTCCCTCAAGGACTTCTTGAGAAATTGCAATCATGAGCCTGAGATGGATGCAAGGTCACAGTGACTTTGACCTTGGACCTTTGACCACCTAAATCTAATCACACCATCACTGTGCAGTCCATTTGGATGTTCATGTCAAACTTGAAGACATTTCCTCAGATGTTCTGAATATTATGTTCATTATTAAAAGATGGATGCAAGGTCACAGTGACATTGATCTTTGACTACCAAAATCAAATCACTTTATCCTTGAGTCCAAGTGGACATTTGTGCCAAATTTAAAAAAAAAAAAAAAAAATCCCTCAAGGTGTTCTTGAAAAGATATTCCGTCAAGACATTCTTGAGATATTACGTCGACAAATATGAGACAGATGGATGCTGCAGCAACGCATAAGTTTACAGAGGATGTGGTCAGTATACCCTGATGTGTACCTGTGGTTAAAACACAATTGTAACCACATCCAGCATTACTTGGCAAGTATGCAAAGGTGCAGCAGACTTGAAATTTTAACCAGAGGGCTAGTTTGTCTGTGCAAAAATCTTTCCATAGGCACTGACAAGAAGACACCACCTGTCCTCACTCAGTCATATACAGTATATGGACAAGATATCAATTAGGAAGGATATATAAAAAATGCAGTTCACAAATTATCTGACATGATTAAAAATTCTTACCTGTATGGGTTTGCCTGTTACAGGGTTGGTGACATCTCTGGCAGCTATCTTCATACCCAAAGCAAAGTTTGCCACTCTGTGAGCATGGGTTTCTGTAGGGACTGGAACGCCACCCACCACCATGTATGCGTCCCCAATTGTCTCAACCTTTAGGAAACCCATTAATCCAAATATGCCAATAAACCCAAACTAATATAATGTTATACAGTAATAGATTTCTTACATGAATGCTGATTATTACATTAAAATCTTATAAGCTTAGCTAGCTCAGTGGTGCTAGGTGAGCTTGCAGCAGATGTACACTTCCTTCTTTGCAGTGATATGGTTGGTGGGTCTATTTCAGTAGAAAGAAAATAGTTCCTACATGAAACTGCTCACAACAAGGTCTGTGGATTATCCTGAGTAACCGGGTCATGATTTCTGGAAAGAGACATTACTGTTGTGTTTTTCAAATTATTTTTTTGGCACCTTGAGCACCATAATCATAGTCCAAGTAGATGTTTTTGCCAAATTTTACAAAAATTCCCTCAAGGTCTTTTTGAGATATGTAGTTCATGAGAATGAGACGGACGCAGTCACAGTGACCTTTTACCTTTGACCATCAAAATCTAATCGGTTTGTCATGGAGTCCAAGCAGATGCTTGTGCCAACTTTAAAAAAATGTGGTGTCAAGGTGTCCTTGAGATATCATGTTCATGAGAATGAGATGTACGAGGTCACAGTGACCTTGACCTTTGACAACCAAAATCAAATTAGTTCATTGCTGGGTCCAGGTGGACGTTTGTACCAAATTAAAATAAAAAAAAAATGCATTCTTGTGATATTGCATTGAAAATAATTGGATTGACAGACAGATGCACGTACATACAGAAGAATGGATGGACAACCTGAAAACATAGTGCCTCTGGCCATGGCTATTGCCAGCGCAGAGACATAAAAACTAAAAACAACACACAGAAAGGTCTCAGTGTGCTCAGTGCATTTAAGCTTCAAAAATAAAGCCTCATTGTTTAAACATTAACAGCCTTTCATAACCTGTAGAAATATTTATTGCAACCACCACAATCCATTCATCTACATATCCATTCTAACCCTCCTGTGGAGATATCAAACATCAAAGGTGTGATGATACCTTGTAGATGTCATGTACATTGGTGAGTCGGTCAAACTTGGAGTACATGGAGTTGAGCATGTGAACAATATGGATGGGCTCACAGGCAGCACAGATGTTTGTGAAGGTTACCACATCACTGAACAAAATAGTGCACACCTCGAACTCCCCTGAAAAAGACAGATACTTTGACAGAACAACAGGCAGACATGTAAAGACAGACAGCCAGGTTGACAGACAGAC
This sequence comes from Cephalopholis sonnerati, assembly GCA_019142605.1. Lineage (NCBI taxonomy): Eukaryota > Metazoa > Chordata > Actinopteri > Perciformes > Serranidae > Cephalopholis > Cephalopholis sonnerati. Next base: position 19,911,053 of record JAGQAX010000024.1, read on the forward strand.
AGACCTGCTTTTACACTCTTCCCATCTTTAAGCTGATTGGCTATGTGGCGTGGTAGCATGGCATACAGCAGAGTCTCTGTCTTCTGTTTTTCTGCCTCTAGGTGCCGTGACAGAATTCTCAGTTCCTCCTACAGACAGACAGACAGACAGAAACACACACACACAAATAAGAATATGAATGAAAACACAAGTTCTATTTGAACACAGAGAGTTCTAAGCCTTAACAGTGTTCTTTCTGGAATCCAGAGAGGTAAGTTCAGACTTTGTCTTCATAGTGAATTTGCACTAAACTACAGACAATTTCCCAAGAGAGGAAAGCAAACAACTACATCTGAGAAAACCAGAATACAGACAGCTTGACCCAGCGAATCAACCCAGCTCATCTGAAAACAAGCAGCTGAAATGAGTTCGAAGGGTGGTTAGGCTCAGCCTTAGAGAAAAGGTGAGGACATCTGAAGGGAGCTTGAAGTAGAGCCACTGATGCTTCACATTGAAAGGGATCAGTTGAGGTGGTTCAGGCATCTGATCAGGATCCTCCTGGGTGCCTCCTGTTAGAGGTGTTCCTGGCATGTCCAACTGGTAGGAGACCCCGGGAAGACCCAGAGCACGCTGGAGGAGCTGGAAAGTGTTGCTGAGGAGAGGGACATCTGGACTACTTTGCTTAGCCTGCTGCCCTCACGGATGATATTAAACATGACAAGTCTTATGTATTCATGTGTGAATTTATTACATATGAAATGTGTTGTAATTGAGAATTAGGGATAATTAGGGCTGTAACAACGACATTGTTACAGCCATGAATTAGAACAATGACATATCATTATATGCATTGTTTGCAGTGTTACCTCATGGACATGCAATAAAGTCAGTCAGAAAAAGGGAAAATAAGGACATGTATCATATTGCAAAAAATATTAAGAACTAATGATTGATTCCTAAAAGGTGATTCTTTTTTTGTGGGAGCAACATTGTGCGCGCAAGATAAGTGAATTATTTTGTGTACACAAAATAGTTTCCTTGCATGCAGAAGATAGTAACTAATTCCCACAAGAAAAATAACTTGTGCACAGAAGATAATATTTTGTGCGCTGAAGATAATCAACTTGTTCCCACAAGTTAACTTATCTTGTAAGATTTAAAAAAGAAATCCCTTTTGGGACTTCAGGGGCTCTGTAGATTTAGACTAAGAGCTTATTAATGCCGAATGATCTCTGAGAGTACCCACATCCTTGTCCCAGAACTCATCAACGAGACTGTTGAGCATCTTGATGAGCTGTGCAATGTGATGATTTTTTAGAGGACATAGAGATCATCTACTCAAGGCCCCATTCAACCATTAGGGAGCGGAGCAGGATGACATACCCCTTTCCGTGGTGTTCCTTGCCTGATCTCAGAAATGGTCATGCCATTGGATCAGAATATTGATGAGTTGATTAATAAAGTATGCCAAAGCTTCTTGAATCCAGAGAACCTGGAGACAGAGGCAGATGATTTTGGAGGCGAAGAGGAAGTCTGGACCACAGGAACAGGATCAACCTCCAGACTTGCTAGGAGGAGCCTGTGGGACCTGCCTTCTGTGCCTCTCCTTCCTCACCAACACAGCCATAAGTGAGGCTATCGAGACACCAAAGCCCACTGAGGCTGTCAAGACACAGGAGCCCACTGTGACTGTTGAGATCATGGAGCCTACTGAGGCTACTGAGACACAGAAGCCCACTGAGGCTGTCGAGACACTGGAGCCCACCAAGACTGTCGAGGCACAGGGGTCCCACTGAGGCTGTCAAGACACCTGAACCCATTAAGGCTTTCGAGACACAGGGGTCCCACCGAGGCTGATGAGACACTGGAGCTCACTGTGGCTGTCAATACGCAGGAGGTTGAGGCTGTTGAGACACCAGAGCCCACTAAGGCTGTTGAAACACCAGAGTCCGCTGAGGCTGTTTAGAGACCCGAGGCCACTGAGGCTGTCAAGACACTGGAGCTCACTAAGGCTGCAGATACACAGGAGCCCACTGAGGCTTTTAAAGCACCAGAAATAAAACTGCAGGTTTTGGTACTTAAATGTTGGCCTCCCTTTTCAGCCCCAGAGGTTGCCTCTTGATTAACACTAACTAAGTAAAGCTGATACATGTACCTTATTTGCAAGTACCTGATAATAAACTAAAGCATTAAAACAATTAAATGTGATTTAAGTTCTTAACATGTTCATAAACCGGGCTGCCACTTTGAACAGGATTTTAACAAAAGACAACATGAACAGAAAACCCGCATTCCTACTTTTTTCCTCTCCAGCTGGTTGGTGAGCTCCATCTCAGCAAGGCGTTGCTGGTTGAGTAAAACCAGGTCTCTGGTGACATCATGCTGAGCCAGGTCAGCCAAGTGGAGGCCAACATCTTGAAGTTCCTGGAGGCTGCGAAGCTTTGGCGAGCACAGGTATAACATACAGCCCAGAGACTCCATCCATAACATCTGACCTAGAAATGAATGGAATACAGATTTACCTATGGAGATAATGCAGCTAAGAGATTATTTTTCAGTGGTTGCTGATGCTGCTCTTGGGTATCCTCAGCCTTACCTGACTTTAACTTTTCTCTGCTCTTACTTATTTACTTAATCTTCCCCTGTTGGACAATGAGCTACCTCTATTGCACAGTCTTGAGTCTCATCTAAGCTCAGTACAACTTGGCTATCTTGTCTGTTTTGGTCCTGCACCAGGTCATGTTTGATCTTCCAGGTTTGCTCTTGCCTGGAAGAGTCAGTTTCATCGCAACCGTTGGAACGTGATCTGCCTCCATTCAAAGCACATGACCCACTGTTGCATTCACCTCTGCCTTATTTCTCTGTTGGGATCACTGGACTCCAGATAATTGGTTTATTCGTGCAACTTCAAACAGGAAATGTAAAGGCATTTGCTGTAACCTCAGCCCACTTAATATAGCGGCTTAAGTCTTTTGTTCATAATGACAAAGACAGCAAGGATGGACTCTGTTTTTCATACCTATGTGTGAGACCTTACCTATGTAGCCATTTTTCAGTCACCATTGGTTCTTGTTACCAGTTTCCTTTTACCTGCATCACTGGAATACAGCACAACAAAGACTGCACTGGAGCCATATTTCAGTCTGGCCTTGCTCAATCTCAGTGGACAGCATTGCCAGCTAACCAGCCACACAACAAAATAACTCTTCTCTCTATTCATGAACTTACTGGTAATGTAAATGGGCAGTGCAGCCTAAGCAAGATTGTTTGACTTCTGTCAACGTACATGCAGACCTGATTTTACTGAGTAAGTGAGTTTTACAGTTGTGATCTCTTTGTCGTCAGGTTATGGGGTAGTTGGCTTTGCCACCACTAAGTTGATGTTAGTAAGCCAATGCTTCCCACAGACGCAGGGTCTTCCATGCAACAAAACATCCATTGTATACTAACCCGGCACTTTTATCCTACAAAGATACACACATATACTCTTACATGGATTTTTATAAACAACTACACTCAGAAAGGGAACTCGAAGTTCCCACTTCACGTTTCTTTATTCTTTTGGCCTGACCATCCACATATGGTGAGGTAGAACCTAACACCTTGTCAGTGGCCATCTTTAATTCGGCCATTTTATTTGTAGTTTTCTCTGGTCAGTCATTTTGTTTTCTAGGCCAGGTGGCCAATTTATTGCTTGGATGCTTAGTTTTCTATGCAGTTCCCAGGTTGCGGTCTTGTTAGACCAGACAATGCCTTGTAGCCGATTCAAACACCCACTCTAGAATCCCTCAACTCTTTTATGTTAGCTTTGGTTTCTTGGCAAGACTCAGAACAATACATTAGGATAGACATGATGTTACTGTTATATTACTCTTTGGTGTCCCACTGTCTTTGCTTATAAGGCTGCCTAAACAAGTAAGGGTCTCTTGTGCCCTCAACTAAGTTGTGGTTGAACTTCAAAGTTAAGATGGAGGCACATCAGTGCTTGCCTGCAGGCATGTCAAAGTGCATATTAAGGCTCCACAAAAGACTGAGGTTTTGTTTCATCAGAGGCAGAGACGCATACCATGTCAACATTTTGGTGATGGAGACTCTGACAGTAAGGAACCTGGGTGTGACCCTGGGTGATGACTGGCCACACAGTCACTCCAAGGACCTTGTTGTCGTTCGTGTCAGTAAAGTGACTGTCTGTTCTGGCCTCACAATGGTTGAATGATTCATCCCTGAAGTACCTGCCCATATTCCACCATGGGCTGAAAAGGCACCATTTCATGCTGGCACTTACTGACCTTATTCTGGTTTTTTATCCTTTGAAAAAAAGCAATATTACTGTGGAAGATAATACACCTAATAGTGTGGGGTAGTGGTGTGCTCCTAAAAAGTATTGTGGTAATGTTTCTTAGAACCCACCTCTTAGTTTGAGTGAGGTGTGTTTGTCCTTGTAGCTCTTCAAGACAAATTGACTGTTGATGAATTTCCTGATGCTCTCAATGGTAAAAGTCACCTGGAGGACAGAGATACAAGAGGTATTGTTGTTATTCTTGAGATAAGGTGTCTTTTTCTGTTTTGGTTTGCAAGTCTATACAATCAGAATGAAGGCTAAAATGTTGATATACTTGACTTATCAAATCACTTGCTTGATCACATGCACCAATGGATACTTTCTGCATTTAAAGATATACAAAAGAAATAGAACCTCGTAGTTCAGACAAGTACCTTCTTTCAGGGTTGCTCAGGACCCTGGGCAACCCCAGGATCACCCTTCTGTTCATTCTACTACTTACTGTACTCTACTGTGCTCTTTTACTGCTACATTTCACACATTTTAGGCAATTTTACAACTCTGTGAGTGCTTTTCCAAAACTTTCTCATCCCAAGTCATCATATATCGCTGCTTTGTCAGTGACCTTTCATGTCTGCAAATTACATGCTAGGTATCCCCCTGTGTCTGCTGTTGATGTTTCTGGATGCTGCAACCAACACCAGGTTGTCAACAAAAGCACATGGTTAGGTTTAGGCAACAGAAAAAAACATAATGGTTTGGTTCTACTTTAATATGGCAAGCAAACAAAGAGCTCAGATGAAAGTCTAGGGTTTTTGGGACCCATCTACCTCCCCTCCTGCCTTCCCTGTAGGGACTTTCCAGTTCCTTATATTACGTCGTAACAGGCAGTATTCCAACCTGACAGCATCCAGCGGTGTATCATACTGCCGCGACAAGTGCCGTCTAGCCGACCAGTGGTGTATCATAACTTTGCAAAGGGTTCCTTCCAGCCGAATTACAAACTGACACTGTGTGGTAGTGTACCATACGCTCGCAAAAGGTGTTTTTCTGATGCTAAAATCACTGACAAAGCAGCAGTATTTGACGATTTCGGAACGAGAACAGGCTGACATTTTTGACCTCTTGGATCTGTGACTGTGCTTACCTGTGGGTGTATAAGGGTAAAGCATTGGTCCAATGTAGCATCTCTGGCCTGGAGACCTGGAAGGAACTTTTGTAAGTTCACCCCTGTTTGCCTTACCTTCAGCTGATGGACAACCCAAAACAGTGACCAGAAACAGAGAGAGACAGATAGGTGACAGAAACACAAGGTATTAGGAGTTCGAGTAAAAAAAAAACATTTTTAGCATGTCAATGAATTTGATTTAAAAAACACCACCATACACTCATAGAGCTACTAAAGCACAAAGATACATGGAGCCTTACATTCTCATCAAAGACAATATGGAAGGGGAAAGCATTGCAGAAAGCTTTCTCCTCCACCCACAGCTTGGTCGGATAACAAGGACTGAAGGTGCAAGGCAGGCTGCCTGAAAAATAAATCAAACAAACCCATCAGTGTTGGAGAAGTTACCCTTAATAGTTAACACAGTAGGTTGACAGGATCAGGCTGAATTGCGTTCTACCTCACACAGGCTCCACCCTCTACTGGAATCTACTGGACTCTATGGGTAAAACTCTGCTCAAATCACAAGCACTCATTTGGCAGCTGAAATTTACATAAATGTGTCCGGCCAATGTGGGCGAGGCTACCCGAATACTGTACATGCATGCTTGTGATTGAAGAAGAGTACTAACTTTCATCCAGTGGGTTCGCTTCCCATAAGATTGTAAAGTCAAACCCTGTTCTTTTTTCCTGAACCCAACCACATGGTTTTGCTGCCTAAACCCAGCCATGTGCGTATGTTGTCAAAACGTAACTACGTGCATTTGTTGTTGAAGGAAAATTAATTTGTGGTGTTGTATTGATGTAGTGCGTTTATTTTTAAAGAGACTATATGCAAACTGTACATTTACTGTGGAAACTGAAGCATACTTTGAAAACAGACAATGAAGTTGACATGGCATCCCAGGACGTCAACAGTCAATGCACCTATGGTACCTTGCACGTCATATGTCGATCTGGAAAGTCCATGACCAAACATTGATATGTAACAAGGTCGGAGTGAGAATGTGTTGGATTAACTGTGAATACAAGGGATTCACAGAAAACAATGCAGCATGCAATCCAATGCAAATGCTACATTTTAAAACTTCTCTTTATTATTAATTACAAACATTAATCTCAAACTTTTGGGAAATACAAAAGGTTTTATCTTCTCAATAGTTAAGTGAGAAGATAGATAGCAATAGTCAAGTTTCCATCCAAATGTAGCCAAAAAAAAAAGAGGATGTATAATACCAGAGAGTACACTGGACAATAGAAATGGAGAGTTTGTTACAGCTATGTGCTCTAGGAGGAGTTCCAGTAACAGCCCTGTGTGCATAACATGTTAAAAGCATAGACTGTATAAAGATAATGGACATAGTCATGAACATCACCCATTGGTTTGTAGACTTCTGTTTTAAAGCACTGAGCTTGGCATTTGTCATCTTGGATTGTTGCAGCTACAAGTGGCCATATTTGTGAGTGACGGGTGGATCTGACTTGAATGTGGTGATGCCTTGCAGGCAGTCTGTCACTCTAAGCACCCCTTAATTAAGCATAACTTTAAGCCTTAGGAAACTTTAAATGGCTGAGTTGAATAAAAACTAACCTCCTGCAGAGGGAGATATTAACTGTTTTGGCATTGACTTGGTTTTCAACTAACCTATATACTTTAACAGCATAATCAGATTTCTGAAGTTCAGTTATGGCTTGTTTTTTTTCTGTGTCACCGCAAGACATTTAGTGGCCCCATCTGGCCACCCCTATAAAAAAATCTGGGGGGCGCCACTTGTGAAAAAGCATCTTATCTTGTGTCTTCATTAAGTACAAAGCTGGAGTCAGTGAGTGATCTGCCTATCTGAGAATAAAGACTGAAAGCAGGGAGCTTCTCTTCATTTGTTAACTGTTTACCTAGAAAGTACTGTACTTCTTTATAGCATCTCTAGTATGCAGGTTTCTAGATGAGGTCAGCAAGCACAGGTTTTCAAAGTCATACATTTTAAGTATAAACTTATAAAGTGAACCATTATCTGGGAGAACCACGGCTCTGATCAGGTCCCAGCCTCTTTTTTTCCCAGCCAGTGACACACACCGCTCCCTCATTGTTCTGAATAACGCCTCCTGGGGAAAATGACACAGCACAGATGGGCTAAGAATCAATTACACATATATTCTATACATATAGAATCAGATCATGCACATACACCCACAGACACCCACCCCTCTATGACTGGAATGGTCCTGGCCTTTAGTCTTGCTAGCTTGGTTAGTCTGTTTGACGAGAAACACAACGTGCTCCTTCTTCCCTGTGCGCTCATTTTCCTCTGATTGATTCAGAACCACCATGGTCACTTTGCTATCAAAAAAATCTCTGGCAACCGCCTCCATGATACCTGCAGCAAGGTGGAGAAATGGGGAAAAGGAAAGGAAAAGGAGTTTAAAACCAAGTGCAAGGAAGAAAGTGAAGGTGTGGTTAATGATTCAGTCGCTGACTACTGTAAAGTAAAGCACAGGGTTAATTCAGAGACATTCACATTGCTGAGCTAAAGACTAACTACACCATCACACACTGCTAGAGGTGGCTCAGAAAAACAGCAAGCTTGACAAACAGGTTAAAATAAAAATTCAGCTTTTTCACTTTTCTAAGCTAGTGTGTTGTTCTTACGTAAAACATGTTAGTGGCGGTGGATGCAGGCAGAGCTTTCCTTGAGTAAACCTTATCATCACTCCTATCATAACCCTGCACATTTTTTAATTTCTAAACTATGAACAGCATATAAGATCATATAGGATCAATGCAGTGGATTGAGGTAGTGTGGTTAATTTTACCAGGTACAATATGGTACAGGCCCTTTCTGTCAGAATAGTAGTGAAGTAGCATCTTCCCATCGTCTGTCATCTCCACTCGGAAAGATGGTGCATTCATTTCCTAAAACACAGAGATTCAGTTTATATGTTTACATGGCACAGTTCATGAAATGCCTAGAGGTCTAAAAGTGGACTGCATGTGGGGGGATTGATGGAAGCCTGGGCCCGAGGCATCTTTTCTCTTTTTCGGAAACAGATCCTGAACGTCTTTGTCCATGCTGGAGATGAAGACATTTTCTTTCCAAAGCTTCCATCCAAAGCATTCCCATTCTAACACTCATCTCTGCAAACATTACGCAAAATACCGTTGGATATTTCATAACATATTATAGGAAAACATCAGCTGACATACTTCACTGTTTCATTTGATGTGTTAGTGACATGAAATAATCCAGAAGGCTTAGGTCTTCAACATTTTGACAGTGCGACAGTGCTTGACTCTTTGTCAGTCTTCTTCTTCATTTTGATAAATAACAAAAGTAACCATTGGTCCAACCTGGTCAAGGACAAGGTCATCTTGCAGTATCTTAACCTTCAGACACCCTAGAGCCTCTTCACATGCCTGCATGCAGACAGTGAAGGACTCTTTTAAAATACCAAATCATGACATCCTGCAGGCCTACCACACACAGCTTTAGGCATCTGGGTTGGGTGCATTGCGTGCCAGGCAGGTAGGGGCGGTGACAAAAGTGTACTGACTCCTGGCACTGCAGAGTGGCTCTAGGGCCATGGAATGTCATCATTTTGGTAAAGAAGGAACTAGAGCTGGAGCCGTACCCACTAGATTTAGCTGGGCTCACCTCTACCTATAGAAGTGGTTCTGGAACCAAACGCTTAGCTGGACTCTTGCCTTCTCAGTTCAACTGAATGAACTGAGAAAATGGCATGTTTGGCAGGTAAGAAGTGCACACTGACAGGCGGTGGACAAAAAGCTGATTGCTGACGAGGCAGCTCTGAATGACTCTTCTCTGTGAGCCACTCTCCTCCTGCTCTCTCTGCCCTCTTAGCATGAGCTAACAAAGCAGCAATGGCTAACATCCGACACTGAATCTTTACATGGTTCCAAGAATCATACACTAACACCAAAACGGCTTGACTCTGTCATTAAACGTTAATATCTGCGCAATAGCGTTAGCCATGCAATGCTAACAGTTAGCCCTGTTACTGTGTGTTTGATTTGTTCCAGGCTCAGAGCTCACACTCTGGCAGCAGTAGTCTTGTGATAAACAGGGGGCTGAGTGAATTAATACACTACATGCAGCTCTACAATAAATAGAGATATCACCCATTTTAAACAGCCAAATTTGCGGTAAAGTTGTGATGATTGGACAAAGTTGCCAGGTTGTGCAGAATTCATGGGGATTGGCTAAATTTGAGTTAATAGTTGCAACTGCAACATGGAGGTTGCTCTATCCAACAGTTACAGAGCGACATTGTCCTTTATTTGGAGTGGTGTTTTGAGTCCACCTGATTCAAGGTTAACAGTCACTCTCTTTCAGCTCCTTTTTTGGTCTCCACCATCTATATGGGGAAACATCACAGCTTGACACTAGTGAAACAACAGCCCACTGAGCACCCACAGAATGTTGTTGTAGTATATGGGGTCATAACTAGCAGCATACAAACAGGATTAATGAAACATGAGCATACCTCATAGGACAGAGCCAGGTAACTGTGGAGAGCATCCAGATTTCCAATGAATTCAATAAGATTTGCTCCCAGTGTCCTCAGCATGGTGTCATAGCCGGCGTGCTTACAGAAGATAAAGAAATGTTCTCCAAAAAGCTTCAGAAATACATCTGCAGACACATCTGAAAAACACAAAAAGAGGAAAACTGTCACTGAACTGTTTACATATATATATATATATATATAAATCTCACTGCACGTCTGTTTGTATTATTACAGCACTGGCAGCAAACAGATATTCAATTACAGCAAATTCCCAGAGGTATGTACAGACAAGATAATCAGACCCTTGGGAAGAGTTCAGTACCCTGTTGGCATGCCCTGAATAAACAGTTCTTGTTAGGTTTTACACATCTGTGCTCAGGGGCCAACTATTTCATAATCTATCAGTGTAGCAGCAAAATATGATCTGCATCAATAAATAACTTACTTTTCATGTACAAAGCTGCTGTTGTGTAAACTAGTCATCCGTTATAAATGTGAAGTGTACAACACTCTGACCATGCCATGTTTCCTCAGTACTGATACTGTAAAAAAAAAAGAAATGAAAATGAATAATTTCTTACATTGGATTAAATTAAAACTAAACCTGAAACTACAGTCTCAAGGCATTTTTTTCCTCCAACTGTGCACCATATTCTGTAGCTTCCATAAATAAATAAATACATAAGAATGCATCAATTGTTAATTGCATTCAGTTTTAAGGCAGTGGTTGTGCATGCACACACAACACAACATAACATCTTCTGGGTGTTAGATTTCACTGGGGACATTGTTAACACTTGAGTTACAACATGCACACACAGATAAGTTCACACCTCAAATGCAGGCGTTCAATTTGTGCAAAATATTATTTACACTAAATCAAAACAGACAAAAATAAAAACAGACATAGCCTTTCATAACCGATCATGATACTATCACCCGTTACCAATTAACCTGTTTACCTCTGGAATTATTCATCATTCTCAGTCATTCTCACTTTTTTGGAATGTGTTGCAGACATCAAAGTCCGAATGAGTGTATATTTACATTAACAAAGTTCAGTTTAAACATATCTTATCTGTACTGTATTCAAATCAATATAGGTTAAAAAGAGACTAAAATCACAGACCAGCACAGGTGGTGTAAAAGTCAACTAGAGACATAAATCCAGTCCTATGGTGCTACATTCAACAAGATGTCTCTTAATCAGTCAGTCAGACTGGCGTGAAATTGGCTGAGAAACTGAAATGTCTGATATGTACAGAGCAGAAAGCAACTGAAGCATAGCACCAAAATGGTTACAAAATGAATGGAAATACTGGAGCTCTACCAGGATACAGAAGAATTAGCACTCTTACCCAGTAGTGAACAGGCCTCTTGCACCAGGCTGAGGGTTAGGATGTCGTCATAAACCGTATACGTCATGAAGGTATCCTGGACCCCTGGTAGAGAGCTATACAAAGACCTTTACTTTTATTAAATGTGTACACTAATATCATCACAATTATGATCTTGATCCTCATTGCCATAAATAACTGTATATGTGTTTATGTGCCCAAACCTGAGTTTGTCCCAGGTCTCCTGGCCAAACCTCTCCATCACCAGAGACTGGAGGCAGCTGTTGATGAAACCATACTACAAAGAACACAAAGACTTTATCTGGTCACTGAATATATTACTCAGTTGGTGAAATGGAATCTGCTGGAGAGTTGGAGGGACATGGTGTGATTTGACGCCAGACTAGCTAACTTGTTGTTAAGCTTAATGGTGGGTTATTCCCTAAATTATACTGGTTGTATGGAGATAATCTAATAGTGGTTTAATCGCACAATTACAAACAATACCGAGGCTGAGGGCAAACACTATCTTTACCTGGCTGTCTATGAAGGCAGGTCACAGGGCGATGTGATGCTGCTCTGCAGGGCGCTTGATTTAAGCATGTTAACTGTGGTGACTGTGAGAAGGGACATTGATGAGGGAGGGGCAGGGGCTTATACGGTCTGGCAGAATGAAATCTCAAATGCATTTGTCAGGCGTTACAACACGCTTTTAATTGAGAATTAATGCCATGGGCCAAATCTAAAAACTAAAATATTAAATTAGAAAAAAGAAATGTCTTGCAAAAAAAGGGCTCTTATAGTCAAAGGGCAAAAGTGCAGGTGCTTGAGCACCACCTGGTCTCTATCTGTGCACGTGCCTGAACTACAGAATATATCAAATACAACACAACTGAGACATAATGCATTAATATGCAAACAGTAAACAGTGTCTAATTAAACCATAAAACCTCCACCCTTATCACAATTACACACCCCTCTCCTCAATTCTTTCTGTTCCAGTCCAATGACATAAAAAAAATGTACAAATATATTATTTATTTTAGTTTCTCTAACATACGCTTGTTGCTGACATGCTGTGTGTGTGTGACGCAGTGCTGTGTGTTCTTGTTATGTTTTCTTTCCTGTTTGTTTACTGTCGTTGTGTCACCGAGCGTAAGATTTAATTGTGACCTGCCAAGGGAGCTTTAAGCTGCCAATACAATGCATTCAATGGTATCATTTTTATTTTATATTGTAGCTACACTGCTAATTATTTCCAGGAAGTTATAATATGTAAATGTACTATCTCACAATAAATTACATTATTACCACCTTGCATGCTTTTACTCTGATATTTACAAAAATCAGAATTTTATTGTGAAATTCATCAGGTAAATAGAGTAATTTTACAGAAGCATACTGTTATATATATATATATATATATATACATATATATATATATATATATATATATATGTTATTCATTAGATATACCATGGAACACAGTGACGTTACCAAAAACTGAACATCCCTCCAAAACTGATGAAAAGCCAAGACAAAAACTGGTGAGGGACGCTGCCAAGAGGCCACCAGCAACATTGAAGGAGCTGCAGGAATTTCTGGCAAGTACTGGTTGTGTACTATAGGCTATGTGACAGTTATCTCCCATATTGTTCACATGTCTGGACTATGGGGTAGGGTTTCAAGACAGAAGCCTTTCCTCCTAAATTTAGCAAAACAATACATGAAATCTCCCAAATGCATGCAAGAAAACGTGTTATGGTCTGATGAAACCAAGGTCGAACTTTTTGGCTATAATTCAAAAAGGTATGTCTGGCGCAAAAGCAACACTGCGTATCACCCACAGTGAAGCATGGTAGTGACAGCTTTGGGGTTGTTTTTCTTCAGCTTGAACTGGGGCTTTAGTTAAAGTGGAGGGAACAATGAACAGTTCCAAATACCAGTCAGTTTTGGCCCAAAACCTTCAGGTGTCTGCCAGAAAGCTTAAGATGAAGAGGAATATCACCTTTTAGTACAACAATGACCCAAAACATACATCCAAATCAACCTAAGAATGGCTGCACAGGAAGAAAAGTCAAGTTTTGGAATGGCCTAGTCAGAGCCCAGACCTAAATCCAATTGAAAATCTGTGGGGTGACCTGAAGAGGGGTGTGCACAGGAGATCTGATCCCTCGCAATCTGAGTCGCAGTGCTTTTGCTAGGAAGAGCAGGCAAATATAGCAAAGTCAGGATGTAGCATACTACTACCCAAAAAGGCTGAATGCTGTATTACAATCAACAGATGCTTCAACTAAGTATTAGTTTAAGGGTGGGCTCACTTACAACATTATGTTTGCTTTTCAACTGAACTGTTACGTCACATAGAAAGGTGAAAAAGTTTTTAAATGATTAATTTTGACTGATTGACTCATTTTTTTACAGCACAAAACCTGGCATTTTAACAGGAGTGCATAGACTTTTATATCCACTGTAGTAATTTTAAAGGAGCATACTGCTAAATGACAGTAATATGCAGGTATAATTACTGATCTCTCTCTATATATCCATCCATTTTCTAACCGCCTATCCTCTTGAGGGTCGCGGAGGGGCTGGACATTGGGCGAGAGGCAGGGTACACCCTGGACAGGTTGCCAGACTATCGCAGGACTGACATGTAGAGATGGACAATTTAGAGTCACTATCCCCAATCTGCATGTTTTTGGACTGTGGGAGGAAGCCGGAGTACCCAGAGAAAACCCACGCTGACACGGGGAGAACATGCAAACTCCGCACAGAATCGTTCGGGATCGAACCAGGAACCTTCTTATTTATTATTATTATTAACTGTAACATTAACACGGTAATTTACTGTGAAAGTGATGCAACTAGTAGCCAGTAATTTACTGTAAATGTACCGCCAAAGTCTGGAAAAATCATGTGGATTTAAAATGTGGGGCAGTTTGTAACTTTTATATTGTTGATACATTAAGAAGATACAGATAAAATTCACTTGGCTCAGAGCACAAACTTGACACCGAATGGAAGTGTCTGAGATTCCAAACGTAATTGTATGGCTGCTTGGTTCCATGATCCCTGGGCACCAGGTGCTTTTAGTGGAATGGATAGATTTGCATTTTTGCACACCCACTCATAAAAATCAACAACAAAAAAATGTGGTCGGATCAACATCATTGCTTTGCCCCAACCAAAACCTCAAAAATTACAATCCGCAGTTATTGGCCATTGTGCATCTGAAGAAAAATATAACAGTGGTGGGTGTCATTAATGATCCCCACCAGGGTTTGTTGGACATGTTTTTAATCCGTCAAAATATGAAGACATACTCACCATCTCTGTGTATGATGTGATCCTGTCGAGTTCTTCAACCACTGTTGCGCAAATGTAGAATGAACTATATACTGCTCTCTCTCTCTCTCTCTCTCTCTCTCTGTCCGTCTCTAGAGAGCCAAATTCCCACCTCCTTTCATTGTAGCTTGCTTCTGTCTACCTGCTTCTTCTTCTTACAGCTGGCTGTGGAGGCAAAACTATCAGAGACAGATATCTGTCTCAAGTCTCACAGTTATAGCAAGAGTTCTGGCAGCTATTATTGGATAACTTTGAGATTTTTCAGCCTTTTTTTTTAATCTATTCAAATTAGGGTTATAGTGTGACCAAATGCTCTCTGTGCCTCTGAGGCTGCTCCAAAATCTGTTCTTTCTTCCATAAACCAGTGAAGTCATTGGTTCTCAGAAGGGCTATTTCAGTTTGGATCTCTAGTCTCTGCCACTGTATCCAGGGGGCGTGCTCCACATGTATCCAAAAACACATCGTCCTTCATGTCAAATTTGCATCATTTATTATGAGTGCGGAGGATGTTACTCACCAGGCTGACCTAAGTGGAGGCCAGAGGGTGGGCCTCATATTCCCACAACAGCGTGTTAGCATCAGTAACCAATCAAACATGAATATTTAACTCGCCAACATCAGGCTTTTGGCCCTCAGAAGGGGCCTTCTCACGCTGCTTGTAATTAAAGATGGGCAGCCAGGATTTTACTGCAGGGAGGGCCGTGGAAAAATCCTGGGCAAGAATCTTGGAGAATAGCTGGTGACGCGGTGGGGTCTCCATCCTGTTGGCAGCCGTGCTAAAAAAAAGCCCAGGAAGGTCATCAAAGGATAGCAGTGGCCTAGTGGGTGCATTGTTGTCCTTGAAGAGTGAAACAATGTATATGTATATTTGAAGGACTTTCATGAACAATCAGTATGTCGTAGTTTCCAACAGGAAAAGTCTCACATTTATTTTCAAATTGTGCCTTAAGTTCTAATCAGTTCATCCTCGAGTCCAAGTGAGTCAAGGTATTCTTGAGATAACGCGTTCAAGAATGGGACACACAGACGGACAACCTGAAAATATAAAGCCTCTAGCCACAGCTATTGCCAACACTGAGGCATAAAAATGAAAGTGTGTATTTAAACAACTGAACTAGCAGTTGCATCAATATGTTAATCTTTATTCATATGAAAAGTTCTCTAAGGTAAAAGGAATTATATTCAGAAAAAAAGAATATGAAAGGGGCTTGAATCCAGTGCCACTCGTGAAAATCATATAAATAAATAAACGCTCCCTTAGGCTACGGTATGGCTCATTGAGCATACAAATCTAAAGACTCTATGTTGAGGGGGCGGAGGTGTAAGAATCCTCATAAACATCACCCAGACTACATACATGCCCGGATTACCCAAGGGATGAGGAGACATATAATAAAAAATTTGAAATCGAACAACAGTCAGCATATGTGGGATTAGATCCTAATAAACCACAGTGTGTTTGTTCAGTGAAGGAACACATCATCCAGTGCAACAGTATGGCTCATAAATGCATTTGTGAAAGGCTTTGAACATGAGTGGGGCTCTATGGCACAAAGCAATAAGATAAAGTGGCATGCAAAAGTATAGTTATATACTAGTTAAGTAAGTAGAAGACGAGCTGATCTCCAAAAGTTCAAGAAGTTAAGGATGAAACATGCTTTCTAAGATTTTAAGCAAGATTAGTGTTTTATTTTTGTTTTGTACAATTTTAGAGTGGGGGAAAAAATGAAAGGAGCACCATTCAAAAGTTTGGGCACCCCAAGATATTTGAGCTCTCACAGGGTCTCAGACCATGATTAGCTTGTGATGGCCAGGTGATACAAATTTCAAAGCTTTATAAATACTCATGAAACCTTGTCCCGACAATCAGCAGCCATGGGCTCCTCTAAACAGGTGCCTAGCCTCTAATGATGCCCACAAAGCAGAAGACTATAAGACGATAGCAAAATGTTTTCAGGTAGCTGTTTCCTTAGTTTGTTATGTCGTCAAGAAGAGGCAGCTAACAGGAACTGTGGAGGTCAAGTTGAGGTCTGGAAGACCAAGAAAAGTTTCTGAGAGAGCTGCTTGTAGGATTGCTAGAAAGACAAATCAAAACCCCTGTTTGACTGCAAAAGACCTACAGAAAGATTTATCAGACGCTTCTGTTCTGTGCAGCTACACCTGTACAAATATGACCTTCATGGAAGAGTCATCAGAAGAAAACCTTTTTTGTGTCCTCTGCACAAAATTCAGCATCAGAAGTTTGCAAAGGAACATCTGAACAAGCCTGATGCTTTTTGGAAACAAGTCCTGTGGACTGATGAAGTTAAAATAGAACTTTTTGGACACAATTAGCAAAGGTATGTTTGGAGAAGAAAGGTTGCAGAATTTCATGAAAAGAACATCTGTCTCACTGTTAAACACGGGGTGGATCAATCATGCTTTGTGCTTGTGTTGCAGTCAGTGGCACAGGGAACATTTCACAGGTAGAGGGAAGAATGGATTCAGTTCAATTCCAGCAAATTCTGGAAGCAAAGATCACTGTAAAAAACCTGAAGATGAAGAGACGATGACTTCTACAACAGAACAATGATCCTAAACACACCTAAAAATCCTCAATGTACTAACTCAAGAGGTACAAGCTGAAGGTTTTGTCATGGCCCTCACAGTTACCTGGCGATCATTAAAAATCTGTGGATAGACTTCAGAAGAGCAGTACATGTAAGACGGCACAAATATCTCAGGGCTAGAAGCTTTTTGCAGGAACAATGGGCGAAAATCCTCCAAACAAGAACTGAAAGACTCTAAGGTGGTTACGAAAAGTGTTTAGAAGCTGTGGCACTTGCCAAAAAGAGCGCTACCAAGTACTGGTTGTATAGGGGGCCGATTTGCCTCAGGCTCTTTTGCTTCTTTATTTTAAAACTGTAAAAGATTGAAATTAAAAAGTAATCTTGCTTAAAATATTGAAGAAATGTGTCATCTTTAACTTCATGCCTTTTGGAAATCAGTCAATCCTCTAATTACTTATCTATTCACTGTAAACAAAATTTTGACCAAGGGTGCCCAAACTTTTGCGTGCCACTGTATCAAGCTTTGATACACACTTGTTTGTCGGCTCATTTTTTGTTGGCTTTGATCTTTTAATGGGATTTGCTGACAATAACAAAAATACAGAATTGTATCCTTGAAGAGGGTTGACAGCAGAGATCTTCCCTGGGTCAGATATACAAGAGGAATGAAGTGGTCAGATCAGGCACAGATGCCAAACAACAGTAATGACACTTTCTCTAGTAAATAACATAAATAGAATCTTTATTCTGTTTACACACTTTCAGACGGTCAGTTCCATAAAATTTAACAGCCTCTTTTATGAGAAACATTATGTTAAGAGGAGGCCAGGCCACAACTGTAATATCAGGCCAACAGAGAAGTAACCAACAAAACACATTTACAGATATACTTTTCATTTGACAGCCCAACTTAGCTCTGCTTTGACCAACAAATCCGTTACAGAGCAACTAGACCTCTTCAATGGGTCATCTAATAAATAGGCTGAAATGCTACTATATCATCATACATACATACATACATACATACATACTTACATACATACATGCCATCCACTTTTATTATGATGGAGAGACTTTTCCGATCCTAAAAACCTGGCAAAAATATATTTGCCATCCTGTTATGAACATAATAACTTTAAAAATGAGTGTGATTTTGTGGGTATAAATCCAGTGACAGGCAGCTTCAATACAAAGATACTGTGTGTCATTAGTATACTGTGTAAATAAGTCAACAAAGTGGAAATGATGGACTGGTTTTTAAGTCGGACTCAAGGGACTCTTTCTGTCAGTGTCCCACAAATGAAAAGAGAATGCAGTCAAACAGCTGCAGAATGTGTCAGTCCCACTGTTGTGTGGATGTCTATGTCGAGAACAGAGGTCCTGTAGAAGCAGCAGTGAAGACAGGGCCAGTGTACAATCCTGGTCCATCAACTGGAACCTAGAGACAAAACAAAGCACATTTGAAACAGGCATAGAATTAATCTGATATTACATGATTAGCACTCAAATTTTTAAAATGAATACCAGGATTTTAAATGACAGGCAAGACAAATTCTGTTTTAGTGAAGCCATTCGGATGGATTAAATTAAGCACTCATTTAAGACAAAGAATCTAATCAGTCAAATGATGTAATGATTTTGACTCCTCTTCTGTGGAACCATCTTCCAGTTTCAGTCTGGGAGTTAGGCACTGTCTGCCTCACAGAGTCCAAGACTTTCCTCTTTGATAAAGCTTATAGTTAGGGCTGGCTCGGGCTTGCCTTGAACCAGCCCCTAGTTAGGCTGTTATAAGCCTAGTGTGCCAGGGGTCCTCCTATGACACTCTGAGCTCCTCTCTCCTTCTCTCTCTCCATTTGCAAATATTTATGTCCCATTAATGCATTTCATTGACTCAGCTTTTCCCCTGGAGTCTTTATGCTTTCTTGTCCTGTAGGTTCCCTTGGATCACAGCTGCTTCTGGATCATGGGTCATGGTTGTAATGCTGCCATGGTCCTGCCTGATGCCTCCTACTACTGCTATTATAATTAGTCATACTTCTACTATTATTATACACACATGATTATTACTGTCACATTCATATACTATCATATATTAATATATACTTATATATACTATCATAGACTACTCAGTCCCTTCAGAAAATCGTGATCTTGCGATCGCAATAATTAATTACTGCGCCGCTATCTTTGTTTAAAGTAAAATAGATTGTATTCTGTCTATGTTGGAGAAGCTCACCAACTGTTTACATCATTATTTTCAATATTACCTCTCCCAGAGCCTGCAGTGCAACTGTAGCTGCCATGGCCTTGGCATGTTTCTTATTGGGACTAGCTGTCTGGGGTTGGTAGTCCACACCATTCACTGTGACCTGGAAACAACACAACACAAGTTAACACAAGTTTTCATTTAAAATGCACAACATTTCAACATGTACTACATGACTTGGTATAAAATTTGTTACAGACATTCATCGTTTCAAGATGATGAATCCTTTGAGTGGTGAGCCCCTGACTTTTCCTCTAGCACCACAATCAGGTTGACATTTGTGGTTTTAAATGAAATCTCTTTACATTAGATGGATCACCATGAAATTTGACATACACATTCTTGTTTCCCTCAGAATGAATTGCGATAACTTCAGTGATCCCCTGATTTTCCTGTAGTGCCACCATCAGGTCAGAATTCTAATACTTTGGTTACCTTAAAACATAAGATATTCCCATCAGCATCAGCACTAATTAGCAAATGTTAGCATGCTAACAAACTCATTGAACAGGTTATACATGGGAAACATCGTACTTACGGCGTGTTAGCATTGTCTTTGTTATCATGTTACCCATGTTAGCATTTAATTCAAAGCATTGTTGTGTCTCAGTGCAGGCTCCCACAGCTGCTAGGAGATTCTTAGTCTTGTTGTCAGATGGAGGAAAGTAAAACTAAATTAAAGGTCTAGTATGTTGGATTTAGTGGCATCTAGCCATGAAGTTGTAGACTGCAGCCTACCAAAACTGAGGAGTAAGACAGAAACACAGGTTTAAAATGACCCACCTTGAAGAGGAAATTCTTGCGGTGGTCAGGGCCACTGTGGTGAACCATGACGAAGTCTGGCTGCATTATCCGTCTCTTGTTACACAACTCAATGAGAGCAGACACTGGATGCTTCCCTGTGCATGGATGAAAGGGCAGAATAAGATGAAAGGGCACATAAACTTCCCACACGGATAATCTGAAAATATGGCTCAGAGATAGTCGTTGGCTGTCTATTATATGTTTATTAGATTTTTGTTAGTTTTGGTCAAGTATTACGGCCAATCCACACACACACTGGCTCTGTGAGACACACTACATCCACAGCACTTCATAATGTTACATTAGCTGACTGTCTGGCTTGCTGCCTGCATGTATTCCTTCTTGTTCTAATCTCAGCGGATTGTAGAAAAAAATCATTTATCCATTTTTGTCCATGTCCATGTCCAAAATTAATTTGTTCATTTGTCCATTCATACATCTGTCATATTATCATTTAGTCTTTATTAATTTAGAAAAACTCTACTGCATTTTGTCAAAGTTCTAAAAGGCCTTTTCTGATCCAATGTGACGCCATGTCAGGGTTAATCTCTACAAGTGTAATATAGTGCGAGGCTAAAGGTTACAGCGATATCCAAGTGTATTATCACACTACATGCTTTGACTGTGTTTGCTGTGTATCTTTACCCATTAGATCCTTGGTTACCACCAGTCCTCCTGTCTGCTTCTGTGGTTTCTCTCCTTCAGCAACAAGTCCTAAAACACATAAAAATCACATTAGTGCTGTCACAATCTTGTGAATATAGCCTCAAGCTGCAATTGTGGGTTCAAGCCCTTTCTCCACCAACAGTAGCCCCAAAATATAAAACGCAAGAAACAGCATTGGGTTTCACGCTCCACAATGGTGAGCACAGTCCCTTCAGCTGATTTTAATTTAGTCAAAACTTAGACCAATCACATTATAATGTATATAGTGTTTTAAAAATTAGACACCTTAAATCCTGCCTTTTGCGCCTTCTTTATCAGATGTGAAGGAAACTTGGTGAGTATGTTCAGGACTTGCAAGATGTCTCTACTGAGTTTCATCAGGATTACTCCAAGAACACTTGAGTTATGGCCAATTTCCTGCTTAGCCCTGCCCTTGGCGAGGCTTTTTTCATCGATGGTGTCCATGCCTTTTTACAAATCTTGCTCATTTATAATAGAAATGTGAATTTCTGTCCCACACAGCCATTTACCAACTTTAGTATTGAGTCAAAATTAAAAAAAGTAATTTCATATTAATGTTTTTACATTATGCAAATTAGCAAGAAATCCATCATAGCAGACTTTTATGGTCGAAAGGCTTTTTTGTGGACCACACTGAGCTGGATATGTGTCCCAAATTTCAAGTCAGTTGGGACTTATGGTGTGAGGGGCATGGCCCTTCCTAAATTGTGTTTTTGGGTGTTAATTCCAGCGCCACCATTTGGCTAACTGACATCATATTTCTTGGGAGGCATTTGCACATCATTTTCTGTTATTGGGCCAAGTTTCATGTTTCTAGCTCATTCAAGCTCATGGAAATTTGAGTCATGGCAGAAGAAAACAATTAATAATAACAGTTTAACCAAATTTCAAATCAATCAGACTTTTGGTGTGAGCAGCACGGCTTTTCCAAAATCCCATTTTTCTCCGTTAATTACAGCAATTTCAGTCATATTTCTTAAGAGGCATTTTCACATGATTTCCAGTTAATGAGCAATGTTTCATGTTTCTAGCTCACTCCAGCTCACCACAATTTAAAACTCAATAGGGTCCTGCTCCTTCAGGCCTGGAACCCTAAGAACAGCCTTGAGCAGCAAGCATGGATTCAAACAATTTCTTGGCCAACAAAAGAAAGCACATTATTTGCCAAAATCAAAGCTGCGAGCAGCAGCAAGGTTTTTGGCTTCACACAGGTTTGCAAAGTCACTTTGGGCAGTTAAATTTTTTTCCAATGAAGGACTGAACCCAATCTCTAACTTGTTTCATTATTATAACATACGCGGAGCAAATTCACACCCCAAGTCCTGCCTTTTGCTCCCCCTTTATCATATGTGAAACTTGGTGTGTTTGTTACTGAAGGTACATACTGGTGCTAGTTGTGCTATGAAAGCAGTGAGACACTGAGGGTACTACTGTCAACCAGTATTTACCATGCCACAGCAGTAAAAAGAAATCGTTTCATACTGAGGAACTTAATTAGGCAGAAATTTGTATTCTGAATAAATTGTCTTCTTATTAGCTGGTGGGGTAGAGATGGTTAAGTGCTTCTGGTTTTAATGATGAAAAGTCTCATTACACTGGCAATGCCCACTGCCAAAAATTAATTTTAAGCCCATGAAAGTATAGTATTTCAAGTTCTAACCATGAGAGGATCTACAGGATTTTTCATTGCTCGCACTCAGCACCCACTCTGCCTTCCCTTTTCTCCACAGGCACTAGAGGAAAGCATCGATCTGGATGAGCTATCACAGTCAGAATACCATGTCTCCATGAGGAGATGTGTGTCTGTTTGATCACCTGAGACCAGTTTGCCTTCACTATCGCTTACAGTGTCAAAGCTCATTATGAAACTCTACGATGTTGGTCCAGTGTTCTGTGGTTTCAGACCTTTCCGGTCGACCTTGAAGTCGATAATGATTGGCTCCACGGTACCCTCTCTGTTCCTCCCTAGGCCCTCTCCCGTCTTCCAGCCCATCTTTCTCATCAGGAACTCCCCGACACCCCCTGACACTGGAGCTGCCCTGAGGAACTGGTCCTAACCAACACATAAACAGACAAAGTGAGACTGAGTGATAGCGGAGGAAAGAAAGAAAACAAATTCATTAGGAGCTGGCTGGGATTGACTGGGAGGTAGACTTTGGATTTGAACAATTCTGACTCTGGAAAACCTCCATGTCAAGAGGTGCAGGTGTGTGTTTGCTGTATAGATGGGCGTACAAGATTTTGCTCATTTTTGGCAGATCTGTCTCAATGGTTCTGTATTCTCGTTGGTGTATGTTGTGTTTCTTACCTTCTTCAGCCATGCTTGTGGTCCGCTGGTGGAAAGCTCCTCTGAGCTGAGGACCTGAGCTCCAGTCGAACCAGTGAAAAGGCCAGGAACAGTGTTCGATTGGGCCCATGCATCCACCTATCAATAGGGACATTGACATTAGATCAGACATTCACAGATCCAATAGTCTGATCAAGAGGACGGTCTGGGAATATTCAGCAATGGATTGCTGTACATACGATTAGTATGTACAGCTTTTGCTCCCTCTACTGGGGCGCAAGGCACAACCTCACTGAAAATACAGGAGTAGTAATCTTATTTAATTGATTACCTGAATATTATCTACTTTTTAAGTGTGTACTAATAATAATCCTTAAAATATGTGTAACATACCTGCTCTTGGGCCCGGCTGAGCATGCAGATGGCACTGACGTCATAGGGGTTCTCAGCCAATCGCCTCTGAGCTTTGATTCTCTCTGTTACAGCCTGAGAGATGTCCACTGGCTGCAGAATGAGAGACAGAGTGAGATAACAGAGGTAACAAAGACACAGTATAATGAGGAGAGAAAACCTGAGAGGGGGCGAAGAGAGCCCAATTTTAAAATGCAGAAGGTCAGTCAGTCAAGAATGTGTCTGCACACTCAGGTTTACTAAGATAGAGCAAAAAGGGACAAACCACAGACTGTATAAAAAACATCTCAATTGCCCCCTGGTGGCTGACTGCAGTACATGTCATAAACCCTGCCCTCTCTATGTTTGCAGATGTGACATGGGCCAAACTGAATGATCAAAGTACGCGTCAAATTTTTCCCAAAGATGGTTTCTGTCATTTCAGGTAGTCCTTATCACTCTGATGTTTGTTCAAGTGTTCATTTTTCTGATGGTGGTTTTAATTAGATGATATCATTATTTGATATCACGATTGACAGCTGTATAATTGGTGTGCTCGAGCAAGAAGGCAGCAGCCGTATCCAGGATATTTTGACTTCATTTTTGTACAGAGGGAGTAAGAGGAGACACATTGTCCATCTTTATATACAGTCTATGGGACAAACTTGGGTTTAGAAAATCTTACAAAATTAAAATAAATAAAACTCAAACTTCGTGAATTATATAGTATATGGTTCATCTGTACATGATGGATATGATCATGTGTGAAGTGGAGATTTTGATGTAGCCTGGTAAAACCATCTTGATGATGTTTACTCTCTGTATCAGTTGCCCCAGACACTTTCAGTGGGCGGGAGTACTCGCCTTGACAGACAAACTCTTTCCGCCAAGCAGTATAACAAAACATGGAGGAACACCTTCTTCGTTGCTAACGGAGCCAGTTGATGAATGAAGCTTTTGCCAAACCGAGTAAGAACAGAAACGTCTTTTCCTCTGAGAAACTCTGCAAAGCCATTCTCTTGTGCTTAGTTGCTGTTACTGACTCTAATTCAGTAACTTCACTTACTGCTGTGTTTACTCTGATAATGTTAGAGTTAGCACTTGTTGCTTTGGGAGCCGCCATTACTGTTCTGCAAGCTGCACCTATTTTTTAAGTCATTAACTACGATGCAGTCCCTCATTGGCTGCTTACTTCGTCAACAATGGTGTGGACCCCTGATTGGCCCCAACTGGTTTTTATTTTCTGGAAGTGTTTGGGGCGGCACCAGGTCCAGACTGATACAAAGAACAAAACAGAATGCTGAGCTTGTCATCAGGACGGTCTTGAAACAGATGGTTATTTAGCAAGAGTCTACTGTCATGAATTCATCTGTTAACTACAGACATTGTTCTTGCAGAACGTGTCAACAATGTGTCAATTTTTATTCATGATAATTGGTAAATCGACTGCACTTGTATAGCACTGTTCTAGCCTTCTAACCACTCAAAGCTCTTTCACACTACATGCCACTTTCACCCATTCACACACACTTTAAGACACCAGTGGCTGGAGCTACCACCTGCTACTCAGTAACCATTCACACACACTCACACACTGATGGAAGAGCCATCTGGAGCAATCTGGGGTTGAGTATCTTATCCAACGATACTTTGACATGTGGACTGGAAGACCCGGGGATCGATCAACCGATCTTTCGTTTAGTGGACGACCCGCATTAGCTCCTTAGCCACAGCCGCCACATCAGCGTTACTTTGTCAATGCTGCACATATCCCCCAAGTATTTACTTTATGATTATAAATAATAAATGATAAAAAATGTAAAAATATAATATGATCAATCACAGTTAGGTAACTGACACCTTACCAGAAACATATCTGGCATCTTAAGAGTAGAAAATCAATTGAACTAGCCAAAAATTCTAAATATGTTTTGCCATACTTAACTTTCCTGATCCAGGACAATCTGAGCTGATATTTAGGAGAGCCAAAGGGATGGGACATTCCGTAGAAAGACGGTTGGAAGGAGGGTTTTGAAAACGCTTAAAAAAAACTGTATAATTTTTGGGACTGGCTTTGAATGCATGCTGTCACTGCAGAAACAAGGTCCTTGCAGCCTTTGTAGCAGAAACACAGCTACACAATAATTTAGATCTGTTGGATCTGTCACTACCAACAACTTCCTAATAGACTCTGATGTAATAGCTCAATGTTTAATTACAGCTCTGTTTTCAGCAGTAATCCTCCTGCTGAAAAGTCAGTGCATTGTTGCAAGAATGACTAGTATCCTAACAGCAGGAAGCTTCATATATGACTCTCAAATATGACTTAAGGAAGGAGTTTTTTCCTGGTTTAACTTTTAATGCAACTTTTAGCAGGGTTTCTGAGACGTTGTAATTCTCGGGCCCTGGATCTGTATTTATAATATGTCTCAGTCAGATTAACTGCTACAGAGTCAGGAACATTAAACAGTTAGACATGCAACAAAAAGACCCTTTCACATACACGATGCACCACTGAATATTACAACTTACATAAATACAGTATGTCACACAGTGTATACACAGCATACCTTCATTTCTTACCTGCAGCACTGGGTCAGGAAAAACGCTGTCATTATCTGGCACAGACACCGGCTGTTCGACAACCTCTGGTAACCCTGGTGCTGTCGCTGTTTCACCTGATGATGAGGTGGCTGTCACTATGGGAACAGTGGTCAGGGCCTTCCTGGAGCTGGCTGCAGCTTTGTCTGCTGTTTTGTCAACCGGAACCCATTCACCGTAAGCACCCAGTGCCTCACCCTCCTGGTCAGTCGAAGACATTACTTTAATCACAAAACACTATCAAACTGTTGAGAGACAATATATTCAGATATTTCATTTGTGACAGTTATCACACAGTTAATCGACTGTGTGTAATTTGAAACATACAAACTCTTTCTTTTGTTGTATGGGTTGTCCCAAATTTGAAAAAAATCCCTCACGGTGTTCTTGAGATATCGTGTTCACAAGGTTGCTGTAGTTCAACATTAGCTGGTAGACTTTTAAACTAGACTGTTAAACACTGTTTTGGGATCCAAATCTAATGCACATCTATTCAGACCTTCTTACGATGTTGGGAGCCTGAAGACACAGGAAACTCCTTGGCCATGCCTGCATCACTACGCACTGCTGGACGAACTGTCGTGTTCTGCTAGGAAAAAGAGGACAGGGTGTTAGTTTTACTTTTATGCAATAAACTGCATAAGTACTAAACCTCACATTTATTAGTAAGGTATTTCTTCATTCAAGATAGTCACATAACACTGAAGGAGAATGCACTGACTGGCTGGCAGATGTGTGTTAAAATCATACATCAGGACACCTCAAATAGAGGCACTTCTTCGTGGTATGAGGCATAATACACTGTAGGAGTCTGCTACAGTTTACATCCATGTCTTTGAAAATAGGGATGCTTCACACACATCTTCCCCCTGGCAGCACTGAGGATCGATACAATCAGCACAGTTTTAAGGTGGACACCCAAGATTAGTGTCAATCTGACCAAATGTGTCCCCTTTTATTCTTTAATTATGACATTAAATAATGGCCACAAAAGTTTCTTTATGCAGAATATTATGATGTCACAGTGATGTTGACCTTTGACATTTTGGATATAAAATGACATCACTTCATTATATTATTCTATCCGACATTTGTGTGAGGCTTTGTCATTATAAAATCATTCTTGAGTTTTTTCAAAAAACATGTTTTCTGAGGTCACACTGACCTTTGACCTTCGACCACCAACTTCTGATCAGTTTACTCTTCAGTCCAAGTGGTCGTTTGTGCCACATTTGAAGAAATTCCCGTAACGTGTTCTTGGGTATTGTGTTCATAAGGATGAGATGAATGGGAGGTCACTGTGACCCTGACCTTAACCATCAAATTCTAATCAGTTTATTGTTGAGTGCAAGTGAACGTTTGTGCCAAATTTGCAGAAATTCCCTTATGGTGTTTGTGAAATATTGCATTCACAAGAATGACACGGATGCAGGTCACGCTGACCTTGACCTTTGACTGATGACCACCAAAATCTGATCAATTCATCGTTGAGTCCAATGAACGTTTGTGCCAAATTTGAAGAAATTCCCTAACGGTGTTCTTGAGATATCCTGTTCATGAGAACAGGAGGGACGGGCAACCTGAAAACATAATACCTCCGGCCACGGCTATCGCTGGCGGGGGGGTTCTAAAAAAATTGATTACTATTTATTTACAGCTCCCCTTGTTTCTTTTGGTTCATATCCAATGTATGAGTAGGGCTCTAGGACAATTAATTGGTCAACTGTCACACAAGAAATTCAAGAAAGATTCATGATTGAATTACTATTTTCAGTATATTTACAAAGATAAAGTTTATCAGCTTGAAGATTAAATATCTTGTCTCTGTACAGTATTCAATTGAAAATATGTTAAAAAAGATTTGCAAATCGTTGCATTCTGTTTTTATTTACTTTTTACACAGCGTCCCAACTTTTTTGCAAACATGGCTGTATTACAAGTTGAGTGCCTCAAGATAAACAGTTGGGGTGCTAATCCTATAGTCATATGTCATTAAACCATCGCAGAAGAAGAGATGATGTGATTACATGAGTGCCAGTCAAATCTTTAACAGTTGAAAACAATCTGAAAAGGTGATGGAAATATTGCATTTATGTTTGTTTGATGTACTTGGATTGAAATTATTTTGATTGTGGAACAATCTGACACAAAACAACTGCGGCCAGCAAAAATCTCAAGCAATAATGGGGCAGACATCTTCACATTCCCTCTACTCAATTATTTTGTCCTAAACAATAGGAGAGTAATGTCAGTGTGATATGTTATAGGAGTAATGTTACAATGGGGTAATATTTTAAATGTAAAAGGGGAACAATGCCTATAATTAGATAATATGCTCACATTAAAGACGTCTCTACTTCACCTTATCTTTAGTAGGGTTTACCAAACATTCACATGCTTTAACAAGGGAGAAAACTTTCATTCATACTAATATATAAACTCATATAAGCTGCAGTGTAGCTTGTGTGTGAATATTACATTGATGCTGAAGCTGATAGCTTTCTGCTCTCGAAGAGCCGATCCTCCAAAGGGTTTCCCTTCATCCTCTTCGTCTGAAACATGAGGCATCGCCACCGGCAGCTCTCCTTTACTGTCCACTATCATCTTGCATTTCTACAAATACACACAAATACACAGCAAATTCAGTACTATCTTCAAGCAATACTGTTTTACCATACCACTGTTGGGAAGTTCCTCTTGGTTAATGATGGCCAAATGAAGCCTCGTGAAGCATTTTCTTTATTTTCTGAGCCCACTAGATGGCGCTTTTTGTTCAACAAAAGGTTGACAGCACACTGAATTGACATTCTTTGAGCCCCTCTCTTTAAACCATGAGTGCCATCTAGTGGGCTCAGAAAATAAAGAAAATACTTCATGAGGCTTCATATGGCCATCACTACTCTTGGTTGCTCAATTCAAATTCTGTGCAGTACAGCGCCTCACAGTAAACTTTTGTGAGCCTTAACATCACAGTTTGGTGTGGTCACAAGTAGGCTTGGGCGGTATCACAGTATACCAGGGTATTCAGAAGGACTTTCATTTGGCCTCTAAAATGTTCTGGCAAACCACTAGATGATTCAGAAAAGGAAAGCAGGGCTTGGCTCAGGCTGTGTTTAGAGTTGCAGACCCACACTAGCGATATTGTCAAGCAATGAAAAGAGTTCTTTGAGGAACTCCTAAACTCAACCAACACATCCACTGTGGAGGTGAGTTGAAGAATCAGGGATGGACTTACAGAGGTCTCTAAGGTAGTCAAAAAGCTCTTCAACGGCAAGGCGCCAGGTGTGGATGTGATTCGCCCTGAGAAGCTGAGGGCTCTGCACATTATTGGGCCATCAAAGAGTTGGAGGCAGCTGGCCACTGTCTCCAGACTATAAGACCCACCCCATCCTGGCAGCCTGTGGACTCCTTCTTCCCTGGAACCACTGTGTGTTATGCTTGAGTTCTGATTTTGTCAATACTTAGTATTACCTTAGTTAACCTGACAGTATGTTTCCCTGTCAGTTTCATTAATTAGAATTCATGTTTTGTTACATTTGTGAAACTGATTCAACCTCTGTTAAATAAGATCTGTTCCTTAAGTGCTACCTTATTTGCTCTGGTCTTAGAGCTGGACCACAACATTACCCTTACAGAGTTAACTGAAAAGTACATTTGATTTCCTTTTGTGTGCACTAAAACTCTAGTAAAAAAAATACATGGTTAGCTCTGCTCTGTATTCTTACATCTGTAAACTCCTTAATGCTGATACTGTTCGCCTGCTTCGCAACTTTCCTCTTCACTTCCTCCAAAGCAGCAATGTTAGTTTGAGCGGAAACAGGAGGTGGCTTGTTGGTAATGGAGGGCAGTGGGAGCAGTGAAGAAATGCCCATGTTAGACAATGCTGCTGTCATGGTGGCTGTAAGGAAGATAGAGACACAGAGAAAGAAAACAAGTCAGGGGCTGATGAAAAACAATTGTTTGTCTCAGAAGCTGACTTACATAGCAACTTAAAATAGGCTTTTTTTTAGGTCTGAAGGGATGACCACATGACTGTATAGAGTGACGACACATGATAGATCAGCAATTGTAGAATAAAAATGAAAGAAAAACGAGATAAGAATCAAAGTCATACCGGCAGTCATACTGGCCATAGCAGCATTCATAGCCATGGTTGGCAGAGCCAGGGGAAGCACTGTGGACCTCAGGCTGGCAGGGATGGGCATACCTGCTTTGGCACACATGGCAGCAGCATTGGCCTTGGCAATTTCTAGCAACTGGTCCTTATCTGAGGAGACATAAAGAATAGATATAAATACAACAACAAAGGAATCAATTAATTGAATGGATGTGTTAATTCAGTGCCTGCTTTCACAAAGTTTCTTTTAACTGTGATGTTCAGAACACATTTAAATATCTATTTGCAAACGAACTTCATTATTTTTTGACTATATACCTTTTGTTATTGTTTGTGGGAGGTTGAGCAGTTGCTGCAGAAATACATGAGAACGTACCACAGACTACACATGAAACATCAGAATCAGGCTGGATTTTACTTAAACTTCAGAAAATAAAATTCAATGTAATAGTTTGCTATCATAGATTATAGACTATCATTTTCTCAGAATATCAACTTCCTTTTTTCTAGAAACTGCTGAAGCTATGAATTGGTAGAGCTGTGGTACTGAGCGGAAAACTAAGTAAAATCTGAAAAAGGAGCTCCATCAGTTGTGACTAAGGGGTACAACTTGTTCTTGGTCCCAGATGGGAACCAACTTTTTGGGTTCTGAACCAATTTAAATTTGGTCGAAACTGGTTGGTTCAAAATAAGGTGCGGGAACTGGAACAGAGGCAGAGATATCAACATGGATCAGGTTCCCTTTCAGTGACTGCACCTAATTTTGAACCATTCGGGGCATTTCAACCAAAAATGAATTGGTTTGGAACCCGAAAAGTTGGTTCCAAGCTGGAACCATGAAATAGCAAGTTTTTCTTCACCTGAAATGCAAACCCTGACAGCATCAGTGGGAGTGTCATATTCTACAGGTTGGAAAAAGTCTTGCACATAATAGTTTTCTGCGTCTTCTTATCATTAACAGTCGGTCCATGCATTTGGGGTAAAAGCAAATATCTGTAATAACAGAACAAAAGCTCACAGGAAAACAATGCGATCTTCCATCTTGCTACTACTGTTTACGTCCATTGCGCATTGTGCAATGCCCTCCACTGATGATATATCCTTGACTGCAATGGTTCTGCTCAAAACTGGTGGAAATGTGGACTCATTCACTAGATAGCACTAAGGTTCTGAGAATCCTGAACAAAACCTGTTCAAATACCAGAGCTCATTTGGTGGAAAAGGGGTATCTGTTGTGTAGTTACAACTGCTGCTCCTGTATTACTTTAGTCCTTTATCTTTGGAGAATTACCAGGATCTGGTAAAAAGCTCACTGCTCCCGAGCAGATAACTGAACCTGGGTCTTGCATGTGAGAGACAGAGATACTGTCCATTGTGCCACAGCACCAAAGAAACAGTAAAGACTATAGTAGCAGTGATTTTACAAAATCTCTTGCTCTAAAAGCCATGATTGAGAACCATGATTATTTTGGGTCGGCTGTTAAGAAGTCTCTTAAAATCTGGGGCTGCTGGATGTGGTTCCGTTGGTGCCAGGCTACCCTGTTAAACTAAAACCAGGGATGGAATAGGATACATAAACAGGATGGCAAAAAAATCTATGGGTAATAATTATAAAACCAGTTTCATATTCTGAAAATTATAGTTCAAGACTTCTCTGCAGACCCTTCGTTAAGACAGCAGGGATCCCTCTTAATTATATTGTACAACATAATCAGACTAAGCTCAAACCAATTTAGAATGGATAAAATAAATATGAATGAAATATAAGTGTATTGAATTTAGGTTCTAGATCACAAGAAATATCAAAGAGGTTACATCTCTGGGGTCTTCTTTTTGACAAAGTGACAAGACAAAACTTTACTCAAAACATGCTCTTTCTTCATTTTTATCAGTTTACAAACAAGAAATTTGTTTTCTATACCATCTAGGAACAAATTAGAGATTGCCCAATGAAAAAAGTCTTTATAAAAGACCTATTAATGTATAAGCATAATTGGCAAGGTGGAAATTTGATTGAATTTCATAATGAAAAACACCAGATATGAATGTAATTTGCAATGCAGTGTAGTTACTCAGTTACACCATATGGGGGACTATCACTTAATAAGTCCTAATGCATTTGTGTGTTGTTATGTGCTATGCATAACAGTTGAATAAGTTAAATAAACCTGATAAAGTTTGAATGATGTTCAGGTTATTACCATGTCTACGTCCTGCACGTGTGTCAAACTGAGACAGAGTGTGGTAATATTTCCCTAAGGAAAAGCTTTCCCAAGTCAGGATTTCACAAATAAAAAATAATAATAATGATAAAAAAAGATATATATCTGACCCAGTTCACTGATGCGTTGAGGACTGTTGCTCGAACTACAGAGTTTCCGGGTGGGGGATCTATTTTTCCGGAGGATGAGTACAGGAGAGTGACTGGGCTCTCGTTTCCAGCGGTCCCTCTGGCTGTATGTAGTCCTCCTCCGACTGCGTGACACCGACCGTGAGCGTGACCTCCGTGGCCGCCGGCCCCCTGACCTGCACAGACAACATCTAGTTCAATTCATTTGAAATTAGGCAAACCAGTAAAAGATATCTTTATATGAAGTCCCCTCCAATGGCAAGAGAACTATTCCTCAGATCAATAGCTGGCAATCAAAGAAGTGTACTGGCTCCTACAGTATATCAGAACTCTCTTTCTGCAGCAACGGACAACTAAGGGCTGGGTATTGCTGAAAAGAACTAGCTCATATCCCATGTTTGTGGCCAACAGCCACACGGAAAGGTATGGTGACAAGCTGGCCATCATGGAGGCAAGACACAATAATCCCTTTAATATGATCACACAGTAACACTGCACATTATTAGACAGTATCTCCTGGAGGGCATTTGTGGTGCTGCACTCGTTAACATTAAAAGCGACAGAAACAGTTGTGTAAAGAATGAAAAAAGTGAGCTTGGGACAGAAGTTCAAACCCTGCTTTCTTTGACTTCAGCCAACCTGGCTATCTCCAATATTGGATTGTTGGTTTAGGAAAATAACACAAATTGTCACGTGCAGCAGCCCCCGACCACCAAACATTCACTCTACCTTGACCGTGATCTCTTCTTCTTGGATGGACTCCTGGATCTGGATCCCTTCCTGTGGCTCCTACATGGTGACTTGGATCTTTTCTGCCTCTTTGATGATTTGGATTCTTTTTTCCTCTGTGGGGACTTGGATGGTTTTCTCTTCTTCTTTGCTGGTGATTTAACAGTAGTGTCCGAGGATCTGGGGTATTTTGATGCTTTAAACTGAGGACAGCTGGGCTCAGTGGTCTGGTCAGGTTCTGTAGATATGGACTGGTTCAGCATGGACTGGGGTGTGCTAGAATCTGCAGCTTTGGTATTAGACAACATAGTACATTACTTGGACGATGGACACACCTTGAAAAACTGCTGAAATGCATTATCAAAGGTTTGTCTGGGTGTAAGGTAAAGGGCTGGCATAAACTAAGGTATACATATTTTACTGCTACAGCAGCAACTATACCATTCAGCCACCACAAAACCACTGACAGGTGACGTGAGTAACACTGAACAACTCAATACAATTCAATAATGTACTGGGAAACCATGGGTCCTAACATTCATGTGGATGCCACTTGATGTGATCCACCCACCAAACCACTGTTGCAGTCCCAGACCCCTCCCCCCATCTCCCTGATGGCAGTGCCCCCCAAAGCAGGACAATGCTGTTCAAGAATGGCCCAAGAAACTTGAGATAGAGCTCAAGGCGTAGACCTGACCTCAGAATTCCCCTGATACCAATCTGATAGAGCGTCCATGGGACGTGGCGATACCCCAGAGGTAACCCAGATGCACAAAGGGGCCTCCATGGACTGGACTTGTTCTGACCTGTTTAGATATGGAGATAGGACCTCTGAGAGGTGTCCTGTGGTGTCTGGCACCAGGGCATTGACAGCAGATCCTTTGAGTCGTTGGGTTATAAGGGTGGGTACCAGCAAATCCCACAGATGTCTGACCTAATTGGGACTGAACCCTCAAGCTCTTTTTCACATTTCTTAGGCTATTCCTGAGCAGTTTTTGCAGTGTGGCATGGTGTATGATCGTATGATCGGGACCCAACACGCTGAGTGGATTGGGCCAGGCTTTTTGACCGGGCTTGGATCAGCATCAGGCTCATTTAATTTCTCTCCTTTCATTTTGTCCATAAAGGTGCGGGGTAAACTGTATGGCTAATGGATGCAATATTGTTACACTGATTATATTACTGAGGCCTATTACAAATACACCTCTTAGTAGCATGTGTGTGAGTGTTGTTTTTCTTTGTGCATCAGAGACAACAAGCGTCAGGGAGAACTTTAAGTGACAGCAGTGTCGGTCTTGGGCTGGGGTCAAAATGGACTGAAAAACTGCAGATCTGTCAGGCTGTAATTTTTGGCACGTGCAGGGCTCTAGTCTGTCTGTGGGTCTCTGACACACACTTTGGCCTACTCACTAGGAATTTGGAAGAGTTTC
Source organism: Cephalopholis sonnerati (assembly GCA_019142605.1). Classification (NCBI taxonomy): domain Eukaryota; kingdom Metazoa; phylum Chordata; class Actinopteri; order Perciformes; family Serranidae; genus Cephalopholis; species Cephalopholis sonnerati. The sequence continues at coordinate 19,945,901 of JAGQAX010000024.1, forward strand.
AGGTGTGTGTAGCAGCTTGGTGTTGATTACATGTAATTTAATCAAGGTAAATATAGGTGACAGCCAAGCTTAATGGCTCTGTGCTGCAATGCTGCACTTTAACTGGAGGCTTCAGATAAAGTGACACATAGCTGTTCTGCTGCCTTTAGTTGGCTGTAAGGAATTAATCGGCTGAAGTAGAAGGCTTTTGTACAGTATCAAGCAGCTGTAAATACTGAAAACAGACTGCTTTACTGACATCCAGCTATAACTGTAGACTTTATTTTCACTGCCAACTTTAACACATCCAATAGTAAGAGTGTTTAATTTGATGAGCATTAATCAATAACTGCTTTGCATTACTATTATACACGAGTATTTAGTTTGAGCTTGTTAAAGGAGCAGTATGTAAGGTTTAAGGAGATTTAGTGGCGGCTAGAGGTGAAGATTGCAGACTATAACCAGCTGAAACTTGCCACAATTAAAATTCCTTCAGTGTTCATTGTTCAGGAGGTTTTAACTAGTGATGGCCAAATGAAGCCTCATGAAGCCTTTTCTTTATTTCCTGAGCCCACTAGATGGCACTCTTGGTTTAAAGAGAAAGGCTCAAAGAATAGCAATTCAGTGTGCTTTCAACCTTTTGTTGAACAAGAAGCACCATCTAGTGGGCTCAGAAAATAAAGAAAAGGTGTCATGAGGCTTCATTTGGCCATCACTAGTTTTAACCAGGAGCTGAATTATCCACAGAGGTCTCTTCCTCTCCAAAACAAACACACCAGGCGCTTTAAATGGTAAAAACACTGAATAAAGCAGTTTAACATTAATTAAAAAAGTGTCTTTCCAGCCCTGTTGTTGTGGAGGGGCTAACTACGGTGGCCGTTGGGAAAATGCAAACGTCCCTATCTATTTAAGTTTTGAAAAAATTCACTCCCTGTACAGTCATGTCATGAATGTTGAAATAAGCTGTAGAGACCAAAACTGTTTTTGTACCAGGCTGTAAACATGTTTATTTCTCCTTTAAAGTTGAGCACTTTAACATGGGCGTCTATGAAGACTGACTGACTTCTGGAGCCTCAGGTGGACATTCAAAGACCTGCAGTTTTTGGCACTTTAGTGTTGGCCTCATTTTTCAGCCCAGAGGGTTGCTGCTTAGCTTCAACACACCATGACTCCTTCTATCATAAAACTGGAGTGTAAAACTGTATTCAGGCTAATAAACGGGTTTGATATTATGTACAGTATAAATACAACATCATCAAACATATCCTACCTAAATTGTGTGTTGTGTCATCTGCTTTCTCTTCTTTGTTCTCTGGTGGCTTTTCACTCTGGTCAGTGTTCTGTAGCTCTGTCCTTGACTCTGTCAGCTCCTCTGCTTTGATGCTACTTCTGGTGGGGCTGGAGGCCAGCTGTGGGGGCTGGAGGCCTTCTGAAGGACCTTGGGTAGATTCATCCAAAGCTTCCCTTTTCTCTGAGGAGCTGCCAGCAGCCACATCAACCAGATCACAGCAGGATAAAACAACATCACGATTAGAAAAGGGAGGATTATCACGAGTCGTCTCTGTTTATGTACCATGTGAGTAACCAAACTGTACTTGCTTTTCTCACATATTTACAGAGGTAGCATTCTTATGGACATGTCAAACATACGATATTGTGAGCGACTCAGAGATTTACAGTGAACTTTCTTTTCCACCAAATGAAATCTGTTTGAGATACAGCCTTTGATAAGTCACTATAACACTGCCTTCAGAGTTCAAATAAGTTTGGGACACATGTGAAAGCTCAATATACAAGCTATAACCAAAACATCATTACACAACTGCCCACTTGTGCAAATAGAGTCAAGACTGAGTAACTGCATTGTCACACAATGACTGTGTTCTGTTCCAATCATATAAGCCCACATTACCTGCCAGCAAATCAGTAGAGAAAATGTCTACCTTGGTGTCACATAAATTTAAGGTCAAGATGAAATGAAACATGCCTTTTTAACTCTTTTAGATAACTCTGGTAGACATTTTGTTCACCTTCAATTTATGAAAAAGAAAACAAAAATCGACTTCTTCGTATTCTGATATCAGAATTCAATCATGTTTTCATGCTGCGTCTGTAACCGGCTCTAAGTTGATGTTTCACCAAGAGCGGGCTCAGCTACTCTACACGTACCGGGTCTAAAAGTCACATCTGGGCAGTAAAAACAATCGGCCAGCTGATTGTGTCTGCTTGCTTCTCTCTACATGTGTCTGTCTCCAACTTTAATGTTAGCTTGACTGCAGCCTTTTCTCTCTGTTAGCCAAGCTGGATCGAATCCCCCCGTGCTCCTCGGGTCTTCCTGAGATACAATCAATGGACCCGCAGCAGCATCTGATGTTTGAATACCAATGTATGCTGAGCTTCTGTGGTGCTATTCCTGACTGCCTCTGCAAACAGGGAGGGCGCCAATTTCCATCTACCATATGTAATACACTAACTATAGAGTGTCTCATATAGCTCCACATCTAAAAACCTAAACTGTCCCTTTAACATATCTACATTGATTAATCTGCTCCCAGTCATTGCTGGTTCGCTCACTATGGTGGGCAGGGAAATAAAATCAAAGAGTTTAACTATGTTGGTTCATGGACACTTAGGCGATGCTCACATCTCGCTTACAACTCACTTCCAATTCCCACTTGATGTTATGTATTTCTCTCAAGAATCAATCAATCGACTGCTGGTTTTCCTTCATACCTCGAGCGAGTCCTTTGGCGCTGAGAACCAGATAGGGAGCGAGTCCTAGATCTTCGATGGTGCTTAGACCGAGAGTTCCTCCTCACTGAACAGGAATGTGTATGAGAATGGGAATGTGACCTTGAACGGGAACGACAGCTCCTCCTGCCATGTCTTTCCTCACCTCCTCTCCCTTTATTGGAACTGTCCTGTTAGGAAGCAATAAAGAAAGAAAGGCTAATTTTATCATTAGTCTTTTATGTCATTGATGCGAGTATGGCATCATTTTATCAGTGTTAATGATACTGTTTGCATGGTTCAGGGTTAAGGGTTGTTTTTAGGTAAGGGTTGGGGATAAGCATGTAGTGGTTATATTTTTAAGGACATATATGTAAACTAAGGTCAACTATGCTCTGTGAACATTATCACGACAGCATGTGTTGGCTCATCTTTTTCTGTTTGTCTTTAGTGTATTTACCTGTTTGGGGATGATGTCAGGGAGCTCCTCTCGTCGCCTTGGAGATAAGCTTTGACCACAGTTCTTATCCCTCCGCTTTGACATGAACTCAGAGTCCGATTCTGATGAGTTCTCTTCATCTTTCCTTCTTCTCTTCTTCTTCTTCCTCTTTCCCGTTGAATGCCTCTTGTGGCATCTGGACTTACTCTCGTGACCCTCACCTGGACAGACAGTTCAGCAGCTCTGTGCCAGTATAGCATGTTTTGTACGACAGAAATTACTGTACAGTGCCTTGATAAAGTATTCAACCCCCCTAGTGTTTTTTTTTTTTTTGGATTTTGTGTATTGGACCCACACAAAATAGTCAAAATTGGTGAAGTGGCTTTATGAAGTGTCAAGAAATTTAGTCAATTTTAGTCTCATATGATCAGAGTACCCTCTTCCACACGTTTAGGCAATCTTCCACATGCATTTTGGCAGACTCCAAATATGTTCATGTTTTCTTATTTTTGTTTTGTTAAGTAATGGCTGTTCTTCTGGCCTCTCTTCCATACAGCCCAACTCTGTGGAGTTGTCCGACTTCAAGTGGCCCTATGGAGAGGTACTCCAGTTCCCACTGTGGAGCTTTCCAGCTCTTGGTCTCTTTGTTGTCTCTCTGAAAATGCCATCCTTGCCTGGTCCATGGATTTTAGTGTGCAGCCCTCTCTTGGCAGGTTTTTTAGATGCCATATGTTTTTTTTTTCATTTTGTAATAATGGATTTAATGGTCCTCAGTGGGATGTTAAAACTTTCAGATATGTTTTAGAACCCAACCCTGATCTGTACTTCTCCAGAACTTTGTCCCTGACCTGTTTGGAGAGCTCACTTTGTCTTTGTGATGCTGCTAAAGCCCCGTTGCCAGCAAGCACTCTGGTTCTGTTCAGTTAAATTTGGTCCACTTTTTTTCTGTTTCCACTGTGAAAAAGTTGTGGATGGTACCAACAGAACTGTTCATAACCGTCCCCAGTTTTGGTCACCCCTCTGTTGGGGTACCTAGCACACAGATCTGGTACTATAAGGTGAATCTAGAAACACTGCACTCCATTTATTGGTCAATAGTGGAGGGTCACTCTTGCTCAGCGCTGAGTTGTGGCTGATTTTGAAGCTTAGTAACCACTGCTCATACTGTGGCAGGTCTTACATATATTAGTCAGCTGTAACTACAAAATGAAAGGATGCTTTACTGCCTCTAGCAGCAGCTGTAGACTGAGGAAAAAATAATTGAATTCACTGGGTCAACTGCCAACAACTTTTAAGTGGAACGTTTACTTCTAATGTTAATCAACGCATGAGTTGACAACTTGAATCCATCAGCACACCTTAAATTTCAATGTGACATGCTGCTAAAGCCCCGTTGCCAGCAAGCACTCTGGTTCTGTTCAGTTAAATTTGGTCCACTTTTTTTCTGTTTCCACTGTGAAAAAGTTGTGGATGGTACCAACAGAACTGTTCATAACCGTCCCCAGTTTTGGTCACCCCTCTGTTGGGGTACCTAGCACACAGATCTGGTACTATAAGGTGAATCTAGAAACACTGCACTCCATTTATTGGTCAATAGTGGAGGGTCACTCTTGCTCAGCACTGAGTTGTGGCTGATTTTGAAGCTTAGTAACCACTGCTCATACTGTGGCAGGTCTTACATATATTAGTCAGCTGTAACTACAAAATGAAAGGATGCTTTACTGCCTCTAGCAGCAGCTGTAGACTGAGGAAAAAATAATTGAATTCACTGGGTCAACTGCCAACAACTTTTAAGTGGAACGTTTACTTCTAATGTTAATCAACGCATGAGTTGACAACTTGAATCCATCAGCACACCTTAAATTTCAATGTGACAACTTTGACCATTCCATTAGTTTTTATTGTCTCTCTTGGATGATATATACTTCTGTAATGAGTGGATCTTCAAGTGTTTAAAGATATATATATGAATTTCGACCGAATTATGTGAACTGCATATATTCTAATGCTCACGTGGAGAAAAAAAAAGCATCACTGAGTGTTGTTCCTGTGGGCTCCAGCAACACTAAACCCCTGCTACTGCCCGAGAAAGACTAAATGCACAAACCCGCTATTTTTAAATATCCCATGGAGAGAGACTCTCACTGCAGCCTGCTCTACTTTGTTCTGAAAATGTCAGCATGTAACCCTGTTCTTTGGACAATAAACGAGTTGCAGACTTATTAAGGAGGAAATATGGTGAGTGCTGGATGGAGCAGTGCGTGACAACAACCTTGCCCCCATTTAAGGGTACTGTTTGCAGTGGAATTGCTAAATGGATCTAGGGTCTAGGTACTATGTCTGAAGGGTTACTTTATGTTCCAAAGGTACTATACCGAAAGTGTTTGGTGGGAATGGGGCTTCAGTAATGCTGCATTGTTGCCTTTCAGAACAGGTGTATATCTACTGAGATTTAACTTAAACTACTGGTGTAAATTTTGAAGCTAATTAGTAGTGCTGAGAGTCACTAGAGGATCCACGATATGATAATATCACAATAAGTCACGATTCAATATTATTGTGATTTTAAATATGTTGCCATATGCTGAGTATTGTGATAAAATATATTGATTTATTACCTTTTTTCAACTGTTAATTATTACGTCCCTAAAGTAAGACTTTGTCAACATCTGTTTTATTTAAAAAGATAAAAATTGCAGTCTGTTCATCTGTCTTGTTTGCAGCAGCAATATGCATCTAGTGGACTGAAAAGGCAATTGGTTATATTGTTCTAGTAGGCTACCTAAAGTTTAATTTATATTTCTCATATTAATTATTTATGTAATAACACAAGTCGATATTAGGCACTGTGTGATACTACAATACTGCTGCACAAAAATACTGTGATACTATGCTGTATTGATTTTTTGCCCCATCCCTCGTAATTGGTAGAACCAGAGCTTATTCAGGAATTTCACAGCAAAGGGGGTGAATACATATGCACACACCACTTTTCAGTTTTTTGTTTTAAAAAAATTTAAAACTGTTTTTAGTTTTTTTTCATTTGACTTCATCAATTTTGTCTATTTTGTGTAGGTCAATTACATAAAATCCATTTAAATCACAAGTTCTAATGCAAAAAAAATAGGAAAAATGCCAAGGGGGTGAATACTTTTGCAAGGCACTGTATACCTACAGATGATGTAAAAACAATTATATGACTTTGAAATCTTAAGGATTATGCCACACAGACTGTATATAAAGACGGACGACCTGACAGCTTCATAAAGTATAGGCAAAACATCTTGATTGCCCCCTGGTGGCTTTTAGAGCAGTAGTACTCCATGGTGGTAGTGGTACTTTCACTAATGTGTTTAAATAATGCAATTAAAATAATAAGAGACAGTCTTACCTTGCCCCTTATTCGCCTCTGTTGGCGTTCCTCTCCTGTGAAGTAAAGATAAAACCTATTAGGACATTTGAAAAAAACAGGATCAAAGTAAAGTGGCAGGAAACTCTTTTGTCAACAATCACAGAAAGATTAAAAAAAATACACCCAACCACTCACATTACAAGCCAAACACTGCATACATAAGACTGTGTGCTACAAGGCCCGTAATGCACAGGGGTCGAACCTATTAGAACATGACCGCCAAAACATCTGGATCACCCCCCGGTGTCTGGCTGCAGTATAGGTCATAACCCTGCTCCCTTCATGTTAGCAGCTGGGACAAGGGCAAAACTAAAAGATCAAAGTAGACTCCAAATACATTTTTCCCAAAGATGGTTCCACCATTCTAAGTAGTTCTCATCACTCTGTTTGCTCATGTGTTTGTTCTTCAGATTCGTTTGGTTTTAGTTATTTGATACTATAAAAAGAGGGTTTGACGTTATAATTGAAAGCTGTGTGTACCAAACAGTGTGCTCACAAACGATGGTGCTGCTTGTGATTGGTCAGACAGGTGTATGGGCCAGAACCCGCAGATCACTACTGTGCAGACTGACTGAAATGACACTACCAGAACAAAATGGCATCAGCTGTATCCTGGATATTTTGGCTTCATTTTTGTACAGTGGAGGTAGATGGAAATGCTGTATCCATCTTTATATGCAGTCTATGGTTCAGCCCTGAATGCTTATAGAAAACCACTGGGTTATATTTGAGGTTTACATGGTATTATAGAACTGTAACAACAATGTAATTAAATAGTTTGAATAAGAGCATTTTTGTTAGTATGGACAGTTAGTGATGGCCAAATGAAGCCTCATGAAGCATTTTCTTTATTTTCTGAGCCCATTAGATGGCTTTCAACAAAAGGTTGAAAGCACACTGAATTGACATTTTTTAAGCCTCTCTCTTTAAACCATGAGCGCCATCTAGTGGGCTCAGAAAATAAAGAAAATGCTTAATGAGGCTTCATTTGGCCATCACTATGGACAGCCATTCACAAAGTTTCACCTAGGCTGATGTTTGGCTCCTCCATCCAACTCCGCCCCCGACTCTGAGCTGCTCTCCTTCTCTCGGTTCCTCCTCTTCTTCTTACTTTTGTGTTTTTTGCGCTTCTTATGTTTCTTCTGTGAACCGCTGCCCCTCAGATCTTCCTGTTTGTCTCTGTCTGAGGTGGCTTTGTCTGCTCCAACCTTTTCAATGCTATCACCCACTCCTTCAGCAGCACTGATGGATACACAGAGACACAGAAAGAGATTTTACTATTCAGCTGCATTTGTTATTGTATCTACCCAACATAGGACAATGTTTGTTAAATGTTTAATGACAGGACACCTAATATTAAACATGAAAATTCATTAAGAGGTCTGTCCCGAGAAGACGATGAGTTATCTAAGTAATTCTGATGAGTAAAATGGCAGCTGGCAGAAGGACTTCCTTCCGTGTTCAGTCCGGCACTTTGGTTTTATCAACTTGTGTGTGTACCTTGATATCAATATTGCCATTATACCGTAGCATTGAGCAATGTTGCTATCAAAATATTTAGATGATGAGATTTCTGATCAATAATCATCAGGCATGTTAAAGGCAAATATTAGCACAGCTAGAAGAGTCTGGTGAGTTTAGAAAATTACATCACTTTACTGTAATGCAGCCTTTAAAACCAAGAAAAGACAACACAATGATATTAAGATATCCAAAAGACAATATCTGGTTTCATATCACAATATCATTATATTAAGGAAGGCATGATAATATCAGTACATCATCTGTATCATAATGCCATAATGATGTTAATTCCACTACAGAAGAGACCTGATCACTAAAATTAGGTGAGGAAAAAAAGTGGACATGTCAATTTTGGCATATTCGATATCAGCAAACAATCCGATATCGTGCATTCCCCAATATGGGTGGGAATCACCGGTGGATCTACGATCACTATATTGTACTTAAGTCACGATACGATATTATTGCAATTTCAAATATGTTGTGACATGCTGAGAATTGCGATAAAATATATTACCTTTCTTCAACTGTAAATTCTGTCCCTAAAGGAACTTTGTCAACATCTGCTTTATCGAATAAGATGAAGTTTTCAGTCTGTTTATGTCACTTCAGCCACCTTTTTGCAGCAGCAGCAAAATGTATCTAGTGGACTGAAAAAGCAATTGGTTATATTATTCTAGTGGGCTACTGGAAGTTTAATTTATATTTGTACTGTTAATAATTTATATAACAAAACAATTGATACTTGGAACTGTGTGACGATATGATGTTGGCACAAAAAATATTGAGATACATATTCAATATTGAATTTTAAGTTCACTACAACCTAAATGCCCAAAAAGTTGGGACGTTGTGTCAAACATGAATAAAAACACAATGCAGTGATTTGCAAATCCCTTTTCACCTCCATCCAGCTGAACACAAGATAGTTAATGTTAAAGCTGTTAAACTTTGTTTTTATAAACATACACTCATTCTGAATTTGATGCTTGCAGCACATTCCAACCAAGTTGGGACGAGGCAACAAAACACCAGGAACAACCCACAAGTTAACACCTTAATTGGTAATGGATTAAAGTATCGCTTTTGAATATGAATGGAGCACCCTTGAGAAGCTCTGTTGTTTGCAAGCAAGGATGGTCACTTTGTTAAAAGAAAAAAACGTGTGAGCAAACAGTCCAACAGTCAAAGAACAAACTTAATCTTCACACAGTTGCAACAAATTTAAGGATTTCACCATCTACAATCCATAATATCATCAAAGATTCGGAGTACCCTGAGAAATCTCTGCACGTAAAGGGCAAGGCTGAAACCAGCATTAAATGCCCACGACCTTAGACCCCTCAGATGGCACTGCATTAAAAACTGACTTGACCATATAAAGGATATTACTACATGGGCTCAGGAACACTTTGGAAAACCACCGTCAATAATCACAGTTCATCGCTGCATCTTCAAATACAAATTAAGACTCTACCATGCAAAGTGAAAGCCATATATCAACAACATCCAGAAACACTGACGACTTCTCTGGGCCGCAGCTCATCTGAGATGGACTGACACAAAGTGGAAAAGTGTGCTGTGGTCTGACGTGTCCATCATGAACATCAAGTCCTCTGAGCTAAAGAGGAAAAGGACCAGCAAGACTATTACCAGCTCAAAGTTCTGTGATGGTATGGAGGTGTGTTAGTGCCCATGGCATCATGGGTGACTCTCACATCTTTTGGAGCAACTTGTCTGCCATCCAGACAACGTCTTTTTCAGGGACGTGCATGCTTATTCCAGCAAGAGAATGAGAGACATTCTCTTCCAACAGCGTGGCCTCATAGTAAAAGAGTTCAGGTACTGGACTGACCTGCCTGCAGTCCAGATCTGTCTCCCATTGAAAATGTGGAGAGCATTATAGCGCACAAAATACGACTATGGAGACCCCAAGTAAGAATGGGAAAGAATTTCACTTTCAAAACTTCAACAGTTAGTGTCCTCAGTTCCCAAACACTTACTGGGTGTTGTCAAAAGAAAAGGTGATGTCACACAGTGGTAAACATGCTCCTGTCCCAACTTTATTACTACATGTTGCAGGCGTCAGATTCACAATGAATGTATTTTCACACATACACACACAAAAAAAACTGTAAAAGTTTGTCAGCTTGAGCATTAAATATGTTGTCTTTGGACTGTATAGGACTGCATGAAGTTGGAAATGGATTTGCAAATCACTGCATTCTGTATTTATTTACGTTTAACACAACTTTTATTTTGGATTGGGGCTGTAGCAAGTGGTTATAATTCAGGAACTCAATAAATGACTTTGTTTGCAAGGTGAAAAAATAAAAGTACACCAATCAGTTAGTGTGAATCCCTCCCTCTGAAAGCGAGCAGAGGGATATAACGGTACTTTCTACATGTTGTCAGATGCATGCACTCTGTGAGTGAGCTAGCTAACCTGTACAACTGTGTCAATTCGACAGGCTGCCACAGTAAATACAAACTGCACCTCTACACCGGCTTAATAAACTAAATACTTTAAACCGGGACCTTATATCCACCTCAGCAGCCCTGTTAATATCATCGTTACTAGTTGCATCCCAACATTTTAACGTATAGTAATAAAGCATTAGCTTGTATGATAATGTTATATTTGGCAACCAGAGCGGCAGCCGGCCGCTGTAACGCTAGCTGTTAGTTAACTTCTGTTCCCTAGCTCACTAATTGCATTTAACTATCACTAACACCAAAACAAAATACAACAGTGACGTACGCTTTGTCTTCATTCTGGTCTTCAATTTCTCTGATTTTATTCAATATAAAATCTTGAAAAATTTGCTCTAAGTTGGCAGCCATGTTTTAGTGTGCATCTTTTTTTAAGTTCGGGTAGAAACTGTTCACTCCGCTATGTTCCGGCTGTGTTTTCGTTCCTATTTCTTCTTCTTCTTTTAAATTACCGGCAGACTAGACGCAGCAAGAGCGTATTGCTGCCCTCTGCAGGCCATTAGCAGAAGTCGATTTGATGACTTGGATCCTTGCATGCAGTGCGATGAAAAAAAAAAATCAATCACAGTTTTTTTGTTCACAGTGTTCTGCGCTGAGAATTGGTTGATTGACCCGAAGTTTTGCTTGGTATGCATTATTAATTTCTTATATTATTTTTTCAGTTTGTAGTTTTAGAAAAAAAAAGTTTATTTCAGTGCCAAAACATTGTTGTGCAAAAACAAAATTACAAACAATGCATTTGTTTGATGTTTTATTTGATGTTTAAGTCTAAAACTGTCTTAAAGTGTTCATTTCAATTCCTGAACATGGGACTTCAAAAACAATGCAAAAACAATGTTACATATCTAAAAGCCTTATGTTTTGTTCGTTTTGTAACTCTGTATAAATTGTCCTTGCTCTATACTCTAAGCTGAGAACGTCTTTTTTGTCTGTGGTAACAGTCTGTCACAACTAATCGGCCTGTGCAAAATGCTGCTGTAATACAGTAACAACTCATTTTTTTAATAAAGCACATTTAAAAACAACTCATGTTGACCAAAGAGCTGTACAAAAGGGAAAAGCTGTTAAAAACACATACATGAGAGGCAACATAACTGTCAGGTACACAACTCACACATTCAGAGACACAACACAAACAGGCACACATCAGAGAAAGCCATGTCAGGGACTCAAACGCCACTGAATGAAAGTAGTAGTAGTCAGTGGGAGAGGGATGCTGTTCCACAGTTTAGGGGCAGACACAGTAAAAGCACAATCACCCCTGAGCTTGAATCCAGAGTGTTGGACATCCAGGAGCCACAGGTCAGCCGACCTGAGGGACCTCAGGGTAGAATAAGGGGTTAAGAGGTCTGCGATATAGGACAAGGCCAGACCATTAAGGGCTTTGTAAACAAACAGGAGAACCTTAAAATCAATTCTGAACTGTACAGGCAGCCAGCGGAGAGAGGCTAAAACAGATATGATATGGTCTCTCTTCCGGGTATGTGTGAGGAGTCGGACAGAAAGGACTGACTAATACCAGTGTGCAGAGAGTTACAGTAGTCGTACACTTTTGTTTTGGGGTTGGCTGTAGACTGAATTTGCAGAGATGGCTGCCATTTAGTTTTTACATGTATTAGTGTGTGGTGGGGCGGCATGGTGCTGTGGTGGTTAGCACTGTTGCCTCACAGCAAGAGGGTTCCTGTTTCGATCCTTCTGTGCGGGGTTTTCATGTTCTCCCCGTGTCAGCGTGGGTTTTCTCCGGGTACTCCAGCTTCCTCCTACAGTCCAAAGACATGCAGGTTAATTGGTGACTCTAAATTGTCCGTGGGTGTGAATGGTTGTCTGTCTCTATGTGTCAGCCCTGTGATAGTCTGGCGACCTGTCCAGGGTGTACCCTGCCTCTTGCCCAATGTCAGCTGGGATAGGCTCCAGCCCCCCGTGACCCTCAAGAGGATAAGCAGTTAGAAAATGGATGGATAGTGTGTTGTGGTCTTAATATAGTGTCCATGGATGAGGACAACAGGTCTAAGTTAGGCAGAACGAAGTGTAAGGTGCAGGAAACCAAAATTTGATATGAGGATGCAGTTCTGTAGGAGGATACATCTGCAAAGCTGCCCATCTATTTAACCTTTAAGTTAGCGTTGCCGTCAGTCATTATGGTTGGGGCTTCCCAGCAAACATTTGTATGTGGGGCCAATGTGCAATAAATGAACTGAAAAATGGGCCCTTTATAGGACTGTCCATGAGTTCCATAATGGCCCCATGCCACTTGGTGCCCAGGTAGCCCTAGCATAACCTCTGCAGGGCTCACTTGGGTAAACCCCCACATGTGGGCAATTAGCATGGGGCCATTATTGAGCCCATGGACAATCCCATATAGGGCCCATGTTTCAGCTCATTTATTACCTACATGGGCCTTACATGCACATGTTGACTGGGTTATAGCATTATGATTTTTCAAATAGATAGACTACTTGAAGGACTCCATCACAAGGCTGTTGTCAATGGCAGGTAGATAAATGACTGGCCTGTTACGACAGAAACTGTTATACAACCATTGTGAAAACTGTTTGTCTTTGGTAATGCCGTACAGCTCACTGTGCAATCATCACTGTGTACAACTGTATTGCAGAGGGAACACAGTTTAACTGAAAAACTGACGTTTATGCTGTGTAAATGTTTTGTTTCAATGATATTTTATGTTTCATTTGTGCCTAACCTCACAGAGTTCTGGCAGCGATGGTGACAGCATGTGGCTTCTGAAGTATGACACTGCAACCACATGAGTTTTTAGAGGAATGTCCTTGAAATGGCAATTATGGGCTGATTTAGTTTGACAGATAACAACAACACTTAAAAAACTATACTAAATGTAAAGTTTTTGAGCACAGTCTGACCCATTGTTCACTCAAGACCCAAAGTAAGAAAAATCTCTCCTGCAGTTTCGTAAGTCTACGTATGCTTTGATTTTACTGCATACCTATTTCACATCCATTCTTCCAGAGAAAAATTCCGTCAGGCAAAACTGCCACTCACAAGATCTCCACCAACAGGAGCTTGTCTATGATAGGATGAAAGAATATTAAAGAATAAGAAGGTGCAAAAGTAATTTCACATAATCACATCTCAGGCACATATGTAACAAAACAAGTACTCAGAATATCCCTTCTACCCCCCTTTGTTTTTTCTTTGACCCCTGCCATGTTGTGTGTGTCCTGTGAGTGAGATCTGTGTTAGTGTTGAGCCGATGAAGCCGTATAAAACTTTGGGCCTTCAAAATCAACAGCACAGTGACATCTGCTGGTTTGCAAAGCTTATAGCAGCCCCTCTAATCTGAAGCTGAAGAACTACAACGCCTCACTGATTTAATAGTTAGATCTTATGTCCAAGTCCTATATGTTATTTATTAAGCTGTCATTTTAGCCCAGAAGCTCTTAGGGACTGTTTGTTATTTATGCAGGGGAGGGGGCGGTGCAAAAAGGGGAAGCATGTCAAATAATTTTTTAAGGACTGGGGATTTTTATTTTGTATTTATTTTACCGCTTTTTCTTTTTCTTTTTTTTTTTTTTTTTAAAGAAAACATGCCTTCCAAACATTTTTTTTCTTGAAAAATCGACAAATTACGCCATGTATAATTGCCAGAATCTGTGAAAACAGAAATTATCACTGGAATTTTTCAATTTGTGACAGTCCATGGACACATCATGTGTGACGAATGCTTCCATCAGAAAAAAACACATAAACAAATCTAATCTAAACTTATCTATTCTATGTCTCATTTAAAATTTGGCCAAAACTTAACTGTTTGCATGCACTGATAGCATGCACAACAAGAGTAAAAAAAATCCAGGATTTCATCTTTAATTTTTAGCTTTCAAACATCAAAAGGTAAGTTTTAAGCTCAAGGAAAAATATATGTTGCTTCAGGGAGGGACAAAAAAAAAGTCCCACCTTATCATCCCCTCCTCTGATAGATAAAAAACAGTCCTTTAGAAACCAATTTCTAGTTAAGAAATAAACTAATAAACTGAAGGACAACATGTGACTTGATTTACTTTAAGAACTTGTCTCCACACAGCAGATTCTTAATTTGAGCTTAATTAGAGGTAAAACCATGATTCTAATGACTATAACAGCTTAACCCGCCATTTCTGCCGAGAAGCTCTTTGAAACAAATTACAGTTTGAGAAACATGACAATATTGGATCACTACAAATAAAAACAAAATTTGATTTTCATTTTCTGTTAGAACATTGTCTCCATACAGCAGAATCTCAATTTGAGCTTCTTTCGAGGTTGAAAAAAAAGAGCTGATTTCCATCAGTGTAATTAGGCTGTCAGACACACTTTTCTTTGTGAGAAACATGTAAAACTGGATAACCATGAAGGACAACATGATTTGATTTGGTTGTCTTTAAAAAGGTGTCTCCACAGAGTAGCTTATTTTGTTGTGAAAAGCTGATTTTCTTCACCTTAATAGCTTCAATTCAATTCAAAATTCAGTGTATAAATTGCTTTGTCCAGGGTAACAGACTGCTCTATAGACCATCTGCCACTTTTTCTCTCCTAATTTTTTTGTGTAAACTGGGAGATTTATTCACGGACCCTGTTACAGTCATTTTGATGTGATTTCAATTATTGGTGATGTTAATATTCACCATTAAAACGTATCTGTACAGTCCTGATAGGTCATCAGAAGCATCCAGACTGTAGCTAGAATCTCTTCAGTTCTCTGTGTGTCAGTTCTTCCCTATTGCCCTACACTTTCAATACAGCAGAGCAATCACATGCAATCAACCACAAGAATATGCCCTCTGTCTGTGTCGCGGACAGAGATCTGTCAGGGCTGATTACAACATAACTGACTTTCCAGCTGTGTTGCAAGAGAGGAACATACAAGGAATCTACCTACTCAGTCATTACTGACTGCCTGATCACCTGACAGGGCCTTTACCCATTTAAGAAGTCTATACCTATTCTCTGCAACTGTGGCACAGTTATATGTAATTGTAGTCACAATAAAAGGACACTCTAAAATGTGCAGTTTCATCGCACATCGCCAAGTTTTGAGGGAGTGTGCCACTGGCATGCTGACTGCAAGAATATTCATCAGAGCCATTGCCCGTAAACTGAATGTTCATTTTACTACCATAAGACATTTCCAGTGTTGTTTCCTTGAACTGACAGTACATCCAACCATCTCACAGCAGCACAAGTTGATTGCTATGACAAACTGCTGTCAGGTCAGGTCAGGACCCTGGTGAAGATGATGAGCATGTAGATAAGCTTCCTTGTGACGGTTTCTGACAGTTTGTGCAGAAATTCTTCAGTTGTGCAAACCAGTTGTTGCATCAGCTGTTCAATTGGCCGATCTCAAACAGTCTTGCAGGTAATGAGGCTGGATGTAGAGATCCTGAGCTGGTGTGACTACATGTAAATGGTAAATGGACTGCACTTGTATAGTGCTTTTCTAGTGTTCCGAGGAGAAGCGCTCACTAACAGACCACTCAGAGCGCTTTTTTACACAGGTCACATTCACCCATACATTCACACACTGGTGGCCAATGTTGACATACATGGTGCCACTTTCTACTCATTAACCATTCCTACATTCACTTACACTAATGGAACAGCCATCAGGTTCAGTGTCTTGCCCAAGGATACTTAAAAATGTGAACTGAAGGAGCCAGGGGTCAAACCACTGATCATCCGATTGGTAAACAACCCACGCTACCTCTGAGCTACAGTTGCCATGTGTGCATGAGGTTTGTGGTTGAGATGATGGTTGGATGTACTGCCAAATTGACAGAAACAACACCGGACACAGCTTATGGTGGTGAAATGAAAATTCTGTTTGCTGGCAACAGCTCTGGTGGACATTCCTGCAGTCAGCATGCCAACAGCACACTCCCTCAAAACTTGGGAAATCTGTGGCATTGTGTTATGTGATCAAACTGCACATTTTAGAGCAGTGGTTCCCCACCTGTCTAGCCGTAGGCTCCAAATTTCTCCTCCGTTGTTAGTTTGAGGTCCACACAGCTTAATACATTCAACATCATACTTGTATTTGGCCATGTTGTTGAGCTAGTTTGCTTTACAGCAGGAAACCACACTTCAAAATATAAGCTCTGAGAGTCACTTGCAGTCAGAATGAATCAGAATGAATCCACGACCCACCTGTGGACCGTTACCCATCAAATGGGAATCACTGGCTTAGAGTGGCCTTTTATTGTGACCATCCCAAGGCACACCTGTGTAATAACGATGCTGTTTTATCAGCATCTTGATATGCCACACCTGTGAGGTGCATGGATTATCTTGGAAAAGGAGAAGTGCGACGAATTTTATCAAATCTGTGACCAAAGTATGAGAGAAATATGTCTATTAAGTTCATTAATAGTTCTGAGATCTTTGACTTAAACCAAAAATGGGAGCAAAAACAAAAGTGTTGCATTCAAAATTTTATTTGGAGTAAGTTCAGTGTGCTTTATTAAAATACAATTCTATATTGTATAATGATATTAATGAATCCTTGATCCATGAATAACATTTGAAATTAATTAAATCTAGAAAAGTTGCTCATTTTAACTTGATGAAGATTTGGAGTGATTGAATCAGATCAATCTGATAGTTTATCAGTCTTTCTGACAGTGATACAAAGCTGTGCATTGTATTTTTATCACAACAAAAAATGCATACAATAAATCATTGCTAATCAGGTCATCAGCCTGTTAGTAACTGACTGAATACATGGCACATTCCTCTTTTGCAACACAGCTGTTATGTTGTTAGTCGTGACCAGTCTTGGCCTGTCAGCACAGACAGGTCTTTGTGGTTGATTGCAAAACTATATAAGAAGGAAGAGCAGAGCTCTGTATAGCCAGTACTTCTCTGGAGAAAACAGGAACACATTTCAGACTGAGCATTGGATTATAAGGTAACAACCCATCTCTGTATTTTCAGGTAGATCAGTGCTTCACCTGCATACTATGTTAATGCTGTTTTCTTAATGTACTTTTCTTTTTAAACACTATTTTAATAGTTTGTACAGTTATTTCCAGGAAGTGAAAGCAGACTTTATTAAAACTTTATAGAAAATTCTAAAACTCTACCCTGTCCATCCAGAAAACCAGCACAATTATTAATTTGTTGAAATGTTTAAAATTCTTTTTGTTGATCTGACAGGTAACATCCTGTGGTCCTCTGTAAAACATATTACAGAGCTGCATAAAGTCCTAGGGAAGGAAGTCAGGGAAGATAATTAGCCGTACAAAATGTTTGAAGCATTTAATGTCCTGATTTCAGTCTCCTTTTCTGTGGTCAGTTGTCGGTATGTCAGCAACTATTTTCATAGCAGATTAATCCACATTTGGTGCTCTAATCTATATCTATATCTATATCTATATCTATATCTATATCTATATCTATATCTATATCTATATCTCAGTCTCAACATCATATTATGTATGCATTGTCTTATCATGATAGCCCACCAGCAGATGGAGACATGAAATACAATAAATGTAATCATTAGTGATGGCCAAATGAAGCCTCATGAAGCTTTTTCTTTATTTTCTAAAGTCCACAAGATGGTGCTCTTGGTTTAAAGAGAGAGGCTCAAAGAATGGCAATTCAGTGTGCTTTTAACCTAGTGGGCTCAGAAAATCAAGAAAATGCTTCCTGAGGCTTCATGAGGCTTCATTTGGCCAACACTAGTACTCATTATATATGTGTGTATATATATATGTATATATATATATATATATATTTATATATATATATATATATATATATATATGTATATATATGATTATGTCTGTGTTTTATCATGAAACTGATAACACCACAGTTGTCACAGCAAACAACAACTTTGTTTTTACGTATTATTTGAATTTTAGACAAAAAGATGAGGGCTGCAGTGTGTGCCATTCTCTTGCTGATTCTTTATCAAGGTATGTGTGTTTTCATTCTTTTCATAAATATGCATTTTATATTATTACGTATAATTTCATTATATTATCATTGTTGTTTGTATTTTGTTATCTATAAAGTGTCTGACATGTAAGGGACTAATCTCTGTGCTTTCGATATTCTTCTGGATGAGAACATAGTTGATCCCTGTTCTTATAAGGTTTTTGAAAGTTAATAAAGACATTGCTGGAAAAATATATGCATTGCTGTGTGATGCCGACATCACTGACAAAACAGTGGTATTTGACACATGGCTGATTAGACAGTGGTACAGATGTTTACCATTTCATTAACTGTGAAACCTGATTTAGTTAAACGCTTGTATGAGAGCAGCTAGCAGTAAAAACTTGGTGATGGATTAAGTAGCTGGTGCAACCCAACCCACTGTCTATATGCACATAGTTTGTATATTCTTGCTGTTCTCTACTTATATTTCCTAATTTTTTTAACCACATATACTGTATTTAACTGTGTTTCATGACATTACTTACAATTAGGATATTATATTTATATATATATATATATATATATATATATATATATATATATATATGTTTAAAGCAACAAAAGTGGATATCAGACCTATTCCTATCAAAGACCATGTCGAAACATTGGGAGCATTTAAATGTCAGTGTGCAGAAAACTTCTTCTTTTCGCTATTTATTTTAATTCACTTTTTTATTTATTTTTTGCAAATGCTCACTATGCTGTCACTCATTTATGCTATTTCTGTGTGTGTGTGTGTGTGTGTGTTGGTCACAGGAGAGGCACTGAAGTGTAACTTCTGTTTCTCACACGACAGTGACCTCTGCACCCCAACCAGCGTCCAGACCTGTTCAGGCAGAGCTGACGCCTGTGCTGCTGTCATATTCCAAGGCGCGCTGAGTAAGTCCTACTGTGGAGGCTGAAGTGTGCTGAAAAAAAGATTAGCTTCCTCTGTTGTTATTTTGCTTTTCATTGCTTTCTTAGTTTAGTAAAGGTAAGTATTTCATAAAATTATATTAAATATATAGAATGACAAAAAATATTTGTTGAGGTATTTTTAGTGGGGTACCCTATTGCAGGGTGTCTGCAGGTCCTTAACATCCTGAGACCTGAGCTTTTGTTTGGTATGCATGATTAATTTCTCCTTGCTATGTGAAATGAGAAGGACCTGAAAGATATAAAAAAAAACTGAGCATTGTCTTTGAACGGTGAGTAGTTTGAGGAAAAAAAGATGTCCTCATTTGCAGACATAGGGTTTATTTTTCTCCGTCATTTGTGTGTAATAAAGTATAGAACTGATTATTTCAATGCCTGAACACTGTTGTGCAAAAACAAAATTACAAACAATGCAACATTTGTTCAATATTTTGTAATGCTATGAGTTACTGTTTAAGTCTAAAACTGTTCAAAAGTGGTCATTTTAATGCTCGAACATGGCTGTGCAAAAACAAAAGCAAATAATGCAGCATATCTAAAAGCCTTATGATATGTTTGTTTTGTAACTGTCTGAATTTCCCCTGCTCCATAATCCAAGCCAGGAATGTCCTTTTTGTCTTTAGGAACACTCTGTCTCACCTAATTGGTCTGTGTGAAATGCTGTAATAATTAATTAATGAAGACTTAATGTCCTAAAACAAGGCAACAATAAAATTCCAATGTCCTTAAACAGGTACTTCCTAATTAACAGCATCTTAGCTTGTTAATATTGCTGAAATTGGTCAAATTTGTATGCCATATGCAACTTCAAATCTTAGTTAGGATAAGTAAACAGGTTTTAACCATGTGTGATCAGGTTTTGTACCTTGTTTCTTGTTTATTTTTGTGTCAGGATCGGCTGCAGACTGACTTGGCAGAGATGGCCACCATCTTGTTTTTACATTGATAAGTGTATTGTGCTTTTGCTAACACTAGATGGCACATGAAAGGATACAGGGACAACAAGTCTATATTAAGCAATTTAAGCAGGGGGCCCACAGGCAGGTTGAATGATAATTTCACATTTTTTCAATTTTGTCTTAAAACATCAGTCAGGTGCCAACATCGACATTTAAACACCTTGCTTAAGATCCCTTCTTAAAATAGTTTTGAAGAAAGAGGTGGGGCGCCAAAATCCACAGTCCTAATTCTGTACAAAAATGTAAGTTTATCTGAAGTTAATATGGAGTTTGAACAGCAAGTTAGTCACTTCAAATCTTTGAAAGCTATAGTCATTTTAGGACGATATTCCCTCAACAGTCTTTTGTTGTTGAAGTGTAGCAAAGGGATATTAACCAAGAGAGAATATGACTGTAAAAAGAATGTAAGAAGATATCCACTTTATTTCGTTTTCAGTTTTCAATTGTACTTTAAAAACCCAATATCACAAATCACAATTTGCCTCAGAGGGCTTTATTTCATAGGACAGCTCTCTGTCATTGGACCCTCAGTTCATGAGTAGTCATCAGGCAGGACCACAGCAGCAGGTGAGTTAGTAACATGTATTAGTGGGACATGAATATTTACAAATGGAGAGATAGAGAAGGAGAGAAGAGCTCACATGATTTTCCTCAGCAGACCAGGCCTATATCAGCCTAACTAGGGGCTGGTTCAAGACAAGCCTGAGCCAGCCCTAACTTTAAACTTGAGTTAACTTAGATTGCTGAAGCCTCATATTAGCCTCAGATCAATTTTGGAATACAGAACAAGGGCTGCTGATTTTGTCCCACATCACTTATTCACTTGATTACGTGGTAGTACATCAACGGATCCCTGAATGGCCAGTATGATGAGCAAGAAAAACCTATTCAAAGGAGCATGTGATTATTGATTCACTACAAACGTGAACCATCCCTCGATCTAGCCCTAATAATGTGATTATACGAGTGTTTGAAAAGGAAAAAAAAACATTAAATTAACATCTAAACCATTGCTGACTTGAGTGTCCACAAACACACTTTAATTTAAGTCCTTTTATCATTCCAGAGTCTTCGTTCCGCCAGTGCATGAACATGGAGGTGTGTAAGGGATACATCTCCACACCCGGCGTGTTCGCCAGTTGCTGCAGCACTGACCTCTGCAACTGAGCCTCCTCACTCCAGCCTGGGACTCTATGCTCTCTGATCAAACGCTGTTGACTTCAAATTGCTGTTTCATTGCTGCCATGAAAACCAAAATCTGTTTCTTTAAATGGAGTTAAAAAGATGAATTGTATTTGTACACAGCTATACTCACATCGTACCATTTGTACCAGGTCAAATCTGATCCGGTAATGCTTGGTGACACTGGATGGCACCAAAGCACTGTGCAGAACAATAAGCATTCACTTTGGCCACTGCTGCTTATGTGTGTGTTTTTAAAGAGCATTATTAAAAAACAAGCAATGAAATAAGTGACATTTTGAAAAATTAGTTTTGTTGTCTTTAAATAATGAAATTGACAATAATGACAAGTGGTGAGGCTTATCATTTATTAAAGCAAAGTCGTTTTGCTGACAGCTTAATAATGTAGCGTATATTGAGCAGAACACACAGGCAATACTTTTTTCAGTCACAGGCAAAGATCAGCGGAAATAAAATTGATGTGTTTCCTGTTGTGTGGGCTGCAGCTTGCATGCCTTATGAGATGGTGGTTTGACTTGTCACTTATACAAGTAATTTAGGATCCAGAGGCTATTGTACATTATTCAGCCTCTAAAAAACTGTGGCAGCCACTGTTAATGTAGGAGAAAAAAATCTGCTGCAAAAGGTTTACAAAAATCAATGAAAGAGTCACTAGTCATCAATCAGTCAATTAATTAATGTATTTGTAACATGAAATTACATGAAATACAATATCATCCATCCATTTTCAACCACTTATGCAAAGCCAAGTTGCAGGGGCAGCAGGCTGAAGCAAAGTACTCCAGATGCCCCTCCTCCCAGCAATGCTTTCCAGCTCTTCCTAGGGCATCCCAGGTGTTCTGGGTCTGCCCCAGGGCCTTTAACCCGTTGGACATGTTTGGAACCTCTTTTAAGGAGGCACTCAGGAGGCATCCTGATCAGATGTTGAACCACCTCAACTGACCCCTTTTGAAAAGGGAGCAGCAGCTCTACTCTGAGCTCTCTCTGGATGTCCAAGCTCTTTACCCTATCTTTAAGGCTGAGCTGATCTACCCTTTGAAGGAATCTTATTTTAGCCACTTGTATCCACAGTCTCATTTGTTTGGTCATTACCCATAGCTCATGACCATAGGTGAGGGTTGGGATGTAGATAGACCAGTTAATTAAAAGCTTTGCCTTCTGGCTCAGCTCACCACAACAATCTGACGGAGCACCTACATCACTGCAGATGCTGCACCAAACCACCGATCTCATGCTCCATTCTGGACAACCTGCCAACAGTTTCAGGGTGTAATTTTCAGTGCAGGACTTCCTCTTGTACTGGAGTATTTACACCATATCCTATTGCTATTTTAAGTAAACAATCTGAAATCTTCCTCCACCACCCAAATTTTAGGCGGAAATTAAAGCTGCAAGCAGTGATGATCGAGCCCTTGTACCTTCGCTTCCGTTGGGGGTACTGGCAAGATGCTGGCTAATGTGGCTTTTCATTTCTGTAAAAGTCAGACACCACATACAGGATTGAGATGGTATGTCCCTCTAGAGTACGGGTGCTGAAATGACCTATTTCACATTTTATACCACTTCCTTTGTCCACTATGTGGCACTGAAGAACACACAAATTATATGTCATGTTGTTTTGAAGCAATTAAAGAACACACCATGTAAATTCTCTGTAAATCAAAAGATAATTGTCTGACAAGTCTTACTTTCTGTTGACACATGGTGGTGCAATCTCCATGAGACATAATTTGCATGTTGATGGTTTCAGGCATGGAGCCTTATAAAACAAATACAATTTGGGGCAGACTGGACAGGGAATAATGGCGAATAACTTGTCCCCATGTTAGAATCTTTTGATGTAAACTCACAATCATCACAAGTAAGTATCATCAAGGTCTTGTGACAATACTGACCAAATTTGAGGTGGATCTGGTCGTCCCACCAAGAGGAGTATGTCGAAGTATGAAACATGTCATTTCTGTTGCCAGTAAATGGTGCTATGACTAAAACTTAATTTTGTTAGGTGGATGCCAAGAACAAAACTTAAAGTGGACAAGCTCAAGTTACAACAGTTTCCTTGTTCATGGGGAAACGTGCAAAATGGCCACCACATTAGGGCAACGCCATTTGACAAAAACTCACAATATTCTTTCTGAAGGATGGTCAACATCTAAGGAGTTTTCCAAGCAAATTTGAGTTTCCAGTAGGAGGCCCTTTAACTATTCATAATTATTGGCATGTGTGTTCATCGAATATGTGAAGTTTGGGGCAGATTAGACCATGTCTGCTGGAGTTACAAACCACTTCCTGTTTGGTGGCGAACACGGACATTTGACGCCTCTCCATGGTCACACAGTTCGACGAAAAGTCAAACTCTGAATAGCTTTTAATGTCAAAGGTCTGAAGTCAACTGGCTCAAACTTCTGAGAAGAGCTTACTAAAATATGACCCCTGGAAATGGCCGAAATGCACAAAAATTGCACAGTAAATTCAAAATGTCTGACTTCCTGTTGGGTTAGGGGTATGGCTCCAAGAGACTTATATGTATGTCTTGGGATGTTACTTGTCCATACCAAGTCTTGTACATGTAGGTGTAGGTGTAATTAAAATTTTGGAGTGATGCTACTGAGCCGTTTTTTCACATCCAATCATGACACCCATATCAGGTGTAAATTTTCACCAATTCTGATGTGTGTGCAAAGTTTCATGAGTTTAAGAGCACCTTGAGCTCCTCAAATATGCGATTCATTTAAGAGAATAATAATAACTCCTTTGGTTTCAACAGGGTCCTCGCACCGTGTGGTGCTCGGGACTTAATAATAACCAGAAGCATTTCTTTATGTTCAACCATATTAACAGATAATCTTGTGATTATACAGTATACAAACAAACATCCATCAGGCTGCTGATGGAGAGAAACCCTAGAATGTGGACCTCCTCCTCCCCACCACACACTCAGTAAAACCACAGGAAAATGAATGATCAGCCTCATTCTTTATGAGGTGTACCCCATTAAATGGGGCTTCCCTTCAGTAACAAGTGCCTGGAAGCTCTGTGGAAATACCATTCAGCTGTTCATGTGGAGCCTTTAAACTGGGGTTCCACCAGAGAGGAAGACACTCACAAGCACTGACAGAAGCAATGGAAAACACATGTTGGGAAACCCACAACAGAGTTTGATGCCTGTGGGTTTTTCCAGGCAGATACCAGTAGAGATGTTTCTCTATTATTCACCTTTGTTTTTGCTTCAAAAAGAATTGTAGAACTGCTCATTTTTCTTGATATGTCAAGACTTTTAAAAAGATGACACAATGTCCTGGTTTTCAGCATTGACTTTATTAGTATAATCTTAGTGTTAATGACAGGAATGATGGCCAAGAATATGAACACGTACTTGGATACAACAAAGTTGAAATAAACAGGAATTTTCCTTTACAATCTCAACAAAGATTGGGCAGTCTCCTCTTAGTTTTATTCTTGTCCTGGCTGCAAAGGATCCAGCATTTGGACCATCAATAAGATCCTGTTGCTGTCCCCCATAGTAATGGCAGACAGGACATTTTAACTTTAAAATTTCTTGGTGTCAAAAGGGTCATAATTCCACCACATAATTCCAAAAGTAAATCAGAGTGAGTTTTCAAAATCTATAAGCTGCAAACACTGAAACCCTACTTCTGGCCCCTTGCTTGGACCATGCCCATTTTCCATGAGGCCTTCGTTTTTATCTATTAATCGTAGTCCAATTAAATGGCCAAGGGGAGCTATAACCATAGCTCCACTTAACTGTGCATGTGAATGTACTTTGTGTGTTTCTGGCCTGGTTGTACAGGAATGTGTCCCCACTCCTGTAGGCCTCCTCCTTGGCCATATGAAGCTGTCTGAGTTTTTCAGTCAACCAGGGTTGGTTGGTTATTGTTCTATGTGCAGAAGGGTTTTGTCGGCACACACATCCTCCAAAAAAGTGATGTAAGATATCACAGTGTCAGATTCAAAAATCAGTGCAGTCAAAGCAGTCAGGTAATTCCTGCTTTGCCTCGCAGAAAGATTCCGGTGTAGATTTCTGCTGCACACATTTCAGATTTCCCCCACTGACATTGATACCACAGCATCAGGCAAGTATGTCTTACATGATCAGGATGTGTCATGCTTTATATCCTCCACAGTAACTGTCAATTAGTCACTTTCAAAATAGAGCATTATCTAGATGGTGGTCTTTGCTCATACTTGTTGGGATTCACTGGACCACAGATGATTTGTCATTTTTAAAAATCTAAACTGGACATGTGAAGGCTTTTCTTCTCTGCATGCTCTTTGTTCACCATGTTTGACAAGACTAGTCTTCAAACTTGATTGGACAGTACTTTCGCAGTGACATGTGACTCTGTGATGTCATCAGGCAAACTGTAGAAGTTCCCTTCACTCTCAGCCCTCTTCCTCCTGAGCCACCGACCAACCGACTTCGACCCTTGCCTTGCCCCTGAACCATCAAAGGGGGCACTTGCTCTACAGACTCCAACTTTTTCTCCTGGACCACTACCTGCATGCCCACAGCAGAGCAGAACCTAGAGACCAGAGACGTTAGTGTACCAAACACAAGGTTTGCAGCTTTCCAGCTACAAGGAGAACCACATTGAGTTAGTACCCCAACGTCTAACTCTGCAAGGACCTTGAGTAACCGGCTTCCTCGGATCTGCACCTTCAAAACAAGGGCAGAGCAAAGACAGCACCTGGAACCACAGCCCTTTCCAGCCTTAATCTGGTGACTAACAAAAGCAGCACACAACAAAGCAACTCTTTCCTCCATCTGAGTTTGAAGCCTGCGAATCTGCACCAGTCAGTTAGAACTGAAGAAGCCCCATGGATGAGAGGCGAATTGTCTTCAAGAAACGCCAGCAAGTCCAGTCGCCTACAATATAGCACTTCTGATTATCATGACCTGGATGAATCTTAACTGACAAGGAGCAATAATCATTAAAAGTTGAGTACCTTGACTAGAGTTTGAGCAGAGCAGGAGCGATACTGAAAAACATTAGGTAGAGGAGGTTTCTATCCTTTCCACCCATGCTGACATTACCCTGATTTCAGATGACTGAGCATCCATTGCTGCTGAAATCTTGGTTCCCTCAAGTTCCCAAAGGTGGCCACAACATTGAACTAGGGATTTTTAAAACAACGGTGCTGATGCATTGAGCAGAGTGGTGCAGCGGAAGCGTGCTGGGCCCATAACCCAGAGGTCCATGAATCAAAACCATCCTCTGCTAATCCTAAATGCTCTTGATGAGAAGGATGACCCTCTCCCTTCCATCCATGTCCACACTTAGCTCCAAGTCTAAAGCCACTACATCAATGTTTTCACAATACTCACACTGCAGGCAACTGATATCACTTGCTAGTTACTCATGCTTGATAGCAAAATCCAGAATGCACAGTTCTTCTATTGCATAGTATTTGAACTGTCACTTTTCTTACCTCTGGGCTCGACCAGGATTTGAACCCAAGACGTCTCGCACCCAAAGCGAGAATCATACCCTTGACCAACGGGCCACATACAAGAAGTGACATTCCGTTCCATCTGGGCAAAAGCTTGTTAAGATCTGCAAGGGACATGAAATGTCCAACATAGGGTAGCGTTACATGTGAGTATGGCTTAGCGGAAAAGAGAAAAAGGACAAAAAAAGCTGCGGACACAATAGCGAGGGGCTTCCCGCAGGTAGTGTGGCCGAGTGGTCTAAGGCGCTGGATTAAGGCTCCAGTCTATCAGGAGGCGTGGGTTCAAATCCCACCACTGCCATTTGACGATGCCTGATTGCAGATAGAGTGACTGATGTGGTTTCCTGATGTTGTCCTACATTGCATGCACCTCTTGTTGGTGTTCTTAAGACTGTTAGACTTGTGGGAAGCAACCTCTGTTACCAAAAGACAAGTGAATGTTTGGCTGGCTCCATGCTGACTCTTTCAATTCTATCCATATTCACATTGCTATGGTTTAAGATGACAAAGCAGTCATTGCCACAAGTATCTATAGTGACATAAGCATTCATTGTGGAGCTGAGAATCTTGCCAAAGGACAATATCTGATTCTCCTCACTCTGAAAGCACTTGGCAATCAAGTAATGCCCTGCTGCTCTGAAGTCTGACTGGTTGGAGGCTCAGTTCAGTGCAGCCAGGAATGCACAGGTTTGTACATTAGTGGACAAAACAACCACTTCACAAATACATGGCACAGCACAGGAGAGCCAGCTCGTCAGGTCAAGACTCTGCTGTGCACTTATATCTTAAGGAGAATGGGACACTCTTTCAAGGACAGCAATGTTCACATCTTGGCCAGAGAAGAAAGATGGTTTGAAAGAGGCGTGAAAGAAGCCCTCTACGTCAAACTGGAATGACCATTGTTAAACAAAGGAGGTGGCCTACGACACCACTTATCACCTACCAACAATGCAGTCTTTGGATCCCTCCCCAGGCGACTCCACACCCATTCACACCTGGTCCCATCTAACCCTAAGGACACACATGATAGCCAGGTGGGTCAGCCACTCACATGTGACCTTGACGACTCTGAAACTAGGAGCTCACATGTGACCTCAATGACTGTGTAAGGGCTCACATCCACACAGAGTTTGAAGCCTGTGAATCCGCACCAGTCAGTTAGAACTGAAGAAGCCTCTTGGATGAGAGGCGAATTGTCTTCAAGAAACGCCAGCAAGTCCAGTTGCCTACAATATAGCACTTCTGATTATCATGACCTGGATGAATCTTAACTGACAAGGAGCAATAATCATTAAAAGTTGAGTACCTTGACTAGAGTTTGAGCAGAGCAGGAGCGATACTGAAAAACATTAGGTAGAGGAGGTTTCTATCCTTTCCACCCATGCTCACTTTGCCATGTTATCAGATGACGGAGCTTTCATTGCCACAAGTGTCTAAAGTGGACAGGTTAATGATGATTGAATGGGATTGGGAAAGTCAGGAGAAAAAGGATCACCGCAGGGTCCACCAAATGCTTAATTATTCAGCCTGTACGCTGGTTAGTCTTGGTTCCCACATGGTCCCAGAGATTTGCAGAAAAATTGTACCAAGCGTGCTACGCTCATAAACCAGATGTCGGTCAATTGAAACCACCCTCTGCTAACTGTTAAAATTTTGGATCAACAAGATGTCTCTTTACTTCCCTTCCATGCTTGCATTGCCCTGATTTCAGATGACTAAGCATCCATTGCTGGCCCATAACCCAGAGGTCGATGGATCGAAACCATCCTCTGCTAATCCTAAATGTTCTTGATGAGAAGGATGTCCCTCTCCCTTCCATCCACAGTCACTTTTCCATGTTCAAACTTTGCTCCAAGTCTAAAGCCACTAGATCAATGTTTAAAAAGGAATGCACAAAGACAGACACATACACAACCTTCTGACTGTGATCAAGAGAACTGTCACTTTTCTTACCTCTGGGCTCGTCCGGGATTTGAACCCGGGACCTCTCGCACCCAAAGCGAGAATCATACCCCTAGACCAACGAGCCAGGCGCAAGAGGTAACATTCTGTTCCATCTCGGCAAAAGCCTGCTTAGATTTGCAAGGGACATGAAATTTCTAACATGGCGTAGCGTTACATGTGAGTATGGCTTAGCGGAAAAAAGAAAAAGAAGAAAAAAAGCTGCGGACACAATAGCGAGGGCTTCCCGCAGGTAGTGTGGCCGAGTGGTCTAAGGCGCTGGATTAAGGCTCCAGTCTCTCAGGAGGCGTGGGTTCAAATCCCACCACTGCCATTTGACGATGCCTGATTGCAGATAGAGTGACTGATGTGGTTTCCTGATGTTGTCCTACATTGCATGCACCTCTTGTTGGTGTTCTTAAGACTGTTAGACTTGTGGGAAGCAACCTCTGTTACCAAAAGACAAGTGAATGTTTGGCTGGCTCCATGCTGACTCTTTCAATTCTATCCATATTCACATTGCTATGGTTTAAGATGACAAAGCAGTCATTGCCACAAGTATCTATAGTGACATAAGCATTCATTGTGGAGCTGAGAATCTTGCCAAAGGACAATATCTGATTCTCCTCACTCTGAAAGCACTTGGCAATCAAGTAATGCCCTGCTGCTCTGAAGTCTGACTGGTTGGAGGCTCAGTTCAGTGCAGCCAGGAATGCACAGGTTTGTACATTAGTGGACAAAACAACCACTTCACAAATACATGGCACAGCACAGGAGAGCCAGCTCGTCAGGTCAAGACTCTGCTGTGCACTTATATCTTAAGGAGAATGGGACACTCTTTCAAGGACAGCAATGTTCACATCTTGGCCAGAGAAGAAAGATGGTTTGAAAGAGGCGTGAAAGAAGCCCTCTACGTCAAACTGGAATGACCATTGTTAAACAAAGGAGGTGGCCTATGACACCACTTATCACCTACCAACAATGCAGTCTTTGGATCCCTCCCCAGGCGACTCCACACCCATTCACACCTGGTCCCATCTAACCCTAAGGACACACATGATAGCCAGGTGGGTCAGCCACTCACATGTGACCTTGACGACTCTGAAACTAGGAGCTCACATGTGACCTCAATGACTGTGTAAGGGCTCACATCCACACAGAGTTTGAAGCCTGTGAATCCGCACCAGTCAGTTAGAACTGAAGAAGCCTCTTGGATGAGAGGCAAAATGTCTTCAAGACACGCCAGCAAGTCCAGTCGCCTACAGTATAGCACTTATGATTATCATGACCTGGATGACTGAGAATCTTCACCGACAAGGAGCAATAACCATTGAAACTTGAATTCCTTGACTAGAGCTTAAGCAGAGCAGGAGCGATACTGAAAAACATTAGGTAGAGGAGGTTTCTCTCCTTTCCACCCATGCTGACATTGCCCTGATTTCAGATGACTGAGCATCCATTGCTGCTGAAATCTTGGTTCCCTAAAGTTCCAAAAGGTGGCCACAACATTGAACTAGGGATTTTTAAAACAATGGTGCTGATGCGTTGAGCAGAGTGGCGCAGCGGAAGCGTGCTGGGCCCATAACCCAGAGGTCGATGGATCGAAACCATCCTCTGCTAATCCTAAATGCTCATGATGAGAAGGATGTCCCTCTTCCTTCCATCCATATCCACACTTAGCTCCAAGTCTAAAGCCACTACATCAATGTTTTCACAATACTCATACTGCAGGCAACTGATATCACTTGCTAGTGACTCATGCTTGATAGCAAAACCCAGAATGCACAGTTCTTCTACTGCATAGTATTTGAACTGTCACTTTTCTTACCTCTGGGCTCGTCCGGGATTTGAACCTGTCGCACCCAAAGCGAGAATCATACCCCTAGACCAACGAGCCAGACGCAAGAGGTAACATTCTGTTCCATCTCGGCAAAAGCCTGCTCAGATTTGCTAGGGACATGAAATTTCTAACATAGCGCAGCGTTACATGTGAGTATGGCTTAGCGGAAAAAAGAAAAAGAAGAAAAAAAGCTGCGGACACAATAGCGAGGGCTTCCCGCAGGTAGTGTGGCCGAGTGGTCTAAGGCGCTGGATTAAGGCTCCAGTCTCTCAGGAGGCGTGGGTTCAAATCCCACCACTGCCATTTGACAATGCCTGATTGCAGATAGAGTGACTGATGTGGTTTCCTGATGTTGTCCTACATTGCATGCACCTCTTGTTGGTGTTCTTAAGACTGTTAAACTTGTGGGAAGCAACCTCTGTTACCAAAAGACAAGTGAATGTTTGGCTGGCTCCATGCTGACTCTCTCAATTCTATCCATATTCACATTGCTATGGTTTAAGATGACAGAACAGTCATTGCCACAAGCGTCTATGATGACATAAGCATTCATTGTGGAACTGAGAATCTCGCCACCGGACAATATCTGATTCTTCTCACTCTCAAAACACTTGGCAATCAAGTAATGCCTTGTTGCTCTGAAGTGTGACTAGTTGGAGGTTCAGTTCAGTTCAGTTCAGTTCGGCCAGGAATGCACAGGTTTGTACATTGGTAGACAAAACAACCACTTCACAAGCACATGGCACAGCACAGGAGAGCCAGCTCGTCAGGTCAAGACTCTGCTGTGCACTTATATCTAAAGGAGATGGGACACTCTTTCAAGGACAGCAATGTTCACATCTTGGCCAGAGAAGAAAGATGGTTTGAAAGAGGCGTGAAAGAAGCCCTCTACGTCAAACTGGAATGACCATTGTTAAACAAAGGAGGTGGCCTACGACACCACTTATCACCTACCAACAATGCAGTCTTTGGATCCCTCCCCAGGCGACTTCACACCCATTCACACCTGGTCCCATCTAACCCTAAGGACACACATGATAGCCAGGTGGGTCAGCCACTCACATGTGACCTTGACGACTCTGAAACTAGGAGCTCACATGTGACCTCAATGACTGTGTAAGGGCTCACATCCACACAGAGTTTGAAGCCTGTGAATCCGCACCAGTCAGTTAGAACTGAAGAAGCCTCTTGGATGAGAGGCAAAATGTCTTCAAGACACGCCAGCCAGTCCAGTCGCCTACAGTATAGCACTTATGATTATCATGAACTGGATGACTGAGAATCTTCACCGACAAGGAGCAATAACCATTGAAAGTTGAATTCCTTGACTAGAGTTTGAGCAGAGCGGGAGCGATACTGAAAAACATTAGGTAGAGGAGGTTTCTATCCTTTCCACCCATCCTGACATTGCCCTGATTTCAGATGACTGAGCATCCATTGCTGCTGAAATCTTGGTTCCCTCAAGTTCCCAAAGGTGGCCACAACATTGAACTAGGGATTTTTAAAACAATGGTGCTGATGCGTTGAGCAGAGTGGCGCAGCGGAAGCGTGCTGGGCCCATAACCCAGAGGTCAATGAATCGAAACCATCCTCTGCTAATCCTAAATGCTCTTGATGAGAAGGATGTCCCTCTCCCTTCCATTCATAGTCACTTTTCCATGTTCACACTTAGCTCCAAGTCTAAAGCCACTACATCAATGTTTAAACATGCGTGTAAAGAGGAATGCACAGAGACAGACAGATACACAACCCTCTGACTGTGATCAAGAGAACTGTCAGTTTTCTTACCTCTGGGCTCGTAGACCAACGAGCCAGGCGCAAGAAGTACCATTCCGTTCCATCTCGGCAAAAGCCTGCTTAGTTCTGCAAGGGACATAAAATTTCTAACATAGCGTAGCGTTACATTTGAGTATGGCTTAGCGGAAAAAAAGAAAAAGGAGAAAAGAATCTGCAGACACAATGGAGAGGCCTCCTTGCAGGTAGTGTGGCCGAGCGGTCTAAGGCGCTGGATTAAGGCTCCAGTCTCTCAGGAGGCGTGGGTTCAAATCCCACCACTGCCATTTGACAATGTTTGATTGCAAGTGGGGTAACTCGTGGTTACCTGATGTTGTCCTACATTGCATGCACCTCTTGTTGGTGTTCTTAAGACTGTTAGAATTGTGGAAAGCAACCTCTGTTACCAAAAGACAAGTGAATGTTTGGCTGGCTCCATGCTGACTCTTTCAATTCCATCTATATTCACATTGCTATGGTTTAAGATGACAAAGCAGTCATTGCCACAAGTATCTATAGTGACATAAGCATTCATTGTGGAGCTGAGAATCTTGCCAAAGGAAAATATCTGATTCTTCTCACTCTGAAAGCACTTGGCAATCAAGTAATGCCCTGTTGTTCTGAAGTCTGACTGGTTGGAGGTTCAGTTCAGTTCAGTTCAGTTCGGCCAGGAATGCACAGGTTTGTACATTGGTAGACAAAACAACCACTTCACAAGCACATGGCACAGCACAGGAGAGCCAGCTCGTCAGGTCAAGACTCTGCTGTGCACTTATATCTAAAGGAGAAGGGACACTCTTTCAAGGACAGCAATGTTCACATCTTGGCCAGAGAAGAAAGATGGTTTGAAAGAGGCGTGAAAGAAGCCCTCTACGTCAAACTGGAATGACCATTGTTAAACAAAGGAGGTGGCCTACGACACCACTTATCACCTACCAACAATGCAGTCTTTGGATCCCTCCCCAGGCGACTCCACACCCATTCACACCTGGTCCCATCTAACCCTAAGGACACACATGATAGCCAGGTGGGTCAGCCACTCACATGTGACCTTGACGACTCTGAAACTAGGAGCTCACATGTGACCTCAATGACTGTGTAAGGGCTCACATCCACACAGAGTTTGAAGTCTGCGAATCCGCACCAGTCAGTTAGAACTGAAGAAGCCTGTTGGATGAGAGGCAAAATGTATTCAAGACACACCAGCAAGTCCAGTCGCCTACAGTATAGCACTTCTGATTATAATGACCTGGATGACTGAGAATCTTCACCGACAAGGAGCAATAACCATTGAAAGTTGAATTCCTTGACTAGAGCTTAAGCAGAGCGGGAGCGATACTGAAAAACATTAGGTGGAGGAGGTTTCTATCCTTTCCATCCATGCTGACATTGCCCTGATTTCAGATGACTGAGCATCCATTGCTGCTGAAATCTTGGTTCCCTCAAGTTCCCAAAGGTGGCCACAACATTGAACTAGGGATTTTTAAAACAATGGCGATGATGCGTTGAGCAGAGTGGCGCAGCGGAAGCGTGCTGGGCCCATAACCCAGAGGTCGATGGATCGAAACCATCCTCTGCTAACCCTAAATGCTCTTGATGAGAAGGATGTCCCTCTCCCTTCCATCCATATCCACAGTTAGCTCCAAGTCTAAAGCCACTACATCAATGTTTTCACAATACTCACACTGCAGGAAACTAAAATCACTTGCTAGTAACTCATGCTTGATAGCAAAGTCCTGAAAGCACAGTTCTTCTACTGCATAGTATTTGAACTGTCACTTGTCTTACCTCTGGGCTCGTCCGGGATTTGAACCCGGGACCTCTCGCACCCTAAGCGAGAATCATACCCCTAGACCAACGAGCCAGATGCAAGACATGACATTCCATTCCATCTCGGCAAAAGCCTGCTTAGATCTGCAAGGGACATGAAATTTCTAACATAGCGTAGCGTTACATGTGAGTATGGCTTAGCGGAAAAGAGAAAAAGGACATAAAAAGCTGCAGACACAATGGAGCGGTGTCCTCGCAGGTAGTGTGGCCGAGTGGTCTAAGGTGCTGCATTAAGACTCCAGTCTCTCAGGAGGCGTGGGTTCAAGTCCCACCACTGCCATTTGATAATGCCTGATTGCAGGTGGAGTGACTCATGTGGTTACCTGATGTTGTCCTATATTGCATGCACCTCTTGTTGGTGTTCTTAAGGCTGTTAGACTTGTGGGAAGCAACCTCTGTTACCAAAAGACAAGTGAATGTTTGGCTTGCTCCATGACTCATGACAGGAGGTTTCTATCCTTTCCACCCAAGATGTCTCTTTACTTCCCTTCCATGCTTGCATTGCCCTGATTTCAGATGACTAAGCATCCATTGCTGCTGAAATCTTGGTTCCCTCAAGTTCCCAACGCTGGCCACAACATTGAACTAGGGATTTTTAAAACAATGGTGCTGATGCATTGAGCAGAGTGGCGCAGCGGAAGCGTGCTGGGCCCATAACCCAGAGGTTGATGGATCGAAACCATCCTCTGCTAATCCTAAATGCTCTCGATTAGAAGGATGTCCCTCTCCCTTCCATCCATGTTCACACTTAGCTCCGAGTCTAAAGCCACTACATCGGTGTTTTCACAATACTCACACCCCAGCCAGCTGATATGACTTGCTAGTAACTCACGCTTGATAGCAAAATTTACAACAGGGTGTTGTATTGTCCATTTTCCACAGTTCTTCTACCCCGCACTATGTAAACTGTCACTTTTTTTGCTTCTGGGCTCATCAAGGAATTGAACCTGGGCCCTCTCACACCCAAAGCAAGAATCATACCCCTAGACCCATGAGCCAAGCAGACGATGCAGCAATCTGTGCCAAGTCAACAAAAATGTGTTTTGTCTTTTTCTGCTGTCATTGCAGTCGATACTGCCTCGCCCCTCCACCACCACTAAGGCCAGGCCTTGAACTGTGTTTGACATATTGTAGAAACACCACCATTTGCCCAGGCAAACTGGCACACAAAACGGCACACACAATGAGTCAATTACACTGTCATAGTGTGTTGTTTTTATTTGTGAAACATGAAGTCAAGCCCTCAGCAGGGAGCTCACAGGGATTTTCTCCTGCCTGTTGTGGGTGGACCACCAGAGCAACAGCTACAAACAGACCTGGAGACACTCACTTAATTAGCACCTTATTTTAGGAATGCCTTGAGAGACAGAGAGCACTTCACAGATGTTGGCTTTGTGTCATTTTTTTAGCAGGTATCAGTAGTTTCAGTCAGTTCGCTCAAAGACATGGTTGACTTCTAGTCTATGAGACTGCATGTGTAGAGGTGTAATGAACCTGACTTTATCTGAATCAGAGAGGTAAAAACTCTCAGCTGCAAAGGCTCATTAGGCCAAAGACACAGTACTATAAAACTTAAGATAGCACACCACAGTATCAGTGTGTTTGTAAATGCAATGTGGCTGGGAAAAATAGGCATCTCGTTAAACACTGCAGGATGCTCCAGCAGAGCGAGCGGGGCCCCTCCTGCCAGGCATGAGAGAACCTACAACCCAAGGTGCATCTCTTCAGAGTTTCCCACACGTCATGTTTTCTCCTTCCCCTGGGCGAGGAAACCAGCAGAGCCCTGCCTGCTCATGAGAGATATGTTTATCATTACTTTAATAGAGGAGTCCATAAAAATGTTGTTTTGCAGCTACCATTGAACATTACAGATGGGATTCCCTGGAAAACACATCGCCTGTGACCTCCTGAATTTGGTTGCAATGAGGAGAAAACACTCTCACTCTCCTGGAAAAAATTCCACGTGTGTTTACAATCACAGATTCAGCAACATAAATGTTTCCACTGCATTATAGAACAGCAAGAGGTGTGAGAAGGTTTATGCTACAACATCTGGCCTTACTGCAAAATAAAACCACTGGAAAAATGCCATAAAGCTTATGGACTATTATAACACGTATTTAATAATGCTGTGGCAGCACTGTTACACATACATTCATATGATGCTCACGGTATACAGTAGGTGTCATCACCCCTGGGTGCTTTTGTGATAATGGGTTTTAACTCAATTCCTGTGAATCCCTGATGGGCATATTTACTAAGTTCTGGATAAACAAAATAATAAAAGTATGCAAAAGTTCATGATGTTTGCATATTATGTTCAACAAAGCAATCACCAATCTATGGTCATATCCAATTCAAAGCACACATTCCTTTCAAGTGTTTCAGCAGCCATTCAACACCTTAAAGGTCCAGTGTGTACGATCTAGGGGGACATATTGGCAGAAAAGGAATGTAACATAATATGTATGTTATCTTTAGTGTATAATCACCTGAAAATAAGAATTGTTGTCTTTTTGTTACCTTAGAATGAGCCATTGATATCTACATAGGGAGCAGGTCATTGTCCACAGAAATCACCATGTTGCACTGCCATGTTTAAAAAAAATTACAACTGCTTTATTCAGTGTTTTTATTCAACATATTCTCACTCCAACCTTGTCACATATCGATGTCTGGTCATGGACTTTCCACATTGAGATATGATGTGCAAGGTACCCTGGGTGCGTTGGTTGTTGACATTCTGGGACGCTCCGTCAGCCTGTTACATCCATACACTTCACAACGTAAATCAATGCAACCTCTGTGAGCTGTTCGTTGTGTCCACCAGGTACTTAGAGGTAATGATAACGAGCTCTCCTCCTGTCGATTTCATGTTCTTTCTCTCCACATACACTCCTCTCAGTAGCGTAGTGGTAGTTGAGTGGCTCTAGTGCCCACTCAGCTACCACTAGCTTTTGTCACTTTGACATAATTACATTTTGTGTTCACGTGATGTCGGATTACTTGCCCATCACCACTAGAGGGCAGGTAAAGTGTAACAAGATACGGAGGGTTGCCAGGGGGCGGCAGGGACCCAGAAAAAAGGCCTCTCTATTATTTAGTAGGCTTTGCTATGTAGTTATGTTGTTGTAGCCTTATGGAATATCTTAAAATAAAAGTAGTAATAGTATTAGGAGAAAAAAGTGAAAGATAAACATTTGATTTTTTTTCTTCCCCCATTTGTGGCGCCCCCTATGGATGACAGTGCCCTTGGTGTTCACTAGTGGTGGCCTCATGAAGCCTCATGAAGCATTTTCTTTATTTTCTGAGCCCACTAGATGACACTCTTGGTTTAAAGAGAGAGGCTCAAAGAAAAGCCATTCAGTGTGCTTTCAAGCTTTTGTTGAACGAAAATCGCCATCTAGTGGGCTCAGAAAATAAAGAAAATGCTTCATGAGGCTTCATGAGTCCTTCACTAGTGT
Source organism: Cephalopholis sonnerati (assembly GCA_019142605.1). Classification (NCBI taxonomy): domain Eukaryota; kingdom Metazoa; phylum Chordata; class Actinopteri; order Perciformes; family Serranidae; genus Cephalopholis; species Cephalopholis sonnerati. The sequence goes on from JAGQAX010000024.1 coordinate 19,983,834, forward strand.
TCACCTATACTGCCACAGGTGAGCAGAGGGATACGTTTAGCCAGTGGCATAGAGCAGTTACCATGGGTTCCAGTGCACGATATTGTAACAGGCCCCGGTGCACACTAGTTACTTGTTCTTTCTTACTGCTGCTTTTATGTGTAAAACCATGACTGCTCGCCAGACTTGTTGATGAGCTCAGCTTGTCTTGTCACATGATTAGATAGAGACTTCACATTGAACAAGAAAGAAAAGAAAAGAAAATCAAGACAGAGATGGGTTTGCATTTTTGAGGTCATATAGCCTATAGCAAATACCACCATTTTTAATTTAATGTGAACCCAGGTGCAGTTCCAAGGTGGCAATCTGAATCATTTGCTAGTTCTTGAGACCATAAATAGATAGATATTGAGCTTTTCAAATGATGATCGGCACAAGTTCAATCAAGACTTTCTTAATGCTATATTCAGTCACAATTCTCTCTCTGTCCTACTCCCACTGCTTCCTCCAATCAGCTGATTATGGGCATTCCCTATCCTTGTTTTCCCAATCAAACTTTGCCACAGTGTCCTTTCAGTCATTTATGATGCTGCTGCCAAACTTTCTGCCCCTGTCAGCTGTCATTTTAGCTGCGCCTTCTTTCGCCGCATTCACCTCCAATCACCTTATCCAGAGCCCAGGGTGAGCTCATCAAAAGCCTGTTCGTGCTCACATCCACATCCTCAGCTCCCTCTTCCCTCCCTCATCACCACCTCTCTCCTGATTGATATGATGATCAGTGAGTGTGTGCTCATAAAGCACCCCTTAAATTTGTCAAAAACTGCTGGACAAATGACAGTTTGTAAGAGTGTTTAAATTGTAGTTGTTGAAGTTGTGGAAAAAAAATGTTTTGATGAATTTGAAGCATTTTCATCTCAAGACTAAGACAAATCTAAAATAGCTGTCAATGAATGACAATATAATAATCAAAAAACATATGTTGAAAACAACCCACTATTCTATCCCCCTCAACCAATATATATATTTTAATTCCTGCCTTGCACGTGCTGTGTGCTGTGGCTCAGGCTGTGTGTTCCCTGACAGCTCACTCTCAGCATCCTGACCCAAACTGTGTCCGCCTAGATTCTATAGCCCCTCCCTTGGCTATATAACTCTAGTTAAAGTGGATTTCCATCAGATTACTCCTCACTGCATCCACTTCATTCCTGGACACGAGGAGGAAGATGCTGGCCACAAGCAGCGGTGTCATTACGAGCCTGTCCCTGTGGATTATTTACCTCTCCAGCTCGGGTGTGGGCGCGCGGAGGCAGCGCGATGATACTGATGATGATGAGTCCTGGTCGGAGAGTGTTTCCAGGGCGACGTGTGTGTCGCGGTGCCTCAGTTTGCACAGTGTGGCTGCGCTCTCTACACCGCTGCAGGTATGAGGAGGAGAGAAGTGTGTGTGTCAGCAAAAAGTTCATCAGTCAGAGTGATTTACCATGAATTTATATTTAGAGCCATAATAACAATAACAATCAGCACATTTGAGAGACAAGTAACAAATGAAACTAATATCAGCGCTTTTAAGGCTTTAAAGGAACATTCCGGCGTCTTTTCTTTTTTATTTCACTTCTCATCACGTGCAACGTGCACTATTTTAGATTTAGTCTTAGTCTTAAGACTAAAATTTAATTCTAGGTCATTTTTTTTCCTTCATAGTTTTAGTCGACAAAAATTCATGAGATTTTAGTCTTTAAAAAGTCTTTCAAAAGTCTTTAGGCTAATTCATGTATCAGAAATCAGAATCAAGGTGACATGTTGTATAAAAAATTCATTTGGACATTTTTTTCCACGCCTAAAAATAATGCAAACTGTCATTTCTCCAGCACTTTTTATGGTAATTAAAATTTTAAAAATTTTATATACTGTATTAATCCCGCAAGGGGAAATTCAATGTTTTCACTCTGTTGTCATTTTTACATATACACCCAAAATACACACACACACACACACGCCCTCCCGCTCCCAAGCCAAGTGCCTATGGACAGATTTACTGAGCACATACTTACTAAAGATTGTTTGAAAAGCTCATCATCTTTCTATTCATGCTCTCAAAAACTTTGACACCACAAATAACTAATCTGAGATTCATTCATTCAGTAAACTGTTCAGTTATATTTCAAAATTCACACGAAGCCTTAACTGTTGTGTGGAATTCCTCTCCATACTGTCAGAAATACAGTTCTGGTGGGGACATACTTTACCTATCTCAACCTATTCTCAAACTTAGAAAGGGTAAGAGGCTTGGTTTGCTGGCATGCAAGCCGCCTCATGGGCTCAGAACTATGCTGCGGGATGAACTGAATGCCAGGTTAAGGCACCTAATGCCGATGTTTATCATAATCTAGGAAAGTTGTTGGTCGATATAGACAGTGGACCATGGAAATTGGACTCCGCTAAGGAGACCGAGACAACTCACCTGCTGAATCATTTATCCCTGAAAATGGATGGTGCTGGTTTGTTGCACCCATACCATGCTTTGCCAGCAACAGGAGCTGCAAGAGCTAGGCTGTAAAGAGTAGGGGGGCACTGTGGTGAGGCCTAGGGTTGCAGGCTGTGGGTAAATGCTGTTTGGAAGGGTGGGGTGATGGTTTACATCGTCCCCAGCTGATCGAAAAGAGAGTCAGGTTCAGATCTCTGAATCTGGAGTGGTGGGATTGGCAAGACAGCTGAGGCTAATTAGGCATAGCGCAGGTTGTCCATTAATTGGAAGGTTGGCGGTTTGATCCCTTGCTTCCCCAGTCCGCCTATCGAAATATCCTTGGGTAAGATGCTGAATCCCAAATTGCTCCCAATCGCTGGGCTGTGTGTGTTGTTTAAAACTAAGGAATAGGTGGCACCTTGTATGGTCACCATCCATATTAATTTTGCTATCACAACAATACTAATTAAGCAATATCACATGAGAGGGAGTGCTGTTGTGTGGCTTTGTGTCTATGACCGAATAACAGCAGTGCTGAAATTCAATACTACAGCACAATCTCAAGTGTGATATTGTTTTCATCAATGTATTGTCATAGAATGGTTTGTATGATACCCTATGAATTTGCACCCCACAAATGACTTTACATCCTTAATGTACACTTATGTAATTACCGTAAAGTAGTGATGGCCAAATGAAGCTTCATGAAGCATTTTCTTTATTTTCTGAGCCCACTAGATGGCGCTTTTTGTTCAACAAAAGCTTAAAAGCACACTGAACTGCCATTCTTTGAGCCTCTCTCTTTAAACCATGAGCACCATCTAGTGGGCTCAGAAAATAAAGAAAATGCTTCATGAGGCTTCATTTGGCCATCACTACTGTGAAGTTGCAAAGGTTAGGTTTAGGCAATAAAAATGACTGAGGTTAGGGTTAGGAGAGGACGTACGTTCAAATGACTCAAAGTTCACTCAAAGATCACACAGATCTAAACACGTGACTCCAGGGGAGAGTCCTGGGTGACGGTTGGTCTGGTTCTTTTATGACTCATCCACCACCCCAACCTGCCTCCTCAGGAGCACTCGGGACTGCTTCCTTGTTTACTGCTGTCAGTACACTGGTCACGTGATCGCAACCTCTCAAAATACCTTGGGGGAGGAAGTGAACCAAAGAGAGGAGGGGACGTAGAGCGCATTGCATTTTGGTGTTTGGTGTTTTTGTGATGACCTACAAAGCTTTTATTTACTTTTATTTCACAGATAAGAAACTATAAATTGTGAAGACTTTAAAGCCTCCACTAAAATAGCATTTTAAGTCTTGTGTGTGATTTATCCTTCAGGGATTTATATCTGGGGATTTATCCAGGTGTCATATGAGAAGAGGAAATCTCCGTTCGTAGCTAGGCCAGTTTATACAATGTAAAATGCCATAGGCTGGTGCTAATAATGTTAGCATTTTGTAATTCTTTGGAAAACGTGTTTAGTATGACAGTTGTTTTGTCTGTGAATCTTGTGAGTTAAAATGGAGCCAAATTGTGTGCTGTTACCTTTGTTAAATGTTGCTGTTGTCCCTGGCTTTATATGAAAACAGGAAAAGATCGCTGGCAGTTAGGCTAATCCATAAAATGTAAAATGCCATAGGCTTACGCTAATAACATTAGCATGTTATATTTGTTTGGAAAAGGTGTTTAGTACAAGACAGTTGTTTTGTCAGTGAACCTTGTGAGTTGTAATGGAGCTGAATTGTGTGCCTTTACCTTTGTTAAATGTTGCTGTTGTCCCTGGTTTTATATCAGAAGAGGAAAAGATCGCTAGTTGCTAGGCTAATTTATACAATGTAAAATGTCAAAGACTTGTGCTAATAACATTAGCATGTTGTATTTGTGGGGAAAGTGTGTCCGGATTAACACAAGTCTTTGTCTGAGAATGCTGTGAGTTATAGTGAAGCTGATTTGTGTACTTGTGTTTGAAACTTTCTCTGTTAAGCCATATTTAATGTGTGTTTTGAATCAACTAAACTTTACAGCACTGCACAGAAACCTTCGCCGCTGACTAGTGTTTTGGAGGTGTAACTGCAGAGTGACACAGACACACCAAAAATGCTCACAACGGCGTAGACGACATGCATAGGCTACGTGCATAGGGTCTATGTACAACCATAAATCTCATTTAAAGGGGATGGATTTCCATTTTCAGTCCCAGCCAATCAATGAGCAGTGTTTTCTTCTTCCTCATGCTTTTTTTCCCTGGTAAGTGGTCATTTCAGGCAATACCGCCCCCAAACGAACAGCTGTTCTGTTGTAACTGCATGACATTGTCCAGGCGGCTTGGTCCACTTTAAAAAGTGTAGTGTGAAAGTGAACCAAACCAAATGAAGGTGTGAAATTTTTCAGCATTCCCCGCCCAATCGAACTGAGTCCCCTGGACTATCCTGGTGTGAATGCATTAAATAACATTAATAATTTTAAATAACTGATTTAATTTTTGAACATCATTTACTGAAAGGAGTTGAATAAAAAAAAACTAAAAAACTAAATACTACTACTACTACTACTACCACTAATAATAATGATAGTTATATAGAGTAGACATAAACTTTTGAATAATAGGGACTAAAGCAAACAATGTGGCTTGTTATCCTGATTATATTAATTTATCCCTCCTCTGTCAGTAACTATTTCTTGCTCCAAACACACACACACACACACACACACACACACACACACACACACACACACACACACACACACAAATGTAGAGAAAACACAGCGAGTCCCTTTTTGCTCCAGGCTTCAGAGTGATGGGGTCAGCATTGCTGTACACTCACTTAGAGCAATGATAACTGCACTGAATGATGGTTCAGTCCACAAAAAGGAGAAATCCGACTAAATCAAGAATGCCTGGTGCTGTCTTGATGTTCTTTTCCTTTTTATTTTTGCCAAAAACAACAGCTAAACTTCAGTAAGTACCTCCTGGCTCCAGCTCCAAGTCCTCCAAACTGTATCTTAGATATGCAACATCTAAAGCATTACGCTCCATTCTTAGTCTAGCTGTATCCAGCAATCAGGTCGAATGAGTCAATCATTGGCTGCTGGAGTGTGAAATACACTCACATTGACCTGGAATCATCCTTCCAATCTTCTGACTAACAGGACAGGGTCAGTGTAGATGTTCATTTGTCCCTCTCAACTATATTCCACCATGGATCATCTGCTCACTGGAACAATTTGCCCCTGTTGCTGTTATAAATATTTATGTTTTGTTCCACTCAGAAAACCATTTTTGTGCAATATATAGGTGTACATATATATATGTATATATATATATATATATATATATATATATATATATATATACATATATACACACACACAGTCGAACCTTTGACCCCGTCGCCACATTCGTCACTGACATGGAGGACTCCAGCAATGAAACTCTGCAGCCTGAGGATGAGGTGGCAGCCTACATTGAATTCAAGACTTTCAAGGACGATCCTTTTGAGGTCTTGTGGTGGTGGAAAAAGCATGCTAAAATGTTTCCTAACCTGGCAGTGATTGAATGTTTTCACCATCCCCACACTGATCACAGCCAGTGCAAGAGGTTTTTCCTCCTCTGAACTTGTAATTGAAGAACGGCCACCCTAGCTGAATGTAAGTGACTGTAGGCTGTGTTTAAACACAGGTGCTGGTCGGGTCGCGGGACTTTTATTAACAGGTGTGAGTGGGTTTGGCTTTGACTTAGACATAATGACAGGTACTGGGTCGGTTCTAGGACTTAGCTTTATGGGTACGGGCAAAAATGGACCCATGCAAGACTCTGTGCAAAGGTTAACGTGTATTTATTGTGTTATAGCTGTTGTTGAGCTGTGTCAGAAAACCCCAAGTTTCTGGAGGTGCCCAAGTTTATATTAGTGGTGCACCTTTGGTTTTATCATTTGCAGTAGATGCTGTTTTTAGGTCTGTGCTAGTTCCCATTCATACCAGTAAAGCTCCCATCAGGCTTTTTCATTTTCATTTGGACTGATAATTGTGATACCAATGATCCATTGGTTCCTTTTCTTAAAAATATCAACTGGAAGCTCCTGTATGAACGATCCTGTGAAAGCCAGTGATCATTTTCAACAATAACAACAGTGTCAACTACTGCGTGCAGCCTGTTGAAGTTGCCCCTGCTCATTTTCTTATTCTTTCCAACTTTTTGCTTTCTTCTTTTATCGTACATCCTAACTTGTTAAGCTGTGCCTTCTCTAAACATGTAACCAGTGAGAGTTCTGGTTTGTTTTTTCACCACGGAGTTACTTTTTATATTCATCCACACCAACCTGGTTTCACTTTGAATTGTCAAATACTGGTGCATTGGCAGTGATTTCTGGTGTCAGACACCAATGAAAAAAGACACCTTTTTACGTTGGCATGATAAGTGGCAGGTCGCTATTATTGTTTAATGGCACCCAGCAGCATTGGGGACATGCATGAGGACACCGGGTGTGGTTGGCATTCTTCAGCCTTGCACCCGATTTAAACGGGTATGGGCCTGCTGCCTCTAGTGAAAAACAGTTCTTACCAAACTTTATTACGTCACTTTATGCCTGCATTGTAGGAGGACATGTTTACATTATGTTAGTATGTTTGCATAATTCCTTTTAGTGTTACCTTAAATTTGTGAAAGAAAAAACATGTATTTATGCCTCCACTTCGGTGATAGCCGTGGCCAGAGGCATAATGTTATCAGGTTATCTGTCTGTCTGTCCATCCCATCCTTATTCATCACTTTCTCCTGAATAAAATATCTCAAAAACAGCATGAGGGAATCTCTTCAAATTTGGCACAAATGTCCACTTAAACTCAAAAATGAAATTTTTTTAGTTTAGTAAAAATGATTAGTTTTTGGCAGTCAAACGTCAAGGTCACTGTGACTTTGTCTATCTATTTCTTGTGAATGTGATATTTTAAGAACACCTTTAAAAAATTTCTTCAAATGTGGTACAAAAATAAAGTTAGACTCAGCAATGAGCTGATTAGATTTTGGTGGTCAATGGTCAATGCCACTGTGACCTTGTCTGTCTCATTTTTGTGAATGCAAAATCTAAAGAATCCATCCATTTTCGTAACCGCTTATCCTCTTTGGGGTCGCGGGGGGGCTGGAGCCTATCCCAGCGGACAATGGGCTAGAGGCAGGGTACACCCTGGACAGGTCACCAGACTATCACAGGGCTGACACATAGAGACAGACAACCATTCACACTCACATTCACACCTACGGACAATTTAGAGTCATCAATAAACCTATTCCCAATGTGCATGTCTTTGGACTGTGGAAGGAAGCCGAAGTACCCGGAGAAAACTTGCGCTGACAAGGGGCGAACAATAAGGCTCCCCTGCCACCCAATCTAAAGAATATCTCAGGGAAATTTCTTCAAATTTGGCAAAAATGTTTACTTGGACTCAACAATGAACTGATTGGATTTTGGTGGTAACAGGTCAAGGTCAATGTGACCTTGCACATGTCTTATTCCCACGATCATATCTCAAGAACACCTTTAAGGAATTTATTAAAATTTGACACAAATATCCACCTGGACTGGAGATTAAACTGATTAGAATTTTGTGGTAGAAATTCAAAGGTCAAGTTCAGAGTGACCTCACAAAATATATTTTCGGCCATTACTCAAGAATTCATGTAATTATTACAAAACTTGCAAATCTGTAATAGAATGTAATGATGAAGCGATGACATTTTGTATCCCAAAGGTCAAAGGTCACCTTCACTGTGACATCATAATGTTCTGCATAAAACACTTTTCCCGCCATTATCTAATGTCAGGAACAGAAAGGTTAATATTTGGTCAGATACTGAATTGGTTACACTAATCTTGGGTGTCCACCTTGAAACTGTGCTGATTGTATAGATCTCTTGTGCTGCTGGGGAGATAACGTGGGTGAAGCATCCATGTTTTCACAGACATGGATGTAAACTGTAAGAAAAACTTGACTGATTTGCGAGGAAATTTTCTTGCATGTCTCCACGGTGTATGGAGAATCCAGAAAAGGTGAACATTCTTAATGAGCTGAAGTAAACATTAATTACTTTTACGCAATTCCTGTTTACTTCACATTGTAAAGAGTGTTCGCCTTTTTTGGATCCTCTGGTCATCGTGCAAGAAAAACAAAGCTCTCTTCACATAATCAATGTAACACATGCTGTGTAACTGATATACAAATGGCCATTTTGCAGGTACTTTTCATATCTTAATGATTCTGATCTCCAAGAGATTAGAAAACAGGAGTGCTTAGTAGACATCAGTTTTTCTCTCAAGTCACACTGAAAAACGAGTATACATTGTCACTGTTTTATGTGACTTGACCAGTGATCCTGGATCTGCACTCATTATTTTTCAGCAATTGGCCTCAGGCTCACAGTAGGGAGCCATGAAGGACATCAAGTCCAACAAACCGGAGAGGAAAAACAGTCATTTGTCTTCATACAGAAAAATAACAATTGTGCTATACAGTGTGAACTCTGGAGCTCTGTGATGTTTCCTTGACAAACTGGAACTTAATCGCCAGTGCTGTAACCTATAATTTGGGCATTCAAATGTATTTTTCTGCACACTATTCAATGAAACAGAATTACTAATTTGTGCTCCTCTCTTTGTCTCCCTATTTTTATTCTCCTCCTCAGAATAATGGATCCTTGGGCTGGTGTCATAGTCATAAACAGTGCTCAAAGGTAGGTCATCTCTTCCTCGTCAGTTTATTATGCCCCCGTGACAGCAGCAGCAGTGGCCAGAGGCATTGTGGTTTCTGGTTGTCCGTCTGTCAGTCCATACCATTCTTGTTAATGCGATATCTCAAGAATGCATTGAGGGAATTACTTCAAGTTTGGCACAAATGTCTACTTGGGCTCAAGGGGGAGCTAATTTGAGTTTGGTTGTCAAAGGTCAAAGATCAAGATCACTGTTACTTTGACCTTCTCATTCGTGAACATGATATCTCAAGACTGCATTAAGGGAATTTCCTCAAATTTGGTACAAACGTCCACTTGGACTTAATGATGAACTGATTAGACTTTGGTGGTCAAGGGTCAAGGTCACTGTGACTTCATGAACACAATATCCCAAGAATTTGCTGAGGGAATTTCTTTCAATTTAGCACAAGTGTCCACTTGGACTGAAGGATAAACCAAAAACATTTTGGTAGTCAAAGGCCAAGGTCACTGTGACCTTGCATCCTTCTGATACTCATAAACATGATATCTCAAGAAGACCTTGAGGGAATTTCCTGAAGTTTGGCACAAATGTCCACTTGGACTCAACAATTAACTGATTGGATTTGGTGGTCAAAAGTCAAGTATCCCTCTGACCTCACAAAATATGTTGTTGGCCATAACTCAAGAATTCATACGGTAATTATGACAAAATTTAAGACAAATGTCCTATTGGATAAAATAATGTGATGACATTTTATATCTAAAAGGTCAAAGGTTAACTTCACTATGACATCATAATGTTCTGCAAAAACCCTTTTCTGGCCATTAGTCAGCATCATATCTCAGGAACAAAAAGGGGGACCTTTGGTCAGATATATAATTGGGGACACTAATCTTAGGTGTCAACCTTAAAACTGTGCCGATTGTGTAGATCTTCTGTGCTTCCGAGTTGAATATGTGTGTGAAGCATCTAAATGTTAGAATTTGTAACTGTAACTGCAACTTGACTGGTTTGCGGAGGCATATGACATTGAGGCGGTAATTCTAGTTTCATGTTAGTTAGAGACATTCATCCCAAGAAAAATGACAGCGTCTGTTGTTTTAGCCAATGCCTCAGCCAATGCCAAGTTTATGTTCAAGTGACAACAGCCTCTTGCTGCAGTAATTATGGCTGTTGTTCAGTGGGAATTGGATGGAATGGTGTGACAGTGTTAAAAAGCCAGACAGTTCCCACAGTGAGGAGGTCTGGGTTGGTTATTGGATCAACAAAACATCAAACTTTAGTACAGAGACCGTTGTTTGTTTGCCAATTCCTGCCTACAGTCAACACTGTTTCTTTTTAAACCATGACAAAGTTTGTTCCCTTAGACTCTAGTTTTACTTATTTTAGTCCTCTAAGACTGTCTTGAGTTTTGAGAGGTAAAAGAAATATCTTTAGTTGCTCTCATAGAGCCCTGCATATTTTGCAGGTTTTTAACATAGTGATTTTGATATTAATTGCTTATTTCTTCTGCTTTGATAACTTTGGGGATGCAATACAAAAATGTGGTTCATGTAAATGCATATTATTATATATATGATTATAGTGTGAAAACAATATTAAAATGTACGATTAAACTAGAATAATTATTGCAGCACTTTGAGGCACACAAGGTTCTGTAGCACTTTGTAAACCACTACCATACACTGCACTTCACTTCTCCCCACCTGCAGCACAGTTTGTATGTTGTATGTATCATGCACTGATCTGAAGTAAAGTCTTTCCTTCAGCTGATCAGTTAGTCAGATAGAAGTCATGTGGGACTGCTGGTGTTTTTCAGTGTAATAAATCACTCACCTCACATTGTGTTTGTACCTGCCTGGATGCATGTTTGCAGACACATGTGTACCTTTACATGAGTGCTTGTTTGAGCAGCAATAAATCACCCCACCATTGCAAACCACTGACATAGTGTCCTGTGTGTATGCATGTGTTCACCTGTACTCTGTGTATTAATACATGCAGATGTACTGTAGTGGTTATGACTTATTTCTCAACTCTAGCATTCATCACCAAACTTGGCTTTTTCTGTGTCATCCTATACATCCAGCCAGTTTCCCAGCTAATACTTAAAAGCTTATAAATGAGGCAGACAGTAGTAGATGGACTACATACTTGCTCCCCCCTATGATATTGTGTCCAAATCATTAAACTTCCCCTGGTAACTTTCATGATAATATGCTGAAATAATTTTATTTCACATTCACTGCACAACTACTTAGCCTTGTTTTTTTCCGTTTTAGATATTTAACAGCCCCCATGAGGAATATTGTCTCCTTGTTGAACAATGATATTAACACAGCTTAGCATCTCCTTCCTTTGTTAACTGTGCGTTTCTAGCTATGAGTAATTGTGATGACATGTTAGCGCATTGGACATCTCCCCAGCTGCATTATTAGGAGCTTCTACAGTGAGACATCCAGGCCTTTTAATGAATGATCACAGGGAGGAAACACTTTCATGGCAGCATGAATTAGTTTATCATACCAAGAGCTGCTTCATCCATTTATGTGTTGAACATGATAGGATGAAGAACAGCATTAGAACAGCATTATATTTCCATGTTTCACCATGAAACAGGAAGTAGTTTGTACATTGTCCTATCTAACCCAAACAAGATAATAAGAAAGATGTAGTTTTCAAAGCCCCTACAAAAGATAAAGTGCATTCCTAACTGAGCTGCGGAGCAAATAATGTTTCAGTGCTATTGTTCTATTTGCACATATTTAAAGTGGGTAATATTCATACATTTGGGGCCAAATTGCCCCTTTTCTGCTCTTCTGGAGAAGTTTTCTTCGAGAGCTTTCCGCCAAAATGGAATGATTTCTATCAGAAATATATTCAGAACTCCTTCTGTAAAAAAAACGTTTGACTGTAACATGACAACAAAATACAACAAGCCTGACATTATCCAGTGGTTAGATTTTTGTTCTGATAATGTATGCATATAAGTAAACATTTAACAAGATGATGTCAACTTTCATGGTGATATCTAGTGATGGCCAAATGAAGCCTCATGAAGCATTTTGTTTATTTTCTGAGCCCACTAGATGGCACTCTTGGTTTAAAGAGAGAGGCTCAAGGAATAGCAATTCAGTGTGCTTTCAAGCTTTTGTTGAACAAAAATCGCCATCTAGTGGGCTCAGAAAATAAACAAAATGCTTCATGAGGCTTCATGAGGCTTCATTCAGCCATCACTAGTGATATATATTAGTTGAAATTTTACCCTCAAGTTCCTAGAAGGGTAACAAGGGTACAAGGGTAGAAAGATCACATAGCACTTTGCTGCCCCCATTGGTAGTATAGAGATAATGGGGGAAAGCATTGCCCATTTCTGAAGGTAAATGTTCAGGGTTTTGGTCTTGCCAACATTAACATAAAACAAAAATTCCTGGTTGAGTGTAGGTGGTCAACAATCTTCTGCTAAAAAGTATAGATGGAATAACGTATAAACTCGTACAACACATTCTCAGAATGGTTTGTATGATATCCTTCAAAAAATGTGGGCACAACAGTTCGCATGATATTCTACAAATTTGCTCCCCACAAATGAGGTTACATCCTAATGTACAGAGATTAGGTTTAGGAAAAGAAACATAGTGAGGACCTTAAAATGCATTTCAACAGGTGACTCCAGGGGAAAGTCCTGGGTAAAGGTTAAGTTTTTGTGACCCATCCACCACCCCAACCTACTTCCTTAAAAGCACCCGAAACTGCTTCATGGTTTACTGCTATCAGCACATTGGTCATGTGATCGCAGGCTTCAAAAATATGTGGGATATGTACAAATTTGGGTGCAGTGCTTTTCATTGGAAAACATTTGAAAAATTTGCGGGAACAGCCTGAATAATAAAGTAGTGGGTTTTTTTTGGTGAAAATAAATGTGGTATTCTCATGAGATAAGGGAAATTCATGTATTCACACACACACACACACACACACACACACACACACACACACACACACACACACACACACACACACACATATATCATTAGTTTTCCCCTACCTTTTATATAACACAAAAGTATAATTTTATTTCTGGACGCTTTGCTGTCACTGTCGAGGTTTATGTTCCTGATGCTTTATTAAAGCCTTAAAACTTTCAGTAATGTGGCAGTCTCAGCACTGATGTATCCGTGTCCAACTCTTAAGATCAGACAGGCCTGATGAGAAGCTTGTTGAAGCTTGTTGCTGTGAGACAGCCCATCGCTTTGGCTTGTGACCATTTGGCCCCAAGTCGTCCTCATGGACCCTGGTGGTAATGAGTGCTTGTTAATCCTTCTGTCACTATCTCCTCCAGGCAGACAGCCATTTGCAAGTGCCAGAGTTGATTAGCGACACACTCCCACACAGTCCAGCTCCATTCAGCTCTTTAAAAAAGCTAAGGATGGCACTGCATTGGAACCATGGAGGAGACATTGTGTGTATTCACTGACACTGGTGTCTTAGCTCAAAACTTAGACAACTGGCATCGAGCGTGGTGTAACGACTTCTTTCAGTAGCACTTGGCTGCCATCAGTGTATTTCAATGCTCCCTACAGCCTTGTTGTGATTGTTTGACTGAGAGCCAGACATCCTCTTCTTTTACTCCTCCTTGCAAGTCACATTATCAAACATATAAAAGTACTTTTGAAATAATTTGCTTGCAGTTTGTCCCTTGGGAAAAACCAAGGTCTTGTCTGTGGATGTTTAAAGGTCTGGAACACTTTCAAAGACAGTGTGAGTTGTCGAAAAAGGAAGCCAGAGACAAACACGGCGCCTGTTTCCTCTCCGAGGAGTTTGTCTGGGCAGCGAATCAAACAGTGTTGAGCACCGAAAGAACAGCATTTTGCACGGTCAGCAGAGAAGTAGTTCGCTCCATTATCTCTGGTTGGTCATGGAGGAGTGGTGTGTACCCACCGCCAAAACACACACACACACACACACATAGATACACAGCTTCACACTGCAGCCAAATAAATATAAGTCATGTTCTGTGACCTAAAAGAGCAGCTTGGATCCTTAACCAATTCCAATTTGAGTCTAAATTCTGCAGCAGAGACAAAAATATTTCTACCTTTGGGGACTTAGGTGCTTTCTCAAATCTCTCTTAACCACATCACATAACACTTTGCGGCACAGTGGAATGGAATGCTCGATATAAGCTTGAAATGGGGTGGAAAACTAACTGACGCTGGGCACGAGAATGGGAACGTCAGTCTGGATTAGTGGACAAGTCCTCTTGTGAAGACCAGGGAGGGGAGATGGGAGATGGCAGGGCTGGCACAGGGCTATCAGACATGCTTCAAGGAGTCTTCATTGCATAGCAGGAAGAGCCGTACTGCATGTGCACTATGTAGTCGATTTGGCAGCAACTCCCCCCTCCTCTCCGCTCTTACCCTGTAGTATTGCCGAAGCATTTTCGACAATGTGACAATAACATTTGAACATTAAAATAATTATGCCGGTCACTGTAAGAGCAATACATATTAATGTATATGTGTGGAATCAAAATATGTTGGGTTAAGCAAGCAAAACACAGTGTTCCACTTTCAAATGAAAAGTTGGATTCATATGCCAAATGGCCGAAAACACGTTTTGCGAAGTTAGTGATCTTGACCTTTGACCACCAAAATCTAATACGTTCTTTGCTGAGTTCAAGTAGATGTTTGTGCCAAATTTGAAGATATTCCCTCAAGCTGTTGAGATATCGCGTTCATGAGGATTCAACAGACTGACCTGACCTTTCACTACCAAATCTAATCATGTCACGCTTGTTAAAGCTGAACCCAAATGCAGACACAAGACAGGTAAGATGATTTGACACAAATCTTTTAATGAAAAAAGTCAGTGGTTAAGGGGTCTTGGGGATGACAAGCAGGGGTACCAGCAGAGTTGGGGTGTTGGTGGCTTGTCCAGAGTGGATGGTTGGGAAGGTGAGGTTTTCTGTTAGGTGGCAAGCTGACTGGCATCTCTGGTGAAAAGAGAACAGGTGTAAGTCTTCCAGGTAGGCAAACAAACAAACAAATATCTTAAACAGAGTGGCCAGCAAACTGAACAAGACCTAGATGTGTGACTCATCACAAACTGAGTGGGCACAACAATCCAGTGGGGACTGGAAGCAAGCACTACTCTCCACAACATTTGTTGTGGAGAGTAGTAGGTTGAATTAAGGACTGGTGTGCTGAGAGCAGGAGAATGACAGAGAGTGAGAGAGGGACGGAAAGGCGTGTGCAGACAAAAACCAATATACACCAAGCACACTACATTCACACAAATGTAAAAATACATAAAAGTTCACTCACCCCCACACTGATGTCACAGTCAGAGTCACAGAGGAGGAGTTGTGACAAATCAATTAAAAAAAAAATCCCTCAAGGTGTTTTGAGATACTGCGTTCATGAGTATGAGATTGATGCAAGGTCACAGTGTCCTTGACCTTTGAATACCAAAATCTAATCAGTTCATTGCTGAGTCTAAGGCGATGTTTTTGCTAAATTTTAACAGAATGAATACACAGAGACGTACAACCAGACAACCTGAAACCATGAGCCAGCCACGGATGTTGAATGTGACTTACATTTATTTTTATGTCTCCATGTTGGCAAAAGCCAGAAGCATTATATTTTTGGGTTGTGTCCCATTCTTGTGAACAGGATATTTTAAGCATGCTTAAAGGGAATTTCTTTAAATTTGGCATAAACGTCCACTCGGACCCGATGACAAGCTGATTAGAGTCAGAGGGCATATTCACTGTGATTTTGTCCGTCCCATTATCATGAACAAGATATCTTGAGAGAACTTGAGGGAATTTCCTCAAATTTGGCACAAACGTCCACCTGGATTCAACAATAAACTGATCACTGTTTGGTGATCAAAGGTCTGTGTCATGAATGCCATATTGCAAGAGCAACTTAAACGTCCACTTGGACTCAAAGAAAACTGAATAGATTTTAGTGTTCAAGGGTCAAGGTCAGTATGACCTTACAAAACATGTTTTTGACCATAACTCAAGAATTCATACACTAATTATGACAAAATTTCATACAAATGTCTAGCAGAATAAAATGATTAAGTGATGACATTTTATATCAACAGGTCAAAGGTCAACTTCACTGTGACATCATCATGTTCTGCAAAAACACTTTTATGGCCATTAGTCAGCATCATAACACCGGGACAGAAGGGACTCATTTGGTCAGATACTGAATAATCTTTGGTGTCCACCTTAAAACTGTGCTGATTGTATAGAACTCTGCTGCCATGTTGAAGATGTATGTAAAGCATTTACATTTTGGAATTTGTAGCTTCTTTGCAGCAACTTCCATATTTGAAACATTGTCAACTGTCATGGCTACATATGAGTCTAGACAAACATGGATGTAAACTGTAACTGCAACTTGATTTGCTCACGAAGGCATACAACCAGGTGGTAGTAATTCCAGTTTTATAATGTTAAGAAGAGGATACATAAAAACTTCCAAACAGTATAAAATGGAGTTGAAATAGGCACAAACGTAAACATCTACAGCAGTTAAATGCAACTACACATTACATGTTAAAAGGGTTTACCATAGTCACTGTATAGTGAGTCATGCTGCACTTAAGAAAAGATTATAGTTGCCCCCCTGTTGATAAGAAAAACTGATGGCAAAAAGAACTTTTCATCCCCTGAGATGGTACCATGGCAGCGTGGTGCCTACTTTTTCTCTGTAAGACAACAAATATGAGTATCCAAACTCCTGAGACATATTCTCTTCAGACCTCAGTAAACACAAGTTTGTTTAGAGCTGACATACTCCTCTAACTTTCTGACAACTTGCCGCGTCCTTGTGATGCTGCTGTACATTGCTCTCCTCCCCACTGTTTCTCAGTGCAGCATGAAATTACAATCAGTGTACACTCCCTCCCCTGGGATGTCTCTGCTTACTGGTGCAGGATTCAGCTTTATGGTAGCTGTAAAGGGCGATGCTGTTAATTGGTGACATGCTCCAGAAACATCCTGAGAATGCAGGACAACAGTCATTAGCTTTCCCTCACCTTTTAGTGAGTGCTTACTTATGATGTAGCAACAGCCATCTTAGATTACATTACACTACTATTACTTACACAAGTTAATATAGCAAACAACACAAGGCAGCAAAATATCAGACTGTTTGTTAAACAACTACATTAAATCCTATCTCCAACTCATTCTCACTCTGACCTTGTCACATATTGACATTTGGTCATGGACCTTCCAACTCGACATATGACATGCAAGGTACCCTGGGTGCATTGGATATTGATGTTTTGGGATGGCGCATCAACTTCAGCTTGTTACATGCATTGTCTATTTTCAAAATACACTTCCGTTTTCACAGCAAATGTACAGTTTGCATAGAGTCTCCTTGAAATTAACTGCACTATGTCGGTACAACCCCGCAAATTGATGCTTTTTTTTTCCCTTCAACAATGAATGGACGTGGTTACGCTTTGCCTACACATGCATATGGTTGCAATAAGGCAACAAAAGCAAGTGGTTAGGTTAAGAAAAAAGAAAAGGGTTTGGCTTTACAGTTTTATGTGAAATGAACACCTCACCTCCTGGGTGAAAGTCGGTGGTTGTTGGTCCCCATCCTCCACACCTCCTACCTGCCCTACTCAGACTTCAGCTGCCTTAATTTTTGTTGTTGTCCTGCAGCGTTTCCTTTTGACGCTGCTGGGTGCCATTAAACAATAACAGCGACTGGCCACATATCATGCTGATTTAAAAGGACAGCTTTTTTCGTCAGTTTCTGATGCTGGAAGTTACTGACCAAGCGCCAGTTTTCTAGGACGGAGTGAGACTAGGTTGATATCTCCTACAAAGTGCAACTTAAAACTAGTTATTTGTTTTCTTCAAATTTAGTTTTTGGAAATTGTAATCACAATTTGGATTATGTTCGCTGGCAATGTTTTTTAATAAGTGTTACATTCTGAGACAGAACTCACACAGACTAGATGGTTATTAGTGATGGCCAAATGAAGCCTCATGAAGCATTTTTTTTATTTTCTGAGCCCAATAGATGACGCTTTTTGTTCAACAAAAGGTTAAAAGCACACTGAATTGCCATTCTTTGAGCCTCTCCCTTTAAACCATGAGCGCCATCTAGTGGGCTCAGAAAATAAACAAAATGCTTCATGAGGCTTCATTTGGCCATCACTAATGGTTACACAATAAAAAGCTACCACTGAAAACACTAAAACACCAATGCATGTTCCATGCAATATTTCTAAGATTTTTGAGGATTTAATGACTTAAGGAGAAGTTTGCATTCTGTGATCACACACCAATTCTCAATTCTCTAGAGTTTCATGGTAGATAGACAAACATTTCTCAGGCAGGTTGAGTTTTAATTCTGGAATCAAGATCTCCATAGCAGGGATGCATGACATTGGATTTTTTTGCTAATATCCGATTTATAACAACTTATTTGGCCGATATCCAATTTCAATATATCCACGTTATCCCCACCTAATTTTAGTGATCATCAAGTGTCTCCTGTAGTGCAATTAACATCATATTATACAGGTATACTCTTATCATGATGGCCCACCAGCAAATGGAGGCATGAAAGACTGTTATAAATGTACATATTATACACAAACGGTTCATTTGTTGTCTTAAGGGGAAAACAGTTTTACTTATCAGTTTATTAGAAGTCTTTTACATACAGGAAGCTCCTAAATAGACATTTCTGTCTGTGTTGATTTGTTTTTTACTCATATTCACACATTGAGTTAATTGTTTTACCCTCTTTTTTTTAAAGTGCAAGACAGAATCTTAGAAAATTATGTGGAAAATGTTTATTTTATGTGATATCATTATCTACTTTTAATTTGGACTATGTGAGGCTTCATAACATGACCCCATTGTGTATTCCAGCTATTAAGTCCCAGCTTTAGTCATCTGCAGCATCTGTTCTCAAGAAAATATTCAGATGAAGATTAAAAAAAAAAACAATGGTCACTTCTGGCTTCAAAAATCTAAGATAGCAGCTGCTAAAATGCCAGACTTGAGGCTTCAAAATATGAGTCCATAAACCAGTGGGGTGAGGTCAGGGTGGCTACATCCAATACGTTTATTTACAGTCTACGGTATACCCTAAAACCATTTAGGCCAGATGGCCGAGTCACAAGGTGATGCACTAAAGGTTATTTTACAAAAGCAAACTTCTCATTTTACAGCACGATGAGAGAGGCCATTCTGGTCAGTACCACTGGCTTTAATATTAAAACTCACACATTAGGTGATTCATATTAGCATGCCAGGGGAGTTATTGTTACCTGTAATAGAGCTCTTTTACTGGGTGAAATGATCTCTCACTGACTCACTTCAGCATTCTGTGCTAAGAGAAGCTGTCTGCCAGTAAAACATTTTACCCTTTAATTAATCTATAGAGACAGATTCACCTCAAAATCTCCCTATTCATACGTGACTATAATTTGTATCATTGCTCATTCCCGTTGCTTTCACATCCACAGTGCCTGGAGCCCTGCAAAGACTCCTGGGAGATGAAGAGGAAAAGCAATTGCAGAGAGATGTGTGAGGTATATGCAGCCCTGTATGCTTTCTGTGCGCTGGGAGTGGGAGTATTATGGTCTAAAAAACAGCCTTGCATCATTATGTGGATCTATTGATATAAATCCAGAAAATCTGTTAAACATGAACTTATTTTCACAAAGTACGTCCGAATCAGAAGCCTGCAGGTGATGGCGGTCCAATGCAAACACCTCAGCATTAATGAATCTGAGTGGTTTTTGTGGGACACCCTGCAACAACAATCACACTCTCATTTACGTACTGTTAAAAGTTCTGATTTTTGGATCAGGAGTGAAAGTGACAAGACTTTTAGCAAAGACAGTAGTCTGAAATATGAATTGCGATCAGGTGAGAAATAGATTGGGGAAGAAAGTTTCACTCAAAATGTTTATACCTTTGTCCTGTCAAGAAATGCTGGTAAATTCAATCAGATATATCGTCACCTTAGTATTATAAGGTTCTCTTTAACATTTTTGTCATAATTGAGTTATAGATAGTGATGATCAAATGAAGCTTCATGAAGCATTTTCTTTATTTTCTGATCCCACTAGATGGTGCTCTTGGTTTAAAGAGAGCGGCTCAAAGAATAGCAATTCGGTGTGCTTTTAAGCTTCCTGTTCAACAAAAAGCGTGGGCTCAGAAAATAAAGAAAACGCTTCATGAGGCCATCACTAGTTATAGATATATTGTTACTCTGTGATGACTTATTGACATAGTGTAAGGTGTTTTTTTTTAAAAGTTGTATGCATTTTTGGACTTTTATTTAGAAAACAAAATGGTTCATGTCATTCATGCTATTTGGAACGAAAAACTTAAAAGCTCAATATTTGAAAACTGCCCAGAATGCACATAGAACCTTTACATTCTAAGGTGGCGATATTGTAAAATATCATTTCACTTAAGCTCCCGAGACCTGAGCTTTTCTTTGGGTATTCATTTTTAATTTCTCCTAGTTATTTTGGGACTAGTTGGACTTGATAAACAGAAAAAAAATCAAAGCATTGTCTTTAAATAGTAAGTAGTTTTGGAAAAAATGATGTCCTCATATGAGGATGATAGGTTCATTTTCAATAACCAAAAGTGTGTAATAAAGTATAAAACTGTTTCTTTCAATGCCTGAACACTTTGCAAAAGCAAGACAACCTTTGTTAGGGGTCACTGTTCAAGTCTAAAGCATAGCTGAGCCAAAGCAAAATGGCAAATAACGCAACATATCTAAAAACCTTGTTATTTGTTTGTTTTGAGACTCTTAAGATTAGTCAAATTTGTATGCCATAGCAAACTACAAATGCTATTAAGCATTAATAGTGGAATCCCTGAGAGAAAACAATAGTGCACATGTATGTTTAGACAGTTACAGGCCCAACAATTAAGCACAAAATAAGTTACCCGCTCTATGATGCTAACTGCTCTTCCTCTAACCCATTCAGCGGGTATTTCCTAAGAAGCACTGGGAATGTGTGACCAGCTGTGAGTTCCTTCAGTCAGTCCTGGCGGTGAAACAGGGCAGCTGTCCATCTCCAGAGAAAGCTAGCGGCTTTGCAGCAGCCTGCGTGGAGAGCTGTGATCATGACCGAGAATGTCCTGCTCAGAAGAAATGCTGCTCCAATGGTTGTGGTCACACCTGTCAGTCTCCCAAAGACCTGTACAATGGTAAGGAGAGCCACAAGATTTTGGAAAAGATCAGGGTTTGTGTTGAAAATAAAATACTTTAATGTGTTGCACTTTTTCAATAAGAAAGTAGATTTCTATTTTTTGGACTCAGCTTTCGGACGAGAAAGATGTGCATGTGTAGCCAGAAGCATCATGGAAGAGAAGCTGAATTCATAATCCATAGAAGGTGAATAGAATGAACCCAAGGAGAGAAGCTGAGGACCCTGAGAGAGGAACAAAGAGAGATGGCCATTCTCATTAAGTTCCAGAAATTACAAACTAAAAATAATACAACACCCTAAATTTTAATATATAGTGACCCAGATATGCTGTAAATGGTAGAATGAACAAACAGATGTATGTTGGTGCAGCAGATCCTGGCATACCAGTTATATTGGTGCAAACAACTAATGAAGACTAATTTACACAGCAGATCTAAAATCCACAAATCTGCTCATCTCCTTCATATCTGAATAGACTCATGTATTACTTTGAAGTCCAATGAAAATAAGAGAATCCATATGCAAAATATCAGCCCTCATCCATCCTGTGGAGAAAGTGAAGGGAATTGATATACCTCCATGAACAGATTAAGGCTTATGCTGTAAATATTTGTATTGATCCTGAGGACAGCTGCTTTGTTTCGGGACCATTTCACTGTTAAACTTGGAATCTGTGAGTTATGGCCTCACTCATTGGTGTTTAGCAAAAAACAGAAAATTGATTATCATTGTCGCATAAAATTACACACAGACCCACTTTTAAATGACAGAGTGAAACTTAAACACACACACACACATCACCCCTGCTGTTTTGTGATGACTATAGTACAGCTATTGAACTCAACCGCACTGCTACAACTAACTCATCAAACAGAACTGTTTCTATGGAGCTCCAGGTCACCAGATAGAGTCAGTGGTATGTCATTGATTTAATTGGTCACTCCTCCACACAAGTGACATAGATAGTTTTAAATGAACATATCAGGCTGCAACAGAAGAAAACGTGGAGCAAACTGATAGAGGAAAAACTCAACAGGTGTTTTGGCAGGATGCAGGTTGATGCAGCAGTGCATTTCTGTAACTGTAGACAGAACGTTTACATGCACAGTTGAGTGGAGCTGCAGTTTTAACTCGACGAGGCCATTTAATTGGACCACTGTCCTTGTCACAGTATAAAAGCACTGGAGGGCAATCAATTTATTGACAAAAGTATGTCCAACTCCACTATGATGGGTAGTGTTGGAGCATTTTCTGGTTGACCTATTACATCACAGACCAAACAACTGACAGACAAGTTAGCTACGATTAGCTAGCAGCAAACTGGTACCATGGTGGACAAGTTTACAGCTTTGTGGTTCATTAGAGCAAAATATGTTACACACAGGTCTCTCATGCAGGAGTAATTCAACTCCCAATCACATTATCTGGGTGTGTTAGTCTGACTTCGAGAAATTTGATTTAGTACGATTTGCGTTGGACTAACATGTTTACATGTTTTTTCAAAGTCTGGTTTTAGTTGGACTAACACATAAATTTATTTTCTCTAATGTCATGTAAACATACTGACTGTACATGCGACTTAGATATTATTTCTTCTGTGGAGTGTGTGGCGCTGGAAATCACCTATTGCAAATTGCATACCACTTCCTGTATCCACTATGTGGTACAGGAGAACACAAATCAATTAAAGGTCATGTTGCTGTGTATCATTTGTAAACCACACCATGTACATTTCATGAATCAGAGGATCTTTGTCACACAAGGCTGACTTCCTGTTGTGGTGCTGTGACTTTCAGTAAATACTGACATGTAGACATCTTCAGGTCTGGACTCTTGTCCAGCATGTGAAATGTGGGGCAGATTGGACAATAAAGTCATATTACAACAGCTTCCAGTTTCATGTCAAAACATACAAAGTTGCTGCGTCACCATGGCAAAGCCATTTGACGAAAACTTACAATCTTCAGGATAAAGCATCATCAAGATCTTAAGGCTTAGGTTGTCAAGGCTTTTCTGCTCAAATTTAAGGTGGTTTTGGTCATCTTGCCAGGGGCAGTGCATCAAAGTTTAAAAAATATTATTCATTTCCTGTTTTTAGTGGGTGGCACTCTGGCTATACAAACTGCTTAAGCCTTGCCATGGCTACACTCTTCAACAAAAGGTCATTAAGATCTTTAGACTGTATTGCCACTATTCTAAGTCAGCACAACAAAATCTCAAGGAGGAGTTTGTTAAAGTCCAATGCCTGGAAATGGCAAAAAATGCCCTCAAAATGAAAAGTAAAAGGCTGATTTTCTGTTAGGCTTTGGGTTTGGCTCTAAGAGACTTTTTTTAAGGCTTGGGATGTTACATGTGCCTCCCAATTTTGGCACATGTCGAAAAAGAGCCAGTTGAGATGGTTCGGGCATCTGATCAGGATGCCTCCCGGGTGCCTTCTGTTAGAGTTGTTCTAGGAACGTCCAACCGGTGGAAGGCCCCGGGGTAGACCCAGAACACACTGAAGGGATTATATATCTCGTCTGGCCTGGAAATGCCTCAGGATCCCCCAGGAGTAGCTAGAAAGTGTTGCTGGGGATAGGGGCGTCTGGAATACTTTGCTCAGCCTGCTACCCCAGCGACCCAGCTTTGCATGGGTGGTTAAAAATGGATGGATGGATAGATGGATAAGTGGCTGCCTCTGTGAACTTTTCTAGGGGATGCTACTAAGCCATTTTTTTCACACCTCAGCATGAAACCCATAAAATATAAAAATTTTCTCTGGTGCTGATACACTTGGGTGCATCAGAAACTATAGTTTCATTATTTTTTAGCGCCGTTAGCCCCTTAAAATGCAATTATTTTTGTGGAATGATAATAAACGGGGTGATTACAATATGAACGTGTACCATTCAGTGCTCAGGCACTAACAAGCATGACTTACTGTGACATACTTAAACTGTCATAAAGGTCCTCTCAACCTAAAAAAGAGGTCATCCCCGCCTCCCTTGGGCCTGTACTCAGATACATAAATGAGGTAATTCCAGGCGGAAAATGTCTTGCTAACAAACAGTGTTTGGAGAGTTAGGTGTAACCTGCCCCACTTAGACCTCCATTGTAAGTACAAGGATGAAAGATTGCAGAGGAAAAACAGATCCTGTGAGCTTACAGCAGTGTGTTCAGGCCCCAGTGATGGTAACACACATAGAGTGGGGAAACTTATTTTGCCTTCTCACACTGTGGCATTGAGTAGAGCTGTAAATCCCCACAGTCCTGGGAGATGCTGACCAGACTGACAGCTTGATGTCCTCTCTGCTAGGACACAGCCAATATGTGCTGAAAATTACAGTAGCAGGAAAGAGGGATAACTCTGATCACAAGAGTTTGACAAATGTATCAGTCTGCTCACTCGCCAGGCTGATAAAGACCTTTTATAAAACATCAAATACATCCCAGTTTCTGTGCACCTTTTCACCTATTGACCACAATCATATACAGTACATTGAAATGTTTTCCAATAAGCATTCTTTGTGGTCTGTAGAGGATAAATGATTTTCAGGATAACAGGATACTGTTTGTTTCCCAGGTGCTCCTCTGAAGCCAAGGAAGGAACTGGTCTTCAAAGAACTCCCAACTGGTCAGCTGGAGGTGCATTGGTCCTCCCGCTTCAACATCTCAGCCGAGCCTGTGGTCTACATCCTGCAGAGGAGGTGGAACTTTGGCATCCAGCCCAGCGAGGACACTGCCACCCCCTGGCAGGTGGTTGCACAGGTTGGTTCACTGCACCCAACGTATTATGTACACCTTTGAATTTTACAATGCAATGTAGTGGGTAAAGTGACCTTGCCAAAAATGTGCATTGAATTTTCTTATCCATGATTTTCATCATTTAATTTTCATAACAGATGGCAAAAACTGTGTGTTAAAGGCAAAATTTCTATTTTTATTTTTGGTTATTATTATTATCAATAATAATAATAACAATAATGATAACCCAGAACAAGGTGCCCCAACCAACCCTAAAAACTGTCCTGGGGAGGCAGAATTTGGAGAAAATATACTCCTGTACTCCTTGTGTCATTTTACAAAATTATGTCTTTCACACTTTGGTGAAAACTTGATATATTGTTAGCAGACACCTGTACCTGTCCAGGGATCAAATTATTTTCATTATTCTTCAAGTTGTCTGTGAGAAATGGAAGGTAAGTCCATGAATAATTGAACAAAGGTCTTGGAGTTTCCTTCATTTTGCTTAATCAGGTCTTTGGAAAAGATTCCTGCTGATCAAGCAGCTTATGTTTTACAGACAATGAATAGGAATCCTATTTTTTTGGGATCTACCATTATACTTTACAGTATGATGGTAGATCTGTTCACTTGTCTGTCCAACCTTTCATGAGCTCATTTTTTTCATATACATGCACATCATTGAAATACCAATTAAGTTTTGTTTTAGATGTGAGCAGTGACCAAATAATTGCCCCATTAAAAGATAAAGGACCCTTTTCCAACAATTAAAGCACAGGTGGCTTTTGATTGAAGACACAGTAGCACTGACAGTGCTGCCAAATGTCAGGTTGAACCCATAATTCCTGTATTCTGCAGTGCCTGAGCCCAGTGCTTTAGAGACACTTACACTAAGCCAGCTACATTTGAAAAGACATCTTTTCATTTTGGCCTTCTGCTCACACTGAATCAACGTTTTCTCATTTTTGCCAATATCCGGTATGCCGATACTCATTTGGCCAATAACCAATACCGATATCAATATATCCATTGTGTAATTTTTGCTATCATCAAGACTCTTCTGTAGTAAAACTAACATCATATTATGCACGCATACTCTTATCATGATGGCCCACCAGACATGAAATACAGTACTTTTTGATGTATGTAAAATAAGAAAAAGCATGTTGGCCAATTCTCATTGTTCATTTTAAAGGCGATATTGGCCAATACCAATGACGTGCCAATATTGTCAGCATGTTAGCCAAGTCCAATAATTCATAGTAAAGCCAATGTTGTCCACTACTAGTGACGTGCTGATAGTATCATGCTTCCCTAGTTTTATCACCTGAGAACAGGGATTTTAAAGAAAACATCCTCTGTAAATGCCTGCTGAACATTATAGTGTCTAATTCTCTGCATACAAAATCAGTTGTCATGTATCTGCATTTATGCTAACTTTATCCGATGACTTTGCAATATGCAATATCATAAAGATAGGCGACATGAAAGCTCCCCAAAAGTAAAACCAAAACATCTCAATCGCCCCCTGGTAGCTGGCGTATGGGACACTGGCTAAACTTAAATGACTCTGTCACACTACTATATGTTCAAATGTTATTTTTTCTGATAAGTTTGGTTTAAATCAATTATTGAAGTTATTATGAGTCTTCTGATGCATTGAAAAGGGGCCTAATGTCTTGATTGACAGCAATGTGTGCCAATCAGTGTGCTTGTAGTTAATGGCACTGGTCGCTGCTTAGTTGGATGTGTGAATGTGCAAGAACTCGATACTGCGGAGATCGCTACTGTGAAGACTCTGGCTCCAAATGACATCAGCAGCACAAGATGGCAGCAACTGCATCCGGGATATTCTGGCTTCATATTTGTAGAATGGGAGGAAGTGGAGATGCATCATCCTACACACAACCAGATGTAGAAACAGATGCAAGTTCTTCTCCCTCCTTCCTGCATAGGGTGGAAGACAATAAAGCGTCTAACTGAAAGAACTTCACCGTTGAGTGAAACAAAGAAGCAATTTGGTCCAAAAGAAGCCCCGCTGTGGTCACCACAGAGCATCAAGCAACTGGGGTGCACCAACTGGGTAGTTACTTCACACACTCTCACAGCTGAGGTCAGCACAAGCAGCAAAGCTATTGTGATTGACATCTTCAAAAAGGAGTGCTCCAGAGGCTCAAATCAATCCTTCACCAATGCCTCAAGCAGCAGTGGCAGGTCCCATTGCAGGGAGGAGGCATGCATCACTGGGTGTTCTTTCCTGACCCTCAGCAAGAACTGCCTCTTGACATCATTGAACTTCTGTTCATTCTCATGTCAGTAAGGCATCATGTCAAAGCATCTGAAGTAATCCCACCACTGCCTGCATCTAATCTTGGGCAGCTCTTGGCAGCGCTAAGGCACTGATGAGTTTCCTGAGGCAGCAGCTCCATCTGTGAAAAACGCCAGTCAGTAGGCAAATTGCCATCACTAAAGAGACAAGGATGGCTGACAGCATCATGGCACTGCATTATATACTGTGGGGTTCACACATACTGATTGGCCAGCAATGTTTATGCATGATTTCAGTGGCGATTGCGTGCTTGTGATTGGAGAAGAGCTTTACTCATAGAGTCTGTGTTAAATAGAATTCTGTGCAATTTTGTGTCTTTGTTTAGTTTGACTCACCTCTGAGTTTGTAAGAAGAAGAAAAGGATCTCCTTTGACAGCATTATTTGGAGCCACACTGTTTTTTTTCCCCTAAATATCAGTGTGTTCATGTCTTGTCTTGCTCTCTGTTTTCTTTAACCAAAACATTCCATCTGATTCATCACAGACCACAGAGCAGGGAGCAAGGCTCTCTGACATCCGGCCAGGTCGCTGGTACCAATTCAGAGTGGCAGCTGTCAACACCCGCGGGACCAGAGGTTTCACCACGCCCAGCAGACACATCCACTCCAGCAGAGGTCAGGTGGATCCCCACTGTGTGTGTCTGTGTGATAAAGAGAGAGTTTGTCCTTGTGTCACTGTAATTGTGAAAATTCCAAATTCAACCCGTCATCTAGACAGAGAAAAAAAACACCTGCGGCGTGGTTAACAGGAAAACAAAAAAGTCCTACTCTTCTTTAGTCCTACTGTTCTTTAATCCATGTCTTCTTTAGTCCTAGTCTTCTTTCGTCCTGCTCTTTGTTACTTCTAAAGACCTACTAGCCCTACTATTCTGTTGTCCTAGTCATTTTAGTCCTACTCTTCTTTAATCCTAGTCTTTTTTTGTTCTAGTCTTCTTTAGTCCTACTCTTCTTTAAATCCCAGTCTTTTTTAGTCCTACACTTCTTTAGTCCTAGTCTTCTCTAGTCTTACTCTTCCTTACTCCTACTCTTCTTTAGTCCTAAACTCTTCTTTAATCTTACTCTTCTTCTAATGTGGTTAGTTTTATTCAACAAATGTTCTTAGTTTAGAGAGAATTTTATTATACATGACATAAATATATCATGTGAGTGACGTAGGAGTCTGGACATAAGTTACGTAACAAAACAATGGATTGCCCCTGGCGGGTTAGAGAAAATGAGTCCCCCAAGCGTCGGAGTTCAAGTATCTCAGGGTCAGGATGCTGGACTCAGACATCAGGAGGGAGCAAAGGGGCCAGTTGAGGTGGTTCAGGCATCTGATCAGGATGCCATTAGAGGTGTCCCGGGCATGTCCAATGGGTAGAAGGCCCTGGAGCAGACCCAGAACACGCTGTAGGGATTTTATATCTCATGTGGCCTGGGAACTGCCCAGGAAAACGCTGTGGAGAGGAATGTCTGGAGTTCCTTGCTCAGCCTGCTGCCCCTACAAACTGATCCCTGATAAGTGGATAAAAATTTATGGGTGGATGTTAAAACAGCACCGACTTTTGACTTCACACGGGACCCTAACAGCACTCTCCTGTGTGAAAATCTGTTTGTTTGACCTGTCCACCACCCCTCCCTCCCAACCCAACACAGACTTTCTCTCTCTTTACAGTGCGTTGCTTTGAGCATCAGATTTTGGTGCGGGTGGGTTTACATTGGAGTTTCTTGAAAGCCTGGTGCGTCTCATAAAGATGCCAAAGAGTGCCTTAGTTGTTAGTATCACACGCCGTGGTGCGTGACAAAGCATCAGTATTTGGCCACCTCAGCGTGAAAACAGACTGTTCTTTTATACTGGATATGTTCAAGATAGTGCCAGATTTGATTATTGACATTTGTAGTTTTTGGTAATTGTAGTTTTTACATTGTTGTTTTACACTGAAGGACTTTCTTTGATTTTATCTCAGTGAGGAACTGTAGCACACAGTTTTAAAAATCACAAAAAAACATCAGTGTTCAGGGATGAAGGGATTTGTTGAATCACTGTCATGTACCACGTAGATGAATATTAACACCATCCCCTCACCCTCAGATCCCTCCAATCCTCCAGCTCCCACTGAGCTCAGAGTGGCCAATATGAGCTTTGGCAGTGGCAGGACGGTGTCAGGCAGGCTTCAGTGGAGCATGCCTGCTGACCTGGATGTTCCTGTCCACCACTACAAGGTCAGCTGGAGCTGGACAGCAGTCGGACAGCCCTCTGCTTCATCCCTGACCAAGAGGAGGAAGACAGTCAGAGAGGTGAGGGCTGACAGATACTGCACTGCCCTGAAAATGTCCCGAGGTTACTTGTTACTGCTCGCCTTCATCTTATTCTAACTGTCTTCTCCTGTAGAAGGACTGGGTTAAATGACTAAATCCCCTCAGCTCAAATTCTATTCAGTCAAGGAGTCAAAATATTTTGTCAGTTCATTTTCTTCTGACAGGACCAATGTAATAATGGACCAAATAAAACACCCAGTGTCAGGATTGCAAAATTTTGCACTGCCAATTTTTTTTGCACTTTAGTATGACATATAGATGGAGAGAGCATTATTGTTACTATTATTGTTATTGTATAACAAAGCATTGCACACTAAAATGCAGTTGTAACCTGTAGTGCCGTTCTGGCTGCATATTTCTGTCCAAACTAACCCGAGTCAGAGAGAGTTGTAACCAAGCCCAACGTGAACTGACACACATTCTGTTTTTCTCAGCACCAGTGATAGCTGTGGCTGGAGGCATTGTGTTTTAGGGTTGAAGGGTTGTTATTTGTCCAAATCTCGTAAATGAGATATGTCAAGAACGCCCTCATGAAATTTCTTCAAATTTGGAATTAATGTCTACTTGGACTAAACAATGAGCTGATTAGACTTTGGTAGTTCAAAGCATGCCTTTTTCGGAATGGCTCAGTTGCTCAGCTTGTGGCATTGCTACTTGCAGGTTTGTTGAGAACTGCTTATACAAACAACTTCGCTATAGATTTATTGTGTTAAAATGTGAAAAATACTGAACTCTGTTGCTATTCTTACTCATTGTACCCCAAATAACTAACAGAAGGCCCCAAAGCCATAATTTAAAAGGCCACTTAGACTTAGAAAAGACTAGCCGTGTCTGGAGGCATTATGTTTTTGGGTTGTCTGTCTGTCCGTCCCCTTATCTTAACATGCAATATCTCAACGCCTTGAGGGAATTTTGCCAAATCTGGCACAAACATCCACTCAGACTTAAGGATGAACTGATTAGATTTTGATGGTGGTTCTTGAGGTAGAGTTACAGCAATATATTAGTTTTAAGTTATCATACGTTGTACATTTGCTCATCTACAATATTGAAATAAACAAAACAAAACAAAACACACACACACACACACACACACACAAAAACAACTGGGCAGAAATTCTCTCCTTTATTTCAGTTATTGTCAAAATGGCTTCAAGTTACAATTACAGCAACAAAACATTTGTTGAACCAAAAATAACCCTTCCGTTTTCATTCCTTTTATGGTTATTCTGACTGATAATAATAATAATAATAATAATAATAATAATAATAATAATAATAATAATTCTGAGATACCATGATACCATGAAACTGCAATATTTTCTGAGGTGAACTCGTGAAAATCTTTTACTGTTGCAAACCTAGTCATCTGAACTGATTAGAATTTAGTGGTCAAAGGTCAAGGTCACAGTGACCTCACAGAACATAGTTTGGGCCATAACTCAGAAATTCATACACTTATAATGACAAAATTTCACACAAATGTCTTGTAAGATAAAATGATAGAGTGTGATTACATTTTATTTTCACAAGGTCAAATGTCACCTTCACAGTGACATCATAATGTTCCGCAAAAACACTTTTCTGGCTACAGAAAAGGTCAGATACTGAAGTGGTGACACTAATCTTGGGTGTTGGGTGCTGATCTTGATCTGATCTTGTATAGATCTTCTGTGCTGCCATGTTGGGTAAGTGTGTGAAGCATCCATGTTTCACAGATATGGATGTAAACTGTAAGTGCAACTTGATGGGTTTGCAGAGGCATACAACCGTGACGTGGTAATTCTAGTTTTGAATTGTTGAAAAATCTAATTATCAGTTACCTGGCTAAAGCTCATAGACTCTAAACTCTGACATCAAGGAATTGGGGCAGGTAGGATGGACTTGAAATAGACACATGGTTTTTAGTATTCCATAACTGGCTGCTATTTTAAGCACTTATGGAAAAGCCTTAAAAAATGAAATGCAAGAGACAGATTTCACTAGGATTTTTTTTACTCCTTTGAAAGACCAAAATTGCAGATGAAAAAATATATGAAAAATATATATGAACAGACAGCTTGACTCTCATTTTCTATTCTTGTTTTCTATAAACTTTCCTATGTGTGTGTGTGTGTGTGTGTGTGTGTGTGTGTGTGTGTGTGTGTCCAGAGCCAGGTGGAGCTGGACAGCATGCGTTCTAACAGGAGCTACAGTGTGGAGGTCCAGGCTGTGTCCTACTGGGGACAAACTCAGCTCAGAGGACCTCGAGCTGTCCTCCATTTCACCACACAGCGCAGTATGTCTTTACACATAATCAAAAAGGAGACTTTGGCATTACAAATTTCAGCTTGATGATATTGTCATAATATACAAGAAAAGCACAGTCCATCATGCCTGCTGCAAGGCTTGGTACTTCCTTCTTAAACGTTACTTAAAACAGCATGGTGAGCATATCTTCAGTATGTTTCCTCTTGGTGTTGAAAATGCATTTGTATGATCTTTGAATTTAATTTTACACTTTTATGGTGCTTTTTGAAGAATTAGTTATGGGGTTTAGGTTTCTGAAAGACTTTCTCCCACTGCTATGTTACATCTTTGATCCTTCATATCTCAGAGCTTCACTCCACCACCTTAATATTTCACACTCGTAATCTTCTCACTGTGGTAGAACAGAAAAAGCTTTAATTCAACATTTTTGGGTGTTCCTCTTAAATGGACAAGCTGATACTGTGATAGAGAAAATTGAATAAATATAGAGTGAATGCATCATTAAACAATACCACTATAAGTTCCACTTTCTTTCTCATGATTTTACTAAACATTCTGATTTTGAATATCTATGTTTATTCATTCTTACCAGCTGACTATATTGTAGCATATAATTATGTGTTCAACCAGGCCAGTTGAAATATATTTTCTTTCTTCTGAAGCCACCAGTGCTGCTCCAAGAAACCCCACAGGTGACAGTCTGGATGTGGGGACACCATTCTACCAGGATGGACAGCTCCAGGTTCATGTGTACTGGCAGGGCAGCAAGGGTATGTGCAGTCTGTACATGAGCTGATGTGAGTTTCTGCCATCAGGGTAAATTAGACAAACAATTAGTCCTCTTCTTACACACATTATAAAACTCCTACCTGTATCTTCTAAAATTAGAATTACAGTTTCAAATCATGTCTGTGAAAACGTGGATGCTTCACACACCTTGATAGGACAGCTAAGCATGAAAGGGGGAGAGAGAGAGAGAGGGAATGACATGCAGTAAAGGGCCGCGAGCTGGAGTTGAACCCTGGCTGCTGTGGCAACAGCCTTCATACATGGGGCTCCTGCTCTATCCACTAAGCCCCTGACGCCCCATTTATGTGAAATTTTGTCATAAACAACATATGAATTCTTGACTTATGGCCAAGAACATGTTTTGTGAGGTCACAGTGACCTTTGACCTTCAACCATCAAATTCCAATGAGTTCATTCTTGAGTCTAAGTGGCCTCAACAATAAACAGATCAGGCTTTGGTGATCAAAGGTTAAGGTCACTGTGACCTTGCATCCATATCATTGCATCCGAGATATCTTTTGAACCTGATATCTGGAGAAGGCCTTGAAAAAATTTCTTGAAATTTGGCACAAACATCCACTTTGAGTTAAGCATGAACTCATTAGAATTTAGTGGTCAAAGGTCAAGGTCACTGTGACCTGGCCATAACTTAATAATACATATGCTTACTTTGAGAGATTTCACACAAATGTCAAATAGGTTAAAATGATAAAGTGATGACATCTTTTATCTAAAAGGTCAAAGGTCAACTTCACAGTGACATCATAATGTCCTGCAAAAACACTTTTCTGGCCATTACTCAACATCCTAGCTCAGGAACAAAAGAGGAGTCATTTGGACTGATACTGAATTGGTGACATTAATCTTGGATCCCCATCTTAAAAACTCCGCTGATAGTATAGATCTTCTGTGCTATGTAAAGATGTGTGTGAGGCATCCATGTTCAAGAAGCTTCTTTTACATGTAGATTCTTGGCAACATCCATATTCGAAGCATTGTCAACTGTCATGGCTACATATAAGTCTGGACAGACATGGATGTAAACTCTTAGTGCAACTTGACTGATTCATGGAAGTGTACAGCTGTAAGGTGGTAATTTTAGTTGTTCGTATAGATCCCTCAGCTGACTTCTACAGAATCCAGTGGGGACCAGAATATTGTGGACACAACCAGACTAGACCCATGGAGAAGACCACCACACAGGTAACCAATTGCCATATCAACTGTACTTGCAAGACACATAACAGATTTTCTGGACAGAAAAGATCACATTAGTAAATCTTGTTAGTGATTGGCCAAGCGAGTGTATGCATCATTGATGGTTGATGCCTTTGGTTTGCTGTAGAAAGTGACATAATAAAAGTGAGCCTCCAATCAGTCTTTTTCATACAACCAAAGCCCAGGTTAAAATGAATTTACCTTTAATGTCACCATTGACTAAATGCAAATTTAAAGAGCTACAGATTGACAGAGGACACAATGCATGTAGAGAGCAGTTCTTATGATAATCTCTGTCTTTGTCTGTTCTAGGAGACCTTTGTCAACCTGCAGGGCTTGCTCTTCTCCTGTAAGTATAAAGTTGTTCTGCAGCCAGTCAGCAAGAGGAGTCGTCCTTTGTCAGAAAGCACCAGCTTCCTCACTCCTTCCTGTGCTACCATCCAGGCCAGGAGTCCCAAACCCATCACCTGTCCTGGAGAAACAGGTAAGACAACTGGATCTTCAGGTCTTGAAAATACATGAGGAAGTGATTTTAGCATTTAAGTCCAAATTATTTTAAACAAGCTAGGGGAAAAAAGAAAAAAACCTAGGTTTTTAAAACAATTAACCTTAATGCAGTTTTAGTTTAGCCATTTAAAGCTACAGAAACTACAGCTTACCTTCACAGTTCATACAAAACACTCTTTCTGGAACATAACTGAGCTTCACATACAGACATTACAAAATCCTAATAAAGAGAAAACTTGGTGGTACTAAGAATCTATGTAGTATAAGTAACTCTAACCACAACAAACTAAGGCAAGATTGATAACAACCATGAGTACGGTTTAGGAGCATAGTCTTCATTCGACCTTTGTCTGTGTCTTCCTCAGCAGTGTCCCCTCAGAAGGTCCTGGTGAAGGCAGCCAACCTGACAGCATCCTTTGAGGTCTTGGGGGGCAACGTGACAGCCATCTTTAGTTGGGATTTGTCCCCAGCCCCACCTCACCAGCAGCTGACTGGTTACCAGGTGACCTGGGCAGAGGTCATCCCCACCCACCGCCACAACATCAACAAGCTGCCTCACAGCCTCATATCCCAGTCCCAGATCCTGCCACCGGTCAGTGCTGGTGTAAACTGTAAATCTTGAGTTTGCTGGTGTGTTCAGTAAAAGGGTATTACATTCAGCGGCACTACAATAAGTTACACAGAAATTAGAGACACGGCCATCTACTGTTGAGGACATGTCCTTTGTATGTTTTTCGTGGAATTTCTTCATTTTAAGGGAGTAAGTAACAATTTATTTTCAGGTAGGTAATACCTAATAATTATGCCTCTGTGCTAGCAACAGCAGTGGCTGGAGACCTTTTAGTTTTGAGGTTGTCCATACATACGTCCGTTTCTCATGAATGCGATATCTCAGGACCACCATAAGGGAATTCCTTCAAATTTGACAAAAGCATCCACTCAGACTTAACGATGACCTGATTAGATTCTGGTGGTCATAGGTCAAGGGTCAAGGTCACTTTGTCCTCATATATCTCATTCTCGTAAATTTATTCATATTTGGCACAAGCGTTTACTTGGACTCAACAATTAACCTATTAGATTTTGGTGGTCAAACGTCAAGAGCTTTCCTACAATCATACTCACCTTGACCAATTTAAAAATCTTTTCTTTTTTTTGCTTCCACCTCCTCTCATCTCACTGTGTTTTTCCTTTCTCTTCCTCCAGGATGGTAACATTCTGATGGTGCCCGGCCTGCACCCTGCCAGTCTGTACAGGCTGGAGGTCCAGGCCATCACAGCAGAGGGGGAAGGTCCTGCAACCAGTCGAACCTTCCAGACTCCTGGACACCAAAGCACCCTGAAGTACAGTAAGAGAGTTGTAATATTTTTCACCAGGTTGTCCATATTTATAAAGTGCGCATGAAACAACACATCAAGAACGTAGGAGCAAAGTATCTATCTCACATTATTACGGAGCCTAGTGTCAGTACAATCAGATTCTCTTAGCAGCGGGCTTGTCCTGATGAATTCTCCTTCACATCTTTTCTTGTCCTCATGATATTTTGCATCAAGGTCAAGGAAAAGTGGCTAAGAAAGCACATTTTCTTGACTATTTGACCGCAGCAATTGATTGTTTTGGTTTTTTACCAGCCGACATTGTGTGATACTGGTCATGAAAAATACAAGGTGCCCGCCATATGAGATATTCTGCCTTGCTGGCAGCGAGTTTATATAGTTGCAAGATATTTATTAGTAAGCTAGCTAACCTTGGCTAACCAGCTAGCTTTCTGTGTGCACAACCAGCACTACCCACCTTATCATCTTGACTGGGATAAACACTTGCCTGAATTTGCTCAGGTGTGACTATACAGTCACAAAAACAAAAGAAAACAAGTTTATTATTTGATTTTCTACTTGACTGCACAAGGTGGCCTTAAAAATATGACAATAAGCTCAGCTTTGGTTGTCTTTCTTCTCAATTTACATAAGCAGTACTTTGATTTTAGAAGATGAACTGATGACTGATATGTTAGATAAGTTATCACTAACAAATGCTTTGTTTCCCCTCATTCAGGACCCAAGCTGAGGAAGCATCACTATAAACAGCCAATCATTGAGAGGCACTGGGCCCAGACAGCCAATCAGCCTGTATGAACAAAGTCTCCCAAACTGATCAGGAATCCACAGAAGAGTGATCAGCAGTGACAACTGCAAAATCACCAGCTTCAAGATCAAGATGAATCCTCCACAACAACCAGCAACCATTTTACTCCCTCACTAAGGACTGTGCTGTTACTGTTTAAGCTGCTACACATACTGTAGCATTTCCATATCACAGAGACCATCACTGACAAAACTGGCAGCCTTTACTGGCCTCTACACTTTATTTCACCGTGTGAGACAACAGGTCAGATTTAGCACAATAATTCCTGAACTGCTTTACAGAACAAAACTGGACAAGATAACTGTTGTATCCCTTTTAATAAAACCAATTCATAGACTTAGAATTAGTATTTATACCAGTGCTAAACTGGAACACAGATTACAGTAACAATACCACTACTCTGACAGGTCCCATTGACCATGGTTGCATTGATGTACACTAGCAATGCAGAGGTATCCCAGTGAATAGGTCATGTAGACATAATAAATACACAACATAGAAAACACAATCTGTTTATTTTCAAATAGAACAGATAGAAAACACAGTAACATTTTGTCAATCAAATGACACAAAAAGTAAGTAGTAAGTAAAATAAGAACAATGCAAAATGCAAAATCAAGACAGGACTAAGACAAGCTAGATACTACAAACCAAATCAGTACCAAAAACAAGACAAAGAACAAAAAATAGTTATGAAATTAAAATATAAAAATATGTAGATATGCGTGTATAGTGATAAAAATAACATAGAATAGTAAAGCATAATATAATGGTTGCACTTCATAATTTAATGTTCCTAAATACACAATCAATCATTCAGGAATATTCTGAAAGTCCAACTCATATATACTTGAAAAAGGAATTCCACATCCTACAAAATTTCCTCCATTCTTCTTTATGCTCCTGTTCTTTCCGGTGTGACAATTAAGGACTTCCCTTATCCATAAGATGAAAGATAAGATGCTCACTAATACTGGACCAGTTCAAAGAAAAAAACTCCGCTCTTCCCAATAATCACTCTAAACACAAAAACATGGGAAAATAGGGAGTGTGTGAAGGAGGTACAGGAGACTTCGACTTGAGTAACACCAAGCGTCTAGCTAGTAGAGTGACAAAGGCTGTGAAGGCTGCCTCAAGGGAAGAGAGTGGTAAAAATCAAACATTTTCAAATGCTAATGTCATGAAAAGCAGCAAAGTTTGATGCACCAAAGAAGCAAAGAAGCTGTACTTCCCTTTAAATCCCAGCTGAAAGATGAATCACAGCATATAGATACAGTAGCTATACCAGTTTAATTACCTGTAGGGCTGGGTATGATTACTTTACGTCAATACATTACCCAGATTTTAGCACCAAAACCTAAAGAATAAAAAAAATGATTTTACACAACTTTTTTTACAACAACAAGTCTAACTTTTGAAATGTGTTAAATGTCGTATCAAAACATAAATCAGAACTAAATGTGATCTACACATTGACCCGTCACTATCCATTAAAGGTGGGGGTAAAAAATCAATACAGCAT
Source organism: Cephalopholis sonnerati (assembly GCA_019142605.1). Classification (NCBI taxonomy): domain Eukaryota; kingdom Metazoa; phylum Chordata; class Actinopteri; order Perciformes; family Serranidae; genus Cephalopholis; species Cephalopholis sonnerati. The sequence goes on from JAGQAX010000024.1 coordinate 20,022,001, forward strand.
AGCCATATTTTTGTGTGGCAATATTGTATTGATACATGAATGCTAGGTATTGCTTTTTTAAAAAATGTTATAGATAATTTATATTTCGAATACAAATTCAACTTCTGGTAGCCTGCTATAATGATAAAATCAATTACCTCAGTTCACTAGATGCATTTTGCTGCAATAAAAACTGAACATCATAAGTGCTGTATCCCTCCATGATAATGGACTGGCTAGAAGACCAATGGGCCTCATTCACCAACTGTTCTTAAGAAGGAAATTCTCCTTAAAACACAGTTACACAGTTCTCACAAAGATACTGGCATTAACCAATGTTTCCTCATCTGCCATTTCTTCTTAGGTCTTCTTAAGAACAGAATCCATGCACAGTCAGTAGCACTCTTACACACATTTTGTGCTGATGGGTTTGTGAAAAATAATTGGTTATTGTGTTTTCTGAAATTCTTAAGTTGTATGATATTATAGATTAAAATGACAATGGTAGTTTTTTTGTAATTTAAATTATTTTCATTCAGTCAGGAACACTCACCATTAAATTAAATTGCAAATACGGTTATGCTTGGTGCTGATGGCTCCACTCTGAAGATGCTCTCTGGATTAGACAAGCAGCATGCTAAGCCAAAACAGTGAGCGCAATGCTGAAACCCCCCGGATATACAAAAGTGGGTCCAAAGCAAGACACTAAATACCATTTTGACCTGAGAGCCATGTTAGGACTCTGAATTAGAGAGGTGGAGGCTGGGTAGTGGAGGCAAAGCCTTGCCAGCAGTGGTGTGTGACAGCAGTGGTGTAGCAGCGATCAGTAAGTAGGAGGCCATTTTTAAATGGACCGCCTTGCTCTGAAAATGGGCTGTGATTGGTGTGTGACTGATTAGAAGCAATGATTCAATCAGCTGGCTGTCAGCTGATTACAGCTGGGGCGTATGACTTCCATGGCCTGCATGAAATAACACAAAGCTTAATTCATTTTACAAAAACAATTATGGCCTTTTTAGATAAACACAACTATAGCAACTCAATTTACATCAGTTATGTCAATGGCAACAATGCCACCTAATAATTTAGTGACTGATCACAGAAAAATATCATGAGCGGTTTGGGCAGGCTGGACAAAAAGTGACAAAGCATTTTGAGTAGGTTATTAATAACTCTAGCTCTCTCTGGACACACACAAACTTCTTGGAGAGCACCTTGGTGCTCATCTATTTTCAGTCCTGGCAATTGTGCCACTATAATCATAAGTGCTATACTTTAGGCAGCTGGACTTCTTGACGATGTTTCACCTCTTATTCAAGAGGCTTCTTCAGTTCTAACGCACCAGTCTAGTAGAAGTGAAGAAGCCTCTTGGATAAGAGGCAAAACGTCTTCGAAAAACTCAATTAAGTCCAGTTGCCTACTATATAGCACTTGGGATTACTATGACCTGGATGACTGAGAATCTTCACCAACATGAGCTACTATAATGCATACAATTTGCAGTTTAAGGGGCAGGTTGGGTTGATTAATGCAAATTTTTAGCATCTAATGAATCTTTTTGGGTTATTCTACATCCACTCTTGGTGTAACTAAATATGACAGCTCGTTTGGCGTTCACTTTGGGGGTTCAGTGGAACCTCTTCTTCAGAAATGTTTAAGTTTTTCCTTTTTAATATTTGGACTCCGGTGTTCCTCCCTCTTCACACTTTCAGTTGGGCATTCTTGACTTAATTCTCTTAACTTTTCCACATCTTCAGTTTCTATGTGTATACATGGCCTTGCAGTTTGATTATGAGAACAGGTGCAAATAATTCTAACATGTTATGAATCACACAAAGACTTTTCTTGGGACCTTTCTTAAGAAAAAATGTAAGAAAGAAATGTAGGATATTGGTGAATGAGGCCCAATATGTTGGAAAGTCTTGACCCATGGATTTGAGTACAGAGGCAATAGTTCTTAAGTGATTTAGTGTTGGATTTTAACACACTCAGCTGAACAGGAAGTTTTCCTTAACCATTAGGTTCTATGTTGGATCCCAGAGATCCTCCTAACAGCTCAAAAATATATTTGACATCGTTTGATAACCTTGATACTTCTTCCAGTTGTATTAGAACTGCTTAGATGCATGGATTTGAATTTGGATAGCACAACCCATAAAGATTCAGTTGTGTGTATCAAAGAGAACAGTAACTCTAGTGTAGATATGCTAGACAGACGTCACTGCTACATATAGCTGCATCAAAAGGCTGCCCATCAGCACAACTGATGATAGTGTTTATCATTTGGAGCTCAGTCAACAGCATTTGGAAGTGAAGCAAACTGAACTGGAGGAGAGTATTTGATATGTACAGCACTGACATCTGTGACACCCCAAACAAGGAAGCAAATTAAGCGTCAACAGAACAGGAGGCAGTATACATTTATTTCAATCTCATTAAAGAATAATTAAGCAATACTGTGAATGTGGATATGACTTTGGTGCCAGTGTGGCTGTTCAATTCTCTATTCTGCAAACACAATTTACTCTCTACAAAAGAAGTAGGTTTCATACCCAGCACGGATTCCCTGCTATACCATTTCAAAGTCCTTTAGATGGAATTGCATGCAAATACCCAAATGTTTACAGTCTTGTCAATCAGTATATTTTAAAAGCTGAAAAATTATTCTCTGCAACTGTTTCACCGATGACATGTAAACCACATGTAGCTCTCCTATCCTCTGTAAATGCTGTATATACTGTGTGTCTGTATTTATTAGTTGTGGTATATATTTGTGTCTGGACAAGTGTCTACTGTTAAGATAGTACATCTGTACTGTATGCGTGCTCAGCCTTTATTAACCTCTAGAATCTGTACAAAGTTGTTTTCCAACTAAAGATAAGTTCCGTGTCAATGTGTGTACAGCCTACTTTGCATTTGTGCCATTTTTAATTTAATAAAATTAGATTTTTTGTGTTTCTGCTCCCTCATCAGCGTGTCTTTTTTAGTATCCTGCAGTGACCTTTGTCCGTTGACTGAATTTCTAATGACGGTTTAAATGAAGCTGTATTCCTGTGTGGAAAAGCAAAGCCATGACAAACAAAGACCTGCACTCTAATTCTACGTCCATTATTCTAGAACAGTGTGCAAACAAAAAGTTTGAAGAACGCCCCCAGGGATACAGTATGTGATAAAGGATGTGTGCTCCTCGATACACACACACACACACACACACACACACACACACACACACACACACACACACACACACTCTCAAGACTTGCAATGTTTGCATCATTGCCTTATTCCTATGCATATCCATGGACGGATTATGAGACAATGGGCCCCTGGGCACAGGTATGCAAAAGGCCCCACCACGTCAGCTGTAAATGTGCCTTTTGTGGTTGGTTTGTCTCTCTTTGTAGTTGTTTTGTGTCTCTCTGTGGTTACTTTGCATTTCTTTGTAGTAATTTTGTGTCTATTTCAAGTCAGTTAATGTCTCTTAGTGGTTAATTTGTGTCTTTTTTTAGTCGTTTTGTGTCTCTTTGAAGTCATTTGCTGTTTCTTAGGGTATATTTGTATCATTTTGGTTGTTTTGTTTCTCTTTGAATTCATTTTGCATCTTATTGAGGTATGTTTGTGTCTTTTTTGGTTGTTTTGTGTCTTTGTGGGCGTCTTTTATTGTGTCTTTTAGTAGTTCCTTTGCATCTCTTTGTAGTCGTTTTGTGTCTCTGAAGTCATTTGTGTCCTTTAGGAGTATATTTGCATCTTTGTTGGTTGTTTGTTTCTCTTTGTCATTGTTTTATGTCTCTTTGTCGTTTCTTTGCATCTCTTTGTAGTTGTCTGTTTGAAGTCATTTAATGTCTCTAAGTGGTATATTTGTGTTTTTTTTTTCTCTTTGTAGTTGTTTTGTGTCTCTTTGATGTCATTTTATGTCTCTCAGTGGTACATTTGCATCTTTTTTGGTTGTTTTGTGTCTCTTTGTACTGTCTTTGCATCTCTTTGTAGTCATTTTGTATGTCATTGAGGGATATTTGTGACTTGTTTGCTTGTTTTCTGTCTCTCTGTAGTGATTATGTGTCTCTTAGTAGTTCCTTTGCATGTGTTTGTAGTTATTTTGTGTCTCTTTGAGGTACATTTGTCTTTTTTGGTTGTTTTGCATATTTTTAGTTGTCTGGTTTCTTTCTAATGTTTCTTGGTATAACTTTGTTGTTGTTTTGTGTTTCCTTAAAGGTCAATTTCTGTATCTTTGAGAAATGTGTCTTTTTGGTCATTTTGTGTCTATTTGCAGTTCTCTTGCATCTATTTGTTGTCATTTTAAGTTTCTTTTCAGTTGATATGTGTTAATACGAGTGACATTTTGCAGGTGAAGGCCAGTGGGCCCCTGCGCCTGTGCCCAGTTGGCCCATTCAGTAATCCACACACTGATGTGTCTGCTAGACTAGTTAAGTGAATAGTTTATACAAACAACATTTTCTGTGCTCCTTCCATAGACATTCAGAGTGTGAGTCCCTCTTTGCTGCTGCACTCAGCTCCACATATCAGTGTGTTAACTATGTCTGGTCTCCCTAATGCTCTGTGTATGTTAATGAGGCTCAGATGTGGTGCATCTCTATGATGAAGTATCATCTGAAACACTTGCCTGCACCATGACAGAGGATGGAGGCTTGGCTGAAGGAGCCTGCATACAGACACTCTGTGCAGGGAGTCCATTTGGATAAGGAATAGCTCAGCCTGGAGCGCATAAAAACATCTTTACCCAGGATTTATGACTATTTCAAGGTTTTTCCCATCCAGCTTAAATATGTTTACCACGCTGAAGGGAGGGATTGAGAGAGGAGAACTGATCTGCAAAAAAACAGAACAGCTATTCTTTATTGAAGTAAAGACACTCTGCGGAGAGAGTGTTGGCCAAATGTAAAAGATGACTGAAATAACAATGTTCTTTTTCTCAAAGCAGCAATGCACAGATTTTACACATGAAGACCACTTTACTGGTTATGTTAAGTACTATTTAGCCAGTAAATCAAACATATTTATTCAATCTAAATATTATTTTGCGCTCCGTAATAATGTTAGAATGAAACTTAAACTATTGCTGGCAGCTGTATGCCTCCACGCACCAGTCAAGTTACACATAGTTTCTATCCATGTCTTTGAAAACACGGATGCTTCACACACATCTTCCCCGCAGCAGCACAGAAGATCTATACAATCAGCACAGTTTCAAGGTGGACTCTCAAGATTAGTGTCAGCAATTCAGAATCTAACCAAATGTCTCCAATTCTGTTCCTGAGTTACGATGTTGAGTTATGGCCAGAGAAGCATTTTTGCAGGACATTATGATGTCACAGTGAAGGTGACCTTTGACCTTTTCAATATAAAATGTCATCACTTTATTATTTTATCCTTATAGATATTTGTGTGAAATTTTGTCATAATTAGTGTATAAATTTGATTCAATTCAATTTTATTCATAAAGCCCAATATCACAACCTTCGAGACAGTGGAGCACAAAAGCTCCAGGAAGAAGTCGAGTTAGTGACATGCAGTAATACAACATGAATGTTAGCAGATTTCTTGAGTTATGGCCAAAAAAAAAACATGTTTTGTAAAGTCACAGTGACCTTGACCTTTGATCACCATGTTCAGTTCATTCTTAAGTCCATGTGGATGTTTGTACCAAATTTGAAGACATTTCCTCAAGGTGTTCTTGAGATATCAAGCTCCCAAGAATTAGGTGGATGCAAGGTCACAGTGACATTGACTTTGACCAACAAAATCGAACAAGTTCAGTGTTGAGTGCAAATGGATGTTTGTGCGAAATTTGAAGAAATTTTCCCTCAGGGGTTTTTGATAGTGATGACCAAATGAAGCCTCACGAAGCATTTTCTTTATTTTCCGAGCCCACTAGATGGCGCTTTTTGTTCAACAAAAGGTTGAAAGCACACTGAATTGCCATTCTTTGAGCCTCTCTTTTTAAACCATGAGTGCCATCTAGTGGGCTCAGAAAATAAAGAAAATGCTTCATGAGGCTTCATTTGGCCATCACAAGTTTTTGAGATATCGCGTTTACGAGGATGGGATGGATGGACGTGTGGACAGACAACCTAAACACATAATGCCTCAGCCCTGAGTTATGATTGTGAATAAAGGCCAAAATGCTTTTGCAGAACATTATAATGTGACATTTGTGCCTTATTTAAAGAAATTCCCTTATGTCATGTTTCAGGTCAGAAATGACCCAAATGCAAAGCAGTAGGCAGGTTGAAGGTTTAAACAAAAAGCAAGCTTAATGCTGGAAATAAAAAATAAAAATCCTCCAAACAGGCAGGCAAGGAAATGCAAAATCCAAATGAAAGGAGAACACAAACTAAACTGAAACAAACCTGGGTTGCAAAGGAGCAAAGAGAAACACACAGGTATATATACACAGAAAACGAATCACAAAAACAAGACTCAGCTGGAGTAGGTGGACGCAGGCAAAAGGAAGGAAATGGGGATTGGCTGACAACAAAGGTGTGGCGGGGAACACTAGGGTGGAGCAAACAAGACTAATAGAAAATACATGTAAAGGTAAGACTCTGGGAACAGGGAAGGACTAACGAAACTGATGGAGGACAGGTGTGATAGACAATCAGTGGAAAAACACACAAATACAGGAAGTAAAATCATACATGACACATGAGGAGACAATCTACAAAATTAAGACAGGAAACAGATTGAATATGAATGAATAACATGAAACAAGGAAGAACACTAGCAGGAAACCTCAAGATGTTCTTGAGATATCACGTTCACAAGACTGGTACAGACAGATTCGCAAGCCGAAAACATAATGCCTCTGGTCACAGCTATTGTGAGGCAGAGGCGTAGAAAGGTATGGATGAATTCCATCAGCATGATATGTACCTGATATCACCAAATGTTTGACTGTCGTAAGTAAACCAATTACAGTACAAGATGTGTTGCAGTGTCAGAGGGAAACATCTCTTTCAGGCAGGTATGCTAAAGCATGCACTGTTAAAGATAGAAAAACAGAGTTACTACTGTCTGCAATGGTCAAAATTCAAAAGTTCTGGTGATGTTGTAATTGTGTAATTTGCAAACTATGGAACACCTGACAGTAACATGTATACTTAAATTGAGCATAGACTGAAAAACTAATGAAGTGATCTTATTAGTAATGTTCAAATATCTACATCCAACATGTTTCACATTAGTTTTCAGCGTGGTAAGATATATTGGTAACATGTGATGCTAAATTTGTGTGACACATTTTACTTCACAGTGGCTCTGCTTTCTGTTGCAGAATGATGTGGAGGTGGGAACCACTATACTAAAAAATGACATTATTTGGCAATGATGTCTATAGTCATAATTTAATAATAATAATAATAATAATCCAGTGTACTCTGTGTTTCTTCAAACAGACATATTGTTTCAATTATGCACTGGTAGATTGTGACTGTGTGGGAAAAATACAGCCATGATACTGAAGATTGTTGTTCTCTGCATAACAAACTTTAATGACCCATGGTGCACACAAAGGCAGTCTTGACGGGAAACTATTTTGATGGAATCATTTGATCTTTTCCCCCAGAAATCTCAAAAGGGAGGGCTGATCTGGGGTCAGAAAGAATTGAAAGACTGTCCCCTTAGACTGTTCTCCTTTTAGTAAAATCTCCAGTATGTGGACACCATATTTGACTGATTATAATTTCCCTGAACGCTCATAGGAATCGGCCCTGGCTGAAAGGACTTGTTTAGGATGAAAAAAAGGTCTTTTGATGTGTAAAACATCAAAGATGACTGTTATTTTTTCCTTGAAGTGGATCTTGTGAGACATACATGTAAAGGAATCCGGATAAGATGGTGACCCTTTGTGTGCCAATATGTTTGTTAGAAATGCATTATTATGCCTGCACACTAGCAATAGCCTAGCTGTTTCTGGGTTGTCTATATGTCTATCTGCTTGGCACATATGTCAACTAGTACTTAACAATGAACTGATCAGATTTTGATGCTCAGAGGTCAGAGATCAAGGTCACTGTGACCTTGTCTGTCTTATTTTTTCAAATGTGATATCACAAGAATGTCTTGAGGGATTTTTTTGGCCCAAATGTCCACTTTGAGTCAAGGATGAACTCATTGTGATCTCATCCATTGCATTCTTATCAACATGGTATCTCAAGAATACCTTGAGGGAATTTCTTCAGATTTGGCAAAAACGTCCACTTTGATTTAAGAATGAGCCGATTAGAATTTGGTGGTTAAGGTCAAAGGTCACTGTGATCTCATCTGTTGCCTTCTCGTCTACATGGTATCTCAAGAAGACCTTGAGAGTATTTCTTCAGATTTCACAAAAATGTCAAGTTTGATTTAAGAATGAGCCGATTAGAATCTGGTGGTGGAAGGTCAAAGGTCACTGTGACCTCACAAACCATGTTTTGGCCATAACTCAAGAATTCATACACTAATTACGACAAATTTTCACACAAATGTCTAATTGGATAAAATGAAATGATGACGCTTTATATTCAAAAGGTCAAGGGTCAACCTTACTGTGACATTCTGCATAAAACACTTTTCTGGCCATTATTCAACCTCAGAAACAGAGGGGGAGACATTTGTTCAGATACCGTACCAGTGTCACTAATCTTGGGTGTCCACCTTCTGTGCTGCCGATGCTCTGAAGATGGCCTCCATGTTTTCATAGGCATGGATGCAAACTGTAACTGAAACATGACAAGTTGAGAGGCATACAAGGCGGTAATTGTATTTTAATTTGTGTTCAAATTGGTTTAATGGCATACATCTTTGGGAGACACTCACATCCCTCCGTTCTCTTATAGGCATTTACTTAGTGTTTTGTGACCACGCGGACAACTATAATTAATGATAACAATATCCAAAATGGCGGCACTCCATGGTATAAATCTCGAGGGAATATTTTAGTGCTCCACACATCATGAATTTATTGATTACATGACACGCAGGCAACACCTTGGTGCTGATGTCCTGTGCCTGTCTTTACTTATTTAGTAATGGTGTGAACAGTTTACAAGGACAAAGCAGGACAAATAGATTTGATAATGAATTCCTGGCTCCTAATGAGCAAAAAGACCTTGGAATGGAAACAGGATTTCCCATTTAGTTTGATGGAATGTGACCTGTCCCATGAAGTCCTCTTCAATGCTGTTTATCAGTTTCTTTGTCTCTCTGCAAACATTCTCAACACACTGAGGTAAGACCACCTAGAAAATCTGAGTCGTGTCGTCTTTATATTGTGCACTGATGTTTCATGTGTGGGCATCCGGGGCCCTGCAATATGCCACAAAAAAAAAAAAAAAATGGCTGATTTACAGTATTGTAAAGGTATACATTACTTAAATAGTAAATAAGGATAATCAGGCAGTAAATGAGAAATATACACCACTATATTAAAAACTCATTATATTTAGTTATGCTGCAGCTAGGATTGATTTGTGGTTATTGAAATGTTCAAAAGCTGCCAAGTTGTGTCTCCCACTTTTCTCCCACTGGTATGGAGCAATTCATTAATTATGTTTACCACAGCACAATAAAATATCCTTGACCATCAACAGATACATACACATATAAAAAGAATTCTGAGAAGACTGGAATTTAATGTGTTTGTTTTTTCTTATTCGTCTTTATTCAGTGCACAGACACATTTGTGGATGAATAATAAACTTAGCTTGGCTCTTGTGGTCACAATTTTGGTCGATTGATGCACTACTTTGCTCCAAACAAAAATATTTTAACAACTATTGGATACATTATCATGAAATTTGGGACAGACATTCATGTTCCACAGAGAATGAATACTAATTATTATGAGGATTCCTGACTCTTCCTCTAGCGCCACCAGCAAGTTGAAATTATGATTTGGTTAATACTTTGGGGATTGAGATATTTGGTTGTAAACCAGAGGAAAATGTTGGCATGGTACATTTCTATAGAACACAAATTACATTACATTTGTACTTTGCATGGTGTCACATCAACATGTCTTAAGTGGTATAATATATTAGCTGACTTTGTCATAGGAAGGTGGAGAGGATGATGGATAGAGTGACACCTAGACAAGACTCTTACCAAGGTGCAGACCACTGTTCAAGACCTACAGACAACAAAACTGGTCGTTTTTTAGCAAGTTCCTGCGTTTTCAGTGCTCAACTCACCTAAGTTCCCCCCTGTTGTGTTGAAATACATTGTGAGAGATGATTAACTCTTCTGTTCGTGATGAAATGGGGACTGAGATCAGAAGTTAGATACAGAAATGACTTATCCTCTTACAGTGCAGCTCAATAGCAAGGCCCACCACTAATTTTAATAGAAAGCAGAGGCTTTGGCAGCACAGTGGTTGGGCTGTGAATGAAGGTTGACCTTGGTCAGTCTGCATTCACCTCCTATCAATATATCACTGCTGTGGAAAACCCACAGAGACCTGAGTGCCTGCAGAGACAAACCTCTCCCCATCATCTGCATGTCCTCCAGGTGACACAGAGGGGGAACAGCTTTTGTTCAGAGCTGGAACAAAGAGCTTTGCATGCCTCAGTCCGAGCAGCAGCCGGTTATTGTGTGAGTCCTTGGCCAGCAGAGTGAGCCACAACGCTGATAACAACCTTGGATTCATTGATCTTTGCATTTCTCCTCACGTAAATACAGGCCAGTGTTGTTGAAGTTTATTCATTAGTTGATAGCTATTGATTGCGCCGCATTACCGTGTCTCCTTGCCGGGGAGACAGTATACTCCACAATTATAGATATGTAATACAAATATGACACTCTTGTAGTGATATCAAATAATGCAATCTTAGCCATTTTTTCACAAAATTACAACATTTGTTTCATTTTATTCAGTGTTTATCTTAGAAAAGCAAAAACTAAAGTTTTGTGCCCCTCTCCAGCTCGCTATCATCGCACATAGAAATCCAAAGCTCTGAAGAGACGCTAACTTAAACAAATGGTGACACTCAATTCCTGATTTCCCATCCTCCTCACCAGCTGCTTCCTCCACACCGGCTTAAGTGTTAAGCAGATGGACTATGAAAAATAGCTCGAGCACATACAAAGAAGAGTGAACTCAAATGCATGTGCAAATGTGCATGCATAGGCGCCCACACACACACACAAAAACACATCACAGTTGCATGCAGTAATCCCCCCCTAAGATCCCAATGATAGAGTGTTTGAAGAAGCGCTGTCTGGCAGTTTTTCCTAATGCTGATTTGTGTTCTGTGGCTGATCCAACACAGCTTCAGGTCCTCTGGGGTCCACAGAATCACTATCCGGCAGTAGAAAACAGGGAAGAGGCCTCACAAAGGAGAAATTGATCCTTCTCAGGCTGATTTTAACTGCAGTCATCCCCCTCTGATAATGCTTCAAAGAACTACAGTGTTACAGGAAGGGCAGCACCATTTTTTCTTTTTCACTGACTAGGTGAATCCAGAGGAAATACTGCACACTTCACTGATAAAGGTGATGCAGATGGGAAAAAAAGGACAGATTAAAGTTCCAAATACAATTAAAGCTGCAAGCAGTGATGATTGGGCCCTCGCATTTTTGCACCTGTCGGTGGGACTGGCTGGACGCTGGCTGATGCGGCTTTTCATTTCTGTGAAAATCAGACACAGCATGCAGGAGGGAGATGGTATATCCCTCTAGAGCATGGGCGCTGAAATGACCTCTTTCACATTTTATGCCACTTCCTTTGTCCACTATGTGACACTGGAGAACACACTAATTATATGTCATGTTGCTTTAAATCAATTATAGACCACACCATGTAAATTCCATGTAAATCAAAAAATAGGTTTTACTTCCTGTTGCCAGTAGGTGGTGTAATCACCATGACATCTTATTTGCACGTTGATGTCTTCAGGCCTGGAGCCTCATAAAACAGGTGAAATTTGAGGCAGATTGGATAAGGTACACGGAAGATACAACAACTTCCTGTTTCATGGCCAATAAGGTGTCGTCATGGCAACATCGTTTGATGTAAACTCACATCATCACAAGTAAGCATTATCAAGGTCTTGCGACTATGTTGACCAAATTTGAGGTGGATCTAGTCACCTCTCTGGGAGAAGTATCGCAATTATGTAACATGTCATTTCCTGTTGCCAGTAGGCAGCACTATGACTATGACTTAATTTTGGCATGTTGATGCCATGAGGTTGGGGCCCTTATGAAGCATGGGCCAGATTGGACAATGTATGCTCAAGTTACAACAACCTCTTGTTTATGGCGAAACATGCAAAATGGCTGCCACACCACAGTAATGCCATTTGACAAATCATATTCATGAGAAAGCATCATCAAGGTCTTGAGACTTTATTCAGCAAATTTGAAGTGGATCTGGTCAATCTGCTATTAGTAAGTCAAGATATGAAGTCTATTTAACTATTCTGCTGAAGTTTATGTACACAGAATGCATTCAGCAGCTTTATACATCCAAAAATCTGAAAATAATAAGCCAACTGATTTAAAAAATGACACAATGACATTATCTCACTCAGGACTCAGAGTGAAAGTTCACCACATCTCATCATCATCATCTTTGTTGCTCTGTGTACTGTTTCACCTGACTTTCTGGCATATTTTTTTTTCTCATAAATTGACAACTTTATTATTGTAGTATTACAACTTTTTTCTTGCAAAATTACAATTTCATTGACATAATATTACAAAGTTCTTTGTCTTGAAATAGTATGACTTTATTCTCATTAAATTAGCACTTATTCTCATAATAATATTTTTTTTTTCTTGAAATTAGGCCTTTTTTCCTCATAATTTTCTGACTTTATTCTTGAAAACTTTGATCTTTTATTTTTCAATGTGGCCCTAACTGGAGGCACCAACTCCATTACGTAGGCATGGACGTTTTCCAGTCACCTTTTAGCTCCACGAAATTTGTGCTACATTTGTGCTAAATTTAGGCTGTTATGCCTATTTTGCTAGTGTTGTTGGTGCTTTTTGTGTTTGTCTTCGGACGTTGGAAGTGTGTGGCTGAGAGCTACTCATTGTGATGAGGACATCAACTCACTAGTCTATAAACTGTCCTTCTGCCGACCTCTAGCTAGCTAGTTGCTAGCTTACCAGGTCAAGGTATTTAAATGCAAACATCAGTAAACATCAAGGAAAGATGGAGAAGATGTGCACCAGCTGAACGAGCATCCTGCTAGCCATTGTACAAGTATTGGACAAAAAACTGGACAACCTCTGTGGCACATCACTTTCCAACAGGAAATCAGGAAGTGCGATATTTTTTGATTCACCGAAACTTGGCTAAATCATCGACAGGGCCATTCAACCAGATGACAAAGCAGAGAACAAGAGTAGGCTTGTGCTTTACAGTGAATAAGGACTGTTGTGACAGTGGGAATGTGAGGTGCTGTCCTGTTCCTGCTGTGGATCACTGCTGAGCACCTTTCAGAGGTGGCTGCAGAGCAGTGCTGCCCCTGTTCAGGAGGTGTGACTATGTGTCCGCCTTGTTAAGGTCGGGATGTGTGGACAATTAAATCATTCCACAACCAGAAACCATGGATTACTAGAACCATCTGGACACAAGGATAATTACCAAGCAGCAGCCAGCAATGTAAGAAGATACAAAAAAGAACTGAACAACAGTGAACAATTTAAAGGAGTTGATGGGATCACATTTCACTCGAGTTGTACCTTGTATAATTCCATGTGACAAATAAATGATTGATTGATTTAGTCATGAAATGCTTTGATTCTATTTTCGCGTGCCTATAATGTCAAACTGGATTACAATAACTTTTCATGTATTAAAAAGATAATGAATAATCAAGTGAACTTCCTTTTCTCTGGAAATCAAATCCATTCATGCAGACAAAGCAGTGACCTGCCAAGCTGTCACACTCAGCCAAATCCTGCATCTACACGTGTTTGCACACAGGCCTCCTCACTGATACAACACAGACAGCCTCCTGTTGGTTGTGAATGCATCAGAGGTGTCGAGGAAGAGACAGCTGCCCTCATTTCCCAGGTTCTCTCTCCCGAAATGTTAATGCTGTGTTCTCCTGTAGGTCTGTGAATTACAAGCTGTCTGCTTCATTTAGTCTTACCCTGCTGTATTGGTGGGATTAAAGTGTTGGAGCTGGCTCACATCATGACGGTACAGATTTCATCAGCTCTTATGATGACTAATGTAATTTCCATCAAATCTAAAAAGCTAAACATACCAAACCATGTTATTGTTGTCTCTTAGTCACTGATAAAAGCTGGCTGGCTCCTCCACATGCTGCTGATGGAGGATGATTAGAAGTTATTGATATTTCTGACACTTTGCTAGCACCATACATCAGTTCTCCTTGCACGGGTGTTTATTGATTTGTGACATATCATCTGTGCTTAATGATTAGCTGCAGATTTTATTGGCAAAACCTTAATTCACTTCCAGCCGTGCAGTATTAAGATGGATGGTCTCAATTAAACAACATTCACCAGTCAACACAGATCTATTCACAGTCAGTCATCAAACGCAATGATGATTTCACTTCTGCCAAAGCTATGTGTTTTTAGCAATGCTAACAGCTTTGTGAGGCATAGGCTCAAAGGCTCATCATCTCAGTTTAACTGGTTAACATGCTGACATTTGCTATTTAGCACCAGTCTCAAAAAGAAACCTCTGAGGCTGATGGGGATGCCATTAGTTTTGCAGACTTGGACCAAAAACTAGAATTACAATCAGCACAGTTTCAAGGTGGACACCCAAGATTAGTGTCATCAATTCAGTATCTGACCAAATGTTCCCCACTCTGATCCTGAGATATGATGTGGAGTTATGGCCAGGGAAGTGTTTTATGAAGAACATTATGATGTCACAGTGAAGCTGACCTGTGATCTTTTGAATATAAAATGTCATCACTTTATCATTTTATCCTTTTAGATATTTGTATGAAATTTTGTCATAATTAGCATGTAAATTCATGAGTTATGGCCAAAAAAACTGTCTTGTTTGGTCACGGTGACCTTGACCTTCCACCACCAAATTCAGTTCATTCTTGAGTGCACGTGGACTAAGTGCTAAATTTGAATAAACTCCCTCAAGGTGTTCTTGAGATATCACTTTCATGAGAGTGTGGTGATGCAAGGTCACAGTGACCTTAACCTTTGATCACCAAATTCAGTTCATTCTTGAGTGCACAAAGACTAAGTGCTAAATTTGAAGAAACTCCCTCAAGGTGTTCTTGAGATATCACTTTCATGAGAGTGTGGTGATGCAAGATCACAGTGACCTTGACCTTTGATCACCAAAATCTAACGAATTCATAATTGAGTCAAAGTGGACGTTTGTGCCAAATTTATAGAAATTCCCTTGACATATTGAGTTCACGAGGTTGGGACGGATGGACGTTTGGACACACAACCTAAACACATAATGCCTCAGGCCTATCGCCGGTGTGAGGGCATAAAAAAGCACTGGAAAAGTATGCCGATGATCACCACTTGACAAAATATCAATGGATCAAGCCACATCTGTACCACATGTCACAGCAACCCATCTAATTTTAGTCACAACGTCATGGTGACACTAGATGAAAGGTCAGGGGATCATTGTTCAGTTTTTACCATTCCATGCAGAAATATTTCATTCTGGACCAAAGTGGAAGGTTAGGAAGGATTATAACTTTCAACTGTCTAGACTCTTACCTGCTACCTGGCACACTTTGGTGAAGAAAACCTACACTGTGCTGTCTTATGCACCCTACTTTGCCATGCAGACTGCTTGTACTAATCATGTCTACCTGGCTTTCCTCGTGTTTACTATTTGACGACATTCGTTTGGGAATGAAAGCGAGTTGGCTGTTAGATATTGGAAACTTAATGGTATCCACACTAAGTAAAAAATAAAAAGAAAAAAGAACAGAACTGTTGTGTGAGATGGAATCAAGTCTATCATAATAATGTTTAGGTGCAACATCAGTTATTTACAGTTTACATGGAGTGAACTGAAACTGTGACATGGCAACTGCAAAGCCATGCCTTCACACCTTCACTGCTGAAGTGAAATAATTAAGTTTTTTTTCCACCATTAGGTGTTGATATACTCCGATCCTCTCCTCAGGCTGCATTTTACTCACACACCAGTTATACACACTTCCCCCCCATTTTGGTGCTCTCCCCTCATAGGAACATACTCAGCATGTCTCACAGAGTGCAGCTGAATCAGAACTGAAGGGATTTTTCTCAGCATCCATTTACACGTCTGTGCGCACAGTGTGGCCGCTGGACAAGTAAACACTGAGATAAACAGGCCCTCCTTTTCTCTGTCTGCAGGAGAGAAAAGCGATACGTTGGTGAGGTGTGAGATTTATTTTACATTCAACAAAAGCTTTGAGATGGTAAAGCCCGACTGTCAGCATGTAGACTGGAGAATCTTTAAAGAAAACATTTCGGAACCTTTCTTTGATCGATGTTTAAGTTTTACAGCCGACAGAGAATACATTTTTTAAAAGCAACTTTTAAGATGTGTACATAGCACCTGAGGGCTAAGAACAAAAATAGACCGTCCAGAATTATGAACATGATCAGAAAAATGATTGGGAAAGAGCAGAAACCACTGGGATGTATATATAAATGCAGGTGAAACAAAGAGGCCAACAAATTGTCTGTCTGTATGTATTATGTTTACATATGACTGGTGTGATGCAATATGATATTTAAGAGGGATAGCAATAATTTGGCCCCAGCCTTTTTGCTCTCATTATTATTATGTTCACATTAGAAACAACAAAAAATAATCATCACCTTTCAACGTTTGGTCATGGACTTTCCGTGTCGACATATAACATGCAAGGTACCCCAGGTGCATTGGTTGTTGACGTTCTGGGACAGGGTGTCAACTTCAGTCTGTTACAGGCATTGTCTGTTTTCAAAATGCACCTCTGTTTTCACAGGAAATGTACAGTTTGCATACAGTCTCTTTTGAAATGAATGCACTATGTCAGGACAACACAGAGAATTGGTGTTTTTTTCCCCTCAACACATGGTTACGTTCAGCCAACACACACGTGGTTGGGTTTAGGAAAAAAGAATAGGGCTTGGCTTTACAATCATATGGGAAGTGAACACCATCCTCTCAGGTGAAAGTCAGCGGTTGTTGGTAGTGATGGCCAAATGAAGCCTCATGAAGCATTTTCTTCATTTTCTGAGCCCACTAGATGGTGCTCATGGTTTAAAAAGAGAGGCTCAAAGAATGGCAATTCAGTGTGCTTTCAACCTTTTGTTGAACAAAAAGCGCCATCTAGTGGGCTCAGAAAATAAACAAAATGCTTTGTGAGGCTTCATTTGGCCATCACTAGTTGTTGGACCCATCCACAACCCCTTCCACCTGCTCCTCTCAGACTTTCACACCCTTAACGTACATTGTCGTCCTGCCACATCTCACCCTGATGCTGCTGGAGGCTGTTACACAATAACGGCGACCAGCTGTGTGTCATGCCAACATGAAAGGATGGCGTTTTTTGTCTGTGTCTGATGCCGGAAGTCACTGACCAATCACCGCCATTTGCCGATTTTGGATTGGAGACCAGGTTGGTTTCATTTCCGTTTGTCTGGATTACAGAAAAACTACTGTGGCAATCACTTACATAAAAAATGAAATATAAATGAACTGTGATGCCAGTAACTAAAGTAGGTACATCGATAATCTGTTGTTTGATGGTAAGCTGGGCACTGCTAACACATATGCAACATACGGTATCTTACCTGTGTTACTCATCTGTGTCTTAAAAAAGCTTTGTGTAAAACACATCAGTGATGCCACTTGTAAATCTCACTTTGCCAACCCCGGGCCAGCTGGTGTCTAACAGTTTAAAATGGCTCTGGCTGCACAGGAAGTGATGTAATGCAGGATTTCCAGTGTAAAACTGAAGGTTAGACTGTGAAAATGACTTCAGTAGGATAGCTCTACACACTAACCTTTGCACGTCCTTGCCACAGGTGTATGAAGTCAGCATGAGAAGGCAGCCAAACTGTCAGTACTGAACATTCATCTAATTAGTCTGATTCTGGCTGTCTCCTGCAATCTCTGCAATCAACAACTACATGCATGGATACAACATTTAATTAAATGCAAATAAGAATGCTATAAGCACGGTCAGAGAAACCAAACTATTGTGACTTTATTGCTGAATATTTTCAGTCCTATTCAATCTTTGCTTCACAGTGAAGTTTCTTTGTAAGACAGAATTCAAACTGTTTCTCTCTGCATGACTGAAAACCCAGAGGGCCAGGAGTTTTGATCAAGTCTGCTTTTTTTTCCTTTGTTTTGTTTTTGTGTTACTGCAGTGCTGTATTGACTCACATGCACGTACATCTACATCTCCCCGCTGTCATTTGCACGCTCTGCCCTAATTCTGCTGTCAGACACGGGTACATGTGAGCTCTCCCAAACCACCGCAGGCTGCAGATGCCTTTCATGGCTCTGACCTGGAGAGCATGCGTGTGTGTGTGTGTGTGTGTGTGTGTGTGTGTGTGTGTGTGTGTGTGTGTGTGTGTGTGTGTGTGTGTACACTTGTATTTGCCACAAAGTGAGGACCAAATCACTTTTGAAATCTTACTTACTAAAAGAGTGAGGACAGTTTTGGGAAGTGAGGACATTTTGGCCAGTTCTCACACCTTTAAAGACCTGTTTGAGGGTTAAGACTTGGTTATAAGGTTCAGATTAGAGTTAGGGTTAGCGTGAGGGATTTAGTAGTGAGGGTTTAGGTTAGAGTAAGAGGCTAGGGAATGCGTTATGTCTGTGAGGGTCTTCGCAAAGATAAGAGTACAAGAATGTGTGTGTGTGTGTGTGGGTGGGGGGTGTATGGAAGGAGAGAGAGGGTGGTGAGCTCTCAGTTCAGCAATAATGAAGCAAAAACCACAGTATGGCCTCAGATATCACCCTGAAATTAAGAGCTTCTCATGAAATATACATCAGTACAACTTCCTAGCGACCTAACACTTATACCACAGTCTCAGCTGGAATGCTGTCTCATGATTCCAGTTGCACTTTATAGAGTGTTTTATACAGCTGTGAGGGGAATCAAAGTCATCAGCCATCTGCTGTGTTTCAGATCTCTTAAAAAAATAACAGCTAATTTGTGTATCAATTTTTTAGTGTGGTTAATAGACAGATATCAACTAAAGAGAATTATCTTAATTTTAGCCATTACATATGTCTTCTGTCTTCTTATCTTTTCACCCTTTGTGTTTCTTTGCTATAAAAGTGTCAGGGTCGGAGTAAAAAGATCATAATCTATCTTTAAACATGGTTTTTAATCCAGCTGTGCTTGGCTATCAATAAAACAGTGCATTCTGGGTGTTATTGAACTCAAATTTGCATCATAGTGTGTATGTGTTACCGGTGGACTCAAGCAAGTGAGTCCACATTTTGTGGCATTATCATACTCAACATTACAAATATACATTCGACTTGTCACACATATTGCTGCAGTATAATTGACCCTGTTACAGATGTAAAGTTTGTATCCAGGTGTGTGCACCTGAAAGAACAGAACAGTTTCATCATTCTGTTTCATGCATGAGACTTGGATATTAGTCTGAGCTGACATCACACAGATATTTATGACTGCTTGTTCAGTGAAGCTGTCAGTTGACCTTCACCCTTGTCATATTTTACTTTTTAATTAAAGCTGCCTACTAACCCTACGAACAAGACGTTCCACTTTACACACTATCATTTCTATTTGCTCCTGCAGTGCTGCTCAACGCCGAGTTATTGCTTCCTGACCCTCTGACTGATGCTCTGTGCCCTTTGGGATTGCTTAACAACACTGCTCCCTGCTGGTGACACTGTAGCACCCTCACATTTACCTCCCAAGATAAAGCACCATAGTATTGTTAACAAAATCAGCAGTTGCAGCAGTGACTTAATCGCTAACCCTTATGTCTGTATTGAATTACTGGATTACACTTTTTATATTTTAGCACTTGTGATGAGACGGAGAAAATAGAGAGGGTTGAGGAAAAGACAAAGAAACAGGACATGCACTCACAGAATAAGACGCTGAAATTAGTATTCACCTTTCAAACCAAAGGTTAAAGGGGAAAATAATCCAACAGTATCAAAATTGCACATTTTCATACAAAGAAAATCACCCAGAGGCAGAATTCAAACCCGAAAATCTAGGCAGCATAGGATTGTAACAATGTCCAGAAGATCTTTGACTTACAGTGGATGTTTTAGACAAGAGTTTAGCCACCTAACTGCAACGTAAAGTCAGTTAGTTGAGGAATTTAGTTATATTATCAATTTATTCTAACATTCGTAACATTGCAGATAATTTAAGTAAAACTCTTGTCATTACTTGGTGTATGTATCACCTTGTACTTGTAAAAAAGAATAGGGTGTTTCTATCTCTATGTCTGTTTCTATTGTGTGTAAAAGGTTTTGACTCAACTAAGTATGGGGAAGTATGATCAGATTTTTCAGATCTGTGAACATTGAATAAAGAAAAAAAGGGCAACTAAAGCACCCTAATTAAAATGAAAAAAAGTACAATTAATATACGAAGAAGAGGGATGTCAAAAGAAGAGGGGATTAAGGGTTAAAGAAAAATGACACTGAAAAAAAATCCCCAGTTTAATATATCAATCAATCAATCAATCAACTTTATTTGTAGAGCGCTTTTCCTGCAAGGACATGCAACACAAAGTGCTTTACAGAATTAAAAACAATTACCAAAATTAAAGAAAGAAAACAATTACAAAGAAAGCCCCTCCCTCCCACCCTCCATACTAGACAGACACACACACACCCACCCACCCACACACACACAATCACACACAATGGGGAGACATGGCATGGCACTGAGGATCAAGGAAACGCCACCTTTTGGGGCCGTCCACACTGGGAGGAGCCGCAGGCCATGCCATCGGGAGGACCAGCACCCAGGCCCCCCGACTCCGACAGACAGGCGGACCCCCGCGTCAAAGGGAGGAACCCCCAGCCGGCCGGGCCGAAGGGACCCAAGGACAGCACCCCCATCAGCAGACCTGACACAGCTCCCAGTGTGGAAGACCCCTCTGAGGAAACACTGGAGTTAAAAGCTAAAGACTAAAAGCATAAAATAGGACTAAAAGCATAAAATAGGATAAGCCCTGATAATAAGTAAATAGAACCAGATAAGAACGTAAGAAGTGTTTAAAATATTAGTTAAAAGCCTGATTAAAAAGGTGTGTCTTTAATCTTCTTTTAAAAATATCAACAGTCACTGCAGTCCTGAGGCTCTCCGGCAGGCTGTTCCACAGGTGGGGGCCATAGTGGCTAAATGCTGCCTCACCGTGGGTTTTTGTTCTGGGTTTTGGTATGGTTAAAAGGCCAGTGCCGGAGGACCTCAGGGTCCGCGAGGGTTGATATGGTAAAAGCAGATCAGATAAATAAGAGGGTGCAAGGCCGTTAAGACATTTAAAAACCAGTAAGAGAATCTTAAAATCGATCCTGAAGCGGACGGGGAGCCAATGCAGCGACTCTAAAACCGGTGTAATGTGCTCCCGCCCTCTGGTCCTCGTCAGCACGCGTGCGGCTGAGTTCTGTAATAATTGGAGATTTAAAATACTCTTTTTGGGAAGACCAGAGAGCAGGGCATTACAGTAATCTAAACGACAGGAAATAAAAGCATGCATCAGCACCTCCGTACTGGCCTGAGAGAGATATGGGTTCAAAGTAGTTTTATGTGTTATATCTTAGCTTAATTCTGCAAAACTTAAGTTATCACATTTGTTATCAGATAAATGACCACTGAGCTACCATGTCTTAGGTTTGAATTGTGCACCATCCATGAGTATGAGAAGAGCTTAATGTATGTTAGAGGTGCTCAAACCAACAATGTGTTGCCTGTGTATTTAAATCTTGATATAGTTTAAGCTGTGTCCATTTCATAAGAGAACTACTATTATTGTTGATGTAAACAGCATCACATTATAACTAATGAACATTGTCCACAAATGAATTATGTCCTCATTATGCCCACTAGATGGCGCTCATGGTTTAAAGAAAGAGACCCTCAAAAATGGCAATTCGGTGTGCTTTCAACCTTTTGTTGAACAAAAAGTGCCATCTAGTGGGCTCAGAAAATAAAAAAAATGCTTCATGAGGCTTCATTTGGCCATCACTAGTCACAAGTGTGTAATAAAGTATAAAACATCTTATTTCAGTGTTTGTGCAAAAAACAAATTATGAATAATGCAACATTTTTTCAATGTTTTGTAGTTTTATTGGTTAGGGGTCACTGTTCAAGTCTAACACTGTTAACACTGTCTATTTCAATGCCTGAACATAGTTGTGACAATGCAAAATCACAAATAATGCAACATATCTAAAAGCCTTGTGATGTGTTTGTTTTGTATGATTTTTCCCTGTTCACTGGAATGTCCTTTTTCTCTTCAGGTCTAAGATGTTCAAAGGTGAAGTTTCTCTTAAACTACTAAATCACTAGTAAAACTTTGAGGGTGTTTTTCCTCTCCACTTCCTAAACATAACTCCTATTACAATGGCACATTTAACGGGTGCAAATGTTACTTACTCGCTTGTTATTCTAATATCCTTTGGATGATTAGAAAAAACAAAACAAAAAACAACAACTTAGTTCCAGAACGTCAGGTCACCTTTTTTCTGACCTATTCCCAGAAATTACAAGCGTCAGGCAGCATCTTAAGTGGAATTTTGATTTGTAAACTCAAATTCAGTCTATTTCGCCATTACTTTTGATCAGTTTCACATGTCTGCAACAAGTGTAAAGATCATCCAAGTGTCTCACACAGAAAAATGTGTCTCCAAACGTGTCTCCTTGTCTGAATGTCAGTGTGAGCTGAGCTGCTAAGTGTGTGTGCTCGTTTTCATATCACTGGATAAACCACATAGGAACCATCAAAGATTAAAATTGACTACTATGCTTTTTGTTAGTGATGTAACACTTTGTAAATTTTTAATCGAGTCAGTGATACAGTAAATGGTCGACAATTTAAATCTAAAAATTAGCAATCTATTCTTTAAAAAATAATGATTTTAGCTTGTCCATTAAAATGAGGAACATGTGGATTATGATTCTAAGTAATTAAATATTCAAGAACTAATAAGATGAGATGGTGATTCCCATTTTTTTTAATTAAAAAGGGACCTAAGGGTGTGCCTCAAGTATTGGGGTATCACACTGCTTAACTTTTATTCCAGAGTGCTGAAAAGGACTGTGGAACCCTGAATTCAGGAGGAATAATGCAAATTCCATCCCAGTCGTGACACAGTGGGCCAGCTCTTTACCCTGGCAGGGCTGCTAGAGGGGACATGGGAGTTTACCCATCCAGTCTATATGTGTTTTGTGGACTTGGACCTGCAGGAATATGAGGTACCAGGGTCTTTGCTATGAGCCATTTATTTCCTTATGTAACCAAAGTGAGAGCTGTGTCGGCATACTTGGCAGAATGTCAAACCAGTGTTGTCCTTTTACTGATTCTGTCCCGTCACTAATTCTGTTTGTGATATTCATGGACAGGATCTCAAGGTGCAGCCAGGTGGAAGGAATGAGTCCAGTTTGGGGACCTCAGAATTACATTTGCAGATAACGTGGTTCTGTTGGCAGCCAAGTGTGAAGCGGTCAGGATGAGAGTCAGCACCTTCAAGTCTGAGACGATAAAAAATTTTAAAAAATGGATTGCCTCCTCTGGGTTGGGAGAGAGTTACTGCCTGAAGCAAAGGAATTCAGATATCTCAGAGTCTTGTTTACGAATCAGGGTAAAATGGTGTGAGCATTTGGTGCAGCATCTGCAGTGATGCAGCTGCTGTGCCAGACTGTCATGATGAAGAGCTAAGCTGGAGGGCAATGCTCTCAATTAACTAGTCTATGTCCTGACCTTCACCTATGGTCATGAGCCTTGGGTAGTGACCGAAAGAATGAGTTCGGCAATACAAGCAGACATGATGATTTTGCTCATTATGTCTGAGGCTGGCTGGGCTCTTTCTCAGAGATTGAGTAAGGAGCTCAGACATTCAAGGAAAAGCTTGGAGTAAAGCTGCTGCTCCTTCTCATTGAAAGGGGCCAGCTGAGATAGTTTGGGCATCTGATCAAGATGCCTCCTGGGCACTTCCCATTAGAGGTTGTCCTGGTATGTCCTACTGGTAAGACCCAGAATACGCTGGATGAATTATATATCTCATCTGGCCTGGGAGTGCCTTGGGATCCCCCAGGAGAAGGAGCTGGAAAGTGTTGCTAGCAAGAGGGATGTCTGGAGTACTTTGTTCAGCCTGCTGCCCCTGTGACCTGGCCCCGGATGGGAATGACCCGGGTGTGACGTGTCCTTTATTATGTTCTGGGCTTTTCTGAAACAACGGGAACTGTGCACATCTTCCAGAGAGAGGAGAGGGCAGCCAACAATCTTCTGAGCCGTGTTTATGATCCTCTGCAGCTTTTTCCTCTGAGCCACTGTGCAGCTGGTGTACCACACACACATACAGTATGTCAGGATGCTCTCAATAGAGCATTGATAAAAGGACACCAGCAGTCTCTGGGTGATGTTGTTCCTCCTGAGCACCCTCAGGAAGTACAGTTTCTGCTGGGCCTTTTCCAGTAGCTCACAGGTGTTCACACTCCAGGTCAAGTCCTCCTCAATGTGGACTCCTAGGAAGCAAAAGTCAGCCACCCTCTCCACACAGTCCCCGCTGATCATTTTCTTTTTCCTAAAGTCTATTACCAGTTCCTTGGTTTTTGAGGTGTTGAGGAGCAGGTTGTTCTCCCTGCACCACACTGTCAGCTGCTCCACCTCGTGCCTGTAGGCTGACTCATCCCCCCCAGAGATAAGCCCCACCACAGTGGTGTCATCCACAAACTTCACAATGGTGTTGCTGAAGTGGGTGGGGGAGCAGTCGTTGGTGTAGAGTGTGTAGATCAAGGGGCTCAGCAAGGGCCGTAGATATATGGTGACCCATTCTAACCCTCTGGCTGCGACTAGACAGGAACAGAGCCCTGTTGCCAGACCTGAAGGCGGTGTTCCTCTCCTTCAGCAGCCGCTGGACCTCCTGGCTCATCCAGGGCTTCTGGTTGGGGTTTGTCCACTGTGACAGTGTCTATGCAGTTCTTAATGCAACATAAAACACTGTCTGCGAACACCTCCAGGTCTGGGTGTTCAAAAACGTCCCAGTGGGTCCTGTCAAAGCAGTCCTGCAGCTGCTGAGATGCACCATTTGGCCAAGTCTTGACAGTCTTTGTAATGGTAGGAGCAGTTTTCCTGAGGGGGGCATATGCAGGGGTTAAAAGCAGGGACATGTGGTCAGACTGGCCCAGGTGCGGTAGTTGTCTAGCCCTGAAGCCCAGCTTGATGTTAGAGTAAACCTTGTCCAGTGTGTTAGCTCCTCTGGTAGCACACTTAGCATGCAGGTAAGGATGTATGGTTCATTCAAAATGTTCAACGATTATGTCCATGGACATATTATCTCCCATTATTACAACACTTATGTGCATGTTAACAGTAGAGCTAGCTCAAGGTTCAGTTCTTACAGATTAAAATGAACTAGTTCACGTTCATAGTTCACAATTTAAATTTTGAACAGTACTAATAGTTGAACCCTGTCTTTGTTCCATTCTTGCAGCTCATTAAGACTGATGTGATTTTGTTTTTAGGCTACTAAGTAATGGATTTGACTTGAAATGTCAAATCCATTACTTAGTAGGTAAAATACTTATGATAAAAGTACTTAAGTACAAGTAAAATTAACAGTTTTAAAAAATACTCAATAGTACAAGTACACACAAAATACAATAACTTTGTTACAGTAACAACAGTAAATGTAACTCAGCATTTTCACCACTGATGATATGCCGTACTTTTCTGTTTGACTGCATTCTCAATCCACATTAGAAAATTGTCTGTTATAAAATAAACCCTACAACTCATCATAAATTATGCTTAATGTCAGTCATCTAGGCTGAGAATGTGTTACTGATTTACTGTAATTCTGTCATATAAAACAAATGCCTGAAGTGATATCACTAAGGACTGCTGCTAAATTCTGTGTTGTGTTTCACTCAGTTGAACTCCAATTTAATAAATCAGCAGTTATAAGAATTTTCCTCATAAGTAAGTGTCTGTTTATGAGTCGTATAAAATCATAAATCATCTTTCTGAAAGCGTAGATGTTTATCATAAGCTAACTTGAGCTCGTTATATTTGAATATCGTGTCATGTTAAGCATACAGTCTGTGGTAGCTAGACAAGCTAATGATGAACTTGCTAACTCATTAAACGTTGAGAGATTTATCTAAAATACTATATCGTAAATCTAAATTTGGACAATCAGCTTTTTCCATAAAGGGGTGTGAACTCTGGAACACATTACCAACTAAAACTCAACTCAAACTTTTAAGGGGTCTTAGTGTAAGTGTATTAGTGTATGCCTACTTTATCATATGTATTGTATTATGTGTAAATTGCAGTAGATGCACTGTGGGATATGTTGTGATGTATGTGTTGTAGTTATGTACTGTGGTGTATTGTGGTTTATGATCTTTTTAACTGTATATTTTTGTAACATTGTAGGTCTACATGTAAAAGCTCAACTAGGGACAAGAGTTGAAACTTAGCAATAGCTACAAACTCTCAGTCCTATACTCTATACTGAAACTACTAAAAAACAAAATAAATGTATAAATGTCTACATAATAACAATAATAACTGTGCACTCGTCATTTGATTGGTGAAATCAGGGAACTCAGTGACATCACTACAAAGAAGTCAAAACAGGTTTAGAGACACAAGTAGTCAGGTAATCAGGACAGGTTGGAAACAAACCTCCAGGTTAGGGAAGACATCAGTGATGAACCATGAAATTATGCTCAAACTGTCTACTGTAAACAATAGACTCCCTAGCAACAAGTCAGGTGCACAAACATTCACTTTGACCTCATGGTTTTGGTTAAATGGAAGACCTGTTGGTGTGTTTGAACCTGTCAGATAATCTGACTGTGTGTTTTTGTTGTATGATGTCCCGTGTTCTCTGCCCAGGGAGTGCACTTCACTGGCATCACCTCATATACTGTACTGTCTGTCTACCAACATGCCCTGTTGCCTGTAGTGCTGTTTTAATTCAAAGTGCTTCACAACATACGTCTCTTATCAGCATGCGTGTGATGCCTGAGTCTTCTTCTCAGGTCCTCAGGTGTTAAAGCTAGCTAACCTGCAGGAGGCCTGTGCTGTGTTCTCCAGCCTTTGTGTTATAGAGGGCTAACAATGAAGCAGTCTTTGAAGAGGCCTAAAGAAGAAAAAGGCTTTAATGCATCAGATAGTACAGACAAGAGAGCAGTATTTTAAGAGCCTTGTCCAGCAGGACCTGTAGAGACCTGCAGGGATGTGACTCGACTGCTCATGATGATGCCTAATGGCAAGTGCGGACGGTTTATTACGTGCGCTGCAAGGTATCAAGTGGTCGGCCTCATCACAGTGCACTGATTCACGAAACAGATGCATGGACACATTCATGTATTACTATCCCAGGAAGCTGTGTTGACCTCCAGCCCTTGGATCTAAGAGAGTCACAGGTCAGTGTGGATCTCAGTGGTCTGCAGTGGGGCCTCCTCAACATTGCATTGAATTGTTTGGGGGTTTTTTGTTACATTGTTAAAGGGAAACTGAAACCTTTATGGATTACAAATGATTCTAATGTCACCATTGTATATGAACATATCTCTGGAAACAGTGTAAAACAGTGGACAGTGCTTGAAATAAACTGTCATCCACTCACATCTGTTATGAAAGCTGTTATGAATGACCACGGTAGAAGACAGGGAAAAAATCCTGTCATCATGAGGCAGATTCAATAATGGTTCAAATGGAGATAAAAACATTCTCTCTTTAAAGACTTTTTTGTTTTGGTTGTTGAATAATTTAACTGTCCACAAATCCTAAACCTAGAGGGCTGAACATAGGCAGCGACTCTGCTCTAGTAATGGCCAAATGAAGCCTCATGAAGCATTTTCTTTATTTTCTGAGCCCACTAGATGGCGCTTTTTGTTCAACAAAAGCTTGAAAGCACACTGACATGCCATTCTTTGAGCCTCTCTCTTTACACCAAGAGCACCATCTAGTGGGCTCAGGAAATAAAGAAAATGCTTCATGAGGCTTCATTTGGCCATCACTACTCTGCTCTGCAGCCGGCTCTGAATGATGTATGGCAGTAATCCACAGCAGGAACAGGACAACACCTCACATTCCCAACGTCACACCAGACCTTATTCACTTCCCTCTTTACTCCCGCCAGCACATTGGTCACATAACCACAGCCCTCCAACATACACGGGCTATGCATAAAGTACTGGCTCATGATTATGTAGGATATGTATGAATTTTGTTGCATTACTTTTTGTAGGAAAGAAACAAGAAACAAACAGTGCATGAGGATGCCTGATAAATGCCATCGAAGACGAATACTTGAAGAATATGCACTTAGCAGTAAACACTGGAATGAACACCAAGGCCTTGAATTGTAGGTTGCCAACTTTCACATCATACTTTTTTTGAATATAGGAACTAGAAAGTTCTTTATGAACTGGCAAACATTAATTTTACACTTTCAAAAAATATCCACAAATACCTATCACAGTCCTGAAAAGATAGTACATCTGGACCCTTAGTTTTTACAAACGTGTAAATCAATAGTTATGTCATCAAGTTTTAGATCAGCATACCAAATCTGCAAATTAGACAGAAATACACAAAAAATATTACTTTGATGGTCAAGGTGGATTAACAAGTAATTAGAATTCATACTGTGAATGTGAGAATAAGATTTGATCATTTTACATTCAACAATAATAGTTGAACAATGCATGGGCCAGTATAAATGTATTTTTGTAGACATATTTTCAAAATACTGTGTACATTTTAATATATCCTAATTTATTTTCATCACACTAACACTTTTAAAAAAGATTAGGGGTGGTCTTGGGAACAGCAGTGCCATAACCTAAAGCTTGACATGCTTTTTTTGGCACTTCTCTGTCCCTTTTAAATATGGAAGTGGATTGAACTGTTCGAGCAGTGGTCTATTGCACTTCAAAAATAAATAAATAAACAAGTCAGCTTACGGAAAGCACATATACTTTTTGCAGTGAGGATTGGTTCATGATGCTGAATGCCCTCTTGCACTCACTCGCAGAAATAGCAGTCTACACAGCTTTTAGTAAAGGTTCTAAAGTGGCAGGTGTATCGGATGCTTGCATTAATGAAACCTGTGAAAACTCTCTCCTGTCCACTTTGAGCAATTCACACAAACATAGTACTTCAGCATCCTTACACTTCAGCATCCTTACACTGCATATCTATCTTGGGCTGGCTAGCAGGGTTGAGGACTTTCATCTCATGCATTAGTTTTTTGTTATGGTCATGTGTTGCATTTTTTCTGAAGCTGACATGGGAAGAGGTTGTACAAGTCATTCGGTGTCTCATGAGACTGTGGAAGAGCTGAATGTATTTGTCCAAGTCTGCTGTTCACACACAGGGTAACACCTGTGAAAGTGGTTTCTACCACAGCTGCATTAGCTGTAGTCACATGTGGGCCAGGAATGGGCACCATGGATTTGAAAATTGAAGGAACTCAAGTTAGCAGCCCATCTGCTTACCTGCTGGCACTGAACTTCAAAGTAATGTCAGAAAGACATGGAACTCTAACACTGGACAGATGTTAAATTTTTGTTGGAAATGAAAATCAGGTGATGTCAAAACCCAACACTGGCTCGACATCAACCTCCAGTGCTTGATAGACATTGCATTGTGGTTGGAATTGTAAATCAGATGTTCATCAAAGCCCAAGTTTATGTTGACATCAACCTTCCAACACTGGACAGACACTGGATTTTGGTTGGAACTGTAAATAAGGTTGATGTAAAAACCCAACCTTGGCTTAACACCAACCTCCAACATTGGATAGATGTTGAATTGGGGTTTGAATTCAAAATCACATGTCTGTCAAACCGCTACGTTTGGTTGATGTCAACCTTCCAACATTAGAAAGACATTGAATTTTAGTTGAAAATGTTATGTATCAGTTCAAAAAGGACCCAAAAAGCAAGCTTAATGCTGGTGAAAAAAAATCCAATCAGGCAGGCAACAAAACTCAAAGTCCGAAAGAAAGGAGAACCAAAAAAGTAAACTAAAACAAACCAGCCAAGCACACTGAACACAGCAATAAACTCAGAGAAGAAATCCAAAATGGGACACGAGAGAGGAGGAAGACATGACACAACGAACACTGGGATAAACACAGACAAACTGACAAGGAACAAAGGGAAACACACAGGTATGTATACACAGAAAACTAATCACAAGAATGAGACATAGCTGGATTAGGTGGACACAGGCAAAAGGAGGGACATTGGCACTATGTTTTCACGTAGCCGGCTATTTTCATAAACAGACATCAAATCAGCAGTGTGATCAGTTATTACTCCACAGGTCTCACTGGGGTGCAAGACCCTGCCCACATTTAGTCCATTCAGCTGTTGCAAATTTAGATCGACTGGCAAGTCTGCCAGCAACTGGCCATGCTTGCTAATTTCATGTGCTGTTAGAAAGACTCTGGCCTTGCTCTTGTAATTTGGCATGCATAGCCTGTACTAGCTTCTCAAATACTTCACATTAAAGCACATTTCAGATGTCAGATTCCTTTTTATGAGCAAACAAATCTTTGTGTTCTTTTATCTTTTCCCTGTTGTTTGTATTTACATCACCATACACTCACTCCACAGTCAATAATTTCAGTCTTTGTCTGAAGTGACTTCTCTTCAATCCGACAGACAAGTTTCTTCACAATGAGCCAATCATTTGCCTTGCAGAAATAGCCCACTTTGTCCCTCATGTTGGGGGCTGTTTTCTCAGCATTACACTAGCTCTTTTGTTTACATAGAGACACATTTACACAGGTGTTTACACAGATACACAGATGTTTTGAGATGTACCTACATAGACACAACAGAGGGTGGGAGTACAGAGTGATACATACTCAGGCAAAAAGTCTATAAGAGAGTCTGAAAATAGGCAACATAATATAATATCAGCGAAAAGTTTCAGAGATGGAAAGAAAATGTTGCTAATAGTTTAGCCTTCTGCTAACCACTGGCTACTGTGGCTAATTCAAGTTCATGTTTATGTAGCAAACGTTAAAGCCCCAAATTACAGTTAGTGATGGCCAAATGAAGCCTCATGAAGCATTTTCGTTATTTTCTGAGCCCATTAGATGGCGCTTTTTTTTTTTAAAAAAAAGGGTCAAAAGCACACTGAATTGCCATTCTTTGAGCCTCTTTCTCAGTGGGCTCAGAAAATAAAAAAAATGCTTCATGAGGCTTCATTTGGCCATCACTGATCACAGCATGTCCTCCGCCTTATTCCTTGCCACTACAGACCACCTTTCTGGGAGGAGAATGGGCAGCAGCTCCAGAGACCAACACAGCCCTGACTCCCCTTCGGATCCACAAACACTCTGTTGCTAAGGTTACACAGGTTAGAGTCAGTGCTGGCCACCAGCCTACTATGGGTTTGCACTGGCTGAATTTGCGCAGGTACAGCTGCTGACCTGTATCCTGAGCTGCTGCCTGCTCTCTGCAGCTAAGCAGCTAATTTTTGTATAATTTGTGGTGTGATAAACAGAGAGAGCGGGGTAAGGAAAGGCTGAGCAAATGTGCTTCATGCAATTCTACACTGAAATAAGATTAAATATGTGGCTCAGAGGTACAGCAGGTTGTCCATTTATCGTAAGATCAGCGATTACATCCCTGGCTCCTCCAGTCCACATGTCAAAGTATCTTTGGGCAAGATACTGAACCTCAAATTGCTCCAAAAATGGGTGAATCTGACATGTAGTGTAAAAGTGGTTGGAAGACTAGAAAGCAATGTACAAGGAAACACTGAGTTACTGTATGAAGCATGTGTATATGCCTGTGGTCAGCTGGTAGGAGGGTAGAGCTGCAGGAGGAGGGTTTATTTTTTTGAAATTCTCCCTTTATTTTCTGGCCTGCTCACCTCAACTTAAAGCTTGAAAAGTGGAGTCAGCTGAGTTTGCTAAAGTTAGCACTGATCCCGACTAAACATGGTGTGCATGTAATTCCAAACTGAGTCCCAACATGTTTATGTGTGTATAGAAAGGAGGGTGGTCTAGTGTTAGCTGTCTCTCTCTTATGGGCCAGATGTGATGATGGCAAAGGGCCAGACTGCACACCTCACAGCAGTGTGTTGTCATGCAGCTGGGATTTGAATCACAAAGTGTCTCCTGAGTGCTGAGGTCAAAGGTGGCACTAAGCAATGGTTAACAGGGAGTGACAAACCCCCAGCTCCAAACTGCTTGTTAGCAATGTCCTAAATTATTTTTCACACAGATATTGCACCAATCAAATTAAGGTACCAGCACCAAAAACAATCAGACCCACTGGAGAACAGCATAGGGAAAAACGAATAACCTTTTAATGAATGTTTTTTGTGATGACATGACAAAAAGGTACAAAACAAACTCCAAGTTTCCCTTTCCATCTCAGCTGAATTGTCCATGGACTGAAATCTGCACTAACAGGATTTTCTTAAAAACAAACATGTCACTGCCCTTAATAAATCAATCAGAGGACCCTCACAGATATTTCCTCTAACCCTCTGCTGGATATGATTTAATCCCAGGGACTCACACTGGAATATACTGCTGTGGATTTAGTGTTGAATCGTTTGTAGTTGGGATAATCTCTACTGATTTCAAATCTTGTTGAAATTAAATTCCTCATTTTCCTCGAACCCCTTTAAGGCCCACTGAGAGACCCTGGAGCCGAGCCCAGCTTTGAGATTCACTCTTCAGATGTCGACTCTGCAGTGCGGGGCTCAAACAACAGATGCCAGTATTTCTCCACGCTTCCACTGCTTCCTTTATTCATCAGAACACATCAGGTGCTGGGGAAAAAAGGCATCAAATGGGTTTGAATAGCAAGGACATCTCACATTTGTGTGGACTCAAAACATGTTGAGGCTTTGTATGACTATGACCATGAATAAGCAAGTAAGTTTGATGAACAGTAGCTTTCAAATCCCTGATGGCTGCGTAGCATGAGGTGTGGAGGAAAAACATCACATATTCAAAAACGAGGAAAAAATTACTACACTTTACTTATTCCAAACTACAAGCAAATGTTTGTATGAATACATGCAACTGACTATTTCAATACATGACATTTTTGACACATAAAGTTTACTGAAGTCAAGTAATAGTGAAGACAGAGAGGAGCAGCTATGACTGCAGCATTATCATGGTGTGCAAAGACAGTCATTTTCAAATACATATCAGTGCAAAGTGGAATGTAATGTTGCATAACATCACCTTTCATCATAAGGATTACATTCATTTTTATTTTACACACGCTTTTTGTAATGACCTGAAACTGCTCTACTTTATTATATAACAAAAAACATTTAAAAAGACATAAAACCAAGAGATGTTGAGTGTAATATAATACAAATACAAACAAAAGGTTAAAGGGATAGTGCAGATTTTTTTACTTAGGGTTGTATGGGGTATCCATAGTCAGTGTATTTCATACAATAGATGTCAGTCTGCATGCCCCAAGTTTGGAAGAGCAGGCACAAGTCTGATGCGCAAGCTAAGCAATGTACTGCTGTGGATGGGGGCCAGTAAAAAAATGTATTTTAGACACCTAAACAAAAGTTCAGTTTAAGTGTATGCTATATTTAGAATATTTTCATTGATTTACCTTAATGTCAGACAGATTTCCAATTGAAAAATGGAGCTGCTATATTGCTATCTTCAAAGCCAAACTCCATTTAAAAATGAGTGATTTAACATCACTGAACACAGGAGCTGCTGGTCTACTGCTGCCTCAAATGATTATTTTGCTTGTGTTATAGTGTGACTTTGGTAAATCCGAACTAACCCTTTAAATGCCAAAGTCACACAATAAAACAAACTAACTAACTGATTGAGGCAGCAGTACACCAGCAGCTCCTGTATACAGCAATGTTAAATCACTGTTTTCCTAAATGGAGTCTGGCTTCGAAGAGAGCAACGTAATGGCTTCATTTTCCTGTCGGAAATCTCTGTCTGACAGAAGGGTAAGGCAGTGAAGGTACTCTGAATGTAGTGTACACTTAAACTGATATTGATTTTTTTTTAGGTGTCTAAAATAAGCTTTGTTGCTGGCCCCCATCCACAACAGTACAATGCTCAGCTTCTGTGTCTGACTCCAGCCTGCTTCTCCAGACTGGAGGCGTGCCAGCTGACATCTTCTGTCTGTAATGTACCCCATACATCCCCACTTAAAAAAATCAGAGCTACCCCTTTAAATGCAGCTTTACCTATGAAACAAAAAAATGCATTAGCATTTAAATGAACGTAAACAGCCAACTTGCTTGTTCTCCAGCATCTCATCGCAGAGCTGAGGGTCCCTGACTGAAGAGGGAGCCACCAAAGAGCCCTACCACAGGATGTCAGGCTGCACTATACACTCTGTGGGCTGCAGCCATGAAGACTCATGTAGAAAGAGAGACACTAGGAGAACATGGTAACTCTGCAGAGAAAGAATCCAGTTCACTGTTGGGTTCTTGCTGTGTCTCCTGATTAAAACATATTCAATGAAATACACTTTAGTCATGGATTCATATGTGTGTTGACAAAACTGAAAAGCAGGTTTGAGAATGCACGGTTGTCAATTTCATCCCCAAAGCAGCGGGGAAAACCTGGAGGTGATATGCAGTGGCTAACATATTAGACTGTGGTTGTACAGGTGTGAGTCTGTATAAGTGTGTGACTTCCTGTAAAAGACATAGTTGCACTCAGTGACCTCAGATGCAGTGTTCTCACTCTAAACAGATGGCCTGTTTTATCATGTAAATACATGGGTAAAAATACATTTACAATTTAAATTCTAAGCATGTTGGTGTGTCACAGTTTGAACACACGTTGGCATTTGTCCAAAGAATGCATGTTTCTGCTTTACGAGCTGTTTGGAATAACTAATATTCAGCTAGAGCAGCATTGTGTGTCAAAGTGTAATTATGTTTTTGCATTCCTGGTATTGCTTCAATTCAAAGACATATATAGAGGCTACAAAATAATTAGTGGATCCATCTCTGTTGCTCTGCTCTGTTGCAGAGTTCAAGCTTGGCAAACTTAAACTGTGTGCAACCTAAAGGGGTGCAGTTTTCAAGGCTCTGTAAAAATAATTAACCATACAGATTTATAGATTTTCGTATAGTTTTATGGGGCATCAGGGTTCTTCCACTGTGGATCTGATTAGAATCTGACAGCTCTTTTGCAGACTGTAAAGCCTTATTTAGGATACACACTCCTGAGTCTGCAATGCAGAATGTCTGGTGGTGTAATGATGGCAGGAGAAGTTCAAGGTTACACTGTGTTCTTATAAAATATAAACAATAAAATATAAACCTCTCACTTTACTGGCCACAGAAATGTCTGTCCATGTATTCCTCATAATATATGAGGAATACATGGACATGGACATGCTTATGTCTAAGCACTTGCCTGCACTCCCACATTTTCACTGAGAGCACACCTGAGGTTCAGTGCTAATAGGGCAGGGTTGACTGGGCCCAGCTCTCAGTGAGATGTGGCCATGGATGGATTACTGAACGGGCCTACCAGGCAAAGGCCGAAGGGCCTCCCTGGCCTCCCCACCTGCAAAATGCCACTTGAAGAGACACTTACCAACAAGGAAAGGAGTCAAAATGACCACAAAGAAACATAAAATGACTGCAAAGAGTGAGGGAGGCCAGAAGGATATAAATATGTACATGTATTGTAGTATGTTCTTTTGACTTTCAATAATAAAACAATTGCTCACAAAAAGACTACAGAGACACAAAATGACACAAAATGTCTACAGAGAGATGCAAAACAGCTGCAAAGGGAGACCATGAGCATCACAGTGACTATGAAAAGGTCAAAACAATGATGACATAGAGACACAAAACAACTACAAAGAGCTGCAAAATGATGACAAAGAGACACAAAATGACAACAAAGAGACACAAAACAATGACGAAGAGACACAAAACAACTACAAAGAGACGCAAAACAAGAGAGGCTTAACAACCTAAAAGCCTGTGCTTCTTACTTCTGTGTGGGAGAGGTTGTGGGGCCCTCTGCATGAGCTCCCTCCGGATGTCAGAGCTCCTCACCCTATCTCTAAGGCTGAGCCCAGCCACCCCATGGAGGAAACTCATTTCAGCCGCTTGTACCCACGATCTCATTCTTTCGGTATACCCAGAGCTCGTGACCATAGGTGAGGGTTGGAACGTAGATGGACCAGTAAATCGAAAGCTTTGCCTTCTGGCTCAGCTCCCTCTTCACCATGACGGCCCGGGCAGTGCCCGCATCACTGCAGAAGCCGCCCCAAACTGCCGATCCATCTCAGGTTCCATTCTACCCTCACTTGTGAACAAGACCCCAAGATACTTGAACTCCCTCGCTTGAGGCAGTAACTCTCCCCCAACACGGAGGGGGCAATCCACCGGTTTCCGGCAGAGAACCATGGCCTCAGATTTGGAGATGCTGACTCTCATCCTGACCACTTCACATTCGGGTGCAAACGGCTCCAGTGCATGCTGGAGGTCACAGTGTGATGAAGCCAGCAGAACCACATCATCTGCGAAAAGCAGAGATGCAATTCTGAGGTCACCAAACCGGACCCCTTCCTCCCCCCGGCTGCGCCTCGAGATCATGTCCATGAAAATCACAAACAGAATCGGTGACAAGGGACAGCCTTGGCGGAGGCCAACACCCACCGAGAACGTGATTGACTTTACACCAAGTATGCGGATGCAGCTCTCACTTTGGTCATACAGGGACCGGATGGCTCGTAGCAGCGAGCCAGTGCCTCATGCTCCCGCGGTACCCCTCACAAGACCCCCTGCGGTCGTAAGCCTTCTCCAAGTCCACAAAGCACATGTAGACTGGATGGGCAAACTCCCACGACCCCTCCAGCAACCCCGTAAAGAGCTGGTCCACTGTTCCACGGCCAGGACGGAATCCGCATTGCTCCTCCTGAATCAAAGGTTTGACAGTCAGGCGGAGCCTCCTTTCCAGCACCCTAGAGTAAACCTTACCCGGGAGGCTGAGCAGTGTGATACCCTGATAGTTGAGCACACCCTGCGGTCCCCTATTTTGAAGATGGGGACCACCACCCCGGTCTGCCACTCTGCAGGTACTGTACCTGACCTCCACGTGACACTGAAAAGGCATGTCA
The DNA here is from genome assembly GCA_019142605.1 of Cephalopholis sonnerati. Taxonomy (NCBI): domain Eukaryota; kingdom Metazoa; phylum Chordata; class Actinopteri; order Perciformes; family Serranidae; genus Cephalopholis; species Cephalopholis sonnerati. The sequence continues at coordinate 20,059,254 of JAGQAX010000024.1, forward strand.
GCCAAGACAACCCAACAGTGTCCAGAGCCTTCAGTATCTCAGGGGCAAATCTCATCCACACCCGGCGCCTTGCCACTGGGGAGCTTTTTAACTGCCTCAGCGACCTCTGCCAGGGATATGGACAAGAGTTCCCCCGAGTCTTCAGGCTCTGCCTCGTTCACAGTGGATGTGATGGCTGGGTTCAAGAGGTCGTCAAAGTGCTCCTTCCACCGCTTGACAATGTCCCTAGTTCGGGTCAGCAGTTCTCCTTCTCTGCTGAGCACAGCCTGAGACAAGCCCTGCTTTCCTTTCCTGATGCGTCTACTAACTTCCTTAAGGCTGTGTTATTGTGTGACTTTGGCATTTAGAAGTGTTAGTTTGGATTCACCAAAGTCACACAATAACACAAACTAACCAGCTGATGGAAGCAGCAGTAGACCAGCAGTTCCCGTGTTCAAATTTAAAATGACTGTTTTTGACAATAGAGTCTTGTGGCTTTGACGAGAGCATAGATGGGGAACTGAAGCTGTCAACAACTTACCTGTCAGAATGGACTGGCTGAAGGTAAATCAGTGAAAATACTCTCAGTATAGTGTACACTTGAACTGATATTGATTTTTTCAGATGTCTAAAATGTATTTTGTTGCTGACCTTTCCACAGCAGTACATTGCTGAGCTCCCATGTCAGACTCCAGCCCTCTTCTTCAAACTGGGGGCGTGCTGACTGACATCTACTGTCTGTAATATACTGTCTGTGGATAAGTACCCATTCAAACCCAATTTAAAAAAAAAATCTGAAACATCCATTTAAGTAGCACATTTGACCTGTGCAGTTATCCACAAGTAAAATCTCTACTTTTCCACACAAAAGGAATTTATAGTGCACACTAGCCCTTCTCTGTGTTCTCTATGCACTATGCTGATTGTTTATTATTATTTATGCATCAACAGTCCAGCCTAAGCTGCATTTTAATGTTGTAGTTGGTTGCTTATTTGTGAAATAAATGGAGTGGAGTACAGTATTTCTCCTTGAGATGTAGTGGCACAGAAATGTAAAATGAAAATAGTTTAGTAAAATACTTCAGAATAATAAATAAGTCCAGTCAGTTACTGATACATACTGGCTGAATGTAACTTTGACCAGCCTAGTTCAACCTCTGAATCGCTGCCCACATCTTTGACTTTTTCTCAGCCATTCAAACAGTAATGAGTTGAAAACAAGATGACAATTCAGTCTGAATATTAGAGGTGCTGATCTGACTTCTCTCTGTGTGTTTAATTCAGGCTATCTTCTGAGTTGAGGTACTGATGGGATACCTTTTTAAAAACAAGTATTTGCTGTATTCAAATCAGTCTTGTGTAAGTCAACGCAAGGCTGTAAGACATATCACTTCCTAACTAAAGACATTCATACTCCATCATTCTGCTTAGGTGTGTGCATATATTGCTCCTTACCATAGACTATACATAAAGATGGACGACATTTCTCCACTTCCTCCCACTGTGCAACAATGAAGCCAAATGTCCTGGATACAGCTGCTGCCATCTTGCGCATACACCCATCCAACCAATATTTAGCAGCACCATTGATCACGAGCATACTGACTGGCTCACATAGCTGTCAATCGTGACATTGGACCCCTTCTTGTAGCAGCAAATAACTAATAAAAACCAAACACTTGAAAATAAGCATAATAGGAACTACCAAAAATGACAGAAACCATCTTTGGAAAAAAAAAATATTTTAAGGAGTTCATAAACTATACTGCAGCCAGGCACCAGGGGCAATCCAGATGTTTTGGCTTCAGTTTTAGGTAGCGATGGCCAAATGAAGCCTCCTCATTTTCTTCATTTTCTGAGCCTACTAGGTGTCGCTCATGGTTTAAAGAGAGAGGCTCAAAGAATGGCAATTCAGTGTGCTTTCAAGCTTTGTTGAACAAAAAGCTCCATCTAGTGGGCTCAGAAAAAAAAGGAAATGCTTCATGATGCTTCATCAGGCTTCATGAGGCTTCATTTGGCCATCACTAGTTCTAGGGCAATGTGACCTTGTGCAGCAGTTTGTATGATATCCTATAGAAACAGTTTGTATGATATTCTACAAATTAGTGCCTCAAGGATGATGTTATGTTCTTAACATAAAGTTATGGAGGTTAGGTTTAGGAGAGGAGGGAAAATAGTTTGGCATCTTTAGGTTTAGGCAAGTAAAGTTGCTGTGGTTAGGTTTAGGAAAAGAAACATGACAAGGATGTACCTTAAAATGACTCCAAGTTCACATGGTTCCAAACACCAGTCTCCTAGGGAAAGCCCTGGGTGAATGTCCTGTGTTTTGTGGCCCTTCAACCACCCCAGCCTGCCTCCTTGTGGACTGCTCGGGACCTCTTCCTTTTTAACTCCCATCAGTGCATTTATTAGGTGACTGCAGCCTCCCAAAATACATGATTTATGCATAAATTAGTGGCTCATCATTACTTAGGATATGTTTGAATTTTGGTGCTTTACTTTTTGTAGGAAAGGGGAGCTGTCATTTCGTCATGCATTTTATGTGACTGTATTTTTGTCCTGCAAAAACCTCATTTAAATTTTGACCATGTCCTGATCTGAAGGCGGACACACCATCACATTCTACTTGTCTAATACATATAACACACAGCAGGATTACTGCTAACACTAGACATTAATGTCACTATCAACACATCTGTTGTCTATAATAAGATAATCCACCCACCCTGCTGTGTTGACTTTAAAAGCACCAACAGTGAGCAGGAGGACGGTCTGGGATATGTAGATGCTATTGGCTGCTTTAAGAAAGTCAGTAGGTGTATCCTCAAACATTATCGACATTCAGTGTGAATCCTCCTCTAGTGTCTCTGCTCTGAGAACATGAAGTCCTCATAGCTACTGCTGCTGCTGTTGTTTTAAGATGTCACCTGTGTTTCTCTTGCAGAAAGCAGCGAGCCAAGTTTGTCTTGACAATGGTGTACAACATGAGACTTGGAGACTTGGGGTACCATGGCAATGCAACACTGAGGTAGAACCATGTTTGCTCTTTGGAGCCGGATGGCTTGACTTTAGTTTTACTACTGTGAGTTAGAAAGATGATTCACATTGTTCAGCCATTCCATAAATGGAGCAACCTGTGACCCTGCTGATGGCTACTTCGAGTGCTTTATAACTGCAGACATTGCATTTCTGTTTTTACTTTAGCTGCCATCTTTTCACCCCATGTCCTTTTTGTGGGTTTATGTGTTTTTGTAGTGGTTTTGTGTCTTTCTATAGTCGTTTGGGTGTCTTTGAGGTAATTTTGTGTCTATGTTGGTTGTTTTGTGTCACTTTGTGTCTCTTTAGGTAATGTTGTGTCTGTCTTAGTCATTTGGTTGTCATTCCGTGTCTCCTTGTGGTTGTTTTATGTCGCCTTTTAGTAGTTTGTTCCAAAGCCTATACAGCTTATTTGTTTTTTCGTTTGCAGTACATTGCCAAGAAAAGTCAGTCAAAGGGGAAAATATATATATATAAAGATATAAACAACCAATATATCTGTAGTATAAAAACCAGAGAGAAAAAAAGGTGAAAAGTAAGGAATAAAAAGTTGAGGAGCTGTGAGCTGTCTGTAATCGTTTTGTGTCTCTTTGACGTAATTTTGTGTCTTTTTTGGTCATTTTTTATTAGTCTATGCATTTGTTTTGTGTGGTTTTTGTGAGTGTTTCTACAGTTTTTTTGTTTATTATGTGTCTCTTTCTAGTTTATTTGCATCCTTTTTGTGTCTCTTTGTGGTCATTTTGCATCTGCTCCCAATCAGTAGATATTAATTTTGTGAAGACCAGGAGGCCCCAGACACTTTGAGCCACTGGGCCTATTCAGGAATCTGTCTGTGCTGTTGATACTCATTGCTACAGCCAATAATTAAAGCAAATTAATGACTAGGGTTGCTTTTGTCAACGAAAATTATGACGAAATATCTTCGTCAACAAGCCTTTATCACGTGAGGAAAATGAGACGAGACGCAACGAAAATGCTGGTCACGTGACGATAACGATAATTAAATATGTAATGCCATATTGTTGACGAATAAAAACGAGACTAAATGTGGTTTGCAAAATAAAAACTATGCTAAAATGACTCTTCATTTTCGTTGACCAAAACGAGACGTGATGAAATGTTATAACGTTGTTTCGTCTCGTTTAGTAGTTTTATTATTATTATTTTGCCGTGTATTTCTGTTTCCTGTGTCTCGTCTGGGGCTGGGCGACGTCACTTCCTCAATCCCGACTAGCGGTAGTATTTGGATTCAGAAGATGCAGCTGCGGTGGGTTAGCACTTGGTTAGCACAATTTAACACAGAGAAAGGGACCGATGGCCGGCCAGCCGGGGATTGTCTTTGGGAGGAAAGAAGAAACGACATTTGGACACACTTTCGTTACATAGACGTGGAGAAGAAAACGAAATGTGTTGTGGAAAAAGATGGAGAGAAATGTGGCCACAAATCACAGGAAAAAACACCACGAATCTTAAGAGACATCTCAAGGCATTCCATAATGAAATTGAGGTAAGTCAAGACATTAATGTAACGTTAGTTTCTATTTTAGAAAGCTTATGCCAACTCATGAGGCATTACTGAAAAGAGACTAAAATACAATTTTCTTTGACTAAAACTAGACTAAAATGTCATCAGTTTTCATCAACTAAAACTAGACTAAAATAGTCATGGACAATTCTGATGAAAATAAGAAGGAAAATGCTCAGACTTTTAGTTGACTAAAACTTGACTAGACTAAAAAGAGTATGAACATGACTAAAACAAATAAAAACTAAAATGACAGCTTGACACAAAGACTAGACTAAAACTAAAAGTAAAACAGGCCGCCAAAAACAACACTATTAATGACACCTGTGCATTTTCTGCTTTGACGCGGCAGCTCTCTGCCATGACTGTATGACCAAGTCCGAGGCACCACCACCAGGAATAGAACCCCACTCTTCTATCTTTGTACACCCATTTTCATTGTACCTCTCACATATTCTCCCCAAGTGCTGCTGGGCTCCAGCTGAGCTCCAGCTATGGTCCGGACTGCATGAGCAAGCAACACCATCTCTGCGTCCATCTCAGCATTGTAGGAGGTACAGAGGCAAGTGTGAAAGGATTAAGATCTCAGCCATCTCAGCTTCATGGTGAATACAGACTGCGACAACACTGGGACCCCCAATATTGACCCGTTGGCACAAGAAGGTGAGGCTGACCTACCACATAGACACAGCAAGCCTGTGCACCCCAAGCAGGGCAACATTTCTCAACGGACGATACCCAATAAGATTCAGTTCAGAGACACTTAGACAAAAAACTTGACTGACTGACAGGATTTCATATTTGTCTGCAGGCAACGCCCACAGACAGTTCAACACTGTCCAATTAAACAGATCTTCCCTTTACTTTCTACAGTAAGTCCATCTCTTCTGTGACTGAATTATTTAACAGGAAGTATTTTGATGAGGTCAGTCCTCATACAGTACAGTTCACTGTATTCAAACTCAGATCAAACACAATATGACACATCTTTTTCCCCCTAACATTCACTCAGTAATAAGAAGTGACAGCCCTGAAGTGTTTTGTGGTTTAAAATATTTTTTTTCCCATCACTTTCCTCTCCAACAGGCATAGCTGGTAATGGCAGACCCACTGTCTTCATATTTAATGCAGCATCTGGAGGTCTTCCCAGCCAAGAGGTTACCTTTGCTTAGATTGCCAAACAACAGGGCTATGAGACAGCTCTTATCAGTACGCTGCAATTATCCTTAATTTCACATGTTGTTAAGTGTGGCTCTTACTGCTGAGGGCACCTTTGTTAAAGCTTTTCAATTGCATTTATACGTACATTACATTTGCAAAAGCTGAGAGAGCATCAACCCATTCTCCACAGCTCCCTCCCACCCTACTCAGACTTTCTCGCACTTTATACTTCATCTATTGCTAAGAGTATCAAATAATGATGCAGCCAAGTGCATGGCATACAGACACTAAAGGGTGCCTCAGTGCGTCTGTAACTGACACCATGGGCCATTGACAGGATGTCAAAGGACTGGTTGACCCGAGAGAAGCAGAGGGCTGCAGCCAAAAAAAGTCAGCAAAAAAAAGTTGAACCTGGCATTCTGCTGCAACACAATGCAGCGTCATCCAGCAACAGACTGTGGTGGCCATTTAAAAACATACATTCACACATTCTTGGTGGATGCCTTAGTCAATAAACTCAACGTTAGACATTTAAGGAGACGCAAACAGAAGATGTAATATCTAAATTATCATTCTGCTCTAACAGCTGTTCAATCTCAAGGACAGCACTGCAGGAACCCTCAATGGCCTGAACATGGGGGGCTGTTTTCCTGATAAATGTGTACCAAGTTATTTTAGCTTGAGGAGTTTTGTAGTAGCACAAAGACGAAGGGCAATAATTACTTTGTGTTTTTCTTTCTGAACAGGAGAAGATGTTTTATCTCCTTTTCTTCCTTGCTCTTTTTTCTTTCAATCTGGAGCCACCATTCAGCATTATGAATACCCCAGAGTAATTGTGTATTATTTTGTTCCCCTCAGCCTTACCCTCTTCGTCTCTTTGAATTCATTATTTTGGTTTTATGCCCCACAACTTCCATTCAGGGCTTTCCAGCAGCAGCAGATATCTTAGATATTATAAAAACCTGTTTGAACCATTTCATTCTGGCTTCCACTCACAGCACAGAAACCGCTCTCCTCAAAGACACCAATGACCTACTCCTTGCCTCAGACTCTGGTCACCTCAGCATTCTTATCCTCCCTCAGCATCAGCAGTACTGCCCTCTTCTGGCTAAGGTCATACCTCACAAACTGACAACTGTTCATCAACACGATCAACTGCACTTCCTCCCTTGCTCCTCTGTGCCAAGGCGTCCCCCAAGGTTTGGTGCTTGGTCCTCTCCTATTCATCCTCTACATGCTCCCCCTTGGTAACATCATTAGCAACCATGGTCTCAACATCCACTGCTATGCCAATGATGTCCAGCTCTACATCTCTACTAAACCCATCACTACTGAAACTTACTCCACTCTGACCACCTTCCTCAATGAAATCAAATCCTGGATGCAAGCCAACTTTCTCAAAATGAACTGTGAAAAATCTGACCTCATCATCATTGGTCCCAAATCTCTCACAGAAACCACTCACAACCTTTGCCTCACCACTGATGACTCCACTCTGCATTTCTCCCCACACATCGTTCTCCCCCTCTGCTGCTGAAGCTCCCATCCATGCCTTAATCACTTCCAAATCCCTGTCCTCCAGAACCTCCACTGGCTCCCTGTCCCACAACCCATACAATTCAAAGTCCTTCTCCTCACTCATAAAACTCTACATAACCATGCCCCCTCCTACCTCACTGAGTTGCTCCACTGCCACACTCCTTCCCACAGTCTCTACTCCTTCAGATGCCAACCTCCTGACTCCACCACCCAGGACCAGGCACCGGACCTGAGGTGACAGAGCCTTCTCCATCGCCCCCTCCCTCTGGAACTCTCTCCCCAAACATTCAAGATTGCACTAACCTCTCCCATTTCAAGTCACTCATAACTCATCTTTTCAAAACGACCTTTAATGTGTGAATGATGATGTGTGTATTTTACTGTATTGATCATTTTTAGCTTATTTGTCTCAGGAGTTGATGGAGACCGAACCAGAGGCAAAAGAGGACCAAATACTGGACATAGGTGGACACAAAAACAACTCCAAATGAGTGCTAATATTGCTCTGTGTCTACTAATGTGAAAATACATTAATTTTTACTTAACAATTCATACTTTCAATCACAATATTTACCTGCAAATTTATTGGAAAAAAACCTATCTGATCAGTCGTTTCGCTTGTCCTGTTTAACTTCTTTTGTCAAGCTGCGCACCAAACCTCAGTTATGAAGCTGGTGAAGACACTTTATTATACCTGTCAAAAATAAAGCAAAACATTGGATTTAATAACCATAGCTGATATTGTGTGATCTTCTATTCTTTTATCTTGTCAGCAAAAGAATTTAAGCTTATTCTTATATTTTTCGTCCTGGTTTTCTGGCTTCTTTCATTCATTCATTCATGATGTGTAAATGTAAGCACGGAGGTATATGGACTAAATGCCAGAGGTGGGGCATGGACATGATGGAGTCATGGTTTAGCAAGTCACAAGTAAGTCTCAAGTCTCTGCACTCAAGTCCCAAGTCAACATCAAAGTCCTACACCTTAAATTTTGAGTCCTAAATAAGTCATCATGTGCTCTTCACCAAATGTAATGCCATTTTAACAAATTAGTAATATTAAATTGACAAAAATCATAATTGATTTTAAAAACTATATTAACTTGTTAAAACAAGCTTGTTAAAAAGTTACTTAACTGTTGAGCTAACATTAATTAAGCATTAGCTTGCTAATTGTGTTAATATTAGCCCTGGCTTGCTGTTCTTTCTGCAACTTCAAATGTCAAACAAAGTTGGACGTTGTTGCAATTCCATCTGTAATTTTCACCCCACACATTTTGCATACTGCAATTTGTTTTTTGTTGACCACCATTTAGTGTTTCTACACAAACAAATTTATCTTTGGTATGATTTTTTTTCTGACTGGAACTCAGTAACGTGAGCTTAGTTCTTCATGGTTCTCTCCTGCAGCTCGAATTAGATGCTGGCAGATTGGTTTAAAAAAGTGGACTGGGAGAATTAAGTGTCATTTAGAGGGTATAAATGGCATTAATGTTAGTTGATTTGGGAAATGAATTGATTTGTGTAACACTTTTTAAATAAAATACTTCTAAACTTTGTACTTAGGGGAAGGTATCAAGAATTTTCAGGTCTAAGGCATCAAGTCCCAGTGAAGTCATGAGTTACTGGTGTTTAAGTTCAAGTCGAATAGCAACTTTCTTTTGATTTTTTCAAGTCAAGTCTAAATCATCAAATTTTACTCAAGTCCAGATCATGTGACTTGAGTCCACACCTCTGCTATATGATCAACTACTCATCAGTGCTTTGAAATGTATGTGTTTTGACCATTTTTAGTGTTTGGGCCTCCATTGTGCTGTTTGTTTTCTAATGTAGAATTCTTGTAAGTGAGAAGAGAATTTGAAGACCTCTAACAAAATCTAACCACATGCTTTTGTTGCCTAAACCTAACCACGTGATTTAGTTTCCGAAACTAAACGTGCTTTTGTTGCTTAAATCTAAGCAAAGCGTTTGTTGCCTAAATCTAACCGTGTGCTTTTGTTGCCTAAATCTAACCACATGCTTTTGTTGCCTAAATCTACATGCTTTTGTTGCCTGAAACTAAACATGTGCTTTTGTTGCCTGAACCTAACCATGTGATTTACCTGCCGAAGCCTAACCATGTACTTGTGTTGCTCAAGCCTAACCACATGCTTTTGTTGTCTGAACCTAAAATTTTAAATTTCTTTTGAAAAAGACTTTATGCATCTAACAAGCAGAAACTGTACATTTCTTATAATTACAAATGTGTTTTTTGAAAAGACACAATGCATGTAACAGGTGTAAATTGACGCATGAACTAGGAGTGAGAATGTGTTGACCAAATGTTTGACATTTTGACTGAATAGTATGAATTAGTCTTATTGTTATTTTACATCTATACAGTATGAGAGCTTAGTCATTTTTAGTGAGACAAAACTTAGAAAAATGCATCTACAAGATAGATTCCCTACACATAGCCTACCCGGGTGGAATGTATTAGATCTTTTATTCACATGTGAGACTCATGGTGAACTGGTTTGTCCTAAGAGAGTCAGCAGCAGACTCTTGTCAATGATTGAACACTGACTTCAGTGTGGATTCAGATTTGTGATCTTATTGTTTGGACTCAGCAGACTTGATTCAAAGAGTGGTGAGAGTTCTGTAAGGCAGCCATTGTCTGCTGCTTTTTTATCCCCGCACGTAGTTTCTTTAGTTATCAACCCCGAGCTGGATCGAGGCTAGACATGCTGAGTTATGGTAGCTGGATGAGAACTGCTTTCATGAATGTGTCCTTTTCCTTCCTCTGAACAGCAGGGAAGTCCACAAATTGGGAGGAAGGGATTTGGGTCCTGGGACCTCTGCGACCAGGGAACATCCCCAGTGGCAAACGGGTAGACAAACCCACTGGCAACATGGACTTGTTTACTACAGTGGTGCAGCTGAGCGAAGCTTCAGTCCCAGAGGAGTGGTGAGGCTGCACAGTAGTGAGACAGCACTCCTTCCACATGCCAGTCAAAACAAGTGCGGCCTCAAATCTAGGTCACATTTAAAGACGAGAGAGGCAGGGGGAGCCTGAGAGATTCTCTGAGCTCACAGTGAGGGAGACCCAAGATGTGCACAGAGGAAACATGTATAGGGAGAGTATTAAGGTAATCCAGAAGCTTGGATCCAAGGGTTTGTGAATCATTGTGATTCACAGTAATGAGCAGTTGAATGTATTTGTGTCAAGAGAGATGATTTTCTGTATGATTTTTTCCAATTTCCAGGATCCATCATCTAATGCTATTAACCCCAAATAGACTTGGGCCAAAAGCCGTGGCTGCTGTAGGGGTGACAAATCAGTGGCTCTTCTACATGACAAACTCTTTATGTAGTGTTTTTCATACCTCCACATCAGTGATGGTATGAAAAGAGTTATTATGTTTTCAGATTGTCCATCCACACATATTTCGAGAATGCCTTAAGATATTGTCTTCAAATTTGGCACAAATGTCCACCTGGACTCAGTGACAAACTGATTAGATTTTGGTGGTTAAAGGTCAAGGTCACTGTGATGTCATCAATCTCATTCTTGTGAACGTGATTTCCCAAGAACATCTTGAGTGAATTTCTTTAAATTTGGCACAAATGTCCACTTTGAGCCAAGGATGAAGGATTAGAATTTAGTGGTCAGAGATCTGTGATCTTGTGCTGTTGTCTTTCTCATGAATGCAACATCTTAAGAACGCCTGGAGGAAATGGCAGCAAATATTGATCTTACAAAAAAATTGGCCATAACTCAAGAACTGATACCTTAATTATCACAAAATTTCACACAAATGTCCAATAGGATAAAAATAATGAAGTAATGACATTATATATCCAAAGGTGAAATTCACTGTGACATCGTAATCTTTTGCAGCACAGTTTTCTGGGCATTATTCTTCGTCATATTTCAGGAACTGAACTGGTGACTCTAATATTGGGTGTCCATTTTGAAACTGTGCTGATTGTATAGATCTTCTGTGCTGCTGGGGGAAAATCTGTGTCATGTCGTGTCTATGTTTTCACAGACATGGATATAAACTGTAAGAGCAATTTCACTGGTTCGCAGAGGTACGAAATTGTATTTATATTTATATTTTATCAGGTAGTTCAGTGTGGAAAGCCAGTGAGACAGCCTGTGTCCACACACACATATCTGCTCCTGCACGCCGGACCACGATCCTCTGCTGCTCTTTGATCCCACCAGGGACCCATCAGAGACCATGCCACTGATTCCTGAAACCAAGCCAGCCTTCTTGGCTGTGATTAAGGAGGCCGCTGAGATGCATCAGAGGTTGGTGAGGCCTGTGGAGAGCCAGAAATCAGCAGGGAACATGATGTGGAAACCCTGGCTGCAGCCCTGTTGCTCCACACTCAGACAGCTCTGTCAGTGCCAGCAGAAGCAATTGTGTGTTATGGAGGCTACAACAGTGGATCGGTTCAATGGTTAACAGTGACAGTAAACTAGGCACATCTGTTATCTCAGCACTCCATACCTGACTCCGCAAACTTTAACTCAGTGGTCTCAGAACAAATCTTACAGGAAAAAAAATAGAACTATCCTTATCTGTTATTCAATGGCAGCTTGCATGTTTAGAGGTTCTTTAAATGCTGAGGTGATGCTAGTTATATAAGAAATAGATCTGTGGCCATATTATCTGTGTTCGGAGCAGTGTTAATTTTTACAGCTACTTTAGATTTGGCTTTAGTCTTGAGACGAAAATGCTTATTAGTTTTAGTCACATTTCAGTCATTTTTATCCTTCATAGTTTTAGTTTAGTTTTAGTTCACAAAACTTCATGACATTCTAGTCAAATTTTAGTCCATATGTTTTCTGTATGTATGTTTATTTATATATTTTTTGAATCTTTACACTAATCCAGTTAGGCTAATTAATCTTGGCACCGACTATTTACTGGAGTTTACCAGCCTGTCACTCATGCTGCATTTGAAGATAATTGTAAGCACAACTGTTCTTGGCTTTCAATGTCCAATAGTCCACCACAAACATATTGTGTCAGGTCTCGTCAATGAAAATGAAAGACAGATTTTGTCTTAGTTTTCACTATCAAGATCTATTTTTAACTCGACATCATATTATGTTTGTTATGGAAAAGATGTCATTGACAAAAAATTCTTGTCATCGCTTTCATCAACGAAATTAACACTTAGAAGATCAACAATACATGTGTAAATGTGTAACTAGAAAACAACTCTCTGAAATACAAAAGATTTATAAATTCCCAAAATATTGGCAAATATAAAACAGATCTGCAAATTCCATATATTAAAACAAAACTAAACAAAAAAAACAAAACAAACAAAATGAACAAATGAAAAGCAGATTCACAAATATTTGTTCAAAAGTTGTAAACGATAGCAAGATATTCAAAAATGCATTTCATTTTATTTAGCATATTAATAGATTTTTTTAATTTGTGAAATTTGTGCATTTTTAGATCGGTTTAAAATTTGCAAAATCATTTTGTGAGTTTGTTTTTTGTATTTGTGGATGGTGATTCATTTTAATAGATTACACATCAACACACGGCTTGTCAATGTCTTCACAGGAATATTAACAAAACAAATTTATCTCGATATGGTTGTCATGCTGAGGGGGTAGTTATAAAGTAAAAGTAGTTATTTCCACAAGAGGTCAAGCAGAAAAGTAACCATGGAGATGAAGGAAATCACTGGTGAGAGTGGGGGTGACAGTTTGATTGTCGATGATCTTTTCAAAGGGGCTTTTCACACTTTTCAAACAGCACATCTAACAGTCTTCACAGTATAAGTGGCGTTCTTTCCAAGAGTGAGATAACAAGATTGGTATCAATCTCATGTCTGTGAGTGTGTCCGTGGAGCCAGCCTTTTCATCAAATGCACAAGGACACACATGCGCCCAAGAAATGTAGCCAGCAAACATGGATGTTAACAAAGATTGGATCTCAGTATTCAAACATCAGCTTTGCAAATATTTTACAAAGAAGGAAATTTATTCAACATATTTGCTAGGCCTCAAGGATACACACATGTATTTGCGTTTTGATGCAAACCCGTCAATGCAAACATAACTTGGTTTACAAGCTACTCAACAGGGTTGTAAAGATTCAGCCATGGTTACTCTAGCTTAGCAGGGGGAAACAGCCTTTCTCTACCCAAATCTCTGATCAAATCTGTACATAGAAATACATGAACAACAATTAGTGGTTTTAGTTAGAGTTATTTACAGTGAGCTTTTCCTAAAGGTAGCATATCACAGCTTTTATCCAATTCTTACCATAACAATGTGTTTTTACACTGTATTAGTGAAATGCAAATAATGTTAGGCTGTATGTGGAAATGAATAAACACAGACGGAGAGGATCATGAGCTGTCAGAAATCTATAGACTGTTTAACTACAGCTCTACAAATACTTGGAATGTTTGTGCCAAGGTGTTTCACAGTGTAAAGCACAGGCCCTGCAGTGTGTACTCTATGTGTTGTCTCTGCACTCCTCTCTTTGTCTTATGTTTTTAGCAACTTAAACACTTTCCTGTTTATAGTATGACTCAGTTAAAGTGTCTGACAACTGTCAAACAGTGTCACTCGTGTAAGTGTGTCTGTGCTCTGAATGTCACTTTGTTCTACTCTCACTGAAAGAAGCAGAGTTATGTATCCTTACTAGGTGGGCGTAGTGAGTTTCTGCTGGCAGGGTAACCAGGGCATTCCTCTCTGACAAAAATACAAGCCACCAGTGCCACATATACTGACAGAAACACAGTTCAGTCAGGACAACTTTAGTCAAATACAACTTTATTTCCATTTGCAGTCTTATATAGGTATTTTATTAGTATGACTCTGTTCTGAGGCCTCTCTACCTTTCCTCGGGCCTACGCAGAAAGCCTAAGGTGGAAGGGCAGCCTTCCACCCTTCCGTGTGCCTTCGTTAACCTTAAGGCAGAGAGAGCACATCTCTTCGCCCTTCCACGCACATACAAGAAGAGCCTGAGGCAGAGAGAGCAAACCTCCCTGCCCTTCCACACGCTTAAGTGGAAAGCCTTAATGCAGAGAGAGCACACCTCTCTGCCCCTCCATGTGCATACCAGGAAAGCCTGAGGCGGGAGAGCAAACCTCCCTGCCCTTCCATGTGCCTACAGAGAAAGCCTAAGGCAAGGACAACATCAGCAAAGACCTCGGGAACACAGCAGTGCAAGCTTCAGTGACAAACAGAAATGACACAGATGAGTCAGGCATGACATGAACAGGAGGAGCTGGGGTGGCACAATGAAGACCAGGAACTGTTGGTATTGTTGTTTACAACTACAACTCAACAGGTACAAGTAAACAGTACAACACTCCGCAAAGTCCTCTGCAGTACTTTTTCCACAAAGTCCTTGGCAGTCCTGCTGGTTTGGCAGGCCAAACTGGGCCAAGAGGCAGGGGAGTGAGTGGTGGCGTTAGTCCAACAGCAAACACAGTTCAGTTCAATAACAGGCAACAGTACTGTAGAGGAGCAGGCAAGGTAACAGACATAGTCACGGAGGCAAAAGATCCAGAAGCAGGTAAGTACACACTGCAAGCAGAAGAACCAGTAGGGGACAGGCAGAAGGTATGCTGAGGCCAGGCAGAGGGTCAAGAATCCAGCAGATAAGTACTCACATGACGCACACACAATGGCGAGTGTGGCAACATGGTGAAAATCTCTGGACAGCAGGAAACCACAGGTAAGCAGATGGGAAACTCAAACTGTAGAGCCATCCCCAGATGGTAACACCAAGCAGTTACAGGCAAACAGGAACCAAGGACCCGGAAGCAGATGTCATGGTCAGGGACAGAAGGCTGGAGTGTTTACTGAGAATCAGATAAAGCAGGCAGGTCAGAGGCAGGCAGGGTCTGCAACAGGAAATCAATCCGGAATGAAGTGCTGGAAAGTCTTGCATAAGTGGCGTAGAACAATCTGGCAATGAGTGTCGGTGAGGTTAGTGTATGTTATTCAGGGTGTTCTCACACACTGTTTATATGACTTCCTACCAAAAGTAACACACCCAAAGTTGTACATATCCCACATATTTTGAAAGGCTGCGATCATGTGACCAAACAAGGAAGCAGTCCTGAGCATTCTAGTAAGGAGACAGGTTGGGGTGGTGGATGGGTCACAAAACCAAGGACTCCCCCAGAGTTGTGTATTCGGAACAGATTAACTTTGATTCATTTAAAGGTACGTCCTCACCATGTTTCTATTTCTAAACCAAACCACAGTAACTTTACGTTAATAACATAACTTTAGGTTTAGGATGTAATGTCATTCATGGGGTGCTAATGCGTAAGATATTATACAAACCTTTCTATGAGGATATTTTGGTAAATAGCAAATCAACTTTGTGTAGCGCCTTTCTAGTCTTCTGACCACTTAAAGTACTTAAACATTACTTGTCACATTCACCCATTTACACACACATTCACACACTGATGGCTGAGGATACCATACCATAGGATGTAGGTGCCTAAGTTATGTAATGTTACATTAAAACAACACTCCAATAACAAAGCCCTGTGCATCTCATAAAGATGCTAAAGGGTGCCTCTGGTGTCGATACTGCACATCAAGGAATGTGACAAGCGTAAATATCTGATGATCTGGGAGTGAGAATGGGCTGGAAAATGATTTTTAGAAACTCATAGGAAACAAGCATAAAAGTGAATGTGATTGTGGTTGTTGTAGAACCACTATATTGAAAACAAAAATATTGAATATTGAACTTACATTTATATTTCTATAATACTGAAATTAATGTGTAAAAAACAACAAAAAACTCTCAGGTACCCCCTACAGCAGTTTAAAGTACCCTGAGGGGTACATGTTCCCCCCAATTAAAAGTTAAAATATACAGGTTGACAGTTCAGACTATGTTCACTTCTACAAGATGATATTATCTGCTCTTCAGTGGATTTCAACATACCTATCAGATAGTAACATAATGCAGGTGTGTGCACTTTTGCAGTACTGTCTAGTGGAGTCAGCAGCTGAATAATTACACTAATAAATGGGCTGCTTTAGCTGGCCTGTTTCCAGACAACACGGCTCTTCAGTGTTTCATTACTGTGGCTGAATTTTCCAACAAGATAGGCTGAAACAAAATGTATAAAAAACACAAGCTGGGGAATCTTTCGCCCCCAGTGGAAACTGTAATTTAAGGGAAGCCTTAATTGAGTCTCATTACCAGAACCAGCAGGTGGGCTTGCATAATACCAATGGAGAAATGCTACTGGGTGCATCTATGTGTGTGTGTGTGTCTGTGTTCTGTTTAAAAGCTATTTAAGATGTTGATATTTATTTGTATATATTAACCGCCTTATTGATAACTTTTTTGATGTGGTGAAGAAGGGTAAATAATACTAAATATTGTATGTATACATACACACACACACATATATATATATTTACTGTACTGTATAATCTGATGATACAGCTATTGTGGCTTGTATCAGGAGTGATCAGGAGTGGGAGACCTTGTGAGATAGGGACCTTGTTGATGCCTTCAGGGACCGGTGCAGTAAGTGCTGTCGCCACCTGAACACAGCCAAAACTAAGGAGATGATGGTGGATTTCAGAAGAAAGAGGTCTCATCATCAACCAGTCTCCATACAGGGGCAGGACATTGAGGTGGTGCACACCTACAAATATCTAGGGGTCCTCCTGGATGAAAAGCTGGACTGGTCCTCTAACACTGACGCCCTCTACATGAGGGGGCAGAGCCGCCTGTTCTTCCTGCAGACACTGAGGTCCTTTGATGTGTGTGTGGAGATGTTGACCATGTTCTATCACACAGTGGTGGCCAGTGCACTTCTCTACGCTGCAGTGTGTTGGGGAGGCAGCTTGACAGACAAAAACACCAAGCGTTTGGACAAGCTGGTTAAAAAAGCTGGCTCAGTGATCAGCAGGACAATGGAACCACTGAGAACTGTGGTGGAGAGGGGCACATTGAACAAACTGAAAGCTATAATGGACAATAGCAGACACCCTCTCCACAGCCTCCTGGAGCGACAGAGGAGCAGCTGCAGCAGTCGGCTCATCTCACTGTGTTGCAGAACAGAGCGATTCAGGAGATCCTTCGTCCCCAAGGCAATAAGACTGTTTAACACCTCCTGAATGCAGTCACACACACATTTACATTACATCACACTAGCCAAAACTTGACTAGACTGTGGAATGTTTTTTGCAATTTAGATTCAATTTTAATATGATTTTTAATCTCGATTTATGCACTTATTTGAACTTCTTTTATTTTATGCCTATTTTAACACCACTGTATTATTGCTGATGAGGTGAAGTGTGGTTGTTGTTTTTTATTAGCTGCTGGACAATTAAAATAGTTGCGTAATATATACAAACATTGATATATGTGTCACATCTTTATCTTCTAAGTGGAAGCTGTAAATGTGTTAGTGTGACTAAGTATGTAACTTGTATGCTATTGTCATCCTAAAGCCAGAACTACCTGTGCAGTTAAATATTACAGTGAGCATTTTGAGGTTTGAAAAGGCGTTTAAAATGGTGATGGTGAACAGAAGTTCAGAAAAGGTTCAGAAGTGAAAGTTTTTTCACCATCTGTTTGAAGACATTGATTGAACAGTTACCTTTAGACAGTATTTTACCGAGATTTGCAATATTGACTTCCAGCTGAGAAATTTGGATGTGATTTCCTCCAAAATGACAATAGACCATTATTTGCACACAGTAGAGGATGAAAAGTCACACTATTGCAGATCCCCTTGAAATATGGCCTAAATGTGAACGTTAAATCAATGGCTTCAAATAGTTGGTGAAAAAATATTCACATTTCCAAATTTACCATTGAACGTAGTCATTTTTAAAACATCTTTTTAACGGAAAAATGTTCACTGGGATCACATTTCGTTCGTCTCTCAATCCATATATGCGTTCTAGCAGGAATTATGTTTGAAAAGATTTCGAATGTTCAGAAAAAATGTTATGTTGTGACTGATTTACCATGTGGGGTCACAAATCCAACATTTTCATGCCTTTAAACCATTAATCCTTTTGAATCATCCCACATTTTGTAGATGAAACAATTAACATCATAGGCAGCCTAGGGTGTCAGTCGGACATCCTGTACACACTTTGATTTCATTTTTACAGCTCTGAAAGTACAGCAAAGTTTGAAGGTGCAAAGCATTCTTTTTCATGAATGAATACATGAATAATTTTCATTTCGGTTACTTACATCTGGAAAACAGATTATTTCACACAAATTTTCTCTCAGTCAGTAACCGATAAAGGAATAGACTGAAGCATCAGGGAAAAAAATGGAGAAATGATGGTAAATTCCCTGCTCCACTCCTGTACCAGCAACAATAACTTTATTCTACCCATGCTTTTTCAACCAGACATTATGTTACGGCATTAATGCCAGCTTGGCATAACAAAGCTCTGTTTGTCACGACAGTTGGTGACTCTCTTTACAGCCATCTGCAGGCAGCAGGTATCTGCTCCATCTGCTGCGTGTTACAGGTTTATTATCCTCAATCATATGGATCCTATTTTCTATCCTGCTGTTATATTATTTTCACACAAGTTTCAGGTTTTTCTGCTTTTTCTTTCTGATATGTATGAGGACAATTATCTGATATAAATTAGTTTTTCTCTGCTGGAGACAATTGATGTGTTAAAAGTTTCAATTGCATAAGTGTCAAAATAAAGTGAGAGCTAGCAGCCCAGCTAGCTCCTGCAGGGGATGGGCCATCAAAGATGGGGACTGTTACTGGAAAATGGGAACATCTGATGACCCTAGATTTGCTACGGATTTTAGCGAAGGTCCAGCACAAAGGGTCTGATCCTGCCGTCTCCACTCCCCACCTCGCCTGCAAACCTTCTGTTGCTGCTTTTACACAGGTTAGACAGAGTGATGAAGGACCGTGGGTGTGTCCAACACATTCTCATTATTATGATGCTCTACGTATCCTCCTGTGTCTGTTTTAAACGTTTAAAGATGGTGTATTAATTTACACTTGTTACATGCATTGTGTCTTTTCAATATAAACTTCCTTTTTTACAGAAAATGTAAATTTTTTTTCTCACTAGATGCATATAGTGGTGATGGCCAAATGAAGCCTCGTGAAGCATTTTCTTTATTTTCTGAGCCCACTAGATGGCACTTTTTGTTCAACAAAAGGTTAAAAGCGCACTGAATTGCTATTCTTTGAGCCTCTCTCTTTAAACCATGAGCGCCATCTAGTGGGCCCAGAAAATAAAGAAAAAGATTCACAAGGCTTCATTTGGCCATCACTAGCATATGGTCTATTTCAAAATACACTTACAACAAAGGTGGTTAAGTTTAGAAAAAAAAACATTGTGATTTGGCTGATTTTGCCAAACAAAAAAAGTAAACCATTTTGATTGAATTTTATTGAGAAAATTAAAATCACAAGGAATAAATACTGTAAAATCCATAAAATTAATTCTGTAAAAAATACTTGGGTTTATGCTTTTTCTTAGAATCAGTTCTTTCCATCACATCAGACTGTCAGCTCATCCAGGCCTCTCTCTTCAGGAACCTCACAGCATCATTAAAACCTTCTTCACATAAAGACTGCATACTGCTGGTGGATGGAGGGAACAGAGCCTGGTTCAGACGTTTGATGTTCTCCATGGAGAACTGTGGAAACCAAGAAAACACGACATTTAAGTCAAATCTTCCAGAAAATGAGTGACAGAAAGTGAACTGTGACTGCGAGACATTGCTTCTGCTGAGAATAACACAGTATTTATTATTAAATACAATTAATAGCAGACATAGAAGTGCTACTGTAACAGAGAGATGCAAAAACATGTTTTGCGTCATTGCTGTGAAACTACTTATTGCAAGTGTGTTTGTGTACATCAGGTTTTGGATACAAACACGTTATTTATTAACACGATGTATTCATTGTCATTCTGGATCTGCAAACAGGATTTGTTGACAAGGAAAATATACAGTAAATATAACTGGACTTAGCCTTTACAATACCCTGCCATTGGAAATACTCACTAAGGCACCAAATGGGGTTATTCCCCAATTAATGCCTCAATTCCTCCTGTTTTAGTAATGTTTGATAAAAACTACAGCTCTTTTAGGGAAATTGCTGAGTTTTCCTTGTTTGCCTTTTTGTTTGTTTGTTTTTAAATGGTACAACATATTTGTGAGTCATTTTCAAAGATTTACATCTTCAGTAGGAAACAATGGGCTTGTGGTTCAGAGCCACAGACAGGGCAGGAAAGTCAGAAAGTATTAAGATACAGGTATTGTCTGCTTGGGTCCTTTTCATGAGGATTTGTTGCCATTAGAACAAAGAACTCCAGCACTGTAAAGTCTGCTAAAAATGTTCCACACTGTTCACCAGAGAAACAATGCTAAATGATGTCAGTGAATGCCCCCCAGGCAGTGTGGGGCTCATTAAGAAGACAGAAGCAGTTATCATGTGTCACTTCTTCAACTGGCAGTGTTTCCACCTCCACCCCGAGACAACTATCAATCAGTGATAACTATCAGTGCAGGAACCTGACTCTGATCCAAAACTAAAGAATTATAAACGGAGTGTCATTATTTTTAGTGGTTCTAGCTCAAAGGGCTGCAACCCTGCTGTTTTTGCTCTGATTTATTGTTATTATTACTATTCATCTTCTTCAGAAATGTTTTTGCAAATTCCTGCTGGATGGCTTATTGTAGAGATTTGTGGCATGATTGCAAGTTGTGTTCAAATTCTGCCCAAGAAAAGTGACCCCATTGGCCTGATGATGGCACGATAACTGAGGCCCAAAAAGGCCACACCCCTCACACTGTCAGTCTGATGCACTTGAAATTCAACACACAAGTTCAGCCTAATGTTGTCTCCAAGAAAATCCCTCAAGAGCCTTTTCTGCCATTTTGAATTTTTTGAAAAACACATTTTTGCCTGATTTGCACCACATTTTCGGCAGATCATTACTGGACAAAGGCTTTCAAAAGTTTGTTGATATCTCACTGTGTTATGAACTTTAAAAGGGCTGTACTCCTGCTGGCGCCGGATGTCGATATGACATCAGAAAAACATTGAACTCTTACAACAGACAGACGTTAATTTTAGGTTGGAGTGAAAATCAGGTTGATGATATTTTCAGTGTCTAACAATGTTAGAATTTCACATTGTGTGGATGTTAGCATTATGACGTTGTGTTGTGGTTGGGTTTAGTACTCCATACCTTACCTTTGAACAAGTTATTCTACATTAGGATGATGTTGGCATGAGACATTGGAATTTAGTTACTTAACAATCCAACTTAAAACCGACAAAATATCAACGTCATTTGTTGTTAGTAGTCTTTGTCATATTGACTTTGGCATTAGATGTTGTTCTGACATTAGCCCCTTTTCCACCAACATTTCCAGGAACTTTTATTACCAGGAATTTATTTACCTGGGTTAAAGAATTCCTGGTAATCTGTGTGGTTTGTGTTTCCACTGCACCTCAAAGTTCTGGAAAATGTATTCAAATCAGGTTGATGACGTAGATGATTCAGCATGTGCCCCCCGCCAGCTTGTTGGCTGGTAACATAACATTAGTGCTGGTAGAGAGAGGGGGGGCTGTTTGGTCATGTGATGTCACAACCTAAATTAAACCAAAAATCAACATCTAAAGCCCAGTTCAGACCAATGATTTGCGACAAGATGAAACAGTTTTGCAGAATGCATTTCATAACAATGTTGAACAATGTATGTTCAACTTTCACAAATTATTGTGAAATCACTGAATAGGGCACTGACCTTGTGCCATATTCGGCCAAAAATTATCATTTGTTCAAACATCAACAAACACAAACATTTTTATTTAAGCTGTTGAACCATGTCTGCAAAATGTTTCTGCGATTGACCAATACAGGGCCATAGTGTTGCTGAAGAAGGGCGAGGCCTGGCAGAAATTTAGACGTAAATGAAGGAGCATTTGTCTCATTGTCATAAAATCTATTGGTTATCTTAAATGCAAGTGTCGTAAACTGTCAGAGATCTTGATCCTTCAAGTTTTTAAGGTGTACCCTGGCATAAACCCTCAATCGCCGCTTACGGCTATATTTCTATTTTTCTATTTGTGACACCATGCAAACGGCTTATTATAATTTACAACATACAGCCAGAACCTTTAGGTATGTCAGATTCAGACTAATTTGATCAAATGATCCAGTACTCACGATGACGTTCATGTTGGCCAGTCTGAGCTGAGTGTTGAAGCGCCCCCTGTGGACAGGACACACATCCTGTTTTCCAGCAAAGGGAGACACAGTAATGGTTCGCCCCATAGGCAGAATTGGGAGGCTATCAGTGAACCCTCCATCAATCCATTTCTATTGAAACAAAACCAGAGTCTACTAAGATTCATCCAGGTCACAGTATATCTAGACATTAACACCAAGGCAAAGGGATTTGCTGTGTGTTTCCCGAGAAGTTTTGGCATTTGGCATTTTGGGGAAACCCAAATCTGAGCGAATTGGTTTGATTTCTTCAAAAAACATGGAAAGAGGGCAATAAGAACTTAACATATGACCGTTTTTTGGGTCATATGTCAAAATTGGTCAAAATTAGTTTTAAAAAAAGTACAGGAATATCACCTGAGAGTTAGCAAAAAAGAGGGAAAAAAGAAAAAGAATCTGTAGAATAATTTTAAATATATAATTATACTTATTCTAAATATAGTTTAATAGACATTTATTACCAGTTTAAAAAAAAAAAAAAAATCCTAAATCTACTCATTGCTGCAATTTGCAGGAATTTGCTTGCCAAGTTTTTCTATTGTCACATTTTTAACATTTTTCAGTGAAACGAGCCTATGAGCCCAAAAACATTTCAAGTGTTTCTTGCCATCTAAAGAAGACATGTTTGGACAGATATATTTCATTGAATCAATCTATCAATCAATCAATCAATTTATTCATCACATGAAGTCATTAACAATGTGTCAAACAAGTGCAAGGGTCATCATATTTCTAGAACCGGCTACGTTTTGTCACTATTAAACTTAAAAAACACCTACTAGGGGTGTAATGATCCATTGATCTAGATCAATATATTGATTCAGTGATCAATAATCCAACATCACACATGCAAAGTGAAAACGTTTTTTCTTATTCTGTGTCACCGTGAAACAGCAGCAGGCAGATGGCAAACAGCTGAGAGAAAGACGATGAGGATAAAGTCATTTACTCAGGAATAAATCAGCAGCATGAAAATATTTTCGAGAAAATACGGGACAACAGACAAAGCACGTGCCGTGTGAAAACAACGCTGTTACAACTTCTGACAGAAGTTTGGCTGAAAAAATGTGCATGCAGGCTGAAATTCAAATGTTGATGACAACTTCACAGGAGTAGAGGAAAAAAGTCCACTAGCCGCTAGGCTAATTTATGCAATGTTAACAAGCTTCAGATAATAATGGGTCCCTAGCAAATTTTGTCCATGAACCTTGACAGTTATTATTGAGCTGAATTTGATACTTATGTAAAATTTTCTTGTTGTTAATTCATGTTATATGACTGTTGGGAGAAGTCTGCCTTCAGGGCTTTGAGCCAGAATAGCCCTTAAGTTTTATGAAACAGATGATGGTTTGGGTTAAAATGAAAATATTTCTTCTACAAAGGTCTCTCTGACAGAACGCCCCGAAGGTTAACTAAGGAGTCAGTTTAAAGTAAACTTTACTGCACTTATTATTTATGTGTTGTTTTTATCTTTTATGGCAAAAAGCAAAAAAGAAAGGGTTGGCAGCATCCTCTGTGTTAAATGGGCAGATAATATCATCTCTTATTTATCGCAGCCCTCTGAATCGCATCATATCAAAATCATATTTAGGTAGACAGGGACCAAAGAATCAATATAGTATCATATTGTGGTGAAACTGATGATTTCAGCCTTACCGTCTACTGGATTTACGATGTATGCCATTCAATGGACCAATGCCTAATGCCTTATCTCACAACTAGGGTTGCTCAGCAAATATCATTTCATGGTATACAGTACAGGACTATTATTTTTATCAGTCACAATGACTTATTTTTTGGTTGTATAAATGCTTTATTATAATTGTACCTTGAAACCATTTTTTTAAATGGAAGTATGTTTAAAAGAAGAAAAAAACTCTAATAAACTCAGTTAAGGGGAGATTCTCTGTCCAGTTGCATTCTTTTTCAATACTGTAGATAAGCAGATGTACATAGTATGATAACCGCCAATGTTAATACCACAGTATACCTGGTATACCAGGGTAGTACCTTGTGACAAGTAAATGATTGATTGATTGATTGTAGTCTGAGCAGTTGACACTGCAATGTATCAATCACTGTTGGAAATAATGGATCAGCATGTTTTTATAGAACCTCAAATTCTTACTTTGGACATAATTCCCCTTACCTGTCCTCTGAATTCCACTGGTTTGAGTCCAGCATAAACAGGCACAAAGCTGCTGGCCAGTAGAGCCTGGAAGGTACAAACGAGGGTTGGTTAACCAGTAAACGCTCTTGCACTGTTACATGAAACGATTCTTCAGCAGGAGGTAGCTGGACACTGAACATTTTGGTTACATCTAACATGAGCAATACTTGATGTAAATGTAACAGGAAGGAGAGACGAGAGTAAAAGATAAGACCTTAAACCCTATTTGTGCCACTGCTGATATACAGTATGTAGACATTCATTACACAAGTATTGACTTTTTTGTCATTTTCTGGTGAAAGCAGTAAAAAACAAACACAAAGCTGTACAAGGAAAGAAAGCAAGGACACAAAATAATCATAAACTTTTATGACAGCTTTTTAAACTGTACGGATCAGCGTTATGTTTAGAGTGTGGGGGTGTGTACCTTTATGAGCTCCTCCCTGGAGGTAAACCTGGATATGATGTGGTTCTTGCCACTTTTAGAGTGTGTAATTGAGATGTGGAGGCGGTCTGTGGCCAGACTATGAGCCTCACTGGGCAGGATCTCCTCTATTCCCTCCCTGGGGAGGATCCACACACACAAACACCATAATAACATCATGAACATCATCATAAACTCTGTATTTTTTACAGCAACATATTATTATGAATCTGTTGACCATACAAAGAATCAAAAAAGCATACTAATGAAGGATGTAACAATATATAATATATTCACAATATGGAGCTTGGTTCCTTATTTTATAAGGTTTTCAAGCCTGTTGTTTTTTGTGAAATGTTTGTTTTTCCTTCAGAACTCTTTTCACAATTTCCAATGAGATGTTACATTTTTCACGTTATTTTTTCCAGTGATTGGAAGTTGTGTGCAAATGCTGCTCAAGAAATATGACACCAATTGGTATGATGGGGGCGCTGTAATTAAGGCCCAAAATCATGGAGAGGCCACGCCCTTCACACTGTAAGTCTGACTGGCTTGAAATTTGACAGCTCAATGTGCTCTATGAAAAAGCATCAAGAACCATTAAATTTTCCGCCATTTTGAATTTTTTTGAACATTTTTGACATCTCCTATACTATAGGTCCGATACAAATTAAATTTTCTGCATATCACTATTGAACCAACCTTGTCAAAAGTTATCAAAAGCTTGTATATATCTCATTGCATTTTAAAAACATTGACCAATAAACTTTATAAAGGGCTTAGCTCAGCACATAAATGGCCCAAACTCCACAACTGCCTGGCCAATCATCACAAAAATTGCAGAATATTTCCACATAAATACTCAGAATACATCCTGAAAGGTTAATTTATATCAGCCACTAGAGGCAATACAAATGCCAAAAAAAAAAAAAAAAAAAAAAAAAAGGGGGCGTGGCATAAAACTAATCAGACTCCAAACTGGAAATTGTTTGTCCAATCATAACAAAGCTTAATCATGGTGACAAATTATTTATATATTATCTATGGGGGGGTGCCACCACGCCATGCTGAAGTCTCCAAGAAAGACATTCTTGACCTCTCCTCCCAAAGTGAAGGTCACATTACTACCAAATTTTCTGTGGCTCATTACCTGACCACACTAATCAAAAGTTATTAAAAGATTGGTAATATGTTATCGCGTTTTGAAGGTATTGACCAATGAAGCCTGGCTCAGCACATTAATAGACCATCGCAAAACTTGTTCAATATGTTCCCAAAACATACCCTGATAGGTTTGTTCAAATTAAGCGCACTGGCCATAAATTTGGCCATAAATCAATGAATTAAACCTTGCTTTACAGTACTGTCTTTTATGAAGTAACATCAACATCACGTAATTAACCCTTTGAAACCTGAGCAAACTGGCTTGATTTTTTTCAAAAACATAAAAAGCAGAAATGACCTGAAAAATTTCAAGAAATTAGCAAAAAGAAAAAATTAAAAACAAGAACATTTGTAAAAGAACCAAAACAAAAACAAAGAGTTAAAAACAAACAAGGAAATAACCAAGAAAAAGTGCTTAAAAATTTATTTTTTTTTTTTAAATCTGTAACATCATAATTTTAAAATATAATCATAAATATAGTGTTTCTCAACCTTTTTTTTTTTTTTTTTTTAAATTTTCTGAATCTATAAATTTTTTGCAGTTTGTTGGACATTTATTACCAAGTTGCTCACTGGCTTTCCCCCCCATGTGTTTGAAAGAAATCACACCCCTTAGCTCAGGGTTCAAAGGTTTAACTATCATTTAGATTATCAATTTGACATTTGTAAATCAATTCCCAATTACCCACGTCCACATTACACTGGCCCTAGGAATCGATTCTTTTCCCTACCCCCTTCCATGTTAACCACATTCATCAAGCTTTTGCATCGTGCAGTATTGTCCCAGGATTTTTTATTACACCACTACAACAAATCTGATATTTATGCTACAGCTGTGATATAATACAAATGTTTACTCAGTTCCACACCAGTATTGAGTAATTACCGCAGTGTGAGCATGAAGTCGTATCCTGGTGTGACGGCTCCAAAGCGCTGTTGTCTCACACTGTCAGCAAACCTGTATGTAAAGTCTTTACAATTCTAGAAAAGAAGAAAACAAACACTGTGATGAAATCATACCTCATTCAGTTAAACTCACACACAAAATGTCTCAGCATTTTGGATGATTGGTAATCTGTTTCACGACATAGCATTTTTTTGACCCCTGTAAAAGTAACTGAAAAACTTCAAGTCCCTGTCCAAACAAATACTTATACGAATATTTTGTCTACCATGGTTTTCCCACATAATAGTTCAAAAATAGAATTGCTGCCTCATAGCTACACGTCTCTGTGAACCAGTCAAATTGCAGTTACAGTTTACATCTATGTCTGTGAAAACATGTGTGCTTCACACACATCTTCCCCCCGACAGCACAGAAGATCTATACAATCAGGAGAGTTGGACCCCCAAGACTAGTGTCACCAATTCAGTAAATGTCTTCCCATCTGTTTTTGAGATATGATGTTGAATAATGGCCAGAAAAGTGCTTTTGTAGAGCATTATGATGTCACAGTGAAGCTGTCCTTTTAGATATAAAATGTCAACACTTCATCATTTTATGCATAAGCCATATGTGTTAAATTTTCTCATGATCAGCACATGAATTCTTAATTTATGGAATAAAAAACATATTTTTGAGGTCACAGTGACCCTGACCTTTGCCCACTGAAATCTAATCAGTTCACTGGGACCAAGTAAACGTTTGCGCATCTGAAGAAGTTCACAGTGACCTTAACCTTTCACCAAAAAATTCTAACCAGTTCATCACTAAGTCCAAGTGCATGTTTGTGCCAAATTTGAAGAAATTCCCTCAAGGCGTTCTTGAGATATCATGTTTACAAGAATGGGATGGACTGACTTACATATGAACAGATGGATGCACAACTCAAAAACTAGTGATGGCCTCATGAAGCCTAATGAAGCCTCATGAAGCATTTTTTTTAATTTTCTGAGCCCACTAGATGGCGCTCTTGGTTTAAAGAGAGAGGCTCAAAGAATAGCACTTCAGTGTGCTCTCAAGCTTTTGTTGTGCCACCTAGTGGGCTCAGAAAATAAAGAAAATGCTTTATGAGGCTTCATGAGGCCATCACTACTGAAAACATAATGCCTCCAGCCATGACTGTTGCGCTGTTTGCACAAATACATATGAAAACTCTGAAACGGGGATGAAAGCAGATCTACCCTTCGACACTCACTGACAAATTTCCTTGCGGTAGATTCTGTTTTCCACTGTCTCCAGCACTGCTCGCACAGGTTAACTGGTAAAAATGAACTGCATATCAAGTTAGTGTTAGTGAAAAAACTGATAGGTTCAGCCATACGTTTTTGAGCTTCAGACAGACCCAGACTCAGATGAGGAGTCTGTTGTGCACTGAATTTGGCGACTATAGCAGATGTATCAGAATGTTAAGTGTAGTTAGCATCTTTTATTAATGTTATTTGTTAGCTTGTGGGCTAACTGGCAGTGGCTAACACTGTGTTAGTAAAAAATACAATATCTGCTTTTTGTAGATAGTTGAAGGAAGCTTCAGGGTCTGGTTTACATACCCAAAAACTGCACTCTCTACCATGGCTGCTGTCAAAACTTTCACTATGCTATTGCTAACTCTTCTCTGTGTACCTATAAGTCTGCTCTGCACTGGAAGTTTCAGGATTCTTTGCCTGTGTTGTGTTGAAGTCTGTTTCTCTGTCGATATGTTTCACATCGGACTGTGATTGGCTTTTGTGACATACCGAATATAGCCTGTCCTGCATGTTTGAATCTCAGATTTGGGGGAAATGCACAGACATTGCCCCCTTACGTAGGGGAATATGAAAGCCGTCTCTAGTAACAAACTTTGCAAAGAGGCAAGTTAATATAGTCAAGGTCATTCATTTTAGACAACATAAACAGAAGAAAAACACTTTTGAGTGGAGGGGATCTTATTATTGCGAACAAGATTTTTAAAAAACACCTTCATAGGATTTCTTCAAATTTGGCACAAATGTCCTCTTGGTCTTAACAATGAACTGAAGTTGAACCAAAGTTCAACTTCACTGTGACATCATAATGTTTTCTTTTCATTATTTAGTGTCATCACTCAGGAACAGAAGGGGAGACATTTGGTCAGATACTGAAAAGACGATCTGTGCTGTCGGGTTAAAGGTGTGTGAAGCATCCATGTGTTAAAATGGCTGTCATGGCTACATATGACTTTGGACAGACATGGATGTAAACTGTAACTGCAAACTTACTGGTTTATGGAGGCATGCAACCACGAGGTGGTAATTCTAGTTTACCTAGGGATCTCTGGAAAACCCTTCAAAGACCCCTGGGGGTTCCTCCATTCCTATGAGGAGGCAAACACTCTACCTCTAACTTGTCAGGAGCTGTGATCATTACAGCAGCCACCAGGGCCCCGGCTGAGGCCCCTGCACAGGCCCTGAGGGAGCCAAGCAGCTTGTCCCCATGGCGGAGAAAGGCCCCTACAGCACCCAGCTGGTAGATCCCCAAGAAACCACATGCAGCAAAGGACAAGTTCAGGACTGTCATCCTCAGCACCTGCACAGAAAAAGGGCCAGTCCTCAGATTTAATGAATTGGAACATGTCATCAGCTGAAAATCATTATATATTCTCGTAAAATTAGGAAAAGTCATTAAGTATCACACTGATAAAAAAAAAAAGTGGATTATTTTTAATCTTTAAAGACACAAGATTAGGGTCCAAGCTTTAGTTGGTAACTTTAATAAAAATAACTTTTTCGTCATATTTGTTGAAACTGTCACTATATCTACACAGAAGTACATGACACAGAAAATCTGTGGAAAAAAACAAAACAAAAATGAAACATGTTCCTCTGCCTTCTAGTGCTTTTATAGCACCACCAAACTTAGAAAAAAAAAACAAAAAACAATCAGAGCCAAGGAGTCTCTAACACTGCTGTCAGCCATGTCAAGCACTGCTTGGGACCTGTGGTCAAACTGTCAAACTAGGCACTGCTGATTAAATATTGAAGAAGATTCTGTTACTGCGTTGCCTACGTCTTGCCTCAGAAGTTTTCAGAAATGTATTTTAGTGTACTGCTGAGCTGTAACATGAAAGTTTTCTCCAGCTCCTCACAAACAAGCCCAAAGGAATACAGGAGGCTTTGAGGTCAATTTAAGATAGTGGCAAAACATGGAATTACAACTTCTAGGTCTGTCACATGATGCCTTTGGGCCCAAAAAGACTTTTTAGTAGTGATGGCCAAATGAAGCCTCATGAAGCATTTTCTTTATTTGCTGAGCCTACTTGATGGCGCTCATGGTTTAAAGAGAGGGGCTCAAAGAATGGCAGTTTGGTGTGCTTTTAAGCTTTTGTTAAACAAAAACCGTCATTCTATTTCAGAAATGCCCTCCTTATTTATTATTCTCCTGTACCAAAAACAACACCTGTTCCAGGATTGGCTAATGTTCCTGTAGTTAAATGCTAATATTGAAAAGACAGCCCTCAGATTTTTTGCCCCATTGGTCTGGAATAATTTCCAGAGTAAACTGAAACTTGACACACTAATGTTGTCGAGACAATTCAAAGTTTGTTTAGAGGTTCCACTGATTTTAGATGTGACTGTTTTGCATAATGTTTTTATTGTT
Organism: Cephalopholis sonnerati; assembly: GCA_019142605.1. Taxonomy (NCBI): domain Eukaryota; kingdom Metazoa; phylum Chordata; class Actinopteri; order Perciformes; family Serranidae; genus Cephalopholis; species Cephalopholis sonnerati. Next base: position 20,090,071 of record JAGQAX010000024.1, read on the forward strand.
ATTCCTTTTTACACCTATGATAAGGATATTTTAGAATGCATTTATAATTTGTCATGCGGTTGTCTATAAACAAGTTTATTTTCACAGATCTACATACAGGTCAAAGACAAAAAGGGTTTTCAAGCATTCAAAAATTAGAACGTATCTTGCAATTATATTATTTTTGAGCTAAGATAATAACAATTAGATGTTTATAATATGACTTAAAGAAAACCATTCTACTAAAATGTCATTAAGTAGAACAATTTTTTAGTTTAATTTAATTTTTGTTTTTATTTTATATATTCTAAATAGTCCTGCAAAGGGAAATTCCAAGTTTTCATTCTGTTTTTACAAATACACACAGGCCTGAAACACACACATGCACAAACAGGTCCTTTTACATGCATCGAATGGAGAGATGTCAGAGTGAGGGGGCTGCCCATGGACAGGCACCCCGAGCAGTTGGGGGTTCGGTGCCTTGCTCAATGGCACCTCGGCAGTGCCCAGGAGGTGAACTGACACCTCTCCAGCTACCAGTCCACGCTCCATATTTTTGGTCCGGTCGGGGACTTGACCCGGTGACCCTTCTGTTCCCAAGCCAAGTCCCTATGGACTAAGCTACTGCCGCCCACAGGATATATATAGGAAATATATATATTTTTAAAATATATCCAACAGGTTATATTTAAAAAATATATATATTTAAATTGGGAGGCATGTTGACAGCTGCATCGGTTAGAAAACATATTAAAAGACACATTTTAAGAATCAGAATTCAGCTCCCCCAAAATTGTATTTGTCCCCTCAGGACCTGCACTCCTCGAAAGACCCTGAGGTGAGTAGGAAAGAATAACATTATACTATTAATATATTATTAATTAAATGTTAATTGTTCTGTACAAGTCTATTTTTTTCTTTGTTAGTGAGACTATATTGCCATGTCATGTTGTCATCTGTGCTTTGTGTACTATTGTTTTTTGCAAAGAAAACTAAGAAAATGAATGGAATTTAAATGTCATTCAAGTTGGTTCCTTCATTTGTTGATTTAAATTTATTATATTTATATGTTATATTTGTATATTTTAATAATTTTCTGTCAACATAACTTTATTAAAAAAAATGTTGTACTGTCCCCATTATTATTTTGTTAGTTCTATTTTTTTCTCTGTACTCAGCTCTGACTTATGAATGAAATCGATCTGCTGATTAAATAATGGCACAAATAAACATATTGGTTACATATCCGTAAAAGAAGTGAGTTTTTTACAATGTATAAGATTACAGACTTCAGTACGGTTCCTTCTTAATACACGTCACTTCATGTCGTAGACATATACATAGACATATATATCATCAGAGTAGTTGAGGTTTAAAACGTATGTTAGAGTAAAACAAAGCTAGCTAACGTTAGTGTTATAACCTTTGTCAGACATAAAAGAAGAAAAGGACCTAACTTTACCGTGTTTACAGGAGAAACTTTCAGCGCTGACTCATTCTGACGTGTTTCATTTACGACAAAAGCTACAGAGGCAAAATAACTCGTTACTGCCGCATGTTAACATGTAATGTTACAGTTGTTACAAAACTGAAGCACCGGCTACACTGCAGCACCATTCAGGAAAAGAACCGGAAACAGATAACAACACTGTTTCCGCTCATCGTTTTCAAAATAAAACGACCACCAGAAGGAAAAACAGATTTACCTACTGAAGACACTCCAGATAAATAGGCAAGCCTAAATATTTTCAACTAATAGATCTCACCATGAAACCTCCCCAGTTCATCTTACTTACAGTAAGACGACTTTTTTTTCAAATTCTTTTAAATGTTGTGTGTTAAATATGCAAATGCACTATCTAGTTAAATATGCACTAATTTGCATATATTCCCAGAAGTGGGGTAATTTTGGAGATCTCTTTCAACTACCTCATAAATAAGAAAATACTGTCGAAAGCCATAGAATAATAATAATAATAATAATAATAATAATAATAATAATAATAATAATAGCCTAATAAACTATTTATAAAGCACCTTTCAAAATACAGTTACATTGCTGTACAATAAAACTAAACACATTTAAAATGAAATAAATGTAACTAAAATGTCATGAATTGACACCAAAGTAAAAGATTAAATAAAGAAGGCCAAAATCCTAAAATCAGGATAATAAATGGGAATGAAAACCAATAAAATAGCATTAAAATAGAACAGACAGGTCAGATAAACTCAGGATCTCTCTTGTTTTCAGGAGACACTTAAATGAAGACAGTGACTCAGATAGCGTATATCCTCAGACAGGTTATTCCAGAGCCTCAGGGTCCTGGTTGCAAACGCTCTGTCCCCTTTAGTCTTTAGCCCGGACTCTGGAACAAGCAGAAGACCTCTGCCGTAGGATCTCAAACTATGTGGAGGTTCATAAGGGACTAAAAGATCTGAAATGTCATCAGTGTGATTTGATTGTAGTTCTTGGTTCTGGTTAAAAGCCTAGCAGATAAGTTCTGTGCGATCTGTAGTCCATTTTTGCCATGTTTTTAGAAATAAAATGTCATATGAATCATGCTATGAGTGATACAGGCTATAAACAAATAAAGGAAAAAACCTTTAGAATATAAATAGGAATAAAACTGAAAGTTTGGTGCATGGTAAGTCTTACTGAAGCTGACATTTTGGCTCAGAGTATGAGAAAAACAAACCTCATTCTGGGCAAATAGCCTTTAGAAGAAGAAGAAGATATACTTTATTAATCCCTGAGGGGGGATTCAGTTTTTTCTCTCCATTGTCATATACACACAGGCCCAAAATACACACACATGCACAAACAGGACGTACACATGCATTAAACAGAGAGATGTCAGAGTGAGGGGGCTGCCTTTAACAGGTTTCCAAGCAGTTGGGGGGTTCAGTGCCTTGCTTAAGGGCACCTCTGCAGTTCCCAGGAGGCAACTGGTGCCTCTCCAGCAACCAGTCCACAGTTCATACTTGGTCCGCATGGGGATTTGAACCCCCTGGTTCCCAAGCCAAGTTCCTGTGGACTGAGCTACAGCCACCCTAAAAGATATATTTAATATTTTTTTCATACAATTTCAATTAGGGGAAAAAAATTAAAGAATAAATGTCACCATGAAACTTCCACAGGCAATTTTTTTTTGTAATACCAGTTTTCAGAAATATTACGTTTAAATTTGCAAATGAGGCGTTATCTATCTAATTAAATTTGCACTTTTTGCATAAATTTCCAAAACAGACATCTGCACAAAAATAAACTCCTAAATGAGTATTTTTGATGCTATAATATGTGTATAATATGTATTTATCTTTATCCATTACATGTTATCCAAAATGTTACCTTAATGCCATGCCTTCTTTTTTGTACAAGGTTATGCTATGTTTACAGATATAAAGGTTCAGTGTGTAGGATTTCAGTTAAAAGTTAAAGCGCCATGCTACAGGGGGGTGTGGCACACCAATCTATAGGCTGATGCACTGAAAGTATACTATACCTGAATAACCAAAACTACACACAACAGAAAAACACTAAAATTACAACCAGTGCCACAGAAAAGACTTAATTATATCAGCACAACTCAACAGGTGAACTCCTATTGCACCAGCCGCTCCCATGACCGGAGGCCAACACCAACTGCAGCAGTAGAAGATAAAACCATGCACTAATATGTTCTGTTTACTAGAACACAGGTAAAACAATTGAGAATAAATAATGTAAAGTATAATGTAAAATAAACAACCAATACTTTGGCTGTGACACATCACATGTTAATCTTAGTCTAACAACAGGCAAACTCTGTTTAATATTAAAGACACTTATACCTCTCCACTGCCACTACTCCTGGGCTGTTAGGATGCTTTACAAACAAACAAATGAACAAACAAACAAAAAACAATACATTGTTGGCAGACCCATATTTCATAATTCAGTCATTTTTGCAATAAAAAAATACAACAAATTCAATTTTAACACTTAAAAAACAATACCTCAGGGTGTGTTTGCACCACTACACTACCTTAACAATAAAATAATTCTAATTGAAACACAACGTTTGGATCACAGATCGAGAATGAGATTCACACATCTGTGCACCATGAGCCTCAGTTTAGGTGCTCTCACACTGACTGGCCAAATTTTGCCTGAGTCCTAACTCCTAATGTCCCCCTACTACATTTTGTAGCCACACCGGAAGCAGATCCTAATTTACAGAGATCGCCATGTTCAGTGCCATGTTTCTACAGTAGCCCATATGTGACAAACCAAACACTGGCTCCAGATAGTGTAATTTACATGCATTTGTTCTGGAGAGGAAGAGACCTCTGTGGATAATTCAGCTCTTGATAAAAACTTCAAGAATGCCTGGATCTTAAGTTAACAGAGAAAAAGCATGCATTAGCAGGTGCTGGGTTAGCAGCTGTCTCCGACATGCTAAACAGCATCGAAGATACACTGATTTGTAACACAAAACTGCTTTTTTCTGGTTTTTAACTGGTTTAAATCAACTTTTTTTATTTTAGAGAAGAGCGGACCACTGCAGATAATTCAGCTCCTAGTAAAAACTAGAGACGGCCAAATGAAGCCTCGTGAAGCATTTTCTTTATTTTCTGAGCCCACTAGATGGTGCTTTTTGTTCAACAAAAGGTTTAAAGCACTCTTTGAGTCTCTCTCTTTAAACCATGAGCACCATCTAGTGGGCTCAGAAAATAAAGAAAATGCTTTATGAGGCTTCATTTGGCCATCACTAGTAAAAACCTCCTTCACGTCCACATCTTTAGTTATCAGCCAAACAATTTGAGCACTAGCCATAGTAGCAGGTGCTAGCAACCATCTCCAACATGTCATAGAGCATTAAAGATTACACTGATTTATAACATGGAATTGCTGGTTCTAATCTTCAATCCTCACCACTAGACACCACTAAATCTCCCTAAATCTGACACACTGGACTTTAAATATTTCCTCTACAGGCTGTTAATATACATTTTGTAACAGGCTAATTTCTGAGTTTTCACAAGAGCTTTGCAACACTGTGCATTCTTAAAATCACATGGGGATTTCTGTACCTTCAAGACGGCACTATGTTTCTGTCTGCACTCAAAGGTCAGACCCATGAAGTCTGTTGAGTCCACTCCACAGCACATTACAACTTGTTCAGTCCAGAAGCTCCAGCAGCCTGACAACCACATGGAGCCCAATTAACTGTCTGTTGCTGTGGCAGCCTTTGTACAATGTAAGACTCAAGGTCTGTTGAAACAAAATACACTTCACATCCATATCCACTTTCGCAATCCTACTGTATAATCTTTGTGTGGAGTTGGTTACACACTTAAATAGGATGAAAATCCTGAGCATCGTAATTACAAAGCATCTGTATTTGCAAGCCCAAAAGTTGTGATGAAACTCCTCCCACATGATGTCTGTATAATAACCCAAATAACAAAGCAGAGTGCACTTTTATTATTAGTCCTACTTTGTCGTTTTCTCGCCTGAAGCAGAGTCCCTGGAGTGCAATTCTTCCTCTGCTACCACTTCAGTCAGCATTTATTTCCCATGGACCCTCCGCCATCGGAATTCTCTGCGTTTTGCTCTCGCCCTGCTTTCCTGGCACATCAGCAAAAATTTCTTGCTCTTTTAGTGTTGCTTATGATTATGTATAGACTAAAGTGGATTAGGTGGGTTACACACTGTGGAGAAAAAGCAGAGCTGAACTCCATCAGAGGAGGCAATGGTGTCAGTGGGCTGCTGAAATAATGGAGGGAGGATAATGCATTTTGTTTGGTGAGGGATTATCAGTGATATCGTTGATAATTTGGGGGCAGCAGAAAGGTTTCACTGTCTGGGATGAGTCAAAACGTGATCGGCTTGCTTGATGTTCAGTCTGATGATGATCTGACTGAGTGGAAATTCTAAAAAGGACGTGCATTTATATTTGGCTCAAGTAAAAATACGGTAAAAACTGTACTTAAAGGGAGAGCTCATTTTTTTAAAGTGGGGTTGTATGATTTACTTACCAGTGTATTACATGCATTAGATGTCAGTTGGCACACCCCCAGTTTGGAGAAGCAAGCTTAAGTCCAACATGAAAGCTAAGAAATATACAGCTGTGGATGGGGGTTAGCAACAAAATATATTTGAACCACCTAAAAAAATGAATATTAGTTTAATTGTACAGTATATTTAGAGTATTTTCACTGCTTTACCTTTAAGTCAGACAGTGATTTACAACTGGAAAATGTAGCTGTTATATCGCTGTCTTCAAAGCCAGACTGCCAGAGTGATTTAACATTGCTCAACACAGGAGCTGCTGGTCTACAGCTGCCTTGATCAGTTAGTTAGTGTTATTGTGTGACTTTGGCGTAAAAGAGTTAGTTCAGATTCACCAAGTCACACAATAACACAAACTAACTGATCAAAGCAGCTTTAATCTGAAGCCTTGGAAAACCAGCACTTGGGCAGTGACCTTCAGCATCAGACTGACTAAAAAAGCCGTCTGTTCACGGCTTGCTATTTCGGTTGGATAGGTCCAACAACAGCTGACTTTCACCCAAGGGCTCACACTGCACATCAAAACAGACTCCTCTATTATGTTTTCGATGTACAACCCCACACAGGTGGCGGCAAGATGTGTGTCAGTGGTCCTGGATGCGCTACCCCGCGGTACTGTACGCCACTGTCCTATTTCCAGCCTCACTGCCCCTGGAATTAAATGCATTCTTCCCCCACTCACACTCTGCTTGTACATAGCAGCTCCTGATCAGCTCTTTTTCTCTGCTCCTATGGCAGCTCGAGTCCTCTTCTCACTATTGTTGCATAAAATAACCTCTGTAGCCATTGCTGTCTCATGTGTGACAAAGAATGGATGAGGAGAAACTCGTTGTTGAGGTTGAGAAATATCCCGAGCTAAATTATTCATAATCCCGTCATTATAAGGACAATGGCCACAGCTTTAGAAATAGTCTCTTGAGGTGAGATATAAATTTAATTAGGGGCTGTTCACACGTGATTTTAAGCAAATGCAGAGGTGAAGGGAGTTCAGATCTTTCAGTAAAAGTAGTAATAACTTTGCATGGTCTTGTGTTGACAAGCTGCAATGCAAAGCAAACAGTGTGTGCTCATTAGTGATGGCCAAATGAAGCCTCATGAAGCATTTTCTTTATTTTCTGAGCCCACTAGATGTTGCTCATGGTTTAAAGAGAGAGGCTCAAAGAATGGCAATTCGGTGCACTTTTCAGCTTTTGTTGAACAAAAAGTGCCATCTAGTGGGCTCATAGAATAAAGAAAATGTTTCATTTGGCCATCACTAGTGCTCATCATGGACAGTCCATGACCAAATCTTCATATGTGTTGGACCAGCAGCTCCAGTGTTCAGTGAGCTATAATTACTGTTTTGGTCAATGAAGTCTGGTGCCTTTGACGAGAGCATAGATGGGGAACTGATAGCGATTGTTTTAGGCTGGACTTTTTTTATGTGGTTAAAATATGGTTAGTTGCTGGCCCCCATCCACAGCTGTATATTTCTTAGCTCCCATGTTGGGCTCCAGCCTGCTTCTCCAAACTGGAAGCATGCCAACCAACATATACTGTATGTAATGCATCGACCATAGTAGCCCATACAACCCCACTTCAAAAATCCAAACCGTCCCTTTAAATGCACATTACTTTTTCTTGTTCTTTTTTTTATTAACATACTGCATTGTTAATACTTATTGTGTAAAGAGTGGTTTAATGTTGTAGCTGGGCAGTGAAGCTAATTTCAACCACTTTCTATACTGCTACATAGTGTAAATCTATAAAAATGCTTTCTATTCTGTCAGTCCACAACCAGTCAGTGCTTTGTTATTGCTTTTATAATATGTCTTTTGAGCAGAGGAACCCTGCAGTATGGTGTGAGAAGAGATTATTTCACAGTTTGTAAAACCTGCCTCACTCTGCCTCCAGGTGCTGCTGACTTACCAAAAACTTTCATTAGTTTGAGTTTGGGAGGAAGTGTTAGAGTCCCATGATGGTCTACATGCTGTTTTAAAGGCTTCTCCACCTTGACAACAGCATATAGATCTGTAGGCATAAAAATGTCTAGTGTTCATACAGATAGTGAACACTCGTGCGAAATACAAATTATTGGCAGATGCAAACCATACAGTTTAAACCCTATTATATCATATTTTTTAACATCTGTGTTTGTCAGAATATCTATACTTTCACCGCAGCATATTCATAAAGAGAATCTCGTGAATTTATTCAGAGTAGGCCTACTACTACATGATGAAGTAGAATTTACACCATGACCATGGAAAGACATACTATTTTGGTCAGTTGTTCATTCAGCATCAACTACAGAGAGTAACAATGGACATCAAATTAGTCTTTATTTGTTTTTATTCTGAGATTTTTCAAAATAATGTAGTGCACCCTAACCCTTTTCATTGGTGGATTAATCCATAATTTGTTAGTCTTCTGATTCTGATTCTGAAAATATAAAGGCTCAAGCACACTTTAAAAATCTTGTATACAGGTGCAAAGGAGGAAAGTGTCCACAGGCAAAGAAAAGGGAGACCCCACAAAATGTCATGTTGCTTGCAATTAACTTTAGTGAATAAACAACATTTCGGTTGTTTCAAAGAGTTTGTGTGCAGGGTAGGGGGTGCAATCTTTCCTGCTCATGTCGGGGTCCTGGAGGGATGGCAGACTGCAGCAAATCACCTTCTCAGCGGAGTGAATGATACGCTGCAGTCTGCCCTTGTCCTTGGCAGTGGCAGCAGCGTACCAGATGGTGATGGAGGAGGTGAGGATGGACTCGATAATGGCAGTGTAGAAGTGCATCATCATTGTCTTTGGCAGAAAGAAGTTCTTTAGCTGCTGTAGGAAGTACATGCTCTACTGAGCCTTTTTGATGAGGGAGCTGATGTTCAGCTCCCACTTGAGGTCCTGGATGATGAAGGAGCCCAGGAAGTGAAAGAACTCGGCGTCGACTGGGGAGTCACACAGAGTGAAAGGGGTGGGTGGAGCTGCGTTCTCACGAAATCCTAAATTATTTCCACTGTTGTTGAGCGCCAAGTTGTTTCAACTGACAACCACAGCTGAGCTCAGTGAGGGTGGTGTCATCCATGGACTTCAGGAGCTTGACGGACTGGTGACTGGGGGTGATGAATGAAAGGTTCAAGCACTACTTCCTATGTACAGAATGGCATTTGTATAACATTGCGTAATGTTGTATGTGTATGTATGTATATGTTTATGTGTGTATATTTAAGTGTATGTGTGCATGAATGTAGTTTAGGTACATATGTGTATATATGGTTTGTAGATCATAAAAAAAAAGATTCCATATTAGAAAAACAGTGCTGTCACACTGTTACACCCGCCACTGTTGGTATAAAAACAGAGTCCTTCACCTTTCGATTTGCCGGAGCTCTCTGGTGTGATCCACTCTGCACAGTGGGAAGCCTGCAAGCTGCAGCACAGCTTTGGTGCTCGTGAGTATTCTGGGCAGCAGGACAAGCTGGATGAGGTCAATATAAATTACAGGGTGTGTGTTGATGGTAATGACGGAACATGTCACTCTGTCACGACTGCTTATGCAACATAACAGGGACAGGACCCAAAGGCAGGCCGAGGAGGCTGCAGGATAACTTTGGTGATTTTTATTGGTGAATAGCTTTGGCAGACGGGTAGCAGGAAACAGAAAAACCACATAGTAACCTGAAGATCTGACGAGGAACCAAAGGTGAACTGGTGTGGTAAGTGACTGATTAATGAAGTGAGAGCAAAAGTCAGAAAGCATCTGGTGGACCAATCCTGTCTCCCAGAAACTACATATGTCTATTATTAAGCTGTGTTCATACTGTAATTGCACTGTGGTGAGACCAGAACCTCTGCCTGGATTATGTTTAGAGATGTTTCTTTGAGTTAATGAAACATTACATTAATGTTCCACTTTGAATACAGGAAGGTGGTCAGGGTGGATGGTAGACATAAACTAGAATTACAGCCTTGTGTTTGTAACCCTCCACAAATCAGTCAAGTTGCAGTTAGTTTACATCCATGTCTGTAAAACCACCTCACACACAACCAGCAGTACAGAAGATAAATACAATCAGCACAGTGTCAAGGTGGACACACATGATAAGAGTCACCAATTCAGTATCTGACCAAATGTCTCTTCTGTTCCTGTGTTATGATGATCAGTGTGTTTTTGTAGAACATGATGGTGTCACAGAGAAGTTGACTTTTAACCTTTGGGATATAAAATGTCATCACTTTATCATTTCATTTTTCATACATTTGTGTACAGTTTTGTCAAAATTAGCACGTGTATACTTAGTTATGGCCAAAAACATGTTTGTGAGGTCACAGTGACCTTGACCTTTAACTTTCCAACCAATGAATTCTAATCAGTTCATTCTTAAGTCCAAGTGAATTTTATGCCAAATGTAAGGAAAGTCCCTCAAAGCTTACTTAAGATATCACATTCACAAGAATGAGACAGACGCAAGGTTACAGTAACCTTGACCTGTGACCACTAAATTCTTTTACTGAGTCCCAGTGGGTATTTTGGCCAAATTTGAAAAATTTCCCTCAAAATGTTCTGGAGATATTGTGTGCATAAGAATAAGACAGACAAGGTCACAGTGACCTTGACCTTTGACCTATGACCACCAAAACCCATTTTGGTGGTCGCTAATGCTAGCATTGATTGCTAGAGCGGCTAATGCCAGTGCCGCTGTCACGTTTTCATGTCATTTCACCATGGTTGCAGTTCATTAGCTTCACATTAGCAAACACATTGACATCTCAGGTACTCAGACTTTGCCTTCAACAAAAGGCAGCAGGAGGTCTTTTGGGGTTAGTGAATCTGGTTGGGGAGATATTTTTCTCTTATTGTCAGTGTCAGAACTTTACAAAGCTGTGATAAATCACTGTAAGCACACAGACATTTACTTACTCGTGTTCACTGCAGTCACTGTGTCAACACACATCTGCACCTTTCTCTGCTCAGGTAGAAAGAGGCAGTACTGTGGGTTCATCCCAATACCCGATCTCGCATCCACGCAGTGTTGCCAGATGGGAAATGAATAAATATCGCACTGGCGCTTTAAAATTATCGTATTTTGACCCAAACTATCATACGTAATAAAACAACTTTAAATATTACACGCTAGGACAGTGCATTTAACTCTTCCTAGCATTTTAGCTCCGCCCACGTAAGACACGGGGGAGAGATGCAAGGATGAGACGCGAGGAGAAAAGAATCAAGGAAACATGTCTTGAGAGAAATGAGACATCTTTTCCTCTAATGTGTCATGTGAAGTGACGTTTGTTTCTGATGATGGCGGCAGCTGATCACAGCTGGATCAGCTGCAAGGAGGCTTTATTAACAGCTATAGAAACCTTTAATGGAGTTTGTGACTGCACACACATAATGTTATATAGGATACACATCCAGTCATCAGAAGCAGAGCAGCAGTGTTTTCTCTCCGTATAACAACCACCTGCGTTCTATAATTATAACCTGTCCTGTGTCCTGCTCAGAGTCACACCATGTGTTTATATGATTTAAGCCTTTTCATTATTTACATCGGTATTTGTTGATATTCTGATTGTGAATTAATTATTTAATACCCCAGGATATGATTATGGTGTCTTTGAACACTTGAAATGATTTATTAGGCCAAATGTTTTAGGGAAAATTAAAATTCTGTAACTCATCAACCTGACGCTCAGGAATGATCAGCCTCAGTGAGAATGAATGGAAATGACGGTCAGTGATGTAAAAGTGTTTCTTGCTGACTGACAGACTCTCTGACTTTGATTGTACCCATAATAAAAGTTGATGAGGGAAATAACAGATTGTGAAGAGAAAAATCTCTCTAATAAAGGAAATTTGTTTCTTTTACTTGTTCAGGTTCACAACAAAATGGTGAATCCAAAAACTACAATCAACAATATAATATAAAACATGGCAGTGATACACTTGAGTTTAATCTCTTATCTGTCTTCCCTCTGGTTTGACACTCCAGTGATGTTGTGATGTATCAGATCAGTCCGATCATCTGTCCAATCAATAACTGATATCCAATCAGGGGGTGTGTCTAATGGTAAAAGCCTTCCGCGAAGGCTGCACTCGTGTATCCTCACTTCACTGAAAGCCTCCTGTTTCTTGACTCCTCCGGGCACATTTAACGAATTGAGATGGTTGGTTATTCAACAGTTTTTTCCTTTTACAGTTACAGTCGTTCCATATTATTGTTTATTTGCAATATTATTTATTACATTAAAATCACACATTTTGGATGTTTTTTAAGGTTCTGGTAACCGGGGGTCACACCAGGTTTTCACAAATAGAACTGAAACAAACGTCCAAGTGAGACATAACCACAGCAATGTTACCGGACTCTTTAAATCATTGTTGAAGTACCAGTAGAGGTCAAACTCATGATGCTTTAGCATTGAGCTGTGATTTAATTATTCCTCCAGATAAAAGATCTGGTAGTTATTCAGTGGAAAGCCAGTGGCGACAAAGCTTAGCTGTGCGAGTGAGCACATGTGTGGGACTCACTCTCAGCCCAGAGTCCATGAAATTCATGAATAAAAGAAATGAAAAAGTCCAATTTCAGATATCAGACTCATTATCCAGAGCAAAGTTATAATTAAGAGGCACTTTCAGAAAAATGCTGAAGGGAACATTATCTGAGTCACATCCACTGTGAGGAGTGGGCTGTGTGTCTTTGTGTTTGCCTGGAAACAGGGAGAGGGGGGTAATTATACTTCTCAGGGCAAGCTGATAAAGTCCTTAAGGCTTTTTTTACGGGCAGATTGAGGAGAAAGCAACCCCTCCCCCACCACCACTACCACCTCCTCCTCCATCCATACCCCCACACAAGTGAAGTTGGAAAGACATCACAAGGTCATACAGATAAAGTAAATCTGTTAAAAGATCAAATAGTTCCTGTAGATCGAAAAAACGAAATGCGGAGCCGAGGCAAGAGGGGAGAAATCAAAGTGAAATTGAAAGCGGAGCAGAGAGGCGGAGGGTGCGATGGAAGGATAGCATGTGGGTGTGAGGACAAAGCTGGATGCGACAGATGAGAGAGGCTCGCTGAAAGGCCATTAGGACAATCACATCAACACAGTGTAAACATGTACCTGTCATATCACTGCAGATCTGCATAGCACAGCATGCAAAGACGAGGATTACTCACCTCATCAGAGCATGAATCATCATTATGTCGGGTCAGGATTGGAGGCATTTCATTGCAAAGCAGATCCCGGGAGACTAATTAAAGATCGGTTACTGACAGACAACAAAGAGAGTTGCTTTCCTACACAAACACAAAACAGCAGCCTTCATTGAATTACGTCCGAGCACAGATTGAGTTCAGGCTAAAGTGACAGCAGAGTTTCAGGCCCGTGTGAAGACGTTAACATTCAGAGGCAGCAGATGTGCAAAAAGAGCACAATTGCATCGATCACAGGAATGAGCAGTAGCCCGTCATCTCGGGCAATTTCTGAAATCTTACTGTGTCTCCTGAGGAAAATGGAGGACAAACTATTTAAGGAAGGGAAAATTGGATATCCTTCAGGAGGAGGAAGGAGGAAAAACTGTAATTGTGATTCTTAGAACGGATGCTCAGGCAGGGGAGGAAGGGGGGGGGGACTGTGCTCTGTATCACATTTAGGCCCCGTCGAAACTCAATCACTTTCTGCAATGGGACAAGTTTACTTGAAAGAAAAGGGCTAAAAGTTTTGGGACCTTGGTGTAATTGAACAACTTCAAATCCAACTACAAGACTGCAGCATCCCAAATCCTAGCTTCCATTTGGACTTACAATAAATGCCCAGCGCACAGGCTATGGTTGTTTGTTTGCCTCCGTGTGAACTACATTCCCTCTTCTGATCACCTCTGTGAACAACTAATCAAGCTCTAGCAAAACTTTACTTTTGCATGCTTAGGTCTGTATCTCATCCGTCTCATACCATTTGCCATTTGCTCCTTGCACACACGCTCACTCAGAATTTCTTGCTGTCATTGTGGTGGCTGTCAACTGAGACATCAGCTGATCATAGTTAGCCAATAGCACAGCAAAACATTTTCTCTCTTAGCCTATCATGTTACTCCTTTTCATTTCAAATATGAGTCTCTGTCTGCTCATAGTTCTTTCATGCTGCAGCTGATTGTACCCTCCACCTCCCCATCACCGCCTAGTCTTGGCAGATTCATCAACCTCATCAGCCTCATCAGCCATCAGTTTCAGAGTCATCGGCCTCCACCACCACCAGTGTCTGGACTTCATGGGGCATTTATCTTGCCACGCCTTAGATTACAAATCTCTCTTTTGAGTCCATGTGCCAAAAATTGTCTGTCAAATCTTAATCATCACATCATCTGTTAAAATCTGTTTTAAACAATTATCTTTACTTTATTGACCTGTCTCGCCTGATTGAAATACTATATGTGAGGGCTGACATGTGGGGTTAAGCCCCTTTTTCACTGAGCAATATGGTACAGTGCAGTTCAATTTGGTACGTTTTTTTTTTTCCCCAGTTCCACCGCGAAAGGTTTTGGATGGTACCAATGGAACCATTCTGTACCGTTACCATTTTTGGTCACCCCTCGGTTGAGGTACCTAGCACACAGATCTGGTACTAAAAGGTGGAACTGTGAACACTGCAGTCCATTGATTGGTCAATAGCGGAAGTGTTCCGCTCAAGGCTGAGTTGTGGCTGCTTTCAAGGCAGAAGAAACTGTTCAGATTGTGAAAAGTTAAATTTGTAAACTGTAACTATAAAATATCATCATTAACCAATATTAGTTATGAAAATTTTAATGTGATTTTTAGCCGTTTAGAGTCGGACCTAGATAGATGGTCATATCTTCCTCAGTCACTACGGACACCTACATCAATCATTAAGATGGACATTTTGCTGCAGGTCAGTGTTTTTCCTCCATGTTACCTCTACCTCCTCCCATCAATTACTAGGACAAGCTACACTCAAATGTTTCTAAATTCATATGGGGGGCAGGGATCTCGACTTAAAATGTCTACCCTTCAACAACACAGAGTAGATGAGGGTCTTTCAGTCCCAAATTTTAAAAATTACTCTTGGGCATTTATACTTTGTCCAATCTCTGTATGGCTTAACCCCAATGTGTCTGCCTCTTGGAAACCTGTGGAGGAGAGCCTTTCCCCATAAATTACAAGATTTAGTATATGCTACAATTCCATTAAAACGTTGCTGTAAGCAACAACTTGGACCTATTATTTTTCATGACCTTACTGTACGGCGTGCTGCTGAGAAACTGTCTAAAACAACTTGTAAATGGCATTTGAATAGCCCTATTTTTAACACTTATTCTCTTCTCATTGATGATGCACCATTTTCTTTTCCAGCATACATACGAGGCATACATATCCTCCACGATATTTTTGACAACAAAGGCCTCCGAGCTTTCGATGATTTACGGAGAACTTAAAATCTGCCTGGGTCCACCTTTATTCTGGTCCTCCATTTAAGATCTTGACTGATCCTGACTGATGTCTGCTTTGTAGCTCCATGTTGAACAGGTATAGGCCACAGATAACTGCTTTTGTTTGTTTGACCGTAGGCCTATCACTAATATAATAATTTAATCCAATAGGAAATTCAGTCCTTGTCCCCCCTTGCCTGAGCCAGAGTAGTCACCCTGCTATCTTCCCAGTGTCTCCTTAAATCAGGGCCTCAGAGTGAGCAAGGTAACCTAAACTGGTGTGATACTGTATTAGGGTTAATCCCTCCAAAGTGTTTTTGCCAGTCGATGGAAAGGATTGTGACCATGTTTCCCTTATTGCAGACTAAGTGCCAGACTGCTGCTTTGCCTGTATCAGTCCATATATGTTGTCTGGCCTAATTTGTCTGCCATGTTGAATTGGACTAAATCTTAGTTTTTAGTGTGAATCATTCATGATTTGTGTGCTATTGTGATGACTAACTGCTACTTTGTCATAATTGGATTCAGAACTGTCCTTTCTACCATTGTGAGCTAAACCAACTGAAATTGGTTTGTTTTATTTCTTTATAGGCCACGGAACAAGCTGTGGGGAGTACGTGTGGGATCCTCACCCTTGCATGCAGTGTGGTAGGCCCAATGGTGGTAGATGTAGATGTTGCAGTGGATCATAAAACTTTTTACAACAGCCATTAATAACTGTTCTTATTATCTCTATTGTGCCCACAGTGCGATGGGATCATCAAAAGGAAAATTAGGTAAGTGGAGCTGGCAGAGTAGTTACCTAACATGAGACAAATTCTATGGATGTAAACATATTCTTTCCATGTCTGTTGGCTGTGTAGTCTATCTGAAGCCCCTTTACAGCATGCACTGCTTTAATCTTTTGCCAGTTTTACATGTTTGTTTCAGGTTTAAATAAATGGACAAGTCACTTTTGTGTAAAATTATTATTAGGTCAGACCTATTAACAATTTCATGTTACTGTCCCTGGATGAAGATTTAAAACCTTTCAGCAACCCAGATGCAAATCACTGCAGTTTGCACAATGAATGGTTGTATGTACTGTAATCTGCATACATACCCTTTACAGCAAATCATTTTGCATACATGCAGGAGTCAGACACAAAAAGTGAGAATGTGTTGATATGACAACACATTCTCACTCCCACCTCATCTAATATTGATGTTTGGTCTTTCTACATCGACATGACATGCAAGGTACCCTGGGTGCATTGGTTGTTGATGTTCTGGGACACCGTGTCAACCTGAGCCTGTTACATGCATTCTTGGTTTTCAAAATACATTTCCGTTTTCACAGGAACTGCACAGTTTGCATATAGTCTCTTTCAACTTTTTTACATTGTTACAACACTGCTAATTGACGTTTTTTTTCCTTCAACAACAAACACACATGGTTGCATTTTGCCAACACATGCACATGGTTGGGTTTAGGACAAAAGAACAGGGTTTGGCTTTTCAATCATACGGGAGGCAAACATCGGCCTCACAGGTGATAGTCAGTGGTTGTTGGACCCATCCTTCGCCCATCTCACCCAACCTACTCAGACTTTCACCTAGTGATGGCCAAATGAAGCCTCATGAAGCATTTTCTTTATTTTCTGAGCCCACTAGATGGCGCTCTTGGTTTAAAGTCAGAGGCTCAAAGAATGGTGATTCAGTGTGCTTTTAAGCTTTTGTTGAACGAAAAGCGCCATCTAGTGGGCTCAGAAAATAAAGAAAATGCTTCATGAGGCTTCATTTGGCCATCACTACTTTCACCACCTTAACTTGCAATGTTTTCCTGCTGCATTTCCCCCTGATGCTGCCGAGTGTCATTACACAGATTTTTGATACCAATAACAGATTGTTTACAAAAATATCTGTAAATACAAGTACACTTATGCCTATATTTGTCCATTTGTCTTACACTTGCAAAAAAATTCCTTACCACGGATCGCCATTTCACTTCGGCCACACACTAACCCACCACTACTGCTGCATTTACAGTATGTAGTTTCTATTGTTTACACCCCCGCAATAATCAAACTATGAGCCAATCTGATCAACAATACAAGCTGAATGTGTACATGGTTGTTGACATGCCTGAGGGAATCACATTCCACCTTACATACTACACTTAATTTATAATGGAGGGCTGCTCCCTCTCCTAGAAATTCCCCTACAGTAGGTTAAGGTATAGACAGTGGCGGAAACTAACTAAAGTACTGTACTTAAGCACAATATACTGAAATACTTGCACTTTACTGGAGTACTACCTTTCAATGCTAATTTATACTCTACTACTTTGGGGAGGGAAATATTATATTATTATACGTTTTACTCCACTACATTTATTTTCAGCTATAGTTGGTTACTTTTCAGATCGATATTGTATATTTTAAACATTTGATAATCTTTATGACATAACTATAAAATAGCATTTTTTTTTTTATAGTTTAGACAACCCAAGAACTGACCATAGAGTTAGTTCAGGCAGGATACAATGTCAAGCTGTCCCAGCCACATCAGCTGATCTCAAGCAGCCCAATCAACTGATGGATCAGCTGACTGATGGAAGGGAGTCCGCTGAGTCTGCTTTCTATGTAACCGATTGGCAAATTTCATTTAGGATGCCCTATTTAAACTGCTCTGGCCTGCCTACCTCTACAAGCTGCTCTGCAACCTGCCTCCACCCCAGCTCCTCCTTTTCATGTTGTGTCTCATTTATCAATGCCATTTCTGTTTGTCATTAAGTCTTGCACTGCTCTGTTACGAGGGGATCTTTGCTACTGCACTCCCTGCCTTAGGCTTTACATATAGGCGCATGGAAGGGCAGAGAGGTGTGCTCTCTCCACCTTAGGCTTTCTGCTTATGCCTAGGAGAGGCCCCAGAGCAGAGCCATAAAATAAAGTGGTCCTGACTGAACTACAGCTAAATTGTTAAGTTGTAAATTGTTAATTGTTAACAAACAAAACAAGACAGAACAAGACGAACAGACTAGCTGCAAAAGGCCTGTGTGAATAAGCGTCTTTTCAGCGCAGACTTGAAAGTGTCCAGAGATGGAGCATGACGAATCTCAGTTGGGAGAGAGTTCCAGAGGGTGGGGGCTGCCACACTGAAGGCTCTATCCCCAAAGGTCCGCCTATTGGTGCGGGGGATGGAGAGGAGGCCTGAGTCCGAGGACTTCAGGTTCCGTGATGGGGTATGCTGGTGGAGAAGGTCCGATAGGTACGGTGGAGCAAAGTTGTGGAGCGATTTGTAAGCCATCAGAAGAAGTTTGTAGGGAATGCGGAACCTAACCGGAAGCCAGTGCAGGTGAATGAGGGTGGGGGTGATGTGCTACCAAGACTTAGTGCGGGTAAGCTCCCTGGCAGCTGTGTGATGCTGGAGTATCTTTACATTATTGTATTGCCATTTTTACTTAGGATCTCAGTACTTCTTCCACCACTGGTCATAGACCATGTTATTACATTATTTATGCAGTGTGTGCGCTTAAGTTTTTCTTCTTCTAGGTTTGGCTGTAATAATATGCAAAGTTAAGTTAAACAATTTGCTATGCATAGCCAATATAACTCAACATTACTTTACCATCATAATGCCCAGTGAACAAGCAATCTAGCTTGCAAATTACATAATGACATGGTAATGTTATCAGCCTTAAATGTTTTTCCCAATATACAATTTTAACTTTTCACATCCACCTCAGTTTGTTTACCAAAAGACAACAGTCCTCACTTCAGGAACCAGCCAGCTGGAGTGAGGAGGGGGCACAAGAGGGATAAATTGATGTGTTGCTGTTGGTTTGCAGTCTCTTGAAATGACATTACACATCTGTCAATCGTGCTCATTCTTGCCTGATATTTGGATAAAGGCAGGGAGAATTGATCAGGCGCTATGACTGGTCGAACTCTTCTTCTGTCTCTTGCTGTGACTGTACTGCATGTGCACAATTGAACTCAGAGGCGTCACCAGCTTGTTGTGTAGAGTGCCATTGTACTAGCACACTGCACATGTAAAAATATACATACAGGTTGGTAGGTCTGATATCTGTTTAGCTACAGTGGCTACCATTATTCCTTGCTAACTACTTTTCCTCTGTACTCCAAACATTACATCATCACTAAGCATATTTCCTTTGATGATGTGGGAGTTCTGTGGACTGACTCACCTCTGTGTTACTTGAACTGGTGACAGAATAACAAACCTGACAATTACATTGCAAGTGTTTTGAATAAGCATCATCATGTACACTGAGGACTGGAACAGGTTTGACTGAATACTGATATCTTCAGACTTACAACTTTTATGTCAAGAAAGTACTCGGTGTTTCCCCTACAGGGAAAAAAAACCCTGCATTCGGACACTCCAACTTTCCCCTGTAAACAAGGTTAATGAAAATCTTTGAGGCTCCTTGTTATTAGAGGTTTTCAGAGTGACATCTCTGAAGCTGCTCAGAGAATAGCCAGCCTCAGTGAGGGTCCCTCACCCATTTGTTGGTGGAAAACATTAATTGGTCAATATCCTTTTTTCTATTAAAGGCCAATATGAGGCAGCAGTCTAATACAGTCTAACCACCACTTATTTCCCAGTAGAGACACCAATGCAAAACTGTCCTGCAGACCAAAGCTACTGCGGCTCACTTTGGGAATCCACCAATGGGCAGATATACTGTAATACTAATGTTGTATCTCATTTGTTACTCAGGCACAGTAAACCTTCAAAATTATAAAACTAATTCTTTGAGGTGGCTGTGAAATTCCTCTGTTCCCTTATCATTCTGCAGTATAATTAAAATATGCATAACTTGTATAACTGAGCAACTCGGTACAGTCATTTGTAAGTTACTAAATAATGAGATTCAGGCAGTGTCTGGAGAGGCTGTCAGGGGTCTGCTTATATTACAGCCCCAGGATCAGTTTAGAAGCAGCTTTGTCAGTGCTGGCTGAAAGGGATTACAGTAAATAAAATCATTTGGTATTGTTAGGGTGTTGCAGGAGAGGTCAGCCTTGTCTTAGAATAGGCTTTTATTATGGCTGCCAAACAATTATTTTTCTCATTTTTAATCAATCAATTTTTAAAATTCCGCTATTTTGCATTTCAAAACAGTTTTGAAGTCCATATTAACAAAGTAAAGCAATTCTTAACAGAGTGTCTTGACTGCAAATTGAATGAATGCAAGGAAATTTACTTTAAGATCTTTACTTTAGATTTCTGTCTGTCAGTACAGTGTGATCTTGCAACCGTAACAACATGCCAGCCTGAGGACATCCCTTAGATCTGAGTCTTCCACGATGTTGACTGGTCTGCAGGAAGTTGCCACCTATTTAGCAGTGCTGTAGTTAACTCCTTCAGTTTAGTTTCATCTACAGCAATTTGCTCACTCCAAAATAGTGCTTTGTTGACTTTGGCAATGTGGTTTCCTGCTGGCATCAGTTTGAATAGCTCCACCTGTGTACTTAGCTCCTAGGTGGTAGCTAGTGATGGCCAAATGAAGCCTCATGAAGCATTTTCTTTATTTTCTGAGCCCACTAGATGGCGCTCTTGGTTTAAACAGAGAGGCTAAAAGAATAGCAATTTAGTGTGCTTTCAAGCTTTCTGTTTAACAAAGAGTGCCATCTAGTGGGCTCAGAAAAAAAAGAAAATGCTTCATGAGGCTTCACGAGGCCATCACTTGTGGTAGCCCAAACTCAAAGTACTTTGGTGATATTTTAATTCTGTTTGACACAAGATGCCAATGTATTCTCAAAGAACAGTTCATATGATATCCTACAAATTTACCACCCACAAATGGCATTACGTCCTTAATGACCAATTACGTAAATAAAGTAGAAAGAAACATAGTTGGATGTCTTTAGGTTTAGTCAAGTAAAATTACTGAGGTTAGGTTTAGAAAAAGAAACATGGTAAGGACGCACCTTAAAATGACTCAAAGTTCACACGGATCTGGACACGCAACTCCAGGGGAAAGTCCCACGGGAAAGTCCAGTCTTTTTATGACCCATCCACCACCCCAACCTGCTTCCTAACAGGCGCCAGCACATTGGTCACATGATCGCAGCCTTTCAAAACATGTGGGCTATGGACGAATTTGGGTGTATTGCTTTTCGTAGGAAGACATATGAAAACTTTGTGAGAACAGCCTACGTTCTTTTGACTGGTAACCTGAGCAGTGGTGTCTCATTATCCATCACTGTGGCACCAGCAAGCAGGAAGCTGTTGTGATGGCTTGACTAAGGTGCGTCGAAGGACAAATATTAGCATGCGATTAATGTGATAAAAAAAAAAAAAAAACGGGTTATGTGTTGGGACCCTGATCACATCGCAATTAACACGTTAAAGCTGACAGCTCTAGTTTATAAACAACTTATTTAAAACAACAAATGTTTTTTTGTTTTTTTTTTGTGGGAAACGTAAGTTAACCTTTCTGATTTTTATTAACATTTAACTGAAATGACTATTTTTCCAGTCCCTTACCTTAACCAAAGTGCTTTGGTTGCCTAAACCTAACCACAGAAAGGAATCTGGACATGAACCTGAGGTTCTGAGGCCTCAGTCCTGCACTTTGTATGTCCACCCCGACTATCTCCCTGTAAATCCAGCACCATACATAAATGTAGTGTTTAATTAACTTTAAGAACGTTGTCTCTAAACATAATCCAGGCAGTGATTACATTCTCACCATAACATGTTTATAATTATTGTTGATTATTGATATTTGTTTTTCATTTTATTTTTTTATGTTTATATAATATGGGTGACCATATGCATGTATATGCAGTGTTTGTGTTCAAACACTGGGTGGAGCATTAGCGCAGAAAGTGCATATAGGTAGTGATGGCCAAATGAAGCCTCATGGAGCATTTTCTTTATTTTCTGAGCCCACTAGATGGTGCTTTTTGTTCAACAAATAAATGTATGTGTTTTTGATTGAAAGACTTGGCTTATTATTATTATATATTACATATTATCAGTATTATTGGCTGTAACATGAGATAGGCAGTATTTCCTTTGAATGTATTTAAAATATGTATTTAATTCATTTTTAATTTTAATTCATTCAGTACTTTGTAATTTATATTTTGCTGCACAGAAAAAATACAATGTAATTTATCACAAAAGAGTTTGTTTTTGTGTATTTGAAATACTTTCACAGCCTTTGTCTAAATGCAAGTGAATCTTGTGACTTGTCCTGTCCAGTCCAGCAACACTCTCATTTTGAACTACCGCATTTTATTTCTCTTTCTTTGGGCTGCAGTGTTACAGGGTACACAGAGGAGAATACCTTTTTTTAGGTCATTGGTATTGAGGGGGAGGGTAGGGGACCACTTCTCTTTGTCTACTATTTTGTACTGCCTCATACTCTACCTTTATGGTACTGTTCTGTGTCTTTTGTGGTCATGAAAAAGGCATCAGTGACACTATTTGGATAGTCTGCCCACAGAAAACGTATAGAATATTTGTAACATTTCAACAGCTTATTATTTGAGTTTGAACTGTCTCACTTTGTCTGTTGATGTTTTCCAGATTATCTGTAGAGTGTCTCACTTATTTTTAGAATAATTTAGGTAACCTGTGTAGTATGTAGTAAATCACTGACCTTATTCTTTAATTCTTGAGGATGACACTATAACATCAACATTTGTTCATTCACTGTAGAGTCCATACTGCAGCAGTGTGTCTGTCCATCATGCCATGGTGTCAGCTTCTGAAGAAACACACACTGAATTAGACTCTGGACATCAAATCACACCGACACTGGAGATGGCAGAAGAGAAATTATAACTCTGTTCTTACAGAATCTCTCAGCAAGACTGAAACATAAAACATAAATTGTAACACAGTTACAGCTATGTGAGCACAATTATTGGTCACTGACACTAGCTTTTGATCTTCACTTGCTCTGGTACATTCCATATCACAGCTGTCTCAAAGTTTTATAACCTTTTAGCTGTGTGTTTTTACCTACATGCCCTTTGCACTGCTCAAAAAATGAAGGGCATACTAAATGGTCACAGTATAACACCAACTCACGTAAACTTCAGGGATATCTATCTGTCCATTTAGGGAGCACAAGTGATTGTGAATCAATTTTACCTTCTCTGGTGCAAATGAAAGTGAAAACAGGTGCAGTCGAGAGGCAAAAACAAAGCAACCCCCAAAAAGGGAATGGTTTTACATGTGGTGACCACAGACAGTTGCTCTCTCCTCATCCTTCCTGAGGAAGGCATTGATGCCATTGACTGGCCCTCTTGTTCCCCTGACCTAAATCCAACTGAGCACGTATGGGACATTATGTATCAGTGCATCCAAACCCTGATCCAGGTCTATGAGGAGTTCCCCCAGGACACCGTCAACCAACTCCAGACGTCGTCAGGGGTGCATACAGGCACACAGGGGCCATACACACTACTGAGTCACATTATGAGATGCTGTGATAAAATTCACACAAGTTGGATCTGCCTGTGATTTCAACTTTTTACGTTTCATTTGTGGTGTGATTTTTGATGAATTTGTTGTTATGTCATTTGTACATCACCTTAGAATGAATAAATAAACACATTACCATGAAAAGAGAAGTTGTACAGAACAGGATCACAGTATGAGAAACAGTGGACCAATGTATGCATTTAAATAAGCTCTGCAAGCTCTAAGGTCTCTTACATGCTCTCTGTGTTTAAGGCCACTTCTAATGCCTGCTGTAGCTAATTATGCAGGCTTCCCTGCTCAGCATTTTCAGGCCGGCTGCAATCAATAAAATTATCAGAACGTCCCACTTTGACCAGGGGCCCAAACAAAACACAGGAATGGCTAATGTCAGTCCGTGGATGTCTCTGTTGGTATTGATCATGCTATACAAACTGCTCCAAGGGGACTTGCTACTCTCTCTCATGCTGTGATTGAGCATTGAAATTGAAAAGGGAGAATGCCTTGCGGCCTCCTGTTTATAATCAGTTTGTATGTTGTTCGAATTAGTCAGGACATGGCATCTGTCTCCTTAGAGACTTGCCTGCCCTGCAGCATACAAGCATGAATCGTTGTTATGTGTAATGCAGGGGAAAAGGATTCCCAGTGAAAATTAGACACAGCAGAGAAATGTGACAGCAGCTGATTGGAGACAAAACATGTCTGACTCCCCTGGTTTATTTTAAATAAGATTCAGCCTGATCAGACAAGCAGCTTCGCGCTGACAGAAAACAAATAACGCCTTAGTGCAATTGTTAAAAATCTCACCTGGAGCAAGGCAATCTTGAAAATGACAAGGCTGTGAGATTTTTAGGAGATAAAGCTCTCATCCCTGAAATGACTATTTGATGTCAGGGATCAAAATGTTTGTTTGAATCGGTGTATGCGCATATTTGTAAGGCAAATCTTACATCATGTAAACACGATATATAAATACAAAAAAAGGATTGAAAATGATAATATGATGGTCTCAAAGAATCCTTAAAGATTGCTTGTAGTTAAAGGGACTGTTCCCCTAAAAGTAACTTTAAAGCCGTATCTCTGTTATCCCACTAAACTGACATTTTGTTTCACTTCATCGATCAGTGTACTGTTCATGTTGGCCCATTTATGTTGCCCAAACAACCAAGAAATAATGGTATATGTACCAACCATTTCCGTTTTCATTTGGTGTTGTTGTGGTTTCAAATGGCAATTTAACCGTTGTTATCTGAGTCAACCAAAGCTCCAGTCAAATTTTCCTCAAAGCTGTAAGCATTTGCGTGACATCAGTTTTGTCTTCTAGGAGGCTGGTGTTAACTTCCCCTATGATTGTAAAGCCAAACCCTGCTCTTTTTTCCTAAACTCAACCGCGTGTGCGTGTTACTTAAATGTAACCATGTGTGTTTGTTGTTGAAGGAAAAAATCGTCAATTTGTGGTGTTTTAACGAGGTAGTGTGTTTATTTTGAAAGAGACTGTATGCTGTCCATTTCCTGTGAAAACGTCCCAGAGCGTCAACGACCAACGCACCCAGGGTACCTTACACGTCATGTCTCAACATGGAAAGCCCATGACCAAACACTGATATTTGATATGGTTAAAGTGAGAATGTCTTCGGTTGGCTGGAGATGTAGAGGGTGAAATGGAGGTCTAGCTACAAGAAACACTTTAGCTAGTGTGAAACTCTACAGTCCAGAGACATGCAGGTTAGCTAAATTAGAAATCTGATGGCCTGAGGGCCCTCATGAATTTTTCTGTAATGATAATGATACATAAAAACTGCTGTATTTGCTGTTTTTAAGTGGTTTTCTCATATAACCTATTGTTAAAAAGCTACGCTTCTTGCAGGTCAATTGATGCAGATCATTTCAAGATAAAACCTACACAGCAGGTTCACTAAACACTTTGTCAGACAAAAAACAAATAAACAGTTATTACTCACCTATTATGCTTTACCATAATTCACAGATCAATATTATGCCCACAGAAAAGTTGGTGACACAGTTCTCATACACACTCAAAGCTTCAGATGATCTAAATCCAGGAAAATATTTCGTCCAAACACATTATTACATCCATAGATATCCACAAACTGCTGCTGCATCATTTCATATGTTCATATTTCATTATATATTACCCATGATTTCGTCAGTTTTCATGTAAACATTTTTACTACTTGCCATCAAAATTGAGGCAAACTCCTGGTAATGGCCTCGTGAAGCCTCATGAAGCATTTCCTTTATTTTCTGAGCCCACTAGATGGTGCTTTTTGTTCACGAAAAGCTTGAAAGAACACTGAATTGCTATTCTTTGAGCCTCTCTCTTGAAACCAAGAGCGCCATCTAGTGGGCTCAGAAAATAAAGAAAATGCTTCATGAGGCTTCATGAGGCCATCACTATAAACTCCTGACCTTTTCATTGACCTTGTCATTGCTTCCAGTGCTGTTGCTATGGCCTGGTATCCAATGAGGGCATGTGTTGAAGGACTGTGCACCCCTCATACATCTTGGTCTTATCACCAATCAATAGCCAGCAACTGGTCTGATGGCTTGGCCTTGGAGTCAATGCACTCTGGACCTCCACAGGAGTTTTGAATGGGTTACTGTCACCACAGACTGTTACAAATGTACATAAATGATAAACAAATGGCTTCTCTGTTGTCTTAAGGCACCACCGTCAGGTCCTTTATCTTATCTTAATTTATTATAGTGTCCAACAGCACTACAAAATCCCCAAATTTCCTTCTAACATCACACTGTTGAGTTTTACAACTCATTAGGGAAGTGTTTCAAAACAGAAGCTTGTTGGCAAAATCTGAGATCTTTGAGAATAAGCTCCCATTGATTAAAAACACATTGAATTAGCAGTTAGCAGCCATTAGCAATGTTTTTTTATACACCACTCCAAAGTATGACCTACCACCAAGGCTGATATAATAGCTTAAAGAAAAGCTTCATGCTTGTACTCAACCCTTGGATATTGACAGTATTTACAGGTTGGAAAATGATAATTGCAGCAACTTGAGTGTAATGTTTCATTCAGACCATTTTGTATACATCTAAACATTCTTTGTATGGTTATTGTGATAAAAAATCATTTTACTCTCAGAAGATACAAATGTACAAAAATGTACAAAGCCACTGCCGATGCTCTGGGATTCCTCAAGTCAGACCCACCATGAGGGTTTCCTCGGTGCCCACCTAGAGTTAACGTTTTTCCTAAACCAAAGAAACCTTTTAAGGTATTCTACGCAACTGTGTAGGTCCAGTCAGCTAAGGAGAAATTAAGCCTTAAGTGTCATACTTAAGGAGGAAACTGTTTTTTTTTTTTTTTTTTACAACTGGTCCAATACGTTCAGGAGGTTTTTACTTGGGTCTCTTCCACTCAAAAACAAATGGACCAGGTAATTTAAACCGGTAAATACAGTGAATAAAGCAGTTTTCTGTTACAAAGCAGTATTTTTATGATGCTGCTTGTCGCGGAGGGGCTTCTAACTACAGTAGCTGACACGAAAACATGAATGGCCCTATCTAAAGCCAGTGTTTGGCTTGTCCACTCTGGGCTATAGTAGAAACATGGCGGTGCAACATGACGATCTCTTTAAATTACAAACTTAAATAAAGATGTGGGCATTTACCAGGCAATGAAAGTCTAATGTGAAGACGCTATCAGACTAAATGTTTAAATCTATCTCTTGTAAGTTCCACAGCTTTATGAAAATGCAATACTAATATGATAAAGTGCCCCTTTAACTTTGATAATCTGGTTCTGACAAGTGCAGAAACAAACAAGCAAATTAGGTACACACAATGCAATATAGTATATTGGAATGTTGATCTAAATTTTCAAAGCTTTTCTCAAGAAGGTAAGATGTGGGATTGGTTTACTGATCAATAAACCAATTCCACATCTTGTACCCACAAGAGTGGATTTTACACCGATCCAAGGTCAGCCTTTTGCCCTATGCCAATGTTGCACTAATGCTTTGCAAGATACCAAATAGTGGGTATAGTTCTTCAAGACCAGGTGTGAGTGAAAAATAGAAACGGCTCATATGAAGGCGATTTGTAGCTCGAGTTTAGTCATTGATTAGATTTGCAAGAAGAGCTGTGCTTTAGTGGAACGTAACGTCATGGAACAAAGGCAAGATGAGAAAACGTTTCGGGGCTAATAATGATACAAAAGCCCTGATGTCTTTTCCCTGCTATTCAGAGATGGATTTTCAGTTTTATTTTTGGAACAAATGATAAATATTTAATCAGTCTGAAAAAACCCACAGTGTGAGGACACAGCCTTGTAACTAGCTTCAAGGCAAGTAGCAATAATTCATGACCATTTCTATTTGATGTTTGTAATTTTATCCGTGAAAGAAGGGACATTCTATGCCTGTTGTGTAGGGAATAATAGAATGAAGAGTAAGTTTACCCTTGATGATAAGTCAGCCTACAAATCTGGATTTATAAAGGAACAATGCTTTACTATTCTTGTCCTCAGTTGTATAATTCTAACTTACTTTCTTCTAACTAACTAACCCTAACCCTAACCCTGGTTAACTTCATGTCCAGTTAGGCTCCTTTTCCATCTCATACTAACATGTGACCTGTATCTCAATATCATATCAGGAAGAAGCATGTTAATGTATGTTATAAATGCAACAAGGATGATACAGGATTAACCAGTGGAGGTGGTCTGGCTCACACTGGGATCAGCCTTAGCTAGGTGTAAATGACACTATGTAGAGTTCTTCAAAACTGAGTTCAAAAGCCTGGAAATAAGTTAGCATTTTAGCACTCCTGGTTCCCTCGTCTTCAAGTCGATGAGTTATTTTTTATGCGTTTTTGGTGAGATGCTTGAAATAAGGCCTGCGGTTAACACAAGCTTAAAAGACTTTCAAGTTTTGTTCTACAACCTAAAATATGTCTGTTAATATCCCATGGTAAATTTTGAAGCTTTTATGTGTCTTAAAAAAAAGAGACTACAGAGTGTCATCACATTAAACACAGCTTTACAGCCTCGTTGTGGTGGCAACGTTGAAGCCACGTGACGATGGTATAGTTCGTTTATAGCCTAACAGCTTTTTACTTCCAGCAATTGCGTTTGGTTTGTTTACCACAGAGTTTATTTTCTGCAAATAATCCAAAATTCAATGGAAAAATCCCATTGGATTTTTGCTGAGAGAAGCAGGGTAATGCTAATTTTCGTGTCGTCCAACAAGAAAACATAATCCCTGATGCACTCTACAAATGGTCAGTCAAACTGTCAGGACTTCCTGGAGATGGATTTGTAGACATTTGGACCCCTGTCATAATCAGCAAACATACAAAAAGAAAGGTTAACCCAATCTCTTCATATTTCCTCTGAATGATATCAAGTATGGATCTCTGCTTATCAGATCTTTGCTCCACAGTAGCCATGATGTTATTGAAACACATGTTAAGAATATAGTGGTGCTGCTGTAAATCCAGGTACACAGCAGGGTCTGATTGTGTGTGTGTGTGTGCTATCCTGGGGAGAGTGTATGAGGTTTAGCATTTCATGATATTCTGGGAGTTATTTGCTTGTCTATGTGAGGTAATCATTAGACAGTGGCATCCAATGATTGACATTAGCCTGGGTTTCAGATACCGATCGGTACCACGACCACCGGAGGCGTGTGTATTCTTAGCTGCCTGTAACACAATCTAAAAGTACCATAACCCTTTTTTGCCACAGAAGTTATTTTCCACAATAATCCAAAATCCAGTTGAGAAATCCCTGAGGCTTTTTGACAAGGAAACAAAGGTGATGCTAAGTTCCACACTGGAGCAATCTATAGTTTGACCACATTCTTCAGAAAAAAACCCTTTCACCAAGTTTAAAGGTCACCTAATCCCCGCCTCTTCCCTTTATCTCTAGTTGTCAGAAATGTTTAGCACTTTCACTGCGAAGGAAAAGTAAGTGGAGTCCATAGAGACTGCATCACAATGTTTGATTACAGTAACTTCAGGGTAGAAAATCCACTTATCATGTATAAAATGAAACTGCACTGAGCGATCACTACCTCAACCGGTTACTTTTTAGTTTAAGTGTATGCTATATATGTATATATAATATTTTCAGAGCTTTATGTTGCAGTCAGACAGCCCTTTCAGACAGTGAACTGTTATCTTGAAACCACCAAACTCCATTGACAAAAACAATAATTTTACTAAGCAGACTATGAGAGTTGCTGCGTGTACTGGTTTAAAGTGTAACGTATACAGAGAAAATACACTAAATAAAGCTTACACGTAGACTGCTAATGATTTTTTTAGGTGGGTCTTTTTGCATAATATATTTCGGAGCACAGTGTTTATCTACATACATGTTACAGTAATGGCTGAAAATGACAAGAGCCGTTTTATTACTTTGACCCATGAGTTCCCAACAACTGTACAATAAGTAAAATAGTAAAACAGTATATCAGTTTGCAATTCCTTAAAGGGCCAAACACATGCTGTGTCTTTAACCGCCTGGAAAACACAAGGTCGGGTGTTGGGCGCTGCTCTTGTGCCTTTTTTGTGTGCCAGCTCTGTGGCAGCAGGATGCGTCTGAGTTTGCTATGCAACCTTAAAGGAGCCCGGTATTTTGCACTTTGCACTTTCTTATTTTTATGTGGGAACATCAACGAACACCACTGACCACTCGGTGAGTTTCATGGCTTTGAAAACCAACGTTTAAGGTGGTTTTAGGACAGATTTACACATGGACATAGACAGCATTGTTAAGCCAAGCAGGGGAAAGCCAAATTCTCTCAAATTGTCAGAGAAGGAGCAATCATCAAGATTTTGGTCTTAACCACTCTATTTCATCATAAACAACCAGGAATGGGGCTCAAAGTGCAAAATACTGGACTTCTCCTTTAATAAGCACTGTATCATAGCCTATTTACCTGAAATCCTGAGTGCAGAGCTGATCTTCTTCTAGGTGCTGTTTGTGTGTAGATCTGTCGTCTGTTGGACAGATGTAAAGTTCTGGCGGCCCTGCACTAAAATCATTCACTTTCCATATTTATTAGACTGATATTTACGCAAGAAGGGAGATATTTTTGTTGGCTGTGATTGGTTGTTCCTTGTTACATAACATGTGGTGCGTGCTGCTGGGTTCCAAAAGTTGAACACAGTTAATCTCAGTTTGCAGCCATCGCGCCCTGAAAAATAGAAATGTAATTGTGTTTTTCAGTTCTGGTGTGCCACCCCAAGATTTTTAGTGGTCCCATCTAGCTACCCCAATAAAAACATACTGGACCTGGTAGCCATGTTGGAAACAGTCCAGCTGAAGCAAACTTTCTCACTGTAAACCTTAATAGCAAACTAAATCAGTGGTTCCCAATCAGCCCAGAAGTGGGTTGTGGGTCCAGTCTGAATGGACCACCAGTGACATGAGAACATGTCATGTTTGTAAAAAATACACTTTATTTTGAAATACAGTGAATTTCCAGCACAGAGCTTTTATGTTAAAGTGCCATTTCCTGCTGTGGAGTGAGTGAGTAACAGACAGCTACTTAACAGAGACAGCAAACTAGTATGATGCTGAATATAATTAACTGTGTGGACCTTGAACTAATGACTGAGGAGATATCTGGACCCTGTGGCTGCACCAGCTGGGAACCACTGCACTAAAAAATGTTTTTGAAAACATCTGAGGTGGGACACAGGCAATGTTGAGCAGTGATTGAGATGACTGACTACTGCGTTGGAGACTCCTCGGCACTGATTGGCTGACTTCCCTCAGTCGCATAGGATTCGAGCAAATGTCATTAAAAGGGAGGACCAACATTTTTTTACACTGTTTTATGGAGGATGTGAAGACAGTTTCAACAAATATGACAAAAAGTTATTTTCATAAAAGTTACCAACTGCAGCTTTTTGCTTGCAGATGTGACAATATGACAAAACATTGGTTCCAGACGTCAGGTACCAGCCCAGATGCCTCTTGTTGTCATTCTACAGTGAAGGTCTTATCTAATGAGTGTATTTTTAAATGAGCTGTAAGATTCATCACTGAGTTTTGACATTGCTCTGTCAGAACAGAACAGCTTCTCTCTGGCACTCTCAACAGAATGCAGATGCCCTTTCTCTCACTTATTTCTGTTCCCTTGTGGATCTGACCTGAAAAGGTTAGGCCACTTTTCCGTAAAAGTCAAGCCGCCGCTCAGCATTGTAGTTTTCTTTTAAAATTGACATTTTGGCTTGACATGATTTTTTTTTTCACTTGGGGAGTTTATATACTACCATTTCTACACAGCAGAAACAGTGTGTGTTTGTGTGTGTGTCAGTGGGGTTGGTATAACAATGTAAAACAAAGTTTTTCCTCCACTCTGACTTGAGACCTTACTGTTTGCAGCAGAGTCAGAATATTTGTGCATAACATTGACACACTAAGAGGAAATGAAATAAAACAAATAAAAGCATGTACTACAAAAACCATTAAATATAAATATAGAATAGAGTAAAAATACAACAAAATGTAGAATATGTAAAATGCATATACAGCCGTGTTGTTTTTAGAAGTGGTAGTTTGTGCAGAAATGTGCACAATTCTTCAAGAAATGACCAAAGGTTCAAATTACAAAGTATAAAAATAAAATGCAATCTCCACGCCAACCTCACAGCCATCCACAGCACCATCACCACAATGTGTGATATGTTCTGTGTCTGTAAAGGGCAATTTGCTCTGTAATTACCTGTCAAATCATTGTGTTTAAAGTTAGTAATAAAAATGTCAACACAGTGTTACTTAGCTTTTCAGCTCACATAGGTGGCAATGTGAAAACCTGTTAAGTGTAAAAAGGACTGTATGGATGTAAGAGCTCAGAAGAAGCCAAAAGAAGAGCCACAAAATTAAAGATTAATGATTTATTTATCGTCTGTTTACTAGAGGCAGAAACACTTCAACAAAAGCAACATCCTGCTGTTCACATTAAGTTTTAGAGGAAAAAAAGTCAAATTTGTTGGTCTTAACAGGTAAAAATACATCTTAACATGCATTTTACGTGTTAAGACATTTTATATCTATATTGCCCTGTTAACGAGTACATTTCTGACATCTTAAAATGTTTAGAACATAAGGGCTGTTTTCACAGGCAAGGCTTAAAGAGGGCCTTATATACTCATTTTCAGGCCTTTGTATTTGATTATTGGACTCCTATAGAGCAGCTACACACGATTACCCGCACCGAAAGCTTTGTAGAGCTTTGGGACGCTGTGTCTCTCGCTGCATCACTTCCTTGTATTTCTCGTATCCCACGAAAACGGTCTGTGTTATTTACTCCACTCCCCGGCCCCGAGCCCACTCCGCTGTGATTGGTCACACTCCCGAGGACTTCCAAAGGGCTGCCGAGCCCCACCTCCTTATTTTGCCGGTGCGGAAGTTGAGAGACTTTCACTTTGAAAATGTCAACTTTTGAAATACAGCCGTATGTGTTGGATCCTGAATCCGATCCGGAAGTAGAGACTGGACAGCCTGAAGTTTCTCAAGTACAGAGGTTACTTCAAGACGTCTCTGAATGGTAAGTAACGTTAGCCGTTAGCCGTAGCTTGATGTTGTCACGTCCAAATGCATAAACCTCATTATTTGACGCTTTGGCATCGTTTAACACGAGTATCTGACATTGTAACAACATTTATAGGTCAGAAAAGTGGAAAAGCATAATAGTTCCCTTTTAAGCCTAGTGATGGCCAAATGAAGCCTCATGAAGCATTTTCTTTATTCTCTGAGCCCACTAGATGGCGCTGTTAGTTTAAAGAGAGAGGCTCAAAGAATAGCAATAGTGCCATCTAGTGGGCTCAGAAAGTAAAGAAAATGCGTATGAGCCTTCACGAGGCTTCATTCAGCCATCACTACTTAAGCCTAATGCCAGACTAAAATGCTCACTTAAGCTCTTTTAACTAGAAGGGACTTGCACAGACATACCTTAAAATATAAAAACTACGTTGGTTGCCAGGGGGAAGATCAGAGCTACTCTAGAACTAAACTGAAGCAAGGAGGCAGGTTTAACTTCTGCTTAGAAATGTTTGTGAGAGAGCATAGACTACTTAGAATATCTAAATAAAGAGCAACACACAATAGAGAGGCCAGTCAGATGAGCACTTGTCGATGGGACTAATCCATTGAATTACTTTGATGATGACGCCTTCACATTGCAGCACTTCAGATAGATGAGATGCATTTAAATGAAGTGTATTCATTATGGGTTATTTTTGCTGTTACTCTGTTGATGCTGTACAGAATTAAGATAGTGTGCAGCAAATTAAATTCGTGACTAAGCCAAGTCTGGTTTAAAATGTTGTTTGTGGTGATTAAAATACGCTCTCCCTTCCGATATTTCATTTATGCTCATAATAAATAAATCCTCTAGCTAACTTTTCATACATGGTCATCTTTTTTGCTCTCTGCTGAAAGGTAGCAGCAGCGTCTTCACTCATGGATGGTATAGCAGATGTGGAGGGGGGTACACACTGACTGTGCACTGAGTCTTCTAACCAGTTCTTTCCTCTGAAAAAAGAACTGTTAGAAGCACAAATAAACCCCTATGGTCCTTAGAATGAAAGCAGAATAAACACACTGACAGTGGAATATGCTGCAAAGGAAGTGACCAATTTAGCTTCTCTAGTGTGTTTACCATTTGTGCTCAGGTTTTCATCTGAAATCCAAATAGTCATTGTCTGGTATACCATCCAGAGGTTTCTGGTGCTGTGTTATTTCAGAGAGGAAGTCACTCAATCTGTCAGTCTTGTTTTTTATTTTCAGTCGCCCACCACCAGTTGTAAATCGATCTCTTCTCATATCTGCATTCTCTTTTTAAACCAGTTAAAGGTTCTATCCCAGTCTAGAAATACAGATATCACTCAATATAAGCAATATAAAAAATATGAATACAAAAAATATGATATACTGAAACTGTAAATTGCAGCCCAACCACTCTTTCTTTTGCTCAGACTTTTAATTACTGAATTTTTTAGTAGCGTTTTTTCATACTCACTACTCACATTTTTTAGCGACACTGGCGCTTGGTCGGTGACCTCGGGCATCAGACACTGATAAAAAGCCATCCTTTTTTGTTGACATAATACACAGCTAATTGCCGTTATTGTACAAACAGTGCCAGCAGCATCAGGGGCAAAGCGGTGGGACAACAATGAAAGTTAATGAGGCAGAAGTCAAGCAGACAGGAGGGGTGGTGGATGGATCCAGCAACCTCCGACTTATGCCTCAGAGGCCAGTGTTTGCTTCCCGTGTGATTGTAAAGCCTTTCCTAAACCTAAGCATGCGTTTGTTGGCAAAACCAAGAAAAAAACAAAAGTGAACTTAAATGTAGTGCATTTATTTTATGAGACTGTTTGCAAACTGTGCATTTCCTGTGAGAACGGAAGTGTGTTTAGGAAACAGACAATGCATGTAACAGGCTGAAGTTGACACAGCATCCCAGAATGTCAACAACCAACGCACCCAGGGCACCTTGCACGTCACATCTTGACATAGAAAGTTCACGACCGAACGTCAATAGGTGACAAGGTCGGAGTGAGAATGTGTTGAAAAATCTATTATTGATTGAGTGTAAGTTATATTACGAGTATTTTCAATGCTTTACCGTTGCATCAGACTCCAATGGGGAAGCCGTTAACAGCTTTATTCCGCATTAATGCTCTCATCAAAGCCACCAGACTCCATTGACAAAAACAGTAATTTTAGCCTGCTGAACACAGGACCTGCTGGTCTACTGCTGCTTCACTCAGTTAGTTTGTTTTTGTGTGTGTGTGACTTTGGTGAATCTGAACTAACAATTTTAAACATCAAAGTCACACACACACACACACACACATGCACACACACTCACAAAGATTGACGTTGCGGTAAACCAGCAGCTCCTGTGTTCAGCAATTTTAAATCACTGTTTTTTATAGTGAAGTCTGACTTTGAAAAGAGCAATACAACAGCTTCAGTTCAGCAGTAAAAGTACTCTCTATATAGTGTAAATTCATCCACATTGCAGACTCCAGCCTGCTTCTCCAAACTGGGAGCACACTGATTGACATCTACTGGATGTAATACACTGTCTATGGATAAATACCTCATACAACCCCACTTCAAAAAACCAAACTATTCCTTTAAGGCACTCGTACAGAAAATGCTGGCTGATTCTAAAAAAATCAAATTGCAGGACACAATTTAAGGCAACCTCACCTCTCTGTTTGGATATTTTTTGTGTGTAGCTGCTCTGAGGATATTGTCTCAACATTTATTTAAGCTTGAAAAGAAAATTTGAACACAGCTAAAAGCCATGCTATTACCATCTTTCAACCAACCAGTTTGCTGAGAGAGGCTTCATCCTTCAGGGAAGCCAGACAATAGGCAGTTTTTGTCTGCTTTTTAGTATTGATGTGGCCATGAGTAAGATGCATACATTTGTCTGTGTGGAGGAGTGTTTGTGTATGAGCAGGTTAGCTGTATCTCTGAGTGTGTCTCTGTGGGGGCACGCAGTGCAGAGTGTGTGAGCACTCCGAATTACATCTGATGCGTAGGTGTGTCCTCTGAGACAGCGAGCAGTTCTTCAGGGGGAGCTCGGAGGCAGTAGGTGTGCAGTACCGCCTGCTGTCATTTGGGGGAGCAGTCGCTCTGCAGCTGCCGTTATGTGCTGCTCCTGGATCTGCTTTTTATTCAGCTCTCTAACACAATCCAAAGAACCTTGCTCTGAAAAAGATGTGCTTTAGTCCCGTCAGCCGCTGTAATACAATCACTTACCCAAGAGATGTTACCGATATCCATCTATGCAGTGGATAGGGGGCGGATTTTGCAAACGACATAAAACAACCCGTAGTCGCTGTTGCTATAGCGATTGTCCACATCTCTAGCCGGACCCCTGCATGCTGCCAAAGCATACTTTGTCAAGGTGGATGGATTTGCAAACAACAACAACAAAAAAAGGCTGTTGAGAGCGTAAAAAGGCAGTTATGTCACAGCGAGTGGAGGGAAGGTTGGGGGTTATCAGGAGAGAAAGGCTGCTGCTGCATCGTGCTTATGATCCTGTAAAGGAGGTCATCTTTCTTTTTTGTTTTCTGCCTCTATTTTCAGCCTTTCCCTCCACACTGATCGGGGTAGTTATCACCCAGGGATTATACAGCAACTTTATCCATTATTCATGACTCAGCAAAAGTAATAACACTTCCTCCCGGGGTAAAGCAACCAATTCCTTATTTTAGGGTGTTTATATTCCCAGAGGTCTCCATTATGAGTTATGAAGCATAATGTATTGTAAAGTGTAAAGGTGGGAAGCTCAGCACGTCATGATAAAATTGAATTCCGGCCGTTTGCCGCTGGGCTGGAGTGGTGAGCGTTCTGGTTAGCAATCACTTCAGGCGCACAACTCACCACTGCCAGAGTGCCTATTTGTTGTGCACTGTGGTGTGAAACAAGCTTTTACACCTTCAGGAGTAATGCCCTTCTCCATTTTAAATGTCCCCCTGGAAATGTACTGGAGATGGAAGGAACCTGGAGATGCAGGAGGGAAAGTGTGATGCTCAAAACATTTCTAACCAGATTAGACTGATTTATCAGGCTGTGTATTTAACTGCTTATTTACTAAGAGATATATTGATGCTACGCTAAGAGTTGCCACCCTTTCCTTAAAGTACAAAATAGTCCCATATTTAACAAGTAAATGGTGCGTCCCATTTTGAATCAATATGGGATAGGGTTTGTCCCGCATTTCCAGGTTGTCTTGAATGCAGCATCACCCCACATGCACTTTGTGAAGACGTGCCCGACTCTGCCCCTGATGTCGTCGCCATTGTTGGTTTGGTTGGTTGGGCAAAGGGTAATGTTGTGTTTACACTGGGTTTAATAAAACAATTTTCGCGAGTGAATTACATGTTAAGTCAATGTAAAGACGTGATTAGACATGAATTCCCGCCAATGTATGACAAATGCCGTGGATGCGATGGACCAACGCAACACGAATTACATGAAATATGCAAACTAGGCGGCACAAACGAAGTAAGTAGTGCAATTTCCGCTTATTCTCGAGAGTTGAAAAATCTGAACTTCAGAGACTGATTTGTGCTGCAAAATTTTGCATCGCCATGTTTTAAGTTTGGTGCGAACACAACATAAGACCATCAAAGTACCAAATCAGAGGCAGAAGAGGGTGGGTGGGAGAGCCGGTGGGAAACCACCCTGTGCCCAGAACTGAAACAAAAGTGGATACAAAAATACAGACGAGAGTGGAAAGATTCAAATACTTGGCTTGAAGGTGTCAGAGAAAATGAATACAAAGCCAACTGAAAAATATATTGGCAAGTGTTTTCTGTGGCGCAATGTGGGCTGGCAGACTTGACGGCATGCTTTAGAACACAACATTTCCTCAATGTGAGAGTGAAGTTTTTTAATCTCCTCAATGATAATCTGTTACATTAGACTTCATATGTGGCTGCCTATTTGTGAGCAAATAATGCTAGATGTAAATGAATCACATAACTTAGGGGCTGATTTTCTTTCTAACTGAGGTGGGCTGGCCATGAACTGGCCTCTATTGTAACGTTTACAGATTAATTATTAAGGGTCTATATGACGTTTGAACCCTGTTAAATGTGAGTATAGCATTATCTGCTTCACATCTTTATATATGACAATATGACCACTAGAGAAGCCTGTAGAGTTGTGATAGAAAGAGTGCATCTGTTAACACTGATTTCAATACCAGCAGGAGTTTATAACAGAAAAGTTATCCATTCAGCTTACCTCTAATGTCCTGTTGGTAATAAAGCACTTCAAACTTTAAGTATCAATCTTGACACTTTCTTGAAACCACCGGACCTGTGGTGGCCGTGTCCCTGAGAAGAGGGGCCCCTCTGCAGCAGGCGAAAACGGAGCAACCCTGGCAAATTTTACCGACCTGGTCGCACTACAAAGTTGTCAAAAACTGGTGCTTGGTCAGTGACTTCTGGTGTAAGATGCAGACAAAGAAACCGTTCTTTCACCCAGCAGCGTCAGGGGGAAACGCAGTCGGACAACAAGAAAAGTTAAGGCGCTTCACTGCGGGGAAATAGTGTAAGCCACTACTATTTAATGCAGTCCACTATATATTTACATGTGCAACAGCTTGATGCAGTACATATTTTTTTACACTATTTATTTTCAATTTTATGAAGATGATGATGTTAATGTTTATGTGTGCTTATGTGATTATGTTGTTTTAATGACTAGTTGGCACCTGATCAGACAAAGCACTCCTAATCTCTTTGCACACTCTTTTATTCTATTGAATATGTTTTTTTTTCTTTTTTTTAAGTGCATAAATGTATTGATGTTTCTGTTTGTGCTGTGTATGGATATGTGTAGGCATGTGTATACAGACACAATACACTGTGTTCAAGTGGCAAGTTTATCAGTTATTAGTCCTATTACTATTCTATTACTATTATTCTATGAGTTTGTTTGTTTTCTTGTACTTATTTATTTTCTCATCTTACTTATCCATGTATGTTTTTTTTGTTTGTTTGGGTTCTTATTTCCCCCTCTCTTTCCCCTTCTCTTGCCACTCTTGATTTTATACGACTTAGGCATCACAGGTCATCCTTTACCAGCCAAGGTGGGGAGGGGAGAGTTAGACAATAGTTTTTTTTTTCTTTTGGAGTTTCAATATCCTCAAAATTTGTATTGATAATTAGCTTTCCATAAGATTGTAATGCCTGTTCTTTTTTCCTAAACCCCTAAACCCTAAAGCCGCCTGCATTGAGGGCTGTATTTTCTTTCATGGAGCGGCTGCTCTACCAACTGAGCTAAACACCGCCTCCATGTTATATTTTTAAGAATGTTTGATTTGCTTCATAAGTAAATAACTGTTGTTTAAAATACCATTCTTCCATTGATTCTGATATGTATTCGTCAAACATCATCTACCATGACTCTAAAATTTTATAAACTTGTTTCTCAAAGACTCTTTGTAGTTTTGATGTGTCATACTCATCCTCCTTGTTGGGTCTTGAACCCAGAGTCCTTAGCACTGTGATCCAGCTCCTAACTCACTGAGCTAATTGTCTGGAAGTGAGACCTGGTGTGTGGCTTCTCAAATAGACTCAGGAAATCACCGACCGGACTGCAGTTGTTGTGGCAGATTTCAAAAATAGTCAAAATGTCACAAATTCTATTATCTAAACAAAAATCTGACAATACATAAATTGCATCTGGACAGCATGGACATGTTGGTGATTTGTTTTTAATGATAAGTGTTTTGCTTCATGTGATGTTTAAAAATGCCACTTTTACATTGACTCTAGTTGTTCCCATGACAGCAGAATTCAAAATGTTCTAGAAAATTCAGTTTTGGAGATAAAATTCTGATATTTGCCAAACTTCATAAACCACGACTCCAAAATATTGTCAATATTTTTCAGGAAGATTGAAAATGTATTTAGCAAGAATTGGATGGTATATGTTTACAGTAGTGTTTACAGTCAAACGTTTTCATGCACTGTAGGCTCAATTTTTGATAAATCAAAAATCCGAGAAACAAGTTTTGTGGAGGTCAGTCTGGAGATGCTCTCTAGCAAGTTTGGTGACAATTGAGCAAAAATTGTGGGAGAAGATACGTTTTATAAGTTTTACAGTTTTTGAAAAAAACAGAGTGATGGACTTCATAATTTGTAATGACTCTAAATGGACAAAAGTTTCTGCAGTACTGGGGCTACATTGTGGTGAAGTTTCAAAACTGTAGCATGTATCTTTGGTTTGGTAGGAATTTTTAAAGTTTTTAAATTTAAACGTTTATTGTGCCCCCCCCCCAGGAGGGGATGGCACATGTCCTTGGAGTTGAGTAAATCTAGCATGGGGTCGGACATTTCTGTAAAGTTTGGTGAGTTTTTGCCCATGGGAAGTATGATTTCCTCGGAAGAAGAAAGAAAGAAAGAAAGAAAGAAAGAAAGAAAGAAAGAAAGAATTCTTCCGATTACAATAGGGTCCTTGGCTGCTTAGCAGCCCGGACAAACAAAACTCTCCTGTCCTCTCTAGTTTGTTTATTGTACCTATGCACCCAAGACAAACTTTTTGGTTGCCCCAAGACGGTGCAGTTTCACAGCAGTCCTAGGAATTTTCATTTTCTTTTTTGCCCATTCTTCCACACAGACAGTCTTTAAATCTTGAAGATCCTGGGGGAGCAGCTGGTGAATCTTGATCTTCTGCTTCTTCCACAAATGTTCTATCGAGTTTAAGTCTGACGATTGACTGGGTCATTCTAAAACTTTTATTTTCTTCTTCTGTAACCAACAGACAGTCTCCTTTGATGCATGTTTTCGATTGTTGTCCCCCCTCATCTCATCCTTATCATCATCAGATTCTTCTCAAGAAATTCCAGGTACATGGCTCCAATCATCTTCCCTTAAACAATTTGGATTCTGCTGGTGCCAAGGGAAGAGAAACAGCCTCATATTATGATGTGTCTTCCTCCGAACTACAGTGTAGGTGTGGTATTTTTAAGATTATTTACAGAGTCCTTTCACCACCAAACCCAATACGTTTGCTACCAGACACTAGGAAAAGCTGGAGGAACAAAGTGTTTTGAAATTAGAAAGAAATCAAGCAAAACTACCAGCACTATTTTGTCTTCATCTCTTAAATGCTTTGCTGATATTGACATCTTTTATTAATTTTCAGACTCTCTTTTAAAATCTCTCTTAGACCCAAGCAGTTTTTGTCATTTTACCACTTTGTTCAATTACTTTTTAAGCATTTGGTGAATAAGAACTTTTGAGGAATGTTTGATACAGGTTTTTTTGTACT
Organism: Cephalopholis sonnerati; assembly: GCA_019142605.1. Taxonomy (NCBI): domain Eukaryota; kingdom Metazoa; phylum Chordata; class Actinopteri; order Perciformes; family Serranidae; genus Cephalopholis; species Cephalopholis sonnerati. The sequence continues at coordinate 20,131,786 of JAGQAX010000024.1, forward strand.
GTCAGTTCATACTGTGGGACAAACACCATCTGAATGATGTTTGGAGTTGAAAACAAAGCTGACTGTGGGAACATGTGAGTCAGCTCATGTCTGTACATATCATATCATATCAGCTCATGTCATACATATGGTTTCAGGTGATGTTGTAAAGGCTATCACTGCTTCTTTACTCATCATATTTTTTAAAGTCCCATAACAGTTCATGCAGACCGAAGAGCCATTTAAATAAAATATCTCACTAAGTTAAATGTGAAACTAGAAAATGCAAATGCTTTCTTTGGTGTTAAAGAAAAAAACAAGACAAAACAAAAACACAACATCTTTAAATACTGCAGTTTCTGTAGGTTTGGTGGCATGATAAATGTACTGAATACAAATCAGCAAATTTAAAGAATCGATTAAACTTTCAAAAAGGAGCTTTAATCTGTTACTGCAAGAATTTTGCTAATGTACTAGGACATATAACTTATATCCTGTTAACAGAAAAAAATGACTTCAATGGATTTTAATTTTTAAAAAACAGAATTAGATAAATAAGTAAAATAAATAAATAAATAAATAAATAAATAAATAAATAAAGTAGATTAATTAAAAAAAAGAAAAAAAAATGTTTTCAGCTCCAAACAACATTCAGGTGGTGTTTGCTCTACAGGACAAACTGACATGATAAGAACTCTCAGCAGTGTATCAAACAGCCTTCAAATGTTTTCATTATAAAAATTAATTGAACAAACTGATAAAATGACAAAACCGCTTTGGTTTTTCTATTGAAATTTGAAAAATCTCCTAAAACGTATAGTTCAACAGTGCTGAAAAAGATCACCTGACATAAATGCCATGTGTGGTCACTAGGTATGTAAACCCCACCTCCTTCCTCTATTCATAATTGAATGAGCCTACGACGCAAAGGCCCTGGGGCTCAAATTGTTAGGGAGCCCCGCAGCTTTCATCTGCAAAGTGCCACTCAAATGAACATGTACCAATAGGGAAGAGACTGAAAACCCTAAAGAGACACAAATATCAAAGAGATGAGAAGGAACTGCAAACAGACAGAAAATAAGTACAAAAAAAAAAGACAAAAAAAAGACACACAATAAGTACAAACATTTGCCAAAAAAGACACAAAATTACTTCCAAGAGACAGTTTGCTGTTGGCCGAATGAAACATTGGAAGAGTCATCTTGGACGCAAATTGGGATTTTTTTTCCCAAACAATCTCTGACATTTTATGGACAAAACTACAGAGATAGAAAGCTCTTCCCTATTAATTAAACTTTATATCAAACATTGCAGTGCTCTTTTTTACTTGTCTTTGTTTACCTTTGGATTGTTTCTGCTGCAGGCCAACCCAACACATTCTCACTCCGACCTTGTCACACATCGACATTTGGTCACGGACTTTCCACGAGAACATATGACGTGCAAGGTACCCTGGGTGTGTTGGTTGCTGACATTCTGGGACGCCTTGTCAACTTCAGCTTGTTGCATGTTTTCAAAATACACATCTATTTTCACAGAAAATGTACAGCTTGCATACATTCATTCAGTCATTTTCTGCTTATCCTCTTGAGGGTCACGGGGGGGCTGGAGCCTATCCCAGTTGACACTGGGTGAGAGGCAGGGTACACCCTGGACAGGTCGGGCACCCTGACATGAAAGGGCAGCTTTTTTTGTTGGTGTCTGACACCAGAAGTCACTGACCAAACACTTGTATTCGACGACTTCTAAATGAGACCGGGTTGACCAAGCAGAGGACCAGTTAGAACAGACTGATCATATCGGCAAAAAGTTCACCGACAACGTTTTTCTGTTTTCCCTCAAAATAGGCAATCTTTCAATACACCCTCAATTCATAGTGATTACAGTGTTTTTTTCTTTATTATTATCTACCCACAGACAGGAGTATGGATGTGTCCTGCACTCTGTATGTCCCCATCAACCCCGACCGCCCCCATGAGAATCCAACGTGGTATAAACATAGTGTTTAATCAACTCAACGACACGTTGTCTGTGAATATAATGAAGGCAGCAATTATGTTCTTACTACAGCCTACTGTAATTATGAAAACAGTTTAGTAATATACAAAGGCAATATTTAGTAGACAGGGTTGATTAGAAGCATCAGAGATGTGCATCGCAGCAGCGGCTTGAGAAACGTGTGGGCGGAGAAGGTGATGAGTAACGCTGCTGCTTCCGTCAGCAGTTCCCATCCACGAGCTCTTGAGTGATGCCCTTAAAGTCAGCTCCCAGGTGTTGATGTGCAGGAGTGTGTGAGAGAGCAGGAAATAGCTGGAAAACAGCAGCAAGCTCAGCACCGAAAACACACACCTCTGCTGACATTCTCCAAATGGGGAAGCGAAGATGTGCGCTGCAGGCTAGTGTGAGGTGGAGAGGATCTGAAGGTGTCCTCCATCTTTCTACCCCCGGCTAAAAGCCAGTCCGTGGGAGTAATGAGCCACATTAAATGCGGCTGCAGATAAAACATACGGACGAGGAGCATTTTAGATTTCTATCTCTTTGAGGAGGAGGAGTGTTGAGCTGCCGATCTCAGATGCAAGATAAAGCAAGATAAAGCCCCAGGCCCTCTGATTGGAAGGTGTGTGTGTGTGTGTGTGTGTGTGTGTGTGTGTGTGTGTGTGTGTGTGTGTGTGTGTGTGTGTGAATGTGGTGAGGGCAGTCTTCTGTAATTTCTAAAAATGGTACCCTAAGTTGTGACCATTCGTGGTGCTAATGACCAATGTCTCAAAAGGATGCAAATATATATGCAGTATATACACACAGATGACTTGATACACATTCCTACCAATGTTTTCAGGTTATTCCACTGATTTACAGGTGTGCCAGGAAACACAGCAAGGCATCTACCCAAAGAGAGAAGAGGAAGACCGCAAGCTGCTAACAGGGATGTAAACAATGCAAGTTTCAAACTTTGAAAAAATGTTTTTTGAGGAAGAAAATGCATCCCACACAATGCATTGTTAGACCTCAAGGATACACACAATGTGTTTTAGTAAGAAACACTTAGTGTAAAAAGAAATGCTGGATGTTTACAAGAAAACTCTGCAGGGCACCTTTAAATTCTAGGTAGCTAAGGAAATTAATATTCCATGGAGAGTATTTTATGTGTCTTAAAACAAGTCTGCAGAGGGTCTTAAGTACATTTTTCCAAGTTGGAAAATGTGTCCACTGGTATAAACTGAGGTGCGATTCAACTTTTTCAGGTCATGTTTAGGCACCCACAACACTTGGTTAAGGTTAGAGAGAGGTAGTGGCCTTGACATTTAACTGACATCACAATCATTCCCAAACTGTTACAGTTAGGGGAAAGTCCTTTATTGCCTAAATCTGGCCATGAATCCCAAAATGTGTCAAACAGTTTTGTTATATCACCAATATGGAGAACAAAAAGGTAGCACCACATAGTTTTGGTATATCGTCACAATGTGGAGAACAAAAAGTGTCACATAGTTTGTTATATCACCGATATGGAGAACAAGAAGTGTCGCCAATATGGAGGACAAAGAGTGTCTCATAGCTTTGTTGTAATCTTTTAGCTAATCCTTTTTGGATCTGATTTTCTGATTATACAGATATAGCAGACTTAAGTGATTGTTCATATTAATGGGGGAGAAAATCTGACAAATTGTTACATCATTGGTTAGCTGTTGTTCTGCACAGCTCCATCCACAGCTATGGCCAGCATGCTGAAATGAAAAGTTGTTCTGAAACACTCTCCTGAAATAAAAAGTTCAGTTCCGCTGTCAGTCATTTTGTATTTGTATACCAGTAGATAACTTAATAACAATATATTGTCATACATCGGTTCATATAATATCCTACAAATTAGCATTCCATGAATGACGCTACATCCTTAACGTAACGTTATGTAATTACTGTAAAGTTACGTAACTAATGTAAAGTTATGGAGGTTATGTGTAGGCAAGTCAAGTTACTAAGAGGAAACATGGTGAAGAACTACCTTAAGGTGACTTAAGGTGAAGTTCACATGATTTTAAACACCGGTCTCCTGTAAAAAGTATCTGGGGAAAGTCCTGTGTTTTTTGACCCATCCACCACCCCAACCTGCCTCCTCAACAGATTGCTCGGAACCGCGTTATTAAAATTAGCGGCAGTAATGACTTAGACGTGACTGGTCAGTAGTGATGGCCAAATGAAGCCTCATGAAGCATTTTCTGTATTTTCTGAGCCCACTAGATGGTGCTCTTGGTTTAAAGAGAGAGGCTCAAAGAATGGCAATCAGTGTGCTTTCAAGCTTTTGTTGAACAAAAATCACCATCTAGTGGGCTCAGAAAATAAAGAAAATGCTTCATGAGGCTTCATTTTACCATCACTACTGGTCAGGCTGGCTATGGACACTTCTTTTATACAATCTGTGTTTAGTACTGGGGTCACCCCATCTATGCTTCAGAAAGCCATGGTCAAGCCATTGCCATGTAAAAACTGATTGTGTGTTTACATCACTTTGTACGGTAAAGCATGTGGGCACTGACAAGTACTTTGTGGTAGTGATGGCCTCATGAAGCCTCATGAAGCATTGTCTTTATTTTCTGAGCCCACTAGATGGCGCTTTTTATTCAAAAGCTTGAAAGCACATTGAATTGCTATTCTTTGAGCCTCTCTTTTTAAACCACGAGTGACTCTTAATCGCTTCTCTTTGACAAAAATAAAATGGAAATGAATAATAATTGTTTTAATTTTTATTTGTCATTGTTGTAGGCCGGAAGTGATTCTTACATTTTCCAGCTGTGTATCCTTCCACATAAAAAAAAAAAAAATTGAACATATTGTCAACTAAAATATGTTCCATACTGTACATCAACAGCCTGACACCTTTTCCTAAATTTTGGTGAACCTCCATAGCAATGACTAGTTTTGATTCTTCCTGGCAGGGCTAACTACAGATTCCAAATACAAACAAACAAACAAACAAAAAATGTCAAAGGAAAATCAAGAATTCAATAGTGCTTGGACAGATTTGTTTGCTTTCACCGCCAAAGCTGCAATGTTAAAAGTACCAAATAATCATAAATGGCCCACTGGAGAGTGACAACTTTGTGGTAGAACATAATAATGAGTTCTCATATAGAAGTATTGTTTTTGATGATAGGCTAACTTAGACTGTATTACCTTTATTAAAAGGAACAGATATGTATTGCAACTCCGGACAGATTTTTTTTGAAGACCAAACTGAATCTTTAGATACTGAAGGTTGCTCACCCCTGAGTTAAATACTAAAATTATCACAATATGCCATTAATTTCTACTTAGAACGATTTAAAGAATTATACTTAAAAATTTTATGAAACTTTTATCAGCAAACTCTACAATATTCTTGTACAATGGGCCCCCAAGTAGCTCTGTGATAATTTGCTGCAAAAGTTGGCTGATTGACGAACATTTGAATATTGTTAAATACTTTTTAAGAGCAAAAAAATGTTTTTGTGTGATTAAAATGTTTAACATTACTCATATGGTCTGTGAGCCAACAGGGAGCACCCTCAGCACCCCACTTCTAACACGTATGGACACTTTACCCATTAACCTTATTCAATTAGCTTCACATTAACTTCACATAGTGTCTGACTGGTCAGCAAGGTCACAGTCAGCTGCATATGGTTCAACTGTGTGCTCCATAAAGACACATTAAGTACCGTGGTCACAGTTTTAATCAGCTGTGGGCTATCATAATATACAAATATGTATGGACTGGGCCTCTGAACAGATCTGGAGCTTCTAATTGCAGTGCCTAATGCTCTCATTAGCAGAGAGCTTCACACCCACACATGATCTGTATGCACACAGTCACATTATTGAGTTGGAGAAAAGGTGACACTGGCATGCTAATAAGGGAAGGGAATGTGCTCTTTAAACTATTATTGATGTTTTAGTAATCACTGCTGTGCTTTGATTTTGAGCTTTGTCAAAAAACGCTGGCGAGGAAGTTTTTTCTTCCTTCCCATTGAACACATGCAAATCCCGGTGAGCAATGATCGAAGCGCTAATTTATGCAAACTACTCAAATGGCCTTACTTAATTGCCCCAATATCAACAGTCAGTGCACTTCTATTTGCCATGTTATCATTTTGTGCTCATTGTTACACTAACACTAATGTGTCCACAGACACAGACAAGTACGATGCTCGTGTTTACCCCCTCTGGGCTAATATCCCTGGTGTATCGTGCGAATAGCAGACATAAAGAAAAACCGACAGAGAAGAATCACAGGGCGGTGTGAATAGAGGCCTGCAGGGCCTTATACATATCAATAATGAGGAATGAGCTTCAGCTCTCACATGTTTGGGCGCCATCTCAGAGGGATTCTTTCAGGGGCGGGGATGCATGGATGCCGATACTCTCTGCATGGCTTACACGATGTCTCAGTTTTCATATGGGATGCCAGGGCTTACAATCCACTATGTTTCTCTCTCCACCTGGCATTTGACAAAAGCTGGCACACTGCACAGACTGACACACAAAAAAAGGATTTTTATGTTATGTTCAGGATTCATCACACTTGAGCTGAATTACTCTCTCTGTTTCCTGTGGAAGTTCTGGTTGATACGCTTCTCTGTTTTGTTTCCTATCCACAGTATTACAGTATATGAAGGGACATACTGAAAATCCCAAACACTCCGAAGTCATTTACTGTCTGCGCGTGGTCAGTGACTTCTGGCGTCAAACACCAACCAAAAAAGCCCTCCTCTTATGTTGGCATGATACGCAGCCAGTTGCTATTATTGTTAAACAGCACCCGGCGATGTCAGAGGGATATGCAGCAGGACAACAATATAAGGGGAAGTCCAAGTAGGGCGGGCAGCGGGGTGGTGGATGGGTCCAACAACCACCAACTGTCACCAGCGAGGCCAGTGTTCACTTCCCATATGATTGTAAAGCCAAACCCTGTTGTTTTTTCCTAAACCCAACCATGTGTGTTGGCAAGATGTAACCAAAAAGTGTTCACGAGATAATTCTCACATGATTAACACAGGAATGTGTAGATTTTTGGAAAATGAATGGCTCAATTGAATGGCATAGTTAGGATGTTTTGAAGTACGGTTGTATGGGATACTTGGTCATAGTCAGTGTATTACACACAGTAGATGTCTGCACAACCCCAGTTTGAAGAAGCAGGCTCATGTCCAACAAGAAAGGTCAGCAATGTACTGCTGTGGAAGGGGGCTATCAACAAAATGTATTTTAGCCACCTATGAACAATCACTGTCAGTTTAGGTGTATGCTATATCAAGACTATTTTCACTGTTTTATCTTTATGTCAGATTTTAATCCTGTAATGAACATCTGAAATGGGCCATTTTGCAAAATGACTATGTTTATTTTCGGTAGTTTTGGTATAATTTGATGCAAATACTTTTGTACTTTTAATCAAAATGAATTTACCAGTAAAGTGTTTCCACACTGTGGTGTGAGTACTTGTTCTCCCAATGTATATATACATATGTATGTGTGTGTGCGCAGAAATTAGTTACTTAGATCATGAAGTGTGAACAAAGTTAATTCACATTTGATTTTGTGGAACTGAGCAATCAGAGACTACAATCATCCCCTGAAGTTCCCAAGCAGCATGAGAGATTTTAAATGTGACAGAGGGATGGACAGACGGACTGAGGCAGATTCACTGTCCCCTCCATCAGTGTGCTACAACAACAGCATTTGCCTTTATGTGCCACAACAGAAATTTAAGCTCTTTGCACAAACATAAATACACAAATAGCCATCATCTTTTATGCATAAAGTGGCTTTTGATCTGGTTTATTTGTCCCACCCAGAACACTTGCTGTCTCATCTTCAATAGGAAATTCTATAACCACTGGCACTTTTTCCCTCCATGTCACTCTATTGACACTGAAAGCCAGAGCTGGCATGTGACATGCTGCGCTGAAATAGAAAAACAGAGATTGTGTAAATATGATGGCATCAGTCTGGGCTTGGCAGACAAAATGCTTTTCTTCTGCAGTAAACAAGGTGAAACAGAGCAGACAGAGTCAACTAGTCATGGGGATCAGATGCCTCTGTGCTGGCAGCAAAAGCACCCACAGACATGGGGCCCAATTGTTCAACACACTACTGTCTCTGTCACTTCTGTCTCACCAGAAGATTTTCTTAATCCAGCCTGTTTAAGGTTGTGCTTTATTGTCACAATACAATACACGGAACAATGTTTAATTTATTTCAATTCAATTTCATTGTGTAGCCAAGTGTCAAAAATCACAATTTGCATCAGAGGGCTTTATAACATCACAACATTTACAACATCATCCCTCTCTCCTTGGAGATGTGACTCAACCATGACCCACAATCCAGGCGCAACCCTGTTCTGTGCAAACCTGCGAGATGAGAAAGCACAAAAGCTTCGGGTGAGACACTGAGTTAGTGACATTCATTAATGGGCCATGAATATTTGGCAAATGGAGAGAAGGAGAAGTAGAGATGGAGCTCAGTGTACCATAGGAGGTCCCTCTGTAGACTAGGCCCAAATCAGTCTAACTAGGGGCTGGTTCAAGGCAAGCCTGAGCCAGCCCCAACTATAAGCTCTATCAAAGAGGAAAGTCTTAAGCCCACCCTTAAATGTGGAGACGGTGTTTGCCTCCCAGACCGAAATTTGAAGATTGTTCTTCAGAAGGGAATTGTGATGGCTGACTGCTTTGGGGCCTGTTGTATAAAACACTGAGAGTTTGCTCGTTAAGTATGACACTTAAGGTTTAGCTTGTCCTTGGCTGAGGAAATGACCTAAGGGTGTTGCACAGAATCTCTTAAAAGGTTTCCTTAGTCAAGGAAACACACAACCAGCCTAATAGTATGAAAAATGGTAGAAGATAAGAAGACATGGAAATCAAACTGGTCGGAGGAAGGAAAAATTATACTTCTAGAGGAACTCAATCAAAGAAAGAACATACTGAAAAGTAAATTTAATCTGAAAGTAACAGCCAACATGAAGGACAAGGAATGTGGGTACGTGAAATACCTTGCCAATAACTGATTGGAAAGATCCTGTTGTATTAAACCACAGAGCAATATCAACTGTGATGTGGCTGAAGCGCACAGCTTCGGAAAGTTGAGTGATCCAGCCTCAGACATTGAGACAAATCATTAACTGACCTCTGGTCAAAGTTATGGTGTAAAATCAATTACTCATCATTGAGGGTGTCAATCTGGTTCTCCTGGTCATGGAACACTCTTCTTGGGATGCCTTCATTTTTCTCAATGATCACCATAAACTCAGCCATATTGCCATTCAGGTGCAGTTAGAGGTAAACTGTGTTTTTTTCCTTACTTTGGTTGCTAAGGTCCTGTGCAATGATATGAAGAACTTTAAGCAACGCCTTAGGTATAAGACCAAGAAAAGGAGAAAAAACAGTTAAGGAAACCTTAAAGAGAGAGTGCAAATGATATTATTTAAAGCAAACCTTAACTCTGATTTAAGGGAAAATCTTTACTTAAGTTGTCTTGTACAATCAGTCCCAGTTTTTCCACTTTTGGAGGCTCTAGGAACTACAAGTAACCCTGCATTTCCCGAGCACAGTGTTCTGGTAGAATAATGCATGAGCAAATATCTAAATATTGAAATGATAATTGAATAAAACAATTAAATAGACAATAAAATAGGACACATATAAAAAGAAGCACTAAAAGAAGAAATAAAAAGAAAAAAATAAATTATATTTACAAGGAAGACATAAATCAACTTAAATCAAATAAAGTGTATTTATATAGCACATTTAAAAACAATTGGAGCTGACCAAAGTGCTGTACAAGTTAAAATGAATGGCACACAAATAGCAGTTACAATTTAAATAAAAATTACAACAATAAATGGCATTAGCATTAGAAAGCAACATTATATGTGCACAAATTTAAAAGAAATCTTGATTTCATACATGAAAGGTTAAAAAGTACCAAAATATTAAAACCACTGAAAGCAACCAAAGGCCATTGAAAACATGCATGTCTTAAGATTTGCCTTGAAAGTCTCAATAGAGGGTTGACATCTGATTGAAAGGCTATTCCAAAGTTTTGGAGCAGCCACTGCAGAGGCACTCTTTCCCTACCTGCTAGCTTCAATTGTGGGACAGTTAAAACAGCATTGTACAAGGGTGCCAGCCCATATATGGCTTTACAAACAAACAAAAGAACCTTAATTAATCTTGTATTTGATGGATAGTCAGTGCAGGGATGCTAGCACTGGTGTAATGCTGTCTCTGTATCAGTGAGAAGTCTTGCTGCAGGATTCTGCACCAGCTACAGATGAGAGAAAGATGATTGGCCGACACCAAGTAAAAGTAAGCTGCAGTAGTCGAACCTTGGTGATGTTATTCAGTCCATTCAGGATTTCGCGGCAAAAAAAACCTTGAATTTGTGGCCAATTTTGGCAAAAAATGCGATACAAATTGCAGCATTTTTAGGTCTTTTTTTGCGGGAAATTGCTGCAAATGATGAAAATAATGGCAAAAACTGTATGTCAGGAGAAAAAAAATGTGATTTTTTTTCAAACTACTTCCTCCAAAAAATAAGTCATGTAATCACGTACTGAATGTTACAAAAACAGCTGCAAATGTTTCAGTTCTCTTTAGTTTTATTTAGTAGTTTCAAAACATGGACTCCAATAATGTTGCAAAAAAAATCCTGAGTGAATATTGTAGCTCTCAAAGCAGACAATGTGACTGTAAAACAACATTTAAGCTACATCTTGTGTAAACATAATATTTGAATAAATTCAACATATATTGCATTTAAGCAAAGTGACAATTCTTATGTCAATACAGAGCGTCTCTCCATACTATAATGCCATTAGCGCCATTTGATGGCGTGTCTGATGATGACTTCCGGTCAGCTGGAAAATGCGGAAAAATGCAGAAAAATTGGGGGACTTTTGAAAAATTGCAAGCCCCTGCAAATATTGCGGACTTTTGTTCAATTAATTATTGCGATCCCAAGATTGTAATTTTCTGGAGGGACTAGTTAATGTGGTGGTTACTGTCTTCTTGTCATTGTGAAAGAGGATGGACTTAGGTTTTGAAATATTACGTAGCTGGAAATAACAGCCTTTCACCACGGAGATGATCTATTAAACAAATTTCAGTGCAGAGACGACACCACAATGCCTTGCATGGGCATGAATCTTTGATGTCAATGGCCCTAAGCGGCTGGATATGCTCCCTGTGGTGTTAGGGGGCAAAAACAACAATAACTTCGTCTTAACATCATTTACATGAAGGCAGTTATTCGACATCCAGAATTTCACATCTTGTAGGCGATGGATGTGATTGAGTTAGAATCCTCTGGATTCAATGGGAGATACATTTGTGTGTCATTGGCATAACAGTGAAGGAGACCAGGAGTGGTCCAGGAGCTTCGGCATCATGATGTCTGTTTAATGTACTGCACTTATATGCTTCTTTTTTCTATTGAGGTGGTGGTAACTGTGACTTGTAAAGTCATATAGCTCTGGGTATCCAGCAACCGCTACCACCAGTTTCTCCTCCACTGTTTACCAACTGTAAACTTGTTGTCATGACCACTACAAAAGGCCTGCCTCTCAAATCACCCATTTTTACAATGGGGAAAAAGCAGAGATGATGTGGGGCACTTTTCTGCTCTGAGTTCTGTCAGGATTTGTTTGAGCCTTTGTTTTCCCCTTGTGTTATGTGTTTGGTTGTCTTGTTCTCCCTGTCTGTCATCCCCAAGGCTAGGCGTGGCCACTAGTCTCCCGTTCTCACTCTCCTACGCACCTACAAAGCATCTGCCTGATTACCTCTCATCTCCACTTCATGCAGTATAAAACTGGGCTTCACGTTCCACTCTTCACCAGTTGGTTGTTTCAACCGTAGTGGTAACGCTCTTGGGCTTGTTAAGCTTTGTGCTCTGGTGTTGTTGTTTGGAGCTTTGACTGGTTTTGGATTTAAGCTCATTTTTTGGATTGTGTGTTGGATACTGTCGCCTTGAACTAACTAATTTTTGCTCCGCAGCCCTGCCACCTGCCTGCCCCCAGTCTTGCCTCGCCCAGCCCCGTCGTGTTGTCTTGCCTCCCCTGGACTCCTTCACCTGCCCTGGATCCCCGTCGTCATCTTGGTTTTAGTCACTTTAAGTCCTGAGTTGAAGTTTTTTCAACTCAAAGCCTTCAAAGTACCCCAGTAAATATGCCAGGTACCCAAAGAACAGAACCGTGAGGTGCGTAGCAATATAACAACAGCGAGCAAAAAGCTTCATTCTCATAAAAAACAATACAAAAAGTTGCCTCCAGCTGCTAAAATGTTTTATTGTGTGATTAGGGCCTAAGGAGAGCATATACAGAGCAAATAAAATGGGCCCTAAGATTGAACCTTGAGGTACACCACAACTGATAGGGACAGTAGAGGAGAAGAGGCTGCTAATCTTAACAGAGAAAGTCCTATCAATTGCATAGGAGACAAACCACTTGAAGGTGGTGCTCTGGATGCCAACCAGTTCTTCAAGTTGGTCTAATCTAAAGACATACAGCAACATACAGAACGCACACAGAAAATCTATATGTGCCTGTGCTTATATGAACTTATCTGCTTGATTATTAAGACTCAGCAAACATAGAAAGACACTACATGGTTTCTTTTTCCTTACTAAACACCCTAAAAGAAGCCATCTCAACATCAAGTACTTTGACTATTAAAACTTGTGTAATTGTACCTGAATTAAAGTTGAATGCAGAGCCATCATAGAGAATTATTTAACATTTATATTGGTAGTTGTGTTTGATACTCTGACTTTATGTTAAACACAGGATGACAACTGAAGTAAGCTGAAAAAACATAAAACTAACTGGTAGGTGAATGGCTCCAGGGACAATAGATAAAATAAAGAGGAAGAATCCATTCTTGGAAATAATTACAGGATTGTTACAGTCAAGTAAAGTTTTCAAACCTAATAACTGATGGTAGTGTTATGAAATCAGAGTACATTTCCTGTTGGCACAAACAGCAGCTTGTTATCTTGAATACTTGCTGTAAATATAGTACAGTGTCAAATGTACAACAAGTCCAAAACTGCTATTTAAGATCTTGTGGGTGCCAAAACGATATTCAAATATATAGTGTACTGCAACAACAGTCTCTTTGCAATTGCTTTTCATCTCTTTGTGGTCATTTTGAGTCCTGGTCAGCATGTTAGTTTGAGTGACATTTTACAAGTGAAGGCCAAGGGCCCGCCTGACACTTTTGGCCCCTGGACCTGTGCCCAGTAGGCTTGTTCAGTAATCCATCAAATCTGCTGTTTGTGTCCCACGTGAAACCAAAAATTAGTGCTGTTTTAACATAATGTTATGTAACTTTCTGTCCGTGTTGTACTTATGTCACTCATGTAACGTATTCACAACATGTAACATGCTTATTTTAACCCAAAACATGATATTTTTTCTAAACTTAGCCATGTAGTTTTGTTGTCTACAACTAACCACAACCGTTTGACGTGTTCCAACATTTTATTACCAAGGAAACAACTGTGTGACACACATTAAAAAGTGCATCTTATAGAGATGCCAAAGGCTGCCTTTGATGTCAGTATCACATGTGAGGGGCATGAGAAAGCATCATTTGATGACGTGGAATAAGAAGAAGTTGGCTTTGTAGCAATGCTTTGTAGCATGATGGACTCTGTGGAAGAGGACCTGCTTTGGATGCAGATATAAACAGCTCATTCCAAGGTAAACAAAGCAATTCTTAGTTGTATTTAATTATACACTAATCAAAACATAGTTCTGAATACTGTATTTCATTTCTGCCTAGAGATGCCTCTAAATCCTATACACTGGAACTTTAAACAAATGTATTTGTTACTCAATAGTTTAGCCTGACCATGACAAATTCCAGTTTTTATAATTCAGACACCGTCTCTCCTGGCACTGATCTCAAATGAAACAGCTCTGAAAGGCTTTTTAAAGGCACCACTGGGACAGAACACAAAAGAGCACGTCAGACACAGTGAAAAGCCTCAGAACATAAGTAGATATTAAAGGAAAAATCCACCTTCAGATACTTCTCGCCGTTACATAACATCAATTTGTGATGTTCAGTGCATTCAAGGTTTTGTGATGATGTGATGTCGTTAACCGACTTTCTCCCAAACGGCTTCCTCTCTTGCTGTTGTTGTTCACAATATGATTCTGGCACGAAGTTAGAACTCAAACTGTACTGCATTCGTGTTGATTGAGGTCATTGCTCTCGGTCTCTAATGGATTTCTCTCCGTATATTTACTGATGTTTGCTGTAAGCTGACAGCATAAGAAAGCAGGCTGACTTTAGGTTGGATGCTTTTACATAGGGTTCATACAGTGACAGTTTCTGCACCACTATCACAATCTCACACATGGTGGCTGGCATAGTAACTCCTTAGCATATATCACTCTGGATATTGTGCTGACATTAGAGGTAGAAATGCCATTCCCAAGGTTGACATTGAGTGACTGTGTTGTTTTCCAGGGTTGCCACGGTCATGAACATTTTTGGAAAGGTTTTGAATATACATCTTTTTGGTTGTTTAAAATATGTTCATAAAAAAATCCCAAAACACATCTATATGTTCCTTGTATTGCTAATTTAAAATCACTGGTATCAAGTGACACATATCTGGACCAGACCAGACAGGCGCTGTATTATTGCTCAGGCTGTATAAACTTTTAGGGGTAAGAAACATGCTGTCACATATGGCAATAAACAGGAAAATGCTGAAAAGCTGTGGCACAGCGGCTTAACGTAGGCTTTCACATTGATATTTGAGGCACATAAGATCCATAAATGTTGGTAAATCACTGCATGATGCTGGTGACAGTGACTACTGTCACTAAGTTTGTTAGTTGCAGCAGTGGCTGTTAGCAGTTAGCTCCACTTGTCAGCCACTGAACGGCAGCGGAGCAAGCAGCCACCGGCCTCCGGACTTCACATCTGTTGACCCCTGCAGGACTCCACTTAGTCTGGACTGTCTAAAGAAGGTTTATGGTTTGATGGGGTTTGACAGGCAGGTAGGAGGCTCAGTTATCTGTGAGTGTAGCTGTGCTGTAAGTAAACAGTAAACAGTTTTCTCTGACAGAGATGAAAGTTCAGTCAAATCACACAGATTTAAACCTCTAGACTAACATGTTACAGATTAAGAAAGAATTCAGGCTTTAATGAAGTTATTGTTATACTTCTTCACAGTGAGATGGATAAGTCAGAGTTTACAATGAACCTGGGTAAAAATCCTAGTTATCTCAGATTAGTTATTTGTGGTGTCAAAGTTTTTGAGAGCATAAATAGAAAGATGTTGACCTTTTCAAATGATGATCAGAAAGTGTGAGCTCATAAATCCCCCCTTAAACCTGTCAAAAATTGCTGGATAAATGACAGTTTGTAAGTGTGTATAAATTATTTGAAGTTGTACAAAAAAAACTGTTGTAATGAATCTAAATGGATGAATTTTTATACATTATGTCACACTGCTTGAAACTTCTGATACATGAATTAGCCTAACTAGATTTGTTTAAAGATTAAAAAAAAAAAAAAAAAGAAAACACAATTACTAAAATTTCACGAGTTTTCGTCAACTACAAAGTTTTGATTTTTTGTCAACTAAAACCAGACTAAAACTATGAAGGATAAAAATGACTAATAAAATCAATTAAAAATTAACACTGGTTTCAGTCCTTTTTATTGATAAATGCATCAAGTAGGCAGCAGGAATGTCTAACAAGTGAGTAAAGATAGAAAGTTCCAGCAGTTTCTATGTCCACAAATGCATTGGAAATGTTTATGTTGCAAACGGAGGCATTCAGGTCACCATTCACCAAAAATATGAGAACAACATGCACAACACTGGTGCTGTTACAGCACTGCTTCTAACTGGCATCAGTCCAGTAGTTCAGTCTGCTACTGGTTTGTTGTTTTATTCAGTGAGAAAATAGCTCTATACAAACACTGTTTATCAGGCTATTTACAACAGAGCGATTACATTGATGATGTTTCTGTGGATTTGTGGTACAGTATATTCATGCATGAGCTGAAGACATCTGACCCAGTCTACAACTGGAGTAGATCCTAATCCTCAAGGTATATCATTACACTATCATCATCTTTGTAGCCTTGCCAGGGTTTCGCAAAATTGTCCATATGAACATTCTGTCAGGTAAAGAGTTGAGAGAAATAATTATTATTAATACTGAATTATTACTAGTTCAATTTTAGCTAATTCAGTTTTCACCAAAACCTTTTCTTTACAGAACAAAGACAAATCAATTTCACAATGGATACAATACATTTTTTTTGTTCTGCAGTTTTAAGTCCCTCAAGGTTTTTCCATTTTCTCATGAATAGCTCATGACTACATTTTCAAGCAAACCTTTAGAAACATATCTGCCTTCAATAAATGTATTAGTGAAGGCAGAAACCCCCTGATAATTCTAATGTCTATATTTAAACTAAATTCAGGCCTAATTCAACATGCACTTTCAATGTTTTTTTTGTGTGTGTGTGTGTGTGTGTGTGTGTAGTATCAGTCCTTTGTTTTCTGGAAAGTAGAGACAGTTGTTGAATTTATGGAGTGCATTTGCATGCACATGAGAATTCACAAAACCAAAAATGTGTGCATAAGGAGGACGTTGTGCTGCTGTTGGGAGCTGAGACATTTACTGCAAAATCCATGTTTTGGTATGTATGAGACTTGCTTTAGTTGCGACAAGTGCATATTGAATGAAAACAAATGGAAATGAAACTTCCCCCAGGTTCCTGCAAAACATCAAGTTTTTCCTTGCTAAATCGGATTCTGACAAGAAAATCACAAGACTGAAGTATGTAGGTTTTAAAGACGAACCTTGCATACTGGTGATTTCCGAAAATGTATTTTTTTCTTGGACCAATGTGTTTTAGAAAATGTTAAAGGTAAGTAGTGCGTTAAGGTCACCACCTCATAGTCCCGTAATAAAAGAGCGTATAGCCACCAGTTTCAAGTGTTATCGCTTGATTTAATGGGTGTTATCAGCCTCATAGATATGGGATGGAAGGGGCCTTCTTTATGTACTAGAAGGTAAGAAGCCTATTACATTGCTGTTATCCCAGCCCATTCTCATTCCAAAGTCATCAAATACTGCTGCTTTGTCAGTGATTTTGGCATCAGACTCCAACACCAAAAGCCACCTTTCACGGTGTTATGATGCGCCGCTGGTCAGCCAGACGGCACCTGTCGCAGCAGTATGATACAACTGCTGGCAAAGACATAATATAAGGAACTGGAAAATCCTTAAATGGTGGGCGGATGGGATGCTGGATGGGTCCAACAAACTGGACTTTGATCAGGGAGGCTGATGTTCGCTTTGAGTATGAGTGTAGAGCCAAACCATGATTTTTTTTTTCAAACCTAACCACATGCTTTTATTGCCTAAACCAGTGGTTCTCAAACTTTTTACACTGTGTACCTGTCTGAGAAAATATCGAGCTCTCCAAGTACCACCATTATGACCAACCTGAACGTACAGTAGAGTGGCAAAGCCTTACCCTAGTAGCTACCCTATTAGTTACAGACTACACACAGAGACATATTTCTTCCTAATATGAGGAGTATTTATTGTTGATTGTTTCCAGCCACAGCCACACTGTACAAAGCAGTAGCATTAAAACAGGCACATAAACTCATCCGAACAATTCTCATACACTGTAAGGTTCAGCGCCTCTTTATCTGTCATGCACACAGCAAATGAGAACACGAAGAATAACAGCTGTATTAAGATAATCCAAATTCCAGAGTGAATTTGCAAGATGCAAAACATAAAAAGAATGAACATTAACATTACTAAAGTCAGTCCATAATGTCAGTATGAATGCTTTTTTTTTGACAAGTCAATACCACACTTTGGACCAAAAACACACACCTGTCTGAACATTATTAGTCTACATACAGTCTTTCAGTCCCACTTTGACAAAGGTCTCCTTCTTGTCAACACTCTGCTACTGAGAAAAATAACCTGTAGCAATATAGCAGGGGAAAGGGGAGCGATGAATCTCTCAAAGGTAATAAGAACTGGCCGGCATGTTGCTGAGTATTGACAACGTACATACTCCTAATGAGAGGGGTGCGCCTGTCTCTGCACACACAATTCTGCAATGTCTGGCTCGATCATGGTCAGCTTCAGTCTCAGGTCTGACTCAGCATCCATCCTGCTTCGGTATTCCGTCTTAATGACAGCAAGTTACAAAAGCCTTTCTCGCACAAATATGTTGTCGCTAAAGGAAGGAGAAAGCACCCAGCTTTTTCTGAAAGTGAAAGTATTCCTTGTGTTGCTATATCCAAAAGCACAACAGTGACTGTGAGTTTTTTTAAACCAGACTTCAAAGTTTTATCACAAGACAATTCTATTAAACTCTCCTGCTTGCAAACGGTAAAATCCTTGGGCATTTCAATGGTCTTGATGCTGAATGGGTTTCTCACCTGGTTGTTCACTTCTGGTGTCATTGGGAAATATTCCCTGAACTGTTGTCTGAGGGAGATGAGGTGCGCAGCGATGTCATCCCTGGACCCGTCACCAAGTTGCCGTTGTCTGACAAAAAAGTCTTCAAAGCTCAAAGCGAGGAAATCTGAAACATCATCTGACTTGACTTTGATTTTTAACATTTCCATCTTTATTAGCATTGAGCTGATTTTGTCCTGCACATCAAAAACGTTGACAGAGTCCCTGTAGTCCCAAATTCAGTTTGGTCAAAGAACATATCTGACAAGTATGCCAGTTGACTGAGCCATACAGTATCCTCAAAAACGTTTCATATGGGGACGTTTTTGTCCTGTAAGAACACCTCGACCTCTCTGTGCAACTCGAAAAGCCTTGAAAGCACCTTCTCTCTTCATAACCGCCTGACTTCGGTATGAAGCAAGAGTTGGACACGCTCACTGCCCATTTCAGCACAAAACACATGAAACAGTTGAGAATGCATTGGTCGAGCCTTGATGAAGTTAACTGTTTTTACAGCTGAGTCAAGCACAGTTCATCGGGCATCTTCTTCACCATCTTTTTTTCAAATTAATTTGATTTAAAATATATATATATATATTTTGACTTTTCTCCATTTACCACTAGAGGGAGCAGTTTGAGAATGAAGGGCCTATACCTAACCAAGTGCTCTTGTTGATAATTATGCCGTTGGTTGCGGCTGTCTGGAATGTAAACAGCAGATGCAGGAGGATACCTTGTGTGTAGTGATGGCCAAATGAAGCCTCATGAAGCCTCATAAACTATTTTCTTTATTTTCTGAGGCCACTAGATGGTGCTCTTGGTTTAAAGAGAGAGGCTCAAAGAATAGCAATTCATTGTGCTTCCAAGCTTTTGTTGAACAAAAAGTGTTTTCACGTGGGCTCAGAAAATAAAGAAAATGCTTCATGAAGTTTCATGAGGCCGTCACTAGTAGTGTGTAATATGAACATGTAAAAGTCCACTGACAAAGCCGCAATATATAAAGACTTGGGATGAGAACATGTTGGTTTTCCAGAGGTGGGACCAAGTCATTGTTTTGCATGTTACAAGCAAGTCTTGAGTCAAGTCCCAACACATGAATGACAAGTCTCAAGTCAAGTCCCAAGTCCTAAATTCTGAGTTTCGAGTCTTTAAGAAGTCAAAATGCACTCTTTGGCAAATTTAATGCCATTTTAACAATAGAGTAATTGAATGATATATTAAATTGACAAAAATCATGATTGCTTTTTAAAATGTGTTTTTATTTGTGAAAAAAAAGTGTGACTGAACTTAGTCTGAAAAAAGTAATGCTGACATGCATTTTGAGGGCATAATAATTAAGTAGTGCTACAACTGAATGAATTTTGTATGTTCCTGTCCTCTCGTGTTGTATTTACTCTCATTCTCAGGAAAAAAATGTCTATAACTCTCTCTTCCCAAATTGGTTTGGTGAAATTTGAAATCGAAAGGCTCAAGTCCAAGTGAAGTCACGAGTCACTGGTTTTAAACTCCAAGATGTGTTTCAAGTCCTTTTTGTTGTTGTTGTGTTTTAGAAGGGGAAAAAGAGTCAATTTGCAGTGTTGTACCAACATACCAACATAGTGCATTTATATTGTGAGAGACTGTGCAAGTTGTACATTTCCTGTGAAAATGGAAGCGTATTTTGAAAAAAGACAACCCCATAACAAGCAGAACTTCACACGGCATCCCAGAACATCAACAACCAACGCACCCAGGGTACCTTGCACGTCGTATCTGGACATGGAAAGTTTATGACCAAATATCGACAGGTGATGAGGTCAGAGTGAGAATGTGTTGCATAGAGAGTCGGGGTGGTGGATGGGTCAAACAAACATGGGACTTTCACCCAGAAGATTGCTGTTTGTGTTCTGCGCAAAACCAAAACTCAACATTGAATTATGTTAACTGCCGTACGTAAGTTGATCATGACACGCCACAATACTTAACAAACTTACTTTTTTACAGTCCAAAAAAACAATCTTTTCTGTAACCTAACCACATAGTTTTGGCGCCTAAATCTAACAAAACAGAAAGTTAAACCTAAAGAATCTTGTCACACACATTTGGCTGATAATGGCTCTCTAAAGCTATTAGTAGGTGTAGCAGGTCCTCTCCAACCCATATCTACAAGGCTGATTACCTCTGATGATGCCCAATCATTTCCGTAATAAAATTAAAGGGGCGCCAACTGACCTCGTCCTGATGATAATAGGTACAGTCCTTTAAGTACTGAACTGAAACTGACATACAGCTGTGTTTTTTGTGGTTTGTTTCAGACATGTGGGAAGGAAGATAAAATCAATACAATCTTCTTTCCCAGTAGTCCTCCATGACTGACTTGACTCTTTCTTTCTGTGGCTGTCCAGGCATTCAATCTGTCTTCCACTTTAGTGAAAGAGCTCTCATGCGCACCTGGCTTTGGAAGTGCTGAATGTCACGACCCTTTATTACCCAGACTGGAGAGATCTTGGAGCAGCTTCTCCTCTCACTAACTTGTGAGTGACATAGCAGTGTGTGCTGTCTGTGGAGAGGGAAGGTAATTTTGCAATGTGCTGCATCGACCTTAACTTTAAACTGGCCCACTTAAACTTGACACCGGGTTCTCGTTTCATTTGAGCAGCCTGGGTCTTTTCTAAAATGCCTCTCCCTCCATTGAACCACTTTGAATGATAAAGTACTGCAGATGGAATGACCTGTCTCAACCACAGCAATCTCTACTGCAGCTCTGGAAATTAGCTGCTGCGGCTTTGTGATGTTCAACACTGACCAAACTATTCCAGGGCAGCAGTGAACGATGTGTACACCAGTGAAGTGGTCCTTCACTGTTGGCGAAGTACTGCTCACTTCAGCCATGACATGCCATTCAGAGTCTCACTTATTGGTATTTTCCCTCACTATCTCTATCTAAAGTCTATCTTTATATTTGGTTGCTTGATTGAGTTCTTGTTGACCTCAAAAATCTTAAAAGAAGTAAAAAGAAAGCTGTTTTAATCACAGATGAGCTTGTTTGAAGAATAATTTGAAAATCAAATAAACAAAAAAGGTATTCAAAACAGTGGGAGCCATCACAGCCTATAGTTATGTAGCACCATTCAGTTTTATTATCTCTTTATGCTAGTAGTATTAAATGTAGCCTTGCACATATTATGCAGCCTGATCCAACGCTGACTCAAGTGACATCACTGGACATTTATCAGACCTCACAGAGCTCCCTCTGGAGACACTAAAGACTTTATACTAGTCTTACATACACATTTGTACTCTTGGTGCCATGCTGTTGTCCAGCAAAAAGTATCCTCATACAACAGTTCATGTGATATCCTACAAATTAGCACTCTGTGGATGAGGTTACATCCTTAATGTAAAGTTATGTAAGTCATAAGGCCAGCCCAATAAAAATCTATAGCTTGGATTACAGAACCAAAATATAAACATGGAAGGTGTTAAAAAATTAGGACACCAACAACGCCACTTAGGGTTAAAGGAGCCCCAGGACCCCACACAAGGCTACACAGGTTCTGTGCTTCAGGCTCTGGCGGCTCGTCTTGAGGTTTCACTGCTGTCGTTCTCTGCCGTACGCCAGTAGACTGTCACTGCTTGTCTGTTATTGTCCTTTTCACCCACCCACCCTGTTACTGGTATACACCTGTTGCTTGTTTGTTGATTGCAGCCTGGGTATTGTCACTGTGTGCTGCTGTATAATTAAAATTCAAATCCAAGTAAATACACTTAAGTGGTAAATCATAATAAACACATTCTAAAAACAAACATAAAAAAACATGCAATAAATGATAACACATGCAGAACAAGTCCCTTAACATTGACCCTGACACATAATTTGGATAAAGTTACAGAGGTTAGGTTTAGGCAAGTAAAATTACTGTGGTTAGGTTTAAGAAAAGAAACATGGTGAGGATGTACCTTAAAATGACTAAATGTTCACCCAAGGTAATACGATTCCAAACACCAGTCTCCTGGGAGAGTGTCCTCACTCCCCTCTCACTGCACATACTGTACACTGTGTAACCTATACCGGCAGTTACTGTGTTAGTGAGGAGAGTGTTTCCACTCTACCCTCACTGCATATACTGTCCTTGGCCTGTCTTCACAGTCAGTGGGGTGTGCTTGCTCTGACTTACCCTAGTGATCTGCAGCAGCAGGTGTGCCAGAGTTTTACTGGCACCATCGCTATGATGAGCTCTCCTTACTGCAGTACCTGTATGGCTCCTCTTCAGCCTGAGGATGGCCCACGATGGGACACGAACCCTCTTGTCTTGGTCTTGAGCACCTGAGGGAGGGCCTCTCGAAGGACCCGTGCATGAATTTCAGCTTCATGTTTCGTTCAGTGAGGGCCGCTAAGCTGGCCAAGGTGGAATGCCTGATTGGTAATGATGGCCTCCCTTCATCGGAGCAGTTGACCCCAGCTCAACCTACCCATCCCAAGCGTCAGGCTGCGTAGGCCTCCAATACTCTGCCAGGAAGAAAGCCAAGTCTGACAAGCTGTCTTCCAGGGTGGATCTGCTAATCACTGAGATGTCTCAGAAATAGTCTCTCCTCCTGTCCCTCCACCCTCGTGGCAGGGCGTGGGCCCCCCCGCCTGACCAGCCTTCCGGCAATGTATCTGCCAGGAGAACCAGGTCGCAGACTTCCTCTCCCGCCCCAAGCCTCCTACAGGGGAGTGGCGGCTTCATCCGAAGGTCATTCAAACCATCTGGGGTCTCTTTGGCAGGGTGGAGGTGCATCTCTTTGCCTCAGAGACATCGACCCTCTGCCCTCTCTGGTTCTCCTTGACTGAGAAGACCACTCCTCTGGGTCAGGATGCCCTGGCTCATGTATGGCTGGAAGGTCTTCTCTGTGCCTTTCCACCATTTCCCCTGGTCTTTCTAACACTTATGTAGTTATGCCCGGTACAGGCCCTTAGGGCCTATGTACAGGCTAACATGCACAAGTGGCGGTCAGAGCAACTCATTTTCTGATATGGTGGTCCTAAGAAGGGTCACACTCTTTCGAAACAGCACCTGTCCCAATGGGCTGTGGATGTTATTGCCCATGCACATGGTGTGAATAGCTGTTCCCCACCATCTACAGTACAGTGCCACTTAACCAGGAGTGTCTCCACATCGAGAGAGATCCTTCGAGGTGTGCTCTTGGAGGACATATGTGCTGCAGCCTTATAGGCATCACAGATCACATTCTCCAGAAACAACAGAGTGAATGTTGCCACTCTCCATCCACTGGGCATGGTTCTTCAGCCAGTTTCTTCTGCCTCATCCTGTGAGGTGGGTACTCGGGATTCCTTGCGATTCTGTTGTTGTAAGTCATCCAGTGTTTAAGCACTGCCTTATGTTACGTATGTAACTGTAGTTCTCTAATCCTGGAGTTTCTGGTCACTAGGAATCTTGCGAGAAGATTCTGTAGGAATTACATTGTAGATGACACTGAAAGATATACCTGAGCCCGGGTCATCCGAGGTCACAAGTGGCTTTGTTGGTATACATACTCAACCTACACATGTGTGAGATGGAAGATATTCAGTGTTTAAGCACTGCCTCTGGCGGTCATCCAGGATTCATTGAACCATAGTTACATACGTAACTCTCGATAGCATGGGACGCACAGTCATTTATTTACCACCAAGATTAAGTCCAAGACTTTTTTATATCAGTGAATTGATAAATTAATTAACTAGTACACCTGTTAGTGAAATAACGCATGGCCTGATATAGGACCTGGGGTAGGTGACCTAATCCCACACAGGATAACAAGAGTTATTCTGATGTACGACAGGGTAAACCAGCAGTGGTGGATAGATTGGTTTAATTTCCTACCAACACACCTGGCCAGAACACCAGCAGCCTTAGATTTAGAGGACCTGGAAAAGGGGTGTTTCCCCCACAAATGCAACACCAGATCCAACATACATTATGTACGTTTTTACCCAAACCCCTCCTACTATGGATATGATAGCATGAATGAGTGTGAGAGAGCTAGAGTCGTGGCATGGTATGACACAGTCTGTGAGGGAACCTTTGATATCCAGGCGGAAATGTGGTGCTATTGTGTTAACGATGAGGAGGTGCTGTGCAAGGCATGGACAATATGTCATGACACATTTTTGCAATGCACACAGCTGGATCCGTTTGCATTTACCACACTGGCATCCAGCTGCATGGGTGTTTCAAGACATTATTTCTGCCCAAATATGCGCTGGCTCTTGTGTATGAAGGTAAGGACATGGATCAGAATAGCACTTATTCAGAAGTGTCTATACAGTGGCTTGAATATGTCGCCTACACAGAAAACAGCAACATGCACTCAAAGGGGGTGAACAGTGAGTGGGACTGTGAATGGGTACAATGTCACCACAAATATGTACTATGAATTTGCAGGCTGTTTTTATTATCAGTGTATCAAATGCCACATAGAGACTGAATTGAATCCTGTCACCAAGGTCCCCTACAGTGAGCTTTATCTACTCTTTAGTGAGAAAGATGCTGCTTTGAGATCACAACACTGTGTGCGGGTTGTTGTGACGTGAGAGTGTGAATGGATGTTGTTGACACAATCAGACCCAGCAGTCAAATCCTTTCTAACCACATACAGAAAGCCATATCACCTTAACCCCAGAAAGGCTTTCTTTGGTGGGCGCACAAACACAATGAAGTTGTACCATGTAACAGCTTGTCATGAAGGTGAAAAGATGTATTATTTTGATTTCTCCAGCCTTTACCGAACAGTTCAGTCTAAACAAGACTATCCTATTGAGCATTCGCAAATAATTTACAAAAGTTTTAACAGCATTGAAAATAATTTCGGTTTTGTTATGTGCACTGTGCTACCACCAAGCGGACTGTATTACCCCGGCCTACCCCACAGGTGCCATAACAAACTCATGTTACCACTGTGCTGCACGTGCACCGAAAAGTAAAATCAGAGCAGCGAGTGTTTGCACGGAGACAGTGACAGACAGTTGTCAGACACATGGGTGTCATTTGAGCTTAAAAAGCCTCTTCAAAAGGGGTACCAAATTGATGAAGTGTGGCATTTTCCCAACAAGACTGACACGTTGTTTAAGGAGTATGTCAAAACATTTCTGAAATGCAAACAAGAGGCATCCACGAGAAAACTCCTGAGGAGCAAAAACCAGAATTTGTTTTATTCAGGGTAAATCCAGTCAAACCAATTGTTAAATTACCCCAGGGATAAATATCAAATTTCACTTTCAGGTAGACTACAGGCATTTACTGATGCAACCAGTACCCCATACAGATATATTCTTATAGATCATAAAGCCAAGACACCCGATTATTTAAGACTCAGAACAAATTTGACACTGTTCTCAGTGGTTTTAACTTGAACAGATTGTTAAAGACTATTTTCTTGTTGTCTCTCGGGTGCCATCTTTATCGAGCAGTGATAAAACTTGTTATAGGCATCAACAAGGTCCTGGACAACATATCATCAACGTATCTGCGTAAACTGACAGACATTAAATACCTCCACATACGGGCCTTGAAAGTTCTGTTAAAACACTCCACCACACTTGCCTTAGTCTCCTTTGATGTTGAGAAATGGGTAATTTTATACTGATCCATTAGATGTTGAATGTGTATTATAAAACTCCATGCCTGCATCTGTTTGAAGTTTTACTGGTTACATGTCTCTCACTCAGACTGTCCTTAAAAGCATTTGTAAAAGCTGTGCCAGACTTGGTCTTAAGACATCTGACCCATACGTATTTAGAAAACACGTTAATACACGATAACAAATACCGCACATTATCATTGTTGATAGAATATCCATTCATATCAACCAGATCAGCCTAAAACTGTAGATTCCACTAACCAAAACTCTATTCCTGGGAAAATGCTTAGTCACTTTGGCATGGAGTGTTTCCACCTTATTTCTGAAGGCACTACTGTAGAAATGATTATGTGCGCAACTTCCAGGGAGATAGTGATTTTTTTTAACAAATATTTAACTAATGTTAACTTAGCATTTTCTAAAATGTCTTTGCAGAGCTCTGGTACCTGTTCATTGTCCGTGTCTGTAATGACTAACAACCAGTCTAAGCTAAGTTTTGGTCTTCAGCAACTGTGTGTTGAACATGTAACCAGAACAAAAAGGGATTAATCCTGTTGCCAAAGGTACCACTGATAGAAAGAAATAAAACCACAAGAGTTTCATGAGACATAGAGAGAAAGTATTAAATCAGAATTTGCAGAAGAGAATGACATCGGGACCTACCTTTTACTACTACTTTATATTACTATTACTTAAGTCTGCTGCTAAATTCAGCTTCATGTTTCGCTCAGAACAATTTTTAATAAATTACAAGTTAAAGAAATATGTAAACTGCTTGGTTAACGCAGACAAGCAGGGATTACCTTACCTAACAATATTTTAACGGAGCAAGGCGAGCTAATTGCTAGCGTCCTCGGTTGAAAAGAAAAAAAAAAAAACAATGGTTTGAGATGGCTGTCAGGGATGGCAGAGGTATGATCACATGATCTTTTTTGAGCTGTAACAGGTGGTGTGTTGCACGTTTTATTTCCCAGTTGCTCTTGGAAAGAAGAATAGAGGACTGGAAATAAACTGTTTGCATTGAAAATCCCCAGTTTTGGTTCAACGCCAGAAGTCGCGCACATAATTCGCATAAGGGATGATGGGGGCTAGGAATAAGTAGGAAATGCATCCTGTTCTAATAAAAAAATGCTTTACAACAGGTGAAGAAGGAGTCATCCCTGTAGATCCCTCGACTGCCCTGTAAAGTTTATTCACACTTCTGAGACCCCTCGGGTCAACCAGATTGTAAAAGGTTTTTTGCAAAGTGCTCTCCATGATCAAGATGAGACACAAATGGCGAAACTGTGTTTGTAACACACCTTTTTCATTGAATATAGTTCTGTTCCAATAGTGGAAAAACAGCCTTGTACATCCTAAAGTTTTGAGATGTTTTACACTCACACAGTCAAAACGTCTGTCTGCCATTTATAGGTTTAGATTTTTTCTCGTCAAAGTGTTGTTTGCGTAAATGCAGATGGCTGAAGTGGGTATATACACATTTTTAAAACAATAATCACAGTGACACTGGCACATTTTTTTTAGAAGATGCTAAGCATCTGCTAAAACTGGAGCACTGGTCTTGCTGTTTAGAAATGTGCAGCTTTTGTAACACATGTAAGATATCACAATGTGGCTGTTGACATATTGGCTCATGGCATCTACAAACAGTGTGTACAGCGTGAACAAACGGTTTGCCTTCAACACCTTGAAATCCTTAGTAGTACTGTATTCTCAATAACTCCACAAAGCCCTTCAAAAACAGTTTTTAAGCATCAGTGCGACAGTCACTTGTACAATCTCGTCCCACTGCATTGCTGTAGACTGAGCTCTTACTGAATCCATTAACTTTTCTCATCTACAGACTTCAGATGGATTGACATCACTTTCACTAGTGTACTTTGTAACATTGTTTACCTTGTATCAATGGCTTCATCAAGAAAACCAGATAGTTCACAAATGATGTATTTATCCCAAGCTACCCTAAAACGCCTTCTCAAACAATTCCCCATTACATTAATGAATAAACAAGTGATATTAAGGAAAAAATAAGGGAAAGATTTCAGTAACTTTTTTACTCTGCTTCCCCCAGTCTTCTTCTAGACCTTCCCAATAGTCACCAGTAATGCGAAGTTTAGCTATTTTGAAGACATGCTCACCAACTATGGTGTTATACATTTCTTTGATTTTATCCGTGACCCTCTCTGTTGATTTCAGTTCATGAAGAATGGTCTCAGCAACAGCCTGGACTCTGACCTTATGGACATTGTCACAGTCAATGCTCAAGACGCAAAGAATGGCTGGAATAAACCGATCAGTCCACAACCATTTAATAATATGGTCAAACCTACTCCCATAGAGCCATTCAGGGATCTCCAACAGGCAATTGTGATGTTTCTGGCTGGGGTGATTAATCTGACAGCCGTAGCAGATCTCCCCCCAATGCTCGTACGGAACAATATTAAGTAGGAGGAGAACAGCAGATTTAACCCCATCTATACACTGTACAGAAGATCTCTGTGTCGTGTTCCGCATTGCTCTTGTGAGTCTATTTGTTGTGGAGATATTGGTGGTGGTGTCTGGACCAACAGAGATGGAGGGGGTGGAGATGTAGGTGGTGTCCACGGCCTACACAGGGAAGGACACAGGCCAGTTTGCAGACCAGGTGATACATCGTCAAAAACAAGACGTTTTCTAACACTCATAAGAAGCATTGATTCAGTCCCTTTTGATAGCATCGTCAACTTCGCTACTATATTCTACAGAGACTGCCAGTTGCACCACTGGATAAAGAAAATCATTTTAAACCATGAGTCATATTCTTGGATAGTGAGGGGGTACTTCACAACCCCTGGCTGCTATCACCCTTTCCCTATCTTCACAAACACTAAGTAAATTAAAATCATCTAATGGTCTGATGAAACAATCCACCTCTGTACAATATATTTCAATACCTGTGGCACTGATCCACTGGGACACATAAAGTGTCTCAGGAAAACCAGGCTGATCAAGGTTCAAGCAGACGCCAGAACAAAGCAGTTTCCAGTCTTTTACAGATAAACACTTGCTCCATGTATCATCATTCACATTGCCTATACCCACACAAGTACATACACACAAGGTAACCCTCCCACTGCAATATTTAATACTGTAAACATACGCATTGATCCCCTCAAATTCTCTCTTAAATTCAAGCAACATTTCTGTTATAAGATAGGATCCATCCACCGCTGCGTCATACGGCCCGGCAATGGAAGACTTACTGACACAGGTGGCATTGCTGGAGACATACACCTCTCAGGCATAACATTATGACCACTGACAGCTGAAGTGAATAACATTGATCATTGCATCACAATGCAAAGTTCTGCAGGGACACCTTTCGTCCTGGCATTAATGTGGATGCCACTTGACACGCACCACCCTCCCAAACACCATTACAGACCAATAACCCCCTCCCAGGCAGGACAATGCACCATGCCACACCACAAAAACTGCTCAGGAATGGCCTGGGGTATGTGACTAAGAGCTCAAGGCGTCAACCTGGCCTTCAGATTTCCCAGATCCCAATCCAACAGAACAGCCATTGGACATGCTGGTACCTTTCCTTACAACCCACTGAACTTGAAGGATCCATCAACAATGCCTTGGTGCCAGACAACACAGGACACCCCCAGAGGTCCTGTCTCCATGCCTCAACAGGTCAGAGGCTCCACCGTAGATCAGACTTGGCTTTGACCAGTCGAGGCATGGAGGCGGACCTCGGGGGTACCAGTTTGTCCCACAGATGCTTGATCAGATTGGGATCTGGGGAATTTGAAAGCCAGATCAATGCCTAAAGCTCTTTGTCATGTTCCTTGGGCCATTCCTGAGCAGTTTTTGCAGTGCAGCATGGTGCACTGCACTGCTACTTCCATCAGGGGTACTGTTGCAATGAATGGGAGTACTTGGACTATAACAATGTTTAGATGGGTGGAGTGCATAAAGGGGCATCTACATGAATGCCAGGACCAAAGGTGTCCAAGCAGAACATTGCATTGTAATGAAATGACCAATGTTATTCACTTCAACTGTCAGTGGTCATAATGTTATGCCTGATTGGTGTACATACACTTGCTGCTTGCCATGCTTGCTTGCTGTGGAGGGTCTTTGGCTGCTTTGGAAGAAAAGACACTGTTCAAATTGTCCAGCCAGACAAAAGGCGATGAAGTGTGTTGAAATGCGAATGACGAGCAATCTCCCCAACAAAGCACCAGAGACCAAAACCACTCACTTACCTTGCTTATAACAGGAGGGGCTCAAAAAAGTCAAGTGCACCTGCTGGCTGCCAATAGATGGCACAATGGACGGTGAAGAGGGCGGGACGTATGTGGGGGTGGGGCATTGTGCGTGCACATGTACTCGTATTTCATGTGCATGTGCATAGACGCAAGGTATATACTACTGTTAGTCCCCGTACTTCCCAACACCTGTAAACAATTGTAGCTATGTCAAATACAATGGAGTTCCCCTTTAAGTATGTTTGGTTTTAAATGATGAGTTACATGACTGCATATATTAAAAGACATTTGTGACAATGGTTTCTGTTAAGATTCTGTTTGTGGTGTGTCTAAGAGTAAGTGATTACAGGTCATAATTCACCTTCCTTTATATTTAACAGTGTTTAGACTAGTCCAGCCACTAATGGTTATGAGGCTTCCCCCACAGTATTGTCACTGTCATTACACTGCTGCTGCCATTGAGTTTGTCTTGGAGAATCTAGGACAAAGCTTCCTTGGACACTGCAGCTCTGTGGAAATGGCAGCGCTGAAGTGAAAGAGGCTGGAGGAAGTCATTACACAGATTGTAATTAGCAGCTGGAGCTGAATTATGGATTCCATATCTCCAGAATTCTAATTTTCATGGAGCATTTAGAAACAGAAAGCTGGAGAAATACTCTTCATAATCTGTGCCAGGAGCACAGGGAGTCTATTTATTAATGTATTTGGAAGCACAATGGCTTACAGTAAATATGGGCTCCTTAAATATAAAATGTCTAAATGAGTTTCGCCACTGTAGTGAGGTTGTTTTAAAGAAATGCTTTCCCTTACTTAAGGTCCAATTCAGCAGTTAAACAAAGCACTTAAAAGTTTCTGCTGCATGGCCTGCAAATTACATATATTACATAAAAGGAAGAGGATTTCTGATAAAGCACCCAGCGAGAGACAGCAGAGCAACAGAGTGTCTGGGAGAGCCTGCAGAAATATTTAGAGGGAGCGTGCGATAAGCTCCGACTGGCTTGTATATTCAGAGTTTGCAGAGGAACAGCGAGAAGATTCTGCCCTAATTTTTCACTTTCCAGTGTTTAACCCTGAGCTGTCAGTCTATGTGACGAGGAATTAGACAGCTGTCATCATCAAAGACACTGAGTCACAACACTCACTTGCCGTCACTGCTGTTATCTAAAGCAGGAGTGGGCTCAGACTGACGAGCTGCAGTAATGTTCATTGTGCTGCTGACTGGACTTTTGGATCTGATTTATCACATTATGGCAATAATCACAATATATGCAGCTGAAGTCATGACATTAATAATAGTGAGTAAGTGTTTGTGGAGTACAACGTTAGGTTTAGAGCTCAACCGCGGACATGGGTGTCCATAAAAAAGTTCCATAACAGTTCCATAATAGAGAATACATTTCTCCTCACAAACTACTTTAAAGGGATAGATACTACTGTGGATGGGGGCCAGCAACAAAACCTATTTTAGCCACCTTAAAAAATCAATTTCAGTTTAAGTGTATGCGATATTGACAGTGTTGGGCAGTAGTGTCACTACAAGTAGCAACATTACTAAGTTAACTACATTTCTAGTAGCGTGGTGGTAACATCACTACTTTCTGAGTCACATAACTTTTCAGCAGTGAAACTGATTATTGACTGAGTAGTTCGGTAGTGTCCCCTAAAGTTACAAGCTCTTTACAAGTG
This sequence comes from Cephalopholis sonnerati, assembly GCA_019142605.1. Lineage (NCBI taxonomy): Eukaryota > Metazoa > Chordata > Actinopteri > Perciformes > Serranidae > Cephalopholis > Cephalopholis sonnerati. The sequence goes on from JAGQAX010000024.1 coordinate 20,163,811, forward strand.
TGGCAGACTTTTTTCTGTGGAGGTGTGGATAAAAGTAAGGATAATAAAACTGAGGATAAGTAATGTGACTGACGCCAGTGCCACACTGTGTATGAGGGAAGTCCTGTCTAATGACATCACATACTAATTCTTCAGTTTATTCTGCTTGCTGTTTCACTATTGGCTTTTCTCGGAAAGACCCGCCCCACTCTGCCTCTGATTGGCTACATTGCACTTCTTGATATGTCTCTCATGTGTCTTGGGGATAGACTGTATATATTTAGTAGTGATGGCCAAATGAAGCCTCATGAAGCATTGTCTTTATTTTCTGAGCCCACTAGATGGCGCTCTTGGTTTAAAGAGAGAGGCTCAAAGAATGGCGATTCAGTGCCCCTTTAAGCTTTTGTTGAACAATAAGTGCTATCTAGTGGGCTCAGAAAATAAAGAAAATGCTTCATGAGGCTTCATTTGGCCATCACTAATATTTAGTGTATCTGCAGTGGACAGTAGAGAAATAGACACAACAAGGGCCAGGAAAAGAGCTAGAGAGACAGAGAACAGTATTAAGAAGAAAGAGAGGAGAGAAAGAGAGTGACATACTGATGTCACCTGTTATTTGCAGAACCTGATCGTGTTCTTATGTCCCAAAAATAGAAAAAATTTTATTTAGGTCTGTTATTTTGATTGTTTATATCACTGTCTTTTACTTATTATAGTTTTATCGAGTGAAAAAGATATGTTAGAATCTTGTTTTTGAATTACTGACAGAGCCAGATAGCCTAGTGAAACAGGCCAAGACAGAGACATGCATTAAGTATGAAGAGGAAAGAGAAAGAAAGGGAGCAACAGGCTGACTGATGATGTCATGTTATTGGAGGACATGTTCAAATGTCACTAAGTCACTGTGATAACATTGATTTGACATGAAGTCCAAAAATAAAAGTAGCTTTGCAAGCAGAAAGCTACTATGAGGTCAGAGAGAAGATGGAGGTGGTTGTAACTGATCAATGCATTGGTAGATCAGCAGCTCCTGTGTTCAGTAATGTTAAATCACTGTTTTTTCTCAATGGAGTCTGCCTGTGAAGAGAGCGATATAACAGCTTCTGTTCCTCGTCTGAAATCACTGTCTGACAAAAACGTAAACCAGTAAATACAGTGTACACTTGAACTGATATTGTTTTACTTTTTTTTAGATGGCTAAAATATGTTTTGTCGCTGGCCCCATCCACAGCAGTATATTGTTTAGCTTCCATGTCTTACTTCAGCCTGCCTCTTCAAACTGGGGGCGTGCTGACTGATCTCAACTGTAGGTAATACACAGACTATGAATAAGAACCTTTCACAACTCCACTTCAAAAAATGTGAACTGTCCCTTTAAACCTAATTCAGCAAAAGAAGTGTCAGTGTCAAATAATATACACACCAATGGATTTTCTGTATTTGTTTATATGATATTGATATTTAGGGTGATACAATATTGATATTTGAGGGTTTAAAAAATCTGACAACAACGAATGGCATTCCAGGGTTTGGATTTTGTGAAAGAGTCAGTTTTCAGAAGATGTAATTTAACAGTTAACTGAATACAAAATAAAAATTATGTGTTCTGGTCTCAGCCTTTCTGTGTCTGCTCCTCTTTTTGCATGCCATTGAAGTTGTAATGAAGTGCCTTTTCTCTTTTATTTGCTGTTAATACAAACTAAACTGCATCATAATAAAAGTATTCCACTGGCGGCAAGGTGTAGCTGCAGGAGGTGTTAAGAGGTTAATGAGTGCTTGATTGCTTGCTTTTTTTAAGTGGTCTACAGCTAGATGTGAATATTTTTAGTTGCCTTCTGCATGGATATGAAACTTTATATCTTAGACCTTCAACATGTCAGCAAAGCCTTTCCAAATTTTAGTGCCCTGTCATTATCACAGGTCATGTTGGTTTTAAATGGTAATACTTTCAGACTGACTGACAGTACAGTCAGTGACTCTAATCCAATACAATTTGTTTAAAATTCAGCATGGGTCACAGTGACCTTGACCTTGACCTTTGACCACCAGATTCCAATGAGTTCATCCATATGTGAACGTTTTTGCCAAATTTGAAGAAATTCCTTCAAGGTGCTCTAGAGATATCATGTTCACAAGGATGAGACAGGTGCAAGGTCACAGTGACCTTGACCTTTAACCTTTGACCACCAGATTCTAATCAGTTCATGCATAATTGGACGTTTCTGCTAAATTTGAAGAAAATCCCTCGAGGCATTCTTATGAGGTCATGTTCGGACAGACAACAAAATCAAAATACCTCCAGACATGGCTATTGCCGGTGGGAGGCACAAAATAAGTCCAACCTCCTCAGTGTCAGCACTAATTTATTCAGAACATTTTGGTATTTATCAAGAACACTAGAACATTTATGTAGAACCCATTCCTACAACCTTCCGTCTATCACCAGGACATAATGCAAGGAGGCTGACTATTGACAAGCTGCACGGGTGATATAGGCTTACTCTATCTCTCTCTCTGCAGTCTCAGTACCTAAACTGAAATTGTTTATACATGAATTGATACTCAGTAACACTGATGTGAATTTGTCAGTACCTTTAAGGGTCATTTAAGCCCTGTTTCCGCCAAGCAGTCCAGTAAGATTCAATTCAGTTAAACTACACATTTTTCCATTTCCACTGTGAAAAGTTGTGGATGGTACCAATGGAACCGTTTCTTACTGCCCCCATTTTTGGTCACCCCTCTGTTGGGGTACCTAGCTCACAGATCTAAAATGTGGAGCTATACACACTGCAGTCCGTTGACTGGTCAATAGCGGACAGTCAATCTGCTCAGAGCTGAGTTGTGTTCTTCTATTTGTGACACCGGTGATGAGGAAATACAGCAAGTTCTGGAAGAAGCAGTTAGTAACAACAACCCTGCCCATAGTTAAGAGTTTGTGGTGGAGACGTTTAACATACCAAGGGTCTAGGTACCATGTCTGAAGGGTTACTTTTGGTTCTAAAGGTACCATACAGAAAGTGTTTGGTGGAATCGGGGATTTATACTCCCTTTACATACAACAATAACTACGTCCATTTCAAAGGTTGTAAACAGCACTACCCTCATACTTACCCAAAACAAGTGAATGTGCTGAAAAAATATCTTGTAATGATACACAGCCATGGCTCCGTAAATGGGAAACTAACAAAGCTGCTTGGACTGAGCTACATACAGTAACACTATATCAGCTAGTCTCCCTCTTCCTCATCCTCGCCCACATGGAATGGAGCTACAACATGATAGTAATGAAATGGTAATAACATCAGAGATATCGAAGATTCTGATTAGCACTGATGATAGGGGTGTATTCATTCAGCTGTTCAAATTCAAATACAATCTTTCTTCAGAATCACTGACTCCATCTTTGTGTGGACTGTTTTTTGCCCACAGGACTGGTCTGTAAGCACTGTTCCCCTTAGACCGCCCCAGTCATCTGAGTGCTGATGGATTGTGTATAAAGGACCATGCAGCTCGTTGAAAATATGATTCATCAGAGGTAAATGCAGCACAGAAAGCTTGTATTGTGCTGAATTATTCCTGACGGGATACGCGCTGTAATCACAGTGCTTGTGGTGCTTGCTCTAGTGGGCAATGCTCCGAGCTCTTCATGCATTCCAATTTCTCCAGAATACATTAATATTGTCCTCTAGTTCTCCCTTGGTGACAGCGGAAATTATACATTTCTACGAGGAGATCACAGGAGAAGCTGAGCACGGAACATGCAGCATTACAGCGTGATGAATTTTCACACCACTCCAGATTAAAAGTTAATGGGAAGAGCTGAAGATGGGATGTGACGAGGCCGTGTTTGCCTGCAGTCCTCCTCATCACTGAGGCTATTCTGACTTTAGTCTTCAATTCTGTGATTCATAGATTATGACTGCTCCCTGCAGTACTTCTTTGATCATCCAACAGCAGAATCAGACCCTGACAGAGCTAATCAGAGATGTTTTCCTGGGAACGACTGTCCACAAGCTGCCGCACTAAGAACTGCTAGAAATCAGCATCGCATTGTGTTTAATTGCTGTAGCAACACACAGTTAAATAGGTTAAGGCTTCTACGGGCAACATTTACATTTTTCTCTCAGACAGTAATGTTCAGACATGAGCATCCCTGAATGATGCCGTCTTCTGTTGACCTCAACGCATTCCTTTATCTTGATAAATTAACATCTGCTCAGTGGATCTGTTCTAAAAGGCGTGTTACTGCAGTTTACAGTTTCTCTGAAGATTCTTAGAAAAGGTCCACTTTCTTGGAAATGTCTTCAGCAGTATTATCATGTGGCATTCCTTAGCAGATGGCATTTGGTCAGTTGTCCTGAAGATGGTTCAGGTGTCAGACACATGTCAGACACATGTTAACAGGTGTGGGGGTAGGGAGCGGTATCAAGTGTGGATGTACTTTGTTGCGGCAGTGGTATGGCTGTTGCTCATGTGGTAGAGCAGCTTGTCCAGTAATTGGAAGATCAAGGGGTTCAATCCCCAGCTCCTCCAGTCTGCATGTGGAAGTATTCATGGGCAGAGTATTGAATACCAAAGTGTTCTATTGGTGTTTGAGTACACAGGTAGCACTTTCTATGGTAGCCACTGCGAGCACGAATGGTTAAATTTGACATGAGGTGTAAAAACAGCGGAACACTAGAAAGGCCCCATACAAGAGCAGGTCCATTTACCAAGGCTGCATTCTGGGGTCAGTTGCATAAAGCAATTTAAGTTTAGATTTTTAGAAGATACACAAAACATCCTTATCTTGGTCTTATACTTAAGGAATTCCTTAAAGTTTGTAATACTGTTGCACAAAGGACCTTAGTAACCAAAGTAAGGGAAAAACATAAGGCACCTGTGACTGCCTCTGAGTTTATGGTGATAAATGAGTAAAATGAAGGTGTCCTGAAAAGAGTTTCACCACTGGGAGAACCTGATAGACACCCTAAATAATGAGTAATTGATTTTGCAGTATAAATTTGACCGGAGGTCAGTTTATGATCTGTCTCAACATCTGAAGTTGAATCACTTAACTTTCCAAAGCTGTGCTTTTCCAGCTCCGTTACAGTTCATTGCTCTGCAGTTTCATGCAACGGGATCTTTCCAATTAGTTATTGGCGAGACATTTCATGTACACGGGTCAACGGTGTGCTGTGTTATTCACCCGGGTTTCAAACAACCTCAACACCTTGAAGTTTCTGTCCCAGCAAGAAAGGGATGAGGTAGCAATAACAGGAAGGCTATCACCTGTGCAAGTGCAAGCAAACAAAAGGTCTCCATGGAAACAATAAAATCTCTTTCAGTGAAGTAAATGCCTGTCCTTGACTAAGAAAACCTTTTGAGAGATTCTGTGCAACAGCCCTATGTAATTTCCTCAGCTAGGGAAAAAATAAACTTAAGAGTGTCATACTTAAGAAGCAAACTTAAGGTGCTTTTTGCAACTGGCCCCTGACTCACAACCTTTTTCTTTTTACCTTTAGTAGGCACTGCAGCTGTCCTTAAAAAGTACATACATACTGTTGCATGTTGCATACTACTTTCTCAAAACAGTCTCGCCCTGAACTTTGACCCTCTTGCTTTTATACCAGTTACCTTGGAGATAAAACGAACACCACTCAACGTATTTGCCAGAGATGAGGATCAACCCAGAGAGCTCTGCTGTTGTTACTTTGCAATGTATGTAGTTTAACTTTAAAGTTAGAACTGCACAGATTGTAGATTCGGACACATTATATTTGCTACAGTGAAATTACATCTGCAGTTCTCTATCACTGTTATTTTTATCGTTATGTCCTGTTGTTGTTTGTAATAGTTATGATTACTTTGTTCACTTAAACAATCAATATTCCTATTATCAATGCACTGTCATGCCTCTTTGCAACTTCTGACAGCTGTCATCTGTTTACAGCTCAGTAGATGTGACGTATTGTCCACTGTGCAGAGGATTGTGGGTCAGAATAGACAGCAAAGCATGCTGGCTTCCATACTGCAAAATGGGACCGGATGTAGTAGAACATCATGGTATTTCTGGCAAACTGCACATAACACACTATGTATTTGGACATACTAAATCTGTTTCTGGTGCACTATATAGTATGGTAGTATGGGGATTGGAACGCACAGCATCTTCCTCCAGCTGTTCACTGAATCATCATCCATGACCTTCGAACTCTCCTCAGTGCATGCTGTGCCTGGTCTGTTACGAACATATCTGATTTGAGCAGCGGAGCACTTACAGAAATACACTGATATAGCTCCACTGAAACAAGGACCACAGGAGGCCAGCTTCCATCACCCTGTACAACCAGTTCCCTGTGTGTCAGGATGGAGTGGTAAGGACATGAACCCTCATGCTTCCCTCTAATAACTGAAGACAAATACAGAAACAGTCACCCTGGACTTGTACATCTCTTATTCTCTTTAATATTGCATTCTAAAAATCTGATCCATAACTGCACTATAACCTTACAGTAGTATTTGCATTTAATTTTGCACAACTTGCACCATGTCTTCCTCACATGTATGTACAGGAGCGATCATCAACTGGTAGCCCGTGACCACATCCAGCCTGCCAAGGCTTTCTATCCTGCCTGCAAAATAATGTGATACATAAAGTTCAAAACTCTCTGTTTTTATCAGCCAGTGTGGTCTGTGTTATCCTTTTTTTTTTTTCCTTTGTTTGAGGTTTGATTGGTGCTATTTCATTGCACCCTCTTCTGCAGTGGCACATGGCACCACCTCACCTACACAGAAGCAAGACACACAGACTTTGTGATGGTTTTGCCTCTTTTTGTGGTTGTTTTGTGACTCTTTGTGGTATTTTGTGTTTCTTAGTGGTCGTTTTGTGTCTCTTTGTAGTCATTATGTGCCTCTTTGTGGTTGTTTTGCATCTCTGTGGTTGTTTTGTGTCTGTTTGAAATAATTTTGTGTCTCTTTGTGGTTGTTTTGTGTCTCTTTGTAGTCACTTTGTGTCTCTTTGTGGTTGTTTTGTATCTCTTTGGGTTTGTTCAGCATCTCTTTGTAGTCATTATGTGTCTCTTTGTGGTTGTTTTGTGTCTGTTTGAAATAATTTTGTGTCTCTTGGTAGTCATTTTGTGTCTCTTAGTGTTTGTTTTGTGTCTCTTTGTAGTCATTTTGTGTCTCTTTGTGGTTGTATTGTGTCTCTTTGTAGTCATTTTGTGTCTCTTAGTGTTCATTTTGTGTCTCTTTGTAGTCATTTTGTGTCTCTTTGTGTTTTTTTGTGTCTCTTTGTAGTCATTTTGTGTCTCTTAGTGGTTGTTTTGTGTCTCTTTGTGGTTGTTTTATGACTCTTTGTTGTAATTTTGTTTCTCTTTGAGATCATTCTGTGTTTCTTTGTGTTTTTTTTAATTATATCATGTCACTTTGCAGTTCCTTTGCATCTTTTTGTGGTCATTTTGAGTCTCTTCCTGGTTGTTACATGTCTGTTTAAGTGACATTTTGCAGGTGAAGTGCTGTATGTGCCAAGAATACCATCCATCCATGAGTCCAAGGACAGAGGATGTTGTATGTTGTAAAGTAAAGGCAAACTGTGATTTGTGATGCTGGGCTTTTTAAGTAAAATTCAACTGGAATTGAATTAAATTTTCCTTTGCCAAACATTTAGTCAAAATTTGTGTTAGATTTGGATGGAAACTCAACAAATCACATTCTGACTTCAATGTCAGCACTCTTTTCTTGGGGTCATTGTCTTCCTTCCAGTTAATTCACAAATTAAACCCCCTTTAATCACACTTGTCATCTTTGAAATGCGTGCTCAGCAGTGAGCGGGACTGTAGTTATCGCGTTTAGAGCCGTCAGACAGTAACAGTGGTAGAAAGCCTTTGTAATGGCCCTAACACTAACACGCTTTATTTATAGCTGAGTGGCTGCAATCAGCTGCCTCCTCAGGCTTTTAGCTCAGCCACAGGCTGTTAGACAGCTCATCAATGTGAGTGACAGCTGTTGGGGCTGGAATCAGACCAACTGAGGGGGAGGAGGGCGGGACCAACAATCTACTGCTTTAAGGCTGCATATTAAAACACTGTCTTCTTTCTCTCTCTCTCTCTCTCTCTCTCTCTCTCTCTCTCTCTCTCTCTCCTTTGTTAATTCAAATTTCAAATTATCAAAAAATAACTTAAGTTTTAAATACACTCTGTATATATCATGCAGAGAGTGGTTAATAAATTGTGAATTTCTGTCGGACGACAGATGATTGACGTGTAAGTGAAAAGCAACAAATTGAATTTACAGTGTGGGCACTGTGGTATAAAGGAAGCATGTAGAAAAGATATTCTGAGATCCAAACATGATCATGAACAAATAAGAGATTGAGCAAGTGAATAAAGCTCACAGTGTAGACACTTTATTTCACTGACGCTGATCACAAAAAGCAATGTCTGCTCTGCTGATCTCATTCTGTGCCAGCTTCCTAAAAGAGGAATTCAAATATACAGCAATAACTATACGACTAACCTTGTGTCCCTATTTTAAGGTTCCTGCTGGAGTATCTTATGAACACTGAAAATAAAAACAAGCAAAGTAGACTGAAATTGAGCTTGAGCTTTTATATACACCGAGACATGTGTCAGAAAACTAAACAACCTAGTCTTGTGTGACGTTTTGGTACCGCAAGCATGTTGTTCAACAGAGGGGGGGATTGGTGGGCTTACACCGTGCAGTACTTTGGCACCAGAGACCATGAAATCACATCCTGAGTCCTGTCTATGGTTAGGTTTAGGCATCAAAAGCTCTTTGGTTAACAGTGCTGTGCACAGACATTTTGTGAGGCAGGTGCTTACATGAAACAAAAAAGGGGCACCGCCTCCACAAATATGTTTCGTGAAAATGTATTTGCTTTGTGCACCTGTAAAGCTTGCCCTGGCGAAAATTGTTTACTGTCTGTCAGCACCAGAAGGGTTCTTGGGACCTTAGTGCATACAGTATATATGTGTCATTTAGATATAATAAGCTGGGGACATATCTGTAATTGTAACCATTTGCAAATAACAAATCTTTACACAAAAATAAAAGCGCTGTTATCTGACTAAATAACATAACAAATCAAACAAGGCCTATATTAAGCTGCAGCTTTATTCTTCACTTCTTTCCTATACTTGCCTCATCTGAATTTGTTCTCCTCCTCTCCTCACTTTCTTCTCCTTCTCATTCGTTTTTTTTAAGTTGCCAACCTCTGCCAGCATTTTTTTTTTTTTATCATATTCACTTATCTTTCAAGACCCACAGAATAACTTGTTCTATGAACATGTAAACAGTATATACATGAAATTAAAGAAGAGACCTTGTGTTTTTGAACACACACAAAAATTTTATAAAAACTGTGCAAAATTAATACAATTTTATTCTATCTTATTCCATTCCGTTTTTATCAACACTTGACTTTGTGCAGTTTTATTAAAAAAAACAACAACTTTATGATGATGATTGTATACTTTATATTTATAATTCTGATTTTTGTCTATTTATTTATTAACTTGTTATATTACTGAGTTGTCCAGCCTTATGATCAAATGATTTATAATATCAAAGAGAATAAAGTCATAAATCTGCAAGAATAATTTTGTAAATGTACGAGAATAAAATCACATTATTACAATAATAAAGCCATAAATCTACGAGAAAAGTCATAAATCTAGAAGAATAGTCACAAAGCTACTAAATAATATAATGTTACGGGAATTAAGTCATAAATATACAAAAATAAAGTCATCATCTATGAGAATAAAGCCGTTAATCTGCGAGAATAAAATCTATATGTTATATTTTTGAGATTAAACTTGTTATTTGGGGAGAAAAAAAGCACAGATTAAGACCAGACAGTCAGGTAACATGCTATAAAAAGCGACATAGTGTGTACAAACATTGTTGGGGGTGACAGTAACATATGTTTTAGCAGTTACAAAGTAATATAAGATGTTTACGACAAGATTTCAGGTGATATGATTACATTTACAATGTCATGTAACCTGTTACCTGGAAACTTTTGTTTTCATTTTTCATTTATCCACACTGATCTACACTTCTGCCGTGCGCTGTTGTGTCACTTACAGACTACTTTATAGAAGGGTTCCGCCAGTGATGGCACATCAGGGTCATGCTGCACTGTGCGTTATCATGTTCAGTGTTTTTTCATTTATATACCTACAATCCATCCCATTCGGCTTGGCGTCTCAAGGCTGCCTGAAAGCAGCAGGGTTAAGGAGCTGGCCTCTAGTGTGTTTTTTTCTTGTCTCGGTAATCAACACATACGACTTTTTTCTCATGATATTATGACTTTATTCTCGAAATTTAAGATTTTTTTCTTTAACATGGCCCTTATCCTTTTCCGTATCCTTGAGTGCTTTGAAAGGCATCTATGAAATGTATTATTATTATCTGAAAAACCAGCCTGTTTGACAAAAAAAATCTGAATCCAATGATGAATGATGATACCTTTAAGTTAGCCTGAACACAGATGAGGTAACATGCTGGGGTAAACTTGTATAGAATGCCAAGAAAAGGCTGGAGTAAATTACATTTGCAGTCGTTAGCACTGTTACAAATGTATATAATGTTTGCAGTCAATTCTTTAACGTCATTTGCACAGCAATTACAGAGACGCAGTCGTTGGCAATGAAAATCTTAGATCCCATGCTCCTTCCAAAAGTGCTCATCTAAATATGCATAAAAAGAAAACAAAGTGAGTAAAAATAGAAATGTAAGATGTAAAATAATCCAGACGTAAAAATCCTTGCTGCTCGCTCCCACCTTCCAGGAAAAAAAAGTGTCTGTCGTTATGGCAATCAGCGTGCTGAGCTGAGCTTTATGCAGCCTATAGTTGACTGAGAGTCTGTTCCTGTGAGCTGACTAATGACTCTAATGGTACAATAGGCTTACAGTTTTTCAGGTGTTACTGTGCCTGATGAAGCCTGAGAAGGTCTTTGGCTCAGGAGCAAATGTGCTTTAGACTTCTGTTTAATAATGCTGTGCCATTTGTTAAAGCTTTATGTGAAGTTTTTTTTTTTCTCTACCCTATGCACTAATGTGCAGTGCTGCACTGTAAGGGCAGTGCAGAGACATATCAAGGAGAAAACGTATTTCCTGCTACTTTCACACACAAAACCTTTTTTGCACTTAAAGCTACTCTTGTCAATATTCCTACGTGAACAATGAATCAATTGTAAAAGGAGTCACACATTGTGATGAACCCACAGAGTATCATTATCAACTTGGCTTGTCGCTTCAGTTCAGCTTTTTAGCCTCTTGTAGCTCATTGTTTTGGTTTTACAAAAAACCGAAACAGTGAGTGGGGTGGGCGAAAATCTGAGTGGGGTGGGTGGAATGGGCAGTGGATGGGTCCAACAACTACTGACTTTGATGCGGGAGGCTGGTGTCCTACATTCTTTTGTTGCCTAAACCCAATCACGTGCGTTTTGTTGAAGGGAAATAAAACGTGAATTTGCAGTGTCGTACCGATGTAGTGCATTTATTTGGAAAGAGACTGTGTGTCCATTTCCTGTGAAAACGGAAGTGTATTTTGAAAGCACATAATGTATGTAATAGGCGGAAGTTGACACGGCGTCCCAGAACGTCAACAACCAACGCACCCAAGGTACCTTGCACGTCATACAACGACGTTGAAAGTCCATGTCCAACGCTGATATGTGACAAGGTTGGAGTGAGAATGTGTTGCTAATGTTGTTCTGTGACTCTGGATTTGCAAACATTTTCCCCATAACCACTCAGGCAGAGGTGGAGAGTACTAGAATATTGTATTCAAGTAGAAGTACTATCACTTTAAAGAACTTTTACTCAAATGATGAATGTACCTTGGTAAAAGTAAAAAGTAGGCTAGTTAAAATGTATTCTGAGTGAATGTATTGTGTTACATTTTTAAAGGGGGAACCTCTCTTTTTATTCTCAAATCATAGTGTTAATATCACTAGTCCGGTCAGCCTCACACACAACACACCTCACTGAAGGTGAAAGTTCCTCTGTGAAAGCAGAAGTCACTGCTGGGGGATCCACCATGACTATTTTAGCATGTTAGCCTGAGTCAGGCTAGACTGCACCTGGATCTTGCCACTGGATGAAAAGTGGGATTTTCGTCCCCGTAAACGCCCGGAAATCTCACTCATTTTCGGCAGTTTCCGACAATTTACAGGCTGCGAACGCGGCGTTTACGGGTCCCGCAAATTGTCGAATACGGACCCATGACGTATGTGGAGACCTCCCGGGAGGTGCTAATGGCTCTAATTAGCATATGAACAGCAGCGGAGCCGCGTCTGGCTTGAAATTCCTCACTCCAGGATTGGATGAAACCACTACTTTGAAACAAGAAAAATCACTCGTGATTGGTCGGCAGATCTGTCGCTATTGGTCACTCTGGGTCATTATAAATGTAAACCCCTCCCCTACAATAATAAAATATAAAAATAATTTAAAAAATAATACTTATAATAAATGTATAATTATTATTAAAAATTAAAATAACATTATTATTATGTTGTATATTCATGTCATTGTTATCCTATGGGCTACACTATTATTACCATCAAGGACATGAATGAATTTATTGAGTAAAGGAACATTAGCGAGGAACATGTTTATTCAAATAAAGAGCTTTATTTATAACACACAACTATGTACAAGTACAAACAGGAGATTTCAACAACAAATCAAAATCATACAGCGCCATCAACTGTCTATTATTCGCCGCCTCGGAGCTGTAGGCATCTGACGGCGATCTGTCTGCATGAGCTCCATCCTGCAGACGTCTGTGGTGCTGCCCTGTAGTTCGGGTTCGCCTCCAATCTGACTGCAGCGTTGCACAGAGTTCAGTCAGCTCCTGCTGCGGAACGACGGAGGTCGCACAATCCACCCAGACACCCCGTCAAGAGTGCCGTCTTCCTCATCAGACATCATGTCTACGGTGGCGCACATCCATAGGTCCACCTCGTCTTCTGCCAGGACACTGTCTCGCTTCCAGCAGCTGTAAAAACAATCAGTAAAAACAATAAGTACTGCGCAGTGCACTGCATATTGACACAACACATCTATTAATGCACCCGAAAAATAGTCACACTGACCAACAACGAGTCTGATCTAAAAGTCACAGTAAAAAGTAAAAAATAAACAGTAAAAGTCACTTACACACAATGGCGTCATTATCCGCATCAAGTGAATCCGGACTTGCAGACAGAGCTCTCAGTAAATAAGACATCACGGCCTCGTTGTGGGGCGAGGTAACTCTGTGAAAAACAAAATGGACGGTTAAGATCGGTCAATAACGTGTCTGAACGTTTCCTCATACAGCACAATGAAAGCATATTATTTAAACTTACCCTCGCTCCGGTTCGTAGTGCAAACAATTTGTCTCCGAGTTGTGGAGACGGCGTACTGCTTCCTGTAAATTACAAGACCAAAAAATACACTTTAATAAGCAAACTTAGACTGGTTCTGCTTCTTCATTTGTTCTTTTACTTTTAGCTTAGCTAGCAGTCACTGAATATATTCTTACCGCCGTTTGGGGATTGTGCACCGTCTCCTCTTGTTAGTTAGTCTCCTCCACACGAGTTTACTGCGGTGAACTGCTGAGTCATATCGGCAGCAAACATAGCAAGCTGGCAGACAGCCCACTGATAGCGTTCAGCTGTGTCTTCGTCCATGCTGAGGAGTTTCCGGGTGTTGAAGGAGAGACGCTGTCCAGACATTGTAGTTCACGAAACAGCAAAGCAGCGAAAAACACGCGAAACGGAGGAGACTGTCTGAATATACAGGAGTAAAAACGGGACTGGTGATATGCTCGTCTTGCGAGGTCTTCCGTTTGAATCATGCCGAGCTCGCACGTGATTGGACGAGGGCTAGACGGCTCGTCGGGCTCCTCCAATCACATGATCATTGTTTACGGAAGAGGTCACTGCAGTCATGCCACTACGCACAGTGGTTGAGCTCTAGCAGACTGTGACGTTGTTTGCATGGAGTGCACATTTGACCTTTGTGGCAAAGCCTGGTTAAAACTAATTGTTGAAATAAATTGTTTTGTGTATCTTTTTTATTGAACATTGACCATTGCTACTGACCATACACAGTAATTAATCTAGCATACTTTCATGAAATAAATCAATTCAAGCTAAAATTTAAGAGTCTATAATTAGGCTATACTAAGCCTCATCTATTTATACCAGAGATGAATGAAGCTAATACCTTTTAGAGAAATGTCACCTCTGTGTGGGGAGTGAAACTCCCCCTGCTCCCCTGGTTTGCATTTCTATAGCTCACAGCATGTTCATTTACATGTTAAAGCCTCCCCTAGAATTAGGGGAAGGGGGGACAACTGCCAAGCAAGGCCCACGACAATTTACGACAGTTTCCGGCAGTTTTCTGTGTTGCCTGTAAATTGCCGCGCGCAGCCGTAAACCTGAAATTCCACGGCAATTTACAGTGCCGCATACTGACGGAAATCCCTCTTTTCATGCAGTGTGCTTCATTGTAGGTGTGTTTAATTTGGGTTGCTAGGCGTGCTTGCGGGATGAAGCATTAAATAAGTGATTAATCTAAGTCAATGCAAACTAGGCTATTTTAACTTTGCTAAAGTATAGTAACACTAAGCAATACCCATAAGAAAGTGAGTTTTATTTGATTGCAATGTTGTACATTTGTACTTTTCACTGAATACTAGCCCCTTCCTAGTGCGATCCCTGTTTAGTACAAGTACAAAAAAAATGGACAAGGACAGTAAAAGTGATTATACTCCCACCCCTGCTCTCAGATGATAAGATGGCAGGTGGTCTTAGGTTGTTATGCTTTCTTCATGTTGCAAAAATAACCAATAAATGCAACTTTAACTGTAACCAATCGCAACCTCTCCACAAAGTCACACTACAAATTATCAACCTCAAAGCTAACACAGTGTAATCAATTTTGGAAACCCAACTCCACCTCACACAAATGCTGTCATGCCAGGATCAGTATCAGCCTGATAATAGGCCAGACATGGGCCATGAGGAACAAAATCAGCATCAGATGCAACTGCTTCTGATTCAATTTCTGTCACTATGACAACTGCATTAGAGGAAAAGACTAAAATGTGTTTTTTTTGCCTTCTCTTGAACACAGTGACAATGTCTTCAGTGCAGTGTTCTGTACAGATTACTAGCTGTTATTGGTCAGGTTCCAACAGGTCAAGTTGTGGTAAGAACTGACCAAGGAGTTTACTGTCATATGCATTAAAATGCCACCAGTGTATTTTAGCACAACAAGAACAAAACAAAAGGAGAGCATGTAGACTTGTAGACAAATGCGGTATATTTCTCCTTGTTTATCACCTGCTTCACCACACCTCAAAAGAGGTGGACAGAAACAATGGTAACATAAGGGATATAAGTGTCTGTAACCTCCATACTGCCTGGCGCAGTTTTTCGCTTTCCTAAAATGATGATGTAGGCACGGACACTTCCAGTCACCTTTCTGTCAGCTCCACTTAATTTGTGCTAAAGTTCGACTCTATGTGTATTTTGCAAGTCTTGGTGGTGCTTTTTGTGGTTGGCTTTGGACGGTGGTGGAAATCTACTCGCCTGTCTGTAAACTCTTCTTTTGCCGACTTCTAGTTAGCTAGCTGCTAGTTCGCCATGTCGAGGTTTTCAAATGTAAACATTAGTAAACATCTAGGAAAGATGAAGAAGATGGCACCAGCTGAACTAGCATCCTGCTAGCCATTGTACAGGCGTTGGATAATAACCTGGATGACCTCTGTGCCGTATCAGATTCCAACTGGATATCAGAAACTGTAATATCCTAAACTTGGCTAAATCCTGGACAGCACTACTCAACTAGGTGCCTCTTTTTCTATATAATAGTCCAACAGAGCAGAGGACTCTGGTGAGAGAAGGAGAGTGCTTTACAGTGAAGAAGAACTGGTGTGACGGTGGAAATGTGAGGTGCTGTCCTGTTCCTGCTTTGGATCACTCCTATACACCTTTCAGAGGAAGCTGCTTTTATTCAAGAGAAGAATGCAGTCCTTGTAAGGACTACAGTGCACAAGTTAAAGGAGTTGCTGGGATCACATTTCACCGGACTTGTACCTTGCATAATTCTATGTGACAAATAAATGATTGATTGATTGATTGATTATTTGATTGATTGATTGAATTCTAAAAATAGTATCTTGCGTTGTTGACATTAGCACAACTTAAATTAGAACACTTCCTCTCCCTACACTGCCAAGCTGATGCAAAAAAAAAAGAAATGAAAATAAAATCGTGAATAAATGAGAGGCTGTGCTGGTCAATATCAGTAAACTCTGAGGTCACACAATGAGTCCAGTCTGCTTTTTAATGAACACAACAACCGCAAACCCCACATCCTGCTGCAGGCTGCATTTGGCCATAATATGGCTAAAGTGACAAAAACATGGTGTAGTCACACTCACAAGAATCAGTGATAATATAGACAATCCTTGAGGGACCTTTTCACACATGAGGATGAATTTACTCGTCATGTTATTACAACTCAGACTATGGAACCAGTTATATAATGTCCTCTGTGGCTCTTTAGGAGATTTACTGGGTCTGAGAAAATGCACTTCCTTTTCACTTGATTAGGCTTCAGCTCAGGACTGTGTGGCTGAGGCATCTTCCTCAGTCACCTGTCAGAGCGGGATAGTTTACTCCATAATCACTCAATAAGCACTACAACATCAGTTTATCAGCATTACGTACTTAAATGTGGCTTTAATGTTGGAGGCCACTGTGAGTTCCCCATTTAGTAACTGCTTATCCTCTTGAGGGTGGCGGGGGTGGAGCCTATCCCAGCTGACATTGGGTGAGAGGCAGGGTACACCCTGGACAGGTCGCCAGACTGTCACAGGGCTGACACATAGAGACAGACAACTATTCACGCTCACACGTACACCTATGGGCAATTTAGAGTCACCAATTAACCTATCCCCAAACTTTGGACTGAGGGAGGAAGCCGGAGTACCCAGAGAAAACCCACTCACATGCAAACTCCGCACAGCAGGGCTCCCTTCTGTGAATGAACCAAGAATCCTCTTGTTGTGAGGCAACAGTGCTAACCACTACACCATACAGCCTGGACCTATTATGCTTTTCTTTATTTTCTATCAAATAATGTTAAAATGTCTAATGTTCATCTTAAAGCACATGCGGGCTTTGTTGCTCTATAACAGTATCACCCTACTTCTCCTTTCATTGCTGGCATAATTCCTTTGGCTGCAAGGGGGCTTTTCCACTTAAGGACAAATGTGCCATTTTTGGGTGTCTTTTTTGTTTGTAGGACAGTTTCCTTAGTCAAGAACTGTATTGTCAAGAACTAACTGATCCAGACTTAATGTGTGTGTCAAAAATATACCTTTCAGCCAAGTTAGCCATGTGACTAAGGAGATGGCAATATTTGTCATTGTGGTGATCCGGTGATTTTTCTACTACCCTAATTATCAGGCCAAAATTTTACTTAATACTTGCAGAACTGATAACATTCCCATCAGCCTCCATGTTTAATCCTAATTCCCAATGGTTGACAGGGTAACTAAAGATGGTAAAAATTAGATGCGAATCATTGGCATATAAACATATTCACTGTGACAGTGTTGCAGCATTTGTATTGTAGCATTGTAGCATTTAGCTCAAAGTGCTGCTTTGCCTAAGAATGCTTTAAATAAAGTGCTTGTTGAATTGTGGATTGGCATCTTAGAGGCATTCCCCCTGAAAATGCTTCTCTTTTTTTATGCCTCCGAGCCAGCAATAGCCATGGCCGGAGGCATTATGTTTTTCGTTGGGCCGTCCATCCGTCCTTATGTCCATATATACCATCCCTGTGAACACGATATCTCAAGAATGCCTCAAGGAATTTTTCAAATTTGGACTCAACAATTAGCTGATTAGTTTTTGGTGGCTAAAGGTTTAAGGTCAAGGTTCCTGTGACCTTGTCTGTCTCATTATCTTCAATGCAATATGCCAAAAGTGCCTAAAGGGAATTTCTTCAAATTTGGCACAAAGGTTGAGTTGGACTTGAGGATGAGCTGATAAGATTTTGATGGTCAAGGGTGAAAGATCAAGGTTGCTGTGATCTTGGATTCATCTTACTCTCGTGAACTGATGTCAAAGGTTAAGTTTATGTGACCTTATCTGTATCACTGTTGTGAACATGATATCTCAAGAACATTGTAAGGGCATTTCTTCAAATTTGGCACAAATGTTCACTTGAATTCAACAATGAACTGACTTTGATTTTAGTGGACAAAGGTCAAGGTCACTGTGACCTTGCTTCTGTCTCATTCGTGAGCGCGATATCTCAAGAACACCATAAGGGACTTTCTTTAAATTTGGTACAAATGTCCACTTGGACTGAAGAATAAACTGATTAGGAATTTGTGGTTGAAAGTGAAAGGTCAAGATCAGTGTGTCTTGCTATGCTAATAATAACAAAGTGTTACACAGATATGTAAAAGGATCAAATGAAGTCATGACATTTTATATCCTAAATATCAAAGGTCAACTTGTGACACGGTGACATCATAATACTCTGCGTAAAACACTTTTCTGGTCATTATTCAATGTTATAACAATAATTGGTGACACTAATCTTGGTCGTCCACCTTGAAACTGTGCTGATTGTATAGATCTTCTGTCCTGCCAGTTTAAATATGTGTGTGAAGCTTTCATATCTTGAATATTGAGCTTCTTTGCAGCAACATCCATATTTGAAGCATCGTCAATTGTTATGGCTACATATGAGTCTGGAAAGAAAAAAACTGTGACTGCAACTTGACTAGTTCACGGAGGCATACAACCGCAAGACAGTAATGCTAGTTTTATTCTCACACATATACCTCTGTCATTTAGTGTGAACAACCTACAGAGCTGCTAGCACGACCACATCCTGTTATTCTTCAAATCCAACCAATTGAGCTGTTTACACAGGCATTGGGATTTTGGCTACCTTTGCTGGTGATCCCTTTCATTTTGGCTACAGTTTTCTCCTTGTTTGCAATCTTTATTGTTGACTTGTGTTATGGTGATTTAGTGATTTAGTTTTGTTTTCCATGCACACAAACATTATAGATTACAACATTGAGGTTTTATACTGCAAACAAAAAAATAAAGATATCGTAATGTACACCTTTATGGAGCTGGCAGCAGCACTTATAATCTAATATAATCTTTTTGTGTTAATCCTTTTATGCCCTGACAGCTCATCAGCGCATCCACCACAGAGCACTTTGTACATGCTCTGCAGTCAACAGTGTATAATTATGGCAACACCAATACTTTACATTTAATGACCTAAGATTATACCTGACTGTCGAGGGTCACATTGAGAACAGAGCATTAAAGGTCCATTATACAATAATTTTATGTTGTATACATGAGGGTGTTGCAAAGAGACAGAGAGCTACTTTTAAGTCTGTAAAGTTTATATACTTTTGTGGCATATTATCTTCATGCACTGGGAAGAAGAATGCTTGAGGAGGAGAATACTTTAACATTCATTTACACTCCAGTATATTTTTATGACAGATTGTGTTTAATTAGAAGCATGTACTCTTAGTAACTTGTGATGCATCACTTCACACTGTAGCATGGTGAAGCCAAGCTGCCCATTCTTCCTCAAACTGTTGTGATATGTGTCTAGACCATTGGTGGATTATGAGATAATGGGCCTCTTTGTAGTTGTTATGTCTTTTTTATGTCCCTGTATTCATTGGGATTCTTTGTAGTCATTTTGTGTCTCCTTGTGGTTGTTTTGTGTCTGTTTGTATCCGTTTTGTGTTTCTTTGTGGTTGTTTTGCCCGTTTTCAAAGTTGAATTGTGTCTCTTTGCCGTCCCTTTGCATATCTTTGCAGTCTTTTGTTTCTCATTGTGATCATTTTAAGTCTTGTCTTTGCTGCGAGTTAATTTGACGTTTGAAATTCTGCAATTGAAGGCCAGAGGGGCCCTGAAACTTTGGACCCCGTTGCCTGTGCGGGGTAGGCCCGTTCAGTAATCCGTCCATGGTCCAGGCTTCAGAGTGAACCGGTACACTTACAAAGGAAAAGAAAGTTGAGATTTTGTGCTGTTTTGTGGTTGGTTCTGTCTTAGTGCAATTTGTGTTGTGGCCTTTTGTTTTATGGCTCTGGCTGCTGCAGATCATCGAAAGCTGAATCACCAGCTGGATGTTCTGAACGCAGGATTGCAAATCCATTGTGACAGATAGTCACTCCACCTTATGTCAAATCAAACAAATTATGATAGCCAATACATTTGACTCTCCATCTCGTCTTTGAACAAGAAGTGGAGAGTAGGAGATCTCTACCCCTCTCTTCTTATCATAAGATCAAACATTAATGTTGCACATGAAAAATTAACATAGCTAACGTTAGCTAGCCAGCTCATTTTCACCTACACTGTGTGCAACTTACTTCAATGTAGGGTTTCCCTCAGTAAAGTTGTTAGGCCAAATGGCAAGTATAATTTCATGGGGCCTGGTGTGGGCTGGCGGACAAGTGTCTTTTTGCATAGACTGTAAACTCCCATTTTGAAGCCTCAAGGTTCGCACTGCAGCTGTCACCGTCTTGTTTTTTTGGAGTCAGAAGTGACCATATTTGGATGAGACGCTGTTGCTGTGGAGGAGTGAGGGGTGGATCGAGGACACTATCAGCAGACACCCTTAATTATGCGTATCTTTAAGCCTTAATTAAATGTAAATGGATGAGTTACAATGATTTTTTTTACCCTCTTGCAGTTGTCATGGATGTTGAAATTAGCTATAGAGACCAAAACCATTTTTGTAGCAGCCTGCAAATATATGTATATCTGCTATAAAGTTGGACAGTTTAACATGGGTGTCTATGGGGATTGGAGCCAGCCTCGAGCAGCCGCAGCAGTTTTTGGCACTTCTGTGTTGGCTTGATTTTTCAGCCCTGGAGGTTGCCACTTGCTTTTTTCAAGGGGGCCATCGACACTTTGTTTTGTTTTTAATGTAAAGCTAAGTTAAATTAACACAAACTTATTATATGTAAAGTGTAAAATTTGGGCTCATATGCATAGGAAATATGCCAATTTGGTGTGTAGGCCTATTCATGAGTGATTGAAATAAGGGGGCAGAACAAGACAAGACTACACCAGCTCAGAACCTCCACATCCAATATCGTCTGAGACCAGCCACGTGGACAGTTGGTTTGCCGGCACTTTGGGAGTAGAGTTGTCTTCACACATGAATTCCACTTTACACTGCACCAGGTAACTGGCAGACAGTGTGTATGGTGTCATGTGGGCAAGTGGTTTGCTAATGCCAACACTGTGAACAGAGTGCCCTATGGTGGTGGTGGGGTTATGGTATGTGCTGGCATAAGCTATGGACAACGGATCTTGAGGCCCATTGTCATGCCAAACATCTGATCTCATGTTGCAGCATGATAATGCACGGCTCACTGTTGCAAGGATCTGTACACAATACCTGGAAGCTGAAAAAATCCAAGTTGTTGCACTGCCTGCACACTCACCAAACATGACATCCACAGAGCATGTTTGGGATGCTCTGGATCTGTGTGTACAACAGAGTGTTCAAATTCCTGCCAATTCCTGTCAACAACCTGATCAGCTATATGTGAGAGAGCTGTGTTACACTTCATCGAGCAGAGAAGGGTCACACTAGATACTGACATTCAGCATTTCTTTAACGCTCGTTATGTGAAAGCCTAATAAATGTATTTGTGTATTTGTTGAAGATCAAACTGTATATTTTAGATTGACCTTTTATTATTGTGACCATTCCAAGACACACCTGTGTAGCAATGATGCTGTTAAATCAGCAGCTTGATATGACACTCTGGTATAGGGTTAAGAAAAACAAAACAAAACACAGTCTTTACTTTAGTCCAAAAATGTAATACACAAACAAGGTCTAAAAGTCCAAAAAGCTAACATAACAGACAGGAATCCAAGGAATCAAACATAGAGATTGCTAGAAAGCTATGAAACAAAGACAACCTAGCAGTGACATAAGGAGCTGGTGAGTATATATATACAGGGATGTTTAAGAGGATAATCAGGGGCAGGTGAGTTAATGGCAGCAGGTGTGGCTGATGAAAGGCGGGAAAACACAGGAAACTGCAATGACACAACAGGTTAGTACTTAAAAAAAAACTGGAAATATAACAAAATACAGAAAGTTACAAAACCTGTCAGGTGGATGGATTATCCTGGAAAAGGAGAAGTGCTCAGTAACAAATTTGCAACCAAAATTTGAGAAATATATCTATTGAGTGCATCTGAGATCTTTAATTTAAATGGAAGTAAATACAAAAAATTGTGTTTAAATTTTAATGTATCATTTGGTGAATGGAATCTAGGCCTCGGTATTTAAAGCTGGTTAAAATATGTGCTCTGGTTTTCTGCTGCCCACATTGTGATTTTAATTAATATTAATATATAAAATTTACACTTAAGTAAAAAATTGAAATCACAGGCTGATCCAACTTGTGTGAATTTTATCACGGCAACTCATAATGTGACTCAGTAGTGTGTATGGCCCCCGTGTGCCTGTATACACTTTCAAGAACATCTGGGTATGCACCCGATGAGTTGGCGGATGGTGTCCTGGGGGATCTCCTTCCGGACCTTAATCAGGGTGCTAAATTGAATTTAGGTCAGGGGAATGAAAGGGCCAGTCAATGGCATCAATGCCTTCATCATCCAGGGACTGCCTACACACTGTGGCCATATGAGGCCAGGCATTGTCCTGCACCAGGAGGAACCCAGGGTCCACTGCACCAGTGTGAGAAGGTCTGACAATTGATCTGAAGATTTCATTCCAGTACTTAACAGCTATGACATAGAGGCCTGTGGGACCTTCCAAGGATATGCCTCCATCACTGACCCACCGACAAACAGGTCATGCTGGATGATGTGCATGTGCTCAGTGTGAACCTGCTCTCATCTGTGAAAAGAACAGGGTGCCAATAGTGCACCTGCCAATTCTGGTGTTCTCTTGCTAATGGCAAGCAAACTGCACAGTGCTGGGCTGTGAGCACAGGTCCCACTAGAGGACGTCAGGCCCTCATGCCACCCTCATGGAGTCTGTTTCTGACACACCAGTAGCCTGCTGGAGGTCATTTTGTAGGGCTCTGGCAGTGCTCCTCCTCACACAAAGGAGCAGATACCAGTCCTGCTGCTGGGTTGATGCCATTCTACAGTCCTGTCCAGCTCTCCTTGCGTAATGGCAGGTTTCCTGGTATCTCCTCCATGCTCTTAAGACTGTGCTGGGAGACACATCAAACCTTTTTGTGACCACACGTATAGATGTGCCATCCTGGAGGAGCTGGACTACCTGTGCAACCTGATTGGGTTGCAGGTACCGCCTCATGCTACAAGTAGAGACAAGGACACAGGTAGAACACAATCCTTGAGAAGAATCAGTCAGGAAGGATAAGGAGAGAGCAACTGTCCCATGCAAAACCATTCCATTTTTGGTGCTTGTCTTGCTTTTGCCTCTCCATTGCACCCGTTGTTAGTTTCATTTGCACCACAGCATGTGAGGTGTGTGCTCTGTGTCACCCATTTTTACCACTAAAATTTGAATTTTAAAATTTAATGATTGAAATGCTCTGTGAGTCAAGTGACTACAATGGTGTAATTGAATTGCCTTTTTTGCCTCTTTTATTTTCCATCCTCACGGCCCTCCCCATTTAGCCAATAAAATTATGCGCTTGTGACAAGACAATTAATCTCACTGATAAAAGATGCAGTGATGAGGATCTCACTTTCTAATTACTGGAGTGTAAATATGTGAAGTAATGTTACAAGACTGATCCATTTCTCTCCGGGAAGCCTAATGAGGCAGATGTACATCAGGCTGACTTTGACTGTTAATCACTCTACAGTATCCTGGTAAGCTGTGGGAATCAAAGACAATGACATCAGCCCCTCATCAACATGCATGCAGATAAACAGTATCCTTTTTCTGATCAGGAAACTGGCAACCAGAGAGTAGTCAGCCCAGAATGTCCTCTTTGTCTGGCAACGTGTGAATAGATTGCTTTACATAACGCTCTGTTATCACTAAAATGGAATTCACATGCAGGAAAATGTAATTTGCAAATATCAACAAGTCTCCTCCAAGGCAAAAAATAAGAGAGCCAAGACTGAGCTCTGCCACCAAGCAACACTTTCTGGAGCTGTTCCACTGCCAATGAATGAGCTGGCACTCACAGTATCCAAGGTGATTCTGTGGGCTATGTGCACATTTTCTGCTTCACAACTATCAACTACAATAAAATGAAGCTCATTTGGATGTGATAACTCTGACAAATACTCACAGTTTACAGAAGTTGCCTGTTGGCATCGGTGGAGCTGCTCCAGACAGGTTTTCTTGGTAGCAACATGGATTAAAGGAACACTTCAACATTTTGGGAAATACGCTCATTCCTTTCGCTTCCCATATCAGTATCGCATCTGTAAGTATAGAGTCAGGGTATGAATCATGGAGATGACATTGACCTGACAGAGGCAACTTTACTGGGCTAAGGATAAAGACAGGTACAATTGTATGTGTCTTAGCGCCAGGTCAGTGGGACCTTTCGGTAGATCAGCTGCTTTTTCATAGTGAGAATGCACCAAAACATGACACATGTACATTTTTAAACCATTTTCAAGAGGCTATTTAAACCACAATCTTCTGTTGTCTTAAATGTTTAGTCAAATAATTCTGTAATAAAATACAGATGTGCAGACATGTATATCAGGACAAAACTAGAATTACCACCGAACTCTAATCAGTTCATTGTAAGTCCAAGTGGACATTTGTGCCAAATTGAAGAAACTCCCTCCAGGCGTTCTTGAGATATTACGTTCATGAGAATGGAATGAAATGAATGGCTGTATGTACGTACATCAGTGTGCAGCTCAGGAGGAGCAAGAGTTGGACATGACGGAAAGCCTGAGGTGAGGCCTAGCAGGCAGTCTGTTTCTCAAAGTGGCCATGCCCTTAATTATGCATAACTTTGAGCACAACACATTCTTATTCTGACCTCGTCACATATCATGGACTTTCCACATCGGGATATGACATGTAAGGTACCCTGGGTGCATTGTTTGTCGATGTTCTGGGATGCCGTGTCAGCTTCAGCTTGTTACATGCATTGTCTCTTTTCAAAGTACACTTCCCCTCTCACAGGAAATGCACAGTTTGCATACGGTCTCTTTCAAAATAAAGACACTACAACACCATGAATAGACGTTTTTTACTTCAACAATAAATGCATGTGGTTACGTTTTGCCAACACAGACATGGTTGGGTTTGGGAAAAAAGAACAGGGTTTGGCTTTACAGTCTTACAAGAAACAAACACTGGCCTCTCATGTTAAAGTCATGGTTGCTGGACTCATCCACCACCCCTCCCACCTGCCCTACTCAAACTTTCACCCCCTTAACTTTCGTCATGGTCCTGCTGTGTTTCCCCTGATGCTGGGCACCATTAAATAATAATGGCGTCAAGCCTCGTATAATGCCGATGAGAAAGGGTGGTTATTTTTGTTGGTGTCTGACACCGACCAAGGGCCGGTATTTGAGTGATACTGGGTTGACCTTTAACAACCAAAAATGGATCCGTTTATTGTTGAGTCCAAGTGGATGTGTGTGACACATTTGAACAAAAATCCTTCAAGGTGTTCTTGAGGTATCATGTTCATAAGACAAGGTCACAGTGACCTTGACCTTTGACCTATGACTAAAAACTAATCATTTCATTATTGTGGACGTTTGTGCCAAATTTGGAGAAATTCCCTCCAAGCATTCTTGAGATATTGCATTCATGAGAATGGGATGGATGGATGTACGTACATAGGTACATCCATGTGGAGCTGTGGAGAAGCGAGGGGCATTTTATCATGATAATCTATGGGGACTGACTCGCTCTTGGAGCCAGCCTAAAGTGGCCATTAGAGGAGCTGTATTTTTTGGCACTTCAGTGTTGGCATTGTTTCTCAGCCCCAGAGGTTGCCACTTGATTATGACTCTGCACTCAATACCCAGACATGAGAATAATCTATCCATCTGACCATTTCACTCTCTCAAAAGATGGCAAATAATTATATTCCACAAACATTTTGATGGTTGACTGTCTTTTAGTCGAAGAGGAAACTACAGTCAAACTGTTTTAACATGATCAGATTTCTGATTTATGGTGGACTATCCCTTTAAAAATGTACTGCCTATTTTCTCTTGTTCCCTGCTGGACCCTCTTGACTTTTAAAAGGGTTCCTCAGATTTTCTTGCTGTAAACACAATGCACACTGCAGCCTTGAGGCCTTGTTAGTCACACCCAATTAGCTACACATTATTTCCAGCTTTCCACAGGGTTCAATTTACACAAATGATTATAGTTTGTCCAAAACCCTGCAGCTGTAGTGATTTCCAGCCACACTACTCTGTGGCGCTTTGCAGGACGCCACTTATATTTACAACGGAGCAGTGGAGAAGGCCAGTGTTTTCTGTAAATAGCAAGGAGGATGTGGAGGGCTGTGGTGTGTCCCGCACAGATATGAATATTTTATTGGACTGCTCAGGGGTCACTGCACGTCAGCCCTGACAGCCACATAAATCAAGGGCCGTATCAAGCAGGAAGATGTTCCTGAGGTGCACCAGACTGCTAATGCAGGGCAACTGTGACCCTTTCTGCTGGTGACACAAACACACAACAGGAATGCAGAATAATGGGCCTCATTTATCACCAACAGTGAGTTTGTGAGTTTATTTCCGTCTAACATAAATGAATTAAAACACCCAACACATCTGCATCTGGGAGCTATGGTGTGAGATTCAGTTGGAACCATGTAGAGAAGCTGAATTCTTAGAAAACACCGGCAACCATTATATAGATGTATGTTCCCTTTGAAGCATTTTTTATAGGCTAGTAGTAGATAATAACAGACTCCTACCCTCACTTAGAGCTACAGGGCAATACCATAGCCAGCCAAAGATTGCTAAAAAATCATTTTTGTTTTTACCTCTAAGTTAGTGGTTTACACAGCTGGCATTGATTAAAACTTCTCAAATAGTTAATGTTGCTAATGGATTTGTTGTAAAGCTGTGTCTGTGTCTCCAGATGAAAGATTAAAGAAATTTACTAGTATTAACACATTGTTGTAACTAGTAGTGTTATCATAATGTAGTAATGATGTCAAAAGTATTTTCCACCATGTGGATTTTCTGACTCTTCTATCTATAACTGGAATTATCGTCTTCCAGTTGTATGACTCCAGGTTTACTCATATACAGTTTACATCCCACACATGGATGCTTCACACACAGATCTGTACAATCAACACAGTTTCAAGATTAGTGTCACCAATTCAGTATCTGACCAAATGTCTCTCTTTTTATCCCTGAGGTATAGCATTGAATGATGGCCAGAAAAATGTTTTTGCAGAACATTATGATGTCACAGTGGAATTGACCTTTGACCTTTTGGATATGAAATGTCATTACTTAATTTTCTCTTATTATTTTAGGTTAAATTGTTCACATTAGGTAAATATGAATTCTTGAGTTATAGCAAAAAACATGTTTTATGAGGTCAGAGTGACCTTGACCTTTGACTTCAACCACCAAATTTTAATTCATTGATTATGATGAGACAGACGCATGTCACACTGACCACCAAATTCTAACCAGGTCATTATTGAGTCCAAGTGACATTTTGTGCCATATTTGAAAAAAAAAAAAACACAAATAAAAAAACCCTCAAGGTGTTCTTGAGATATCGTGTTCAAAAGACGAGGTCACAGTGACCTCGATCTTTGACCTATGACCAAAATCTTGAGATATTGCATTCACAAGAATGGGATGGATTGTGATGTACATATGAACATCTTTGTGGACTTTCGTGTGTAGCTTAGGAGGAGCAAACTGGACATGATGGAAAGCCTGAGGTGAGGCCTAGCAGGCAGCCTGTCACTCAGAGTGGCCAATTCAACCACCAAATTGTAATAAATTGATTCTTGCATTCAGGTGGACATTTGTGCCAAATTTGAGGAAATTCTCTCAAGGGCTACTTAAAATAATTGTGTTGATGAGAATGACACGAACGCAATATCACAGTGCCCTTGACCTTTGACAAGCATATTCTAATCAAATTAATGCTGGGTTCAAGTGGACGTTTCTTTTAAATTTGAATACATTTTCCCAAGGTGTTCTAGAGATACAGTGTTGATGAGAATGAGATGGACACAAGGTCACAGTGACCTTAACATTTAATCTATGCCCACCAGAATGTAATCACTTCATCTTTGAGTCCAAGTGGATGTTGAAGGTGCCGAGGTGTTCTTGAGATATTGTATTCACAAGAATGGGACAGACGGATAACTTGAACACATAATGCCTTCAGCCAAGGCTGTCACTGGTGCGGAGGCACAAAAATCACAGAATTCTTCACAAACTAGTGAGAGATAAGTCTTGAAATTGTCTAGTGTGAGTAAAAAAAATCAGGATAGTAACTAAATGAAGATAATAGATGTTAAAAAAAAACATTACAGCCTCAGTCCATCAATCCATCCATTTTCATCTGCTTATCTGGGGCAGGTTCTCGGGGGCAGCAGGCTATGAAAAGCACCCCAGACATCTCTCTCTCCAGCAACGCTTTCTAGCACTTCCTGGGGGACCCTAAGGCGTTCCCAGGCCAAATGGGATATGTAATCCCTCTAGCATGTTCTGAGTCTGCCCTGGGGCTTCCTACCAGCGGGACCTGCCTGAACCACCTCAACTGACCCCTTTCAACGCGAAGGAGCTGCATCTCCATTCTGACCTCCCTCCGGATACCCTATCTCTAGGGCTGAGCCGAGCCACCCCACGGAGCCGCAGGCCCTGTATTGACCTCCACGTGACACTAAAAAGGACTGTCAGCCAAGTAAGTCCAACAGTGTCCAGAACCTACAGCATCTCAGAGTGACTCTCATCCACACACAGCGCCTTGCTGCTGGGGAGCTCTTTGACCACCTCAGCAACCTCTGCCAGGGATATGGGCGAGAGTTCCTCTGAGTCTACAGGCTCTGCCTCTTCCACGGTGGATGTGACAGCCAGGCTCAGGAGTTCTTTAAAGTGGAAGTTTTGTTTCTGCTGTGTGCCTTTATGATAACTTTGAAAATATATAGGTGTCACTATAAGGCACCATGAGCTTAGAATAAAGTGTTGCATGTACATTTTTCCTATTTTGATTTTTCCTTGGTCTTTTATATATTTAATAATTTTCTATTCTAGCAAGTCCACAAAATCAGAACATAAAAATTGGCCCCTTATTTCTCATCTAACATTGGAAAGCTGCACCTAACTGCACCATTTATCAACATGAACACCACTGGGCCGGATGCGGCCCATTGGAAGGTTCAATGTGGTCCAAAAAGCCATCATGATTACTGAGGAATATTGCAATTATTACAAAAACAGCCCTTTTAACGTCTCGCCTGAATGGTCTTTTCCTTAAAGGAGGGGAAATGTCAGAAATACAATCTCAGCAGTAGGCCTATTATCCCACTTAACACACAAAGCTGTATGATACAGTCATGGGTGGATTATGATACAATGGGCCCCTTGGCACAGATATGCAAAGGGACCCACCACTTCCACACACAGACTTTGTGGTGAGTTTACATCTCTTTGAACTTGTTATGCATCTTTTGTGGTTTTGTATTTCTTTGTTGTCATTGTGTGTCTTTCTGTGGTTGCTTTGTGTTTCTTTGAGGCAATTTCATTTGTCTTTGAGGTCATTTTGTGTCTCTTAGGGGTTTTTGTTGTGTGTCTCTGAAGTCATTTGTCTCTCATTGGGACTGTTTGGTGTTTGTTTTTGGTCATTTTGTTTCTCTTTAAGGTAATTTTTGTCACCCAGTGGTTGTTTTGTGTCTCTTTGTTGTCATTTTGTTGGCTTTGTGTGGTTATTTTGTCTATTTCTGGTTGTTCTATGTCTCTTTGAGGTCATGTAGTGTTTCCTTGTGGTTGTTTCATGTCTCTTTGTAGTTGTTTTGTGTCTCCTTGTGGCCATTTTGAGTCTCTTCCTAGCTGGAACATGTTAATTTGAGTAAATCTTGCAAGTGAAGGCCAGGGGGCCCTCTGACACCTTGGGCCCCTGGACCCATGCCCAGTTGGCCCGTTTAGCAATCTAAACATGCATAAAGAATGTGCAAGTAAGGGACCAATTAATCAACTTGTATAAAGGGTCAGAGTGTAAATTATTGTAATACTTTTATTCCCCACCAAGTGGCCCTTCCAGCAAAAAAACAACATATTCAGTGAGCCCCAAGTGATTTAATACCCTTCTTATATACTTTACAGTGTGGAATTGGCTACAGTAACAAACTAATTGGTGTGTGTGTGTGTGTGTGTGTGTGTGTGTGTGTGTGTGTGTGTGTGTGTGTGTGTGTGTGTGTTAAACTTCCATAAAAAGTTAAACAAGAACACATAGTCAAAGCAAAACTGTGTCACAGCAGTGAACATACTGTTTAGTGTGAATGTCTCCACAGCAGAGAGCTCTTAGCATGAGGATTACACTTTAATGACCTGAATAGTGGGGTTGATCTGGCAGGACTAAGACAACAGCTCAGCTGATTAGAGTTCAGAACAGCTAAGAGCTGGTTTATAAGTCCCACAGAGGGTAACCTGAGCTCCTTTTGATTCTGGGTTTCCTGCCGTGCAGCTCCCCATTCTCACTCCAGTGCAATATAGACAGCACTGCCAGAGGCCAAGTGCACAAGTACACACCAGCTGACTTAAGTTGTGTCTTACTGTTCAGAGGGGTTCTATTGACACAATCTATGCAATTTTTAAAATACATGTTAAGGGCCAGTTCAACCAATTCACCAAAAACATTAATTAAAAAGATGGAGTTACAGGATGGATGCATAGAATATGGAGTACTCTATTAATCCCAATAAGGGGAGTTCAGTTTTTTCATTCTGTTGTTAACTATTGTTACTTTTACACATAAGGCCAAAAACAAACACATTCACAGGGGACCTATGGACACACATTGGTGTATGGTGAGATGTGGAGGACACCTCATAGGCTGGCACCCTGGGGGTTCAGTGCCTTGATCAAGGGCAGGAAGTTGCGTGGACCAAAATGTATCTTATTCTTTGGAATATTTTAATGATGTCATCCTGCATCATCAGTGCTGAATGGAAAACATGGGAGAAGTCAGATTTTGAAGATTGACAGCAGATCATTCAGTTCTGTACTGAGCCTCATTTGTGTGAAGATATAGATATTTTTAATTTGGGGTTGCATGGGGTACTTATCCATAGACAGTTTACTACATACATGTCACCCCGGATGTCCACTGGATCCGTCGCATGCGCGATTCAGCTACGGTGCGGGTGCCAGAGCTAATCGCGGCCATTCAAGTCAATGTAAGCTGCTCCACCCGAAGCGGCGCAGCACGTCCTAGCCGCGTCCAGAAGCATCTCGGTGCTCCGCTCCACTAAAAATATGCACAGAGTCTATTTTTTGACGGACGCCGAGCGACGATGCATCAATTTCCACAGACCAAATGAGTCAAACAGGAAGTCAGGTGCAGAAAAGACAAGAGTATCTGATCAATTTTCAAATAAAAACACTCATGAAAACTCCAGAGCGTATTTCACATCGCTACAACAACATGACATCAAAGTGGGTGGCCCCAGGCAGGTAGAGAAATCTTTTCTTTGTTTGTTGATGTCTTTATACTTCCAGTGTTTCCACAAATTATCACATGACATCATGATCTCGCGATCCGTCAATTCCAGTCGCTCGCGTGCGCGCCGCTATAAATACGCTTCCAGTGGACATTGACACCCGGCACAGGACGGAGGAGTCCGTGCCACGGCCGGACCGTGCATGCGATGGATCCAGTGTACACCCGGGGTCAGTCTGCACACCCCCAGTTTAGAGAAGCAGACTGGAGTCTGACATGAAAGCTGAGCAATGTACTGCTGTGGATGGGGCCCAGCAACAAAACGTATTTGAGCCACCTAAAAAAAAACCAAAAAAAAAAACCATCAGTTTAAGATGTGTAACACCAAGAAATAACAGATTATGATTATTAGTCCACAATGCAACTGGACCTCATGTCATATATAATAATGGACAGGATGAAAAAAGGAGTTATGATTAAAGGGGACAGTTACCTTGTATTTGCTATGTTCCACTCACCCTCTAATAAGGACCAGCCAGGGGCAGAACAGAAGAAGTGGTAAAGTGGGTTAAAGTGGTTCACCTCAAAATAACTCCTAAACGGATTCGCACTGTGCACTTTTGGTTTCACACTGGAGATGAACAGCAGCCTCCCAAGTGAAAGTCCAGAAAAAAAAAAAAAAGTGAAAGTCCAGAGTTTGTTTGACCTGCCCACATCCTGTCTCACCCGCCTAATGTAGACTTTCTTGCTATTTATACTGCGGTGGTTGCCCAGAGTGTTGACATATTCCACCTAAAGTGTACCTTTGTGCATCAGTGTCTGACCCTAAGCATTGGTATGGGGCTGGGTAATAGGGCATAAAAATGATATTACGACATTTTAAGCCATATCCCGATACACGATATATCCCGATATTTTAAAATCTCCTCTAAAGCACTGTAGATGACTAAAATACAAAATTGTTAAATGAACTGCAGTTATAATAAAGTTAAATAAAGTAGCTACCATCATAAAGTTAAAAAAGAACTGTCAAAATAAGGCTAAATAAAATGAAAAAGTACTGTTAAATATGGCAAAATAAAGTGCTGTTATAATAAATGTAGATTGAGTATTGCTCTAATTAAATAAGTCAAAACGGAACCAGCATTGCTTTGATTTTGAAGTACCTGGTTTGTCTTTGGCTTGGAATGTCTTAAAATGTTTTTGCTGTGGACTAGAAGCTTCCAGTTAGCAGTTGTTGTTCGCAGTTAGCACAAAGTTAAACTGTTGCTGCTGAGCATAAAAATATGAGGTTTTATTCACTTTGAGTCGGAAACAAATTAAAAGATCTCCAGTTCATGTATTAATAGTATTTGCAAGTTGCGCTGGTGCTCCATGGTTGCAAAACATGACTAAAAAATCAAGGTCTGGAGCCCTACAGGTACAAAGACATGGTACTGCTAAACGTGATGATTTATTCACTCTAAGCTGGAAACACACTAACAGCTCTCCAGTCCATATATTATTGATATTTGCAAGTCACAGTGGTGCTCCATGGTTGCAAAATGCTACTAAATAGTCACAGTCTGGAGCCCTGCAGATACAAAAACACATGTCTCACCTACTCACACACTGTCGCTCAGGAGAATCTGGATGGGCAGAAGAGTGTGTGTGACGTGTCATGCTTGTGAGGTTTTCTTCATGTGTGTTTGTCTGTGAGAGAACGGAAATGCCGAAGGCAGACTAACCATTTATACTCAATGTTCATGATATAGTCTTTGTTTGCATCCCATGTGGAACAAGCTGCGATACAGTGAGTATAGTCGATACATTGCCCACCCCTACATTGGTATTTGACAAGTTGAGAGTGAGACTGGGCTCCCTGAGTTCATTTGAGTTGAACCAAACAGTATTGTAGAAGCATCTTTAGGCACACGAAAGTTGTTTGATTTTTGGTGTTGATGGATACTCTTGTCCCACAACAAAATGCAAACAGACATTTGTTCCGATAATACACCTTTGACACTGCGACAACCAGCACTGATAGCTACAAACATTTGACACACTCACTGCAAATGGTATACACTTGAAAACATCCCAATATCTTTGAAAAGCCAATTTCAGGCAAAATGAGGATTTAAGTGTGAAAACAGTCATAGAGAGAGACTGAATAACGCAAACTAAACTGTGTGTGTTTATTGGTATTTTAATCTGAGGGGGGAAAAAACAGATTGCAGAATTTAAAGCATGAATATTGCAGCTCTAAAGCAGGGCATCAAAAAAAGACACAAGTCATGTTGTAGGGAGATGAAGTGAGGCAACAGCACTGATATATTTTTCCTTTTAACTGCTCAACGGTGGAACAACAAACCTGTCAAGGCTCAGCTTCAAAGCATCCTCAGTAAACAAGCCAAGCCTTTGTGCATACTGTATGTCTCTAAATGGATCTCTGCATCCAAACTTGAGGCTGCTCAAAACTGGGTCTCCTCAGGTTACGTTTGTTTAGCACTTGGACAGAATCACAATATAATTTAATTCAACTTAAGAGATGATTTCATAGATGTCTAATTATGTACAGTCTGGTGCAAATATGAGCAGGTAAGGGAGAGCTGCTGCTGCTGATGATACTCATACAAAGTTGAGAACAACAAAGATAATGAAGATGGAGCACTAAAATGTAGTAAATGCTGAGGATCTACTGCAGTAATAGATATGTCTTTGTAGTTTAGTGTCTGGGTTTCGCAGCATACTTAGCATTCTCAAGGCAGAAATGAATCAATGTTTCAATTAAAGAGCCAACAATGAAAGACTGGAATAAAAGAAAGCCACTGCAACAGCTAAAGAAACCATATCTCTCTGCATTGGTTACAAGAAAATGTGAGAATTGTCATAAGTACTTGTTTACAACTTTTACAAATACACAATTTGAAACTTACATATTGATTTTCTTCATTTCCTTTTCCATTTCATTTTCTATTTTAGTCACTACCAGCTTTAGTGGTTTACCCTTTCAACTCCCAAGGAAATAAACCATTTTAATTTCAACCTCCCTCTAGCATATCCCTCAGAAAAAAACCCAAGGGTTTAGCATGGCCATGGCACCTGTCCATCAACAACTGGTGCAAAAACAAGGCCAGGATAATAATTAAAGATCCCAACCACCCAGATAACTGCCTTTTCTTCCTGTTGAGGTCGGGAAGAAGGTTACGGTTGCACCAGGCCAATACTGAGAGGGTCAGGAAGAGCTCCTACCATCAGGACACAAGAATCCTAAATAAAGACATTGCCGAATCCTAAATCCTAAATCTAACCTCCATAGACATTTATTTATTAGTTATTACAACATTTTGAATACACAAATTGATGAAACTGACAATTGCATTTCACAAAAATCACGTTATGATTTAATATGACCAATAAATTGATTGATTGATTAAGGTTTATTCCAGATGGGAAACAGAAACTTAGAAGCACTAGCAAGGTTTTCTAGGTGTCAGCTCTCAGCATGTTCTGTAGGGCTCAGGGGATCCAGCTGAGTTCCAAATGAATGGGGCACACCAAGCTGGGCTCAGTGCCAGAAAGGCAGTAGAGTAGATGAGTTAAAAGAAAAAAAGGAGAAAGTCAAAAAAGAAATAACATGAAGAGGGATAAAAGAGGAGGAGGGGGCAAAAAAAGAAGGTGAAAGAGAGATCTTTGGGGCTGTTCTGTTCTTAAAGCCTCTGTTAATGAGGCAGCGTCTGATGCTAATGGTGCGAAACTTTACACCTCCCACCACTGATCTCTTCTGTCTGAGTCTTTTCTTTGTTCCATTTTTTTCTACAGAACAAACAATGTTTACCACACGTGTTTCATTCTCCCATGTTTGAAAGCTTGGCCTTCCAGGTTACTCGAGGTTGCCAACAGCAATCACATGATATAATCCACTCAGTAATAACTGACAGACATCACACACATGTTAATGGATGGATGGATAGATGGATACTTGTCAGCAATTTAAACTACAAAACATTGAGTACCCCAAAGTTTTATGATATAAATGTACATTCAGAGCAATTAGAAACTTCCAAATGCTGACATGCATGTGTCGGGCAATTAGCCTAATTAGCACAATTGGTATAATCACCTATATGGACAATATTTATGCAGCTGCTTGGCCAATTTGGACAATGTTGTGTCCAAATGAGTGGTTTAAGGGGTTATTGAAGATGGTGAACCGATTTTTTTATATTTGGTAAATTCAAAATGGCTGTTTTGAACAGAACTGGTGATATTTCAACTCCTAGTAGACTGATATTTATGAATTTTGAGTCCATTTAGAAGCTTAAGAGGATACCAAATCAATTGGCTTGGACATCATAATATATCATAATAATGAAAATAACAAAGTGTAGGATATTTCTAATGAACACAATTATCTCAACAATGCAGAACATGTACTTTTTAATACACAGACAGTTACACTCTAAGGGTACTCTCAATTGGGTATTAAAGGTAACAAAGGCAAGTACCATCCCAAACTCTCCATGCATCCACCCTCTTTCCCTGCTGGCTGTTCGTGGACTGAGTGGCTCACAGTAACGACCCTGGAACTCTGTATTCCTGCATTATCCCCCACAAGATCACCCATAGGACATTTTTGTAAGCCTTCTTCAGGTCCACAAAATACATGAGGACTGGATGGTCAGTCTCCTATGTCCCCTCTAGCAGCCCTTCAATGGTAAAGAGCTGGTCCACTTTTTCATAGCCAGGATGAAATCCACATTGCTCCTCCTGAATCCAAGGTTTGTTCAGTCACAGCCTCCTTTCCAACGCATTGAAATAAACTTTCCCAGGGAGGCTGAGTAGTTTAATACCTTTTTTGGTGTTGCCTTTGTATATTCTCAATGTGTGTATTGCCCTGTTGTGTCAACCTTTTGGTAACATTTGTTTCTTGTCTAACTTGTGACAGCTTGTAAATGGTGCAGAGCTTTTTGCAAAATGTGTATTTTAAAACCTGTAGGACTGTCACAACCTGTTCTCTCTGATCTATCAACTCATCATGATGGTAATGGTTAATATAACCCACCAATGACTGTTGGTAAGAAACAGCATGCAAACAACAATTTCTAGTGTTGAAGGCACATCCACTTTTGCTTCTGGGAGACATCAGTCATTATTCAAAAGGTCACAAGAGGTTGCCTGTCAGTAAAATGTAAACAGGTTGTTTTAAGTGCGTAGATATAAGATGAATATAAACTCACAGTCTTAAAGGTTTCATCTTACCTTGACCTGTAAGATACCAGTCACTTCACAAGTGACACTCTGCCCCAGTGATCTCATACACCAGACCAGTAACAACATTCTGGTAAAGATTTTAATGAATAGCAGTTGTATAAAATCTAGCCTCAGGATCGCAACCTGAGGATGACTGAAACAACTACAGAAAGTCATGCATCTGGACTATAATAGTCCATGTTTTCAGAAGGTTCTGGTAGTCCATGGCTTCTGGTTGTGGAATAATTTAACTGTCAACACGCCCCAACCTTAACAAGACAGCTGCATGTTTGCCTCTCCTGAACATGGGCAGCACCGCACTGCAGCCGCCTCTGACCTGTGTATGGCAGCAATCCACAGCAGGAACAAGACTGCACCTCACATTCCCACCATCACACCAGTCCTTATTCACCGTGAAGCACATGCCTCCTCTCCTACTCTTGTCAAAATCTTCCAGGTCCTTATATCCCATTGGAAAATGGGATATATGGAGCCTTTATTTTCAGATGTCTGTGCAATGGCTATCAGGATGCTAGTTCAACTGGCGCCTATTTTCTCCTTTACAGGGATTTGTTTTATGGCTACAAGCTAATTTGTTTGCAATGAACAATAAAAGTACAACTAGAGGGGTGTACCACGAAGCAAGATAAGTGGGTTAGCAAGGTATGAACACATTAAAGCCAGAGATTTCCATCTGACAAAGATAGCTCTCTTTTAACCTGGCTAACACCACCGTAACTTATACTGCAGACCTAACCTGGTCAGCACCAGTTTCTGTTCCGAATTTCTGCTTGAAATCAAGCGCCTTTCACCGCTCCTTTGAGTAGCGCCAATTTATAGACAATACTGAATGCATGATCAATAAACAGATTGGCAGTTGAGGGATTAAGTTATAAATGCACGTTATCCAACTTGCCGAACTGTAATGTAACATAGATGCCACCAAGTGAAGCTGCGGCCCTTTGCTAAGTCCCACCCCTTGAACGCATACTGAGTAATCATTGCGTAGCATCGGCCAGCCCCAACAAGGGTCAGACAGCAGCTCGGCTGTGCTCAATAGACTCTTCTGCAATCTTTTCAGATTTCGTCATTTTCAGGCTGGTCTTGTGGATTTCGAGCTAAACGCTGGGCCTGGGGCATGTGTGTATTAATGATACTCATTACCTGTATGTGTGTATTAATGATACTTCTTAGACACTCTACTGACAGGTACTGACTGAAGCCATTAGACAGGCAAGTCCATGTCTGGGATGGAGACACTATGTTTTGAGTCATAGATTTAAATAAACAATTAGAGACCGGACCCCAAGATGGTGTTTTTTCATACCACCCAGACAACATTTGTATGAAGGGCTAATGTGGGTAGCAAATGGGCTAAAAAATGGGCCCTAAATGGGTTCAGTAATGGCCCCATGTCAGTTGCCCACATGCATGGGTTTACCCAAGTGGGCTATGCATGGGTTATGCTAGGGTTTCCTGGGCACTAAATGGGTTTGGGCCCAACATGGGGATCTTTTCTGAAGCCCACTTGGGTAAAATCAACCAGGTGGGCAATTAGCGTGGAGTCATTGTAGAACCTGTGGACAATCGCATATAGGGCCCACTTTTCAACCCATTTACAACCCACATGGGCCCCACATAGAAATGTTGGCTGGGCAATGGGGTTGCTCACCTAGCGCACACACCAAAAGAGTTTTCCAGCTTCTGGGTTTACGTCAGCAGTATGTGGCCCAGTAGGGTTTCTTCCCCTTTCTTCCTGCTCGGCTCATAGACTTTACATCGCAGATGTCACAGATTTTTCTATCGCTTTTCTTGACTTGAAGGACGTTTTTCAAATATAAAACCACCATGTCTCAAAAATTCAGCATAGAAAGATTCACAATTAACCTTTTTTGCAGTTCGAGGAGTCCTTTCAACAGTTTAACAGATGTCTCTTCAACAATGGCAGTCTATGGGGAAAATGCTTTTATAGGCCATAGAGACTTTTTTGGCTGCAATACCACAAGTGGTCACTGGAACAAAGTGACTGCAAGGCTGAGCAGCATCTCTGGAGTCTTGTTTTGAGTGCATGTAGTGGAGCATTTTTAAGGACACTTTTATAAAACTATTATCTATCTGGTTATAATGACTTCTGTGTGGGTGCAGTCATACCAACAAGGACCAAATAGTGTTCCGAAATAATAAGCCTTGGGTGACTAAAGGGTTAAAGAGGGAGCTAAATGAGAAAAAGGGACTTCTTCAGGGGGAGTCTCATGAGATAGTATAATTCAGTGCTTTTAATTGCTTTTGGTGCACGTGAAATTGGCAAAATAAACAACAAAAAACAAAAAGTGTCTTTTAAATCTAACTGGTTTTAAATCAGATACACTTACTTACTTATAAAGATCAAAATACCAAACTGCTTCACATAAATTCGCTCTTCCTGTAATCAACCCTCTAATTGAAAATGGAGATGCCTCCAAATAAGCGCCATAATTACCATTATCATTAGTGAGGGGAAGCCACTTCATAAACACTTCAGTCTCAAGTGCTTACAGCCTCCCTCTGAGTAATTTGGTCCAACACAGTAAAATGAGGGTGGAGGAGGTTTTTACTCAGCACTGTATTTATAATGATGACCATCATCATCATCCTTATCACCTCCACCATGTTACCATTTACACGTTCACTCAGATTTATCAGTTCATTCAGGCTTACTTCTGCTAATCCATGTTTCACATCCCTCATTATAGTCTGATTAGTACGGAGCAACACTTCACTTTACACTTCTATCAAACATCCTCAGCTTCATTTTTTTTCAAAGCAGTTTCAAAATGAATGAATCCTCCTGTCTTTCAATAAAATGTATTTAAATGTATAAGAAAGGAGGACATTTAAAGTGTGTAACATACAGAACATGTTGATAGGACAGCATGCTTCAGCACTGATCAAATTTCTGTATAAATATAGAGACATGGTTATAGTTAATTGGCAGTCATAGTCAACCAAAGCTGTAATCTGCACCGAGGGAAAGTTTTTTCCATAAAAGTTCTGTTTTCAGAGCTGCTATGAAATTTATTTTTCTGTAGTATAATGTTCAGAAATGGCAACATAATACAGTTGTTAGGCCTAGTCTGCTGGGGGACCTCCTATGATACACTGAGCTCCTTCTCTCTTTCTCTTTCTCTCTTCTTTTTCTAACACTCATGTCCTATTCTGCATATCACTAACTCAGCTTCTCCCCGTCCTTTGTGCTCCACTGTCTCACAGGTTCCCTCAGATCAAGGCTACTCCTGAATCATGGTCGTTGTTGTGCTGCTGCCGTGGTTCTGCCTGATGCCCCCTGCTATTGCTAACATTTAATTAACTAATTATAGATGGCACGGTGATGCAGTGGTTGACATAGTCGCCTCACAGCAAAAGGGTTCTGGTTCAAACCCAGGGTAGGGGGTTCGAACCTAGGGTGGGGGAGCCCTTCAGCATGGGCTTTCTCTGGGTACTCCGGCTTCCTCCCACAAAGACATGCAGGTTAGATTAATCTGTGACTCTAAATTGACCATAGGTGTGAATGTGAGCATGAATGGTTGTCTCTTTATGTTAGCCTCTATGTCGGACTCCAGCCTGCTTCTCCATACTGGGGGCTTGCTGACTGACATCTACTGTATGTAATACACTGTCTATGGTTAAATACCTAATACATACCCACTTCAAAAAAATCTGAACTATCCCTTTAATTTACTTTTACATACCTCTCACTGATTGAGAGGTTTATTGAATAATGTTTGAGGTCCCTGGGATACAGGTAAAATGGAACCTGCCAGCCCATCAGAGTAGCTTTTTTCAGACAGATTAATGGTAGTTCCTCTGTTTTGTAGTAAAAAGTCATGTCTTTCACTGAGGGCTCAAGGACAGCAGTCTGCACCAAGTACCCTGCTTGATTTTATTCCCCTGGGTGAACAGTATTGATCCTAGTTGCTGAATTAGCATTTCATATCACCTTTCCTCATTTAAAATGGTGATTGCTGATATCTCACCCAGGACAAATGGTTGGCTGGGGAATTGCAGCTGAGGGCGATACCGATCAGCCACATAGAGTTAACGAGCTTATCATCACAATGTAAATAGCGGTGTGTGTGTTGATTGCTTTAGGGCCCGTCCCTCCTGTGGAAGTGTCACGGTTAGTAATCAAAGGATAAACTGGAGGAGAATTAGAAATGACTGTATCGTCTGTGGAGGCGACAGTGTCATCTTTAAAGGATGATCATCCTTGGCTGTTTGTCATACTGTAAGACGACTGGATTCATCAACTGGGCCTGTGATAGTGTAGTAATAACTCAGAATGCAGTTATTGATCCCTGTCTAACACATCAAAGTGAATTAATTTACCAAGCGTATACGCTGGTCGATGAGTCTATCTACATTCTAACTGAGAATGGTAATAACAGGAGCTTCAGGAGTGGATATAATTAGTAATGTTTAACCAATAAACGCTTTAGAGCGCTGACACTGATGCCGTTGATAGCTAATATTTTGTGCCGATATTCATTATCCATACACTTCCATTAAACAGATATCCTCTGTAGGGCTATACAGAACCATAACAGTGTTAAATCCAAAAGTCCGGCTGCATTTAATCAATGCAGTCAGGCAACCAATAGGCTAGTTATTCTCCTTTGTAAGGATAGAGGTCATGGGAGTTTGCCCACCCAGTCTTCATGTGTTTTTTTGGAATAAAAGAAGGCTTATGACCATGTCCCTTGGGGTGTGTTGTGAAGGGTGCTGTGAGAATACAGGGTGCCAAGGGCCATTTCTATGACTCACTAGTCGTTTGATGAAAGACTTGTGTCCATATTCTTAGCCAGAAGTCCCCAATAAATTTCAATTAGTCATTGGTCAGAACATGCCAAGAACACCTCTAATGGGAGGTTTCCAGGGGGCATCCTAATCAGAACCACCTGAACCACCTCAACTGACCCCTTTCTACAAAAAGGAGTAGTGGCTGTACTCCGAGCTCCCTCTGGATGTCTGTGCTCCTCACCCTATCTCTAAGGCTGAGCCCAGCCACCCGATGGAGGAAACTCATTTTGGCCGCTTGTATCCACTATCTCATTCTTTCAGTCACTACTCAAAGTTCATGACCACAGGTGAGGGATTGGGGTGTAAAATGGACCAGTAAATCAAAAGCTCAGCTCCATCTTCACCACAACGGTTTGGTGCAGCACCCGCATCACTGCAGACACCGCAACAAACTGCCAATCCATCTCTTCCGGTTTGGTGACCTCAGAATTGCATCTCTGCTTTTCACAGATGATGTGGTTCTGTTGGCTTCATCACACTGTGACCTCCAGCACGCACTGGAGCGGATTGCAGCCGAGTGTGAAGCAGTCGGGATGAGAGTCAGCACCTCCAAATCTGAGACCAAGGTTCTCTGCCGGAAACCGATGGATTGCCCCCTCAGAGTTGGGGAAGAGTTACCGCCTCAAACAAGGGAGTTCAAGTATCTCGGGGTCTTGTTCACGAGTGAGGGTAGAATGGAGCGTGAGATGGATCAGTGGTTTGGGGCAGCTTCTGCAGTGATGCGGGCGCTGCGCCGGGCCATCGTGGTGAAGAAGGAGCTATGGTCATGAGCTCTGACTGGTAGTGACCGAAAGAATGAGATAGCGGTTACAAGTGGCCGAAATGAGAAATTCTCCGTGGGGTGGCTGGGCTCAGCCTTAGAGATAGGGTAAGGAGCACAGACATCCGGAGGGAGCTCGGAGTAGAGCCGCTGCTCCTTCGAAAGGGGTCAGTTGAGGTGGTTCGGGCATTTGATCAGGATGCCTCCTGGGCGCCTCCCACTGGAGGTGTTCCAGGCACGTCCCACTGGTAGGAGGCCCCGGGGCAGACCCAGAACATGCTGGAGGGATTATATATCTCATCTGGCCTGGGAACGCCTTGGGGTCCCCCAGGAGGAGCTGGAAAGCGTTGCTGAGGAGAGGGATGTCTGGGGTGCTTTGCTCGGCCTGCTGCCCTTGTGACCCGACCCTGGATAAGCGGATGAAAATGGATGGATGGATGGATGGATGGATGGATCAGTGACAAGGGACAACCCTGGTGGAGGCCAACACCCACCAAGAACGTGTTTGACTTCACGCAAAGTGTGTGGACACAGTTCTCACTTTGATTATACAGGGATTGGATGACTCGTCTCAATGACCCCAGTACCCTATAATCCTGTAGTACCCCCCACAAGACTACCCCCAGACTCACTAAATGTATTTTTAATGACTGAAGGTGGATTTATAGTGCGTCTGCTCTACATTGTCTACGTGTAGTCCACACAAATGGCCTACACCATTGTGAGCATTTATACTTGTGCGGTTGTGTGTCTGTGCAGTTCTGCAGGCACATTTCCAAAACAGTAGTTGGTGGTAGGGTTTCTGTGAAGTGCTATAAAGTTTTATTGAGTCAAAACACATCTAAGACACACCTAGCTACAAGACACATTAAGTATGGCTTAATAAAGACAATATCAAACACAAGTATACATCAGCCTCATTGTCACTCTCAAGGTTCAGAGAAAAAACACTTAATTGTTTTTTTTTATTACCACAAGCCTATGACATTTTACGCTGCATATATTAGCATAGCAGCTAGCAGAGTTTTCCTTCACTCATATAAAGCCAATGTTAGCTAATGTTATTCGCACCAGCCTATAACATTTTACATTG
Organism: Cephalopholis sonnerati; assembly: GCA_019142605.1. Classification (NCBI taxonomy): domain Eukaryota; kingdom Metazoa; phylum Chordata; class Actinopteri; order Perciformes; family Serranidae; genus Cephalopholis; species Cephalopholis sonnerati. Next base: position 20,207,388 of record JAGQAX010000024.1, read on the forward strand.
CATAAATTAGACTAGTGACTAGCATTCAGGTTGTTGTTTTTAGCCAAGACAACCATAATTACCTTACAATCAGCAGCCATGGCCTCCTCTAAACAGCTGCCTAGCACTCTGAAAATAATAAAATAATTGATGCCCACAAAGCAGAGAAGACTATAAAAAGTGTTTTCAGGTAGCTGTTTCCTCAGTTTGTAATGTAATTAAGAAATGGCAGTTAACAGCAACTGTGAGGTGTGGAGGACCAAGAAAACCTTCTAGGAGAGCTGCTTGTAGGATTGTTAGAAAGGCAAATCAAAACCCCCTGTTTGACTGCAAAAGACCTGCAGGACGATTCTAAATCTCTGAAGCGGTGGTGCACTGTTCTACTGTGCAGTGACACCTGCACAAATATGACCTTCATGGAAAAGTCATCAGAAGAAAACCTTTCCTGAGCCTCACCACAAAATTAAGAATCAGAAGTTTGCAAAGGAACATCTAAACAAGCCTGATGATTTTTGGAAACAAGTCCTGTGGACTGGTGAAGTTAAAACAACCTTTTGAATGCAATGAGGATAGGTATGTTTGGAGAAAAGAGGCTGCAAAATTTCATTAAATTCAATTTTCAATTACATTTTATTATAAACCTCAATATCACAAATTACTATATGCATCAGAGGGCTTTACAACATACAACATGAAAAGAACATTCTTCGGTGAAGAATGGATTCAGTGAAATTCCAGCTAATTCTGGGAGCAAACATCACAGCATCTGTAAAAGAGCTGAAGATGAAGGGAGGATGGCTTCTACAACAGGACAATGATCTTAAACACACCTCGAAATCCACAATGGACTCAAGAGGGCAAGCTGAAGGTTTTGTCATGGCCCTCACAGTCCCCTGACCTAAATATAATTGAAAATCTGTGGATAGACCTAAAAAGAGCAGTGCATGCAGACACCCCAAGAGTCTTACAGAGCTAGAAGCCTTTTGCAGGAAGAATGGGTGAAAATCCTCCAAAACAAGAACTGGAGAGACTCTTAGCTGGTTACAAAAAGCTGTAGAGGCTGTGATACTTGCCAAGGGGGGCTCTGCTAATGCTAGGTTTATGCTTCTGCAGACCTACAATGCAGAGGGCTTTGTGGAGGCATTGCGTCTCTCTGTGACCAATGCAGAGATGCAACGTGCACCTCCACAAATATTGTAACCACGCGTCGAGGCACCGCAGACCCAACACAGACCGCAAGACCTATGATTGGTCCTTCAAACTACATCATCAAGAGGATATCTCCGCTCATCACTGGGCTAATTTATACAATGTAAAATGCCATAGGCTTGTGCTAATAATGTTAGCATTTTGTAGTTGTCATACGTGTTTCTAATGAGTTAAAATGGAGCCAAATTGTGTGCCATTACCTTTGTTAAATGTACTGTTGTCCCTGGCTTTATATGAGAAGGGGGAAAGATTGCCGGCCGCTAGGCTAATCTATACAATGTAAAATGCCATAGGTTTGTGCTAAAAACATTAGCATCAGTAAAAGCAATGACATGCATATAAAAGAGCACCACGTCTCCAAGCGCTTTGGTGAGGAATTGCATAGCGACATAGACAAACAGGATGCAGAACTATGATAGGCACACAGCAGCTGCTTCAGATTCTTTTCATTTTTTGTTATTTTGAAACTGTAAAAGATCGAAACTTAAAAAAGTGATCTTGCTTAAAGTATTGAAGAAATGTGTCATCTTCAACTTCACGCCTTTTGGAGATCAGTTCACCTTCTACTTACTAAGTGTTCACTGTGCGCAATTTTTTTTACCAGGGGTACCATGTCATCTGTGTTTTATCAAGTCCATAGTCAATGCAGCTGTTGGTATTTTCAGATTACACACACACAACCCTGAAACACAGACACATGCACAAACAGGACCTACACACATGCATTAATGGAGAGAGAAGAGTGTTTGAGATATTTCATGTAAAACCCATGTACACTTGGAAAGCTGTGCGAGGTTTGTGCAGCTTGCCTTGTCACAGATTGCTTTAGATGGGTCCTCTTGTCCCCGAATCTCTACAGCAGAGCTTGGGAGTGCAAAATTGGCACAAGAGCCATATTTGGGGGAAAGAAATAAATAAACCACAAATATCCTTTTAGATGGGTTCTGCTTCATTTTCTGATCTTGTGGCCCTGTTTTAAAGAGGAGCTTTGTGTTAAAATCTAGTTTTATCACCAAAATTACTTCAAAAAATCTAAGTGCATGGTGGACAAAGGTACATAAGGGAGATATAAAGGGGGGGTTTAGGGTTTAAGAGGTTATACTGAGTCAACCAATTAGTGTCTTGTTCAGTTCTACATTAAATCAAGTAAACTGTGACTCATCCATCATATGAAAGATGGACTACACTGACTGCCGATGTCTCAGTTGTAATGAGAAGCTGGAAGGATGTTTGGATATGGATCTCAGTGTAATAATTAGGCAGCAAACATAAAGCTTTGAATACAAGCATCCCAGTCTAATTGTAGCATGTCTCTGCAGCAATCCCACTCCAGAGGGAGATGTGAAAACGAACTAGCTGTGTTTCTGGCTGTGATTTTTACCACTCCACTATTTATATCTACAGACACACTATCTCAGTCAGACAGCAAAGTGTCGCTCCGGGCTAGCTTCATAGCGATCTCCTGCTATTTCTTCCAGACTGTCATCTTTTGGTTGTTGTGTTGATTTGTGGGATTGGAAGCATCATCAGGCTTAGTGCTGTTTCCTCTGCACGTATGATCCTGCTGGAACTAAACAAAAATACTCAACTTTTTCCTCTTGTCAGAGTTGTTATATTTACACAAAACAAAAAATACAAATGTTTCATCAGAAAATTGTACTTTCCCTTAGTGCCACCCCATGATCATATAAGTTTTCTTACTCTTACTTTGTGTTCCGAGCTCTCAGTTGGTCTGAGCAATTCCCTAAACTACGCAATTTGGCACAAAGCACACTCGATGGAACTCAAAGCCTCCATTTCACTCTCACCGTCCCCCAATTAAACCTGGAATCCATAAGCTCATTAGATTGTCCAGGTTACAGGGTTCTCTCATTCCCCTGACATATCGTTCACACTAACAAGACAAACTCTGTTAACACGGAGCTTCCAATTATTCAGAAAAATGTGGCAGTGCTGCTAACAATGCAGTGAACAGCCTTTTGTTAGTAATTTGCTGCAGCCCATCTCTGTGACACACTCTGGAGAATGGAGATGTAAGAAACTGAATTTTAACTTAATAAAAACATTTGTTATACAGCGTGTAGAAGAGCAGCATCTATAGGCCTGTTCCGTGTGTCTTGGTCAGGGCATTCAAAAGTTGTAAGACTCCCCTGGTTTTACATATAAAGTCAGTTTAATGCTCACAGTTAGTGCGACTCAGCCTGTGAATAAATTTGGTGAATGTCGTCTGTGTCTGCGGCAGAGCTTTATCAAGTTGGACACACACACACAAATATAAAACAAAAGCTCAGTGGTCAAGACTACTGACTGCGGAAGTATTTTCATTTCTGGTCAGGACAGGGCAACACATATCCAGTGTGGACCCTTAGGCAAGGTTCTTAATGCTGCTTGCTTACCTCAGGATGAGTGAAACCGCAGACATAGACAGGGTGATACTGGCTCGGTGAGCACCAGGGTCAACAGGGTCTGCATCAGGTGTTGAGGGACCAGGGCAACCTGATGATAAATGGGCTGCTGGAACAACACATAGATGGACTGGAGCAGACAATATGGAACTGTTAGACTGCTACTATACAAGTAACCCCAAGTAGAGGGGCTACATGCAGAGGTTGTGGGATACATAGATGCTTCGAAACCCAACATCTAAGCAGAAAAAGAAACAACTCCCAGCCTTATGTTCCAACATCCACAAACAGCAACTGCTATCACAACTAGAAACTGATGAGGTACAACAAACATGCCAAGATGACAGGTCAAAGTGGGGATGTCATCATAATCCCCACACTCAAAGATTGGGTACCAAGCCCCAAGCCCTTACAACACAGATTCCCTTACAGGACAAATGACCTAAAGAAGATGTAAAACTTGGCTGAATGGAAAGAACAAGGTCCAAGCCATCAACAGGCACACTCTGCCATTCATCAGATAACCACTGTATAATAAGCTGGCCAAAGGAGGAGACAGAGGGCACTGAAATTAAGACAAGGAACCATCATGGATGGACAAGGCCCTGCACAGCATGTACCACCGACAGAGTGAAGAGGTAGCCGACATCAAGAAATCCTACCAGTGGCTGGAAAAGGCTGGACAGAAAGACAGCACAGAAGCACTAATCATGGCAGCACAGGAACAGGCACTTAGTACAGGATCAATAGAAGCAGGGGTCTACCACACCAGACAGGACCCCAGGTGCAGGCTGTGCAAAGATGCTCCTGAGACAGTTCAGCACATAATAGCAGGGTGTAAGATGCAGGCAGGAAGAGCGTACATGGAACACCATAACCAAGTGGCTGGCATAGTGTACAGGAACATCTGCTCTGAGTATGGGCTGGAAGTCCCAAGGTCACAATGGAAGACATCTCCTGAGGTGGTGGAGAATGACTGAGCTAAGATACTGTGGGACTTCCAGATCCAGACTGACAAACTGGTGAAAGCCACACCTGACAGGTGTGGCATATCAGATGCTGATTAAACAGCATCATTACTACACAGGTGTGCCTTGGGGTGGTCACAAGAACAATCTAAAATGTGCAGTTTGATCACACAATAAAATGTCACAGATGTCTCAAGCTTTGAGGGAGTGTGTTATTAGCATGCTGACTGCAGGAATTTCCACCAGTGCTGTTGCCCATGAACTGAATGTTCATTTCACTACCATAAGCCATCTTAGATGTTGTTTCCCTGAATTTGGCAGTACATCCAAAAAACCTCACAACCAGAGACCACATATAGCCACATGAGCTTCGGACCTCCACACCCAGTGTCAAGATTGTCTGAGACCAGCCGCCAGAACAACTGTTGCAACAACTGGTTTGCACAACCAGAGAATATCTTCTCACACCATCACAAAACCATCTCAGGGAAGCTACCTGCATGTTCATTGTTTTCACGAAAATCACCTCACAGTAGTTCAGTCAGAACCAACTTATAATATTGCGAGTGTGTCTTTGTGTGTGTGCATATGTGTGTGTGTGTGTGTGTACAGTGGACAAAAAGGGGAGAAAAAGATGACAGATAGCATTTTAAAAAAGGTGAGAGAGACCAGTCTTCAAACTTGACTGGGCACTACTGTCACAGTGACATGTGACTCTGTGATGTCATCAAGCCAGGACCTGGACCAAGGTAGGATGTAGGCAGGAGTGCCTGCCACACCCTTCGCCTGTTGTCTCACCTGTGCATGCTCACAGCAGGAGCTACAGTTCTGGTCTCAATGTGGCCTGCTTCCAGCAGAAACAGAACCTGAAGACCAGCACCTGCTGCTGCCTGCGCTGGTGCCGGCTGCGCCCCTGGCCTGTTCGGCCGTGGGCCTGCTTGGCTCGCTGTGTGGTCTTGCGGCTCCACCTGGATTGTTCCCTGGCGTTGCGCTGCGCTATGGTGCGTGGCTGCTTGGAGGAGCGGAGCGGCTTCTTGGGATGCACTTTTTCCAGACTCTTAATAATGCTAAGATCATCTGGCATTCACGATCAAAGCCAAAAGGACTTTTACTTGGCCATATTAACATTTGTAGTATAGTAGGCAAAACCGAACAAATTGAACATTTATTAATTGATTCCAATATTGATCTATTAGGCATATCTGAAAGTTGGTTAACTCATTCATCACCAACAGCTGCCATCAATATTTCAGGATACAATGTGTTTAGAAGAGACAGGGGAATAGGACGAGGGGGTGGATCATTGATTTATGTGAAGGACTGTTTGAAGTGTAAATTAATTGAATGGCCAACAGAAATAGATATTGAATGTATTGGCCTCAACATAACTATTTCCCCTGAAATGTCTTTCACTGTGATATGTCTGTACCGACCTCCTTCCTCCAAAAATACATTTTATGATCAACTTAAAACTATCTTAAAATGCAGTGATTTTAGAAAGGAAATCATTCTTTTAGGTGATTTTAATATTAACTGGGACAATAAAGCTGACAGAAAAAAACTGAAGCAACTAACGGACAATCAAAACCTTACTCAAGTTATTCAAGGTCCAACAAGAATAACCAAAACATCTAAAACAACAATTGATTTCATATTCACAAATAAATCTGACAGGATCAGTAAAACTCTCAATCTTCTGTCTGGGCTTTCTGACCATAACCTCATCCTATGCTCAAGGAAAATCAACTGGAAACATCTTACCAGACCCACTAGAGTTAGCAGCCACCATATAATACCTAAAAGTGAACAACAAAATCTGAAGAATGCTCTGCAGGAGTATGATTGGTTCAATGTATTAACAAATAATGAAGTTGAGGACAGCTGTAGCACCTTTTCCAAATGTGTTATGGAAGTCCTGGATCGTTTCACAAAAAAAGTGGAATTTAAAAAGCGTAAAAAGGCACTACCTTGGGTGAAGGATGATGTAAGGAAACTGATGAAAGAAAGAGATAATGCCCTAAAAAATTCAATAAAAACAGGGCTTACTTGTGACCGACAGACTTTTACATCACTTAGAAATAAAGTAATAAAACAAATTCGTAAAGCTAAAGCAGACTTTTTCATTGAAATGATAGATAGGGCAAATGGCAATGGAAAATTGATATGGGAACAATTAAATAATTTAACAGGAAGAAACAAAGATACAACACCCAATGATATGCAGCTCCAGGTGAATGGCATTCTGATAAATGATTTGAACATTATCACCAGTAGCTTTAACAATTTTTTCATAAATTCAATTGAGGAGTTGACCATGAATTTTAAATGTCCAGGCACTCCATATAACCCTCTGAATAACAGCAAACCAGTTTTTAGCTTAAGGGAAATAACTGTCCCTGAGGTTTTAAAAATCATCTCATCTCTGAAAAACTCTAAGGCTAGAGATGTCTTTGGTCTGGACAGTAACTTTATAAAACACCATAAAGAGGCTTTCGCACATCCAATTGCACACTTAATAAATTTGTCCATAAACCAGGGTAGAGTGCCATCCACCTGGAAGATTGCCAAGGTTACTCCAGTTCTAAAGGCTGGTGACAAGACCAAACTAGAGAATTATCGGCCGATAAGTATCCTGCCAGTCATTTCAAAAATAGCGGAGAAATGGATTACATTACAGTTAACAGACCATCTTAATGGTAGGCATAACCCCCTCCATCCAATGCAGTTTGGATTTCGTAAACATCATTCAGCCGAAACTGCAATTTTGTTATTTTCAGGAGAACATCAAAGGTTTATTGGATCAGGGTGGTTATGTACGAGCTGTCTTCTTGGACCAGAAAAGAGCTTTTGATTCACTAAACCATGATGTACTTCTCTCAAAACTGTCCTTCTTCAATTTTTCTGATGGCGCACTCTGCTGGATGAGATCGTATCTGTCAAACGGAAAACAGACTGTTCAGATTGGAAACTCAATGTCACCTTACCTCAGCTGCTCAGCTGGGGTACCCCAAGGTTCCATTTTGGGACCTATTCTGTTCAGTCTCTATGTAAATGACCTACCTAAAGTGTGTCCAACTATTAACTTGCAACTATATGCTGATGATACAGTTCTTTATGTCCACGCAAAAACAAAACAAGAAGCTGCTGCAATATTATCAGCAGCACTGGCACCTTTATTTAACTGGCTTAATGAATCTTGTCTGCACCTCAATACTAAAAAGACTGTATGGATGTTTTTCTCTCGTCAGTCAGCAGAGGGCGATCTTCGATCTGTAGTGGTCAATGGAGAGAGCCTTGATGTAGTGGAAGAGTTTAAATATCTTGGAGTGGTCTTTGACACAAATTTATCCTTTAAAGCACATGTCAAAAAAATCAAAAACATCATTAAACTCAACTTGTCAAATTTTTATCATATAAGACCATTTCTTACCTCCAAGACAGCCAAAGTCTATATGCATGCCATGATACTTTCACACATAAATTATTGCTGTACAACTTGGACACACACAACAGAAAGTATATTAAAACCCATCAAGTCTCTCTTCAAGAAGGCAGTTAAAGTTCTTGACAGGAAACCTCTTCATTTTCATTATTGTAGTGTTTTAAAAAAGTTTAATATTCTTGATCTAGACAGTTATCAGACTTTCATGGATGTTTGTCTCATTTTTAAAGTCTTAAATGCTTATGCCCCTCCACCATTGAATGAATTCATCCAGAAAAAAAAACAATGAGGGATGAAGAACGAGAGCACAAACTCGAGGTGATTGTAATGTACCAAGGCGTAGGACAAGATTTTGTCAAAAGGTTTTATCTGTAAGAGGAACACATTCCTGGAATAAGTTACCACCACACATCAGAAACTGCGATAACTACCTACTCTTAAAAAAAAAACTCAAACATTGGTTAAAAATAAAACAGACATGTACACATCTACCCTAAACACTATTTTTAATCTGACACTTATTCCTGGGGCTCTTGGTCTATTGTTCTTTTATCTGTAACTGTGGGTTAAAATGTTATATTATCAGCTGCTTTGATATTTTCTGTCTGCGTCCTCTTTGTTTTGATATTGTTTGTCTATGTCTTGTTTTGTAAGTGTCTATTGTATGATTTGTAGTTGTGAGGTCTTAAAGTCTTCTGCACCGTTGTTATGTATTTTACCTGCCTGGGCAATGTTTTTATGTAATGGGACTACGGATGGAAATTAGCATTTTTGCTACAATCCGGCATGTTTACATATTTGTATGTTCATTAATGTGCACTGTCCCATTCAAATAAACAAATAAATACAAATACAAAATACAAAGTTAGTGTGCCAAACACAAGGTTTGCAAGCTAAATTTTCCATCGAAGAGAACCAAGTTGAGTTAGCACCAGATATAGGATACCAGGATACCGAGCTACTGGTCTTCTCAGATCTGCACCTTCAAAACGAGGACACGGCAAAGACTGCCTCTGGAACCACGGCTCTCTCCAGCCTTCCTCTGGAGACTAACAAAAGTAGCACACCACAAAGCAATTCTTCCCTCCATCCATTCAAGGATTTGGTAATGTAACAACTGGGCTTAGCATTCAGTTGCACAGGCAAAGCAAAACTGTTAAACTTGGTTGATTGTGATTTAATGCTGTTCACTGACCTGTTGTTGTGATTGTTTGTAGTTAGGTTATTAGTTAGTAGGCTTCACCAAAACTAAGTGATGTTAGTTTGCTAATGCTTTGGACAGACAGCGTCTTACATGCAACTAAACATCCTCTGTACTAACCCAGACCTTTTGCATTTTGCATCACACATGTTGCACACACATATACTCACTCACAAATTGGCTTTCAACATAGCTACACCCAAAGAGGAGATTCAAAGTTTCTGCTTCATCTTCTTTGTCTTTGTCCTGACTGACCACACTGTCGGGCAAAATCTCCTCCTGTCTGAAGCCATCTTCAATGCAGTCATCTTGTAGTTTTCTGTTTTGAGCCATTTTGTTTTGTAGGCCATCGTCTGCTATGTCAAGAACTCAGAAATCCTTCTGTCTTTACTATTAATATGGTTATTGTGATTATAGTTAATTTAAATATTAATCAGAGATCCAATTGATAGTTAAGTGTTTTTTATGAGACTGATATCATTAACCAGTTATCATATCATATCATATCATATCATATCATATCATATCATATCATATCATATCATATCATATCCTTTTTGGAACGATGCCCTATGAGATGATTTAATGTAAATTAAGTCACATTGTTTAACATAATTAGTAATTATTATTAATAATTATTGCTAATAGTCATTTTGATACTTTAATTGCAGGCATGTTACATCGTCATGTCCCAACAATATAGTGTATAGTGCATTTCTAGCATTGTTCCTGTAAGTCTATCCACAGTGATTTTACGGGCCTCTATATTTATGATTTGAAAAAAAGATACAAGAGGTAAAAATATTATTAATAATAATAATAACAATAATACACAGCATATTTGTAGTGCTTTTACCACAGCTGTGTACAAATGTGTAGCTACTACTGTACACAGCACACAATGCAGTGGCACTGAGAAAACTGAGTTCAATACAAAACAAAACAACAAACAAAAAATAAAAAAATACAACTCCAAGGATGTTTCTGGGAACAAAGAAACGAAACAACAATAAGAAATGGGTGTCAATTATAAAACTTATAAGATAAAATAATAAAAAAAATAAAAATAAAAAGGATTTTCACAAAGAAAAATGTTGAGCTGTTTCAAGGAAAAAAAAGAGCCGCCTGTGGACTTCATTTCCCAGTAGCCATTGCGCTGGGACAGCTATAAAGCATCCCTGCGAAGGCTAAAACTCGATTTCAGACTTACATATTTCCTTCGTGTTTAGTTTCATTCGGACCACTGTTTGTTAAGAAGCTGTAAAAACCTTCTTATGGTCTGTTACCTGAAAATTACAGGTCGTTATTATCTTTTTTTTAATGCTATGACAAACACACCGGGGTTACTTTTTCTTTGTCCTTCCGCGTCATCTTCAACGCGGAACAGCTGGCAGACAGTCCGTGAGCCAAACATGTCAGCGTCAGGTAGCACCTACAAACCCGTGAGCCATGTCATTTTCGACATGGATGGATTATTGTTAGGTATTGAAATATACTATGTGTGACATATCTTGTAGTTGTGTTTATCATTTCATACGAGCACGTTGTTCACATGCTAAAGCTACAGTGGTACTGAAACCCATTCATTCACGGTTAAGAGCTGACATGCTGAACTTTAGAGAAAAAAGTACTAATATATCACATTGAACTTGACCTCATATGTCGTTTATTTTAAATAAGCTACGGCTGAATTCGGCATACCTCTAAACTATCAGTTTGGCAAACTAATCTTATAAGTTGAACTTTTACTATTGTTGAACGTGGTTGACATGTATTTTCACACGACAGTGATCAACTTTTAAAGTTGAGGTTTTATAGACTGCTTGAAATTTTTATTAATCAGACATATGCCGAATTGAACATATACATCTACTGACCAGATGTGACATGGATCATGTGATGCTGGGTGGTTAAATATCTAACGCAAGAGCTGGCCGCTACAAATGACCCTATATTTGAATGATGTTTGGCATTATACTGTAGCTGCCAGTAGGACTGTGACCTTTAGCCTCGACAATGCGTTTCTTCTCTATTGATATAGGGGAGACTGGGGCTGGTTGGTACACTTTTCAGTCTTTTACATATTTCTCTGCCATAATTTATGTTAGAATATTATGACCAGCAGCAAATGAAGGCAAGTGGTGAAGCTTTAAGAAATGACCATTGGTGTACACAAATGTTTTCTCTGATTTGTGATTTAAGTCATGTTGTGCATTTGTGCCAACAAGTCCCGTCCTGGGGTTTGCTGTTAAAATGCTGTAGTTACAAAATGAAGCAACCAATAGAAAGAGCCATAAAGCATAACATTTACAGTATTAAGTCATCGTATAACCATAAATATAGCCTATATATATATATATCCATGGCTTTTTGAAAATTATTACTATCAGGTCTATGCTCTTTTTTAAAAACTTATATAGCGTATAAATTTAGATCTGGGATTTTTAAAAAAAAAAATTATTAGCCATATTCTCTTTAAAACTAAAAACAAAACAAAACAAACCAATGTATAGCCAATAAATTTAGATCTCAGTTTTTTTTGCTTTTTTTTTATGCTAGGCCTATTCTTATTTTTTTAAACATATGTAGCCTTTTTATTCAGATCCGAGGCTTTTTAAAAATGATATATTATTAGGCCTATTCTTGTTTTTTAATTCATGTATACACACACACACGTATATGTGTGTGTTCCTAAGACTGCACTCTTCTGGACAGAGACCTCAGATGTTGTACCTGGAAACTTTTGGAGCCACTCTCCCTGTTAGGGGGTCACAGCCCCAAGTGCTCTGATTACCACGGGGACCACTGTTGCCTTCACTCCCGACGCTCACGAGTCCTCAGCCTCTCTCGTTCCACTTAGTGTACAGTCTCAGGGTGCTGGACTTGGGATGAAACCCTCCATGCATTGTGAGAAGCTTCTTTGTCTTGATATCAGTGGCCTCTATCTCCTCCTTTGGCCAGCTTATTATACCAGCATGGTATCTGATGTGTACGTATTGATGGCTCGGACCTTGTTGTTTCTGTTCAGCCAGCCTTACAGGGCCTGCCGTACTTTTTGTAGGTATTTGGCTTTGGCTGACTTTCTCCTCATGGTTCTCATGAGCAATGCTACCCTCTGGTAGTTCAACCATCTGCCACACACACAAACCATCACTCATCACAGACTTTCAACTCTTCAATCAAAATGTTCATGATTCATGATATCTGTTAAATAGAAGTAACACTTTTCCAACATCTCTATCAAAGGCAATATTGCAAGATCACTTTCCTTTCTCTCTCTTAGCTTTCCTTCACCAACAAAGTTAGTGACTTTCAGATGTTTTAAGATAATAAATGAGTACAGGTGAAGTACAGAAAGTGTGCTAACCATCCCTGGTCTCCCCTAATGTTGACTGCCTCCCCCTTACAGTGTAGCCCACAGGCTAATTAGCCTACATTTGCTATTGACATACAGTTTGAGGTCACAGCCAACAGTTATAGTATTATAGTTATAGTCCCTGATTATTTTTTAAACTGCTAAAATATTTTTTTGGCAGCGTACCAGAGTTGTCATTCATACTCAACCTTAAATGTCATTTAATTGAAAGGTATTCATCTCCTTTTTTTACTTTCACATTTTAGACACAGAGCGATTGTACACTGTGTCCTTCCAGGAAATATGTGACCGCTTTGGCAAGCAGTACACTTGGGACGTGAAGTCATCAGTGATGGGTAAAAAGGCTCTGGATGCTGCCCAAATGATTCGGGATGCTCTGGAGCTTCCCATGACAGCTGAGGAACTCCTGGCTGAAAGCAGAAAAATACAAGAAAGGATCTTTCCCTCTGCCAAGCTCATGCCAGGTATATCTGATTTATGCCGTTTGACCTTCACTGCCATATTTTAAGGCCTTTCCCTAAAAAGAAAAATACCAAAATATAAGGCAGTAAAACGCAACTGATTTGTTTTTAGCTCAACAGTGGTCTATCATTAGCTCTTGTGTGGGCTGCTGTCCCCTTTATTCTACATGTAGGAGTGCTGCTGCTTCTATTTCATGCAGCTGCAATATGCAGCAGTACAACTGTTGGCATGTGTGCTTTCCATCTTCAACAGCTGCAGTTAAAACTGTATATTATGCTGGATTTTCCTAAAAAGCAATGTATTGAGTCACACTAAAGTATTCCCTCTCAGTCACCATTTATGACCCACTAGAAATGTATGTGGCCAGGTATTTATCTGCAGAGACTCTGCCCTCGGCCTGTGTTTTCTTCTTTTGTTCTTATTGTGCTGTGGTCCAGATGTTAGTGGCACAGTGGGCAGGTGAGATCGGGACTTTAAGAAGGGACCAGGTGAAAGACCGTAAACAGCACATCCAAGGGTAATCTACAAAAATTGTGGACACTGAGTCGAAAAAACACGAATATACTCCATCAGGATTTGCTTTCACTTTTACCAGCAATATCGTTACCGCTTAGTATCCCTCAAACAGTTATTATGCCTTCATGCTGGCAATAGCCAAGAGCGCAGGTGTTATTTTTTCTGGTTGTCCATCTGTCTTTGGCCATGCCATTTTTGTGATATCTCAAGAACACTTTAAATTTCTTCAAATTTGGCACAAACGTCCATTTGGACTCAAGAATTAATTGATTACGATTTGGTGGTCGAAGGTCAAGGTCACTTTGACCTTGTATCCATTTCATTTTCTGAACTTGGTATCTGAATAACACCTTGGGGGAATTTTTTTCCCCATTTGGTACAAACATGCACTGTGATTAAAAAATGAACTGATTTGTGGTTGAAGGTCAGAGGTCAAGGTCACTGTGACCTCACAAAGCATGTTTTTGGCCATAACTTGAAAATTCATACAGTAATTATGACTTAATTTCACACAAATATCTGTTAATCCAAATGGCCAAAGGTAAACTTTTCTGGTGATTACTCAACCGTGAGGTGGTAATTCTAGTATTCTGTAAAAGCTCAAAAATAACGACCAATGGTCATTTCAAGCAGGTCTTTACTGTGACAGCTTAATTTTCAATTTCCATTTAAACTTTAAAGACTTTACTTCATGGTGTAACCAGTCAGTTTAATAATCATAAAGACATTTTTTTCTGGATATATGAACATTAGAAAATGGTACAGAAAGAAGAGCACTAATTAATGTGTCCATCTGTGTTGTGTAAGGATGGTGACTCAGCAGGTGCAGCAGCATTTCATAATTTAATGTATCAATGAATGCCTGGATTTCTTCATCAGAATGTCATGCCATTATTGAATTACAGTGAGGAACATTTCTGTTAATGCTATTGAACTGAGCTAGCGTTCACTGTTGAGAACCTACTGTTAGAATTTGGTTGTCAAAGGTCAAGGTCACTTTGACCTTGTATTTGTCTCATTCTCATAAATGTTATATCTTAAGAAGGACTTGAGGGAATTTCCTCAAATTAGGCACAAAGGTCCATTATAAACTGATTGGAATTTAGTGGTCAAAGGTCAAGGTCACTATGACCTCTCAAAACATGTGTTTGGCCATAACTCAATAATTCATGTTAATCATGACAAAAGTTGACATAAATTTCCAATAGAATAAGATGCTAAAGTGATGAGTACAAAGGTCTACTTCAGTGTGACATCATAATGTTCTGCATAAAACACTTCTCTGGCCATTATTCAGTGTCATAACTCAGGAACAGAAGTGGAGATGTTTGGTCGGATACATAATTGTTGACACTTATCATGGGTGTCCACCTTGAAACTGAGCTTAATGTGTAGATCCTCTGTGCTGCTGGGTTGAAGATGTGTGAAGCATTCATGTTTTGGACTATGTAGCTTCTTATCAGCAACATTTGAAGCATTGTCAACTGTCATGGCTACATATGAGTCTGGACAGACATGAATGTTAACTGCAACTTGACTGGTTTGCAGAGGCATACAACCAAAGGTGGTAATCCTAGTTCCAAAGTATTGTAAGTTTTGTTTATATTTTATATCTGAGTAGTCATAAGAATTTAATATTCATTGCTCTTTGAAAGGTTGCATTATTATGTAATTATATTATCATTGCAGTGGCATAAAATGGTCTCAAAATGACAAATCACATTGTTTATTGCAATCACTACTGGGACAATATATCATCAAACAAAAGTAGTGATTGTTACAGGTCTAGTCAACACACACAGGTGCCCATAGTAAGCTGGCCCATATTGCAGATAAGTAGCTACACCTGCCTCAACAGTGCCATGTGAGAAACTGTTTTCTGTGGTAGGCCACACAGGAGAAGAGCTCTGTCATCTGAAAATATCAATGAGCTAGTCTGCCTGGGCAGCTAGTTTAAAGAAAAGTAGACTACATGAACTGGTTGACTGGAGTCATGTCACAGAAGTTCACACTGTTTCAAGTAATCCTGTTCGAGTAAGAGTGTGAAAAGGGACTGCTCACTTTGTCTCTTTGAAAGAAACTCTGGTATTTCTTTAATAGGCCTACACACTGAAGCATTTATTTGGCTGAGATGTTACTTTGCAAAGAATTTACAGGCAAGCTGTTTACATTCACTTTGTAGCAGATGTTACTTTGTAACTGCTCTTTATGTGGTTGTCTGCTAATTAACTCTGCAATTTATTATGGATGTTGTGAGCAATGCCAAGCACTTCCTGAAACTTTTCCACTCGACAAATTAAGATATAATAATTCTAATTCAGAAATCATTAAAACCAGGATGTTACAATAAACTTAGGAAAAAGTTTTGCTTTAATCCAACACCACACATGTACTTGTTCAACCTCTCTCCAAATACACAAGTAAATACTAGTAATAGTTGTTTAATCTTGACAGCCTATGATTGTAATTAACTTGAGTAAATGTTTTTAATTGACTGACAGCACTAATAAAGATATATTCACCAGCTGTGATCTGGAAAGGCGCTCCATATCAACAGGGTTTTTTTATTTAAACATTTGTCTCGTAAAGTCATATATTAACCTAACCTTAGTTCTCATTTTCAACATGGTTACCACTAGGTGTGGAGAAACTGGTGCACCATCTACGGAAGCACAATATCCCCATCGCAGTGGCCACCAGCTCAGCCGGTGTGACGTTCAAGTTGAAGACGAGCCAACACAAAGACTTCTTCAGTCTGTTTGACCACATTGTTCTGGGTGATGATCCCGAGGTGAAGAACCACAAACCTAACCCTGACTCTTTCCTGGTCTGTGCCAGCAGATTCAACCCTCCAGCCTCTCCAGAGAAGGTAATTACTACAGATCACACATGTAGCACATTTAAAGTTATGTTTGTTCATTGAGATATCAGCTCTACAAGGTCAGTCCACTTTATTAGTGTTTATATGCCTCTCTGCAGGCAATAGAATTGGCTGGGGGCTTTGTGTTTTTGGGTTGTTCAACAGACAGTCCATCCATCTGGCTGTCCGTTCATTTATCTGTCCATCCTTCTGTCCATCTGTCCGTCCCATTCTCGTGAGGGAATTTCTTCAAGTTTGGCACAAACATTTCAGATTGGTTGAATTGGTTGATTGAAACATTTCATTGGTTGAATTCACAATGAACTGATTACATTAAGTGTCTGTCTCATTCTCGTAATCTCAATATTTCCAGAACACCGTGAAGGAATTGCTTCAAATTTGGCACAAACGTCCACTTGGACTCAGTGATGACCTCATCAGGCTTTGGATTTTAAAGGTCAAACGTCACTGTCACTGTGACCATGGGCTTGTCTCATTCTTGTGAAAGTGGATTCGAGACGTCCTTGACGGAATTACTCAAATTTGGCACTAGCGCTCACTTGCATTGAAGGATAAACTGTTTAAACGTCAAAATTTCTGAAAAATGTCCAATAGAATGACATTATTCAAAATTCAAAGGTCAGTAGTCAACTGTGACAACAAAATGTTCTGCAAAAACACTTTTATGGCTATAAATCAACGTCAAACTCAGGAAGAGAAGGGGGAACGTGGTCAGATACTGAATTCGGTGACACAAATCTTGGGTACTCACCTTGAAACTGTGCTGATTGTGTAGATCTTCTGTGCTGCATGGTTTGTCTGAAGCATCCATGTTTTAGAATATGTAGCTTATTTGCAGTAATGTCCATATTTGAAGCACTGTCCACTGACCTCTCATGGCTACAGTCTGGAAAGACAGGGATGTAAACTGTAACCTCACCTTAACTGGTTCATGAAGGTAATTTTAGTTTAAAGCATAGTGATACTGAAGTGTTGCAAAATGCATTTAGTTAACAGGAAGCTGTGAGTAGAGATAACAGCAGATTTTGTCGAGGCAGTTCAAATTGAGGTGAAGATGTTTCCAATTCAGAAAGTTTGAACTCTTCTTTATCAGTGTACGTAATAAAATGTGACTGTGTTTCATCTCGCCATATTAAGACACCACTGCTTGTGATAGAAATTTTAGACAAACTTTTCCAACCACACAGTGTTGTCTGTCAGAGTGAAATACAAACTGCTTCCTGCAAAGCAGTGATAGAGTGTTGGACTTTGAATAGATCTGTAGTCTCTATGGTTACTTTGACTGTTCATACTGTACAAAACATCACAGACCATCAGGGTCTAGTTCTGCATTTATTCCAATTATGGGTGGGCGCTACCGACTATGCTTGATGTTTCGTGGCTTGTTCCATGTGGGATGTATTAAATTATTTTATGGCGAATATCCAGTTTACATTGTCACATCTTTTTTTTAAGCCACCAGCATAGGGCTCGCTTTGGCATTTTGATTCTCTCACTCTCTCCTATGGCGCTCTCCCTCTCACAGACGCCAAAAGAAAAGACTCACAAACATGATTTGACACGCATACTTCCCAGCCTATCCAGACCACTTCAACAAAAGCAACAGTGGTTTCACGTTAATTTATTTCATATAACAGTACTTAATAAACTACTGCTAGAATAAAGTTAAATATAGTAGTTTAATATTTTAGTACACAGTAGGAGGAGATTTCAAAATTTTAAGATATATATTGTGTATCGCAATATAGCAATATTATTAAGAGGCCACAGTCCAGTTATACAGTGGCATGCAAAAGTTTGGGCACCCCTGATGCAAATTTTATTTACTGTGAATAGTTAAGTGAGTAGAAGATGAACGGATTTCCAAAAGGCATAAATTGAATGATGAAACATTCCTTATAACATTTTAAGCAAGATTAGTATATTATTTTTGTTTTCTACAATTTTAGAGTGAAAAAAGGAAAGGTTGGCCAAAAGTTTGGCCAGCCCAAGACATTTGAGCTCTCAGACAACTTTTACAGGGTCTCAGACCTTAATTAGCTTGTTAGTACTCTGGCTTGTTCACAGTCATCATTAGGAAAGGCCAAGTGATGCAAATTTCAAAGCTTTATAAATACTCTGACTCCTGAAACCATGTCCCAACAGTCAGGAGCCATGGGCTCCTCTAAACAGCTGCCTAGCACTCTAAAAAGTAAAATAACTGATGCTCACAAAGCAGGAGAAGACTATAAGAAGATAGCAAAGTGTTTTCAGGGAGCTGTTTCCTCCGTTTGTTATGTCATTATAAAGTGGCAGTTAACAAGAACTGTGGAGGTCAAGTTGATGTCTGGAAGACCAAGAAAACTTTCAGAGAGAGCTGCTTGTGGGATTGTTAGAAAGGCAAATCAACCCCCCGTTTGACTGCAAAAGACCTGCAGAACCATTTAGCAGATTCTGGAGTGGTGGTGCACTGTTCTGCTGTGCAGCGACACCTGTACAAATATGACCTTCGTGGAAGAGTCATCAGAAGAAAACCTTTCTGGTGTCCTCCGCACAAAATTCATCATCAGAAGTTTGCAAAGGAACACCAAAACAAGCCTGATGCTTTTGAGGATTAAGTCCTCTGGACTGATGAAGTTGAAATAGACCTTTTTGGATGCAATGAGCAAAGGTATATTTGGAGAAAAAAAGGGTGCAGCATTTCATTATAAGAACACCTGTCTAACTGTTAAACACAGGAGTGGATTGATCATGCTTTGTGCTTGTGTTGTACCGTGTATGTGACCCTGGCATAAACTTATTATTCTGATGTGACATCAGCTAAATGTTTTGGCACTGATTAAGGTCAAATTTGGTCATGTGAGGAGTAGCAACTGAAAATCAGTGCTAGAGGGATAGGAAACACATTTTAATGTGTTTTTGAAAGCTGTAGGTGTGTCAACTGATACTGGTTTGTCAGACACTGTAAATTGTCATGATGTACTAATTCTTGGGCTTTCTCACGAGTAACCCACAAATGTGCAACTCCAGCCTCTCTTATTTTAAGTCTTGTTTATGCTACAACAGTTGCAGCACTACCTTCAGCACTTGGCTGTGGCACCAGCGTTAGCATTATGGCTGCTGACTAACAGTTTGTTCCAATGTTCTTCTTCCCTGGCACAAAGAGCATGATGGTGTTTCAGCCTTGCCCCAGTAGAAGAATTAGTTGGGCTGGGCAGAACCTAATGAACTGACTGGATGAGAAAATTGACGCGGAAGGGTTCAGTCTACCACATATCGGACCATGTTATCCTTCGTTCTACAGTCTGTTCCCATTTGGTTCATGCACCCTGTTGTAGCAGTCTCGCCATCTGGCTTTCACGCAGCTCCTCGACCCCAGTTCTCACCTCTTTCTGGACTAGGTCGTGCCTCTCTTTACCCTTGGCTTTATTGTAGTGGGTTGTTGGACTGCTGCCTAGTCCTGCTCGGCCGATTGCCATGGCTCCCACCAGCACTTTGTGGCGGAAACATAATTCCACCTGCTCAACTGCCTTGCGTGCTTTCCACCTCCATCCAGTCATCACTTCAGAGCCGGCGTGGGAGACTTTTGGGTCAGTGGATTTTCTGTATTGTGGAACCTCTTTTGCTTGGCCTACCATGAACTCTTTGCAAAGGCTGTTAAAGGCGAGTGTTAGCTTGTTTCCACTGCCGTAGAGCGATACTGCGCAGGCATCTTGGCAATCCCAGCCACCTTTGAAGGTGACAGCTGATCTTCACTCTAAAGCCCCCCACAGTGGACAGTGTGAATTTGTATACCAGGGCGTTATGCAACTTTTTTGTTTCAGGCCCTTTTCTTTTTTGTTACTTTAAAACTGTAATCAAATCTTTAAAAATATTTTCCTAATGCTTTGCCAAATTAATTCTGTTGAAATTTTTTGTTGTACTTATATTTTTGCAGATAAAGAAAAGATGGTGTAGTAGTGTCTTCCCAATTCTTTATTCTCAAATGTGTAATGTAATTGCAGTTCTTAGTGAATTTGAGGAAGGGTAATGTGAAACCCCATCATACAGCAGTTTGTATTTCAAATTATAGTGTCTTTGTGTGCTGATTATTGCATGATTGCATGAAATTTTATCTATTCTCACTTCTCTCACTAAAATTAAGGCAGACTCAGCACCGCCCGCTGTGTGTCAACCCCTATGACCATTAACATTATGACCAAACATGCATGAGCCCATCAGAAATGAGAAATCTATGCTGCTCTGATGACACGACCGTGTGATGGGTGAGAGGTGGGATAGTTCATCACCAGATACAGTTGTCAAGTCTGCTCATTATAGACAAATTTTGACGCCCCTCTTTTTCAGAGTAGCTTGAAAATCTTGGTAGATGTGCTTTTTAATATACTATATTTGTGTTTTTCAAATGTCATTGCTTTTTTACTCTGGCGTCAGTCTGCCTAATGCACTGAAAAAACCAAATGAGTGGAGCTCTGATGAACTACAAGCTGTCAGTCATCTCCACCTGCTGCCCAACTCCACCACCTTAATTACAGCTCACATACAGCTGCAGTCTCATTACTACTCACTGACTAACTGCTGTCCCCTTCTCTCTTCTCTCCCTTGGTTTCACTCTTTCTCCAGTCCTCTTTTGGCTGTGAAATATGGTCTGTTTATTATATGTTAATAACACTTCTTACTGAATCCTAGGTAACATACCAGCCATTAACTAATGAATATTATTTTTGATATTAAACTACATTGAAAGAACATACAGTAATAAAAGGAAATAACCTAGAAATTTAATCAATTCATTGGCTTCTGTTGCTTAGATACTGTATAACCTCAGTAAAAGCTGGTATTTATATAGTGGTATAGTCCCAAAGATTAGCCAAAGAAAAGCTAGTCCCCAATACAAAACATTTATTACTTTCCAACTGCTTCTCTTTCCATTTTTTTTATGATTTCTGTTCAGCCCCAGTCAGTGAATGTTTCAAAGCCTACTGGAAATGAAAGTGATTATAGCCGCAAGTAGCAAATCCAGTGTTCAAGTTTAGGAAAAAAGAGCAAGGTTGGGCTTTACAGTCTTAGAGGAAGTGAACACCGACCTCCCTGGTGAAAGCTGATGGTTATTGGACCCATCCACCACCGCCGCCACCCGCCCTGCTCAGACTTTCACCCTCTTAACGTACGTTGCCGTCCCGCCACGTTTCCTCCAGACACCGCCAAGTGCTGTTATAAACAATACTGCCGACCAGCTGTGTATCATGCCAACATGAAAAGATGACTTTTTTCGATGGTGTCTGATGCCAGAAGTCACCAACCAAGCACCAGTTTTCGACAACTTTGGAGTGAGATTGGGTTGGTTTACGACACCTGCATTAAAGATACCAACAAGTTTATGACCACTGGAGAGATGCTCATTAATTTATGTCCAAAGTTCTACCGAACCAAACCCTTCTGTGGCAACACTGTCTTCCCCTGTTGGTCAGTTGCAGAAACATTTTGTTGACATGCTTCGACAGCTTAATTAAAAACATCCAGTGAGTTTGGTTATGTCTGGGTAGTCTGTCATTGATTATGGCCAATATTTGCGCAAGGTCAATGTACTTGTTTGGAACTTGTGGTGCCCCCTATTTAGCAGCCTTCTGAGCTGTAGCTCAGAATGTAGTGCAGGTCGTCCACTAATCAGAAGAGCAGCGGTTCCATCTCCTTCCTTGTGTCGAAATATCCTTGAGCAAGAGCAAGACACTGAACCCCAAATTGCTCCCGATGGCTGTTCCATTGGTGTGTGAATGTGTTAAAGGAGAGTAGCAGGTGGCACCTTGTATGGTAGCCCCGGCCATCAGCGTGTGAATGTGTGTGTGAATGGGTGAATGTGACTCATAGTGTAGAAAGTGCTTTGAGTGGTTGGAAAACTAGAAGGGAGCTATACAAGTGTATTGGCACACCACCATCACAAATGGATTTTGATTCTGTGGGAAACAATCAGTTCAATAACATGCACAGTTAAGTCAAGCTACAGTTGTAGCTCGACCAGGCCCTTTAGTTAGACTACTGTCCTTGTCCCAGTATACAAGCATGGGAGGGGCTTTAGTTTATTGACTCAGCATCTGACTCAGCTATGATAAATGGCGATATGCCCCCTTTCAGCTTTTAAGTATTGGACCTTTTTCCAGTTGACCTATTATGTCACCGACAGAACAATCAACAAACAAATCAGCTACGGTTAGCTAGCAGCAAACTGGTGCCATGGTTGACAACTTCACAGCTCTGTACATTTTGTACATGCTGTATGCTTTACTGTTTTTACAGATGAGATGTACACTATCCCTTGTGGTTATGGTGTTATAAGGTAAAAAGACAGACAACGCCGCTGTATGCTCCTGGTTACACATTTAATACTTTCCGACTTCTTGGTCAAAGCATGAGGCGTAAACTATGGAGCATGCACACAGTGCCTAGGCCAGTTTGGGTCCAACTGACTGTATACATGCAGGAGTAATTCAACTCCCAATCATATTATCTGGGTGTGTTAGTCCGACTTTGGTACTACTCAGTTGGACTAACATGTTTACATGTATTAAAAGTCAGATTTTAGTTAGAGTAACACAATTAATTGATTTTCTCTCATGTCAAAAAACATACGGCTACAGTGGGCTCAGAATCTAAGATACATCACAACTATTTTTGACATTTTCACTTGCTCCCTAAATTTCATTGCAAAAAACACAGATAAACATTGCAACATGCATTTCAAATTTTTAGAAAAGTTTCCTTAAAATCAGGCTTTTTAGGCCATGACATCCCAAAAAACAGACTGCGAAATCCTGGAGGGACTGACTGGTCAATATCCTCACTGAGATATTTACAAGGTTGTGATAACTCTTGAGAAGTTTGTTCTAATAATGATCCACAGAAAATGTGGTACTAATCAGACCTTTTAGGTTTAGAATGAGAGGTTAAAAATGTGTTTTTCAAAATAATCCAAATAATATATTCTACCTTTACAAGGCTAATAATGGCCAGTTTTTGTTAAAGGTCTTATTCATCTGTTTATTACTGAGGTCACAGTTTGTGTTGCACTGGACTGCATTATATTAAAATGCAGTGTAGGACTACTAGATGCCAACAGCATGTCAAACAGTATGTCCTATATGTAGTTGTATTTAGCTGCCTGTTTGTCAGCCAATGGCTTTTTATTTGTACCTAATGTGTTCCATTTGCAGTAATGCAGGCAGGGTGTGATGTCAGCCGCTCTCTGCACTGACAGACACAGACTTTTACTGTGGCACTTTGATCAAAAGTGGTGAGCTTTCAGGGTTCACGGGCTGTTTAAGATATATTTTCAGACACTCTGGAAGCCTTTCGCAGTGTTGAGTCAGTCTGAAATAGCTGCCAAATATCTCACTAAGAGACACCAAATAGCAGTGTGAGGCCTGACCTACTTTCATGAAAAGTAGACCACATGTAAAAATGGAAGTATTATGCTAATTTGAACAAATCTACTGTTGATCTTTGTTCAGTGCATGACTTGCTAATGAATATGTAATTGAATGACATGCTTGGCTTTGTTAATACAATTTCATTCTGTTAGAGAACTCTTAATTATGCACAGTTCTAGTGTCTTTTTAGGAATATGCTGTATGTGATAAACGTTATCAGCTATAAATCATAATCATTGCATCTGGTAATGATTTATATTGATTTTTAAAAAATGAATTTAACTGAGCCAAAGTGAATCTGGAACATCCAAATTTATTCAGGAGTTAGACAACCTGTTGACGTGCAGTAGCTGTTGTAATGGCAGAACTGAGGGGAATGAGGCTCAGACTTATTTTAGACAGTGGAGATAACAGCTAAAATGTTGAAAAAGGACTTAAGAGCTTGGGATGATATCTAAACCGAGAGAGGAACAGTTGCCATGATGAAAGTAACAGTGCTGCTGTGCTGGTTAATTCACATTCATGTAGTTTATTAGAAGCTAAAAGATGAATCTTCATATATCTTGAAATATGGATGGTAAAACCAAGCAGCAACCTCCGGGTCTAAAAAATAAGGCCAACACTGTTAAGTTTAAGTACTGAATAGGACCCACTATGCAACGATTCAGACTCAGAGACAAAAAGTCAAAAGATAACAAAAATTTAATGGAATGTTCCAAGTAAAAATATCACCAAACAAAACTCTACAAAATAAGGGGGTAGAGAGTGGACATGCAGAGAGGTCAGGGTATCTGTCCAAACACACAATCTTCAGAGTCTCAGGGACTGACACAAAGCAGAGCAAGGCTGGCTTATGACCGGAGATGAGACCTGAAGCAGAGGAGACAGCAGTCAGGGAAAAAGAGCTGACAAAAAGGCAAAAACAAGTAGCAAAAGCAATCTTCAGTTTCTTCAAAGTCAGAGTAGTTACCACTGTGGGAAATGGACGATTTGACGAATACTGGGAGCTGAACTGGAGTCTTTATAGTGAGCAGGCAGGTGAGTTCTTGATTAGCTGATGGACGGCAGGTGTGCAGTGGAGGCAGAGAAGGCGAGGACGAACAGCAGAGGGAGAGTGGCCAGCCACACCCTGCAGCAAGGGAGAGACTAACACAGACAGGGTAGAGAGACAGACAAAGTCAAGGAAGGATCCTCAAAAGGCCGAATTTGAAGCATGCTAGTCATCAACCCCCGCCGAAGGACTGTTCCAATGTCAAGGATCCTTCCGAGTTTCATGAAGGACTGAGTCCTTCTTTCAGCGAAATTCGGAGGGTGCATGTGTGGATCCTCCGTGGTCATAAAATCCCCACAATGCTTTGCACACAATTTGCTGGAGGTGAAGGCGGGGCCTCGTCAGTGAAACTAGTACAAATATGCCATTCATTTGCATTAATGTCGCTAGGAGTTTTTATCGTACAAGCGTGAAAAAAAAATATTGACAGAAACCTCAGAATTTACACTTGCCACTGTGTTCACCGCTGAATGAGATTTTTTTTTAATAACAGGATTTTGATAACACATAAAAGTTTTTAAACGAATCTTTTACAGTAGAGATGGAGCGCTAAGTGTCCCCCTCCCCTCCTCCATCC
The DNA here is from genome assembly GCA_019142605.1 of Cephalopholis sonnerati. NCBI lineage: Eukaryota > Metazoa > Chordata > Actinopteri > Perciformes > Serranidae > Cephalopholis > Cephalopholis sonnerati. Next base: position 20,232,858 of record JAGQAX010000024.1, read on the forward strand.
ACTATTCACATGATAACGACATGATAATTGCTCTCATTCTGTCAGCTTTAATTGGTGTAGTTTTTTGGGGAATCACAGTAAACACATTAGAATATCCTGCAGGTCAAAGCATCACTCATTTGTTTAGAGGTGAACTTATTTCAGAGGATTACACGGCGGTATCAGGTACAATCGGCGTGATCAGCTGTTTCAGATCAGCTCGGCTCATCAGATCAGATCCGCTATTCGTATTACTGTAGCTGAATTTGTGCTGATACACACATGAAATCTAGAACACTTTGGAATCACAGTGTGATTCTGTGTGTAAGTCTGTTTATATACTGTAGATGCTGTGGTGACTTTTTTCAGCTGTTGTGTTCACTGCACTCTGAAAAGGGATTAGGGTGTGAATGTGTCGATGAGAATGTGTGTGGGGGGGCTTTACTTGGCTTCACCTGTAAACAGCACCACACAGCTGTTAGCATCATGTTACCCAATGTACATTGACAGGATTAACGACGGAGTAGAGCCGTTTCGGTGCCAGTGTGAGATTAACAGCTCGGTGTTGGATGTTAACCGCTGCTGCGAGGCTTCTGCCCAAGTGCTAAATATGACTAGTAGGGATGAGATCATGTTGTGCTGTGCTAACTAGTGCTAACCGGGCAGAGAGAGTAGAAGGAGAGTTGCTCATGGTGACAGTCCTGTAGTGCTTTGCTGAACAGCAGCAACAGCTGATCGGTCAGCCCTACCCCCCACCCCATTATCATAAGTAGATTCTCACTCCAGATATACAAAATAGCATTTCATTGCAAAAAAATAGCTATAAACATCGCAACATGTGTCCCAATTTTTTTTAGAAGAGCTGCCATGAAATCAGGAATTTCAGGCCACAACAATCCCAACACCAGCCTGCGAAGTCCTGGAGGGACTAACCATGTGTTGAACAGATAGTGCTGTCCGAATTGAATACTTGAGTACTCATGTACTCTTTATGTCTATTAGTGAGTAAAACCAATGGTTGAGCTGTGTTTCAATGCAGTGGATGGGACTGCCTGCAGTCTGAGCTCTGGTCAAGCACCGAACATTTCAGTGAACAAATCTTTTGAATGGATCTTTTTCATGAACAAATTCTAGCAATTCAGTACACTTAAACAAACTGCTTTGCCCTTTGCTAGTTAGCAAGGCTTAGCAACACTTGAACAATAAATTTATTCCTCTTCTGTGGCATTAAATAAAAGAAATGGGCCTGCCAATAACTGTGCTATATTTAGGGCTTAAGTGGCTATATGGGGTTTGTGAACAGTAGGGGTGGGGGAGAATCAATATAGCATAGTATCACAATATTTTGTGTGATGATATTGTATCGATACACGGACTCCATTCAGATGTTTTTTTACTGACACAGCTGTAACCAAGCTTTACAAAAAAGTGGAGCATGAAGTTGAGGAATCTTTGAGTACAGCAGGAAGGGTGGCATTAACTTGTGACTTTAAGGTCAGTGGATTCACATGTGACTGTAATGGCACATTATCTCACAGAGAACTGATGACTGCTGTCTCACATTCTTCAAACTAGAGCAGTACAAGGAAGTCACATCGGAGCAAACATTGCAGACGTCCTGCAAAATGCAGCATAAGAATGTAACAGACAACGCTTCTAACATGGGTGTTGCCTTCATTCGGCTGGATACCTGCATGTGAAGTGTTTTCGCTCACACACTTAATCTGGCCTTGCAGTGGATGTTAAATCTGCCAACAGTTCAGTTTGTCAGGTGTACGCAGTATTTCTGACAGGTTTTATGATGCTGTTGGTCAATCTGTCTGCTTTGCATCACAGTTTGCTGCAATAAAAATGATTAAAGTCAGATGAACAAACTGGAAACTTTATCTCAGGTAAAACTTTCCTTTGGGGAAATAATTTGCAGTTGGAAAAAAAGGTAATAAATGGCAATTAATTGCAATACTGAGCATAGCGCAATATTGCAATAATATTACGTTGTGACCTAAGTATCATGATAATATTGTATCGAAGGTCCTCTGGTGATTCCTACCCCTAATTAACATTAGCGTTAAACACAATAAGCAGCATGGCTACCACTGTTTCCTGGAACTGCTCAAAGACCCACAGACTTACCGATAGAGCCTCTTCCAGGGGAATGCTAGCCCAGCTGCACCCACAGGTACCCACACAGTGGCTGTCTTAAAAGGTCATGAATGTGCTTCTAGTGACTGTAAATGCACAGCTGGACTGTCTTTCCAGCAGAGACTCAGACAGTCCGACAGCAGCTCATGAGTGCCACTGCAGAAATGCACATCGCTGTCCATGCTACACTGTGCAGTGTCATAGTGTCACATGATTGGACATGTTCTGTGGTGTTCAGTGGAAATTTGGTTTTTCTCTGAAAGAAAAATGAAGAACCATTGCACCCCCACAGAGCTGTCAAACACAACTCCTCACACCATCTTTTACTCTCTTTATACTGTAGCTATCACATTGGACCTGAGAACAACCAGTGGTATTCAGGCTGCATAACAATATATTTTCATGATGATGAACATATTTCTTCAATTTTTAAATGGGCTGTTCAGTAGGCGCTTTGAGGATTCAGAGGAGGGATATTCTTTTGAATGGTTATATTTGTATTTTGTACTGTCTGTCAGTGTGCTGGGAAACCAGACCACAGACTTTTCATGTCTTTTTCTAAGCATTGCCTTCAACCAGCACATCCTCTGTATTCATGTTTGTTCAGGACATCCATGCACAAAGATTGAATTGAAACATGCCCTTGGAACATGAATTCTGTGAAAAGAGAGAGAAATAACTTGATTTTTGTAAAATGTGAAAAATAAGTTTTATATGAAGAATTTCTTATTAACAGCTGCCCACCCACATTAGTCATTGCCTTCAACATTAATACAAACAAACTGTGCATCTGAAGCAAATTAACGCAATTTTCACAAGACATTTATTTTCTTATTTGTGTGTGTTCATAAGCTATCTGACATTCTGCTGGTGGAACAAATTAGATCTTTAGAAATGTGATGAACAAAGAAATGACCATGACACAGTGTGAACACAGACAAAAACCACTGATACTTAAATCTGCAACTGTTTCTAGGGTAGAAATAATGTTACTTGTAGCCACAGTGGAGGGACTGGAATAACATGTTACCTGAACTAATATGGGACACTGTCAGATAACATCAGCATTTTAGCTGTGGAGTACCTTGTTAACCATGTCACACCCTCCACATGCCCTACTAGTGCCATTTACCTTGATGGACTCTTAAAACTCAAGCACATAAATGGCAGGGTACATCCAAATTTGTTATTTTAGTCCTCAAGTGGTGTTATGTACCACTATAGTTGTTGAAAGCTGATGTAGAGTGGCTTACTGCCCAAACCCCACAGAGACCCCACAGACCACCATTATAAAAGAGATGTCTGTAAAACTGTTGATGGTCAACCCATCAACCCATAACTGTAAATGATTACTCTTTGTATTATGAATTTAAACCACAAAGATTCCATGCTTGTTAATTTTTCTTGAAGTGTTTTTAATGTGCATGACACTTGAGTGTAAAGGCCCTGAGAAACCAAGCTGATGGTCGGTTGACGGTCAATGTTGGGCCGTCAGTGAGTGTCTGTCCCTCCGGCCTGTCCCATGCAAGCTTGTCGAATCGACATCGGCATCGGCAACGGCAACAGCGAAGCCCATTGGTCAATGAAATGGCTCTGATTGGCAGTTAAGCTCAGTGCACAAGAAGAACACTGGAAGCGAGAAAAGTTAACAAACAACTAAAGTCAAGAGCTTTGTTAATGTGCTAACCAATTGGCAACATCCAGGGCTGACGAGTGAAGCCAATGCAGAAGTGCCAGAAACTGCAATTCATCAACTGGCCACTTATGGCTGGCTCCAAAAAAGAACAAATTCCTATAGACTGCCATGCTAAAATACCTAACTTTACAGCTGAAATAAACATGTTTACAGCCTGGATAAAAAAAAACGGTTTTGATCTCTATGGCTTATTTCATTATTCATGACAACTGTTTGAGGGGTGAGGTTTTTGTGTAACATCCTCTCTTTTAGTTAGTGATGTTCTTGGCACAGCACGCTGATACTAACTGTAATAATTAAAAACGATAAACTGTATCAACTCTGAAGTAGAATGTTTCAAACTAGTCATAATATGTTACAGCTACGGCCGACATGGGGCAGAGAATGTTTAAGACCATGTATTAGATGAGCTCCACACAGTTATCTGAAAGTACAGTATTCTCTCAGTGTAGATGCCAAAAAAGTCTGCTGTATTGTTTTACACTAAGCAACAATAGAAAATTAACTATTACTCACTTCTGTGGCTTTGTGTGGGTGCATATGTAATGATGCAGCACTCAGTATTGTTACCTTTCCTGAAAAAGAAAGAATCATTCCAACAGATGTTTTTGACGACTGTTGTCAACACTGAAATGAGCAGCTTACCATCACAGACCCTAACCAAAAAACATTCATATTAACACATACTCACTAAACACTGTACTGTAACATTATGCTCTTAAGCTGGGAGAATAGTACACATTCATCAATAACAGCTTTTGTGGTGTAACGTTAATTGAGTTAAATAAGCAATATTTCATCTGCTGGCTTCTGAGCTATCAGCACACCAAGACACCAAGACGCCTAACATGTTAACCATTGTATTATTGCAGTTATGCTAACCACACACTTTAACATTAACTCACACATGGTAACGTTAACTTCAGCTAATACAACAATAACATTATAAGGTTACATTACTTTTCTCATATGTAATAATTGCCAAATGTGGATGTTTATGCAATTAGCTAACATCACTAAGATTACTTTGATACTTATCTCTGAAGTTTACCTCGAATTATGGAAGCTACCTTTGTTTGCGGTGATCTAGCATGGCAAAGCCGGGTGCAGCATTCAGTTCCAGTTTCAGTTCCTCCACAGCTCCTCCCTGTTGTCCAAAAATTTGCATGTCTGGCTCCAGAAATCCAAGATGGACACAGCCAAAATGCCAAACTGGAGGCTTTAAAACGGCAGTCCATAAAATCAATGAGTGACATCACGGTGGCTAAGCCCATTATTTTTACAGTCTATGGTGCTAACTAGGGTCAAGACGGTCTTCCAGTTTCACTTTTTGAATGACAAGCACAGACTACCACCGTCTGCTGGTGTAAAAAGTTATTTCGTCTCACGCTGGCGGGGAGCATACGTGCTGGCTGGCTGTTGGCTGTAGTCTGCAACAGTCGCCTTTTCGTTTGCCGGTGAAGTCAGCTCGGTGTGTCTGGGTCTTAAAGTCCACAAGATGGGCAGGCACTGTCATTGCAATATTATGTCGAATTTAAAGTCGATCTGTCAAAATCTCCAGGAGGAGTCTGTTAAAGTCCAATGCCTGGAAATGGCAAAAATGCCCTAAAAATGAAAAGTAAAATCAAAATCCTGTTGGGTAAAGCTCAAAGACCTTTTTTTTAAAAGTCAGATGTTACATTTGCCTTCCAATTTATGTGCCGCTAGGTGAAATAGGGTGGGGGCTGCTTCATTAAAATTTTCTAGCGGGTGCCAATTTGTCACACACAAGCATGAAACCCATACAATATAATTTTTTTTACCAGTTCTAGTGTGTGTGCAGCGGCAACCTGGTCTGACTCCAAAGTCGTCGAATACCGGTGTTTGGTCAGACATCCCGCGTCAGACACTGACAAAGAAAGCATTCTGTCACGTCAGCATGACATGCGGCCAGTCGCCGATATTGTTTATTGGTGCTTGACAGCATCGGGAGGAACGCAGCAAGACAACGACGTAACGTAAGTTAAGGGGGCGGAAGTCCAAGTAGGGCAGGTGAGAGGCTTGGTAGATGGATTTTGCACAGTGGAGCATTTAGAGGCAGATATTTGTCCCAGGAGTTGGTTTAGACCAAAAACAGAGCTAAAATAGAGTGAATGTTGGAGTTAAATTCCTCAGGTGGACACACAGGTCTCGAAATAATTGCTAATGTCAACCTGGTCTCATTCTGAAGTTGTCAAATACCGTTGCTTGGGTAGTGACTTCTGGCGTTAGCCACCAATGAAAAAAGCTGTACTTTAATAGCGTGATATGTAGCTGGTCACTATTATTGTGTAGCAGTGCACAGCAGTGTCAGGGGGAAATGCAACTGGACAACAACAAAAGTTAAGGGGGAAAAAGTCCTGTTAGGGTGGGCAGGAGGGATGGAGGTTGGGTCCAGCAACCACAGACTTTTACTGGGGAGGCTGGTGTTTGTTTTCTGTGTAATTGTAAAGCCAAAAGTGTTCTTTTTTCCTAAACCTAACGACGTGTGTTTGTTGTTGAAGGAAACAAACGTCAATTCATGGTGTTGTACAGATGTAGTGCATTTAGTTTGAAAGAGACTGTATGCAAACACTACTTTTCCTGTAAAAACAGAAGTGTATTTTGAAAACCTGGGCCCTAATTAGGCATTTTCTGATCAAAACATAAGCAGGAATCAGATTAACCAAGTGCTATGTTTCAGCACCCAGCCTGAAGTCAGAGCACATTTTTTATGATTGCAAACTAGTCTTTTTTCCCAAAATATAGTAAATCAAATGTTCACCATTTCAGCAGATCTTTCATCACTGATACTGTAGCCCTTGACCTTAATAAAAAGGACCATATCTCATTTGTTAACTTTGAAAGCCTGCATTTACAAATGGCTACTGGATAAAAACCAAGGTGCAGTCAAAAAGAAATCATTCAAAAGTGAGCAATCATGGCATTTTCTTCATACCGCATTTAGATATTTACAGCCTAATTTAGCAGGGAAATCTGAGGCGTCCAATTGATATATTCTCGCTAACTCCCCTCTCCTCTCATTTGAAAGGCTTTTTGCTGCAAATAGGTCTGCCTGTGGCACGGCGCACCTGATTTTTTAATCTGGAGCCAGCCACGGTTAGGGCTGGCATTTTTCTTGATGAGATATGAAACTAAGGCTCAGAGGGGGAATCGACAGAGTGTTCAGTGGAATAACGAATGATGATGCGTCACTCCCTGGCTCCCACTCCGTGACAGGAGAGAGGAGGAGGGGTAAGCGGCAGAAACACGAGACAGAGAAGAGGAGAAGGAGAGCAGACAGAGGCAAAGCTGGAGGGAGGAGGGTGGAGAGGTGGCGGTAAACAGCCGTATGGTAATAACACACATCCAATTGTCAGCTCCTCCTGCCCTAATCTCAACTCTGATGAAAAAACCACCAGGTTGTTAAAGTCACTAAGAGACACAAGAAACAGGCAGAAAGACAGACAGTCCACACATAAACCCCTAGACTGGTACTGAAAAGATTTTCTGTACAATTCAGAATACGCACTGTTTTGATCAAGTCCTTTTTTGCAAAATGCAGAAAGACAAAAACACAACTGAAACATTAAATCGACAGTTATGCAAGAGTGATAAAACATCTGCATCACCTGCAAGGCTGTGATCAATATGCACTTTTTAAAAAAATACAGGTTACATATATGTGATATATCTCATAGAGATATGGACTGTCAGTACAAGATGCTTCAATTATCATTTTTAGTACAGGAAGGTCAGCACAATAATTAATCTGCTTCTGTGACATTAACCTGGTATCAACAGACAGCTGGCCAGCTCACGTTAGCTACCTGGCAGGGACAGACTGAACAAGGAGAATCTGCAAAATGTTTGGTCAGCTACTGAAAGATAAGTAAGGGATAATGCCCAACAAGGTGCCCATTATAATTTAACAGCTAACATGGAGGCAGAAACCGTCCAATGCACAGTGTTAAACTGTTAAAAAAGGATAATAGACACCTCGAAGGGCATTATCCTGCTTATATACTAGGATCTCCTTACCAAAGAAACAAAAAAATAAGAATATTTGTTCTTATTTTTATGCTTTTTATAGTCAAAATCTAAAGTTTTTCAAGCCATGACTAGGTTTCCTTGCTAACACTGAATATCATATCAATCAATGACACCTCGTAAGGTTCTTATGCAATGGAAACATTATTCACTACTCCAGTAAATAGGACGAACCTTAGATACGACCTAGAAATGGGAGAGTCCGCCCAGGTCATGGAACCCTTTAGCCTAGCTATTAGCCAGAAAGCTAATGTAATGCGAGCAAAATTCAAAGTCAGCAACATTGCATACAGCTGATAAACAGTAAATATAATATGACAGTATGTTTGACAACAAGACAGGCTGGCTGTCCAGCCATCATTGTCCTTAAATTGTAAACAGATTACAGATAATGATACCGTTAATTTGGAATCGTGAACAGACAGTTTCACCCAAACTTTTCAGTCGGTGTCTATTATCAGTTTTTAACGGACACCCTGCAGCCAATCTGAATCGCATATTCACCCAGACCATGGGATAATGCCTTGTTAACAAACACAAACAGATAGTTCATATCAGTGTCAGTGTCAGTCTTTTTACTAGTGATGGCCTCATGAAGCCTCATGAAGCATTTTCTTTATTTTCTGAGCCCACTAGATGGCACTCTTGGTTTAAAGAGAGAGGCTCAAAGAATAGCAATTCAGTGTGCTTTCAGGCTTTTGTTGAACAAAAAGCGCCATCTAGTGGGCTCAGAAAATAAAGAGAATGCTCTCTGAGGCTTCATGAGGCGTCATTCGACCATCGCTACTTTTTATGTCTGGCCATCCGTCCCATTCTCATGAATGCAGTATCTCCAGAACACGTCGAGGAAGTTCCGTCAGATTTAACACACACGTCCACTTGGACTTAGCAATGAACTGTCTAGATTTTGGTAGTCATAGATCAAAGGTCAGGGTCGCTGTGACCTCTTCTGTCTCATTCTCGTGAACAGGATATCTTACGAACACATTGAGGGAACTTCTACAAATTTGGCGCAAACATCTCCTTGAACTCAAGGATGACCTGATAACAAACTTATAACTGATGGTCAAAGGTCAAGGTCACTGTCTCAATAATTCATACGCAAATGATGACGAAATTTCACACAAATGTCTGATTGAAAAAGATAATGAAGTGATGACTTTTTATATTCAAAAGGTCAAAGGTCAGCTTGTGTCAACACTGTGATATCATAATGTTTTGCAAAATCAGAACATTTGACTCAAAAGCAACCTCAAATGTTTTTGGTAGCATCTAATCTGCAAAAAACACTCCAAACTGACTTTTACTGAAGACCGATTAATAAGTACCATGCAGCAACCTGTATTAGAAAGTAAGATAAAGACAGTAAATGATAATTTTATAAGTAAAGGAAAATTTTCTTAATTAAAATGTAATCAATATCTCAAATAAGTTTTGATGAGTAATATGAATATGTTATTTTTGTGGTAACTACTTGTAGCTTATAACATGACTTTTAAAGTGATACATCATGGAAGACTTACAAAACTGTAGTGCGTCCTATTCAGAATGATTTTATGAAAATGTCCCTCGCAGCAAAGCAAATATATTACAAGGTGTGATTTAATGTGAAATTCAGAACGCCAGGGGCAGAGCAGAGAAAGCCTGTCCCTCACTGAACACTGCAGTTCAGCGGCCTCACAGGTGAGTAATGTGGTGTCGATGCTGCTGTCTGGCCTGACCAAAAGTGAAAGAAAAAGCACTGCTCTCTTTTCCATGGAGAGCAAAGACATTTTTCACAACTCCGAAGTAACACTGTTGATGAGACAGGAGATTTTACCAAAGGTGTGCTCAGCAGCCTGAATAAGATTAATGAAACATGAAAGCGAGCTAGTTCATGCCCACACTGAAAGGGAGGGAGAGAGGCAGAGATAACTAGTTCTTCCCCTGCCATTAATCATACAAGGCATTCCACCTGGGGAAGGCTTTATAATCCAGACATTCAAATCAGGATAATTAAGACATGAACTTTTCTATCTGAACATTAAATTGGCCCATTACTGCTCTGACAAAGCTTACCACATTCACCTCTTACCATCTTCAGATACACACCAGCCCATAGATTTTCAAATGCACATCTGAACTAAGGTTTTTATGTAAAAGTGTTAAATGTAAGTAAATGCTAAGTGGTTGGGGGTCACTTAAGATGTGCTCATCGGTCGTTTCTGCGCTGTACTTCCAAGACATTACAGTCAGTACCCACCTTGGTACATCTGTAGGTTGTTTTTCTGAGTCTACTCAGTTAGAGAATCCTTTCACTTTGCTCCTTCATTGGTTTTGGTGGTACTACTGTGGAGGCGAGCCATTAGGCAGGCAATGTAGACAGCAGGATGGTTTAATGAATGAGTGAAGTAACTTAACTGTATATAGCACCTTTTATACACAGAATGCAGCACAAAGTCCTTTACAATTCAGCAGCAGAGGCAAACAGCAAATTAAAGATGCATGATAATATGGGCACGTCATTGGTATCGGCTGACACTGGCCTTAAAATGAGAGAATCAGAATCAGCCAACATTCGCTTTCTTATTGTGAATAATGAATGATTACATACATTAAAAAGCATTCTATGTCATGTCTCCATTTGCTGGTGGGCCACCACGATAAGAGAATGCGTACATAATATGATGTTAACTCCACTACAGAAGAGACTTCATGATCACTTGGATGTGATAGGTTCCATCCTGGATTTCCCAAGAAGTATAATACAAACTTAGCACTATTCCTCAATATGCCTTATTGTGCTTTAGAGGAAGTGCCTTTTGGATTGCAACAGTGTCTTAAACCCACCTCCTAAAATTGAAATCAGGGGAGGTATCGATATCTAAACTTCTTCAGAACAGACCAGTGATCCAGAAATCAAACCCCCTTAATGCAGCAATTGGTCAGCAATGTTTACTTATTGTGTTTGTGCCAAAATGGAAAGTCTTACAATTGAAGTTGATAATATCAATGCAGTGGTACATGTGAGTTTCAGTCTGTTTAGTCTGTACTTGTTTGCAGAACCTAGAAGTAATTTTGATCTGCATATAAAGTTTTAACAGCATGCCAAGTTGCAGTGTGGCTTTCTTTTTCAACCCTAGAAATATTTTATGTTTGTTTTCTGTTACCTTGTTTTAGAGTCAGTCCTTCATTCTGTTGTCTCATCCCAGCTGGACTAATGTTACACACCTAAATAAATCATCAGTGAAAAAAAAAAACTGCAGCTGAATTAATGTTGCAGCAAGGCTCTTATGTAAAACCACAGATCTCAGTTCTCCGCTGTCTGGGCATCCCTTGATCGGCTCCTTTGTTCCTTATTCTCCTCTCCTTTCAACTACCCAGATCTTTTTCTGTTCGTATCAAACAAACCAGAAACTTCAAATAAATCACACTCTGTGTATGAGAGGATTTTTTCAGGGAAACACCTACCAAATAAACATGAATTCTGCTCAGATGTACCGTGGGTCTTGTGGGTCAGGCTCACTTCGCACAAACCTTCCCTTCTCAGTTCCAATCGCAGGATCCTCTGGATTCCCTGATTTCCTTTCTAACTCTTTAGCAACTAAGAAATGAGAAAGAAATTCAAGGATGACCTTGATGAAAGAGGAATCAAGGCAACATGTACTGTGTTTGCCAACTGTTACATTCTCACTTGTTAAAACATCGTTTGCTGAGACATCCTATGTGTTTGATAGCTACATTAGCCCTCAGTGGGTGATGGGTAATACAGATTATGCTCAGATAACATAATAAGTGTGAATGCGGACACACTATTGTATTTTTTATCTTCCTGTATTTGCACCTTTCTCCAAGTGAGTACCTTGGGGAAACAATGGTCACCTGTTCGATACCCATTAATAGCTGCTACTTACACTAATACTGCTGCTTCTAATACTCCTATTACTACTCCAACCTTTCTGCTACTTATTACTACAGTATTCAGTGGTATTTTTTTAATCATCGCTGTTCAAAGTCATTGTGTTCAAAGTCAGTTTGTTGTGGTTTCAATCTCTCTGTCTTCAGATCATCAGACCAATCTGTGGTGTAGTGGTAAGAGCTCCAGTTGTTTGTGTTGTGGGACTGGTGATGAGAGGTTCAAATCATCCAATGGGTCTTTAACAAAATGAATAGTAGTTGTCGTAAACCTCACATGGTTTGATTATTGATTGCAGCTGTATCTGACTGGTGTTAAGATGTTTTGCATACCTCTGCATCAGTGATAGCCTTGGCCAGTGGCATTATGTTTTTGGGTTGTCCGTCTGTCTGTCTCATGTTGTGAATGTGATACCTCAAGAACTTAGAATGTATTCAAATTCGGCACAAATGTCCACTCGGACTGAATGATGAACTGGTGGTCAAAGGTCAAGGTCATTGTGACCTTGTTTGTTTCGTGAATGCAATATCTCAAGAACACCTTGGGGGAAATATTTTTTTCAAATCTGGCACAAATGTATACTTGGACTTGGGGATGATGCGTTTTGATTTTGGTGGTCAAGAGTCAAAGGTCAAGGTCGCTGTGACCCTGCATTCATCTTATTCATTCTCATTCTTAAGGACAGTGTGAGGGATTTTCTTCAAACATTCACTTGAACTCAACAATGAACTGATAAGATTTTGTAGTTAAAGGTCAAAGTCACTGTGACCTCACAAAACATGTTTTTGGCCACAACTTAGGAATTCATGCATTAATTATGACAAAATTTCACACAAATATCTAATAGGATAAAATGATAAAGTGATGACATTTTCAAAGGTCAAGGTCAACTTCCCAGTGACATCATAATGTTCTGCATAAAACACTTTTCTGGCCATTATTCAGTGTCATATCTCAGGAACAGAAGGGGAGACATTTGGTCACATACTGAATTGGTGACACTAATCTTGGGTGTCCACCTTGAAACTTTGCTGATTATATAGATCGTCTGTGGTGCCGGGGGGAAGATGTGTGCAAAGCATCCATATTTTCACAGACATGGATGTAAACTAAAATAACAGGTTTGCGGAGGCATACAGCTGCGAGGCGGTAATTCTAGCTTTTACATCAGTATCATAACTGGCCCTAAAACATCCTGTGTTATTTGGGCGAGATTGACAAATATAATACATATATGAAATAAACAGTCATATATCATGATCTGTGGTATCTTTATTAAACAATAAAAAAAAACCTACCATATACTCCTTTTTATTAAGACATGAAACATATTATTTCCCATTCTCAGATGCAAACTAAAGCTATTTATTCAGGTCTGTTGAAATATTATTGAATTTAAGTGTTAAGTCATTTTAAGGTATTTACATTGTAGACAGTAATCAGTGAATCTCAAAATGGATGTTTATGAGTAAAGAATAACTAAAACTAAGGGTGCCCTGACGAAGAATTTACATAGATTCATTAACTGTTGCCTAATGTTGACTGATAGTCGAATCATATTTCTTTTTTTTTTTTTTTTCATTGATCTCATATTCTCATTTGCAACTTTAGTTTCCATTTTTTTCCACACCACACAGACAAGCCAAAACACCCAGTTAAACCTTTCGTCTTCCTGACCTTCTTGGCCCTTTGCTGCATACCATCCCCAGTCTCTCCTTTTTTTCCCTGTCACTCTTCACTGTCACATCCAATAAAGTCATGTCACCTAGTTTGGTTCCTGCTTGCACTCTGTGGTTGTAAACAGAACCTTCAACTTTCGTTTAGAGACAGACAAAGACAGAGATGCAAGCCTCAAATGGCTGTTTCTGTGCACTCCCTCCCCTGCTGATTTTAAATTAAAGAATAGTTCTTAAGTTCTTAAGAAAACATTTCCACTGTGAGTGCTACGTTTCTACGCGAGTGCTCTGATTAATACATTTATACCACAATAGGCTCTAATTTATTGGGAAAAACTAAACAATTTGTTGTAAATTCAGACATTCAGCATCCCCATACGGCCCAAATGGAATGAGCCTTTGTTTTGTAACCACATTCTCCTGCAACTGGGACGATTGTTCGATTGGGACTGTGAGATAGGCGGTCGAATCAGGCTCCTTAGAGCAAATCTTTGAAGTGTGGGTTTTTCGAGGTCACCCCTTACAAAAACAAAACTATTACACTTGTATTTAACTACAATATTATGCTAATTTAACAGACTTTGTTACTGGCCTATCTCATTATGATAACACTTGATTTCAAACCACACAGTTTGGTGGAGGAGCGGTGAATTAAAGGCTGCTTTCCCTGAGAAATGAGAGCGTAAGAAAAGGTTCTCACACAGGCTGGATAAAGTCGGTGAATTCCCTTTTGGCCACGGGAGCTTTGGATGTGCAGATAATGATGCTGCAACAACACGGCAACTATGATTCAGGACTTGCCCCACCCCCATGCCTTTATTGGCTTTCATCCCTCAGAAACTATCAGGGGTTTACAAGGATTCACGTAATAAAGAATCAACAGTCTGATCCAATATGTTGGGGGGGAAACTCATGATTTCCAAGATGCAGCCTGTGAACTTCCAGCCATTCACTTATCACTTCAGCCATTTCATTTTTCTCCACTTTGATGTTCCATCATGCCACATGACCAGGGTCATTCATAGAACAGATGCATCTGTTATGATAGAGAAGCTGTAAAAATGAAAATGATGCAGGGTGCCTTAAAATGTTTCCATAGAATGCTCAAAAACACTCCAGAGAGGTTTCAAACTGTGCTCAGGCTGAGAGGCTCACTTTGTGCTTTTTTTCCTACTCTCTAAAATATTCAAGATTCTAAGCTTTTGGAATAAACTCTGACAAAATATTATGGGTTGGTGAATGGTTTAAAGTGCAGTGATGGCCAAGTTGATTTAAAAACGACTTAGCCCACACTCTGCAGCCCTCTGCATTCCTCCTATCTAGTGTAGCATGCGACTTGCTCAACTTGCATGCAGATATACAGCTCTGTCCCTCCTCCCTGTTTGTATTTTCCTAGCTGGATACTTTATCATCACAGACTTCAAATGTGTGGGTTAAGCCTGCTGCAGGGTCCTCCTCAGATCACAAGGAAAGGAAGGCAGGGTGGCTATGAGATTTGCAGACACTCGTTTTGGCTCAATGGTGATTTTTTTGATTAAGTCCTTGGGCTGTCCACGGGCTTTTCTTTGAGCCAATTGCAATCTCTTTACACTCAGCACAGCGGTAAGTTATCTCTTAATGAAAATGCACTCAGTAATAGCTGCCTCTGTTGTGAATGCATTGTGTCAGTCAGTAAACAAGTCAAGCTGTGTTTCCTTCTCACCAGTTTCACAAAGAGCCTTTTGAACTGAAAGTCATACCAGTCGACTCCCAACAACATACAGATTTAACTTTAGATAGTTCCTTTGATTGGTTCATTTCGATTGTAACAAAGAAATCAAACTAACATAATTTGAAGTAATGCAAAGGGAAACAGTTGTCCTGCTGTCATGCGTCAAGGATGGTTGTCAACCATTTTTTAATACATTACACCATAATAGGTTCGGGAGATATTGAAATTCCCCTACTGATAATATATATTAAAGAAAAACAAGATACACAATATTAGAGTCCAATAAAAAAGCTGAAAAGATAGCCATACAGTGCACATAGATAAAAATAGACATGGACTGGAGATACTGGATGTTGTAATACCCATAAGGTGCCACAATTACCTCTTTTCCACCAACATGAAACTGTATCTGTTCCAGTTCCTGAACTTAATTTTGAACCATTCGTAGCATATTGACTAAAAATGTATTGGTTCAGAACCTGAAAACTGGTTATCTGCTGAAACAAAAAAGTAGCAGGTTTTTCTTAATCTTAAGTGTGAACCATGAAGACATCAGTGAGTGTGTCATATTTCACAGGTTAGAAAGAAAGGATGGAAGAGGCAACAACAGATGTCAAGTAAGTCATTGCAAAAAAAAGAGCAGTGGTCTCATTTATGGTTGGTCTGAGCTTGTTTTTTTGGATAAAAACAAATTTCTGTAAATTACAAAAGTTTGGAGGTAATCAGTGTGATCCACCACTACTACTGTTTGTATGTATTTTGCGTTGTTCAACGCCCTCCATTAATGACACATCCTTGATTATAATGGTTCTACTGAAAACTGGTGGAAACGCAAACTGGTTCTCTAGATAGCACCAAGGATCAACAAATCCTGAAAGGAACTGGTTCAAGAACCAGAGCTAATTTGGTGGGACAG
The DNA here is from genome assembly GCA_019142605.1 of Cephalopholis sonnerati. Classification (NCBI taxonomy): domain Eukaryota; kingdom Metazoa; phylum Chordata; class Actinopteri; order Perciformes; family Serranidae; genus Cephalopholis; species Cephalopholis sonnerati. Next base: position 20,248,920 of record JAGQAX010000024.1, read on the forward strand.
GGGTAAAAGTGGCCTCAATGTATTGTTAAGGCAGTAAGAGCTATTTTGCACTAGGGAAGGCTGAGATCAATAAATCACATCAGTCAGCTGGAATGTTTTTTTTTATGCCTCTGTGATGACCTTAGCTGTGGTCAGAGGTATTATGTTTTAGGGTTATCCATCTATCTGTCCGTCCATTCATTATCCAGCTCATTCTTGTGATGGCGATATCTGAAGAACTCCTTTAGGGAATTTCCTTCAAATTTGGCATGAACATCCACTTGGACTTAATAAAGTAGATTTTGGTGGTCAAAAGTCAAGGTCACTGTGACCTAGTTTTAACATTTGATCGGAGTTTGGTCTGAGTTTGAAAGAGAGGGGCGGGTCTCTCTCTCTCTTGATCCGCTTCTATGTTCTCTGTGTCTGTGGTGGCGGGAATACAAAATCTGTAGTCTAAGCAACTGCCCTAGAGACAGCTGGGAGATGAGCAGGGAGATCTGGGGGCTGGTTAGATGGAAGGAAGTTTACCACAGTTCATTTACACATACTACCCACATTGTTATAGTACAAAGCTGATTGAAAAGCAGCTAAGTTTCCCTTTAACCGTCACCACACAAAGCACAGAGCAGGTGGTTTTCACTTAGCTTAGCCCAAAAGCCATAGCTGGCTCATGAAAACACCTGATGGGATGTTGTGTGCTCTGCAGAAAACAATCCCTCTCATCATGTTCATGTCCTAAAGGGGCCACTCTAAAGGTGCACACACAAACTACGCCACGCATGCCACGCACGTTTTTTCATCCTTTGGCAACTTTGTCTCAAAGTAATCCAGGGTAAAACCCTGGTTTTATTTCTGCTCTCCACAACAGAGACGAGGAAATGTTACACATCTCTCACTGAGGCTGCCCTTGACTCCAGTATCATTTAGAGGATGGTGGGCAGACTGACTATACCTTATTCACTGTCCACTGCACACATATGCATGATGCACGTACACATACTATTCCACTTAATCACATTTGTCATCGGACCTTGTTCATATATGTATTTGACCCATACATGGACATACATTATTAGTTTCACATCATTCATTAGCCGTGCATCTCGACTGTAATAACAGCCATATTTGACTGCTAACTGCTTTTCCTTTCATGGTTGTCCAGGGAACAAAAGCAGCAACTTCACTAAAGCACATGATCCTATTACACACAGTGAGCAAGTCAGTCATAGGAGAGTCAGAAAGTGATGTGAAATTTGTTTCGTTGCGTCATTGCAGTCAAATGAGAGAAGACATACACCAATCACCCACAACATTAAACCCACTGATAGATGAAGTAAATAACATTGATCATTTTGGGGATCTCTGCCATTGGGGAGTGTCATTGCCATGAGGGGGGTTATTTGGTCTGCAGAGGTTTCTGGGGTGGTAGTGTGTGTCAAGTGGCATTCACAGAAAGGCAGCAATACACTGCATTGTAATGAAATGATCAATGTTATTCACTTTACCTGTCAGTAATTTTAATGTTTTGGCTAATCAGTATTTATATTGTGGTGAAAAAGGTTTCTCTACACATCTCCAAGGGTGGAAGATAAAGTGTAAATACTACAGCTATTAAATGTTATCAATCTCAGTTGTCTAATAATAAGAATGAGTGGGAAGGAAATCTGGGTAGCTTGGGTCACTGTTGTGCACAATTAAAAAAAAAATCTGTGACTGTCTTCAAAGAATTCAATACAGCACTGAAATGTTCAATACTTTGCCCAAATGCTATCTGCAAGATGCAATTCCTCTCCAAAGTCATCTCCACTGGGTGTTTATGTGCAGATGTCAAAAAGATGAAAACGTGGCAGCTGCATCAAACAGTCCACCATGTTTTGAACTGAATCCCAGTCCACCTAAACTGGTTAACAGACTTGGAGCCAGGAGCCAAATCTGGAACTACAAAGGAAAATACACCAACCACTGCCAACAGTCAAAAGTTACTACAAAGGTGTCCAACTCACATGCATAGCTGCGAAAATAGATTCTTTCTCTCTATGGCATCATTGGTATCAGTGTCAAAATGTCACTGAGCATGAATTTTGTATTTGCAGACAATAAAATATCATTGGAGTTTAACTGTACAGCAAATACCTATTGGATTGTTTCTCTGCAGAACATTTTCACTGCGACAATCCATTGCCTCATGAAGGTTGTTAGGCAGACTGTCAGACATGCAGGTGACTCATTGCCTTCACCTCAATGTCACATTCTGGCAAAGTCTGGAAGTTAAACAAGTCAACTAGGGCAGGCAGGTCTGTTGATGGTGTAATTCATTTGAAATGATCCTGCTCTGGACACTGTTAATCTCAGTGTTGTAACACACACGAATTAATGGCTCAACACCAACAAAGCCCATTATTAGACCATTATTAGAGAGAGTCTTGATTACATGGTTGCAAGTACAGCCACACTGTAAGGAGCCTGGAGAATGGGTGAACATGCTATATGAATCACATTTAGTTGAGCTGAGGGTTATATGAGTTCATATCGGAAAAAAAACAAAAACAAAAAAACAAAAAAATCAAAGCAACTATTGAGCAAGCCTAAAGCAGCTTGTGTGTAGCTCCTTTAGTTTTCATTTCTTTATAGGAGGTGGAGTGATTTTGTTATTACATCTGCAAACACACTGGTCCTCCTGTTATTTAAATCCCGTCTGGAGCGATGTCCTTGTATTTTAAAGTGGTTTGTTTTTTTCTCTGTGGGAAGAGCTGCTTGTCCTTCTACTTTGTTTTTATCAGTTTCCTTTTTAATTGACTCTGTGAGAATGTATTAAACCAAAAATGTTTCTGCATGCTAACACCAACATATAAATTAGGACTATCTGGGGACTGATATGACAACAGAACAGAGTAAAAAGAAGAGAGTAAGACTTTGTAAAAGCTCATCTTATGGGCTGTAAAAATACCAGCTACAAGTAAGTACTGTAGGTAGGTACTCTCAGACATGCCTTAAGTAAATTTCGTCAAATTTGGCACAAATGTCCATGTGGATTCAACTATGAGGTGATTAGATTTTGGTGGTAAAAGATCAAGGACATTTAGATCTTGCATCAGTATCATTTTCATGAACGCAATATCTCAAACAGGCCTTGAAGGAATTTCGTCAAATTTGGCAGAAATGTCGACTTGGATTCAATGAAATTGTTAGATTTAGGTGTTCAAATGTCAAGGTCACTGTGACCTGGTCTGTCCCATTCTCTTGAACCTGATATCTCAAGAACAGCTTCTCAAATTTGGCACAAACATCCACTTGGATTAAACTACGAACTGGTTAGATTTTGGTGGTCAAAGGTCAAGGTCACTGTGAACATGTTTTTGGTCATAACTCAAGAATTCATGCGCCAAGTGACAAAATTTCACACAAATGTCTAATAGAATAAAATGATGAAGTGATGACGTTTTTATATCCAAAAGGTCAAAGGTCAACTTCACTGTGACATCATAGTGTTCTGTAAAAACACTTTCTGTCCCTTATTTAACAGCATAACCCGGGGTCAGATATTAAATTGGTGACACTAATCTTGGGTGCCCACCTTGAAACTGTGCTGACTGTATAGATCTTCTGTGCTTTCATATTGAAGATGTGTGCGAAGCATCTACGATTTAGAAGAAGCTTCTTTACAATAACATCCATATTTGAAGCACTATTAACTGTCATGGCTACATGTGAGTCTGGACGAACATGGATGTAAACTGGAGTTGCATATTGACTTGTTAGCAGAGGCATATACCGCACAGCGGTAATTCTAGTTTAGTAAGTAATTAGCACTTCCTGTTTGCTATGCACTCATGGTGTTCAGACAGCTATTAATAGAATACTTTGACACCGGAGAAAACAGAAAAAGGTGATGATTCTCAAGCGTCTAAAGCACATGATTACTAAACAGATTTACAGATGTTTAGTCACATCAGACTTGGGACATAATTATATTCCTAGGAAAGTTTAAGTCACACTGATTGATATGAATATATGTTTCATGTCTGTTAAAACTTGAATGAGTTATGACCCAGGAGTGGAGTATGAGATATTTATGATGGAATAACAGTCACAGAAAATGACAGAATTTATATTATTATCAGTTAGAATGACCCTTTAAGGAATGAAAACAGAAGGGTTAGTTTTGGTTAAACGTGTTATTACTATAATTAAAACTTGAAACCATTTTGTTAATGGAAGTTTGTGTAAAAAGTTTCCCCTTAGAGAATAACTAAAGTAAAGGAGAGATTCTCAGTCCAGTTGAATTTTTTTTTTTTTTTTCAATATCGTAGATAAGCAAATGTGTAAGGTATGATAACTGTCAACTTTTATATGATGGTATACCTTAAAACAGGTCAATCTCTGCAAGCCTAGAAGTAGTACAAATTTTGACCTGAAAGCCCCTCTTCCTATGCACAAATATCCCACTAACACCTGGCATTTGCATTTAATGGGAATGGAGCGGAAGGGAGCGTTACCGGGGTCAAATGACTCTGTAGTAGTCATGGATACTTATCAACCTCAGCTCCGACTAACTCTGATTGGCAGTGATGGAAATACGACACCCTGGTTCATGTGCTAATTTTAGCCCCTTTACTGATGTGCCGCAAAGACAGGCTGCCACAAAATACTCTTCGTCTTTATCAAAGCAGCGCTCTAACATTGTTCCAAATTTATTCAGCACTGAGTTTGAGGAAAACAGATGAAGTAACCACTCTAACACTTTCACTGGCATCCATGCTGCTTTCTATTGTTTACTAGCCTGTTTTCCTGCCTATGTTTAATGTGACAGAAAAGCAGAAAGGCATACTTTTCAACTGTCTGTATACAGTATTTTTAATGGGTTTTTCTACATTTAAAAATCTGCATGCACATGCACATTTTTCTGGAAAAAGGGTATAATTCACCTGGTGCAGTATCTTTGCCTCATGTCCCTCCCACTTTTGAGGACTTGTGACTGAACTGTTTTTTTGTCTTCCTCAAGATTTGACCAAAAAGTAAAATGTTGTCATAAAGGTTGTGTTAGAACTGCCTTTTTTTGTAATGTCAGGCTATCTTTCCCATGCTTCATCAGCATTTTTATTTGTCCACGACTTTATTGTAAAAAACCCTAACAGGCAGGTATATGTGTGTCCAGTTCACAGTTCTGTTCAGGCACCTTTAGACTGCAGTGCTGGCCAGTGTGCTTCATGTCTTTCATATGCCGATCTGCTGGTTTGTAGTCGTGGTTATAGCAGCAGTCACATTAGGAATTTGGTCCTACATTTTGGACTGAATTATGTCTGAATTTTGCTGCAGGCTGTCTTTGTCATCAAAGCTTTCAGTCGGCTGTTGGTGGACATGCCTCAGTGAGATCTAAGACCATTGGCTTTCCATTGATGACCAAGGATTTTACCACGTTTCTCTCACGATTGTCAGCTTTCATCTCAGACAGACCGAAATCACACGGTGTAAAGGGACCTGTAGTCAAAAATTGTTACATTTTTAGTGCTCAAAAATTGACAAGACAGCTGGAAACACACTTTTGAACTTAATTTTGATAAAATACTTCTGTCTGCTTAGATTTTTTATTCATTTTATGTTCATTAAGGGAAACATTTTTATTCCAGGTGTTATTTTAATGTATGTCAAGTCTGTTTTGAATTAAGTGCTATTTATCAAATCTTCAACCACTTACATTTGTTGTATTAATGATAATACAGTTGTTATAGATAGCTACAGCCGGGAATGTAAATCAGGCTTGTGTATATGTGACCAGTTGCACAATGAGTGAGATTTATAAAACACAATTAAATTATGACAGAAGAAATTTGTTTATGCTTCTGAAAAAAAGGTTTCCCAACAGGTAAGCACCTGTTATTGCAAGCTTTCTCCTTCTGGTCTGTGTGGCTCTTAGTATCTGCACTGTGAGCACAAATTTAGCAAATTAAACTATGCACTTTTAACACAGAAAGCCTTTCTCTCTATTATTAGATTTCCCTTTTTTAAACAGTATAACACACTGAATGAATTGATTCAAAGTAATAAATAGGATTGCACTGGAACAAAGACACTTAAAGAAGTGAAAAACAAACACATTTTAGTCTTTATAACATCATAACCTCATCTCATCTTGACTCGAAGTATTGACATTGATGCAATTTCAGAAAGTATTTTCAAGCTTTAGAGTCCCCACTGCATCTTTTCCAATTTCAGTATAAAGGGATTATTTTTATTTTTTATTTTAACTTTTTTAAAGTGGGGTTGTATGAGGTACTTTTCCATAGTCAGTATATTACATAAAGTAGAAGCGGTTGGAACGCCCCCTATTTAGAGAAGCAGACTGAAGTCCAACAAAGAAGCTAAGCAGTCTAGCAATACCATGTATTACAGCCACCTAAAAAAAGTCCAACCTAAAACAAACAATATCAAATTGAGCATATGGTATAATAATGGTATTTTTAATGATTTAACTTTCTGTCAGACAGCCCTTTCCAACGTAGGCATTGGTTCCCTATCTTTGCTTTCATCAAAGCCACCAGACTCCAATGACAAAAACAGCCATTTTGCTTCAATCAGTGAGTTACTTTGTGTTAAAGTGTGACTTGTGAATATGAATTAACCACTTTAAATGTCACAGTCACACAATAACACACACACACACACACACAAAAGAAAAATTTAAATAAATAAATAACTGATGGAGGCATTGGTAGCCCAGCAGCAATGTTAAATCAGTGTTTTTCTCAATGGAAGAAAGCAAGAAAACAGCTTCAGTTCTCTGACGGAAATCGCGTTCTGACAAAAAAGTAAAGGAGTGAAAATACTCACAATACAGTGTACACGTGAACTGACACTGATTTTTTAGGTAGCTAAAATACATTTTGTTGCTGGCCCCCATCCACAGCAGTACACTGCTTAGCTTTGTGCCGACTGACATCTACTGTATGTAATATATTGACTATGCATGAATACCTCATTCAACCCCACTGAACAAAACTCTGAACTGTCCCTTTAATGCCATAAATAAATAAATTGAATGTGCAGTTTCTTATCACAGCAGATAACTGATATAGCTTATTAAATGCTGCACCCAAGTGACAGCAGTGTTATGGTAAAGTATTGAAAACATTAAATTGAAATTACGTGAGATTCCCCTGGGACTGCCATCAGAGGTTCGAGTATAACTATAAAGCTGTGATAGTCTACTTTCATTAGAGCATTGACTCATCTTTATACATCAAACATCAGTGGAGTAAATGTATGTAGCAGCACACCATGTGACCCCACAAGATAAAATCCCATGTCTGATCCTTGTCTGTGAAGACATGATAGTTCTGATAATGAGCACCTGTGAACCCAGCTGAAATAAAGCAGGACACAGCTCATTGTAGACACATTCTTATTGAAGTGCTGTCCATTGCCAGCAAGTGCTGTCTGCAGGCAAACAACGCCTGGGTCTTCTCCAAATCTCAGCACGCAGGCATCGGCTGCTGTCGTCTTCCCACAACAGGCTCCTCTAAAAGAGTTGACTGTATGTGTTGTGTTAGTGGGCCAGCTCTGTTTGAGACAATAGGAAATGTGTGTGTATGTATGTGTGCACACCAAACAGACACAGTTTACTGCTCTGGCCTCACCCCACATCCCCTTTGTCTTGTCTCATTCAGCAGTGCTGACTCGAGTACACAGTGAATCCAGATTCAGTTGGCTCTGATGAATCTTGCATGTGTTTGGGCGTAGGCCTGAGGACAGGTTGTAAATCTTCTATGGCACCTTTTGAAGAGGGGAGGGGTACTGCGTCTCCTCACAGTTCCACGCAGAGGGAAGGGAAGTCAGGAGACCAGCAAGCACCGCTGGGAACAAACTTTGAAAGCTGCAACTAAAACTTTGTTCAGTGACACTGACATACTGTACACCTTTCTACAGTGACAGCTGCAAATGAGTCTGAACCAACTGGTGTACCCTTTCCTCCTTTATTTGAAAGAAGACTCTGCAGCAAAGGAGTAGTAAAGCTAACCTGAAATTAAATTGCATGTTTTTTTGTTTTTTTTTTGTTTGTTATTTTACTGCACCTCTTTGTTTTAACTCTTCATTTCCATACTTCGATATTGGCGATAACTGTGGCAGGAAGCATTATGTTTTTGAGTTGTCTGTCAGTCCATCCATCCACTTGGACTCAAGGATGAACTGATTAGATTTTGGTGGTCAAAGGTCAAGGTAACCGTGACCTTGCATCTGTCTCATTCTTGTGAACAGGAAATTTCATCAACACCTCAAAAGAAATGTATCCAACTTTGGCTCAAACATCCACTTTAAGTCAAGAATAAACTGTTTAGAATTTTCTAGTTCAAGGTCAGAGGTCTAGGTCATTATGAACTGGTTATCTGATTCTCTGGTTCTCGTAAACATGATAATTCAAGAACTCTTTAAGGGAATTTCTTCAGATTTACCAGACGTCTGCTCAAACTCATTGATGAACTGATCACATTTTGGTGGTCAAATTTCAAGTCCACTGCGACTTTGCATTTGTCTTATTCTTGTGAATGCAATATCTCAAGAAGGCTTTGGGTAAATTTTCTCAAATTTAGCACAAACATCTACTTGGACCGAACAATGAACTGATAAGATTTTGGTGGTCAAACTGAATTGGTGACACTGATTTTGGGGGCCCATTTTGAAACTGTGCTGATTGTACAGATGTACAGAGACGTTTTAGAATATGTAGCTTCTTTGCAGCAACATTCCATATTGGATGCATTGCCCACTGTCATAGCTACATACAAGACTGGACAGACATGAATGTAAACTGTACCTTGACTGGTTCGTGGCAGCATACAACCGTAACGCAGTAATTCTAGTTTTAGATAATTTCCTGTAATCGATCATTACCTTTACTCATTGTGCAAAGCCTGATGACGCACTTGATAATGCATTTCCTAGGTTATCCAGGTCATTTGGTTGTGTGGTACGAAAGAAAAGGGGTGATGTTTTCACAGCAGTCTAGCAGCAGAGGCCCTTCAACTTAGATTCCCAACGCTGTCTATTTGAGAGTTGTGTCATCAGGTTTCCAATAAATTTTGTTTCAGAATTTAAGGGAATGAACACATTTTAAAGGAAGAAATTCAAGGGAAGGCGTACCATTTCATTGTAAGACAGTTCACATAATAACTCATTAAGGTATCTCAGCAGTTAAACCCCTAAACTTGGTAGGGTAAAGGGGAATTGACCAAAGGCAATGGTCAGGAACAGGCAACAGGTCAAAACTGACATATGTAGGAAGAAAGCATGAACAGTTACAGGTGGCTGAATAAAAAGGCTAAAAGCAACACTGGCAATTCAGCAACTGACTGGGGAAAAGGGATTGATATACACTATGTGCTAACTGGGTGTTTGGGAAACGAGATAGATGTGTAGGAGGATGTGGACGTCAGGTGACAGGGATAAGGAAAGTCTGAGGGCACCTGGTGGACAGATTTGGGAATGGTAATAAAGCCATCATAGGGATGCAGGGACTTGTGTGTGGGGATGTGTCTGAAGGGAAGGACAGAGAGGCAAAATGGGCAACAATAAGCTTAACTGAAGAAGCAATCATGAAACATTATGTCTGTGTCACAACTAACAATTAGTGTCATTATCCAATAATCTGACAATTATTTTTATGCCTCTGCACTGGCAACAGCTGTAGTCAGAGGAATTATATTTTTGAGTTGTCCATCCCATTCTTGAGAACATGATAATGTCCGGAAAAAAAATCTGTTTTTCTAATATTTTTCTCATCTCTCAAGAACATCAGGGAATGTCTTCAAATTTGGCACATATGTCTAATTTGATTCAAGGATGAACTAATAAAAATTTGGTGGTCACACGTCAAGGTCAGTGTGACCTTGCATCTGTCTCATTCTCATTGACACAATTTCTCAGGAATGCCTTCAAGAAATCTCTTCAAGTTGGTCAAGACATCCACTTGGACAATTAAGTAAGTCCACAGTTTAAGTAATTAGATTTTGATGGTCAAAGGTCAAGGTCACTGTGACCTTGCATCTGTCTCAATCTTGTGAAGGTGATATCTCAAGAACAACTTGAGGGAATTTCCTCAAATTTGGCACAAACATCCACTAGGACTCAAGAATGAACTGATTAGAACTTTGTGGTCAAAGGTGAAAGTTTAAGGTCACCGTGACCTCACAAAACATGTTTCTGGCTATACCTAAAAAATGTACTCGCTAGTTATGACAACATTTTCACACGATTGTCTAATAGGATAAAATTATGAGTTGAAGACATTTTAAAGCCAAAAGGTAAAAGGTCAGCCTCACTGTGACATCATAATGTTCTGCATAAAACACTTTTCTGGCCATTAATCAGTGTCATATCTTAGGAAAAGAAGGAGAGACATTTGGTCAGATACTGAATTGTGCTGATTGTATAGATCTTCGGTGCTGCTGGGTTGAAAATGTGCGTGAAGCATCCATGTTTTCACAGACATGGATGTAAACTGTAAGTGCAACTTGACTGTTTTGTGGAGGCATACAACCATGAGGTGATAATTCTAGTGTGATTGATATAGTCGTAGTTTCCTCAATAAAGTGTTAGAAATGTGCGAAAAATGGCAATTGCATTTTCCAAAAGCCCAAGGTGACACCTTCAGAAGTTGTCATTTGTCAGACCTAAACCCAAAGATCTTTAGTTTATAGCGATCCAAACCAGAGCAACCCACTGGAGAAACAAAAAACATCATGTTTGGCAGTTTTACTAGACAAATGATACAAAGAGTTCATCAAATATTTGAGCTATCATTTAAGCATTACTCTGTCGAATAAACATGCAGGTTGCAGGGAGCACTTTATCTGTTAAAACTGTGCTTGGATGTGTTTCCTTTTTTTATTCAATATTTTGTTGTATTATTATTATTGTAGGGAATGTGCAGCCGTGCAGGAAGCAGTTGGGGGTGATATATGTGTAAAACAAACATTAGAAACTCTAAAACCTCAGCTCTGCTAATGTTTGACCTTCAGTCAACACAAATCGTGATTTTTTTTTCCCCCGATTTCTCCCTGTTTGTATCAGTGAATGTACTTGCTGTGATGTGCTCTGAATTCAGGTTATGAGGATTTATGTTGGCATGAAAAGGTGGTTAAACACTTTTCTCTCTCTAAAAAGGTTTTAAAGTGAGTTTCAGTGGATTTACCTTGTTACATTTTTATGAGGCTTTGTTGCTCTGTGGCTGGTCGTTTAACAAGCACAACACCTCCTCTTTGTGTGACAGCCACTGTTGGGAAATGGATTTGGGCCATAGTCAGCAGTACTCGGCTATTGATGCTGCTGTGGTTTCCTTTTGCAGTCACTTGAGGTAGAAATGTGTATTCTTGGCTGTTCTTTGTGACAATAACAGTTGGATACATTTGTTTACCAAATACAGTAGGTATGGTTTTACAAGTTGACCCATTTACACTTGTTGTTTCAAGGCTCCCGTAATATCCACAAAAATCCAGGTGTGACGTAACTCCCATAAAAGCATCTTTGTAAACCAGATCACATATCTGATTATAATCCACCTTGCTTTTTCCAAGATGTAAAAATCTGGGTAAGCCCTACTACAGTCTCTTCTATTGCTGTCATCAGCAATTGAAGAAAAGGCTTCCTTGCACAGAGAAGTGGTCACAAAAGGAAGGAGAAAGCAGGCGGCCTTGTCTGCAAGTGCATGGTATTCACCGTGTTGCTGCATCCGTAAGTCCAACAATGACTGTCCTGCAATGGATAACTGAAGTCTGCTCTTAGAAGACAATTATATTAAATCTCTTGCTCGCAAACAGTGAAATTCTTGGGCATTTTGGGGTATTATGATGCTGAACAGGTTTCTAATCCAGCTCTTTTCTTTGACTGTCACTTGGAAATATTTGCAAAACTGTTATCGAAGCAAGACAAGGTACGCAAGGATGTTTTCTCTGATGTCATCATCAAGGGTGAGGTTGTTGTCAGACTGAAAACTCTCAGAAGTTGAGAAAGCCGAAACATCACTTGCCATGATTTTGGTTTGGAACAGCTCTTTCTCTTTAAGCATTGTGGTAATTTTGTCCTGCCTTTGTCCTCTGCCAATTTCAGTTCTTTCAAACGAGAGTGTATGTCCGACAAGTATGACAGTTGACTGAGCCCCACAGTGTCTGATAAGGGGAAGTTTGGTTGTAAAAGGACATCTTGATCACTCTGTGCAATTCAGAAACCTCAAAAGCACCTTCCCTCCTGATAAGGAGCTCACTTAAGTATGAAGCAAGAGTTTGACATGCTCGGGCCCCAGCTCTTGACAGAGCACAATAAATAGATGAGAATGCATTGGTCAGGTCTCAGTGAAATTCACAGTTTTCACAGCAGAGTCCAGCATAGACTTAAGTTCTTAGGGCATCTTCTTCTTCATCACCAGGGCCTCGCAATGGATGCTGCAGTGTGTCTACCTCATCTTGAGTACCTTGTGAATTGTGCAGGGTCCAACACACTATTGAGTCAATTTTCTTGGACAAATGCGTTCAGTAGCAAGAGTATGTGCTTGGCCCTAATTCTGGTCTCTTATGTGGTTAGAAGGCACAGACGTTTCCAATCGCCTCTTTGTCACCTCCATTAAATTTATGGTCTTACTCCCAATGTATCATACTGAATCGAACCGTAAATCTTGTGAGCCATTGCACCCCTAGTATCTAACAATAAATCATTTGTCATATGAAATATACAATGTACAACTCCAGTGAAATATGATCCCATGAGCGCCTTTGTCTTGTGCACTGTAGTTTAGTGCTTTTTGCATCTTCTTATATTGCTGACTGGTGCTTTATAATTGTCCATGTCTTAATTGTCCATGGTTCTGGTAATCCATGGTTGAATGATTTTTCTGTCCACACATCCTGATTTCAACAAGACTTCCTTGTGGTCGCTCTTCCCGAACAGGGCCAGCACCACTCTGCAGCTGCCTCTTAACGGTGTATAGCAGTGATCGACAGCAGGAACAGGACAGCACCACACATTTCCACCACACACCAGTCCTTATTCATCATAAAGCACACTCCTCTTATCCTTCTTGGAAAAGTTAAAAAGACTGTTGAGTTTATTTTCCTCATCCTGATGAATGACTCACACGCCACCACCGTTCAGCACCAACCACAAAAAGTATGATCAGTTAACAATGCAAAGTAGAGAGGAGACTGCAAATGTCAGTGCCTATGTTATAGAACATGCTTGTTATATGGTAAAGTATAATATGTAACAACAACATATGAACAAGTACAGGGAGGTATATGATGATCAGTCTGGCAGTCCAGCAGAGGGACAACGGATAGGGAGAGGTGAGGTGAGAGGTGAACTAGGCCCTGTGGAGACATGTCTTAGAGTGACAGTGTGGTGTTATATTCTGTTGTTCACACTGCTGTTGTACAGTCTGACAACAGCAGGTACAAATAAGCGACTGAAATGCTACGTTCCACGCCTGGGTGAGGTGATCCAGTGGCTGAATGCGTCGCATATCTGCCATAGCATGTTGTGAAAGGGATTGTCTAGAATGGTTTAATTTTGTCCTTTGTCCTCTTCCCCGCCAAACAGAATGCTTACTGATGAAGCCACTCTTGGGAGAGTAATTCCTTGGTGTATTTCAAAAAGGCTCCAGCAAAAATAATAGGGTCTCAGAGAAATGGATACAGCTATCCGGCTAGACTGTGTTTTTAGCCACTGGGTTGCAGACCCACTTATATTAAAGCTTCTTGGATGCATTTACACTTGGCTTTGCGGGTCTGCCAATGGCCCATGATGGTACTGTAGATTGTTTCTGTGTGAATTGCAGCATGTGATACAGGCACATAGTGTTGTCCATTCAGCTGTTAAGATGTTGTTCTCATTTTTGTAATTTCCATCTGTAATCCACCCAAGTCATCAATTCATTGTGAGCCGCAATGCATCTGTGTCTGTTTTCATCCATTTCAATACAGCACATTGGAAGCAGATTAAAGGGTCATTTCACTAGCTCATTGGGTAATTACCAGTTTTAATTGCTCCCAATCAAGGGAATTAGCAAGGGCCTTCCGTTGTGCACTCTCAGTGCTTCCTCCAGTCCTCCAGTTTCAGGCTTAGTGACATCATAGAAGTCAATTAGGGTTTAAAGAGACTCACGGAGGCCTCTTTGTTCTACCTGAGTATTAGAGTTGAGTTGAACAAAGGTTCTTAAGGCTTTCACTGAGACTTAGCTTTCTGTGGCCTTGTAGAGCTTTAGACTCATTGTATGGCTGTTTCCTTTATTCACACTGGAGTACTGTTTCCAACCACAAAGTAAAAGCTGTGTTTAAACCCAATAATGAATTCACTATCCACAGTTGTTAATAAAAAAAGGAAACAAAGAGGCTTTTCAAATTCAAGTTAAAGGGCAATTTGTGGCGTGTATTAATGTTCATTTAAAACTAGAAAGGCACTCGGAGAGTGCAGACCTTCGCCAAGGCCAAAGGCCTTATCTCACAACGTGGAAAAAAATGGTGTTCCCGCCCAGCTATTTGGATCTGCACCAAAATTTAAAGGATTGTTTTTGGCCCATGCTTCACCCTTCCCCTATCAGGTTTCAGTCTAGTAGTTTTCCCAATATTCTGCTGACATACAAACCAGTCAGCAAACCAACAAACTGAACCAAAACATAACCTCCTCCTTGGTGGAGGTAGTAAAGGCTCAATATTTAATTGAACAGATTCAGTATTGGTATCTCAAGAAGAATTAAATTTATGGTGTATATATCCACAGCCTTTGATTTCCTGAACTGTTGTATTAAGAATGTGGAGCAGTTCACCTGAGACGCCTTAGGAAACTCCAGGTATCCCCTCAAATACTGAGGAATTTCTACTCCTACTCCTGAGTGCCCTGATGGAAAAACATCACTTGCTGGTGCGGAAACAGCACCCAATGGGACCGCAAGGCCCTGCAAAGAGTGGTCCGTTCAGCTGAACACAGTTTAGGTGCAGCTTTACCTTGCATAAAGGATTTTTATACCAGACACAGCAAAAATAAGGCTAGAAGAATCATAAAAAAGACTTTTGCAAAGGGCAAAAGAAATTTCTTAAGAATGGTTGGTGAATGAGGCCCATTGATATTTGCTTTGACATGGGACATTAACTGTGTTCTTCTGGATGAAAATCTGGTTTTGTTTGACTCATCCATCCCCTGCCATATGAGCTTTTCACTCTTTATACCATGTCAGTTGCTTTTAGCATCAAGTATTGCCTTGGATGGGTTTACATTTAAGGAGCACTTTAAGCAAAGTTGTTGTTGCAGCACAGCCTTTTGAACAGTCAGCAATCAAGCTAAACTTTTACTCTCCAACAGTGAGTCCCCCTCAGACCACAACTCTTCACATTAGTTTGTGTAACCCTATCTGTGGGTAAACCTCTCTCACACTGTGCACTCTGTCTCAGAAAGAGGGCGATCATTGACTGAACATGCATGTGCATGAACACCAACTGGTCTGTTTCTTATTTCTCTCTAGTTTGTCTGCAGTATTCATCAGAGATTGCAAAAGAGGCAAGAAAAGGCCTTTTGGACAAAACAATGAAGTCACTCCTCCTCACTGTGATTCAGAGCCAAGGACACTTCACTTACTTACTTACCAACAAAACTGTGTTTTTGTCCAGGAAATGGTCCTCCTGCTCTTTCAGCCTTGTTAAATGAGTAATAAGATATTGAGCTTTGACAACTGTTGAAAACACAGACTGCCAGGTCCATATTTGTAAAGCTTGTGCATTGAAGTAGTGCAGGTGTAATCTATATTGTTTAGCTATGCAATAGTTACAATAAGAAAACAGACTGTCAGAAAATGTTCCTTCACAGAATAATAGACTTGTACACCTGAAGTACAAATAAAATGCAAATAATGGCATCACTGCACAAAAGAAATATAATCTGATGGTGTCTTAAATATGGATAAGTGTAAAATGCTGTTAAATGGTTTAACACTGTGGCCTCTGGTTTCAGTATTTATTTTTTATTTATTTTTTCATTTAATTTATTTAAAGAATTAACAATGAGTTAATCAGGGCCACAGGTGTGCAAAGGGCCAGCGGTTGGAATGAGGAAATAATCTTTATAGATGGAGTGTCTGCTCTAATAGTAGAGCTACTTAGCACCCCTGTACTAAGTCTCATTAAACGGGATTTACACGTCTGCGTTGAATCGATGCCATTACCACAACGTAGGCTTTGCGTAGACGCATACTCTACACCATAGTCTACATACATTTCACAGTGATGTAACATCAGTGGAAACATAGCAGATATTATTTTATTTCACAGATAAGAAAAAATAAATTGTGATAATGCCCCCACATAATAATTAATTCCTGTGTGTGATTTATTATGACTTCATATGAGTAGAGTAAAACTCCACTAGCTGCTAGGCTAATTTATGTATTGTAAAATATCATAAGGTTATGCTAATAACGTTAGCATGTTGTGTATGTATCAGATTTGCATATTGTAAGACAAATGTTTTGTCCGTGGAGCGGAATTTTGTAATGTTACCTTTGTTAAATGTTGCATTTGTTACTGGCTTCATATTAGGTTGAGGGAAACTGCTTGGTGCTAGGCTAATTTATGCAATGTAAAATGTCATAGGCTGATGCAGATAACTTTTGCATGTTGTATTTGTGGGGAAAACACATCTAGCAAAAGACAAGTGTTTTGTTTGTGAATCTTGAAAGTTACAATGGACACAGTGGCATAGAAACCCCACCGTCAAGTAGTGTTTTTAAGGTACAATTGCACAGTGACAAAAGACACACCATCGCACATCTAAAAATGCTTGCAGTGGTGCAGGCCACTAACATGGGCTACAGCGTAGGCCTAGGCACAACTGTAAGTAAGTCTAAATTCTGCAGTGAGGTCGTTTTCATGAGCTTCACCTCCCTCACAGATTCCACCTAGTGATTATTGGTGCATACAACAACTCCTGAGTGTTGGAATTAAAATGCAAATGAACGCAAGTCCACCCTGCTGGTACTGCGGTAACGAGGCCGCACAACCGTTACTGGTTCTGGTGCAGAGTGATAATAGAAAATGAGAAACAACCGAGTATTGATTTTGCAGTTGTTAAAATCATAATATGAAGCACAGTCATTTTGATATAGACATTAATGTCCCTTCCTTTGTCTCTAAATCTTGCATAGTTGGTATTAAATGCTCTTCCCCACACTCAGAGTACTGAGCCTCCACTCCACTCTGTGTGATTATTGGATACTGAGAAATGATTAACCTCCTGGTGACGGTTCAGCTGTATTAATTTACTGCAGATGTTGGAATGTCCTTGTTGAGCATTTGCACAGTTAAGTATTTCAAATGCCAATTAGACTCCATGTTATTCATATTTTCACTTGGCTTGGCATGTCACAGTGACACAGTTTTGCCTCACAAATGACATCCATTTCCAAAGACGATAACAGACGGGATTCACTGCAGCAGCAACTTGTTTCCTTCATCAGACTTCACACAGGAGGACAGTTTTCTTTGACTTCTAAGAGGATAAATGTTACTTCCCTGTGGTAAAATTCACAAGTTTACACCATAATCCCCTGTTTTTGGTATTTCAGGCACTAATCCTCATGGGTTAAAAAATGACATGCATTTATGCACACATTTTATTGAGCTTTTAACCTCCGACTGTACATGCTGTAAGCAGTAAAATGTTACAAACTTATAAATACATGGGTATATAACACTGGAGGAACAGTCTCCCTCAGTGTTATAGAAACCCCTTTTACACTGCTTGTTCAAGGTGGGAATATTACATCGTTATTCCACCTCACTGTTCTTCAGAACAGGTGCTATCATGGAATGGGGGGACAAAGTTGTTTTGCCTGTGAGTTGGCAGCAGAGGTGGTAACAGTGCTAATTGATGTCTGTTTAAAGGAGACAGTCGGCTGGACAGAACCGTGGACAGATAGGTGTGACAATGTGTTTTGTGTGCACTGTGGGAGACTTAAAAAGTAGCTGGAAGCAATTAGCAGCTAACTCAAAGGAGAAGAAGAGCAACCCAAAATGTCTGCAAATTGGGACAACAGTGAGATCCAGGAGATCCTTACCCTCTGAGATCAGCTGCCATATCACAGGGGTGGTACATTATTGTTATTGACATGTTCTGCTATTGCTGTTGATCAGAAAGTGCTGCTTGCACATTTGTTATATGTCACACTAGGGACACTGACAGTGCTGTGTCTTTTGCTTGTGGGATGCCAGCATGCTGTCTAAAATCACACAGTGGAGGGGCATGATGCAAAATGCAAAAGTGGCATAAAGAAAGGACTTAGTAGTGGCCCCATAGCACAATCTCTGTGAAAAAAAGCATATAGACTCTCCCACCTCCTACATGGCTCCTTTTTCCTCCCTTTCTTTCAGTAGTTGGATGAATACTATTATTAGTGGGTAATAGGTAGTGATGGCCAAATGAAGCCTAATGAAGCATTTTCTTTATTATCTGAGTCCACTAGATGATGCTCATGGGTTAAAGAGAGAGGCTCAAAGAATGGCAATTCAGTGTGCTTTCAACCTTCTGTTGAACAAAAACCGCCATCTAATGGGCTCATAAAATAAAGGAAATGCTTCATGAGGCTTCATTTGGCCATCACTAGTAATAGGGCTGTGTATTGGGAGGAATCTGGTAATATGATACGTATCACGATACAAGTGGATAATTTGACTTCTTGTTAAAACCTCCTGAACAGTGAATACTGACGAAATTTTAACCAGGAGAAGTTTTAGCTGGTTGCAATCTGTCATCACCACTAGATGCCACTAAATCTCCTTTAATCTTTCACACTAGACCTTTAACAGCTTGTTTTACGTGTAGACATTACATATAATCCTTTTTTTCTTAGCTTTAAAGAAGAAACAAATTCTGCTGATGTGATCAAATCAGTATGCCTTCTCAAGAACACCTTAAGAGATTTTTTTTTCAAATTTGGCACAAATGTCCATTTTGAGTCAAGGATGATATGATTAGATTTTGGTGGGTCAAGGTCAAGCTCACTGTGTCCTTGCGTCCATCTCATTCTCGTAAATGTGAAAATTTGGCGGTTCAATCAAAGTCAAGGTCACTGTGACCTTTTCTGTCTCATTCTTGTAAACACAATATCTCAAGAACACCTTGAGGGAATTAATTCAAATTTAGCACAAATGTCTAATTTATTAATTTGAAATGGATAAATAACCCAAAATATAAGTGTTAAAATCATCTCTCTGGCACAGTGTCAACAATTACTAAGCATTACTAGAACATTTATCTGGATTATATGCCACTGTTCAGGTTTTATTGTTTCAGCTTTATTGTGTCCAGCCTTTAAATATGCACACTAATCAGATCATCTTCAGTGCAGTAACTTAAAATATTAACAAAGCCAATGACGTAGCAGTACAGGGAGCACCATTGCTCTTTGTAGATTAAAGGGATATTCCACCTGGCAGAGGTAAACAGTTTTCCTCTGAGAAATATCAAGTTCATCATATTGAAAATGGAAATGGTGCTCCATTTCCCTTAGTTTGTTTTTGGTCTCAGCTCTGCGCTGTCTGCAGGGGTGAAATCCTGTAGACCTAATTGGCTTATAGGATAATATCATTTTGTTTTCCTCTCCTTTGTCCTTGCTCAGTGCCTGGTGTTTGAAGACGCTCCCAATGGTGTGAAGGCGGCGTTGGCTGCAGGGATGCAGGTGGTGATGATTCCTGATGACAACCTAGACCCCAGCCTGACCCAGGAGGCCACACTGCGACTCAGGAGCATGGAACAGTTTGAGCTGCAGCTGTTTGGCCTGCCGGCATACGACTGAGCCGGAACCCAAACCTAAAACCACACCATGTACACAGCAGGGCTCCATTCTTCTTCTTCAAAGTAAATGATGATGATACAGTGAGAAAACCAAACTGATTGCTTGCATGCATACCTCACCATGTTGTGGGGTAATGTTGATGATATCTATTGGTGGCGGTTAAGGATGTTTCATTGTTTTTTGATTGTCTCAGATGAGATAATACTTTAACCTGTTTAGGTACTCCTTGGTCACACTTTTCTTGATGTTTTACACATTTTTTTTATGCCTCTGCACTGGCAAAAGCCGTGGTCAGTGACATTATGTTTTCAGGTTGTCCGTCTGTCCATCTGTCACATTCTCATGAACGCAATGATTCAAGAACACGTGGATGAAATGTCTTTAAATTCGGCACAAACGTCCACTTGGACTAAACAATAAACTTATTCAATTTTGACCTTGTCTATCTTATTCTTGTGAATTTGCTTTTTTCAGGCCACTGACATCATTGAGGGATTTTTTATTTATTTATTTTTTTCTTCTAGTTTAGCACAACTGTTTTCTTTGACTCAACAATGAAGAGATTAGATTTTGGTGGTCAAAGGTCAGGGTCATTGTGACCTTGGGTGTGTCCCATTCTCGTGAACACAATAAGTAAAGAAGACCTTGAAAGAGTGTGTCATAAAATTTTGCCTTCATCTGCCCTTTCCTTCTTCTCCCCTTTCCTAAGCTCTCCTCTACCCTCCTCAACTCTCCTAATGTTTCTTGCTCTTTTCTTTTTCCTCCACACGGG
Organism: Cephalopholis sonnerati; assembly: GCA_019142605.1. NCBI lineage: Eukaryota > Metazoa > Chordata > Actinopteri > Perciformes > Serranidae > Cephalopholis > Cephalopholis sonnerati. Next base: position 20,269,493 of record JAGQAX010000024.1, read on the forward strand.
TGATAGCTGTGGTTGGAGGCATTATGTTTTTGGGTGTTCTGTCCGTCCATCCATCCATACTTCCGTCCATCAGTCTGTCCATCCCATTCTCATGAACACAATATCTTAAAAACTCCTTGGGGGAATTTCTTCAAATATGGCACAAGCATCCGCTTGGACTCAGTAATGAACTGATTAGAGTTTGGTGGTCAAAGGTGACCTCACTGTGACCTCGCATCTGCCTCATTCTCGGGAAGGCGATATCTTAAAAACACCTAGAGAGATTTTTTTTCAGTTTTGGCTCAAATGCCCACTTTGACCCAAGAAGAATCTCATTAGAAGTGGGTGGTCAAAGGTCAAAGATCAAGGTCACTGTGATCTCACAAAACTCAAGAATTCATATGCTAACTATGACAAAATTTTACACAGACGTTTGATAGGATATAATGATGAAGTGAAAAACATTAAAAGTCTTGTCTTAAAACAAATTCCATACTTATAATATGTCCTTTGATGCCAAGTTGTCTGGATGTCAATCAAAAGACATTTTCTGGTCGAAGCAGGAAGCTCTGGAACACAAATGCACAGTGGATCAGTCAAAATACTGTTAAAACGACACTGTCCTTGTCATACATTGTGTTAAAGCTGCCTTATTGAAATGCCAAAGACTTTACTTCTCTCCTCGGTGTAATCCAGTCCTCACCCTTTCATCTCTGCTCATGTCTGCCTCAACACTTACTACATTTCACATGTCCCCCATCCTCTCGCTGAGCAGGCTTTAACAGAGGGCCCACTGGAGTTGCCTGGTACCACGGTTCCCTCAGGCTGCTCAAATAGGATTTCACTACACTTCCATCCACTTCCCCCCAGTGCTTCCCTGTCCTTTCATCCTCAAGGAGGGGGTAGTCCTCTCAGCTTTTTTTCCCCCCTCCTCCTGCTCACACACTCATCACTCTGTAGTTGGACATGTCATTTATCCTCTACTGGACTCAAATGTGCTTTATGTATTTCTTTGCCATGTGCGTTTGCCTTGACATCATTAAGAGTGACTGTAGTGTTAAAACAGATGGCTTTATTTTAAGTTTGTCTCAAATCAAAGGCTGCTTGAAAATGCTGCTGGGTCAGATTCCAAAAGGACCTCATTCACATCGTGTAACAGAATCTTTTCTTATGTGTAAATGTGTTAACTTTTCATTATCAAATAAAGAAATCCATAACACTAACCAAGAGCGTAATAATTATGTAATTTCCATTCATTTTTAATTCATTTTTTTCTTGACTTTGATTTCAGTTTTAATTAGGCTATGGGTTCTTTTTAGACATATTGCATAGTTATTTTCTTTTTTATCCAGGACCTTTAGAATTTCAGATATCTAACTCATGCATGTATAGCAAATGTGCTGCTTCATTTTAATCTATTTAAACATTTAATTTAAGTCATACAGTTCTGCAGCTGTATTGTCAGATGTAAGTGGCCACTTAGTGTTTATGGCTCCACATCAAAGACCAAAATTTTACAGCAAAGAGTAAAATACAAAGAAAAGTACTTGAATTTATTATTTGGTCATTGAAAGCAGTCAGATGATTTGTGGTAAGTAAAACCTGAGGTCAAGGCTGTGGCCATCTACAGCTACTCAGTTCAAATGTTGGCTGTTGTCAGGAGGAGTTGAATGCACATCAAATGAAACTCAACTATCCCTATTCCAGATATACCCACTTGAATATTCCACATCAGATTGCTAAATCCTCACATGAGCTTTGATGATGAGTAAAGTGTGTCAAATCGTCACCATGCCTATACAGTCCTGTGAAAAAGTATTTGCCCCCTTCCTGATTTCTTAAACCTTCTCTCAAACCTACCTGGCCCTGTGTGAAAAGAAATTTTTGGGAGATATGCGTCCCATTACATCTGTCTTAAAACCAACTCAGCATTTCATAAAAAGAACCTCATACCAACAGTCAAACATGATGTTGGTAGTGTGATGGTCGGGGGTTGCTTTGGGACCTGGACGACTTGCTGTAATTGATGGTACTATGAATTCTGCTCTCTACCAGGAAAGGAGAATGGAGAATGAAAAGGAGCCATCAGTTTCTGACCTCAAGCTCAAGTGCACTTGGGTTATGCAGCAGGACAATGATCCGAAACACACCAGCAAGTTCACCTCTGAATGGCTTACAAAAACAAAGTAATTGTTTTGGAGTAGCCTAGTCAAAGTCTGGACTTAAATCCGATTGAGATGCTGTGGCATGGCCTTAAACGGGCTGTTCATGCTTGAAAACCCTCGAATGTGGCTGAATTAAAACAAATCGTTAAAGGAGAGTAGGCCAAAATGTCTTCACAGCGATGTAAAAGAGTCATTGCAAGTTATCACAAATGCTTGACTGCAGTTGTTGCTGCCAAGGATGGCACAACCTCTCATTAGGTTTAGGGGGCAATTCACATTCGATTTCGACACGATTTCTTCCCTTAATAAATGAAATCATCATTTACAATCTGAATTTTGTATTAACTCAGGTTATCTCTGTCTAATGTTAAAATTTGTTGTCACAAATATGCAAAAATATAAGGTGGGGTTTATGACCCATACTGCAGCCAGCCACCAGGGGGCAATCCAGATGTTTTGGCTTCACTTTTGGGGAACTTTCATGTCGTCCATCTCTATAAACAGTCTATGGGCCTCTCCAAAACTGGACCCTATATACTCCCATTTTGTCATGGAGTGTAACTCTGCAGTCACCTTCACAGCTGAATGAAGCTCCCTTTATCAAGGTGTAGGGCATAAACACAGCGGCAAGGTTCTGGACGAACTCTGCAGCAGAAAGAGGAACTATCATAATTTTCCTAACCATGGTGAAAAATAAAGCTTAATCCAATTTTATGTTAAGAGAAGAGTCAAAATGCCACTGTAAAGCATAATGAAAGCCACTCAAAGGATTCAAGATTATGCTTCCAAAAACTGTCAAAGACTTGAAGTGATTTTAATACACGCTGCAGTCTCACTTGTGTTGCATCCAACATGTTTACCAGGATCTGAGTCTGTGTTTCCATTGATTGGGAGCCTGTGGAAGTGCACGTACTCTATAACAGTGTCACTAATGTCTGTCTGCATGTAGTTTCCTTTGAAATTGAAATCCTGCTTGTGAAGAGTGTTGTGGTGCTTGGCATCTTTCCTCTCATTGGTGCACGCTCTGACCCATTTCAAGATAATGGTTTCCAGCTGGGGGCTAAAATCATATTTTAGACTGGCTTTTTGTCATACTTAAAACAGCTATCTTTGGGCTTTTTGGTTTGATGGCTGTAGTGGGTCAGCCATTCAAATGCCCCCACATCTCTCTGAACATACCTGTTATAAAATCCGTAAGGCTAAAGAGTAGCATTCTTCCCCATGTCAGCCAGTCACCCGTCTCTTGTATCCTTGCCGTAAACCTTTTCAGCTTTAATTCTCTCTGTGAGTGAAGAGGGCAGGAGAGGAGAGGAGCAGTAGAGATAGCTCCCTGACATGTTTCCCAGGCCCCTGTCCTCGTCTGTGCTCACGACTGATAGGCAAGAGTGGCTGTGGGACACATTCATCTTCAACGTCAAGTTTTATATCCGGATTTTATCGGCGCTCAGACAAGCAGCTCCTCCATAGCCAAAGTCGAAAAATACCGGACGCCACAGAGAGAAATTGTATAGATGACCTCATTTTACACATTAAAGGTTTTTTATTTCTTCTTAAGGGGCTTCCAAATTGTCCTTCTATCAAAATGTGGAGAGAGCAGGAAGCAGAAGCTCATCAGATAATGCAGGCAGGCCTCTTTCTGTACATTTCCTTCAATCTTGTCTCAGACGAGGAGTCTCAGAAGATACCGACTGGATGTTATATCTTTGTGAAGGCGGGGAAGCAGTTTTGTATTTTTCTTGAGGGGATTTGGAAAGAAAAGTCATCACCTTACTGAATGAAATGAGGGATTAAATATGCAGGAGCTGCTGTATTATAGTCAGGAAATCCTCTGAAGCAACAGTGATTTAAGTTTTTTTAATTGATTTGTCTGACAGGGACGGTCATAATCCAAAGGTTTGCGTCTAAATACTCCACAGTGGTTCTGTGCATGCCAACGTCTTTGTATTTATAGTCTTAAGAAAATCCTCCTTTTCTTTAACAGACTTGGCCAAAACAAATAACTCTTCTATGGGCAAGGTGGCAGAACTTTAGATAGATTTCTCTATTCTTGACACCAAGCAAAAGCATATCTCAAGTCTGCATATCTCCAAAGCGCAGGCAATAGCTGGATTGCCAAGAAGGGAAGAGCACACAGGAATGCCAAGATCCGATGGAAGTAGTTCTGCTGGATACCATTTTGTATTCCACTGCCAAAGTGTGCAACCCCGACTTGAACCAAAAGGGATTTTATGGAGATGAAGATATCGGAGGCCTCTGACCGCGAGAAGCACTTTGTCTGTTATGAGATAGGATGCAGACACTGTGCTTTCTGCACTTGCGATGAGACTCAGTGCTTCCTCAGTGATGCAAATAGAGCTCATGTTTTATTCAGCTCAGAGTGATGAGAGAATAAATTTGATTACAGGAGCAGGTGATAGAGAGGACGATGTTGGGGAGCAGATTTGTGAACGCAAAGAGGAGTTTAATGCACAATTAAGGCCAGACAATATCAGATTAACATGTTTGGCAATAATGCTTTGTGGAATTAAACAGTAACTTCTTTGTTGTCTTTTGGTATCGTGGGAGTTTGATATAATGGAAGAATGACATTTAGATTTCAGATGACTGGGAAGAAATAAAAAACAAATGAGCGGGGATGTTGTAGTTATGTGCAATGGCTTATACGTCACAGGTATATACTTTTTGCTACAGTATATTTATTATTGTTATATGTCAGTTCTGAAATATATTAAGCAGAAAGATCTTTTCACAAGTCAGGGCAGGGCCTCACTGAGAGGCTGTACACACATGGGTTGAACCCCACCTATAATCCAACCAAAGTTGGAGGTCATGTCATAAGATTGCAGCTGGGATGCCATCCACTTGGATGTGCTTATTTTAAATTAATTGCAGTTATAAATAACATAATCAACTTTATTTGTATAGCACGTTTCAAAGCACAGTACTTTATGACAGAGATTCAATAGTATACACCAGGTTAGAAACTGGACAAACAAAAGCCTTCCTGTGAAAGTAAGTTGTGAGACAGTGAGTTTGCTAACCTAAGCTTCTCGGGTAAGGAGTTCCACAGCTGTGGGGCTCTAACGGAAAAGCCCCACTTTTCTTTTGTAATGTGGTGGGTTGTGGGAACAGGTAGGAGGGCCCTATCTGAGGATCAAAGGTAGTGGCTAAACCAGGGTTGGGGTTGGCAACTTATACTATTAAAAGAGCCATTATTGGCCAAAAGAGTAAATGGTAAATTGTATTGATGGCCAAATGAAGCCTCATGAAGCATTTTCTGAGTCCACTAGATGATGCTCATGGTTTAACAAAGAATGGCAATTCATTGTGCTTTCAAGCTTTTGTTGAACAAAGATCACCATCTATTGGGCTCAGAAAATAAAGAAAATGCTTCATGAGGCTTCACTTGGCCATCACTAGTAAATGAATTATGCACCTTTCTGGTCTTCCAACTACTTAAAGCACTTTTACACTACATGTCACATTAACACATTCACACACAGGTGGCCGCGGCCCCTGTGCATGGTGTCGCCTGCTACTCAGTAACCATTCACACGCTCTCACACACGTATGCAACCATTTTGGGGGAGCAATTTGGGGTTCAGTATATCGCCCAAGGATACTTGGACATGCGGACTCGAGGAGCCAGGATCAAACCACTTATCTTCCAATTAGTGGACAACCCATTCTACCTCTGATCCACAGCCGCTCATAATCTGTCATTTAAAAAACATTTAAATAAATAAAACAAATAAATATTCAGTCAAAATTGGCCCATCAACATTACAAATAGGTCTTAATTAGCATTCAGTAATATGATTTGGATGGATTGCCATGTTTTTTTGGACATTCATTTTCCCCAGAGGATGAATCCTGCTGACTTTGATGATCCCCTGACTTTTCCTCTAGAGTCGCCGTGCAATCAATCTATCAATCAATCAATCAATCAATCAATCAATCAATTGTCACATGGAATTATACAAGGTACACCTCCAGTGAAATATTTTCCCATCAGCTCTTTTAACTGGCTCCTGGTTGAATGCTGCTGTTCAGGATTTGGCTAAGTTTTGGTGAATCAAAGGATATTACAGTTCCTGATACACTGTTGGAAACAGATGCGGCACAAAGGTTGTCCACTTTATTTCTGACATCCATACAATGGCTGTCAGGATGCTAGTTTAGCTGGAACCCACCTTCTCCAATTTACTGGTGAGTTGATTTCCTCATCTTGATGGGTGAGTCACAGCCATGTGCCACCACCCTCCAAAGCCAACCACAAAAAGCATCACCAACACTCGCAAAATAGACATAAGAGCATATATTTAGCACAAAGTGTTAAGAGCTGACAAAGAGGCGACTGGAAATGTCCACACCTAGCAATATATTCTGTACTGCAGTTGACATTTTTGCTCTTAATAAATTATCTTAACAACTACTTGATGGATTGCTATGAAAACTGGTATATATATCCATGAGCTTGAATCCTAATGACTTTGGCGATCTTTTTCTGCAGCACCGACAACAGGTCAAAGTCAATTAAGAAATAAATGGGTTTTACATACCGCATTTTCTCACCTTATTATTCCCTGATTTACCCTCTAATGCCACCATGGAGTTTATATTTGTGGTTTAAGGAAAGTTGAAAAAAACAAACTGATTAGAAAGAAATGTGATCCAGACATCCATATTTCCTTCAGGATGAATTAAAGCATCTTTAGTGAAACCTTTATGCTCCATACTGCACCATCGTCAGGTCAAAATGTCAGGTTGTCCAATACTTTGGTTTATGACCTGCAAACTCAATGGCATTGCCATCAGTCTCAGCTGTACTTTCTGCTTACTGGTGATTAGCAAATGTTAGCATGTTGACTTACTAAAATAATATTGGAAACATAATAAACATGATACCTGCTTAATATCAGCATGTTAACACTGTCATTACTCACAGTCTCTTGGTCTTGTTTCCCTACGCCAATCATTAACATTAACCCATCGAACATGAATATTAATAATAATCATTTATACTATTATCCATCTACCCATTCATCCGTCCATCCATGCGACTACTCATCCACTACCCATCCATCCATTCATACATCCATCCATGCAACTACCTATCCATCCTTCCACCCGTCCGTCGGTCCATCTGTCCATTCATTCAGTCATCTATCGATCCATCCATGCAGCTGCTCATCCACTTCCTATCCATCGATTCATACATCCATCCATGCAACTACTCGTCCATCCTTCCATCCATCCATCCTTCCATCCATCCATCGGTCCATCCATCCATGCAACTACTCATCCACCACTCATCCATCCATCCATTCATCCATCCATCCATGCAACAACCCATCCATCCATCAACCAACCCACCCACCCACAAATCCATCCATCCATCCATCCATCCATCCATGCAGCTACACATCTATGACCCATCCATCCATCCATCCATCCATCCACACATCCACCCATGCAACTACCCATCCATCCTTCATCTGTCTGTCAGTCCATCTGTCCATCCATCCATCAACCTACCCACAAATCTATCCATCCGTCCATCCATCCATCTACTCATCAACGACCCATCCATCCGTCCGTCCGTCCATCCATCCGTCCGTCCGTCCGTCCATCTGACCATCCATCCATCCATCCATCCATGCAACTACGCATCCATCTGTCAGTCCATCTGTCCGTCCATCCATCCATCCATCCATCTACTCATCAACGACCCATCCATCTGTCCGTCCGTCCGTCCGTCCGTCCGTCCATCTGTCCATCCATCCATCCATCCATCCATCCACTTATTAGGATATCCCTCTTCCCCGGGGCTCTGAGGCATTCCCAAGTCAGATGAGATATATAATCTCTTCAGCATGTTCTGGGTATACCCCAGGGTTTCCTATCAGTTAAATGTGCCTGGAAAGAAGAGCGCCCAGAAAGCATCCTAATCGAAAGCTTGAACCACCACAACCGCCTCTTTTCAACTGAAGGAGCAGCGGCACAACTCAGCCTAAGAATCCGAGGAAAACTAATTCCAGCCACTTGTATCCACAATCTCATTCTTTCTTTAATAATTTTGTATGCTTTTAATTTGAGCCTGCACTGGTCTGTTGAATTATTTATGATAAGAATTGATTCCTGACTTAATTTTTAATCACATCTATATCTATTCCACCTTGCTTTCCACTTGTATGACACAGCTAGTGTTAAACTGGCAAGAGGATAGTCATTTTGGTTTGCTCCGGCAGAGCTCAGCCTAAGCTGCGATATCACACAGGCACATTATCGCTGTTCTCTCAAAGATTCTTTGCTGTGGAGGTCTCAGTGAGAGTCAATAGTGATCTAATGCAGAGGGAAAAATGTAAAGTAAAAGGGAGGCCATGAATACTTTACAGGGGCTTTCCTGTGAAGGAGAACAGTGACAAATGAGCTAACAGATTATCAGCATCTCATTGCCACGGTCCGCACGCTCTCTCAGAGCCTTCTCTCTGAATCTTTTTATCTCGCACTGTTAATCTCCTCCTTTGAGGTGTATGCTGTGTAGCTTATAGCCTCCATTGAAGCCTGGAGAATGTGTGTGAACAAGTGTTCTACAAAACACCTATTCCGTCCCTGTACATCAGCAGAGCACCATATGGACGACTGGTGCGGCCTTCCACTTTACAGAGATGCCTCCCTGTTACAGCTGCAGTAAAACGGAATGGAATATTAATGTAAGCCACTTTTACACTGCCTATTCAAGGCGGGAATGTTGTGCCATTATGCCACTTCGCTGTTCTGTACATATGGTATGATCATGGTAAGGGGGGGCGGAGTTGTCTCACCTCTGAGCCAGAAACGGAGGTAGTAACAGCCCTAAAATGAGGCCTGTGTAAAAGATAAAGCCGGAAAGACGTGACCACGTATGTATTATGTTGGCTACCACCATGGGAGATTTAAAAAGCAGCTGCTAGCACTTCGCAAGCAGAGGACGAGATCAGCCGCCATATAACAGTGACAGTAAATGATGATGATTGCTATGTTGTGCCATTGTTATGGTGTAGAAAGCACTGCCGACGTGTATGTTATATGTCACACTAGAGGCCGACAGTGTTGTGTTACATGCCACACCCATCATGCCTCTTTTGATCGTAGGATGCCAGGATGCAGTGTGTAATCACACCCTGGAGCAGAATGACGTCGCCCTCATTTGGTTGTGTGTAAAAATGCAAAGGAGGCATGAAAAAGGGACCTCGTATGTATACAGTCTAGAGAATACAGCCATTTAAAAGAAGACAAATGATGCGGTAAAGGGTTGTCTGGGTTTAAAAACAAATGCCTTGGGCTTCCCTGTGAACACATTAGGAGAGCTATTCACCCTTGATTTCCTGAATTATGTATGTGGGCATCAGTCTGAGGTACGACAAGCAACATTCTATGTGACCTCAGGAGGATCTACAGGTTTTGTTTCAACTCGGGGAAGGGTGGTGGTGGTGGTGACAAATATTGGCTCATTTTAATAATAAAAGTTGCAAACCCCAAATCTACACCTACGTCTGCAATGCACCAAAAAAGACACCATGTCTCGGTGTACCTCATCCCAGTTGTGCTACATGGGTGTGCAGCACAATACTACTATCTGTTATTTGTACTTGGATTATAGCCTGGCATATACCAGATGTTGCTGGACATTGTCTTAACTGTTGCCTTTTTTTCTAATGCCATTATATGCGTTAGTTTAGCTGCTCACAGTTTAAAAAATTGCATCATGCTATAACCACAAACCTACTGTAAGTTAGCTTGAAGTTAAGTTAGTATTATCTGTATTTAAACACCACTTCCAAAAACTGAATCTGAGTCCAAATAAAAGCTGTGTCAGTAGTCTAGGTAGAAACAGGGGCACTGAAGGCTTCTGCCTCCACACAGGCAATGTTGTGGTTCAGCTTGGTGCACAAAGCTCCAACTGACTCCAAGAACAGAGGAAGTTTCATTTATTCAACATTCAACATAAGCTCAGCTCAGCTACATAAGACATACAGCTTCTCTGATACATTCATTCATTTTCTGTAACCGCTTATCCTGTTGGGGTTGCAGGACATACCCTAGACAGAGTGCCAGACTATCACAGGGCTGACACCATTCACGGTCACATTCACGCCTACAGGTAATTTGGAGTCACCAATTAACCTGCATTTCTTTGGACTGTGGGAGGAAGCTGGAGAAGCTGGGGAGAACCCACACTGACACAGGGAGAAAATGCACACAGAAAGGCTTCCCCCACCCCAGGAACTCTCTTGCTCTGAGGCGGCAACGCTAACCACTAAACCACAATGTCCCTTTCTCTGATAAAGTAAATACTAGACTTGTGGAGCAGTAAACGGCTTACACACTCTCAATCCTACCTTGTCACATTTCAACGTTAGGTCATGGACTTTCCATGTCAAGATATGATGAACAAGGTACCCTGGGTGTATTGGTTGTTGACACCCTGGGACACCATGTCAATTTCAGCCTGTTACATGCATTGTCTGTTTTCAAAATACACTCTGTTTTCACAATAAATGTACAGTTTGCATACAGTCTCTTTCAAAATAAATGCACAACGTCATTATAACCCCCCAAAATGATGCTTTTTTTTTTCTTCAGAAAACACACGCATTTGGTTGGGTTTAGGATAACAGAACAGGGTTTGGCCTTACAATCTCGTTGAAAATGAACACCGGCCTCCAGGGAGAAAGTCAGCGGTTGTTGGACCTATCCACCACCAATCTCGCCAGCCATCTTAACTTTTGTCCCACCTTGTTTCCCCCTGATGCCACCAGACACCTTTAAGAAATAAAGGTGACTGGCCGCGAATTGTGCCGACATGAAAGGTCAGCTTTTTTTGTTGGTGTCTGATGCAGAAAGTCACGGAAAAATTGAAAGCAAAGCTAAGGGGCATTCCTGTGGGCCTGGGACAAACTTAACAGCATTGCCATTCTTAGAGCCACTAGTCATTAGCCACTAGCATGGCTAACTTTACCAGATTAAGTCAAATGCCATTTGAATGTTCAGGATGCCTTGTATGTTGTCAGCAACATCATACATTAATTTCCCATACATCCCTAAATCAAAATTACTACTCTCCAACTTCATGAAGTTTGGCATGCACAGGGCAGAGAGGAGCACTTGTTGAAAAAAAAGAAATAAAGCACAGGACAACATTGCTTTCATCAGGTCTGTCAGAAGTGACCTTTACCGTAAATAGCATTCATATCCCATCAAGCTAATGGCTTAAAAATGCCCTCTTATTTACAGCTGGATTAATACCAAATCATTTGACACATGACTAATGCTCCTCCCATCTAACCAGCAGGAGACCCTCTGTTTACAAGCCCTTGTTGTAAAGCAGCCTTTAATGACCCATGCTCCAGGGCCCCCTCAGGACTGTAATGGACAGTGAGGGATGCCCCTTGTCCTTCTGTTTAAATGGTTGTATCAGCGCTCTGCTGAGTAGCCAGGAAAGACCGCTCTGAGCTCTGTCAATCGGTCTCAGAGCCCAGCTCTGACCAGGCACCAAGCGGCACGTCGGCGCTCTGGGGGCTGGCCGGGTCGATGGAAGTGTTTCTCTTCCAGGCCGTCACCTGCCAAGACGTCAATAGCACTCAAACCATGACAACACGACACATTAAACAACTCCAGCTGTTTGTGCTACGAGCTCCTTTTGTAATGGCTTTAAAGCAGTGGTGGCAGTTTAATTTTATCCATATTTCTTATAGACTTTTATTGAACAGTTGGGCAGGACAAGAGAGAGGGGAGCAAAAGATGACAACACTAGAATTAGAGTTGTGTCTCCAGAGGAAGCCAGCTCTTTAATTTACAGTGGCCTGCAGCTGTCCACATATTGTACAGCACATGAAGGAACTGTTGAAGTGTTGGGACGCAGACCTGCTGTCAGGCTGCTGGACTGAGAGATGGATGAAGTTGAGGAAATAAGTTCTAAATAACTCAGAGTCTATGAGTCGCAGAATCACTTTTTTTTAAATTACTGTACACCATTGGAAATGCTCCTGTACCTAATGATGAAATAGGGTTGAATGAGTTGGTTGTTTTCTGCATTTCAGGGACATGCTTAAAGGTTCAGTGCGTAGGATTTAGGGGGATATTTTGGCAGAAATGGAATCTAATATAATATGTATGTTGTTTTTTTATTTGTTTTGGTGTATAATCACCTGAAAATAAAAACCATTCTGTTTTTGGTACCTTGGATCGAGCTGTTTATATCTATGTAGGGAGCAGCAGAGTCATGCAAGTTTTTGAAAACCTGCACACACACACACACACACACACACACACACACACACACACACACACACACACACACATATAAGCTTCACCCCACGGTCATGGGGGGTTTGGAGCCTATCACAGGGCTGACACATTGACACATAGAGATGGACAACCATTCACACCTATGGGCAATTTAGAGTCACCACTTAGCCATTTAAGCCCTCGGTTTGGACTTACGACTGTGGGAGAAAGCCAGGGAACCCAAGGAGAACCCACGCTGACATGAACATCCAAACTCTGGCCCAGATTCAAAGCCAGAACCCTCTTGTTTCGAGGTATCAGTGCTAACCACTGCACCGTGCCACCCTTGTAGATATCAGAAAATCACATACTAGTGAGTACATAATGTATATATAGACTCATACTGAGAACGTGACACAAATGAATCACTTAAAACTATGACAACTTCCTCCAGAGATTTCAAATGCACCACCAGGGTTTCATCTGCGAATGGAGAGTTTTAGACTGAAATCGAATGGAACAGTTCCATTTACCGATGTAACAATGGAATGCTGTTGAAAGACAGAAAAACTGACCTTGAGTTGCAACAAGTCCTCCAAATTAAAGGACAAACTATCTCCTTGGCCTCCAGAGTGTCTCTTTCAGCTCAACAACATAATGTGTCCGGGCCATCCAAAACCATTACATCACTTTTTGAAAAGAAATTGGTTTTATGCTCTGACGCTGTTATGATTAAGATCTGGTTATGCTACGGCACAAACATACACTGGTTAGATTTGAGGAATGGACGCAGTGATAGTTTTAAGAAACTGATGTTGACTGTCAGTGGGACACAAGAAGCAAACAAAGTCATTTTGTTGACCCCTCCATGAACCCCAGTCTCCACTTTCTGTGGAGTTCTAGTTCTTTAACAAAATCACTTGACTTCCTCTTATACACCAATGGCCAAGAGTCATGATTCCTCGGGCTGCTAAAGGACTCTGTAGCTTTACCAGTAACTCATGTTGTCTTGGGATATTTGCTGAAATGACATTATGATGTTATCTTTTCACTCATACTGATCCCAAGGTCAAGAATGACCTTGGGATAAGTACTGAAATATGAAGATCCTTTACCAACAAAATGTACTTATATAATGCTCAATTCCTCTCTGAAATATGTTTAGTAGGAAACCCTTCTCTCCCTACATTGTGTGTATCCAATTCTGATGTTTGACATAAAGTACAGAGATCATACTGTATGGAGGAGGTCAGGCTGGGTGTACACACCACAGGCCAGGGCACATGTGTGCTTTGTGTGTCTGTTGTTTCCTGTTGCCTTTGAGCTATGAGGTTGTTTGTGACTTATTTCAAGGGTCAGGTACTAGGGTCATGAGCTGAAAAACATTATCTTTGTCAGACCTTAAAGAGATAGGTACTTTGCCAGCTCCTGGAGCTCCCCGCCTGTTCATCTGAACACACTCCCCACATGCTGGTGAAAAAGACATGGTTGAAATTGGCAAAGTATTCTTTTAACTCTGACTGGCAAGGCAGTGATGAGAGGAAACATAATTTCACACTCTCTCAAAAAAGGGGAAAAGGAGCTTGACCAGGAGTAGAGAACTGAAGGGTATCTTAGCCACCAATTAGTCTAATGATGTTAAAAAAGAGAACTAACTGAAACAAAGTATAAACTTAATGAAGTAAAAAGACTTAGTTTCATATACAAAGGCTTAAACATAACAACTGAGAATACAGTGACAAATCAGGAAAATATTTGGCAAATCAGCTCATACAACAACAAGAAAAAAACATGATAAAATGTATAAAAAATTCTGAGGGGAAAACTGTGTACTCCAAATGATATATCAACAACTTTTCATACTTTCTATAGCAATCTTCATTAACCCAACTACACACTAAATCAAACAGCAATAGATACATTCCTTGATAATACAGATCTTCCCAAGCTACCAGTAATTCATGCAAATATCCTAGACAGACCCATTACGTTGGATGGATGTGAGAAAGCTCTTCAAGCCATGTAAAATGACAAAGAACCAGGATTAGACGGATTCCCCACAGAATTCTACAAGCATTTTTGGACCATTATTTTGCCATTATTCATTAAGATTACTTTACAAATCCTCCACTATTCCTCCTCATATGAATTTGGCACTCATCTCACTTCTCCTAAAACTTCCTAAGACCCTACCTTCTGCTCAAGCTACTGACCCCTTTCATTCAGTAACACAGATATTAAAATTATTAGTAAAGCATCCACATCATAATTCTTCTGGACCAAAATGGTTTCATCAAAAACAGGCACTCATCAAATAACATTTGCCGCTTATTCAACCTAATAAATATATCTTAAAATCAAATAATCATCACATCCATCATATCGTTAGATGCTGAGAAAGCTTTTGCCTGAGTAGACTGAGCTTTTTTGTTTGCCAGGTTACACAGGTTTGGCTTTGGGGAGTCATTTATTAAATGGATTAAGATTCGTCACAATTCACCTACAGCATTAGCGATTACCAATGGAATAACCTCACAGGGTTTCACATTATAGGATGTCCACTGTTATTCGCACTGTTTATAGAACTACTAGCAGCTGCCTTATGCCAGGACACACAAATTACTGGATTCACAGTAGCCATTACAACCCATAAGGTCAGTTTATATGCCGATGATTTCCAATTATACATACAAAACCCATCAACATCACTTTCTGCACTGTTTAAACTCATATATAGATGATCTTCCATCTGAGACCATTCCATTAATTGGTCCCAATCCACCATCCTCCAACTCAATCAATATCATGCAAAGACAGCAACACCCCAAACTACCCTTCAGCATCCCAACTGGTAACATTCGATATCTGAGCATCAATATTTCCACCAAGCATCCAGAGTTGACTCACCTCAATTTCACCCCCATTTTCAAGGCAATTGAAGATCAGTTAAACCAGTGGAATAATCTACCCCACTCTCTTGCAGGTCAGATTGCAACAATCAAAATGTCAATTCTACCCAGAATCAACTACCTCTTTGCAATGATCCCTGTTCAACCAACAACCAATTGGTTCAATACACTTGACTCTCTAATCAGCAAATTCTATTTGAAAAATAAACAACCTTGAACTAAATTCTCAACATTACAGAAAAGCAATCAGCTAAGAGGTTTAAATGCCCCAAACTCCCTGTACAACTACCTAATCAAATGCAATATATATATATATATATATATATATATCATGAAATGGATTCGCTCAAATGATCATCAAGACCCAGGGTCAGAGCTCAAACAGTCACAATGAAGTGAACTCTCTATCAAAGATACAATTTCTCTCAACAGGAATAAAAAAAAAAAAACCCAAACATAACTTTTACAAGAACACATTCAGTGCAACAACTCTGGAAGCTTGGTGGAAAATCAGTAAGATCACTAATCACACACTCTCACCAGTGCTGAAACTCTCTCCTCATCCTCTGGGGATCCTCTGGGAACAATATATTGATACCATGGATTATGGACCATGGATTATTTATAACATTTAAAGACATGTATTAGCCGCTTCTTTGGAAAGTGACAAGCACTGTTTATGGGTGTGTGGCTGTGGTCCACTCCTAACTTATTTTAAGACCGGAGGGTTGGATTTGAGCAGGAGGGGGCCCCAGTGAAGCTCAGCATGTGATGGTGTGACGCAGGGTAGTGATGGAGCTTTGCTGGAGAGGTAGACAGAACATGGAGAGGTCCATAGAGACAGTGAGGAGCACCTCCTGCTAATTTACCTGTGTATTCATACAGTATGTATGTCAGCAGGTTGCTGGCAGCAAGAGGTTCTGGCCTAAAAAAAGTTTGTTCATTTATAGATAGTTGGATGATCCCCAGAGGATGAGGAGTGAGTTTCAGCACTGATGGCACACACTTTGAATTATACAAGGTTTGCTTGTGACAAATAAAAACAAAAATGGAATCAAGTCTCCAGAGTCTCTATCACAAAAAAAACCTGAATTATGTTAAGACTTTCTGTTGGACAATTACACTTTTAGATGGGCATTTTCTGGCTGGCTGGAATAATACTGGGGGGCAGAAAAATATCTTCTCACACTCAGCAGTTGCTCTCCACTACTCTCTTTGTGCTCTGCTTTGATGTATGGAGAAATATATCATAACCACCAAATAGTCTGACTCACTGAATGTAGACTGCAACTATAAGCCTGCCATTGGCTGACTTTTTAGACTGGCATTCTCCCTCCCGCCTGCTATCTGTGTATTACCATTTTCAAAATCCCCTTTGCTATTGAAAACATCAGCTAAAAACTTACACACTAAAAATGACAAGTTTTGAAAATGATTGTGCAGTAAGGCATGCCTGCTTTGTTCTTTTGGTGAATTGTTATAAAGATCCACAACAAATAAAACAACTTGTGAACGCACCTCAGAAAAGCCCAGACTCAGTTTAGCAGGACTTTCATGCCCAATGTTCAGCAGTTTTCTGACACAGGTAGTCAGAGTTGACTTGCCACATCTGTCGAAATGTCTCCAGTCAAATGATACCTAAATACGATCCTTTTCATGCTGGAAGTCTGATCTCGGACCACTGTGACTCCCTGCTGGACCAGCAAACTTTATGCTGTTGCTATCAACGGAGCCGCTCTCCTCCTGCAGAGTGTGTCTGTTAAGCATGAGCTAACGCAGCAGCAGCGCTAATACCCAACACTGAGCCATTAAACTGTTCCAACAAACTCACACATGATACCTCAACTCTGTTATTAAACCTGTTAATAACCATTGCCGTGATGCTAACAGTTAGCTGTGTCACTGTGTGTTTTCCCACCTTGCTCTATTTTGCAAGAGCACCATCATTACATCCTGGGCTTATCACCACCTGTGATGACTATGATCGATTGAAACAAAGAACAAAAAATATTTTCCCCCTATAGCAGTATGGTGACTCCAGACCTTTCTCATGCACGGACGCAGTGCTGTAGAGACAGGTCTGGCTACGCAAAACTATGTATAAAGTGATCTTTCCATGCTTGTTTAAGGGAGCTCTATGCAAAATTCTGAGCATATGAGTAGTCTGGACACAGTTTCAACATGAAGGTGGCGGAGCCAGTGGCTAGCAGCAACTCCACCAAGTCCATTAACAGTGCTAAACAACAGTAACAGTGCTGACAGAGCTTAGGGTGGGCGCTACACTCCTGTGACAACACTATCCCAGTATCAGTGATAACTGCTATATGAGCATAATTCAAAGGGACAGTGATGAGCTAGCCAGTGGTATACACACATGCACTAACATGTATTTGCAGCTGGACTGCCTTACTACAACAAACCACAGAGAAGCTCTGGTTACAGGATTAACAGAGGTAGGGTGACTTCATCCCCTGCTCCGGACGCCATTTCTGCAATACCACAAAAATAGAATCAGTTCATCCTTGAGCCCAAGTGGACATTTGGCCAAGTTTGAGGAAATTCCCACAAGGTGTTCTTAAGATATCCCATTCATAAGGTTACAGTGGCCTTCACCTGTGACCACCAAATTCTAATCAGTTCATTATTGAGTCGAAGTCGAAGTCACGCCAAATTTGAAGAAATTCCCTCTCAGTGATCATGAGATGTCACGTTCACAAGAATGAGACGGACCACGTCACATCAGTCTTGACCTTTGACCACCAAAATCTAATCAGTTCATCGTTGAGTCCAAATCTGAGGAAATTCCCTCAAGGTCCTCTTGAGTTATTGTGTTCACAAGAATGAGACGTATGTAGGTACATGTGGACACACGGACGGACGACCTGAAAACGTAATACCTGGCCATGGCGATTGAGAGTCAATAAAATGAATGAGTCATTTCAGAGTCAATAAGGTACTAAGAGACTCCCTCTGGGAGGTATCTTTTTTATTTAGTATTAGTCATGCTTTTACTATTATAATACACATGTGATCATTATTGTCACATTCATATACTGTCATATATTAATATATACTTACAACATATGCTACCACAAGTACTGTCATTATTATTATCATAATGTTATTACTAAAATTATTGTTATTGTAGCTATTATCATTACTGTCTGTCTCTGGCTCTGTCTCTCTCTGTCTCAACTTCTGTCTCTGTCTCTCTTTATGTCTCATTGTGTGATATGGATAACTGTTAATTTATTATGTTGATCTGTTCTGCATGATATCTATTGCATGTCTGTCTGTCCTGAAAGAGGGATCCCTCCTCAGTTGCTCTTCCTGAGGTTTCTACCATTTTTCCCCCATTAAAGGTTTTTTTGGGGAGTTTTTCCTTATCCACTGTGAGGGTCCAAAGGACAGAGGGATGTCATTTGCTGTAAAGCCCTCTGAGGCAATTTTGATTTGTGATATTGGGCTTTATGAATAAAATTGAGATAGAATTGAAATTGAATTAATGTTTTAGTGGAGTTAAGCAATTTACATGCACCTAATAAAGATTGCCTGACATTTTTTCAATACACTTTAGGGCAAATTATTAGATTTTGCAGCTCAACAATTATATTAGGGGGAGATCTAAATTTTGCATTAAATCCACAAGTTGACAAGAGTGGGAAGATTAGTCAACCAACAAAAATCAGTCTTTACATTACTGAATTTAATGCATGGTTTCAGACCTCTAGGTATCTGGTGAACTTTGCACAGTAATGTTAGAGATTATACTGTCAAACCCTCTCAAGATCCAACCTATTCCTGATTTCTCAAGAGACTGTTAAAAATGTGATACATTGTTTATTACATCCAATCATCAGATCATAGTCCCATCAAGACTGATTTTGAATTACAATCTGCACAAGTGCATTGCAGCAAAAGGTCAATAACTCTTTGTTGAAGATCCAGAAATTAAGCAAATAAGTGAGTACATTCATGCATGCAACAGCAAGAGGTCAGCAAATTCTTAACAAAAAATAAGCTCTTACAAAGTTTGCAGTCAAAAAAATATAAGGATAAAATATGAACTGAACTGAACAAACAAAAAATGAAATATGATGATATTATAAGACTCAAAATTGAATATAAACTAAAGAGAGCAAAACTGAATTATTATGAAAGTGGGGAGAAGGCAGGAAAGCTACCAGCTTCAAGACTTAAAAAACAGATGACTAAAAATACCATCTGTTGTATCAGACTACCAAATAACTCAGTTTTCAGATCCAGATCAAATAAATAAAACATTTGCAGAGTTTTACAAAAATCTCCACAGGTCTGACAGTGATGCTAACCCTGCTATAAACAAATCTCCCGGGCCTGGTGGCGACAATGCAGAGTTCTAACAGGAGTTCAGTGAGGATTTATCGCTCCCTCTTTTGCAGACATATTAAGCATCATTTGAAAATGGAAGTCATCCACCTTTATTTAATTGCCTGCATATTACATTGATTCATCAAAAAGGTGAAGACCCTGGCCAAAGTTCTTGCAGCAAGATTATATAAAGTAGCTGGAAGCTGATACACACTGACTAAACTGGCTTCATGAAGAAACAATATTTGTCTGACAATACAAGGAAATTACTCAGTATTGTACAATATGCAAAAAAGCTCCCTCTGTCAGCTGCACTGTGTACTATTGAAGCCTTTGACCCCACCGAATGGCCATTTATGTTCAGTACCCTGCAGAAATATGGATTTGGCACCAACTTCATACAGTGCATTAAAATGCTCTACTTAAAACCTATGGCTTATGAACTAATAACCTCTTCTCAAAACCATTCACTTTAAATCGAAGCACAAAACAAGAATGCCCAGTTTCAGGACTCGTATTTAATTTAGTCACTGAACTTTTAATAAAATAAAAGCAAATATTGATTGTTGTTTGAGCCTTCCCATGTCTTTGTAGGGTTGAGTGAAAATAGTAAATATTAATATTCTTCCTACTGTCAACACTATTCTGAGAATGTTGCCTGCTACAACACAGACCGCCTGGTTTGATGATTTACATAAAGTAATTTCAACATTTACATGGTATGATAAAAAGTAGTGATGGCCAAATGAAGCCTCATGAAGCATTTTCTTTATTTTCCGAGCCCACTAGATGGCGCTCTTGGTTTAAAGAGAGAGGCTCAAAGAATGGCAATTCAGTGTGCTCTCAACCTTTTGTTGAACAAAAAGCGTCATCTAGTCAGCTCAGAAAATAAAGAAAATGCTTCATGAGGCTTCATTTTGCCGTCACTACTTTTAAGCTTTTGTTGAACAAAAAGCGTCATCTAGTGGGCTCAGAAAATAAAGAAAATGCTTCATGAGGCTTCATTTGGCCATCACTAGTCAAAAGGCACAATGTTCGTACTTGAGGATGTCTACTCCAAACAAAAAAGGTGGACTTCCCAACTTCCCAACAGGGAATACATTGAAGAGAATACGTTACAACACTTAAACATTGACACAAAATGTCTATATTTCATTATTTCATTTCAAACACTTCCTAAGGAAATGATACAAACCCCCATTGAGGTGCCACTCAACATTTTAAATGCATCCACAAAGATTCTTGGAATAAACACAGATATCTCAATAAACCAACCATTATAGCAAAACTCAAATATAACAGTAAACAAAGGGTCATTAATTGGAAAAAAATGGAAGGATAATGGAGTAACTAAGCTTTGCCACATGTTCTGCAATTATTGTTGTTAAACCCTTTAATAATTAATCACTGAACATAATATTCCAAAAAGTGAATACTTAAACTACAATACCTTACAGCATTCTATTAAAAATGTGTTCTGATTGATAAATTGAGCAATTAATGTGCACAATTTTGAAAATGATCTGTTCAGCCATGACTTGTTAAATAGAAACATAGTTAAATTATGGTATACAATTCTAAATGATAGCACTGATGATCAGTTCAACATTGGACTAGGTGATTTACATTAAAGAAAGGAAGAATTCTCTTGGAATGCTATATGAAAAAATGCAAGGCAACCTTTTCATTGTAGAAAAAAACAAACTAAGGCAATTTAAAATACTTAATAGATTATACTACACACCATCAAAACTATTCAAAGTGGGCTTAAGAGAAGACAGTAAATGTCTAAAACGCAGCACTTAATTTGTTGTTTGGGATTGCCATAGAATCAAAGATGTCTGGTTTGGAATAAGAAAACAGGCAATGAGCCATGCTAGCATAACTATTCCTCACACACCAGCGTCATGTATACTGGGAGATTTTCACAATTTTATAGAGTTTCATGAAAAGATAAAAAGGTCTTCCTCTCATTATGTATGGTCACAAAGAAAGTAATCATGAATAATTGAATTTAATCAAAAGCACCAACTCAGAAAGAACATATCACTGAAGCAATAGAAACTATAAAGCTTACAAAATAAAGAGACAGAATATGTTGAAACATTGGCATCAGTGGAAAATTTTCAATGTCGATATGATATGCATGCATATGAGTGTATATCAAACCTCTAACTTGGTTGTTCTGACATGACCTTAACACTGATGTCTTTCCTTTGTTGGTGCTGTTCTATAAATCGGAGAATTGCTTGTCATTTGTACTGTGGGATGAAGTGCAAAGAGAGGGATTGTGGTAGTGATTGAGAACAATAGTGCTTGAGGAGTACTTTGATTAGGGAAAGGGGATAAGGGTAAGGTTTGAATGTGGAGGTTGGACTTGAAGGGGTTAAAGATGCTGGGATTTTGTATTTTTATGTTAATTGTCCAATATGTGTGTCCTTAGTCAATTATAAATAAAAGTTGTTGTTTTTTTAAATCCCATATGTGCATAATAACTACAATAAAATTGCTATGTGTTCAGTTAAATGTAGTCCTGCAATGTAAATGTACACTGATGTTATTCTTCAAAATGCTGGAATAAATTAATTTATGATTGTGGATCAAATAGCCAGCATATTAATTATTTCTGTGGACATGAAATAGTAAAGTACCTTATCCAGGAGTTCTTTCAACACCTTCACCTCCAACTCTAAATGTCAAGTTTGGAGACTGAAACTGAAAAACTGGAACACACTGATAAATGCAATCCAAAGCAAAGGAAAAACCTGCTCACTAAATTACAGTAGCTCTTTTGGCGATATTTTTTTCTTCCCGCTTGATCAATACACAGATATTCATTGGTGTCACAGCGGCACAGTTTGAGAAAATCACAGTTTGTGCTTGGCAGAGGTAAACACTTTGTGCAGCCGCTTGATAAACAGGTGATGGGGATGTATTCATGGGACACTACACTGGTAAACAAACTAACAGAGATAGAGGAGAGTCGCTCAGCTTCTGTGCTTTTTGAATTTAACAGCAAAAATCTAAAAGCCGTTCTCTTTCTGTTGACCCTCGTGTATTGTAATTTTTGGAGTGCTCACTCACCTGGAGTGGTGTGAACAGTGTGTTTACAGACGGTCAGAAGAGGCATGACACAGCACACGGCGCTCCTGACAAATTCACTGAATACTGAGGACAGAGCGACAGTCTACGGGTGTTGTGAGAGCTGTGTTTGCATCAGTGCTGCAGCACCATTTGAATTATGAATTAGTGAAATGATAAATTACTCATGTCTCCTTTTGCTTTGGAGTTAATGCATTGATTATAGGCTGGGAAATGGAGGCAGAAAGTGAGACAAGAGATGTCACATTAAAGCATACATTTAGAGAGCTAATGACTACTACTGTTACTACTGATCCCGTGCACTGCCACCCATTGTTTGAATAAGTTATTTATTTTAGTCTATATTTATACTACATATATACATCAATTTATAATATGTACTATATTTTAACCAAATGTCGAGTGGGCTACACGGCTGCAGGTTACATAACTTTTTAGATAAATCAGGTTTCTTTATAATGTAAAGGGTTTATGTCAATTGAATTAAAACATGTGTTTTCTACATTTGTGGCATCCTGTTCCCACTTGATTCAATCAGAAGAGAGAACTCCATAAATGTATCTTCTGTTGAGTGGTGACACTGTAAGACCCACCTTTATTTAACATTGTGGATGGTTCTTACAACAGAAGATACAGAGATAACAGCACCCGTGACTAGTGATGGCCAAATGAAGCCTCATGAAGCATTTTCTTTATTTTCTGAGCCCACTAGGTGGCGCTTTTTGTTCAACAAAAGGTTAAAAGCACACTGAATTGCTAATTTTTGAGCCTCTCTCTTTAAACTATGAGCGCCATCTAGTGGGCTCAGAAAATAAAGAAAAAGCTTCATGAGGCTTCATTTGGCCATCACTACCTGTGACCTGCTTCTAGGCCTATGATTTACCTGTCGCTGTCACATCACTACTAACAAAAGAAAATAAAAGGCTTTTCCTCAACCCCACCTTACCCAAAATTACTTCAGATTTATCATCAAAACTGTTTTTCTTTCTCTCCCTGTCTGTCTTTGTTTGCTCTATGTTTACAGGTTGACAGGATGCACCTATCCATAGTAATTATCACCTACTTACATGGCAGGGATGTATGCTAATTACTGACTAGCAGGAGCACACTGTCAATTTACGATTGATCGGCATCTGTGAACATACACGTGTCTATGTTCAAATTGGTTTCCCATGGGGCTCATGAATGCGGTGTAGGCTTTTAGTACCAAGGTTTTTTATGTGCAGATCTACTTACAGATGTACTAACATTACATGAATGAGAGCCATCGACTCTGTGTGTTTTCACATTGCTTTGCTCTAGTTGTGAATCAGTCAGACTGGAATAATTGTGTAACTTGTAACCCTACATTTCAATAGTCTGGAATTAAAAATGATGGGAGCACTGCAGCACCTCTGAAATAAAAAAAAAACAAGATTTAGTTCACGTCTACCTCAAGAGGTCATGTAGAGCCCATACAGGAAGTACTGTGACTGTGGAGCGTGTCTTGTGTATAGACGTTTTACCTCCGATAATCACTATGATTTGGTATCTCACAATTCCATCAATTTTCCACTTAATAACAATACAACATAATGCTGCTGTATTTTTCACCACCAGCTCAATCCTCTCCATGTTGGTCCCCCATAAGACAGACTTCCATTTAGGGAGGGTGTGGTGGCAGAGGAGAGGTGGTTGGTTATGCCCTGATGCAGTTTTATGGAGGGTGGTGATGCAACTGCTTGTTAATCGAATGGATGGATGGAATTCTCTCCAGTTCTGCCACGCTGCACTGTTGATAGGCACCAAGAAGGTGAATCTGTCCTCCAAAGAGGAAACAGCTTATCTCTCAGCAGAGATCCAGGACCTGTTGCAGAAACAGGCTGTGTCCACCATCCCCACTCATGACAGACCGAAAGGGTTCTACTCTTTGTATTTCTTGGTTCCCAAGAGGAAGGGAGAGTTCAGACCCAATTTGGATTGCAGTATCCTGAACCGAAACTGCCTGCAAGACATTCTATCTGCTAACTATGAAGCAGTTACTGGAGCTGGTTCAACCAGGTCATTGGTTTACCACTATCATCCTAAAAGTCACACACCTTCATGGAGGTGGCTTTGAAACACAGGAAATTCTTCTTCTATTACCCTAATGACCTCGTCATGGCCAAGTCCAGACAACGGGCTGTTTTCCACACAGCCCAGTTGATCTTACACCTAGCCAAGTTTGGGCATACCATCAGCTGGAAGAAGACCAGCCTCCCGCTTCACCAACAGTTGGAATACCTGGGGATTGTGCTCGATACCCACAGGCTATGGGCCACTCTGTTGGAACACAGAAGGATGGCCTTGCAGCAGGCAGTTTGCAAAATGAAGCGGGGCACAACAGTGACAGCACTGACAATCATGTAGATCCTTGGGTTCATGGCAGCAGCCCACCCAGCGGTGCCGCTGGGGCTACTGCTCATGTGGCACCTGCAGAGGTCGTTTGCCAGCCCTTGCTTGGATTCCTAGAAGCACAAGCGACACTTGGTTACCTTTCCTCCTCGGTACAGGAGGACCTGCTCGGGCAGAGCGGCAGGTAGTGTGTGGCCTCACGCATCAATTTCCTCGAGCTACAGACAGTGTTTTTTAATGTGATTGGCTTAATGTGACAACCACACAAACCCTGTTCAAGACAATCAAGACTTCATCAAACTTCTCCTCACAACTGATAAACATTTACATCATGCGCATTAAAAAAGTCACATAATGATCACAATTTAAACACTCCACATTTGCATATAACCTATCTCACATTATTAATTTGCAATAAAAAAGCAAGTTATTGACATTTATTACATTATTGCATTTGTAATAATAAATGAAATATTCTCAACTTGTTCTCCTTACCGGCTCTTCAATCAGAGCAGGGGCCTCACTGTGACATTCTTCTTCAGGCAAAAGTATTTAATTTAGAGACAAGCTTATTTCTTTCTTGTCTCAGTTATTACTATATTTTCAGGACATGTAATTTTAATTTTGGTTGTAAATTTGTATTAGTACTGGTTACTGTTAAGACTCTGCAGCCAGTGATACAAAAAAAGAAGGGAACACAGGTTTGCAGATCCTTGTCTGTGTGGGTTCATTGTGCATTGATCTGTTGGTATTGCCTCGGGCTTCCAGTAAGGGGATCACGTTCCTCTTCCTCACTCAATACTGACTAATGAAGGCTAGAGTTATTTGTTGGTTTCTTCATCCATCTTCCTTACTATTTCCCCTTTTTAAGGTAATTACTCACAAAGTACTACAAACTTGTCAACACGTGGCTAATAATGTCATATCAGTCCGTCCAGAAAAATGCAAATTCAACGAAAGTCTGCAATATTTGCGGGGGCTTGCAATTTTTCAAAAGTACCGCTATTTTTCTGCATTTTTTTCTCATTTTCCAGGCGACCTGAAGTCATCACACATGCAACGTCATTTGAAACTTCATCAGACGCGTCATCAAATCACACTAATGGCATTGCAGTATGGAGAAACGCTCTGTATTGACATAAGAATTGTCACTCTGTTTAAATGCATACAATGTGTTGAATTTATTCAAATGTTATGTTTACACAAGATGTAGCTTACATGTTGTTTTTCAGTCAGTTTGGTTTGAGAGCTACAATATTCATCCAGGATTTTTTTGCAACATTATTGGAGTCCATGTTTTGAAACTAATTTAATAAAAGTAAAGAAGAGAACTGAAACATTTGCAGCTGTTTTTGTAATATTCAGTATGATTATTATAGCAAGTCATTACATGACTCATTTTTTGGAGGCAGTAAAAAAATCAATCTTTTTTTTCTCCTGACTTGCAATTAATGTCAGTAGCCGCAATTTTTGTCATTTGCTGCAATTTCCTGCAAAAAATCACATAAAAATGCTGCCATTTTTATCACTGTTTTTTTTAATTTTTGTATACAAATTCAAGTTTTTTTTGCCACAAGATCCTGGAGGGACTGTCATATGTTATTTATTATGAAAGAAAGGTGCACATTTTGTACTTGGTGTATGCTTTGAGAGTTTTTGGCTAACTCTGTCGATGTTACTAGGGCTAATTCTTCACCCATATCCAGGATCTCGCATACAACTCAACATCCTTTTACTAACCCTACACCTTTATACAATATTGATCATGTACACATGTAATCAGAGTTCCAGCTTCAAAACCTAAATCAAATTTAGGTCAAAGCAAGTGTAATTTTCAACACAGAAAGGTCAAATTGGGCATACATTGAAGCTTATTAATCTAGGAAGTTTTCTTTGTACAAGTTTTTTTGTACATCATTTTGCCAGAAACCCAAAAAAGAGGTTTTGGGTCCCATAGGACCAAATGGCAAGCTGGGGGTGCTCATTATCAACTAATGACGGCCCAGCCTATGACACTGAGTATGTTCACGTGTCGAAATGCATGAGTTTTGTTTGCATAGTTTAAAATGTAAGACTCAGCAGGATGAGTAAAGGCAAGGGTTGTGTGTTGATCTCTTTATCCCTCTCTCTTACTATTCTCCCCATTTAAAGGCACAGTAATCATATAATGGGCTGCAATGTGTGTAAACTGCTTTCATAAAATGTATTACTTGACAACATATTCATTTCCACTTTGGCTAAAACTTTTGTCTTTCATTTTATTAATGTGTTCAGGTAGATTTTGATCTCTGTCTCAGTGATGGTTATTGAATTAAATCCACAGCGGGAATAGAAATCAACCTAAGGCTGTTATGTTATCATGAAAGGATTTATTCAGAATTTTCTGGCATACATGGTTAAATGGAGCGGATTGGGGGTAGTAGTGGAACGACAGCCAATTACAAATCCCCTGTGTGTGCCCTGAGGAGGTATACTACGTGGTAGCCTTACAAAATGGAATTGTTACAGGATCAAATTACAGTCAAGGCCCCAACAGGCTGACATTTCATTGGGTTTTTTCGCTGTTTGGCGGCTCCTGCGGGGGATCCACTGTCCTATCCAGAGACCCTCTTACAACGTCAGGAACCCAATCCACTGGGAGTTGAAGCAGAATGAAGAGCTTACTGCCACAGACTCCCTTTTAGACCAAGCGGGGTAGCTATAGGACAAGACAGTTCCAGACTGGATTTTAATGAGACATCAGAAGAATTGGGGCTGGTAAAAAATCCTGTATTCCCCCTCATTAATTAGACAGAATCTGAGCTCATCAAAGGGATCCTTCAGTGAAGCCTCTCGGTGGGGAAGTTGGCCAGAGAAGAGAAGAGCTGGTTCCAGGGCATTCTAGCCTCTGGGCATTATTGACCTACGAGTGAAATGGGTTGGCCCCGGTGCACATTCTGGGGCCACAGGAATGATTCAACCAGGTTTATAGTACCAAAGCAGTTGGTTTACTGTTCACTCACTCTTTCATGTGAGGGTTCAATAACTTAGCACCATGCTAAAGAGAAATGTTTTGCTGCCCCCTCTGGTTAAAGGTTTTAAACCTATTTCATTACAACATGCATCATTGCAGGGTACATTGCATATGTTGCCCTCATTGCAATGTACAAGTGGGTGATTTCTGCATTACTTACTTATTACTAATAATTCTATAAGTGATAATAATATGTCTGTTAGCTGCTTTGCCCAGCTTGCTCTTCTGTCCTCAAGCAGCCAAAATCAATTAATGTACCTCTAAAGGAACATTTAATGGTCAGTTAATCTGAATTGCCAGAGCAAGGTTAAACTACATACATATCACTAGACTGACATGACGACATTTCTGCTTTTTCCTTCAGCAAATCTGACCTACATCTTGGCAGGAAGGCAGTTTCATTTTTGCCAGTGGAGCAGGAAATGGCTAATACATTCTTTATCCGATCTCGTCACATATCGACATTTGGTCATGGGCTTTCCATGTTGAGATACGACTTGCAAGGTACCCTGGGTGCATTTATTGTTGGTGTTAAAAATACACTTCAGTATTCACATGAAATGCACAGTTTGCAAACAGAAAAATAAAATTGAAAATAAAGGTACTATGTTGGTTCAACACTGCAAATTGATGCTTAACAACAACAATGGCCGCATGTGGTTAGATTTAGCCAACACATGCACATTGTTGGGGTTAGGCAACAAAAGCATGTGGCTGGGTTTATGAAAAAAAGAACAGGGTTTGGCTTTACAATTTTACAGGAAGGGAACACCAGCCTTTAAAGGCGCCATTAAACAATAAGAGCAACCAGCAGTGTATCATGCCACCGTGCAAGGACGGCTTTTTTCATTGGCGTCTTGACATCAGAAGTCACTGACCAAACGCCAGTTTTGGATGACTTTCCAGTGAGACCACGTTGATCATAAATCATTAAAAAAAATTTTTTTTTTGTTAAATAATAATAGTAATAATAAATAATTATAATAAAAATTCCCAGGGGAGGATTCACCTGGACCCCCCTACAGAGGTTTGGGCTAATCGGTGATAATGCCCATGGCGTCGAAATCTCACTTCAACCAAGTACCCCTGGCTAATGTTAGCATGATAACAGGCTAAACTGAGATGACATGATATTCTTAGTCTTGTTATTCAATGTAACTTTTTACAATGAACAGTTTGGGGGTAGGATGCTGTATCTGTGGAAGGGTTATCCCAACTTTCTATTTACAACTCCAGCACTGCTCATGGGTAACAGTCTTATTTCCAATCAGATATTTGCAGTAGAAAAATACCATGCATTTGCTGAGGCAGCTGTTGTGGTAATTGGCCTTTTAGAATCCGCTCGCCCCTCAGTGGAGAGCTATCGATTTCATAATCACTGCTGTACTTCTCTCACTGACCTCTACTGTACATGGCGAAGGCCGAGCCGCCATGTTTCCAAGAGCATAATTAGAATGGATCTAATATCTTTTTTATATGCGCCCACGGCTCAGCTGTAACGCGCTGCAGCCTCCCCCCCTGCCAGACCTTTATTTACCCGAGTAGGCCTGCTGCATTTTGATAAGAGCCTCTGTCTGGAAGAATTAATGTAATGCCTACCCAAGGAGAGGGGTTTCAATTAGGGAGCAGGACAAGTTCGAAAGGGATGGAATTTAAGCAAAATGCACCAGCACCTCATCCCATACATGAGAAGAATGTAGAATCCTCAAAACTTGTGAAGCCTCCTGCTTATTTCTGCCTCAGTGATTAGTTCAGTACGCATCCACATTCAGAGCATCATTTCCATGCAGAGCATCCGTCCCCTTTTAGCTTGATGGACTGTCAGCGTGTACAGACTGCTGCTCATTTGTGCACATTACCCACTTATTCTTTCTGTGAGATGTTCAAAGTGTTGTTGAATGCAGAAAAGTCCACACAGCCAAACAAACTTGTGATACATCTGTAGGAGTTTGGGGTGGAGAGTGGAACTTTAGGCTGGCAGAGAGGGGGCTTGTGTTGCTCCTGACGGATGTTGCCAGCCTTTACTCATGAATTCTAAATCACCTTCAACTAATTAATGTGGAAAGGCCACGCTGCAGCCAGACATTCTCTGTAAGAGCCAGACACCAGTTTAGAGAGGAGGAGGCTGTTAGCAGCTATCACATGACAAAATAAAGAAAACAGAGAAACAAAAAATGTACAATTACTTGTGACATGAACTTGAAAGTCCCTTTGTAGTTGGCCTGGAGCTCTCATCTCCTTCCATTCCCTTCTTTCTTCTCTTTTCCTTTCTTTCACCCTATTTTTGTTCCCCTCAACCCGCTCCTCTCCTTCCTCCTCTTCTCTTTATCTCCTTACCTTTCTTCATTTTAAGTTATCTCACGCCTTTCCCTATCTTCTTGTCCTCCCCACATTTGCTCCATCTTCTCCTAACATGTCCTCCTGTCTTCTCTTTTCACCTCTTTTCCCTCCTCACCTTCTCTCCTCCCTCCCTTTTTTTGCTTCCCGCCACTTTTACTTTCCTCCTTTCCCCTCCCCCTTCCCTTTCCTGCTCCTCTCTTTTCCTAAGCTCTCCTCTATCCTCCTCATCTCTCCCTAATCTTTCTTCCTTTTTATACCTACACAGCAGCAGTAGCTGTGGTCAGAGGTGTTGTTTTCAGGTTGTCCATCCATCCGTCTGTCCATTCGATTCTCCTGGAAGCAATATCTCAACAACACATTGAGGCAATTTCCTCAAATTTGGCACAAACATCCACTTGGACTCAAGGATGAAGTAATGACATTTTTTGCAGGCAAAGATCAAAGTTACTGTGACCTTGCATTTGTCTCATTTTCACAAATGCACTTGGAGGAAATTTTTATTCAAATTCAGCATGAACATCAACTATGACTCAAGAGGGAAATGATTAGAGGGTGGTGGTTGAAGGTCAAAGCTGACGATCACTGTGATTTCATCTGTCACATTCTGCTGACATGGGGAGAACATGCAAACTCCGCACAGAAGGGCGGACCAGGAACCCTCTTGCTGTGAGGCAACAGTGCTAACCACTACACCTCCGTGCCGTCCGTTTAGAAGACAGCTTTGGGTAAATAGCATTCGATTTTAAGCCAGGGATAGGCGATCAGCTCTGTAATTTCCCTGAACTGAGTCAGACTGATGCACGTACATTAATATCAGCTGACTGTTCACCCCATGTGGATTAGTCTGATTTTAATATAAAATGCCCAAACAGCTTTAATTAGGGTCATGTGCCACGGGGAAATGTAGGATAGCCTGCCATCAATAGGTAAAAATAAACATAAACAGGAGACTCGAGGCTTGTAAATGACTGCACATCATTGGAGTGCA
This sequence comes from Cephalopholis sonnerati, assembly GCA_019142605.1. NCBI lineage: Eukaryota > Metazoa > Chordata > Actinopteri > Perciformes > Serranidae > Cephalopholis > Cephalopholis sonnerati. Next base: position 20,300,984 of record JAGQAX010000024.1, read on the forward strand.
TTACTAAACAAACACGCATGTCCACTATCGCTCACAAGAATGCATGTAAGTCCGATTAATATATTAAATGCCCCTGAAAAACTTTTGGAGATACATGTTTTTCATTGGACAGCAACTATTTGTTTTCCTCAATCCATATTATATCTTCTCTTCTCCTTTCATCTGCTCTTTTTCCTCTTGTTCCCTCTTCATCTTCTTCATCTATCTTTTCTCAAATTTTTTATTTTCTTCTTTTCTTTCCTATCACCTGTTTCTCATCTCCATCTCTTGCTTTTCTATTCCCTTCTCATCTTCCCTTTCCCCCTCCTTTCTTCTATTCTTCTGCCCTTGTATGTTTTACCATTCCCCTCATCCTCTCTCCCCTCCTCTTTTTCTTGACCTTGATCTTTCTCCTCATCCTTTCTTTTTTGTTATCTTATCTCCTCCTCTCCTGTTTTGTTCTATCTGCATGTTCTTTGCCATCCCAGTTTCAAAGTGTAAGGACAAACCAGCCCTCCAAAGCTTGAAAACACAAACCCAAATACTCTGAAATGCGGTGTGATGTAAAGATCAATATCACCTTCCAATAAAATGAATGAGACAGCACAAGAAATTCATTCAGGTGTTGAATGTGCCCTAAACATGAGAAACTTTGACCTCCGCATTTGAATCTCAGCCTTTAATAAATGACTGTTTAATCTGTTACATCATGAGGTCTTGTATAAATTGATCCATGTCAAACTCCTGGTGCTGTCAGAGCTCTCTCCTCAGTCCACATGTATTGACTTAAAGGATTAGCAAGACCAAAGAACAAAGAGCCAGAGGTGGATACTTATTTCTACACACACAACATACAGAAAAGTCTGAGGGATGAAAGCTCAGTGTCAGTCTGTGGTGTGTAATGGTTCCATGCAATGCCAAGACATACTTTTATATCCATCCTTTTTCATAACCGCTTATCCTCTTGAGGGTTGCAGGGGGCTGGAGCCTATCCCAGCTGACACTGGGTGAGAGGCAGGATACACCTTGGACAGGTCGCCAGACTATCGCAGGGCTGACACATAGAGACAGACAACCATTCACAGTGTGTGTACAGTTTTATATATATTAAAGAGTTTTTCATGTAGGTGTATATTTAATAAATCCTGAGGCAATAAAGTTAATTCTTGACCTTGACACCAAATAAATTAATTGGTCGTAAATGGTAAACGACCTGCACTTGTATAGCGCCTTTGTAGTCTTCCGACTACTCAAAGCACTTTAACACTATGAGTCACACTCACCCATGTACACACACCTTCACACATTGCTGGCCGAGGCTACTGTACAGGATGCCACTTGCTACTCAGTTTTTATACATTCACCCACGATTGGCACATCAGTATCTTCAGTATCTTTTTATATGCATAGAAAAAATCCCACATCCCCTGCCTGTAGCCCCTCTCGCTGGGGTTACTTGTATAGTAGCATTCCAACAGTTCCATATTCTCTGCTCTAGTCCATCTATGGATTGTTCCAGTAGTCCATTTCTCATCAGCTTGCCCTGATGCCCCAACACCCGATGTGGAGCTTGTTGACCTGGGCGATGTCCAAGCCGGTATGACTCTTGTTATTGGTAGGCTAGCAGCATTTACAACCACATAACACATATCCAGACTGCAGGTAAGCCTGGATCCAGTCTGGATATGTGTTCTGGTATTGTATCCCTCCTCCACAGTGACGACACTGATCATGATCCTGTTGTGAGTGATTTTATCCAGTGGTGTAAATCATCTTTTTTAGATATCAATGTCACAAAAACAAAGGAGATGTGTACTGTCATTGACAGCAAGCTGTGCTTTGAGCCCCAAGTTGATGTTGTATGTAAGGAAGCACATCAGCGCATGCACTTTTATCGCAAGCTTCACACTTTTAATGTTGACGCTACTTTTATGGAAATGTTTTATTCCTGTTTTATTGAATCTCTTTTTACATTCTCATTTATCTGCTGGCACGGGTCACTTCCCTTTAAACAAAAAAATTGCCTGCAAGGCATTGTGAAGGTGTGCAGCAAAATTGCCGGAGCGCCCTTAAACCACCTCCATGACCTGTACCAGGTCAGGTGCATGAAAAAAGCTAAATGTATCCTGGCCGACCCAAGCCATCCATTAAGGAACAATTTTGTGCTGCTACCATCAGGGCTGATATAATCTCCCCTGATGCAGAACAAATCGGTTCAAAAAATTCATTTATCCCTGCTGCTATCAGCCTCTTAAATGGCTGCTAAATGTACTTCTGCATTTATTTATGGTTTATTTATTCGTTGTGATAATTGTTGTCTTTGTTTTAACTGCTGGCTGTGACACAAATTGGATAATAAAGATAAAGATACCTTGAACACGCATGGAGACTGGGGTTCGAATCCCGGTGTCCCATGCAAAAGCCATTAACCTTAACCACTGAGCTATATATGGGGACATTGGGTTTATTTTTTATAGTCACAAGTGTGCAGTCAGCGCAACATTTGTTCAATGTTTTGTAATTCTAGAGGTTAGGGTTTCACTGTTCAAGTCTAAAACTGTTCAAAAGTGTACATATTTAGCCATTCAGCCTGTTTTGATGTTTGTTTTTGTCAAATTCTTAGACTAAGTCAGTGATTTTAGTGTCAGACACCAACACCAAAAGCCACCCTTCGTAGCAGTATGGTACATCACCAGTGCGGCTGCTTGTAAGTTTTGTTGGTGCTATGATACTGGACAGCATCAGTTTAAAGTGCTGCAGGTGAAGATGTAATGTAAGGAGCTGTAAAGTCCATATGAGGCAGGTGGGAGGGGTGGTGGACAGGTCGAACAAACCCTGGACTTTTACTCTGGTAGCCATTTAGCCAAACCATAATGTTTTTTTTCTTTTTCTAAACCTAACCGAGTGCTTTTGTTGATGTCCCAGCGTTGGTCACAGCATCTCAGAACATTAATAGCAGATGCAGGAAGATACCTAGCAAATAATACGTAGACATGAGAGTCCACTGACAAAGTGACATCTTGTGATGAGAATGTGTTATCATTTCAATAGTGATGGCCAAATGAAGCCTCATGAAGCATTTTCTTTATTTTCTAAACCCACTAGATGTTGCTCATGGTTTAAAGAGAGAGGCTCAAAGAATGGCAATTCAGTGTTCTTTTTAACTTTTGTTGAACAAAAAGCGCCATCTAGTGGGCTCAGAAAATAAAGAAAACATTTCATGAGGCTTCATTTGGCCATCACTACATTTCAATGCCTGAACATGGCTGTGCCAAGGCAAATTGCAAAAAATGCAACATATGCAAAAGTCCTGTGATTTGCTCATTTTGTATGCATTTCTCTTGCTCTGTAATCCAAACTAGGAATGTCTTTTTTGTCTGTAGGAACACTTTATCACACCTAACTGGCCTGTGTGAATTGCTGCGATAATACCATAATAAAGTCTCAATGTCCTCAAATAAGTACTTCCTAATTAACAGCATCTTAGCTTGTTACTATTGCTAAAATTGGTCAGATTTGTTGCCATATCAAACTACAAACATTATTGATCATTAATAAACAAGTTTCAACCATAAGATTTGATCAGGGTTTGTACCTCATTCTCTTTTGTGTCAGAATTGGCTGCAGACTGATTTAGCAGATTTACCATCTAGTTTTTACATGGATTCGTGTGTTGTGGTCTTACTACAGTACCTCTAAATGGGACACAAGTGTCCACAAATGAGGACAACAGGTATAAGTTAAGCAGAATGAAGTATAAGGTACAGCAAGGGTTGGGTTAGGGTTAGGGTTCAAAATGTAATGTCTTCATATGTGGACGCAGTGTCACAAGAGATTAAAGTCAATATGATGCTTCAACTATAAACACTGTGCTGAATTATAGGTTTCATGCACATGCTAATTCCACATCAAAGATGAGTGTACACAGGAGCGACTATTAACTGCTAAGACACACTTTGTGAAACTGGGATTCACCTGATCTTTATCATCACTCTCTTAGCACAGCAGAAATCTTTGTTTCACACCCTTTTTGAAAACAGTTAAAACAGATCTCATAGAAAGACCCAGAACTCTATTGAATTATCTGTGATAAACAAATAAAAACACCTGTTCACAGCTGATAGAGACTGATTACATAATTATGACTCTCTAATGCACCTGCATGAAACTCCTTTGCACAACTCCTCAACCAGCAATGAGTCCTTATCCATCTATAAAAGATATCACCTGTGTTGCTATTTGAAAGGATTGATCAAAGAGGCCCAAGCTACATACCAATGAATACTGAATGGAGAAAATGGTTTAACACTTGACTTGTAAAACCATCCTGATGATGTCAGCTCCAAATCTTGGATTAAAATCCAGTGGGGGCCAATCAGGGATCCGCACCTTAGGTGACAACGTGAACAGCCAATCAGGCACTTTGTTGTAGCTGATGATGTAAAATGCAGGCTGAAGCTTTCAGAACAGAAATAGCAATTCATGCCTCCTAGTAACACAGCAATAAGTGAAGTTATTGCAGAAATAGAGTCAATAACAGCAATTAAACAAGAACATGAGTATGCACTCGCTGAGTTCTCTTTCACTTTCAGCATTCCTCAAACTGTATTTGGCAAAAGCTTGATTTATCATCTGGCTCCGCTGGTGATGAAAAAGATGTTCCTCTGTGTATTTTTACGCTGATTGGCTGAAGAAGTTTGTCCGTTGAGGTGAGTACTCCCACCCACTGAAAACGTTTGGGGTGGCAGCAGAGCCAGACTGATACAGAAAGTGAAACAGAATGTTGAGCTGGCACCATTATGATGGTCTTCTGAGGCTTGTCTTACACCCACAAAACAGTACAAACATGCAACACAAGCAAACATTTCAAGCATGCATGCATGTATGACAGCATGAATTGAGTTTGGTTCTACAAAGATAATTTTACCAGACATACCAATCTCTGCTGTGGTCTGCACCTGCACTTATTACACATTTTGACACGCCCTGTTGAAACACTGTTGAAAAATGTTTTCTTTGCTGTTTTTTATTCTTGTCTGCAGGTTTTTCCATACCCATCAGCAAGCACCTAGAGTTTAACCTGTGTTGAAACTACAGTAGCCATTACTGTCACCCAAACTCAGAAATTCTCAGAAATGTTCTTTTCATTGTATTGATCACATTTTTCCATGCCATCCTTTGGCTGCACCGCAACAGCCACGTACTGGGTTTCTACCTAGTCTTGTTTCCATACTTTTCAAACACAGAAATGCTGACTACTCTGTTCCCCTGTGCCATGGCTTCTCCCTCTCCTCACATACCGTATGCCTCTTTGATCCATGCTTGCAAATAGCAACATAGAGGTAGTATCTTTTATAGATGAATATGAACTGATTGCTGGTTGAGGAGTTGTGCAAAGAAGTTTCATAACTATGCAATCAGTTTCTATCAGCTGTGAATTGATGTTTTTTCTGGTATTTAACACAGTGACAGTTTTTCTCAATTGTTTGGACACATTTTCTCCATTCAGAAGTTACATTTTCAAAACAGTTCAGAAACAGACCTTAATGCACCCATACTCACAAAACATTAAACACATGCAACAAAAGCATCATCATATATTTTTTCAATCAGTCATTACACAATGGATGACAAAATACAATGTAGAGTTATTGATATGAGCTGACTCAACCTTAAAGTGTGCTATATGCCTGTATCATTTGTTGATACAGCTGCCAACATATATATACATACTACATACTGCTTAGTTACAGCATTTGTCACAAATTAACCGTTATCGACACGTAAGACCTACAGTAAGCACCTAGAGTGTGACCTGTGTTGCACTACAGTAAAGTGCAGCTTTTGTGCTGCATTCTTTATCCATAAAAGAACCAATAAAGAATGTCACCTAAACTAATGTTGTGTTCACATCTGGTGCGACTAGTCAGTGTAAAGTTGCAATTAGGAGGCGCAATGCATACAATGGACACAATGTGAGTGACACAAAATATGCAAATTAAGTGTTGAAAATTCTGAACTTCAGCGACCAATTCACGCCATGATAGCCAATCAGCATTGAGATCCTCTGGAGATGTATGATGTCAAGGACATACTGGTGGAAGTTCATTCACCAATTCAACAATTTTATGCACATATGACGTGAGTGATTCACACATATGAAGCGAGTCAACACAAAATATTCTAGAGTTGAAACTTGCACAATTAATGCAACACAGAAATTTGCATTGTATTTACCGTGAACCAGTGATGGCCAAATGAAGCCTCATGAAGCATTTTCTGAGCCCACTAGATGGCGCTCTTGGGTTAAATGGAGAGGATCAAAAAATAGCAATTTAGTGTGCTTTCAAGCTTTTTGTTAAACAAAAAGTGCCATCTAGTGGGCTCAGAAAATAAAGAAAATGCTTCATGAGGCGTCATAAGGGCATCGCTACTGTGAGCACAACATAGGAAATACTCAGAAACAACATACATGTACAGTACAGGCCAAAAGTTTGGACACACCTTCTCATTCAATGCATTTTCTTTATTTTCATGACTATTTACATTGTAGATTCTCACTGAAGGCATCAAAACTATGAATGAACACATGTGGAGTTATGTACTTAACAAAAAAAGGTGAAATAACTGAAAACATGTTTTATATTCTAGTTTCTTCAAAATAGCCACCCTTTGCTCTGATTACTGCTTTGCACACTCTTGGCATTCTCTCCATGAGCTTCAAGAGGTAGTCACCTGAAATGGTTTTCACTTCACAGGTGTGCCTTATCAGGGTTAATTAGTGGAATTTCTTGCTTTATCAATGGGGTTGGGACCATCAGTTGTGTTGTGCAGAAGTCAGGTTAATACACAGCCGACAGCCCTATTGGACAGCTGTCAAAATTCATATTATGGCAAGAACCAATCAGCTAACTAAAGAAAAACGAGTGGCCATCATTACTTTAAGAAATGAAGGTCAGTCAGTCCGGAAAATTGCAAAAACTTTAAATGTGTCCCCAAGTGGAGTCGCAAAAACCATCAAGCGCTACAACGAAACTGGCACACATGAGGACCGACCCAGGAAAGGAAGACCAAGAGTCACCTCTGCTTCTGAGGATAAGTTCATCCGAGTCACCAGCCTCAGAAATCGCAAGTTAACAGCAGCTCAGATCAGAGACCAGATGAATGCCACACAGAGTTCTAGCAGCAGACCCATCTCTAGAACAACTGTTAAGAGGAGACTGCACGAATCAGGCCTTCATGGTCAAATAGCTGCTAGGAAACCACTGCTAAGGAGAGGCAACAAGCAGAAGAGATTTGTTTGGGCCAAGAAACACAAGGAATGGACATTAGACCAGCGGAAATCTGTGCTTTGGTCTGATGAGTCCAAATTTGAGATCTTTGGTTCCAACCGCCGTGTCTTTGTGAGACGCAGAAAAGGTGAACGGATGGATTCCACATGCCTGGTTCCCACTGTGAAGCATGGAGGAGGAGGTGTGATGGTGTGGGGGTGTTTTGCTGGTGACACTGTTGGGGATTTATTCAAAATTGAAGGCACACTGAACCAGCATGGCTACCACAGCATCCTGCAGCGACATGCCATCCCATCCGGTTTGCGTTTAGTTGGACGATCATTTATTTTTCAACAGGACAATGACCCCAAACACACCTCCAGGCTGTGTAAGGGCTATTTGACCAAGAAGGAGAGTGATGGAGTGCTGCGGCAGATGACCTGGCCTCCACAGTCACTGGACCTGAACCCAATCGAGATGGTTTGGGGTGAGCTGGACAGCAGAGTGAAGGCAAAGGGGCCAACAAGTGCTAAACACCTCTGGGAACTCCTTCAAGACTGTTGGAAAACCATTTCAGGTGACTACCTCTTGAAGCTCATGGAGAGAATGCCAAGAGTGTGCAAAGCAGTAATCAGAGCAAAGGGTGGCTATTTTGAAGAAACTAGAATATAAAACATGTTTTCAGTTATTTCACCTTTTTTTGTTAAGTACATAACTCCACATGTGTTCATTCATAGTTTTGATGCCTTCAGTGAGAATCTACAATGTAAATAGTCATGAAAATAAAGAAAACGCATTGAATGAGAAGGTGTGTCCAAACTTTTGGCCTGTGCTGTATATATATATATTTGCATTTATTCAGATTTTTCAATGTCATTCTTTTTAGCTGGATTGCTACAGCCATCTAGGTTTCCACTTAATCTTGTTTTCATGCTTTTTAAACTCAGAAATGCTGAATAATGGTCTCCTCTTCTCCTTACATGCTGTTTTCCTCTTTGATTCCTGCTTGCAAATACAAACACAGAGGTAGCATCTTTCATAGTTGAATACAGACTGATTGCTGATTGAAGAGTTGTGCAAAGGAGTTTCTCACACGTACATTAGAGATTCACACGTACATGCAATTTCTATCAGCTGTAAATAGATGTTTTCCTTTGGATTTGAGTCTTACTATAAGATCTGTGATATTTGTGTTGAAAAAATTGTGTAAAATGTGTGAAACCAATAAAAAAGTGTCAAAACATTTGTAAGAGAGTGCTGTGCTGAGAAGGTGATGATGAAGATCAAGTGGATCCCAGTTTCATTAAGCAAGTCTTAGAAGTCGGTTTGTGGTCTGTCTTAACTGTTTAGAGGTGTGAACATTTTTTTGTAACCAGTGGAGAAGTGTGAACACATTTGCAGGAAAAGACTTCTGCTGTGCTGAGAAGGTGATGGTAAAGATCATTAGGCCTTGTGCCTTGGCAACTGAAAAAAATGAAAAAATTGTCAGTGCAGAGTGCAACAGGGTTTGATACCTCCAGTAAAATCATCGATGGTGAAAATAATTTAATTCATGTTGTGATGCTTGCTTGTCTTTAACAACCATGTAAAGTATCAACAAATGGCATGCTGTTGTTTAATTATGTAATTAATTTAACGATATACCAATCTGACCACTAGCCCCATTTGTTGTAAATATTTGCTTTTACTGTATGTTTTAATGTTCGATGAGTGTTGGAGCATTTTGCAAACAAAGTGTGAACTGTTTTGAAATGTTATGTCTGACTGGACAAATGAGTTCAAGCAAAGGAGAAAAACTGTCAGCTCCATAGCAACACTGGTGAAGTCACCTATTGCAGTAAGCAGCTATCATAAAGTCACATAAACCTGTATAGATCCATATGTATAGTCAACCAACCTAATCAACCCATAAACCTTCAAAAGTACACCCTTTGACACAGCGACAAACTTTTAATTCTTAAGAATATTAAGACGATGGAATAGGAATTTAAAAGAAATGGTGGTGAAGTGGTTAGCACTGTCGCCTCACAGCAAGAGGGTTCCTGGTTCCTTCTGTATGGAGTTTGCATGTTCTCCCTGTGTCAGCGTGGGTTTTCTTTGGGTACTCCGGCTTCCTCCCACAGTCCAAAGACATGCAGGTTAATTGATGACTCTAAATTGTTCGTAGGTGTGAATGTGAGTGTGAATGGTTGTCTGTCTCTATGTGTCAGCCCTGTGATAGTCTGGCGACCTGTCCAGGGTGTACCCTGCCTCTCGCCCAGTGTCAGCTGGGATAGGCTCCAGCCCCCTGGTGTCCCTCAAGAGAATAAGCGGTTACAAAAATGGATGGATGTCTGGCCACTGATTGCCAACCTGTTGCTCATGTTGCATTTAAAAATAATTGCAAGTATGGCTGTTTTCATCTTTCAGTGTCTGATAGTCCACCACTGACATTTTTGTCACATCTCGTCTCGTCAATGAAAAATGAAACAATCAATCAAGATCTATTTTTATCCCATTTTCATCATGGAAAAAAAGGTCATTGATGAAAAACTTTTGTTATAGATTTCATTAATGAAATTAACACTGGAGGGTGAGCATCAGAGGCAACTGGGTTGACATGTTATAATGTGTGTTTACATGGGGAAAAACGTTCTCTTTTGTAGGTATTTGGGCATACAACAACAGCTTGGACAAAATGAAAATCTGACTTGTTGTGCGAGATGAAATGTCAAAGAATGACCAACTTTATTAAAATTCATCCTGTGGAGATCATGGATGCCTAGTTCTCTGCATGTTTTGTTACACTGAAATGCTAATGTATCATTGCAAAGCAGAAAACATATACTCTAATACCAGTATATCTGTGATAGACCCATATCGGTGCATACTATCAGACAATCAATGAATCAGTCAGGCTGTAGTTTCAGTGCTCCTATTAGTTGTAGGTCTATTTGTGTCCAGAAGCATTTTGGTCTACAGCCATTGATAACGCCCCTTGGGCAATAAAAATTTACTGAGAGGTTCCACATTTACTCACATTCATGATCTGGTCTGGTGATGCCTGGCAAATCAATGTCTGAATCAAATCATAAGACAAGATATCCAATAGTTGTTTATTAATAGTTTAGATTAGGGATGCTCGATAATATCCGTACTGATACAATCCTTTTTTTAATGTATTTTTTTATTGACAAAGTCAACATCAGATAAATGATACAGCACAAGTAACAAAACACCATATCTGAAAGATATACAAGTATGTATGAAGAATAGAAATCAAACAAAAATTAAAACGGACGATAAAATAATACCATAAAACGTCAATTAGTAGCCTGCACTATTGTTTGTTTAAATCACTGGTCTCAACAAGCTTATGTTTTTGGACAGGCGGCTATATGGGACAGGCCTTTAATTCATTTTAAACAAATACTTTTGCTCAGCAAAGATGGGCCATTCAATCAAATTGTTTATTTAAACCAGTACAACTATTACATGTATAAAAATTAGGCTTTCAACCCACAATTTTGAATTATGTGTTATATGGCATTCGAGGATCACAGCACCCAGCATACTGACACAACACCACTTTATCCTGTGGCTTTAAATTTAAGTTTGATGGTATGTGTAACCCTTTCACAGTTGCCTCCTTCTGCCTAAATCACCAGTATTGTATTACTTATCATTACTTTCATTAGGTCCATTTGAATTTTAAAGGAAACATTGTTTATAAATGCATGGAAATCGGGCAATGAAATAATAGTGTAACACAATGTCAACACAAATATATCACATAAGTAGGCCTACAAATATGAAAATACATATAAAGATAAACCAGGGTACAAACATTTAAAAAAAAGGTATAGAGGTAAAGTGATATATTCAGTCCGGGGATTCGAGGAAGAAAGTTATATAATTTTCCATAATACATGGATAAATATCGGTATCGGCCAAATGAGTTGTTGGCAAATTGGATATCAGCAAGAAATCCAGTATCATGCATCCTTAGTTTAGATATTTCAATATGTGAATATTGCCATCTCTAAAGCCCCTCTGTTAGTCTGGCTATAAATACCGTAATGCTGTGTTTGATACAAATCCCTCTATCCAGCTTCATATGGGCTTTGTTTTGACTTTAGTGCCAGTTCTTTTTATGATTTGGTGCTTTTGGCTGACCTCCTTTCAGATTTTACAAAAGACCAATCAGGATAACCACATGAGTTTAGTGCTCGATTATCGTCCTTTTTTCCCCTGTGATTTCTGCAGATTACCCTTAATTTGTGTTTAAATTACTTAAAATTAACATAAAGCTGGAACACTGCTTTGAAACACAACTGGATAAACACAACACACAACTAACTGCAGTTTTTTTTTTCCAGAGGTAACTCCAAGGAAATGGACAACCCTGAAATATTTTGGCAAAGAAAGCTGCTTGTGAAGACCCAGATGTTCCTGTCATCTTTTTGAGTTCAAAGAATATGCATTACAAACAAACTTTACATTATGGAATAGGCATACTTCTCTTGACAGGTATATTTCTGAGAAAGTAGGTGCAGTGATGCAACATACACAACAAGAATGTTGCTTTAAATCTGCACAGTCACAAAGCCAATTTGAATGCAGAGACATCAGACAAACAAGTCTTAGAAATCTTTACCCCAGAAGCCATCACATTTTTCTTAGCCTTTTTCTGGTCAGACCCCCCATTCATATTGAATTCCCCTCACTGCTGCTGCTTATATTTAATTGAAAGGTAGATTAAAGTTTAAAATCTACATTTGGTCTGTTGTTACCCTGGCTTTTTACTTCAGCAGAGAGACTTGCCAGACAGTTTGAAGTTGGCAGAGCTGAGCGTGCAGACCTCCAGAGGGCAGGGGGTGAATCTTGGGCTTTGACTGTGGAGATCTGCTAAACGCTGTCAGAAAGCCACACTGTAACACCAACTGGTCTCACACAAAGTCCCACTTGAGTCGCTTATGCAACTTTTCGATACTCCTGCCTTTTATATCACCATCTGCTCCAGATCAGGAAGTTTTATTTCTCCTTGCCTGAAAACTTCCATCTGTGATTTTGCTTGAGAACTTGTCTCTTTCAGCCAATATTTAGTGTATTTTGTAACAGTGTAGAGTACCATCACCAAGAATGCTAGCTGAGGATGTGTCTGTTCATATTGAATCATGTGAGTTCAACAACAACCCAAATTGTTAGCCAGTTTTGGTTCAAAATTACAATTAAGTCAAAATAGTTTTGCTCACTTTGCACCAGTCTGCATCTTAAAGTGAAAGAAAATATCCACAGTAGTTTTCAGACAATTGCTTCACAAGGCAGTGTAAGATGACATGCTTTGGATTGCTGTATGAAACGAGTGAGATGTCAAATTTTTTTCTGTCAGATAATGCAAAGTCAAGTATAGGAATGGATACATTTAAAACTCACAAGCTTTGACACCGTGTCCTGTCTTCTTTTAGTTTTTATATTGAGCGACATTGTTATTCTCCAGTTATGGTCTCTCTACATCACACAAGATGTGATCACACAAGAACAGCCTTGGTTACATGAACTCCTAAGCACCTACGTAATCAGTGCCTATGTGTGAAAATTGTCACTGTCCTTGTTACTTGTCTAACACAAGTATTACAACCGAGAAGCAAACAGTCTGTAGACTTTGTCTAATACCATATGTTTTCCAAAAGTGCACTCTCTAGCTATCAACTGCCAAACAAGATGTTTGAATTCAGGGTAGCACTTTATACAGCCCACGATTTACTGTTTAATACCACTGTATGGATGCTAATAAAACACTTCCAACATAAATATTGGTAGAGAATAGTACAGTACAGAAAACAAGTCTACAGGGAACAGAGAGTAAACCTTGGGCAACATTTTATAGTAGCAGATATTTTGTTAACGAACACCAGATTTTCTGTGTCTGCCATGTACAAAGGGGTAAAAGCAATTGTTTTTATTGTGCTTCATCAGTTTCGATTGGGAAGAGCCCCTACATAGTAGTCAATCCATGGATAATACACCAATCAACCACACCATTAAAACCACAGATAGGTGAAGTGAATAGCATTGACCATCTCATTACAGTGCAATGTTCTGCTGGGAATCCTTAGGTCTTCCACACACCCCACACACTGTTACAAATGAAGCACCACCCTCATGGCAACAACACCCTTATGCCACACTGCAAAAACCAAAGAGCTCAAGGCCTTGACCTGGCCTCCCCAGATCCTAATGCAATTAATTATCCATGGGATTTGCCTTTGTCCGTGCCTTGATGGGCTAGCACCAAGTATGATCCACGGTGGCACCTCTGACCTGTCAAGGCATGAACATAAGACTTATGGGTGTGTCTTGTGTTGTCTGGCACAGAAGCATTGGCACCAGATCCTTTGAGTCCTGTGGGTTGTGAGATGGGGTACGGTCCCCTACTATGGATGCAAGATCGGATTAGGATCTGTAGAATCTGAAGGCCAGGTTGTCACCTTGAGCTCCTTGTTACATTCCTTTGTTACATTCTCCAATTGACATATTCATATGCATGTCAAGTGGCATCCATATGAATACCAGGACCCAAAGCTTCCCAGCAGAACATTGAATTGTATCAAGATGATCAATGTTATTCACTTTGCCTGTAGTGAATTAATGTTGTGGTTGATCAGTGTAGGTTTGTAGGCTAAACTGCCTATACAGTGTGCATATGTTAAATCTGTCAAGTTCACTTTAAGTATGTCACTGTAATCTAGACATAACTCAAGGGTCACTTATTACAGGTTTTGTAGCCCTTTTTGACTTTCCTACCCCAAAACTCACCTGCCTGTACCCCAGCCTTGGTGATCATTTAGAGGGATATTTTATGTCTTACCCCTGCAGTTTAGGTTGCAGGTCATAACTGTGAAATACTTTATACCATTATTACTATAGTTCCACAGCATATCAGTGTTCTCAACACCATTTTCCCAAACTTGTATGTATATGAAGTATATGATTCTTCATGATTTAATCACAAATATAGGAATGGTTTAAATCAAAGCTGATAATTTGGGATATTATCTCCTAATGAGACTTAACCTGTCAAGGTCAAAGAAACATAAGGAGAATGGTGGGTCATGTTTGGCCTCAATGTAATAATGGTCATTGTTGTCAGATCTCCTAGTCAGAATGGCTTTTTTTCTCTCAGAAATACAGACTTTAAGACTCTTACCTTGTCCTGGCATGCCAACATGTAGACAGCACTTGTGGAGTTACAATTAATGGACTGGCCATTGGGAAATTTGTTTTTTTTTTTCAGTGAACAAATGTTTAAAACTGTGTGGTAATGTCCTGTAGGAAAATAGAGGAGTATATTTAGTGATCTCCTGGAGCACAGGTTTAACTTGTGTCATTTAGTTTGGTGGAGCTGTTGGCAATGAAAGAAGAGTTCTTGTTTTTTACATGTTCAGTTTTTAGTGGTTGAGCTTAGGGTAGGGTTCAGGATCGTCCATTGTGTGGCAGTCTGGACAGTACCAAGTATAACAAGACCAGTGTTGGGCCTCTAGAAATGTAATATATTACCCGCTACTCTTTAAAAGTACAAGCATTTGGGAAAAGAAGTGCTGCAAAGTTATAGTACACAGCCAAATACAGAAAATACAGTTCAATATAGAAATATACCAGAAGCACAGGAAACACAACCAAATGCTGAATTTGGTTGTTTTCTCCAGTGTGTTTTTTTGTAGAATGACAATGACAGTAAAAAGGGGCACAACTGGCTGAAATGGGTTTCCTCTGTGGGGTGTCTGGGCTCAGCCTTAGAGATAGGGTGAGGAGCTCAGGCATCTGGAGGGACATCGGAGTAGAGCCACTGCTCCTTGGCATTGAAATAGGCCAGTGGGGGTGGTTAGGGCATCCGATCAGGGTGCCTCTTGGGCGCCTCCCATTAGAGGTGTTCCAGGCACATCCCACTGGTACGAGGCCCAGAACATGTTGGAGGGATTATATATCTCATCTGGCCTGGAAACACCTTGAGATCCTCCAGGAGGAGCTGGAAAGCCTTGCTTGGAAGAGGGACATCTGGAGTACCTTGCCCAGCATGCTGCTCCTGCAACCCAGCCTTGGATAAGCGAATGATGAATGGAAGGATGGATAGATGGATATACAGTATGTATTGAATCGATTAAATTCTACAACACTGCACTGAAGCAAATCAATATTTAATCATCTGTACACAAGAACAGAAAACGGCAGAAATGCAACATAATAATGACAAAGTCAAGGTCTTCCTCAAAGTTGCCGTTTCCTGGTGTTCACACTCAGGTGTGTTCTTCCTCAGGTCACTTAAAGTGAGGCCTAATCGCTCTAATTAAACCTATGCTATGCCATTTGTAAGAATTTCTCCATTATTTATGAAGGCTCTTTCGGTCCAATGCAATGGAGCTGTAGGAGATGGTACCTTTTATTGCATCAATTAACCCTACATAGATTCAGCATTAGCTTCCTGAGACTCACACTTGTCATAAAAGGCAGAAGTCTGCAGTTGACTGCTTCAGTGAACAAATGAAGAAATGAGGGCCACAGCTCTCACAATGAGTCATCGCTCTGGAATCCAGGAACAGCACACTGTTCTTTATGCAGATTCTAAAGACAGGGGTTACTTGGAGGAGCAACATGTTCAAATTAATGACATACCAAGCTGATCAAGTAAAAAATATAAAAAATGCATGTGCTGCCTAAGAAGTAGTGCACAGGGTGGGATATATCAGTGAGGAAATCAGAGCAATTTCTGCAATAATCATTAAACATATCACAACATGTAATCTGAGATTTTATTCCACTTCATGTGAAGTAACTGGCAGGCCGCTGGGGTGCAATTTGCATGGAAAGATGTGTCAGAGTTTAAGAAATGCTGCATATTTAAAGTGTCAATTTCCATCAAGCCTCATTTGGGGTAAATAGATGATCATTTGGGCCCTTAATTATATTCACTCAGAGGTAACTAAAATGTATCAGGAGCAGATTTGCAATCTTTAATACTCAGCATAGATGACTTACTGAATGGGCCTTTTAATTTTAATTATTAACATTGTTGGTTTCATTTTTAATGCATTTTTTTTAAAAATGACAATACAAATATAAAAGCTTTAATCAACTGTTAGTTGACTATTGATGGAAAACAGGTAGAAAATAATTTTGGTAAAAAAAAAATCTCAAGTAATTTTACAAGACTGGTGTTTTTGTACATGGTTCATGACAAACAGATGAATCAAAAAATCCCTTTAGTGAACAGTTCATTTTAATTCTTTGCTTGTTATCTTTTTGATTTTCTGTAACAGGGGAACTGCATGTGCACACACACAGATACATTGGGAGTGGAAATAATTACATACATTCACTCTCATTACTGTAACAAATACTTTTTTGTGCACTTGTACTTTTTTGAGAATTTCCAAAAACATGTAATTTTACTCTCAGCCATAGGCACTTTTTCTCACAAATGACTTACTTCACTGTGCTTCAAGTCACATTATTCACTGAATAAAAACAAAAGTTGAATGAATCAGTTCTGATACAACTGCGTGAAAATGGAACAAAAGACAAGAGCTATATCAGCAGCTGCAGCAGACAAGAAGCTGCACTGGTAGCCCTATAGCTCTATATACTTTAATAATATAAGTACATATTACTTTTAAAGTTGCAAACAACATGTATCCTGCCAAGCAGATTGCAAGCTTTTAAATCTTTGTTTCTTATTTAACTGACAAGAGCAAAACTCTTCAAATGACTCACTGTGGTTGTCACTATATGCTGATACTCTTTTGTCATAATTGTATAAATTTACTTCCCAAAACATCTGATGTAGCCTGTGACTTTCAGTTAAGACATGTCTCATGACTTTATGTTTTACCATTTTATTTGAGATCTAGGAGCTTCCAATGTCCGGTAATTTATACACAAATAGAGCTGCTATGTAAGAATTATCAAAGGTAATTCTAGAAAATGCAAAGACTCAGAGCACCTACAAGATAGTTCCAGCTTACTACTCAACCACTGAACGAATCAGCTCACTTATGTGTAAGTACAAGCATCAACTTGAGTTAAATATACTGTATTATTTTACACATATTGGATTTTTGAGATCTGACACAAGAGACTGGGAATTTGAGGAGTAATACAGAATATGGCATGTCCACCTTAAACCACAAGAGCTCACAACAGATGGGCAGAAAGAGGACAATGCACGCACCTTGGCTGCGTTTCATTGGTCATTCAGCATGCCCTTATTGACTTCCCCTTGGCACTTTCCCTCAGGGGAATCCCCATCTAAATCATAAGTGCCGTTTCATTTGTCTGAAAAACTAATGTGAGCTTGGCGAAATGGACCCTTGGAGGGTTGAGGGAGTGTGTGAACAAGGATGGTCACCCCAGAGGTCTGTATCACCCACAATGCATTGCATTAATGCATCTCATGCCAGAAAATACACCAAGAAGTGTATATAAAACTAGCAGGAATATTCATAAAACTCAGGTTGCACAACCGAAGAAGGAGAAGATGAATATATTGGAAAATGAATAAAATAAGAGATTTATAATAAAAATAAATTAATTTACAATGCAATGTATTCTCATAGTACAGCGTGTGTGATATTCTATGAAAAATGCATACACAACAGTTTGTATGCTATCCTATGAATTAGTGCTCCTATAATGACATTATGTCCTTAGCGTACAGCTACGTAGTTAACGTAAAATTACAGAGGTTAGGCTAAGTAAAGTCACTGTCTAGGTAAGGGGAAAAAAAACATGGTGTGTACATACCTGAAAATGACTCAAAGTTCAAATGATTCCAAACACACAGCCCAGTGGAAAGCCATGGGGAAAAGTGTGGGTTTTTTTGGTCCATCCACCACCCCAACCTGGCTCATTAAAAGATCCATCAGGACCCCTTCCTTGTTTACTCCTGTCAGTACACCTTTCAAAATATGTGGGATATGTACAAATTTGCCTGATCCTGGGGTCAGTAAGGACAAAGACAAAGGAGATAAAGCAGGAACTTTGTATATCCTCTTTGGGTGTAGCTATGTTGCTAAAGGGTCTGGATTAGTACAGAGGATGTATAGTTGCCTACAAGGCTCTGTCTGTGTAAAGCATAAGCAAACTAACATCACTTTGCTTTGGTGAAGCCAACTAACCAATGACCTAACTGCAACAAAGATCACAACAATAAGTCAGTGAACAGCATTAAATCACAATTCACAAATTGTACAGTCTTGCTTAGCCTGTACAACTGTAATAATGCTACCCCCAGTTGTTACATTACCAATGCTTGAATGGAGGAAAAAATTGCTTTGTGACATGTTGGCAGTGTAAAGCTGGAAAGAACTGGGGTTCCAGAAGCAGTCTTTCCTGCGTCCTTGTTCCAAAGGTACAGATCGGAGGAGACCAGTCGCTCAGTGTCTTTGCAGAGTTAAACTATGGTGTGCTAACTTGACTTGGTTCTAACTTGTTGCTGGAAAGTTAGTTGCAAACCTTGTGTTTGGCACACTAATTTCTCTGGTCTTCAGGTTCTGTGTCTGCTGGAAGCAGCCCACAGTGAGAGCAAAGCGGCAGCTCCTGCTGTGGGTATGCAGAGGTGAGAAACCGGGGGAAGGGCGTAGCAGGTCCTCCTACCTCTTCAGTGACTCTGGGCAAGAGCCCGTCAGAGGCTCAGGAGATGGAGCAATGAGAACAGAAACTTCTCTTCTTGGCATGGTTGACATCACAGGCTCACATAACAATGTAAAAGAATGGGAAATCGACCTGCATTTATAAAGCGCCTTTCTAGTCATCCGACCACTTAAAGTGCTTTTTACACATTCACAGAGTCACATTCACCCACTCACACACACATTCATACACTGGTGGCCAAGGCTACCATACAAGGTGCCACCTGCTACTCAGTTTTTAACACACTCACACACCGATGGAAGCGTCATCGGGAGCAATTTGGTCTTCAGTATCTTGCTCAAGGATACTTCAACATGCAGGCTGAAGGAGCCGGGGATCGAACCGCTAATCTTCCGATTGGTGGATGACCCGCTCTACTTCTGAGCCACAGCTCGAGAACCTGAGAAGGCCCTACTCAGGTTTGAAAACTGTGTACGTGGGGTGTCCTCTCAGTTAGGTGTGACAATGAGGCATCCTGTGGAGACAAGTGCAAAATGGCTGTCCTTTGATTGATGAACAAAGAACATGTAGTCTCAGCCACCATTTCAGATGGTAAGACCCAGGGGAAAGCCTTCACATGTGCAGTTTAGATCTTAACAAATATTAAATCATTTGTGGTCAAGTGAATTCCAACACTTTTGTAGGAAAACATGCAGTTTGTGAGAACAGCCTGCTCTGTGCAGCACCCTTTTCAGTTTCAGGTATTCTAATATATCTTACAGGTTTGTAGACTTACATCTGTATAGATTCACTTGTCTATTAGCAGATAGTTTGAGGTTAACATCTCATTGTTATCAGATATTTTACAGTAAAATGTCATATATGCCTTCAGCTCACTGAAATGAGTCTGCACCCAGCTGGCCAACAGGGTTATAAGTCATTAATATTTGGTTGAATTTCTGTTGTGACGTCAGGTGACCAAAATTCAATGTCAGGACAATGTCTAATGCCAATCTCAATTTTACATATCATTGACGACAGATGACGGTGATATTTTAGCAGTTTTTAGTGTTAATAACTCTAACCATCAAATTCAATGTTTTCCAAATGTCTCATACCAACATAATTTCAATGTAGAATTATGACATTTAGTCATAAGGTGTAGAGAACAAAACCCAGTGTCTGCAAAACATCATAATGTCAATGTCCACACAATGTTGAATTTTAATATTATTAGACATTTACAACATCACAACCAAAATTTTACACCTTTCTGACATATTGACATCTGGTACCAGCTGGGCAGGTACATCCAATGATTTTTTAAAAAGCAATACAGTGCTGATCCTACAACTGGTGGTCAGTCCATGGTAATTGAAAAGTGACATTAAGCTATGGCAGGTGCTTATCATGTAAATCCCCCGACCTCTTTCCCTCTGCTCGTCAAGTGGCCTCGGTGCAATGTATGCTTTTATGTAATACCATGGGCTGAGAGTAGGTAAATGAGAGGAAGTGGAACAACTAATAAAGTGCTGCACTTGTTTGCATTGACCCCAGTGCAGGTAGTTTCCTAATGACCTCTTAAACCCCATCAACTGGCTTATAGGCCAGGAAGCCAAACCAGCCTCACAAAGAGAAGGCAGAGAGTGGAACGTGACAAAACATACTATATTTAAAACAATTTAACTGTTGGGGATACATTTCTGACAAAAAGAACACATTAACCTGCTTTTCTCAGGCACACTGTCAAAGATTTGGGTGAAATTTGTAGAACTTGGCCATTTAGGATTCAAACCTCGGACCTCTGACTCCCCAGAAAAGTTGATTCACCACTACACCACTAGGAAGATATGATTGTTCACACACCATCTCACTAACAGGCGATCTTAATAAAGGGAAAACTTACTTTAAGAGGCTGCTCCGCATTATTAAGCAAGTCACATTTCCCATGGAATATAGGGAGGATGAAAGATCTTCCAGAAAATGAAAAGGCATGAAAACAATTGATAGTTTGCAAAAGCTGAAGAAAGATCAAACCTCTGAAAGATTTGTGCTTGATTCAGGGAACAGACGGCTTAGAAAAAAGCTTACTGAGGAAGGTTTCTGTCAAGCAAATTAATAGTGTTAAAAGGGCATGCACAACAAATAGGTATTTGAAGCTGCTGACGTGTCTGGAGTCAGATGAACCTCTCCATGCAGGATCCTCCAGAGTTCTGCAGCTGTATGCAAAGATATAATTCAGCCAACCCTAACCAATGGCTCACATATCAGTATGTGGCTTGATCTGTAAATATGTATTTTTTTCTTATTCAACCACCTTTATTTTTTTTGAAAAATGATCTGTTCATGCAGCAAATACAACAGATTTCTGTTTTGAATTTGTTATGACCAATTGAGTGGTTTCAAACTGCATTGTACACAATAATTTGGAACTGTGTATTTTGAGTTCTTTTTATTGTTATCATCTGTGGTTTTGCTTGTCATAACATTCACTTTATAATATAATTGTTGAGGACTAATCCAAAAAAAATTGTAAATTGTATTGTAATTGTATTGACTCTTTAGGAAAGTCACCTGTGCATAATAATATGGAACACAGCATAGTATAATGGAGGTACTACTTACAAATGTTATCTATTAAGAACATGTTCTATCTTCCTAGTTTTGTTACGCTTCGGTAGGATTTTGATGATGAGAACACCTGCAAAGATATTCCTGTTGGAGTCAACTGCCTTTAGTCCAAAACCTGGCTGGAATGCAGGGTTGTCATGGATCAACTGAAGGACCCACCTCAGGCAATGTGCCACCTGCCCGCCCAAAGTTATTTAGTCTAATTTATAAAATGCAATTTAACTTAATTCAACAATTGATGTTGGACTATGAAAGCGGGGTGACATCCAAAATTCTATATTAAAAAAAAAGTTGTCCTCCAAATGGCTGGCCTGCCTGGACAAATAACAATAAAAATGCTTTTGGGGGAAGGCAATTATGTGTTTTGTATGTATGTGTCAACTATAACCACTCTGTATTTATTGCTCTTGTCATTTCAAATAAAAACATAACAAATATACTGCATAGTGTGTTTATTGGTGAACAAGACGTATAATAAGTTTCTTAGCTTTAACTGAAATAAATAGTTAAGAACACAAAATTAAATGGGAATATGAAGTCAATGAAACTTAAAATGCTGAGTGGAATAGTATAGGGAATTGTTGATTTTACTGTAGCCTTTAAGTATTAATAATTTGGCTTTTAGTGTATTGAACTTAAATTGTCACTTCCAGTCTTTTTAGCATTTCAGTAAGCATTGGCATTTCATTGAGATGAATTTGTTTTTATTAATTGCTAATTTCTTAAGGGCAACCACTAACCTGTCTTTTTATTCATTTATTTTTAAATAAAATCAATATATCTGGGTTGACAGTGTGCAAGGGTCTCTGTTGCCACAGGAGGCAAAGCTTGAATAAGGTGACACTACACTTGACTATTTTCACTGGCCAAGGGTAAAGGTAGTGATGGCCTCATGAAGCCTCATGAAGCATTTTCTTTATTTTCTGAGCCCACTAGATGGCACTCTTGGTTTATAGACAGAGCTCAAAGAATAGCAATTTGTTGTGCTTTCAAGCTTTTGTTGAACAAAAATCGCCGACTAGTGGGCTCAGAAAATAAAGGAAATGCTTCATGAGGCTTCATGAGGCCATCACTAGGTAAAGGGATTAGAGGGATCAAAACTGTACGCAATCAAGCTGAGGATCACGTCCTTTGCATTTTATTTTGTAAGATGTGGTGGAAAAAAAGTCAAATTTTCATACACATATTTTTTAAACACAATTTTAACACATATCAGTTGTTGTGGTTTATTGACTTACATAACCTTTTACCTTAGGCTGTACAGATTTTAGGAACATAAGGCATTTGAAGATACTGCAAGACTTGATATAATAAAAAGCAAAAACACCAGTGTATTGTTGCTTGAGTAAAATGTCTCTAAAGTAACAGCACTATTATTTGAGTATCTAGTGTCTTGTACTCTTTCCACCTCTGCATAATATACATGCTTCTGCGTGTGGGCTGAGGCAATGTCTTCTCTTTCTCTTTCATGCTCAAATGCACAGGCACCTTCCTTTCCCTGACTCATTGTTTAATGGCCGTGATCATTTGTATCTGCTCCACAGACTGTTTATTGCCTGTCACACTGATGCCACTCTTAACCTCACAGAACATCACAACGCACCCTCAGCCCATCTGTAATAAAGAGGACAAAGTTGTCTTCTGTCGCAGGTAAAAAATGAGCTGTTGGCGTGTATGCCGGAGATGTTCCAGTCAGTGCTTAAGCTGTGTGGAGTGTTTCTATATGAAGTGGGATTGAATTAGTCTGGCTTCAGTGTGGAGAGAACTGAATTTTTAAGAGGCTTTATGCATGTAGAACAATGCTGCAATAGCCTCGAACAGAGCAAAGGGTTGAAAACATATTCAGATGAGGGGAATCTAGGCTAGCCTAATGAATCATAATTAAAAAAGTACCTCAGTCGAGCAATACTGTAATTGGATAGCACATGTGAAGGGGCAGAGTACAGCTATGAGGCTTTCTTCCAAGCTTCACTCGCTGCTGGCTTTTGTGTAAATCGCTGGGCTGAAAGGATTTTAGACCACAGCTGGCGGAGCACGGAGCACTGGCCAAATGAATTTACTCTGAGAATGCAGACAGGCATGAGATCAATAGTAATTAGATTCCTAATGTGTTTCACTTTGCACAAGTTTGTTTACATGGCACAAGTTTGGTTGTAAACCTCCCAAGGTGAAAGTATCCAGTTGAGAGGTGACGATAAAGGTTAGAACTCATCTCCCCCTGTAAACCTCTGACACTGTCAGCACTGTGAGCAAGGACAGAAACCTTGTGGTTGAATTGATGAAGTCATGTCATGTCTATCAGCATCTGTTCAAAGGCAGCGGCGGCTTAAGTCAGCGCTAAGTTTGTCTTCATTTGCATTTCACATTGCCCCCTGGAATTGTTTTGACTCATCGTCTCATTTGCTTTTATTCATTTTCATTACAGTCATGAGCTAATGGAAGATTTGCAAATGTGCCATGACATGCCGCGCGTGATTACCGCTCCGCTAAGAGTTGCTTGACAAGTGCGCCGGCCCCTCGCCTCTGCATGCCACGCACCAGATAAGTGAAATGAGAGCTGTCACTAAAAGGCATGCAGATTCAAGTAGTTCCAGGTAGAATCCTCTTCACATTAAAATTGCCTTGCAACAAAAACAGAGGCAGTTCTAATGGAAAAGGGATTCACATGAAAACACACCATGACGGCTCTTGAAGTAGTGAGTATACCTTAACTCTGTCACTGGTATTGTTTCTGAGGATTGACAATCATAAACCTGCAATATATAGAGTACCATCAAAGGTGTTTCACTCTCATCATGTAACAGCTATACAATTGTGGTTTTCATAGCTGATTATGTACAGAATGATGCACATTATTCCAGTTGTGTCTTTCCTGACACTTTTCAAGAATCTACAAAGTGGGTTTTCAGTGTAAGGGGCCCATTTATATATATGACAATGACATTTGGACCAAAACCAGTTAATTTCAAGAGAATTACCAGCCATGTGTAATTACAAAGTCATCAATACCACCACTTTATAAATAATATCAGCGTCAGATATTGACGCCAAAAGTCACGTTTGACAGTAGTATAATATGCAGATGGGCAGCATCCATTAATAATGTGGCCGGACAAAACATTCCATGGTATCATGCTTTATGATACACCACCAGTCGGCCAGATAAACAGCATCCGTCCCGGCTGTATGACTAACTTTGAAACTTTTGAAAAGCTGTCAGTGATGATGTCATATAAGGCACTGGAAGGTCCCTTAAAGGGTAGGCAGCAGGGGTGGTGGATGGGCCCAACAAACCCTGGACTTTCACCCAGGAGGTTGGCGTTTGCTGCCCCTATGAGTGTACAGCCAAAACATGTTTTTTTTTTTTTTTACCTAACTACATGCTTTTGATGATCTTTATTTACCACAACCAGGAAGGAACAACAGACTTTTGAATAGTTGGGTTACACATGGAAGCCAAGGTAAGATGTGTTTTAAATATCGAGACATATATGTAGGTGTGGGGTTTTTATTTAGTACAACCCGCTAGCCATTTACAGTTATTGCCTTAATGCACTCTCTAAATGCACAAACATGGTGCATTGAATTAAGTTGCACTCCTTTATGCTCCAATAATAGACAACAGAAATAGCAACTGCTAAATCTACAGTCAAACTACAAATGAGGGCAGTACTCATATGCTAGTGTCCACCACAATGTGCATTAGCCTTAGTTTAAGTTTGGAAACATATTAGCTTCATTCATTAATATCATCCAAAGCAATACAACATTTGAGCCAACAGAAACATGATACAGATATAATTTCTCACATTCATATAGATGCACACCAGTGTTCACAAAAGGAACAGAGGAACTGGACTAGTTTGAGCAGCAGACATGTGGCTTGCCACTTTGGAGGTCGGCACAGACTAATGCAACTGTGCTGACACATGATCAAGCTAGGGCTACGGGGGAATGGAGTTCTTAAAGGATTACAAGAAGTTCTCTACACTTTTGTTGCCTAAACCTTACCATGTGCTGTTTTACTTTAACCTGAACCAAATGCTTTTGTTACCTAAATCTAACCAAATGCTTTTGTTACCTTAACCTAACCACGTCCTTGTGTTGCATAAACCTTACCATGTGCTTTTGTTGCCTGAGCCTAAACCTAACCATGTGTGGTTTTTCTTACTTTAAGGCTTTTGTTGCCTTTGCCTAAGTTAACCTCATGCTTTTGTTGCCTAAACCTAACCACGTACTTTTGTTACCTTAACCTATACACATGCTTTTGTTACCTTAACATAACCACGTGCTTGTGTTGCTTAAACCTCACCATGGGCTTTTTTTCAAAACCTAATCAAGTGCTTATGTTATTTAATGAACCACATGCATTTCTTGCCTTAACCTAAATATGTGCTTTTGTTACTTTAACCTAAACACATGCTTTTGTTACCTTAACATAACCACGTGCTTGTGTTGCATAAACCTAACCATTGGCTTTTCTCGCCTTTGCCTAATCCGAACCAAGTGCTTATGTTACTTTAACCTAACCACGTCCTTGTGTTGCATAAACCTAACCATGTACTTTTGTTGCCTGAGCCTAACCCTAACCATGTGTGGTTTTTCTTACTTTAAGGCTTTTGTTGCCTTTGCCTAAGTTAACCCCATGCTTTTGTTACCTTAACATAACCACGTGCTTGTGTTGCTTAAATCTCACCATGGGCTTTTTTTCTACTTCTTTGCCTAAACCTAACCAATGCTTATGTTATTTAATGAACCACATGCATTTCTTGCCTTAACCTAAATATGTGCTTTTGTTACTTTAACCTAACCACATGCTTTTGTTACCTTAACATAACCATTGCTTGTGTTGCATAAACCTAACCATCGGCTTTTCTCGCCTTTGCCTAATCTGAACCAAGTGCTTATGTTACTTTAACCTAACCACGTGCTTTTGTTGCCTAAACCTAACCATGTGCTTTCGTTACTTTGACTAAACACGTACTTATATTGTCTACACCTTACCATGTACTTTTGTTGCCTAAACCTACTGACATGCTTTTGTTGCCTAAACCTAATCATGTGCTTTTGTTGCACAGAGCAAATAGACACACCGTTTGGGATTTGAAAGTAGGGGAAGCATTCTTATGAAATGTGTCATACCATCCAATTTTATATAACTCTGAGCCATGATCCCCAAAAAATAGCTGGGACTCGCCACTTTATGGCCTAAACTCTATTTAGGACCAGTATCCTGACCTACAATCTGGAAGACACACACACACCCTCACACACACACACACATACTGGGAACAAAGACCAAAAGCAACTGACTGTTTCATGCAAAATTGAATAAAATGTACTATAACTGATGTGCAATAATTATGTAAACAGAGAGGAAATCTAGGAAGTTGATTTAGATGCAGGAATGATAGGAAGGATAGGAAGTGAAACAACAAGTTTCTGTCTAGGTGGCTGTTGTTCTCACTGGTCTCTTCTCCTGACTTACCCATTTGCTGTGAATATATGAAGGGATACATTGTCATACCAACAGATGTTGTAACATGATTACAATCTATGAGCCTGTTATCATTTTAACTCAATTCATTAGTTTTTATTCAGTGGGTGACATCAGGTATTTGCTATCATTCAGGAGCTGAGGAGGAGCAACTCTGAAACACGGGAGAGTAAACATGGAAAGCAAACTCCATTTATTCTGTGAAATAAAGTCAAAAGAGAAGAGTAAGGGCAGCTTGTTGACAGAGAGGGTTAATAGTTCTCACCATCTGGCCTCAGACACCCCCTTGGCTGAAGACCATGAAACAAGAAGGAGCCAAAAGATCTCCTCTTTTGTTTGTCCTCTTTCTTTTAACCTGACTCTTTGACTGCTGTTGTAACTCTTATCGCTCTTCCGACCCCAAGCCTATGCAGCTGCATTCTGGGCCAAACGTGCTGAAGGCAGACATCCAGGAACTGATAGAAAGGAACTTTAAAAGAAAGAGACTTTGAAACAAACAAACCTAGAACTTAACAAGATTTGGCAAAGGCTGCCACCTTTCCCAAACCCCAGCAAAGTGGGGGTGGGTGAAGATGTTACTATAATGCCACCTGCTAAAATAAAAAGCTCAACACAAGTCGAGTCCCCACGTGGGATGAGCATTTTCCTGCGTTTGGGTTGATGCCATAGATTACTGGATTTAATCGTATATAGGATCTCACACCAAAATAGAAGTAATATTTGAATTGCTTCAACAATCTACAGGTGCTTATTTACCTGTTAGTTACAGTACTCATTCATTTTATTTGCGTTCATTCCTGTATTCAGTGCATTTATTCATCATCACAATTATTTATTTCATTTGTCTATTTAGTAGTTATTAGTTGTGTGTACAGTTGGTAGTTAGTAGAGGCCATTAAAGACAACGTGACACGATGGACAGACAGAGAATTTTTTCAAAATGTCATTGATTCTTCTGTTACATCGTGTCTTAAATATCTTTGTCTTCTCATATGGTTGTATCTCTCTTGACCTACACTACACCGTCCCCACGTTCTTCAGTTCACACTCCGTGTCACACATATCTGTATGCTGTCAGAGAACGTGTGCATAAATTGATGAAATGAATGCAGAGTATGGAGAGAAAGCTCCGTTCGTACAAGTACACGTATAGAATAAATGAGCCCTTAAGCTTAAGAGGTGTCTCACAAGAATGACACTCCTAGTAACGGTTGTAGATTAACCAGCATCTCTCACCCACTTTTAGAGGGTAAGTGTCTCAAGGTTTAACAATGCTTCAGACAAAGGTGGGCAGATTGTAGTGATGGCCAAATGAAGCCTCATGAAGCATTTTCTGTATTTTCTGAGCCCACTAGATGGCGCTTTTTGTTCAACAAAAGGTTGAAAGCACACTGAGTTGCCATTCTTTAAGCCTCTCTCTTTAAGCCATGAGCGCCATCTAATGGGCTCAGAAAATAAAGAAAATGCTTCATGAGGCTTTATTTGGCCATGACTAAGTGGGTTGTCTAATGGTGTCTTCTCTGAGGGCGAACACACTATTAAGAGTTCTGCACTGGCCTAAAACACTAAGTTAAATTTGAGAACTAAACCTATTTTCCCTGTGGCGCAGTAACAAATTTTGTGGTCAGCTATTATTGCTTTTAACTATATTCAGCAAAAAAACAAACCAAAAAAAAGTTTTAAAGGATTAAAGTTGTTGTTTCACACAAAGTATCATCCAAAAGAATCACACAAAAATTAATAAAAACCCCTGCGGAACATTTGTGTGGGGTAAAAAGTATTTGTACAGACCTCGATTCCAGAGAATTTCTTCTTGTGGAAATATGTTTGACCAATAAAATCCTTTGTTCCAACCACTGTTATACCTCCACATCATAGCTATTTTGCTGGCAAAATGGGGGAACTTTGTATCAATGTAATTTTGGCTTCAACTGGTTTACAACTGACAATTGTAATGTAGCAGATACGCCTTTGCCAATGTTATAAGTTGGTCAAGGAATGGAGCTAGCCAGAACAGTTAGCATCATCAAATTTGGGCTCCGAATAGTTCGTGTATTGTGTATTTAATGTTAGCCGGGGGACTTGTTGCATGTCATTATCCATCCCCACCTCCCTTCTCTTTAACTGTCATCTCTCATGTAAAAATGCAAGAAAGAGAAAGAAAAATTAAGGCATCTGTTAGCAAACTCTCTGGCCATGACCAATGATAGCCACCACATGATCAGGTGTTAGGTTCTTGCATTAAGTAGCTGATCTTATTTTTTCAACTTTAATAACATACAGTATATTTACTTAAATATATGTTTGTCAAACTCTTGACAGTTGGACTTGCTTTAATCAGCCTAAAATAGAGTGTAAGAATCTTTCATTCACAGCATTGTGTGAAGCTAATATGGATTGTCATCATCCCCTTTGTGATGTGGATAGAGCTCCTGTGGCTCCCAGCAGGAACCCTCTTTATCATCCAAGTGCCATAATTCAGGTCAATTTCCCTTCATTGTCATCTACTTGCAAAGAGTTAAATCAATTTCAGAGTCACATTTATCCTGGGGTAATCGTGTGCTGCTAATTGGCCTCATTGCTGAGTCCCGTCAGTCACTGAGGAGGTAAGGGTAGGGGTGGGGCTGATGGGTTGAGGATAGCAAAAAGGTGGAGATCTCTAAGAACAGCTGCTGCGCTTTAACTTCCTCCAGATTGCATGATGTCAGCAGCCTTCGCAATGACTTCATCTTAGTTGGAAAGGCGTGGAATGGCTTTGATGCTGAATGTGAGAAATCCACGTTGATTGAGACCCCCAGCAGGAAGCGCTGGTCTCTTGAACTATGTTCGTGGTTGCTGATGAGCTCCCAGCAGGGGCTGGATATGGTGCAGGAAACCGTGTCTCTCTGATGTACTGAGGCCTGAGGTCAATGACTGCCCTGGACACTTAATAATATGAAGTTCCATGCCCTATATGGTGGGCCTGTCCAACCCTGTGGATAAAATAATAGTAATAGTAAGTTCAGTTGTATAGCACTTATTTCAATAAGCTTACAAAGTGCCTTACAAAGTGCATTCAAATTAAAATATAGTTACAATGATAGAAACAATGTTTAAGATGCAAATGATAAAACTCGCCAATAAATGTTGCACTTGCCCTCCCAATTGCATTGCATTTGTTAGTGATGTCCAAATATGGTCTCATGAACAACACATTCTCTCTCTGAACTTGTCACATATCTTCATTTGGTCTTGCCCTGGGTGCGCTGGTTATTGACATTCTGGGACGCTAAGTAAACTTTAGCCTGTTATATGCATTGTCTTTCTTTCAAATACACTTCCCCTTTCACAGGAAATGTACCGTTTACATACAGTCTCTTTCAAAAGAAACGCACTACATTGGTACAACACAATGAATTGACGGTTTGTTGTTGTTTGGCAACAAATGCACGTGGTTGGGATCAGGACAAAGGAACAGAGTTTGGCTTTAAAGTCTTACAGGAAGAGAACACAGGCCTCCTGGATGAAAGTTGGTGGTTGCTGGACCCATTCACCACCCCTCCTGCCTACCCTACTTGGACTTTCACCTCCTCAACTTTCATTTGTGTCCTGCCACATTTCCACATGACGCCTTTAAACTATAACAGCGAATGGCAGCGTATCATCCAGATGTGAAAGGATGGCTTTTTCGTCGACGAGAGGTCCTTGAGCATACAGTCATACATGAACACACAAAATATAAGGCTGAATGGTCCAGTAGTTTGCAAGATTACCTTATCTACCTTATTCACACATTAAGCATCCAGTAGTGCCATTATATTGGGTGTTGGGCCAGTTTACTTTGCACTGTTCATAGGAGGGCCACCTTACTGGTTTGATGTTAAACAGAATTAATACAAGTACATAAAACTGGTAGATGTTTGATTAATTCTTCAGTATGGTTCTACTCAGCCCGGCATAGGCCTACAGCCACTGCTGTAAAGCCCTCTGAGGCAAATTGTGATTTGTGATATTGGGCTTTATAAATAAAATTGATTGATTGATTGATTGATTGATTGACTGCAATGTATCCTGGACTGGATTACCAACCAAGCAAAACAGGCTCTGCCCCTACAGTCCCAGATCTTCAAGACCCCACCCTATATTCATTATACTACATCAGTTGGTCTGTGGTTGTTGTCCACATAGGGGGTCCAGCATTATTACCAGTCTTGTACAGGCCTGCGCCCTGTGTTGAAATGTCCATATGTCTAAATAAATGTTTGTTTAACTGAATAACCAGGCCACCATAGCAATATACAACCAGTGTTGCTCTGGGGCTTTGTGTGTTAATTCTGCCATGCCTAGACACAAACTACGAACAGATATGAGGAGATATTGGGTCAGCTGTGTCTCAGAGGGTAGAGCAGGTCGTCCTCTAATTGGAAGATCGGTGGTTTGATCCCCTGCCCCTCCAGTCTGCATGTGGAAGTGTCTTTAGGCAGGATAATGAACCCCATATTGCTTCTGATGGCTGTTCTATTGCTGTGTGAGAGCATGTACCATGTATGGTAGTCTTGGCCGCTAGTGTGTGAATGTGACATATAGTGTAACAGCACTTTGAGTGGTCAGCGCTGTACAAGTGCAGGTCCATTTACCATATGGAGAGGCTGACACCATCTGTGATTGGTTTGCTTTTTCTTATCATGTCGTAATGTCTAATCATGCCCAAAATCAAACGATAGAAAGGACTAATAAAGGTAAACTATCATATTTCATGTTTCCCTTTTAGAGTGCTCTGGGATGACATTTTTCCGTAGGCTGACGCAGCAGTAAACATTGCCCTGGTTCCCTTGTCAAAGAGCCAATGGCTTCAAAATTCACAGTGGGGTATTAACAGGCATATTTTATGTCATATAATGTAACACAGAACAAAACGTAAAAGTCTCTTAAGCTTGTGTTAACCATGGACCTTGTTTCCTTGTTTCAGGCATCTAACAAAAACCCATTGAAAAAACCCATTTACTTCTAGACAAGGAGACCAGGAGTGAAAAAATGTTAACTCATTTCCAGGTTTTAGAACTCATTCCTCTGCAGCTTTGGGCTTGTTATCCTAAAAATGTAATATAGCACTCATTACTCTTCAAAAGTAATGACATTACTTTATTACTCCCTGCCAACAGTAATTCATTACACTACTCACTATATTACTTTGCTGTCACACCACATAAAACTGGTAAGTGCGTGAATGTCTGGGTAATCGCCAATAAGTGTGATAGTATTTTCCCAAGACACTGCCTAAGAGTCATTCATTGAGCAGCATTTCATCCACAACATATCCATCCACAGCTTCATTACTTCTTTGTAGCCTGCAGCAGCCCATGAGTAAAATCCAGTTTTGCCAGTGTAGGGCTGCAGCTGATGTCTGCGGCTGAGGAGGGCTAACCTTTGGTGGGGTGTATTTCCTGGAGCTTCATGTTATTGTGCTGTCTGTTGTAGTAGGTGTTTCATACTGGGGGTTTGATGACATGTTTTTCGTAGTTTCCGTAGTATTTCAAGTCAGTGGTGATGTGATAAGAAAAGTGACATTGTAACTGGCTGCTTGGTTTTGGAGTGACTGTAATATTATTACTGAAATTTTATTAGTAATCAGTAGTGATGGCCAAATGAAGCCTAATGAAGCATTTGGCGCTCATCGTTTAAAGAGAGGGGCTCAAAGAATGGCAGTTCAATGTGTTTTCAACCTTTTGTTGAACAAAAAACACCATCTAGTGGGCTCAGAAAATAAAGAAAATGCTTCATGAGGCTTCATTTGGCCATCACTAAGTAATCAGTTACACTACACTACTGGAGAAATTGATATAATTACTGTCACGTGCTACTGGCCAGCACTGTCCCTGGGGCACTCTATTTCCCATTGGGCAGCCATTGTTGCTGTTAAAAGATAATACATTCTCCAAAATAACCCAGGGAAATTGAAATAATAAGTATTAAATCAGTTATTACATTATCTTATTATTCTGTTGGTTGGTTCAACTGAAAAGTTAATTAAACCTCATGTCAGCAGCAGTCTGACCTGTTGGTACAGACTGACACCCAAAACCATTCAGGTGCTTGCATGAAAATAATTGACTCATCATCTTTTCTGCTTTATTGTATAGTGAATACTGCAAACGCTTCACATGTTTAGATGTAACCTTTAAAAATGGTGGTGGTGATGGGGCATTTTGCCATTCTCTTTTCTGTTGAGAAGAGGGTAAGCCTCATAAATGTTTGCTCCAAAAGCTTACTTTTTCAATACGCTGACGAAAGCAACCACAAAATATCAGTTAAGACAACGCAGTCGATCTCTGGATGGTCAAACTCTTGGCTGCTTGGTCTTAAACTGCCACTTAAATCTGTTCCTATATGTCTGTAAGGTGAGGATGAGGCCACACAGTTGCTGAATCTTGATTTATTTTGAAACCACAAGGGATGATTTAAAAGTTTGTTATAGGCATTTTAGAGGCAGTATCTCTGCCTTTTACTCCAGACAGTAGAGAAGCAATAAATCCACCATCTGTCTGAATCAGTTGTTAACAAGCTGTCAACCTTATGGGAAAATTGTGCTTTTTTTCCCAACAGCCTGGTTGTTGTCCCACAGTTTTGGGTCATTATTGCTATCTGTTATAATAACATCTTACTCAGTGTCTATATTGGTGACATCTAGAAAATGCTGCCTGTGATTACAGTTGACAGTCACACTTCACACCATATTACACAAAGATAAATGAGAGGATTTAAGTTATTGACCAGTGCCTGTGTTTTAAATATCTATATCTATATACCCTGAATTCCCATTTTAACCGTAGCATTGTGACATATGATCACATATAACAATAAAAAAGACCTTCCTAAAGGATGAAGTAAAGTCATAACCTTTAATCCAGGCATTATGGTCAAAGAATATTGTCAGTAATGTATTTAGAAGCCTACGCTGTTACCTGCAATAAGTTCAGCTGCTGCTGACCATGTCAAAACTGAAAATAGAAAAATATTAAACATACAGAGAACTATGGGCTGATAACCACTTATTTTGTGGTGTCTTATTAAACGTTATTAATGATGCATTATGTTTGCTGTCTTTTTGTCTCTCTTTACCTCCACAAGTCGATAGCTAGTTGCTGCTCTGTGTGCCCTGCCAAGTGTATCCAGAGCGTGCCAAACACCCTTTTGGGGATTTCATAAACAAGCTCCCTTGGTGCACCTGTGGCATACTTGGGCATGGGATGGGATCAGAAATAAAGCATTATCATCAGTACTTCCACTCCTTTTAATCACAAAATTAATCTTTAAACCTTAGCTCAGAGCCCGACCAGTCCCTGTTGCATGATGCCGCTCATCACAGCCACAGCCTTTATTATAATTATAAATGTGTAGCTCCACACAACATTCTGTGGTCAACAGTCTGATGCTAGTTAGACAGCAGATCTCCTGTGTGTAATTGTGGCTTGTCAGTGGGCAACATCATTCTAGTTAGTGACTTGAGATGGAACAGCTTACCTGCTGCCTTGAGATGGCTGATTCACCAGGCTAAAGGAGAGGCCTTAGGGGCCATACACACGCTGCACCCTCAAATTCAATGATTTCAATGTAGACGTGCAGCAAGCAAGCTCAACTTTTGGAGCGCAGCAGAATGCGCCACATGACGTGTGACAAGGAACAACCAATCACAGCCGACAGATATCTTTCCCTTCTTCTGTAGATATCACTCATAAGCCCCTTTTACACTGCCAGATTTTCGGCAAATGTTGCAGGCAAGCTGCGAGCGTTAAGCCACACCGAGCCGGATTGGCGAGTTGATCCGAGGTGCCCAATTTTCCGCCGCGTAGGGGTAAACATATTGGCGGAACCTTTTTGGTTTAAAATGAACGAGGCGCCCTTCAGCCACGGGAGGGGCTGTTGATGACTTGTGGAAGGAGCTGTTGATGACGCCGCATGTGCGACCCACTGAAACAGCTGATAGCAGGAATGAGCAGCTAGTAGAGGGAAACGCTGACTTTGACACCAACTTGAAAGAAATTGTAAAGATGAGCAACTGGGGAGACAAGGAATTGCACGCCCTCCTTGCCCTTGCAAACGAAGAGACCATTAACCGTCAAATGATGGGCCAACTTATGAGAGAAGCAAGGCGCAAGACGTCACTGTTTATGTCACACGCTGAGCTGCACGTTCTGTTACTTGCTCACGCCCCCCATTGCCCAAAAAAAGGCACATTCTGTATGAACAAAAGTAGGAAGGCGCCATTTCGCTGCACTCCCCAATTTTGTTTTTATGCTGCCGATGCTGAACGAAGACTGATTGGGCTTTCCTGCAAATCTACACAATTCCTATTTAAAAAGGGCTTGTGATAAATATGGAGAAGGTGTTGATCATTTTAGTGCTGCCAGAGATTAACATCTGTCCCACGGACAATTGGCGTACACACAAACAGCGCCTGGAAGATCAGGTTTGCCCTCAGAATGTCAATTAAATAGGCTATGATATACTTGTTGAGGTTGCTTTGCATGCAGTCTCCTCATGACATATCACAATAAGACATTAAAGTCTTTGTCTGACATCCCCCCTCCCAATTTTGAACCCAAGTCGGAGCTTATGGAATATCACTTCTTATAGGCACTGTGCTCTTCCTTGCCTGTAAAAATAAGGCCAAGAGAATCATTTAAGATCCCAGCCACCCGTATAACTGCCTTTTAACCCTGTTGCGGTAGGGAAGAAGGTATCGGTTTCACCAGACAGCACTGAGAGGTTCAGAAAAGCTTCTACCCTCTGGACACAAGGATACCGAATGAAGAAACTGCCTAAGATTGTATGCTGATTCTGTATTTGACTGCTGTGAATTAAAGTGCTTTTCCACATGATTACTGCTGATATGCTGCTGATACTACTGATATGATTACCCCTCAGTGTGCACGGTCATGTGTGCACATCACCATTGTCTTAATTAGTGCCTGTCAGTGACAAAAGTGTGAACAAGTCAACAGCTTACTAAAATTTTCTTTGGAGGGTTGATGAATTAAATGAGCTCATTAGAAAAAGAATGATTTTGTCCTGAAGTTCCGCTACATGTATGAGTGTGTCATCTTAATAATCCCAGCTGAGTGATTTTTAACAAAGCTAAATGAAGCATGAAGCTTCACCTCTCTCCACTAACTTCAGTGAGTTTGCAGAGCTCCATTCATTCAGCCTTACATCTGTTTTACATTAACTTCGTCTTGTAACTGAACCATATAGTGATTATAGATTAAGGTCCAGCTCCTTCTGCTGTAATACAGCTTAGCTCTATATCAATAGCCCGTTGCTGTTGAGGGATCAGCTCCAAACAGATGATATAGTCATTTATATCATCTGGTGTCTGGCTTGTCAGAGCCCAGTTAAACGATGGATGATATTAGCCTGAGGCTGGTTCAATACCTAATTTAACCTCCCTCTCTACTGTCTTGAATGATAGATCAATCAAACATGGCCATTGACTTGATTTACATTTCAAGAGCAACAGACACAGTCACAGTGCACCTACGCACTGCTTTATACAGAAACATTTCTATACTTAAATACCAACATTTTCTGTCAATGAAAATGTAAAAGTAGATATTTATCTAATTTTGGTCTGAGGTATTATTCAATATATTTTAATTTTCGTAATAATCTAATCTGACCACTGATAAAAATGTTATATAGAAAATTAACTCCTGCTTTTTTGTTACACAATTTAAAAATGAACTAAATGATGATTTTGCTTTTTTTGGAGGTAAAGTTTACATATCACCAACTTATCACCAAAAAAAGAATTCAGAGCCTTCCAAATTAATGTATATATATATATATATATATATATAGATAGATAGATAGGTAGATGTATTTCAATGGTGGGTTTCTACTCCAATTGTACTTATAAATCATTACCATTTTTTTATAAGGACAGTTAATAGTAAAAAAAATGACAATAAATGGTCTTAACGGACCTTTTTCAACAAAAGTTAATTTCAAGTTCATTTATTTTTCATGATTGGTTTACTCCATGACCGTACTAACCACTGACTTCACCAAGGTCAGGACCTTGTTATTTTTTTCTGAGGTGTATGCCACATGAAAGTAAAGTTATTTTAAAGTAAAGATATTATGATACCAATAGAATGAGTGACTTGCTCCTCTGATAACAGTCATTGACTGTTTGTAAATGTTTGGGTGGTTAAGTGAATGCTCCTATTGTCAATATGCAATCTTTGGTAGACGCAGTGGTTCTTAGGGTGCTATAATTTGTGATATGTCAGGACATCCAGCAGGCAGAATTTAATGCAATCAACGCAAAGCGATTACATGATATTACATGATTATGTATGAACTAACTAGATTATTTTATTAGTGGACTGTTTGTAGTAGTGTTGTAGTGTTATTCATCCCGTCAGACATCATTTGATGAGAATTATTCCAGCTCCTCCTGTGCCACGGTTGTATTTACACAGTGTATTAACCCTTAGCTGGCTAGAATAGCCAAATATCTGTTTAGCCTGTGTTAACTTTCTTCAATGACATGAAGACGACAATGAAGAGAGAAACAGTTTCACCAAACAAAGCTTGGCTTTGGGAAGGGACCAGGACAAGAAAATGAGAATCAGAGAAAAAGAAAGAGATGTGATGGAGATACGAGAGGTACTGTCTGCCCACTGTTCACAGGATTAGCATTATGTTCCTGTTAAAACATGGGTAAAAGTGAGAACTGATGGATGACTAGACTTTGGTAGAAGTTAAAGTCTCCTATTAGAATATTACTTGCATAAAAGCCTTAAAGTATCTAATATTTACTGTACGTAGTAATTTTCTGATATAAAATTTACACGAGTATTTCAAGTAAAAGTACAAGTAAATGTTGTAAAATCAAGCAAAGAAAAGCCTGGGAGTTTTATCACAGTTGGCAAACAATGCTAAGGTGCATTACCGCCACCAACTGGAATGGTGTGTGGGCTGTGATTAATGTAACTTAGAACCTTTTATTTTGCGAAATTTTCTGCAGAGCATGTCTCCAAACTCCTCTAGCAAACTCGGTTTTTGGATCTCAGTATTTCTAAAACCCTGCGTACGGCCCTGGTTAACTCGTATTATCAAATAGAGCGATGCATTAAAACACACTGCACATGTATGTTGTATTGTATATGTCGTCACCTCTCAAAATATCCTCAATTTCTTAAGTATTTGTAGCAAACAGTATGTTCAAAACCTGCTGGGCTGAATATTCTGTGTATAGACCGATTTCCACTCTAGTGCATTCCACTTTAGTGCATTGTGTGAATCTATTTACAGAGTGTTTAATGGATATGCCTGGTGATATTCCACATTCTTTCCATAAAAAGAACTCAACAATGAATGCATTTATTGTATTGTGTGTGTATCAAAGCCTGTGTCATCTTACTCCTCTGTGCTATAAAACTCCATTGTTGTTACATGACTATACAGCATATCCTCATCCAATGGTTTGTATGATATCCTACAAAAAATGGACACACAGTGGTTTATATAATATGCTACAAATCAGAGGCCCATGAATCACATTAAGTCCATAAAGTAAAGTTACATAAGTAATGCAAAGTTTCTGAGGTTAGGTTTAGGAAAAGAGAACTTACCTTAAAATGACTCAAAGTTCACTTAAAGTTCACACAGCTGGTTGAATGTACTGCCAAATTCTCAGAAAGAACATTGGAGATGGCTTATGGTAGTGAAATGAACATTCAATTCACAGTAGGGCTGGGTGGTATAACAATCTTGATAGGCGATAGCCTGTTTGCAGGAGGGTAGGGCTGTGCCTTACACACACAGCAGTGAACCTTCAGAGCAGAGCCTACAGCGGAGGCAATAAAATAGACTTTAGGATATATTTTACTGGAGTCAATGATGACAATGCTTATTAACTGTAAGTGCAACAAAAGGGAGATGGTAATGATCAATTTATTAAACTCATGTTGAACAAGCACAATCTTACAGATACGTGACGTCTTCAGCACTCTGCAGTAACTTACCATACCCAGTTTGTTTTACACAGCCATTAAGCGATGGTGTTTGTTATGCTAAAGTGCTTAAAGCGAACGTTATCCTCTAATGCTGAGGAATGTGTTGCCAAAAAAGGTAACACCACATCAATTAAATGGAAGTCAAAAGTGACAAAGTGCAAGTTAAGACATTTACAAAATATATCGTCAGCCAGTGCCAGCCAAAACAGGAAACATAACAAATTGAAAGTTATGGATGTAACTACAGTTCCTTGAATTCTGTATGATCGCCAGTTCCATCACCTAAAAGGTCCCATCCCAGAGATCACACCATTATTTTAATATGTTACAAGTAGTGATGGCCAAATGAAGCCTCATGAAGCATTTTCTTTATTTTCTGAGCCCACTAGATGGCACTCTCGGTTTAAAGAGAGAGGCTCAAAGAACAGAATTTCAGTGTGCTTTCAAGCTTTTGTTGAACAAAAATCACCATCTAGTGGTCTCAGAAAATAAAGAAAATGAGGCTTCATGAGGCTTCATGAGGCCATCACTAGTTACAAGACATGCTAACTTGTATTGTTTTGTGAAGGTAAATAACACATGTTTGCAAAGTTAAATCTTTACATAAAGATGCTATTCAACATACTATTTTATCACAAAATATATTCTAAACCAAGACATGTTTGCACAGTTCATGTTTATGTTATTCTTTTTAATATGTCTAACTATATTTGAAAGTTTAACTACTGAAACTTCTGGTTTCTTTTCTATATTGTGATAAATTAATATCAATAAATATAGAAAAAAAAATTGCTATATAATCCAGCCCTACTTCATCTCATTTCCTTTCTGTGGATGAGCGAGTAGCAAGCAGTTACTGTAATCTCTTTAGAAGTGTTGAGTGACTGATAAGATTGATTTGAAAAGCCCCTCCGTGATGACTGGGGCTCCAGAAGATCATCCCACTTCATTTTAGGGAGCTTGAGTCCCAGCCACACGTGACGGGAACCTACTGTGGATAGAAATCTCACTCCATGCACCTTAAATCTGATAACGTTGGCCACTGCTGTGGTACACAATGTCATTCTCAGACAGTAAGGGAGGTGGGGCATTTAGCCAAGGGTAAACCAGCAAAACACCCGAGACACCCAGTTGGTTAGCAGATGGGTTAAGGTTAGGGTTAGATGACAGTCATCACCAGCAGAAAGTCCTGTTGTTGTGGCAGAGAGATGTCAGCAGCTGACAACTCATGTACCAAACTTCAAGAGATGTTGTCATCATCTGCAAACAGCAGGGATGATGGTAGGTGGTGGTGAAGTGTAGGTTGTTAGAGCAGAGGTCTCAGCATCCTCAATATGAAACTCCTGCTCACTCTCATGGCAGTGAAGTATCACATCAAAGCATCCCTACACTGGGGCTGTGCCTGGCAGCTCTTGCAGGCTGGTGGCTATTAAGCACCGTTCTCTGCATGCTCTGCACCGAGACACTGATAAGATTCCTGAAATGGCAACTCCATCCATGAAGAAAGCTAATCAGTGGGCGAATCACCATCGCTTAAGAGAAAAAGGAAAGCGCCATATACTATGTGTCAGGTAGGCACATCCTGATTGGCCCTTATCTCTTATTTTAATTGTTTAGCTTATATCCATGAAGCCTTCCTGCATCTACAGCTTATCAGTAGTGATGGCCAAATGAAGCCTTATGAAGCATTTTCTTTATTTTCTGAACCCTCTAGATTGCCCTTTTTGTTCAACAAAGGTTGAAAGCACACTGAATTGCCATTCTAGATTTTCTCTCTTTAAACCATGAGCACCATCTGGTAGGCTAAAAAAAATAAAGACAATGCTTCATGAGGCTTCATGAGGCCATCACTACTTATCAGTGAAAAATGAAGCTATTTCTAGAGGACTGAACTAATTATCCTCTTAAGGCTACAGTCTCTGATACATTTTAAAATACTTTCTAGTGTATGCATAGTTAACACAATATCATTCTGCTCAACAACAGCAAATCTCACCATGTCTGAACTCCAAGCATGAAGTAGCCTCATGAAGCATTTTCTTTATTTTCTGAGCCCACTAGATGGCGCTCATGGTTTAAAGAGAGAGGCTCAAAGAATGGCAATTCAGTGTGCTTTTAACCTTTTGTTGAACAAAAAACGCCATCTAGTGGGCTCAGAAAATAAAGAAAATGCTTCATGAGGCTTCATTTGGCCATCACTAGTAAGCATGTATGCCACGACTGAATGGCAGATGGTATGAGAAATAAATTACAGACCTCAGCATGCACTGAACTAGTAGTACGTATTCTTTTCACAATATCATCAACTGTGCTCAATAGCAGCAAATTCGTGCCATATCTCAACCCAAGCATGAAGTAGAACTTGATTAAATCAAGTAAATGAGCCATATTTCTTCATGTATCTGTTCTCTATCACCATTTCCTCATTTAAACATGAGTTTTATATTAAAACAATATGTCATTACCAGTGTGGGGAGTGACTAGTATGTAACTAGTTACAAACAATTAATCTGAAGAAATGCAATAGTAATCAGAAACAGTTACAGAGGAAAAAATTTAATACATTACAAAGAGATTTCATCTGAAAATATTTATTTCAGTAAAAAGTTAAGATATAACTATAATATTCTTTCTGCTGCTTTGCTTTTTTTTTTTTGTGCAAGAATGCTTCTTTTTGCATAGCCTATTTCCCAGTATTTTTCAGTTTTATTCTCCAACTGAACAACATTTAATGAAGTGATGTAGTTGTATTACCTACCTATTACATTACATTAACTGGGTAACTTATAATCAGTAACTTATTATTTTTTAAAAGTAAAAGTATAAAAGTAACCTTTCCAACACTGATTGTTACATGTTGTGAAACTTCAATTAATAGCCCAGGCCATTGTTTGCTTAAATCACTGAAATCATTAGGCTTATATTTGGGACAGGTGTCTATATGGGACAGGCCTTTATTCTCCTTATACAAAAGTATTGCTTACTTAAACCAGTATGAATATTACTTGTGTAAGAATTCGGTCCCAGCAGGGGCGATTGCTCTGAGACAACAAGGGAGGCGGAACTTCCCCTAAAATTTCATAGAAGAAGTGGCCAAATATGCACTATTGAATTTACATTAAAATAAGAATTTACATTGCATTAAACGTGCGCTAGGATGGGTTCAACAACATGACTATGATGTTTAAACATCAGCTGTTTATTACCAGGTTTCAAACGCGACCTCCCTGTCATACATTCTCATATCAGCATGGTGGACGCGGAGCCTCCAAGCATTCTATGAGACAGAGCAGGTTTTTTTCATGCAGCAAAGCGAGACGGTCATTGGATAAATGCAACAAAATCGTCACTTCCAGGGAGGCTTAGCTTCCTTGGGACCTAATGGAGTGATAGGCGGGAGAGGACGCTCGGTGTATGCATGATGATTGGAGGAATTGTCTAAAAGGCTGAACCCCTTCATGATTGACAGCGCTTTTGAAATACACACTGACATCATCGCATTTCGAGCTCAGTCCCATGTGGATATTTGCGCCTGGAGTCTTCTGACAGAGTGCCGCTCAGGTGTTTCAACCCATCTGAAAATCTTTGAGGTGTGTTTTGCTGTGGTTCTATGGCATGAGTGTGCTTGAAAAACAGCTTCAATTAAATGTTCCTTAAAGTTACTGCCTCGCTAAAACATGACAAATTTTATGATGTAAACTTAAAGTGAGCTTCCCCTGTTTGAAAGACCAGCAACCACTGGGTCTCAGATAATAGAAGATTATGGCACCTGGCATACCAACACTGCACCACTTTATCCTGTTAAAACAATATTCACAACTTGGATTCGTTTTTACAAAAAAACCCTTATGATTCTTTTGATCTGAGGACCCCTTCAGACTAAAGGAATATGAATAACTTACAGGATAATTGAGGAATGGACACATGATTTGAGGTAGCCAACAATCTGGTTTTATACATCCAAAGCATTTCTATATAAATAAAAAAAGAAGAACTGCTTGGAAACTAG
Source organism: Cephalopholis sonnerati (assembly GCA_019142605.1). Lineage (NCBI taxonomy): Eukaryota > Metazoa > Chordata > Actinopteri > Perciformes > Serranidae > Cephalopholis > Cephalopholis sonnerati. Next base: position 20,343,980 of record JAGQAX010000024.1, read on the forward strand.
ACCAGGCATCTAATTAAGACAGCCCTTTATTTGTCAAAATGTGTGGCAAAATGATCACATTTTAACATGAAACGTTTTACACAATAATAATAAATTATCACTTTTATATGAAACAAACATTGCTTCACATTATATGATTAATGATATATTGTTATAACAATAAAATGTTCTTGTTTAAAGGTGAAAATAAGGTGTAATAACATTTTTTTTTTAATTTTCATGCTATCACATGATTATCAGCTGCATCAGCATCTTTTTTTTTTTTCTTTTTTTTCTGGCATGGCTGGTTCTGCAGTTCCCTAATCTACTGTTCACCTGTTTTCGTCTCCCAAAAATTCACTTTCTATATATAACAGCCCAGGTCTCTTGTTTTTTGTCAGTTCGTTGTCTGCATCTCTTCCTGTAATTTTCTCGTAGTGGTCTTTAGTTCTCCTGGTGTTTTGAGTGTGTTTTGAATTTTCCTTCGACCTGTTGCTTGACTGCCATTACCTGCATTGCCCAGGAAGGACTATCCATCTATTCCATGCTTGAGTTCAAAACCTACACTGCTGAAACTTCAAATACTCAAAGAAATGTACTTTTATTCATTGTTTTTTTTGCTGAAGATGCAATATAACATGAGCAATGCAATACATTGTAGCTGATTTATATATTACCTTACCCAGACAATGGCCTTGAGCTGTTAATGTTTATCTGTATTATTTTCCTTAATATAAAGAACATCTCTGCATACGTGTTTTTATTGAAACTGTTTCTCCTACAGTGTTCTTACAATATAGTCAACAAACAAGATTGCATGCTGGTGTGTCATAACAAAGAAAAACTGCCATAGCAGGACCTTGAAAGTAGCAGATAAAAATCTAATAAACAGAAAAAGTCAAGTAGAGCAGAGTGAATGCAAAAACTAATTAACTCTGACTGTACATCATGGATAAGGATGCACAATAATATTGCAATGTCAATGGTATCAGCTGATATGGGCTTTAAAATGAACTATGAGAATCAGCCAACATGCTTTTTCTTATTTCGCACAATGAATGAATGTTACATACATTGAAAGGCATTCTACTTCATGTCTCCATCTGCTGGAGGGTCATCCATCATGTAGTAATGGCCTCATAAAGCCTCGTGAAGCATTTTCTTTATTTCCTGAGCCCACTCGATGGTGCTCTTGGTTTAAGGAAAGGCTCAAAGAATAGCAATTCAGTGAGCTTTCAAGCTTTTGTTGAACAAAAATCGCCATCTAGTGGGCTCAGAAAATAAAGAAAATGCTTCATGAGGCTTCATGAGGCCATCACTACCGATAAGACTATACATGCATAGTATGATGTTAACTCCACTATAGAGGAGACTTGATGATAACTAAAATGAAGTGGATATAAAGATATCGGTATCTGTTTTTGGCCAAATTAGGTGTTATATATCGGCATATCGGATATGGGCAAAACAATCCATTAGTGTGCATCCCTACCTCTTTATTCATGTTATTGTATGATAAAAAAGGAAAAAAATATCAAGAGGTTTCTTTTACAATATTGCTTCATTTGTTGATGCTTTTAGGGTAATTTGATGTGTGATAACAAACTGTATATTGGATGGAACTGCTCTCAGAGACTTGATATTTCTCTGTTTATGGATTTAGACTCTCCATTTTCTTTCATCACCTGTAATGCAAAGGAGGACACCCGGTTCAGAGGGAATTTTCACACTAATATCTGAATGCTGAGACACAAATCAATTGCAGGGGGCAAATAGCTTTTTGATTAAGATTCCCCGGCTGCCTAATGAAGAAAGCTCTCTATATATAACCCCCCCCCACACTCACAGCCTTATTGGAGGGGAAGTTAGAATCTATTAAAATGGAGAGCTCTCTTCTCGAGATGCAGCACGGTTAGTCGGAAACATGTAGACCTCTGGACGTGAGGGATGAAGTGAGGGAGACATTACAGATGGATGGCAGGCGGTGGGCGTATTGATCGGACCCCAAAACTCATCAAGCCAATCCAAGAAAACGTCCAATGTATCTGACAGCCAGCCTGCTCGGCCCTCATGATTCCCTGGGTGGCTAATGACAAATCTACAGCTATATGTCATATAACCATAAGGCAGGTTGTGGCATTTGTCACCAACTCCTGTTACAAACTGTTTTTTCCCCTGCTAAGATACTGATGCCATTTATCTGTAGTCTATGTGGCTGTTACATGATCCTGCTGAGGCTGAACACAAAGATGAAGGTCAGAGAAGCTGCCAACAAACAGTGCTGTAGATAGGAACATTTTAATATGCTGCACAGAATGTTCATGTACAGAATGATTGGAAACAGAGAAAAGGTATGATGACAATGCCTGTTATGGGAGACAAATGTCAAAACAACCCGAGCTGTCAAGGGAGGTGTGATAGGCCCTGTGTGAGTTTGGCATCACCGTCATGCAGGAACCACAATGCCCATAGCCATTCTGGTGTTGCATTCAAAAGCTAACATGGAAATAAAACATTACAAGAAGTCAGATACAGGAGTTCAGGTACGTGTGTTCGTTTTGTTTTTTTATCCCTTAGTGCCTGTGATAGCCATGGCCAGAGGTATTATAATTTTAGGTTGTCAGACTGTTCCATTCTCATGATATCTGAAGAACATCTTGAAGAAATTTCTGTAAATTTGGCACAAATGTCCACGTGATTCCATGGATGAACTGATTAGATTTTGGTGTATCCTCCCATCTGTCCCGTTCCCATGGATGCAAAATCTCAAGAATGCTGTGAGGGAATTTTTCAAATTGGCTACCAGTGTCCGCTTGGACTGAATGATGAACTGATTAGATTTTGGTGGTCAAAAGTCATGGTCACTGTGACCTTCCGTCCATCTCATTCTCTTGAACACAATATCTTGAGAAGGCCTTGAGAGAATTTCTATAAATTTGGTACAACCATCTACATGGAATCAACGACGAATTGATCTTGCTGGTCAAAGATCAAGGTCACTGTGACCTCACGTTTTGGCTATAACTAACGAACTAATTAGGTTTTGGTGGACAAAGGTCAAGGTCAGTGTGTCTTTGCTTCAATCTCATTCTTGTGAATGCGATGTCTCAAGAAGGCCTTTACAAAATTTCCTTAAATTTTACACCGATATTCTCTTGGATTCAAGGATGAACTGATTATATTTTGTTTGTCATAGATCAAAGGTCACTGTGCCCTCATAAAACATGTTTTGGCCAAAACTCAAAAATGTGTACAAAGCCCCAAAAAGTGATATGCTCACCTAAAACCAACATTCAAAATTATGCACAAATTTTAAAGTTAGTCACATTTCATCACTTGAAGAAAGTAACTGCTCTTTGGAATTTTGCTTTTTGGAATCCTGTCGTGTATGTAAATTGGATAGACCCACAGTTGGCTAAATAGAATCACATGAAAGTCACTGTTTTTGCTTTCTTGGCAGTAAACTGAGCAGTAAGATCTGTGTATTTCATCTTACATGCAACATCATTTTCAATGGATGGAATAGTGAACTTACACATTCTATCCTGAGACTGTGATGTACACAAATGGTGCTTGATCTATTTTAAGTTTCAAAAGCCGCACTCTCCTGATGTCATAGTAAGAGAGATAGTCAGAGGAAATCTGAGCGGAATCTCACAGCTGGGAAATGTCTCTCAGATGCCTTTAGGAAACAGGGGGGTTTGATGTGCTTTAGTTGTTCCCCTTGGAATTATATCTTTATTATCCTCAACTCTTGGAACAGGTCCTGTGTGTTGATGTCCTGAGATTCAGACAGTGGACTACTGTTGCAGTGAAACTGAATTCAAGTATGAGGTGAATTGCTAATTAGCAAATCTTATCATGCTTACAAGCTAAATTAGGAAGGTGGACATGGTAATCATCAACAACGTCTGAATTTGGGGGGCTACACGCAACATTTTTTATAATTTTCCGAAACCCAGTGCAACACTATTAATCTCTTCTAGGAGAGACTGTCTGAAGATGTGTGTTAACCCAATAATGAAACACTCATCATGGCCTCTCTCTGTGACACTGGCTGTTCACCGCATCTTCAGTCAGAGTGTGGCTGTTTGGAGCAGCTATAAGGCATTTGCCCTCCAACATCGTTGGACAACACATTCTCTGAACTGCTTCTTTTCTAGCATACCCTGACCCTGAAATCTTTTCTTTGGCTCTGTCTCTCCTCCTCCATCTGTTTGTCTGTTTTTCTTTGAGTTAGTAAATGAAGTTAAATGTTGATATCAGTATAAAATCCAGTCCTGGCAGAGACTCCTTGTCACCAAAGCTTGGCAGCAGCTGATGTCTTGCAGCCAACCCTGCTCCAGAGGAGGGTTGTGATGGAGGGTTAGCTGACCCATTCAGATAGACTGCTTGACGCATCACTGTGTTGGTCTGAATAGGGTATCATGCCTTAAACATGATGGCATGGGCGTATCATGGGACAACAGGCCCCCCAGCACAGATAGGCAAAAGCCCCCCCACCTCTCCTACATAGGAGCAAGACATGCATACTTTCCATCTCTTTGTAGCCATTTGGTGGCCCTTTGTGGTTTTTTTGTTTGTCTTTATGTTTTTTTTGCCACTTTTTATCACTATTTTGTGTCTCTTTGCAATTCCTTTGCATCTCTTTGTCTTTTATGGCCATTTGTATGTATTTGTGGTCTTTTTGTGGCCTATTTGAGTGTCTTTCTGGTCAGTGCATGTCTCTTCGAGTGACATTTTGCAGGTGAAGGCCAGGGACACCCCCTAACACTTTGGGCCCCTGGGCCTGTGCCTAGTAGGTCCGTTCAGTAATCCGCCCACAAGACAACTTTCCAAACTAACCTTAATGCCAAAAGCACCACTGTTTTTGGCACTAATTTAGGTTATGCCATGCACATTTTTTGATTTTATAGTGCTCCCTATTGGTGAGTTTTCATGAAACTTTCAGAGTATAGTTTGGGTACTTATGTTTACATATCCTGCAAGTGTGGTGATGATCGGCCCAAGTGTTGTGAAGGTAGGTCAATTTATGTGTGGAACTATGGCACTTTTAAAATTCAATATGTCACAATAAATCGCAATGAGCTATCAATAAGATTTTGATAACTATCGATAAACATGGTCCAATGATGATCCACAGAAAATGTGGTGCAAAACAGACCAAGGGTTTTGGAGATTTAAAATTTTTTTTTTTTTTTTTTTTTTATCAAAATTGTGTTGTAGCACCCCCTATTGAGTGATTTCAAAATAATGTTACACACATGGCTCAACATTATTATTCAACATATCCTGCAAACCTTTTCTGATTTACAATCAAATTTGTGTTAAACCACGCCCATTTTTTGCCTTTGTGGCGCCTGCTAGTGGTTGATTTGAAAGAACTTTCTGGGTTCGTTTGAAGTACTTATACAGACATTGCCTGCAAGTTTTGTGATGATTGGCTTGACATTTATGGGGTATGTGCTGAGTATGTCCCCTCTAGAGGTTATTAGTCAATATCTTCATAACACAATGTGATATCAACAAGCCCTTGATAACTTCTGATAATGTTTATGATCCAATGATGATCTGCAGAAAATGTAGTATATCTCAGACCCACAGTTTAGGAAATGTCAAAATGTATTTTTCCAAGAAATCAAAATTATTGATTGATTTTAAAGAAACTTTCATGGTATGTTGGTAATCCATATGTAGACATTTCTTGCAAGTTTTGTGATGATTGGAGTTTTTTATAACTTTAAATATGATTGGTCCAGTAATGATCCACAAATTATTTGGTTCAAATTGGTCCCATGGTTTAGGAGGCGATGTCAAAAAGGTGTTTTTCAAAAAACTATAAATGGCCTAAAAAATCTAGTAGACAGACCGTAATGAATCTGTCTACTGAATTTCAAGTCAGTACAACTTACAGTATGAAGGTTATAACGGTTCAAAGTTTAACTATAGTGTCCCCATCAGGCTGGTTGAGGTCATACTTCTTGTTCAGTAATTGCGCACAACTTTCAGTCATTGGAGGAAATGAAATTTCATGTGTCAAAAATATTTTTGAAGAAAAATCTGAAATCAGCAGTTTCAGCCCTTCAGGCTTGAACCTCTATTAACTGGTATAACATGTTATTTACGAAAGCAGAAAATGAGTCTGCAAGTGCAAATCACACTCTCCGGAAGTGCACAAACATTATATAGAGGAATATTTATTTTTGTAGCCTTATTATTGAAAGTGAAATAAAATAACTCTTGAAACTGAAGACTTTTGGCTGTTTTTAACTACTTTTTTTGTGTAGTAAAAGTAAAGATAGATTCCTGGCATAAACAGTTATGGTCTGTTGTGAATGTGTGGAGATTGGCCTGGGCTTACATTACATTATTATCCCAGCCCAACCCTGGATGAGTGCCTGGATATTGCATTAAGGCACTTGAGTTCACTGAAAAACATGCAAACACGAAGTTATGTTTTGAAGAAGTGCTTTGTATGAATTACAACAGATCAAATGGAGATATGTTAGCACCTATGAACCCCTGAGTTGGTACACAGCCCTCTCAAGTTTGATGAAAGTTTATAGGGTCCAGATTTTCTCGCTGTTGCAGTTCATTAGAGAAGTGTCTGTAGTGTACATGTGGGGATGCAGAGGCTTACAGTGATGATGGTGAGTCATTTTTATAGATTTTTTCACTCAGGCAGGATATTCTCTGAAAAAGAATTAGAGTAAACAAATACGTCTTTTTGCTGAGGATCCCCTGAAACCTCTTCATCAACCTCTGCATGTCCCTGGACCCCACGTTGAGAACCACTGGTGTATCCATCTTCCTCTCCATGTGTCCGGCAGTGCTTCTCCTCTCTGCTCGCCCTCTATGGTTTCATAAGAGGCTTTCTGTGTCAGTGAATTTTCTGCACCCATGCCTCCCGTCCACACACTAACCCCAGGGGCACAGCCTTGTTTTATGCATGTCATCTTCCCGTTGCGAGGCCCATAAATGGTCTCTCAGTGGGGAGAAGTGGGCCACGGCTGCTGCATGCCACTCACATGGGATGTGCAGGGCAGCTGAATGCCACTGATGGTCTGCCCTGAGCCTCGCTGACTGTGGCTGATTACCCCCCCTCATCCTCTCCCTCTATGCCCGCTCCCCTTCCTTAATATACTCTCACACACTGCACTCTATGACTCCAGGAAACCGACTGTAAAACAGTGATTGCACGGGTCATGTACTCGCCAACTGCTTGGTTTTGAAGACAGCAGATTTCACCAATAAATCCATTATGACTCACACTTAGCCTGTGGAAAACTTGAGAGTAAAAGAGGTATGGCAGCAGCCTGAAATTCTTAATATCATTTGGGATGCACTTTTGCTGACATTCAAACAGATGATCATAGGAGTAAAAGGAATATCAAACGTATAAATGCTGCAGACAGTACACTGAATCGAGTAAATCAAATTTCACAACTTTGTCATTTTCATTGCCTGGCGAGAATTTGCATCTTTGCATTGACTTTGTATGTAATCTTGCCACGCAAACCGCTTGCGTCATGTTTGACGACATGTGAACACACCTTAGGGGGGCTTTTACATCAAACTGGATTTGTTCAAGTTAAACAAACTCTGGTCAGTTTGGGAATGAATGCAAAGAAATTTACTATAGTGCTTATTCTGTCAAATAAAGTTGGTGTGCAGTTACTCTGATATAATTTTGATGATACACTCACAGCTCCAATTTAGTTGCTGCCTCCGATTCATACAACAAACTATTGTTCATCATGACTGTACGGCACATGACTGGTCACAACATGGCACGCTATTGACTGGTCTGCAGTCAGTTGCCACCCATTTAGCAAGCGCTGTAGTTAACTTCTTCTGTTTAGTTTCATCCACAGGTCTGTGGAGATTCGTTCACTCCAAAATAGTGCTTTGCTGTGGTGAAGCAGCTGCCGGCTGACATCAGTCTGATTAGCTACACCTGTGTGCTCAGCTCATAGGTGGTAAGTCAAATTCGAAGAACTTTGGTGATATTTTAATTGTGTTTGACACAAGGTGCATATTATTTTTAACTGTGAACTGAGCCGTCAGGGAGTTTTTAAAAGTGAAATGAGGCATTCAAAAGCGCAGTGGTGTCTCATTTTCCATCAACAGGAAGCTGCTGCGGAGGCTTGACTACATGTGAGGGTGTTGTCAAGGGGACAAAATAACAGCGCGCGTTGAAAATGATTTAATTAATTACATGCTCTGTGATTAATTTATCCAAATTAATCGCATACATCAATTTTTGCTGTGAAAGTATTAAAAAAAATCAAATCAAATGAATTTTGGCAGATGTGTCTTGTAAAGCTGCTGGATTTTGGACACAAGTGTCCCCCTGTCCTCCACCACTGACACTGGTCTGCAGTCCGTTGCAATCCATTTTGTGAGGGAGTTAGTCAGTCAGTCTAAGGTAGACTTACACCATTTGCCTCTGAACGGCTGGTCGAGTGTTGCTTGATGAGACTGGCTGCTAGCACTAGCATCAGAGGCTGTGCTAGCAAGGACCTCAGGGTTTGCCGCTAAATGCCATGCATTGAGGTGATATTTCAGACTTGAAGTACTGTGATGGTACAAAAAATCCTTACTACAGAAATTGCAGAGAACGGCACTCCTATCAACAGTTCCATCTGTAAATGTTCCGTTCAGAGGCCAAGCAGCCTCCATCGTGACATCAGTGGATGAGGAATAACCTAACATGTGAGGTGAATCTGGTGAGACCTGAGGTGAGCAGGCAGCAAACATCCTGGCTGAATGAGGCATCGGCCAATTAGGCAAACAATCAAAATATTTTACCATAAGAGCTTCTTAAAATATATATATATATTTTGCCACCAAGACACTAATTACAATAGACATTAGCTGTTCATTAGCAACGTTGGAAAAATGTGCTGTTCTTGTAATTGTTGTTTGGAGTGCACCACAAAGTAACTGTGACAGAGCCAGGCTTTATTTGCCTTAGCAGGCTCAACAAAGCCTAAAGCCCCGGTCAGAGAAGACATGCCTGTGTGGAACAGAACCACAGTTCAATCTGTGGTATTGCCACTTGCAACTTTCTTGAGACCTTCTTAAGAGCTCTGTCCACAGATACAGGTGGAGACAGAGCAACATTTCCTGCTACAATATAACACACATAAAAACATATAAAGATCAGAACAAAGTTCTTTATAAAAATTAAATGTAAACTCCAAGATTTTGATACACTCTCTGACCAGACTAAAATGCAACATCTAGAGTCCTCCAACACAACAACACATAACAAGTGGAGTTAATCTCCTCACAGCTCATGCTCTGCCTTTTTATTTAGTCCTACATTTGATATGATTTTGTATGATTTATTTTATGTTTATTTATATTGTTGTTATTTATTTCTTTATTGATCTTGGATGTACATAGTACACCTATGACATAAACATACAAACACAACAACAACACATACAAGCTGCAGTTCATCCTGTTAGCTCTCACAGTCTGCTTTTTATTGACTCCTCTACTCCATATGTTTTTTGTTTGTTTGTTTATTTTCACACACAAACACATACAATATGTGGTTCTCACATAGAATATATTAGGGCTGTCAATACATAAAAAATGAACTAATTAATCTCACATTTTAAAATCCATTAATCTAGATTAATCGCATTTAATTTCCTACTAAAATTAAGTACTGTCTAAAAGTTAAAAATAAATAAATAAAAATATCCTGTGCTTAATCACAAATAATTTCATCTTTATGTCATCCATTTGCAATAACATATTGGAATGTGACATCATGGAATTATTATATAAAATCCAAAAAGGTATTCAAATTCTTGTTTAATGTCAATAGTTTATAAAAGTCAATGAATCCAGTAAACTATTGTCACTGGCTAAGCAAAAGAAGCCTATTTGTTATCAATGAAGGCTAACAAAAAAAAACTAAAGGCTGCAACCAGGGCTCCACTGTGGTAGTCCATATGAATAAGACACTGTGGGAGAGAGGCAGAGAGACAGCACTCCTGTGGAAAAGGGGAAGCAAGGAGACTCTGACTAATTTTGTTACTTTTAGATCATTAATGTTTAGCTTGAACATTGCCTGCTTGTTGCCAGTATAAAGGCTATACAAAGTGCAACAAGTTCCTAAATATTCCATGTATATGAAGACAACAGAGGGAGACAGAGACAGTGCTCATTTAAAGAAAGAGCAGCAAAACCCCAAAAGCACGCAGTAAAGAAAGATGACCCTGCATACATTAAATTTGGATCCATAATGGCAGTGATGCTGAGGAAGTGTGTCGAATGTGGTGCAAAAAATCATCAAGCACCCAGCATGTGTTGGGAATCCAAAAGGATATTTCCTGAGGAAAAGGGAAGGGCTTCAGACACAGCAAAGTCATCACAGTATTAACAAATGACAGTGGCATGACACATATTTACATTTACATGAACTTATTAATTTAGGTTTATTTTTCTTTTCTTTTTTTTGTCATAATTTATTTGTGAAGGTATTCCACAGAAATTTAAGACAATCAGAAGGTGGGCCTTAGTTTACAAAATGCTGAGAATTCCTGGTCTTCACCATAAGCATATCAGATGCACTATTTACTCGCACATCTCATACAACACATGCTACACTCTCATTTTAATCATTGCAGCTTTCTGCAGTGGGTCTGTGTAGGGTCATATCTCTGATGCGCCTAACGGGCGTAACCGCAACCCGAAGCGTTTATCTCCGCTTCAATTCCATTTCTTCGACTATATGTGCATAAGTGCGAGGTTGATGCCTAATAAAAAGGAACTGAGGAACTGAATAAATATATTTATCCACATTTCGCTAGGCACAGTGAGCTAGAGAGCAGCACACTCCGCTTCAGTTTGGAATCCCACACTCTTTCCATACACTTTATGCCCTGCAGCAGGGAAGCAAAACACGGGAACTTCTTGGGTATTGAGGCGCTTCAGTTTATTCATGAGCAAACTGTAACCTACACTGTACATTTATCGCTACTAGACAACTTCACTGTGATCGCCAACATCTGTCTGACCGAAGAAAGAAAAAAAGATTGGCTGCTTCTTTGTTGCTGGACGCTTTGAAATTTATGGACGAAAGGGAACCAGTACAGACCGATGCCTCTGGGATTTCGCAGGCTGGTTTTGGGATTCTTGTGGCCTGAAGTGTCTGATTTCATGGCAGCTTTTCTAAAACATTGTGATCCATGTTGCAATGTGGAAGGTGCTTTTTTGCAATGAAATTTTTGGGGCAAAAATTGCAAACATAGTTGTAATGCAGTCACGGATTCTGAGCTTATTATTGTGAGCACTCAGTGTTAATGCCATCTCCATGAGCTGCTTTCCTCCTGCTACCTTTGCCCCCATAACACAGCACAGCACAACATTATCTTATCCCTATTCGTCTTTTTTTGCCACTTGGGTAGAAGCCTTGCAGCCACAATATCCAACCCTGAGCCTTCAGTCTTACAACGACACTAAAACGGCTCGACTCTGTCCTTGAACCTGTTAATAAGAGTTGGGTAACGTTAGCCCTATGATGCTAACAGTTAGCCCTTTGTGTGTGTATTTGTGAGACTTTGTCCTCCCAGGCGCAAGGCTCAGAGCGAAGGACTGAGTAAATCAATATGATGCACACAGCTCTACAATAACGAGATTTTATCTGTTTTAAAGAGTCAAATCTGTGTTAAAGTTGCAGAGACAGAATTGCATGGTTGTGCGGGATTCATGGGGATTGGCTGAATTGGTTCAAAGTCACAGTCACATCCTGTTATTTGGTGAGCTTTGATGGTAAAAACTCCTCATATTGATTTAGTGGCTCACTTCAGCCAATTTAACTAGCTGCAGTAACACTGCACAGAGGACCTAGAACTGCTGACCAGGTGCTCAGTAGTAGTGATGGCCAAATGAAGCCTCATGATGCATTTTCTTTATTTTCTGAGCCCACTAGATGGCGCTCTTGGTTTAAAGAGAGAGGCTCAAAGAATGGCAATTCAGTGTGCTTTCAACCTTTTGTTGAACAAAAAACGCCATCTAGTGGGCTCATAGAGAAAATGCTTCATGAGGCTTCACTTGGCCATCACTACTCAGTAGATATTTACAAGAAGCCGTATTATCTGCGGAGGTCTCTACCTCTCTAAAACAAGCAGTAATTTAAACAGGTCAAAACACTGACTAAAGCAGCTTCACTTTACAACTCCTAAACTAGTAAAAATGCTGAACAAAGCAGCTTCATGTTACAAACCAGTATTTTATCAACACTGTTTCATGAAGATGGGCATCTAACTACAGTGGCTGAAGCAAAAATGCAAGGACAAGATAAGACAAGTGTCTCTATCTGGAGCCAGTGTTTAGTTTGTCCGTCCTGGGCTACCATAGAAACATGGTGGTCTCTGTAAACAAGAAGCTGCACTCGATGTAGATATTAACAGCTCCTTCTAAGCTAGAGAAAACAAAATGATTCTTATTCTCACATGATTATATACGGAAGAAAACATACTTTATATATCATATACCATTTCTGTCAATATATCCCCCTAAATCCTACACACTGGATCTTTGAAGCATGTAAACATGTTCTAGTACAAAACCAATACAAAAATATGAACCTGAAAATGAGCAATATATCTCACCTGTAACAATAGAGGGAAGAAGTGACAGCTTATTGGTACTTATGAGATAAAGACACGGAGGCAGGCACTGATTGGTTGCTCTCTCGCATTCGGGATAATGAAACAATTGAATGGTTTGCAAGTTAATGCAGCACAGTAATGCTGGAAGTCCCTGGACAATCTCTGAAATAGTCTTCGACAGACAAATTAGCAGCAGATTGCTCTGAGCAAACAGAAAGAAAAGACCAGAAACAACAGTGTTTCTCTATGGAGATTTCAGGCCTACTGTAATGTACCTTTGTTTGTATGCATTAACATCACAGTGCTTTTACTATGTGCTGAATGTGCTCAGCATTACAAGGAGGACCCCCTCATGTTTCAACTGATACACTGTGAGACATCAAACAGAGACTGCCTATGTATATGGAATGTCAGTGTGAAGCAGTTGGGTGGCGTTTAATTTAGAATACGTGTAAAGCTTTCTCAAATATCCTGGAGGGATATCAGCATGCTTTAGATACAATTCTGCTTGTACATTCACTCAGCACTGCCACTATTAATATTTTAAATAAACAAAAAGCTTGTGTTAAGTATGTATGGATCTTCCTCCTGATTATGTATCTCTCTCTGCATGACTAGCAAACAATTCTTTCAAATTATCATTTCTGTTCAATTCAATTTTACGTATAAAGCCCAGGATCACAAATCACAATTTGCCTCAGAGGGTTTTTACAATGTATAACATCCTATGTCCTTTGGACCCTCACAGCGGATAAGGAAAAAAATTCCCCCAAGAACCCTTTAACAGGGATACAAAACAGTGCAAACCTCAGGAAGAGCAACTGGGTAGGGATCCCTATTCCAGGATGGACAAACGTGCAATAGATGTGTGCAACCAACAGACCAACACAGGGCTGTGCTGAGACCTTTAGAGTCCTCACAGTTAAAAGGGGGCACATGAAACACTTTTAAAATGCCATACACCGACTTATTGAATTATAGCAACCTTTATTCAAACAGAATGGGCCATGGAGTCTTAAAACAAACATACTTTTGTTATTTTCCCTCACCCAATTAAGTCAGAGGGGGACTATGATGAAATTGTGAATTGTGAAAAATTGTTCATTTTTTTTTTTATTTTGTATTAACGTATTGAGACTATTAATCAGTGATGGCCAAATGAAACACTTTTTGCTCAACCAAAGCTTGAAAGCACTCTGAATTGCCATTCTTTGAGCCTCTCTCATTAAACCATGAGCGACATCTAGTGGGCTTAGAAAATAAAGTAAATGCTTCATGAGGCTTCATTTGGCCATCACCACCATTAAGGAATGCTTTCTTCTTGATAAGGGTAATGGGCAGGCCTTAAAGAGAAAAAAAAAAAAAAAAAAAAACATGAAATGCAAATGCATTCTCATCCAAGCTTTGTCAATGGACTGTCACGTCTACATATAACACACTAGGTATCCTCCTGCATCTGCTGCTGATGTTCGGGGATACCACTACACACACCAGGAAATCTACAAAAGCACATGTCAAGGTTTAGAAAAAACATCATGGTTTTGCTCAACATTAACACAGGAAGAATACGCAAGACTCCTGGGTTAAAGTCTGGGTTTGCTTGACCCATCCAGCACATATAGGTACTTTCTAGCTGTTTCTATGACATCATTACTGGCAGCATTTTAACCTTATGCCATTCAGCAGTGTACTGTATGTAGGTGACATCCGACCAACCACCGGCATATCTCGTATCTTAACGCAGCAAAAGGTTCTGTCTAGCTTCATGACTAACTGACGCCACCAAGTGGTGTATCATACCACCGTAAAAGGTAGCCTTTAGTGTCTGTGTCTGACACTGAAATCACAGACAAAGCGACTGTATTTGATGACCTCTGAATGCAAACAGGCTGAATCTACTGCAGGGGCTCACCAAATTTAAGTGTATCTGAAAATACACATTAACCTGATATTATTAACAAAGAAAAAAGCAAACAAACAAAAAAAAATGTTAATGAGGCTAACTTTTACCCTATGAATCCTTGTGCAATCGTGTTAGCTAGCTTATGCTAAATCACTGCACAGCACTTACACATAATACCAAGGTGAACCAGTAAGCTAACATGTACGTACTATTGAAAAATTTTAGCCAGTTATCTGGTTTATTATTCCAGTACGGAGCAATGGATTGTTTAGTCATTTACAACTCAGAACCCACCAACAACAGTGCAGAGGGTGAGGCTAATACACCTAGCCATGCTACAACTGCTACTGACTTACCAGCTACAGGCGAGTGCAAACAAGAAAAGTCTGTAAAATATTCAGAGAATTATGTCAAGTGCAACCCAGTTTTATATGGTATATGTGGTACGGGGGGTCCCTTCTCTGTCTGTCTTTGAGCTAAGGGGCTCTTGTCCTTAAAAACGTTGAAGACCCCTGTGTTAGGGTAAAATATAAAAAGGTAACTTGTACAAAAAAAGAGGAACTCTTAAGTAAAAATGCTTGCAGGTAGAGCAGAGTAGAGTGTCTAGAAGGAACCCTTTTTAGTGGAGCCTTTATTGCTTTGGCTCTCCAATATTCTCAATAGGCTTACGACCACTCACAGACCTGCTTGCTAAACTTAAGTGGGATAATAACCCTGCATGCAGCAGACCAGCAGGCAACTAGCTTCAGGAGTTTAGATTCCTTCAAAAAAAAAAAAAAGAAAATCAATTTATGTAGGCCACAATGATGCTGCTAAAAAATACATGGCAGAGGGAAAAACATTTCTGCAGGCCTTACTGAATACTGAACAGTCCATCTCCAGTCTCTGCATTCCCTTTGTATAGAAATTGATGGGGTCAGTGCGGACTGCTTTGAACCATAAGCACAGTCTAGATTTAACAGTCAGGTAAATCCCACTGAGGCACAGATCAAAGTGTCAGATGACAGCACTCTCTTTAGGCTGTGCAGCAGTGTTGAGCAGCAGTCAAATGTTCCACATGTTCCTGAGCTGGCAGGTTTTGATTTGGGATATTTTGTGTACTGTAAACACATGTGATTACCCATCTTGTTTATAATGTCTATTGGCTATACAAACACAACAGATGGTGCTCAAATTAAGTCATTTTTTTAAGATTTTGAAGATCATTTCTTCAGGATTTAATTATGATTGTAACCAGGCCAGAGGAGGTCTTGACTAAATTTTATTATAGGTCAAATGTGGACTACTCCACCTTGGGAATTTCACTGAAAGATTACAACCATACTTTTTGTTTCAAACACAATATTCTCACTTTCAAGAGAATGAAGGTAAAGTGAAGTGAAGTTGACCTTGGCCTTTTGCTTATAGATGTCATCACTTCATCATTTTATCCTCTTAGACATTTGTGTGATTTTTGTCATAATTATTATAAATTATGGCTTTCGTGATGGTCAAAGACATGTTTATGAGGTCACAATGACCTTGAACTTTGACCTTTGACGACCAAATTCTAATCAGCTCATTCTTGAGTCTCACTGAATGTTCATGCCAAATTTAAAGAAATCCCTTCATGACCTTCTTGAGATATCGGGTTGACAAGACTGAGACGGATGCAAGTTTACAGTGATCTTGACCTTAGACCACCAAAATCGAATTAGTTCACCGTTTAGTCCAAGTGGACGTTTGTGCCAAATTTGAAGAAAAAAAAAAATGACTCAAGGTATTCCTGAGATATCATGTTCACAAGAATGAGACAGATGACGTCCAGTGACCTTGACAAACACTGATCACTTAAAATCAAAACACTTTATAGTTGAGTCCAAGTGGACGTTTGTGCCAAATTTGAAGAAATTCTCTCAAGCCATTGTTGAGATATCATGTTTACGAGAATGCAATGCTAAAATCATTTGTGTTTAACTATTATTCATAAATTGTGATGGCACACCACACTTTTGGTGGTACACTATTTGCTTTATGAAGTGTTTTCTTTTATCGCACATACAGTAGTTCTCTTTCTTGTTTGAGAAATGCAGTTGCATAATTTGGCCACAAGAGAGCTCTCACTATAGTTCAGCCCCGTAGTATAAGCTATATCTGATGGTTTTCCGTCCCAATAAGTACACTTACATCGCAATTTACTGAGACAAAGTCAATATATATTGTAGAAAAAAAAAAAATTACCATGCACACAGTTATTGACTTTTACCTTTGTCTTAAAACCACCTCCAGTATAGCAGGTAAAACATGTCCTGACAGCTGAGAGTGTTACTGTCAGATACTGTCCCCCCTGTCTTCAGTTAGACAGGAAGTTCACACATCTGTCAAATTCATATTGCTGACTTGTTTTCCCACATCAGGTAAGTCCTGACATTTTCAGCGTGCTATTCCTAAATCTGTCTATCGTAGCTGGGGGAATGTCACAGATACTGTCCCCCCTGAAACAAAGCTGATACAAGCACTACATGGAAGACTGGCAAAAAAGACAGTGCAGATATGAATGAATTTCTAGTCCAGCTAATCAATGTTAAAAAGGCTTGCCATAGTAATTCTCAATAGAGGCACTGTCAGTTGTTGACAAATACCTTTTTACCAGTGGCAATGTTCATTTTAGATATCTACTTAATTGTTTTAACATTACATATAAATGGAATTCTAGATATCTAGACTTCTGTTTTGACTAGCTAAAATGTTGGCTTGGAATTATAATATGTAAAAACTGTAGATATCTGCAATTGAATTAGAATAAAAGTCAATAGTCAAATGTAAAAAGTTGTCATAAAGTTACAGATATCTCCAAAAACCATTCCCACTAGTAAGAAATTAATTGCTGATATCAAGACTTGACATTTTGACTGATGAGAAATGATTATAGATGTCTTTAATTAAATTTACTACAAGTTAAAATTACATTACGTATGTGTTGGCTTGGAAATTTAACTAATCATTACCATATGCCCACATGGTTTGTTGGTTTCAGAATTCAGAATATTTTACTTTGACATTTCCTGGGAAGAACCATAAAGTTCTGTACTAATTTTCAGGGAAAGGCGAATTTACTTGAAGTAAATATTCATTCATTTTTTTGTTTAATGACCTTAAGCAACTTTATATGTTTAGGTAGCCTGCTGTGCACCCGAATAAAGGACTTTCTGGCTCACACATACACTAGCTGCAATGCAATAATTGCAAGAGCACTTTCTGCATTGTCACAATAATTACAACCAACTGTAAAAAGTTATTTTTGGGAAAAAAGAAAGGAAATTATTGAGAAATTGCAGACCTTTAGAATAAAGTGTTGTTACATTTACGGCTATTAGAGAAGTAGTAAAGGAGATAGAGGTAAATCTATTCTCCCGTGTGTATCTGTGTCACTTATTTGTTTCCATGTGTGTGTGTGTGTGGTATCTCCACAGTGGAGGTCAGTAGCGTGGAGCTGTAAACTCAGCATCATCCTCCTCCAGCAGACCCCCTTCCTGCTTTTTTAAAAGTGCCTGAAAAGCTCTCCAAACAGTTTGGCGGGGGCGGGAAACAGTATTTGCATGGAGAGGCAGTGAAAATGAATTCAAGGCCAACTGTAAAATCAGAAGGAGTTTCCATCACTCATGCTAATGAGAAGGCACTCAGAGTGCAAACCTCCATAAAAGTTGAACTACTCCCGAACTGGAGTTCCACCCAGAAGCATTATCTCTGTCTCTTAAATATAGCTTAATTTGCCTTCTTGACCCTGAGAATACACCCGGAGGATCTGGCCTCTCTGTGAGCTTCATAGTTAAGACTAAAATGAATTATTATGGGTGAAAATACAGAAATGGATTACAAACAAATTCTAAAGTCAGCTGTTCTTTGGTCTCAGGTCTGTCTACAAAATTTTGAAGAAATGCATAATTTTATTTTATTTTTAAACTGTTACGCTGACAAATCATACAAATCTAAAGGAGGAAACTTTGATAAGAAAAGCCCAGTTATGCTTTGCTTCCTATCAGACATCTTATACTTGAGTCTGTCCTCCCAACAAAAGCAGATGTTTCGGCCAATGCCATAAAACAGCATATGTTTACATTCAAGTGACAAAGCCTTGTAAAGGGAAAAATAATTATGTTGAAAACAATGACTTAAAAAACATTCAACATCATGGCCGGCGGCAAAACCGGTAAGTAAATAGTAGGAGGCAACATGGAGGCCAAAAGTCAATGATATCAAAAAGTCCATATCAGTTTAAATTTACGCTACTTCGGGACATTTTCACCGCTCTATCTTTGCTTCAGACAGCCTGTTCTGAAGGGAAAGCTGTAATAGCTTCAGTTCCCCATATATGCTCTTGTCTAAACCACCAGACTTTATTGACAAAAACAGTCATTTTAGCTCACTAAACGCGGGAGATGCTGGTCTACTGCTGCTTCAATCAGTTAGTTAGTTTGTGTGACTTTGGTGAATCCAAACTAATCCTTTTAAACACCAAAGTCACACAGTAACTAGTGATGGCCAAATGAAGCCTCATGAAGCCTCATGAATCATTGTCTTTATTTTCTGAGCTGAACCTAGATGGTGCTTTTTTTTTCAACAAAAGCTTGAATGCACACTGACTTGCTATTCTTTAAGCCTCTCTCTTTAAACCAAGAGCGCCATCTAGTGGGCTCAGATAAATAAAGAAAATACTTCATGAGGCTTCACTTGGCCATCACTAGTTAGTATATATGGCAAAGGAGCAAATATTCAAATATAGTGTACACTTCCACTGATATTGTTTTGTTTTTTTTTTTAGGTGGCTAAAATACGTTTTGCTGCGGCCCCATCCACAACAAAACGTTGTTTAACCACCGTGCTAGCAAATTTGGTATTATCAAACATGATAACAAAGCAACAGAGTAGATGCATTAAGCACAGCAAAAAAGTCAGACATGTCGGACCACTGTTTACCTATATATCTTTAACCATTACAGTTACAGCTGAAAATTGCAACAGAAATCAACAAGTTTGCCGATGTTACATGTCTTCACAATCATAATCAATTGCCAGTGTTCTAACTGGGAGTGACTGTTGTTGTTAATGCAACGTCACAGCAGTTCTGTCTATGGAGTCTGGCTTTCAGGAGAGGCTTCAACTAATATTGATTTTTTTTTAGGTGGGACATATTTTTTAGGTGGCTAAAATACATTGCTGGCCCCCATCCACAGCAGTACATTGCATAGCTTCTGTGTCAGTCCTCCAGCCTGCGCCTCCAAACTTGGGGGGTGCTGACTGACATCTACTGTATGTAATAGAGTAACTTTGCATATGTGCACCATACAACCCCACTTCAAAAAAATCTGAACTGTCTCTTTAACATAGCAGGCTGCTGTTTGTTTCCTGTCTTCTACACTGAATCAACCCCGATCTTTTCAAACCGTGACCATGATCTCCATGACCACTTGTTTATCATAGTCGCCATGACAATGAACACCCCTCCAACCTCGGCAATGTAGTCATAATGTCCCCATGATGTTTCACTCCTTTTGTTAAAAGCTATGAATAGTTGATGTACTTTTGCTTTTGAGAACAGAGCAGAGAGAGTAAAGCCAGTTTTTTTTTTTTTTTCACTCAACAAAAGGCTACAGGTGACTGCCTGAATACATAATGTAGGGAGGAGAGATGTAATGGATGTTGCTTCCTGGAATTAAATGAGTTTTACCAGAAAAAGAAAAAGGATACCAGGCATCAATAGAGTGACTTTTATTCACTGAAGGAGGAATAACGCCAGGTGTTGAACACTTCCTTGTGGGTGCGACTGCACCGCACTGCTCCTGTGATTTCCCCACACACTCTTTGACTTTCAGGCTTAAATGAACTGGAAACATCTAAAGTTAATTGACAACTGAGGCAGAATAGATAGGAACAAAGGCGTGTTGTGATAAGATGATAGTTGAAGGAATCACTATAACCACCAATCACAACACAGGAGGTTAGAGCCAGTCAGCAATCACCCAGGATTACTTTCCTGCCAAACAAATAATCCATCTTAATCCAGCATGGCAGCTGTGTGACTGTGGCCTTCCACCCTGCCACTTACTGTCCAATAGATAGAGCTCTAATGCAACTATAATGAACATTTGACATAGTTTGTTTCCTCACTCTGCTGACTCACACAGCCAGAGACATGCGTGATTAAACAAACTAATGCCCACTGCTTATGATTTTATGTGATTAAACAAAATTCCTCAAACCAGGCAGTGAGAGCTGCCGCATCCACGCCGCCTGCCAGCCGCTAATGGGCTCTCAGTGACCGCAGCCAGTGAGCAGAGTGCTGCGAGGCAGGGCCTGCTTTTTGCAGGTCAAGGTCATAGACTCGATTTCTGTCCCTACAGCCTAGCTTTGCATTCTGTTTTTTTTTTTTTTTTCTTTTTTCAGTAGTCCATGGTGAGCATTTGGTGAGTTACCTCGGGTGTTTCTCCAACAGCTGCTCCCCAACTCAGTAGGTGGTAAACTGTCCAGGAAGCCAGACATTTTCCAGGCAGACCTGCACATTTATGCCACAACATATCATGTGAAACTGACGTGGCATGCCTGTTGCATTGATCTATGTTTCTCCTCTTTTCAGACATGTCACTATCACCATCGCTGACCAATATGTACAGGAAAATATAAAATCCATGGGCACTGATATGCAAAGGGCCCCTCCATCTCTGTGACGTAAAAGCATAAAAGACTTCGAGGTGGTTTTGTGTCACTTTGTGTCTCTTGGTGGTTGATTTGCTCATTTTTGTAGTTATTTTATGTGTCTTTCCATTTCCTTTGCATGTCTTTGTGGTCTTTCTGAGTCTCTTCCTGGTTGGTTTGTGTTAATTCGACCTTTAATATTTTTCAAGCGAAAGCCAGGGGGCCCCTAATAGGCCCCTTCAGGAATCCATTCATAGAATTTTCAAATCTATTTATTAATTTCATTTTTATTTATAAGCAGTATAAACAGATAAGAGTTTATCACACACTATAAGTCTATAAGACATTTAAGTGGCTAAACAAAAGACATTTTAAGTATTTATTTTTGTAATTGTTAAAGACTACAGTGCAAGTCCACAAATAAAGCCTCTATAACAGTACAAACATAAACAGATACTGTATGATCAACAATATGATGTAACATAAATGTCATTATGCTTTTTTTTTTCATGTTTTAAAAAAAATGTCAAGCTTTTACTAATTATATTTATTAACTAACCAACGAACCAACTGACAAAACTCCAGCTCCTCTATAAAGGCTTGATGTGGCTAAATGTTCTGGACGAAATCTAAAAAGTAGATCTGAATTACAGTTTTCATTTTGTCAAACCTATTCAAGGCGACACTTAAAGGATTGTTCAGATTTTTTTTAAGTGAGGTTGTATGAGGTATTTATCCATAGACTGTATACTACATACAGTAGATGTCAGTTAACATGCCCACAGTTTGGAGAAGCAGGCTGGTGTCTGGCATTAAAGCTAAGCAATGTACTGCTGTGGATGGGGGGCCAACAACACAATATATTTTATGCACCTAAAAAAAAAGTCCCACCTAAAAAATCAATATCAGTTAAAGTGTACAGTGTATTTAGAATACACAGCATTTCACAGAATTTCACAGCTTTACCTTAATGTCGGACAGTGACTTCAGATGGGAAAATGAATCTGTGGTATTGCTGTCTTCACAGCCAGACTCCATTGAGATAAACAGTAATTTAACATTACTTACTACAGGAGCTGCTGGTCTACCACTTCCTCGATGAGTTAGTTAGTTTGTGTTACTGTGTGACTTCAGCATGTAAACGGGTTACTTTGTGTTCACCACAGTCACACAATAACACAAACTAACTAACTGATGGAGACAGCAGCAAACCAGCAGCTCCTGTGTTCAGTGAGCTAAATTACTGTTTTTGTCAATGGAGTCTGGTGGCTTTGCTGAAAGCACAGATGGGGAACTGAAGCTATTAACAGCTTCTCTGTCAGAACAGGCTGTCTGACGGAAAAGTCAAATGGAAAATACTCTCAGTATAGCATACTTAAATTGCTAATGTTTTTTAAGTGAGACTTTTTCTGGATGGCTAAAATGCATTTTGTTGCTGCCCCCTACACAGCAGTACATTAGCTTCCGAGGCTGCTTCTCCACATGGGGGACGCACCAACTGACATCTACTGCATGTAATACACAGACTAAGGATAAGTACTCCAATCAACCCCACTTCAAATAATTCTCTTTAAGCTAAGCACGGCTTCATGACTTTTGATTGCATATAGTATATTAAAAGATAAAGATTTCTCAATGATGTATATACTACATGTAAGTGCTAAATATTCAACATATATAACCTGTGAACACCCCCACAGTACTAATAAAAACCATGACCTTTTCCAAAGTAATTCCTTCCCTCTGGCCCTCAAGTGTCACTACACGTGGAGTCACTCTGACCCATAGAAAGCTCTCTGAATTAAGGTGGAGGGTGTATATAAACATGTACGCACTTACCATTCTCCACCATTAAGGAAAGTCTGTCACCATGGATACTGATGGGCACCTCTCGGCTGATGTGTTGAATTATATGATTTATGATGAAAAAAAGAAAGGATTCTGTTTGTAAACTGCATGAGTTTCCCAGGTCAGACTGTTGGCTAAATCTGACATATGTGCCTCATACTGATGTTAATTTATGTGCATTGTCCTTTATGAATAAAGTATGGTAAAATAAGAGCCAGCTAGAGTGCTTGCATACACTCACAGCCACACATGAATCTTTTCTGAGGGCCGGACGAACCATAGAAGTAGAGCAGCACACTCCTTGACATAGCAGTCAGAAGAGACTGCAGCTCCCATGAACTTCACTTCATTTTTGTTTTAATTTGTTGTCTTTTTGCCTTTGTGACTGGAGCTCATATGGCCTGTGACAGAGATACAATCATCAACATCAGAGAAGGAAGCGAGAGGATTGGATTAAGTGCAGCGGACCTTGAGACTATCACTGCCCATGGCATCTTTCGACCACCCAGCAAGACCAGCCGAGCAAGTGCCACTGAGGGCTGTGTGACCGCCGCGGGAAGAGAGTGAGAGAGCCGGGATAAAAGCTTGGCTGGCCCAGCTTGGACCTCGAGCTGTTCCATTACTCTGCCTTTTTCTGGCTGATGACTGGTCGCATGAGGGTGGACTGGATGAAACAGGACTCAGCCTGGCCCAGCAACAGGAGATTTAAAATTGTTGTGCCCACATCTTTGCACAGACCTGGTTCCACTGCGGTATCTCGGATCGCACTATTCCACTTGATAGGCGAACCGTGTTCAGTGACTGTTGATGCATGACTGTTTAGGTTTGGACAAATTACTGGCTCATGAATTCCATGAATATGTATGAATTCTGGTGCAGTACTTTTTGTAGGAAAAAACATAGGCTGCAAAAAAACAAGGTAACAGGGTAAGCATTGTGCTATGAAGACTAGATTAAACCTCATTAAGTATTCACTGTATGCATGTACCCACATGTGCAGGCACATACACACCTGTCATTATCAAGCAAGTTCTTATCAGTGATGACAGGACTGACATACTGTAGAAGAGTGGCATATAAAATAACTGCCTCTGAAATGTAACCACTAAGCACAAGGAACGAATCAGAAGGCAAACATATCCTTAATTATGGCACAGCGACCAACCGTGTTTCTGTCTTGCATTTAGTTAGCAACAATAAAACACACAGGTCAATTCAATATGAAGCCAAACACAAATGTACACTGACTCACCAATCTGTACATCTAGGCTTCTTTTATGTAACATCCATCTGTTTGTCTTTCCTGGTGAAAACATCAATTACAGCATTGTAAAATTTGTCCTTATGGGCAGATTAGTGGTACAGTCACTGACTGCTAGCACAGCCACATACGGTATAGCCAATGGTTTCTTGTATCAGGCTGTTGAAAAACACTTTCTGTCCCTTTTGCTGATTTTGGGTGGCTGTGGCTCAGAAGGTAGAGCATGTCATCCTCTGATCTGAAGTTCTGGAACTCGATCCCTGGCTCCTCTGGTCTGCATGTCGTAGTGTCCTTGGGAAAGATACTGAACCCCAAATTGCTCCCAATGGTTGTTCTATTGGAGTGTGAATATGTGTGAATAGTAACTGAGTAGCAGGTGGCAACATGTATGGTAGCCTCAGGCACCAGTGTGTGAATGTGTGTGTGAATGGGTGAACGTGACACGTAGTGCAAAAGCTGCTACAATGTTTGACTCTGATATACGCAGTTTTACTTCACTGACAGCAGCATCAGTGGACCATGATGCAATGCAGCAAAAAGACGAGTTGCACTAAAACGCTTGTAAACGGGACTGATTTATGTTACATAATTGAGATGTTTATGACAGTGGCAGTCACACCTGTTCATCTGACAACAAAGCTTATACTGTGTGTTAAAGGGACGGTTCAGATTTTTTTGAAGTGGGGTTGTATGGGGTACCTATTCATAGACAGTGTATTACATACAGTAGACGTCAGTTAATGTGTCCCCAGTTTGGAGAAGCAGGCTGATGTCCGGCACCGAAGCTAAGCAATGTACTGCTGTGGATGGGGGCCAATAACAAAATATATTTTATACGTTTTAAAAAAAGTCCCACCTAAAAAAATCCATATCAGCTTAAGTGTACAGTGTATTTAGAATATTTTCACAGCTTTACCTTTATGTTATTTCCAACTGGAAAATGAAGTCATTGTATCGTTCTCTTCAAAGCCAGACTGCGCCAAGGAAAACACAGATTAAATGTTGCTGAACACATCAGCTACTTGTCTACCACAACCTCGAACAGTTATTTTGTATGAACCCGTGAGGTGCCATGGAAAGAAAAAAGCAAATAAATCGAGGCCATGTTTTACCAAATTTAGCGCTCATGATGCTATTTCATGACCTCGCTTTACCAACGCGTGGCCCCGAGATTGTTTCATTTATTTCCTCGTTTTGGCTAATTCGTGCAGATAGCTGTAGATAACTGTAATTTTACAACAAGTCAGCACAACAGGCCAGCCTGCCTACAGGGGTGAAGTTAGTTTAAAATTTGATATCTGCATTTTTCACAGCTATTATCTTCAATAGCTTTGTATCGAAGCCTCAATATCTCCCGGTGCTAATTTAGGCAGATATTTCACAGTTTTAGGTGAAGTTCTGGATGAAGTTGAGAGTGCAATGAACTGATGCGACTATGACCATAGGTGTAGTTAGGGACCGTACAAAAAATACAATATGACCATTTCAATATTCAATAACTATTTTGTTTTTCAACATAGAAGTCTTAAACCAGACTTTCACTTTAAGACAGAAAAAATAGTTTAAATAAAATAGGGATTACTCCAGGACAGCTTCATGACAGGCTGTGTCACTGCCCCATCCGTATTGGAAACCTGATTTGTTGTGTGCATGTGTGAAGATGGCTGGGGTTAGGCATTGACCTTGAATGGTAGGTTCATGATAGCCCATAGGTTCCGGATTCAATCTGGATTCTGCTACAGATCAGGTGATGACACGCTGAATCATGAATCAAACAGTCACAGTTACACAAAATTCATTTCTGTCCAACTCAAATACATTAATTGTACTCAAACTAATGTTGTACTTTGATTGAAAAGCACAACAAACACCATCTGCAGCACTGAAATATTCACTTCACCTTAGACTTTATGATATCCTGTTCATGTTGTGATCCATGACATCCCATCTGTCTGTCTGTCTGTTTGCTATGGCAGCTGCCATTTATGATTTGGATCAAAAGCCCTGTTGGTCAGCGGATCGCCTGGAAATTTCTGCGGCCTAAGGTCGGGGAGAAACTGTGGGCAACATCAATCCACATTTATGAGATTCAAGGGTGACATGGGACATCTGCGAGGTGCAGTTCTCTGTTTGAGAAGCAAGGATCACTGACAGGTCAAGGAGAGGAAAGGGGGAAAATATCTATGCAGACAGTGGAAATACCTCCAGCGAATCAAAAAGAGAGGAAAAAGGAGAAAGGATGATGAAGAATATGAACAAGGGTCAAAACACAAAAAGGGCTTGCTGCACACAAAACATTGGGCCAACTTAAAACTTCTCAATATCTATTACTAGACATTTCTACAAGAAGAGCAAGCACTTCACATTTCTATTTGCTTGTAAATTAGAACAGATCACAGTTGTGATAGAGGACCCAAATTATGTGCCATCCACATACATTATTTTGTAATAAAACAGAGTTTTCAGTGACATTGTGCACATCACCTACAGCTACACAAAAATAAGGTTAAGTATATGATCATATTTTAGTTTTGCTCAACATTTGCTGCTGATACAAACTCAACACTGCCCTCCATGTTCACCTGTTGTCTTAAAGGAACAATTGGGATTTTTTTGAAGTGGGGTTGTATGAGGTACTTATCCATTGACAGGATATTACATGCAGTAGAGTCAGTCGGCACGCCCCCAGTTTGGAGAAGCAGGCTGGAGTCTGACATGGAAGCTCCGCAATGTATTGCAGTGGATGGGGGCCAGCAACAAAACATATATTAGCCACATAAAAAAAAAAAATTCCCACCTAAAAAAAATCAATATCAGATTAAGTGTACACTACACTGAGAGTATTTTCACCACTTTACGTTTCTGTCAGCCAGTTCCAACAGGAACATTAAGGTAAGGTAAAGCAGTGAAAGTACTACAATATAGCACACACTTCAACTGATATAGATTTTTTAAGGTGAGACTTTTTTTAAGTTGGATAGTGTTTCTAAGTGATGCCGCCAAGCGTCGAATCATACCAATGTTTTTACCAGCAGCACTTCTAACTGACGTTGTCTGGCAGCGTTATACGCTAACGTCACCTGGTGGATCAACACGCGACCACAAAAAGTGCCTTCTTGTGTCAGTGTCTGATGCTAGAATCACTGGCAAAATGGTGTTATTTGACGACTTGGGAATGAGAACACGCTGAGTCTGGTGGCTTTTATGAGTACGTAGATGGGGAAATGAAGCCAATAATGGCTTCCCCATCAGAAAGGGCTGTCTGACAGAAAGGTTAAGTGGTAAAAAATACTACCCAGTATAGCATACACGTAAACTGAATTTGAATTTATTTTTAGGTGGTACTTTTTTAAGGTGGCTAAAATACATTTTGTCTCTGGCCCCCATCCACTGCAGTACATTGCTTAACTTCTGTGTCAGACTCCAGCCTGCTTCTCCAAACTGTGGGCATGTTAACTGAAATCTATTGTATGCAATACACTGACTATAGACAAGTACCCCATACAACCCCACTTTAAAAAGTCTGAACCATGTCATACTCACTACTGCTACTCTTGCTTTGCTCCTAATATTACTGTCACGCTACCATCTATGACTCAATATCTCCAGCATAGATATTTTACAGCCTCCAATAGTGCAAAGGACATATTCTCTCAAATTTCTGATAGACGCTTATGATGAAATAACCACAGGAACAGTTGAGTTTCACTGACAGTGGCTTAACTTCGTGACTATGACTCTTTTATTGTACTGACAGATTGGTTTAATGCTTTGAAATATACATCATGCTGAATTTAATACCCGTGCCATTGCAGTACATGTTATTCACCCCTCTTGATGATTTTTTTACCTGGTCTTGATTCCATGCCTGCCTAGTATTTAAAATACAATCTTTATTTGAATATTTGCTTTTATTCGTGTCTGAAATTGACAATACTTCCATGAAAAATGTGATGGCACAAATGCATTATATTGCACAGTGCTTTGCAGTTTGGACAACATTGTACAGGTTAATTTAAAAGTCAGAGATGTTTTTATTCAGTAAAAATGGTTATACAGTATTTACAGATGGGCAGCTGCATGGTAGCTTGTTGCTAATTTAACTTTAAATGCATGTCCTAAAAGCAGTTTGAAAATTACATGATGAAGATATTAAAGTTTCCAGAGGGGTTTATTTTGAGGCTGGTTTGCTTTGATTGACAGGTGTCTCATCCTATTACACTTTGCCGTGGTGGTTGCTGCTTGCTTATCCCAACACAGCCCCGGCCAGGCTGCACCAAATTTAGCTTTTCTGTCCACAAATAGCCGCCAAGATAGCTGCAAGCAGTGAACCCAAGCTCCATAAGTGCTGGATCCTTAACATTCCCCTTAATGCATCGCTATGGCATCTTTTCATTTGCCCCTCCCTGCATGGTAAACCCCAGCGAGCTTCAAATTCTACTACCACTTTGTAGTGCAGGCCTTCTGTTATTTTATTCTGTAATATCTTAAACTGAAAATGTTTTGGATACAAGACACTTGGATAAGGCTGCACTGGAATTTCAGAGGTTTTTCAGACATTTTATTACCTTCATTTCTGTATTTTGTTTTGATTCTGTTCAAGTCTGTTTGCACTGATATGCTTTCATTTTTCAGGTGCCCCACTCTCCTTAAAGCCATTTGATAAAATACCTTTTTTCTAGGACCATAGAGAGCCTGGGGAGGGGAGTACTTCACACTTGTGATGGCCTCATGAAGCATTTTTTTTATTTTCTGAGCCCACTAGATGGCGCGCTTGGTTTAAAGAGAGAGGCTCAAAGAATAGCATTTTAGTGTGCTATCAAGTTTTTTGTTCAACCAAAAGTGCCATCTAGTAAAGAAAATGCTTATGAAGCTTCATTCGGCCATCTCTACTTTATACAACTCATACTGCTCTTTCCTAAACAACACATATGAACCCCCAGCTATGGACAACACACTAGCTCGTATATGTTAATGGTTGCAGTTTTACACACGTGGTTAATCAGGCTGTTCTCATGCACTGTTCATATGTTTTCCAATAAAAAGTACTGCACCAAAAATTAGTAATGGCCTCATGAAGCCTCATGAAGCATTTTCTTTATTTTCTGAGCCTCCTAGATGGCACAACAAAAGCTTGAAAGCACACTGAATTGCTATTCTTTGAGCCACTCTCTTTAAACCAAGAGCACCATCTAGTGGGCACAGAAATAAAGAAAATGCTTCGTGAGGCCATCACTAGTGATGGCCAAATGAAGCCTCATGAAGCATTTTCTTTATTTTCTGAGCCCAATAGATGGCGCTGTTTGTTCAACAAAAAGTTAAAAGCACACTGAATTGCCATTCTTTGAGCCTCTCTCTTTAAACCATGAGCGCCGTCTAGTGGGCTCAGAAAATAAAGAAAATGCTTCATGAGGCTTCATTTGGCCATCGCTAACCATCACTACCTAAAATGACAGTAAATATCCCACAGTAGTAATTTGTGCATAACCCACGTATTTTGGCTGTGGTCACGTGAATTACAGTATGTGCTTATGGAAGTAAAGAAGGAAGCGGCCCCAAGCGGTCCACTACGGAGGCAGGTTGGGGTGGTAGATGGGTCACAAACACAGGACTTTCCCCAGGAGATCAGTGTTCCGAACCGTGTGAACTTTAAAATTAACTTGGAGTTATTTTAAGGTACGTCCTCACCATGTTTCTTTCCCTAAACCTAACCCCAGTAAGTTTACATTAAGGATGACTCAGTGCCAGGGATCAGCCCCACCATTGCCTGCCGCCCAGCACACAATGCACCCGACTCTGATTCCTGTCCCTAATTATTTGGGCTGTGCCCAACTGGCCCCCATGGCCCGAGGCCCGGCCATGCCCCGGGCTTTGGGTAGCAACCAAAAGAACGAGACTGTATATACAAGCGGCTGCAATGAGTTTCCTCCATGGGGTGGCTGGGCTTCAATGCTGTTTGGCTCATCAGAGACAAGCAGCTTGCCCAGCTCCTGCTAATGTGTGCACACCTTGTTTTTGAATCAGGAGTTCAGGAGGTTTTTATGGTGAGCCAAATTATCCGCAGAGGTCTCCTGCTCTGCAAAACAAACAAACTCGATGATTTTAACTGGTAGAAACACTGAGTAAAGCAGGTTTACAAATCTGTGTTTTCGCTGGCACTGTTTGACATGTTGGAGCCAGGCCATTGCCAGGTAGCTGCTAATGAGTGCTTACCTGTTTGCTCTGATAACTTAAGATCCAGGCGTTCAGGAGGTTTTTACTGTGAACTGAATTGTCCACCGAGGTCTCCTCCTCTCCAAAACAAACAGTCCCGCTGGATAAAGCAGTTTCACATTACAAAAAAAATTGTGTTTTTGCAACGCTGCTCATCATGGAGTGGTTTTAAGCAGGGTAGCTGACATGTAAATGCGAATGGCCCTATCTCGAGCCTGTGTTTACTTTTTCTGTTCTGGGCTACTGACAAAACATGGTGGTGCAACATGGCAATTTCATTAGACAATGACCCTATGTAGATATAAACGGCTCATTCTGAAGTAAAAAAATGCAATGATCTTTATTTTCGGGTGATTACATACTAAAGAAAACAAACTTATTAAATTATACCCCATTTCTTCCCCTAAATCATACACACTGGACCTTTAAAGTGTTACCTTTCCAGGCTGTCCAGGGAGAGTGGAGCAAATACACAGAGTCTCTGCCTGTTTACAAAAGCTGAAATCTCAGCAGCACTGAACAGCAGAGGAGTGACTGGCATTGATCACTGGCAGACTGTGGTTATTTTGTGGGAAGAGACTGTAAAATGTTTCTGATGTCTCCTTTAAAGATCATGCTTTAAAAAAAGGCTGGAATAAGAAGCCATCTGCTTCGTCTCTATTGCATCAACACAGAGACAATGCTAAGTGTTCGCTGAAGAGGCCTTGTCCTTGTCTTCACGTGTCAACACCAGAGAGCTGGCTGCTCCTGAAGAATCCCATCGTCATGCCTCAGCGGTCCCTTTACTGCCTTTATGTATCTGTTTGCTACCCCGAGGCGACAGGAATTGTCTGTGCTTAAACACAGAGGAAGAGAGGAGTCCTCGCCGTCTCAGATCTCCCCCCTCTCCCCTCGTCTCTGTCTCTCTGCATGCGGTTACTGCCACTGTTTGTCTAAATCATCAGAGGCGAGCTTGTCCTCTGTGAAGTATTAAACGCCACACTTCTTGCCCTCAACTTGTGGTGCTGCTGTAAGTCTACAGGTCTGACAGTCTCTTCATTCTGCAGGAGAGCACACGGCCACACACTCCATCCATCTGTCCACACTCCATCCATGGCTGGATTTATACCGGGCTTTACCTTGTTTCCTGCACAGATCTGATGTGCTGCCCACACTGGCTGTTGACTGTAAGATGCATGTATCAATATTTTATTTTGACAGCAGCTGTATATTGTCTTTTGGGCCTTAAATGTCTTATCACTTATCCTGATGACGTCATAGTGATACCATTGGGGTTATCACAGCTTGACTGGAGTTTAAAGGATGTGGGTGTTTACCAAGCAGGGAGGGATGCCTGGTTGCAGTATAGGAAATGTGGAATCCAGTGGTTAGGGGACTCATTACATACATAAATATTGAAGCAGCATGGCCGTTTTAAACTGTTAAGTTAACTGAACTAGCACAGAAAAATGTTTTCAGTTTCTTCACAAGTTGTTCCAATGTAAGGTGGCAAACTTTATCAATTTCACGCTAAAAAAACACACTAATTGAAAGATTAAAGGGACTGTCCCAATTTTTTTTTTAAGTGGGGTCATATGAAGTACTTATCCATAGACAGTATATAACATACAGTAGATGTCAGTCAGCACGCCCCCAGTTTGGAAAAGCAGGCTGGAGTCTGACACGGAAGCTAAGCCGTGTACTGTTGCGGATGGGGGCCAGCAACAAAACATATTTTAGCATCCTAAAATCAATTTAAGTATTTGTTATGCTGAGTGTCAGACAGCCCATTCTGATGGGGAAGCCATTATTAACTTACTTCCCCATATATGCACTCGCAAAAGCCACCGGACTCAGCCTGTTCCCATTCTCAAATCGTCGAGTATCGGAATTTTGTCAGTAATTTCCACTTCCAACACTGATGCAAGAAAGCACCTGTCATGGTCATGTGATATGCCACCGGGGAGCATCAGAGTGTAAATGCTGCTGGACAGCATCAGTTAAAAACGTTGTTGGTTAAAAAATTGGTATGATATGGCAGGGATGGCCTCATGAAGCCTCATGAAACATTTTCTTTATTTTCTGAGCCCACTAGATGGTGCTCTTGGTTTAAAGAGAGAGGCTCAAAGAATAGAATTTCAGTGTGCTGTCAAGCTTTAGTTGAAGAAAAAGTGCCATCTAGTGGGCTCAGAAAATAAAGATGTTTCATAAGGCTTCACGAGGCTTCATTCGGCCATCACTATGATATGGTACTAGGCGGCATCAGTGAGAAACACTGCTGGTAGCAATGTAGTATAAGAAGCTGGAAAGTCCCTATAGGGTGGGCAGGCGGGGCAGGGGATGGCTCCCACAAACACTAGACTTTCACATGGGTGCCCCTTGTTTGCTTCCAGTGTAAATGTTGAGCCAAACCATGATGTTTTTTTCTAAACCTAAGCATCCCAGAACATCAACAACGGCCACAGGAGGATACCTTGCTTGTAATATGTAGACTCAGTGAACTCGCTGACTAACACAAGTCCACTGACAAAATGGCAATAATTGACATTGGGATGAGAGCGCATTGCCATACTGCATTGACAAAAATAGTAATTTAAGGTGACTATACGGGAGCTGCTGGTGTACTGCTGCTTTGATCACTTAGTTAGTTTGTGTAATTGTGTGACTTTGGTGAATATGAATTAACCTTTTTAAACACAAAAGACACATAATAACACATGAAAAACAATTTATCAAGACTGGTAGAGCAGCAGCTCCTGTGTTCAGCTATTTAAAATCATTGTTTTTCTCAATGGAGTCTGGCTTCTTTTTTTTTTTTTTTTTTTTTGGAAATCACTGTCTGACATTACAATAAATCACTTAAACTAATATTGATTTTTTTCTGTGGGACTTTTTTTAGGTGCCTAAAATAAGTTTTGTTGCTGGCCCCCATCCACTGCAATATATTGCACAGCTTCCATATCAGACTCCAGCCTTCTTCAAACAGGGAGTGATATCCATTGTATGTAATATAGTATCTATAGATAAGTACCCCATACAACCCCACTTCAAAAATTCTGAACTATCCCTTTAATTCTAAACAGTTATAGATTAGGTTTGATTTCAGCTCAGGTGCAGGATCCTTCATGCAGCTGTACTGCTAGCGGTCAATCAAACCAAGACCAGTCCTAATCTATTTATATGAAATCTATGGCTAATGTGCGTTGTGTAGAAGGAGGCGGAGTGGTTGAAGTGGCTGTCTTTCTATTTCAGGATTTGATTTTTTTTCTTCTTAAAATTAGATTAGAGAGGTGACCCAGTGAGTCCTCTGACAATAATAAATAAAAACACATGTAACAAGCCTCTAGAAACTAAGGCTTTCGGGCAGATTTGAACCCAAATGTAATGCATTCTAGGAGTACTGACTAAAAAAAACATGTTAATATGAAATTGGGATTTTACATTGTACACTTGTCATATTTTATCATAATTTACACCAATAACCTGGAAAACACCTTCATCAGTTTTGCTTCTACCAAAAAGTCCACTATGGGTGTGGTTTGGGTGATGACATCATCAGTGACAGTTCCATCATGCAGCATTTGTGCTAATACAGGAGGAGAAAGGTCGTATGTGTCTTGTTCAGCGGTCCACTGCCACAGGTTGCAGGTGGTTTTGTAATCCTGCTGAACATTTGATTTGGCTTCACCCAGGCAGCAGTGACGTTCCCTCATCAGTCTTATGAAAGTCACCCAGTCAATCTGGGCCAAGCCACTGACTGAAGCTGATATATACTTCAGAGGCGAGGAGGATACCCCCGACTGCTGAGGGTTATGATGTGGGGAGAGGGAATAAATGATGACGATATCAAAGGGAGGCCTGCCTTCTGTGCAGCTCTCAGCCTGTCTCGTCCTCAGGCTCTGGCTCCACTGTTCAGTCCCGCTGAAGGCCTGTTTTCACTGACACCGATGATGAGAAACATTGCTGATTTTATTCATGTTGATTTGAAATGAACTTGACCTTGATATTACAGGGAATTCTACTGAAATTTTAAAAGCGTTAGCCTCCATTTCCAGCCTTTTATCAATAACTAAATTTTACATGCAGACTGTTGAAGGGAAAGGATATCATGTGTGGAATATAAGTAGCCTGTGCCTATCATTGCTTTCTTGAGATCAGTTAAATTGTGTACGTGAATTGCATTCAAAGGCTTCAGCCTGTTTTCATCCCCAGGTTGTCAAAAACCGATGCTTTGACAAGCCCCTCAGCCTGTGATTTTGACCTTTAGCACCTTGATGAGATGCACCTAGCTTTCAACTTGTTCCTTTGTGAACCCATCTGTGGCAATACTTTCAACAGAGAGCAACTGACACAGTATAAAAACAAAGTCTACTTAGGGCTAGAGGGAGGGGAGGAGGATGGGTCAAACAAAATAGACTTTCACCCAGGAGACCACAATCTGTTTCCCATTTGAAACCAAAAAGTCGGTGTTATTTTAGTGTAACTTCACACAATTTATGTGTAACATGCATGTGTGACATCAATCACATGGCATATTTACATCATATTACATCACTGTTAAGTAATAAACATTCTTGTTTTAACCCAAAACATGATGTGTAATGTTCTGTGTTGGGGCCTAATTGGGGCCTAACGAAAGAAACCAGAAATAGTTAGTAATGATGTTTTTCATTACATCTCAGCAGGTACAGGGCAGGGACAGAAGGCTGGTGTGTTTACCGCAAATTAGACTAGACAGGAACATCAGAGGCGGGTTAAGTTGGCAACCAGAAAATAAAGTGCTGGAGAGTCTTGCATGAGTAGCGAAGGACAGTGTCTGTGAGACTGGGGTATATGTACTGGCTGCATGTAATCAGGAGCAGGTGAACTGAGTTGCCTTGATGAGGTGGGTGAGACTGATGCTGAGGCACTGGAAAACCAGGGTGTTAAGAAATTTGTTATTTGTGCTAAGAAATCAACACACATAATGTTGGTGCCCCCTCTCTGGGTGTTGCCCCAAGCAGCCGCCTACATTGCCTTTAGAAATATCCACCACTGATTATACCAAGAAAAGCAGAGGTGTGATATTGCAGAGATACTGCAGGTGTTTTCAAAGTGGTTTTAAAAGATGACAGATTGACAGAACAAAATAATGTCCTGTTCAGGAGCACCATTGAGCATCCTTATTTCTTGGAACCCCAAACTGATGTCAGTTTAGGGGACTTTAAAGGCAAGTCCAAGACGCAGAATGGATGATAAACCTGTATTTTAGAAAGGCTGTCCTTGCCAGGAAAAAAACAATATGGTTGTTTGCTCCAACTTTGAAATGACCTATATGTGACCTCTTGTGGTCATGCAAATAATGACTGTTGTAACGCATAATCAAAGGACGTAGCAGGACATTTTTCCAGTGCCAGAATTCTGCTTCAGAAAATGACACATTACTTATGTTTGGGGTGTCAGAGACCCTGGCTGTTGAATCTGGATAAATACAACAGATTTTTTTTTTTGCTCTATATCTTAGATTGGTATTGAAAGACCTTAAAGACTGTCCGACAGTCCTGGAGTGTATATTCCAAACAAAATGATTTATTTTGTCACTTCCATAAAATGTACAAGCCCAGTTTGTAGGGCATCACCAGAAAATAAGAATTGTTGTGTTTTTGTTACCTAGAAATGAGTTTATATCTACAAAGGGAGCAAGTCCTGGTCTGTGGTTGCACTGCCACATGGAGTGGATAAACCAGACATTGGTTCTAGATGGGCCTATTCATGTTTTTGCCTCAGCAACCATCATTAGAAGCCACTCAGCGATTGGCAGCATCAGAAAAACACAGATTTTTTTAACTGCTTTATTCAGTGTTTTTACCGGTTTAAATCACCAGGTTTGTTTTGAAAAGATAAGAAGACTTCTACGGATAATTCCCCACCTGGTAAAAACCTTCCGAACTTCTGGATCTTAAGTTATCAGAGGAAAAAGGTGAGCAACCATTGGGAAATGGAAATGGTCGTCTTGGAGAAACACCACTTTGTAATGTAAAATTGCTTTCTTAGGTGTTTTTACTGGTTTAAATCATCTGCTGCATTTGTTTGGGAGAGGAAGACACCTCTGAGGATAATTCGGCTCCCAGTAAAAACCTCCTGAACGTCTGGATCTTGAATTATCAGCAAAAAGGTGAGCACACATTAGCAGGTGCAAGGCTAATGGCTGTCTCAACATGTCAGACAGCATCAGGAAAACACTGATTTGCAGTTTGTTTTGGAGAAGAAGAGACCTCTGGTGATAATTCGGCTCCCGGTAAAAATCTCCTCAAGATCTGGATCCGAAATAAGGTGAGCGCAAATTAAATTATCAAAGAAAAAAGGTGAGTACACATTACCAGGTGCTGGGTTAGCAGCCCTTTGCTGGTTTTAAACACCAGGTCTGTATGTTTTGGAGAGAAACAGATCTCTGTGGATAATGCGGCTCCTGGTAACAACCTCCTTAACAATGAACACTGAGGGAATTCTAACCAGGAGAAGTTTCAGTAGGTTGTAATCTGTAATCTCCTTAAACTGAACCTTTAAATGAGGTTGATTGAAAAGATACTGAGATATTTCAGTAATTAACATATTATTATTATTTTAATTATTTGTTTATTTATGTTTTTATTAATATAAAATAAAATTACAACCGATTGGCGGGGTAGTGATGGGGGCCCATAGTTCTTTTGGCCCCAGGGCTCCTTCTGTCCATGTATACCAACATGTTAACTTTCCTGCACATCACAGTGAAGTATGTATTCCTTATGATTCTGTAGTGTTGGTCTAAGGACCTTTGGGCGCCCCAGGACCTCGAGCTGAGGAGCAGCCTTGCCATGTTCCATGCTCCATGCCAGAGCTGCCACAACACAGCGGCTGGTTAAGGGTGATTGAG
This sequence comes from Cephalopholis sonnerati, assembly GCA_019142605.1. Lineage (NCBI taxonomy): Eukaryota > Metazoa > Chordata > Actinopteri > Perciformes > Serranidae > Cephalopholis > Cephalopholis sonnerati. Next base: position 20,381,365 of record JAGQAX010000024.1, read on the forward strand.
AGAATGCGGCAATCTATTGGCTGCAGGCTTAGTAAATTTCAGGCGGTGTAGTCCAATGGCAAGCTACAGAGAGAGAGGGAGAGAGAGAGGGAGAGAGGGAGAGAGAGAGAGAGACCTGGTTTCTCTTAACACTAATCTTGTCCTCGCAATACACTCGCTCTATGAGAGCAATTAGATTCAGCACCGTTTCCAGTGCCTCTGCAATGACTCATTGAAACATCTTCTGTGCTGATAAAGCCGCATCTCTATTCTCCACCACCACACACACACACACACGCACGCACACACGCACACACACACTCACAGGACGTATAGCCGGGCTGCCTTCAGTAGATCGGGACTGCGCTTCTTACTTTGGATTTGCAGAGCAGCAGGCTGGACGTGGACTTAATTGTATTTTTCCTATGTGGTGTGTGTGTTTCGCCTGAAGTCGGGACTTATATAAAAGAGTCAGACGGTGGAGATACAGGCTGAGGTAAGTGTGCTGCCGGCTGGATGTGATGCTGAGCCTTACAGATTTTCCTTCCAGCAGGAAAACAGACTAAATTTATAGACCAGCAGCTGAATTTCTGTGCGTTTTCAGGCGCTGACCCCCCCCTCCTTCTCCTCCTCCTCCTCCTCATCTGACGGCTTGTCCGGACGCGCTTCAGTCTCACATAGGAGCATAATCCATAGAGAATTCAACCACAGACATTTACTGCGAGGATTTCCATTTAGAAAAATCACAACTTCTCAGAAAAATATTCAGAAACAGGCAGAATATGGAGGTTTGATCCACACACCTCCGCAGCAGCACAGGCTGATTCTTGCGCACTTCCATCCGACTCCAGTTTGTTCATTTGTAAATGTTGATGAAAGAATGAATGATTGCATCCAGCCAGTGGGGAAGATGCTGATCACACGCGGCCAGATTACTCATAATCACGCCTTTTATTAACTGTGTAAGCCGGGTTTATTCCTGCAGACACACGGGCTTGTAATGGTGCTTTAACCAAACTCGGTGCCAAAGCAACAGCTCGGTTAACTTTAACGCGACCGCACTGACAAGACAGGCGGTTGCGATCTGACAGCACGAAGCGCTTCTTCCTCAAGATGGCAAATCGTTTAAACCCATTTCACACCTGCGTTTTTGTTTTTTTTTTAACCCCCACAACTCTTGTGTCTGAACACGGTGCAGCAGAGTCAGGCATCTTCCAGCATCCCTCTGCGCGCATCGCTATCCAAGCAGCCACAAGATGGTGGTGTAGATATCTGGATGTGGATTTTGAGGGAAAAGGAAAAAAGGGGTGGGGGTGGAGTGGGGTTTGTGCCTTGCATGAATTTTTACAGCTACACCGCTGCTAATGCTGTGATTTTCAGCTTGTATTCACACTGGGTGGCATTCACACGGGCCCTGCCAGAGAGGTGCGTGGACTGCAGCTTCACACAGGCTGCTGGTTTCACATGGGATGACCTTGTGTGTGTGTGTGTGTGTGTGTGTGTGTGTGTGTGTGTGTGTGTGTGTGTGTGTTATCATGCACATACCTGCTCCAAGATGAAATGTCCTGATTGGCTTTTAGAGCCAGACGCATAAAGTCTTTTACGAGAAAATACAAGATTGGAGTTTGTTGTAATGCTGCTGTGTGTATGTGTGTGTGTGTGTGTGTGTGTGTGTGTGTTTGGAAAAGGTGTAGGTGCTAACCTCGTTTGCATTTCAGACCTGCTCAGGTCTGCACCGCTTTTGTGGGAGGGGTAATAACTGATACAAAATGAATCTTTAATGGAATATATTCCTAAAAAGCTTCATGTCTCCTTTCAGTGCAGCTTTGACTCATTCTGGTGTAAAGCGACGGCTGCCTTTCCTTCCTTCCTTCCTTCCTTCCTTCCTTCACCATCTTTAGCAGAAGGGGAAAAATGGCCAGGCAGGTGTAAGATTCACACCAGTGGGAGCCAGCACTTAAAGATTATGGTAACTCTCACTGAGTTGTTGTCTGACAGTGATTGAGAGAGCTGTACACGTTCAGCTTCTCGGAATCTGCATGTTAACGTCAAAAAAACATTGTCCTACAGTTCCAATCAAACAGTCATCCTCTTTCAGTTGTGCTTCCGCCTTTGCCCACTTTCAGCAAACTGCACAGCTCGCCCAGGATGAAAATCATGTCATTTAAAATGACAGTCAAACATTCACAACATGCACACAACATCACTCCATAATCCACTCCTCCTGCATGTTCCGAATAATTTTGAGGATTCCTGGAACATGTCAGGGGACGGATGCAGGAAATTGGTTTTATTGTTCTGTCAGAGAGTAATCTTTGGTAAGAGCGGGTGCCTTTCATTTTTAATTCCACTGACCCTGGTGTTGCCTTTTTATAATGACAGACAAAAGTCAATTAGGGTAAAAAAAAGGCAAAGTAGAGCTAAATTTGCTGAAATGTTTTATCACATCACACATAGAAATGATTCATCATTTCCAATGCAGGCCTTCCATCACATGGTATATCAACATGAGAGAGTCGGTGATGACATACAGATGGTGAGCAGGCAGTGGTTTGCTGATCTGTCCAAACACATGACTAACGGGTAGAAGCAGCAGGAGCTGTGTAACATGTTGTGTTTGTTATACTGGACTGTGTGCTATTGATAGATTTGATTTAGTGTTTGCAGAGCTAATGGAGCTCTGAAGGAAGAATTATTGCACAGCAATGCCAACCCCACACACTCCTTTGTTTTGTTTATCGTAGAAAAAGTCAAATAAATCCGACAGATCTGTTTCTTTTTGAACCAAGAGTGTGTCAGGTGTACATTTGTCTTTAAGAAAATGTGTCAACAGTATTTTTTACTGAATGACTTGCATGCAAATGGCATTTTTGGCTTTTTTGGCTGGCCAAAACTGGCCCGCCAAAGGGTCCAATCCAGCCCATTTTGTGACTTTGTGCAACTGATATTGATGCTCCTGTGAAAGCTAAGAGGTGCCAGGTTTCAGTAGCAAGTTAAACAGTAAGTAGTTACTTCAGGTCAAATGTTGCTTCAGGGGTTTTACAATCGTGGACGCGTTTTCCTTTTATTCAATTTGCTGCAAAATGATGAGCGATACTGCTATATAAAATCTGCCCATACACAATGAACTCGCTATCTCTTCTTTAAGCAGAGTCAGAGACAAGCGAGGATTATAAATTGGTCACCCTCAGATAAGGGTGCTGTAATCGATTAGCCACTAGTCGTTATCAGCCATTCTAAGTAGTCTGAAAGCTGATCAGAAGATGACGCAAAACACGCGACGCAGTTTCTCTACATGCTGGTAAAATAGCTTCACAAGCTTCTTGTGGTTCTCACAAACTGACTATTACAGTCATGGTTTACTGCTAACCTGATATTCAGTTCACCTGCCTGTCCCCAGTGTAGACACACTGTCTTTCTCACACCTCACTGAACACCTCACTCTTGCAGAGGCTACAATAAGCCAAAAAGTCTACCGTTGTAGTAGTACCTTTTACCTTCCAACAATTTCATCCTCCACTCCATTAATGCACCAGCAAACCTTTGGCTCTCTGGCCGTCCACCCCCAGCTGCACGCTGGCTGGATAATGGAGGTAATTGCGGTGTTCTCGGAGCTTCGCTAAGCTTGTCTATTAGTAGCCAGAGGCATCATTTGGTTTTGATTTTGTTGGTCAAATTTTGTGTTAATTCTCAAATTGATTATTTTGGGCAACTCCGATAATGTACCATATATCATATTACACAACAGTTCAGTGCCATTTATTAATGGTAAAAATTGGCACAGGTTATGATTTCTTTGTTTATTTAATGATTTATTTAGCTCTACCTGCAAAGGTAGTTTGGCAACTGGGCTGGGACTGGACTCTTGCCAAGCATCACACTAAACACTCCTGCACACTAGCGCATTATTTTGAGTAGTTCTACACATTACCACAGACCATCCTATCATGTAGGCTACATCTGTCTTCATTTATTTTGTGACCAGTAAAATAAGATTTTGTTGACAGTGGCTTTGGTGGAATACGTGTGATGCTGATGAGTTAACAGCTTAATTAGCATGCTGCATCATCTTCTGGTGTTGTATAAGCAAACCTGGAGATTTATAGTGACGCTCATGTCGTCCCTTTGTCCTTTTCTGACCACTTATTATTTAACTCAAACGTTATTGGTGGTAATACGTTTCATTTTGCGGTGCAAAGTTTATTACAACAACCCACAATGTCAGCTAATTAATGATTAACATGATTAAAGGCTTAGAACTCCTGTAAAGCGGAGTGATACATGCAGCATTTTAAGTCCCAGTGCTGTTACACTGTATATCAGCACTCATGGAGTTCCTCCTGTCCAATCAAAATGCTCAGTTGGAAGTAACTGTTGTATAATATATTATAATTGTATTGATGAAAAAAAGGATCAATATGGGGGAGGAATGAAATGACTGCACCTCTTCTGGGAGGGCCAGTGAACTTATGGTAATTCTGCTTCCACGCTGGGACACAAACTGGTTTTGGAAACACGTTTCTGCAGACTTATAGATTATTGCGAGCCCTGTGTTCATCACATGCTGGCTCCTGCGGCTAATTTTCTTGTTTTGCCCCTTGGTCAAACCACAGGGGCCAGAAGTACACTGGGGCATCAGGGCAAACATGAAGCATAGAAGTGTTGCATTAACACACATAAAGAAGCTGTTTCTTGTTTCTCACAAGCCTAAAGCTTGCGGGTGTGTTTGCATAAGGTTTACATACTTACCATGATTGGGCTCATCACATTATGGCATATGATGAGGTAGTTTACTTTTCAAGTGATGTTTTTCCATGTATTAAGGTCTTTTACACTGAGGGCAGTAGAGAACTACTCCGTGCTTCCATTTCAGGAGGGTTTTAAAACATGGCATTTGATTGTTTCAGGTGGACTTAGACTGTTTGAGAGGCAGGGGCGGAAAATAATGTAGAGGGTGTGCTTGAACTTGCCCTCTGAGTCCACTAGTGCTTTGGTTGCTTCAGCTGAATTTTTCTAAACTTCCTCACACTGTGCCACTGGTGTGCCCTTTCCAACAAATTAGCTCTGGTTTTTGGTCAGGTTCTGTTCAGGATTCTTAGAACCTTGGTGCTATCTAGCGAACCAACCCACATTTCAACCAGTTTTGAACCAACTACTCATGAGGCCACTGCATGCTCTTTTTGTCGTCAACAAAAATGGTTCACACTTCAGGTTAACAAAACCTGCTATTTCAACCTGGTCTCTACAGTTGTCAAAAACCAGCGCTTGTGACTACTGGTGTCAGACACCAACAAAAAAAGCCGCCCTTTCACATTGGCATTATAGGCGGCAGTGTCAGCAGTAAACACGGCTGGACAACAACCTAAGTTAAGGGGTGGAAGTCCCAGTAGGGCAGGCAGAAGTAATAGTGGATGGGTCCGACAACCACCAGCTGACACTCAGGAGGCCAGTGTTTGCTTCATGTAAGATTGTAAAGCCAAACCCAACCACACGCGTGATCGCAGCGTAATCATATGCGTTTGTTGTTGAATAGAACATGGTGTTGTACCAACATAGTGCATTTATTTTGAAAGAGACTATATGCAAAATGTACATTTCTTGTGAAAACAGAAGTGTATTTTGAAAACAGACAATGCATGTAACAGGCTGAAGTTGACATGGCGTTCAAGAACGTCAACAACCAACACACCCAGGGTGGATGGAAAGTTCATGATTTTGAATTTTGGGTTCCAAACCGATTTAGTTTTGGACAAAATGCTCTGAACAGCTCAAAATTATGTGTTGGAACTGGAAAGGAATTTGTTCATGGGTGGGTAGTCTCACCAGCACATATCTCTGTTTGAACTCACTGGCAATTGTTTGACAACTATGAGTCTCTGAGGCAACAGTGTTTTATATGGACATCTGAGCAAAGACTTCCTTTTTCGTGTGCTGCTTATTTCAGCAGATATCTGCATATAAATGCAGAAATTACATTTGTAATAGCTAATATAAAGTTAAATTGTTATCAAATGATAGCTGATGGATTCTGCCTCTCCACACGGACTGTTTACCTGCCACTCAAATGTGATTGGTCAATACTACCCAAACTGAAAGCACAAACCAGAACTCTTCCAGCACCATTAACATATTTCTACAACTCAGATGGAAACATAAATGCTCCTAGCACCACTATAGCTGTAAATGATGTTGATTGCATGGACACATAAGTCCCATGTGATTAGTTAGGACAAACAAACACAAAACCTTCCTCCCAAACAGAAATTTGCTTTCATTAAAATGACGTTTTCATGAGGAGGGAATGAAATGTCAGTCTCACGGTAGTTATAAATGAATTCAAATGGCTGTCCAAACTGAAATCTCATTGGTGAGAACTGGGAGGAGAATGTGTAGGCATGCAGGCGTTTTTATTTGTGAGAGACAGGACTGGTAGAGGACATTTCAACAAGGAGAGGCATTGCACCAAATACACGGTAGAGATGTTCTTTCAGTGTCCACATGCATTTCCTCCTGGTGTTCTTTCACAGTCTAAAGACATACTGTGTGCCTGAAGGCTGTAATGGTGCGTCTCTCACCCAATGTGAGGTGGAATAGGCTCTGGCCGTGGCAACTCTGTAAGGATAAGCAGGTGCAGAGATGGATTAAAGTCTGTTTGAAATAATCTAGTCCACATGAAGTGTCATTTCTCTACATCTGGAGGCTAAAGTATTTCTGCCGGTTCTGAATGGCCAAACTCAAAGGCAGGGTGAAAAGCAGTGGTGTAAAGAGTGTTAAAAAAAGTTTGAGAGAGGAATTCAAACAGTGCCTATTTCCATACCCACACTGGGTCAATCACTGCAAAATGTGGTCATGATTGTTGGATTGTCACTTTGAAATTCTGACATTGTAAAGGTATGTGTGTGGGGGGGAAGAGGGGGGTTCAGATACTCCTTAACAACCTGACTTACATTTGGATGGATCTGTTAGAGGAAAATGTGATAACATTCTATAAACTTTAGGGTCACGCAATAAACTTATTTTGTTGAATTCAATCATTGATTTCTAGACATGTGCAACTTGCATCTTAAACCTCGTTTCCACCAAGCACTCCAATGCAGCTCAGTACACACTAGGATGGTTATTTTTCAGTTTCCATTGAGAGAAGTTGTAGATGGTACCCATAGATCCATCCTCATTTTTTATTTACCCCTCTTTTGGGGTACCTAGCACATTGTTCTGATACTAAAAGGAGAAGCTAGAAACACTACAGTCTGTTCATTGGTCAATGCTCAGGACTGAGTTTATGTATCAGTTGCCTCAGTTGCTCTTCCTGAGGTCTATGTCATTTTTTCTCCCCGTTAAAGGGTTCTTTTGGGGAGTGTTTCCTCATCCATTGTGAGGGTCCAAAGGACAGAGGGATGTCATATACTGTAAAGCCCTTTGAGGCAAGTTGTGATTTGTGGTATCAGGTTTTGTAAATAAAATTGAATTGAATTGAATTGAGTTGTGGCTACTTTTGAAACTTATGTAACCACTGTTCATACCGTGGCAAGCTCTTCTTACATCAATAAACAACAACTATAATGTGATGTTTTGCTGCCCCTCCATCTTTACTAGTTAACAGTTAGCAGATAGACCAAAAAAGATAATGGTAAAGGTAGTTTTCTTGCATATTACTTACTTCATGCGTTGATGACGTGAATCTATTAACGTACCATAAATGTCAATATGACAACTCTAACCATTCCACTTGGTTTTATCGGCTCTCTTGGATGACATACATTTTTTTAATGATTGGATCTTTAAGCGTTTAAAAAATGTGTATTTTTACTTTAAACTGGAATGTGGGAACTGCAAATATTCAGTTTACTTCTACATGTAGGAGTACTGTATGCAGTTGAAACACTTAACAGATTTATGTTTGTACTGGTTACGTACAGTTCTAAAGGTAGTATGCCAAACGTTTTGGGTGAGAACATGGCTATATACACTGTTTAAACAAACCTATAAATTTTACTTAATAAATGCAAGGTAACAATTTGTACTCATTTTGTTTGAGTAGATTTCATGTCATGTCTTGAGTAAAGTGTACCTGAATTTAACAGCTATCACACACTAAACCTTTTTCAATACATTACGCAACTAATTACTCATAAAAAATGTGTTATATTAACTCATGATTGTAAGTAGGCAATTGTTCACCACATAAATAATAATGATAAATGACTAATTAACCAGGCCATTTAAATTAATTTATTCAGGGAAGGTCATCTTTACTTAAATAATTGTCATACACAGGAGACAATACTGCATACATTCATTTATTTTCCGTAAGTGCTTATCCTGGTACAGGGCCGCTGAGAGGGAGGAGCCTATCCCAGCTGACATTGGGTGAGAGGCAGGGTACACCCTGGACAGGTCACCAGACTATCACAGGGCTGATACATAGAGACAGACAACCATTCACACTCACATTCACACCTACGGACAATTAAGAGTCACCAATTAACCTGCATGTCTTTGGACTGTGGGAGGAAGCTGGAGTACCCTGAGAAAACCCATGCTGACAGGCGGCGCCCGGCTGATGACGGCTTGTCTTGAGTGATGATGTTTAAAAGCAGTGGGCTGATCCACGACTAAAGTCTTCTGTTATTTTAGCTGCATGTGTTTTTCCATCATACAGCAGTACAGGTAGAAGAAGTTTACCTGTTAGTGGTGAGCTTTTTGCAGAGGTGCAGTAAGAGCCTGTTGTCTGCAGCTCTTCATCAACATCTCACTGTGGCTGTTTCTGCTTTTACTTTCCTCCCTGTGGTACCATTAGACTTGTCTTTAATGAGGAAAAGTTGCTAGATAAACACATTTCGTTTCCTGTAGATTCTTCACAATAAAAGTCTGCCTTTATTTTGTTGTGTAAAAGCAGGAAGATGAGGAAATATTTCTTAGCAGCACAGCTTCTAACACGGCTGATAGTGAACATGACACAGTAAAATAAAGCAGATATCTAAAGTAAAAACAGGACACAGGAGAGAAACTAAACTTAAAACCACAAAGATTCAGTTAGAAGCTACAAAGTACTGAGAGCTGAACACACAGACACTTTTGAAAACACCTTTCTCTCTGGTCTCCTGCAGACAGAGGTGAGGAGAGTCTTGCAACACATGCTTGTTGAGGGGCAGAAGTGGGGTCGTCAGGGGTCGTCAAGAGTTGGCTGTGGTCAGCAAGACATCATGGCTACCAGCTTGAGGGTGGGCAGCTTTGCTTTTGGAGCTAGTCAGGAGAAGGTCCATCTTTGGTGCAGCTCCGTGTCACATGGGGTGTCTTAACTGAAAATGTAAATCAAATCGGCGTGACATTGCTTGACTTGGCGTGGCCAGAAGTGACAATGGGAAAGGCTATTAGTCTACAGCAGGGATATTCAACTTGCTTTTCTTGGGCGCCACTTTTGCAAAATGCCAGGAGGCCAAGGGCCAATTAATAAACATTTTGAGCCTTTTGTGTGGACTTAATTCAAAGTACAAAAACATAAATCAGTTTTAGTGTGAATTAGAAAGTGGTCATAGGGCCTCTTCATGATGCTTTAGAAGCACGAACACAAACAAAACATACATGTATGTATAATGTATGTGTAATGCTGCTGTGTGTCGGTGACATTTCAGAGTTAGGAGGACAAGGTGCCTCTGACAGGATCACTTTATAATGATTGAAATGCAAATGAAAGAGAGCCCCTTCATTGGTATTCATTAGGCATATCGCCTATAATCATTAAGAGTGAGAACAATGTTCGCAATCTCCTGTGTGCCTCTGCCAAGGAGAGCCGCGGAGCATGCTCTGCATTCAGCCTGAGCCGTCTGAAGGACAGTTTATCATAAAAACAGCACATTATTACAAATACTGTACAATGTGTCAATTTATCACAGAAACATTTACAAGCATATAACCTCGGTGAACAATGAGCGACAATCTCACCTGTGCAAGGCTTCGCCACATTTAACCCTTTCACTGTTTGATGGCTTGTGCTGCCATGTGAGGCGACTACAAACACAGCTGCTGATATTCTTTATAGCAATAAATTCCATCATTATATAACCACTCTTGTAGGCAAACAGCCAGTGATGAACAGCCTGTGGTTGTACTCAAACACCAAACAAAACGATGCGCTCAAGGCCATTTATCTCCTGTTGCTAGGATATCTAGGCAATAATATGAGGGTAATTGAAAATATAGTTTCATTTCCATACAGTCACAATAAATTGTGATTTAATTTAATGAATCAATAAGCACAAACAGTTTTTTTTTTAATATGTAAGATTTTTAAACTTGGTATTAATATGAGCTCAAAGCATTTAGGAATTAAAGTAGTTTGAAGGAAAATCAGTTTTCTTATTAATATGTAAATGTGTATAATGTAATCAGTGCATAGAGGAGATGCTGTGGGGTAAGTTTTAAGATTTATTATGTTCTGTTCTTGGATTCCTGTGTTCAGTAACCCATGGCCATAAGAACAGTAAACATTGGTAATATGAGATTCCTTTAGTCTCGCAATAGCTGAATTCCACCATGAAAGGATAACTAAGGTGCTGTTCTCAAATTTTCTGCCCCCACGCCAGTGATAGCTATAGCTGGAGGCATTATGTTTTTGGGTTGTCCATCCATCTGTCCCAATTTGAGAGTGCAATATCTCAAGAATGCCTTGGACTCAGCAATGAATTGATTAGATTTTGGTGGTGATAGGTCAAAGGTCAAGGTCACTGTGCCCTTGTCTGTCTCATTCTCATGAACACAATATCCAGTACACCTTAAATGAACTTCTTCGAATTTGACACAAACGCCCCCTTGAGACTGAAAAATAAAGTGATTAGAATTTTGTGGTTGAAAGTCAAAGGTCAAGGTCAGTGTGACCTCACAAAATATGCTTTTGGCCATTACTCAATAATTCACATTCTCTTCATGACAAAACTTCACACAAATGTCTAATAGGGAATTTCTTCAGATTTGGCACAAACGTTCACTTGGACTCAACAATGATCTGATCAGATTTTAGTGTTTAAAGGTCAAGGTCAGCATGACCTTGCATCTGTCTCATTCTTGTGAATGTGTTACCTCCAAAACACTGTGAGGGAATTTCTTCAAATTTGGCAGAAACATTTACTTGGATTCAGTGATAAACTTAATAGACAAATGTCCACTTGGACTGAAGAATAAACTGATTAGAATTTGGAGGTCAAAGGTCAAGGTCAGTGTGACCTTACACAACTCAAGAATTGTTACACTAATTATGACAAAACTTCACACAAATGTCTTATAGGATAAAACCATGAAGTAATGATATTTTATATCCAAAAGGTCAAAGGTCAACTGTGACATTATAATAATCTGCGTTTAAAATACTTTTCTGGCCTTTGATTGAACATCATATCTCAAGAACAGAAGAGTGACACTCGGTGACACTAATCTTGGATGTCCACCTTAAAACTGTGCTGATTGTATTGATCTCCTGTGCTGCCAGGGTGACGATGTGTGTGAAGCATTCATGTAAACTGTGAGAGAAACTTGACAAGTGTGCAGAGGCATACATCCCTCGGGCGGCAATTTCAATTCTTATTGTCAACAAATTCCACAAAAAAACTAAAACAACTTAATGTTTGTCCACCTCCCTCCTCTGTCTGTGGCTCTCTGCTCCAGGCCCTGGTTGTAAGTATTTTATGGGCTGATTCCAGTGTTTGTAGAATCTAAAATTTAAGGATCTAAATGTGATTACTTTTGGCCCAACAAAATAAAAGCATAAAGGATTCAGTGTTTCTCCCTCATCATTATATTCCTGGCAGGGAGGCTGGATTACCAACTGGTCAAAATGGGCAACTGCCCGAGACCCTCGGGGGATCTAAAGGCCCCAGGTCCACCATGCAATTAGTATGTGGTAATTAAATTAATTGCAAGTGTGTCTGTCAGTGCTGTGTATGCCACTAAAGCACATTATAAACTGAAATGATAGGGCCTTAAGATCTTATTAAAATCACTAGGGGAGAGCAGGGTCAGTTGGGACAGGGGGACAATTGAAGTAGTGTCTTTTTAGCAAGCTAGAAAGCAACTCTGACCACATTGTTCAACCTTGAAATGGAGACCTTCTGTTTATTCCTCACATATTATTCACAGTTATGAAATCTGTAGCGTGTCAGTGAATTTTGGCTCTTGCTTTGTTATTTTTGTGCTAGCTTACTTCTTTTAGTTTTACCATATATAAAATATATCATTGCTAAGCTGATTTTCTGTCAAGTTGATACAAGTGTTAGTTGTTTTGAACTTGCTGTTGTAAGCTGGTACAGGTGTCCACAGTTTGTCTGCTGGGATGGTTGGGACAGTTATTTAGAGACAGTATTCACAGCTCCCATTACAAATTAACAAAAAGTGGATAAAGGCAAGACAACAGCTTACCCTTATTGATATTATTTAAACAAACTCAGTAGCCTATGTAAACCTATGCTACATGTGCATATGGTAACCACACTGAGCTAATAGGTGCAACTGAAAGGAAGCTTCAAAAACAGTTGAATTCCATATCTCAGTAATTTATAAAAATAAAATAATTTTACAAACGATTTCTTTTTCTCAAAGAAATGTGTGAGCAAATTATATCAAAAATGTAATGGGTTCAAATTTAGATATAAATGGTGTTCCACCCAACCCTAGCCACTGTCCGAACAACCCTGTCTCACTCCAAAGTCATCAAAAACCAGTGCTTGGTCAGTGGTCTGCCACCAACGAAAAAAGCCATCCTTTTACATCAGCGTGATGGGCGGCCAGCCACTGATATTGAGTAACAGCACCCAGCAGTGTCACGAGAAAATGCGGCAGGACAACAACGAAAGTTAAGGTAGCGGAAGTCGAAGGAGGGTGGGCAGAAGGGGGTTGGTGGATGGGTCCAACGACCACGTACTTTCACCTGGGACACGTGTTTCTCTCCTGTACGATTGTCGAGCCAAACGCTAGTCTTTTGTCCTAAAACCAACCCGTTTTTTGAAACAGACAATGCATGTAACAGACAGAGGTTGACACAGCTTCCCAGACATCAACAGCCAAGGCACCCATACCTTGCACGTCATATGTCATGTGTGTGGAAAGTCCATAACCAAACATCAATATGTGACAAGGTCACAGTGATAATTTATTAAGGTTTTTACAGCCCAACCCCAAAATGAAAGGCATAGTTTTATACAATCCCAAAATTCTGCCTCTCCAGTTGGGACCAACACATTCTCAGCAGACGCTTGTATCTGTTCAGGGATCAAATTATATTCATAATTGTGAAAGTGGTCTGTGAATAAGGGAAGGTTTTTTCACGTTGATACAAAAATGTCCCGACTGACCTCACTCCCCCTGACTGTGATTACACAGTGCATAAACTACATAAATGTGTGCTTAACCAAGCTACCACATACTATTTATAAAATGACCTTTTGTGTAGCTGCAGGGGACTGTAAATTCTTCACTACCCATGGAATACTTCACGGATCTGTCCATGCCCCTTTACTTACTGCTATCTACAGGAGTACCTTTATTTTGAAAGCATCATATCAGTATTTATTTTCATGCATATGATTCTCAAATTTACTCGATTCTGCTATAATGCAAATAAGCAAACCACATGTCTGCCTTACGGAAGTTAAAATCTTGTCCCAGAACTCCACTTAAAATCAGAAATGTCAGAAATTATGATCATAGGTCCAGACTTTTATCTTCAAACCTAGGTTCTTTATAGATATCTCTTGAAAACAAGCTTCATTTTAATTGGAAATTATAATTGTATGCTTTCCTAACACCTTGATCTTTACTACTTAAACTTTAAATAAAAACAAACAAACAAACAAAAAACATATTAAGGAGGGGGTACATGACCTCTGTGTTTTTAAAATCACAGCTACAGCCCTGTTGAGGTCTTCCCATTCAGTAGAGTATTTTCACCTAAAGACTGTGCCAAATAAAAAACCTTTTAAATCATGTCTGTGTGTCTATGGAAAAAATCCAAGCTGTGATATGACTTCACAGTCAGTTTAATCAATACATGAACAACTCTGTCCCAGACCTGGTGGCACTCTGTGGAGCCAGTCCATTAACAATGTATTGGACTGTGATGTGGTGGACTCACACTATGTTTGAGTCTCTACTACTCAGCAACCTTTATTGACAATACTACTTGTTAATCCTTACATGCATGTACTGTATAATGTGATAAAGGGCCTCTGGGCTCTGTTAGTGTCCACAGGGACTCTTTCTGACAACATGTTATCATGGTAGTCTTGATTAGGTTCTTGTTAACAAAAAATCCATTAGGAAAGTCAACAAAAATGCACTTGTCACAAAGTACATACGAGGCTGTTGGACCCAAAAGACCTTTTTTGAAATCCTACCTAAGAATTAGACTTATAGTTAAAATAGGACTAAAATTGGTTCTACATCAGAGTAGGACTGAAAATTATTAATAAAACATTCTACTCTGACTCTCCCAGGAGAGTGTGATGTGACTCATGATTATGCAGTTTTCATGATGAGAAAAGTTTGTGTTGGACGATAAGAAATACAAAATGGATAAAATGTGTGTATAGTCAAACAGTGGTGACTAAGTGTTCTGGGTCAAATATGCACAACTTTCATATAATTAGTTTACCGATATGTCATTTGCCTAACAGACTGCTAAAATTTAATGTCGAATAGCCTCACTAGCAGATCTCTGATGTTGTCCTAGAACCCCAGGGAGTTTGTCAGACTTTGAAGCCAGTTTGACAAAGTGGCCAAACCATGTAACTTCTGGGTCCGTCACATGATGCCATCGGGAAAGAAACACTTTTAAATCAGGCGATACATATTTTTGAGCATCACAACCTCCATGAATGAATTGCTTCACTATCTGGATTTAGTCTGGTCTGATAACATTTCAAAAGTCTAGAGGAGCTGCACAATTAAAGGGGAAATTGTGGTGTGAAATGGATTTGGAATATATTGTACATGATCATGAGTTCAAATCTTGTGTTGGGTACAAAACCGCGCTGACGCGATGCATTCTAAACTAGGCTGTTTTTAGCCGATTCCTCCAAAAGGCTAATGCCGCTAGCACTCAGGGCATGTCTCCAGGTGAAACGAAATAGCTGCCATTAAACCACTTACAAGGCTCAAAGTAGCCTCACACTGCGTTGGTAGTATAACAAGGGTCCTATCATTTACCCAACACAAGATTCGAACTCGTGATCATGTACAATATATTCCAAATCCATTTCACACAGGAATTCCCCTTTAAATCATTTTAATCCCATTTGCTTTATGCATTACTGAGCAACTTTTATAGCAATGAACGGTACCCCACCTCCAACATTGGATCCAGTTCTCTTTATATATCCATGGGTTGTCCTTAGGTACTTTTACAAACACCTGTATGCTAACCTGCTTACAATGACAATGTTAATATCCCGATGTTTAGCACATATAATGATTACTATGTGCTTTAGTCGAGCATGTCAGTATGTAATTTTTGATAATTACCATTTAACACAATGTCTAGCTGAGGCTAAAATGGGAACACCATTAGTTTTGTGCGTATTTGGTCACAAACCAAGGTAGCGACAAATCAAAATTTTGACTAGGTAATGGCACTAAATGAAGAGTTAAAGGTTTACAAAAGTTATTTAAAAAGTCATACTGAGGGGGGATATAAAGGTTTGCATCGTCACAATCCATGCAACAGCTGTTGAAACATATTACTTAAAACCACAAATGTCAACCTCACAGTGATGCTAGAGGGAAAGTCAGGGGATCAGTCAAGTCAGTAGGGGGGTGATAAATGTCTGCACAAAACTTGATGGCAGTGTATTCAGTCTGGGCCAAAGTGTTGGACTAACTGACAGACTAACTTTGCCATCCTTGGAGCCATACAGCAAACAATGAATGAATATACAGTTTAAAGTAGTTGGTAATTTGAGTCTGCTGTGTGACATATAGTAATCAGCCCTCTTCAGTTACATAGTTTTACAGCCTATAATACCGCTGCAACATGCATACAGTGTATTGCTTCAAACCCTTTGTGGACTGTGGAATATATTTGTGTAGAACATGAACTTTTCTCCTCCACTGTCCTGTTTCCCTGTTCAGCTACTCCTCCTATTAACTTGCAGTATGTGACCTTACATGTTGAAGAACATTTTATTTTGTTGTAACGTCAGACTTCCAGTGTTAGGTTATGTACAATATGAAAATTTCTTAATGACCCTGCCACTACTTATTTTACTTCACTTTGAGTGAAAGAATTAATTTTTGGATCAGAGGGGTTGTACGAAAGAAAGATTGATTGAGTACTGTAGAAATTTTTGGTCGTGACAGACCTTAAGCATCATTGTTTCAATGCTGTAAGGTTACAAAGACCTTGGCATTTGCAGAGAAAGAATATGCTCTCTTTTGCCCCCAGCAAAAGGTCAGTCAAAACTTTCTTTTAAACATGATCATCAAGAGCAACTCTCCTCCCACAGAATGTATGCACATGTGTATGTCAGGTTTCAGTTTCCAGTTTTAAGTTATTGTCATTGTTGCTATCTGCAAAGCAATTCTGGAGAAGCAGTAGTTGGCAATGAAAATCAGAGATATCAGGCTCCCATTAAGAATGCAATCACACAAGTAAAAAAGGGCATGGGGTAATGAGGAGGCCGTAGGAAAGTCAGCCACAGTCAAATACCTACAAAGAGTAAGGCGGGTCCTGAAAAGTCAGCTGAACGGAAAGAACAAGGTCCGAGCCATCATCACGTACACCCTGCCAGTCATCAGATACCCCGCTGGTATAATAAGCTGGCCAAAGGAGGAGATAGAGGCCACTGATATCAAGACAAGGAAGCTTCCCACAATGCATGGAGGGTTTCATCCCAAGTCCAGCACCCTGAGACTGCACACCAAGTGGAATGAGGGAGGCCAAGGACTCGTGAGCATCAGAGCCACTGTCCAGGACGAAACAACCAAGATCCAGGAGTACATCAGGAAGATGGCCCCCAAAGATGAGCTGCTAAGTGAATACCTCAGGCAGCAGAAACCCGAGAATGCAGGAGAAGAGGATGGACCATCAGGGAAGGACAAGCCCCTTCACGGCATGTACCACCGACAGATTGAAGAAGTGGCCATCATCAAGGAATCCTACCAGTGGCCGGAAAAGGCTGGACAGAAAGACAGCACAGAAGCACTAATCATGGCAGCACAGGAACAGGCACTTAGTACAGGATCAACAGAAGCAGGGGTCTACCACACCAGACAGGACCCCAGGTGCAGGCTGTGCAAAGATGCTCCTGAGACAGTTCAGCACATAATGGCAGGGTGTAAGATGCAGGCAAGAAGAGCGTACATGGAATGCCATAACTAAGTGGCTGGCATAGTGTACAGGAACATCTGCACTGAGTATGGGCTGGAAGTCCCAACTCAGAATGGACGACACCTGAGGTGGTTGAGAATGGCCGAGCTAAGATCCTGTGGGACTTCCAGATCCAGACTGACAAACTGGTGATAGCTAACCAACCATCTGACTAACCATGGTGTTGATGGACAAACAACAGAAGAAACCAGTGGTGATAGATGTAGCAATTGCAAGCAACAGCAACATCATGAAGAAGAAACACAAGAAGCTTAAAAAATACCAAGGGCTGAAAGGGAAGCTAGAAAATATGTGGGGAGTAAAGGCAACAGTGGTGCCAGTGGTAACTGGAGCACTCAGGGTTGGGACCCACAAACTGGGAGAGTGGCTTCAGCAGATTCCAGGTACAACATCTGATATCGCTGTCTAGAAGAGTGCAGTCCTAGGAACAACTAAGATACTTTGCAGAATCCTGAAACTCCCAGACCTCTGGTAGAGAACCTGAGCATGAGGATAACAAGGCCTGAAAAGGGTTATGCCACTTCCCACGCAAAAGGTGATGAATTGAAGCCGAACTATAGATATTATACATTTAATGATCTCTCATTTAATTTTGCCATGTTACTTTACTTTTAGATCCACCTCATCATAAACATTTAATCCAGCTAAGAGGAGAGGGATGCAGCTGACACTCATGGTCAGCAATGGAGTAAACATCAAATAGCTTCAAATAACTGACAAAACAGAGCATCAGCAGTTTCCAATAATAACTTCCAATGATCTAAATACATATCATCAAGCACAATGTAAGTTTTCAGATTGTATATAAAATCGCTACAGTGAACATGACTGTGCCTGCAAAGAGCGCACTAAGGACATTGTGGTGGCTGCCACACACTTTCCGTATGTGAAGTCTGGAAATAAAGCCAGTGACAGCTCTCGCACAACTATTAAATTCCATATCCTCATTTTGAGTCCTAATCATAATGCAGGCCAAGATCACCATAACAAACTTAGATAAATAAATACTGTTCACCAATCAAACTTTCATCTTCAGATGATAACCCAGCATAAGGGATACACTGATTGTCATGATTATTTTCGCAAGATGTAAACCCGTAAGTGGAAATTGTGGGTTATCAGGTGTACACAGGGTTTCGTAAATCAGAATATTTTGGCCATTTTCTGCTTTTGTGTGCAGATACACTTTTACTATGCATCCTATGCTCTGTTTTATAAATGAGACCCCAGGTTAGGGTAAGGTGAGGGTTAGCGTAATGCTAAGGGTACGGGGCTGGGGAATGCATTATGTCTATGCTGGTCCTCAGAAAGATAGAAGTACAAGCATATGTGTGTGTAAGTGTGTGTAAACAGCTGACATAAGGTTACAATATAACAGTGACTGTGTCAGGGGCAGGAGTTGTTTCCTGATTGAAGGAATCTGATCTGAATGTGTTTTCATGTGGAAGTGTAAACCAGCCCAGCAAACATCAGCGGAGCTATAGATTTGAATATGATGACCTGCACCAACACTGAAACCCTGTAGCATCACAGTGAAAGCTGAGCTGTCTGTAGTTGACCACAGATGCTACCAGCTAAGCATCAAAAGTAGCATTTTATGGGCACAAAGGGGTTACAGTGCCATCCATGCATCCAGGGACATAACCATGAATTGCCCTGTGCTGTTTTTCATGGAATATAATTTGTCTATTCATTTTATTCTTAACTACTTAAGCTTTGCAGTGTATTGTGGGTATTCTCTTTTCAAAGTGAAAGCATCAGCAGGTGGCTTGGCCTCTTTCACTTCAGCAGAATAGTTCTGAAATGCCGCTACAAGGACATTTTCCTGAGAAATTCAGAGATGAGAGGAACAGTAACAGACATTTAAGAAAGTGTTTTTCTCCCAAAATATTTTTAAGGGCTTGTTTACTGCAGTCTAGAAAAAGGCTTTCTCTTCTCATTGCCAGCTCCACAACATTGTTAGCAAAGCAGAAATTATGGGACATTTTACACTCGGTTTTTGCCACTCGCCAGCGGGTGTCATTGATTGTTACCATGGGAACACAGCTGCTAGCTCCGAGATGAGTCTGAAGGTAGAATGGCAAACTATTTTGTTTTAAATGGTTGGTTCACCAAATTTACAATAAATAAATAAATAAATAAAAATCTGGGTAACCTGATGGGTGATTTACATTCCTTAATTAAAAGCTGAGGCTGGAATTATGCTATACTTTTTGGCAAAGTTTGAGTAGTTTCCTAAAAGAGCTGGTCACAGTAGTGTACAATGAACTGGAGGAAATAGAGCATTTTTTTCCAGCGGTGCTGTATGTGTGACTGAATCAAAATAAACTACAGAGTGCTCACAGTAATGAAGGAACATATCACCCAGTGCAACAGTGCAGCTCATTGATGTGTTTTTAACAACAGTGGAGCTATATGGCACAGGGGAGGAGGATAAATGGGGCGTTGGATACACACACACACAGTACTTGTTTCATTGTCAGCTGGGTCTGGAAAACAAGATTTGTTGAAAATAGGAAAAATATAGAATATCACCAAATTTTTCCTTTTTCCTTTCCGTGTAAAACAAGAAAAAGACTGACCTTGTTGTCCTTACACAATCAAACACAGTTTTTTTGGACAGCTTTAAGGTACCCTGCTATGTACAGAGAGTAGGTTGAATTTGGTTTTTCACTAATGGTGAAAAATTGCTGAGGCCGGACAAACATGTTGGATGCATTTGCTTTGCTGTGAAAGACATCCAAAACTAAGGTTTTGATTATTTTGAAATGTCCATTTTTGCTGGAACATTGCTGAGTTTTTTTGCCTTTAACCTCCACCTATCATGGGATAGAGTGAACCACTGGCAAAAATGTTTACAAAGACTAGAGCAGCACCTCACTGACAGCCTGTCACTCAGGTGGCCCATCCTTGAATTTGCATAACTTTTGGACCTTGATAAAATGCGAGTGAGTGAGTTATGAAAAAAAAAAAACCCTTGCAATCTTGTGCTTTTTTGTAGCATGCCCATCTTAAGATAACCTCTTAGTTTAACAATTACCACCTCCAGCAGGTATAAGCCTGAAAGGGATCATACATTTGGTAGTTGGTATTCACACATTAGTGTATATGTGTATCTGTCTGTCTACAGCTAAGCCTGCAAACTGTTGGACCAATCAGCCTAATATTTTGTGTTTAAGACTGTATGCTCAGGGACTTCTTGTGGTTACAATGATTCCACAGTTGGTGATAAACTTGGTTGTTTGACTCTTTCATACCGCCATTGACTGCTGACTCCACATTCCTCTTGACTGGCTGGTAGGGGCTGCAAGTCATCACACAGAATTAGGTAGCAAAAGCTTCACACAAAAGATTTTTTTTTAAGTTAAAAATAAGAGGCCTTACTGCCAAATTTTCGGCCTTTGTCTTGGCTCAAAAAATGACAAGCACTGAAAAATTTGGTCTTATTTTAAACCAGAGCATCTGCAGGTGGATTCTTTATCTGATATGGTGATCAACCAAAGTTAGGCATGGCACGAGGTGAATTAGTCCCCATTTGCATTATCTTCACCGCCATCTTGACTGTAAGGGAGAGGGAGAGACACTTCCACCGGCAGCGATCAGCCCTGGTGGCTGCCTGGCAGATATCTGCGCTTTATTGAGTACAGTTTCTGGTGATTAATGTCTTTCTCTCTAACATTGCATTTTAAAAGTTTGATTAAAAAATGTCATTGAATATAATCTGGTTTTGCAGAACAGTCCAAGATTATTGCTCTAACTGATAATATAAATGTCTTGATGTTTTATGAATATAAAATGCTGCTGAAAGTGTGTTGTGTCTGTGTGTTAAGCTGTTAGGGGTTATGAAAAAAATCAGATGTTACATTGTCTGTATCCCCTTTGTTGTAGAGCATTTGGAACAAAAGCATGCGTTGTACCAGCATTCATGCACATGCACATTATCATTAGGATCTTGCACACGGCCTTGCACCCAAACTCTGCTGGTTTTCTTCCTACTACCCCTAAAGACACAATACATATTCTTGTGTGCTTCGGGTGATGATAAACTCAGCCAGCTCCAGCTCATGTTGCCACCCTAACAGACTACATTACTGTGTTGAGGTGGCTTTTCAGCAGCGTCTGCACAGCCATTTTCTTGTTTGAGCTGATGTGTTTCAGGGCAGACAGGCCTACATGACAGATCCTTGCAGCTGTAATCAGTAACAGCTTGAATCCTTTCTGTTTTCCCTCACTAATCCATGCTGGAAAACTGTTTAGTTTAAAGTCTTGCTTGCAAAAATTGGCATGTACTTTGACTCTATTAGCAGAATTCTACTCATTTATTCATGCTGCCTTTTCATTTATATTTGATATCAGAGAGGAGTCTGTGCTGGTCAGCATGATGTTTAATAATTGATGTGGCCTGACTTTGAGTGGCACATAGTGTGATTGGAGTGAGAGGGTAATTAATCAACATTTTGGACTGGAGCAGTCAGGTGTGAGAATCTCTTCAACCAAACCACTTCAAATATAAAAATAAATATATATTTGAAAAAAATGTCTCAGGACCTGGGGGCAGTGGAATGAGGCGAGAGCTCAATCAGGAAATTGAATCTAGTTTTGACCATGAGGCCATGAGACTCTTCCAAGACCACAGAGCAGATTTCTAATTCACGGGGCTTTCCAAATTCCTTCACAGAAGAGCCTGACAATTAACTATCTTCAAAGTATTTCAGCTGCTCTCATAACACTCCACTGGTTTTTGAATACAGTTTTTTAAACCCACAAAAATTAATTCATTGTCTACTCTTGAGTGGAGATTGAATATTTAAATTATACCCACAATCAAACAGTCACACAAGTTCTGAATAAAAAATAACTGCCCTTAATTTATTTATTTAATTATTTTAGTTTTTTTGTCCTGTCACAGCAGTGTGATATGCTGCTGGATGACGTCTGTTTAACATGCTGCCAGTAACAACATAATATAATGTCTGGAAAGTCCTTATAGGGAATGTGGGAGGGGTAGTGGATGGATCTAAGAAACCCTGGACTTTCAACCGGAAGCCTGGTGTCCGCTTCTAATGTACAGCCAAACAATCATTTGTTTTGCAAACATAACCCAATGCTTTTGTAGCCTAAACTTAACCATGTGCTTTTGATTACGTCCCAACATTGGTTGCGGCATCCCAGAATGTCAACAGCAGATGCAGGAGGATCCTTAACGTGTAATATGTAGTTGTGTACTTATGTATACATGATAGTGATGGCCTCATGAAGCCTCATGAAGCATTTTCTTTATTTTCTGAGTCCATTAGATGGCGCTCATGGTTTAAAGAGAGAGGCTCAAAGAATGGCAATTCAGTGTGCTTTCAACCTTTTGTTGAACAAAAAGCGCCATCTAGTGGGCTCAGAAAATAAAGAAAATGCTTCATGAGGCTTCATTTGGCCATCACTAATACATGTATCCAAGTCTGGTTTTTATTCACACGAAAAGTTTAAAGTTGAAGTTTAATTAGAGAAAAAGTGGGACATGTAGCGGTATTACAGTTCATTTTATGAGGTTATATTAAGCTGAAATAAAAAGATAAAATACGGGAATGATTAAATCATTGAGTGTACTCTATAGATACCAGTTGACTTCAAAGTCATTCTTATAGACATGTTCAATATGGTATTTCCATGTTAACTGTTTGTCTACGATGACTTCTAAGAATTTAAATGTCTGTATCAATATTATACATTTTAAAGGGAATCAAAAAATGCCAGTCTGCTGGCAGCTCCGCCTAAGAAGTCACTATAGTCTGTATTAGTCTGTCATCCTCTTAAGACATTGAAAGTAATGATGGCCAAATGAAGCCTCGTGAATCAGTTTCTTGATTTTCTGAGCCTTCTAAATGGTGTTCTTTGTTAAAAAAAGGTTGTAAAGCAAACTGAATAGATAAAGATAAAGAAAAATGGTTCAGGCAGCTTTATTTGGTCATCACCACTTGAAAGTACTTAGTCACATGGCAATAGATTCATGAAATAGCTGTCCAGATATTTTACAGAAAACCCAAAAGCTTGTGGTAGTCCAAGATGAAAAGTCAGGGGATCACCAAAATTAACAGGATTTATCCTCTAGGGACCATGACTAAATGGGCAATTTCTTGGCTATCCATCCAATATTTGTCAAGATATAGGCCCCTATATAGTAAAGGTGGTGGGACTGTTTGCATATCGTGCCCAGGGACCCACTGTCTCATGATCTGCCCATGGATGTACTGTCTGTGACACTGTCTGGTGTTAAACTACAATGACTCATCTGCTACTGTATAAAGACAAGTTAATTAACATAATTAGTGATGATGGTATTGTGGATCAACTTTGTTTTTTTTTTCTTTTAGGATATCCCATCAAACTGGAGCCCAGGTAGAGCATCCTAGGCTCTCTCCTGTTCTGGACAGGGGAGTCATCCAGCAGCTGTCAATCTCCATGCAGGCTCTCAGGATGGGGAGCTCTGAGAAAGCTGCTTTGTTTGGCTGGGGCTCCTTTGCTCAGCTTGCAGTCTGAGGAGGAGCAGGAAATATCTCGGTGGAGGGGTAGGGGGGGCACCGAGGACCCGAGGGCGGATCACAACCACGACCTGCCAGGCTCAGGCCCAGCACAGCAGGAGCATGTCAGTGCCGGGAGGCCCTTCATTGATGTGTCGCTCCACAGCCAAGGTCAACCTTCTGCTGTGGATGGGGCTGGCATCCATCTGTGTGGCTGCTGTTCAGACCCAGCAGCACCCTGTGGTCACCACAAATTATGGAAAATTGCGAGGAGTGAAGGTTTCGTTACCCAATGAGATCCTGGGACCAGTGGAACAATATTTGGGGATCCCGTATGCGCTAGCCCCAACGGGGGAGCGGAGGTTCCAGCCACCCGAGCCACCCATGTCCTGGCCGGGCATCAGGAATGCTACTCAGTTTGCTCCGGTTTGTCCTCAGTTCTTAGAGGACCGCTTTTTGCTCAATGATATGCTCCCTGTCTGGTTCACCGCCAACTTGGATACAGTGGTAACCTATGTGCAGGAGCAGAGCGAGGACTGCCTTTACCTGAACATCTATGTCCCCACAGAGGACGGTAGGTCAAATGACTGTGTCTCTTGACTTCTTTGTGTCTTTTACCGCTTCCTGTATGTCTTTGTGTTGTTTCCTGTTGTATTTCACACTTTCTTGAGCAGGTCTACACTAAACTTCAAGTCAGTATTTCACTGAAAGTCTAAATTATTTTATACTAACAAGAAGTGGTATACTCCTTATTACTATTAAAACAAGCTACAGAGAAAGGACTAATTATATCCCATGTTGCTGTATATCATGTGTAGACCACGCCATGTACATTTCATGTAAATCAGATGATCCTTGCCCCACAAGGCTGACTTCCTGATGTCAGTTGGTGGTGCTATGACCTTGGGTCAACATGGGCATTTAGACTCTTGTCCAGCATATGGAAACTTTGCAGATTGATTGCCATGTTTGATGAAAACTCACAGTCTTTACAATCAAGTATCATCAACATCTCAAGGCTTTTTGAGGCGCTATAACTATAACTATAACTATAAGTAAATATTGGCAAGCCAGGACTCTTATGATATAACATATAACATATGAAACTTGGGGCAGATTGGACTACACTTAGTTTCAATCTTCTTCCTGTTTTGTGGCAAAATATGGAAATCGTATGCCCCACCATGGCAATGGCATTGATAAAAACTCAAGCTTTTAACAACTTTTCATCTTGAAGGTCTGTAGATGCCTCAGAGAAAATATGACATCAATCAGGTGATATATTTAGTAGTGATGGCCTCATGAAGCCTCGTGAAGCATTCCCTTTATTTTCTGAGCCCACTTGATGGTGCTTTTTGTTCAACAAAAGCTTGAAAGCACACTGAATTGGTATTCTTTTAGCCTCTCTCTTTAAACCAAGAGGGCCATCTAGTGGGCTCAGAAAATAAAGGCAATGCTTCATGAGGCTTCATGAGGCCATCACTAATATTTAGGAGGAGTTTGTCAAAGTATAACTCCTGTAAATGGCAAAAAAAAATGCCCTAAATTGCACAGTAATTTCAAAATGTGTGACTTCCCATACTGGCTACAAGAGACTTTTTTTTAAAAGTTTGGACATGATACTTGTGCAAACCAAATATTGTTGGTGTACAACATACTTAAAAGTGAGGGACTGATTTCAAAACTATTAGGGGATGCTACTGAGCAGATATCCCACACCCAACATGAGATCCATATCAGATATCAATTTTTGCCTTCGCTGGTGCATGTGCCAAGTTTCATGAGTTTTCAAGCATCCTTAGCTCCTTAAAACTGCGCTTATATTCCATAGTAATATTTCCTTCAGTTCCAATATGGTCGTCACACCGGTTGGTTTTTCGGGCCCTAATAATATTAAGAATATACACATA
Source organism: Cephalopholis sonnerati (assembly GCA_019142605.1). Classification (NCBI taxonomy): domain Eukaryota; kingdom Metazoa; phylum Chordata; class Actinopteri; order Perciformes; family Serranidae; genus Cephalopholis; species Cephalopholis sonnerati. Next base: position 20,407,140 of record JAGQAX010000024.1, read on the forward strand.
AAAGTGGGAAGGTTAGAAATAAAGGCCTGTCTTTGGTGTAGACCTATTGAAGTAAAGGGCTGGGTCTTTCTGCAGCTGAGGTCAGTAAAGGCCTTGGCAACTATGTGAGAAGTTGTGGTATTTCTTAGTAAACATGACGCAGGATAGTGTTTGAGAATAGGAACACTGGTTTGTTTCTGGGGCTCTCGGCAAAATATAATGAAGATGCAATGTGTAGTCTGCTGTGTGCTCTGTAGCAGATGGGCACTTACAGGCAACAGGATACATACATAATGCAAAAAGAGTGACAGGAACCAGGGGACTCAACAGTTTCGCCCCACGGGTCCAGTGGTTCAACATCCTCAAAACAGTGATTGCATTTATATATTTGGATCAGCTAATCATTCAAAATTATCCTCTTATGACGCTGCAACCTCATATGAGGACATTACATTTTGGAATTGTTGCACCTTATACTTTATTTATTAACTTAGACCTCTTGTTCACATTTGTGGACACTTTAATGTGCCATCTAGTGGTAGGGAAATCACAATACACTAATCCATGTAAAAATGACATGGCAGCCATGTCTGCCAAGTCATTGTACAGCCGATTCTGACACCAAAGTGGATAAGGTACAAAACCTGATCAAATGTTATTCATGGTTTATAATTTGATATGGCATAGAGATTTCACCGTTTTAGATCTGCTAAGTAGGAAGTACTCCTATAAGGACAGTAGGACTTTATTATTGTATTATCGCAGCATTTCACACAGGCCAATGAGATATGACAGACTGTTCCTACAGACAAAAAGGACATTCGTAGCTTCAAGTACAGAACAAGGCAAATTCCTACAGAGCGAAAAATTAACAAATCACAAGGCTATTAGATATTTTGAATTATTTGCAAATTTGCCTTTGCACAGCCATGTTCAAGCACTGATGATAATCATTTTTATACTTCATTTTACACTTGTGAATATTAAAAATGAATCTATTGTTCTCATATGAGGACTTTTTTCTCTCAAAAGCTACCCACTGTTCAAAAATTATGCTTATTTTTTTATCTTATCAGGTCCCTCCATACCAAACAAAGGCTGGAGTCTCAGAAGTTTATTCACCAAGGTTTTGCTTAAAATGCTTGATTATTGAAATGATAACCGGTGGTGGATGCCTCAAAATAATTTGAATCTCTCAAAAAAACATATCATTTTTGATTTACATCTCTGTTGAAATCCTGTTGAAATTAAATTGTGTTCTCTATAGCATACATATCTGCTGTGTAAATCACATCCTGTGTTCTCCCCTGGGAAAACAATCTGAAGCCCAGTGGGACATATGTTTTTTATTTTTGGGGGTTAATTGTGGTGCCTCCTATCTGTATAATAATTTTCAATTTTCTGCATATGTGGAGAACCTGTTTTCCCGGGCTCAGCCTGCCAGCTGTCAATCACACACTAGACTAACATGCCCATTTAGAGGCTGAGAGAAAAGGGACCATTTCTGACATTTCCCCAAACAGCTGTCATTTTTTCTTTTAATAATGACAAGAAAAAACAAAACAAAAAAAAAAACTTGGACGTGATTGAGCTCCTTTGATGTGCTATTTTTGATTGGATAAAGTAGCTTTCTTCTCAAATGGAAAAGCTTGTAAATTGTTGGGCTAAGTCAGAGACAAGCTTATGCCTGCTTTTTTATGATGCATTATTCCTTTCTTTTATATTGAGAACTGTGTCATAACCTCTTGTGATTAACAAAATGGGAAAATTAAACTTGTTGCCTTGTACACTAATTACCTGAATCCTTCAAATATCACTTGATTTTGACTGCAGTCTAATCAGTGAACACTTGTCTAAAAGAGAGGAAATGCAGAGCCTTGTCAAAGTACTGAGAGCTCTGTCAGTCCATGCTGCTCTGTACTGTGACTGATAAGAGTGCTGTTAAACAAGAGTGATGTGATTTAAATAAAAAGAAGCACAGAACAGTTCTGCATTGCTATCACGCTGAAGGCTCCTCCATAATGGCTTGTTTTCTGCACTCCCCTGTCTGAGTGAGCAATTGACTTGGAGTAGGTGTGGGGAGCACTTTACCCACCCAGATCCTGTAGCAGCCGCCATGTACAAGCCTCTAAATGTGTTCCGTGAAAAGCACAGTGTGTTGAACATAACCTGGAGTGGTTAGAGGTCAGGGGGACCAGGCTGGCTGGGCTGTTTTAGGAAGCAGCAGGACAGTGTGGACGGCCTCTGGAAGGATAGTGGAGCACATTAACGTGTGTGTCTGGCTGAGATCTTTGACAGCTCCGTGCTAAATTTAGTCTGAGCTCTTGAGTACACGGTAGATTAAAAAGTGCAGGAGAGGGATAATCTCACAATCCTGTGTCAGTGCACATTCGGTGGCTTTTGTCAAGTGATTCAGTATCTCCAAACAAACAAACAAAAAAAAAGTTATTGTAGTAGGGACTGAGCACAATAAATCAGTGGACAACAGTCCTGTATGTATAATACAAATTGTCATGGTGCCTGTTTTATGTTTCTGTAGCAGTGACAGCTGAAGCATCATGTTTTCAATTTGGCCATCGGTCCATCCGTCTGTCCTGCCATCCGTCCTGCCGTCCCATTATTGTGAAATGATATCTCAAAAACTCTTGAGGAAATTTCTTCAAATTTGGCAAATTTCAACTCGGGATCACATATGAATTGACAACATATTGGTGACCAAAGGTCAAGATGACTTTGACCTTGTGTCTGTGTCATTGTCGCAAACAGGATTATAAGTGCACCTTAAAAGGAATTTCTTCAAATTTGGCTTAAACGTCCAGTTGGACTCAACATAAACTGTTTAGATTTTGGTGGTCAAAGGTCAGAGGTCAAGGCCACTGTGACCTTGTATCCATCTCATTCTTGTGAATGCAATACCTTGAGAACACCTTGAGAGAACTTTCAAATTTGGCACGAATTACCACTTGTACTCAAGGATGAACTGATTGGATATTGTTCAAAGGTCATAGTGACCTTGTCTCAGAGTCACTCTTGTGAATGTGATCTCTCAAGAGCACCTTAAGGGAATTTCACCAAATTTGGCTCAAATGTCAAACTGTCTTGTAGGATAAATTGATATAGTGATGACATCACAAGTTCTGCAAAAATGCTTCTCTGGCCATTATTCAACATTACATCTCAGGAACAGAAGGGGAGACATTTTGTCAGATACTGAATTGGTGACACTAACCTTGAGATTGTGCTGATTGTATAGATCATCTGTGCTGCTGGAGTGTGTGAAGCATCCATGATTTAGAACTTGTAGCTTCTTTACAGCAACATTCATATAGGAAACATTGTTAACTGTCATGGCTACATATGAGTCTGGACAGACATGGATGGAAGCTGTAACTGCAACTTGACTGGTTCATGAAGGCATTAACCACAAGGCGGTTATTCTAGTTCTTCTACAGCGACCAGTATAGTATTAGCCATTAATAGGGTTTTCCTTGGGCGTTGATCGTTCCACTTTAGCCGTGTCGGGCCAAGCTAAGTCATGATGACATACATTTCCACTACAGCCTCAGAGCAGGGGATAGCTGCACCAAACTGGGCTGCTGTGGTCCTGCCTGATAGCAGGGTATGTCTAGCTTGTGATTGCAACATATTCTGTGTCATTTGGTCAACAGATCAGTCTTAAATATTGCATAGAGGCTTTACAAGGTTTTTTAAAGGTTTTAATTACATGGGGTGTGGAGGTATAGGGTTGTTGCAGGTTTAGTTAAGACAACGTATCATATCACAACAGTTTGTATGATATCCTATGAATTAGCGCCCCACAAATTATGCACTTAACATAAAGTTACTGAGCTTAGGTCTAGGAAAAGAAATATTGTTGGGTCAAACAGTAAAATGACTCAAAGTTCACATGGTTCCAAACACTGGTGTTGCAGGGAAAGTTACTTGTTTTGTGACCCACTCACTGTCCCAACCTCCGACCTTCTTCTGTGACCACTTTTCTCTTTATTCTTTACAACCATTAGCGCATTGGTCACATGATCATGGCCTTCCAAAATACGTAGGTTAGAGACAAATTAATGGCTCATGATCACAAAGTATATGTACTGATTCTGGTTCATTTCCTTTTGTACTGAAACATACAAACAGTGCATGAGAACAGCCTGGTTGAGAAGTGAGAGAGGGCCCATGTGTCGAATATGTTGAGAAAAATGTCAGTTTAACTGCCCAGCTGGTGCTACCCTCTCCCCCAGGTTGTTTGCTTGATGTGGTCATCGATGCCCCTCCTGCCTCTCCACACTTCTGGTGTTTTCCTTCTGTTGTCTGCCCTCCTTAAATCGCCTGTAGATGTCTTTGCCTTCTTGACCTTACCCTTGAGCTCTCTCTGACTTTGTTCAAGCTCCTTCCTGTCTCCTGCCCTGGAGGGCCTTGATATCACTGGTGATCTATGGCTTTGTTCACACTAAAGTTGATGTATCCAGTGATGCAGTGCGTGAGCCCCCAGATGTCATCATCATGTGACTTGATCAGCATTTCCCAAATTGTTGGTGTAAAAAAGCCCCCGATGTCTCCTGTGCCACCAGCAACCATCTCCTGACTTTCCTTGGTGGTTGCATATTGCAGCTGGGCAAGGTGCTTGTATTGCAGCAAGAGAAGAACAAGGGTGTGACGTGCTGAACGGGGGGGGGGGTAAATTAAAGTAAATTAAGTTGTTTTTTTTTTCTTTTTAAGGTGAGGTGCTAAAAAATCTGTGTGACATTTGTCAGGGTGTTACCAAGAGTCACATGATTTAAGTCTTCAGAGACTGCCACAAAGGTGTTGGGGTGCTGTGTCTAGAGATTTGTTGAGATGGAGTGAAAAACATCACAAGCCTGCACTGCATCATCTGAGAACACAATGTAAACAGCTGTGGCTCAGGAGGAAGAGCTGGTTGTTTTCTAATCAGCCTTGGATGGAGCCTTATATGGTAGCCTCAGCTACTAGTGTATAACTGTATAAGAATGTTGTGTAAAAGTGCTATACAAGTGCAGGTCCATTTAACACTAACATTTATGAATTAGAGGAGATGCAGACACCACTGCTAAAAGTTTGATGTCTGGGCTACAGCCATGTTCCTTGACAGTAATAAGTCTAAGGATGCATAATCCGTTGTTACTGATTGGCACTTGATGGCAAGACCCCACCCTTTCTCTTACTGCTCTCCTTTTAGTTTCTCCAAAGCCAGTGATGGTGGACATTCTTGTGCAGCCATGCCTCAGTGAAAGACATGCCTTAGCGAAACAATCTGAGAGACTCCTCAATACTGTAGGTATAAACACTGAAACACTGCTTTGGTGGTAAACACAAATAAGTAGAGATGCACAATATAGGATTTTTTGCCAACATCCAATATGCCAACATAGAACTGTCAATATCCTATCTGACTCTTCATTTTATTAGTCAGCGATCTTCTCCTTGGGTACCTTAGCCAATCTTCAGGCTAGGAGTTGCTCTCTGTGGTGTAAATTAAAAAGTGCTTGACCCTCCATGACAGACATTCACATAGATCCAGACAAAAAAAGTGTCCCAAATACCAGGAACGCAAGAACAATTTGTAGAAATGTTGCAGAGTGCATGGTGGTTTTATACTGCTAGCTAAGGGCATTGCTTGGATTTGAAGATATTCAGAGTTGATCCTGGACTCTTACTTTTTTACAAATTGAGGCACCCTTACTTACATTTAAAGTATTAATCGTGAAACATTGAAATGTGTCCTTGTAGAACTGTTGTTTACTCTTCAGATTAATGTTGATGTTCAAATATTAGTAGTTTTTTGTAATTCATATTAGTGTTAAATAGAAACAAAATACTTAATAACCATGTTTTTTGCCGAGCTTCATGTACATTTCAAGTTATATTCAGGGCTACACTCAAAACTCCCTTGATGATTTGCCCCCGGGGATGGTGTCGGAAACTTACTGTTGACTTTATATGTCATCATTAGTTTTATGTTGGACTTACTTGATCTTACTACCTCATTATCCACAAAAGTTCCTTGCATTTGTCACTGTTGAGCTGTTAGTTTCTGTGCCTACATACTGATCAAGGTTCTCTCTTTAAAGATTTGTCATCTCCTCTAACTACCAGACTTCTGATATGACTGATAGTAAATATGCCCTTACTTGGATTAGATAAGTTCTTCAAGGTATCTGCACAACGGGTGGAAAGAAAAGATCAAATGTGCAAACAAAGGTGACGCCATCAAGTGTGCCTGTGGCTTGGCTCTTCAGCCTGAACAGTTTGTGCTGACTCTGATGAGGAACAGGTTGTCTGAAAAACAATCTAAGAAACTCCTTATTAGGTATGAACACTGACACACTGCTTTAGTGACAAACACAAACAGGTGGAGTTGCACAATATTATATATATAATATTTTGTACAATATTATATATATATATATATATTTTTTTTTTTTTTTTTTTTTTTTTCTTTTGCCGAAATCCAGTATATAGACATATAACAACTTATTTGGCTGATAACTGATATCAATCTATCCATTCTTTCCCCCAGCTAATTTTAGTGATCATCAAGTGTCTTCTGTGGTGGAATTAATATCATATTATGCATGCATACTCTTATCATGATGGCCCAGCAATAGTAATGATGCACCAATATTATCTTGCATCCCTATAAATTAGCTGGATCATTCTGCCATTAAGCCATGGTTTTAATCTCTTTAGTATGTTTTTTTATGCCCTTGGACAGGCAATGGTGGTGGTTGGAGGCATTACGTTCTTAGGTTGTCTGTCAGTCCATTCGTTCCATTCAAGAATGCCTTGGGGGAATTTCTCATAAATTTGGCCAAACCACCCACCTGGACTTAACAATGACCTGTTTAGATTTTGGTGGTCAAAGGTCAATGCACTATAACCTCGTGTATGTTTCATTCTCATGAATGTGATACCTCAAAAACACCTTGAGGGAATTTAAATTTGACACAAACATCCATTTAGACTCAACAATGAATTGATTAGACTGTGGTGGTCAAAGGTCATTGTTACCTCACAAAATATGTTTTTGGCTATAATCCCACAATTCATACAATAAGTATGAAAAACATTCACACAAATGTCTAATAGAATAAAATGATAAAGACATATATCTTAAAGGTCAAAGATCAAATTCACTGTAACATCATAATGCAGCTGCAAAAACACTTTTCTGGCTGTTATTCAATGTCATAACTCAGGAGCAGAAGGGAAGACATTTGGTCAGATATTGAATTGGTGACACTAATCTTGGAAATTGAAATTGTAGTGGTTGTATAGATCATCTGTGCTGCCAGGGGGAAGATGTAGAGTTTGCAGCTTCTTTGCCAACACATTCTCACTCTGACCTTGTCACATTTGGACATTTGGTCATGGACTTTCTACGTCCAGATACAACGTGCAAGGTAACCTGGATGCGTTGGTTGTTGATGTTCAGGGATGCTGTGTCTGCCTATTACATGTATTGTCGTCTTTTAAAATACACTTCTATTTTTCAAAGGAAATTAACCACTTACATCCATCCATCCATCCATCCCTGCTTATGCTTATCCTCTTGAGGGTCGCAGGGGGTTGGAGCATATCCCACCTGACATTGGGTGAGAGGCGGGGTACACCCTGGACAGGTTGCCAGACTATCGCAGGGCTGACATGTAGAGACAGACAACCATTCACACTCACATTCACACCTACAGACAATTTAGAGTCACCAGTTAACCTGCATGTCTTTGGACTGTGGGAGGAAGCCAGAGTGCAAGTAGAAAACCCACGCTGACACCGAAAGAACATGCAAACTCTGCACAGAAGGGCTCCCTCCTGAGATTGAACCAGGAACCCTCTTGCTGTGAGGAGACAGTGCTAACCACTACATCACTGTGCTGCCCACTTACATTCTGTCTCTTTCAAAATAAACAAACTATGTCGGTACAATTCAGCAACATACGCAAATGGTTGGGTTTAGCTAAAAAAGAACAGGGTCTGGCTTTATAATCTTACGGGACACAAACACTGCTCTCCCGGTGAAAGTCGGCGTTTGTTGGGCCCATTCACCACCCCTCGTGTCCACTCTACGCAGACTTAACTTTCGCTCTTGTCCTGCTGTGTTTCCCTTTGATGCTAACGGCTGCCATAAAACTATGACGGCAGCTGGCCGTGTATCATGCTGGAAGTCACTGACCAAGCACAGGGTATCGATGACTTCGGAGTGAGTCTGAGTTGTCTTTGCGGCAACATCCATATTTGAAACAATATCAACTGCAATGGCTACATATGAGTCTGGAAATACATGGATGTAAATTGCAACTTAACTGGCTGCAGAGGGATGCAACCATGAGGAGGTAATTCTAGTTTTAGGGTATGGATTTGTGCTGATTTGTGGGCATATCATTACTAACTGGCAATTATGTGACAATGCACCTCAGATGATGTTGCCAAGTAATGCAATTTAGCATGTTGTATAACAAATTACTTTCTAAAGGGAGTAAATAAGTAAAGAAATGCAATACTTAAAAAAAAAACAAGTAATGTGTAATACATTACTTTGCTGTGTGACACCCCCAATGCTTTTTTTTTTGATAGGCAAAATGCAGTTTATTTTTTCAATTGCCCAGCCTAAAGTTATTCAAATGTCTGATTTCTGTAGTATCATTAGAAATTTGTCCATCTCAGATTTATTGCTGTTGTTGCATGAAAACATCACAGTGTTTCCAAAATGCCATCAACTTTCAAAATATACTGCTGTTCAGCACGATCACTATTACTATATCCATTTACTCAACAGGGTTTGGAAAGGTTTTCATCAGAGCAGGCATTGTGAAACATGACGCACTACATTAGTCCAGGCAGCACTATGTCTCTAAGCTATTTTTAATGGCTTTTTGAAAGCAATGGGAGTTGGTGTGTGTGTGTGTGTGTGTGGAGGTGAGGTGAACCTGTAGGAAAACAAACCACAGTGGCCTTAGACTGCACTTGAAAATCACCCGAAGTGGAGCTATGAAGTGTTTACAAACAGAAAAAAGAAAATGTGAGGCTTGCTCTGTATCCCTCGCTCGGTAGAAGGACCAAACAGTACTTTGAAGATGTAGATAATGTATCACATTCCATTTTTCTCTCACATTACATCCAATTTTGGCAAATAACGAGACAAAAATGTGAGGAGCGACCGTGGAAAGAGTCATAATAATGTATCTCTACAGTCTGAGCTCAGCAGGGAGTGACATGTCTATCCCAGTTAGAGCTCCCCTCGCTGCCCATCATCTTTATATCCCCCGAGTTGGCCTTTTCAGAAATCCGGTGTAATGTCAAAATATCCTGCCAGCAGAGGATCAGGGAGGGATTTATAGTTTTACTGCACCTCAAGTGGGTTGACAGATTAAGCGATGCCTATTCTTTGTCATCTGATTTGAAGTTGAAAGAGAAAATCCACTACAGCCTGCACTGAGCATGCTCAAATGACTGTGTTGTCCTGCTGATTTCACTGGCGGAGCAGACAAGGTGCTGGCTGTCTGCAGCTGAAATGCCCGAGAGTTCTTCTCATTTGTGTGCATAAAGAGAGAAAGAGGCTGTGAGGATATAAATGAAGTCTAGAAGTAGAGAAAAACAGGCTAGTTTGAAGTGTGTGTGAAAGAGAGTGTGAGTAGTGTTGAAATTATACCATGCAGGATTTTCCTAAAAAAAATATAGATTCATGTAGAAGTAATCCCTCCAGATCATCTCTCATGACCAAAAAAATAAGTGTGCAGTGGTGTATTTATTCGGAGAGACTCTGCCCTCTGCCTGGAATTCATTATTTTCTGTGTTCAGGATGTTTATGGGCGTGTACCCCACAGTGCTCAGGTGAGGTCAAGGCTTTATGAAAAGGTAGCAGCCAGGTGCCAGGCTGTCAGCAGCAGGCATCCAAGAGACACAGCACAGAAAAAAAGCAAATATAGTAGGGCAAAATGCCAACTGAGAGTAAATCTGGGGTTGGCTTTTACTCTCACTTTCACAGCAGAGCATGTTTACAATGGACATATGTACATAGATGCCACATTCAGTGCATTTACATGCACAGATAAGTGGAGCTATAGTTATAGCTCGATGAGGCCATTTAATTGGACTACTGTCCTTGTCCCAGTATACGAGCACAGGAGTGGAATTGATTCATTGACTGAAGTATGTCCGCCTTCGCTACGATAGGTGGCTATATGCCTCCTTTCAGCTTGTTAGTATTGGACCTTTCTCTGGTTGACCTATTACGTCACACAACAAACAATTTTTCCTCCCATTCACGTATTTTGAAATATTTCACTCTTTCAGCTGACACAGCATGAACTGTGTCTCCTTGTCCATCGAAAACTGCACAGCTCTGGATGTAAATTTTGCCATGTGTTACCAGCTTCTTCTTCTGTTACACATTTATTGCTATTTGACTTCCAGGTCAAAGCCCAGGGTGGAAACTGTGGAGCATTCACAGAGTGCCTAGGCCAGTTTGGGTGTGACTGACTGTATAAATGCAGGAGTAATTCATCTCCCAATCATATTATCTGAATGTGTTAGTCTGACTTTGAGAAATTGGACTTGGTATGATTTCAGTCAGACTGACATATTTACATGTATTTTATAGGTCTGGGTTTAATTTGACAAACACAATACATTTATTTTCTCTAATGTCATGTAAACGCACTGATAGACTGTCAGCCCGTTGCAGTGATATGTCAACGGTGCTGTCATATTGCAGACAGCAAGGCTGGCTTGTTAATAAATGTGAGTTAACAGCAGAACTCTGTTTTTCTGGATAAAAAGCACTTTATATTTCTCAACCATTGCAGTGACTCGGTTTTATATTCAAGGGTTTATGATCTACCTGTAGCAGAATTGACAATCAAAAAGAGCAGGGGATGTTAGGCTGACAGGAACTAAATTACTTACGCGGTGTAAAACAATTCCTTGTCATGAGAAATTGTAAAAACTCATGTGTGTCAAGCATTCATTTGGCTTATTTTCAGTGGTTAAATATTCATGGAGACGCCCCTATGCAATATAATTTGATGTAGTAGTAGACAGCTTTTCAACTTGTTAGCTAATGCTGTTAGCTTATCAACTCCTTGATCATAACACAATATAGTAACTTTAACCATTGCTCATTTTAGAAAGGCCACCTCAAGAAAACATGCTCTTCATTTAGATCAGGTCTGTCCAAAATCTGGCCTGGGGGCCAGCTGTGGCCCATGGACTTATTTCAAATGGCCTGCAGCTTGTCTTTAAAAATATACGTTGTGGCGTGCCACACAATATTGGGTATTGGGTTTACATTTTTTCAGTCACCTAACAATGGCAGATCTATCATTCAGTTTGTAGACATGGCACCAAGGAGAACCTACACAGGCAAAACGAATGTGTTTTCATCAACATATGGTACACATGCAATTGAACACTTACCTAGCAACAGACTGCTAGGTTAGCTGACGTGGCCACAGCAAACAAGGATGAGGTCGAGAGCTAGAGCCACCATTTTAAGGAGCATTGGAAAACGTAACTGCGTAACTAACACTTTTTTACTAAGAGATCAAACAGTTGTGTTTGTGTCATTTGTATGTGACTTTTTTTTATACCCCATATCATCGAATCTGGCCCCCACTCCTAAAAGTTTGGATTAGAGATCTTTTTGGCGTATACGCTCACCTGGCATATACGCCAAAAAAGTTTTCTAGCTTCGGATTTACTTCCGCAGTTTGCGTACCAATGGATATGCACAGTAGTGTTTCTCCCACTGGCCCCACCTGCGAGTTCCCTCTGGACTTATAGACTTTACATTCTGAGACAGATTTCTAAATCACTTTTCTCAGCTCAAGGAAACGTTTACAAATATAAAACCTCAATGGATCAAAACTTTAGAGTAGCAAGAGCAATAATTGACCTCGTCTGAAGTTTTAGGTGTCCTGTCAACAGTTTCACAGTTGTCTCTTTTACAATGGTGAAAATGGCTTTTCAGGCTGCAAGGGATTTTTTTTTTTTTTGCTGCAAAACTGCCAATGGCCACTGCTGGTTTAGATTATCAAACGGAATATGGACCATGTTTATGGATGCCAGCATTCAGCGACAGTTAACACAGCAAGCACGCCAATGTTAGTGAGCTATTCATTGTGCAGATGGAAACCAGTCTAAATACACATTATACTACATAAACAAAAACAAGTTTTCTTGCAGTGGTCTTTTTAAAGTGAGCTGCGGTGAAAATTGCTTTTGTTATGATCAAAGAGTAAATAAGCAGATGCTGTTAGATGGACAACGAGCTGGCAAATGAAAACGTTATCAACTTACGCGTTTAACTATAGGGATGTCTCCAATGTAATATATCCAAATATAAAGATTCTATTTTATTCTGCGACAGGTAGATCATAAACAGGGATGCATGACATTAGATTTTCTGCTGATATCTGATATGCCGATATATGACTACTTATGTGGGTGATAACCAATACCAATATCAATACATCCACTTTTTCCTCTTCCTAATGTTAGTTCTGTAGTGGAATTAACGTCGTAATATGAATGCATACTGTTATCATGATGGCCCACCAACAGATGGAGACATTAAATACAATACTTTACAATGTATGTAATATTCATTCATTTTGCAAAATAAGAAAAAGCATGTTAGCTGATTCTGATGATTCTCAATATTGGCCTGTATTGATGATGTGTCAGTATTTTTGTACATCCTTATCATAAACCCTTGAATATAAAATCAAGTCATTGCAATGGGTTGAGAAATAAAAACAAGCTCTGCTGTTTGCTTGCTTGTTTGTTTATGGGTACGTCTTGCTTCCTCCAGTATGGCGGCACTATTGATGTACAACCCATCGGCCAATGAGGCATCAATGTTTCTGTATCTGTGTTAACAAACAGTAAGCTACAGTTCCGTGTAGTATGCCTTTAAGGCAGTAAAGCTGGCTTCATCAGCCTCTGCAGTAGCTGCAGACTGACTGGGGAGGTAGCATGCAGCTGTTTAGTAAAGATGTTTCCTCGGGGGTCTTTCACAGGGGGAAAGATAATACCACCGCTGCCTCATCTCTTTTTTATAATTGTTGACATCTCCCACATTAGTTCTGTTTTACTGCTCAGCACTCAGCTCAGATGTAAAACCCAGTGCAGTGTTCAAGCTTCTTCGCTTCCTATGGCTTACCACAGTTACTACCAACGGCTTAATGTTTCAGTGCCAGCCATGATTTATTCCAAGCTCCCAAACCAAAAGACATTTTTCAGCTTCCTGTGCAGTGTTGGAGCAAGCTGTTCCTTAAATTAAAATAGTCTTTGCAACACTTTATGGAGTGAAAATAAAACGAGGTAAACTGAGGTAAACAGAGAGAGAAAATGGCTCTAAGACTGTATTTTCCAAGCCACTGCAGTTCAGTTTTATTTACTTGCATCCTGATGCCAAACACATCAAGTGATTATGTAATTTGTAGGGTGTAAAGTCAGCACTTTCACTTTATTTGGTGTAGCCTACAGCCCAGATCTGTGCTCGACTCAGCCACGATCTGCCTGCAGTGTTGAGGGAAATAAAATCCACTAACCAACTTAGTGAATTTCTATTTTTCTGTTATTGTTCAAGGTTTTTGTGAAAATTATTCAGGAAACAAAATGATCTATCGGCCAATTTTGGCTTTCTCTCTGCATGGTGCACACAGTTACACAACTGCACTGATCAGTAACAAATATAATATAACAAATATAATGCTATACAAAGAAATTAAAAAACTTAAACATTAACAAATCAAAGAAATGAAGAATGCACGTGTATTTTCTTTTTGTGTATGCATATCTGTCAGAAATAAATGGAAACATTTTTAATGAATTAAAATAAGCTTTTTGTCTTTAATGAACGAATGATTTGTTTTTCATCATGACATCAACTTTTTAAAATCAAATCTAGGGCTGTACCTTAATCACAATGTTTGGATCTGAGTCAGATTTGACTGTTTAATACGAAGATTTGACCAATTTTTTTTGCATAACAATGTCACAATGTCACCCTCTAAAATCCTGCACCGTTAATACTCCCACACAAAGATGCTTTCTTTTTTGATTTTTCATTTTTTTCGCAGTGTATCTCATTAGAGAGAGAGAGGGAAAGGGTTGTGTGCCACAGGGTGGTAGTCGTTTAGACGAGAAGCTGTAGACTTTTTACAGGGATGATGGTGTCTTGAAGCAGGTGGGAGCACTCTCCTGTGACAGTGATATTTTATAAATGTCAGTGATGACATCGACGAGCTGATTGGCACAGTACATGGCCAGAGATGTTATCAGGCCCAGCAGCTTAACTCACATTCCGTCTCATTAGAGTTTTTCTTACTGCCCCTATGGATACTGAGAGTGGCCAGTCCTCTGGAGGAGGGGCAGATTTGACAGCTGACTATTTGTTATCCGGTCAATGTATATGTATATTATTGCTGACTGTCTACAATAAGATGATTTCCTAGATGCTAGTGTTCTGCTACAGGTGCTGGGTTATGATTCTAACAGGGTTTGGGGTTAGGGTTAGTGAACTGAAGGAACACATGGATAAATGTAATCCCAGCAGCTGCTTTAAATTTTGCACTGTAATTTAGTTTTTTTGTGTCTTCTTACATTGTTGCCAGCTGCTTTATAATTTTTCATGCTTCCGTATGGTTCTGGTAATCCATGGTTTCTGGATGTGGAATGATTTAACTGTCCACACATGCAGACCTTGACAAGATGGTCGCAAGGCCATTTCTTCTGAACATGGCAGTGACTCCACACTGCAGTCCTTTTTCATTGTAAAGCACATGTCTGCTCTCTTCTCATCAGAGTCCTCTGTTCTGGGGTCAGCAACCTATATTTATTTACTTATTTATTACTTATATATATATATATATATATATATATATATATAGAGAGAGAGAGAGAGAGAGAGAGAGAGAGAGAGAGAGAGAGAGAGAGAGAGAGCACCTTCTGGTTGAATAACACTGTCCAGAATTTAGCCACGTTAAGTGATATCCCGTTGGAAACTGATTCGGCACGGAGGTTGTTCAGTTTACTATCCAATGCCTGTACAATGGCTCGTGGGATGCTAGTTCAGCTGATGCCATCTTCTCCATATCTCCTTAATAAAGCTGACCTGGCTAGCTGGCAGCTAGCTACACGCCACCACTATCCAAAGCCAACCACAAAAAGCACCAGCAATACTTACAAAATAAATATAGGAGCCTAAATTTGAAAAAAAAAAAAAGTATTGAGCACAAATTTAGCAGAACTAACAGAGGGGATCAGCAACCTCAGAGTCTTCTAGAAATAAATATGAAGTGTCTGTGCCCATGTTATCATAGATAAATAAAGAAATACATCTATCTTGTGGCATGCAGTGATTGGATGTCGTCAGTCTTCATTACAGCCCTGGTAAAATACAGGATATCACATGAGAGTGACACAAAACACGAAAACACTTTTTCACTTCTGTTTTTCTTGAACACTCTGTTTATTAGTGTTAGCAGTCAGACTCATTTTCTCTAGAATAGACTCCTTTTTCTTTTTCTGAGGCTTATTTTGGCACACCTTTATTCACATATCAATTTGTCATAAATGTTTTGATTTTCACCTATTTCTCTCAGACACTTTATGATTGCATTTGCTTTCAGCACACTCATCCTCTGGTGCATGTTTCTTTTACTCTAACTTGGCTTTGTTATTCTGCTCTCTTGTAATTTAAAAACCATCACATGGTTCATGCGTGCACAATTTTCTACAGTTTTGTTACGATTTATTCTTGAGGTTATTAGTTTAGTGTGATATCTGTCAGTAGAATCACACTAATGCTCTCTTGCAGGATTTTCCCAATTATTGAGCTTCCTTTTTGCCCTCTTGCAACACAGAGATCACTTATGTCATTAATACCTTTTGTACAGTCACAGGTGCAGATTTTATGCAATTTCATTTCCATTTTGTCTAAGACTGTGTTTATTCTGTACTCTCACATTGTTATTCTAAATATTATTACACATCCTTGGCATTTTAATGACCAGTACCCTATAAAACTGTTTATACTACATTACCATCTATTTACAGGGACTGCAGATGAAAATTAGCCTTCATGGTAGACAGTGACATATTTACATTATGGATCCAAGTGCTTGTGTTAATTAATCTGCTTTGTCCCTTCTTAAATTAAAGAAAGCATATACTCTGGTAATTTGATGCAGTTTTGTTTCTGTTTTCCACTTACTGTACATGCAGTTTACTAGGTCATGGAAAATTAAATTAATCTGCAATTTTAATGCGATAGGAAAACATAATTAAACACATAATTAAACTAGAATTAAAGCTTTTAAATTGTATGCCTCTGTGTGCCAGTAAGGTTACAGTTGCAGTTTATATCCATGTCTGTCCAGACTCATATACAGCCATTACAGTTGCACTGCTTCAAACGTGGATGTTGCAGCAGTGCAATTACAGTATATATTCTAAAACATGGATTCTTTGTACACATTTTCAAACAGGCAGCACAGAAGATCTATACAATCAGCACAATTTCAGGGTGGACAACCAAGATAAGTGTCAACAAAGCAGACATTTGTGCCTAATTTGAAGAAATTCTCTCAAGGCCTTCTTGAGATATCAAGATAGGACGCGAGGTCCCAGTGACCTTGATCTCTGGCCACCATAGTCTAATCAGTTCATTGTTGAGTCCACGTGGACGTTTGTGCCTGTCGGGACCTGACCATTTAACGGTTCTCCAAGTATCAGGAACTCATGGTTCAAAGTACCAAAATGGCAATCAGAAATAATTAATATTTTTTTGATAATTATTATTAATTATGTTAAATAATGTGACGTAATTTAAATTTTATCACCTCGTTGGGGCACCATTCCTGAAAAGGGAAAAAGGATGCCAATGCCAGTTAATGGTATCAGTCTCATTAAATACACTAAACTATCAATTTGGAACTCTGATAAATAGTTAAATTAATAACTATAACAAAAGTTGCCAAATTAATAGTAAAGGTTGAAGGATTTTGGAGTTCATGACATAAGCCAAGGATGACTATTCATTCACTCTTTTACAGTATTAAACAGACACAAATTCTAACTATTAACTATATACAAGCATGGGTGAGAGAGAGAGACAAAAGATGTGTGGGTAAAACAAAGGCTGTGTGGCCTACAAAACAAAATGGCTGACAACCACAAACTACAAGATGGCCGAATCAAAGATGGTTTTTGACCGATGGAGGTTTTGCCTGACAGTGTGGTCAGGACACAGACAAAGGGGAACTTTGAGTCTCCTCTTTGGGTGTAGCTATGTTGAAAGCTAATTTGTGAGTGAGTGTATGTGTATGTGATATGTGTTGCAAAAGGGTCTGGGTTTGTACAGAGGTTGTTTAGTTGCATGCAAGACTCTATCTCTAAAGCACATAGCTTTGGTGAAGCTAACTACCAATTGCCTAACTACTACAGCTACAATCACAAAAATAACTCAACAAAGTTAAAGAGTCTTGCTTAGCCCGTACAACTGTAGTAATGCTATGCCTAGTTGTCATGTTACCAGTTCATGGATTGGAAAAGGGTGTGCTGTGGTGTGCTGTTTTTTTTAGCCAGCAGTTGAAGGCTGGAAAGAGCTCATGCAGTCCTTGTTGTGTACCTATTCCAAAGGTGCAGATCCGAGAGGTACGCAGAGTTAGATGTCTGTTGCTAATGTGACTTGGTTCTCCTTGTTGCTGGGAAGTTTGCGAGCCTTGCATTTGGCACACTAATTTCTCTTGTCTTAAGGTTCTGTGTCTGCTGGAAGCAGGCCACATCCAGAGCAAAGCTGCAGCTCCTGCTGTGAGCATGCAGAGGTGAGAAAATGGGGAAAGGGCATAGCAGGTCTTCTGCTTGACGTCCTACCTTGGTCGAGGTCCAGGAGCAAGAGAGCCTGTCAGAGGTTCAGGGGCAAGAGAGCGTGATGGAGGGCAGAATTGTCTCCGTAAGTTGACTTGGTGACATCACAGAGTTACATGTCACTGTCACAGTAGTGCACAATCAAGTTTGAAAACTGGGTCCATGAGTAGAACTCTTACTTAGGTGTGACAATGAGGCATCTTGTCTAGATGAGTTCCAAATGGCTTCCTATGTTTGATGAGCAAAGAACATGCTGTCTTTACGACCATTTCCGATGGCAAGACCCAGAGGAAAAGCTCTTATATGTCAAGTTAAGATGCTGACAAATGACAAATCATCTGTGGTCCAGTGAATCCCAATATGCCAAATTTATAGAAATACCTTTAAGGCCTTCTTGAGATATTGCATTCATGAGAATGATATGGTGATATATGCCATTGTCATGTTTAAGCACCGAAATCTAATTTGTTCAACCTTATGTCCAAGTGCACCAAATTCAAAGTAATACCTACAAGGCATTCTTGAGATATTGTGTTTACAAGAATGGGACATGTATCCAAAGAGATAATGCCTCTGGGCTGGTAGAAGGTAGACAGGTGCATCGAATATTGTTTTTGGTAATGTAGTAAGGGTTATAGTCTTAAAAACAATCCTTGTAGACATTTATTGTATTACAGTTCGGCACAATTATTGCACACATGTAAGCTGTCATTACTGTGACATATACTGTTTAGAAGTTATTGTGAGTTAACATTAATGTATGTGAAGGTCCATTCAGGCCCACCGTATTTATAAGTTTGCACCTGTATGCTGAGTAAACTCCATTCAAATTTTTATATGCTGAGCATTGTACACTGATGGACTGTACTTATATTGACTATAATGACCATGACAGTTTATGAGTTATATCCTAATGAATTAGAGCCTGATGTTTTAAGGGCCTCATTCACTCCCACTGCATTAAAAGTACACCTCAGCCAATACATTAATGTCAATTAGTTTTTATATTGTCTCAGCACAGGTGATTATAAAATCATTGCCGAAAATCATGTCAATCTGCATCAATGTATTTTACTCCTCTTGGTGTATAAAGCAGCATGGTTGAACAAAACCACAGTTAAAGATTGATTTCAGAAGGCTGAGGGTGTGCATATACACCTATCTGTCTGTATATTCTGGATTGTTGTATTATTTATGTATGCTGTGCTAATATCTGTGTGTGTGTGTGTGTGTGTGTGTGGGTGTGTGTGTGTGTGTGTGTGTGTGTGTGTGTGAACAGCCTGAGCAGATGTGGATGTTCACGCTCGGCCTAGTTACACTGACATGGCACTAGCCCGTGTTTGTGCAGCTTGTCCTTTCAGTGAGCAACTTTATTGTGCAAACACTCCACCACCCTATATGCCACATTATGTGCCTGTTGAGACCTATTTTCCACCATTTGTTGATCAGTGAATGCTGCAGCTCACATCATGGAAGTGGGAGCACAATGAGACGAGCAGATAATACATTCTGAACAGTGTAAGAGCGTAAGGACTATTGGGCAGCATGGATAATGAGCACCATTTTTTTTTCCTTTGGCAAAAACTC
Organism: Cephalopholis sonnerati; assembly: GCA_019142605.1. NCBI lineage: Eukaryota > Metazoa > Chordata > Actinopteri > Perciformes > Serranidae > Cephalopholis > Cephalopholis sonnerati. The sequence goes on from JAGQAX010000024.1 coordinate 20,426,607, forward strand.
ATATACTTATATCATGTCTGCTTCATTACATTACAGTGAAGCAGCACTTGCAGTAATAAACTCATATTATACTTCCCATTTTAAGGATACACTCTGTGGCTTTGTTAGGGTGCCCAATACTATGATCAAAATCATTACATTTTCTCCGAGTTCACTCTTGATGTTGCATAACTCAATGCAGTTCACAGATTTGAGTGTGTATTGTCCATATGTGTGTTTATGGCATCCTGGATGGTTCTGGTAATCCATGGTTTCTGGTTCTGTAATAGTGTAACTGCAGTTTTGGGTACAGTTGCTTGTGCTGTTTTACCAGCTAAATCCACCGCAGACTCAGTGATGATGTCATCACTGACATTGTCGATGTCCTGGAACTTGCTCCAGACTGTCCAGTCTCTGATTTGCCTGACCATGGCGCAGGGTGAGCAGGAACAGTATAACATTTCAGTATTCCTAATGTCACACCAGTCCGTATTCACCATAAAGCACATCCCTCTTGCTTTTTTCTTGCCAGATCTGATCCGAATGCCAATTCATCTTTTCTGTTAGTTCAGTATTAGTCTTGCGTTGTTGGACTTATGTCCACAGGGCTGTGTCAGTGCTAGAGAAAGGTCTGGATCCACCATATTACCATTCTGCCATTGGGGAAACCATTGGGACACTGCAGCTTGTTTTTCTTTCTCTAAAGTGCTAAGCTCAGGATGCTTTGACAGAGCCCTTGTAAAATAGTGGCTGCTGGTGTGTTAGCTTGTGCTAACCGGGTCACTCTCCAGGAGGAGGCTTTATTGACAGTCGAGGCCGTCTGAGATTAGACCCCCTGTGCAAACAGGTTTGTACTCAGGTAGTTTGACTGGAGACGTTACAAAAGACATGGCAAATTAACTGGCCGTGTCAGAAAACAGATCAACATTGGGCATGAGAGTCCTGCAAGATGGAGTCTGGGTTTTTATAAAGTGCATTCACAAGTTGTTGTTTTTTTTTGTTGTTGTAGATGTTTACAATATACCAAAAGAATAAGACAGCTTTTTCATCTGTGTCCAAATTTTTATCAAAACTTGTCATTTTCAGTGTGTAAGTCAGCTCAGAGGTTGTTGTTGTTCCCTGTAGCAAAGGGGATTTGAAAAAGGTAACGACCAGGAAGTGGAAGAGAGAGAGAATGCTGATCTATACATCAAGCCAATAACAAGTTTATATCCACAGTCTATATCCAGTGAGTTAGACTAGATTGGTATTTGGAATACCTTTACATTGGTTTGCAGGATGCATGGCTTCGTGTGGCTGGGATCACAGCCAGAGTTTAATTCCTCCAAACTTGTCACGCTTCCTTGAAGTGTAGATATGGATGTGGAGGTGGCCTTGCTTGTCCATATGATCGAGATCATAGCTGGCCATCTGGTGGCATCCTCCCCCCTTTTCCTTGATGTTTACCTATGTTTATATTTGTCAACCTCAACCGGCCAAGTAGCAGAGTCAGCAGGAGAGTAGTGACCAATGAGTCACCCATACCCATACAATATCACCCTCCAACACCAATCATAAAAAACACGACCAATAATTGTAAAATGGATGTAAGACCATACATTTGCAAAACTTAAGCACAAATTTAGCGGAGCTGAAGGATAGGTGACCACAAAGGTCGGAGCCTTCTTACGATAAATGTGGTCTAGCCTAGCTTAGCATGAAGACTGGAAACAAGATGGAACGGCTAGCCTGTTAAAAAATAGACCCACCAGCCTCAAAAGCTAACAAAATAACTCGTATTGTGTTTGTTTATAATCCATTCACAAAACAACAGTTTGTAGTTTTTGGTGGAGTTGAGTGTGGCAACTGTTTCTTGGCAAACCACAGGATGCATCTTCCTAAAGTCTTGTAATCAGGTCACTGGAGCTTCCCCACAGGCTGCTGCTCTTTTAAAATGAATTGGCACCACAGAGTTTCTGCTGGTAGCCTCTTTGCAACCACAGCAAAAAAATGTATGTAGGCTAAATAAATATGATTGCTCAAGTGGAATTAGGCTGTAGTCATTATTGTCATTATATTATAATGGCTTTATTGATTTCAACTGCAGAGATTAACAGGCCTTTATTTGATGCAGGCTTATAGTAAAAGCATGTCTGTATTTCTAATTCACCCTGTTTGATAAGTATATTTTGTAGATTATATTTGCTTTCTTTTTTTCCTAACACAGAATTGCTTTATTTTCCACCCAGACTTTTATTGTGAAACATTAGCAGGATCATGTTGTGGAAAATTTGCACAGCTTGCACAGCTCCCATACGTCATATGAAGCCCCTGCCATCTTGTGGCACTTTAATACTAATACAAATACAGTTTAACACACTCACCCACAATTACCGAAATCCGACAGTGGACTAACACTCAAAATGAGTAACCCACAACAACAAAGTGTACAAAAGAAGCATGATAATTGTGTTACATTTATTAAATTAAAGCAGTGTTACTCTTTGACTCAAAGGTAGTTTCGCCATGTTATGTGATATGTTACTTAGGCACTTCAAGAACAAATATCACTGTGACATGTTCTGGCCATACATTTAGTTTCAGCCTAATTATGTTGGACTTTAGATAGAGCCAGGTTAGCAGTTTTACTTCCCTCCAGACTTAATGCTTAACTACATTAACCACATCCTGAGTTCAGCTCTGCACTTAACACACGGATGTGAGATCAATCTTTTCATCTCACATTTGGAAAGAAAACCACAAATGCAGATGGGAAAGGAGATCATTAAACATGCCATCATCACTTCTGTTTTCTTCTATGAATTCATGAGTGTTACTGTTACATAATTGTTATGCCTCTGCGCCAGCGATGGCTGTGGCAAAAGACAATATGTTTTTAGGTTGTTCATCCATCTGTGCTATTCTAATGAACACAGAATCTCAGGAACGCCTTGAGGGAATTCCTTCAAAATTTGACCCAGACATGAACTTGGACTTGATGATGAACTGATTAGATTTTGGTGGTCCAAGAAACAAGGTCACTGTGACGTAGTGTACATCTCATTGTTGTGCATGCAATATCTCAGGAAAGCCTTGAGATAATTTCCACAAAGTTGGGTTCAAAGATCCACTTGGATTTTAGAATGATCTGCTTAGAATTTGGTGGTCAAAGGTCAATGCCACTGTGACCCACTGTTTTTTTTAAAGCATTGTCGTTTTTCCTACCATCCATCCACTTCAAATCTGGCTCAAGCTTACTGTGACCTTGTGTCCATATCATTGTCGTGAATGCAATATCTTAAGAACACCTTGAGGAAATTTCTTCAGATTTGGCTCAGATGTTCACTTGGAGGCAACGATGAATTGGTTAGATTTTGGAGGTCAAGGGTCAAGATCATCGTGACCTCACAAAACATGTTTATAAGAATTCATATGCTAATATGACAAAAAGAATGTGTAATCAGGCCAAATGATGAAGTGATGACATTATATATCCAAAGGTCAAAGGTCGACTTCACTGTGACATCATAATGTTTTGCAAATACACGTTTTGGCCATTGTTTAATGCCATATCTCAGGAACAGAAGGGGAGATATTTGGGTAGATTTTGACTTGGTGACTCTAATCTTGGGTGCCCACCTTGAATATGTAGCTTCTTTGCAGCAACATGAAACATTGTCAACTGTCAAATATGAGTCTGGGCAGACATGGGTATAAACTTGAACTGCAACCTCACTGGTCCACAGAGGCATACAACCACAAGGTGGTAAATTTAGTTGCCTTTAATTTTATTGTTTACAGTAGGGAGTGACAGGAAACAAGGAGAGAAAGAGGACTGACACATATAAAGCTCACTGGCAAGACTTGAAGAATGGCTGTTGTTAGGAAACCCCCACATGACAGGTTTTTTCTTACATTTGTATTTTTGAAAATAAATAAATGAATCCATACATCCATGTTATAATTTTATTCTTGACAATGTTGAGAAGACTAAATGTTGTTGCATACTGTACACTGGGACTAAAGCGAGGTTTAGCAAAGCAGTTTTTCTTTATTTTACAATAATATAATTTGGAAATGACACATAAGCAGCAAAAGTAGCTACTCCATGGGTTGTAGTAAATGAGACTGACAAAGAAGATGACGAAACCAATGGACACTGCTGTAGCTGACGCTGTGAATCCTGCAACTGGAGACCTCCCAGTAGCTGCTCTCTTTCCAAACTACAGCAAACACACTGAGCTAACAGCCACAGTGAACACCACAACTCAACAAGTAAGATTTTGAACCATCTGCAACAGGTAGAGCTGCTTGTCTGAAAGGACAAAGTAGAGCCAGATCTCATGTCAAACTGCCTTTTTAAATGAATACATGTAGGAGTTATCAGCTAACACCACTGCCTTGCTGCTGCCCACTCTTGTCTAACAGGTCAGTGCTATCTGACAAGACAGAGACTGAATGAGCAGTGACCTGTCAGTCAAGATGAGCGACACCTAAACAGGTCTTTTTGAGAGCTATTGCTGCTTTTATCTCAGCCTGTTTGCTGCTGTTCATCGTTATTTGGCAAGTCACCAGCTGGCTGAGAGATCTCTGATTACAGGACCTGTTTGTCAATCACTGCAGTAACTCTCACCACATCATGTATGAATAATAAAAATATCTCTTTAGGTTTAGGCTGGACAGCTGCATTTGAGAATTTGAGAGTTCTTAGAAATTATTTAAGCATACTAACATTTAATTAAAACGCCCGTAGTGATTATCACCCAGTAAGGTTGAGTTGTGACTCAACTTTCTGACCTGGTACACCAAAATCAGTGAAAAAAGTTATACCTCCACATTGATCCTAGACCGCAGATGCTTTCACACAAACAATTTGTTCCAAGTTGGAACCTTGCCAGGGCCAAATGTCTGACAGCAACTCTACCCCTCCACTGTGCAGGTAGCATAAGCTGTGTTAAGCTGCAAGCAGTGTTAAGTGTTGAGTCTGATGTTAGTTTTGTTGGCAGGCTCAGATTCAGCCCTGTGAGACTGTTGAAGGTTGAGATATATCAGCATTTCTTGTATCTAATCTTCCCGTCGCTGCTCTGACCATTCCTGTTATGATGACAATGTGCAACTGTTGCCTAACTAACTGCATTTTAAAGTTTTTATTACAGGGAGTTTTATATTTCCTGCTTTTTTCTTCTGTTTTAATATGTTTGAAAACTAGTTTGCAGATAAAGTTTTCTTTGGATAGAGCCAAGCTAGCTGGGTCCCTCTGATTCCAGTCTTTATGCTAAGCTAAGCTAGCTCCTGGCTTTGAAAATAATAATAATCTTTATAATACAGCACTTTTTAAAAACAGTATTACAAAAAAACGGCAACCTCCGAGGCTGAAAATGAAGGCTATGCAGAAGTGCCAAAACTGCAGTTTCTCTAATGGCCACTTGAGGCTGACTCCAAAACTGAGTCAGTCCCCATAGACCCTCATGTTACAATGCTAAACTTAGGCCAAACAGAAATAGCTAATTTCAACATTAATGACAGCTGTACAGGGGTGAATTTTTATGTAACTCACCTATTTACATTTATTAAGGCTTAAAAGTTAGGCATATTTAAAGGCAGAGACGCCTGACAGGTTGTCATTGAGGCGTGGCTACAGTCCACTAGTCAGATCCCCCTTCGGTGCCAGCCTCTCATCCAAATATGGTCACTTCTGGCTCCAAAAAACCAAAATGGTGATGACTGAAATGCCGAACTCAAGGCTTCAAAATGGCAGTCCACAAATGGGTGATGTCATAGTAGCCAGGTCTATTATTTTTACAGTCTGTGGTTACACAATGCTTCAAAAGGCAGCAAAATAAAACATACTGGAAATAAACAACGGTTTGGTTTCAATCAAAGACAGCTCAAAGGAAATCAGAACTCAAGTAAAATCCGGAAATAATCCCCAATAACAGCACGTTTTTTATAAGGCACTAAAATGAGATCACTGACTCGGCCGACCTGATTTCCTCAGACGGATACTTCTAGAGCCTCAGGGCTCTGACAGCAAATGCTTGGTCCCCTTTAGTCTTCAGCCAGGCCTCTGGAAAAGACAAAAGACCTCTGCCTGATGATTTCAGAGTACGAACCAGTCCGCACAATACCTAGAGGTCAAAGATAAAGCTGGGAGAGGGAGATCATTAAGAGCCTTAAAAGTAATAAGTAAAATCTATTCTAAAAAAAATACTGATAGCCAGTGTAAAGAGGCAAAAACTGGAGTGATTTGATCATGTCCCTTGGTTCTGGTTAAAAGCCTGGCAGCTGAATTCTGAACAGTCTGCTGTTGATTAATAGATTTTTGATTCAGGCAAGAAAAGGAGCTGTTGCAGTAATCCAGTAAATTGTCTCTGTGTACAGAATGGTAATGGTGAATATTTTCATCTAAGTATTGGCTGGAAAGTGAATAAGCATATTTCCCAAAATATATAGTAATTCTTTACAATAAAAAAACAAACATATTTTTTGTACCACGCTGTAAACATGTTTATTTTTGCAGCAAAGTTGGGCATTTTAACATGGGGGTCTATAGGAATTGACTGGCTTGTAGAGCCAGCTTCAAATAGCCATTAGAAAAACTGCAGTTTTTGGCACAACTGTGTTGGCTTCATTTTTTAGCCTTGGAGGTTGCTGCTTGCTCCTTCCTAAACATTCAAGTAGTGCTGACAGTCGAGTTATAGGCAGTCAAAGCAGCCCAAAACAAAGACAGTAAGGATACTTACCGATATCATCTCAGATCAGTCGCAGGCACCTGGATTGTATCAAATCACAATCCTTTCGCGGCAGACTTTTTTTTTTTTCAAGTATTGTATCATTATCTTAAGAATCAATATCGTATTGGGATGAAACTTGTGATTTCTACCCCTATAAAATAGTACTTACTCATACTTCTGCTTACTGGACATACTACAGCTTGGTATATTTATAAAAACAAAGATTATTTTTTTGCAACATACATGTCAAATATGAACTCCACACACATATTTGGAGAGTCAGCTAAAAGTGGAAGATGCAGTGATCGACTATCAAAATGAACAGCATCAGATATGACTGATTTCAGGTTGTTCTCATGCACTGTTTGTACGTTTTCCTATGAAAAGCAATGCACCAAAATTCACACATATCCCACATAATGATGAGCCAGTAATTTGTCAGGCTGTTTAACATGTCCTCATACAATGGTATGTATGATAACCTATTAATTATTGCGTCACGGATGACATTACTTGCCGTACTTTAAGAACAAAGTTTACACAGTTCTGAACACCAGCCTCCTGGGATATGTCTTGTGCTTTGTTAGCATCCACCGCCCCAACCCACCCAGTGTCACTCAGACATCATTGAAAACCAGCTCTTGATCAGTGACTTCCAGCATCAGACACAGACGAAAAAGCTGTCTTTCATGTCGGCATGATTCGCGGCCAGTCGCTGTTATTGTTTAATGGTGCCTGGCAGCAGAAAATGCTGTGTTAGGCAGCGGAAGTCCGAGTAGGGTCGACGGGAGGACAGGTGGATGGGTCCAAAAACCACTGACTTTCACCTGCGAGGCCGTTGTTCGCCAAGCCCTGTTCTTTTTTCTTAAATCCAAACCACATGCTTTTGTTGCCTAAACCCAATGATGTGGGTTTGTTGATGAAGAAAAAAAAAGTCAATTTGCAGTGTTGTACCAATGTGACAAGACTGTATGCAAACTGTACATTTCCTGTAAAAACGGAAGTGTCTTTTGAAAACAGACAATGCATGCAACAGTTCCAGAACATCAACAACCAACACACCCTTGCACATCATATCTCGACAAGGAAAGTCCATGAGCAAATGTCGATATGTGACAAGGTTGCAGTGAGGATGTGTTGCCCCAACTTGCCTCTTTACTGGACTGCTTGGGACACCTTCGTTTTTTACTCCCACCACCGCATTGGTCACGTGATTGCAGCCTTCCAAAATGTGTTGGATATGCTCAAATTACTTGATCATTATATAGAATATGTATAAAATTTGGTGCATTTTCTTAGTAGGAAAATGTATTAACAGTGCAAAAGAACAACCCAGCCGCTTCTCGTGCATTGTTCATATGTTCTGACATGATAACCTACAGCACTTTATTTTTAAGTTCTTTCGACCAAAGAACTGTTCTTTGAGTGATCATCAAAATGTGACTAAGTGGTGAATCCAACACTGGCCCTTCATGTCTGAGTGATGTGCCTGCTTTGATGATGCACACTGACTGTTCAGTTAATGAGTGTGTATCACACCAGTGTGGCAGATTTGTCTCAGCTGATGGAACTGTTTGGTCACAAAGTGTTGTTTTGGTCCTGCCAGGCTGCTGTTGTGCTCCTTGTTAGTCAAAGACACTTCATCACACCACAGCCTGTTCAGCTCACTTGTTTTTCTCAAACAGCACCCCGACCTTTTTGATGCATTTTGAAGTGAGATTTTTTTTTTTCTTCTTCTTCGCCTGAAAAAAAGTTTTGACTTTTTTCTTTTTTTTCATTTTAAATGTTTCCCCTTATTCTACTTTTCTCCTCAACACTAGGAGCCAACTCAAACAGACAAGGCGCAGATTTCAACAGTAATGATGGTGGCGGTGATGAAGGTATTTTTCTATCTTTTTCCCCCTTTTTGACCAACAAAATAAAAGCCTGACACTCGTGCATGACCGCAAACCTGCAGACCTCTTTTTTTTAGTCAGTTTCTTTTGACTCCCCTTCCTCCTTCTCTCTTTTTTACTCCCCTTAAAGTGCTTCTAAGTGCACTTCTCTCAGCTATTCATTTTTGTATCAACCTCTTTCCTCTTTGGAGTCATGTAAATCATAGGATCTCGTCTGAGGTGAGACGGCACCTCTAAACAGGAAGGAGGTCCCAGTAATCCTTTACTCACCTGTCAAATGTGATCTGAATTCAGCTCTGCATGTTATTTCGCCTCCTCTGATGAATTTAAATTTTAAAATGATCATGTCCTTCTCTTCCCTGTCTACATTTCCTTTTTTCCTCTTCCATTGCTCGGTGAAGCATGAGCACTAACCCATGTTGTTATGACAGTGGAAATTTGTTCATCTGTGGCTTGAAAAAAAAAAAACCTCTGCCACATTTTTTCTTTCTTCTATTAACACCTTGCTCCTCTGCATGATAATAACCAAACAGTGCAGTACTTTTCTCTTCGCTGTGTTGGGTAATCTGTGAGGACCGGCACATGACTGGAGGTGAAAAAGCCATAGGAGACGTTTCAGTTAAAGGGCACCATTTGTCTTCCAGGAGAGAGACATGCAAGTGCCAGAGAAAGCAGTGACATTTCTGAATAACATGGGCAGTTGTTCAGTTTTAACGGATGTTGCTCCAAAGAGTGATATTTGACATAATCCTAACCGGGCCTTCTACATGAGTAAGCATTAGCCAGGCAGCTCTGTTAGTCCAGTGTAGACCAGGCTTTATTCATTGGAATGTGTTGTTCACTGAAGACAAATCTGTAAATGTGATAGCATCAGTGTACCTGATAGAGGGGATTATACCTCAGTTCCATTAAATTCAAGTTTAAAGATACAGCCCAGTATCACAAATCACAATGTGCCTCAGAGAGCTTTACAGCACATGACATCCCTCTGTCCTTGGGCTCTCAATGGATAAGGAAAAACTCCCCCTAAAATTACTATATGATACTATATCTATGTGACAGCAATAAACATAGGTCTGCAATGATAGTAGAAGTATGACTAATAATAATAGTGGTAGCAGTGAGCATTAGGCAGGACCACAGCAGCAGAAAACATGACCAACAAGCCAGGCGCAACTGCAGTCCGAGGGAACCTAGAGGGGGGAGCATAAAAGCTCCAGGGAAGAAGCCGAGTTAGTGACATGCACTAATGAGACATGAATTTCTATAAATGGATAGAGAGAGAGAAGGGGACAGGGGCTCAGTGTATCATAGGTAGTCCCCTGGTGTACCAGGCCTATATAGCCTAACTAGGGGCTGGTCCAAGCAAGCCTGAGCCAGCCCTAACTATAAGCTTTGTCAAAGAGGAAAGTCTTAAGTCTACTCTTAAATGCGGAGACTTCTGGTTGATTCACAACTATGTTTAGACCAGTCATGCACAAATAAACTAGTTGTGATCACTTCACTGAGTCTAAGTTCTTTTGGAGGTGGACATATTAGCAGTAAGAGCTCTGCATCCAGTAATACTCCTATAATTATGTATTATGTAATACTGTAAATTTTGAAGATAATCCAATTAAAACTTAGCTCAATACTACGAAATGTTAATTCTTCCTCTTACCTTTTCAAAATATGAGTTCATTGTAGGTCATTTCTTTCTAATTTTAGCAGTTATCTCAAGAAGGCCTCGATGTAGTTTTGGCACAAATGTCCACTTGGACACAAGAATGAACTGATTAGAATTTGGTGGTTGAAAGTCAAAAGTCAAGGTAACTAAGACCTTGTGTCCCTCTCAAATGATGCTGAGGTTGTTTGCTTAAATTTGGCACTCAAGAATGAACTGATTAGAAATTGGTGGGCAAAAATTGTTTCAATTTAGTCAGTCAATTTAAGAGAACAGTCAAAATGACAGATACAGTATTAATGATAATTTGAATATTCATACATTTTTACAGCATTTGGTTTGTGGCTTGTCCATAATTTCTTTTCATCTTTTGGCTGAGGGGATTTGGAATAACTTCAGTACATCAAAAAATAGCTCTACCACCACAGTGCTAGAAACTTTCTGTAAAGGTCCAATGTGTAGGATTTAGGGGGATATATTGGCAGAAATGGAGTATAATATAAGTATGTTTTCTTGAGTGTATGAAAATAAGAATCATTGTGTTTTTGTTGCCTTTGAATGAGCCATTTATTTCTAGGGAGTAGGTTCTTGTTTATGGAGATTGCCATGTTTCACAGACATGTTTCTACAGATGCCCAGAATGGACAAACCAAACACTGGCTCTAAATAGGGCTATTAAGTTTTTGCAGTTTTGCGTTGCCCACCGTAGTTGGGTGGCCATCTGTGATAAGCAGCATCAGAAAAAAAGATCACCTGATCTGTTTGTTTTGGAGAGGAAGAGACCTCTGAGGATAATTTTAGCTCATCAGTAAAAACCCTCTGAAAAATGAACATTAAAAGAATCCTCAGGAGAAGTTTCAGCTGGTTGCAATCTGCAATTTTCACCACTAGATACAATCCCCCTAACTTTTACACTCCTTACTCCTTTAAAAACACTGGAAATGCATTTCCTGATTGGTTTATGTGGATTTCTGCCTTGTGTTTGGATTGAAACAAACCAAAAATGGCTTAATCATGCTCTTTCTCTATGAGCAATGGATGAAATTGAACTGGATGGCTTACTCAATTGATTCATTGGGACTGAGACTCTGCATTAGCCCAGATTTTTTATAGCACTGACATAAAGCATTGATGGTCAGTGTTGCTAATATGGGAAATGAGGCTGTGCCTGTACTAGCTCCTATTTGCATCTGAACACATTCTCAACTGGCACAAAGTGGGTATATGGACACAGTGTTTTCTTTTTTGTTTCTTTTGTTTTTTTGACATAATGCTTCAATGATGGTGCTATGTTTTACCAGTACAGTAGACCTGTGTGTTCTGAACTGAACTGCTGCGGACACAGACAGACCAAAAGAGCACAAGCTGCACAAACTGTTGTGAACACTGAACACCACACAACCAATGCAGTTTACAGTCAGTTTAACACTGAATCCATTTGATGACTGCTCATATAATATTTAATTTATAAACCTTAGAGCTTGAAACCCTTACATGCTTGAAGTAATTGAAGAAGATATAATAAACTGATGTATAAGTACAGATAAAGTAATGGGTGTTGATTTGTTGAATTAACCAAGGGTTATGCAATTTTCAGGAGAGAGCTGGGAAATTATCTGTCTCTAAAGAGCAAGTGCACTAGTTTATTAACAATAACAAGTGTGATGGGTAAAAGACACATTAATAAATAAAAAGCTTTCATTTATTAAATAGAATATTTTTATGTACTGAATAGGCTGAAACCAGAAACAAGCGAAGGAACAGGAAGTTGTTGTTCTGTGTTTATTAAATTAGTCCAGAATGACGTGTCTGTGGCTTAGAATTTTTTTCTTAAGTGCATCTGATCAGAAATGGCAAATTATGTTTGTACTTGTTACGTTTCTGAGGCTGAAAACACCAATATTGACAAAGATCTGTTTTGAGACAAATTATTAGAAGAAGCCACATAAAATTGTGTTGTCCTTTAAACTTGAATTTGTTCAATAAAGGCTAGACTAATAATTTACATGTGCATCAGGCTGAATTTACCTAAATACTCTCCTGAGCTGTATTCAGCATTAACAGGTCTAAAGATTTGGCTATGTTGTCCATGTTAGTGAGTAAAAGATAATTTTCAGGTGAAGTCAGTGTTTAGTTTTTAGTTAGTTCATTACTGAGTATTACTGTGCAGCATTACATTATCATTTGTGTTGTGAGCTTGGTGATCTCAGATAAATCCTCCTCTGAACGGCTCCCTCTGCATCACCTGCAGAATGCTGCTCATGTAATGAGCTGCTATTGTGGTAGATCAGGTGCTAATTACATGCAAATTGTGAGTGCAAATTGAATGAAAGGCGAAGTACAAATTTGCCCTGCACTATGTAAATCAAGCCCTTGTTTTTTTTTTTTTTTCTTCCACTTTTATCGCCAAAATGTGTGCCAATAAAGGATTAGCCTGGTGTTATTCTATATTTCATTTTTTGTCAACCAATCCCATGAAAAAACTTTCTGACTGCCCTAAGAGCTCATTGATTCCTACTGAAGACATGAATCTCAGCACAGCTCACAAATATATATATATATATATATATATATGTGAAAGGTTACTGCTCTGAAACAGCTGGTCACTGTAGTTTTCAGCAAACGTTTCTCAAAAAGGAGAAAATATTGCATTTGTTTGGGACTTTTTCAGGAGTGGATTAATCCATATTTGGTGATCTACTGAGTATTTGCGGCAGCAGGGCGGTGTATGTGGGATTGAGTCAAAATAAACTACAGTGTGTGTATTCATGGTAATTAGGGATCGTGTCACTCAGTGCAACAGTGTGGCTCACTGATGAGTTTTCAGTGGAATAAAATATATCAGGCTTTAGATAGAAACACTTGGTTGTAGGATCAATTTTTCACATGGGATTTTTATTGACAAAAAGAGAAATGTAGAGTATCACCATCACCAGAGTATCACATTATTGCTAAATGGACATCACCAGGTTGTTACCATACATTGAAGAGCCCAAAAAATATAGATTTGAGCTAGATTTAAAGTCAGGGTAAAGCAAAAAAAAAAAAATATGATATGAGTGCAGAGATGACAATGACATCCCCACTATGACCAGTTGTCCTGGCTCCCTCTTGCCGTAGCATGCTTGTCGTACCTCATCAGTCTCTAGTTGTGATAACAGTTGTTGTTTGCGGATGGAACACTGGGCTAGGGTTTGTTTCTTTGTCAGTGTAGATGTTGGGTTTTGAAGCATCCATATGTCCCACATATTCTGCATGTAACCCCTCTTTGCTTAGGTTACGTCTATAGTAGCATTCCAACAGTCTTGTCCATCTATGTCTTGTTCCAGTTGTGCATTTCTCATCAGGGTGCCCTGGTTTTGCTCCTACCTTTCAGATAGGAGTTTCTCTGTGTCTCTTGGTCCTTTTAGCCCTGATACTGCTGCTCTTTCCTGCGGTGTACCTCAGGGCTTTGTCTTAGGTCCTATATTATTTAATTTATACATTCTTTCACTTGGTCAGATTATTAGCCAGTTCACATGTATATCATATCATTGTTATGCTAACGACATTCAACCGTATGTCTCATTTAATCCTGATAACACAGGCAAACTTGTTGTTCTTTACAACTGTTTGATTGCCATCACACATTGGATGTCAAACAAATACTTACAATTAAACACAGACAAGACAGAGGTTCTGATACTTGCTTTAGATAGTATAGCTTCAAAGATTGCCCAGAGTATTGGGTTCCGTTCATCAGCTATACGGTTAAATTTTAGAAATCCTGTAATGATCATTGACCCAAATTTGTTTTATTCAGCTAGGACTTATTGTAAGGCTTAGGCCTATCAATGCTTTTGTGTCCTCCCATCTGGAAGACTGCAATTCTCTTTTTCCTTGTCTCTGAATCATCTTCAAAAAATCCAGAATGCTGCTGCAAGGCTGTTAATCAGGTCCAGCAGGTCAAATAACACCACTCTTTCTTTAGTTTCTTTACAATGGCCTTCCATCAGGTTCACTTCAAGATACTTGTTCTAACGCATAGAGCCTTCCACGGTCAGGCACCTCAATACATCATTGACCTCCATTCATATATTGTCAGTAGGTCCCTTATGTCTTTAGAACAGGACCTACTGGCTGTCTTCCACTCCAGACTCAAAGCAAAAGGTGATCGTGCCTTTGAAGTGGTGGCTCCAACACTATGGAACTCTCTTCCATTGGGTTAATGGTCATAGTCTCTTTAGAACATTTTAAAAAACAACTGAGGAACCATTTCTTCAAAATGGCATTCGTCCCACCCAAAATTGTCTAGCGCTTTTTTCCCTAATATGTTTCTGATTGAGGCCTCAGTAGCCTGTATTTGCTTTATGTTTTACTTTATTTTTTGTTGCTTTGTTTTATTGCCTTTGTTTTTATTGATTGCATGTTTAATTGTGTGATACTTTGATTGCTTGATTGTATTTTGCAAAGCACTTTGTGAATTTCATTTCTGTGAAAGGTGCTATATTAAATCAATTTTGTTATTATTATAATTATAATAATAATAATAATAATAATTATTATTATTATTATTATTATTATTATGCACTCAATCTCCTCTTTTCTGCCTGGTAAATGTCAGGTAGGCAGAGTCAGTCCAAGTGAGTAGAGTATACCTTAATGACATCACTATGGCATTATCAGGATTATTTTCTAAAGAGCTAGGGAAGATTTTGCCACTGTTTTCACAGGCTGAATAGTAATTTGGTGGAGTGCCGCATTAACTCTAGAGGTTTGTGGCTTGCTGTGTGGCTCCTCCTTTCCTGTTAAGGACATGATAAGTGTCTTTAAACTAAAACAAACATGTTTCCAGTGTATGTGTATAGCATATGTCACTTTGCTTAAACTGTCTGCGGAATAAATGAAATGAAGTGATACACTAATGTTTAAAAATTCCCCTCAGAGATTTCTTTTTCTGCAAACCAAATTTCCTCTTCACAAGAGCGCTTTCCCCAAATTGGTTTTATGAAGTGATACTTCTTATTTTCTTTAGGAAACCAGCAGTAGCAGTATCTTCTACAAGCTTAAATTTCCTCTAGGGTTTCATCATGCCGGTTAGAAAACACCATCATATATTGGATTTGCACCTAACAGATGTAGCATAGTTTACCTCAAATTAGAAGGGCCAGATCTCTGGGAGTTGGTAATGTGTTGTTAAAATAGATTAAAAGCAAACCATCTGCCCACAGCTGGTGTGGAAAAAAGACAATATCCATCTTGGAATTGGAAGAGGAAAATCCTTTGATTTTGTAGGCAGAAGTGTTCTTTTACAATTCTAGCTCTGTTTTAGTGTAATAGAGATAAAGATAGAAGCGAATGATAAGATCAGCTTTCCATGATCTGAGTTTCTGCTGTGCCACATTGAACTACAGGGAAAAAGACAAAGGCTTGCACACTTGCAAAATAACATTTCTATTCAGTGTAAGGTTTGGATAAAGAGCATCTTCCTGGCTTCCCTGTGTTTTCAGGGGAGCACGCAAGATCGATGCACACTGACTGATCTGCAGTGGCAATGAATTACTCCTGTGGATCCCCTGTGGTTCCACCTATACCTCAGCGGCTGCTGCAGAGAAACCTCGCAGCACTGCAGACAACCTCGCTCAGACCTTATGTGCTGTACTCTCACCTTACTCCTTCTGGAAGTTTGCTCTTTACTGTTAAATGAGCTTTTGTCAGAAGTGCTAGTCTTAAGAGTGCTATGTGAATCAAATGCACCCTCAGTTCTAATTACTCAATTATGTCCCCAGACCAAGAAGTGTTGAGGGCATCACTAGAATTGCTTTTTTGAGATTTTACTGTAATTACTTTCCTCCTTTGAAAAGAGACACTGCTGAAAGGATATTTCGGTGAGTTCAAAGAAAAGGGACTGCATATATACAGTATTCAGTATAAGAAAAGACATTATGACATGTAAAATAAGGAAGAAATATTTAAGATTCTGCTCTATTTGCAGGTCTGCAATTAAATACTGGGAAATGTGTGGCATTGATCAACTTAACTCTTTCGTACAAAGGGTCAGATTTCCTTGAGTTGTATCCCTTCTATTCAAGCGTGCATTCAGATGACACTCGAGGGGCTTTCACACCGTCGTGTGGCAGCTTGCCATCTCCAGTCATTTTAATGAGGGGAAGGTGGCAGAGGGAAAGGAGTTTTCAACACAGCAGTAGGGGTATGAAATGGTTGCCACCCACGTGCACACACACAGACGGCACCAAGGACAGCCAGAAGAAAAGCTGGGATTGGTGGGAACATTCCCACCAAACTTCAGATGACTGGTAAAGTGTCCAAATATGTAGACATTTTTGGTAATTACAGTGATTTCCAATGTCTTACAACAGTATGCAGCTACAAGCTAGTTTGCATTTCTGCCAGTGCTCATTTAAGCACCTGCCTGTTATTGCAACCATGGACCATAGTGAAAGCATCTGCTTTTAAAAACTCTTTGTTTCTTGGGGTGAATGGTCATGCAGGTAGGAGGTTGTTAGGGCGGTTACCACACGATGGTGTGAAAGCTGTTTCAAGTGGATTTAATCTACTGATTAGAAGCTCAAGTTACCTCCCGGTGATGGCAGTGTCAGCAGCCAGAAAGGGGCCAGCTGATTTGGCCCGCTTCTGGGGTAACATTCATGCCAAGTCTCAGCCAAGACAGGCAACTGTATGTAGCCCGACTTATTTCTTGTCAAGTTTAGTTTTGACCAGGTCATTTTGGCTACATGGGTTAACTTGCAGCCAGTGTTCACCTATTAAAGATGTGACTATGCCTCAAGTTTCCAGCAGATCACTGCATACTAAGTAGCACTGACCGTGTTAGACATGACATGGACATGAAAAACCCATTTATGATTGGGTTTTTTAAGTATTCTATAAATGTGTTTGAGTAACACCACATCCCATTTTCAGAAACCGGGATAACACCTTATCCCATTTCTGAGAAACTCGAATATGCTTCCTGGAGTACTGCAAAGAAACTGGGATACTGTTGCATGTCAGCATATCCTCACACAACAGTTTGTATGATATCCTACGAATTAGTGCCCCACGAATAAACTTACCTCCCTAATGTAAAGTTACATATTTAGTTTAAAGTTATTAAGGTTAAGTTTAGGCAAGTAGTTACTGTGGTTAGATTTGGGAAAAGAAACATGATGGGGACGTATCTTAAAATGACTCAAAATTTAGTCAAAGTTACAAACACGTGTCTCCTGGGAGAAAGTCCTGCCTCTTAAGTGGACTGTTTCAAACTACTTTCTTCTTTACTCCCATCAGCACATTGGTCATGTGATCACAGCTGTAGTGTAGATGTCCTAGCATGACCCCAGCCAGGTGACCTAACATGACTCTGACCAAATTTCGATATGTAAAGAGAAGCGAATGTTTCCTGAACTGGTTATCAAGATAACAGGGAACAGCAGCTTACGTGACGGGAAGCACCTTCAATGTATGTGTATGGGAAAGTTTGTAGGAGTGTCACATATTTGTCAACTGGTACTGCTTGTTTGTCAGACACTATACATTGTAATGATGTACTTATTTGGCTTTGTCTCAATAATAAAATACCCTCAAATGTGCAACTCCATGTCTGAGCAAAATTACATGTTACGTGTACGCACAAATTACTGGCTCATCATTACATGGGATATGTATAAATTTTAATGCATTACTTTTTGTAGGAAAATGTACGACTAGTGCATTAGAACAGCCTGTGAATGTATACACCTTATCCCAATTATTAAGAACCACCGACTACTTCAGCCAACTGCCTAACAGAAATACAAAAAATGGTGGCAGCCACCGTATCTCACTTCTTGAGCAAGGCAGAAGCAAAATGATGTCTTTTGGTAATGACAGAGGCTGCATATCTTCATCCACTGCTTCCCTGTCCTATACACACTGACACTAGTATAAGAGTAGCATAGCTGCTTTCAGGAAGGTGAGTAACTATGTAATGTGTGTATGTGTGTGTGTGTGTGTGTGTGTGTGCTTGAGAGAAAGAGAAAGAGAGAGATGGTGGATGCACTCAAAACAGACAGCTATTAGCGACCAGAGCAGGGAAGAAATTAGCGGTTAAGCTGTAAAGTGGTAGTAAATGTACAGAGTGTTTAATATTTCCTGTTGCTCTCATCTCTCATTGTCATTTGTGTCTATAAACATCACAAACCTGTGCAAAGAGACCACAGTAATTTGTAACCAGGTTATTAGTGTGCGACATGTATACGGGGAATATGAATGACCACATTTCTCTCTGTTCATGTAAATACCCTGATTATGATCATAACTGGGAAAAGCCTCATATACGGGTTATTCATGTCCATGTAAATGCACTCACTGTGATAGTGAAAAACATGGCAACAGAACTGAGCAAAAATGTTATTCTAGGCAAAGTGGGACTTTCTTAGCATCAAATCAAGCCTAGACTAATGGTCTCTAAGGGGGCAGTGCACGGAATTCTAAAAGCCCAAACGAACTGAAAGTGTCTGACGCACACATTTTGAAATACGCCTGTTGCTGTTAATGGCCCAACATGCACCAAGAGCGGCTTTGATGCCTCTACTCTGCTTTGGTTTTGAGTCTGTGACATGCATTGTCTGTTTTTCAAAATACACTTCTGTTTTCACAGGAAATGTAGCGTTTAGGCAATAAGAGCACATAGTTAGGTTTAGGTAATAATAGCACGTGGTTGGGTTTTTGAAAAAAGAACAAGGTTTGGCATTACAAACATAGCGGTAGCGAACACCAGCCTCCCAGGTGAGAGTCGGTGGTTGTTGGACCCATTACAACCCCCGCCTCCTATCCCACTTGGACTTTCGCCACAGTAACCTACGCTGTTGTCCCTGACACTGCCATGCGCCGTTATTGTGTAACATAGTGATGTCCAAATGAGGCTTCATGAACCACCAGCTGTATTTGCTGAACCCACTAGATGGCGCTCTTGGTGTAATGAAAAAGGCTCAAGGGATGACGATGCAGTTTGGTTTCAACCCATTGTTGAACAAAGAGTGCCAGAGTGGACCCAAAAAGTAAAGAAAATGGTTCATGACGCATTATTTGGCCATTGCTAGTTGAAACCAAACTGCATTGCCATCCCTTGAGCCTTTTTCATTATACCAAGAGTGCCATCTAGTGGGCTCAGCAAATACAACTGGTGTTTCATGAAGCTTCATTTGGACATCACTAGTGTGCCGCACATCATGCTGATGTGAAAGGATGTCAGTGTCGGACGGTGGATGTCACTTCCCAAGTGTTGGTATTCAAGGAGTTTGGAGTGAGACCAGGTTGATTACATTAAGGTTGACTGTAAATGAAATGACCATGTTTGGCTGTGGCCATCACAGTCTCAGGTGTCAAAGTTTTCTTCCAAGACCCAATTTGTAGATAGATAAAGATTTGAAGATAAAAGGCATTTTCCTCATACTGTCTCAACCTTTAGCATCTAGGAATTTTAATCTGTCTTATCTGATGACCGTTCTGTTGTCTAGAATTTAATGAATTCGTCAAGAGTTAGCCCCATTGTTTCTAACCAGCAGAGTAGCTTGTGTCATGGGTGGTATGCTTGGGGTTAATTTTAATGCTGAGGTATGTTTCTTTTTCCAGTAATTACAGAAATTTGTTACGTGTTCAGTCTATGTAAAATGTCTATGTATACTCTACTTATTAGATATTTTGTGCCACAGTCCAGTGAAATCTTTTGCCTCTCAATCTGGGTACCTACCAAACTTATGTTTCAAAATATTTAATGTCTATGAAATAGAAGTTGTTAACTTACAATGTTAATATTGCCATATTGGCTGAAAATCACTTGCACTGAAAATAAGATTCAGAACCTGGTTTGAGCCATTTTGCTTTTAATTTTTACACATTTTCTACAAACACCTATATAAACACCTATATTAAAGGAGACAGAGCCATAAAACTGTGCATATGCTCTGCAGTAAGGTCAGGTGAGATTACTTTATTTGTGCACGTAGATAGATTTAACTTGACACTCATTTTATAAACAGCACTGTGGCGAGCCCTCTCTGCCTGCCAACAAACAGACGTGTCATACTCGATATGATTAATTATACTGTTTTAATTAAACTGGAATTAATTGTTCAATGAATATTTAATTGTTTTAACTATATCTGTATTTTTCAGTTATTGTAGTCCTTGGTATTTATATGAGGGGATTAGGTGTTATCATAAATGACCTGGCCTAGCATCGATCCAAACTTGGCACCCTTAAGTATATAAGTCAAGCCATGTCCAGTTACCTGGTTTGGTTTAGACTCAGGATGAATGACACCCCAGAATCTGCAAAAATAAACTGTTCAGTCTCTCGCTGCCATTGTTGCCATCACTGGGTTATCAGAAATGATATGGCCCTGCATCGGCCCAATCTCAACATGCCTAAAGGAATAAGTTGGCCCGCCTCTGGTTGCCTGAATTGGCTGAGACTTGAGATGGCTGATTCCCCAGAATTGAGCCAAATAAACTGGCCCGATTCAGATTGCCATCATTAGGAAGTTACCTACATAAAAATTTTATTCAAATAGCCCAAAAGGTTTTTAAGTAATGATATCAAATCAAAAAATGTATCAATCGCCCCCGTCTCCCCACTACAACAAACTATACTAATATAGAGCTTAACTGTTGTGTTGTCATTTATCAAATAAATAAGAAAAATAAAAGCTTAGACCCTTGGTAGTTACATTAGCATAACAGACCCACCCTGTATAATCTATGTTTTCCTGAAGGTTTACTGACATCTGCCGCTCATAAAACTTAACTTCCTACATAAACCTAACAACAGCAATTCATTAACATAGTATAGAGTTATCATCAGCTATGCTTTATGTGACTTTCACCCACCTGGAAGAAAACATAAAAGATGAAACGAGATGGCTGGTTGCTTACAAAGTAGTGCCTGCCTACATATAAATAGCAAACCTTTCCCAAAATACTGCTGGTTCTGTGGTGTTGGCATTTTAAATCTGATGCCTGCTATGAGCATCACTTGACATATGTTAAATGAAGTACATCACTTATGGCTGTCAGTGTCTTTGGGCCTTCAATTGCTTTGCAGAAACTGGATCAGTTGTATCCAAAGCACCATCAGGCAGACCAAAAGTGACCACACCACTAGAGGATCAGTTTGTCAAGCTTAGTTCCCTGAGAGAGGATGGATACAGACTTTGCTAAACAAGGAATGCAAGACTCCAATCAGCAAGTGTTGTCAAAAGAGAGCTGTCATGTAGTGATCTCAGAGGATGAGAGTTTCTACCTACTTCTCAGGAGGGGAAACAAGGCCATTGCTAGGGGGAGGGTAAGAAATACCACCATACTGATGAATCCAAGTCTGGGATTCATGGCAGTAACAGATGGATGAATACAAGAAGACAAACAGGAAACAAAATAATATTGACTACATCCTAGCCACTCTACTATTTCAATCTTCAGAGACATGCTGTACCCTGTGGTTTGTATTTTTGTGGAGAGGGATTCATACTGCAACAGGATAATAACCCCAGACACCTCAAAGCAAAGCAAGAACTACTTGAAAACCGGAGAAGATCTGCTTGTGCACCTGACCTAAACTCCACTAAAAAAGAGATGCATTTAAATATTTGTATACCTCCGTGTAACATAATCTAGTCCATTACACAATTTCTATATTCATATAAGGCTAAAGTCTAACTTTGACAACATACTCACTAGTGTTTTCAGTAGTTATTCAGCTGCTCCTGACAGGTTTGCGTATGACTCTGGGCCAAATAATGACTTTTTGTGACTCTTTGTGAATAGGCTGGCTGTTTTTTTGGCATGTCAGTGAAACTATTGAACAGGAAGTAGGTTGCTGTGTATGGAGAGCATACTGGGACAGACAGAGGTGATGGCAGCGATAGTGGTGGAGGCAGAGACCGAGACAGGGAACACACTTTACATCGCCTCCGTTAGCTGCCATTTGTATTCGTCCCGCTAACAGTAGAAAGCGCTGAAAGCAATGGAAAATTCAGAACCCCCCCCCCCACCCATATAAAGATGAGTAATGTGTGCAACGCCATACAGCCAGCGGAGGAATATATTATCCCCCCGGCCCGGGTGGCAGTGATGAATGTCCGGGACGAACTCGCTGCACAGTCACCCAGGCAGCTCCACAGGCCCAAGAGAGTGCACGGAGCAAGAGACACACAGACAGTAAGAGAGAGAAAGAGAGAAGAGCACTTGAAGCAGTTTGATTTCTTTAGTTTTAAGTGCACTCTACGCTGACAGGATTGGGACACACTGCCCTGAGACCACCCTCTCCTTCCCCGGCCATAAAGCATGGCTTTAAATCTGCAGGGCATCTCTCTGTTTGATCAAAGTGCCCTGAGTGGACCCCCCTGCCTCACTTCTGACTTCTGACTCCACTGCTACACAACACAAAAAGAGATGGGTAGTAACAGTCAATTTGCCTGTTTGTTTGATGGAAAGCCAGCCAAATAGTTTTGTCTGAGCCCACAGAGGCCTGCAGCGACCATCAGATACGTATCGGTTAGAGACTATGACAACTTAATGGCAGCGCTCTTGTTTTATGTGCATCTGCCTCTTCAAGGTTGTTCCCGCCGCCCACACTGTTCCACCGGGCCTCTTCTAATGTGGAACTGAATGACAAACAGGAACTTATTGACACTAGTTGGCCATCCTGCCTCCGTAATTAGCAGCCTTGTATCTAACTAGAGTGAATCTGTCCTGGGTCAGTCAGGGACGTTGACCCCAGATTCTCCTCAGGTTCACAACTCAGACCCCCCCTCCCCGCCACTTGGCTGCAGGATTAGCAACCCACTCAGAGCGGTGGAGATTAATAACCTGTCACTGTGGGTTGGTTTCGACTCCTTTGCCTCACTGTTTTCTTTTGCGGAGGAGGAGAATGATACACTCCTGCCCTGAACCCCCCCGCGCCTCTGTTGCTGTGCTGCTTTCTGCCAAGCCTACTGAGGTGCAACATATACAGTACACTTCCTGTTGCACACCGTTGTGCATCTCGCCACAGACTAGTACAACTGGAAGAGAAACCAATAATTGGTGTGGGCAGCTGGGTATCCTTTTTAAACTAATTACACAGCACAGAGAGTAGCTCTTTAGATGCACTTTTCCCCAACAATACAGCATTAGAATTAGTTGCAGGCTGTGTTTTAAAAGGCAGAGTTCAAATAACATTCCTGAGTGCACACTGAATTTCCTAATGAAAGCCTGAGTGGCTCAGTCCCAAATAGTAGGTCAGCATGAACAAATAAAGGTCAGTCACTGATAAGTAAAAAAACACTGAGCAGAGATGAAATTACCTGTACTATAACAGCTTACATGGTATGTCCAGTAATCCAGTATAATGCTGATTACTCAGCAGTCATGTCAAACTCACTCAGAGTTTCTCTTTTTTTTTCTTTGAGGATAGATAAGGGGAGACAGCCCAGGAGAATAGGGTAACATTTTTAACTTGCGAAACTTCCCCAGTTGATTACTTTCCAGAACAAGCCGATCACTTGATAAAGCCAGGTTCCAATTTCTTGTTTCATTTTGTTTTCACATTAGAGTGACAGGTTTTTACAGGGGAAATTTTGGATATCTCTTTTTATAAGTCCATAAATCAGAAAATACTGCCAACAGCCATAAAAAGTCAGTTTTTGCTGTTCTGTTCTATAAATCAGGCTATGAATGATTTATGAATAAACCTCTCTGTAAAAACCTTCAGGATATAGATAGGAGTGAAACTGGAAATTCTGATTTATGTAAGAGTTACTGAAGTTGAGATTTTTGGTACAGAGTATGAGAAAAAAGTCGTCTTTAGAAAACAGCCTTTAAAGATAAGCTTTTTTTTATTTAACCTTTATACTCTTGAGATTAAAAATCTATTTTTCAAGAGTGCCCTTGCCAAGACAGGCAGCAACATAAGTTACAGACAGAACAGAAATCTGAACTGAAGTAAACACCTGAATATGTATTTTGGACCTATGCCTATGCTTTCCAATAGTTTGAAAGAAGACGTTAAGGATGCAAAATAGCCCAAAATCTTGAAATTGACCAGTGCATGAAAAATATGTCTTTACCATGACAAGTCAACGGTTCCTACAGTTTAACAGTTAACCCCTGTAGTAGCTTAAAGGGCATAAACTATTAAGTTAATGTCAGAATAAGGGTTAGAGATCGTCAATGATCTTGTTAGAGTTTGAGTGAGGTCCAGGGTCAGGGTTATAGGTACAGGGTTTGTCTGCACAAGCTGTGTAGTTAAAGCAGTGTGTTAGCAGAGCAGCAGCAGCAGCTGCAGCCCTCTGTCAGTGTATACACAGGATGCATTCAGGCACAGTGCTGCTCCATACGACTGCTGTATTGTTTTAAAATAAGGTGTATCTGAACCATGAGGCACAGAGAGACCAACAACGTAAAGCTCCAGTGTGTAGGATTTAGGGGAATATATATTGGCAGAAGTGGATTATATAATGTGATGTTGAATAAGAATAAGATTTGTTGTGTTTTTGTTACCTTAAAATGAGACGTTTGAGAGCGGGTCCTTGTTCATGGAGATCGCCTACAGTAGCCCAGAACAGACAAACCCAACACTGGATCTAGATTTGGCCATTTGCATTTTCATGTTTTCACGCTGGCCACAGTAGTTAGAAACCTCTGCAAGACATTGGCAACACATTCTCTCTCTGACCTTGTCACATATTGACCTTTGTTCATGGACTTTCCATGTCAACATTTAACGTGCAAGGTACCCTGGGTGTGTTGATTGTTGACATTCTGGGACACCGTGTCGACTTTAACCTGTTGCATGTATTGTCTGATTTCAAAAAACACTTCCATTTTCACAGGAAATGTACAGTTTGCATACACTTCCTTTCAAAATAAAGGTACTACATCGATACACCACTGTGAATTGACGTGTTTTCGTTCAACAACAAACACATTTTTACCAACACACACATGTGGTTGGGTTTAAGCAACAAAAGCATGTGATCAGGTTTAGGAAAAAAAGAACAGGGTTTGGCTTTACAATCTTATGCGAAGCGAACACTGGCTTCGTGGGTGAAAGTCAATGATTGTTGAACCCATCCACCAGTGATGGCCTCATGAAGCCTCATGAAGCATTTTCTTTATTTTCTGAGCCCACTAGATGGCCCTTCTTGTGAACAAGAAGTTGGCATTGTAAAAACACAGGTTTCTTTTTAACCTGGCCTGTTTGTTTTGGAGAAGAAGAGATCCCTGCAGATAATTTGACTCCTAGTAAAAACTTCTTGAATGTCTGAACCATAAAATATCAGGGGAAAAAAAGGTGAGCCGACATTAGCAGGTGCTAGGTTTATGGCTCATCTCTGACATACCAAACAGCATCAGAGAAACCTTGATTTGTAACATGAAACTGCTTTATTCAGTGTTTTTACTGGTTTAAATCACCCGGTGTGTTTGTTTTGGAGAGGAATAGACCTTGAAAGTTGGGGTTACTAATAGCAGCAAAACATCAAATTTGAAGCTACTATTGAGTGACAACAATGATTATGGTTGAAACACACAGCAGTCAAGAAATGAATGTTTAATTTGCATTAACAGCAGAGCAGATCAGAAAAGGGAAGACTTCTCGCTGCAGGAAATCAACAATAAACTCTCTAAAATAACCCTGTTTCAAATAAAGGCCCGGTTCTCTACAGTTAAGGTAAATAGAGCCACTTTTTTGAGAACTGACAGTCAGCACAATATCATGGTTTTAAATCTCAACACTAGCGGCACATAAGCTGGCCGGCTCCCCTCTCAATTTGATATTTTCCTCAGCAGATGCTCTCATCCCCAATGACATTTGAGAGACTTCCAAGCAGCCTGGTCGGCAGGGCCGGGGATAATGGCTCCGTTCAGCTGCCGGTTCCAGCCGAGCGAGGCTTACTGTAGTGCAGGAGATCTGAGAGACACTGGGCCATCTGAGGACAGCAGTGATACTTTTTTTTGCAGTTTTTTCCTCTTGAGTGAAAAGAAGTGAAAATATACATATATATGTCCACAAACACTATTTCTGCATCAGATTGTCTGTTTTGAAGTCTTGGTAAAGTTCATCCTGAGGACTTAAAATGATGATGAAGATGCTGCTGGCTGATTCATTGTGAGCCCTGCTTGTTGGAAGGATTTATATCTTCTCCTGCCATCTACTTTCATGCAAAGGGCCCACTCTTAATTTATAATCACCACCTACACATGTACTAATCACCCAGCTTAATCACAACTGGAGAGCCTCATAAACAAGGTATTCATCTGGCCTAATTGCAGCATTCCCTGCACATTACACAAAGAACAAATGAAGCAGGCGGGACGGGAGACAGATGTAGAGATTGCGGGGTTAAAGCCGTGGAAATTCTTATCAGAGTCTGCCCGAGAACCATATCTCTAACACCATCTATCCCTTCTTTGCTGTATTGTAAAAATGATTCGTGTTAAATTAAGAAAGGCCAAGCTATTTTCTTTGTTATGTGGACGCTGATACTGTTTTTGCTTGGTGAATACAACATTCAGAGTGAATGGTGTCCATGTTTCCTGCTTGACCCTGCTCCACTCCAAGCCCTTAATGTTCTTTGTATTGTAGATTTCAGAGTGAGAGAGCTGGAAGAAGTTTTTGATCTTTCAGTAAAAGCCTCCACAGCTCAAACAAACTCTGGACTTTAACCCGGGAGCCAAGTGTGTGGCTCCATTGTGAATTTAAAGCCAAACCACTTACAAAGCGATGGTATTTGATGAGTTGGGATGAGAACGTGTTGGAAAAACAATTTTCACATTTTAACATCAGCAAAGTAAACAGTGTTTGGAGAAATAGGAAAGAAGGGTATCATTGAGTAGGTATGCATTTCAGCGTTAAATGTCATTTAAGGGTTTAAGGGATAGTTTAGCTTTTTTGGAGTGGGGTTGTATGAGGTACTTATCCACAGTCAGTGTGTTACATACAGTAGATGTCAGTCAGCACGCCCCCAGTTTGGAGAAACAGGCTGGAGTCTGACATGGAAGCTCAGCAATGTACTGCTTTGGATGGGGGTCAGCAGCAAAACGTATTTCAGCCACCTAAAAAAAGTCCCACCGAAAACAAATCAATATCAGTTTAAGTGTACAGTATAGAGTGTGTTTACCACCTTTATTGCCATTGGACAGCCTACTCCAATAGGGAATCCGTTAATGATTTCACTTTCCATTCTAAGCTCTTGTCAAAACCACCAGACTCCATTGACAAAAACTATACTTTTAGCTCTCTGAACACAGGAGCTGCTGGTCTACTGTTGCTTCAATGACTTAGTTAGTTTGTGTTATTGTTTGACTTTTGTGAGTCTGAACTATCCCTTCTAAGCTCCAAAGTCACACAATAACATCAACAAACTAACTGATCGAGGCAGCAGTACACCAGCAGCTCCTGTGTTCAGCTATTTTAAATCACTGTTTTCCTAAATGGAGTCTGGCTTTGAAGTGAGGGATATAACAGCTTCATTTTCCAGTTGGAAATCACTGTCTGACATTATGTTAAGGCAGTGAAAACATTCTAAATATAGTGTACACTTAAACTGATATTAAGTCTTTTAGATGGGACCTTTTTTTGCTAAATGTGTTTTGTTGCTGACCCCAATCCACAGCAGATTGCTTGGCTTCCTATACTCCAGCCTTATTCTCCAGACTGGGGTATGCTGACTGACATCTACTGTATGTAATATACTGTCTATGGATAAGTACCTCATACAACCCCACTTCAAAAAATCTGAACTACCCCTCAATAGTTAAGTAAGTACTCATTGTGGAGAATGGCCCCAGTCATAGTATCACACAATTTTGTCTTCCTGTTGCAGGTACAATATCTTTATGCTATGTTGCTAACACTGTTGTCTGCAGACAACTGTGCTGTAACTTCATTATTCCCTCATTGGTTCAATTATTAATTAATTGTTGATTCATCAATGTAGTTTTGTATTTACTATGTGTATGTGGTGTATATAGTACTCACTAGGGGACTAAGCTGCAAAAACGACAAACAAGTAACATTATCAAGGAAAATTATCCTAGAAAATGCACTATGTAAGTACAACATCAGGGGACTATTTAAGGAACTATTGTGGTGGTCCGGGGCCCTGACGTAGTTGTTTTGCAGTTAACTTTGCTAATCTACTCATGCATCTGTTCTGTACTGCCCTTCTGGCTGCTTTCTCTGCATGGGATCAATGAAGTCTGTCTCAGTTTATCTTATCTTACCTTAAAATGTAATGCAAAACTGAAATAGCAGAGTAAAAGTAGCTAAAAGTATATTTGAGTAAATGTATCAGAGGAGTTACTTTCCTACTCTAACCTTCACTAACATGTCCTCATATAACAGTTCATATTAGTGATGGCCTCATGAAGCCTCATGAAGCATTTCCTTTATTTTCTGAGCCCACTCGATGGTGCTTTTTGTTCAACAAAAGCTTGAAAGCACACTGAATTGGTATTCTTTGAGCCTCTCTCTTTAAATCAAGAGGGCCATCTAGTGGGCTCAGAAAATAAAGACAATGATTCATGAAGCTTCATGAGGCCATCACTAGTTCATATGATATCCTACGAAAATGCACCCTCTGCTGAATACTCCAAGTATCTGATATTGTTAATATACATTCAATGAGCATGGGTATCGTTTGAGTAAACTGTGTCGATTTCTGTATTTGTTATGAAGAAAAGTTTTCATTTGGCTAGCATGTTCTTTCTCTTGTGGCTAAAAATGATCTGAAGCTCAATCCTTAGATTGATCTGAAAACAGTTTTAAATAAAACAACTTCTGATTGGCCCATATGAATCCCAGGCTTAGAATAATACCTTCTGGTTAGACCCCACCCACTTCCAGTCTGACAGTGCCCATTCAGAGTACAGATACAGACACAGATCATTTAGGTGGTTTACAGATAATGGGGTAAAAAGTTGAAATTCAGCACTCAGATGAGACAACATTTCCACACTTCAGAATCACATCAGAATCAGAAATCAGCCACATCCTGCATGTAGCTTTTCATCAAATGCATGCTGGACACAAAAGCAACATTTTTACATATATATCTATATTTTTTAATTTTCATGTCCTTTTTACAGATATCCATGACGAGAACGGGTTAAAGCCGGTCATGGTTTACATCCACGGAGGCTCCTACATGGAGGGAACTGGCAACATGATTGACGGCAGCATCCTGGCCAGCTACGGGAACGTCATTGTCATCACAATCAACTACCGGCTTGGTGTTCTGGGTGAGTCCACCATTCTGAGGCTTTAATTAGTTTGGAGAAGGCTGATTAAGTCAGAAAGTGAGTTATTGATTTAATGAGGGATTTAATGACTACTGGGTTCCTACTGTTTCACCAACTGGCTGGTCTTTTTGCGAGGGAAAGCTGCGGAGGACTATTAGGGTGTACATGCAGAGAGTTGGACGATGGAAACCTTCTTAAGTTCTTTTTGATTATGTTTTTGAATCTGTGATAGCTTTAATGAAACTGGAAACACTTGTGGTCTCTTATATCATTCTTATAGGCAAATATATACTGAAGCAAATCAAGCACACTCATATACAGACTTAGGCAGAGATGTTTGATATGCTGTTCTCACTCCTGATTGCATGCGTGGTTTGGGGGTTTTCTACCTCCAGCTATCATGCTTTTTTCCCCTCTGGTGCCAATCAGCTGCTAATGGCAGTGTAGGAGATAGTTTGCATATTTCTGCATTCTTTGCTATTCAAATGCAGCCTCAAATGACCCCCAAAGCAACAGATAAGCACATGCAAATTAAGTAAAGACTCTCAAATTTGTAGCTTTTTCAATGACTTTAATCATTCTGCAGCATCAAGCATCCAGCGGCCTCAAAAAATTGCACGCTGGGAAAATTGATCCGTTGTGATCTGAGCCAGTATCTACGCCACAGTGCTGTGCATCTTATTTTGTTCCCGTCTGTAAGATGAAAGTCGTTTCTGGCTCACACAGGGATACTTTATCTTGCCTCTGACATAAAGGTTTGGGTTCTGAATGTCTGTTGCCCGAGAAAATGTCTGAGTCTGAGAGGAGGCTGATAACATCAAATGTTTTGAGGGAAAGAGTTTTGAAACCTGGAGGGAGCATAGCTGTGGCCATTTTATGCTCAAGTTGAACCAGTGTTTGAAGTGGAAATGGTGGCTGAGAAACCATTTCTCGGAAAGTGTGTTTTGCCTAATTCTGAGTGTAACCTCCAAATTAGGCAGAAAATAAACGTGAACCTGTCCTTCTCTTTAAAAAGTCTCATCTTTGTAAACAGCCTGTAATGCCTAATTGGCAACTGCAAGTTCCTCCCTCAGGGCAGATTTACTCAGCCTGAGTCAGGGTTGCAAATTTAACATCAATTATGTGGATATTTCTGAACACAGATGACGTAAACGAGCAGGTTGATTTGAATTTACCGCTGTAAAATAAGGTCTGAAGCTGGGCTGCACATGTCTGAAAGGTGAGGAAAGTGTGAGTCCTCAGCTACGAGCTTGAAATTTTGGTTGAGCAAACCATTAAATGTGCTTCAGAAGTGCAGTCACACTCTTCCCTCTGCAAGATGGAAGGCTATATGGGAGGAAATAGCAGTTTGATAATGCTGTCGGCTCTACAGAAAACTCAGCCTTAAATCAAAAAATTCTCATCACTGCGGTTTGGCATGAGCAGGAAGCTTGTTCTCACATTCTCTTCTGGTGACATGAATAGTGATGTGTGATTTAGAAACATGCCTCTCCTTTTCAAACATCCTCTATCAGGCAAACAGTGCCTCCTTGGAGGGAACACAGTCTACTTGTCTGCACACTAGGAGCTCAGATTTTACACCTGATTCTCACAGACTTTCAGTCACAGATTCAGCATCCTAAAATATGAGGAAATCAAACATGAAACGTTTACTATAAGTTTTCCAATTTAGAACAAAATGCATCATTTGTTCATAGAAAGGAACAAACAAGCACTTCATGATCTGACAGTCCTAACAGCAGCTGGGCTGTTGTCGTTTACTCTTCCTTATGCCTTATATTATAACAGTAAAGCACTATAATTCATATATAACTCAAGTAATCATGAGCCATAAGGCTGTGATCATGTGACCTCTACACTGCAGGCTGTCTGCCATACTATGACTTGAACAAAGGAGAAGTCTGTTAACACAGTATAAAAAGAGACAAACACAGGGCTTTGACCCAGAACACTGGGGTTTGTGTGCTATTTGAAACCCAAAGTCGACAGTTATTCACATGAAGTTACATAATGGCATAACATTGCATGGTCACGCCACGCCACGCCACGCCACGCCACGTCACGTCACGTCACGTCACGTCAATTGAAGTGACAATGCCCGACCATGATTCTTTTGCTAAACCGTAAGTAAACCAAATAAGATAGCATGTTGCTAAATACAGCTGTAGGATCATGGATGGATTACTGAACCAACTTCCTTGGCACAGGCTCAGGGGCCCAAAGTGTCATGGGCCCCCCCGGCCTTCACCTGCAAAATGTCAAAGAGAGAGATGAACTGACCAGGAGGAGACTTAAAATGACCACAAAGAAATATAACAACTACAAAGACATACAGAGCAACTATACTATATACTAATAAATGACTGCAAAGAGACATAGAATGACTGCAGAGAGACACGAAATGACTGCAAAGAGACTCATAACAACAACAAAGAGACTCAAAATGAATACAAAACAGCAAAAAAAAAATGACTGCAAAGAGACTTAAAACAACTGCAGAGAGACTCAACATGACTGCAAAGAGACACATTATGTCTACAATGAGACACAAATCAGCTACAAAGAGACTCAAAAAATGACTGCGGAGAGACATAAAATGACTGCAGAGAGTCATAAAATGACTGCAAAGAGACATAAAATGACTACAGAGAGACTCAGAATGACTGCAAAGAGACATAAAATGACTGCAGAGAGACACAAGATGACATAAAATGACTGCAGAGAGACATAAAATGACTGCAAAGAGTCATAAAATGACTGCAGAGAGACATGAGATGATTGCAAAGAGACATAAAATTACTACAGAGAGACTCAGAATGACTGCAAAGAGACATAAAATGACTGCAGAGAGACATAAGATGACTGCAAAGAGACATAAAATGAGTGCAAAGAGACATAAAATGACTGCAGAGAGACATAAGATGACATAAAATGACTGCAGAGAGACATAAGATGATAGCAAAGAGACATACAATGACTGCAAAGAGACATAAAACAACTGCGGAGATACATAAAATGACTGCGGAGAGACATAAAATGACTGCAAAGAGACATAAAATGAATAAAAAGCCACGCAAATACAATTACAGAGATTCAAAAAGACGACAAAGATGATGATACAAATGACCACAAAACAAACAAATGACCACAAAGAGACACAGATCAGCTACAAAGAGACTTAAAATGACTACAAAAGGGCAAAACAACAGCAGGCACAAAACAGCTACATAGAAATACAAAATTACCATGAAGAGACACATCGACTACAAAGAGTCGCAAAACAACAACAGAATGAGGCGAAAGAACTGTAAAGTCTGTGTGTTTTGTTCCTATGTAGGAGAGGCGCTGGGGCCTTCTGCATGTCAGTGCCCATAATTCACCCATGAGTGTGATATTACACAAACCATTGTATGAGGAGGACAAGGTTCGAAAACTGTGGGAAATCACTGCTGAAAAATCTTTTCAGTGATATTACAAGAACACATCTTTAAGGTTAGGATATAATGGCAAAAAATGATGCTAATTGTCAGTATGAAACAGGGAACAATGTTCCACAATGTTGGTCTGATTTTTAATTGACGCATCCATCCAGCCCTCAATATGACTGGACCTTTGCTCCAGATGGAAATTAGTCATAATTCCTCTTTGCCAGCTTGAACATAAAAGCATGTTATTTTGGGGGCATTTGTGAACCAACGGATGCAGTTATTTGTTTCGGCGGGATAGCCTAAATTTTTGCTGCTTTTCTGCCATTTTGCAAAACTCAAACTTTCACAAAACTCCAGTGCATTGTCAAACAGTATGGACTGAAGTCCTGCTATTAGTGTCTTAAAGATGCCACAACTCCTCAGTAAGTGAACCACTGGGTTGTATCAATCAGGACATCTGTTTTATTATATGTGGTCATTGATATTAGAGAGAGAAATAGCATAAACAATATTCCATCTACGGTTGGTTGATGTACTGCATCTACCTCACCAATCAATGCAGTTATGTGATGACAGTACTGATGATGATGATGATGGGGTGCAGTTATATGTTTCTATTTTAGACAAATGTACTTGCAGAGACTTAGCCTGGCTTAATGCTCGCCCTGTTTTAAGCTGTGAATCAGTCTTTATTGTTCACAGCTTCTGCGACTGTGGCTCAGAGGTAGAGCGGGTCGTCCACTAATTGGAAGATCAGTGGTTCAATCCCTGGCTCCTCCTGTCCTTGAGCAAGATACTGAACCCCAAATTGCTGTCTGTTTCATCTGTGTGTGAGTGTGTTAAAAACTGCTGTATGGTAGCCTCGGCCACTAGTATGTGAATATGTGTGTGAATTGGTGAATGTGTAAAAAGCGCTTTGAATAATCAGGCTAGAAAGACGCTATACATGTGAAGTCTATTTACCATTTAAATTGAAAGTATGTGCTATGTGGCTCCTGTGTTGTTTGCATGTGGTAGATTGTTAAAATGAAGCCTTATGCTTATGCTACCACCGCCGCTGCTCTGCTCTGCTCTGCTTACCATTTGTTATAAGGCCGAGCTGTCTGCACCAGTCACTATATTTAGTTGCCTGAGAGCCGGGGGGAAAAGGTGTTCTGGAAAAGTGTGCACCGCAGAGAGAAAAAAAAAAAAAAGAGATGAAGAGAGAGACAGAGAGAGAGAATGCAGATGAGGATACAGATAGAGACAGGAAGGTGAGTGGAGCAGAGAGAGAGAAACTGAGAGGAAACCAGAGTGACAATGTAGAAATGGTGATCTTGTTAGGCTGCAGATTTTGATGTAAAAACACATCCGTCCCCAAATCGCAAAATGTGTGTGGCTCTGACAGAGACGAGTGTTCCATCTACACTAATTGACACACAGTAGATTCACCCTGTGTGCTCCTATTAAATTCTTGTGTCGTTGCAGTCACTGGAGGGAAGCCATCTGTGCACAGGAAAGTGGCAAAACTTAAGACCGTGAGGCAAAACAGCACTTAGCAGTGTGGGTCCAAATACAACTGGACTCACTAGTGTTAGGTTCCTTTCTGGTCCATGTGGTACCATAAAGCATAGCTTTTTCTTTCTTTTTTTTTTACATTAAGGCTGGACTATCAACACCAGGCACAATGGAAAGACACAAGGGGGGCACTGGCTTTTCCTTTGAGAACCTTGAGTGCAGTTTGTGCTGTGCTTTTATGGCACATAGACTTAAAGAAACCGTGTGTATGATTTAGGGGAAATTAGTGGCAGCTAGATTGCAACCAGCAACTTCTCCCAGTTATAATTCCTTTAGTGTTTATTCCTCTGGAAGTTTTTACCAGGAGCTGAATTATCCACAGAGGTCTCTTCCTCTCCAAAACAACCAGAGCAGGTGATTTAAACCCTAAATAAAGCAGTTTTTATGTTGAATAGCAATATCGTTTTGATGCTGTTTGGCATGTCAGAGATGAGCCATAAACCTAGCACCTGCTCATGTGTGCTCACCTTTTTCCTTTGATAGCTTAACATTCAGATGTTAGGGAGGTTTGTACTGGGAGCCGAATTAGTCACAGAAGTCTCTTCCTCTCCAAAACAAACACAACATGTGATTTAAACCAGTAAAAACACTGAATGAAGCAGTTTCATGTTATAAATCAGTGTTTTCCTGATGCTGTTTGGTAGTGATGGCCTCATGAAGCCTCATGAAGCATTTTCTTTATATTGTGAGCCCACTAGATGGCGCTTTTTGTTGAACAAAAAGCTTGAAAGCACACTGAATTGCTCTCTCTCTTTAAACCAAGAGCGCCATCTAGTGGGCTCGGAAAATAAAGAAAATGCTTCATGAGGCTTCATGAGGCCATCACTACTGTTTGGCATTTTGGAGTTTGGCTGTCAGTCCAGCACCTGCTAATGTGTGCTTGCCTTTTATCTCTGACAACTTAAGATCCAGATGTTCAGCAGGTTTTTACCTGGAGCCAAATTATCCACAGTGGTCTCTTTCTCACCAAAACAAACAGATCAAGTGATTTAAACAAGTAAAATGTTAAGAAATCTATGTTTTTCCAACACTGTCATCGCAGAGGGGTTGCCAACTTCGGTGGCCGATGCGGAAACATGAATGTCCCTATCTAGAGCCAGTGTTAGGTGTGTGTGTTCTGGGCTACTATAGAAACAAGGCGGTGTAAAATAGCGATCTCTGTAGACTATGACCAGCTCCCTATTTAAAAATAAACAGCCTATTCCAAGGTAATGAAAACAATGATTTTTATTTTTGGGTGATTATACACTAAAGAAAACATTATATTATGAATGTGCTAGGTCCGGCACTGGATATCTAGTAGATAAAAGTAAGTAATGGAGTGAAGTACGGGGCTGAGAACAGCAAGCACAGTCACACCCGTGATGAGATCTGGGAACACAGCAGCATTGCTCCAACAAAGTCTAATGAGGCAGAAACAGTAAGAAGATCAGACCAGGAAGTGAGTGGAGCTGAAATGTCACAAACAACATCTCATTGCACAGAAAAACTGTGAGTGTGTTCAATTATGGCACACATGGTAGGTCAAAGCTGAAGCAGGAATTTAGGGTATTAATTTTACTGTGAAGTTTTCTCGCTTAAATAAGTTTGACTAACTTCGAGGTTTGAACATGTGACCACTTGTGTTTCTTGCAAGCACAAAATGAGGACACTTATACTCACATGACAGATCGACAAAGGTCTGCTAAACGCTGTCAAACAGACACAGCAGTCCCCTCACCTCACAGGACTTCTGGGTGCTGCGTTTCAAATGATTCAAACAGATACCTCCAGCTGCTGTGGGGAAGGTGCTAACGTGCAACACCGCCTATCGCAGTGAGTGTGTGAACAGTGCGAGGCTGGGCCGAAGCAGACATCTTGTGTGAAGAGCTCTGCAGGCTGGGCAGCTTTCAACAGTGTCTGCGCTGGCGGGGTGATACATGCAGAGGGAGAGTGTGAGTGGAGTGAGAGAAGTCATCAGACACTCATCACCCTCAGCCACTTTAACCTCACACACCCTGTTGGACAGCTGTCAGTGGCTATATCGTTTACACTGTTTCCCTCAGCTCACTTTCAGAGTACATCTGCACTACTGTACCCAGTGCATGCATAGAGGGATACGGTTATTAGCAGTATAGAGTGGACTACATCTCTGGGGCATATATAAATATGTAATAAGTTGAAAGATATAGAACCAAATATCATCATCATTAGTTATTTCTCGTGACATCACTGCAACAATGATGGCTAAAAAAAGCCCTAAGTCAAGAACAAGTCAACAACATGTACACACTCACAAAATAAGATTGGCTTATACTGTTCAGATTGCTGCATGACTCAGCAGTGACTGTAAAAAATCGGTTTGGCACTAGAAAGGGTTGTTATTTTTTTTCCACCAACTGCAAGATGGATAGTGGAGTCACTGGCGTCAGGGTGGGCTGGTTATCATAACACAAATCTTTCACTTACACTTACTCATGGTTCATTTGGCTCAGACTTAGTAATAAACTATACATTTAAGTGTTAGTGTTTCAAGTGTTTATCATCAAGATCCTCAAGATAAGTTTCATTTAGAGAGCAAGATAATAGAGCAGTGTGCGCGCTAAAGGATCAGTGGCCACAGAGAACACTCCATTCTCACTGGCTGGGGGGTGTGCATTGATTTTATTTGTACAGCTGTAGCTAATAAATATGCCTATATATAAGTAGCGTTGGGCTGGTGTAAAAGTTTCCAAACCAGTTTGATATTAAGAGTTGAACCGGACAGTTATTTTACAAAGTGTTGAGTTGTGTGACAGCTATCTGTAGTGATGGCCTCATGAAGCCTCATGAAGCATTTTCTTTATTTTCTGAGCCCACTAGATGGTGCTCTTGGTTTCGAGAGAGAAAGGCTCAAAGAATAGCAATTCAGTGTGCGTTCAAGCTTTTGGTGAACAAAAAGCGCCATCTAGTGGGCTCAGAAAATAAAGAAAATGCCTCATGAGGCTTCACGAGGCCATCACTAGCTATCTGTCCATAGCTTCATTAAATCTGTTAAATGTGCACTTCTATTAACATTACATAATATAAACATACAAGCAAATATCAGCTGTGTACTTGAATTCACACTGAAGACATAGCTACTTAAAAGATGGGCGAGTAGCCTGCTTGCTGTGTCTTCACTAGGGATGCATGATATTGGATTTTTGCTGCTAACAACTCATCTGGCCAATAACTGATATTGACATGTTCACTATTCCACTCACATTCACAATTCACACATATATTCACACACTTGTGGTCGAGACTACCGTGCGAGGTGCTACTTGCTACTAAGTAACCATTCACACACACTCACACGCCAATAGAATAGCCATCGGGAGCAATTTGGGGTTCAGTATCTTGCCCCAGTGTGCTGCCGGGAGGAAGATGTGTGTGAAGCATCCATGTTTTCACAGACATGGATGTAAAGTGTATTGGCAATTTGACTAGTTCATGGAGGCAAACAACTGCCAGACGGTAATTTTAGTTACCTCTGGTGATTGCATTTGTGCTTCAAAAATCAAAAAAGTGGTGTTAATTTGTAAAGACGATCTTGCTGAACAAAATATCAAAGTATCATTAAGTTGGTTTTTTTTTTTGGTTTTTTTTTTGCTTGTTTTGTTTTTGGCCACAGAGCTTGTTTTCTACAGTTATCCAAAATCTAATGGATTCAGGGAGTTAACGTCTGGGTTGGTGTACTACAAAACAACATCCTTGCAGCACTGTTATGTTTGTCACACTATAACTGGGAAAACAATTTTGCAATATATGAACATAATATGTAGAAGACAAAGTTAACAGTTCTAAAAGAGCATCCTTATCAGTGATCCAAATTGTACAGCTGGACAGCCTGTAGGGCTGCTGGCTTCACATGTCACTACAGCTCCCCCTACCTGTTAGAGTGTCAAACTAATAAAGTAACATTGCCCCAAAATGTGAATCAGTCTCAGAGCAGATCATAGTGTGGATGTGGTTTAATCAATCCATCTCTAAAGGTTCTTAAACATAGTGTAGTAGTATGCCTCGCACTCTCACAGCTGCTTTTAGGTCTTTTGCTGCAAGTCCAAGTCTCTAGCTAACCCCAGCCTGTGCAAGTCCTTTCAGGTTTTGTCAATGCAACTCTGTTGTTAAGGTGCTTGATGGCAAGTCTGGATAATGCTTCATTTTCCCTGCAAAGAACATTATAGAGAAAATAGGAATTACCTAAAAAGTAAAGCTTGGTATGCTTGTCTGCAGACAAATTACACTTTTTTTCATGTTCAGTGCACAGAGAGTCTGTTGTGCATGGACTAAAAGACTTTCTAGGTTATGCCAGCAATTACTGGAATTAATTAATTGGAAGTTATCCAAATGAACGCAATTTTCTCTATAGAACCAAATTACAGTTATTTCCTGGAAACTTCCTGGGAATGATTAAAATATAGAGTTGCCACAACTTGTCCCAGCTCTTTAAACACAACATTTTACTTTTAATGCTATGCTAAATGTGATTTTTACACTGCTGAGACTAAATGTTTTTAACATAGAGGCTGAATAATTTCATATTCAAAGTGTGCAACACCTGTGTCTCAGGATTTTACTGTGCTATTTCTTTTTTTATTATTCTGAGATTTAAGGAGTTTGAAACTTGACTGTTTCAATTTCAAATATCCACATAAACCAGCTCAAGTCTCAATGAAGTCAAGTTTTGTGACTTCAATTTCACCAGAGTCCCAAGTGCTTAGACAACTGGTCCCTGTCAGAGGACCATCTTTGTTTGCTCCCGGACCATCTGGAGTACTTACTTGTGGGCTAAAAGGTGAATTCTCAAACTATACTCCTGATGCTTACACAGCAGAGACACCTGTCAGTTAGGGTCAGACAGTTCAGGTTGGGGGTCAGGCTCATATTGTAGTTGTGATCTCTTTTATGCTGCCCCTGCTGCACCCAACTGGTGCCTTTTAAATCTGAGACACAGTGGAGTGTGCTGCGGGCAAGGTGCTCTCTCAAGGTGCTTCTGGTTTTCTCTTCACAAGTAAGAGCATATTGGCAAAGGAAGTGCACGCAGATCCAAGATACATCACCACAGATGCCTTCCCGATGGCAGTGCACAAATCCTAGGGCACAAACATTAGCATGACCAACACATGCTATCAAGGAGGGTCACTGAGCATGGGTGGATTACTGAGCAGGCCTACTGGGCACAGACCCAGGGGCCCAAAGTGTCAGATGCCCCCTGGCCTTCACCTGCAAAATATCACTGAAATAAGCACGTTCTAACCAGGGAGAGATTCAAAATAGCCACAAAGAGACAAAAAAGACCACATAGAGATGCAAAGGAACTGCAAGGAGACACAAAGTAAGAGAGACACAAAATGACTACAAAGGGGCACAAAAATACCATAAAGAGACATTAAATGACTACAAAGAGACACTAAACAAACACAAAGAAACACAAATAACTTAAAAGCAACACAAATGAAGCGCAAAGAGACACAAAAAAAGACTTCAAAGAGACACAAAATAACCAAGCACAAAATGATCACAAAATACACAAAACCACAAAAAGATGCATAATGACTTGTTCCTCTGTAGTAGAGGTTGTATGCCTGTGCCCGGGGGCCCATTTTCTCATGATCCGCCCATGAGAGTAAGGTAGTGTCATCCTACTTCAAACAAGGCCATGGTCTAAGTTCCGGTCTTTTCAGCAGTATGGCAGGTTGTGGCCTCCACCGTAGCTGCAGTGGGGTCATCAGTGCGCACAGATTTTGGTTCCAACAGTGCGGTGCTGGAGGTGCCAGGACGAGGTCTCTTGGATAACACTAAGTGCCATCTGGCTTCAGGAAGCTGTCACATGAGCCAGAGTGACGGTGAGCTTCATTAGGCTGCACCGGGATCTGTCAGAGGCACATGGCACTCTCCATTTGCTCTCCTTCTAACCCCCCACTGCCCATTGTGGCCAGACGTGAGATGACTAGTGATGGTTGTCTGATGGAGACATGTTGCTGATGTGCTCTCTGTTTGCTACAAACCAGTCTGAGCGTAAAAAAAACACCCTGCAATCTAAACTCAGTTTACTCACTGCCTCACTTTATTGATTCACTAAAAGTACATCAGCAGCCCTTTAGGACAGAGATAGTTTATGACTCATCATTAAATCACATTTAATGTAACATAATGTCAAGAATCATGCAGCTGGTTTGGAGAGTATTAAACCTTTGGCAGATTTTTGGAGCTAATACAAATATTGTTCTAGAGATATAAAGGGGGAAACAAGTATTTTTATTTGCATGTTTATCACTATTTCTTTCTATGTCTTTTCTATATATTTTTTTCTGTAATAATTTATTTTCTTATTTTTTGGCAGTAATTATCAGACATATATCAAGAAGAAGAGGAGCCTTATTCATCAAGCACTTTTTAAGCTTAAACACAAAGTGATTACCAGATTAAAAAGAACAAGATTAAGAGTAAAGGTTAAAGAAATAAGTAAAATGTAAACAAAAAAGTGCAAAATATATGAAGCACATATAAAAATAGTGTCATGATGATACTTAATATTACTTTAGTCAGGACCACTTTTGTCAAAGAAAACTTAAGTGCCATTGCAATATTAAACTTGGTGGTATGGCTCTGTTCTTGAGCCTTTCTGCCTTTTCTCAGATCTACGCAGAAAGCACACCTCTCTGCCCTTCCATGTGCCTTTGTGGGAAGCCTAAGGCAGACAGAGCACACCTATCTTCTTGTGGGTGATAAATAAAATCTTTAGATGTATTCTAAGTGTATTGGGCATCCAGTGCATTGGTGCTAAATAGAGTGATAAAACAGGACCTGGACAGGACCTAATCTGGCTGCTGAGCTCTGTATAAGTCACAATTGTGAGTTTAAAGAGGTGAAAAGAGAAATACAGTAATAACATGAAAGTATTTAAAAAATAAAATACGTCTTGAAGATGATTTGCAATTGAGAAAATTATGCTTTGGTGACATTTCTGGTGTGCTATTCAAAAGATAACTGGTTATCAAAGGATTTTCCAAGGTTCTTTGGTGTGGATTAAACACTGTCAATAACTGAACCAAGGCATGACTGTATCGGCAGGACCAAAGATCAAAACCTCTGTCTTATTACTATTCATTTGTAAGACGTTAGCTGCCATTCAGTCCATGACACTGGATAAACAGGAATGCAGTATGGTTGAATTGTTGAATGAATGTGGTTTCAAATGAGAGATATAACTGTGTATCATCTGCGTAATGGTGAAAAGAGATGTTGTGTTGCTGAATGATAGGTCCAAGGGGTGACAGTGAGAATAAAATTGGTCCCTTATAAAGTTGTTATATTTAACATGTTGGCAAACACTTGAATGATCTGAAATGAATCTTTTGAAAGGTAGAAATTTGTAAAAAGAAAAAATCGAATCACACTTGAAAATTATTTGGTCCAAGCATCATCAGCAATAACTTTTTAACATCACATTCAGCCCTCCAAGGACCATCAGAGTGTCACGGTGTGATGGAAAATATGATCTCCTGCTGTGACACTGACACTGACGAGTTGAATAAGAAGTTACTTTCCTGTGGTATCACTTTATGGCACAGTAAACTGCTTGCTCAGTATGAGTCAGTGACCCTGAGAGTGAAATCTCTCACAAATAAGACAGATGTG
This sequence comes from Cephalopholis sonnerati, assembly GCA_019142605.1. Lineage (NCBI taxonomy): Eukaryota > Metazoa > Chordata > Actinopteri > Perciformes > Serranidae > Cephalopholis > Cephalopholis sonnerati. Next base: position 20,468,746 of record JAGQAX010000024.1, read on the forward strand.
ATGCAGCTCTGAGAGAGAGGCTGTCACAGCGCTGCTCACCAATCAGCTGCAATAACCCAGACTCCCCCTCACCTCAGGGGTTATTAAAGAAAACAGCTAATTTTCAAGAAAACAAGTGCATCTGTTCATCAGCGTTGTGCTTCAGAGCAGTTAATGGATGACAGTGTTTCTGTACAAGGAGGGTTCTAAGATGGTAGTGATGAGGAGAGGGAGGGGCTGACAGTAAATCTAAGTTCATCACTTTAAAACTTAAAACAGCAAGGCTTGAAAAAATGGGATCTGTTCTTTAATGAAAATCTGGAGACATGAAACTTACTTCATATCCATCATGTCTGCTTTATCTGTCTCAGAATCCCCTTGTCCTCAAATGAAACTAGTTCACTGGCAGAGAATTAAAGAGACAATTAAAAATTGATCATTTATAACTCTGTCATTAGAGCAAGCTTATATAACTTTTGCTGGACAATGGCCAGAGGCTACAAAATAGCAATTATGGGAATATGCTGAATGTAGAATAATAGTAGAATGAGCAGAGAAGAGTCAATGCAGGAAAATCACTTACTAATTAATGCTAACAGTAGCTAACAGTAACCATCATAGGCTACTGGTCAGATGAGGTAAGACTGCAGAGGCAAAGTGTGTTAACGGGATAGTTAACTGCAGTAGGTTTTTTAGGTGGTAAAAATAGGTTTTGTTGCTGGCCCCCATCCACAGCAGTACATTGTTTAGCTTCTATGTCAAACTTAAGCCTACTTCTCCAAACTGGGAGCATCTCGGCTGACATCTACTTTTGGTAGTACATGACTATGACTAAGAATTTCATGCAACCCCACTTTAAAAATGTTGAACTCTCCCTTTAAAATGATAAAGTGTGTGTGTTTTATCAGCTGCAGCTTTAAAGGAACAACATGACATCTGGGGAACCTCACTTGTTTGCCTCTTACTCACAGTCACATTCGATGATTAATATTAGTTTGATGTCCATGTGCTGTTTTTTAATGCAAACACGTCCAGTATATTTTTAGCTTAGTTTAGCACAAAGCTTGAGAGCAGCTCACTGAAACTGTCTCTATCTGACAGCAACACTGCTTTTATTATAAACTTTTATCACATACATACATTACAATTTTTAGGTGACGCATCTATCCTCACCTGACCTCAATTATCCATGTTATTCTTTTTACTTTTTATTCTGCATCATTCTGTTCTATTCTGGTCTATTAGTGGCCTCTGTAGTAGCCAGAGGGCAGGTACTCAGCCTCCCTGCAGCTGCCTCTTTCCCCTCCTTCATGACTCCTCCGTCTCTGCAAGGACAGCCGTGGCTGGGAGGAGGTCATTACCACTCCAAAATTCCCTCCCCCCTGGCGGTGGAGTGACGACAACACGTGAGGAGCAAGAGGGAAATGTGCTGTCGCCATGGCGGTCTCACGACAGTCGTCAGCGGCGGATATCCACTCCGGTCATGAGTCAGACGATGAGGTGATGCCTTCTGACATGACACAGAAAGGCAGAAGGTTGCAGCTGCAGCTCAGACCCTGCTGAAAGAAAAGAGGAATATAAAAAAAAACCTGCAAAACATGCTTTTGGTCTTGGCCAGCACACTGGATGAGAGTGAGGGAGGAGGGTGAGCAGAGTCATCTGTCGCTTTGGCAAAACAACATGACAAATGGTGCTCTGTGTGTGCTTTTGACAATGTGTGCCACTGCCATGGTCCTGACTAATCAGCAGTGTCCACTGGCTTTTATTACGTCAGCCCCTCTCCTCTGCCTTCAAATGACAGCATGCTTCACACTGTTACAGAAAGACAGATGAACAGATCAATCCAACACATTCTCACTATGACCTCGTCACATAGTGACATTTCGTCATGGACTTTCCATGTCTAAGATATAATGTGCAATATACCCTGGGTGCGTTGGTTGTTGATGCTTTGGGATACCGTGTCAGCCTGTTAAATGCATTGTGTGTTGCCAAAATACACTTCTGTTTTCACAGTACAGTTTGCTCACGGTCTCTTTCAAAATAAATGCACTATGCCACGAGTTGATGTTTTACATTTTTGTCCTTCAACAACAAATGCACGTAGTTACATATAGCCAACACATGCACATGGTTGGGTTAAGGCAACAAAAGCACCACCCCTCCCGCCCATCCTACTCCAACCCCGCCTCTTTATCTGATGTTGTTGTCCTGCAGCATCCCCTAGACACTGCCAGGCACCGTTAAACAATAACAGCGACCAGCCACATATCATGCCGACATGAAAGAATGTGTTTTTTCGACTGTGTCTGATGCTGGAAGTTACTGGCCAAGCGCCAGTATTCGATGACTTTAGAGTGAAATCGGTTAATCTATCTCATGTGGCACAGAGCTTCAGTCAGGACATGGTTAGCTTAGTTTTGCTTAGGTTAGCTTAGCTCAGCTTAGCTTAGCTTAGTTTAGTTTAGCTTAGCATAAAGGCTCTGTCAAAAAATCAGTTCCTCTAAAGTGGCATCCCTGTGCACTTCAAAGCACCAACCATTTAGAGATGGTGGAATTTTAACGTTTTGTGATGTAAATGTCTTGCCTTGATTTTAATTTCTGTTGGTTTTGCTGACAGAGAGCTGGCTAGCTTAACATGCAGAAACATTTTGCTCACTTCAAAGTGCACCTTTTTGTAGTGGCCACACAATGGTACTACGATTTCTGGGGTTCATCACGTGATGCCATTGGGCCAAAAAATACTTTTTTCCAATGGACTTACAATGGGAAAGAGACATTTATAAATCAGTGGATACATATTTCTGGGTGTCACAACCCCCACAAAACAACTCATTCTACTATCAGGTTTAATCACTATGGTCCAAATTTGGGGTCCCAATGATGTGGAAGCAGCGCCAATCATCCGGCTAATTACATAACGCAGAAATGAAGCTTTTTTGGCTCCATGCACTTCTGAGCAACTTTACCAGGAATGAATGGGGTCCTGCCACTAATGATGACCTCATGAAGCCTCGTGAAGCCTCATGAAGCATTTTCCCTATTTTCTGAGCCCACTAGATGGCACTCTTGGTTTAAAGAGAGAGGCTCAAAGAATAACAATTCAGTGTGCTTTCAAGCTTTTGTTGAACAAAAAGCGCCACCTAGTGGGCTCAGAAGAAAAATAAAATGGTTCATGAGGCTTCATGAGGCCATCACTACCCACCACCAATGCTCTATCCAGGTCTCTATGTACATCCATGGTCTGCACTAGTTACGTTAGCCTTTGGCCGCTCTGTACTGTGCACCATCTGGGTCGGATGGAAACTAGCTACCAGTGCTGCTCATTTGGTGATTTCCTGTCCTGGTGACAGCATGGCATTGCTGCGGTACATGGTGGCTACCCCCCAGTCAGTTACTAGCAGTAATTGCCAAATGAGTGGCACTACTTGCTAATGTTTCTTTACACAAGACCAGGCTTGTGCACAGTACAGTAAACTAAAGAGTAGCAAAATTAACCTACAGACTGACATGAAAGACCAAAGAAATATATTCTTGGTGTTAACTCATTAACAGTTATCCAATGACATCCTTACTGTCAAGCCACTGAGCCTCATTTGTTTGCAGCAGAGTGTTACTCTGTTTCTCTGTTGAGCTATGTCTCACTACTCTTCATTTGTTTTATAACTTGTTGGAAAGCTTTTCCTTATATAACCTCAGTCTCTGTGTTTTCTAACCAAACCTGCCTTTTAAAGGTCAGTGTTATCATAGCCCTTTATTCAGCCTTCATTGTGATTCCAAACAAATACAACTGTGTTGATATTCATGTTGAAATGTGTATTATCTCTCAACTCTGCTGTCTGAAATTACTGTGAGGGACAGAGGGAATGTTGGTTGATAACAAATGCTGTTTGAGGAGTCAGTGTTGGCTGGGAAACGTTACAATTTTAAGCATTTATTAGCTTTGGGAGCTGCTCTCTATAGCAGACTGTCATATACAGAATGCAACAGATGCACTGGAGGGATTTGAGGGGCAGATGGTTTTTCCCTGGGAGGAGATGGACGTCCCTGTCGGCCTCAACCTGCATATGGACACGGCTGTGCCGTGGCTAATAACTGCTGATAAAATGGCCAAAAGTAGGACGGAGTTTAAAATGGGTTGTTTTGGTGAGCAGCTGAGTAAATCTACATGAATGGAAGCTGTCTTGTTGATGGTTGCAGCAGCAACAACAACCCCTCATCCCAGCCACCCTCTGCCTGTCCTTTTTTCTTAGAGAAGATGTTATGTTTGTATTATATACCCTCCTTTGAGTAAATGGTGTTATAAGAAAATATAGTCCAGATAATTGCACCCTACAAATTAATTTTCAGCAATTACAGTTGCCGAGATGGCGGGCTCATTTTGCCTGAATTGAAAAGCAGCACAGCAGGTCTGGAGGATAATGAAAGGGAACAGCAAATAGCTCATCCAAATAGATGCTTTGACAAAACAAAACACAAAAAAATATCTCCAAAACATCTAAAGCAGAAATGGCTAAGTGGAGCAGAATGGCAGCAGAGATAGTCGCTTTAGCTTTTAATCTGTGACAGCAGTGTGTCACAGGGTTGATTTGTTATTGTGGAGCTTACAGAGCTGGTGTCTTCATTGGCTTAGCAGTTACAGTCACTCATGGAACATCAGCATGGTCCATTTCCCCCACTACCTCCTTGCGGTGATGACTCTTCCTGCGACCCCTGCCACATTTCACTTCAATCATCACCTTCAAATTGAAAATATATAACATTTCATACAGAAGCTCCTGTGTCATTTCCTCAAAATAGCACTCCATGTGTTTGTTAACATAATGGGCCAATTCTGTTGTATGTGCTGGGGCCAGCATGCTGTGGGTAAGTGCCTGATATTTCTATAAGTGAATCAATTTGTAGCCTTGTCGGCTTTTGTGTAAAACAAGCCTCTAACTGCGACATTGTTATTGCACAGTATGTCACTGAAATAACAGCAGTTTTGATGCAATAAACAATGCAGTCAATATGTGGAATCCAAACCACTATACATTTTAAATAATAGATAAAGCTCATGTATATCTGGTTAAACAAGGACAGATTAATAGAATGGATGAAAAGAATAGCAAGAATTTGAATACTAATTATTTCATTCCATACAGACCAGTATAGCATCCTCTATGTATGATTAGATGAAGCAACTTGAACTCTTTAGATTGAGGTCATGGTATACGCCACACTAGGAGTTTGCAGCAACACTTTGATGCACACATCAGTGTGTTGATGTTTAGTAGGTGTATTGTTTATCATGTTTACAGTCTTAGTTTAGTGTGTTTGCATGCTAATGTTTGCTAATTCGAACTTATCACTACAAAAGTAATGAAGAAAAATTGGAGTGCTGCACTGGGTCAGGTGCTCTTCAAGGATAGGGCAAATAGTCACATAGAAATAAACAGCAGTGATTGTCCCACCTTACTTAGTGTAGAGGTCTATGGTGAGGGTTGGCTCTGATTATGGTTAGACATCCTCTATAGGAATAGACGAACATGTTTTGACCTTAGACAGTCTTCATCAGGGTCTTAAATCCATTGGAATAGGTGTGTCAATTTGTAGGTGGACTGGGCTGGGTGATATAATGACTATTTATGATATATCAAGATATTTTTAAGGGAGATATAGATTTGGACAATACTGTTATATTGACATAGGGTCAAGTTGTGTTACAAAATGCCGCTCTTCCGAAAAGCCATGCCAGTGTCCATCTCTCCTCTCTCACACTTTCTGCACAGCTCCGCCCCACTTACTCACTCTCAAGTTCTTCAGCAACACTAAGAGAGACATAGAGCTGCTACTCTGTTTAATTTGTCTGTTAATTAGTCTACAGTGTGACATCAGTCTATATGTTGCACATGCTATGTTAATTCAGTCTGTGAGATGAATGAATGACCGCAGTAGCACACAGCGCTGCGCTGCATGTGCAGGAAACAGAGCTGCTTAATTGTGTGAGGTGAGTGTTCGCTTGCTAATTTGTGTGTGACGTTGATCATAGGGCATCTTCTTGGTAGTTGTAGTCTTTTGTGTGACATGGAGACAGCTCCTGGATGCAGGCGACACATTCGTTTAGAAAAATCTAACGACAATATACATGTTTCATATACGAGACATATATGACAAGGACAAAGTGTCCTTGCTCCATCCCTCCCTTGGCCTCTCTGTTGATGTTCTGTGCATAAATAAGATGAATAGCCTAAATAAATGTAAATATTTAAATCATTTTCCAGCACTAAATTCATTTGGAAGGCCACAGAAAATAACTTTTTTACCGCCCCTCACAAATTTTTCTAATGGTTTCAAACTAAAGTGGATTTAGGCAGACTTGATACTTTAATAAGCATGTCACATTTTTGTGTCTTGTGCTGCAAACCTTTAAACCTCTGTAGCTCCAGTGCTATGTGCAAAAGTTAATGTACATCCCGACTATGTTAATTAGGTTGTCATATTTGTTATTTGTAGCCCCGTTATGTTTAATTTGCCAGAAGGTTTTCATAAATGCCAATGCTGGTTTAATTGGTTTGCGTAAAATCGAACCAGTTTAAGCTCATACACTGGACTGAAATGGACAAACTGGATATTGACACAACTCCAGTATACATGTGTATACTGTACCACTACACCTCCGATATGGGTCCTGACTTGGTAGCTCATAAGACCGTCTGACTGTCTTTTTATTCCAGATAACTTAAAATTCCTTCTGCATGTTTTTCTTTTGACACAGGTAAATTAGTGATGCTAGTGAAACCAGGACAACTGTTATTCATTGTTAACTGGTCTTTTAACCATGACACCATCATTCTGTAACTGTAACCATGTGGTCATTATTGTAACCATGTAGTCAGTGGCGTAAGGTAGTTACAACGGGCCCCATTTCACACGATTGTGACAGGCTTGAGTTTTGTAGTTACTTGTTATAAGGCGCACATACACACCACTGGCAACTGTTTATAAAAAAGCTAAAGGAATCTAATTTAGGGAGCTTTGCTACTTTTTCCTCCTAATAATTTGTTAAAGATTGCCACTGAGTATTTTACCCCCCAGAAAAAAAAAGAAACTATAGAAAATCTTGACGGAGATGGGTTTGCATTTTTGAGGGAATATAGCCTATGGCAAATGGCACCATTTTTTATTTAATGTGAGATCTTTTATAAACACAGGTAGTTCCATGGTGACAATCTAAATCATTTGTAATATATAGCTTGATCACATCATAAAACAAATATACTCTCCAGCAGTAATTGTTTTTGAAATGAGTCACAAATGATGTTGTCGTGCAGATCGAGGCATCAATTCAGATGACATTTTAAGAACACTGGAGGAGTTATTGAAGTTACTGGGTTGCACAAACTCAAACAATATGGCCAACACCCAAAAATACCTAGTAGCTCTGTACCGCCATCAAAATACTTTGTGTTGTTTTTCTCTTTTCTTGTGCTCACCCTTTTTTCTCCAATATTTAGCTTGTTTGTGTCACCATTTAGCCATTATCCAGACATAATAGCTGATATGTCACATTAGCATTTTATTTTTAAAGCGCATTCATCTGCACAGTTTAAGATGTCACTGAGCCCAGGCCCTGGAATCTGAATGACAACGGAAGTAACAACCTTAATATGAAACACTCCACAGTGTTGAAAAGAGATGACAGCTTTGTTTCAGATGACTCAAAGGTGTCTGTGAAGATACAGCTGTCATTGAGGGGTTTAAAATCACACTTACTCTCTTTTCTTTGTGATAGCTAAAGAGCGGGATATCTGCACAAAGGCTCAGTAAAGGCCTACCTTCATTCAACCCCCACAGACAGTTAGTAGGCTACATCAAACACAACGCTTCCTTACACTTGCAGAAAGGCAAAAGCTGCCCCTAGAGGATATTATTGAAGTTCTCTTATCTGCAGGCTGTCATATCTTGCATTAGGGTGGGAGAGGTATGAAAATTAAAGATATGAAGGAAAAGAGATGAGGATGGGAATTCCTTCTCATAGCTTAGGGATTATGCGATCAGCCACTGAACTGTGCATGTTAAATAGTTAATGAATTTAAAGTAATGCAGCGCCTTTCTAGACTTCCGACCACTCAAAGCACTTTACTCTACATGCCACATATACCCATTCACACATTCATACACTGATGGCAGAGGCTGCCATGTAAGGTGCCAATCTGCTCATCATGATCTAATCTAAACATTCACACACATTCGCACACCAATGACACAGCCTTTGGGATCAATCTGGGGTTCAGCATTTTGCAAGTCTGACTCACTGGATGTAGACTATGGCCACAAGCTTGGCTGGCAGCAATCTCCCTCCTTTCTGCTATCTACATGTTACCACTTTTAAAACCCCTTTTCAATCGATAACAACAGCAACAACCTGTATTAACAACTTGAATTGTTGGAACAGTCTGCAATGAATAAAACAACCTGTGTATGCACCTTAGATGGGTGCAGAACTGCCATACCTGATGTCTATCTGTTTTGACTGACAAGCCCAGTCAGTGGTTACTTGCCAAATCTAACAAATTGTATCCAGTCAAACAATATCTGAATACAATCCTTTTTGCACTTTGGGTCTGATCATGGATCATCCTGACTCCCCAGCATATCAGCAAACTTTCTGTTGCCGCTGTAAACAAAGTTACTCTCCTCCCGGAGAATCTGCCCAGTTAGCACGAGCTAACATAGCAGCAGTGCTAACACCCAACACTGAGTCATTAAATGTACCCAACAGACTCATGCGGACACTGAAAAGGCTTGACTCTGTTGTTGAACTCCATTAATAATAGTGAGTTAATGTTAGTTAGTTGGACACTGGGCCCCCAACACTATTTCACAAGGGAACCGTAGCTGCATCCTGGGTTTAGTACTGCCCAGAATGATTGTGATTGGTTTAGAGAAACACAAATAAGCTGGAGCGTTTTTCCTCCCTATAGCAGAATGGTAATATGGTGATTCCAGACCTTTTTCTTTTCTCTGGGGGGGCAGGCAGCAGTAAAGGATTCAGCCTATATGGAGTGCACACTCTACCAGGTGAGCCAGATGTTGCCCCTGCTTCCAGACCTTTCTCCAGTGCTGACACAGTGCTGTAGAGATATGTCTGGATGGGCAAGACTAGCAGTATGCTGGCTCCTTTGCAAGGGCACTTTGATATGCTGACTGGAGCCGAGGATTGAACTGTTAACCTTTCAGTTACTGGATGAGCTGCTGTACCTCCTGAGCCATAGCTGGCCTTGTTCTGGGCATGCAGTGGTTTAGTGGACACAAGGCAGAGAAAAATTATAAAACAGGAATGACTTCCATGTTCTCATTTTTTGGTGCCTTTTCTCCCTGTGGATACCTGGTCAGTTGTTGATGATGTGATGTCAAGGTGAGACAGCTCTGCTCTACACTGTTAGAGAGTTTGATAGCTGAAAATATTTCAGAGATTAAAATCATAAACAGTAAATGTCAGGTTTTGGTGTCAGAATCAAAAAGCCATGGCTTTTTCTGACATTTAGCTATCACACAGGGAGGAATCCACTTTAGAAAAAGAGATACTGATGTCTCCAGCAGCCGTAGTCTTAGACCATGATGAACTGCAGTCACATGTCGTGATTTACCATGTATGAAAAAACACAACTTCCTATGAAGTGGGGGAGTTACATTTCCCTCCTTGAACCCAAATGGCTCCCATCATTGTAACACGTGGATTCAAGGTGAAAGATGCAGTACCACAAACAGCCACTAGATGCTGACTCAAAAACTCATCAATCTAATGATTCTGAGATACACTCTAGAATTGATCAGACCTGTCTCAGCAGCACTACCCCACAGATCAAGCCTTCTGAATACCAGTCTATTGGCTACTTGAGCAGCTATGTGCTCCTGATGATTCTACCCCTTGTGGACCCCGAGATGCCCAGCAGTGTGAATGCTCTGCAGAGCCGGTTAGTCCCGCCTCTGTTGGCAGGCCCTCCATCCCTGCCCTTTCTTTTGTGGGCCAACTCAATCTGATCTTCCAGTCAGGAGGACCACGACAGGCCTTGGTGATGTTAATGTAATGGTGACAGAGAATATGAGCAGCCAGCAGGACCACACACTGTCAGTCAGTCGCTGTAGTAAGTAGGTCTGTTGTCACTTAAGATTACGGTTGGGGCTGCTCACATGCTTTCAGGAAAGGAATATGCTTCCTAGGTAGATGGAGGCACTTTCTGTTGTTAATGGCTGATGTGATGTGCTACGCCACACCAGTCAGCACCTGGTCATTATACCGGCGTAGCATCCCTCCCCCAAGAACTTTGGACAGTTGCTCAAGCTTTGCTTCAAGGTTCCTCAACTGGGGCAAACAGGGTATATCATTGTCTCACCCTTGCCCCAAGGCAAACTGTAGGCAACCTGGGGCCAGTTTCACAGAACAATTTTGCAAGCACTGTTCACATACAGATCGCAAATGATGTTTGCAACAAATGGATGTCACTTGCCATTTGCAGATAATTTTGTAAGTGCTGCAAGGTTCTCAGTTTCTCATGCCTGGATAACAAGTATAGGGTTTGTCTTGAGTAAGGAAAGACGGATAATGAAACAGAAATGATCTAATGTAGCAAATCACAGCTTTTGTACTTTGAAAATTTTGAGAAACAAGTATTTCGCAAAATGTAGTGCATGGGTGGTGAAAAAGGGACAGGGACAGGAATTAATAAATTAATTTCCCAGAAGATCCATACAATCAGCGTAGCTTTAAGGTGGACACCCAAGATTACTCTTGCCAATTCAGTACCTGACCAAATGTCAGCATCTGATCTCCCCTCCCATTCCTGAGTTATGACCGAGAAAATTTGCAAATGTTTTTGCAGAACATTATGATGCCACAGTGTAATCAACCTTTGATGTCCCAGTGGATGTTGGTGCCAATTTAAGGAGTCTCCCTCGAGGACTTCTTGAGATATTGAATTGACAAGGATGAGACTGACACAAGGACACAGTGACCTTGACCTTGGATCACTAAATTCTAATTGACCCTTTGACCGACCAAATCAGTTCATTGTTGAGTCCAAGTGGACATTTGTGCCAAATTTGGGAAAAAAAATCTCAAGGTGTTCTTGATATATTGTGTTTACGAGAATGAGAGAGACAAGGTCACAGTGACTGTAACCACTGACCTTTGACCAACAAAATCAAATTAGTTTATCATTTAGTCCAAGTGGACATCTGTGCCAGTTTGAAGACATTCTCTCAAAGGCATTCTTGAGATATTACGTTCAAGAATGGGATGGATGAACATACAGAGGTACAGATGGACAAACAACTCGAAAACATAATGCCTCCGGCCACGGCTACCGCTGACGCAGAGGCATAAAAATAATCAATGCTCTCTAAATGACCATTCAGTCCACTCCATTCTCTCTAGTTGGCTGGACACTTGGGAGCCTTGGTAATTTGCAGGTCAGAGTTCAATGAGATTGAAAGGAATGAGACAGGGATCAATTTAGGACATTAAGCAAATTCATCTTATCCTCATTTAAACCTTTCATCATTGAATTTAATCAGGAGCAAATGTCTCGCCTGACTGCACCTTGAGAGAGAAATGTAATTCATAGCATGATGCTTGACTGAAAGGCCCATCTCAGTCAGTTATGGGAGTTGCACCTTGCCTGTGTCACCTCAGTTACATGCTGGCATTCTTCTCTTTGTTTGTTGTAATTTACAACAATTTCATCCTCACAAAGAGTTTGTTCACTGCTGAAGAAATTCCATTTACAGATAATTAGTGGCAGTAACTCTACTCTACTGTGAAACTAAATATAATTATCTTCTATCAGCCTGTTTCCAATTATTTATTTTTTTTTGATCAAGGTTTTTCTTCTGATGATCAACATTTTAGAATAAGATTGGCATTCCCTCTTAAAGGACACAAACTGGTGTCAAGACTTTATTGAAAAAGCTGTGGTGAGTGTAGCCAGAAGTAATGCATTCAGTGACCCAAGTGCACACCCACAGATACCTCACGAGCCAACAGAAAAGATCACTTTCCAGCTCCATCCATCTGGAAGCCCCCACAAAACAACTAGGTTCGTGCCAGAACTGAATTGAGGGTTAAGAGGTAAACTTTTTGTTCCTGTGAGACTGCTGGAAAAGCAGCGCTGCCTTGGCTCAGGCTAGCACAAATCCAATCTCACACAATGATGGAGTATTCCACAGCATTGACTGCAGAGTAGCAGACCACCAGAATGCATCAAACCTCACCAAGCACTGCTCCACCAAAGAGGAGTGGGCTCATTTTTGTGATATTTTTGGTGCAGAGCGTTCCCCAGGTGCAAAGCTGATTAAAGAGTGATGTCGCTCAACAACTTGAGGGCAGTGAAAGAGAAGAGTGAGATGGCCGACCACTAAGCGGGCCGATGCCGCTTTGATGTTCTGAAGACACAAGCGTGGAGGTGGCAGCTGCTGCTTCCCCACCTAATTAGCCCGTCTAAATCCTAATGAATGTGCATGAATATGAGCTCTCAAGTCTGTAATAGCCACATTTTTTACTCTACATGAACTCTGATGCAAGTGCATCTGCACTGCTGTAATTTGTTGTACTGTATCTACTTGCAGGTTTAAAAAGTGATTTTTTTTTCACCACAGACAACTATCTACTAGTAAGATCATTCAATTTAACAGTAACCTAACCATAGTCAATTGCACATTCTTGATCTATTTTCAAATTACAACCTCCTTCAGGATACAAATGTAACTGCTTCTATGAATTCTGTTTTTCTTTTTGATATGTCTTTCTAGGGGAGCAAGATCCAGATCAGAGGGAGCCAGAGTTAATTTCATTGACGAACACCATGACAAAGAACAATCTTTTTTCATGATGAAAACAAGATGATGACGAGCTAAAAATAGATCTTGATAAAAACAAATAAAGACAAAATCTGTTTAACGTTTGTTGACGAGATGAGACATGACGAAAATGTTTGTTGCAGATTATCGGACATTGAAAATCAAGAACAGACAAACTTGGAATTATCTTTAAATGTCTCATGAGCTCATAAACTCCATGAACAGTCTGTACCAGGATGTTTTGCTAGCCAGCAAAAAGAGCTGTAATTTAGGAGTAAATAATCAGCTATGTGTGTCTGACTGTGTGGGGTGGAATAGATTTGTAGAGTTTGTTAGTGGCAGTGTCGACTAAATTGTTTTGAATTTTTGTGGACTAAAACGTTTGAAATTTTCATCAACTAAAATATTTTGATTTTTTTTTTTGACCAAAATGTCGTGAATTTTTGTTAACTAAAACATTTTGAATTTTCGTCAGCCTGAACTAGACGTAAACTATGAAGGATAAAATGACTAAAATGTGACTAAAACTAATGAGCAATCTAAAATAGCTGTCATAATTAACACTGGAAGGAGCTTGACCTTTTTTTTTTTTACCATTTCTGGTGACATTTAGAACAAATAATTACTTTACTTTTGGTCTGTAAAAATGCAAAGAACTGCTACTACAACAAAAACTAAAGACAGGGACCATAGTCAGTCAATAGCACAATAAGGTTTCTGTACATATACAGTTATTTACTAGCTCAAAAGAGAAGAAGGGACTAAAAAATAATTAGAATAACCTCAATTTCAGCATAATCCTCAGTGGTGAAAATATCACTTACTCAAGTACTTAAGGGTAACCTGTGTAGTAAGTGACCTTAAGTAATGCTAAAAAAAAAAGTCTTTCTATGAGAGGGTCTTCGTTTTGTTTGTGTGTTGCACGTGCATGAGGACACACACATGTGACGTAATATGGGTGTAAACAAGTTTCAAACTTTTGAGTCTTTTCATGTGGAAGGAAATGTGTCCATAATGTTTTTCGAACCTCAAGCTTACGCACAAAGATTTTATTGAGTAGCACTTTACAATTAGAACTCCTGTTTTCTGACAAGAAGACTTAACAGTGAACCTTAAAGTTTCCATATTTTGCTCTGGTAGGCCTCTACTCTACATTTATTGCACAGCCATAGTTATGGCTGAGTTATCAGAATAATATTTTCATATAAAACGCATATGATTATTTTAAAAGAGATTATGAATTTTTGTCAATGTGGCTTCATGATTGTGACAATATTATTAAAATGATTGTATTCTGATCTTCCGCCTCTGTGGTTAGGTTTTGGTTGAATTAAGGCAGTCAAAAGTAAATTTGTGAAAGATGGTGGTCACATTTAAAAGAAACTAACATTAACCATTGGTTGGAAACAGCATGTGAACCACAGTATCCTCTGTCAAAGTAATACGATTTTTATTCCAAGCCATCCACCTCCATCTCTTTACCGACAGGTTTGAGCATACCAGCAACGTGATAATTAAGCTTTGGCAACTGATTTCCTAAATCAAAAGAGATGGTTGTTCTGGTAAGAAATGCCTGCAGTGACATTTGGCAAATGTCTGCATGTAGGCACTACTGCATCCTCTCCTCTACAGCTTTTTAGCTGGGCTGATTGATATGCGTTTTTCCCAGAGTTCTACTGCCTGCCGCTGCAATTATCACAGCTGAATGCAGTGAACTGCAGCGGTGTGACAGGTGAGCTCCTCTGGGCACCAAGATATAATAGGACATCAGTCATTTAAAGCAGTGGATCTCAGTCATATGGGATGCATTTAGGTATAAGTTGTGAACTGAGCTGAGTTTCAGAATGCAACTTTCTACTGCCCTCGATACATATAAGACTGAGATAACTGACTGCTAAGTGGTTGAATGTACAAACCCGTGTTATTAAAGCGATAATTCAGATTTTTTGAAGTGGGGTTGTATGGGGTACTTATCCATAGAAAGTAAATTGCATACAGTAGATGTCAGTCCCTGTTTGGAGAAGCAGGCTAGAGTCTGACATGGGAGCTGAGCAATCTACTGCTATGGAGGGGTCAGCAACAACAAAATCTATATCAGTTTAAGTATACACTATAATAAGTTCATTTGCACTGCTTTACCTTATTGTTAGACAGTGATCTCTGACCGGAAAATTAATCCATTAAATCGTTTTCTTCAAAGCCAGACTCCATTGAGAAAAACAGTGATTTAACATTGCTGAACACAGGAGCTGCTGGTCTACCGCTGCCTCGATCAGTTATTGTGTGACTTTGTCATTTAAAAGAGTAAGTTCAGATTCACCAAAGTCACACAGTAACACAAACTAACTAACTGATCGAAGCAGTGGTAGACCAGCAGCTCCTGTGTTCAGCGAGCTAAAATTACTGTTTTTCTTTCAGGAGTTTGGTGACTTTGAAGAGAGCATACATGTGGACAGCAAGGTAAAGTGGTAAAAATATTCTAAATATAGTGTACACTTAAACAGTTAAACAGTAGATTTCGTGTCAAACTCTAGCCTTCTCCTCCAAACTGGGAGTGTGCCAACTGACAACTGCTTTATATAATACATCGTCCATGGAACTGTAAGTCTAAGTAATCCATCCAAAAACTTCTGAACTGTTTCTTTAAGACCATGGCTCATTTCAGCTCTAAATGTCGAATCTGACCTCGGGCTACTTCTAGAGTAACTCTGCTTCTTTGTTCGGTCAGACCCAGTTGATCACTATTTGACAGAGATAAAGTCATGTACTGTAGAATGCTTTATATTTACGTTATATATACAGACACCTAAAGGATATTTCTAAACAGTCTTTGCTCTTTCACTTCCTTCCTTCATACTGTATGTTGCATATGTAACATGGAGACATATTTATATTATTTAGCAGACTTAATGCAAAATTGAATCTAAGCATCTAGATTCTTTTATATTGTTTTGTCGGCATTTGTTTACTTCTCTATTGAACTGTATTATGTTCATGTTGATTGCTCTGTGAACTCAGTCGTTACATTACATTCATTTGGCAGACAGTTTTGCCCAAAGTAACTGATGGATTTTTTTCCCCACACACACACACATTGGGAGCAATTAGGACTTAAATGTCTTGCTCAAGGAGACAACACATGGATGTAGGGGAAGGTAACAAAGTGCCAACACAACGAATAGCCATAAGATTTAATGGTCCAATGCAGTGGCACAAGGTAGTTACAATGGGCCCCAGTGCAAACTATTATTATGGGCCCAAGTGCATGCTATTGTGCACATATCATCTTGTCACATGGCCAAAGAGAGACTCAACACTGGACAACAACAACATACATATTACCCAGCAATCACCATTGGATCTGTATATCACAAAAAATACCGAATAGAGTAAGAAATGATTCATTTAATTAATTCCCTTTGTAGTTTATTTATAATGTCTGTCAAATAAGAATATTTTTCTTTTTTTTTTATAGATGCGACTGACTATTTTATAAACTGACTATTTTTAGAGCTATTTAGACTATTTTTAGAGCTATTTAGACTATTTTACAAAAAAAAAAAAAAATTTTTTTTTTATTTAATGAGAGTTCCTCTTTGAACATATTTCGAAGGTGGTATATTGGTAGTGGAGGTATATTGGTAGAAATGGAATTTAATATAATAACAATTTTTTCTTAAGTGTGTAATCACCTGACAATATGAATCGTTGTTTTTGTTATCTTAGAATGAGCTGTTTATGTCTACATATGGAGCAGGTCCATGTACGGAGATCACCATGTTGCACTGCCATGTTTCTACAGTAGCCCAGAATGGACAGCTCATCATCAAAACCTCCTGAATGTCAGTGTTTTAAGTTATTAGAGAAAAATGGTGGGCAGACTTTGGCAAGTGCTAGGCTAATGGCCATCTCCGACATGCCAAACAGTGTTGGAGAAACACTGATTTGCAACATGAAATCAGTGTTTTTACCGGTTTAAATTAGCTGGTCCTTTTGTTTTTGGAAAGGAAGGGACCTCTTTTCGGCTCCCCGTAAAAATCCTCCTAAAAAAAATAAACACTTCAGGAATTCTAACCAAAGTTTCGGCTGATTGAAATCTGCAATCCTCACTGATAGATGCCACTAAATCTCTTTAAATCGCCCACACTGTTCCTATAAAACAACAGGATGGCATGCGAGTTAAGAGCGTGCAGCTTCTCTTTTATTCGAGTGTCAGAGCATTAACGGTAAGTTAAAAGGACATTTTGTTATCTTAAAAATAGCCTGTAACCTGATGTCCCATAATACCTGAATCATCCCATATGACTGAGATCCACAGCCTGAGATGAGTGATGTACTGTTCTCTCTTAGCACCCAGAGGAGATCACCTGTCACACTGCTACACTTCACTGCATTCATGTGTGATAATTACAAAAGCAGTCAAAAGAACTCAGTGAAAATGCATTTTAGTCATCGCAGGGCAAGATGTAATGTCAGAGAAAAGCTACATATTCTTCTTTACAGCAGTAACTATGACAACTTTAATGCATTAAAACGAGCAGGGCTCACCACTCTGACAATTAAGATCCATTATTTAAGAGTATAGTAAATCACTTGGCGCAGGTTTCTTGAGGCAAAGACTAGACGGAATGCTGGTGCACTGTAGCAATTATTTCAACATGTTTCTACATATTCCAATAATAGGGCATTGATTTCACATTTAGTTTTGGTGGTAGGGAGCTGGGAGTGATGCTGTTTAAAGCTGTTTACATCCCTGTCAGCTTTCCTGTAGGAGCTGCTGCCTCAGAGAGCTGCACCACTCCTGACAAAGAGGATTAGCAGCTGCTTTGACATGCTTGTATGTTTGCTTGGTATTGATTACTTATGTAATTTTTCTCTGCTTTGCGACCCACTGCTGTTGACTTGGCACGATGATTGAGGTGATGGAGCACAGCCCAAAAAAGAAAAAAAAATTGCAAGCTAGGGCAAAGACAACAGCGCTCTATCATCAGTGGCCTCAGGAGTCAATTTGATGTGTAATCACAGATATTGATTGTTTATTATATAGAATTTCTCTCCTCACCCTGCACATAAACCTGTCAGGGCTTGAACACTACATGGCTGCAATTTGATTTGGGTTCTCCAGAACTGTTGAGGCGATGTTAAAACAGCTCTGTGGCTCGACATAACCAATAAATGTGGGCTAATGCTTGGTTGAACAGAATGTCTGCTGGCACTCTGTTCTCCCGTGTCTTGTGGTGGAGGTCAGTTTTCTCATCTCCCTTGATTGATTTTCTGAAGTGAGAATGAACATCAGAACAACTGAGCGAGGCATTTTTTGGTGGAGTTTGACACCAAAAAAAAAACCAAACAAACAAAAAAAAAACACCAGCTGTGTTGAGGTTTTGTCTGAAACTGTAGCTAACATAGCTATTTACTGTTTCCTCCTGATCCTTGCTGATCTTCCTTTGTCCACCAGCATGGGTGTTTTACTGAACAGGCCTACAGATCCAGGGGCCCGAAGTGTCAAGGGCCCCTCCTGGCCTCCATCTGCAAAATCTCACTCCAAGAGACACATACTAACCGGGAAGAGACTCAGTATGACCACAAAGACACAAAAAACTATTACAAAGATATGCAAAACAACTACAAAAAGATGCAAAATAACTGCAAAGAGAAATAAAGAGACTTAAACTGACTACAAAAAGAGCAAAACCACAAAAAAAGACTACAAAAGACTTCAAAAGGACAAAAAATCACGACAAAAAGACAGAAAATTATGTCAAAAAGATTTTCAAAAGGGAAAAAAAGAGACAAGAGAGAAAAGAGAGACAAAGGGATCACAAAGAGACTCCAAAAGACAACAAAAAGAAAAAAAAATGACCACAAATACACACAACATGACTATAAAGAGATACATAATGACACTCAAAAAAACAGCAAAAAGTAAAAAAGTAAAAAAAAAAAGAACACACAGAGACACAAAATGACTACAAAGAGACCCCAAAAGACAACAAAAAGACAAAAAATGACCACAAAGAGACACAAAGCAACCACAAATAGACTAAATGACTCCAAAAGTCGCAAAACAACTACTAAGAGAAACAAAATTACTACATAGAGACGCAAAACAACCACAAACTGACACAAAACTGACTACAAAAGACACAAAATGACTACAAAGAGACACAGCAATTACTACGGAGAGACACAAAATGACTACAAAGAGATGCAAAGCATCAACAAAGAGGCAAAAAATGACCACAAAATGACTACAAAGAGACTCAAAAAGACAACAAATAACCGCAAAGAGACACAAAATAACTATAATGGTGAGACACAAAGCATCAACAAAGAGACAAAAAATGACCACAAAAAGACACAAAATGACTACAAAGAGACTCAAAAGACAACAAATAACCACAAAGAGAAATAAAATTACTACAGAGAGACACAAAAATGACTACAAAGAGACTCAAAAGACAACAAATAACCACAAAGAGACACAAAATGACTATGGAGAGACACAAAACGACTACAAAGAAACACAAAGCATCAACAAAGAGGCAAAAAAAATGATCACAAAATGACTACAAAGAGACTCAAAATATCTATAAAGAGACATAAAGTGACTACAAAGAATGCAAAGTAACCAAAACAAAACCCCCAAACTATGACGTCAAAACAATAACAAAAAAAGGCAGAACTATGAAGTGTGGTGGGGGCTTTCACATCTCTGTGTCCAGGGGCCCACTGTCTCATAATTTGCCCATGTCACAAGACAGTCTTTATTTTCTTATCCTACAGAAAGCACTCCTCCTCCTATGTCCCTCCCAGTGTCCACTTTGTTCTCCTTTTTATGGTCACTTCCATCAGTTGGCCAATCACTGGCCTGACACTATTCTACAGCAGTCTGACCAAGAATGGTAAGGTTGCAATATGGAGGCATTCCTCTGTGGAAAGAGCTAGAAAGATATGTTAATACTGAATCATTTTGGTATGAAATCATGCACCATAGGAACGATGGCAAAGAAAAGTGCTCATTTCATACTTATGCAACCATGTATCCTATTAATGTTCAGTATATTTTAGGATTTGCTGCTGCTTCTAAGCTCACAAATTAATTTTCACAGTCATGCCCCCAACATACTGAGGAAATGTTTTCAATAAGTGTCATAGTATAGTATCATAATGTTTTGTGTCTGGCTGTGTGTTGTGTTGTTAGGCATTGTCAGCTGGCTGGTTCACGTGCGTCTGGCAGCTCTGTGGAGGTTGAACTGTTAGACCCTGATGGATTTGATAGCCCAGCTTTAGGAGGACAGATGGTGTGTGAGGTGACGATAGTGGCTTGCAGTGTGTGTGTGCGCACACCCATGTGCATGTGTGTGTAGGGGCAGCTGATGAACAAGGGGATTTAATGACTTGTGACCCAGATCTAGCCTGAGCAGTGATGTGTGTCCGGTGTTCATCTGTAGTAGGGTTTCACTGTGAACGTGTATGTGTGTGTGTAACACCACATGCTGCAGTACAGTATGTATACACACTGTATTATCTGCTTTCACTGCACAGATCTGCAGACACCCCTGGGTTTGAAGCACTAGAAAGTCTGCAAGACAGCAAAGAACGGCAGTGACTATAGGGACGTGATGACCATGTATGTTGGACTTAGTCCCCGTCCATCACTGTCACCCAGCTGTCCCCAACCTGGACGAGCCTGTCACTCGCGACGGAGATCCCCCCTACCTTCTTCCCTCCCCCCCTCCAGCCCCCCATTACTTCCCTCCGTCCTGCCTGTTCTCCCGGCGCTCCTCGCCACAGTCGGTGGATTTGCCGCACACAGGCTTGATACCTGTGACAGCTCTGTCACACATCATACACCCCTGCAATATGTACGCCATGACTGGCAGAGGAGGTCCGAGGAGGGGCCGAGCACAGCTGGGGTCAGAGCAGAAAGCTTGTTAAGCCTCGCTGCCAGGTCACTGTCAGTGCGGCTGCATCAACTTTCCACCAATTTCCTTCTTTGCTGCCTGCCGTTTCCCCAAATGACAAGTGGAAAGGACTGAGATGACAGCAAATCTACACCTCATGGTCTCCACATGTGAAGAGCACGGCTGTGCAGGAAATATTCGGAATATTCTGATTACGTGTAAAAACAGTGCACTCAAATCTTTCCCTGAGAATGAAATTTTAAACAGTCAATACGAGGTAAAAAATAAAGTGAGAAATGACACAGGGACAGGAAGGAGAGAAAGAGTACTGTCTTCTTCATATAAAGAAGAATAATGGAAGACAGCCAGGACAAAATAAGGAAGGAAATAGGAAAATAGGAAGATAGGAAAGACAGAAATCTCTGCAAAACACCAATACATGTGCAAGTTTCGTACATATGATATCATCTCTAAATTGATGTAACAGAAAAGCTGACATTGTCATCAGGAGGCGGAGGGGATGGTGAATGGTGTGTCACCTCAACGAGGCACCTGCCAAGCTGCAAACTACTGCAGACCACTTTTCGACCAACAAACAGCAAAATTGGCTGTGAGTTAGCCAGACATTAATGTGTTCACAGCAGCTTTTTAGGCGCCTAATGTGGGTGTTTTTCAGTGACCTGTTGCTGTTTTCCCAGTGGGGTTAGTGCCACAAAAAGTGGTTGTTTTTTACTGATACATTGCTACATTTCCTGCTATATGTACTATATAACTGACTTTGGGTTAAATTTGCAGAGTAACATGCAAATGGCCTCTGTAATTGGCAGAAATGTACAATGTTTTTCTGGCAATTGGGTTGTTCCCTTATCAGCCCTGGAGTACATATACCAGAATACTGCTAGAGTACTGCTACCAGAGTAGCAGCCTGAGCCTGAACTTGAGCCTGAGCCTGAGGCCATGTTTACACGAAAATGATCAGCTGAAAACAGAATTGTTTCTCATTTTCATTTTGAAAAAAGTTCTGCGTTCAAACGACAACGTTTTGTCAACAATCACCATGCACACTGATCCGTAAACATGACCAAAAACACTGTAGTATACATGCAGGCCAGTAGGTGGCGGTGTGACTTTGTAATGAAACAACACGGCCTGCACACATGTGCCTCAAACGTTTGTCTGGATGGATGACGAGGTGGAGTTGCTACAGTAAATCTACACTTTGCTGGAGAAGTGTTGCACAAACAGCGCTCGGGAGTCCGCCATTGTTGTTGTGATTGTCGACTTTCTCGGACATGCCTAGTCACTGGAACCGTAATGTGCGTGTGTGGAAAGTCTCCGTTTTCAGAGGAACTGCATATTGCAAGTTTACATGACAACGGAGACGGTGCTGTTTCAAAAAAATTGCACTCTGGAACCCGTTTTCAAAACGTTGCCTTTGCAGGCACCAAAAACGCCACTGTCGTGTAAACGATCAGCCAAAACGCAACTAAGGTTTACCGTTTTCAGTTGAAATTGTTGTCGTATAAATAGGACCTGAGTCTCAGACGAAACCTTAGCCTGAGCCTAATACAGAGCTGGGGGGAAAGACAGAAGGTAGAGAGGGAGAAAAGAAGAAGGAAAAAACTATCTGAAGCATAATGGAAGGACAGAAGGAAAGAGGGGAAAATAGGAAGGCAGGAAGTAAGGAAGGACATGGTAACGTGAGAAGAAGAAGTGAAGTAGAAAAGTAGGCAGAAAATAGAATATAGCTGAACAGAAGAAAGAAGGAAGACATGAAGGAATACAAATCTTATCTCACATTTAATGTAAATATGCTTAGTGACAAGGCGATAGTGTACTGTAATATACTTTACTTGAGTAAATGTACTTGATTACTTGCCACCTCAGATGGTGTTTGTGCAGTTCTCACTTTGATTTGAATTCTTGCTATTAACTCATGTGCATCCTCATCAAAGAGGCTCCCTTACAGTACATATTAAAATGGTGCAGTAATAATCAAATCATTGGAAATCGCCTCCTCGTCCTTGCACGAGTATCCTGAAGGTTGGCTTTTATCCGCCAGTATGACTAAGTGACTCTTCACCCTGTTTAAAAAGCCTGTTTCCCGGGGGCCATCATGCAAAGAAACATCTACATGTTTCATTTTGGAAACTTATTCCTCTCCGCGTGCCCTCATTCCGTCCTCTGCTGAATGCAGATCTGCCATGGGCTGGCTAGGTTTCGGGAGCAATTTGGAAAACTAAGAGGAGGCTGACATCCCCACTCAACTCAGCTGCATGACGCAGGGGGGTGAGGGTGGCTGAGTGTTATGGGGGGCATAGGCAGAGAAAGATGGAGGGGAACACACCCTGTTGGCCCTTTTTTTTTTCCTGTACCGGGCACACACACACTGGTGCCCATTTGATTTGTCCTCGTTGGCTGTGTAGCAGGAGCTTTTGTCAGAGATTCTATATTGGCCCGTCAGTCTCCTCACAGCCTGTGTGTGTGTGTTGGTATGTGTGTACCGTCACGTGGATGTCCAATGATGAGGCTTTAATGATGTGGGAGTCGGAGCTGCAGCAGGCCTGCCCCAGGCCCGCCGTCACGGATGGAAGTTAAGGAAAAGGAGGAGGAAAAGGAAGTAGCCCTGACTCGGACTGACACAGGTCGGAGTTTGACGAGTCCGCTGACATTTATGAAGTGACAAACATCTGGTAGTCACACGCCTCACCATCCCACTCCACACTGGGATGTGACAAAACGAGTTTGCGGCTCATTTTTCAAGGTGTTTCGTCCAGGTTGGTGCTTGTTCACTCTGATACTGAACTATGGATTTCATACCTGGTCTCTGCTGTGTTTGAACTGTGCTCATTGAGGTGCATTTACCAAACACAATGTGACACAGTGCAGCATAAAAACTCAACAACCAGGGTGCCACCAACTGTTCCCACTGTGGACTCTCCTGTTTCTGCTGCCACGTTGTCTCAATCTCCTGATTATATAATTAATTTAAGGGAAATTTAATTGTGAAAAAAGACATCCACTGAAAATCCAGGATGTTCTACAGTACAACTTTGAATGGATGCTGAAAAGATGTTAAATATTTTAGATTTATGAGTACGGCATGGTCGTTACCAGCCAGCACTCTGTAAGTGCTTGCTAAATTTGTGTTCTCTTGTCTATTTTGCAAGTCTTGGATGTGCTGTTTGTGGTTAGCTTAGACGCTTTATATCCTTTGATTCACTGAAACTTGGCTAAATCCTGGACAGCACCATTCAGCTCGGTGACTCTTTTTATAAATGACAATCTGACAGAGCAGAGGACTCTGGTTAGAGAAGCAGAGGAGGCGTGTGCCTTATGGTGAATGAGGACTGGTGTGTCAGTGGGAATGTGAGGCGCTGTCCTGTTCCTGCTGTGGATCACTTCTACACACTGTTCAGAGGCAGCTGCAGAGTTAAAATATTCCAAAACCAGAAACACATAGGACACATAAAAGGACTAACTCACAGTGTACAAGGTAAAGACACAGATGGGATCACATTTCACTGGAGTTGTACCTTGTATACTTCGACGTGACAAATAAAGGATTGATTGAAAATAATGGAAAAAAATGAGTTTTCCTGTAATTCTGACTATCGTATTTATGATAAAATGTATGTATATGTGGCATCTTATAATTACAAGACCTGTATCTGATACATACAGGAAAACATCGTCATTAGCCAGACCCTACAGGATCTTGCAGCAAAAAAACCTTGAATTTGTGGCCCAAAACCCTTGAATTTGCAGCAATTTGGTCAAAATTGCGATAGAAATTGCAGCATATTTATGTAATATTTTGCAGGAATTGCAGGCACATGAAAAAAATTGCAGCTAATAACAAATATTGCAAGTCAGGAGAAAAAAAGTGATTTTTTCAAACTACTGCCTCCAAAAAAAAAGTCATGTAATCACTTGCTATAATAATCATACTGAATATTACAAAAACAGCTGCTAATGTTTCAGTTCTCGTCTTTAGTTTTATTAAATTAGTTTCAAAACATGGACTCCAATAATGTTGCATGTTCTGTAAACATTACATTTTAATAAATTCAACACATATTGTATGGATTTAAACAAAGTGACAATCCTTATGTCAATACAGAGCGTTTCTCCATACTGCAATGCCATTATGCCATTTGATGTTGGAAAATGTGGAAAAATTGCAAGGCCCGCAACTTGCAAATATTGCGGACTTGTATTTGCATTGATAATTGCGATCGCAAGCTCAATGGAGGGACTGATTAGCTTGTAATTAAAGGTATGGTTCTGTATTTCAAAGATATGAGATCTGCATTTTTAATTATGTTAAAACATGGCACTTCATAATTACAAGAATTATTAGAAACCTTCTAATAATTACAAAATACTAAAGATGTTTCTTTCGTAATTATGAAATACATAAATGCTAATTATAATATGCGGTAGCTAATAATTACAAGAATTTTTTTTTTCCTGTGAAATACTTTTCTTGTACTTATGAGATATGGATCTCATAATTATGAAATGTATTTATCATGTATCATGTGATCAGAAAATACATCTTGTAATTATGAGATGGTAAGCCATAATTAAAGGAATTCATTATTACAAGAAAATGCTGTAAAATCTTTTTAAATCATATAATTACTAAATATGGATTTTTATAATTTTGGAACGGCATGGCGGTGTGGTGGTTAGCACTCTCGTCTCACAGCAAGAGGGTTCCTGGTTTGATCCCCGGTGCGGGAGCCCCTCTGTGCGGAGTTTGCATGTTCTCTCCATGTCAGCGTGGGTTTTCTCTGGGTACTCCAGCTTCCTCGCACAGTCCAAAGACATGGGGATAGGATGCAGATTGGGGATAGGTTAGGTCCGTAGGTGTGAATGTGAGTGTGAATGGTTGTCTGTCTCTATGTGTCAGCCCTGTGATAGTCTGATGGATGATTTTGGAATTACTTTGTGC